>CP124719.1:0-2500000 GCA_031232105.1 Capsicum rhomboideum | reverse complement strand
AAACATAGTTGGGTAACTTTTGTGTTAGTAAGGTAAAATTTTTGTTAGAAAACATTTTTATGTGACTTTTGTGTTAGTACGGTGAAAGTATTGTGATTTTCTCTCAGAAAATATGGTTATGCGATTTTGATTTTAAAAAAATCATAGAATTTATGAAATTTACCTCACGAAAGTTCCATCAAATCCTAGAAACTGCACTATACAAAAAATAACACAAGTTACACCTCTAAAAAATATATTAAACTCTAGATATAGATCAAAAGTACTCCCTCCGTCCCATTTTATGTGGCCTAATTTGACTGGGCACAGAGTTTAAGAAATAAGCTTTGACTTGATAATGTTTACCATATTGTTCTTTAAAAAATAAAAGGTAATGCATTCACTTTTTAATTAAGTGGGACCAATAAGGATAAAAGAATAACTATGCTTTCAAAAAGTTACCAAATAAGAAAATAGGACATTCTTTTTGGGACGGACCAAAAAGAAAAGTAGGTCACATAAAATGGGACGGAGGGAGTAGTAAAACTTAAAAAATTGCACCTTCATGTGAGTTCCCGCTAAATTCCTTTTTTATATTTTCCTCAAATCTAACCGATAGAGTTTGTTAAATATTTGACAAGACCAAAATTGCTCAGTTTTGACAAATTTAAATAATCGAAATTGCTCAAGAGTGTAGTTAATAAACTACTTCAAACCTACTCTCAAACATAAGGAACCATTTTTGTTATTTTTTCATAATTTACTGTTTCTTGTATAGTGCAATAGAGAGTATAGAACTAGAAACCAGTGTTTTAAAAGGTGGGGGCGTGAGGCGAGGCGTTTTACATAGCACGGGGCGAGGCGTAAGTCCCGAGACATGGGGCGTAAGTCCTAAGGATCTACGGGGCGTATATCTCATGTATCTTTATTTTTATAATTTGATTACTAAAAATATAAGTAACAACAAAATTTTCAATGATTCTACAAATAATTTCTTAAAATATATGACTATCATACTATGCAATTTACCTCCCTAAAAGAAATAATCAATAAACTATTAATATTAGAATTAAAACATAAACTCTTTCATGAATAAAAATAAAATACTTTCAAATAACAAAATAAAATATGATAATTTTGAAATATAGGACAAAAACATAATAATCAATGACAAGAAAATATATAAAATTCGAATATGTATTTTAAATAGAAATGTTAAGCCATATTCACCCTCATGACGTTCTCAATTAGTACATAAGCTAGTTAATTTTAATTTTCTTATTTCAACAGATGAAAAAAACTACTAAGCATCATTTAATTGGTAGAGAATTATGAGTATCAATAGCTTTGACTATGGAATTTGACACAATTTGTGTAAGAACTATTAGGCGAGTCCCGGGCGTTGGGCGTTAGGCGTGTTCAGGGCGTATAGTCGGGCGCTTAGGACGTAAGCCTCACATAACTAAGTCCCACACATGAGTCCCGAGGCGTTTTGCCAGTGCCCCGCCCCGGGGCGAGTCCTAGGGCGAGTCCGGAGTCTGCCTTTTAAAACACTGCTAGAAACAACACTATACGAGTAATTTTGAACTTATATATACCGTGTAATTTTCCTATTAAGGGGGTTGAACAAACCACCTTGCGTCGCTCTAGCTCCGCCCCTGATTGAGTTGCAAACTCTTGGGCTACTACAAAAATTGGTAGTGACCAGCCACTACTATGGAAAGTTGCAATCCTCAAGGTACATTTGAACATCAGACGTCCCACGAAAAAGATATGAGGTGCTCGGGAATGGTCGAAGTAGTTGAATAGTTACTCACAAACTCACAGGAAACTAATTGAACATCAATCACAAACTCACAAGAAAGTAAGTATATACAGAAGATGTAGATGGTATCAATAGTGTCCCAAAAATGTGAAAATTTCCTTATAATCTTGTACAAGTTATATAAACAAAGTAATTAATTAAGCACATTTCAGGAATAAAAACAGTCTTAACGCGGTAAAACTCGAAATCTCACTGTACAATACAGCGCGAACGTAACACAACACCGCGTTTTTTGAGAAAAGGAGGACCCCGAAATAGATATCGAAATGTGAATGGCAAGAGTGTCACAGTTTCAAATTAAGATCAGGCAATGATGGTTCTGTCCTACTAGGTGGTGGAGCCATTGCTACAAAATTTATGTTGGACCTCTGACCTGAATTAAGCCCGACGTTGCTACCGACCCCATCAACTTGCCGGAAGCTACCGGGCCAAAACATCTCCACATCATCATCATCCATGTATACTGGCACCCCGAAATAGCCCTGTTCGAATCTTGCCCCACCTCTAATAGCATGCATATGCCTTTCGTGTTGTTGTGAGGCTCGTTGGTGTACGGAAGCATGAGCTTCAATGCCAAGAGATCGATATGGAGACCCGTGAAGGGGGAGCGATGCCAAGCTAGCGTACCTCTCTGATAGCATTCCCATCCGCATTGCCCTTTTCGCTAGAGTCCTCTCCCTCTTATGTGCATTCTGATGTCCTCCCAACGCCTGTGAACTGTAAAACTTACGCCTACAAAAGTTGCACGAGAATATCCTAGACACTGTTGCAGCTGGAGGATGCGGCACAACTTCATCGCCAGCCTCAGGATTGCCCTTCAGCTCGGCATCACTGCTGTTGAAGCCAAGAGTCAAGTCAAGAGTAACCGGTTTTGGCTCCTGCTGAAGATTGAGGGAGTTCGTCAGACAGGACGAATTGGTAGTGCTGTCCTTATAAGGATCAGGAGAAATTTCTTGGGCAGAAATGTTGGAGGCAACTTGGCTGCTGCTGACTTCGGACTCGTCTTCCTCCGATTCAAGATTGAAATTTGGGGGCTTCATGTTACTTGGGAAAAATCGGGTACAGATTTGATACTTGGGCAATAACAGGTCGAAAAATAATTACTCGATGATGACTTCCGCTCCTTGATTAACCTGTAAATACAGTGAAGTAAATCATTATCTGAATGACAGAATAATCTCCCCTGCCATCAGTGGCAAAGACTAACTTGAAGACGTGGCTAATTGGATCGAATGGGCCATAGAAAATTTTCAAGATAATCTCAAAAAGAGTAACCCCGGGCTTCGTCATCAGTATGATTTGCTTGATGAATAACTAAAGTGATCTATCGGTCTAAAATGAAATCACATAGATCAGAAATATGTGCTACAGCTCAATGAGATATTTGATGTGTATTAAGTAAATTATAACGTAATCAAGTACCGAGTTCGGACAAACAAAACATGCATTTCTCTTCAGACTAGTTCCTAGAAACTATGTTGCTCAGACTGTTCAAAAATGCCGCTCGATGTGTGTTGGATCCTCCAAAAGTAACTCATTTTGAAAAGTTCGAGCAACATATAACAGAAAGGTTCTCCGATGACAATCTCAGAAAGCCAGAAAACATGACCATCACAGAAACTTGTCTTTTTCTTTCATCTTCACCTCTTAACTAGCAAAAAATGTGTTTATCAACATCCCAAACTACCATTTATGAGAAATCAAACAATGTGTAGCAAAAAATTCTTTCGTCTTTAGTTCGCAAATCTCATTGGTTTTTCTTATCTGAGAAATGATGGAAAATTTTGGCAAGACAAAAGTAGAACAACTAACAGGAGATAATGTCTACAGAGATGTACATGTCATGATTGACTTACGTTCGATACACTTCTTTCCACTGAATGATTGACTGATCGACCATACAATGAAGCATCTTGAACCTTCTAAAACAATCCAACCATGCGAAAAAAAATTCGGTAAAGTTCCACAAAGCTAAACTGCATCCACTTGCTTTGTGTTACTCAAGAAAGGAGATGCATAACAATCTATAAACTTTTTATTTTTAGCACGGAAGTTTAACGATAACTGTAGGTAGGTAGATACCTAAGGAAATGCCGATTCGATCCACCCCGGCAGGGAGGAATGTAGGCAAAATATTTAATTATTTCAAAAAGAATTTATTTGTGATGTATTTGAGAAGCCAACTTCTCATTAGTTGGAGAAGTTGTTAAACGAAAAAGTGCTGGCAATATGCATTCCATCGATTTTTGAAACCTCGACACTTGTCAGGAGAAGGCTTCAAGCCTTTTGATAGGCAAAAAAGTGGAACCTTCTCTTGACAAGTGTCGAGGTTTCAAAAACCAATGGCATGCATATTGCCGACACTTTTTCATTTAGCAACTTCTCCAAGTAATGAGAAATTGGCTTCTCACATACACCACAAATAAATTATGAAATAATTAAATATTTCGCCTACAAGGAATGTACCTCATCCCGGTCATAGACAGAGGTTCACTATGATGGGGCATGCTCCTCAAATTTACGGATTCGCACGGGTTTCAGGAATAAGAATTCCTAGTCTTCTGAAAGCTCTAAGTCAAGTTCGGATTTCTAATTCAGGCACGCACATGAACAAAATGCGACACGCCAAAATTTGGGTCGAAGAATGAGATCATGTCAAAACTATAATGGCATTCTTTGGTTTTAATGTTTAATAACAACAACAACAACTGCTGCTACTACATCTCAGTCTCAAACAAGCCGGGATCGGCTGCTATATAAATCCTCATTAACCATGTTTCATCATTTAAATTCATCTTAAGGCCAACACTAGACGAAGTAAAAATAAAAATGAAAAAGTAAGAAGTTCTCTATATTTCCAACCGGCATAAGATAGCCAAACGACTCCTAGAAAGCATACAACCTATTATAAGCGTATTAACACGACTAGAACATATTCCCAACGATTAGAAGAAAGAGTCAATTACTACACTTATTTCCTTAAAACAATTGGCTAATCTCAATATAACAACAACAACAACAACAACATACCCAATGTAATCCCACAAGTGGGATATGGGGAGGGTAGAGTGTACGCACACCTTACCCCTACCTCGTGGAGGTAGAGAGATTGTTTCCGTAAGACCCTCAGCACAAGTGCAAGAAATCAACTAATATAATCTCAATACAACAAAGAATCTAAAACCTTCATTCTTGACTAGAAAAGTTCAGAAAAGTTTAGAAACTTTACTAGCTCAATTGACTTCTTCAATCCTACCAAGTTTATTTTCCTTCTGGTGGGATCTTATCAAATACATATAATAAGTTCAAGTTAACTACATCAGAGTTCAAAATTCTGTACAAAAAAGGAAGAATTTAAAGAAAATAAAAACAATAGTTCATTTTTTCCCCTTTTCCAAAAACAGAAATTGCCCACATACCTTGATTAACATACTAAAAGTCTGATGAACAACAACATACTCTGTGTAATCCCACAAGTGAGTTCCCGGGTAGTGTGTACACAGACCTTACGCTACCTTGGAGGTAGATAGGCTATTTCCAATAGACCCTCGGCTAAAGTCTAAAGAACAACAACATCGCTACTGTAATTCCACAAGTGAGGTCTTGAGAGAGTAGTGCATACACACACCTTACCCCTACCTCAGGAGGTAGAGAGTCTGTTTCCGATAGACCCTCAACTAAAGTCTGAAGAACTAATAATATAATATAAGTTCCCAGAAGATCACTCATCAAGATAAACAAGAACCATATACAAACTAGAAACAGCTACACATCAAGAAAATTAAGCACAAAAAAGTTCCAAAATTTACAAACAAATATAATAAATACTGCTTAACTAATACAAAACTCAAAACAAGTAAAACACTGCTAGAAAAGAAAAAAAAACACTTATAGATCAATTTAAAAAATCAAGAAAAGAAAAGGGAAATATCAAATATGGAAATTAAACAGAAATCTTGAAAAAAGTACTATAGGAAAAAAACATACCTTTATTTATTGATGAATTTTTTTCAGTGAAATGACAAGAGTACTTGTTCTTAGTTTTTACTAAATATAGTGAGAAAGAATATAAGAAAAAAAAGATGGAGATAAGATCAGTAGAGAGAGAGAAAAAGAAAGAAATGGTGGGATGTCAGAGAAAGTCAGAAAAGAAAGTAGATATAACACATAGTGGTAGTTAGTACTATACTATACACTATTTTTGTTCTTCATAATCATAGCTGAAAAAAGGCATTTAACAATAAAGACAAGACGAAAGAGGTGGGGTTGTGCGTGGTTAGGTGGGGAAACAAAGTTTTTTTTTGATTTGTCATTTGGTTTCGGATACTCACATTGAAGTTCTGATTAATTTAGATTGCACACTATAAGATATATTTTGAGGGTGATGCTCCTAATAGAATTTTAGCTCGAACATGAGACTTTTAATTAAAGGTGAAGCAATCACATCATTGCACCACAACTCATTTTGATGGATAAAAGAGTTTTGGACATAAAAGATGCAATCAAATTTATTTATTTTTTAAAAATAGGTCTCTTCGATTTATTAAAGTTTCTGTTATGTGCAATTAAAAAAAATTGAAAATGATATTTCTTTAGTCTGTTTTAAATTTAGCATGAAATTTAAGAAAGTAAAGAAGAATGTATGAAAATATTCTTTAATTTTGTGATTTTAAGTTTCTCATGCTAAAAGTTGAAACTAAGAATTGTCAAGAAAATAAAGAAATATTTTTTTTTGGAACAGATTAAAAGGAAAAGTAAGGAAAAAATTTAAATGGATTGAGTAATTGAAAATTAAGGTTGTGTTTTGATATGAATACAAATTGAGAACTACTTTTGAATTTTGTAAGTGATTTGGAGCGAAAATTATTCATGAGTCAAAAGGGTACTAAGGAATCATTTGGTACATGAGATAAGATGGAATATTTCAAGATTAAGTTTGTGATTAGATTTATACTTTGTATAGTTGAAAGTATAAATTTATCTCAAGAGACAAATAAGACTTGCTCAAATAGTTAAGCGCCTCCATCATCAACTGGTCGATTGAGGGTTCGAGTCACTTTGATCCTCCTAAAAAGGAGATTTTTTTTTTTTTATCTTAGGATAAATCTCTACCTTCAACCAAATAAAGTATAGATTAATCTCAAATTTAATTCCAAAATATCTCACCTATTCCATCAAGTATAGTCATCTTTTATCAAGGTTAAATTAATTTAAAATTTATAATTCTAAAGATTATAATTTCGAATTAACTTTATCCGCGAATCAAACAACGACACAAAACAGACCTAAAAGGTCCCACAAAATAAAGAGAGAAGAAAACTGAATCCTTACATCAATCAAGTTAAAAGGGCATAAGATTCTGTTCACTTTTTCATTTTAACCTTTCAATTCAACAAAAGGCTTGTTGAATGGAAACCCATAACACCCCATCCCTTACCTTTGTCCTCTTCCATCTTTACTTTTGTATTTTTTTAATGAAAAAAAACTTTTATATTATTAAATTGTGGAATCAAGTAAATAATAAGTATTTATTAATTTATCAATCCTTAGCTAGTGTGTATCATCTTGCGCGAATAGAGGAAAGTGTGAAACAACCAGAAGAGATATATATAAAAGTATTTTCTTCCAGGTGGAGTACTAGAATTCCGTCTGTTTTCTAAGTTGGAAAAGAGTGGATTTCCAAGAATGAAAATCATATGATATGTTGAGAATCTCGTATAATGATCATCCACACTTGAAACTTGAAACGTATCTTAATGTCTGAAAGTTGGATAGAATGACTCTTACGTAAGGATTATATTGCCTATTATTTCAACGACAAGTTTTTCAATTTCTATAGTATAAATTTCAATTCAAAATTTATTAATAATATTTTTCCAAGTGAAATTCATATCAAACTTTGAATTTGGACCTTGGATATTATTGTTTATTCACTCGCTACGAAGTTTGTATCATGAACAGGGTATTAAGTGAGTGGGTTAGATTAAATTTGAATAGATTAAAATTGAGTGAGTTAATGAATGATTTGGATTAAAATTAACCTAAAATTATTTGGGCAGAAATGAGCTGGATCATGACCCACCCAACATGACTCAATTTTTTTAAATGATCTAGCTTCCCCCGCATCCTACCCCACCCTTTGCAAAGGCCCACGGCCTTCCCTACCATCCACCGAAGGTCGAGCCTTTGGGTTCGATCCCCAACCCTCGACCTTGCCTAGGGACCAGGGACACGAGACCCAACTCTTAAATTGAGATATTGATTGAAGTTTTTTTTTTGTTTTGTTTCTGAAAAAAAACCCATAAGTATGTTCTTTCTTTTAATTCACTGTAAATTAAAGGTTCTAAATTGGCTCCTTAATATTCGTGATAATTACATTCTTAAAAGGATCAAAAGTTCTATATACCTCTTGTTATTATTTTGATTCATATTTCCAAAAAACTGGATCCCAATCTGAATCTTCGAATACATAAAATATATACAGATAATATGATAGACCACAAATTGAAAGAATTTACATCTACATTAAATTTTAGAAGACATGCAACAAACGATAATGGATCTCATTGTTCATATTAATAATAATAAAAAAAAATGTTTGATCCAGATTTAGATACTCAAGTTGAATTTGAAGTGTCTCAAAATTTGGATATCCAACTTAAATTTCAATAATCTTTTTAGTTGCTTTGCAACCCCACCCACCCCAAACCCCCCAAACCCCACTCCACATCCCAATTATAGATGTGAAGTTACATTCATTTATAGCACATTTGATGGCAACAAGCCACATTGCAACATGACAAAAGGGCATGGACCACAGACAACGCCATAAAGTTGTGTGAACAATTTGGCATAGATCCCTTTCAACAAAATGTACTCATTTCCATTCCTATGTTTAAAAGTTTATATATTTCTTATGATAAAATTTTAATTAAGTGGTCATGCCACAATAATTTAGAAACTATTGAGCTACTAAGGGTGTGCATCAATCGGTTCGATTTATCGGTTAATGGTTTTTAAATATACTCAATCAATAGCAAATCAATAAGATATTTTTTATCGATTTTCGATTTATCGATTTATGGTTCTTAACGGTTCGATTTTTGGTTGAACCAATAAGAAAATGCTCATAAAACAAATATATGACTTCTTGTCTTTTTCTGTTCTCCAATAATTTAACGTGACATGCCAATAATTCAATTTTACAGCCAAAAAAATTGTAGCAACTAATATGAAAAGTTCATGGCATCATACTTTCACAATGAAAGTTCACCATTGATCTTCTAAAGAAATTCAATGTCACACATATGTCACCCGTTTCATCTCCTCTTGATCCAACAATAAAGCTACGTCTCAATGATGGGGATCCTATTCCTAATCCTACTGTTTATAGACATCTTCTTGCTAAGTTAAATTACCTCACTCATACAAGGCCGGATCTTGCCTTCACCGTAAAACATCTTAGCCAATACATGCAAGATCCTCGTTTGCTTCATCTCAATGCGGCATTACGGGTTCGTCGTTACGTATCAAAGGAATCAGGTTTGGGTTTTTTTCTCAATGCATCTTCTTCATTTGAGTTGCTCGCTTTTTGTGACTCGGATTGGGGTACATGTCCAAATTCAAGAAAAAATGTTAGTGGATTTTATATATCACTTGAGGGTTCTCCAATCTCTTAGAAGTCGAAGAAACAAACCTCTATTTCTCTTAGCTCCGCAGAGGCTGAGTATCATTCCATGAGACCTGTCGTGGCAGAACTTACATGGTTGGTTCATCTCTTTAAGGATCTTTCTATTCCAATACCATTGCCTGTCCCTCTTCATTCAGATAGTCAGGCAGCAATACATATTACTAAGAACCCTGTGTTTCACGAAATAACTAAGCACATTGAGCTTGATTGCCATTTTGTTTGACAAAAGTTTCTAGATGAACTTATTTCACTATCATTTGTTCGATCTTCCTCTCAATTAGCTGATCTCTTCATAAAATCACTCACCGATCCTCTTCATCACAGTGTTTTGGGCAAGTTTGGTGTCCGCTCGTCACCTCCAACTTGAGGGGGGCATGTTGAAGATTATATTGGATTAGTTCACTGGACCAGGTTTGTTTACCTGTTCCATCTCACTGATGGTTTCACTGCTGCAGTACACGATTTTGGGCCAACCTTAACACATTAGTTTGGCCTATATTCTGAAAAACCCTTGTACATATTATTTTCTCTTTACAACCTAGGTAAATCTTTAGTATATATCTCTAAAGATCTTGTTGTATATTCCCTAGTATCTTTTACCTTATTTAGGAGTATATCCTACCTTATTTAGGAGTGTATCTCTTTATTAATTTGTACCTTATTTAGGAGTCCTTAAGTCGATGGTATTGATTTTGTTTTAGTTTTATTTTATTCCTTTACTTGTATATATAGGACATTATAAAAAGTTATTATTCATTCAAGAAAAAGAAAGAAGAAAATTTCCCACAATTCTTTTTGCCTTTCTTTTCCGAAATTTCTTTCAACTCATACAGCTTTAATTGTATTCATCAACTAGCCTTTATTAAATAATTTTTTTTTTACATAAAATAGAATTTTTAAAAGGCCATTTAGTAAAGATCATTCTATTCAATGAGTATCAAAATGTCCCCACCAAAGTTATTTTATTTCATTTTATAAAAATAAATTCAAATTATGATTGCCTTGATATTAGCTCCACCATTTCCAAAATGCAAGTTGTAGAAGTAATAAGTAATATTTGATTATATTAGTTTAAATCCAAAAGATGTTCAATCAAACTAAAGGGTACAAACAATGTTTTGGAAAGAATAAAATTAAAAATATTATATGAATATACTTACTTATAAAAGGGAAACGGACCAATGAAATTGTGCCAAAGCAGGCAGTAGGTCAACATGTCTGCTTTGCCATCTAAAGACAATAATAAAATGACTAATTTGCCCCTCCTCAAAAGTTGTTGAATAAAAAGTGACAATAATACAATTCCAAAATCCAAACTATATTGGAAACATTAATTGCCGACAGCTTCATATGTTACATAAAGAACTCAAAGACATGAAAACACTTCCTCTTTGAGTTTTCTCTATTTCCACGTGCTCATGTATACCTTTTTAGAAAAATAATAAAACAATCTTAGAACAATTTTGGGTTTTTTAGTTTGTCAAATATTCTTTCCCGTGATGGATTCAGGATTTAGGAGACGTGAGTGCTCGGAAGGTTCAAACACGCTGGAAACTAAAGCACCCAGCTATCTTTTTGGTTTATAGGGTGTTTTTCTAAATCTTATACCAATTTTATATATTTTTTATATAATTATACATACCTAATTGCGTTGGATTTAATGAGTGTCGGAGTACCAAATAATTGGCTATAGGTCCTCCCTTGATTCTTTGAGTCGAGAGTCTATCGAAAATAACTTCCTTACCTCTGAGATAAGGATAAATTCTGTGTTTACGCTACTCCTTCCTGTACTTCATTTTGTGAGACGACTATATACTGAATATGTTAATGTTATTGAGTTTGTCAAAATGGATCACTTTTTCGGATTCTATTAAAATACTTGACACTCTTTTTGTTAAATTTAATGGGAAGGAACATCGATAACATACCCGGTGAGATTTCACAAATGAAGTCTGTGAAGAATAACGTTTGTAGACCTTATCCCTATCTTTGTGTTGCAATTTTCAAGATTTGATGAACCGTTCTCATAATTTTCCTCAAATCTAACAGATTTAATTTGCTAAATATTTTACGAAAAACAAAAATATTCACTTTTAATAAATTTAAAATATCAAATTTGGTCAGGACTCTATATGTAAGGGGCTACTCTTAATATACCCTAAATTTCGTTGTGGATGGTAAAGCATAAAATAAACAATACTTGTATAAAATAAAATGTTACAATGATTATAATTATATAGCAAAGGCCAACAAATCTTACAAATCGTATTTAGTATGTTAAGTATAGTTTAATTATTATATTTGGAAACGTCACATGACTATTATTCAATTTTTAAATCCCATTTGTACTTTATTATTATATTATTGTTATTATATTATTATCCAATGTTCTGTAATCCTTTAATTTAATTTAAACTAATCACTCATTAGAAAGAATATTGTTTTATCTTGAGCCACCAACTTTCAATTTAATATTTGTGAGATTTCCTAAGCATGAATTTTTAAAATGGTTCGTACTAAGTATATATGTTTGTATATTTGGTAATTGAGTTTCTGACATAGAGAAATTATTAATTTTTTTTTTTAGATTACTAAAATATATCAAGAACAAGTACAACATATCCAATGTAATTACACAAGTAAAGTTTGAACCTTACACCTATTCTGTGAAGGTAGGGAGGATGTTTTCCAAAGATTCATTAATTTGCCCAAGTGAAATATATCAAAGCAGTTTTACAAAGAAAATACAGTAGTGAATAAGTGATTCTGAAAAGAAGAAGAGAGAAATGATAATATCGGCAACAAATAATACACTAACTGAAGTAAAGGAAACAATAGATAATAAATAAATTGAAGAATAAGATGATAATGGGGGTGATAAAAATAATAATATTGGTAAGGAAACTACCTGGTAGACAGAGTTACCTGATATCTGTTGCTGGTGGGAGGTGGCAGGTATCCCGTGGATTTAGTCGAGGTGTGCAAAAGCTGGCCTGAACACCACGGCTATCAAAAAAAAAATATTGTTAAGGAAACTAGACAACATTCGAGTACCTACTAATATTTTATCCTAATTCTCAACTTCCAAATCCTCTTATCTACTGTCACGTCCTCGATAATTAGCTGAAGAAGCACCATATATATTCTGATAGAAAGCCTTAACCCCCCCTATCCAGATAGTAGTCTTTTCACACCGAAAATATGTATTAACTGGACAAATAAATTTCAGATAATGAATGATTAAACCACATAAAATTAGGAGATGGACTATAATTAGGTTAATGAAAAAGAAACACTGCAATTAGAGAGTGAGTTGATGAAAAATTTGTCAATTTAATTGTTGTTTAATATTTATATAGAATTCTTTTTCCATTATTCTGTTGGTTCTTGGGTAAAAAAAGATTATTTAATAGTCACATTACCCATTGGGCTAGAAATGAAAGTCTTAAGTGGACTGGACTGAAGGTCTTCTAGTAATGAGTAAAAATTTAATGGATTCCCTATTTGAAATTTTGAATATCGCTATTTAACTTTAACTCAATTTTTTTTTAAAAAAATTGTATGTCTATCTAATTCGGAATAATTTCTGACATAGCGAAGTTAGTTCAGGCAAAAACAACTGAACTTTAGGCATATATAATCAAAATTCAAGCAACAATAATTGAACTCCGGTCTATATGCTTAAATTTCAGTCATACTATGAAATTTACGCTTGATATTTGAAGTTACTTCGAAGTTGATAAGCTTATAAATTTTTACGCACTATAAGTATGATTTAAGTAATGGTCTCAAAATAGATTTGTGCCTTGGGCCATAATGAATGGGCCCAATAACAGCTATACAAGGACACAAATTCAATAGCTAGCCCATATTTTTCATTTCAAAACTTTAAGATATTATGTCCTTTTAAGTTGATTTTTTTCGATTCGAACTTTAAGATTTTAATTTTAGCATTTTGAAGTATATTTTTTCGGTTCAAATTTTATTGCGTTCTAAAGTTTATATTGTGTAGGTCAAACTTTGAGTTTGCAGAATGTGTCATGAAGTCTGAACTACATAGGCCAAACTTCAAGTTTGTACGAAGTGTTTGAAGCTCGAACTATGTAGGTCGAACTTCAGACTTGTTCCATGACGTGTTGGAGTTTCAACTTCAGATCATTAAAGAAAAAGACAAAAACAACAATATAGTGATCAATTTTAGCAATGGATATTCTGTTGCTAATATTTAACATTTTTTTCTGGTTAATTTTCATTGCTAATTATGTAGGTAAAATGAAGATGCCTAAATTTAGCGTTAGTATTTTGTAACGTAGTTTATTTTCTGTTGCTAATCTATTGCTACATTTGATATGTACCAAATCTTTCATCGCTTATTTAGTGACGGACTCAGAATTTCGTAATTTGCAACAAAAAGAATTTGTCGTTAAAATCTGTAACCTATCCTTAACGTGATGGAACTGACTTTTTCATACAGGTGTTGCATGATAGTTGTCCGATCGTGTCGTGAGATGTTTGGTCAAGTCCTATAAAGAGCGAAACCCTCGTTTTGTGTTGCTGAGAATGCGCCTAATTAAGGAGAAAGTCTTTACAACCGAAGTGAGCCGAGGAGCCGAGTGATGTACCAGCGCTACTAATTGAGTGTGAGCACCTAGTTGTGCTGTCAGTAAGAAGGTAGCCGGCGCCTTTCGAAGAACTTTCTAGTTCTAGTTAGTGTTTTTACTATTTTCAATTTTTATTTTTAGAGAAAGCTATCAAAGGCATTCCATAAATCAATGAATAAGAGGTCACAAATAATAATCTAAGAATAAGACAACTAATTGTAATTCCTACAAGAAAAATAGGGTGGGCTAATTGAGTAATAGGGTCCATCATCCTAACCCCAAATGGCCTAGCAGAAATAGCCCAACTAATCCAACAAAAAGATCCATCATTAATATTTAAGTTATATTAATTTTTCTTTGTTTAACTTATAATTGGTTTGACGTGACAAGTGAGGATTGCACAAGTGGTTGAGTACCTTTATTATTGATCGATAGCTTTAAGGGTTCGAGTCATGCTGAAAGATAAGTGGAAACACTATTAATTCTTCTGGTGATGAAGTGGGAAAAAAAATCGACTTGACAAATTTCAAATAAAAGTAAATTGAAATGAATAATTAGAGGTACTTTTCTAGAATGCCTCGAGAGCCTGAGCTACTATTTCATTTTCCTACGCATATAAAAACTAGGAATTAACTTATGTAATAATATCGATCCACTAAATTAAAGTCTTGAGCAGCGTTGTAGGATCAGATTCCAAAAATAGTTTTTCTCTTATGAAAGAATGAGAAACATACTAATTATAGAAATCTCTCTCTATAGCTAAGGTTCACTAATTATTCAACTTCAACCCCGTAAATCGTAGTTCATATGTAGCAACTAAACTTATTAGTAAGATCAGTGGCGGACCCAGGATTTTCATTAAGGGGGTTCAAAATTGAAAAATATAAACATACCAACTAGCCGAAGGGGGGTCAACATATACTATACATACATAAAAAATAATTTTAACCATGTATAAATAGTATAATTTTTCGCCAAAGAGGGTTCGGATGAACCCCCTGACCTAAAGGTGGCTCCGCCACTGAGTAAGATATCTTAATGTGAATGTATATATATTTGAATAATTTTTTTCTCATCATGTAAATTTCAATAATAACATTAAATTATTTTACATACAATATCAATAATTTTGTGGTCAATCCAAAATCTCCCATCCTTCTCATTTTGTTCTTGTGCCAACCAGTTGAGTTTGAGATTTTTATTTTTTTAATAAGAATTTGAGGATATAAATTATTTGTATCAAAAAGTTGATGCCATGAAAGGTAAACAAAATATGCCTTAGCTGCCATCCACTATACATATAATTATATATAGTGATCATTTCATTTCCTTTACTTAATTTGTACACAGATTTAAATAAATATCTGTAATGATGACAAAAACATCAAAACAAAAAATAATAAATAAATACTAAATTAGAACCATGATTTCTAGTCTAATGTGGAGAGAAAGAGAAACCTATTATGGTTTTGATGCATTTTATTTGTGTTGGGATATAATAGGGAAGTAATGATGATGATTTCAAAGAAAGAAAAAGAAGAGAAACTTCATTATTTCAAAAATGTGAAGAAAATAGTTTTCCCTTTCACCCAATATTCAATATACGTATTGGGATTCTGAATAATTTGGGTTCGTATTATGTAAGACCTATTAAAAGGAGAAACTCGAGCAAAAATAGTTTGTTTTCCAAAATTGTAATTGAAAATGGCCACAAATTCAAAATCATTTTTAGCCAATTTTTGAAATCTTAATACTGTCATAGATATCTAACTTGAAAAGATGAAACTCCATCAAAGTATCCTGGATGTAACCCAGCACATTGTGATGGACTTCCACTTTTTGAAATTCGAAATTCATGACAGTGTCATGGATATGTTAAAATCATGATAATATCCTAGATTTTTTTTACTTATTTTAGTTCGAAATACATGACTTTCTTATTGTGTTACCATATCAAAAGTAATAATACTTTTCAAATGTTGATTATTTTTCAAAGATCGATTTGAAAAGTGATTATCTCGTATGATTCACATGACTCAAACCTTTAACCTATCGATTATACAAGAAAAAAGTACTCCACAAAATAGAACTTAAGAAGCATTTTATTTGATATTTTTCTTTACCATTTGCATAATGTAGTGCATTTTTAATAGCCATATCTATGTTTCTAAGAAAGTATAGTTTGGAGTTGCCATAACTTTCATGATAATTTTCTCTTATATGTATGACTCATGAGGTAGATATTTGGTTTTTGAATAATAGAGGTCCTTTTTTAGGTGAGCAATCAATGCACTTTAGTTGACTAGAAAGCTATATTTCTCAACAATTTTCATAAATAATTTTGAGACACAAACTATATGTAGTTATATACTCCTTTATTCAATTTCTTAAGATTTTGATAATAGTAACAATAATTATGTGCGTCAAATTTAAACTAGCTTAAATCGATATACGAATGCACATTGATCTTATCACTCCATTTAATCTCATCTGAGGCTAATATCGAGTTTTAGTAAGGCTACTTTCTTTTTTGTCGATTGAGTAGCTTTCAATCATTCTATCGTCAAGTCCTCTTCACGAATTTGTGCAATTAATATCATAAAAATAGTCAACTCTGTTATCAAAGAAATAAGAAAATAAGTACAATATGGCGATAGATATTTGAAGGTATGAAAAGAACAACTATGAGAAGCAAAAAATTATTTTAAAAAATGAAATTATACTGCATAAATAAAATAAAAATAATTTGTTTCGGTAGATAAAAATTGATGAATCGTTTTGGCATGAGAAAAATTTCAATATCACTTTATATTTATTTCAAATTCTAATTGTTAAATGAAATTGTTAGTTATAACTAATGAGATATTCCTCCGCTTTTAGGCATGTGTGAAGATAATAATAAAAAAAAATACTCCTTCTTGTCGCAATGATGTGGCGTGTCACATGTTGTTATTCCGTGGCCAACTCGAAGAGGCTGAAGTTTAACGAAAAACTTTTTAATTGTTACGTTATAACAAAATTGAGCAACATCCAATATTTTTGATTTACCCAAAACCTACAAAAATGTCAAAATATTCTCAAGTCCTCACGCCTCACGCAAACCTTTGAAATGGACACCCAATTGCAACTTGTGTAGTACTCTTTTGTTGTTGTCGTGGTTGTTTACAAGGTACCCGCAATTACTACTCTTTAAGTGTGCATATGATAAATTTCGCTCCAATTAACAATTTGCAAATCATATGTTATCAACCAAACGGGAGAGTCCAACCCATAAGACTAGTTTGATAGGTGAGAGAATCCGTTTAGCCTATAAATTCATTAGCATTTCTCTATTTTTTTCAATGTGGAACAATTGATACATAACAATTGCCTCCGCTTGAGAACCAACAATGCTAGCACCCCCTCTTGGGTCCATGCCACCACTCCTGACACACAAGCCACCGCTTTGAGTCGTGGCTCCACGCGTGGATCGATCCTCGTTGGTCACGGCTGGCACCCCTCTTGGATCCAGACCACCACTACTGGCACACAAGCCACCACTCCGAGTTACGGCCCCACGAGTGAGACTCTCAGTGAAAGCACCAATGTTATAAACCAAACGGGAGAACCCAACTAAAATGACTAGTCTGATAGGTGGAAGAACCCATTTAGCCTATAAACCCATTAACATTTCTCTATTTTTTCAATGTGGAACAATTGATACATAACATCATATCAAAGATGTAAATCGTACTAGGCAAATCCGCATAAATCATTTGATCAAGAAAGCATGCATGGAATTTTGAATTTGCAACTCTAATTCGATCGAGATCACCTGCTCAACCAATTTGACTACCTTGCGAATATGTACGTGAGGTACTTGCTCTAGCATATTTGTAGAAGTTTCTTCTTATCTATGTAAAAAGTTTGATCAAGAAAGCATGCAGGAAATTTCGAACAAGCGACTCTAATTCAATCGAAATTATTTGCTCAACCAACTAGACCACGTTACAAGTTTGTGTGGTACTTTCTCTAGCATATTTGTGGAAGTTTCTTCATATCTAAAACCTTAGTAAATCCAACAATAACTTAACTGTCAACAACTATATGTGAGCATCTTACAATTTCATTTTTATAAAATCCTAGCTGTCATGTGCCAACTCACCAATTCCCATTTTGGGGAAAAAATTATTTTATGAGTTTAAAGATTGTCTTGTCACTTGATATTTGTATGGAATAGTATATAAGTTTATGGGTCCCAAGAAAATGACTAAAAGATTTTATTTTGTGAAAACCATGAAGACATATTATAGTAGGTGAAATGTAAGGGACAAAGAACCCCCACCATAACAAAAATAGTGAATATTAAAGTGATCTAATAAGTTGATTAAATTAGCTTATAATTTTTTTCTTTATAATTTTGATATTCGGGTTAGCTTGTCGCACTTTGATTAATTTTATATATATTTGTGTCATTTTTCAGCATAACATAAGTACCGAATAACTCTGTCAATTAAAGGTGGAATAGATGGAATAAATTAAGTAATATTTTTGTTTCCGTTGAAATTTGAATGAGACTTCATGGTTCTTCACCTACTTCTGTTAATAAATCTCGATACTTATAAAATCTGCTTATCACCAAAATGTGCTTTTCAACCTTTGAAAGGAAATCGGAAAAAAATGTGATAATCTTTAAATAAATAGTCGGATAATTTTTTGTTTATTTCTTTTTAATTGATACATGAATTATACACTGATAATATGCAATTATATAATACCCAAGGGTGTGACCTAGTAGTCAATGAAGTGTGTTGAGAATCTGAGATCTTAAATTCAATTCGGGACCAAAAAAAACACTAGTTAATTCTTTTAATTTATCCTAACTTTGTCTTTCGTTAATTATTTTTAATTTAATCAGTGATAAACGGCTATTTAAATTAATTATTAAAAAATGTGGATGGTCAATTGATATAATTTGAAGGGACAAACTTCCAACTACTGAATTGTTTTTTAGTATGAATAATCATTTCTTTTAGATTTTGTTGTCTGCTCCAGAAAATCTTTTTAACGGTAGAAAAATGTACACCGAAAGGTGCCGTATTTTAATAAAATTAAATGTGACGGGTTCGAATCGTGGAAATAACTATCAAAACTTGCATTAAAGTCGGCTATCTATATTACATCCCTTATGTTGCGATCCTTCTCCATACTACATGAACGCAAGAATATATTTTGTGCATCATACTGTCCTTTAAAATTATTACTCCCTCCGTTCAGATTTACTTGTTACTATTTTTCTAATTTAATTTTTATTTTTAATTGTCATTTTTTATAAATCAAAAAAAGACAAAAAAAAATAATTCATGTTTTATGCTTAGCATTAATTACTTATTCTCCAAATCATCTTTCAATATACATTACTAAACATCAATTAATAAGGATAATATGGTAAACTTACTTTATCAATTATTTTTTTTTTAATGGATGTGTCATGTCAAAAAATGATAAGTAAAAGTGAACACCGAGTGTATTAAGAGGCTAAAATTCTCATTGTATTTGGGATTATACCCTAAATATTGGGATATCCAATACATCAAAAGCTTTTTCTACTTTAGGGATTCTTTTTATATATATAGTACTAAAACATTTTCTGACATTGGGCATACAAACTCTCACGTGTGCATTATCAAAAAGGAGAAATTAACATTAGCATCATTTACAATGCATTTGGGATCTCAATATACATATATGGATACTATTGTTCCCTAAGGCTGCAAATTCTTGAACAATTACAAAAAGAAGAAAACAAAAAGCCAACAACATTTCACCAACTAACCTTACAAACCTTTTTTTTTTTTTTTTGAAAAAAGTTAAATGTTAGTATGATCAAGTTCTATATTTGGAAAACAGCCTCAAACAAATTTTTCCAAGAAAAAAATAAATAAATTGAACTTGCAAAAAGTTCTTTACAATATATCATGATAGTATATTCAGTATAATTTCATAAGTGGGTATAAAGAGGATAGGATATATGCATATCTTATTTTTATCTTTGTGGGTGATGAAACTGTTTTTGATAAACCCTCTACTCAGAAGTGAAGTTTTTTAAGCAAATCCCATAAAAAAATATGACAGCAAAATAGCAAGTTACAAAACAACTGTAGAATTCTAAGAAGTTTTTTTTTGTAAGTCCAAGTTCAAAAACTACAAACAACTCCATTCTATTTTATCTATAACTATTTTCTTATTAGTTTATGCTGAAAAAACACACACTAATATTTTTTTTTAATGAGAAGTTTGTATAGTTACAAAAATGTTATGACAAGCCGAGTCAAAACTTTTACTAGTTTACGTGTACATATAAAATAAATTTGAGCTAATGTTATCAAGTTCTGTTGAACCTATAAATACAGTTGTGCCCCGCCTCAATAAATGTTAAGAGTTAAGACCATGACTTTTAAGAGTTTTATACTACACAATCGTTACGACACATATAAAACTACAAATATTAGTAGTCTTTATTTTTTTCTTAAATTCATGTCGATCTAATCAAGTTATGCTAAAAAGAAAAAAAAATTGAAGTTAAAATAGGATTCTTTTTGTTATGTAATTAAATAATTAGTCGTAATTAATCTTTTTGTTATGTGAAATCCATCTTAATTAAAGTTCACACCTTTTAACCGAATTTGACCCCAAAATTGACTCCGTTAACTTCGGTACTTAAAAAGAACCCCATGATT
This sequence comes from Capsicum rhomboideum, assembly GCA_031232105.1. NCBI lineage: Eukaryota > Viridiplantae > Streptophyta > Magnoliopsida > Solanales > Solanaceae > Capsicum > Capsicum rhomboideum. The sequence goes on along the minus strand of CP124719.1, from coordinate 2,479,186 downwards.
TTCGCTCCTTTCTCAAAGATACGGCAAGGGACTATTTTTTCTCGTCTCGTGTTCGATATTTAAGTTGGAGTCTGATAAATTTAGATTTGCGTTGAAAATTTTTATTATAAGAAGTAAAGTATTTTCTATCAAGTTAAAAAATGATTTCATAGTTAGGGTCAATTTTGTAACCTTTGATTAAGGATGAATAGGTACTTATTGCTCCGCCAGAATTTTGATGATACTAATGGCGGAATCAGAACTTGTACTAACGAGGTTCAAAAAATAAAAAAGTAAACACACCTATGATGTACCAGTTATCATGCCGACGATAAACACTAGGTAGCCAAGTGCATAATGGATAATTGTTAAAAGTATCTAACTAGTAAGTCCATCCCAAAATGAGTTCTCTCTTATTCCGACTTCACCAGAGCACCCATAGAAGTTGAAGGAGGTTCAACATCTACTATATATACATGAAAAAAAAAATATTTACCATATATAAATAACGTTAATTTTTCACTGAAAGAAGTTCGGATGAACCCCTCACGACTCTACCTAGCTCCACCTCTTTTGACACGGTTTTCGGTCAAGAGTGAGTGTGGGGCCCATATTGTAACGGCTATTGGTGCTGACATGGACATGCATAAAGCAACGTCAAATCTAAAAAACATATAATTAGCCTCGATGGCTAAATGCTCTAGTGCTAACCTAGCGCCACCAACCATGCGTTAGTGTAGTACCTCCGTTTTATTTTATGTGACCTACTTTTTTTTTTGGTTCGTTCTAAAAAGAATGTCGCATTTTTTTTTTTGGTAACTTTTTAAAAGCACAGTTACTCTTTTACCCTTATTGGTTCCATTTATAAAGTCCCACTTAATTAAAGATAGTAGTACCACATTTTTAATAAAGGGCAATTTGGTAAACATCACCAAGTCTTTCCTTATTTCTTAAACTCCATGTCTGGTCAAAGTAGATCATATAAAATGGCACGGAGGGAATAGAAATTTATGCATACCCAATTAAATTAAAAATAATAACCTATTTACTCTCCCCTGCAAACCACAGAGAAGATATAAACCACACTAGGTAAGTCCTGAGCAACGGACTCGACTCAGAAGACATTTAGGGGGAGGTCGATCCCTGGTCATCCGTGAGGATAACCATCCTCCAAACCCACTTAGTCATTCCAAAGGACATTTGTTAATCTTGTGGTTTTAAATATATAACATAGAAAGTTGAAGTTTAAAAGTTGTAAAAAAAAAAAAAGGAAATGTTGAATTAATGTCTTATTGGCTTGTCAAATCTTAAACGGTAGTAGTATTTATTTTCGTGTCAAAAGAAGTAAGTACCATTTATAACTATGTTATTCTGCTTTCAATTCATTTTAATTTATGTGTCTTAATTTAATTATTATAAATTTAACAAAATAAGAAAAATATCTTAATATTGTGGTTTTAAAGTAAAAATATGTATAATGTATTAAAAGGTCATATTATGTATAATGTATTAAGAGGTCATTTAAATGACATATGTTTCAAAAAAATTAAAAAGAAATATAAGAGAAATAAATTAAAATGGAAGAAGTAATAATTATATTGGTTTGCAATGTATGTAAATAAACTATGATTAAGTATATAAAATTTATCTATAAATATATATTATGTATTTATTAATTTAATATAAATATCGAGCATAAATATATATTATATATTTATTAATTTAATATAAATATCAAGCGCAAGTAAATATTTATTAACAAGTGACTCCAAAAAAATCAATTATGATTCAATAGATTTTTAGTCCTTATATAATTTATCAATCCATGTGGAGTAGTGTATTAGGTGATGACATTATTATTATTGATCACGAAGTGACTAAAATACATGAACTTACATAAGTAGAATCTTTGTAAATATTAGGTGCAAACATAACTATTCTCAAAAGTAAAATTCATATAATTATGCAAAAAATAATTGTAAATTTTTTTTGTAGTCTACAAAATCTCATGTTATTTTTGGCACTAATCACTTATAGAAAAGAGTACAACAATAATAATATATTTAATATAATTTTATAAGTAAGGTATGAAGAATATGACGTATATGTAATAATCTTATCTCTGCTTTATAAAGATAAAGACTTGTTTTAGATCAGGAAGAAATCATCATCATCATCATGCCCAGTGTATTCCCACCAAGTGGGGTCTGGGGGGGGGGGGGGTAAAGTGTACGCAGTCCATACCACTACCTCAGGTGAAGTAGAGAGGCTGTTTCCGATAGACCCTCGGCTCAGAACCGATAATAATAACAAACAAAAATCATTAAAATAAGTCAGAAATCAGAAATCATAAAAATCATAAAAACAATCATAAAAATCATAAATCAAAATCATAAGAATCATACAAATCCTAAGAGTCGTAAAAATCATAAACAAAAACCATAAAAACCAACAGCAAAAAAGGTAACACAATGCTAGCAAATCAGGAAGAAAATCTACTCTGATAATTGCGATGCACGTGAATCCATGATTTCTTCATAAATTTAAGTATCTTATGTAATTATTTTTAAAGATTGATCTAATATTAACTATTGACACTCGAGCTACAAAAAGATTCAAATAATGTACTTAATTAAAATTTACCTTATGAATTAGGAATTAATTCCCACTTCATACTTTCCCTTCTTTTATTTAGTGGTATATATTTTAAAATTCAAGCTTGTGCTTTGATAAACCTTCGACTCAAATAAAACATAAAAAAACACTAAAGAAAATACTACCAATATAAATTGGAATTTAAACTAATAGTAAGTTTTTACAAGGGCAAAATCGAAAATCTGTTACACTTTTAAGGTTACTTTTGAAAAGTCATCAACTTTACTGAAAAGGACGGCGCGTGGGACGGTTACCTAGTGAACACTGCAGACAAAGTAGTCCACCTCATATTGGAATTTTTTTTTTTACGTTTTCGATTTTGATTTAATACGAAATTTAACAGCATATCGTATAATTGATATTTATTATTTTCTCTATTTTAAAATTATTGGTCTTCTTGCTAAAAAAATTTATTTCAATTTAGTTATTTTCTTTATGAAATCAAGAGTATTTTTTATATACTTTTTTTATTTTATCCTTATTATTATGATAAGGGTATAAAGTAATTTAGAATTTCAAAACATCATTAATAAAACTAATTTGGTAAAATAAGCTCCTAATAAATATTTTCTTAAGGGGTGTGTCAAGTCAACAAGGGTCAACTATTTTGAAATGAAGGGATTAGTATATTATATTATTAGTTTAAATATAATATTTATTTTAATTATTACTTAAATTTTATTATATTATATTATTAAAAATATCGTTAGATACCGATGAGAAATCTCATTTTGTGTAATCCATGAATTAGTATGACCGTGTTGTTAAGTTTTTTCCTCATTTTATCTTTATTTGTTATTTAATAATTATATTTTATCCTCTATCTTATTTTTTATAATAGTAGTTTTGATAGTCTACTTTTTTTGTAGATTTATTATTCAGATGGTTGGTAAATATAACATTATCTAACGAAGGAAATGATACGATATGTTCAAAAGTCGTATTCATTAAAATAATACAATACAATATAGTAAAATACAATATAATATGACAAATTGTGAAGCAATAGGTAGCAACCATTCACGGAGTATAAGAAAGTAAGGAATTTTTTTTAACTTTGTAGTCTTAAAATAAAGATAAGTAAAATGTACGAAAATGTCTTTTAATCTTTTGATTTGAATAAGTCATGCGAAAAATTAAAATAAGAGTTGCCAAACATCATTTCATTTTAGACGGATTTCAAAAAAATACGACAAATAAATTAAAATTAAAGGAGTAAAATAGATAAATAATGGTAGAATTATATTTAAGTAACATTGTAGAATTGTTAATTGTTTTTATAAAGCCTATAATCACATTTGGTAATATAATTATAAAATGAGGAAAAGAAAGGGGAACCACTTTCTAGTCCAAAAAGCATTATCCATGATTATTTTTTAATGCTAATGATTCAACCTTATTATAAATTTATTTTTTGAAAAATTAATCATATGTTGGCCCCACTTCTTATCCTTTGCGTGAGCATTTTTAAAAGTGGTACCTTTGCGTTTGTGGTAATTTTGGCACTTCGTCAAAGACTTCTTTGTGGGACAAAGTGGACAAAATTTAAATGTTTTACTAGAATTTTAAAAAAGAAAGAAAGAAAAGAAAAGGATAGTCATGACGTAATTAATAAAGTTAATGTCATGTGATCAAGAAATTATAAATTGGAGCAGTTAAAATAATCTCTTATAGAAATAAAATGAAAATTGAATGCATATATAACAGAATCCTTGTAATCTGACCATCCTTTTCCAAATTTCGTGCATAGCAGAAGCTTAGTACAACGAGATGCTCAAGAGTAGAGTAAAGAAAAGGTCAAAAAGGAAAAAAAAGGGGTCCAACATTTTTCTTGTTAATGACAAAGTGCAACATTGTGATCTTTATTCTATAGTTGTCAATGGATTCTAATTAGGGTTAGTTACTTTTGACTTTTAACACTTCTACTATGACTAAAGAGTCTCTTGATTTGTATTCTAATGGTTGGATTAGGATATCTCGTGGTTTTTTTTGTTTTTTTTTTTTTTTGTTATTTCTGTGATATAATTTGTTTTGAAATTTTGATTAATTTAAATTTATGTCGTGTAGAAAATGTTTCATGTCATGATTGTGTTTATATTTGGGTACGAATTCTAGATCTCTAATTAAAAGTGGATGAATCATATTCATCCATCATAACTATCGGGTGGTCTCGTGACAATGTTTTTAGTCTCTCATTCGATGTTCAGAAACTCACTTAGGAGCCTCGAGTATAATCTGAATAAGAACTAAATATCCATTAAAGAAGAAAACACTTCTACCAAGTTTTTTATATTCTAAAGTTCTAATTTGAAACCTTTAATTAAAAATAAAAGAACCGTAATAGCATTTGCCCCTATGAAACTTCTTTTTTTTTCCGCGCTTAATCATTTGGTATTCAAATTCAACCAGCTATAGCAAAATGTTTATTTTGATAGTTGTAATTTTGATCAAGCATATTTAGCACACAACTAAAAGAGTTCTACTCGTTAAGTATTTCTTAATTTTAATCAGATATCTCGAATTCAAGAACTGAAATAGAGTCGATAGATTTCATTTTATATATACTTAGCAAAATTGTAAGCTTTTCCTTGAAGTTACAATCGTCCTAGTGTTGTATGTTAATCAAGTGGTCCCTCAATGACATAATTCATGTTTTGTGTAAAGATATAATCATAATTGCGATGGTATTATCATGTTTGGAATAATAATAAAATTTTACAATAAGAAAAGTTGAAAAAGTTGGTTACTTTTAACTCAAAATTTTAAAACTTCAACCAATTATTTACTAGTTGAGTGATAATGCGTTACTAAGAAAGGAAATGTTAATTAGAAAATTACGATGTCAGTGCAAAGAGAACATTAAGTATAAAACAAAATTATATTTGGCCATGAAGATTAGGTTAGATAATTCGAAAAAGCTATGTTCAATACTAAGAAATATTCAATTAAATTTACGCGTATATTTAAGAAATCTAATCATATTTATTTGTACGGGGCAGAGTTCTAGTTAGTCAAGAACGTTCATGTTCAGTGGGAGATGAAGATACTGAGATGGATGTGTGAGCACATTAAAAGAAATACTATGATATATTAAGAACGAAATTATATAGGGCAAGGTGCGCTAGGTTGCCTCCGTGGCGGACAAGATAAAGGAAGCGAACTAATGTGGTTCGGACATGTGAAGAAGATGTGCCAGGATGCACGGGAGATTAGTTGTAGCAAAAGTTAAGAGAGGTAGATGTAGACCGAAAAAGATCTGAGGGGAGGTGATTGCACTTAGCAAACTTCAACTTACTGAAGACATGAATATAAATAGGAAGACATGCAGGTCGAAGATTATGGTAGAAAATTAATAGGTAGCCAAGTATTGTTGTGTACGTGGAGGGGGAGGGGGGGGGGGCTAAGCCTCCTCCTTTCATCTTCTCACTATTGCTAATATTATCTAGTAATTTTCTTATTCTTCTATGTACATTCCTATTTGTTGCTTCACGTGTTTTACATCTTGCTATTTGATTGTTGTATTTTTCTTGCAATCCTGCTTGCATAACATTTCTTTTGAGTCGAGGGTCTTTTGGAAACAACTTCTTTATTCCACAAAAGTAAAGATAAAGTCTGCGTACATCCTATACTCTCTCATGATTTTACTTATGAGATGAATATGTGAGTACACTAAAAGAGATATGATATATTAAGATCAAAATTAAATAGGGTAAACTGAGGTTGCCTCCGTGGAGGATAAGATAAAGGAAGCGAGGCTGATGTGGTTCATACATGTGAAGAGGATATGCGAGGATGTGTCAGTTAGGAGATGTGAGAGCTTAGTTGTAGCAGGAGTTAAGAGGAAGGTAGATGTAGACCGAAAAAGAACCGAGGGAAGATGATTGCAATTGGCAAAATTTCAACTTACTAAGGATATGACCATAAATAGGAAGATATGGATGTCGAGGGGTGGCTACCCTTTTAGAAAAAAGGCGACCGCTTTAGTCCCCCAAATTTGAGGGGCCTTCATTTTTCTTAGCAATAATAGATATTATTTGTAGAAAAATATTTTTTTTATATAAAATAAAAGAATTATTAGAAGAAATTTGATAAATCTGAAGTACCATGTCTCAAGAAAGATTAAATGCATCGATTATATTATTAATTAAAAGAGAATTATTAGAAGAAAACAATTATATAATTTTTGAAATGGACTTTATTACAAAAAATATTTTTTTCTTAAAAACCTAAGGTCGTTGTTTAATTTTGGCCTTAGGCCACTTACATGCTTGAGCCGTCCCTGTCATTATGGTAGAAAATTAATAGGTAGCCAAATGTTGTCGTGTACGCGGGAGAGGTGGGGGCTAAGCCTCCTCCTTTCATCTTCTCACTATTGCTAATATTAACTAGTAATTGCGCAGTTTCTTATTCTTCTTCATGTGTTACTATTTGTTGCTTCACGTATTTTACATCTTGCTATTTTATTGTTATATTTTTCTTGCAATCCTGCTTCCATAACATTCCTTTTGAGCCAAAGGTCTATTGAAAACAACTTCTTTATTCCACAAAGGTAAAGATAAAGTCTGCGTACATCCTACTCTCTCCCGATTTCACTTATTAAATTACACTGAGTATATTATTGTGCTATTGTATTTATTTGTAGCGAGTTGGTTGGCTACTTGTAACCCCTCCCCAGTATAAAATAAAAATAATGTTAAGGCTAAATTTAAAAAATAATTATTTCTTTCATGATTTTTTCAATAATTATTCTACAAGGATCAAGGATGTCCCCATCTACATGAGCTTAGGTGTTAACTTTGTTGCTAAACCAAACTATTCTATGCTTAATTTGAGCCACTAATTCATTATCTCTTGAATTGTGATTTAAGTGTGACAACTACCAAAAATGAATTAGGCACAAGTTGATTGGCCACAAGAAAAATTAATCAAGCAAGAAGTTTTTGAATTAGGCACAAATTGATTGGGCACAAGAAAAATTAATCAAGCAAGGAGTTTTTTTTTTGTTTTTTTTTTTTTAAAAAAAAACACGTTTTTTGAAAAGAAATTAAATACTATTTCACCAATCGAGTCATATGTTCGGACACATTCATACCTAATAATTTTTCAGAAAGTGATGAAAAAATAAATAATTTGTACAAATCTTTTTTATTAACACTAAGGATAAAATAAAATAAATATTTTTTCTTTCATAATTTTTAAAATAACTATTTTTTAGCAAACATGACTGGGGGAGGGAGTGGGTTAGCTTCCTCCTATTCTTATTGTTATATGTTGTTGCATTTATTTTGTGTCTTGCTACTTTGTCATTTCTTTTCTTATAATCCTGCGTCGAATATTTTCCTTTTGAGCCGTTGGTTTATCGGAGACAACCTTTTTACCTTACATAAAATCTGCATACATTTTACTTTTTTGAAACCTTACTTGTGTGATTATACTGGGGTATTATTATTAGCAAACATGAGAAGTAAACCAAACTAATTTATATGCTTAATTTGGAGCCAATACTTTATTACCTCTTGAATGTGATTAAGAGAATTAACTAGCAATAACAAACTAGGCACAAATTGATTAGGGACAAGAAAAATTAGTCTATGAAGAACTTAATGAGGTATTAAGACTAATTTAAGTATTATTAGTCAAATGCCATTCTATTCTCATTATTAAAATTAGGCTAAACGACATTCTCCTAACATCACTTTAATTAGAGGTACAAACATCTAATGAGTCAGCAAACAACATGTGATTCTAATTAAATATAATTATTCATTTCTATATTTAAATATTCTAAGTTAGGCTAGTAGTAATAATTTACTTTCTTCCGTTTTATTTTACCTGACCGTTGTTGACTTATTACAAAGAAAACTTTAATTAAGATGCATTTTACTAAATTAATCTTATTAAAGATGATTTAAAAATATGATTTTGACTATTATTACTTTATGTAGTAATTTAACACTAAGGAAAAAAAGGAAAAAAATAACAGGATTCATAAATTTGATAAGTAAATTGAAACACATATTTTTACTATAAGGATCAAGTAAAACGAAACAGAGGAAGTATTTATTTTCTTTTTCCTTTTTTTCTTCATTCCACCAAACTTTCTTTTCCGTTACTTTTTTTTTTCTTTCATTTTTTTGAGAGGGGTAGGAAGGTTAGAGCATAGTTTATGGGTTAACGTTAATTTAGTAATTATTCGATTTATGTATATATATTTACAAAATTATTATATATCGATAAATATCTAGTTGTGAACTTATATTTTATTTCATATTTTTACAACTCAAAATAATTGTCATGTTCATTTTTCTAGAGTTAATTTGACAATTTTTCGAAGATAATTTTAAATTGATTACTTCACTATTTATAGATTAAAACAATCAAAGATTATATTGTCTGGCGCTTGAAAAGTAAAAATGACAAGTATTTTAGAACGAAGGAAGTATTAATTTGATGTTGTTAAAAGAACTCATAAACTATAAATTATGAATCTAGGTTAACGTGCAAGAATTTAAAGTTCTTTATAATTTGTCAAAATTACAACAACAAGCCATAGTACTCCCTCCGTCTTATTTTATATGACCTACTTTAATTGGATACATAGTTTAATAAATAAGGAAATACTTGGTGATGTTTACTAAATTGCCATTTATTAAAAATGTATTACTATTATTTTTAATTAAGTGAGACCTTACAAGTGAGACCAATAAGAGTAAAAGAGTAATTGTGCTTTTAAAAAGTTATCAAATAAGAAAATGTGATATTTTTTTTGAGACGGACTAAAAAGAAAAATAAGCCACATAAAATGGGACATAAAATGGGACGGAGGGAGTGCTAGTCTTGTAAAATTCTATATGGCAAATTCTCATATTTTTCTGGTCGTCCATATTTAAACAAGTACTTATTTTTACAAACTTATTGTTACAATTTCCTTCTTATTTTTTCAAAAAAAAAATTTAAAAATTGCCAACTGTATTATAGAATTAAGAGAAAAAAAATAAAATTTCTAATTAAAAAAATGTTACCCTTGTACTCTCTCCGTTTTAAAATAGTTGGCCTTGTTGATTTGATACTCTTCTTAAAAAAATATTTATTAAGAACTTATCTTATCAAATTAGCCTTATTAATTGTGCTTTAAAAATATAAATTTGAGTATATATACTTTATGTAGTCATTTAATGATAGAGTTAATATTGGAAGAACATAATAAAATTCTCTTGTTTTTATAAATGAGACAACTAAATTAAAATAAATATTTTTAATAAGGGGCCAACTAAAACGAAACGGAGAAAGTATGTTTTGAATATACACCACCCAAAAAGGAAAAAAGAAGTTCAAAATAATTAATTGCTTGCACAAGTTGTTTATCTTAGTTGTAAAAGCCAAAAAGGATGAATTAATTTTCCTTTTTCCCAACTTCTTGCCTCTATTAATTTTTTTAAAAAAATCTTTTTTTCTCATAGCCACTTAATTTTGAAAAATATAAAGAGAATCAGCGAAAGAAAATTAACTCATTTTTCATAGCCAGAAAAAAAAGAAAAGAAAACCCCATTTTCATAGGAATCTAATAAACTATAAAAGGCACATTTTTTTTTTTAAATGAGAAGTTTATATTTAAAGATTCCAACTCAAAAAAAAACAAAAACAAAACAGATTCCAACTCAAATTTTTATCTTTTTTTTTTTATTGGTGTCCAGTATCCGTATTAAAACCCTCATCAACTCAAATTTATGTCATGTAAAACCTATTTAAAGAAGTTAATAATTATCCATGTCAAGTATATATACATCAAATCAATTCAAATTATCATTATTAAGTAATTTGATGAAATAAAATACACATTAATTAATCATCACTAATTGATAGTATTAATGTATATATAAGTTGTCTACATCACACCTTTTAGGGTACCACCTATAAATCACGAGTTCACGACTTTAATTCGTAAAAACAATCAAGAATAAACTGTCTACGTCACATTTCTTGAGGCACATTCTTTTTCCGACCCTTTTTAACGCGAACTACTTTGCACACCGACTCACTAACAAAATCTTTTTCTTTTTAAACCAAAAACTCAAATCCCAAATTTTTTGGACTCGTTTGGTTGAAAATAAGTTATTTCAAACTCATTAGATAAAAACAACATTATTATTGCAGAATAATTAATCTTAAAATAAGTTATCCTATACTTTTATTTCAACAAAATATAAATAAAATCATTCTAAAATTAATCTCGATATTAGTTATTCCTTATTCCTCGAGCACTAAAATTTTTGTCAAAAATGTACAGCTCATACCTAAAAGTCTCACCACCCCATAAAAATATATAGCCTCTCTTTCCTTTTTATTCTTCTCATTACCTCCTTTTTCTTCTTCTTCTTCTTCCTCTCTTCTCTATACACACTGAGTTTTTTTTTTCACTTCTCATTTTCTTATACATTACAACACCAATTTTTTTTTTTATACATACTAATAAAGGAGCAAAAAAAGAAAATGCCCAAAAAAGAATTAAAGAAAATGGTGAAGTATCAAGTGTTATTTTTGATAATTTTGTCATGTATTCTTGTTATGGTTTCTGGATTTTCAAGAAATTTACCAATTGTAGCATTTGATGAAGGGTACTCACATTTATTTGGTGATAATAATCTGATGATCCTTAATAATGGAAAATCTGCTCATATTTCTCTTGATAAAAGAACAGGTTTGTAAAATATTTGTTAAAAGTGTTATCGTATTGTTTTATTGTAGTTGTTTTTGTTATTATTGTTGTCTGTTATTTCTTGTACTTCGGTTGCCTTTTTTTTCTTTTCTTTCTGAAGTGCTTTGGATTGTTAAAATTGTTATCGTATCATTTTGTTGTAGTTGTTTTTGTTACCATATGTTATTTCTTGTACTTCCGTTACGTTCCGAGGTAGTGGTAACCTACGTGTACACTTTAATCTCTCGAGGCCCTACTTTGTGTTACTTTACTCATTCCTCGAAAAATTATACTATATATAAGGTTAAATATATATATATTTATGTTTGTACAGTAAATATTGAATTTATTTGATTTTTCATGTATTTAATTCTTTATATTTTGAACAACTTAATGAAAATTCTGACTCTGCTAGGAGACGTTGAATTTTCTTGATTTTTTCGTATGTTTATCTCTTTATATTCTGTACTCCTTAATGAAAATTCAGACTCCGCTCGTAGATGTTGAATTTTCTTGATTTTTTTCATGTGTATAACTTTTTATATTGTGAACCCCTTAATGAAAATTTTGATGCTCTTAGTGTATGTGGTTTGCTGTTGTATTTGTTAAGAGGTTTATTTTTTATTTTATTTTTGAAATATATGTTTTATTAAGGAGAGTTTGTTTATTTATTTAATTATTTTTTTGGGGATTTAATGTATGAATTATTATTACAGGTGCTGGATTTGTGTCACAAGATCTTTATCTACATGGATATTTCAGTGCTTCTATTAAGTTACCTGCAGATTACACAGCTGGTGTTGTTGTTGCATTTTATGTAAGTTATTATTAACTGATTAATTATATGTTTACTCTTTATATTTTTAATAAATGTTAAATCTTGATGATTTTTTGATTTTTATTTTATTTTTCATTATATTAAACTTGCAATTTTTTGCTTCGCATATGTTCAAGTTTTGATCTTTTCAGATTTTTCTTTCACACTCATGGATTTTTGATGATTTTTTTACATGCTAATTAGTTTTGTAAGTTTCTCCATTTTTTTCCTCAGTTATAATTTTTTATTTTGAATTTTTTGTTTTATAAATTGACAGTTTTTTGCTGTACATGGATGAAAGTTTTGATCTTTTCAGATTTTTCTTTGACACACATTGATTCTTGATGATTTTTCACATGCTAATAGATTTTGTAAATGTATCACCTGTTTCCTCAGGTAGTTTAAAATCATTTACACTTTAAAGAATGGTTTTTTAACCACCTAATGGAAATTGGTAATTTTCAAATTGTATTAATAATGAACCAAACTAAAATCTTGATCTTTTGATGAATTTTACTAAATTTGGTTGATGACAGTCACAGGGGCGAAGCCAAGTAGAGCCGAATCCCCTTCGGCGAAAAATTACGCTGTTTACACATGGTTTAAATGATTTTTTATCTATAGACATATTAGATGTTGAACTCCCTTCGGCTTCTTAGTGTGTTTAGTCCTTTGTGTTTTGAACCCCTTAGTGAAAATCCTGACTCCATTACTAATGACAGATGTCAAACGGGGACATATTTGAGAAGAACCATGATGAAATTGATTTTGAGTTCTTGGGAAATATTAGAGGTAAAGACTGGAGAATTCAGACCAATATTTATGGGAATGGTAGCACGAATGTTGGCAGAGAAGAAAGATATGGACTTTGGTTTGATCCTTCTGAAGATTTTCATCAATACAGTATCCTTTGGACTGAGAATTTGATCATGTAAGTAACTATTAGTTAATATCTCTGCCCTTTTAAATATGTCTTCATAATTTTGGTCATGTATGGTCTGTATCCGCACTTCTTTTGAGCTGCGGGTCTATCAGAAACGGTCTCTCTACCCCGTAAAGGTAGGGGTAAGGTTTGCGTACATCCTACTCTCCCCAGACCTCACTAGTGGGTTTACACGGTATGTTGTTGTTGTTGTTGTCGTTGTTGTCGTTGTTGTTGTATGGCCTGTACCTTTGTTGCTCAGACTTTTAATTGTGGGATCCTCACTTCTTTTGAGCCGAGGGTCTATTGGAAACAACCTCTCTACCCCGCAAAGGTAGGAGTAAGGTCTATGTACATCCTACCCTCTCTCGACCTATTACACTGAGCATGTTTTTGTTGTTGTATGGTCTGTATCCTATGTTGCTACGATTCGTAAGTGTCTAATCATCGAAAAGTAGTGCATTTTTGGAGGATTAGCAGGGTTGAGACAACATTCTTAGAGAGTCCAAGCAACTTAACCTGTAACAACTTTTTTGCTTCTCATACCACATCCAGCTATTATTACTGAACAATCTTTGTTCCTCTGAGCTGTTTTTGCTGCTTTAGTGATTTATATTGTGATCTCTGTCTGATGTGATGTAAAAATGATTTCCTTTATCAGAAAAGGTCCATTTAGATGTACGATCTTCTTATATTTAGTGAATTTTTGTTTTCTTTGATACTAAAGCTAGAGCAATTACCTTATTTTTGCCCTTACATTAATTCTAAAAATAAATATATATGTTGCTCAGATTCTTCGAAATTGTCGATGGGTGTGCACGTCGGATCCTCCAAAAGTAGTCAGATTTTTTGTTGGAGGATTTGGCACGTGTGTGACAACATTTTTGGAGAGTCCGAGCAATATAACTGATGATGTTTGTATGTTTTGTGGTATACATGTTTCTGTTTTTAACTAATTATATTAGAAGTACAAGTATCTTTACCAAACTTCTTGATTTATTTGTTTTTTCATAGTTAAGCTTAAGAATCAAATTAAAAGAACCTAGTGTGATTAGAAAGAAAGTTTATGCTGATATGTTTTGTCACAAGATTTTGATAGGGCCTTTTGATTGATATGTTGTGTCAATGAATGTAAAGAGTGACAAGGCCTTTCTCAACATACCCTTTTGTTGGTTTGGGACTATGGGAATCTTTTGTTTGCTTCTTTTTATTATTTTGCTCATGACTGTAAAATTTAACCAACAACAATACAACATACTCAATGTAGTCCCACAAAGTGGTGTCGGGGAGGGTAGAGTGTACGCAGATCTTACATCTACCTCAAAGGTAGAGAGAGAGGCTGTTTCTGACCATTTTGCTTGGACTCTTCAAAAATGTCACGGGTGTGTGTTGAATTCTCCCGAAGTAGTGTATTTTAGTGTATTTTTGAAGAATCCTACATGGGTATAGAATCATTTTTGAAAAGTCCGAGCAACATAGGTTTCCGATAGACCCCTTGCTTTAAGATTGATTACTACTGTAAAATTTAACCAGCATTTGCTAGATTTGTTGTATTACCTAAATGTACTACTTTGCTGATCAAATTAATCAGAATTTGTATACCATCATGATATGTTGTTCGGACACTTGAAAAATGTTGCCTCACTGGCACTTGTCGAATCCTCAAAAAGTAGTGTAGTTTTGGAGCATCAGACATGATTGTGGCAACATTTTCGGAGAGTCCGAGCAACATAGCTGTATGTACTTGTGGTGTTTGGTAAACAAAGGCCCTGATTCTGTTTTGTTTGTATTTGTGTTTTTTTGCATCTTGTTGCAGCTTGTATGTAGATAATGTCCCCATAAGAGAGATCAAGAGGACAAAAGCCATGGGTGGGGACTTCCCATCTAAACCAATGTCTTTAATAGCTACAATATGGGATGGTTCAGATTGGGCTACAAATGGTGGAAAATACAAAGTCAATTACAAATATGCCCCGTATACGGCTAAGTTCTCCGATTTCATCTTCCACGGATGCGCGGTTGATCCAATCGAACTATCATCCAAGTGCGACGACACTGAGCCAAAAACTCCATCCATCCCTACTGGTATCACCCTTGACCAAAGACGAAAAATGGAGAACTTCAGAAAGAAGCAAATGCAGTACTCATACTGCTACGACAAGACTCGATACAAGGTCCCTCCACCAGAGTGCACGATCGATCCTAAGGAAGCCGAACGACTCCGAGCATTTGACCCTGTTAGGTTTGGCGGATCCCGCCACCATCACGGAAAACGACACCGCCGGAGCAAATCAAAGTTGAAGGATGATGATGTATCCTTTATGTAAAAAATCCAATGCTACAAGTTTTTCTCTATATTGTCACATCATTTGAATTTGAGGTTTTGTTGTTTTCACAATGTGAATAGAGGACATAAAAAGGAGCAACAATTTTTATATAAAGGGTCATGATCATTGTTATTAGGGTATGCATATATGTCATACCTATAAGGGGTCCCAACCATGTTCAAGTTGATGTTTTTGTTTTTTGGGAGTTGGGACTTCAATTTTATAAATTCAACTTGGTGGTGGATTTTGTGTACTTTTTTCTGTGACACTTTTAATAAATGCATGCATAGTACAAAGATTATTTAATTATATACATTTGTGTGTTCTTTAAGTATGTTTGTTTCTATTCATGATGTCTTATTATAAGTTTTAGGCCTCTTTTGTCAAATGGGTGGCTACAAGAATCCAAAGTGTGTCTGATTGTGAGTTGTGACTGCTGAAAACCTAAAGATCAGATTTTTTTAATTTTTTAAAAATTATTCTTTAAGGAAGAATATTAGGATATGAAGCACCCAAGGGTGTGACCTAGTGGTTCAATGAAGTTGGGTTGAGCACCATGAGGTCTCAGGTTCAATTCCCAACAAAGACAAATGCTAGGTGTTTTCTTCCCATCTGTTCTAGCCTTGGTGGACAGAGTTACCTGGTACATGTTGTTGGTGGGAGGTGCCATGTATCCCGTGGAATTAGTTGAGGTGCGTGCAAGCTGGTTTCGACACCACGGTTATAAAAAAAATATAAAAAATATTAGGATATGAAGTTTGAAAGTTTTAGCTTTTTCTTGTATGTATAGGAACAAAGAAGTATTGGCCATTTGTTTTGCCAAGTGAGCTTCAATAGTTTACCACACAAAGTTGGTTGGCGCGGTAAGTACATATTTATTCTTAATCAGAAGTCTTGAATTCGGGTTTTAGTAGTTAAGTCTTATCGTTAAGAAGTCTTGAATTCAAGCTTTGAGAATGAAGTTGCCTTTGAGAGTAGCGTTTATCTCGAGATTTTTTATTTTTCTTTAAGGAAGAGTATTAGGATTTGAAGTTTGAAAGTTTTAGCTTTTTCTTCCCTGTGTAGGAACAAAGAAGTATTGACCATTTGTTTTGCCAAGTGAGCTTCAATAGTTTACCACCAAAAGTTAGGTGGTGCGGTAAATACATATTTATTCTTAATCAGAAGTCTTGAATTCGAACGTTAGGAATAGGGTCTTATCATTAAGACGTCTTGAATTCAAGCTTTGAGAATGGAGTTGCCGTTGAGAGTAGCGTTTTATCTCCAAAAGTAGAACTTTCTAGTGAAGTAATTTCACCATGTAGCCTATTTGCACATTGCCATTGAAGGCCAAGTTTTAACATTATACATCTGCTTCAACACTTGAATTCCCACTATTGCAAGCTTGAAAAAATGTGTCTAGAATTATGAAAACCAAAATTGAGTTTAAAATGTGTTTGGATATCCATATTATTGCTTATCACTTTTATATAGTTTTCATACACGAAAAGCGTGATCGAAATTTTAAGCCTTGAGCGAGTTTTGAAGTGTGATTTCATATGTATTTTGAAAAAAAAAACAGCTCCTGCTATGTTTGATAAATGAAAATCTCCTACTACGTTTGGTAAATATTAAGTCTAATTTCATATATATATATATAGAGAGAGAGAGAGAAAATTCTCTCTAAATTAATATGTTGTGTTCCACCCATATCTTTAGCCGGTATTACATGTGTGAAACATGATCTGTTTCGATTCTAACCTCCGAATTCGTAGAATCTATTAGGAAATTCCCATCCACACCGGACTAGTTGTTCTCGAATAACACTAGAGATTTCTCATTTTGAGTTGACTCATCAGAAAATTCTTACAATGGGACCAAAATTGCAATGAATTCATGACTTCAATTGCAATGTGACTTTGTTGGAGCAAGTTGGACAATGAGAGGAAAGTGATTGGAAGTAGCAATAGCCAATAGGTGTTACTTAATCGGTGGGAATTCTAAAGATTCTTCCCGGGAAAATAGACATTTTTCTTAAGTTAATCATAATAATATGTGAAAATATCGGCGTAATGTCATGGTGATTAAAATGAAAGGATAATGAGAGGAAAGTGATTGGAAGTAGCAATAGGTGTTACTTAATCGGTGGGAATTTTAAAGATTCCTGGAGGAAAGATAGATATTTTTCTTAAGTTAATCATAATAATATGTGAAAATATTGGCGTGATGTCATGGTGATTAAAATGAAAGGATAATGAGAGGAAAGTGATTGGAAGTAGCAATAGGTGTTACTTAAATCGGTGAATTCTAAAGATTCCTTGAGGAAAGATAGATATTTTTCTTAAGTTAATCATAATAATATGTGAAAATATCGACGTAATGTCATGGTGATTAAAAACCTAATGGCAATGTTTAACTTCAAGAGCTTTGAAATATTTTCAAAAATCTTTAAAGTAACATATGTTTAGGATGGTAAATAAGATAAAGAATAAATTGTTGAAGTTTAGTAAATCAAAAATATGTTTTTATTTAAAAATAGACTTGTTATATACTATCGTTAATAAGTCATTTCGTTTGCATTTTATTCAACGAGATCGAAAACACAATAATGATTTGTTTTATGGACAGTTATGTTATTTTTCAAAACAAAACCAAAACAAAAGGAGATCATTTTCCACAACCAATTACTTCTAGACTAAGACCAACACCAACTACTACTACACCTCAATCCCAAGAAACAAGTAGAGGTCGGCTATATGAATCTTTACTACTTACGTTTCCCATTTAAATTCATTTCAGACCAACATAAGTACAACAACAACATACCCAGTGTATTCCCACAAAGTGGGGTCTGGGGAAGGTAAAGTGTACGCAGTCCATACCACTACCTCAGACGAAGTAGAGAGGTTGTTTCCGATAGACCCCCGGCTCAGGACAGACCAACATAAGTACATAATACAAAATACAAATGAAAAGTACTAGCCCATTTCCACCTTCCAAAATCCATTTTACAATACAAGAAACTTACCAAAATTTGAAGGAAAGCCAAAACCAAAGCTAGCCAATACCTTGGAGTAGGTGATCAAATTCAGGTGATGGATGAAACTAGTACTGTTCTTGAGTTTTTGCTCGAAAACTTGGATTTCCTTTCAGAAAACTCATGCTCCCTCCCATGGAAGATACGCGGGAGTCTGCTCCGAAAGTCTCTCCCAAAACTTGAAATAGGAGAGGGAAATGCTGCAACCACAATGCGTTGCTTTTGTGATGTCCGTCTGAATCTGGCCACCCATCCGAAAGGCGTTGTCCATCTTATTCATTTTGCTCGTTTAGCTACTAAGTATAGACCATCACTCTTGTCATCAAATGAAAGAGCACACGTTGTGGCTCTTCGTGGAGGATATCGGAGTTATAAGGTCTATCTACCTGAGGTGTCATGAAGAAGGGATTAAGAATGAGCAACTCCAATTGTTAAACCATGAAACTAGACAATGGGCTTCTAAGGCATTAGATGCTACTGATAATTTTTTGCTAAGCCCTTCTTTCTCTCCTTTGTCCTCAGAATTAGCCATCTTCGAAAGGAAATTCATTACCATACGAAGAGAATTGTCAAGGGTAAGCTTTTCAGATCCTTCTCATGCTCCTATTCAAGTTGTGATTAAACGAAATTCATTGAGAGAGACATCAAGCCAGGCCCCGAAAGAAGGAGAAGGAGATGTGTTGGTGGGATTTGAGAAGGTGACAAGTGATATACAGGACAGGCTTTTTAGCCACGATAAGCAGAGAGAAGTGATCTGTATTGTCGGCATGGCTGGAATTGGCAAGACAACATTGGCTCAAAAGTTTTACAATAATCAATGTGTTGCTCGTCACTTTTCATTCACGGCATGGACTACTGTATCTGAAGCATATCAAAGGAAAAACATACTGTGTGATCTTTTGAAAAATATAATCGACAAGCACATACTAAGCACTATGGATGAGGGTGATTTGGCAGACAAGTTGAGGAAACACCTATATGGTAAAAAATACCTCATCGCCATTGATGATGTTTGGCATGATAAGGTTTGGGAAGACTTAGAAAGCTGTTTTCCAGATAACAACAATAAAAGTAGGATACTGATGACTACTCGGATAAAAGAAGTAGCAATCCGCGCTAACCTTTTCAGGTCTCCTTTTCACCTTTCTCTTCTAGATCAAAATGAGAGTTGGACCTTGTTCTGCCTCAAGGCATTTAGGGAAAAAAGGTGTCCTCCCATGTTGGAAGGGGTTGCGAGAGAAATTGTTAAAAAGTGCGGAGGATTACCACTTGCAATTGTTGTTATAGCTAGACTTGTCGCGAACAAGGAAATGACAGTACTGAGCTGGAGCCAGTTTGCCAAATGCATGAATGCCCATCAGGATGACCAGGAAGTTTTAGACCAATTCATGGGCATATTAGCATTGAGTTACGATCACTTACCTTTTCATTTAAAGCTATGCTTTCTTTACTTTGGAACATTTCGAGAAGACTGTTTGATACCTCTGAAAAGATTAATACTTGCATGGATAGCTGAGGGGTATATAGAAAAGGTTGAGAACAAAAGCCTAGAAGAAGTGGCAAGAAGTTATTTAATGGAACTAGTTGATAGAAATTTAGTTGTTATATCGGAGAAACGGTCTAATGGTGAAATCAGGGCTTGTTCTGTTCATGATATGCTTAGAGCCTTATGTATCAAGAAAAGCATGGAAAAGGAATCCTCCAGGGTACTTCACTTGTACAATAATTCCATGACCTCCCGGAATTTCGACCTCATGTTCCATTCTTTGTGTGATCATTTTCGTTGTTCCTGTAATTTCAATATAGGAGATAAGAGCTTTCACTTGGACAGAGATACAAGATTATCTTTGTATAGACTCCTTCGAGTGTTGGATCTAAATGGTGAACGATATGCTTGTTTTCCGACAGTAATATTACAGCTAACACATTTGAAGTACTTGGCTCTTCATGTTAAGTGTGTTGGGAAGCGAACGCTACCAATAGACAGGTCTCTGGAACTTGGAAACTTTCATTCTAAGACATGGAGGAGAGGATGAGTTGATTCTACAAGGTTTCTGGAAGATGGAGAAATTGAGGCATCTATACATCTATCCTAGTTTCGAAATTGAAATGTCTTGGGCTTGTTTTCCTGATTATCTAGTGCTTGATGATATCCAGACCATGACAACATTGAAATGTTCAAGTCGTATCCAAGATGTACTAGCAAGAACTCCTAACCTTAGAAAGCTGGGAATTTATCTAAATGAGAAGGATTCTCCTGATTTCGCCAGCTTGAATCACCTCGAGACATTGGAAGTTACCTGGTTCAGTACTTTGTATAACGAAGTGCCTGTAGGCATTCCTGATCCTAGAATGTTTCCTCCAAACGTGAAGAAGCTCACATTGACAACTGGATACTTGGATTGGAAGGACATGAAGGTCATCGGGTTGTTACCAAACCTTGAGGTTCTCAAAGTGAGATACAATTGTTTCAGCGGACCAGTATGGGAAACATGTGAAGGAGGGTTCTGCAATCTCAAGTTCTTGGAATTGCGCGATTTGGATATCAAAAAATGGATTTGTTCTGAGAGTGATCACTTTCCAAGTCTCGAATTCTTAGTGGTGATCAAGTGTAGGTTTCTTCATGGGATTCCATTGAGCTTTGGAGATAGTCTGACATTGAAGAGGATTTCAGTCCATCATTCGTCAGTATGTGCTGCGGAATCGACTATGGAGATTCAGAAATTGCAGCTGGAAATGGGCAATGATCAATTAGAACTCTCCATTCGAGGCAATATGAAAACCTATGGTATGTGAACAACAGAACCACCAATCCCTTACCCCTCCCCCAACCACAAAATTAATGTGTGTATGTATAGGAAAAAAAGATGGATGGTTCAGTTATAGGAAAAACTAATTGTTATTATCTGATGTTTCTTGTATTTCGTTACTTCTTTTTTTGGACTGTTTTTCCTTGAACCGAGGGTCTATCAGAGACAGCCTCTAAGGTAGGGGTAAGGTCTGCGTACACTCTACCCTCTGCGGACCTTACTTGGTGGGACTACACTGGATATGTTGTTGTTGGTTCAGTTACAGAGTGCGGGAACATGGCGTTGCTGACATATTAAACTGTAGAAAAAATTAAAACATGTAGGTTTATAATCATGGCGTTGCTAACCTTCATTTTTTCCCTTGAATTTTTGGGTGACTGCAGATTAGACTTTTATAATCATTTGGATGTGAAGATAGCAGCTGAATGAAGAAACGAAAGTTCCATCACTCAAGTAGTGTAACAGTATACGTGAAGACATCGGTGTTGTCAAAGGCGTGCTTAAGCCCTGAAGCGAAGCAAAAACATGTCAACTACTTTACCACGCTTAATGTGCACTTCAATGTCGTCATGAAAGGCTCTAAGTCATTCTTTTTCTTGTTAATGAGCTTCTTCGAAGAGGGGACACGAAACAATTGATATTTTATTGTATTGTAATTTGTTTTTCAATTTCTTCTTCATGTATTTATTATTCATGCTTATTATTATTAGTCTTGGACTAAACATACATATTTGTATTTTTTTTCTCCATACTTTTTTCATTGACGCCTACACTTTATTTGCCCATACTCAATGTAGTCCCACAAACCGGAGTCTGGAAAGGTAGAATGTACGCGACCTTACCCCTACCTCAAAGGTAGAGAGGTTGTTTCCGATAGACTCTTGGGCCACTGCTCAAAGATTTCAATCAAAAAAAGTATTCAAAAAAAGATACACAGGATTAACCAATACAAAAGTGCTAAAATAGAAGATCACAAACTGGCAAAACAACCAAACCAGATCCAAGAAAATTCCAGGCCTATTGTTCTCTTGGAGAGACTTCAACTACTACCTTGAAGCCTCAATGGCTCAAAAAAGGTAACCCCATCATGATGTAAATGTCTATCTCAAAACAGAACTCAAAAAGAACATCAATATGAAAAGAATTATATTAAAAAAATCGACATGTTTGAGTCGGGTGATATCTTGGGAAGTCAGTTGTCAACTGGCGTAGATGGAGGCATCAGAAGGTTAGGACAGTTATGTTCCTACTTGAAGTTTACTACTGACTGTGTTTTTCATCTTCACTGAATGTGTGTCTCCATATGTTAAACAACCGGATCGAGGACTTAAACAAGATTCAATCAGAACCAACGTCTACCCCTTTTTCCTTCAGGAATTCCCTGGCTTCAACAATATCCTACAGAAGAAACAGCAAATGAAAAATGATGAGATATGCTTCTAGTTATGTTTCCAGCAAAGTCCATCCTCCTTTTCTGGACCCTTTAACCGATTATATGATCCTTTTATTCAAAATGAAATGCCCAGAAGCCTTTGTTTTCCCAGCACTATCTTGGCTAACAGTCACCAAGGACGGCACCAGGTAGAGCCGAGGGGTTTCATACGAACCCCTTCGCTGGAAAATTACACTGTTTATACAACAACATTTCCAGTATAATCCCACAAAGTGGGGTCTGGGGAGGGTAGAGTGTACGCAAACCTAACCCATACCTCAAAGGTAGAGAGGCTGTTTTCGATAGATCCTCGGCTCAAGACACTGTTTTTTAATACATGGCTAAAGTATTTTTATACTTTTCATATTTTAAACCCCTTAAGTGAAAATCCTGGTCCGTCGGTGACAATCACCCTGTCAGCTAGCAGAATAGTTGGCAACTATGTTGCTCAGATTCTCCAAAAATGTTGCCGCCATGTCGGATATATCATCCACTTATGGAGGATCCGGCACCAACCCATCGACATTTTTGAAGAGTCCAAGCAAACACAGGTAGGCAATATTTCTTAAATGAAAAGTGCAACCGTACCTGCTGTAAGAAAAGGGCCTCTTGAGGACATGTGGGAAAATTCATAAGACCAACGCCAACCATTAACAAACCATAGCAACCAAGAGACACAATGAGGTATAGAGGCAACTGCAACGACGATATCAATAAACCATGAATCACTGAAAAACAAGAAACTTTAACCAAATGTCATTGCCAAAGGTATCAAAAAGATGGTCAATAAGAGCTCACCAGCCAAGTATAGCTCTCTGGAATTGTTGATGTCTGTAACAAGCCTATCCAAACAGCAGTTACTGCAAGCAATAATGTCAAAATCTTCACGATTTGTTTCATTGGATCTGCAGCGATGCATTACTTTGATGTGAGTACTAGAGGAGACAGTTTTTCATTGATTAACATATAATAGAAGTGAACAACTGAAACATTAAGAAGCCAAGCAAATAAAACTTTCAGAATGTGATTGGTAAGGAAAGAAAATAAGTGGTTTGTTACTTATTTTCCAGTGTTTGGCTGGTGAGTGAAAAATATTTTTCAACTATGGTTGGTAAGTGAAATATTTTCCATTTTTTGGTTGAAGAGAAAGTTTGCTAACAATATTACAAAAATAGCTTCCTGTGCTATTCTCTCACCCCCATCCCCCATCCCTCCCCATCCTAGACAAATTGATCTACGTCTATAAAACAACAAAGTGATTTTTACACAGTATAGCTGCCACTGGAAAAAAGTAGGCAGCAGATGCATAATATATGTATATACGTGAGAAGTGTGTATAATTATATAATATCGGCTAGGGGCTGTAAATATTTTTCGCTGAGCGGCCAAATGTATCGGAAGCCCACAAACAAATGCATTGTTAATATTAAACATCACAGCCTACATGGCTGTCCAATTTTAGTTGATTATGATCACTCCTTCAGGAACAAACTACTTTTCTCGTCAGAATCAAAGACAATACAAGAAAACAAAAAGCAAACACCTCCATATAAATTTTCAAAGTTACAAGTTGATGTATTTTAATTTTTAGTTTTGTTGCTAGGACCTTTGCAACCACAAATATTCCATCGGTTTTCACCTTTCACCACCCTAAGTAATTTCTCGCCCTTTCTCTCCATTAGTTTACTGTTACAGGAAACATATCATATCTCTAAGCATAAACCAGATAATCAAGCGCAATCAACAGCAGATTTGCTAAGGAATCTGGTGAAATTGATGCTAATAATCTTATAGGAAATGGTACAGATATTACAGAATGATGGGGGGAGTGTAGGTATAGTTTACGATCAATAAAGACAATTCAAATAGAGGGAATAGCTTCTGGTTTATGGTGCACTTGATCATTAATTCAGAGATTGAAATGTCACTATTGAACTCCACTACCAGGAAAGTGAAACAATCAAGAGTTCACATCAGGAGCGAAGCAACACGGATGCAAGGAGGTTCATCCTGTGTGTATCTAAGGTTAAAATTATTTTTTATGCATATATAGTAAATGTTGAATCCCATTGGCTTCTTTATAGTTTGAACTCCCTTAATGAAAATTTTGGCTCCGCCACAGGCTACCATTCCTTAAGCAAATACATCTAGTAATCAAGGAGTAGAAATTGAGGTAAGCATGTCGGACACAATCAAGATAGCAATGACACCAGTAGAGAAAATTGGAACTTTGTAACTAGGTACAACCAAACAAAAGGAATTGTGCAGTATCAACATGAAGAAATAAACCGTGCAGTATCAACATGAAGAAATAAACCAAGGAACAAACAGAAGCACATGCTGATTAGAAGAAACAACAGAAGTAATTGAAAATCTCAGCATCGGACAAGTGGTTGCACTGGTAGAGAATCTCAATTCTAATATATCAGAACTCAGAAGCAGTTGGAAAAGAATGAGACTGCAATCGCCACTCAAACTCAAGCATTTGAGTGCTACACTAAAATCATTACATAGGAGTAAATGGAAACACATGAAACTAAAACAAACATGACTAAAGTCATCTATTCGTCCTCATGTCATTCACACATTCCCATATTCCCATATGAAGCAGAAACAAGAAAGAACATAAGCAAATATATATGCTACAGTAATGCAGCCTTAGAACAAAAGTATGTAACATGAACTCTGAAAACTGCTGAAAATAAAATTAAGTCCCATACTAGTTGAATATCCACAAAAATTCCACAAATCCCAAATTCAAACAATAGAGCTAGTCACGACTAAGTTGTGGGTCTTGTTTAATTTAGCTTACTGGAAGAAGGAAAATGCATTGATCTTGCAAGGGTTGACTCAAATCCACAACTTTAAGAAAGTAGGAGGTAAAGGATGCTTACCACCCGAGCAACCCTCTTGTCGAGCTAGAAAGTCTATCAAAACTTCCCATGTGGAAATCCAATCTTTTTTCTTTTTCTTGATAAACATAGTGTCGGGGCTAGCTTGCTCCCACCTAGACTAATTCCACGTGATACCTATCACCTCCTAAAATCACCTAAAAATCTAATCTTTTCACCAAATCACCTAAAATGCCACCAATAACTCTAATCCCATAAACTTTTACAGAATCCCAATTCAATTTAGGTAATCTGATCACACCCAGATAATAAAAATCTTTTATTTTTTTTATAACCATGGTGTCTGGGCCAGCTTGCGCCCACCTCGACTAGTTCCACGGAATACCTGTCACCTCCTACCAGCAATACGTATTAAAAAGAAATTGCCTAAAAATCTGAATTTTTCACCAAATCACCTAAAAATTCCCCCAATAACTCTAATCCCATAAACTTTGCAAGAAACCCCAATTCAATTTTAGGTAATTTGATCACGCCCAAGATGATACAAATCCAATCTTTTTTCTTTTTCTTATTTATAATCGTGGTATCCGGACCAGCTTGCACCCACCTCGACTATTTCCACCGAATACCTGTCACCTCCCACTAGCAACCGATATGAAAAAAAAATCGCTCAAAAATCTAATCTTTTCACCAAATCATCTAATAATTCCACCAATAACTCTAATCCCATAAATTTTTCCGGAAATCCCAATACAATTTTAGCTAATTTGATCACACCCAAGATGATAAAAATCCAATCTTTTTTCTTTTTCTTGATAAACATGATGTACGGGCTAGCTTCCGCCCAACTCGACTAATTCCACATGATACCTGTCACCTCCCAAAATCACCTAAAAATCCAATCTTTTTTTTTTTTTTTGACAAATGTGGTGTTCGGGCCAGCTTGCTCCCACCTAGACTAATTCCACGAGATACCTGTCACCTCCTGAAATCACCTAAAAATCTAATCTTTTTTTTCTTTTAACTAACGTGGTGTTATGGCCAGCTTGCTCCCACCTAGACTAATTCCACGAGATACCTGTCACCTCCTAAAATCACCTAAAAATCTAATCTTTTCACCAAATCACCTAAAAATCTAATCTTTTCACCAAATCACCTAAAAATTCCACCAATAACTCTAATCCCAGAAATTTTTCAAGAAACCCCAAAACAATATTTAGCTAATTTGATCATACCCATATGATAAAAATAAAATCTTTTTTACAAAATATTAGTACAATAATGAAACAATTAGTGAAAAATTAAAACTACAAACAAACCTGATATTGTATGCGAAGAGCTGCTCCAATTTCCCACTGCTGATTCTTTTTCTTCTCAATATGGTGCACCCAAACAGAAATACGAATCTCGTTTTGCAGTTTAACTTTATTATTTTTTATTTTTTATTTTTTTTGGGTGTTTAGCTCATCAACCAAAAAATAGGAAGAGTAAAGTAGTAATTTTAGACAATTTAATATACTTAGGGGTCGCCGTTTGGTATGCGGAATAAGGTGGGATATTCATGGTTAAGTTTGATATTTAAATTTATATCATATTTGATTGATGAAATTAATTTATTCGAGGACTAATAATTATGGTATAAATTTAACACCAAATTTAGTTTTGGGATATCATCTAATTTCATCCGATATAAGATTATTTTATATCAGTTTCTATATGGTATATGCTAGTTCAGGGATCATAATCCCAAAACTATAATCTCGGGATAATATAGTCTACATATCAAATGATTCCTTATGGGTCGTTTTGTTGGAAATAGGTTATCACGGAATTAACTATTTCGGGATAAGTTATTCCATCATTGGTGTAAAATGTAAATAGTGGGATAAATAATCATGAGATTAACTAATACCTCCAATCAAATGCAGGATTAAATAATATATATTTTATTCGTGATTATCATATCTTATACCTCGCATCAAACGACTCCTTAAGGTTCATTTGATATAGAGATTAAATTATTCCGGAATTATAGTCATGATGATATTGAAGGTGTGTTTGTGTTTCTGTATTTCTTATCAACTAAATAGGGAGAGTAATATTTTTAGACAATTTAAAATTAATTAATTTTTTTAACCCTCGGCTCAAGTGTTGCATATCTGGTAGCTTACTACTCACGCTAGTTTAATTTCAATCGAATTTAACTTCAGGAAGCCATATGACATTTTTGAAATCGAAACTCAATTCTATTTTTTTTTTAAGTAATATAGATTTGTTAACAAAAAAAGATAGTTAAACTATAAAAATATCTACACATAATTTTTTTAATAAAGATATATTCGCTCTAAATCACAAAATTAAAAGGTTATAATTTATGCCTTTTTCCTAAATACAATTCTTTCTCATCTAAGTTATGCGGATCCTTCACTTTCAATGCCACGCCCTTATCAGATTGTCCAAAAATATACTATTTTTGACGAATTCGATATGTATCCATTATATTTTTAAAGAGTTCGAACAACGTATCTCCTCCTAAGAAAAGTCTAACAAAAATGACCACTTTAAAAAAAAACCCCCCCAAAGAAACCCCCCCCCCCCAACTATAAAGCTGCCAGATTCATGTTATCCATAAACAAAGAAAGTACAATTTGCAAGAATGACAGATAGTGAACACCCTCGACTCATTCTACATAACTTTCTTCCTCTACATCTTTGCAAGGTCCATTTTTTCCCTAAATAAAGAAAGTAAAAATATGAAAAAAAAATAAAATTCATTCTTTTTATAATTTTATGAATAATTTTGTTTTTTGTTGTTGTGTTAATTGCAGGAGTTGGAGTTTATACACAAGAGTTGTTGTACAGTAGGATACAGACCAAATGTGTTCTCTACAACATTATCTCATCTTATTGCTACTAATTCTGCTCATTTCATCATGCCCATCATTCCCATCAGAGGTTTCTTTTCATTTTTGCTCTTATTTTCTATTCTTGAAATCTAATTTTTAGTTCCTGTTTACTGACTGTAGTATCGTAGTCCCTGCTTGTGATATCTATCATAATCTGTTGTATATTGTGTTTCGACTATCTCACTTATTTTGTTGTTGTTCTTGTTTCTTAGGTATAGGTTGGTCGGTGTCTGTCGTAGTACTAGTCGTATTCTTGTAGTATCGTAGTCCCTGCTTGTGATATCTATCATAGTCTGTTGTATATTGTGTTTCGACTATCTCACTTATTTTGTTGTTGTTCTTGTTTCTTAGGTATAGGTTGGTTGGTGTCTGTCGTAGTACTAGTCGTATTCTTGTGGTTCTTGCTTTTGATATCTATCATTATATGTTGTTTATTGTGTTTCGATTATCACCTTATTTTTGTTGTTGTTATGGTTTCTTTCTTGTAGGCTCTGCACTGCTTTTCTTATTAATTGCTATGCTTTCTTCATTGTTCTTGTCTTTTTTTACTTGGATTTGTTGCACTTGAGCCGAGGGTCTTTCGAAAACAACCTCACTATCTCCAGGAGGTAGTGGTAAGGTCTGCATACATTCTACTCTTCCCAGACCCCACTTGTCAGATTTCACTGAGTATGTTGTTGTAGTTTCTGTTTACTGGCGAGTTGATTTCTCAGATGATCACTCAAGTAAGGGTGTGTTCAGTATAAAGGAAAATGTTTTTTTAAGAAAATAAGTGAGTTTCCGACTTATTTTTTAGTGCTCGGTATGTATGTAAAAAGTACTCCCTCCGTCCCAAAATAAGTGTCACGTTAGGAATAAAAGATTGTCTCAAAATAAGTGTCACGTTAGGAATAAAAGATTGTCTCAAAATAAGTATCAACTTAGGAATTCAAGACAAAAATTAGGCCAAATGTGTTCTCTACGGTCACTCAACCAAAAGTTATTTATCTTATAAAGTCATTGTCTTTGTTGAAGAAAATTAGAATCAAGAAAAACCGTGACTTTCTGATATAATAACTATTAGTTAAGTGATGATATGAGAAATCAATCCTTTACTGGCTCCATGAACGTATGCTAAGGTCTGCATACACTCTACCCTCTCCATGTAGAGACTAGAGAATAGCAGAAGAAAAGTATAATTGGAGAAATCTTCAGCTAGCCCAAGGTCGTTAAATAAGATTTGAAGATTCAACTAAAGAAGAGGAAGCTATGAAAAGGGAAGGAAGATTTTATATAGGAGAACTTCGCTATTGAAGAAGACTTCTTGAATTGGATTGATTTGGGTTAATTGCAAATGACTAATGCTACCCTTTTTTATACTTGTGTAGGAACGATTCGAGATACTACTCTAGATACATCTACAAGAATAATCTAGATAACTTTATCTTTTAGCTATCTAACAAGAATCTAGAAATACTACAATAGATCATACTATTAGCGTTCCTAAAAATCTAGGATTTTTTGTACTTCCAAAAAATTAACTTAAGTTTTTTTCACACCCCAAACCCCATTTGTGGATTACATTGGTGTGTTGTTGTTTCTGTTTACTGGTTCCACAAAAATCGGTAAGATCTGCGTACATCCTAGCCTACCTAGACCCCACTTGTGGGATTACACTAGGTATGTTGTTGTAGTTTTATTTACTGGCCCCACAAAGGTAGGGGTAAGATATGCGTACATCCTACACTCCTCGGCTTCCACTTGTGGGATTACACTGGGTATGTTGTTGTTGCAGTTTCTGTTTACTGTGTAATTCAGTATAAAGTTGATATTTTTGTTATTTTTACTTAAATCTTTGATTTTTGCTTTATGGGTGTGTGATAGAGAGGCTAAGGGAGAAAGCAGAAGAATATTTTGGGTGCCAGTATGAGTTGTTTGTTGAATTCACTGGTCTAATCAGGTTGAAACTCTACTTCTTTCCCTTTTAAATTTATTTATGATCATATCCTTTTTAAAATGAACTCTGCCTATCTGAGCTTGGTAAAGCATAGTGCGTCTCAACCCATGGCGGAGACAACATTGTGGTTACGGGTTTGGCAGAATCAAGTAGCTCAAGTTCAAAGTCTGTATTGTATTAAAAAAATTCATTTAACATGTATAAATAATCTATCCAGAATTTGGTAAGCAAAAAAAATTGTGATTCAGACCCCATAATCTAAAAATCCTGGCTTCACCTCTGGTCTCAAGCATGGATAGAAGAGGAGGATTAGTGTAGGCTGTAAAACTTTGTCTTCCTCTTAACTACTGAATGTACTTGGATGGAGGGGAATGAATATATAGGATTCGTAACAGGTACTTACAGCTATTTTGAAATGAGGACTAGCTGATATCGTTGTATATGCCTTTTCAATTTCTAGAGCTGATAATTGAGAGAAGCCATTAGAATAAAGAGAGATGACCTGTCCAACTAGGAAAAGACTTTGGGTCAGTTTGGTATAGAACATGAGTTTCTTGGACAACTTAAGACATTTACTGTTGCAGTAGAAGATATATTTCCCCAATGTATCATCAATCGCATTATTTCTCCTTCAGGATTTTATCCTTCCTGTTTTAGATCGTAGTGAAATAAAAATTTTCACTGCTATGGAGCTGTTTGTCTAATGTTCCATATGAATTACAGCTGGTGTAGAGGAGCAAGCATCGGTTGGCACAGCGATGATAATAGACCTTACCTTAAACAACGAGATTTTGCGGTGGGTTCTTTACTTTCTGTTGTATATTCTTCTGTCGTTGTTATTTGCTAGATATTGTTAGTTTTATGTTACCAACAATGTATTGCTTCATATTGCAGCTTTCTGTTATTAGTTTTCATGTTTCTCAAAATTGTTTTTGTTGATAAAACCAACATTAGACAACGAGATTTTGCGGTGGGTTCTTCACTTTCTGTTGTATATTCTTCTGTCGTTGTTATTTGCTAGATATTGTTAGTTTTATGTTACCAACAATGTATTGCTTCATATTGCAGCTTTCTGTTATTAGTTTTCATGTTTCTCAAAATTGTTTTTGTTGATAAAACCAACAACATTTTCAATGCCAGCTGTACATGATGCTTAGTGATGGATACGTGTTTATTGATTTTGAACTGTTAACCAATAAATGTAGAAAAGACACCCTTCTCCTTTCTCTGGTTGGTGAATACGCTGGACAGACAAAAGCTGACAGCCATTTGTCATATTTGGTTTGGAGAACAAAAGCTGACTTGCCCCCATTCATCCAGTATAACATAGTAACGAGATGTATATTATCAAGATGTATAGTATCTTTCTAGAGATGAAGACCAAAAGGCCTGCAGTTGAAAACATAGTTATATAGTTAAATTCTCCACTTAGGTTTATGATACGAACCAGGAGAACCACACCCCAAAAGCTAGTTATTGAGGTGGGAGAGCGCAAGGCTATATAAACCCCAGTACAGTCCCATACCTTACAATGGACCATAACAAGCCACAATGCTCCATGACGACAACTCCACATTGGGTAGCTTTCACTCTACCACAAGTAGGTAGCTCTTTCCCAAGTAGCCATTTTCTAGTCGGGCCCAGGCGCCTGTGGCTAGCTGTGCTCTAGACATTGCCAGTCTCGAGCAAACACTGCAATACCGGCGTCACCATCCACGACACAGTGGGCACGGAGGGTGGTGGGTGGCTCTGATATCATGGATACCATTGCTACAACCCAGGGAGAGCTTTTGGGGTGTGGTTCTTGCTGAGTTGTTATCAATTTATTCCTGTTTTCATGATTAATGAAGTGCTAGCTGACTTTTTGGGTAGGGGATTGGGCAAGGGGGTCATCTGTCCCCATTATTCTGTCATAGTATCATGGGAATGTCACAGTAAATTAGTGACAGACCAGTAAGAGTGGCTGCATAAGTGGATTTAGGTTGGATAACAGGTAGGGACACCATGTGTCAGTTTCGTACTTATTACTTGCGGATGTATACATACACTCATTTTTTTGTTTGATATTCCAGACAGTTTCGCTGCTTCCTCAGAAACTTTGTGGTTTGAAGCAGTATATGGACTGCATATGCTTTTGCCCTTTTCTAATAAAATTTATTAGTACTTTATCAAAAAAAAATCAACATGGAAAATTTAGAGTGGGTTAGTTCATGATGTTCATAGTTCGAATCAGAAGCTTGGGTGCAAGGTAGGTTGACTACCTATCAGATATTTGAGGATGCCTTCTGGTGAGAATTTAGAGATTGAATTATGGCAAGCGGTGATTGAGAAATTTAACAGAGATTGGAAGGCAGAAAGAAACAACAGTCACTTAAAGAGGATGTGC
This sequence comes from Capsicum rhomboideum, assembly GCA_031232105.1. Classification (NCBI taxonomy): domain Eukaryota; kingdom Viridiplantae; phylum Streptophyta; class Magnoliopsida; order Solanales; family Solanaceae; genus Capsicum; species Capsicum rhomboideum. The sequence continues at coordinate 2,446,453 of CP124719.1, read as the reverse complement.
CGACCAGTCTGCTCTTTCCAGTACCCATATAATCCTCCTTATTCTAGGTCCTATATTCAATTGTCTAGAAGTTGAAGATACTATTAGGAATATTGAACAAATGGAGACGAAAAATATCATCTCGTTGAGTGAAAAAGATGGTTCCTCTGAGTTGGTTCGGCTTTCAAAAGCTCTCACTTTTAAACTATGCGTAGTTGGATAAATGGTTATGAAGACTTGCTTTTGCGGATGATGCTTGATGAAAATATGTTATAGTTGCAAAGTATGGATCCTTGATTGCAGATGGTTCTTGCGGGAAGTGAAAGACCGACTTAGAGTGAGCTTGTGGAAGGGGACTATGAAAGGAAAGAGTTCCCAATATTAGCTGGCTTTGTAGTTGGGAGTAACCGGTATTCGATTATGTTGTGATGTCTGGTATGAGAGTGCACCATTGAGAGATATGTAACATCTGATGTCTGCATTCTGCAATGACTCAAATGCCACGGTGGCTAATCTTTTTATGATGAACAATTCTGAGATGTCCTAGAATATATGATTTTGTTATGTTTCTTCAATATTAGGAATGGGATGAACTGATAACGTATTTCCAGAAAATTTCCATCTGCTCTTACTTTGTTAATAGGATGATTGGATGCTTAGGAAAAGGTCAAACATGAAGCATTTCTCGTTAGTTCTTTAAATGGATGTGATACATAATACTTATAGAAGCATGCCTTGAAAATGTATTCACCAAATATATTAGCTTTCTTTACTTGGTATGCAGCCTAGAATGCTATCCTAACAACAGTAATCTTATGTGTAGATAACAAATTGTTGTAAGTTTCTGTTTTATGGGTAAAACATTGGTTTAGATGTGTCTCTTATTTCTATGTTGCAGCCTTTGTAGGAGCTTTCATTTTCTCCTTTTTTTGACAGTGCATGGTTACTAAAATAAATAGTGGTAGATACTTGGGAGAGATAGGGGTTAAGGATGACTGTCTTCCACTTTTCCCCTTTGGGAGCGATTTGGAGAGAAATAAATAAGACTGTGAACTTGTTGAACAATCATATCGGAGTGTGATGAGTTCCAATTAATTTTTTTTGCAGTTTTGGTATACTGTATATATTTATTTATAATCTCTTATGAAGTATGTTCTCTTTATTTCTCCTCCTTCATATTTTGTCTTTCATTTGGTTCCTTGAGGGTTTCTTTCGTTATTCTCTTTTTCTGTCTTGACATCCTCTCACCTGCATGAACAATTTCGCTCGCATTTCCCATCTTTGCAAAAATAGGCCAATTGAGATCAAAGCATCTTATATACAATGATAAAGATGAGCTAGAAATAGAGAAGGCGAGGTAGCGGAACTACGGAAATTCTATTGCGGATATCAAATTGGCTAATAGCCTGTTTGGTCAAGCTTTCGGAATCTGCTTATTTTGAGAAGTGCTTTTTGAAAAAGTACTTTCGGAGAGTAGATCAACAATTTGTGCTTGGTCAAGGTTCTAATGTTCTTTTTGGGAAAAGATAATTTTAGCTTCTGCAATACAACTTATTCCACTATTCAAAAACAGTTTTTTTCCCTAAAAGCTTGGGCAAACATCTCAACTCTCTAAAATAAGCACCGCACCCTTTTTTTATTTTAAAAAAACACATTTGGCTTTCAGAAGCTTGGCCCAGGCTATTAGTCATTGGAGTGGGATTATAAAAGAAGACTCTAGGTGAATTTAATTTCGCTCTGGTGGTGGCATAAATGTCTGTTAAGAAGGTTGGTCAGAGGTTGACCGTTTACATATTGCGTGTGCATGATATCAAGTGGCATATTATGTCAATACTTTTTTTTCAAAATGACGAAAGAAAAGCTATCCATCTGGATTATAGCTTCTTATGGTCTAGTGTGCTGGATGAATATAATTTCTGCCTGGTAGTGCATACATAAGGTCAAATGTGGCTAAAGAGACGATTAATCAAATGTGCTCATTATGGATATTGGTCTGTTAGTGGATGTTTGGATATTTGATATTTGCAGCACACTAAAGTAATGAGAGGTGCAATGTTGAATCACACTGTTATATCGTGGCTACGTCAGAAATCTTGAGGTCCTTATTCATCTACTCCAGTTGACAATTCTTAATTCTTTTGTTGAAGGCAGTGTGTTATTTAAATAGTTATGACGCGGATTTCAAAGGTGGTATCTTTCACTTCAAGGATGGAGAACCTGCAGACATTGTGCCCATGGCTGGTGTAAGTGATTTGTGGACTTGATGGTGCATTTGACTACTTAAGTTACATCTGGAATATGTAACATTCTGTCATTCTCTGGCATTTTGTATGGTTGCTTGCAATGTAAATCCTTTTTTTTGCTCCAATGTAATGTAAATCTTGAACAAGTCTCTTAGTTCTGTCAGCTTCTCATGCAAGTTATAATTTGCTAGCTGCCTATAGTATATTGCTCTATAGTGAATGTATTGCTCTATACTGAAGGTTGATATGTCAAATGTAAATGCTATATCAATCTTTGTATTTTCTGTTCTGTTACTATCTGCTGATTTTGTTATTATCTGTTGTTTCTTGTACTTCTGTTACTTCTTTCGTCGAACTGCTTTGGACTGTTTTTTCTTGAGCCGAGGGTCTATCGGAAATTGCCTCTCTACCTCTGAGGTAGGGGTAAGGTCAGCGTACACTCTACCCTCCCCAGACTCCACTTTGTGGGATTTCACTGGGTATGTTGTTGTTGTTGATTCTGGTCTTTTATGCAGTTTCCATTTTAAATTTTTTTCCCCTTTTGACTGTTCTTCCTCGCTGATGATAATTCTATCTCATTAGGATGTTATCATGTACACGGCTGATGACCGGAATATACATTCTGTTGATGAGGTATCCTGTCTATTCTTTTAGAAAAATAGTACCTCTTTGTGTGTGTCTTTCACTTTACTCCAATCCCACTTATTTTGTTACGTTGTACTCTCCGTTGCTTAACCATCTAAATCTGGTTGGCCTGCTTAAATCTGTATTCCACTTTAAGTAAATCGTCGCACCTGTCTTATTTTGTTGGGGTGAATAATTGTAAGTTGATCTTGTTACCTTAAGCTAGCATTAGTTTGTATTAATTGTTAATACCCTGCCCTGGCTTTATGGCTGATACAAACCAAAGAGCTGAATACTCTGCCAGCTTTGTGGTGCATCAGTTTTGCCAGACTCCTTGATCTCAATATAGATGACCTGCCTAATCTTTTGCGTTATCTGATCATTTTTGAGCTCACAATTGTACCGTTTAGTCATTTAGGTTTTACCGCTTTTGAAGGAGGAGCTTAAAGTCGGTACGGAAATTTCATTCATTTGGAATACTAGTCTATTACATAGTTGCCGCAGGCCATAATATCCTTGTAGGGAAAACAAACTTAAATCTCTAATTTTATAGTAGTTCTAAGCACACTAAGGCTACGTGCAGAAATGCAGGGTAAGGCTGCGTAACCCTTGTGGTCCAACCCTTACCCGGATCTCGCACATAGTGGAGCTTAGTGCACCGGATTGTCCTAAGCACACTAACTAACTTGTAATAAGCAACGGCTGGAAGGAAGAACGGAGACTCAAGGGGCTTTTGCACTTCCTTACCCTGTACAACAACAACAACAACAACAACAACAACAACAACAACAACAACAACATACCTGGTGTGTTCCCACAAAGTGGGGTCTGGGGAGGGTAAAGTGTACGCAGTCCGTACCACTACTCAGATGAAGTAGAGAGGCTGTTTCCGATAGATCCCCGGCTCAGTATAAAAAAAAATAAAAACAGAAAATTCTCCTGTGTCCGTCTATTTTTCCCTTTTTCTGGATATAGACACAAATTCTCCTCCTAATTTTGTACAGATACATGGTGCCTTTAACTGGCCATTTTCTGCTGATGAAAAGCCTTAATCCTTGAGAAAATTTTAGATTCGCACTGAAAAAGATATAATCTTATTCTTTACCCACTTCCACATGGATCAACCAACTTCAGAGAAGAGGAGCAACTGGTTCTTTTTTTTTGGGTAAACTGTCTCCATGCTTCTGGTTCAACTTCTGGATGCATGGTATTTATTGAAGTACAACAGCTACAAATTACCCAGTGTAATCCCACAAGAGGGGTCTGGGCCGTGGAGAGGGTAGGATGTACGTAGACCTCACCCTTGCCTTTGTGAGGTAGAGAGGCTATTTCCGATAGACCCTTGCCACATGGTATTTATTAAAGTGTCTGACAAATAAATAGACAAATCATTGAACTTGAAGAAATTCTGGTTAGTTTGTGATGCCAGTGAGCAAAGACAGAAGGTGCTTCCACTCAGCAAAAGATATTTTGCTGGCTCGGGAAACAACTACAGAGTGTGCAATGATAATTTCTTTCGATAAAATGGACATTTCTTTTTTTCATAATCATTGTAACTAGATCGATATTCCCTCTGATGAATCATTTAAATGTATCTCTCATTAATTTTAAGAATCTTCATCTTCTTATGCCCCCATATTAGCTTTCCCGTTAATATCTAAAAATATGGATGTGGTTTTCTTCAGCCTATGATGCAAGTAAGATTCAGTTTCCCTGTTGTCTTGTCTTACTCACTGGTTCTTCCATACAGATTACTGAAGGGGAGCGAATTACACTTACTTTATGGTTCAGCCGTGATGCGTCTCATGATGAAGATTCTAAACTCATCTCATCTCTCTCACCAGTTTTATTGGGTGTTTCAGAAAGCAAGTTGCATTCATATATACCTGTGCCTGGATCCATCAATATGTACTGGTTTCCACCAGACAAAGCTTCAAGTTTCTTGTCCGGATTTGATATACGCTGCGGAAGATTGCATGTTCTTGGATTCGAAATATATCCATTTGAAGAGACTTATCATTTATCAGCATCAGATTCATCTTACAACTTACTGGAGTTACTGTCAGGGCCACTACTTTTAGCGCGAGAAAGCAAGTTGTTCGAGACCCAATTTCTTAATATAATGCATGCACTTCAGGTACCTTCCTTTATTCTTGTGCTTGAAAAGATTAGTATGGCTTTTTCAATATTATTTCATTAAGTGTTAATGGTCAAAAACACACCGAAAGTATCCTGTTTTTTTGAGTTCCCTACCTGAACTATCAAGTGTGCGAATTTCCTACCTAAACTATCACCAAATGTTTATCGAAACACACCCCAACTATCAGTTGCTCACTTTTCCTACCTGAAATATCACCGTCCTTTTAGGTAGGAAAAGTGAACAATTGATAGTTGAGGTGTGTTTTGATAAACATTTGGTGATAATTCAAGTAGGAAACTCAAAAGACCGGATACCTTAGGTGTATTTTTTGACCCTTAACTCAATTGCTAACTATTTGGTCATTCTTCAAAAATCCTACTGAGTTTTGCATCAGTTCTTTGATCCAGATAGGGAGGTTTTTTGAAGATGAAGTTTCCAATTTAAACCGGATGTCATTAGCAGAATATCAAATGCCTCATTTGTTAACAGAAGAAAACAACTCTTCAATCTTTTGAAACGTATATACTAGTATTTGATTGACGGGATAATGGTCAAAAACACACTTGAACTATCACTTTTTTGCGAGTTTCTCCCAACTATTTATCAAAAAACGTCTCGAAATTAATGAGTCAGCTGCCATGTGGACCAAGTTTTATGGGCAAATAAGTTTTTCACGCACCTTTTGGTGATTGTATTCAAACACCTGCTCTAGTCTGCTTCAAGATGTGTTCAAAATAGTTGGTAACAGTTCAGGTAGGAAAGACAAACACCTGATAATTCAGGAATAAAACTCGTAAAAAGTTACTTCATATGTGTTTTTGAACATTATCTCTTGATTAATTGGTAGGTCGATTTCATATTCATCTTCTTTGTGTGGCAGATGGTGCAATTCTATCTCTGGAGGTTCTCCGATTTAAAGACAAAAGCCGAAGGAATGACTCCAAATGTAACTCCAACTTCCTTTACACAAAAAACAGAAATACATCGTCTGAAATCCGTGTTTCTGAAGGATCTTCAACTCGCGGAGTGTTTCTTTGGCCATTCGAGACCTATCAAGGACATGGAGTATGACTTTGATTGGGTTGCTTTTTCAGCTGCAGTTCTTGAATGGGAATGTTATGTTTTAAAATTACAGAAGGAACTGGTTCTGCATTTACCTCATTGGAAAACTAATCAATCCATCTTTTGTGTTCCATTAGGAGCAGATCTTGAGGATTGAATCTTGAATTGTACATGTTGTGTTGTCTTACTTCATATACAAATTTTCAATAGAGCTACTTAGATTAATTCTTGTGGGCATGGACATGTAACATGTTGGTTAACTTACTTGGCAAAAATATTACTGTGATTTCTTTTCATCTATCTAAGCCTTGACGGATAGAGTTATCAGTAGTTATCTAGTAACCGTGTTGGTAGGAGGTAACACATATCTTATCGAATTAGTCGAGGCGTGTTCCAAATTTATCCTCACTACTAGTGATTAAATGAGTTTTGGGGGAAATTCTGCATACGCATTTTTATTAAGGGTCTGTTTGGAAAGCCACCCTGGTAATTGGATTTGGTGTAATTGAGTGTAATTACACTGTCTGACATATTTAGTTGGCCAAGTAATTACTTGGTCAGAATTGCTGGTAATTACATGGTCTAATTACAAGTTGATTACTTTTTAATTTCTTCTTTTCATTTCTTTTTTTATTTTTTTTTGATTTAGTTAATTTTAAATTCTTTCTATTTTTATTATTCTAATATTTCTTAAAAAATATTTTTTATTTTTTATTATTTATATTTTATTTCCTTCTCATTTCTTAACCTTTACTTCTTGTGATTCTATGCAACTTTTCGTATTATCTATTTTTTTTTTATTTTATGTTTATTTTTTTCATTTAACATAATTTAGTTAGTATTCTAATTTTTAAATTAAGTAGAATTCATTGTTGAATAAAGTTATAGACTTAGGTTTTACTTTTCTTTTGAATCATATTTACGTTATGTTAAAATTTGACATAAGATTATTATTTATTTATTTTGAATTTTGAACTTATCTTATATTTTCAGTTTTAATTTATTTGTTTTACTAGTATTGACATACTAGTTGCTCACTTTTTCTATCCAAACTATCACCATCTACTCAATATGGTGTGTTATAATGCATAAATAGTGATAGTTCACGTAAGAAAATGAAACAACCGATAATAATTCAAATAGGAAAAGAGAATATCTGATACTCGCAAAATCATAATAATTCAACTATGTCTTTAACCATTAGTTCATTTCTTTAAAAAAGTTTTGCTCTCCCAGTAAAAGCATAAACTTTTATATCAAGTGAGTCCAAATAAATCATATAATTAATGGATACAATCTTCTCTCAAATGATATTATATTTTACGTACATATAAAACTTAAAAACTCTATTATGAACTCCATTAGACATTTCACCAAATTACTACTCCCTCCGCCTTATTTTACGCGACACCCTTTCTTTTTTAGTTTGTCCAAAAAAAAAGTCACCTTACTATAATTAGAAATAATTTAATTTTAAAATTCTTTCTTTACCCTTAATGAAATAATTTACAACCATACAAATATCTAAAAATTATTTTAGACTATAAATTTTAATTTTTTTTAAAATACCGTATCAAGTCAAATAGTGCTACCAAAAATGTTACGGATCAAGTAGTATATATTTCAAAAGTTTGAGAAACTCAACCTATCCTTGAACAACATGGAGCTACAAAATATCTGAAAAAAAGGCAATTTGTGATAAAGTTAAATAGCATTTTTATTGGATTATGTAAACCACCACCCAAAAAAAAATCAAATCAATAAAATTTTTAGATTTGAGATTTGGTTCATGTGGTTGATATTCTTCCATGTCACCAAATACAAAGCAAGTTGCAAAATTCTAGAGGTAATAATGGAGGGTGCATGTTTTATGGAAAATATAATATTACCATGCAAGTCATGATTTATTATTAATAAATACAAATAATTGTTGTTTTTTTAAAAAAAAAATTTCATATTTTTCTATGTACTCTAGAGTCTAGAGTCTAGACTGTAGTAATCTACACGTAAGTTTTACATTAAAAAATTGATTATTCTGTGAATTTTATAGTACTTGAGGTTTGGACAAACAATTCAAATTATAATACACTATCATACAGAATTAACACCAAAGATTCTTGATTCTCACTCCCCATCCAACCTCTTTTTATTTATTTAATGGCAAATGGTCAAATTTATCTTTAATTATGAAAAATAGAGTAGATTTATCCTTCGTTAATAGTTGAAGTAAAATATATTCTTCTTGTTACTAAAATGAATTAAATTTGCCTTTAAATGATGAAAACTTGCATATAGAGATATCACATATCCCGCTATAAAGAATTAAGTAATTTTTTTTTAATCGAAGAGTAAATTGAACCTTTCACATAATTTAGGAGCAAATTCGACTCTTCTCTCTAATTTTGAGTTATTAGTTTTTTTTTTATTCCTTTGTTCTCTTTCCTTGTTATTTTTTCTACCACCAATTATCATTCTGCACTTTTTTGACCCCCTATGCAGTTACACACCTATATTAGATTAAAATAGTATTTTTATATTGCATGTTCAAATCATTTAGAGCGTTCCCTCCTACCGGTGATGGTGATGGTGGGGTCGTGGGAAGATAAAAAGAGAAAGGAAAAAAGAATATATAGAAGATTGTGGCGCAAGTGATAGTGACAATGGTGGTGGGGATAGACAACGAGGAAGAAGAAAGACAAGGTAATTGTCGGATTCAGGAACAACTCTCAGAGATTTTTTTTACTTTGAAAAGATACAAAAGCGAAACAATCAATCTACTGATATTCGACAATCTAAAGACAAAAGACTCAAGAACTAAAAAAGCAATTACTTCCTCTATTTGTACAAATTCTTTTGTTGATTAGTTGAACCTCACAAAGCACTCTCTCACAATGACAATCATTTACCAAGAATATATAAGACTCAGTAAATATGTGTAAATAATGTAAGCCTTAATAACATTAATAATCATTTGGTTAAAGAATTTAATCCTGCTTAAACTTGTATTTCTTTATTTGTTTCTATCTCCACACATTTTCTCCTAATTCCAAAGCTCTTTTCTTTTGTGCATGTGTAACAATATTTTCATGTTGATTTCATATTCCTTCATCCACATGTTTATCCCATAAACCAACTCCTCAAGGAATCCTTCTTACACTTGGTTTCTTTTTGAGACCTACTAAGAACCTGGTTTTTCAATAATTATTTATCGATCACACAAAAACTAATTTCAGCTCAACTCAACATAAAGGAATACCAAATAAGTGTAAAGAAATGTATTGCTTCCTTCTTTAGAATTTATATAGTGTAGTCTGACTCGACATATAATTTAAGAAATAATAATAAAATAATTTTAGGATCTGTAGGTTTAAATATGATATAAAGTATATGTGATAGTAAAATCATATTATTAAGGACAAAACATTTTTAAAAAAAAGTTAAATGCTTTTAAATAAAAATATTACTATTAGTTTCGAAACAAATTACTCCTTTTGTTTCAATTTATATAATACATTTTTCTTTTTAGTCAGTCCATAAAAAAATAATACATTAATATATTTAGTAACAATTTAACTTTAAAGTGTCAATTTTATCCTTAATGAAATGATACATAGTTATACAAAAACTTATGACTTATTTTAAACTGCAAATTTTGAAAATCTTCTTATATATCTTAAAATCTTTATCCAGTCAACCTATATCTTATGAATTGGGATAGACGGAGTGAAAAACATAAATTAGGTGTAATAGAATGAAGCAAACGGACATTAGGAAACTTATTATTCCCTATTTCCTTTTTATTTGTCACAGTTGTCTCAGTTTCCTTTTCAAAAGTCAAATGATTTGAATTTTGATTAATATTTTAAAATATATTTTTTCATAATATTGATATGATGAAAATTGCAACTTATATTATTTTTTTGTATAGTTTTTGAATATTCAAATTTCAAGTTTAAAGTATCGAATTAGTCTCATCCAATTTAGTTTTTCAAATGAGTCAAATTGACTCTTGAGAAGCGAAACATGACAACTATTTTGAAACGGATAGAGTAGAATATTAAACATTAATGAGGCACAACAGTTTTCTAGCTAGTTTTTTCCAAAAAATAATTGTGTTTCCTATTATTGGGGCATAACGGTTCCTGGTGTTTTTTGGCAAAATTGCCAAGAGTACATTAAAAATAAAAAGATAAATAAAAAAAGCCTCATCCACTTGCTTTATGTTATTTTTGAAAAAAAGGAATATAAGAAAACCTTTCAAATCAGTCACCAAACACAACAGTTTAAGGATGTGGAACCCTATCATAAATTAAATAAACAAGAAAACGACAATACAAAAGTTTCAAGACTATGTTATATGGGTGGAATATTTGACCGATCAAGAACTCACACATTCAAGAAGATGAAAGTAGCGAAATGATAATGTTGAGATAAATGTGTGAATATATTAGGATAGAGATGGGACTAAAAATGAAGATGTTCGGAATAAGGTGTGAGTGGTCTCTGTGATGGACAAAATGAGGGAGACGCATATGAGATGGTTGGGGCATGTACCAGTGAGGAGGTGTGAGAGGTATTGGTTGTAATGGGTTTGAGGAGAGGAGAGGTCGGTCGAAAAAAGTATTGAGAGTGGTGATTAAAACATTGCACATCTGCAGCTTATCGAGGACATGCTTCTAGATATAGAAAGATATGGAGGTTGAGAATTAGTTAGGGTCCAGTGCGGCTATTGAACACCGGGTGAAAAACAAACAAACAAAAGCGTATGATCGTCATAACGTCAGCTTACACTTTCATAAGGATTCTAAAACCCGAGCCCTATTATTAATGCGGATACCAAATACTAAATAGGAAACAAAAAATGAGTGGTATCATCATCATCACGTCATGATACTATTGCCTATACTCCTTAGTCCTAATCTTCTAGTAATATATTATTTAATTCCTCCCACACCATGATGCTTGGTTCTTTTACTATAGTCTATACATATATATACATATCTAGTCCACTTTCTTCCTCTCTCTACAACATTACTTACAATAACATTTCTCTTCATCACCTTCAAGAATGAAAGGAGAAGTATGTTTCTCTCTCTCTATATATATATCTCTATCTATCTATCTATATATCTATCTATCTATGTGTGTGTGTTTTTTAGTATATATGTATCTCTCTATCTTCCGATATATACAACATCAACATTTAACATTAATACTGCATTCTCTCTATGATCATTTATAGTTCAATAACAGTAACAGAAGTGGATTCAAAATTTGAAGTTTATAGATTTTCGATCGGATTTAAGTCTCTTTGAGTTACTGGATTCTAAAGTAATAATTTGTACATATTAATATGTATTGTTCAAAGACAAATACAAGGTAAGGATCAAAATTACGGAATTCTATCAAATCTGTATTTTCGACCTTACCTCGCCGATAATGGTCTATCAGAAACAACCTCTCCACCTCACAAGATAGGGACTTTAATCTATTCCTCCTCAGGCCCTACATGTGAAATCACACTATGAAGGTCGTATCATGTATAATTAAAGGGGTAATTAGATTTTCTCAATGGTTATTTAATTTTGTATTGGATAATTGAATGATTTGTTCTTCTTTGTTTATCTTTTACTAATTTCTATTTTTTTTCTTCTTTTTTTCACTATTTTTTGTCAAGGTTATGTGGCCAAGATTGGTAGCTAGTAAGGTCCTAAAGAGATTGGGGAGCAGCACAAATTTTGTGGCAGATTTTCCAAGTGATCATAATTCAGAATATTTATTAGATAATATTCCTCATCATTTTGATAAAAGATCCCTAAGTTCTGATGACATTATTTACAGACATAATCTTCAAGAAACTCAAAACTACAGGTAATTAATTAATTACTATTAATTAGTAGATAGCTCAACAATCCTAACCACTAATTAGATATTAGTGGTTAGAACCCAACCAAAGAAACTCTTGAAACATATGTATTATATTTTATTATATTGTTTTCAATTATAATTCTATAAAGGAATTAATCTTTTTTTCGTACCATTAAATATTATGGTGGGATCAGAATTAGTAGAGCTAGTGAGTTTCGAATACTGAATAGTTCATACATAATGTTTTTTTTTCCCTTCTCATAGGGTTTTTGTTAATACATGGAACGTTGGAGGAGTTGTACCAACCGATGACTTCAACGTGGATGATCTGCTCGACACGTGTCACACCTCCTGCGATATTTATGTTTTCGGGTATTTTCTTATTTCCCAAAATATATATTTTTTTAAAAAAAATACAAAAAAGTAAATTATATTTATCCATGAATTTTTAAAATTTGTAACTTTTTTTTTTTTTTTTTTTGTAAAATATGTGAAGGTTTCAAGAAGTAGTGCCACTAAGAGCAGCAAAAGTTCTTGGATCAGAAAGTGGAAGAATTTCAGCAAAGTGGAATTCTTTAATAAGACAAGCTTTGAACAAGAAAGGAAAGGAAAATAATACAAATTCTCATGATGAAATTGATGGAAATAACGGGAAATTATTTCCACAAGAATTTAGTTGTATTATTAGTAAACAAATGGTGGGAATATTAATTTCAGTTTGGGTTAGAAATGATTTTCGTTCATTTGTTCGAAACCCAAGTGTTTCTTGTGTTGGTTGTGGTATCATGGGTTGCTTAGGGAACAAGGTAAATTAGTTAATATTATTATTATTTCATTTCCAAATTTTTATTCAATAATATTAATTTTTATCATGAAAATTCTATCACTACTTAAAAAACGTGAATTTTTGATAGACTTTTCGTTGAAAATTGCATTCTGACGAGCCAATTTTCGATGAGAGATCAGTCAGAAATTCGCGTTTTTTCAAGTAGTGTTATGGTCATTTCATTTTGACTAGCGAAATTTGGATATTCTATGTTTAATGAGCAATTTTTAACTTCTACTCCTTTGTCTCATTTTATGTTGGCTTATATTTTTGTCCCAAAAAATAGGACACATTTTATATTCGAAAAGAATTTAACTTCAAAATTTTTCGTTTTATTCTTAATGACAAGTTTCAAAGTCTTTTTCTTTTTTAAAGCACGTGTATGTCTTGCCAAACATGATCGCATAAATTGGGACAGAAGGAATGTTATTATGAAAAATTGCTATAACTCTAAACATATTTCATAATAATATTACATTTTAAATGGAAGTTTATTCTTTTGAGAAAATATTCTTAATATCTCTTAATTTGTTGATTAATTAATTGTGTCTAAATTATTTTTTTGCAGGGTGCAGTATCAGTTAGATTTCAATTACATCAAACAAGTTTATGCTTTGTGTGTAGCCATTTAGCTTCTGGTGGTAGAGAAGGAGATGAGAAAAATAGAAATTCAAATGTTGGTGAAATATTTTCAAGAACAACTTTTCCAAAAGGCCCTTCACTTCAATTGCCAAGAAAGATTCTTGATCATGAGTATGTCAATAACTTTTAATTAAATTCCTTTAATTTAATTAGTTTCTCACCCAGTGTTCGATACTCACCCAGACAAATCCGAATTCATACTACCAAAAAATCGCTAATTTTCAATGAAATCCGTCGAAAATTGGCTTGTTAGCAATGTTTCTGACGTCTTTTAGGTCAGAAAACCCTTATCAACGAGCCAAATCCTAATGGGACGTCTTGGCATTTTGAGGTGGTGATTCCCCGTATTCAGTACTCACCCTGAAAAATCTAGATTCACTACCAATAAAATCGCTAATTTTCAATGAAATTCGTTGAAAATTGACTTGTTCATAATGTTTCCGACAGCTTTTCCTGTCAGAAACCCTTTATCGACGAGCCAAATTCTGACAATTGAAAATTAGCGATTTTCTAGTAGTGATTTGCTCCACATTTGTATTAAAGGGGGAGGCGCTCCTGATAAACATGATTTTTTTTTTTCCAGGGTTTGAACTGGAGACTATTGGTGCTAGTTAAGGATGGAGCGATCATATTGACAACGACCATTGATCGTTAATTAAACTTATTTAATAAAAACGTCCAAAACGATTCGTTATCTATTACTTTGATTAATCAATGTTTTAAGTTAATTTTCTAATCAAATGCCAGATATTTTGTGGTAATAAGACATGAGTAAGTCCAGAAAATTAAACTCAACAACCAATTAATTAAATTATTGGTTGTTGAAGAGTTAAACATTGTTTTGTTAGTTACTTTGGAGCCGCCAACCGAATCAGGATTAACTTTCCATGATTAATTAATTTAATCACCTTTTAAACATATTATAATCTTGTTATAGTATGTAGTCTTGAATTGGTAGCTAAACAATGAAAAGAATACAAAAGGAAAAAACAAAATATAATTTTCAACTTGGGCAATTTGCCAATTTTTAATATGAAAAAGGTCTCTTTCTTTTGTTTGGTTGACCTTCAACAAGTTGTAAAAGTATAACTTTTTTTTTGTACTAATAGTAGGAAAAGTTAATATTTTTACATTAAGAACATTAATATCTACCTTGACATCACAATAATTTATACATGAAGAACACAAATATAATTTTTACGAGGAAATAAATATATATGTCTTCATGACGCCATGTGACCAGGAGGTCATGGGTTCAAGCCGTGGAAACAGTCCCTTACAGAAATATAAGTTAAGGTTGTGTCCAATAGACCCGTGTGGTCCGGCCCTTCCCATACACCGCGCATGACGGAAGCTTTAGTGCACCGAGCTATCATTTATATATATCTTCATGACATCACTTTTAACCTATTTTTTGAATTGATTTGTTGCAGCCGTGTGATATTGCTTGGAGATTTGAATTACAGGATTTCTTTACCAGAATCAACTACGAGATTATTAGTGGAAAAAGGAGAATGGAATGCACTCTTGAAAAATGATCAGGTACCTTATTATTATTATTGTTATTATTATTATAAGAATTGAATAATTAAACAAATTATTGTTTCTATTGTAAATTACATAATTAGGAAATTTGAAGTCAGAACGGGAGCCTTAGAACAACGGTAAAGTTATCTCCATGTGACCTATAGAATCAGTCATTGATGCTATTAAGGTATAGGTTGCCTACATCACATCTACTTGGGTGCGGCCTTTTCTAATCGGACCCTGCATATATAAATGTTTGATGATTCGTGCACGTACCGGGTTGCTCTTTAGGAAATTTGAAGCTAAAAAGGGCAGAGAACCTTGGAGCAACAATAAAGTTGTCTGTTAGATTTATAGGTTAGAGGTTCAGTAGGCACTCATATGCATGTTTGCATCAGGGTAGGCTGACTACGTCACACCTTATTGGAGTATGACCTTTCCCTATATTATACCCAGCTTAAACGTGAAATACTTTGTACACCGAACGATCTTTAATTCGAAGCCACTTGAACTAATACTTTTAAAATGTATGTCATGATAAAATATAGTTGAGGATGGAGCTCATGGATGGACAAGTATTTGAAGGTTGGCAAGAAGGAATAATCAAATTTGCCCCTACATACAAATATTATCCAAATTCAAATGATTACTATGGTAGATCAGAGGTGAAAAGAGGAGAGAAGAAACGTTCTCCTGCATGGTAAGTTAGTTATATATTTACTTGTAATTCAAGTAAACAATAAATATGTCTATTCTAACAATATGCTAGTATAGTTTAATAATTTTAATGGAATCGAACCCTCACCAACAAGGTGAAAGTTCAGATAGCCAGCCAACTAAGCTAAAAAGATTCTCCGGAGAGTTAAATGTCCACATAAGTTAGTATACCGTCAACACACAAACATAAATTCTACTTTTACACATTCCTTTGCTTAATGCATCTATATGACTTATTATATAGATACACCTTCTGTATTTAAAATCAAACACTTATGCTCCTTATACTATGGTCTATGAATATAATATCCTATCCAACACAAATATTTTAGGTGTGATATATAGGATAAAGGCTAATTACTTTTTTTGGCCAACACAAAATATGTTTGATAAATGCTAGTAATTTTTCTTCTCCTTATTTATGGAACTATACTATATTATAGGTGTGATAGGATAATTTGGTATGGAGAAGGGTTAAAGCAACAAGTATATGATAGAGGTGAATCAAAATTATCAGATCATAGACCAGTGAAGGCAATTTTCAACACACAAGTAAGAGTTTCAAGAAAGTTGAAGAGATTACAAAGTTTCTTTTTATCAGAAAGATTTGAGCAAATCACAAGCCACTTAGAGATGCACTCACCAAAAGATGATCATGATGATTTTCCATATGTAATTGATGGTTAAGACCCCCACCCCACCCCCACAAGGCCACAACCCAATGTATAATATTATGAGATCTTGGTGCTTTTGTATTAGAGATCGATAATGGTCAAAAACACATATGAATTATCATTTTTTTACGAGTTTCACATTCCAACTATAGTTGTTTCATTTTTCTGTCCGAGCCGTCACCATCTATGTATTAATGCATACCTAGCTGAGTATACAGTGATAGTTCAGATAGGAAAAGGGAACAACTGATAGCTGGCCTTATCAGCTTCGAGGTGTGTTTTAATACATAGATGGTGATAGTTTAGATAGGAAAAAGAAGCAGTTGATGTTGTATGAAACTCACGAAAAAACAATAATTCAGCTGTGTATTTGACCATATTGACTACTACTCTTTGTATTATAAATCTGAGAGAAGAAAAGAAGTTTTTTACCCGTATATATATGAATATGTTGAACTATGACTCGTGAAAGACATGGTCAAATTTACACTATGAGTTACGGATTTGGTAAAATTCAATAATTTTGGCTCAATTTTTTTTTTAAAAAAGAAATTCACTTAATATGTATAAATTATTTATCATGAACCTAATCGTTATCCTATTCTAGAATCAGAACACCTAAAGTTAAAATCTTGAATCTGTCTCTCCGATGACTATGGGAATTCTAAGAAAGGGATTCAAGAAATATATAAATGCTACAATTGTGATTCAACTCTGTTGGAAATAATAATTCAAAGTTGGAGTAGGAATCCTTAGTTGTTTAGGATTTAATATTTTTGGTATTTATTTAAATCATGTCTAATTAGGATTAGGATTTATTTGTCCTAATTCATATAGGACTAAGTTTTTTAATTCTAGTTTAATTTGGTTTCTAGTATTATAAATAGAGGTGTTTTGTCACATATTTTGATCTAAGGAGAATTAAATAGAATTATTTGAATTCAAACCCTATGATCTAAAGTAAATTTTGGATCATATGCTAGCTATTTATTTAAAAACATAGTAACAAATTTCAGAACTTAATTAAAGTAGTAGTAGTAAAATATTTAAAGTGAAAGCACCAGATAATGTATAGTAGATTGTAAGTTGGAATAGTTTATTTCAACGATGTTATTATCAGTGACCAATATATGTCCAAATCAATGCTTTCTCTATCTATGGATTTGCATATTTTCTTTTTAAAAAATTTATGATTTTACTATTCATGCAACTCTCAATTAAAAAAATGGCCCATCTATCTTCTTTTGTTTTTATAAGATATTTTTGGTAAAGAAATTGAATGATTTACAAATGATTGGTGCCATCTTTCAAACAATTTTGATTGGACGTAAGTAACCAATTAAAGTGGAGATATTCATACACATCACTTAGCAAAATTTGATTACTTTGGATGTAGTGTACACACACATTACAATTTCTTTATTCAAGAAAAACTTACACCACTTAATTTTATGATTTAGTTTTATTTTTATGTGTGGACTTGGTTGTTGGTTTGAAAAAACATGTAGCAATCAAAGCAATAGTTGTCAACCAGGCAATTTTATTTATTTAGTTGGTTGACTATCTGAACTTTCGCCTCTTGTTAGTAAGAATTCGCTTACTAGAAAGCAATTTTGGCCCCTAACACGATGTACACTGAACGAATCTGAATTAGTTGGACCAGTAGATTTCAGATACTAGCCAATATGATTACATTAAAAAAAATCATACACTACTCCAAAATATCTAGTAAATCAATACATGTTGAACTTGGAATTTAATAATTTTCTTTTTGACATTAATCATGCACAAATGTTAAGGAATTGTTTGATTTGGATATATATAAGTAATACGGGGATTAGTAATGCAGTAATTTTAACGTAGGGACTAGTAAAATATGAACTGGTTATGCAAAGATTATATTATAAATAATATATCTATTGTTAAATTTTTTATATGATCTATTAGAATTAGTATGTAATGTACAATTAGTATTTGTTTACATATGTTTTGGCTTTTTAGCCAAATAATTTATACTTGTGATATTCTAAGTGTTTGATGATGCAGAGAGACATTATCCTTAATGTTTCCTCAAGTGGAAAACACCAAAAACAGTGAAATATAATGTGGAATATTAAAAGGATTATATAAGCTAATGACATGGACTGGCCCATTGAACTTATGGGCTTAGTTTGTCCAGTATTGAGACAATTTTAATTGTGGATTTGTTACATAAAAGTACATTTGGTTCATGCACTAATTATGCATGAATTATTATGTAGACATTGTTTATGCAATAAATAATAATATCTCTACAAAAAAAAAGGTAAATTGTGGGAGATTGAAACTGCAATTCACGGAGATTATAAACCTCCACAAATTACAGTGTTAACCTCCACAATTTACTATTTTTTTTGGTAGTATATAGGGATTATATTATACTATGATAATAATGTGTTTGACAAGATGAGGGGCAAATGAGGTTGAGATTGCTCGGTACGTCATGTAAAGAGAAGATGCACAGATGTTTAAGAAATGCATGCATGTGAGAGGTTGACAATAGTGGGTATAAGGAGATGTAGAGATAGGTTGAAGAAATATTGAGGAGAGATTATTAAATAGGACATGGCGCATCTCCAGCTTACAGAGGACATAACCTTAAATAGGAAGATATGGAGGTCATGGATTAGGGTAGTAGATACGTTGTTAAGAGCTGTCTCGCTTCCAGCAGGAATGGCTTGATGGTGGTGTAGAGCACCATACTTGTTTCTTCTCTCATACATGTCGTCGTATTAGCATTATTCTCGTAGTCCTTGTAATTTGATTTCTGTAAGTTTTCTGGGGGTCATGGGTCGCCCATGTGGACCGACCCGACCCAATACCTTATCTGAAAAGAGGATCAGATTAAGTCAGTCATGAATTTGAAAAGAGGAGGGAACAGTTACCATGTAACTGCTTAATACAACCTCTATAAGATTGTTTTGATCTCTCATATTCAAGATTACGAAAAATCTGAAAATAAGAAGATAAGAGAAATCCGATTCTCTCATTAACACACTCAATAAACTAGACATTTAGTTAGTGAAATAGACTTTGTTTCCTAGTGATTCAAAGGACGATTTGGGGCGATTATTCTTCCGGTAGCAAATCAACAACTTCCGCTGCAACATATTAAGGTACACAATCTGATTTTGCTCCGATTATCTACATTGGTATCAGAGTCGTGGTTAATTGCCTCGTTTCGCATGTTATTTCTCGAGTTTATATGTGAAAACTCTTGAAAGTATTGAATATGAACTCACCTATTAGAAAGATATCTTAACTGGATGTAGATCGGGATTTTGGACCCGACGTGAATCGAACTCGCAACGTTCTGATCTGGATTCAGATGCGCTACCATTGCGCACGGATCCGGTTGTAGATCTGAAGTTTACTTCGATTTCTCCACAATACAAATCTATGAATTTCTTTTCTCATTCCCTAATAGGGATTAATTCAATTGAGACGAGCAAAAAAAAAAAAAGAATTAGATTTTTTTTGCTTTTCTCGATCTGCCATTAAAATGCGACGTAAGAAGAAAAAGAAAAAGAAAATATATGGTAAAGTGGAAAATCTTGTGGAGAAGAAGAAAGAAAAGAAAATTGGGGAAACGTGTATACTAGAAACTAAAGGGACCTTCTGGTACTCCCTATATTTTATTTGGGAATATGAAGCTAGTACTGTGGGAACATGTATACATTTAAAACTACTCCATTATCCTTTATGGGAAAAAGAGAATGACATAGTATTAATTATTAATTATTTTTATTTGTGGACTAAAGTGAGTTTGTTTTTGGCTATAATTTTCATATTGTATTTCTTTTCTTGAAAGTATAAAAGTGCTAGTACCTATAAATTTAGCACTCTAGTATTTATTCTAGAAAAGGTTTAGTAGGAATACGTGTGTTGAGTTGTTGGCATTTAATCATCAACTTTAATTAAAAAAAAAAAATACATGAACTTATTGGGAAAGGAAAATAGTGCAGATGCACTTATGAGATAGAGTTCATGGTATTTAACCTTTTGGAAATAGAATCAAGACAAAGCTTGTTAAGGAAATTGTGTACGGCTTTTATTATTATTATTCTTTTATGGAATAAAGATTATGTATAATTATCTTTAATCTAATTTTATTTATGGACTAGAAATTAATTCCGTTTTTGGCTATGATTGAAAATCATATATATTTTGGCCATTAATTGTGATAAGTGTATAAAATTCATATTTTTTTTGTCTTGTTAAGTTCCTTGAGTCCCTTAACAGATTTTGCCTTCTAAAATTAATTGTGACATAAGTTGCTACATTGAATGGTATAGCCATTATGATTGTTTCTTTGTTCCTATTTCAGACATGGCTGAACAGGGACAAACTCGAATCACTCCAAGTGGGAGTTCAGGATGTCGAGCAAAGAGACAAAGTGGAATAGCACGCCGTCAACGGACATATTTTCGAGGTCGTGAGATCATACAAATTGGTGTCCCAAGGGCGACACAAAGTATGTTACGGAATGAGAGGACTATTAGAAGGGAAAGAGAGAAGAAACTAATTCAAGTCGCTTAAGATGTCCCATAGTATTTCAGTTGCTAATTTTATTCAGTGTTTTGAATTAAAACGTGTAGAACTGGAAAACTATGTTGAAATCTCAGATTGGGAAGCTTTAGCTATTTTAGCAAACTCTCTCCGTAATTCTTGGGGCAAGAGACTTATTGACGTTTATCATGAAATTTGGCCTAGCGAGCCTTTTAGGGTGTATATTCGTCGTCTCGAATATTTGTGGGGGGGTTTTCATCTTTGAATTGACTTGTAACTTGAAGTTTTTTTTATTAACTTTAATATATATATTAAGTTGTTTCTCTTTTGATAAGAATTACTTTTATTTATTTAAGTTTATTAAGACTTAATTGAAAGCTATAAATACACATTAAGAAATTAACTTCTAATTTTGGTCAAATGTTTAGTTCATAGATGATGATCGGATTCTTATGTGTCCTTTCGATTTTACACTAAACATGAAACCTTTATGTGAATTGATTGCTTAAATGTGTAAGTCGCATGCATTATTGACAAACATACTTGCGTCATTTTCTCTTAATAACAGACATGGCATCAAAAAGCGTCATTGCCGACTTGAACAAAGGTGAAAAACTAAATGGTGACAATTACGACATCTAGAGTCGTAAAATATGATATGTACTGGAAGAGCAAAATTCTCTTGAAGGTATTAACCATGTTTTAAGTCAACCAGAAGAGGGAAACACTACACAACACAGAAGAGACCTTGAAGCTTATAAGGCTTGGAAAAAGGCTGATTCCGTTGCATGTGGAATCATTGTTAGTTCTGCAGTTGATGACCTCATTCACGAAGTTGAGGAATTTCCTACTGCTCATGCCATCTGGGCACACTTGCGAGGAACATATGGGGGTACATCTGTCACCCACGTCAGACAGCTGACTATCAAGTTTGACACTTACAAGAAGCATCACGATCAGAACATCAAATAACACTTAGGGTGATGTCTAATATGATAGCTCAACTCAAAAGTGCTGGTCATGTTCTCTCGGACGAGCAACAGGTTCAGGCAGTGATTTGGTCTCTTCCCAACAGTTGGGAACATTTGAAGGTTAACTTAATCTACAATGATAACATCAAAACTTTTTCTGATGTTGCCCGTCATGTTGAACTTGAAGACGAGCGGCTTGGTGCTGCTAAAGATGCTTCTAATGTCTTTATGACAGAATCAAGTGGTAAGAACTCTCCAGGCTTCAAGCGTAAGAAAAATTGAAAAAAGAACGGGAAGGGTAAGAAAACCGAAGAAGGACCCTCTGAGAAAAAGAACAATCCAAATTTCAAGAAGAAAAAATGGTTTTTCAAGAAGAAAGACAAGAGCAAGATGAAGTGCTATAATTGTCAAGTTCTGGGGCATTTTTCTCGTGATTTTCCCGAGCAGAAAAAGGTAGCATTTCTAGACGCATCTCTAAGTGCTACATATGTTTCTAGCATTGCTTTATTAACTGAATCTTATCCTATGTGGCTTGTAGACTCAGAAGCCACCGACCATGTGAGTCGTGATCGAGAAGCATTTATGGAGTTTCATCGAGTTTCACCTGGATCAAGGTGGATATATGTAGGAAATAATGCAAGACTTGAAGTCAAAGGGATTGGCACTTGCAAAGTAGATTTGCGTGGTGGCTGGTCATTGATGTTGCATGACATCCTATATGCTCCAGAGATTCGACGAAACTTAGCATCTGTGTTTGTTTTTTTAGATGTTGATTTCAATTTGTTTTTTAGTCGCAACAGTGTTAGAATAACTCTAGATAATGTTTTTTATGGTTTTGGACTTCGTTATGATCACTTTATCGTTTTAGATTGTAATTCTTCAACTTATGACTATTATGTTGACCGTTGTGTAATGGCATGTTATTCTAGTAATAATGATGTTGATATAACTACATGGCATGCTAGATTGGGTCACATAGGGCAAGATCGAATGAATAGATTGGCAAAGGAAGGACATCTAGGTTCTTTTTCCAAAATTGAAATGCCAACTTGTGAAAATTGTCTTACCAGAAAGATTACACGTAAACCATTTGGGAAGGCTAAAAGAACTGAATTTCCATTGTAATTAATCCATTCTGATATCTGTGGTCCAATGAATGTGAGAACAAGGTCTGGTGCTTTATATTTCATTACATTTATTGACGATTTCACACGCTTTTGTTATGTCTATTTGATTTCTTATAAATCTGAAGCACTTGAATGTTTTAAAAGATACTTAAATGAAGTTGAGAATCAATTAGATAAAAGTATAAAGGCTTTAAGAACCGATAAAGGTCATGAATATTTGTCAAAACAGTTTGAAGAACTGTGTACTGAAAAAGGCATTATCAGACAATTAACTACTCCTTATACACCTCAACAAAATGGTGTAGCTAAAAGAAAGAATAGAACATTGTTTGACATGGTAAGGTCTATGATGGCACAGGCAAATTTACCAATCTCTTTCTGGGGGGATGCGTTATTGACTACAGCCTACATATTGAATAAAGTGCCTTCTAAATCAGTATCTTCTACTGCTTATGAACTCTGGACTGGTCAAAAACCAAACCTTAATGATCTACGACCTTGGGGTTGTGCTGCATATATTAAATATCGTTTTGGTGAGTTTGGTAAACTAAGTCCAAAATGTATCTTTATAAGATACTCAGAACGCTCCAAAGGGTATGTGTTCATTGGTGAATTGGAGGATGGAAGTACAACTGAAATTGAATCACGAGATGTCACATATCTGGAAAATAATTTTCCCAAAAAGGGTGACATAAAGAATAGTGAGCCTCTTTAAGAAATGTTGAATTCAAATGATCAAATAATGTCATCGGACATGCTTAATAATCCAATAGATCAAGAAATGATTCTTGGTCCAAGTGGGAGTTATGATTCTTAAAATCCTATAGAGGAATCTGAACTTCAATTACGTAAGAGTACCAGAAAAGGTGTACCTAAACGATCTTATGAGATTGAGGATTATGTTTTCTTGGTATCTCCCACGGAATTGGATGAACCTAATTCTGTGACTGAGGCATTATTGAGCCCTGGAAAAGATGAATGGATGAAAGCGATAAAAGAAGAATTAGAGTCCATGAAAACCAATAAAGTCTGGGATCTAGTTGACCTTCCTTATGGGCGTAGAGCTATTGGGAATAAATGGATTCTCAAATTTAAACGCAAATCAGATGGGTCAATAGAAAGACACAAAGCACGATTGATGGCAAAAGGTTTTACTCAAGAAGCTGGAATAGATTATGAGGAAACTTTTTCAGCAGTTGTGAAGTTCACCTCAATTCGCTTACCTTTGGCTATTGTTGCACGTTTGGATTTAGAATTACACCAAATGGACGTGAAGACCGCTTTTCTCAATGGAGAACTAAACAAGGAAATCTACATGGAACAACCTGTAGGTTTTGTTGTTAAAGGCCATGAAAAGAAGATTTGTAAATTGAACAGATCAATATATGGCCTAAAGCAGTCTTCAAGGCAGTGGTACTTCAGATTTCATAAGGAAGTGATTTCATTTGATTTCACCATGATCGATGAAGACCATTGCATCTATGTGAAGAAGTCCAATGGAATGTTTGTGATTCTTTCGTTTTACGTGGATGATATTTTATTAGCTGGAAATAATTTGGAGTATGTGAAAACTGTTAAGTCATGGCTTTCAAAGTTATTTGACATGAAAGATATGGGTGAAGCAAACTATATATTGGGCGTAAAAATCCAAAGAGATTGTTCAAAATTTTTTTTGAGTCTATCTCAAGAAACATACATAAAGAAAATTTTGGAACGCTTTCGAATGGATAGTTGCAAATCCATGGATACTCCTATAGCAAGAGGTGAAACTTTAAGCCTTGAAATGTGTCCAAAGACTGGAAAAGAAAAGGAAGACATGTCTCGAGTTCCATATTCTAGTGCTATTGGGAGCTTGATGTACGCTATGATGTGTACTCGCCCAGACATTTGTTATGTTGTAGGTCTAGTTAGCAGGTATCAATTCAATCCTGGAAGAGATCATTGGAAAGCAGTAAAGAGAATTTTTCGATACCTGAAGGGAACAACAGATTATTCACTATGCTATAGTGGATCTGATTTATTTATAAGAGGTTATACAAATACTGATTGGCCTGGTGACCGGTATGATAGAAAATCAACCTCCGGTTATGCTTTCTTACTAAATGGTCGTGCTATTTAATGGAAAAGTAAGAAACAAACTTGCACAGCCCTTTCAACCATGGAATCTGAATTTGTGGCTTGTGCATCTGCAGTACAAGAAGCTGTTTGGTTAAAGAGATTCTTTGAGCATTTGAATATTGCAAAGAATTCTAAGAGTCCCATGATTTTACATTGTGACAGTCAAGCGGCTATCGCATATACGAAGGATCCTAAGTATCACAGAAAAACCAAACACATTGACATCAAGTATAACTTTGTGAGAGACATAGTAGCAAGTGGAGAAATAAATTTACAATACATTCCTACACGAGAAATGATAGTTGATCCCTTTACGAAGGCGATATCTAGAGACTTGTTTGAGAAACATGTTATGGCTCTAGGTTTGCGTAGGATATGATTATATTTCTGTATTGTAAAATAGCTTAATTGTTATAATATTTTTATCAATATAAGACTCTTGAATTTATGTTCATATCTCATATGCATGTGATAATTTATTTTATTTATGAAGTGTGTCGAACAAGTCGCGAGATTGGCTCTCTCACACGAGCAATCACCTCTTACGTTGAGGAACGTGAAGAGATGAGTTCCACCATCATATTATGACTTGTTTTACAAAGCCAGATGTGAGTTTCTATGAGAAGATGGATTGGAGGATCATTAAAGAAAGAAACTCAGGTTAGACATTTAGAGGTGTCTAGACCAAGATCTGTATGGTATTGAATGACTAAAAGAATAAGACACACGCACCAATATAAGGTGAGAACATCGTAGCACGTGTTTCATACCACGAGTGCTTAGCGACCATTGGGTTAATGAAAGAATGAATCCCTGCCTCTTCATTGTGTGAGACCGTAAAAGTTTTATTAACTTTTCATTGAAATACCCTTTGACTGTTTCTTGAAGTTTCGACCAGTGTTGGTACTTTAGCATGTTACTAATAGCCATGAGTAATTTGGCAATGCAGTACATGTCTAGGAAAGCAGTTGATTTGGAACAGATACATCCGAGTAGAAATGGAAGACAATTAAGATTATTAATTTAACTTATATACACAGGCCGACCATTACACATACCATATAGGTGTCAAGTGTAATTGTGGATATAAAGTTAAACATGAACTCGAGTTCACCTCTTTAAGAGGATGAGGGATCAGATAAGTAACTACTGAAGTAGTGAATGATGTCTGGGGTATTGTGAGTAATAGTATCCTCGTATGTGTAGCGAATTCCTTCCACATATGATTGAATTCCTTTGTGAAGCTTGTAAAACCTTATAGGTAAAGCCCTTGATGCTCACAGGTCGCACGAACTATTTGTCGTATGAATTGGGTGTCTTGTTAATATCATATTGGCTAGGGTCTTGTCCACCATGTGCAAAGTGGGAGATGTAAGTTTTCTGGGGGTCATGGGTCGACCATTTGGACCTACCCGACCCGACCCAATACCTTATCTGAAAAGAGGATCAGATTAAGTCGGTCATGAATTTGAAAAGCGGAGGGAACACTTACCATGTAACTGCTTAATACAACATCTATAAGATTGTTTTGATCTCTCATATTCAAGATTACGAAAAATCTGAAAATAAGAAGATAAGAGAAATCTGATTCTCTCATTAACACACTCAATAAACTAGACATTTAGTTTGTGAAACAGACTTTGTTTCCTAGTGATTCAAAGGACGATTTGGGGCAATTATTCTTCCGGTAGCAAATCAACAACTTCCGCTGCAACACATTAAGGTACACAATCTGATTTTGCTCCGATTATCTACAATTTCTGTTACTGCATGTTTTCTTATACATGACTTGTCACATTATTTTGTTGTTGCTATTGTTCTTTTTTTGAATGCTATATAAAGCTTTCCCTATTTGATATGTCTACTTTACTACTATATATTCCCCTTTTAAACTACTTTAAAATGCCTTACTTGAGCCAAGGGTCTATCAAAAATAACCTCTCTAACTCTTGACCAAGTTAAGGATAAGATTTGCGTACACTTTACCCTCCTCAGATCTAACTCGTTGTAAGATTACACTTTTATTTTTATAATAATGTGGTGATTTTTATGAAGAATCTGCTTACTTTAACGGCTTTTTTTTTTTGTTATTATTTATTTTTATTCATATATTGCTAATATATGTACTTTTATATCATCTCATATCCCATATCAATAATACATGAATTTTTACTTAACTTACTTAAGCATTAGCTGTGTGGAACTTAACAAGACAAATCAAACTTTATATTAAGTTTTGCCATTTGGATATATAAGTGAAATATGGAATTCATTTAAGAATATAAGTTGATGACGAGGAGTGACCCATCGAAATTATGGGCTATTTTTGTCCAAAAAGACAATTATAATTGTGGATTTGTTACATGTATAACTGTTTATTAAAAGGACACTAGTTAGATATAATAAGGGTTTGTTTGATACGCAACATAAGGTGAGATATTCCAGTACAAAACGACCGGTTAATAGTATTAGCTTACTTGATCAAACGTTTGATAGTTTAAGAGCGTTTATTATTTTACTTATAGATAGAGAGAGATCAGAGTGACGGAGTTTAAAGAATGACGATGTTTGACCAAGCTTTTAGTGAGCAGACTGTTCAACATGAGCGGACAACTAATATGTTCCACTTATTGAACTGGGTTTTATGGTTGGTTTGTGACCCCTGGATACTGAATGCGGCCTTGAAATGATCTCGTATTTCCTAGGGGATGGAGATGATATAAGTGTTTTAACTTAGGATTTCTATCTCAACTTGTTTTTATTTTTTACCAAACGTACCAACTATGTTGCAAGAAATCAACTTATTATTATTTCTTTTAAACTTCATTCTTTCTTTTCTTACTTTTTGCTTTTCATTTGGCTATGTCTTTACTTGAAGTACTTTTCTATTCTATTCTTACTGATTTATGGGAAAATTATATAGATATCCTATATTTTAAAAAATATTTACCATGTATAGTAATATTTTTTATTTATTATCATTTATAGCAACTGTACTATGTATTAAAAGTGAATTGTATGCAATATAGATGTATTATAAGTGTTTTAAAATGTATTATGCTTGTTAGGTAAGAAATCTGCAATATGTATTAAAAGTGAATTGTGTATGCAATATAGATGTATTCTAATTGTTATATCTGGAAAAAAAAATTTCTATTGCTATTGAAGGTAAAATATTTTTTAAATGTAGGATATCTATGTAATTTTCTCTTGATTTAATGGTCAATACTATATTGTAAAAGTAGCAAATGTTATCTCATGCATATTTGAAATGGGCCTATTTCTCTCATGGCCCATGGGCTTCTTATGTAATTTGGTCAACTCTTAAATATATAACAATGGCGAATCTAGGATCTTTTCTAAAACATATATGTCGGGTTTTCAATTGGCCGCTTGAAAATCGACGTTGCTTCGCTGAACTTTCCTGGAGTTCTCTCCCTAGTTTCTTCAATTTCTACTTTATTTACAGTTGTATGTCATATCTATGGAAATTGTATGTTGTGACCATATATATAATAACAAATACTTGATATACATACAAAATTTTAGGCGTTGGATCTCCCATAAATACAACATACACTTCACATACATTTTACATACTATTCACTTACAGTCGACCAATGTTGTGCACCTATAGTCAGATAACTTATACATTGGATCCAATTGGCCACACATAACGTTGATTTCTTCATCATACATATGCATACAATTGGCCACACATACATCTAGCTTTTGCTTTGAAAACACATATATACATACATATACAGTTGGTCACGCACACTGTTAGAATAAGATATTGTATCCATGATTTCAATTAGGATTCAATTTTGTATGCATGCAAATCCAATGTATTTTGCTATGTTTTGAAAAGAATAAAGTCTTCCCATATTTTTCAAAAAAAAAAGAAAAAGAGGGCTAATCGCACTACTTATAATTTAATTTTCACTATGTTGATCTTATTTGCCATGTTGAACACTTAATGCTCAATAGGCCCATAAAAGCACAACTACATAGCATTTGAAGCCTAGCCATTTGGAGTTAAATTTACTTCATGCAAATAAAAAACGACGAATCAATCTAAATAGCCGTTCACTCAACGATTTAAATTAAATATAGAAGGTAGATCTTCTATATTTATAATCTTCGTATGTTTACTTCTTTATATTTTGAACCTCCTTAGTGTAAATCTTGGTTCCGCTACGTATTGCCTATACTAGTAAGTAGATCTCGTGGATTGTCTCCCATCTAGTGTGAACCAAGAAAACTCGCTTATGCTTAATTAGAAGTCTCGTATTGAGTTTTAATAATAAAATCACATTTGGTAGGGTAATTTTTACGTCTAAAATGAAATTTCTGATCCAAATTCGAATTAATTGAGCTCCAAAATAAATATTGAACATAAATGCAAAAAATATTTTTGTTGATATAATGTGAGATTTCTATATCCATTATTCATGTCGAGTTACCAAACAAACAATCACAAAAATTATGATGAGGATTATAAGTATTTTTTTTAATCTTTAACTACAAATTTTGAATTCGAGTTTTGAAAATACAAGTGTTTCTTGTAAGAGATAACCCTATATATTTCTTTTTTTTGCCGATAATGCAAAATTTCTGTATTCATACATGCTGAGTTTACCAAATAAACTATTGCAAAAAATTATAATAACGTAAGAAGTATTCTTTTATTCTTAACTAATATAAATTTTCAATTCAAACTTTGAGAATGAAATTGTACTATATAAAAAATAACTTTATCTCAAAGTAAAATTTTTTAGGACGAATTTGAATTAGTCGAGGCTGAATCAAAAAGAGATGAACTACTGTTGGTTAGTCAGTATGATTGATAATGATTATTTGGTACAGTAGGTGGAGGTGCCCACCTCAGCCCACCTTAATTTAATTTATTTAAAAATTATTTTCATATTTCCTTTTTGTAATTGAAAATGGTGTGCTTTAATTCCATCTCAATGTTGTCAACACATTTGTCTTCATTCCATAGTATGTAGCAACAATTTTTTTCATACATCCAAAAAAATATACTTTCTCCATTTCGATAATTTATCTGATTTCAATTTGATATAAACAAAATTAATTTTTTTTTGAATTTTATAGTTTTAGATTCAAATACGTTAGAATATATTAAAATATTTTTTAATTTTATGATCTTAGACATACATGCCATGTATAATAAGAGTTACTAAAAAATGAAAAGAGATTTTTTAAAAAGATGAACTTATAAAAAAAGTAAAATAAATAAATTAAAATGAAGAAATAATAATTTTTACACCTACATCATAATCTATTTCTATTTATTTTTTTCTCTCATTCAAATATGAACCTAATACTTTTATGTACTTAAGATAAATTAAGTTTATTTACCAACAAAGGTTGTGGTGGAGTAATAAGTACTTCTTCATTCTTAACCAGAGATCTCGGGTTCGTATCTCCCTGGGTACGTAGTCGCCTTTGTTAGAAAATGCTCTATCCCCCAATGTGGACTTCAATGCAGGTATCGGACACCGAGTAGGAAATCAACACATGGTGCTCAAGGCTCAAGCTAGCTAGCTCCTGCCGTCATGAAAGATAGGATTTGTTGGATGGATGTCATTATGAGTGTGAGAGTCAATATTCAATGTTTTGATTGATGCTTTTGACGGAGCGGAGAAAGATCTTATTTGAATTTGAAAGATTTTTTTTAATAAAGAATAAGGGAAAAGATTTACAATCTAGCAAACTAGTCTTCTTCTTACTAGCATTTTTTCAGATCCTGTCGAACCAACATCTTCCAACCTGATGCGTAGTCAAAGAAAAATGGAATCATACCTTAGTTTAGGATCTCCCTACTTATACATATACGGATCACAATGAACAGAAAAAAGGCATAATACATAAACATATCGTTTAATTTGGCCTCAGCTAACATTTATGCACCTCCAATTTTTGGGTGTAAAAGTAAGCACTTAAACTTATATAAAGTTGAACAAGTAGACACATTCGTCGTGCATGGCATAATATGCTTCCTAAATAACATAATACAAATCAGTTTGAATGTATCTCACGTAAATTGCCATGCAGGATGCATTTGTGTCTATTTATTCGACTTTATACAAGTTAAGTGTCTACTTATATACACCCAAAGTTAAAACGCATAAATACCGGTCAGGAGTTTGAGTGTTTGTGTTACAAAATAATATATACTCAAACTTTTGTACTGTAATAAAATAAAAGTTGAGTGAGCATCTGTAAAATTATATGTCACAAAGAATATAATACATGCATTACGTAATTGCAGTATGTTATTTCAGGATAATACTGTTAGGGTGTTTGCCCTGATTTTCTTATTAAATTTGAGTTTTATTTTTCTTGAAAGGAAAATAAAAGTAATACCATAATTACTTTTACTTTTCCTAAAAGAAAAATATAAAACTCTTCCATATTTGACTAACCTCTTTTTTGGAGGAAAGGATTTGAACCTCTATAAATAGAAGACCCCCCTTCTCATATCACAACACAACAGAATTCATAATACAGTCCTTAAAGTGTCTTGTTTAGAGAGAGATTTTCTCTCAAATAGTTTTTATACTTTTTTGAATTAGTTTTAATATATAGGCCAATTGGTTAAACCATATTCAATAATATGTTTTAATTTAATTTTCTTTGTCATCTGATTTATCGCATCTATGATTTGCAACTATAAGCTTCCGCATGACGCCACATCAATTTCGAACCCAACAAGTATGTTATTTCAGGATAATACTTTCTTGTCATCTTTAATTCATAACATCAATAATTAAGATTACTTTTTGCTGACTAATTAATTTAGGTGAGAACTATCATTACTTTGCTTTAATTAACTCTCCAGTTGTATATTCATTTGATCACCCAAACCTAATCCCACCAAACTAATCACTATTGATATAAAGTATAAACTATAAACAGGTAGGGAAATTAGGTAAAGGGGACTCATTAATTTTTAGCAGATAAAATGTCAAGCAAATCAAAAACTACTTGAAGAAAAGTTGATTTCTTATCTAGTGACACATATAGAGAAGAGTAGTCAGTTGAATACCCTTTACTCGAAAATTAATACGTTATTTATGTATTCAAATTATAAACCGGAAAAGAAAAATAATGACAAATTAATAAAGTTTTGAGCCCATAGATTACTGTAATTCCTTAAAACATTTAATTCCCTTACAATTGCTCAAAATTTGAATTAATTCCTCCCAGATAGAACGAAACACTATTCTACAATTTTGATAATTGAAATTGTAGAATTTCAGAGAACTCAATAAACAAAGCAGATCACATGACACATACTGTTGTCATTAATTAAAAACGATGCAAAAAATGAGGGAAGTAGAAGCAGCAGCAGCAGCTATCAACTTGAAAAAACTATCAACTTCCTTTGGAAAATCATGCAGATGCAGTCGTTGGAAAGGTGTGTTGCACGTTTATCCCAAATACTTAATATAAATTTTAGACCAAACACATCGTCAGACACCTAAACTTGGCACGAATTTTTACTTTGCCACCTAAAGTGGACGGTGTTCATTTTAAACACCTAAACTAGCCTCCAACTGTGTCATTTTAGGTGTTTAAAATGAACACCGTCCACTTTAGATGTCAAAGTAAAAATTCGTGCCAAGTTTAGATGTCTAACGATATATTTGGCCTAAATTTTATATTATAAATGATAAATTTTAAATGATACATATATTATTAAATTTTCTTTGTGCTATGAAATAAAAAGTCAAAACACGCAAAGAGAGTGACAACTCTCGTTCCCCCACCTTTTAGAGTTCTGGGGCCCTACTATGTACTCCCTCCGTTTAAAAAAGAATGACCTACTTTTTTTTTTAGTCCATTTCAAAAAGAATGACCCTTTCCTTTTTTGGCAACACTTTAATTCCAACTTTCCACATGGCATATTTAAGATCACAAGATTAAAGGGCATTTTGGTACATTTACCATAACTTTAATTTAGGATCACAAAATTCAAAAGTCTTCTTTATTTTCTTAAACTCCGTGTCAAATCAAACTAGGTCATTCTTTTTGAAACGGAGGAAGTATTAAACAATTACATTATAAAGTCCTTTAAGTCTATCAATGACATAGCTACACAATTGTTACAACTTAATTATTGCATGGCACTTAGGGACACGTGGCATCCATCAAGAAGCCAACATATGATGCAAAGCCTCGAGAGGTATTTTCGAGATGTTGACTGCAGAGAGCGCCCTCCGGGGGAAGGGTTCAGTGGGACAAATAACGGACAAGTTTGTCAGAATGCTCAGTTACGCGGACGAGTCTGTACGTGGCTGAGTGGCATATGATTATTAATTGATACTATAGGGCTCTCGTGGCGTATTTAGATTGGTCAAAGACTCGATGTTGTAACCTATGAATAATCAACCTTCATCACTTGTAAAGACATCTTGACTCCACTCTCTCACTCAATACAATAGTTTTCTAATTAGTCTCCAAGCATTTTTTATTCTTTACAATATAATTTGTCTTGCTTTGTGGTAGTCTTACTTCGTCAACAGCTCGAAAAGTCTGGAGCTGATCTCAAACTTGCCCATATTCACTCCGAGCTTGCTTAGATATGTTTGCTTTAATTTACACAAGCAAATACATTATAGCCCAATATGTGATGTGGAGTTAATATTCCGAATGATCACTTAACTTATGACTCTTCTCTCAAAAAGTCACTCAACTTTGATTGTTATTTCAAAAGCCACTCAGCGGCTATTCTCTCAATAAATGTCATTCAACTTTGGTTTTTACTCCAAAAGTTACTTTACTATGAGGGGTCGTTTGGTAGAGTGTATAAGAATAATGCAATATATGATGTATTAGTAATGCGTGTGTTAGCTATGCTTGCATTAATTATACTTGCATATTCGTGTTTGGTTTGGTGTATTACAAATAACATGAATTGCATAATTTCTAATTTTTTTATTTTTTTTTATAAAAATACCCTCCATATATATGGTGAAAAAGATTTTGAGGGATAATTGTGTCTTTAATCATGCTAATGCATGCATTAGAATCCGTTGCATTACTAATACCATGAATTTTGAGGTATTAGTATTACACACCTCAATACACAATAGAACGCAAGGATTAGTTATGCATATGCTAAAAAATGTACCAAACAAAGTACTGTTAATACACAAAACTAATACATACATTATTCTTTTTAGTACACTCTACCAAACGACCCCTGAGTGTTTTACTTACAATTCACTCAACCTGTCTAATTGATTTTTCATAAACTTTTATATCATCATCTTAATTTTCTATGTATTATTTTTTATAGCCGAATGAGTATACAATCATAAAATTGAATGATATTTAATAAGAAAAAGAGAAAACAGAAGGAGTACATAGGTTGAATGACTTTGTAAGTAAAACATCCATAATTGAGTGATCTTGGAGTAAAAATCAAAGTTGAGTAACTCTTTAAGAGAAAGCCCTTAGTTGAGTGACTTTTGTAGTTCCTTTAGTTCAAATAATTTTTCCAACTCTTCGATCTTATGCTTGGAAGGGAAACTTTGGAGTAACTGGTAAAGTTGCTGCCATGTGATCATAAGGTCACGGGTTCCTTGAAAACAACCTCTTGTAGAAACAAGGTAAGACTGCGTACAATAGACCCTTGTGGTCGGATCCTTCCATGGATCCTGTGCATAGCGGAAGCTTTAGTGCACCGAGCTACCTTTTTTCGATCTTATGCTTAAACAGTTCACGTTTAGCTGCTAAACAATTCCATTTCAGTCTCAAACATAACAACCATATATTCTATTCCTTTCAAATCTCAACCTCAACAAACACAAATTCTATAATACAAAAACACGTCATAACAATCAAGCTTTAACCCTTTAACTAGTACATAAATGCTCACTTTACATGGCCATTTGTGCAAAGTTTGGCACTTTATAGAAAAGGAAAAGGAAGACAATTATAGCATCTAACCACCTAATATATTCACTTCATTATGCAAACTATACAAGGTTGAAAGTAAAGGGCAGCCGAGTGCACTAAAACTCCAGCTATGCGTAGGATTCGGGGGAGGGTCGGACCACAAGAGTGAAAGCTTTCTGCAAGAGACTGTTTTCACGACTTGAACCCGTGACCTCCTAGTCACATGATAATAACTTTATCGTTACTCCGCTCCCCTTCACATGGTTGAAAGTAAAGAAGAAAAAATTGATTGAAATATAAGAAAACGACCTTAGAAATAGTAAGAATATGTGATATGTCCCATGCAAAGTTGGCTATAATTGCAATTAATTGATTACCATAAGCAGGAATCAAATCTTTGCCAACATATATAATTACTATTGATTACCATAGGACCAAAATGTGAAAGGGATAATTACACTCCAATGTTTTTGGGAAATTTAGTTTACAAAATAACAAATAAATATATGGATATTGTATATTTGAATATACTATACATATAATTAATATATGTAATCAGTGTATAATTATCACTAATTATATTCAAGTTACAGAAAAAGTAGAGTATTATGATGAGAAATTTTCGTATATAGTAATCAATAGTTAGTGTTTGGTGCAAGCTACAGTTTCTGTATTTACAAAATGTAGCAATAGTTAGTGTTTGGTGCAAGCAAAATATATTGTATTCGCATGCATAATAGTAGTGATAAATATTGTATTCACACACATATAACATCTCTGAAGCGGTATACACTATATCCACACGCATAACAATAGTGAAATACATTGTATCCGTGTGCTTGATAAGTGTATCAACAAGTATACAATATCTGCCTAACTGTATTCGCCCGGATAATAAGTGCATTCACGCTCAAACGAGATACACCGTATTCACACAAATAATAATAGTGAAATATACTATATTTGCATATATACAATATCCCTATAGCGCAATTTATTGTATCCGCGTCCATAACAATAATGAAATATATTGTATCCGTACGCTTAATAAATATAACACTTACTAAGTATATCAACACGTATACAATATCTCTGTTTAACTACATTAAAAATAATATATCCATACATATTGCCATAAAAAAAATTTAGTTTGTCACTATATTATACTCATAATTTTTTTTAAATTACTAGGTACTATTTCGAACAAATATAATACCATGGTTTTTAGCATACAATTCTTAACTGGACTGCTGTCAGAAATTGGAATATTTCAACATTTCACATGGTTTATATCATTGGCTTGAGAGAAGAAAATATTTATTTAGTAAGAATAAAATTGAAACAAACCAATCATTCTTTAATGATGTGATGATCTACTTGGTATATATTCTAATCATTGATAATTGGAATTACTCTTTTTTTTTTTTTAAAATAATATTGATGTTCGAATCAGTTTGCATACATTTTGATTTATTAACAACGACACTTAAAAGTTCAAAGCAAGGCATTTTTGGTGTTGTCGATCACCTACCTTTCGATTTTAGTGTTGCATTCCAAACAACTAGTACAACAACACCAACAACATGATTCTAGTGTAATTCCACAAGTGAGATCTACGGAGGGTAGAATGTACGTAGACCTCACCTCTACCTCATAGTGGAAGAAGGGCTGTTTTCGATAACCCTCAACTTATCTGACACCTGCCAAACAACATTCCAAACAACTAGTAATGTATATTATCTCTCACTAGAATAAGTATCATGTAAATATGTTCATTAAAATTTAAAATTTACATTTTCTTTAAAACCGTAAAAAATTAAGGAACAATTATAGGCCAAACTTACAATTTTGGCGGCAAGTTTATTTTTCGCGGGTCACATTAGTTCTAACTCCTAATGTTTAATGTTTGTGACAATTAAATATTTTAATTTTGAAAATATATATTTAGACAACTCGAGGTAGTTTGATAGCTGGTTAGAGTTATGCAGATATTAATAATATAGAAATTCATTATAAGAAAGTTTATGTATGATTATGCAGATATTAATTATGTATGTAGGAATTAGTTAAATTTAAATATTTATTTACATATTATGCCTGAATAAATAATTGGTGACAATTCAAATAAAAAAATACAAACACCTCCTTCCTTTTTAGTTATCACATTTAATTTTTTCGAGAATCAATTTGATTAATTTTTAAAATTAAATTAAATTAGATTAATTTAATATTTTAAAATTAAAATTTAGATATTTAAAACTATATGAAATGTACCGTAAATTATAATTTCTCATATCAATATGATAAAAAAATATATTTTAAAATATTAATCAAAATTGTATCATTTAATTCATAAAAAAAGAGAAACTACGACAACTAAAAAGAAACGGAGGAAGTATATAGCAGTAGTATAAATTTCCATTTCAAAGGTGTGCTGTCCTGCAGTTGAACCATCACTGCTCAATTCTTCTTCTAATTCTTCCAGGAATATCAAAAACTTAGCTAAAAAATCAGCTCAAAAAAGCAAAAATATTTTTCCATATTAATTCTCCCTTAGTTGTTATTGTTGTCCACTTCTTATATGTACCTAACTAACTTCCCTTTTTCTTATTAACATTTTCTTGTTTTCTGTTAAAGTATACAGCACACAAAAGAATCAAGAAACTAAGTTACTAAGGAAAGCAAGTTCATTTTTTTGTCTTTCTTATAGTTGGTAACTTGGTGGGTATGGCCTAAATTTTATTTTTATTCTTTTTTGTATAAAAAAAATAATATATTTTTGGTTTATTTATACTTGTCCTTTAAGTGTAGATTCTTTATCTTTTAAGGAATTGTGTCTTTTTGGGTTGATGATGACTTATTCTGTTACTATATAGAATATTAGAATATTATTTATGGCTTTATATTAAAGTTGAGTGTTTTTTTTTTGGCTTTTATTTTCTTGGAACTTGTATTTTTGTATTGTGTTTATAGCAAAACACTAAAGGGTCAATTTTTCTTGAACTTTATATTAGCTTTTCTTGAATTTGAGTTGTAGAAGGGTGAACTTTTCTTGAGTATTTTTGTGTTGTTTTTGTGAATGAGAAAATAGAGAGGGATAATCATTATTCATTATAAGAAGATATGTTGGCTTTTGGAAGTACTTGTTGCAGTGTTCATATGAGTTCTACTTGCCACACTTTACTTAGAGAACTAGAGGTATGGAAGTTTCCATCTTTTTGTTTTGATTTTATTCATTGTTTTTCATTCTTGTTGTTTATTGGGGGATTTGGGTGTTTTGGTTATTGAGGGAATGTTCTGTTTAGTTGAACTTTATTAATAATTCTTGATGTTCCATAAGTTCTTGCTTGAATTTTCATTAGTTTAGACAAATTTATGTGTTTTGAGGAAGTTCTATGTGGAAGGGGAGCCTTGGTGTAACTGGTAAAGTTATTATCGAGTTGTAACTGTGGAAACAGCCTCTTGCAGAAATGCAAGGTAAGACTGCATATAATAGACCTTTGTGGTCAGGGCCTTCCTCTGACCCCATGGATAGTGAGAGCTTAGTGCACCGGGGTGCTTTTTTCTTTTTTTTTTTTTTTTTTTTTTTGAGGAAGTTCTCTGAGGTTGAATGGATTTTGCTACTCTGGCTGAGGAGCGAGACTTGCCGACCCCAGCTTGTTTGGGACTGAAGCGTAGTTATTGTTGTTGTTGGCTGAAGAGAGGGTCTTAAACTTTAGTAGTCACTTTTTGCTTTGAGAGGTCTTTTAATGGTTTGGTAGTTAGCATGAGTCTTCTTACCTATGCTGCTTCGACTCTTCAAAAATGTCAGACTGATGCATGTCGGATTCTCCAAAAGTAGTGTATTTTTAGAGAATCCGTCATTGTGCGGCATTATTTTTGGAGAGTCCGAACAACATTGGTTCTTACTATCATGGTAGATCAATTGAGCTGGAATAGTTTCTCTTTGTACTATTTTATGTAAGTTGAAATCGTGTAGTAGTCTGTATGTGATAAGATTATGTATCAGAAGAGTTCTGATGGGAATGATTAATGCTTTCATTGCCTTTGAATTCTCCCGTACCTTATCGTTGATTTAGTCTAGGATGGTTCTCTAAATTTTCTGTCATATGAATATTTTCTTAACTAGTTCGGGATTGAGGTATAGTTGATTGATGGTTTGATTATAGTTAGAAGTAAGAATCTTCAATTGCTAAATTCAAACTAAGGTATAGTTGATTGATGGTTTGATTATAGTTAGAAGTAAGAATCTTCAATTGCTAAATTCAAACTAGTCCGGGATGAGGTATAAAACCTTTATTTGACTGTATTTATATGATGTCCAGCAAATATGGAAAGACATTGGAGAGTCTGAAGCTGATAAAGACCGTATGCTGTCGGAGCTGGAGAGGGAGTGTTTGGAAGTATACCGAAGAAAAGTTGAAGAAGCTGCAAATACAAAAGCATGTCTTCATCAATCTGTTGCAGCCAAAGAAGCTGAGGTTGCAACCTTAATGGCTGCTCTTGGTGAACTCAATATTAATTTGCTGGTAATGAACTCTTCTCCAGTTCTCCTGGTGTTGGAAGAGTTATAGAAAATCTTACCCTTACGTTTTTCTATTCCTTTAATCTTACCCTTCACTACTGTATTCCCTTTTCGTACCTGGTTTGAAATGCTTTACCTGAGTCGAGTGTCTATCAGAAACAGCCTCTCTACCTTCACAAGGCAGGGGTAAGATTTGTGTACACATCACTCTCCCCAGACCCCACTTGTGGGATTACACTGGGTATGTTGTGTTAAGTACCTCTTTCTCTTTAAGATAACGGAATTTGCTAAAGGTCTTGAATAGTTTGAAGATCTCTCTGGTGATATATGAACTTTTACATATGTTAGTTTTTTTTCTTTCTTCCAAAATAACCGAGAAATTCCCTAGAACCAATGAGACACGTTCGAAACTCAGTGGACAATGAGCCTGCCCGCTCTGCCCTTCTCCACTTAAATACCAGACTTTGGTCTTCCGTAAGGTTCGAACCTGTGATGTGCGCTCACCCACACATCATGTGTTGCACTTTTATGACTAAATCAAAGCCACCGTGGCAACTTTCACAAACGTTAGTTTTACAGGCTGTTTCTTTATGTCTCATATTTGGCATCAATTTAGCTTTATAATGTTGTCTCGGAAGCTTGATTGGTTTTTCTATTGGCTGAACTTACTAATTTCTGAAGAACTAGAATACTTTTGATGGAATTCCACTTCAATGTCACTGCACCATGAGATATGGATAAGTTCATTTCAATAAAATAAAAGTCAAGCAAACATCATGTGTATGCTAATGCTTCAAAACTATGCTTTCTCAACTCAACAGATACAGCCAGAGAAGAAGAAGTCAGCGTCGTTGAAGGAACAACTAGCATTAGTTACACCACTTATAGATGATTTAAGAGTAGAGAAAGATGAAAGAGTTAAGCAATTTGCAGATGTAAAGACACAAATCGACAAGATAACAAGTGAGATCTCCAGGCATTCTAATATCATCAATTCTGTGAGTTCATTAAATCTGGAAGATCACGACTTGTCACTGAGAAACCTCTCTGAATACAAATCTCATCTTCGTGCTCTTCAGAAGGAGAAGGTATGCATGGATCGACTTGCATTTTAGGATGGAACAAAACGTCGTGCTTGAGTATACTTATTTTAGCGAATTAACTGATAAATATTTTTTCTGCCTGCAGTCCGAGCGGATCCAAAAGGTTTTAGACTGTGTAAATGAGGTGCACTCTTTGTGTGATGTGCTAGGGATGGATTTTGACAGAACTGTGAGTGATGTGCATCCCAGCGTGCACGAAACAAGCCTGGGACAATCCACTAACATCAGTGCCAGTGCATTGGCAAGTCTGAAACAGACCATTTCCAAACTGAAGACGGAAAGAAAAGTTCGATATCAGAAGGTATTGCTTATTTCTGTCTTATATTAGCTTTTTCTTCTTTTCCTATTTTAATCTCATCACTGATGCAGCTAAAAGATGTTGCTGGATTGTTGTTTGAGCTTTGGACCTTGATGGATACAACAAGAGAAGAAAAGAGTAGGTTATCGAGGATCACTTCCATTCTTCGTCTTTCTGAGGCAGAGGTTACAGAATCAGGCTCTCTTTCATTGGAGGTTATTCAACAGGTTTGTGAGCATTTTCAATCTTTTCAAACTTATTGCCTTTCTGTCTTCCTCCCACTACCTATTGTTTTTATTTGCCTTGATCGACTCGGCACCAATAATAAGGTAAATCATTAGTTAATGTTGCATATTGGCAGTTCACCTCATAATAGAATTCTAGTGAAACTAGTGAAGCATAGAGTCAAATGTACAAGTGCATTTGACTGATTACGCACAATCGCAACCACTGATCTGTCACTAACGGCTGCTGCACCTGTAGTGACTGCTTGTTATGGACAATTTCTTGGGCTGTAGAAAAGTTTAATTGTGTCTATGACATTGATTTTGATAGGTATCGACAGAAGTAGAGAGGCTGACGAAATTAAAAGCAAGCAAGATGAAAGACTTGGTCATGAAAAGGAGAGCTGAGCTGGAGGACATATGCTACAAAAATCATATTGAACCTGATCCAAGTACTTCAGCCGATAAATCTAGTGCGATGATAGACTCTGGTAAGACATCAAATCTTGGATACATAAAGCTGTATTCCACTAAGACGTCCTTGTACAGAAATGAATCCAATCTTCATTTGAAGGTCTTGTGGATCCCTGTGAACTCCTGGCAAATATTGAAGCACAAATAAACAAAACAAAAGATGAAGCTTTAAGTCGAAAAGATATAATCGATAGAATAAACTGGTGGCTTTCTGCTTGTGAGGAGGAAAACTGGCTTGAAGATTATAACCAGGTATAAACCAAATGATTTCCTGTAGGCCAATGGCATAGCTTATCATAAATCTCCGTTTACTACTGACTAGTCCAGTTAGCACTTTAGTTTTTCTTATGTGTGTGTTAACTATGGGTTTTACATTACCTATCAAATAGAAGATGTAAATTTACTTTGTCCGATTATCAGGATTACAGACGCTACAGTGGTGGAAGAGGTGCTCACATAAACTTAAAGCGGGCTGAACAAGCTAGAAATAAAGTGACAAAAATTCCAGGTAATCTACTCTGACTTCCTTGTTGTCACTTATCTTGGATAGTCCATAAAAAACTGAAATAGACCCCATTTGTTTTCAGTTGTTGTTAACACTTTGATTAACAAGACACTAGCTTGGGAAGATGAGAAACGGAAGTTGTTTCTTTATGATGGGGTGAGTTCTCCTGCAGGTAGAGTTTTCTAGATCTCCTCTTTTGGTTGTGCTATTTTAAAATGAACTGGTCTCTACTTGTAGGTGAGATTGGTATCAATATTGGAGGATTACAAAGTGGTTAGACAGCAGAAAGAAGAGTCAAAGAAACGGGCTCGGGTAATGTAAAATATTCTCATCTATCAATCAATATTAATGTATGGAAGACACATACATAGTTAGGAGAATGCATGATCTAGAGGTCACGTGACTGTAAATCGTACGATGTAATGGTCCTTGCAATATACACCTTTCTGCGTGTGTTTTGATCAAGTCCAAAGACGATGAAAGAGCATCAAACTCTTTTCGTACTGAGAAGAGCAATGTTCGACCCTCATATTATCTTCAATTATCTCGTTGTCCAGGATCAGAAGAAACTCCAAGATATGCTGCTGGCAGAGAAGGAATCTGTATATGGTTCCAAACCTACCCCGAGAAGAAGCAACAGCTTTAGGAAGGAAAATGGTTACCATGCCAATGTACATGGATCTGTGACACCCTCGCCACGCAGGAACTCAATGACTTGTGCAACTCCAGACCTCTTAACACCCCGTTCCAACTCTGTGCGGCAGAATGGTTATTTCAAGGAAATGAGAAGGCTCTCTACTGTCCCTCTCAACTTCGTGGCTATGACTAAAGAAGATACAGTGTCATTCTCTTCTATTTCCGGTTCTGAGACAGAATCTCCACCTCAAGGCTGAACTCACAAGTTGGAGATAGTATGTATTTCCTGCTTCTTTTCTCAACGTTTTAGAATTTTGATGATAAAGAATCACTTTCCTGAAAAGACTTCTTTCTCGCTACCCTCTCGTGATATATTTTTTTAAACTCATGAATAAGTGTTTCAATTTTTACTTGTGGGGATCATTACCTGAAGTAGATTGTGTGAAAACCATCCGAT
The DNA here is from genome assembly GCA_031232105.1 of Capsicum rhomboideum. Taxonomy (NCBI): domain Eukaryota; kingdom Viridiplantae; phylum Streptophyta; class Magnoliopsida; order Solanales; family Solanaceae; genus Capsicum; species Capsicum rhomboideum. Next base: position 2,403,232 of record CP124719.1, on the reverse strand, counting down.
AATTTGTTTATTGTCCTCCTATTATACTTTATTTTGATCTGCCTATTACTTTAAAGTGGATATGATTGCTTCAGTGTCAAATACTTTTGTTTCACCTTACTCAAGTGTCATGTTTCAGCATGATATCTCTCGCTTCTCGCTTACTGTATAATTTTCCTTGCAGGGTGATGATCGTCGATTTATCCATAGAACATTCAGAGAGAATACACGTATAAAACTTGCGAATACGGAAGGAAATGTACATTAATATAATGCTGTGATGTGTTAGGCGATTCTGGAGCAATGAGTAGAGCTTTTTGCACACCCATAACGCAACTGAGAAGAAAATTTGCACACTCTTCGTCAAATTCCTGGCTCCGCCACTGCGATGGATCACGATAACAGGTACCTGAAGATAGTTGACCAATATGTATTTGTGAGAGATTTCTTGTTTTATTGCTTTACCTGTACATTTGCAATATAATTTCCACCATATTTTCTTTGGATTGTATAATGTAGGATTTCTAGAAGCTAGATCCTAAGATGAGTTTGTTTCATGTAGTAGTCACATTAATCTCTTCATGTTTGTTGTCTTTTCGAAAGAGCCTCTCTACTCTCTACGAGAGTCTACGTACACTCTATCCTCTCTATATCCCATCTATAGGATTTCACCGAGTATGTTGTTGTAATCTCTTTATGTATGTTTGCGGAGAAAATGAATTATATTTTGTAGCAGGATGATATTAAATAGCACCTTACCATCCATGGCTATTTGAAGCTTTTTTCTTAAGAGTCGAATATTTTTGCAACCTAATGTTAGTATGTCTATCGAAACAGCCTCTTTACCTCACAAGGCAGGGGTAAGGTCTGCGTACACACTACCCTCTTTACACTGGGTATATTGTTGTTTGTAACCGAATGTTAGTACAACGAAAACTTAAAATCTAGTGTGTATGGTAGGAGTCTCTTTAACACAATAGATGTACGTTCAATTATCATTAATTTCTATCCTTTTTTCCTTTGCTTAATCTTCCAATGTATCTAAAATAAAGAGCAGCCTGATGCACGAAGCATCCTGCTCTCATGCAGGGTTTAGGGAAGAGCCGTGCCTAAGGGGTATAATGTAGGTAGCCACCCTAACTCAAAACATCAATGACTTCATTCCACAACTTAAACATGACATAAGATCATACGGAGACAATTTTACCGTTCTTTATGAAGCATAAAGAGACAACCTTTATTTTGAAGAATTTTCCATTCTTGAATTCACACATCAGTGACCTTTTTGGTGCAATTATAGTCTATAGAGTCATGTGGATCCCCCATATTAAATATTTGGTCGTACCTATAGACTTATAAGTTAGAAATAGACAAAATTAGCCAGGCTGTGGAAGATAATTTTTCCAACATCATTCAATGATCTTGCTGCCTTGATCCTCCATTTTCATGGCCAGCTCAACACATGACCCAATATCTTGGGAAATAGAATTTTCTTCCAAATTATTAGTATGTTTTACTACACCATGTAATTACCAATAATTTTCGAACTCCCTTAAGAATTGAAGAGTGTATTATTACCGATCTTGTTAAATTATTCAGGAGTCTGCCATATTCAATTGTAGACAAGTTTTGTCGGGTTGACAAGACTTGTTAGAGTTACTATCTTTATTCTACACATCTTATTAAATTGTTCACAAGTCTTGTCAGATTGACAACACTTGCCTTTATGTCAGTGGCCAACTTCGGTACAATCTTTATTCTACCTGTCTCGTTAAATTGTTCACAAGTCTTGTTGGATTGACAAAACTTGCATGTGTTGTTCAACTGGTCACCAGTTCTGCTAGACTGACAAGATTTGGTAGTAATTGTTCACAAGTTTTGAATTAAACATCTCGATTATGTAATTAAATTGTTCACAAGTTTTGTTGAACTGGCGAGACTTGATACGTTCACAAGCTATGTAAGCGGGGTGTATAACCTTAATACAATCTTCATTCTTCTATATATCTTGTTAAATTATTTACAAGTTTTGCTGGAGTGGTAAAATTTGTCTGTGTTATTTAATTGTTCACAAGTTTTAGCGAACTTGCAAGACTTGGTACTATCTTAAGTTCAAAAAAAAATTCTACATATCTTGTTAAATTGTTCATAAGATTTTCCATATTTGACAAATCTTGGTCATATTGTTCACAAGTTTTATCAGACCACCAAGACTTGATATTATCTTTATTAAATTAGTACTTTACTATATATCTTCGTTCTGTACCTCTTATTAAATTATTCACGAATCTTATCGGAGTTTGAAAACTTTCATGTGTTATTCAATTGTTTATCTTGAGAGGAGGAGGAAGAATGTGAAGATGGATCATGAGTTTATATTTGCAAAAAGAAAAAATAAAATAAAAAATTGTAAAATGGGAACAAACTTTGAAGTACCTAGCTCATAAAAGGGACATTTAGTGAAAATCTTCTTGTTATAAAGGCTAAATAATCAAATCCAATTAATCTCAAATCATAAGGCCCAATATTTCACATGGGCAAATGATACTAATGAGTTGCTATAACCAACATGCTTATTACTTTCTCTGTCCCATTTTAGTTGGTCATTTTACTAAAAATAAGTATCTCATATTAGTTGATCACTTACTAAATCAAGATAGAATTAATTAAAAAAAAATTCCATTTTAGCCCTACAATTAATTATAAGTCCATTGTCCATTCCTATGCCCAATGAATATCATTAATATGGGTAAAGGGTAAAATAGTAAAATTCATTATTTCATTTATGATTTCTTAATCACCGTGCAAAATAAAATATGCCCAACTAAAATGGGACGGAGGGAGTAATGAATTTCAGGCAGAAATGTATGACTCTATTCATACAAAGTTTTAGATATTTTGTCTGAAGTTAAATTTTGCCGAGATTAATTTCAGATACTGTATATTTAAAGTTATTTTGAATATTAGTTAAATAGCAATTTCCAATTATAGGAGAACGCTGTGAGATAGTTCGGTTCCTATCTACTGTTGGTGTTAAAAAGGAGATATCCTGTAAATTTTTTAATATTTTTCTTTTATGTTTTATAGATGAAGGACAAAGTAGAATATAGAAAATGAATTAAAACAACTCAAATTAATATTTTATTTTCCCTCATATTCATGATAATAAATTATTAGTAGTGCATGAGTTGATTTTCCTTGGGGTACCAACTACCATGTACCAAGAGATCACTTACACAAGTGTGTTTAATTTAATACAAAAAAAAAAAGATGGCATAATAATATCATCCCATAGAGAATTACATTCAATAATATCATCCCATAGAGAATTACATTCATATTTAGCTAAATTATCTGTCATGATTCGCTTTCTTGTAAACATTTCGTGTAACCTGCAATCATCAATGATACAATGATATTTCTCATTACTATTTTTAGTCATCGGTATTGAATAAATGAAATGAATCGAAATCCTCCTTTCTCTTGCTAATCACTAAGAACTTCGTTGACACTAGTAAATGAACTATAAGAAAAAGTCTTTATTACACAATACGAGGGGTGGAGCTAGAGGGCGCAGAAGGGCCAGAAAATTACACTACATATACAAGATCAATTATTTTTAATGTGTATATAGTTGATGTACTTAAAATCTTCTTAGTGAAAATTCTGTTTCCGTCACTGCACGGTGCGAACTTTGATTAATAGTATCTATAGTGATACAAATTATGTATAATGTAAATAATGATTTGTGTCACATATAGTCATTTTTGCTATAAGAAGCTAATTAGATCTGGTAACTCTGGAGTTTTACTAGGTACATTATTTGTACAAGTTTCAAAAGGATTAACTCCATCATATTGCATCAAATCTTCATCAAATTTTTCCCAATCATCAGTAATTATTGTCCTCAACTTCCTTTGTTGTTCAAGATTTTGATCACCAATTTTTTCACGTACCACTACGATGTCTTTACTCTCGTGGTGCACCGATTGATAAGAAGTCATTTTCGAGTCCTTTTCAGAAACCCCGTTGATGATTTCTTCGAGTTCTTTGATATCTTCATGTGGGATTTTCTCAATACTTGGAAACTCTTCTGCATTTCTCACCCCTATGCTTTGACATAACTCGAAATATAGTGACAATTCTTCACCTTGGATCGTGGCTTTTTGCACGATCCTAAGTGCCATACTGGCCTCGACTTTTCCAGCAGAATAAATCCGCAACAGAATTCTAGCAATTCCGTTGCAGATTCTGCTGTATACGTCGAACACTTCAATCATGACACAATCCATAGCTTCAAGAACAAGAGGGACAACTGCATTATCACATAATGGCCTAATTTCGAGCAACATATCGAGTAAAAATTGCAATTTTTGAAGCAGGACAAGATCTTGAATCATCGAATATCGTCCTCCTTCGACAACAACAACGTTATAATTAATATTATTATCATCATCGTTATCGTTGTTGTTGTTGTTGTTGACGTGTTTCAAATTTTGTAGGTTCCTCCTTTCTTGCAAATTCATAAAAAGAAGGGAGGATTTTTGGTCAAGATAAGTAAAATAAGCGCGAATAAACGCGTTTATTCCCCAAATTTTGTAAGGATCCGAATGTCCATCTTTGAAATTCGATAGATCGAATGGTAACCTTCCGATCCTTTGGATAGCGGGAATTTTCGAGCTATAGACCCCATGCATTAACATTAAACCTTTTATCGCAACAACCCAACTCTTTGTTTTTTCCATACGTAACGAAATTGACCATATGAGAGATTTTAGGTGGCTAGGAGATAATCGTAGCCACTTATAAACGCGATCAACATTTTTCATGTCGATCGCGTTTTCATCGTGGCTTGTGGCTTTGATTACTGCAGTTTCCATTTCAGGATTTCGAATTGATGTTCTTCTTGATAGGCTAGCTAGCCATAAACTTTTATGATCATTAATAAAGCCAGAAGCTTTTCTCCATAGCCTCATTGTTGTAATTTTGGGTTTGTTTTTTTTTCTTCTTGATATTCTAGTTTTTGATTTCCCAAGTCAAAAAATTTTGCATTTTTGTTTTTAGAATTGGGAAGTAAGAAAAAAGAAGAAAACAAATGACCAAAAAAAAAAAAGAAGAAAAGAGTTGGCTAGTGAAACTCAAACACATGGCAAAAGTTATGAAGGGAAGGCTAATAAGTATATATATAAATTAAAGGGAACCTCATTTTGTGAGGTTTGTTAGATTTACTAATTTTGTGTATTGGAATTTGAAAAAATTGTTTTTGAGTTTTTTGTTTTCTTGTAAATAAATTATCTATTTTTTTCAAGAAAAATGACTTGTTATTGTTTTAAAACAAAATAAACATGCATTTGTTTCATTAAGATTAAGACATCTGAATCTGACTGTATATTTAAATGATGATTAAGATGTTATTTTTAGATTGGCATAATACATAAATGTGCCCTTTAATTTGGCTTCAACTTTCATCTACGCCCCTCTAACTTTGGGTGTGCACAAGTAGACACTTAAACTTATATAACGTTGAACAAGTAGTACGCATTTGTCCTATGTGACATCCTACGTGACCAATTCGTGTCCTAAGTGTATTATGCTTTATAAGGCATGTGCGTCTACTTGTTCAACTTTATACAAGTTTGAGTGTCTACTTGTGTACATCCAAAGCTGGAGGTCATAGATGTGAGTTGATGCCAAGTTAAAGGGTATGTTTATGTATTATGCCTTTTAGATATGAATGCTGAATGATTGAGGCTGCTTGTTTTTCAACATATGAATGTGCATAATTTGTTTATTGTGAAACATAGTAAATATACAATTAAAATACAAAAGTAATTAAATACTAAAAAAATATAAATTAATAAAATAAAACCATTATATAAAAATGAAATATTTTTGTTCGCTAGTGATGGTTTGTAGTGGTGGGCGGTGGTGATGGTGGTGATAGTTGTGATGGCAGACATGGTTGGTGTTCTAGTGACTAGCTCGATGGTATCGTTTGATAATGACATCGGTGGTGGTTCCAACAATTCAACAACCACGGTTAAGTAATATGTATTCTCACTCCAATTTTTAGTTGTTAAGATTAAATTACTCGATTTGATGTAAATATTTGATGCGGATAAATATTTATCGTGACTCAATTGTGGACACTCAAGGGGTCATTTGGTGTGAGGTATAGGGTATAATAATCCTTGAATAAAATGCAGGATTATTTTATTCTGTGTTTGGTTGAAGGTATTAGGTAGTCTCAGAATTATTTATCTCACCATTTATAGTATAGTGATGGGATAAGTTTTTCCATATACATGATAGGATACCTTATCTTGTGATAGCTAATTCTGGGATAATTAATCCCGGGATAACTTGTTCCCAACCAAACGAGCCCTCAGAGTCTAGAATATTCCACTAAATACCCTTCACACGAGTATATGACGTTTCATGTGCATTTATAACGGCCATAATCAGCTCTAAGCAGCCCCCCCCCCCCCCCCCCCAATACTGAAGTTGGTTGGCACTTGACAGGGATTGATATAGAGGGTACGTTACGTGTTCAGTTGAACTCAATAATTTTGACGAAAATTTGTGACATATACATATACATATATTAAAAATTCACCAAATATCTATTATATTTTTTTAATTATAGTCCAATTATTGTTGTATTATTAACTTTAAGTCGTTGCAGAAACTCATAAACTTCAAATCGTGAATCCGTCTCGCACAAATTAAACAACAGTTGTCCAAGAAAAAGACTTGTTGATGTGCCATGTTCCACTTCATTGAGGAATTTATTGATTCAACCACTTTTGTCCTTTGCTTTTAAATTGTATGGTACCAATGTATTTTTGTACATAGGAGAGAGACAAAATCAAGATTTGATATTTATGAGTTCTTGCATCGAGGTCAAGTTAATGCAATAAGAATAATAAGGTTTACAGTTAAATATTTTATAGACTTCTAGTAAATTTCTTAGTAAATATAAGGGTTTAAGCAAAACTATTAGATTCACGTGAACTCGTATTCAGACCCTAGATCTATCCCTATTAAACCAACAGGCTAAATTTGTTTGCAAAAACATAGAAAAAAAAATCATCTTGCTGCTTTTAGAGACGAACATTAGCCAATTAGACTATAACAATAACATATTCAGTATAATTCCATCGGTGAAATCTGAAGAGAGAGTGTTTTGCAAAGCTTACCCTACGTTGCGAAGGTAGATTGACTGTTTCAATAGACTAACGAGAATATAATTTAAAGAGTGGCTGCAAAAGAAGCCATATATTAATGTTTCAAATTAATACACTGTCAAGATTTAAGCCCCACATCAGTTTTTCATTAAATCGACGTGGGACTCAAGTTCCATACCTTGTAATACAATCATAACAAATTGTCACGCTCCACATCGGTCGCTGTCAACGTCTATGCACTAGATCATTTGTAGACCCGGGCCAACACTGCAATACCGGCATCACCATCTAAGCACGACATACACGAAGCGAAGTGGCGGCTCTGGTACCATTGATACAATTCAAGGAAGAACCCCACCCGAAAAATTAGCTATTGCAATGGGAGAGTCCAAGGCTATATAAGCCCCACATTAGCTCCACATTAAACTGATATGAAACTCAAGTCTTATACCTTGCCATGATGATCATGGATGATATATTTATGCAAAACTTGACTAGTGAATTTTCTAAGAAATTGAATCAAAAAATGAAAATATGATGATATCCCAAAATTGAATGAAAAGGTTCATATGTCAAACAAATTTAGAAAGTGATGTTCACTTAGTTATTGAAAAGTTCTAGTTGAAACAGACACTGTCCTTCCCATTATCTAAACTTAGACATTATAACACCATACAATTTTTATGTGGTTGAAGATCCATATTAGTATATCTTTTTTTATAACTATGGTGTCCAGTTCAGCTTACGAGCACCTCGACTAATCCCACGAGTACCATGCAGATGCATATCATTTGCAACTTCAAAAGAGCTTCCAGCCAAATTCCAACAAAATCTTGATTTTAAACCAAAGTGATGATCACTAGTAACAGAAATCTGCAATATTTTCTTGTTCTTCATTCTTTTTACTTAGGACTTTGCTTATCAATATGTAACATTAACAACACTCATTATCTAAGAGATACAGCAACTTTATGGTGTCATGATAACATATTCAAGTTGGGATTTTTCAGTCCAGGAAGTGGAAATACCTCGAATCGTTACGTTGGTATTTGGTACAACTTCTCAGAATCAATAAGCCATTGAAAGATTCATCTGGTGTTTTCAAGATATCTGAGGATGGAAATCTTGTTGTGATGAATGGAATGAATGAAATTCTGTGGACGTCAAATGTTTCATCTACTTCACATGTTGTTACGAATTCGACTGCTCAGTTACAAGGCGGGAACCTTGTTTTACTTGATAACGCGAAAAATGGGAACGTTTTATGGCAAAGTTACCAACATCCTAGTGATACATTTTTGCCTAAGATGAAAATTCCTATTAACTCTGCTAAGACAGGAGAAAAAACAGGACTAAGATCATGGAAAACCCCTTTGGATCCAAGTTTTGGGGATTTTTCGACTAGCATTACCGCGATTCTTTGTAACGAAGAGGAATTCTATTGATACGGAGAACCATAATCACATACATTTGGATAGGAGTTCATCATAGAATGAAAGCAAAATAAAGAAGGGAGGGAGGTTCAGAGTTAGTCTACAAAACAACGAAGAAATAATAGACAACTTCATAACATAAGCCTTAATGGACTATTTCCTGTTGTATATATATCCCTCACGCACAGTGCATATGCTCCTTTTAGCCAGGGTCCCATAGGTAATTTGCCAACTCGCTAAGTTTGCCTTCCACCGTAGCCACGTTTGTTACATTCTTCCTCAGCTTATGATTTGGAAAGGGAAGTATCTTCATTGGCGTAGTGTTCAATGGAATGGTCAGGTTTTTCTTGGAATAAAGGGTATGCATAGCATGCATACTGGTGGATATAATGTTGTTGATGATGAAGAAGGCACTGTCTATCTTACGGGCCTTGTTGAACGAAAGGAAGCTACTAGGTTCGTGTTGGACCTGAGTGGGAACTTGGTACAGTCATACTGGGATGAGATTGAGAGGAAAAGGAAGTTCCCGTGGACAGCTATTGAAAACGATTGTGATGTTTATGGAACTTGTGGTCCATTTGGGAGCTGCAATTCATTGGATTCGCCAATTTGTTCGTGTTAAGAGGGTTCGAGCCAAAGAATAGAGATGAATGGAGAAAGTGGAACTGGACTAGTGGTTGTGTGAGGAGGAAAAGTTTGCAATGTGATCAAGAAAAGAAAAAAAAACAAGTAGAAGTGATGGATTTTTGAAGATGGGATTCATGAAAGTGCCCGATTTCGCTGAATGGTCACCTCCTAAGCTTGAAGATGATTGCAGAAGCCAATGCTTGAGTAATTGTTCTTGCATAGCTTATGCTTTCGACGCAGGAATAGGCTGCATGTCGTGGAGTCGATTATTGATTGACATTCAACAGCTCCAAGGCTCTGGGACGACACTTTACATCCACGTTTCATATTCTGAACTCGGTATTGATTCACTCTTGATTATTTCTCAAATGATCGCTCAACTAATAGTTATTATCTCAGAAAGTCATTTTTTTTTGTTTAAAAGATTGAAATCAAGAATGGTAACTTTCTGAAATAATAATTATTAGTTGAGTAACCATCTGAGAAATCAAACCCTTCAAATGTGTCAATAGTTTTACGTGATGTTTTTTGTTGAAGATCACCCCGGAGAGATCAGACTAATAGTCGTTCTAGTGATTGTATCTTTTTTTACTGTTTGCATTGGCATGTTTCTTGTCTGATTTTGGATGTCAAGGCAAAGAAGTAAATATGGTTTCAGTCTAAAAGGAACCATCCGTTGGATGGAAAGAAGATCCGTTCAGATGAAAATTTTTGCTAATGTTGATTTGGAGGAGTTGCCAATTTTCAAGTTTGAAGTGCTTGCAATGTCAACAAACCAGTTTGATGAGAACAATAAGCTTGGACAAGGTGGTCTTGTAAATGCAACTGTCTAGTAGTATTGTTTTCCTGTTTTGTTCGTAGGGAGTATTAGTAGACGGGGAAGAAATAGCTGTCAAGAGGCTTTCGACCGCCTCAGGACAAGAGATGGAAGAATTCATGAATGTAGTGTATGTTGTTGATATCAAGAGTCCAACATAGAAACCTTGTTCGCAATATATAGTCAGACCTCTTTATAATAGTCATTCTCTATAACAACATTGCATTATAACGGCCAAGTTTCCTTTGAACCAATTTTAATGTTATGCTGTATTATATGTTCTGCATAATAACATATCACTATAGGAGCCAAAAAGCATCTAGACAAATGACGTTGTTATAGAGAGGTTTGACTGTAAGTTCATTATAACTCTCCTATTTTGTCATTGTCTTTCGATGAATGTTTAGATCAAACGCATAAAGGGATCTTGGATTTGAGCAAACGATTGCACATTATCGAAGGGATGGACTACTATCTCTACACAGAGATTCAAGAAAGATAATCCACAGAGATTTAAAGCCAAGTAATATCTTGCTAGATAACGATTTCAATCCAAAGATTTCAGACTTTGGCATGGCTAGGATTTTCAAATGCAACCAAGATCAAGCAGCAGAGACAAGAAAAGTTGCAGGAACCTAGTAAGCATATATATATAGACATTCAATGTGCAAATTCTTATTGTTGTTTAGAAGTTCCTCTATTAAGCCAACTCGCTGATTTCATCGTTGAATTTTGCATTGTCTTAGAGGGTACATTATGCAATGCAAGTTTTTGGAATGAGGAGATCTCATTAAGACTTGTTGGATATGTAAGTTCCTTTGAAACTCTGTTGTACTTGTACCCCTAATAGTCTCGTAAAACGAACATTTGTACGTCCAATTTGAATCGATCTAAATAGATCCCTCGTTTATTCCCAAAGGAGAAGACTAGGACGAAACAGATTTCCAAAAGTCCACAGAAACATATTGTTGCTAATTGATCACAGTGAGAAGCAAAAATATTTTGATAAAGACGTTCATCAAGACTCTAACTTGAGAATGTTATAGCCCTGTGAAATAAGGACATTCTGAATGTCTTTATGAATATGGTCTCATAGTCTCATAGTCAAAAACGAACATTTGTATGTCCAATTTGAATCGATCTCAATAGATCCCTCGTCAATTCCCAGAAGAGAAGACTAGGACGAAACAGATTTTCCGAATTCCATAGAAACATTTTTGTTGCAAAGTGACTGAAGTGAGAAGCAAAAATATTTTGATAAAGACGTTCATCAAGACTCTTAACTTGAGTACTTAAGAATGTTATAGCCCTGTGAAAAAAGGACATTTTGAACTTCTTTATGGATATGGTCTCATAAAATGAACATTAGTACGTCCAATTTGAATCGACCTCAATAGATCCCTCGTCAATTCCCAGAAGAGAAGAGTAGGATGAAATAGATTTCCAAAAACCCACAGAAACATATTATTGCTAATGACCAAAGTGAGAAGCAAAAATATTTTGATAAAGACTTTCATCAGACTCAAATTGAGAATGTTATAGCCTTGTGAAATAAGGACATTCTGATCGACTTGATTGGCTCTCTTCCTGGTTACCCTTTACAACTCTTTTGGATTTCTTCCATATTTTGTCTTGCATGTTCGAACATGTGCGGATGTATCGTTTACAATACAAGCTCAACAGAATTCAGTAGTTTTGCATTCAATACGTACAAAATTATAAATTTAGAATCCAATAACTACAAAGGGCTACAATCCAGAACACATAAACATCAAATTCTGAATCCGCCTATGTGTTTGAACTTAAACTTGTGCAACTCTTTACATCTAAAGCTACTAAAACAATTTATTCTTTTTCAGGAATGGGAACTATGGAAAGAAAATGATTTATCAAATTTCATTGATCAAGTTATGTGGGATCCCAATTTTGAAATGGTGTTAACCAAATGCATACACATAGGGTTTTTGTGTGTTCAAGAATTTGCTAGAGACAGACCAACAATTTCAACTGTTCTTTCCATGCTTTCAAGTGAAGTTATAAGCCTTCCAACACCATTGCAACCTGCTTTTGCTAATTTTTATGATGATAATTATGGAGGTTCTGTAAATTATGTCACTTTAACAAACCTTGATGGTAGATAGTTATATGAGAAATTACCAATTTCTTTTTGTATCTAAATGTTTTGATTTAATTAAATGAAAATGCAACATGATCGGATACAGTCTCTCTACAGGGGTAAGGTCATCGTACATCCTAGCCTACTCAGACCTTACTTGTGAGATTACATTGGGTATGTTGTTGTTGTAAAATACAACACGAATTCCTTATTAGTTTTAGGAAAATTACGTCAATTTATTGAAATATAGTATGTTAAATGAGAATATTAGCCAGAAGAACAACCGGGATGTAATTAGAAAAAATTGTATATATTTTTTTAATACAAAAATAGTGAATACTTTTTTGTATATTTGGCTCGAGGATATAATTATTTTTAATTATATTAAGTTCTTTTTTGCATCTATTCACCTATTTTCAATTTGTTAATCTGGTTTTGACTTAATACGAAATTTTAAAAAAAAAAGACTTTTAAATCTTGTAGTCTTAAATTAAAGATATGTATAACATATCAAAATGTCATTTAATCTTGTGATCTTAAACTTGCCATGTGGAAATTAAGGAGTTGCCAAAAAATAAAAGAGACATTCTTTTTTAAACAGACTAAAAAGGAAAGTACGGAAAACAAATTAAAACGAAGGGCATAAATGTTTTGATTTAATTAGTGAAAATACAACATGAATTCCTTCTTAGTTTTAGAAAAATTACGTCAATCCATTGAAATATAATATGGTAAATGTGAATATTAGCGGCAAGAAACAACCGACAAAATAGGTGTATTTTTTTATACAAAATAGTCTACATTTTTTGTATATTTAACTAGAATTTTTTATTTTTATTTTTTTAAATAAATATATATATATTTTATTTTTTTTAGCCGACCATTTAAATGTGTAACTTATTAAAAAAAAAAACGTGGTGGTGGTGGTGGGTGCGTGGGTGGGTGGGGGGGGATGGATCTCATAATTTAGGTAGATGAGATGTGATGGATATGGATTGGGCTACAATTTAGCCCATGAACCAAAATATTTCAGATTGGGCTATTTAGCACATCTTTACACATTCATAATCAAATTCATAAAAATTTCACGAGACAACTTGTTTTGACATTGCCATTTAATTTATATTTATCTTATAAAGTTTTTTGTACATATATCTACTTCAGATATACGGTACGGTGTCTGATGATAGGATTGTCAAAACCAAGCATCATGCATTTTTGTCTAGAAGTTCAATCATATATGACTGAAGTTTTGTCATTTTTGCTCAACTTCAGTCATTTTTATTTGAAATTCAGGCATATATACACGAACTTCAATCATATGTGTCCGAACTTCAGCCAAATGAAATCTCAGATATTGTATCTGAAGTTAGGCTTTGTCAAGACATACACTTCAGGTACTGTATTTCTGAAGTTCTTCTGAAGTGGTACAACAACAACAACAACAACAACAACAACATACCCAGTGTATTCCCACCAAGTGGGGTCTGGGGAGGGTAAAGTATACGCAGTCCATAACACTACCTCAGACGAAGTCAAAATCGGATATACATGCACTCCGCCCATCAAAACTCAAGGTTCATTTTTCTGATCTTGCAGGAGTTTGGTTTCTCTATATATTGTTTTAAGACAACATTCAGTCGGAATTTGGCTCGTTGGTAAGAGATTTTCGAGGAATCAGTCAGAAATTTTCATCGAAAATTAGTGATTTTCTGATAGTGATATGAATTAAACATCTTGCATATGCCAACTCATTAATTTTATGACATAGTAATGGCATCTTTTATTGCACTGAAACCTGTGGCATCTTGTCTTTTATATTTTTGTTGGCATCCAAGAACACACACAAAATAGAGACATTTATGCCACAAGTCTTTCTCAACAAATATATTCTGCAAGAAACTCTTCAACAATAGCATGGGATGTTTCATGTTTGAAGATTATTATTTGTCTTTTTATTGTTGTCTTTTTCTCCTTTTTAATGTAATATTTTATTCTAACTTTTATTTACAAGGAAAAAGAGATATAATATAAGAGTTGTAGAAATAACAGACCATATAGCTATATGTGTGTATTGTATGGTCCAAAGCTAGTAACCACCCTTTTGTCCCTATAAGTTACCTTCACAGGCAGCCGAATAGAATTGGTGACCTAAAATCAAAATTTAAAAAAGACCTTATTTTCACTTAATAAAATTTTAATATATTTTATTTAAGAGATAAGCATTTAGTACCTTCCTGAACTATGATCATACCTGTTACCACACACTCCAACTTCACGGGGGTCCTATTACCCCCCCGAACTAAATTTTAGCGTATTTTTATCAATCTTTTTAGCTGACTTGACACCTTTGGCCAGCTAAATGAGAAGCGGTGTAAACAAGCGCCTTTATTACACAAAACGGGGCCCACATTCCACTATCTTTGTCAACTTAATAATTTTTAGTTTTCCATAAACACACTTTACCAAATATTGATTCACTTTACTAAAATATCACACTTCACATGATTCACTTCACACTTTACCAAAAATCACAAAATTGATTCTAAGATCACAGTGTTGCCCTTCACCTAAATCGATCATAAATATCAGTGTTAGACTGATAATTTTTATGTAGGCTAAAATTCGGATCGATTTCGTGGTGTAATATTCAAAGATTTCTTTTGAATCAATTTCAAATCTATAGGGTTTCTTTTGGTCCGATTTCGTGCTGAAACTTCAGATTGATCATTGGATCATTCTCATTCATACACAACTTATTCAACTCGTATGTTGTCATTTCGAACTCTAATAGAAATTGAGGAAGAAAATTCAAAAATCAAAACTTCAATATCAATATGGAATGGAGTAAAGATAAGAAATTTACACAACAAATTACCTTACAATTTCGAATAAAGGAGCAATTTGAAGAAGCAGAACGGATTTAATGGAGAGGAAAATGAGTTAAAGATGAACAAGAAGGGCTTTGAAAGAAGGGATTTAATATTTAACATTGACAATGCCACGTGGCTAATTTTTATTGCTTATAGAGACAACACCGCAGTCTTTCACACACCTCAGGTGTTTAACTTCACGCGAGGTGCCACATCAGCACAAAAGGATAACAAAAATATGCTAAAATTGAGTTCAGGGGGTAATAGAACCCCCGTGAAGTTGGAGTCTGTTGTAGCAACTTTGGCCATAGTTCAGGGGGTACTAGATGCTTATCTCTTTATTTAATGAGTATCCTCATATAGCTTCTTAAAATGAAAGATAGTTGATTATATTTTGATAATATCATATTTTTTTCAATTGACAATATAACTGATTCGTGTAACTCTCACCAGCAAAATGAGAATTCACGTAGCCAATCAACTGAGCTATTAAGATTTTTCGGAGTACATCTCAATCCAAACACATTGTGACAATTTTTTTCCGACCATTTGTCACTTAGTAGGAGGAAAAAAACACTTGAGAAACCTCCATCTGAAAGAAAGAGGGGAAAGATTGAAAAGACATGAAGGTACAAAATATACAATTAAGAAGATGGAAAATTGACAAGGATAGGACTTGGTTTGTCTCATTAAAGTTTGGGTGATTGTACCATAGTCTATACAATAAATATGCCTCTGTTGCTACAGAGACAAACATACCATACACATAATTAAAAGTCACAATCAAAGTTTTCTATTATTCAATAGTCACTTTGATTTTATATTCTTTTACCTTTTGGACAAAAATTAAAGATCAACCCTTTTACCGTTTACTCATGACTTCGGCATTTCCATCATAAATGTGCACTTTAACTTGGTTTCAACTGATATTTATGTCTTCCGACTTTGGATATGCACAAGTAGACACTTAAATTTGTATAAAGGTGAACAACTAGACACATGCATCCTCCGTGGCAATTCACATGAGATTGTCATATTATAGATGACACGTAGGACGTAAGTGTCTATTTGTTCAACTTTATATAAGCTTAAGAGTCTACTAGTACACACTCAAAGTTGGAGAGCATAGATGTCAGTTGGGGCCAACTTAAAAGCATGCTTTTGTCTTATGAGTTATGCCTAATTAAAAGTCATGCTCAAGTTTTCTATTATTCAATAGTCACTTTGATCTCATTTTCTTTTACCTTTCGGACAAAAATTAAAGATCAACCCTTTTACCGTTTACTCATGACTCTGGCATTTCCATCATTAAATTTTTTTCGAGAAATTAGTTACATTTTGTGTAAGCTCATTAAGACACAATTGACACTAGCTCTGACGTGTTATACAAGAGCATTTTTATTTTAGTGCAACCTATACGATTTAAAAGGGGTGAATTAGATCGTATGGATCCGGCTCCTCTCCATTTTTATTGTCTCCATTTTTTCTAAGTTTTTACTTGGATGAGACACACATGACATGAGTTAAAATGGATGGTTAAGATTTGATTAACTAAACTAAGTTTCTAACCATGATATGAACAATAAATATTTTACATATTTGCTTCCAAAATTTTAGTAATACCATATTTATTATAGTTGCAGAATTATTTTATCATAAATATACTTTTTAAAAAAAAATCTTCTCTATTTCTACCTTTTTTTTCCTACGTTGTGTTCAACTTCCGTACTCATCGTCTATCTTCCAACTTCTTTGAGTTTATCTTTCGATTTCATTTTAACTATTAGATACTTTTTCTTTAAAATTAGCTATAAGTATGAATGATGACACTTCAGTATTTTTAATAACCAAGTTCCTTTTAATTATGCTAATTAATTATTTTTATTATAATATCGACAATGCTCGTGTTATTATAATAATTTACTAGACTCAGAGATTCATATTTACGGGAAATTTTTTTTGTTGTAGTCATGATTTTATGATTTTGGCTTTGCCAATTTATTTTTTTTACAACAAAATTTATTTTATTTTTTTTGGAGGAAGAGGAGAAATGATAGAGTTAAGAAATTTAGAAAAAGGAGAAATAATAAAGTTTTTAATATGATAAGGGTGTATGTATTAACTAGTTAAATCATGGTTAGAAAAAAAAAAGGTAAGAAGAGATAGAATTTAAAAAAAATATATTTATGGATAAAATAATTTTGTAGCTATAATTGTGGAATTACTAAAAAATTTGGAAGTAAATATATAAAATATTTATCATTCAAATCATGGTTAGAATCTTAGTTTAGTTAATTAAATCTTAACCATTCATTTTAACTCATGTCATGTGTCTCTCATCCAATTAGAAACTTTGAAAAAATGGAGACAATGAAAATGGAGAGGAGCCGGATCCAGATCGTACCATGTTTTTACGAAACTAATTAGAGTAAATTTTAGAGTTAATAATAGAAGACAGAAGACTTAATTAGTTTAGCAAATGACCTCCTTGTCGTTGATGTTTTGCTAAATAGCCCATAGCTAATGAGATTTTTTTTTATAATCCATCACTAATCTAACTTAGTACGTTAAATAGGATTAGCAACGAATTTTACTCTTAAGCGACCAAAATTTGTCTATCGTACTTGCTAATCCTATTTCTACTTTTTTTTTTTGGGGTGGGGGGTGGGGGTGGGGGCGGGGGGTTGTAGTTCCAAACAGACGTGGATCTATAGCATGTGATATATCATATATGGCTTCACATGAACTCAATAATTTCTGCCCGTATCATGTTTGTTTATACATATCAAGAAATTCATGAAATATATAAATATTTAATTGTAGATCCCATTATTTTTATAGATTAACTTGAAGCCGCGGTAGAAATCTATAAAATATAAATTCTGGATCCATTTCTGACTATAATAACAAAATCAGTATAACTCAACATGTTAGATCCGAAAAGATTGGAGTGTATGCAGACTTATAATCCTTATTTTGTAAGGATAAAGAGATTGTTTTCGATAGATATTTTATTGAATGGCTAGTTTCTCAATTTGAAAGTAATCCAAATTAAAGTTTGTCAGGCTAGCTAGGCCAAGGGAATCTATAACAGGAAAAAGATAACTTCTTTAGAGTGCTATCAAAAGCTTGTAGAAAAAGATGTACACCTCTCTTTTTGTTATTTTCTTCATTACCCCTAATGATTTTTGTCTCCATTATTATTAACTTATCTCAATGTATTATTGTTATTTATAGTTTCTCATTCAGTTATGTAGAGAAATACTTGGTCAGTTTTGTAATCTCTTGTATATTAGAAAAAAATCTATTAAAAATTTAGATTATGATGTTAAAATGTTAGTTAGTGTGATGGCAGTGGCGAAATTAGAATTTTTATGAAGTGAAATAATTAAAATATAAAGAAGTAAATATACAGAAAAGTCAAAAAGGTTCAATATCTATTGTATGTACAGAAGAAGTAATATTGACCTTATATATAATATAATTTTTCAACGAAGAGGATTCAGATAAACCCCTTGTAATACCCTAGCACCGCACAATATGTATAATTGGAATAACATGGTTTAGACCAATAAGTTCTCTGGATCGATATGAAAAAAGATTAAAGGGTTGTCCGGTGCACTAAAGGTCCTGGTAGGAGCGGGATCCGATAAACGATAGGATTATAAGTGTCTATTGTACGCAGTTTTATCCTGCATTTTTGAAAGAGACTGTTTCCACCACTTGAACCCTAACATCTTGGTCATATGACAATAACTTGGGCGGAATTATATTGACGTAGGTCTGTCTCTTATCTAGCTCGATCTAAGTTAAATAAAGTCTCACTGCAAAGACCAATACCCTAATTGAAGTACAGTAAAATTGTAATTCACTAATTATTTTAGATGCTCGCCAAATTCAAAAAAAGAAAAAGAAAAAGAAAGAAGAGATTATTTGTATATATATGGTCAAACTACTTTATAACAATCATCCTCAGTAACGACATTTCACTATAATGACTAAATTTTCTCTAAAACCGATTTTTCATGTTATGTTATATTATAAGTTTTCTATAACCTGCATTCCGTTGCAGTAAATACTCCGAGACAAACGACATTATTGTAGAGATGTTTGAAACTCCAAAAAGGAGAAATATATTCCTTTTAAAGATGCAGTATATATAATAGACAACACTTTGTTAACAAAGCTGCTTAATCGTGCATTTTCCACCATCTTTCACAAAAGCTGTTACAATAACTTTTAATCATGTTTACTTTGAGGCTCATTCATTAAAAAGTGCAAAACTTTGGTCAATGGAAATTCTTTTTTAAAAAAAGAAGAAAAAAAAAACTTTCAACTTTTCACTTTTTTGTAAAAAAAAAAAAAAGTTAAAAAGGATAATAAAGGCCACGTGAGGAAGATGTGTAGTCACATGTAACTTCATATCCCAAGTTATAATTACTCTTTAAAAAAGTTCCCAAAGCCAAAAAGTAAATAAAATAAAAATTGTTCATGCAAATTACATTTTGTGTGTCATGAAATAATGACTCTTTGTTGTTTTCTATTGTGTGAGGGATGTTCTTTTGATTCTCGTCTTATTGCTTCTCTTACTTTATATGTTGTGGGCTCAAAAGTTTCAACTTAGAGAAGTAAAAGTAATTAGCTTAACTAAAGGTTAAAAAGAGTTTAAGTTAGTATATATTATGGAATTAGAGTTCTAGTTGTGCAATTGGTAAAATTCTAATTTTGATCAAAATTGTATATTTATTTTAAGAATTTATTGAATATGTATAAATAATTTTAAGTTACCTTTTTATAAAAAATTAGAACCTATAAATTCAAAATTTTGAACCCGTCTAATATAATCGCATGTACAACTACTGTCAATATAAGAAATTATTATACCATTTTGTCACTTTTATGTATTGTATAAGATAATCTGTCTTATTTTCAAGATTACAAATTCATATTCTAAAGCGGCTTAAATATAAATATCCTTATAGATGATTTGATGGTATCGATATATATTTATTACACGTTGACGGTGCATATTACTTAAACAGTTATAAAACTTCACGTCACCCTCTTTGTTTCATCATTGCTTTAACCTTTTAAAAAAAAAACACTTCCTCATGCTGGATTCGAAATCGAGAAGGCGTCATGCGGAAGTTATTGATTGCAAATCATTGTGGCTATAATTGAGATGACAAAGAAAAAACATACTAAAAGCATATTATTAATATGGTTTGGTGAACTGACCTACGTATTATGAAAACTAATATCAGAAAAACATAAAACCTATTTGAGAGAAAATCTCCCCCTTAACAAAAATCTTTTAATAACTACATTGTGGATGCTATTATGTTATAGTTTGAGAAGAGGCATATTCAATTTATAGAGTTACACAAGTTTTCCTCCAAGAAAGAGGTTAGTCAACTATGCAAGAAAATTATATTTTTCTTTCAGAAAAAAGTAAAAGTTATTATGCTAATACTTTTACTTTTCTTCCGAGAAAAGTAACTCAAATTTGGTAAGAAAACCATGGCAAAAACCCAAACAAATCTCCCCTTTTTGGCTGAATTTTCTTGACAAAAGTTGATCCGCCTTCTTTCCTTGCATATATGAACTTTGTTCTTCACATAATTTTCATCACTGCTGCTTGGCATGCTTAAAAAGGGAGCCCTTTTGGGTTAAAAAATATATGAGCCCTTTCGGGTTAAAAATATTGAAGCCCTTTGCAGGGTTAAAAGTGAGTTTTATT
Source organism: Capsicum rhomboideum (assembly GCA_031232105.1). NCBI lineage: Eukaryota > Viridiplantae > Streptophyta > Magnoliopsida > Solanales > Solanaceae > Capsicum > Capsicum rhomboideum. The sequence continues at coordinate 2,382,460 of CP124719.1, read as the reverse complement.
TTAAAAAATGTAACAACATGATTGTTGAAAATATGATTAAGAATAATCTCCACATGTAGTATTTTGAACTTCTTCTTTTCTTTCTTTCTTTTTTTTTTTGATAAAAAATTTTCATCATCGTCAAGTTGGTTGCAACTTTGATCTTAAACTGTCCTCAATTGAACCATCGACTCTGATACCACTTGTTGGATTCGAAATCGAGAGGGTGTCATGCGGAAGTTTGTAGTTGCAAATCATGTAGACGATAAATTGGAGGACAAATAAAACTAAACTAAAACATAATATTATTGATATATGGTTTGACCAATTGGCCTACATATTAAAAACTAATTCAAAAAGTATAAAAACTATTTGAGAGAAAATCTCCTCTTAACCAAGACTCTTTTGAGGCCTACATTGTGGATGCTATTATGTTGTGGAATAAGATCCCCAATTTATAGAGGTACAAAACCTTTCCTTCAAAAAAGAGGTTAGCCAAATATGGAAGAAAATTATATTTTTCTTTCAGAAAAAGTAAAAGTAATTATGCTAATATTTTTACTTTTCTTCCGAGAAAAGTAACTCAAATTTGGTAAGAAAATCATGGTATAACCCTAACACCTCACCTAATTATGTGAAGGTATTTGGCTGTGCACGAAATTTTAAAATGAAAGCAAAGAAGTAATGATTTATACATATACTAAACTTTTCATTCAGCGTGTTTAACTGATCACCCTTGCGACTACGTAGCTACGCTAGCTTAAGGTTAAAATCACACTTCACTTTCTCTCTTTCATCTCACTGTTTCAACCTTTATATACAACTAGAAAAGTAACTAAAAGATGATAAACACAAGACTATCTTCAACCTTATTTGCTCTAGGTAAAGAATCAATAGTAAACCTTGCAAGAAAGTTCATAGCAAAAGAAAAAAAGCTTCACAAAAAGCTTAAAAAGATAACTGATTTTCTCAAAAGGAAAGTGCCTTCCCACCACCTTCCAAAAAAGTACCCCACCCCCCACTAGTTACAAGTAGGGTACTATTGTTTTGAGTATTCATCTTTCTTTCAATCCTTCTTTTTTCCCTTTGATCTACAAAAGATTTTATAGCAACATACAAATTTCTCCTCCATGTTGGATAATTCTTCAACTTCACCAATTGGTCCATCTTCCTCTTGTGAAGCTCTTAATTCTGCTGAAAATTCTGGAGTTTCTAATAGAAGAAAAAGAAGACCAGCTGGTACACCAGGTAACTGAATTTTCTTCGTTGAAAAATTATATTATTAAAAACATTGAATTCCGTGATATAAAGGTTAAGGGGGTTCAGTAATTGTTTTTGTTTACGAGTTTAAATCCTAGGTGTGACATTCTGTTATTTTTTTGAAATCCTTTTTTTATAAATTTCTGACTCTGTCACCGATAATAATAATTAAGTCTCTGGCCTTTTTTTTTTTTTTGGGTTTTTCTTTTATATTTTTTTTATAAACTATTGAATCCCTTGATATAAAGACATAGGGCTTCAAGAATTGCATTCTATTAGTTTTTTAAAAAAATCTTTTCTATAAATTTCTGCTTCGGTCACTAGTGGTAAGTCTTGAGTTCTCTTCTTACGTACATTAATTACAAATTTTTGAATTCCTTTACAAATTTTTGAATTCCTTAATGTAAGGGAAAAATACTAGTGAACTGACAAAGGTGTTCAAGAATTGCTTATTGGACCATTTCTTGATTTGTGCGTGTCATAAGGGAAAAAAACCAGTGAACTGACAAAGGTGTTCAAGAATTGCTTATTGGACCATTTCTCAATTTGTGCGTGTCATCCTTGCACAGGAGTCATGCTAATCTTCTCTGTATCGTTCCAATTTTATTGAATGTCCCCGAATGGACCAGGAATTGCTTCTTCTTACATGTCTAAATAGGATAAAATTATAAAGTTCTTAAAATTTATAAATTGTTGAATCCCTTTAAACGGAGTGAAATGGAAGAGGGGTTGAATTGCTTCTTATTACTCATTTAAATCCTAAGTATGACATTCTTTCTTTTTTTCTTTTTTGTTATTTATAAACCGTTGAATCCCCTAAGTCTAATGAAATGACAAAGGGGTTTCAAGAATTACTTCTGGTTATACGTTTAAATTCTAGGTGTGACATTCTATATTTTTTTTTAGTTATTTATAAATTGTTGAATTTCCTTGACATACGTGTTGTTATGTTAGATCCAGATGCAGAAGTGGTTTCACTTTCGCCAAAAACACTTTTGGAATCAGATAGATACATATGTGAGATATGCAACCAAGGTTTCCAAAGGGACCAAAACTTACAAATGCATAGAAGAAGACACAAAGTCCCATGGAAGTTAGTGAAAAGAGAAAATCCACAAGTTAAAAAAAGAGTATTTGTTTGTCCTGAACCAAGTTGTTTACACCATGATCCTTGTCATGCACTTGGTGATCTTGTTGGGATAAAGAAGCATTTTAGGAGGAAACATAGTAATAATAAGCAATGGATTTGTGAGAAATGTGGGAAAGGTTATGCTGTTCAATCTGATTACAAAGCACATCTCAAGACTTGTGGTACTAGAGGACATTCTTGCGATTGCGGTCGCGTTTTTTCCAGGTTCCATGATTTTCCTTTTCAAGAATTTCGTTGAGTTTAAGTTATATATACTGTTAGTGTGCATTGTGGTCGTGTTTTGAAAAGAATTTCGTTGAGTTTAAGTTATATATACTGTTAGTGTAATTGATTTTTACATCATGATAAAGTGACTATCCTTAAGTGTTGTAGCTAGTAATCTATCTTATATTCAAGAGAATTACCGATAGATATCCTCTGTGTGACCTGATAGTGAAAGAAAAAAGTTATATTAGTAATATACATAACTCCAACTTTAAGTTATATATAAAGTTAATATAAGAAACTTAGAGAGGACAACTGAACAAGTGAGGCTAGCTCGAGTGGTTGAGCACCTTCACCATCAACCAATATATGTTGAAGGTGCAAGTTGTACTCGAGGATAATTGGAAACACTATTAATAACAGTAGTGCAATTGGTTTGTGATAAATGTTGGGAAAGGTTTTGCACCTCAAGACTTGAACTAGAGGCCATTGTTGTGACAATGGCCGCGTTTTTTCCAGGTTCCAAGATTTTCTTTTTCAAGAATTCGGCGAGTTTAAGTTATATACACTAATAGTGTGTATATAAGGGACGGGGGGAGTAACTATTTTGTGGGTTTTATAAAACTAGAGCAAATCCTTTAACTACTTCTTGTCGAGTTTAAGTTATGTTCACCGTCTGTATAAGAAATTTTTTTGTACTATTAGATTGTCCAAATGATATTCATGGATAAATCGTCTTAAAATGTTGGATTTATAATTTTTTTTTTTAAAAATAAGAATGACTATATGGGTACAGAAATTCTTTTCACTTATATATAGTTAAATTCTTTCTCATCATTCTTTTTGGACTTTAATTATGCTGGCATATTCCAGAGTTCCAAGATTCTTTGGCAATTTCCTACTACTATAATGAACCTTGTGACTTTCATGGAAATGTTTTAACCTTTTCTATAATCATCTCTTTTTCAAAATATTTAATTTCTCTTTTAAGTTTTTCCATAATCCTCACTATAAAAATAAATAGTAAGAATTAGCGACGATCCATTTTTGTTACTAAGTAGCAATAATTTATGGCTAATTTTATTTAACAATAGATTAATCTTTTATAGATTAGAGGTAGATTATCAAAAAGTTTTAGTATTACCTATAATTTTTTAGTGACAGATTAACGATGAATTTCGTAACTAATTTCTGAATTTCATGGAGAAGTACTCCCTCTGTCCAATAATATTTGTCTACTATACTAGAAATAGATGTCCAACAATACTTGTCCAGTTTGAAAAATCAATGGATAATTTACCCTTTTTTACCTTTGTTATTAAATACTATTTTTTACTCAATTCATTTCTCAAAGTATTAAATTTATTACTATATTTAAAGGGGCATATAGTAAAATTACTCTTACTATTTATTGTTTCTTAACATATGTGTCAAGTCAATAGTGAACAAATATTGTTGGACGGAAGGAGTAGTAGACAAATAAATATACATTCCTCAATCTTGATACAAATTCCAAAAGCATATGTGACTATAATCTAACTAGAAGCTAGCCAATGGAAGTGATACAGTAGCTAGCTTTTCTTATTCCCAATAAATGCTTCACTTTCTTAAATACATGGTCATTGTCAAGAAAACAATGTGCATCTTTGTTTGTGGTGCATATTGATTGACTTTGGCATTTTCTTCAATTTAATATAAGTATGAATTTATACTTTGGATCAGTGAAATTTAACTTGTTATAGTATGAATAATCTAATTATATAAATATTTTTTATATCGTTAGTGTATATAAATCTTAACAACAATAACAATAACAATAACAACATATTTAATGTAGTTTCATAAAGTAGGATCTAAGGAGGGTTATACGCAAACCTTTCCTCTACTTCAAAGGTGAAGCAGATATGTTGTTTCTGATAGACCCCAGACTCAAAACAAAAACAATATAAAGGTAATAAAAACAATAGATAACAGCAAAACATTACTATAAATATAAATCTTAGATCTTATTAATGTACTTAGGACTCGTTTGATATAAGGGATAAGGGATAATTAATCCGAAGATAAATTTTTAGATGAGTTTATGAGATAAAATGCAGGGGTAACTCATAGATTAGTTATCCAGAGATTATTGTGTTATTTTCATCCCATATTGTGAATGAGATGACTAATCCCAGAATAAGGTACAAACAACCCTTTTGTTTAAGTGATAATATACAGTGCCAATATAAGAAATTCTTACACCTATCATATAAATTTTTATATGTTATAATAGATTACAAGTCCAAAATGGAAACATCTTTCTTCTTTTTTGCTTCAAAATTTTGTCCCTTAGTGCATTCTTTTTTACTTTTTCCTTTTCTATGGTAAACTACAAGAAGTAGCCTCTTTTGTTTTTCCTTGGCTAATTACTACCCCTAGTTACCTAGCTAGCTAGTTTTGTGCAAAGTTCAAGATACTAGTTGTTGTTTGGTCATAAATTTGAAGTTCAATCTAAATCTTGAAAAAAATAAATTGAGTTTTTTAAGTTGTTTTGGAGATGTATTTTACTTGAAAAACACTTGAACTTTTGTGAGTGAAAGTGAAATTTCTCTCGGAAATTAATTTGGACCAGTTTTTGAAACTTGAATTTTTAAAAAAAATATATTTCCAAAATCTATGACCAAACAGATATTTGAAAATAAAATTTCAAAATCTATGACCAAACGCTTGCGAAACTTATTGATGGTTATTTCATCTTGCTCACAAGCTAATTAATTAATTAATTAACTAACCCTTGTTTATTATTTGACCATATTCCAGAGTGGAAAGTTTTATTGAGCACCAAGACACTTGCACTGTAAGAAGAATTAGGCCAGATTTGCAAACATTGCAACCAACAGCTGCTTGTTCTTCAAGAACTGCTTCAAGTACTAGCCCATCAAGTGACACAAATTTGCCAAAATTGACCATAATGCCCTTTCCAAATACAAATTATGACCAACAACAACATAATTTAGAACTTGGCCTTTTACCATCAATAACAAGTACTAGTCATGATGATCATCATGAAAATATTCAAGAACCACATTTGAAATTATCAATTGGATCATCATCACATATAATTAGTACTACTACAACACCAAAAAATGTCCATGGTGAAAATGAGGTACTCAATTTGGCTATGGCTGAAAAGGTGTATGCTGAGGAAGCACGTAGGCACGCGAAGAGGGAGATGGAATTCGCGGAGATGGAATTCGCGAATGCAAAGAGAATTAGACAACAAGCACAAGGTGAAATTGAAAGAGCAAAAAAATTGAAAGAGGAAGCTATTAAGAGAATAAGTTCATCAATTTTGGAAATTACTTGCCATGCATGCAAAAATAAGTTTCAAGAAAATGCACCAATTGATAATGTTGAGTCTTCTCCAGCTATGAGTTACATGTCTTCAGCAACAACAGATGTTGAAGGAGAGCAATGACCAAAAAAAATAAGTATGTAATGTGTTGGTATATATAGTTTTGTTCATTGGATTTTGTCAATGTAGGGTTTTGATTTTCTAAATTTTATTTTTAGAAAGAGGATTATTAGTATGTGTTTATTTTGAATAAGACTCATTGTGAATCATTCCAACAATTTTATTTTTATTTTTTTGGCAATAAGGGGATACTAACGGTATGAAGTCGATTCGTTGGGATTGAGGCATAGTTATTGTTATAAGGGGGCTTGCATTAGTGGTAAATCTCATATTATGTTATGAGAATTTGGGGCATTAAGTAGGTGTTTGGTCATAGATTATATTTTTTCTCTTTAATTGAAATTTAAGAAATTGAAGTTGAAGATGGTTATATTATTTGTAAAAGAGAGAAGAGAAAACTCTATTTGAAATTTATGAAGATGAAGTTGGAAACAGATTTAAAGCACTTTTCCAAATTTGAGATTCAACTTTATAACGAAACACTAATTTTTGAGAAAAAGTAAAAGCATTTTCCAAAAAAAGAATAATTTGTGAGAATAGTATGCTCGAGGTATTTGATGAAATAATCAAGGCACATGCAACGAAGATACCAACGTTTGGGTTCTTTTCTTTCTTTTTTCATGGATGAAATTTTTTTTGAATATAATTATGTATGACAAATGACTTACTCTATCCGTCCTATTTTATATGAAGATGTTTGGTTAGGATCCTTAGGTATGAACTTTGATATATAAAAATAGATGTTTGACATGTAAGTCAAATATCGATCAAAATTATCTGATTAAATAAATCGTAATGAAAATTTTACATGTCTTTTCATTTTTTTATCCTTATAAAAGAATAAATTTTCATTTTTCAATATATTTTGTTAAGCTCTTTAATTATGATCCTATAGTTGAAATTGAAATTCAATCCATATTTTTAGCTAATGGTTTCACTTTAATTTTACTATTTAATCATGTGCTGTTTGGTCTGAACAAGAAAGACCTGATAGATATGTATCATGGCATAACAATATTGTAACATGATGAATAGTAGGACCAAATGTCCATTATGGGCTGTTGGAGACAGTATAATTACCTAACTCCTTATCTATCATGGGAAAGGATAATAATGCCTTGTACATACTCTAAAATATTTTCTACTCAAATGTTGATATATTTTCTCTTTGTCTCACTTTATGTGGCGGCATTTGATAAAGTATGAACTTTAGAAAAGAAAGAAACGTTTTTGAAAGATGTGATCTAAAACAAATCATAGTTATTTTGTGATTATAAATTATATCATTAAGACTAAATTGAGACGTTTAAAGTTAAATTGTTTCTAAATAAAGAAATACTATGACATTTTTTGGACAAATAGAAAAGAAAAATATGACATATAAATTTGGATAAATTTTTAAAAAAGAGTATGATACATAAATTGAGAATTTTTCTTGTTTACTTGAAAATTTTATGTTATATATGCATTATAATTGAGGTGTTTGTAGTCTTCAAGAATAATTACCATGAAGGATAAAATTGGGGAAAAAATGATTAATTTTATCTTGAACTTCTAAAATGAAAAATATTTTGAGATATATATTTTAAATAAGGATGACAAGTAATTTGATAAGGAGGGAGTAACATTTGAAAATAGAGTCTTTGGTTTCAACTACTTACTTGTTCACCTAAAAGTAGAAACATCAAATATTCCTTCTACTTATACATGAAGATAAAATACTCCCTCTATTTCATTTTACTTCTTTCATGTATTAAATATAAATGTTTTACTTTACTTATCCATTTTCATAAATCAAGAGAGTTTTATTACTTCTTTCTTATATTATCCTTAGTTATTAAATAACTATATAAAGTAGTAGCAGTCGAATTTAGAGTTCCATAACATCATTAATAAGGTTAGTTTAGTAAAATACACCTCTAATTAAAACTTTAATTTCTTAAGAGGTGTGTCAAGTCAACAAGAATTAAGCAAAATGAAATGGAGGGAGTATGTAAAACAAAGTTACATTGCTCAAACAAAAGAGGGTAAAATTAAATTTTTTTTCTTCTTTAGTCACTTTGGTTTAGTTTGGTTCATATTAAATGCAATTATATTCATCAAAGGAAGGATTGCCATATTGTTTTCAGTGCCACTGTTGAATGGTTAAACAATGAGGCATTTGTCCTTCTCAGTTGCAGTCTATTTCTATCATAGGCTCTCACTTTTATCAGTGAATAAATTTAAATTACTACACAGAGAAGAGGACAAACTTTAACCAATAGGTAACTTCTTTTATTATCGTCTTAATTTATGTGATGTTGTTTAACTGACCATGATAATATGCGAGATGAATAGAGAAGAAATTGTGTCATGGTGTCCCCTGGTTAAAAAAATTCTAGATCTGTCATGCATGGTGTCGAAGCATAAAATTAATGTTAAAACTAGGTATAGTACTACAAGCCTCAGTTAAGGTATCTAAGTGAAAGCTAACGGCCAACTTTAGGAAGTTGTCTATATATCTTGTCCATAAAAAGTTATAATTACGATGGATTAAATATGTGAGACGAAATGCAAGGCAGTGATTCGCATTAGCTACATAAACTTGTATAAACTTGATGGATAAATGACATGGAACGTCACCAGTGGCGGACCCAGAATTTTCACCAAGTGGGTTCAATATATAAAAAGTGAAAACACAAAGAAGCAAATAAAATAAAGTTTGATTAACTAAAACATATTATAACAATTCTATTCTACGAATTTTCATTTCTTGAAACCTATTCATAATACTCTCATTTCGTCAAAAATAGTATTAGATATTCTTTTTTCCACATAAGGCACCATACAAGTGGCGTATTTTTTTTTTAAGTTTTCAAAGGGTTCTGGAATTTGAGGGGGAATAATGGGGATTGGGGATTATTTGTACAATTTTTTTATTATAATAAATTGGCCTATTTGACCCTTTGATTTTTAAAAAAAAAAAAAGAGGGGGGGGGGGATTGGGGATTATTATTTAATAAAGATTTAGCCTTTTATATTTGAAGTTATATTATAATAATAAAAAAATTAAAAAATAACTTTTTAGGCTAATTAAAGGAGAGAGCCTGCTGGACAATGGACATTAAACGTCCAAAATAAAAGAGTGTTGTAGGGGGATTTGAACCCGTGATGTTAGGATTGAGAATAAGTTGAACCCACTTTACCACTAGGCTAGGCGCTGCTTTTGTACATAGTGGGTTCAAATTTAATATATAACTCTACCTTTTCACAAAAATTGATTATATATATATATATATACAGTGTAATTTTTCGACGAAGTGGGTTCATATGAACCCACCTGAACCTATGTGGGTCCGCCCCTGAATGTCACGTCAATAAGAACTTAGTGACGAATTGAGGACATGGCAGACCCAATGGAATTATAATCTGGATTTCGAGGTAATACTCGATAGAAGAAGGGGTACATATGATATCCTTAACCAAATGATCTCACGTCAAAAAGGGAGAGAAGAGTGAAGTGTCATATAAGACGCATCACAAGTTTACATGATGATACGTGCAGTGTTAACTCGATGAATGGCAAAACCAGAGACAAATCAGTAAGAATGTTGGGTCAAAGCAAACAATACATAACATGGGCTTTGCTTTGACAATGAGGCCCATAACCATAACCAGGCCCATGAGAATCTAAGACATATATTGCATATGAAATTTTAAGGATCTCAATCTCAATCAAAACTCAAAAATAATATTACCTTCGTTCTAATTTATGTGAAGCTTTTTTCTTTTTAGTCAGTTTAGAAAAGAATAACATCTTTCTATATTTAGTACAACAATAATTTAACTTCAAACTTTCCATTTTATCCTTAACGAAATAATTTATAGCCATAAAAATTTCTATGACTTATTTTAAACCACATAAGTTTCAAAGTCTACTTTTTTCTCTTAAACTTTGTACCCTGTCAAACACTTTCGCATAAGTAGGGATAGAGAGAGTATACAAAGAAACATAAGCTAAAATCTTCAACTTAAAGACCACACAAAGTTGAGTTGATATATTCTCCACAAAAATGACTATTCTAATTTCACTAGTCAACCTAAGTTAGGAAGATATCCCCACAATAAAAAGTAGAACATACAAACCCCCAATTTTTCAAAGCATCTACTAGCTTTCGACGAAGCGGTATCACGTGACATTACTTTATCAAAATCTTTTACTAAATATATCTATTAATACTATACAAAAATGACAGACAAGAAAAGACGTGACACCGCTTGGCAACATGCATGCTTGCCACTTGGCACGTTGGTTTAAGTGTCTGATTTCGCTCTTCAAGGTCAGAGGTTCTCTTTTGTAAATATCGATATTACTTACAAAAAATTCTGCACACGTCCTGTTGATGATCATTCACTCTTGTAGAGGTTTAGAGATGATAAGATTGAAGAAACTAGAGAGCCAGCAAGTCCAACTACAAGAAATGCATTAGGGATATGCATTAAGGCCAAATAGGTACGCATCTTTGCACCATAGCCATCTGGCCATCTAGCCTTTTGTAATTCCAGAGTTACACCTAGTGATGCTCCAGCTGCAGTTGCCAGAAAGCCAAATACTATCTACATAAAATCAGAGACGGAGTCAGAACTTTTAGCTACAGAATATGTTCGGTATAGAAGAATGTAGTTTTAAAATTTCTTCCTGTTCGGTTAGCCGGGGGTCTATCAGTAAAAATCTCTCCACCTCGAAGGTAGGGGTAATTAAGGTCTGCGTACACTCAGCTCATCTCACACTTCACTATATGGGGTTACAATGGGTATGTTGTTGTTGTTGTTCTCCATGTCCTGTTAGTCAAAAAATTTCGAAAAAAGTTTTCTCTAAGAAAACAAATTCCTTAAAATAAGGAAAATGACTTTCCTAGTAGAAGTAGGGAATACAAGTTCTACAAGCTAAGCACATTCCACATTGATTGTACGTTCTCCTCACCCTCCAACGCACCACATCTTCACCCCTACCCCCAGTGGCGAAGTCACGATGAACGCTATCGGCTCTACCCGACGCCGCTCCAGCCTACTCCTGTAGCCCTCACTCCCACCATCTCACTCCCATCTTCCATAGTATTTATCTAGATTATGTACAAATAATTTTATAATAATATTTTTTGCTTACTTACCGAGCATAAGAAAATAAGTAAGAACTCCTTTATTTTGCTGAAAAAACACATTTTCCTTCGTACCAAACACTCCCACAAATGCAAAATCATAGTCAAAATTACCGAATTTTATCGAAACCCTAAGCCGAACAGTAGTTCCCGACCCAATAAATAATTGAAAAGAGAAAAGGTAAAATGAATGAAGTAGCAAATTTAGTTGAGAATAAAATCTTAATTAGTAGCTTAGTTGATTGGCTACCCGAACTTTTTTCTTATTGGTGAGGATTCAATTTTTCATTTTCACTTTCCCTAACCTTGATGTAATAAAAAAAAAATTATAAAAAAAATAAATAAATTTTATTAACCTTGTCACCAATAACTTCAAACAAGTGAAACACTTGGTGATCTATGAGTTGTTTCTTTGCTATGAGGTAATATCCTGCAAATGGCATTAGCAATACAGTGTAGCAAAGCCCTCCAATCATTATACTACACACAAACCTGCGAAAAAAAAAAAAAAAAAGAATTAACGATACTCATAAGTGAAAATCCTATTGATCCTCCTTTTAAAAAAAAAAAAAAAAAATTCAATTAATTTTTCCGCGATCCGCGATAGGTCAATCACGAGTTAAAAATAATATATAAAGAAAACATTTTTAAATAAATATACAATTAAGTTGATTGCACAATTTGAATTTTTGATATGGACATATTCATTTTTTTTCATTAAATAATATAGACATGTCAATTATTACTATAAAGTTTGGAGTGGAATTCTCTGAACACTTCTTTTAAAAATATATACACTATTTAAGATATATACAACAATAATATTAATATATCTAGTGAAAGACCACAAGTAGGGTATGGTGAGGATAGTAATGTATACACAATCTTACCTCTATCTTACAAGGTAGAAAGATTAATTTCAGTAGACTGTCGACTCAAATACATATACACACATATATACATATATATATATTTTTCAAGGTTATCATCACTCATGGTATTGAATTGTATGGTTACTACCAATACCATGTTTGTTTTGATTGTTACTTAAGTCTTAAAATATATTGTATGATATGATTGATTCCATGGTTAGATAACCATGAAAAGCCCCATTTGTAACCACCGATTTGGTGGAATCGCGTCGTACCTTATATATTTTTTTCTTACTTTACCTTAACTTATTATTTAATAATCATATTTATCCTTTATTCTGTCTTTTTACAATAGCTCTATCCCGTATCTTACTTTTCTGGTAGGTTATCCTTCAAATTATTGATGTGTGAGATTATATATATGTAACGACGGAAGACGATATAATCTATCCAAATATTGTATTCGTTAAAACAATACAATACGACACAATACGATACAATATAATACAATACGATAAGGTACCCAAAACTATTGATCTCTATTGATCTGACTAATTCAGATTTGTGTCGGATAAAGATAACTAAAAAATTGATTGAGGAGAAGGGAGATTAATTAATTACCCGTATGTATCGAAAGATTTGTAGGTAATCATACCACCATTGTATGCACTAGTTTCATTATTATAAATCAAAAGTACTGAAATCAATAAAGAAGCTAAGGTTATAACCCTAGCAATTAATGTAAATAATGGAATTTTATTAGAAGAAGAAGGCTTTTCATCATAATCATAATCATAATCAGCCATTTTTTTTTTCACATGAAAAGCCTCTTCTCCATTAGCAATTGGTAAAAAAAAAAAAATTAATGGTTGAGTTTACATAGTCTTGATTCCGTTATATGTGATATGTTCAAAGAAGAATGATTCAAATTAGGACATATGTCCTATGTACAAATGAAACAAGTTTTTTGTTATTTAATTTATTTTTTGGAAAAAGAAAAAGTTAAAGTTTTAAAAAGGCACTAACTTGGCTCAAATTAACCACCAAAGGAAAGCACGTGGTATAGTGTATGGGGCTGCTCTTTTCTTAATAAGAGATATTGAGTTTGAATCTTGGGTATGAAAAATCATTGGAATTGTCATTTTTTACGAGTTTTACACCGCCCACTATTAGTTATTCTTTTTTTTCTATCTGAACTGTTACCGAGTTGTCCTATTTTGTCTATCTTAACTATCACGGGGTTGTTCTATTTTTCCATCTGAACTATCATAATCTATGTATTAAAACACACTTAATTAATTGTGTAGATGGTGATAGTTCAGGAAGGAAAAGGAAACAACTGATAGTTGACCTTATCAATTTCAAGGTATGTTTTAATACATAGATGATGATAGTTCGATCAAGTAGAAAAAGAGAACAACTGATATTGAACGTGAAGTGAGAAACCCTTTAATGAAACCTATTTGTCAAGCGAGGAAGCTTTGAATTCGATGGTTAAACAAAAAAAACATATAATTCCACTAGTCTGTCTGTGGTAATCTTCTTATATGACCTTGGACAGACAAATAAGACAATCCTCCACGCATGAACTAACTTTTGTAGTTGAGTTAGGCTCAAGATCCATTTGTTTACGTACCAAAAACTTAAGGTTTCAACACAACAAAGTAAATCACTCTCATACAACAACATATCCAATGTAATCCCACTAAGTGGAGTCTGAGGAGGATAGGGTATACGTAGACCTAACCTATACCTTACAGCCACAGGTAAGAGCGGTTGTTTCTGATAGACCCTCGACTTCAAGATAAAAACAGTCTATACAAGAAGTACTGGAAATAAAAGAAATACTCCCTCCGTTTAAAAAAGAATGACATACTTTTCTTTTTAGTCTGTTTCAAAAAGAATGACCCTTTCCTTTTTTGGCAATATTTTAATTTCAACTTTCCACGTGGCATGTTTAAGAGCGCAAGATTAAAAGACATTTTGGTACATTTGATATAGCTTTAATATAAGACCACAAGATTCGAAAGTCTTCTTTATTTTATTAAACTCCGTGCCAAGTCAAAAGAGGTCATTCCTTTTTAAACAGAGAGAGTAACAAACAATACTAAACAACAGATAATAGCAGAACAAATACTACAATAATCAAAATACACGAAACAACAAATAGTAACAGAAATCGAAGAACAAGTAACAAGAATCTAACATGGACAGACAAATAATACACTCTCATACATTCAAAAAAATTATACAATCTTCTGAATTTCTTAAACATAGAATTATAAATTGATCTTTGATCATTCATTCTTGTGAAGACTCAAAGATGAAAAGACAGAAGAAATTCCAGAACTCACAAATGCAGCAACTAGAAATGCATCTGGAATATACATAAGTCCCAAAAAGTCATGTATCTTTGAATTATTTTCTGTATAAACAACTTTTTGTAAATCCACAGTTGCACCTAGTGCTGCCCCAGCTGCTGTTGCTATTATGCCAAATGTAATCTGCATATATGTAACCACAATATTAAATAAATAATCTTGTTAGAAATTTTGAAGGGGAGTGTTGACGTAACTGGTAAAATTGTTGTCATGTGATCAAGAGATCAAGGGATCGAGCTGTGAAAACACTCTTAATTGTAGAAATACAAGATAAGACTGCGTACAATCGACTCTTGTGATCTGATCCTTCAACAAACCCCACGCATTATGGAAGCTTAGTGCACGGGCTAAATTTTAATTTAATCTTGTTGGAAAATCTTTTTTGAAATGTTATTCTTTTCATTTTATGGTGTTTTTGGCATCTATAAAATCTATTTCGGTGTCATATACATTGAGGGGTTGTTTGGTTCATGGAATAAAATTAAAGAGAAATAATATCGAGATAGAATGTGCGTGGAATTATTTAATTTTGTGTTAGGTTGGATTATTTAATTAAATACATAAAACTTAAACTCAAAAAATACAATAAATATGTTTCTCAATGCACAAACAAAGGCAATAATAATAATAATAATAATAATAATAATAATAATAATAATAATAATAATAATAATAATAATAATAATAATAATAATAATAATAATAATAGCAAAAAATAAATAAAAAAGCTAACCTTGTCTCCATAAAATTGAAAGTGGTGAAAACTTTTGTGTTTAATGAGATGTTTTTTTGCTATCAAGTAATATATTGCAAATGGAATATGCAATGTATTGTATATAAGTCCAGCTACCATTACACCAAACATGTACCTGTACAAAAATACACACACAAAAAAAAATGTAAATTAAAAAATCGATCCAAGTCAGAACAGAGATGATTCTATTCATGGAGATTTCGTAACTATTCCAAAAATGAAAAGTTCAACACACTTAGGATTTTTTTTCGAAAAATTGGAAGCAGTTACTAATTATAAGAAACAAAATATCTAGTTTTTGTTCAAATTTTCAATCTAATTAATTCTTTTTCCATCTCTTTCTTTTCCATACTAATTAACCAATTGGCAAAAACACTAACAAGGGTTGTGGTGGGATGGATAGGATAGATTCCTTCATCCTTAACCATGGGTCTTCGATTCGAACCTTGAGTATGAAAAATATCATGTTAGGAAGTAGTTCCCCCTTAAATGGAGACCTTACGGGGCACAAATTTGAATTAGTCAGGAATCTCAAATTTTCAACAGGGTTCAGATGAGAACATCTATCCGATAAATGCATTTTTTTATGTCACTACTAGAAAAACAGGAATTAACAACAATCAATTTTTGTACCTAAACAACAATAATCATCGTTAATTCTACGATTTTCAAAAAATTTATGTTAGTGACGAGTAAATTAGCGACGAAGTTCCTATAATCTGATCTCAACATCACCATTATAAAGAGTCATAAGTTTGGTGAGTTTGTTTCTACAGAAAATAAGACCTTGAAGAACAAATATTGGAAGGCGAAGAAAAAAGGAGAAAAAGGTAAAGTCTATGGCACGAAAAGGAAATCCTATTTCGGTAAGAGTACTTGATCTGAGTCGTAGTTCAGATTCAAGTTGGTTTTAGTAAAGGTGACTGTGGAAATCACCGAATGGGTCAGTTTTTTAGTTCTCCCAAATAAGAATATCAAAGAATGATATTGCAGATGCTCAAAGCGGACACGACTTCTTCTAAGGCTAGAATACCAATGAAAGAAAAAAAAGAGACAGGGATTAGAAAGTATAGTTACCTGTATGAGTTGTAATAATCATAATCAAGTTTGCCTCCATTATCCAAAGTAACATTATTACTCTTCAACACAACTATAGAAACCACAACACAAACTATAGTAATTAACCTTGCTACTAATGTAATCAATGGCAATTTTGATGAAGAAAGAGGCTTTTCATTAAAATTATATTGAGGTATTTCAAACTCCATTTTAATTTCTCAAAACTTTCAATAAAAGCTTATTATAAAGTTAAATTCCATGGTGTCTTATATATATACTTTTAATGTGAACTATATTGTTGAATTCCTTTAAGAGGTATCTACCAAGAATTAAATTGTTGAACATTATTTTGGACCAGCCAAATGTTAGAAACAGTCAACCCTATATTATTGGAACTTTGAATAGACTAATGTGCCCCTAGACAAATCAAATATATAGTCAAATGTCCTCTCTGTAACATCGTCATTTGTCCGAATATTTTTTGTATGTTATAGCGAAATATTGTTATAGAGAACATATAATATAGATTTAAAAAAAATTTGACCGTTGTAGTGAAAAGTTTTTATAGTGGAGATGAATATATTATAAAGAGGATCTAATTATACCTACACACATCCTCAGATGGAACTAAACAATATTTATATTTTAACTCATATATAATGTAATTAAAAGATAAATCTACTATGCAAGAAGATGACTATGTATTTGTTTCTTTATCAGTATTATTATTTTTATGCTAGCATTATCTTATCCTTCGATTTTATAAATACCGTTGTTTCATTTACTTTGACTTTTTACACTATTTTAATGTCAATACTTTTCTTTTTTCATTATTTTCATCATTACTAGTTGCTTTTGCTCTTCTTCCAAACCTGTTCTCGAGTAGAGAGTTTATCGAAAACAGTCTCTCTACTTTCTCAAGGATAGGATAAGGTCAACGTACACCTTATCCTCCCTAGACCTCACCTATGAGACTATACTGAACGGTTTCATAACACAACAGACCGGGCCTACAACGTGACCTTGTCTTAAAACTTCCATCATACGTCAATTGTGAATTAATGTTGTTTTGGATTAGGTCAACTAGTGTTGACAAAGTCTTCAAACTTACATTATAAGGAAACTTCTTCACCAATCAGACCTATTATGGATAGGAATTTTATGGATGTTGAAGATAGCTGCTTACTTGAGAAGCTAATCGCGAGTGAAATTTCACAAGTGGAGTTTGGTGAGCGTATAGAGTGTACGCAGACCTTACCACTATCTCGTGGAGGTAGAGAGGCTATTTCTGAGAGACCCTCAACTTAAATTACAGAAATTGTAACACTAACAGCTTGTTTGGATGGTTGTTAATTGCCTATTGTATTGTATTGTATTGTATTGTATTGTGTTGTTGGTTTAAATAAATTATTGTTTGTTTCGATAGTTACTTAAATTTTATCGTATGGTATGGTATCGTTAATTCATCGTCGCGTAATGACGAAAAGTCTCATTTCGTGTAACGATTGATTTTGTGTGATTGCGTCGTTACCATATTTCTTTTTCTCATTTTGTCTGTTTCGAGTCGTTCTTGAGGCAAATGTTTTCCCATAATTTTATCGTGTCATTCTCTATCTTTCGTTAGCCTCCACATGTTAGCATAGCTAAATATATGTTGTTGTTTTTCATTTCAATTTTGTCTCTTTCTTTTTCATTTTTTTAAAAAATAAAAGTAAAAATAAAAAGATAAAATATTTGTTAATTATTTTTAGACTAATAAAAATATAAAAAAAATAAATTATTAGACTACAACAAGAAATAATTAAAAAATATTAGACTAAAATCAATAGTGTATTTATTAAAATTCAATTTAATCTAACCATCTTCTATATTTATTTTTCAATACAAATAAAATTTATATCTAAAATATAACTCTAGTTTTATATTTTATGTACCAGTATAACATGCTAAAATTGATATAAAACTTAAAATATAAAAGTAGAGATAAAATATTTTATCTCTAATTTTTGTCTTCAATTCTTTTTGTTGTTTTGGTTAGATTATCCTCTCTTTTTTTGTCCTTTTCTACATTTTTTCTTTTATAAAAAATTAAAAAAATAATACAAAAATTAGAATATTAACTAACAAAATATATAAATAATAAATTTACTAGCTTATTTATTAAAATTTAAATTAATAGAAATATGTATTTTTATTTAATTAATATTCATCTCGTTTTTATTAAAATATATAGATAAAGATATTATCTAGCTATTTTTTAGATTAATAAAAATAGAACTCAATGATACTATGACAATATATAGATATACTGTGATGGTATCATTACGGGATGAAGCAAACCCAATGATACTATATTAGTATATATATATACTGTAATGGTATCATGGAGGTATGACTGAAGGATCGAAGCGGACATCAATGATACCATGTTAGTATATAGATATACTATGATGGTATCATTACGAACTGAAGTAAACCGAATGATACCATGTCAGTATAGATATATTGTGATGGTATCATGGAGGTCTCACTGAATGATGAAGCATACATCAATGATACCATGACGGTATATATATATATATATATATATATATATATATATATATTATGATGGCATCATTATGGACTAAAGAAAACACTCTGCTACCATGTCAGTATATATATACTATAATAGTATCATGGAGGTCTGATTGAAGGATTGAAACAAACATCAATGATATCATGACAATATATAGATATATTGTGATGGTATTATTATAGACTGAAGCAAACCCAATGATACCATGTCAGTATATATATACTGTGATGGTATCATGGAGGTCTGACTGAAGGATTGAAGCAGACATCAATGATACCATGACAATATATAGATATACTGTGATGGTATCATAGAGGTCTCACAAAATGATGAAGCCTACATCAATGATACCATGAAGGTATATAGATATACTGTGATGGTATCATTACGGACTGAAGAAAACTCAGTGATACCATGTAAGTGTATGTATACTGTGATAGTATCACAGAGATCTGATTGAAGGATTGAAGCAGACATCAATTATACCATGACAGTATATACATATACTGTGATGGTATCATGAAGGTCTCACTGAATGATGAAGCATACACCAATGATACCAAGATGGTATATAGATATATTGTGATGGTATCATTACGGACTGAAGAAAACTCAATAATATCATGTCAGTATATATATATATACTGTGATGGTATCACAGAGATCTGATTGAAGAATTGAAGCAGACATCAATGATACCATGACAGTATATACATATACTGTGATGGTATCATGGAGGTCTCACTGAATGATGAAGCATACATCAATGATACCAAGATGGTATATAGATATACTATGATAGTATTATTACGGACTGAAGCAAACCCAATAATACCATGTTAGTATATATTTACTGTGATGGTATTATGGAGGTCTGATTGAAGGATTGAAACAAACATCAGTGATATCATGATAGTATATAGATATATTGTGATGATATCATTACAGACTGAAGCAAATGAAAAAACAGAAATAAAAAAGAAAAGAGAATCTAATAAAATTACAAAAGAAAAGAAATAAAAAAAATAAAAATAAAAAAGGACCGAAAATATGAAATTAGTTTGTGGTGAAAAAATAAAGAATATTATGATTTGAGAACAAAATGAATGAAAAAAGGAGAAAAAAAGCAAAGAATAAAGAAATACATGGAAAAAAAGAAAAGAAAAGAAACAAGAACTAAAGAAATTGAAAAACAAAAACAAAAAAGACAAAAATAAAAGAAAAAAAAGAGAAAAATAAAAGCAGGAAAAAAGAAGAAGTAGAGAAAAAAAATTAAAGAATAAAGAAATAAACGAAAAAAAGAAAACAAAAGAAAAGGAACAAGAAATAAAGAAATTAAAAAATAAAAAATAAAAACATAAAAATAAAAGGAACCAATAAAAGAAAAAAAGAAGTCGAGAAAAAAAATAAATGAATAAAGAAATAAATGAGAAAAAAGAAAAAAAAAAAGAGTATGTGAAATAAAAAATGAGTGTGGATTAGATTATGGTGTAAAAAGAAAATAAAGAATAAAATAATTTTACAAAAAAAAAAATGAACAAAGAACCATAAAAAGAAAAAAAAAAAAGAAAAAAGAAAAGTGGAAATGAGAAAAAAAAAAAAAGGAAAAAAGAAAAAAAGAAAGTAGAGAAATAGAGAAATAAAAAGGAAGAGAATTAAAATGGAAATAAATAATTAAAGGTACAAGGGAAGGGGGCATTTTATGTAATTAGTTAGGGGGTATTTAGTTGTAAATAGTTTACTCCTATAGGGCATATATGTACTTTCCCCTATCTTTTATAGTAGCTCTACCTGGGCCCGTACCCTACTCTTTTTTTTATAATTTTATCCTTCAAATTGTTGATGTGTGATATTATATAACAACGAGAAAAGATACAATCTATCAAAATGTTATATTTATCAAAATAATACAGTATGATATAATACAAACAATACAATACAATATAATACGATACATTATAAAACAATACGTAACAACCATCCAAACAAAATGTAGGTGAACAAAATGTGTCTACTGGACAATTTCACAAAACTTTGCTTCCCATATACTAGACCTTGTGGCACTGCCTACCTAAATAGTCCTCTCTTTAGACCTATGTTTTACAATAAGGCTTATGGTATAAGTGACCAAAGTTGGAGTACACAAATATACAAATGTTACTATTGTCTATAATGTTGTTTACTCACACTTGATAGATCGATAGATGTGACGAACAAAGAGCAGCGATGCGCGGAAACCAATGGTCCCGAGCATGAGGAAGAAACCGTAGCAGATGCAAGCCATGTATCCGAAGAAAAATGAGGTTTGCATGAATCCAGACATGCGCGATCGCGTGTAGTAGTACAAGCAGTAGATATAAATAAGTATGCCAGTTGATCCACCACAGAGAAATGACCTGCAACGAAGAAGTAAATAAAACTACAAGTAAAAGGGCTTTTAGCGAGGGAAAATCTGGTCGTTAAAAGTCATGTTCCAGTTGCTATTAGCCAATAACACCGGAAAAGAATCATCTTAAGATCCGTTTGAAAATGAACTTTGTTTTGTTGTAGCTAAAGCTATATATTGCTTGGATTCTCCAAAAATGTTGTCAGCCCCATGTCAGATCCTTCAAAATCATTACTTCTGGAGGATCCGACATGTACCTGTCAACATTTTTGAAGAATCGGAGCAACATTAACTGCAAGGAAAGGAATAAAAGATCACAGGTGCAAGGTGCTTCAGAAGAACTAAGAAAACTAGCAATCAAGAAAGTAACATAAAACTATAGACAATTAAGCTAAGCCAAATAAAATGAAACATGAACAAACCTCCACCACCACTTATGATCTTCTGCAGCGAGTTGGAAATAAGTCGATGCAACAGTGACGAAGGCGGTTACAATCAGCAGAAGAATGAAGATTATAAACAATAGGCTGTAAATTGTGTAGATTTTTTGACCCCATACACTTTCAAATATGTAATAGAGCTCGACGTAGATGGCACTAAACGGTAAAAATCCTGCCATTGTCATCTGAGGGATGGTACTATGGTACCAGGGGAGTACAGGGATTTCTCTCGGATACTTAGTGGTTCGACATGGAGATTGGAAGCTTGTTCTGCTATTTTTGCCAGCAATTCCTCCTAATACGAGCAGTGGCGATGTCACTAATGTCCACATAAGTATTATTAACATAACTATGCCAAATGGTAGAGCAGCAGTAGAACTATAACTAACTGCAACAGAATTGAGGAAACAGAACGTTGACGCGAGAGGGCCACAGAAGAGACACCCCGTCCACACCAGATTCTTTACCTGTTAAAGGCAGAGTATTTCGACTTAGTATTTTGCAACTCAATATACTAGTGCAGTCAAAAGGGAAAAGAGCAAAAACATCCCAAAGTCTGTTGGAGCTTTAAGCACGAAGCACAATTAGTACACCGGCTTTAGCAAAGAAAAATACCGTTTGTAATGCAAGCAAATGTAACTATAAACACAAATGATAATTATTTGAACTAAAGAATGAAAAAAACTATAATTAAGCTACACATATGATGTTGTGCCCTTATTGACCGAATCTATCTGAACCCCTTCGTCAATAAATTGGATCTCGTTGGCTTCTTCATTAATATATTTTGAATTCCTTAGTGAAAATCCTGGCTCCACCACTAGAACCTATTAGAGAAGGTAGACATGCCTTAGCACCTTAACGTTTATAACAAGCGCCAATTAAGAAAGGACGAAGCGCACAACTAGGATTCACTGAGCTTCAGGGCTTAAGCACGCTTTGCACTAGCCTTTAACAACATTACTATGCCTTCTTAGTTACATCTAAAAACTATAACTATTCTTATGATAAGTCATTTCTCAGTACTCGTGGCTAAAGTGGACAGACCTTCTCCGGCTCTACAACAGTAATCTCAACCGTGCATTTGAACCTTGTCATTGTGCTTCTTACGGGCAAGTAGTCTATGCTTAATCAGCTAAGATATTGAAAATGCACAATACACCTAAGGTAATACTATAGTTATAACTCGAATGAGGTAAAACCTTAAGTCTATGCACATAATGATCAGTAACTATGGGAATATTACACTACTTACCCATTTAGTTCCTTCAAGCTGACAATAGAAAGAGGTTGATGTGTAAGCGGCAACGCCAGAAGTGAGTGCATATATAACCAGCAGGGCACTGTATAGAGCTCCTCTATTGTAAGGATAAAATACCCCGACAAGCGCCATCAGGAATATAAAAATTGTCCTGTACAAGATACAATATTTTTCTTTTCTAAGATTCAATATACCATAATGCAACTGTTTCGTGCATTAGACTTTAACTTATCAGAACAATAGATTTCAGAGGGCACTGACAGTGTAAAGAGTTGAGTGCCACATCCGAGTGCTGCAGCGAACAATGACTTGTGTTTCGGGAACCTAAACACATCACCATGTATGTTTTTCCATCCCGTCTCCTCTTGATCATTAACCACTTCTTCATCGTGTGTATACCTTTTGCATACATGGACAATTGAAAGAGTTACATCTAGAGGAAATCAGATATTCTCTAACAGTAACATTTCAATATAATGGACAAGTTCTTTTTGGAACCGATTTTCCATGTTATAGGTTCTATATTACAAGATTTCGCTATAGCAGCCAAAATATATCAGGACAAACAATGCATTATATAGAGAGTTTTGACTGTAGTTTTTTCTTTTTCCAAAAAGGAGGATAAGCCACTTACTTGATAAAATCATTCTTAAGGATTCGCATAAGAATCGTGGCAAGGAAACCGGTTAAAAGGAGGACAATGACACAAGAATTGATGATTGAGAACCAGTGGATCTCCAAGGTGGGTAGATAAGTCTGCGTGAACTTATCCATCCGATTCTCAAACAGAATGTCCGTTCCCTTCCATTTCACAGTGTATGTAAATTCAGCATCAACTTCCCTATCCTCTGTCAGGTCCAAAACAGAATGTGGATCCGTTCGAGCAGTGATCTCAATAACACGGTCCTTGTTATAGTAGATATCGAAATGTATGTGGTTGTATAGAAAGTACTTGTAAAATTTCGGATCCTCCAACACTTCCCTATTCTCAACTCTTCCGATAAGTCCCCATATGGGCAATTCATCGTAGTACATTTCAAAGTAATAGTCTTTATCGACTGCTATTTGAAACTGAGTAACTTCCTCCTTTGTTAGATTCTTTCGACAAAGAACTTCCGAATCTTTCTCTACCAAGAAATCGAGTGCATAAGGACCACTCACAATGCTATCCCCGTTTAAAATTTCACCTAGAGCTTCCTTCTTCTCTTCCAATTTCACATGATCTGCATAGTCAGTCCATATATTCACAATAAGGACCCTACGCGAATTCGAGTAACATAAGATTTCAAGTGTTCCAACATATATACGTTTATCAAAATCTGCGATATGGATCACAACTATAGTCTAACCTCATAGGCGGACGCAGGATTTGAAATTTATGAGTTCTTAAAGCGACATTAAGTTCATATAAAATAACAACTAAGTTCATAGTCACATGTTTATAGATATTTTATGGATTCTTAATATATATATACAGGATTGGAATTTGACAAAAGCTATTGAATTCACGTGAACCCACGTATTACATTGTAGGTCTTCCCCTGACTAACAACCTCAATCCTCTCCCAATACGAAGGGAAAAAAGACTGCGAAAAAGAGGCAAACATAGAAGGAAAGGAAAAAACAGAAAAATTTCTATATTCATAGGAAGAAAACCACAAAAGGGGTTTGACAATTAGTGCAGTTTTCTGTTTTTCTTAACTAATCAATTCAACTTTTTAGAGTTTGCTTCACTCAAATTTACATGATTAACAAATCAACTAGCCCTAATGTGCACCTATTGTTTCCTTTGCTTCGTATTATTTGTCGTTGCTATATTGCTAACTTCTTGTTTATATTTGCTTTACATACATGTTTGATATGCTTTAGTTGATCTGAGAGTCTATCGGAAATAACCTCTCTACTGCGTACACACCACTCTTCCCAGATCTTCCTTGTGGGATTACGTTGAGTTTGTTGTTGTTGTTGCTGTTGTATTTTCCTTCTTTCCCTTTTAAGTGCATATCTTATTAAGCCAAATTCTATCTCATGAAATAAATTTCAAGACATAAAATACAATGAGAGAAAATAAAAGTGTTGAATGAACCTGGTATGCAAAATGGCAAGTCATAATATCTGTAGGATTCACTGTAAAACAAGAAAACAAGAAGGAACTATGAGTAAATTAGAGAAAATATCATTCTTCACAATTCATCTTTTTGCTTTAAATATTCATGATTCACACTACTTAATGGATGTTATAGACCAAACAAGAGATTCCAACCCAAAAAACTAGTACAATTGGCACATAACAATTGCCTCCGCTTGAGAACCAACGACCTCATTGGTCATGGTGGCACCCCTCTTGGTCCAGGACACCACTTTGAGTCGATGTCCCATGCGTGGATCGACCGGCTCTGATACCAATGTTATAAACGAACCAGGAGAGCTCAATCTAAAAGACTAGTCTGAAATCAGCTGGGAGAGTTCATTAGTCTATAAACTCATTAGCATTCCTCTTTTTATCCGACAAGGGACAATTGGCACATAACATAGTAATGATCAATCGACACTAAAAACTAAAACCATGAAAGTTTATACATTCCAAGCTTACAAAAAATAAAATACAAATAAGATAAAATCAAAGGTGTGAACAAAAATAGGACAGCTTGATGCACAAAATATCTCGCATTCATCAGTAGCTGCACGGCTGATCCAACATTGTAGTTACAGGTTCAACAAAATTCAATAACTTAATTAGGTTCCAACTCGTTATTTGAGTTTAAAAAATTCATTTAATATGTATAAATAAGTAATATATCTAGAATCCAGTAATTAGCAAAACAATTGTAATTCAGAATTACTCATAAACTAAAAATCCTAGTTATACCTCCGTGACAACAAGGGGATTCAAAAGTTTATCATACCAAAAGAAAAAAAAGTCATGTTTACCCATTCACACATTACGTTGTTTTTTTTTTACGAATGAGATTCAATTAAACCCCTTCTTTCTTACGAACTACTCTACTAACGTTCATGCAGGTTCTGGAGAAGGGTGAAAAGTTGCAAAAAATGTATGTACCTGGGATTGTGAAAAGGGCCAATTTTATTAGTAAAAAGAGGGACATGATCTCCTTGTTTATAGCAATGATCATCAGAGGCATTGTGTTGGTTGATAAAAATACGAAAAATAATGAAAAGTGTGAGTATAAAAATAGAGAAAATAGCATGCACTTTCTTCATCTAAGATGAAGAAGAAATTAAGAAGAAAGTGAAGAAGAGAAAATAGAGATTAATATTGAACGTGTGCATGATGGTTTAGTTGCATTAGATCTATCTACACTCTATATGTATATTGAAAATGGAAAAAGGTCAAAAATGTCCTTAAGTTTGTGATTTGTCTTGTATATGTCCTTCGTTAATCTATTGGCTCATAGAAGTTCTCAATGTTATCTCTTTTGTCTCAATTATACCCCAGAATAATTAAAAAGGTTTAAATAAGTCCCTTGTACTAACATAGAGGGTATATTTGGACCTTTTCAATTGGAGTTAATGGTCAAAATACATCTAAATTATCAATTTCTTGCTAGTTTCATACATCAATTAATTCATATTTTCCTTAGGCATCATACATAATCAGACGCTCAAATTTGGCTTCAGCTGGCAAGTAAGCACTCCAACTTTGAGAGTGCACATCTAGACACCTCAACTTGGTGTCAATGGGTAACTAAACACTCCTATTAGTCTCCAATGTGTTTCGTGGACATCGAATTTTGACATGGCACATAAATTTTAGAGGTGTCTAGATGATCAATTTGTAAGTTGGAGTGTAAAATTGACACAGTGGGGATGAATTGAGGTGTTTAGATGTGTATACTCAAAGTTGGAGTGCTCACTTGCTAGCTGAGGCCAAGTTTGAGTGACTGTTTATGTATTATGTCTTCTCTTTACCTAACTAAACTATCACTCCCTTTTTATTAAAACAGACCTCGATGTTGAGTTGACCAATATTTGTTTCCAATTGACAACAGGAGCATGTAGGCCAACTCGGCATCGAGACATGTTTTAATACAAAGGGAGTGATAGTTGAGGTATAAAATTCGCAAAAAGGTGATACTTTAGGTAGGAAAATAGAACAAATAATAGTTGAGGTATGAAATTCATGAAAAGGAGCCGAGATAGTTTCGATATTTTTTTTTTTTACCATTAACCCAATTGTTAAAGGTACATTTGAACCTTTAAATTACTTGGCCATGATTATTGCATTTACACCAAAATATGTATGATTTATCCTTCCAACAAACAAGCAACATGATCCAATAATGGTGAGTAAGTTTACTATTCACATTCACCAATAAGTAGGAAGTATTATAACTATTAAGTTATATAGGAAGTACTAGCATTCTTTTACTCTAAATATTGTGACATGTTAGTGGTCCAATGCATTTATTATTCTTATCTCTGTTTTTTTCTGTTAGAAGTGACAATTTTGGTCTTTATGTTGTAACCGTTCACCAAATTGGATTGAATGAGAATCACTAAAAGAATAAATGAATCAAAAATTGATATACAACAACTAACAATAACATATCTGATGAAATCGAGTCGGACGGAGATAAAGTATACATAGATGTTACCCCTACCTCATGGAGGTAGAGAGGCTCTTTCCAAAAGGCGCTCGACTCAGGTGAAGAATCAAAAATTAATATGATGTGATAAAATGAGAGAAACCCAAAGAGCTTTTACATACATTACAAGATAGAAAAGGGATGAAAGATGCAAGAGAAGCTTTATTCTCTTGTGGTCTAAACAAGCCATAGAAATTTATGCAGCTATAAATCATCGCAATTCGCACTAAAGGCAAAACGGGAGTTTAAAGATAAATAATTACCAATTATAGAAAGGTGTTGTCTTTTTTTTTTAGACTGATTAAAAAAGAACGAGTATCACATAAATTGGGATACATGAATTACTAACTCTACTATCACAAATTAAACTATACCGATATTGGAATATAATATTTGTGTTGTCAACAATAATATACAACAACATACCCAGTATAATCCCATAAGGGCTGTCTAATGAGGGTAGAGTGTACGCCTAACTTAGCCCTACCTCATAAAGAGGTTGTTGCCGATAGATTCTCAGTTTTCAACAACAGCAATATACCCAATAAGTATATTTTCAATGAAGTGCACTGAGAAGGGTAGAGTGTACGCACACCGTACCCCTGCCTTTGAGTATTGTCAGAATAATATAACTTAAATTCAAGTGAAAGTAAGAATACAATCTAAACTTGGCTGCTTTTCCCTTTCAATTACATTAGAAACTTGCATTTGTTGCTAGCAGGTTCATAAGACTAGCATTTCTGAGATGTGCAGAAACTTGCATTTACAAAACATGTACATACATTACCACAAATTCAACATAATACTAAGTCTATAGCACCATATAATACAAAGTTTTACGCTATTGTACTTCGAAAATCCGCTACGAAAGATATATACATTTTCTACATATATTAAGTACAGATTATCTAGCAGTAGAAGCACCTTCTTTGAACAGGATATTTGCAACAGTTGGCCGACGCCAGGCTGACTTGCCACCAGCACGACCATCTTGAGTACGACCATCACTGGGCGTCTTGTGATCCTTCGAGTCCTTCAGCTTCGCGTTAATGCATTTTCCTACAGATACACCGAGCTTTACTGCTGTAAATAGGCTAAATGCAATAGAAAGTGGCCGAATAGACCAGTGAAAATCCTCGAGGTGCTGATACTTTTCAATAATGCCAGGACAAGTATCAAACGATACTTGGATCACCTCATCTGGATCAGCCAAGAAAGTATTAGGTTCATCACCAAACACCATCCTTCCTGGAAATTGAACAATGAGACAACCGTTTGGAAGTATCCGTGATATCCTCCCAGTAGCCCATCCGCCTCCCCGTTTTTGAGGCCATTCAAACCGGGGAGTTCTGACATTTGATTTCAATTGCACAAACTCTCCCAGGAAATATGGGACCACCTTTTGGACTTCCGAACAATGTCCTGTCCATAATGTTTCTAAGCCTAAAAAACCAGCGGTGACGCTTCCATCACGCTTCACCGAGTGTAGGATACCCACGGAGGAGTGCTTCTTATTTTCATTGACCAAGTGCACCCAATCCCCAGCTGCCAAACCACATGTAACCCTCTCTATGGTTGATGCATTTACCCTAAGAGGGCTCGGTAAATGGGGGACTCGTACCAGAACAAACCCGTCTCGATCAGTATCTTTCTCTAGACCAGCAACAGTTCCTTCTAACACAGCCGAATCTTGAGACTTTCTGGAGTTGAAAAATTTTCTCGAACGAATAGTATCTCCTACTTCAAGAAGATCTTTTGAAAGGTACCATGTGGTAAAGCCACGGGTTTTGCTTTTGTCAACCAGAGTCCCTCCAATGTCGCTCCACTCTCCTTCACTATAAACAGCATTCTTCGAGCTGCCAAAGACGCAATTAAGTTTATGGGAACTTTACCGCACAGAAAAGACACATTCATCTGTTTTCCAACAAAGCACATAAAAATCTAGAGCCAACCAGGAACATGGTGATCATTCTTTGGACGGAATAGTTCAGAGGTGATCTTTGTAGGTTATCTACAGCGACAACAAAATACCCAGTATAATCCCACAAAGTGGGATCAGGGGAGGTAGAATGTACGCAGACCTTACCCTACCCCAAAGGTAGAGAGGCTGTTTCCGATAGACCTCAGCTCAAGGGAAAAGTAGTCCAAAGTAGTCCAGAAAAAGAAGTAATAGAAGTACAAGAAATGACAGATAGTAAGAAACAACAGATAGTAACAGGACAGGACAGTTACTGTCTATTCACATGATAAGAGGAATTCACTAGTTAATCAAAGATCGGAAGTCAAAATATTACATGAGACTAAATGGCTTAGGTAGAGAAAGTCTACTCTAGAACCTTCTAACTAGGACACTTCTACGCTAACGAAGTATCCCTAAGCTTCACTCCCCTGTCATAGAGGAGAAACAAGGAATCAACTCCTAAACAACAACAACAACCACATACCCAGTGTAATCCCAGAAGTGGGGTTGGGGAGGGACCTTACCCCTGCCTCGAGGAGGTAGAGAGGCTGTTTCCGAAAGACCCTCGGCAAATTATATGCATTCTGATAAGATCTTCACCAAATTTACACGTGATAGAGGGGAAACAAGAAATCAACTCCTAAACAGTTCTTACCAAATTATATGCATTTCTGATAAGATCTTCACCAAATTTACGCGTGACCAACAGTAGCAACAACAACAACATACCCAGTATAGCCTACAAATGGGGTTTGGGGAGGGTATAGTGTATGCAAACCTTACCCCTACCTTGGCAGGTAGGTAGAGAGTCTCTTTCAAATAGAACCTCGGATCAAAGGAAGCAAAAACACAACATTTATAAAGACATAAGCAGTAACAATAGCAGGTTAGTAAGAAAATAGAGGCATTCTAGACAACTCGTAGTAATAGAAAACTAAGAGTGAGCAACACGGAAATAGTAAAATAATAAAAATACCGAAAATAATACTAATACTATTAGCCGGAGCAAATTTACACGTGACCAATGCTGCAAATCAATTTTGGTTCCATACATAACAGTTCAATCCAAATTTACTTTGACCCTTCTACAAACCGATTCACATTAACATGCATAACCCCAATTTCTCCAGTACTCAACTTACACAAAAGCAGACAATAGGTTTCATAATTAGAGTTACTCCTCCACAGTAAGTAGTAACACATCAGTCACTCAAAAGTCTAGAAATGCAAAAAAATTGAGAAGGTTGCCCAATTAGAATAGGATATGGGGCAACAGGTTAAGACACTAATAAAAAAATGTGGCAACAGGTCAAGGGAAATAGTCATTGTGTTGGGAATCAGTAATTTAATTAAAAAAAAAAAAAAAGGGCAGCCCGGTGCACTAAAGCTCCCGCTATGCGCAGGGTCTGGGGAAGGGCCCCACCACAAGGGTGTAATCAAGTCGAAATAAGAAAGAGAAATATTCAAACTCAAATCTTTTGTGTTCTAGTTTAAATAACGTAAAAAATGATGTAAGCGGGGGAGGACTAGTTGAGCACACATCAGCTCGGTGAACAGCACTGATCAACTAACGCTAACTAAAAAGCAAAATTGAAACGATTATGACACTTGATAGGCATGTAAAACTGCCAAACTAAGGAATACGGCAGTTGGAAGAAAAAGAGAAGTGGAAAAGCGGGGGGGGGTATAGAAAGAGGAGAGAGGGAAAGAAACCTTTCAAATGCTAGCAAAATGTCCACCATCAGAGGTCGATTACGGAGGTCATACTCAAAACAGCCATTGAGAACATTCTCAATAGCAGAGGGGAGGCCACCAGGAAGTTGTGGCTTTTCTTGGTTTATCACCACTGAACGATATATATCTTGGACTGATTTACCAAACCAGGGCGGAAAACCAGTCAACATCTCAATAATGCTGCATCCAAATCCCCAAGCATCAGTCTCACAAGCTATTGGTCCTCTAACCTCAGGTTCCCACTGTTCCGGAGCCATGTAATTCGGAGTTCCAAGCCTAAATGCTAGATCTGCATCAGGCTGTTGAACTCCAAGAAGAAGATAAGGTATCCCAAAGTCTCCGAGGAACACTTCGTCATGTTCATTCAGAAGAAAATTAGTTGGCTTAAGGTTCAGAACTAGGACACTCATTGAATGCAACTCTTGTATTACTTTAGCCAATTCAATACCATATCTGTAACACATGAGCACTCTGTATTAGCAAGTGCAAATTTCATAACAAAAACTTTTACCTTTCTGATAATAATGTAAGTCTATTACCTAAGAACATCAGGTAACTGAAGCTTCCCTCCTTTCAGCCAAGCCATTTTATCACCAACTGACCACTCATAGGATCTCATAGCTATACAGATCTATACACAAAAACATTATTCAGAGAGTAAAGAACAAGAAACAAATATAACATACCATATAGAGGTAAGAGAAATCATGCAGACAGAAATTCACCCTTCCAGATATTACAGCTATACCATGCAACCAGCAAATGCCTTGGATTTGTTTAGACTTCAAATTCACCCATAACTCCTCGAACTTACTTAAGAAAGCCTTTACTTGATCCTCATTTACAGGATGTAACATCTTTATAGCTACTTCATGATTTTCATCGTAATCAGCGGCTGATTGATGATGCGTGGCTGACCAAACATCACCAAAGTATCCACGCCCAATCCTATGTTTAAGTTTGATTGAAGCAGGATCGATGTACGGACCGGCTGGGGCAGGTGCAGCAACAACAGTTCTAAGATGATCAGGATCTCCTTCATAAAGCTCATAATCGAAAGAGGCTGCCAAAGGAGATGCTTCGAAATCTTTAGCCATTTTCCCGGCTAAGAGGGCAAAGACCCAAAAGAAACAAAAAAGAGCATGAGATCAACAATCACAACTTGCAATGTGTGTTATAGGAACTTCCACCAGTACATAAAATCAGACATGCCACAACTGAATTATTGAATTCCTGAAGCAACATTTCTAACAACAACAACATACCTAGTGAAAGTGAAAGCCCACAAGTGGGGTATGGGGAGGGTAGAGTGTATGTGGACCTTACCCCTACCTCGTGGAGGTAGAGAGGCTGTTTCAGAAGGACCCTCAGCTTGAGTGCAACAAATCATAGTAAATATGAAAAGGAAAAACAGCAGTGACGAAAACATGACAACTAATAAGGAAAGTAGTACAGAGCATTCAGAAAAGGAACGGTAACAACAGCAAAATAGTGTGATAACCGAAACACAATAAACAACAAATAGTACCATATTAATAAGGCAAATACTACGACAAACATGGTGCTCTAGACTACCACCAAGCCTAATCCCTTCGAAAAGCAAGACAATACTCAACAAACTACTAACTTTCTACTCTAATCAGCAACCTCCATAGCCCTCCATACCCTCCTATCTAAGATAATGGAAATTTGATATCTTAAAGGAAGAACAGTTTAACCTATGATACTCCTTAAAACTGCAGTGAAGGTCTGATTTCAATATATATTTGGGAGGATATTTCTCATCTAAATATATTAGACAGAAGGAAAATCAAAAAGAATCTTGTTGTGACTAGAAAGCTTAGCACTAAAGCTTTTACATATAAGTTCAGTATTTTCAATCACAGGCTCACAGCTAAAACACTTTTAGCAAAAATGCAAAAACAAACACAATTCGTTCACACGAATCAACAATTATAAAATCAAGCATCAAACCAGCTAGCATATAGGACTGCCAAATCAGCAAATTATACATAAACCTTCACAAAAATACTAAGTAGTGTTCGTTTAAACTTGACCCCTTTTTTTAATTATAGGCTCACAGCTCAAACACTTTTAGCAAAATTCAAAAACAAACACCATTCTTTCACAAGAATCAACAATTAGAAAAGCAAGAATCAAACCCAGCACAGCATATAGGACTGCCAAATAGCAAAAAGGGCAGCCTGGTGCACTAAAACTCCCGCTATGCGCAGGGTCTGGGGAATGGCCCGACCACAAAGGTCTATTGTATGCAGCCTTACCTTGCATTTCTAGCAAGAGGCTGTTTCCAAGGTTTGAATCCATGACCTTCTAGTAACATGGAACAACTTTACCAGTTACTCCAAGGCTCTCCTTCTGGACTGCCAAATAGCAAATTATACATAAACCTTAGCATAAACTACAAAGTAGTGTTTGCATAAAGTTGACCTTTTTCTTTTCAAGCACAAGCTCACAGCTAAACCACTTTTAGCAAAAATCAAAAATAAACTGAATCAATAATTGGAAAATCAAGAATCAAAATACCCAATAAAGAAAAGCTACTGTATCAGCAAATTACCAAGAACCCATGTAAGGAAATACTAAATTATTGAGTAAAAATGCTTACTTGATGTGCTTAATTAAGAAAAACTATTAACCACTACCAACTGGAAAATCAAGAATCAAAATACCCAATAAAGGAAAGCTTCTGTATCACCAAATTATCAAGAACCCATGTAAAGAAATACTAAATTATACATAAACTTTAGCATAAATACACCCTCCGTTCATTTTTACTTGTCACGTTCCCTTTCACAAAAGCCAATTTGACTAATCTTCAAAATTAAATTGAATTAAATTAATTCAATATTTTAAATTTAAAATTTAGATGTTCAAAAACTACATGAAAAATACTACTGTATAAGTTGTAACTCTTTCTCATATTAATATGATAAAAAAAAAATACATCTCAAAAAGTTCTTCACAGTTCATGTAGTTTGACTCTCAAAAAGCAAAACGTGACATGTAAAAATGAACCGGAGGGAGTACTAAGTAGTGTTTGTTTAAGTTGACCTTTCTATTTCAATAACAGGCTCACAGCTAAAACACTTTTAGCAAAAATTCAAAAATAAATTGAATCAATAATTGGAAAATCAAGAATCAAATTACCCATTAAAGAAAAGTTTATGTATCAGCAAATTATCAAGAACCCATGTAAGGAAGTACTAAATTATTGGGAAATAAATACTTACTTGATGTGCTTAATTAATACTTAAAAAAAAAACTGACAACTCTAGCTTTGAGAAAGTACAGGAAGAGAAGGTTGAGGAGGAAGTTAATTTTGTGTTCTGTTGGCTCAGTAGACACCTTGTACTTAAAAAGATTTACGCTCTCCGTTGTTAATTAGTTGTCGTCATAGATATTTCTTAGTATTTATCATTTCACAAAATTAAGACATAACTAATTATATTTTTCACTTTTATCTTTAGTCATAAATATGAAGAGATATCAATATAGAGTAAAAAAGAGAAGTATTAAATAAAATAAAAAAATAAGAGTAATTTAATCCATTTACCATATAGTTAATGTTTTTCTTAATGGGAGTGCAAACAAAAATGGTGATAAGTATTTAAGAACGAAGAGGGTAATTTATTTTAAATAAAAATTGAAAAGATAAAGATTTTAAATAAATTTGGGAAAGGAAAAAACAAAATAAAAAAAAATAGACGAGAGGAATTTGTTCGGATATAATTAGATTAGGCATAATAGGTAAAGATACATTTAAACTTAATCCCAACTAGCAAGTTGAAGTGTCTTGCTGATCATTTTGTAAGTTGGAGTGTTCAACTGACACATTGAAGACGATTTGAGGTGTCTAGACATGCATAATGAATACTCAAAGTTGGAGTGCGTATTTGCTAGATGAGTTTCAGTTTGAGTGTTTGTTTATGTATTATGTCATTAGATTATGATGAAAAGAAAGAGATAATGGTCAAAAACATACATGAAGTATCACTTTCTTTACGAGCTTCCTACCTAAACTATCAAGTGTTTGTTTTTCCACAGGAACTATCAGCAACTATTTATCAAAACACATCCCGATTAGTACAGAGGTATAATAGGTCATCCGATTAGTTCGAGTATGTATTCGACTTTTTTTTTTTCAAAATCGTTTATTCTTTTTTGAGATAATGGTAAAAACAAAACACGAACTATCATCTTTTCGCTAATTTCATATCCCAACTATTAAGTGTTTTTTTTCCTACCTGAGCTATCACTAACTTGTTCATTTTCCTACCTGGACTATTGTTATATATGTATTAGAACACCCCTAGTTGAGAGGTGATAATTATTCAGGTATGAAAAGGGAATAATTAAGAGTTGGTCTAGTCCCATGAGGTGTTTTAATTTATAAATGGTGATAGTTCAAGTAGAAAAATGAAACATTTGATAGTTAAAGTGTGAAACTTACGGAAAAAAAAAATAATTCAAATGCGTTTTTGACCATTTACTCCTTACATCATAATGTCAATGATACAGAGTTTCACCTGAGGAATTTGAAACTTCCTAAAATGACTAGTTTTTAATTATAATTATAAGGACTAAAGAGTGGCTATTTATAAAATGATGACCTTATACATAGGCTAGTTTTGTGCATACTATCCCTATTACTTAACAGAAGAATGGCTATTGTGTGTCATCATAGTACAATGGACTTTCTAACTTTCATATCCTTTCTGTTGAACTCACAAGTGACAACCTGTAACAAGCTCCCATTACCTTCTTATGCCCAAATTAATGGTCAAATTTAAACCGTTTAACTTTTGAAAAATAAAAAATGGCATATAAATTGAGATAAAGGGAGTAATAAATTATTAGGAAAAAAATGTTTACTTGGAGTGGTTAATTAAGGAAAACTGACAAGTCTAGCTTTGGGAAACGTGATAGGAGCAAGAAGAGGTGAAGTGTAAGATTATTTTATTCTGCATTTTGTTGGACGTATTAGACAGTTTTGGAGTTATTTATCTCACTATTTATACCATTATAATGAAATAAATTATCACATATACATAATAAAATAACTTATCCCAAAATAATTAATCTCAAAATAACTTATTCCAATCAAACGATTGGAGTACATAGCATAGCAGAGTTAAGAAAAGGAGATAGGTGGAAGCAAACAAAGGCGTTGATGTCCGCCTGCTGTCCAGTTTGCCTGTCCCTTCACGGTGTTAAATTTTTGTCTGACCTTTTCTTTGTTTTTCTTGGCTCGTTTATTTGCACTTAATAAAGGCGATAATATGAATGAATAATTCAAACTTTAGATTATTAAAATATATTTTTATGTGGATAATTTTTAATACCACATGCTGTTCATAATCATCAATTATCATCATTAACTGACTTTATCATTATGGTCATCACCATCATTATTCTTGTCAATTACACCCGTCATTATAATCATCTCTGCACCGTTGTGAAATGCTACTATTTTTATCATCTTTATCGTTATAATTATATTCACTGCTATCATCATCACCACTATCATTATTGTCACCAGTCACACACTCAAAAACCGTCTCTATCATCATATCTATCATTGACAATTACTATCGTTGTCAACCATTATTGGCAATTGCTATCACATTTATAACCTCCATCATTATAAATTATATCCACTACCATCACCCATCGTCATCACCGCCAAACATCCGTCATACAGCGGTCATCATCGTCACCATTATCAGACTATTGCGGTCAATTCTACTACAAACCACTTCCACCATCATAACTAATACTAGCGCCAACTACTACCAACACATCGTCAACCATCACACATTCTTCAGCCACCACCATCAATAACGTCAATTACTAACATCAACCAACTTTACCATTACCAGTATTATCACTGCAAACCGTCATCATCACATCAGTCATTACAATACCAACCACCTCCACCATCACAACTATCACCACCACCGCGTTACTAATCACTAACACCAACCATTATCATAATCAACTCATGATGTATGTTATTTGTTGATGATATAATTTTAATTGACGAGAGTCGTAACAGAATTAACACTAAGCTTAAGGTTTCGAGACAGATCATAGACCCTAAAGAGTTCAGGTAGAATATGACCAAAATAAATTACTTGGAGTGCAATTCACAAATCTTCTTTACTTTTAAACTTTATATCAAGTCAATACCAACCAAACAAATTAAAAATAAATGGTGTATTATAGAATATGTTCGACGACTAAATTTATAATCTGATCAAATTAATTTATAAATATTTTTTGATTTATCTACATGTTTCGTAAACATAAAAGAAGATGTTTATAAACTAATTAGTGTTTTTTCACCATCAACTTATAATTTTATGGCTTATAATTAAAGTACTTTTAATTTGATTTAATTTGAGTGTTAACCGTAGGATGGCATATATTCATAATCCAACTTTGTCCAAAAAGACAAAATAATATGCCCCTGCTCCATTTTTATTCTCCACGTGAACTTCATTCCCTAATAGTTGTGCTAAATCAATTGAGGGTAAAAGTGTAAAATGCTTTAAATCACAAATTAATTATCACTTTAAAAATTCAAAACTAAAATTAATTATTATTTTTCAACTAATACATAATCTCTCATGAGAGTTAGATATAATGACTTAAGACAAGGACAAATAGATTATAGATAGCCAACACATAGTCAATCAATATCGCAAAATACTAATATCAACCAATTTTATCATTATAATCACCATCATTACT
This sequence comes from Capsicum rhomboideum, assembly GCA_031232105.1. Taxonomy (NCBI): domain Eukaryota; kingdom Viridiplantae; phylum Streptophyta; class Magnoliopsida; order Solanales; family Solanaceae; genus Capsicum; species Capsicum rhomboideum. The sequence goes on along the minus strand of CP124719.1, from coordinate 2,344,466 downwards.
ATCAACCCCCACCATCACGTCGATCGCTAGAAAATCAATCTCATCTACCCATCACAATTATTACTATCACCATTACTAGCCACCCACACCAATCGTTACTATCACGACCATTACAAATCATTTCCGTCATCATTAATGAATTTTTTTTAATTAAATAATGATTTAATTTATTAAATTTAATTTAATTATTTTTTATTTAATTTGTATATTTATCATGTTTATAAATAAGTAAATTATGCACATTAAATATTTATTTTTAATTATTTTATCATTACATGTGCAGTTAACATTTAAAGCCACAAAAAGACAATCTTTATGGATCTAACTCACATGTGTGAGTTTACTACCTTAAGATTCTCATAGGTTTGCATTTTAATGTTTTAGCAAAGGGTTAATACATATGCAGACCCTCAAACTTGTTTAATTTTTCCATTTAGACACTTCAACTATGGGTTATTCCTATTGAACACCCGAACTCATATTAAACTGTGTCTATTAAGCACATGTTACACAAACCCAGAAACAATTTAAGCGTGTGATGCCAAACGCCTACTACATGGCAAAGCAAACGAATCAATACATGACACATGGAATTCTCTTTTAAAAAAAACTTTTTTTTCATTATTTTTTTTCTAAAATTCCCACAGTCGCCTTCTTCTTGCAACCCCCACCCCACACACACTGTCCCGCCGCGGAGCTTCTCCATTAAAGTAAATTGATACCCCCCTCTTCCTCCCGTCGGCACAGAACTGAAGGAAGAATTAAGGTGGAGCAGTGATGGCTTTACAGAAGGTGCGAAGGACACCTTTAATGGTGATTTTTTCCAGTGAAGAAACATATCCATAGATCTTCACCGGAAAAAATTACCATTAACATCGAAAAACTATTTGAGAAGCTTGTTTTAGAAAGAGTAGCAAAGGATGGGTTACATGGATTTATGATGAGTATTCCGCCGACGTGGCTATTGTTTTTCCAGCCAAAACAATAAGCTGAAACAATTGATATACCTAGGTAGATGTAAACTAGACTATTTTCTTAATTAGTTAACAATCTCCACCAAAAACCAAGCCATCGACTGTTCACACTTAAACTTAACCCTTGTGCAAGGAGAAGACATTATTCTACAAAATGCTAGGAAAGAAATGAAGAAAACACGAGTATTATTTTAAAAAGAGATGGCCTCACGCGCTAAAGAATTGTGAGACAAACGCATAGTGCCATGTCAGCAAAATATGTCAAATAGTAGGATTTAACTTGAGTTTGGGTGCTTAATAGGAATATCTCATAGTTTAAGTGTCTAAATGGAAAATTTAAACAAGTTTGAGGGGCTGCGTATGTATTAAGCCTTTAGCAAATTTCTTATTTAAAAAGTTGGTGTGTCCGTCAAGCTTTTAGAAAAAAATAAATAAAATTATTTGATCAAGTGTTTAGAAAAAAAAAAATAGTCTTACTTAACCATTTTACTTTAAAATCTAGCAGACGTTTTCAATTAGATAATGTTTATAATAAATATAATTTTTATTATATAATACTTTATTAATTTGAACTTAGATAACACTCTTTTATTTTAAGATGTCTCAAAATATTTAATATTATTTTATTTTAATATATCCTTATTCTGTTTATATTTCCAATTTGCAAACATAAAGGACCTTTGTATGTCTAGGTGTACAAAGGAGCAGGAAATCACGGATTCAAGTGGTGAAAACAATTTCTTACAAAAATATAATATGAAGCTATGTACAATAGACCCTTGTAGTTTGGTCTTTCTCAGAATTTCGTGTATAGCGAAAACTTTAATATACCGAGTTAATTTTTTTTCCCCGGGTATACATAAAGGACCAAATACACCAAGCCCTATACATTAGGGACTTTTGATTTTCTTTTTCCTCTCCATTCACACATCGAAATATATTTTACTATGTCTAGTTCTATCTAATAAAGGGGAAAATACCAATAAGGATTGTGGTAACGTGGTAAGTACTCCTTTATTTTTAATCAGAAGTTTCGATTTCGGATTCGATTTTTCCTGGGTACAGAGTCGCCTTTGTTAGAGAGTGTTTTATACCCTAATGTGAGACTTTTCAGTACGAATCCAGATTTAGTTAAGCTTCAATGTGAATATCGAACACCGATGAGAAATAAAAAAAAATAATAAAGGAAAAAATCAAACAGGTGTATACTACACGTTGATGGGTTAATTTCGTCATTTCCTCTATTATTATAGTATACAACTATTTTATTTTTGCGACTATTGACATCCGTACACGTGTATCCCCAATTTTGCCTCAATTGATTTTTATTTAACTTTGAAAGTGTACATTTAGATATTTCAACTCGCATTTATTATGTCAACCAAACATTTCAAATGATCATCTAAACACTTTTAAAATTTATGTTTCACATTATTTTCGGGTGTTCATAATCACGAAACATACATATTGAAGACAAGTTGGAGTGTTATTTTAATTTTGAGGATATGTTTAATCAATGAGGATTGTGATGAAATGATAAGTATTTTTTTATCTTTAACTAGAAGTCTTAGGTTCGAGTCCCTTTAAGTATGGAGTCTTTATTTTATTCCTCAATGTGGAATTTTCTGGTGTGAATCCAAATTTCATCGAGTTCTAATACATATATCGGATACCGTGTGAGAAACTAAAAAAAAACCAAAGGGATATGTTTATGTGGATTATGACTAATGAAATCCAAAACAACATGTCTATTAATAAAAGATATATGAACGCAACAAAATTGAAGGAATCATCGTACAAGACAACCCAAATAATTGCGTGTATATTCTTCTCTCTCTCACACAATAAAATACTCCAATAGAACTGTAGTTGATAGCTCATTTATAGTTGGAAAAAACTTCAAGAATTCATTATAATTGTGTCAAAAATACATGCATAGTCAACTTTCTTGAATTACAATTAAATCTTTATAATTACTGCCCCAAAAAAAAAAAAAAAAAAAACTACCAAGATTCTTGAATTTGCAACTGATATTTGATTACATGAATTTCCCTTGTTTCTTGTTGAAGCAATAATGGAGTCAATAGTACTAACAACACCATTTAGAGTGATGGAGGAGTCAACTTCTTCAGCTGAAAGTTCTGGTTCAGATCCTACAAATGCTGTGATCTTTGTTGGGATTAGTTTGTTATTGGGAATTGCTTGTAGACATGTGTTGAGGGGTACTAGAGTGCCTTACTCTGTGGCTTTGCTTGTTCTTGGCATTGGTCTTGGAGCTTTAGGTTGGTTTTTCCTTCTTTGAGCTCTTTTAGAACAATTATTTGAATTTTTAACTCTTTTTTTTAAAAATTTAATATGATGATTATATGATTTGAGCTTGATTGGGATTGAGGGGTTTGTTGTTGTTGTTGTTGTTGTATGGAATAGTGAAAGGTTTCGTTTTTCAGACACCCTGTTAGTTTGCTAAGCGTGAAGAAATGAGGATTCATATAGTCGACCCCAACTTGTTTGGGATTGAGGCGTAGTTGTTGTTGTAGTAGGAATGGTGAAAGATTTAGTTTTTCAGACACCCTTTAAGTTTGTTAAGTGAAAGAAATGAGGATTCATATAGCTGATCCCAATTTGTTTGGGATTGAGCTGATTGTTGTTGTTGTACGGAATGGTGAAAGATTTAGTTTTTTAGACACCCTTTTAGTTTGCTAAGCGTGAAGAAATGAGGATTCATATAGTCGACCCCAACTTGTTTGTGATTGAGGTGATTGTTGTTGTTATACGGAATGGTGAAAGATTTAGTTTTTTCAGACACCCTTTTAGTTTGTTAAGTGAAAGAAATGACGATTCATAGCTGATCCCAACTTGTTTGGGATTGAGGCGTAGTTGTTGTTGTACGGAATGGTGAAAGATTTAGTTTTTCAGACACTCTTTTGGTTTGTTAAGTGAAAGAAATGAGGATTCATATAGATGATCCGAACTTGTTTGGGATTGAGGTGATTGCTGTTGTGATAATGGAGTCAATAGTACTAACGACGCCGTTTAGAGTGATGGGAGAGTCAACTTCAGCTGAAAGTTCAAGTTCAGATCCTACAAATGCTGTGATATTTGTTGGGATTAGTTTGTTATTGGGAATTGCTTGTAGACATGTATTGAGGGGTACTAGAGTACCTTACTCTGTAGCTTTGCTTGTTCTTGGCATTGGTCTTGGTGCTTTAGGTTGGTTTCTTCCTTCTTTGATCATTGTTAGAACAATTATTCTAACATTATCGTGCTCGTATAGAATGGTGAAAGATTTATTTTTTCAAACACCCTTTTAGTTTCTTTACAAAATATTAGTATTACAGAAAATCAACTTGGTTGGGATTGAGGGGTTTTTTGTTGTTGTTGTTGTTTTACGGAATGGTGAAAGACTAAGTTTTTCAGACACCCTTTTGGTTTTTCCTTGTTTGATCTCTGTTAGAACAATTATTTGAGTTTTTAACTTTCTTTTTTAATTTACTTATTTAGTATGATTATAATATGATTCGAGCTGGTTTGGGATTGAGAGGTTTGTTGCTGTTGTATGGAATGGTGAAAGATTTAGTTTTTCAGACACCCTTTTAGTTTGTTAAGTGAAAGAAATAAGGATTCATGTAGCCGACCCGAACTTGTTTGGGATTGAGGGGTTTGTTGTTGTTGTTGTATGGAATGGTGAAAGATTTAGTTTTTCAGACACCCTTTTAGTTTGTTGAGTGAAAGAAATGAGTAGCTGATCCCAACTTGTTTGGGATTGAGGTGATTGTTGTTGTTGTAATAATAAAGTCAATAGTACTAACGATGCCCTTAGAGTAATGGAAGAGTCAATTTCAGTTGAAAGTTCTGGTTCAGATCCTACAAATGCTTTGATTTTTGTTGGGATTAGTTTGTTATTGGGAATTGCTTGTAGACATTTGTTGAGGGGTACTAGAGTACCTTACTCTGTGGCTTTGCTTGTTCTTGGTATTGGTCTTGGAGCTTTAGGTTGGTTTTTTCCTTCTTTGATCTCAGTTAGAATAATTATTCGATTTTTTTACTTTTTTTAATTTATTTATTTCGTATGCTTATAATATGATTCGAGCATGTTTGGGATTGAGGGGTTTGTTGTTGTTGTTGTTGTTGTTGCACGGAAAGGTGAAAGATTTAGTTTTTCAGACATCCGTTTAGCTTGTTAAGTGAAGAAATGAGGATTCATTGAGCCCGACCCAATCTTTTTTGGGATTGAGAGGTTTTTTGTTGTTGTTATTGTTCTTGTTGTTGTACGGAATGATGAAAGACTTAGTTTTTCAGACACCCTTTTGGTTTGTACACAAAATATTACTCCCTGCGTTTCAATTTGTTCGTATGGTTTTAACTTGACACGGAGTTTAGGAAAGTAAAGAAGACTTTTGAATCTTGTTGTCTTAAACTAAAGATATGTAGAATGTACCAAATTGTCCTTAAGTTTTGTTGTTTTAAACATGTCATGTGGAAAGTTGAAATTAAAGAGTTGCCAAAAAGGGTAAAGAGACATTCTTTTTGAAACAAACTGAAAGGAAGAAAGCAAACAAAATGGAATGGAGGAAGTATGATTTGGTGTTTGAAGGTCTCACTTAGATTCATCTTTATAGACCCTCAAGAGATTCTTCTTCTTACTCTATTTCTTCCTGTTTATTGTTATTGTGTATTATCTGTTGTTTTCTGTATGATCTAACTGAGTTAAATTCGGGGAATTCCTTCATATTTTGTTAAACTAAACTAGGCAGTGATCCAAACTAGTTCGGGTTGACTATATGAGTTGTCTGTATTCCGAGCGTTTAAATGGTTCATTGGCTATTTTTTATGTTGTCTTTCCATCTAATGCAATCCTCCTTGGAATTGGGTTCAGCTACACTTTCCTTCTCCTTTCATCCGCTAATTTTGCCTTCCATCTCTGCAGTTCAAGCCTACTGTCTTGACTGTCTAATCTGTTCTGGGGTAAGTTTCACATTCTCTTTTTAGCCCCCTAATTTTAAAGCTCAAAGCCATGTAATTTGGAAGAAAGATTTGCAGATTGGCTCCAGGGAATTGAATGGCTGTTTCATCCTTAGGCGTTGTTTTGCTTACCGTACTGTATTTTGGATGACATTGATTGGATTTAAAAGGTGTTTTGTTGTGCTGTGACTTGAATGTTAGCTAGTGATAATTCAATTGTTATACGGAAACGTCTTCTAGTTGTTAATCGTCAGTAGTTCACAAATAATTTTCTTTTTCTTTTTCTAGATGTATGTTAACTTTCAAAAATCAATTATCTAAATGCAAATAATTTCTCTACACATTTAGAGAAATTCTTCAAAGACATCTTTAGTGCGAACATCAACTGCTTATTTTCAGTTTTAACTCTTAAATTCAAACACATAACTGCTTATTCATAAAAGAAAGATCCAACACTTAAAATGTGCTTTTATCTAGCTAACTCAAATGGGCTCTTAATCATATTTGTGTCTGCAGCGTACCGACTTGTTTCTTTTCTTGGGCCAATCATATGAAAAGATTTAAGCTGATGGTGGTAGTGACACCAAATTCAAGACCATAACATGTTGAATTAAGTGAAGTACCTCATCTAAAAGTTTAAGTTATTAGAAGAGGGACACTTCTATTTATTTATTAGATCTGCAAAGTTAACCATAACTAGAAGATAGTTGAAGGAGGAGAGAAGAAAAAGTTTGAATAAGTTTGAAATGTTAGCTTCAATTTCTAATTGATCAACTCCGTGTCAATATTCCTTTTCTCTTTCTGGAATTTGATTTTTGGACGTCTTTTGGAGCATCTGCTGCCAGCTCGAGATGGAAATGACACTTGTATTATTGCTTTGTCTAACATATAAAATTATGCACCTTTGCTTTAGGTGCCAACGAACTTTTGAAGTAAAAAACCGCTACATATTAGAGTTGGGTGAACCACTAGTCAGTCTCATACATGATGTATTTGAATGCTGATATATACATAATAAATTACCCCGCAGAGTATGGAACGCATCATGGGTTGGGAAGGATTGGAGATGGTATCCGCATCTGTAAGTTCAATTCCTTATCTTTCTTAATACAAGTATCCATTAAGTTCAATTCAAATTTCCCTCTATCCAATATCAACTAGAAACCCCATTCACCCAGTATACCACCGGCCAATATTCTGCTCTCAAATGTCTGTTCCTAGTAAACAATATTTGGTATTCGCGCAGGGGCAAACATTGATCCTGATCTTTTGTTGGCGGTTTTCCTTCCTGCTCTTCTTTTTGAGAGTGCTTTCTCAATGGAAGTTCACCAGATAAAGGTACATTACGACTAGCCTTCCTCTTTTCTACTGCTCATTGCTGATAGTATGGGGAGCTCCAGTGATGATTTTTCTGTTCTATGTTTGTACATCTGTTTGTTGTTATGGTTGTGCACTTTCAACTTCTACCTTCTTGCTTGCATTATTTGTTTTGTTCATATGCTTGTTTATCGCATAATTTATGCTATTCTTCTCATGTAAATGTCACGCGTTACGTCTTCTTCTTGTTTTACATTCTTATATATTGCTGACCCTTTATAGTTAGATGTTTTCATCTTTAATTGCTGACCAAGTATAGATCTGCTGGCATATTCATGTTGCAGTGCATATTGACCTTAATTCCTCACCTCTTTGTTGTAATTGGACAAGCTTTTGTTGGTACACTTCTATGTTAATCTCTTTGATCCGGTATGTTTCCCAATTAGAAGTGTTACCTTTTTTCCCATCACTAATTATATTATGGCATTTGGCTTTACACTATTCACCTTCTGTAACAGTATCTTTCTTGTTTTACATCCTCTGATTCATTGAATTTGTCAATTTGGATTTTACCTGTATTAGTTAACTAAAACAGTTATTTTTCTCAATGCAGAGGTGTGCAGTACAGATGATTTTACTTGCTGGGCCTGGCGTGGTTATTTCCACTTTTTTGCTTGGAGCCGCCCTCAAGGTTAGCTGAATTTGGATTTTCCAGAGTTTGATAGTTTCTTCAACGGAAACATCTGAAATTAGTGACAAATGTAGATTGCATTTCCTTATAACTGGAGCTGGTCAACATCGTTGTTGCTTGGTGGACTTCTAAGCGCTACTGATCCTGTGGCAGTTGTAGCCCTTCTGAAGGAGCTTGGTGCCAGCAAGAAATTGAGTACCATAATTGAAGGAGAGTCCTTGATGAATGATGGGTAAGTTTCTTCTAGTAGGAACACGTTGTAAGCAGGAACATGTTGTATGTTGCTTACGTGAAGAGATGGGAATACGCGTAATTTCCATAGCGCGAGGAGAGGGGATTAGTGGACTTTCATGAACTGTTTCCGATTTCATTCCCTTTAACTTTGAGAGTTTTTCCAATAATATTTTTCTTATTCACCATCGCCATAATCCCTCTTTCTCCTACAGGACGGCAATTGTTGTCTATCAGCTGCTTTTAAGGATGGTAACTGGTTGGACCTTTAACTGGGGAGCTGTCATCAAATTCCTAGTAGAAGTTTCCCTTGGGGCGTATGTATATTTGCATTTAATCTTGGTTATCTACCAGTGGAAGTTTTCTAATAAGTTATTTTTCTGTTGTCCAGAGTCGGCGTTGGTATTGCTTTTGGAATAGCTTCTGTTTTATGGCTGGGATTCATTTTCAATGACACGGTGATTGAGATTAGCCTGACTCTTGCCGTGAGCTATGTTGCTTACTTCACGGTATGTACCCTTCCAATCTTGCACGCTTAAAAAGTTTTCTCCTCCATTTATTTGTATCGGGATGGGAAACCTTATCTATTATCTACTACCTTCACTTGTAAAATTTTACACTTGTCTAGATTCTTTTATCATTATTATTGAAGTTTCAAATTGTGAGAAAATAAGAGAAGACTAATGATAATCGAATGCAAGAAACCTACTTTTAGGTGTAAGATACATTCCATATCCTATATTTAATCTACGAAGGACTCTAGTATATGCGAAACTACACTGCAAATTTTACTAAGTGTCTATGCAGAAAGTTATTTGAGTCTCTACCAAAATCGTAGAGATTCTGATACAATGTAATTAAAGAACTGAAAGAGAGAAAAGAGGACTTGATTACTTGATTACAACTTGCTTAAAAGACACACCTTGTTACTAGTGTTAGACAAAACACACTTTTAATAGTTGTCTAAGGTTGGAAAATATCCATTAATTTTCTCACTTAAATTGGAAGGGACAGAATACTCTATAGCCCGAATCTCTTTGATGCGGATGAATATTTTGTTTTTGATCTCTTAGTCCATGCCAATTTTGTAATAATCTCTATTACCCATACTACATATTTGTTGACTTTGTCGTTCATGTGGATTTTCAAGTCCTCGAACCACTCTTATCATTTTTACTTAGCCAGATGCAGGTCCAGTTTGAGTTTTTGCAAATTCTCATCTGTGTATTCCATATCTTTGTTTTCTATCTAGTTGTTAGTAGCTACTTCAGGTTCAAATATTTTTCCATGTGAATGGGCTAAAATCATGTGGAAAAAAGGCAAAAATAAAGTTTATTGACTGCTTCGAACCATGAAACAGGCGCAACAAGGGGCTGATATCTCTGGTGTATTGACTGTGATGACTTTAGGGATGTAAGTGTTAAAGTCGATCTCTCGATACTCTTTTCTACAACTGGAAACAAACTTGTTTTGATATGACATGCACGAACAGGTTCTACTCAGCTGTAGCTAAAACTGCTTTCAAGGGTGAGAGTCAACAAAGCTTGCATCACTTCTGGTAAATTTTACTAACCTTTTTATAGTCATCGTAATTGAAAAACAGATAAGAAGACTTGATTTCCCGCCTAAGACAATTCTTAGGAACCTGCCGTGTCTGATCCAACAACTATAATATCTACTTCTTGTTTTGAGTTGAGCACTTCATTTCTCCAGAAAATTTTAGTCCAAAACCATTTAGTATATACAACAACATACTCAGTGTAATTTCACTAGTGGGGTCTGGGGAGGGTGGTGTGTACGCAGTCTTACCCCTACCTTGAGAAGGTAGAGGTTGTTTCCTGTAGACCCTTGGCTCAAGTAAAGCATATCAAAATCAAGTATGTAAAGCAAAGACAGTGGTGAAGAATCCATATGGAAAACAATAGAGAAGAGATAGCAACCACAAATGATATGATAACGGAAGCCACAGAGACAATAAAATGGAAAAATAATAATAATAACAATACTGATAAGAGAACTAGACAGTGCTTGCTTACCTACAAAACTTCGATCCTAATCCTAAAGCTAAATGACATTAGGCAGGTGTTGTATTGTGAAAGTAGATGACAAACCCCAATGTCATCTCCCTGTGGACAATGTAACTTGATCAAAAACAGAATGACATTAGGCAGATATTTTATTGTGAAAGGAGATGACAAACCCCAATACTCTCCTTCATCGCCCTATAGCATCTAAGATTTGGAGTATATTTATGAATCTTTTGACGTTCATCAAGTGATACCAAAGACACTTAGATTAACTATACAAAGCTGGAGCGGAAGAAAAGCCATGAGTATCTGAAGTATTTGAAACACTGTCACACTATGTATTGAAAGAAAGGAACTAACAGAACTGTAGAATATTTTGAAGTTGAAAGGGACTATGTAACTTGAAACCACATCTTTAGAGCTGTTATCTTTTTATTTATAATTTCCATTCTGGAATTGAGTAACATTATCTACAAAATTGTATTATTTATCTGGTGCAAGATTTATGTTTTACCTTCTGACATCACTATCCACATGATCGAACATCTGTAAGATGATAGCATGCCATGTTCTTTTTATTTATGTGTGTAATAGGTCTCAAGCATAAAATATGTTGTTTAAAACAACTTTTGATTTTGGCTTTTGACACAAATCTCACCTTTGTTTCAGGGAAATGGTTTCCTATATTGCAAATACATTAATTTTTATCTTAAGGTAAGTATGTATTTAGCTCTCTTATCAACTCTGTTGATTTAGTCGTTATTAACAATAGTTGTTAGCACTATACTTGGAAGAATAGTTGGAGGCTATGTTAGAGGTCGTTTGATGGCTATGTTGCTTAGAAGAATTTAGGTTGCCAACACCAATGTTTCTTCATTCTATTTTTTTTTAAAATCAGGCAAACAATTATATTAATCAGAAGGCCATAATCGGCCGTATACAAGAAGTATACCAAAAAGTAAAGATCCTACAAAAAGATATGGTTCTTTATAAAAGACATCCAATCCTCTATACATCCCAGGACTACATGGGTGCTCCAAAAATATATAAGGGATCAGCGGCTTCTCCTCAACTGCCTAAAACTCATTTCCCCTTCGAAAGCCCTCCTATTTCTCTCTCTCCTGATGATCCAGATCAAAGCCAAAGGAACAACATTCCATGCCCTACACTTCATCTTTTTTCCAGCTTACAACAAAACAATAAGTCCGTCACAGATATAGGCGTCGCCCTAGATATACCAAACTAGCTAAACATATCCCACCACAGCCTCGTGGCCGAGCTGCGATGTAGTAAAAGATGATCTACCTCCTCACCCGCCTCCTTGCATAAGTAAAACTAGTTGATGCACACAATTTTTATTTTCCTATGGTTTCCGGCCATCACAAGATCACCCCCTCTAGCAGCTAATCATGTGAAAAAACACATTTTCCTCGGCACCTTAGCAATCCAAATCAACTTTACAGGAAAAACCTCCTCCACCTTTACCAATTCTTCATTCTAAATCTGATAAAAGCGATTGGCCAATTTACCTTTAACTAATTTTGTTATATGACATGGTGTCTGGGCCAGCTTGCATGCACCTCGATTATTCCACCAAGTATCTGCTACCTTCCACCATCACAGGAACGTGATAACTCTGCCAACCAAGGCTAGGCAGAAGGTAAGAAATGACCTAGTCTTTTTTTGCCTCTGCTGGGATTATTGAACTTGAGACCTCATGGTTCTTCTGGCAAGGAGTCACTTATATGTTGGAAGAGCCAAGAAGCTATGCATACCTTTTGGTGCAGTTTAATGGAAAGGAATAGAGTGGCCTTTCAGTATGAGTAAATGTGATTGCTTAAGTCCTTTCTTTTGCATGCTTAATGTGTCTCGAGGCAGGGAAAACTATGTTGCCAAGGATGATGTTTCTAGGTTTATCACTGTTCCCTTTGTAAGTTAGTTTGTGTTGCACTGGGGAGACACTCCCTTGGTGCCACTGTTTGGGGATTTTCATCCTTAAGCATCAGAAAAATTAAAAGTACCGTTGAGGAGAATTATGCTTTGGTGGAAGTTATTTTAGGCGCTCGTGTGCATCAAACACTAAATTGGCTATAGTTTTTATTGGAGTAGAACTGATACTTGTTCTTATAAATTTATCCCATGAAACTGAAAACCTAGTTGCTCATTTTGGTTATCTGTTTCTGCAGTGGAGTCGTCATAGCTGAAGGAATTCTCAATGGTGACAATATTTTCAAAATCTATGGTACTACTGCTAAAATGACATTTGACTTAAGAAGACAGAAGTCTTCATATCTATTTATGTATTTTCTTGTGTTACGTTTAATATATATTTTTTTTCTGTAGATTTTGCTTGCAATTGATATTTTCAAAATGAACTTGGTACTGTTAGTTTCTGTTCTACTTCATATGATAGTCTTTTACCCTCAGTTGAACTTTCATTCTAGTTAAACTACATCTTTGTTTAATGCTTTTTAATGTGTTTCAGATAATTCGTGGGGCTACCTCATCCTTCTTTATGTGCTTATCCTTGTCTCGCGAGCCGTTGTAGTTGGTGTATTGTATCCATTTTTACGATATTTTGGCTATGGTTTGGACTTGAAAGAAGCTTTTATTCTTGTATGGGGTGGCCTTCGAGGTGCCGTAGCATTGTCTCTTTCATTGTCAGTCAAGGTAACTATGTGCTGATGCTCTCTCCAAGCCTTCTCATTCCTTAATTTTTGCAAAAATTTCTTACCTAAGTGTGCCTTTGTTTCTAAAACTATTCCTTCTTGGCTGTTTACAGCGTTTGAGTGATGGCTCTCAATACATCAGTTCTGATACTGGAACTCTGGTAAGTAAAAAAAAATTGAATTAATGGGAACGCCAACAAATTTGACGTCTTCTATATTTAATTATATTTTAGCTGTATCTTTCTATTCATACAGGCCTTTCTCTCTTGCAGTTCGTTTTCTTGACTGGTGGGGTTGTATTTTTGACGCTCATCATCAACGGCTCAACCACACAGTTTGCATTACATTTTCTGGGAATGGATAAGCTATCAGCAGCAAAGGTAGAGTTGATTTTGACGTGGAACTATTTTGTCCTTGTTGGAGCCTAAGAGGTGGAAAAGTGGGTTTTGATTTCTTTATGGGGTTTTAACGGAGTAAATGGGTGGTCTAGGAAGACACTATTAGATCCAACCCATTTGTCAACTACGTAAAATGGTGACAATTGGGATGATTAATTATTCATCTCAATCCATTTATGCTAGCTCATTTATCATCAGTTCACCGTGTTTGCTGCCTGTGCTGTTTCTTTATGTGGTTTATCATTGATGGCACTCAGATTTGTCAGCCCCTCAAAAATTGGAATAGGCCCTTCATAGCAGGATTTATATCTTTTATGGAGTGACTGGTTTTCTCCAACTGATCTAAAGAAACACTACAGTATATTGAAATTAAGCAAAATATGAGAAAAAGGATATCACCTTACATCCTTATCACAAAAAGAAACGGATAGTATTACGTTGACATGCTAGAACTGTTCAAAGACCGAATCCTATGATGGCGAGATGATAAGGAAATCTATATGCTTGGAAAACAAGCGTGCGGGGAGGGCGGGGCAGGCAGCATAATGAATAAAAGAGAGATGGTATGACTTGGATGATTAAAGAAAGTAGTTTAACTAGTCATAACTTTAGTTTAATTAGTCATAACTTTCTAAAATAAAATACTCACCTTTCATGTTGAATAGTATATGCTTAGGCAAACAAGTAACGTCCTGTTATTTGTAGCTTTATAGTTTTTAATCTTCATCTATAGATTATTTTTATAACTTAAGTTTTATCTCATTGCAGAAGCGCATATTGAACTACACAAAATATGAGATGTTGAATAAAGCTCTGGAAGCATTTGGTGATCTTGGAGATGACGAGGAACTGGGACCTGCAGACTGGCCAACTGTTAAGAGATATATTACTAGCCTAAATGATGTGGGCGGTGAACCAGTGCATCCTCATACTTCATCTGAAAATGGTGATAATGTGGACCATATGCATTTAAAAGATATTCGGATCCGCCTGCTAAACGGTGAGAACTTTACATCTCAGTTTTGGGGAAAGTACATCTTGTTTGTGATCTGTTCTGTAACTTTTGGGTCATTTGCCTCGATAATTGTGTGCTTTGCAGCCTGGTTCACTTATGTAATCGATCTTATGACCACTAACAGACCAAATTAGAGCGTCAATCAGAAAGTGACTTTATGCAACGTTCATCTGTATAGTATAAAACCTACTCGTACTCTAACCTCGAAGAGTAGTCCTTTCTTTTCTCTTTTTTGGTTAACCATGGTCTCCAGGCCATCTTACACACACCTTGGCTAATTCCACGGGATACCTGCCACCTTCCACCAGCAATAGGTACCAGCTAACTCCTCCTGAGGTTGTCCCGAGTCAAGACAGATTCTCTGACTACCAACCATGTACATGCCACCTTATATGTTACTCCCTCCGTTTCAAAAAGAATGACCTAGTTTGACTTGGCACGGAGTTTAAGAAAATAAAGAAGATTTTTGAATCTTGTGGTCCTAAATTAAAGTTATGGCAAATGTACTAAAATGTCCTTTAATCTTGTGGTCTTAAACATACCATGTGGAAAGTTGGAATTAAAGTGTGGCCAAAAAAGGAAAGGGTCATTCTTTTTGAAACGGACTAAAAAGGAAAGTAGGTCATTCTTTTTGAAACGGAGGGAGTATATGTTATTTAAATCCTCTTGATTTTTTCGTGTTTACTTCTTTATATTTTGACTACCCTAGTGAAAATCTTGGTTCTGCCACTGATCATGCATATTCAAGTTTGATTGCTAAAGAATTATGTTTCCAGGAGTTCAAGCAGCATACTGGGAAATGCTCAACGAGGGCAGGATCCCACAAACTATAGCAAATCTTCTAATGCAATCTGTGGAGGAAGCGATTGATGTAGTATCTCATGAGCCCCTATGTGATTGGAAGGGTTTAAGATCTTATGTTCATATCCCAAATTATTACAAGTTTCTTCAAACAAATTTTTTCCCCCGAAAGCTTGTTACATATTTCAGTGTTGAGCGATTAGAGTCTGCATGCTATATCTGTGCTGGATTTCTCCGGGCGCATAGAACTGCACGACAGCAACTAAATGAATTCATTGGTAAGTAACTGGTAATGATTTCTATATAGCATCTTATTCTCACATTCCTTTCAGCGTGTTATGATTCTTTTTAATTATATTCAACTTTCCATACTCATCTTCAGTTGGACCTTTTCTTTCTGCCTACACATCATCAGTGGCAAAGGTTGAATGCTGAGACATTCTGGCTTAAAATAACTAAACAATTTTGCCTTTTCCATTGACGAGAACTCTTCTTGCATTTAAAGACTAGAGAGTCATCATCTTGAGTAGTCTAACAACGTCAGTTCTTATGGTGGCCTTTCTACTTCTATTTTAGTCGATGAAGACTGCTGGTTAGGTCTTTTATATGAGATTCTCAATTGTTTAGTTTGCTCTCTAAACAATAACCTGAGGATTGACTTCTAGGTAGTAACCTACAATTTGTGTTGAACTATTGCATTCTATATTTGAAGGTGAGCTATGGTCTATAAGGCGTTATTTTGGTGAAGGTAGTACTAAGATATGTTGAAAACTCTAGATTTTCGGCAAGGAATGAAAAGGTTCCAAAGTCAGGTGGCATCCTTAAGTTTGTCTTTATGCTGTTGGTACTAATGAGTGATAAAGGTTGCACATTGGGTTAAACAGCTACTATTCTTACATTTTTTTTCCCCTCCGAGTTCTCTTCCTGAAGAAAGGGAAAGGGAAAAAGATTTTACGAAGAATCTTTTTGATGCTTCCTAATGAAAGCCTCAACTTCAGCATCACTTTTGTGGCTTTATGCTTTTATATCTCTTTATGGAGGAAGCTTTCTCAGCAGCGGAATCCTTACAAAAGAGAGAAAAGATAAAGAAAAGAAAAAGAATGATATGTATTGGAGCTGGAAGTTTCTTATACAAGCAATTATGACTTCAGGTGAGAGTGAAATTGCTTCTCTTGTTATCAAGGAAAGCGAGGAAGAAGGAGAGGCTGCACGGAAGTTTCTGGAAGAAGTCCGTGTCTCATTTCCTCAGGTATACAAAGACAAATATCTCTTGATTATCTCAATATTTCCTGTTAGACTCAAAACATGTTGAATAAACATACTAGAGGGTGCAACCTGGTAGTACAAGAAAGTTTATGTTACCTGCATTCTTTTGCCTGGTTACTGCATGCTTGAATCAAGGTCATGCACTTATATTTTGAAATCAAGAATACAGCTGTCTGGTTTCTGCCACGTATAAATAAAACTTTAGCGTATTTACAATTTCCAGTCTACTTCTTGAGTAGTTTACTTGTTCTAAAAGTAGTACATATTCAGGTTCTCCGAGTTGTGAAAACCAGACAAGTTACTTATGCGGTGTTGAATCACTTGATTGATTATGTTCATAATCTTGAGAAGATTGGTATATTGGAGGAAAAAGAGATGACACATCTTCACGATGCTGTTCAGGTGAGCATTTCCTTCTCATTTGCTAGTCCAGTTTCATTGCTTTTGTGTTACCTGATTACATCTGATTTCATAGTTGATAATTATTTATATATTTTGTGCAGACTGATTTGAAAAGGCTTATTAGAAATCCACCTCTGGTTAAATTTCCAAAAGTTCGTGATTTGATTAGTGTCAATCCTTTGTTGGGAGCCCTACCTCCTACGGTGTGTGAAACACTAATTGGTTCAACCAAGGAGATAATGAAGTTACGTGGTGTGACCCTCTATGAAGAGGGATCAAAGCCAACTAGAGTTTGGCTAATTTCAAATGGTGTAGTGAAGGTAACTAGTAGTGAAATAGTAGTTGCAATAATGATTTTGGCACAATACATAAACAAACAAACTTGGCCTCAACTAGCACGTAAGCACTCTAATTTTGAGAGTGCACTTCTACACACCTCAACTTGGTCTCAACTGATAACTAAACACTCCAACTCATTCCACTGTGTCTCGTGGACACCCAATGCTGACGTGACACATAAATTTTGGAGGTGTCTAGATGATCATTTTGTAAGTTGGAGTGTTCAATTGACACAATGGAGACGAAATGAGGTGTCTAGATGTGCACTCTCAAAGTTGAGTACTTACTTGTCACCAAGTCTGAGTGTTTGTTTATTTATTATGCGAAATAATTTTTTAGCCAAAAACATCTTTCTGAAAAATATGATATCCTGTTTGATAGTGGTCAAGTAAGAGTGCAAGTAATATGCATCTACTGCATCCAACTTTTTCACATGGGAGTACACTAGGTTTATATGAAGTGCTTGTGGGAAAGCCCTACATTTGTGACATTATAACGGACTCCGTGGCTCTCTGCTTTTCTGTTGATAGTGAGAGGATACTTACTGCTCTCACATCTGATCCAGCTATAGAAGATTTCTTTTGGCAGGTATTTTGAATGATTATCATTTTGAAATTTTTTAGCTTCCATACATGTGTCTATGCTTAACACATCTTTCTCGTTTTTTAACGTTATTTGAAATTTATGTGGCGTTGTTTGAGGCATGGAGTTTAAAGAAAGAAAGACAAGACTTTTGAAACTTCTGGTCTTAAGCCTTCCATGACATTTTGTCGCTATAAAAGCATGTCAGTAAGGGTAAAATAAGAAATTTAAAGTTAAATTGTTTCATAAATATATGAAGATGTCATCCTTTTTGGAACAAACAAATAAGGGAAGAGTGCCGCATAAAATGGAACAGAGGGAGTGACTAGAATTTTGTTCTTTTTGAAGCAGTAAATCATGCAGGTTTTCTTGGTATCTGCAGGAAAGTGCACTTGTTCTTGCGAAAATCTTGCTTCCTCAAACTTTTGAAAAGACAACAATGCAAGATATGAGAGCTCTGGTTGCAGAAAGGTCAACTATGAGCGTATACATAAGAGGGGAAAGTTTTGAATTACCTCACCATTCCATTGGTTTTCTGTTGGAGGGATTTGTTAACGCTCATGGTTCACATGAAGATCTTCTTTCAGCCCCTGCACCGTTACTGCCTTCGTCATGGGAACAACAAAGCTTCCACAACACAGAGACATCAGGTTAGTTCTTACCCTTATATTGGTTATGCTCACCGTTATCAAAAGCGAAAAATGCAAAAAGCTCAAAGTCTGTTGGGGCTTTAAGCTAAAATAAAATGTGGGGTTCAATGAAGGGTGCAAATGGAGAAAAAATACATATATATGTGTTTAGTCAAAGACTAATAATTATAAGTACAAATAACAATATATGGACAACGAAATTGAAAAAAAGAAAAAGTAATGGTAAAGTGAAATATCAATTGTTTAGTGTAGCCTCTTCAGGAAACGCTCATTGGCAAGGAAAAGTATGTCTTAGAGCCTTGATGACAACACTAAAGTGCACATAAAGCGAGGCAAAGTGCTTAATATGTTTTGAGCGTCGTTTCAGGGCTTAAGCGCGCCTTTGACAACACCGGTTATACTTACCTCCCATGTGGTCTTTGATTGGAAACTTACATGCCTGTTAAAAACAACTTTTTTGTGGTACTCTGACGAGTTTATTCTCTCTTAAGGTTGGCATATATGCAATAAATATTTTTTGCTTCGGAAATTGATAGTACTTGCGACGTAGGTTATTTGCATAAATCCTCCCTGATTCATAGCCTCATCTCAGAGAATTCTGATTAATTTGTATTTTTTTGGCTCAAAATTAGGTGTCCATGCAGCTAGTTTTTCTCATCAACCTTCTAGGTATCAAGTTGAGACAAGGGCAAGGGTGATTATGTTTGATGTTGCGGGATTCCTGGCAGGCAGGGGTCTCCAGAGAAGATCATCTTCCCTATTGTCGCAGTCAATTGTTCATGCCTCGAGGTCTTTTAGTAGAGAGCTTGGTGGTGGTTTAATGAGCTGGCCTGAAAATACTTACAAGGCCATGCAACATAGACAAGATTTGGAACAGACTGGTCAACAGGAAACCAATATGTCCACCCGGGCAATGCAGCTCAACATCTTTGGTAGCATGGTTAGTAATAAATTTATTTTACAACTATTTTGGGTATGATCTTAAACACCATTTACAGAAGGGGAGCCTTGCAGTAATTGGTAAAGTTGCTATTATGTGACCATGAGTTCACGGGTTCAAGTCGTGAAAACAACCTCGTGCAGAAACAGAAATGCAGGGTAAGGCTACGTACAATAGACCCTTGTGGTGCGGTCCTTCCTTAGACCCGCGCATAGCGGGAGCTTTAGTGCACCGAGCTGCCCTTAGTCTTTCACCAAACGTGGGAAACCACTGCTTTGAAGCAAGGTCCCATAACAGAGTTTGCTTAAACGTTAGGCTTTGGGGAATGGAGCAACTGCTCAAAACAGCGTGCCAATTAGGCCAGAATACCATTTATTATTTGACGGAGAATGCCATGTCCTTGTACTTTTTTGGTTTTGGAACAGTCGTCTTTGTGTTTAATAGATACATTTTTGATAAGATAAACTTAATGTTCAATAGGTCGGATCTAAAGTTGGAAGTGTAAAAAGGAGAACTCGTTCCAAGTTTAAGGGTTCGTCTATGTATTTCTCCTACTCTCACCTCTATCCCATCCCCTCCACCCGCCCCTTCCCATCCTCCAGGGTGGCAACCAAACCTAAGGGCTTGAAGAGAGGCTTCTTGTCTTATTCATCGTCGAGTTGCATTCAGTTTTTCTTGTTACTATCTGTTGTTTTTGTTACTATCTGCTATTTCTTGTACTTCTATTACTTCTTTTTCTGGACTGCCTTGAGTCGAGGGCCTTCCGGAAACAGCCTCTCTACGTTTCAGGTAGGGGTAAGGTCTCTGTGCACTCTGCTCGCTCTACCTTCCCCAGACCCCATAAAATGGGATTATATTGGGTTATGTTGTTGTTGAGTTGTATTCACTTGAAATCACCAGTGTTCAGTATTGGCTTCTAAGATTACTGCTCTTTTTTTCCGGTTATTAGATAAGCAACGCAAGAAGACGTCCGAGAAGTTTTCCCGGAATTAGTGCAGTTACAACCTCTCACGGCCAGGGTTATCAAAAACTAACGTCTCACAGTCAGTCATATCCAGAAGTGCGATCAGATCGGGCACAAACACTTGTTTCTGTGAGATCCGAAGGATCTACCACATTGCGACAGAAAGCTGAAGTGCAAGGAGAGGATAAAGACATCAGTATTCAACTTCCAAGCACACCAATTGAAGAAAGTCATGCAAGAGAGGACTCGAGTGATGATTCTGGTGGCGAGGATGAGCATCTCATTAGAATTGATTCGGGAAGACCAAGCTTTCCTCAATGGATCACAGAGGAAGATAAAACATCATAAGGCACGCATTCTGTAATTTTGTGTAACCAAGTCAGCATCTTAGCTTGAAGAACAAGGACTTCTTCCTCTGGTCTAGCATAGTACCTGTCGGAGTGAGACCGGACACAATGCAATCTGAGACTTCCCACTACGTGATTATGAATACTACTGAGAGTGTCGTTTCGTGTATCCTTCTTCTGGTCTAGGATAGTACGCTGTCGGAGCAAGACCAGACACAAGGTGATCTTGAGCCTTTGCACACTCTGATTGTGAATACTGAGAGTGTTGTTTTGTGTATTGTTTTATGTTTGAATAAAGTGGTACAGTTACATGAGAGCTTTTACCAGTGTGTTCTTCAACAAGTTCAAGTGAATAATGTATCTGTCTTAGTACACAAGGAAAAGAAATGCTACTTGTATTGAGGAAGTTATAAAGTTACTTTTATATCATGGTCTCAATTTTCTGTTGTAACTGGTTTGTTTCCAGAAAAGCTCTTCTTCATAGATGTCTAAATGAAGGGGAGTCCTGGAGTAACTGGTATAATTGCTTTCATGTGATCAGGAAGTTACGGGTTCAAGCTGTAGAAACAGCCTTTTGCACAAATGCAGGGTAAGATTGTGTGGCAATAGACCCTTGTGGTTCGGCTATTTTCGAATCCCTTGCATAGCGGGAGCTTTAGCACCAAAATAAAATTTGGAGTTACAAGAAACTACAGAGTAATATTATGACTACCAATATTAAAAGGATAAGCTAGACAATTTGTAGTTCGAATGTCTAACTAAAATTTGAAGTTAATGGTCAAAAACACCCTAAATTATCCCCATTTTTCGAGTATTATATCTGAACTATCACGTGTGTGAGTTTCCTACCTGAATTACCACCAACTATTTATCAAAAACACACCTCAATTATTAATACCCACTTTTCCTAAAACTCAAACATTTAACAGTTGAGGTGTGTTTTGATAAATAGTCGGTGACAGTTCAGGCAGGAAACTCACGCACGTGATAGTTCAAATATAAAACTCAAAATATCAAGATACTTTAGATGTATTTTTGACTCTAACCGAACGCGAAATAAAATAATCTTAAACCAGAAACGCAGAGGTACAATCTTGACTTCATCAAGACTCATTCTCACCAAAAAAAAAAAAGCACACACAAACATAGAGAGAAGACTCATTCAGAGAGACCAAAAAAATAACAAAATAAAAGTATAAAAACTTAGAATTTTAGTCATTTTGGCAAATAACTTGACTTTACGCGGCTTACGCGTTACCCTCAATTCCCATTTCGTATATATATAACTGACAGGTCGGTGCTTTGTTAAAACACACACAAATATTATTCCAACATTTTCCCTCTCTCTGTTTTTTAGATTCTCGTGATTCGGTCCTTTTCTGAATTCCGCACATAGTTACAACTTTACTCCGTCGCATTGTCCTTTTTAATAAAAGTCTCAAGTTAGAAGCTTGCAGTCCAGTCTTTTTCTGAACCCCGTATATAACGAAAGTTTTAGTACACTACATTGTCTTTTTTACTAAAAGCCTGTAAGTTAGATCCTTGTGGTTCGGTCTTTCTCGAAACTTCATTTATAGCGAAAAGCGAAAATTTTAGTGCATCCAACTTTTCTTTTTATTAAAAAAGTCTTTAAGTTAGATTCTTGTGGTCCGATCCTTTCTTGGACCTTCATACATAGCGAAAGTTTTAGTGCATCAAACTTCCCTTTTAACTAAAATCTTCAAGTTAAATCCTTGTGGTCCAGTCCAAACTTTTTCTGGACTCTACACTTAGCTGGAGTTTTAGTACCCCACACTGTCCTTTTTACTAAAAGCTTTCATCCTTTGTGGTCCAATCCTTTCTTGGATCCTGCACATAACGAAAGGTTTAGTCCACTATATTGTCCTTTTTACTAAAAACCTCAAGCTAGATCTTTCGTGGTCCGATTCTTTTCTGGATCCAAAACATAGCGAAAACTTTAGTGTATCGGACTGTTGTTTAGACTAAAAGCCCCAAGTTAATTAAAAAGTCAATATTGCAATAATTATTACCCAGTCATTAATTAATGGCAGTCAACGACGAACTCCGGCGCCGGCAGACAGTATACGCCGCGGCAGCTGCGGCGGAGCCACCACGTTGGATACCGGAAAGGGGTCAAGTTGTGAAGAATGCAATAAGAAAAATATTCTCATGCTTTTCATGTCAACAACGTCGTTCTAGACATTCTCCTACTGTTTTTGCTTCACAATGATTTATATTCGAGAGTCGAGACGTATTCAGGATTTGAAATTTATTTGACGAGCAATAACAACAACAACAACATACCCAGTGTATCAAAGTGGGGTCTATGAGGGTAAAGTGTACGCAGTCCATACCACTACCTCGGATGAAGTAGAGAGGTTTTGTTTCCGATAAACCTGACTCGGGAAATTTGACGAGCAATGATTATATATATTGTGTAAAAGGTTTTTTCAAGCATTTAGAGTTAATTTATAAGATAATGGAATTAATAGTGAAATATTTATTCATATTAAGTGAATTTATTAAATTGTGGATCAAGGATTGGACAAATGAATTTATCATCATATGTGTATGAACTTTAGGCAAAATTTCTTGAACATTAGGTAAAAAAAATTGGAATTCAGATAAAAATTAGTGGAATTCAAAGTTCAAGCAAAAATAGCTAAACGTGAGCCATATGAAAATTAGATTTTATCAAACGTAACAATAGATATGCATTGTCTGAAGTATATTATGGAGTGGATAGACTATTATAATTTATACGCACTCAAATATAACTTAAATGGTGACCCCGAAATCAGATACATGTGGCTGCAGCATCCATTGCTATGGTGTGCTTGAGAGTTGAGATGATTTGTATAGTAAATGATAAATTCTTCAAGGTTAACCACATGGGCCGTGGCCCAAGTAATATATTGGGCCTAGCTAGCATTTATGAATAGTATGAAATTATGTATTGGCTAGTAAAGAACGTTCACATCAACAAGATGAATGTAGCAGAGATGAGGATGTGTGGAATATACTAAGAGAGATATGATTAGGAATAAAGTTATACGGGGCAAGGTGCATAAGAGTGGTTTCTGTGGAGGACAAGATGCGGAAGTAAGATTGAGATTATTCGAGCACGTGAAGATGAGGTGTACGGATGTACCAGTTAAAAGATGTGAGACGTTGGTTAATTTATCAAAAATAATCTCTCTACCCCATAATGATAAGGATAAACTCTACGTACATTTCATCATTCCCAAACCATACAAGTGGAATTACATCTCCAAATCCATTTCATGGGATTTGACATCATAATGACGTGGGAACTGCATACTTTTGACGTCATTACTATTTAACAAAGAAATAAAAATAAATGAAATGAAATACCAAGCACACATAACACATTGTAAAAGTAAATAAAATCCCAAGGACACAAAATAAAAGTGTATATTTATTGTATTCTGAAAGAGAATCTAATTCTCTATTCATTTGGGATTTGAGAAAAAGTAAAAGGTTGAGGGATATATTCTCACATATATCTAGGTTTATTTTATTTTTTTCTTCTTTGCTTTAATAACAATACTTTATTTTTCTTTTACTCTTTTTGCTACTTGTCTTTTCCTTTATTTTCTTTCTTTTTTATGTCTCTAAATTCAAGTAATAAAAAGTAGTTCTAGTACTTGAATCCCAAAGTATTTTCCTAGTTTGCAAGCTAGAAATACAAAACTTTAAATTTCTTCTACTTTCTCCGTTTCATATTAGTTGTCATATTTCACTTTTCGAAAGTTAATTTGACTAATTTTCAATGCTAAATAAGATTAAATTAAATTTTAAAATTATAATTTAACTATTTAAATACTATACGAAAAGTATACAATTATTCTCATGTCAATATGGTGAAAAAGTATATTTTAAAATATTGATTAAAGTTAATCTAATTTGACTTTTGAAAAATGAAACACTACAATATTATGAGATGGAGGGACTAGGGAATACTACAGTTGGATTTGTTCCAGTTGAGCACCTAAACACATGATAAGCAGATAAACAGATAAAGTGTTCCTAGTAGGTACTTTCAATTCAAATTTTGAAGAAAAAAAAAGATTCGGAGTGTTCTTAAGTATCTATTAGGTAGTTAATTAATCACATAAAACATATCATCTCTTATAAGTTTACACATTAGCCTCAATTGGAACAGGCGAGGTTTTACGGCTTATTGACAAATACAAATAATTAAAGGAGATGACATATTTAAAGTAGTTAATCAACTTAATTATATAATGAACACATGAGAAAACGCATAGAAGTTTTTTTCAAATTTGAACTGAATGACTAATTGGACAAATAAAAGTGATCGGAGCGATAATATTTTTGGTGTATTATTTTGTAAAATAAACAAGTGGATTAATTATACTTCACACTTAAATAACAACAACAACAATATACTCAGTATATTCCCATAAAATGAGTGTAATGAGGGTGAATGTACGCAAACCTTATTTTTACCTCATTGGTGAGATAGAAAGGTTGTTTCCGATAGATTCCGGCTCAAGAAAAAACCAAACCACACTTGTATAAATTCTTAGGGGAAAAAAAAGGAAAAAATATTTCTAATTTCTATGGCATTAGATAAAATTTGGAGATCTGACCTCCTGACTAAAATTTCTTTATTGAAGTGAGGAACTATAGTCTTTATAGAAAGTCAAATCAATAACTCTGTTTAAAGCTGAGCAAATAGCCTCCAAAAGTCATTAACTCATTTCAGAAATAAATCTAAAAGTTAAAATTGAATGTCATATTCCAATACTTTTACAATAATATATTCAGTGTTTCTTGAACTGTCGGAAATAACCTCTCTATCTTATCTCTGAGGTAGTGGTACAAACTGCATATACTTTATCCTTCTCAGAACCCACGATGTAAAAATACAATGAATAATGTTATTGTTGTTATTGTCATTGTTGTATATTCAGTGTGCCTAAAAAAATTAAAGTGTACGCAGACCTTATTTTTACTTTAGAAGGTTGAGAATTTTTCTGATAGATCCTCAAACCCCTAAAAAAGGCAAAGCAAGTAAAAATAGATAACAATAATAATAACAACAACAACAGAAACAAAAAACCATGACAAAATAATTCAAAGTTACCATAAATAAATCCTACATCTTTGTACTTTATCATAGTTCTACTTATATCTCTTATAATAGTCATATATGAAACAAAATAGGTCCAAACTTTGACTTAGTTATCACCATAATAATGTGTTCAGTACCAGTGATACTTTGTTTGATTTCACATGTATTTAATCAACTCAACACTTTTTTTTTTAAAAAAAATTCAAATTAGATTATAGCCTATAAGCTTAATACATTGATGTTCAAGTTGTGGAAATAATCTCTGATAGAAATATAAGATAAGGTTACGTATAATAGATCCATGTAATCCAATCTTTCTTCGAACACCGCATATCGCGAGAGCTTTAGTGGACAAGGTTGTGCTTCTTTATGCTTAATTCATTGACGGATTCTCAAACTTATCAACAAATTTTATTTAGATATTCGAACTACAACTTGTTCCAGTCGAGTATATCTGAACACATGACAATGGGTTCCTATTAGATATTTTCCGTGCAAGTTTTGAATTACGTAAATAAGTAAATCGCTTAAAATATATCACCTCTTTTAATTATATGAATTAGTCTTACTAAGCCATACTAAAACCTTAAACTTATACTTCCAGTTGAGGATAATCTGTCTAATTAAAGAGGATAACATGTTTTAAATACTTTAACTTATCTATGTAACGAACATTTAAGATAACTAGCGAAAGTTTTTCTGAAATTTGAATCATATACTAGCAGATTTTCCACAGATGGACACCTAACGTATTAAATTATTGATACCTACTATAAAGAAATAATTTTTTAAAAAAAATATTTGTGCATAGAAATGTCAAATGTCCTATTTTTACCTAACCAAAACTAATAATTGTTTCAGGAAAAGACGAAAACTTAGATAGTATTTGCATAGGTCTGTTTAATTAGTTTGCCATACAGCTATCAGATATGCCTGCCATAATTGTTACAATTTAATTAATTAATTAGTCAATTAATTAATACACTATTTATAAAGTGCTTTTGCATTATCAGAAAACATCAAAAAACTAATAAATAGGTAATAGTCTATAAAAAAATATAAAAAAAGCAAAATACTTGTTAGATACTTCTTGATGTTTGTAATTTTTGAATTTAGTGCCCCAACTTGTATATTTGACCTATAGTTAGAGAACGACATATATACTAGGTCTTGTGAATTCCTCATAAGCGAATTCAGAATTTAAATTTTAAAAATTTATTTTTTTAAGGTTTTAAACATTATAGCTCGTTATATATTTGAAGTTATTAATTCATATTTACTATTTATATAATTAAATAAATTTTTACATATAAAATTATATTTTACATAAAAGTTTTGAGTTCAAGAACTCACATCTAGAATGGTATATCCGACCTTGGACTTGCATGCATGCCAGACAAAATGGTGGCATCAGTTTTCATTTTGACACCTTAACTGAGAGGTGTACTTATTAGGCACTCCAATATCGTACAAAATGTGTCTATTTAAGTCTCTTTGATACATCATTTTCTTCATACATTTGCGTTAAAATATTTTTATTGAATCGAATTCACCTATAAAGACGATAGTTAAGTTATTTGCCTATTAGCTAATCTTTCGCCTAAACTTAACATGTGCATAGCTATAAATACACCAATATGGGTGTAAAAAAATCGCTTTTATTCATTGAGTAAAGAGCGATGTTACATAAAGCTCCGATCCAATTCGTACATATTATTGACTGGTAATTCAAATCGTGATTTAGAGTTTCAATTCGTGACCTCCTGATTACATAATAATAACTTTTTCAGTTACGACAAGACTCTCGGATCCATCCTTCAATCATTAATACTCTCTATTTTACTAATAATAGATTTCAAATTAAGCACACGTTAGTCAACATAAAACTAATGATTAGGGTCCCTACCCATTAAAATTTAAACATAGGGTGATGATTTTCTTTTTTACCAAATCTTGTTTTACCAATTGTTACATAGAATGACTTGACCTTTTTATTAGTTTTATTATTGGAAATGGTCCTCCTTTTATATTTTTATGAAACTTATAGTAACATGTGCCACCTATGATAGCTACTCATTATAATTTGTACATATTTATAAAAATGTATGGACTATAGAGTATGGACCTTCCACTCACATTATTATTTAATTAGTGCAAGTAGCACAAGTGCAAGCATATTCAAAACAAACAAAAAAAAAGGTTAGAAATCTTTACTAATCATAGTGATAATTAACTTTACTTTTATCTCATGAAAACATCATTTGTGTCTTTGGTAATAGTTGTTGTCGTAAATATGTTTTAATTTAACTGAACATAAAATTTAAATTGACAGAAGAATTTTAAATTAATAATATGTGTAACAAACTAATTAAATGTACCTAAAATTGTGGTTTTAAACATGCTATGCAAAATAATATCGAAATTAAAAAGTTACTAAATATGAAAAATAACATTCTTTTTGAAATAGACTAAAAATCGAAAAAAAGACACATAAATCGAACACTTAGTGCCCATTTGGCCATGGATATTTGCCCTTTTTTACCGAATATTAGTTTGTAAAACTTTTTGGGTAGTATAAAATTGTTATAATTTTTGAAATTCAATTTCTCCAAAAGGTTGTTTTACTAATCTTAAATCACTCATAAAAATTCAAATATAACTCCAATTTGTATTCACGGTCAAATACTCATTCTAATTTTCAAATATTATTTTAATCTTTTTTCACGGTCAAATACTCATTCTAATTTTCAAATATTATTTTAATCTTTTTGTCAAATATTACTTTCTTACCAAATTTCACAATTTTTATGTCGGAATGTCCACTTAGAATATTGATAAATAAAATAAATATTACCAATATTGTTTATCCATACAACAACTGTTATTGTCAAGGAATTTTTTTTATCAACCTTTACCTTTTTCTTTTTTTCTCTCTTTATTTTTCTTTTTTTCTTCTGGTTCTTTTTTTCTTTTCTTTTTCTTTTTCCTTTACCAAATTTCAACTTATTATATTAAGCCTTAGGATGCAATAGTCAAAGGGATATTTCACTTTAATCACATGCATTGCTTTCCTCCTATTATCTCTTTTTATTACAACAACCTGCCACTTTTCTTTCTTTTTTTTTAAAAAAATAATACTCCATATATTTGCAAAAAAAAAGTTAAACCTTACACTTATTTGATCATATTAATTTATTGGTGTAACATAATTGTCAACATGATGCAAAGGGACTACTTAGGGGTAAAAAATTTAACGAATATTAAGTTAAACTATTCTAGTATCACCGGTAGGGGTGGTTGAATTGGTGCAACATGTAGTACTTCATAAGAAAGATCCAAGATCGATTTTTCTGCCAACATCTCTTTTCAATCGAGCTCATCACACTGTGTTTGTCTAATGCGTTTACGTCTTACGTTTGATTTGCGAACTATTGCACAAGAGAAGGATAGCCTCGTGCGCACCCTCAGAGTAACAGTTGTCGATTTTTCTGGGGTTCCAAAAAAAAACACACACATTCAATTGTCGATATTGTGTTATACTATTTTGATAGTATTACTCAATATTTGAGGACAATACATCCCATTCTTTGTTTACTAGTTCTATATTTTAATTTACGTGACACTTTCTTTTTTAATCATTTTCAAAAAAAACGACACACTTTTGAATTTGAAACAAGTAACTTTACACTTTTCATATCATCATCCTTAACGAGAAGTTCTTATAAGTTATAACCACACAAATGTTATGACACGTTTAACGCTATAAGTTTTCAAAAGTATTATATAACCCTACATAATAATATGAAATATTTTAGTCCATAAATTTTTTTAAAAATATATTTCTTTTTAAAATTTCGTATTAATTCTAATCATGATATATAAATTCAAAGGAAAAGTAAGATTTTAATTGAATATTATTAGGACCTTTCTCAGTCTCAAGTTAGTGTCTTTTTCAACTTTTATCAGATATGTAGATTTAATCTAACAAGATCCTTTTAAAGATCAAAATAGTACTTAAGAAATCTTCAATTGTCAGAAATAAAATTTTAAAAAGCAAAACATGTTTCATTCTAAGTAATTCTCAGTAACAAACATAAAATCTGTACATCCACTTACCTCCAATATATCTATACATTTCATACATAGCATGTCACAGGAGCGAGACGAGATCCCTTCATCTTGGAGGGACCTCGTCTAAGTTGTCAAAGATATATTAACCACCTTCCCCCCCCCCCCCACCTCCTCTATTTACGAACCTATATTTCATTAAACAAGCAAAATATAAAATATAAAATTACATATTCTCCTTTAATTTCACCTTCCTATCCGATCCTAGCCCGAAAATTTATCAAAATAAAGAACTAAAACCCAACCCTAGCTAGGTACGTCCGTCTATATATCTCTTGTGCTCACCCTCGAGTCCTTATAATTGTAATTGTCCCTCTCCCTTGTGTATGGATTTTAGTGAGTGCGACCACCGTCTTGCCGGACAACCCTGGTCCGGCAGGAGATACGGTCGGGCGACATGCAAAGTCCCCGACCGGATGTCTTACGGGCCGGGTCGGCCTCATCAGAATCCTCTCATTAATGTCATTTAGTGTCACATCCCCTTCTTGCCCTCCTGGCTTCACTAGTCCAAATGGATACACAATTTTTCCAGCCATCCTTTTCTTGCTTCTCTTTTGATCACCTCCTCCTTCAATAAAAAGAAAATTAAGATCACTAATTAAACTAAAAAAATGACAGTTTGGTGCACAAAATATTCTGAATTAAAGCAGGGTCCGAAAAAGAATCACACTTCAAGAAGTGCGATGTAGACATCCTACGCTAGCAAGTATTAGTGATTGTTTCTATGAATCAAACTTGTAACGTCTTTGTAATTAAATAATAAATTAATTGCCTTACAGTTAAGACATAGTACAAATTCAAAAGAAAGTCAACAACATTATTGGTTACTTTTTGACTTTTTAGTATCCAATATATTTTTACCATTTAAACATTTTTCTTTTCACTCAATATTTGCTATACAGAAAAAAAAACATAATTAAAGAGATTTAAAAACAGAGAAGAATAAAATTATGCTTTGTGCTATAAGTTTTTAATCCTTCCTTGAGTTAGAAGAAGGGGAAATTTAGAATAAAAATTGTAATATTAGTTGAAAATTCTGATATAAAGTCACACTTTAATTAATGGTATAGACTTTAATGGGGAAAAAAAAATTTGAAAATGGAAAATGCTATTGTCTTTTCATTCAACATTTCTTGAAAAAAATCCCACCACAAGCAAGATTGTCTTTCGAAAGCTAGGTTGCTCGAACTCTTCAATAATGTCTACGGGTGTGTTAGATTCTTTAAAAGTAGTATATTTTTTGGAGGATCCGACACGATGTGACAATATTTTTGAAGAGTCCAAGGGAAAAAAAAAAAGAAGATAGGCTAGTGTGATCTTATTATTGAATTCAGGGATAAAGTTAAAAATGTAATCATGAGTTCGGTAAAATTCAATAACTTTGACCATAATTCTACATTCTTGTTACAAACAATCCACATAATATTTACAACAATTTATCTAAAACTCAAACCGCATTCTTTAATATTCAAAATTCATAAATTTAAAATTCTAAAGGGAAATGAGAGAGTTACCATATTGTAAGGGTACTTGTTTATGAGTATTGTTATTATGATGAGATGATGATGTTGGTGAAGAAGATGAATAATAATAAGTTTCTGATATTGCTTCCTCCTTGGAATATTCTTCACTCATTTTGCTCATTGGATCTCCTGTAATTAATCATTAGAATAAATTATCATTAATTTTAATCATAACACAAATTAATTAATTATATTTCTTCTCTTACATTTCAATTTAATGTCCAAATAATAACGGCTGTTACTAATCATAATTAGTCCATCCTATAACGGTTCTTTTTTGAAAAATGAATTTGACGAGATTTGTCAAAAATAATTATGAATAATGTTTAAGTTGTATGCATTGACGATGTAGAAAAATATCCGTGTAATTAAGATCAATTATTAAGTAATTATGGATAAATCTATACATTTATAGTGTAAAAAGAATATTTATACCGTCTGTGTACAGTCAAATCGCTGTTTGTCGGGACATGCTTTAGTAGTTATAACGAAATGATGTTATAGATACACATAATATAATATGAAAGCCATTTCAAAAGAGCTTGACCACTATAATGAAGATGATTGTTCTAGAGAAGTCTGACGGTGTAATTTAAGTCCTTTTAAAAAGAAAAGAAAAATCATAGGAAATAAAAGAGAATATCTACATTTATTTAATTACAGGGGAAATTGCTATTGCCTCTTAAACACCAAAGGAATTCAATTCCATTTCTAAATTAATCAAACAAGAGAAATATTTAACTATAATGAGATAAAATTAAAATATTAAAAGGGAATTAAGAATTGGAATTACCAGAAAAGCTATCACACTTAGTTATCTGGCTAAATGAATCATAATCCTCAGAAAATTGTTGGTCCATTGTGGAACTCCACAAATTCTGTAATAACACATAAAATAAAAACAAAAATTGAATTACAATTCAACAAAAAAATATTGTCATAGAACCAAGTAATTAATCAGAGGTCTCGGATTCAAGTCCTAAAAAATGAAAAAAAATCATTGAGAGCACCGCCCTCAGAAACGGGATTTACAATGCGTGAATCTGAATTTAGTCAAATGCCAATGCAGATACCGGATAAGGAAAAAAATTAATGTGATTATTGTACCTTAATGGAATTGTTTGAGTCATTAGTTTGATAATTCTCCTTCTCTTCATCATCATCAAACAATAACAAACGTCTTCTTTTTGAGTTGAATTTGAATAAAGCATCTTGTAGATATCCACTTGATAAGTCACAATCAAGATTTGACAAAAATGGTGGAGTGCTCTCCATAACTATATATACCACCAAAAAAAAAAACAATAAAAAAAATTAGCAGGGGCGGAGTTAGAGAGGCGGGAAGGAATTCATTCGAACCCCTTCTCTAAAAAATTACATTTTAGATAACATGTTGCCTCGAACAGTTGAACCCTCTTTGCCAAAAAATCATGTTATATATCCCTATGTAGCAGTATTGAAAATTTTGCCTTCACCACTGTTCGTTAAGACACATAAGAAATTGGAGAATAAGAAGAAGAAGAGTGGACAAAACTCATTTGTTGGCGAAGCTAGAGGGACAGAAGGGGGTTCAACCAAATCTTTTCGTCGAAAAATCACTAATGTTTTCCAAAATAAAAAAATATATATATACAGTAAATGTTGAATTATAACTCGAATATTAAGAGAGAAAATAAAGAGTGAAAAAGTAGGGTAGAATTTTACATGGAGAGATGTCATTGTTGAAAACTTCAAGGCCATGGAAGTCACAACCTAGGGAAGAGAAGCTATGGAGATTGTTGTTGTAAGCAATTGAGTGAAGGTCACCCATTTTCTTCTTTTGGTTGATTGATAATTTTTTTGTGATGCAGAGAAGATTTAGTAGTACTCAGTATGTATGTTACAAATGTGTCATCTAGTATTTAAGTAGAGACAAAAGGTGTGGCCCACAAGATAGAAAAGAAAAAAGACAAGGTGCAAAAAAAAAATAAAGAAGAAATAGTTGGTGAAATTCTTAAATAGGGAATCAAATGTTTTAAAAGAAGATTTTGGGCATAATTTTTAAAAAATTTGAGCAATAGAAGCAGTTTCTAATATTTGTATTAGGATTTAGGATAGACGGTTTATATCACATTTCTTGTGTTGCAGCTCTTTTCTAAATTGGATTGCATTTTTCTGGAAAAATAAATAAATTAAAACTTGTGACAACAATTATTATACTATATATGGTATGATAAATGAAATTTTCAAAACTTGTAATTAAACAGACGGATTCAGAATTTGATTTTTTATGAATTTTAAATATTAGGACAATAGAAATTTATTTTATACGTTTAATTAGTGAATTTCTCTTAAAATACATACAAGATTTACAAGCACGATACTTGTCTAGTTTCATTCTGCAATTTCAAGATCTTTATGTTGAATGCCATATTTTTCCTAAAGTTACTGAATTCTGTCGAAGAATTCATATGCTAAATTCTACCTCTGTCCTAATGTAACATGATGAGACATTTGTATTTTTATAAGATGAATGGGTAGGTAATAACTTACTTCAACATATACTTACACCAAACAAATAGATGACTTCCACATGTTATTTATGAATATTATCTATTTCTTATATTCTCCACTCATTTTTTAAAAATTCCCAAAATTTGTCCTCTTGTCTTTTAATTTCTCTAAGGTAGCTATCATATAGTTTTGTTTTTGTCTGGAAAACTAGCCTCCAGGTTTTATTGGGAACTTATCCTCCTTGACATTTATTTCATTTATTGTTATTTTGAAGGAAAACAACATTATTGATCCTTCAATTATTTATGAATTCTATTTTCAGTCCTTGTGACATATAATTTAGTATATTTAATTTTAAATTAATTAAAATATGTGTTTTTATCCCTTTATGACAGATACATGTTATATTTAAATTATTTCTAAACATATAGTACCCTTAAATATGAAGTGCATTACTAGTTTAACATTACATATATGAATAATTCAATAATGGAACAGTACATAATTAAGAAAGTTTATATAAGTATTCACGAGTAAATGAATCAAAAGTGCATATTTTAATTAATTTAAGGTTAAATATACTTAGTCAAACATTACAAGAATTAACATTAGAATTTATCAATAATTAAGGGATCAAAAATGTTATTAATCCTATTTTTAATCAATATCAAAGTTTTTTTTTTCTTTTAAAACAATTAATAAAGTTATTTCTCTTTTTCTTGACTATACTATGGATTATTTTTTCTTGAGTCGAACATATATTGGAAACAACCTCTTTATCCCTGAGATAGAAATAAAATCTTTGTATATTTTATTAATCTTTCCGACTCTACTTTGTGAAATTACGATGAGCATTCTATTATTGTTGTTGTAATAAAGTTATTTCTCATTCAGAAATTCGAAACATTACTTTTCCTTATTAAAGTTTTTTTCAAAATTCTTGGTCCTCATGTAAGGTGTAAAGTATTAAGGGAACAAGAAAAGAAATAAAGTGATCAAATGTAATCATGATTTTAGAAGAAGCAAAATTCAGTCAACTGCCAGCAAGCAACAAGTAAGCAAAATTTATTTAAAGAAATGAGATTTTGTGGAGTAATTTTTTTTTTGTTTTCCATGCAATGTTCAGTACCCAATATTGGAGCCTGATTAATCTAAATTCACATCGGAAAGTCCCACTATGAGGGGTACAACGCTTTCTACCAAAGGTAAATTCATATACAAGATTCGAATCCGAGACCTCTGGTTAAGGATGAAGGAGTACTTAACCTCCATCACAACCTTTGGTGGTGTGATTTTTATTTCTTGGGATTCGTTAAATAATTCAACTTTTTAAAATTTTGCATGATTAAATAAGTGAGTATGTGGGGGACTAAATAATTATTGCAGTGCTTATGATATCATTTTGTTGGCAATGCATGAAGGGACTGCATATTTTTACATGCTTCATAGACAAACAAAAATTCAAATTCAGCTTTTTCATCTTTCTTGCTTTTTTTTCTCCTTTCTTTTACTTTATTTTTTTTTGACGTTTTCTTTCCTAAAATCCAATGGATAAGAATTTTGAGTAATAACATGATGAAGAGTTCTTCTGTTGGAGTATCCACATTAATTTTTTTTTTGTTTCCCCACTTGGTGTTTGATATTCGTATTGAAACTCGACAAATTCAAATTCAAGTTATGTAAGGCCCATTAAGAGGGAAGTGTTTGATATCTCTTATTAAAGATGGAGGGACCCTATTCATTCCACTACAACTCTTAGTTGAGAAAATGAACAATTATAGAACTCAAACTTGTGAATTAGTTTTTGAAGTTGAATTAAATCTTTAGTGTATTTCCTTAGTGTCATTTAGAAATTCAAGACTTTTCCATCTTCTATTAGAAAAAATGTAGAAATTCATGATTTTTGAATATTAAGTTAGGCTTAACAAATTCATACATTGTATTGGAGTAAGTGGATGAAATGAAGGCTCGCGTTCGAGAGATAAGAATGCATCATAAGGTTTAGAGGTAAATTTTAGTGATGGTTAGACTGACACTATTATACAGGGAAGAAAGCTGGTCAGTCAAGAACTTCCACGTTTAGAAGAAGAATGTACCAGTGATGAGAATGCTCATATGGATGCGTGGGTGTAGGAGAGATATGATTAGCCAGTGGCGGAGCCACCTTATGGCTAGGGGGTTCATCCGAATCCCCTTCGACGGAAAATTATACTATTTATACATCGTTAAAATTATATTTTATGTATATATAGTTGATGTTGAACCCCCTTCTGCTAGTTCGTGTGCTTACTTATTTCGATTTTGAACCCCCTTATTAAAAATTCTGGCTCCGCCACTGTGATTAGCAACGAAGTTATATGGGGCAAGATGGGAGCAGCCCCAATGGTAGACAAGATGAGGAAAGTAAAGGTTGAGATGGTTTGGACATGTAAAGAGGAGGCTTGTGGATGTCCCAGTAAGGAGATGCGAGAGGTTGACTATAACATGAGTTAGGAGATCGAGGTAGAAATGGGACAAAGAAGAATTACAGGGAATCTATTAGACAAGACCTGACACAGTTTCAATTTATTGAGAACATGACCCTAGATAGGAATGTGAGGTCGAAGATTAGGCTAGAAGTTTAGTAGGTAATCGAGTTTTACCGCACTTTGTGTTGAAGAGCCAGGGGGCTAGTCTGTCATACTGATCATATAGTGACACATTACATTACAAATGGTTCACTGTTTTAATTTATTGAACTTTAGAACATTTCAGAATATAATGTTCATTTGCATACATTATATTCTGAAATGTCCTAGTGATTTGTCAGTTCTTCATAGACATGTTTTAGATTTGAGTTTGGACTTCACTTTGAACGAACCCATAAAATTTTAGTCTCAAAAGTTGAAATAATCCTAGCAGTTCGTTAGTATTTGTGACCAAATCCTGGTGATCACCAGAGGCGAATTTAGGATTTGAAGGTGTTAGGGTTTTTGCTCTGATTTTCTTACCAAAATTGAGTTTTATTTTTCTTGAAAGGAAAATAAAAGTAATATCATAATTACTTTTACTTTTCCTAAAAGGAAAATATAAAACTCTTTCATATTTGGCTAACCTCTTTCTTGGAGAAAAGTTTTTGAACCTCTATAAATAGAAAACCCCTCTTCTCAATACAATAACACAACAAAATCCATAATGTAGTCATTAAAGAGTCTTGTTTAGAGGGAGATTTCTCCCAATAGGTTTTATGCTTTTTGATATTAGTTTCATAATATGTAGGTCGTTTGACCAAACCATATCAATAATATGCTTTTTAGTATTGTTTTATTTGTCATCTAATTTATCGCCGACGTGGTTTGCAACTAATAGCTTCCGCATGACGTCCAACCGATTTCGAACCCAACAAGTGATATCAGAGCCTACGGTTCAAAGGTCCAATGGTTTGGTGAAACGAGATTAAAAACAGGTTCAAAGCGGTTTCAAATCAAGCTGCAACCAATTTGATGATAATGAAGATTTTTGTCCAACTACATGTGGAGAAAAAGTTTCAACCATATTTTCAACATACCTGCTGCTGCATTTTTTAAAAATAAAAATAAAATATTAATTTTTAACCCATTTTTAATCATGATATTTTAAACCTTATTTTTAACCATGGCAAGTAGCAGTGAGATGAAGATTATGTGTAAAACGAAGATCGTATATGCAAGTGAAGAAGGCGGATCAAATTTTGTCAAGAAAATCAAGCCAAAAAGGGGAGATTTGTTAGGGTTTTTGCCCTGATTTTCTTACCAAAATTGAGTTTTATTTTTCTTGAAAGGAAAATAAAAGTAATACCATAATTACTTTTACTTTTCCTAAAAGGAAAATATAAAACTCTTCCATATTTGGCTAACCTCTTTCTTGGAGGAAAGGATTTGAACCCCTATAAATAGAAGACCCCTCTTCTCATACAACAACATAATAGCATCCACAATGTAGTTGTTAAAAGAGTCTTATTTAGGAGGAGATTTCTCCCAATAGTTTTTATGCTTTTTTGATATTAGTTTTAATATGTAGGTCGTTTGACCGAACCATATCAATAATATATTTTTTTTTTAGTATATTTTTTTGTCGTCTGAATTATCACCTCTATGGTTTGCAAATTATAAGCTTCCGCATGACGCCCTCTCGATTTCGAACCCAACAGAAGGTTGCGGGTGCCACTGTGTTTAAAACAAACTTTTTGACGGACATATTATTAGGGCGTAAATTTAGCGAGTTTGAACCATTTTGGGATAATTTAGTTCGATTTATAAGATTTTTGGTAGATAACAAATATACGATCATCGAACTAAAATGAGCTTTATACGATCCAAAATTTAATTTTTGATCAAATTCTATTGAACAAAATTGAGAAAACATAAGCAAGAAAACTAAATTTTTGAATAGGCACACACACCTTCAATTCAAACATAATGTACTTAAATCGTGGTAACTCGCAAATCGTAACTTATGCCGAGTTCTATAAAAAAAAATAAGAGCCAAAGCAATTTTTATGAGCGACTTCATCATCTTACAAGTAAAGAGAACTATTTTCGTTACAAAATTCACAAATTATCTACACAAACACTAATTAAAAAAAACTAATTTGCAAACAAAAACAAAAACTCTTAATAAAATGCATTGGTAAAATCCAAGAATAAGTAAATGAACTAACACAATATGGCTCCTGCCCCTCTTTCCTTCGTTTAATCTTATTCAATAGATAAAATGTATATAGGAGGGATAAAAGGGAGAAAATATTATAATCCATTCAATTAAATTTTTGAAGATTTGAAAAAAATAAATAAGGAGATAATATCGATAAATAAACTAATGGATGGAATGCATCGGAGGAATCGTGGAATTAGAAAAAGAAATTAAAAAAGGTAGAAAAGTAAAGATAAGTAGAAAAGGAAAACAAGAAGAAAACAATCAGTGCTTGTGAAATGAAAAAAGTAAAAAGAAAGGTAAAATGTGGAAAATGAGAACATTAGCGGGATTTGAACTCAGGCAAAGGGTCTGGCACCCTGAGCGGCGTTTATCATGCTATGGGTGCCAACCTTTTCTAATATATCATAAATACTAAAATTCCTATATGTATATAAAATTTCTAATTGAGGGACCGGGTGCCGTGACACCCTCTCCCTCCCACGTAAATCCGCCCCTGGTGATCACCATAACATGATCAATGTATTACAGTGATCATCTGGTTTTGGCCAGAAATCCTGACGATCATCATAACTTGTTAAGACAAGTCTCCTGCGACTCACTTGGATTTTGCTCCCAATTATGGTGAATATGTTATTTTTCGCGTAGTTTCTTTAACAAGGGCAAAATAAAAAAGGTGACCCTGAAAAATTCTATTTGTGAAAATCACTCTATTAAGTTAATTAAGCAAATTTTAAAACACTATATGCATATATATTTCTTCTTCTTCTTTTCTTTCTTTGTAACTTTTTCATATTCTGACTTGTTTTCCAACTGTTTTCCTCCTTTCAAACTTTAGGTTTGTTTGTGGGGCTTCCTCTTTGTCATCTCAATTAGCATATCAAACCAAAAGTAAACAAAAGTAGACCCCAAAATCTTTTGAGAGTTTCCATGGGGTTGGTTAGCACTCCTATTATACTAACTTTAAGTGGGACCCACAATATGTCATGCTATGCTTTAGGTCAAATACTATCTTCGTCTCAAAATAAATATCGTTTTAGCTCTTTTCATGTCGACGAAGAGCTGCTAAGTTGCCCTTTTTATTAGATGTTACACTACTAAGAAAAAAATGATATTTTAATTTAAGGGGTCGTTTGGTGTGAGGTATAAGTAATAATAGTTCTGGAATAAAATGCAGGATTATTTTGTTTTGCATTTGGTTGGAGGTATTAGTTAGTCCCGAGAATATTTATTCCATCATTTACATCAAAATGATGAGATAAGTTATCTCATATACATGATGAAATATCTAATCTCGAGAATAATTATCCCGATATAACTCTTTCCCAGCCAAACGACCCCTAAGGGTACAATTGAAAATAAGAGTACTAATTATTATCTTGAATTTCTAACGTGACACTTATTTTGGAATGAATTCTTTTTATTGCTAAAATGAAACTTAATTTGGGATGAAGAGGTTGGTCTGTGGACCCATAGGTGAAGAATTTTGTAAGATTTGGGACCACATTTTTAATGGAATTTTCAAACATGGAGCAAGAAATTTGGTTTGTGTATGGTAAATGAGGGACATCCAAATTTGTGTGAATGACATTTATTTGTTTGTGATATTCCCTGTGACTCTCCGTCTCAATTTATATGACAAGTTTTAATTAGACATTGAGTTTTAAAAAATACTTCTTCCATTTATTTTTATTTGTCATTATTTTTCTAATTAAATTTTTATTTTTATTTATCACTTTTGACATATAAAGAAAAGACAAAAGAATTTTTTCTATTTTACCCATAGCATTAATTGTTTATTCTTCAAATCATTTTCAAGATGTATTGCTCTAAACATCAATTAACAGGGATAACATAGTAAAATAACTATATCAATAATTATTTTCTTAATGGGTATGTCATATCAAAAAGTGACAAGTAAAAATGAATGGAAGGAATAGAAAAACAATTGTGATTTGAGAATCATAAATATTGTTGTAAACCATCTTAATTACTAAAGATAAAATAAAAATATTAAAACTGAATTATCAAATATAACAACAACAACAACAACATGCATAGTATAATCCTACAAAGTGAGATTTGGGAGGATAGAGCAGTTGTTTCCGATATACCCCAGCTCGAAGACTTTGAAAAATAGCATGTCATTTTGTAATTTGTATTGGAAATAGAATAGGCTTAGATATAGGTCAAAATCAAATTATAGCTAACTTAGATATTGTAGGTATTGGTTCGTACTCCATAGTTTAAGCAAAATGTTTTGACTTTAATGTCAAATAAAGTACTTTTCTTTTCGTTTAAAAAAGAATGATCTAGTTTGACTTGACATG
Organism: Capsicum rhomboideum; assembly: GCA_031232105.1. NCBI lineage: Eukaryota > Viridiplantae > Streptophyta > Magnoliopsida > Solanales > Solanaceae > Capsicum > Capsicum rhomboideum. The sequence goes on along the minus strand of CP124719.1, from coordinate 2,303,624 downwards.
GAGTTTAAGAAAATAAAGAAGACTTTTGAATCTTGGCGTCCTAAATTAAAGTTATGACAAATGTACCAAAATACTCTTTAATCTTGTGGTCTTAAACATGTCATGTGAAAAGTTGAAATTAAAGTATTGTTAAAAAAGAAAAGGATTATTTTTTTTTAAACGGACTAAAAAAAATAGATCATTCTTTTTAAAACTAAGGGAGTTTTTCGTTTCATTGTTGTAATTTTTATAACTAATAATGTGGACATTCAATTAGTATACTCATATCTTCATCAAGCTGCTTAATTTCAATTTTTAACTTTAAGTAGCTTATATTAATTATAGTAATCTAAAAACATCTATTTTGTTTAAAAGTCAAAGATATTTTAACTAACCTATAGAAATATGTAATTCAGACATAACCAAAAGGAAAAAAAAAAATTGCATGGTACTCTGCGGGCACTTAACTTAATCAAGCGAACCAACTATATCAATATCCAATTCAAATATCGCATAAAACTCTCAATATTATGATAAAGTATATATCATAATGCAGAATAAAATATGAAATAACTCAAAAACAATCTTAAAATGCCCAATAATATAGTCATTGAACATCTAAACTTAATACAATCTTGGGACACATTCTGAACAAAATATAACAAATAGAAATAAAAAGACAGCATGAGCCTAAAAGCTAACTCATATGGTGTGAATTGTCTAAGATCATTTAAGACGAGTCGTGAAACATCAAATATATACATGCTTAGATCATCAATTAGAATATACAAATACTCAAAACGAGGGATTGAGTTATTACGTTCAAATCATATTTCATAATGCAATTTTTATGTTACGGAATTAACTAAGTATTTGATTAGGCTCTTGACCAGTTGATTATCGATAGACTAATTAATCTCAATTGGTCTTTTGGAGCATAATCATAGTGCTAATTTCATGAATATGTATTCAAATTGGAGCAATCATAACAAATGGACATGCACCCGTGGTCAACAATATATCCACTCGCAAATAACCCTAAGAGCAAAGAGTCAATGATTAGAGTGTTGCCATGGTCCAACATATGGGAGACGTTTGGTAGGGTGCATAAAAATAGTAACGAATATGGGGTATTAGTAATGTTGAGAACAGTAATATTAGAATTAGTTATGTTGGGGTTATTTCTTATTCATTGTTTGGTTTAGTATATTCAAGGACATTGTGTTATTTAACCATGTTTATACTTGTATTAATAATCCTAGTATATATTGCTAATACCATGGGTTGCTATTTTAGTTATACACCCTATTATACCGAATAAGATATATAATACATTGAAAACACTACCAACAAGGTATTAAATAATACCAAAACAATGTTGGAGTTCAACATCGGTGGGTTAAAAGGTCCTTGGTTTTTTTATTTGGTTATGGGCAATTCTACGCTCATTAGCTAACTTTGGAGATTGAGTTAGGTACAAGGACCATTTCTTTATCATGTTATCAGAGTCAGGCCCACGGCCCACCCAATTCATTGTTTCCGATGTTGCCCCCACCCGATCTTATATTGTCCACGCTCCAGATGCCCAATCCCGCGATGGGTTAAAGGGTTCTTAGTCTCCTTATATGGTCTTAGGAACCCCCCCTCCTCCAACGCTCCATGAGTTAGCTTTTAAGATTGAGTTAGCCTATTTCTTTTTTCCAACAATACATATATTAATTTCCCTAAGACATCCTGCCAAACAACCCCTTAAGAGCATAGCTACCTATTTCGAAGGGTGATCAATTAAACATTCTTCATCGTAATTTTATGTGACCACAACGTAACCACACGCGTGGATGTGCTTTCAAATTAACTAGAGCCTAGTCAGTGCTGTCCACAACATGCATGTCTATTACAAGCATAAAACATTCCTCTTGTAATGTCACAATCCAAATCCTAAAATCCTGAAATCTTTTCAACAAGAAAAAGTCTTGTTGGAAACACTACTTAAAAATAGTATGTATATGGCCTTATTGGGCTTCAATTTTCTAGCAAAATAACGTCCATTGGACCACAACTTTGTCATGATTTTGTTAAGCACTCTACCATATGGTGCGTCACAATCCAAAAACACTTACTATGGTAACGCATTAGAGTGGCGGAGTCAGAAATTCTAATAATGAGAATAAAAAGAATTGAAAAAAATGGTTATCTAGAAAATTCCGATGGTTTCTAGAGGAGAATTTTGATAGTATCCATAATTAATTGTGCCGATGTGATTATTTGCGGCAGTATCCGTTCTTTTTTCCTCGAAAATGCTCATTTACCAATACGTTTTATCGGTTTTTGTCCCTCGAAAAACACATGTTTTTAGGAGTAGAAAGTTGGTTTTTTATTTAAATTTTTTACTCGATGTTCGGTATTCATATTAGGGTCTTGATTAATACGACTTTTGGCCGTAGTAACGCTTATTAAAGGGGAAACGTACCCTAAAATAGTATAATGTCTGGCCTCATTGGGCGTTAACACTACAAAAAAAATCACTATTTTCCCATTGAAAACTTTTCAATGGCTATTCCTTCAAATATTTTGATTGAATCAGTGGAAAAGAAAATAATAGAAGTATAAAAACTAGGAAGTTTCCCGGTGCTTCAGTGAGAATCTGTTTCCCGCCATGCATTTTCTTAGTGAGCTGGTTTGGTGGAAAATGGATGGCAAAAATTATATTTTATAACACAAATTTCCCAATGATTAGCGGTGGGAAAAACCTCTATTTCCAGTGGTGCAAAAACTTCCTCTCCACAGGAACACATGATTTTGTTAAACACTCCACTGTGGTGCATCGCAATGCAAAACCACTTAACTCCCTACGTTTTCGACTTATGTGATGATGTTTGAACTGAGTACGAAATTTAAGTATAAAAGAAATTTTTTTGAATTTATACTACGAAATAAATCACATATATTTTCTTGGAAAGTATAACAATAACATACCTAGTGAAATCCCGCAAAGTGGGGTTTGGGGAGGGTAGTATACGCAGGGCTTACCACTACCTCTTGGAGGTAGAGAGGCTGTTTCCGAAGACCCTTGGCTCAAATGAAGCAAGTCAAAGCAGTAGTTAAAAGAAAAAAAGTAGAGGGAAGAAACATGACAACTAATGTAAAGCAGAACGGAGCATATATGCAACGAACCGTAACATCAACAACAAGGAGTGATCACCTAAATACAGTAAACAACAGATGATATCAGATACCAAATGCTAAAGACTACATGAATAGGCTGATACTACGACAAACATGGTTCTCTCTGCACTACCATCAAGCCAACTACAAGAATAGGCTAATACTAAGACAACGCTCAACTGCATATATTTCCTTGGAAAGTGAAGATGGCAAAACCAAAGGGCATACATTGAACACCATTATTGTTCATAATTCGATCCAAACTCCTCCTAAACATTCTGTATTGGTGGCATTAGCACAACCATCTCATCGTGTAGCACTGTAACTTTTAAAATCTCATTTTTCCACACAACATGCCACAATATATACTCCATATGTCACTCGGATGGATAGAGAGACGAGGCAGAGTTACTATGGCTGGTAACATTGGAAGTATTGCGTCAAGAAGTTTCCTCCACTCTTTTTCACAATACATAAGTCCAGCTGCTAATCCATGATCAAACGGAAAATAACGCAACATATATATGTTGAGCAGCCACATTTTTAGAGAGTGAACTATATATACGAATACTCTCCACTATTGTCAGGCGCGCAGTTCATCAACTTCCAGAGCTTGCTTCACGAGTGGATTATCAGTTTCTATAGTCAGCTTCATTGTACTGAATCGCTTCTTTAACCAAATAAGAGCCTCATGCACCCCTATGATCTTGGCCAACAAAGGTCTCGCAACACGACCAATGAATATAGTTTTTCCAGCAATAAATTGAACCAAGTGATCACGTAGCACCATACCTACCCCCGCCAAACCTGCATGGATATCGTAAGAGGCATCGGTATTATTTTTGGTTGTGTCAAGCGGAGGTAGTTCCTATTTAGTATTCATATTATTCAAAAGTCATAAGTTATAAGCCCGTCCAAACAAGGTACAGGCAACAAAATAATTCTTTTAAAGATGGAATAATCTGCATCTCATCAGATTTCCCTTGGTCATTATTATATTACCTTTTTGTTCCTTCTTCTTGATCATATACTTTGTACCAATGCCCATCGAATACTCTAGAAATTCTAGATTCGCCTCTTTGCCAGAGGGTTCTAAATAACTACAACAAAATAATACGATAATCAAAACATAAAATAGTAACAGAAATCGAAGCTACGACTACTAGTATTAAACATATTCTTTTTATTTTTGGACAATCAATTCGTACCAGGAAATTTTAACATAGCCCGTGTGACTCCTCTTACCATAAAAAATTGGCTTGGCTTTGCCTACAGGTTTCCAAATCTCCGCGACAGCATTACTAGAAATGCTCTCGCCCTTTCCTTCTTCTGAAACAGGACGACAAAGGGTACATTGTTCCAACAGAATGCTAGGCAAGCCGTTCAGCAAGCAATTGCAAATGCATCGACTAATAATGGCTACGCGCGTGGTCAAGTGTCAGCGCCAGGTCTTACCAACGAGACAACTTATGTTCTCACTGATTGTTGGAAGACGCAACTCATGCGCACCATGTTTACAGAATGTGTCTGCATCCATGTTGGGATGCTTACCTTGATCAGAAGGTAGATCGTGACTGAATGCGTAACTTAGCAGTGGAGACTCATCATCAAGAGGTCACGAGTTCAAGCCTTGGAAACAGCCTTTGACAGAAATGCAAGGTAAGGCAGCGTATGATGTGGTTGGGCCCTTCCCTGGACCTTGCGTATAGAGGAAGCTTTAGTGCACCGGGCTGCCCTTTTTTTCTTAGACTCGTCATCAAGAGGTAATCTTTGCTCTTTTTTCGTCCTGGTTTGCCTGTTATTTATTGACTGTACGCATAATTTAGCTGATAAATGATCAGCCAAGAGGGAGTTGCTCGGATGGTAAGCACCCCTCATTCCAACGCAAAATCAGAAGTTGTGAGTTCGAGTCACCAAGAAAGTAAAAATGATCTTTTTTTCTTTCTGTAATCTGGAAGAATTGTTACCTTCTATTCATGAATCCAAACTATTTATACATGTACATAAGATGCTATCTAAGGAAACTAATCAAAACAATTAATGGAAAATATCCTAATGATCTGCTCCTATAATTAAGACATCTATATATGGAAGGAAATATATTTACAGCTCACTAATTATTCTGTAACACTCCCCCTCAAGCTGGAACACAAATATTGATCATGCCCAGCTTGTTACAAAGATAATCAACTCGAGTTCCATTCAACGCCTTTGTAAACAAATCAGCCAGTTGCTCTCCTGTCTTCACGTAGCCGGTGGAAATCAAATTCTCTTGAATTTTCTCACGAATAAAATGGCAGTCAACTTCAATATGTTTGGTTCTTTCATGATACACTGGATTTGAGGCAATATGGAGTGCAGCTTGATTGTCACACCAGAGTTTTGATGGAGTAAGATGCTTCAACCCGATTTCTGTTAAAAGATGGTGGATCCACATTAGCTCACATGTTGACTGTGCCATGGCTCTATACTCAGATTCTGCACTAGACCGAGTTACAACATTTTGTTTCTTACTTCTCCATGATACCAAATTTCCACCGACAAAGATATAGTAACCAGTGGTAGATCTTCTATCAATCTTGGATCCAGCCCAATCCGCATCTGCAAAACACTCAATACGAGAATGCCTGTGATTGCTATATAGTATGCCAAGTCCTGGAGCTCCTTTTAAGCAACATAAGATATGCTCCAAAGCTGCCCAATGTTTAACTGTTGGCGCGGACATGAACTGGCTAACCATACTTACTGCAAAAGAAATATATGGACGAGTCACAGTAAGATAATTTAATTTTCCAACTAACCTCCTATATCTCTCTGGATCATCAAATAGATCGCCATCATCTTTCATCGGATGAAAATTAGGAACCATTGGAGTGCTGCAAGGCTTGGCAGCTAACTTTTCAGTTTCTGCCAATAGGTCAAGAATGTATTTTCTCTGAGATAGAAAAATTCCCTTCTTGCTTCTAGCTACTTCCACTCCCAAGAAGTACTTTAGTTGTCCCAAGTCTTTCGTGTGAAACTTAGTATGCAAGAAAGACTTAAGAGACGAGATTCTTGTATCATCATTTCCTGTAATGACAATATCATCAACGTATACAACAAGAAGAATAGTTCCAGTTGTTGATTGCCTATAAAAGACAGAATGATCACATTTACTCTTTTTTAGTCCAAACTCCTGAATTACCTCACTAAATTTTCCAAACCAAGCCCGGGGACTTTGCTTTAAGCCATACAAGGACTTCTTCAAATGACAGACCTTTTCGTACTCCCCCTGAGCGACAAAACCGGGTGGTTGCTCCATATAAACCTCTTCATGAAGGTCACCATGAAGAAATACATTCTTTATATCTAATTGATGCAAAGGCCAATTTTCAGAGGCAGCTAGAGAAATGAACAATCGAACAGACGTGAGTTTGGCAATCGGGGAGAAGGTGTCTGAATAATCCACCCCATAAGTTTGAGCATACCCTTTGGCCACAAGTCTGGCCTTAAGTCTCGCCACAGAGCCATTTGGATTAACTTTGACCGTGAAGACCCACTTGCACCCCACTGCTTTCTTTCCATTAGGTAAGTTCACTAAATCCCAAGTGTGATTTTCCTCTAAGGCATGTATTTCCTCAAGCATTACTTCAGACCATCCAGGATGAGTCAAAGCCTCATTCACTGTTTTGGGCACAACAATGGAATCTAGAGATGCAATCAAGGATCTAGATGCAGGAGATAAATGGTCATAGGAAACAAAATTCGCAATGGAATATGTGTATTTGCAAGTACGTGTACCTTTGCGCAGAGCAATAGGAAGGTCAAGATTTTTCGAAGGATCAGGTGGAGGTGGAAGAGGATCTGATGACGAAGAAACTGGTGCAAGACATGTATCATTAGTCTCCCGCCTCCTCGAGTAAACCTGAACAACTGGTGGTTTTGTTATAGCAGATGGAGCTGGTGTTGCAGGCATAATAGCTGATTGGTGCTCAATTGAAGAACTGGGCGATGTATGAGAAACAACATCATCTGATTGTCCAGTCACCTAGTAACCTGGTAGACTAGCCATTCATCTTCCTCCCCCTGACTTGTAGAGGTGGGAGGTGCGTAGAAGAATGGTGTAGTTTCCAAAAAAGCCACATCAGTCGACACCAAATATTTTCCAAGTCCAGTAGAATAACAACGATACCCTTTCTAAAGGCGAGAATAGCCTAAGAAAACACATTTCAAGGCTTTGGGGTCCAACTTGGTAACTGACGGTCGGACATCTCGAACATAACAAGTGCTTCCAAACACCTTAGGTGCCACTGGAAATAATGTCTTGTTAGGAAAAAGAACACTATATGGTACATCACCAGCAAGCACGCTAGATGGCATGCGATTAATCAAAAAACAAGTCGTAGAGACTGCATCGGCCCAAAATTGTTTAGGAACCTTCATTTGGAACAAAAGTGCTCGAGCTGTCTCAAGTAGATACCTATTCTTCCTCTCGGCAACTCTGTTTTGAGAGGGTGTATCAACACATGAAGACTGGTGGAGTATACCGTGTTGTCTCATGTATGACTGAAATAATTCCGACATATATTCTTTGGCGTTGTCACTCCTTAGAATACGTACTGAAGCATTGAATTGAGTTTTGACTTCAACACAGAAGGCAGAAAAGTGAGTAGACACTTCAGAGCGACTCTTCATAAAATAAATCCAAGTCATCCGAGAGAAATCATCTACAAAAGTGACAAAATACCTGTGCCCAGTTTTAGAAATGACGGGACAAGGTCCCCAAACATCAGAGTGAACTAACTCAAAAGCTGACTCGGCCCGCTTATTAATCCTTGGACCAAATGAGTTGCGATGATGTTTTGCAAATCTACATGATTCACATTCCAATGAAGGAATATTCTGGAATTGAGGACAGAGCTTCTTCAACAGAGGCAGAGAAGGATGTCCTAATCGACAATGTGCTTCAAATGGAGACACCACGCTAGAGCAAGCAACACGTCGAGACTCCCATTCATCAAGGATGTAAAAATCACCATACATATATCCTTTACCAATAACCTGATTAGTCTTAAGATCACGAAACAAACAATGATCCGGAAAGAATGAGATATAACAGTTAAGGTCTCTGGTAACTTTGCTAACAGAAATCAAATTAAATGCCAACTTCGGTAAACTTAATACAGTTGATAGGGTAATAGATAAGGTAGGTTTAACAGTCCCATATCCAACACTGTTGCAAGTTGATCCATCAGCTACAGTAACAGGAGAGGGTGCTTTGTGTGGGTGGAAGCTAGAAAAAATATTGGGATTACCTGTCATGTGATTTGTGGCACCTGAATCAATCACCCATTTATTTGAAGAGGTGATGAGACATATTTTATCCGACTCAGCAAAGGCATTAACTGAAGCAGATTCTGTCAGTGATTCTCGATACCGAATGAATTTTGCCGAGACCAAAACTGTTTTCTCAGAACTATTTCCTCCTTTGATATTTTCAGTCATTTTACGCAACTAATCAATACTCCAAGTATAAATTGGAAAGGCAACCAGTAACGATTAAAAAAAAAATTCTTCACTAATCCCCAATAAAACTGAGAACCCAACTGATAAAAGAACTCAAATACAACAAAGCTTCAAATGAAAATAAACGAACCAAAATTCTATCCAAAGAGATTTCGAACCAGACCACCAATAGACTAGTCCCCAAATCAGAAACGAACTTCCCAGAAACAGGGAAACTTAGCTTCGGATAACTGAAACCTAAATCAGCAAACAAAATACCAATGAATGGCGTCCAAACTATCAAACGAATTATTATCTGAACCCAAGTTACCAAATTGCAGCAGTTCACAAAAGTAATTACTACCAGAACTGAGAATTAGAGAAGTAATCAAACCTGAAATGAAGAGTAGTCCCAAACAATATCTTATAATCAAAGTAGCACTAAGGATGCTCCTAAAATTGTCAAGTCGATGCTGTAAAACCAAGTTCCAAATAATTCTGCCGGAGATGTTTCTTCTGGCAGAAATGAGACAAGGTGGTCACTTTTTAAGAGAGACCCAAAAGAACAAAGAAAAGACCCAAGAGTTGAATGCTCTGATACCATGTAATCTGGAAGAATTGTTACCTTCTATTCATGAATCCAAACTATTTATACATGTACATAAGATGCTATCTAAGGAAACTAATCAAAACAATTAATGGAAAATATCCTAATGATCTGCTCCTATAATTAAGACATCTATATATGGAAGGAAATATATTTACAGCTCACTAATTATTCTGTAACACTTTCAAATGACGATATTGCAGGAAAAGTTGTTGTTACTGTTTTAGTCGTTCTTTTTGAAAAATCATCCTTTCAACAAATTCTTCCACAATTCTTTCATCTTGTTGACTTGTCTCATACAAAAAAAATTACAATAAAAATTGTGTTAGGGGGTAAGTGCTTATTCATCCGTAATCAGAAGTTTTTGGTTCGAGCCTTGTTGAGTACATAGGGAACTTCCCAACACACAAGTTCGGATCCCAGTATGAACCATGTTGAGTACATAATCATCTTTGTTAAGCAACATTTTATCCCCCCTCCCTGACAAAAGTTAGGATTTAATCTGACCCCAATATAGATATCGAACACCGAGTTGGAAAACCAAAAACATTGAAAATAAAGACTTCTTTTTTAATTCCTTCATTTTCTCCCACGTTTCTACAACTTTGACAGCAGCTGATAAGTTAAACCTGTGATCTCTTTTCTTGACTTTTCTCACAAAACAATCAATAAAAAGTCGCGGTAGAGCCGTAAGTATTCTTTCATTCTTAACAAAAGTTTCAAGTTCATGTCTTGTTGTGTACAAGATCATTGTTGCGCATTATCCTGAATATGAAACTTCCCGATGCGAGTCTGGATTTAGTGGGATCCCAATACGGATATCGCATACCGGGTTGGAAAACCAAAAAAGTTTGAAAACAAAAAAAAGAAGACTTATCTCAATCTGTTTCTACGACTGTGACAGCAGCTGATAAGTTTGGGCTGGTGATCTCTTTTGTTGACTTTTCTCACAAAAAAATAATAAAAAGTCGTAGTCGAGTGGTAAGTAATCTTTCATTCTTAATCAGAAGTTTTGAGTTCGAGTCTTGTTGGGTATACAATTGTCTTTGTTACGTATTATCCTCAATATGGAACTTCCTAACGCGAACACCAGGTTGAAAAACTAAAAGAAGTTGAAAAAGAAAGACTTCCCTCACAAAACAGACGTATCAACGAAAAATTTCCCTTCTTTTTAATTCTTTCATTTCCTCTCCTTCCTCTCTGTCTCATGATCACTCTGTATCTACAACTTTGATAGCAGCTGATCAGTTTGCACCGGCGATCTCGGCGAATTCAGGCAGCAGAAGTACTTTGTGAGTGTTCTTTTCTTCTTTCTGTTTTCACTTAGATGCAATAATTATTTTTTTATATTCAGCATAGAACAACTAATTTGTTTTCATGATGGTTGTTGTGGTTGAAGGGGAGCCTTGGAGTAACTGGTAAAGTTGCTGCCGTGTGATCAGAGGTCACCAGTTCAAGCAGTGGAAACAGTGCCTTGCAGAAATGTAAGGTGAGACTGCGTACAGTAGACCCTTGTGGTCTGAACTCCACGCATAACGGGAGTATTAGTGCAGCGGACTACCCTTGATGGTTGTTTTGATTGCCTATTGAGGGGTGGTGGTGGTGGATAGTATCTAGTGATGGTGGAGACTGACTGAGTAGTTAACAATAGCGGTTGATGGTGGTAGTTAGTTGTGGTGGATAGTAGCTAGTGATGGTGGCGGCTGACAAAGTGGTTAACAATGGTGCTTGATGGTGGTGGCTACCGATAATTGTTGCGGATGGTAATAATAGCTAATACGGGTGGTGACTAATAGCAGCTATTGACGATATATAACAGTGGTTAATGGTGGTGATTGTTCGTAATGATTGATGGTTATTTTGGTGATGATGTCTAATGGTGGATGATGGCTAAATGTGGTGATTGAGGGGGACGGTAGTTGTGGCCGAGGATAATGATTGTGGGTAGTGATAATTGATATTGGTGGATGACAACGATTAGCAGTCATCACCCTTTTTTTTCTAAAGTTTTTTATATTTGTATGATCGAAAGGGCTTTCAAGATTGAAAGTGACAAAAATTGTGTTTCAAAGGTGAATTTATCTTAAACAAAGAGTCAGCACTTGACATTGAGTTTTAGTGTGTCAAGTTACCTCTTCAAAATAGATATTCCTTTCTAAAACAAGTTTGACTCCAAATGACTGATCAACGACAGAGATTCCGGTTAAGGAATCTGTTGACAGAGGGGAAGGCGTTGGGCTCCCCTCGAGTATCATGATTCTAGCACGTTCATTTTACTGACTCGGATTGGCTAAAATAGAAACTCAACTAAACAAATTCAACAATGCTCAAATTAGTATTTCTTTGTCATTTGGAAAGTTGTATTCGTAATTCTCAAATTAATATCTTTCTGAGTTTTTACTCATGTGATCTTTCTTTTCCATTCTATGTTGTACAGCTCATCTGGATAAATGGAGAGAGCAACCCCTTCAATTTTATGTAGTCTCTTTGTTATTGTGTTGACCCTACTTCCACCAGATATATCAGTGGCTCAACCAAGATCTCAGATAGTCCAGATAATATGTGGAAACAAAACGATGATTTCCATCCCAACTTTTGTTGCTGTCATGGAAACTATAAGTGAACAAATGGGAACTAGAGGATATGGAGTAGCAGTTACTAGCACTGAACAAAATACTTACTATGGATTTGGCCAATGCTATGGTGATCTTTCTTTACTCGATTGTGTCTTATGCTACGCTGAAGCACGAACTCTTCTTCCTCAGTGCTTCCCTTATAATGGAGCGCGAATTTATCTTGATGGCTGCTTTATGCGAGCGGAGAATTACACGTTCTATGACCAGTATTTAGGTCCGGAGGACAGACATGTATGTGGAAACAGTAGCACAAAAGGTTCATTGTTCCAACAGAATGCTAGGCAAGCTGTTCAGCAAGCAGTTGCAAATGCACCAAGTAATAATGGCTCTGCGCGTGCCCAAGTGTCAGCGCCTGGGCCTTCCAATGAGACAGCTTATGTTCTCGCTGATTGCTGGAAGACGCTGAGCGCAAACTCCTGCACAGCATGTTTGCAAAATGCGTCTGCATCCATGTTGGGATGCTTGCCTTGGTCAGAGGGTAGAGCTCTATACACTGGATGCTTCATGAGGTATTCTGATACAAATTTTCTCAATGCTATTTCCGCCAATAGAGAATCTTCATCAAGAGGTAATCTTTACTCTTTTATTCGTCCTGGTTTGCCTGTTATCTATTGACTGAACACGTAAGTTTGCTGATAAATGTACTTTCAAATCACCATATCGCAGGAAAAGTTGTAGTCACTGTCATTGTTGTTGTTAGTTCAGTTGTCGTTTTGGGAGTAGGTGCTTTCATTTGTATTCATGTCCGGAAGAACAAACAAATCCAGAAGAAGAGAAAAGGTAAATACTTTTGTGCCAAAACATAGTTATAAAAGTCATTAGGATATCAATGATGAGCATATATTGTATCTTTATGCCAAATCTGGTTTGGTAAAAGCAGAAAATAGCAAAAAAAATAACTAGCTGGACATATATCTTGCGATATGCACACAACTGTACCGAAGACAATTTTCAAGAATTAACTTGAGGCGTTATGGCCTACTCGTGCTTTTCCTGGGAAATTTTAACTTGTTAGGTACAAATGAGGCTGAGAAATTAGTGAAGATCCTTCATGACATCAGCTTGAACTTCAAGTATTCGACACTTGACAAAGCCACAGACTCATTTGATGAGGCCAACAAGCTCGGGCAAGGTGGATTTGGCACAGTTTATAAGGTATGTAATAGCAGAATGTAATGCAATTCATATGTTTGGATTCGTCTATTGTCCACAACAGCAATGAATACTAGAAGTGTTGGCAATTGAACATATCTGAGCCGTGATTTGTTGCAGGGTGTTTTGGCAGATGGGAGAGAGATCGCTGTCAAAAGGCTGTTTTCCAACAACAAACATAGAGCTGCAGATTTTTATAACGAGGTTAACATAGTCAGCAGCGTTGAGCACAAAAATTTGACAAGGTTATTGGGATGCAGCTGCTCAGGACCAGAAAGCCTTCTTGTATACGAGTTCCTCCCTAACCAGAGTCTTGATCGCTTCATATTTGGTAAGTAACAACAACTACTACTACGCTTCAAACAAGTTAGGGATCGGCTTTTTGAATCTTCACTATTCTGTTTAAGCTAAATGCAATTCATCATCACACCAACAAAAATAAAAGTGACAATAAGTTAAACATAAGTAACTGCCTTTGCTTTAAGACTAAATGGCGTGTCACGAAGACTTTGTTACACATTGATTCTAACCTTAAACTTTGACAGATCCTATCAAAGGTAAAACTCTAAACTGGGAGAAAAGATTTGCGATAATTATAGGGACAGCAGAAGGATTGATATACCTTCACGAGAACACAAAGACACGAATAATTCACAGAGACATAAAAGCAAGCAACATCCTTTTAGACTCGAGGCTCCGTGCAAAAATTGCTGATTTTGGGTTGGCGAGGTCATTCCAAGAAGATAAGAGTCACATAAGCACTGTCATTGCTGGCACATTGTAAGTATTTCTTCGTCTCATCTTCTAATTTTTTTCGCGTAGAAGTACAGAAAAATATAAAGACTAATATGGTCCAATAATGGATTGTTTACACTTTTTATACAGAGGATATATGGCTCCGGAATACTTAGCACATGGTCAATTAACAAAAAAAGCAGACGTTTACAGCTTTGGCGTTCTTCTACTAGAGATTGTTACTGGAAGACAAAATAACCAGAGCAAAAACGCTGAATATACCGTCAGCTTACTTTCAACTGTAATTTCTGATCAATCACTTCTCTCTCGAACAAAATTTTCAGTCTTGAAAAACATTTTTGTTCATTGATCTTAACTTTATTGGATGGATGAAATTAACAGGTGTGGGAGCACTTTCAACGCGGGATAGTGGATGAACTATTCGATCCGAATCTCATGTTGCACAACTACCACACCATCAATGTGAAAAATGAGGTTGCGAGAGTCTTACATGTCGGACTTTTGTGCACTCAAGAGATCCCAACGTTACGACCATCCATGTCTAAGGCATTACAGATGTTAGTCAAGACAGAAGAAGAGTTGCCTCCACCAACTAAACCGCCATTCGTGGATGAGAAAACCATGCAGCTTCATGACCCTTGGGACAAGTACTCGCTTAAAGAACGCGATTCTGCTTCAATTGCCAACTTATCTCACAGTTCTTTTTACCCCAGATGATGATGTTCCAGTGCCTTGAAACTGAAGTAAAAAATATAAGCATCATTTCGCCATCGTGTTTTGGAAGTAGACTTCATCATGATCACAACAACAACGCCTCAGTCCCAAACAAGTTGGGGTCAGCTATATGAATCCTCACTATTCCACTTAAGCTCAACTCACGATTGAGCAGTTAGTTGCTTAAATAATTTTGTTCCTAGCTAGAGATGTCCATATAATGTGTAAATTTGTATAGCATGTGTTATGAACCAAGCTAACTCCGTAAGGGCCTATGGTCTAGAAAGGGTGAATAAGAATGATTCGATTAGGATTATTGGACCAACTAAAATGTTGGAGCGTTTTATTTGGGATCCAGGCCCAATAAGACGGAATATTGTGAATGTGCTTAGGCAAACTTTGTATCACTCATCCCCTTTCTTTGAGTTCTGCTTCTCATCCCTTCTTCGATGCTACCGTTCTTCTATGATTCTGCAATTTCTCTTTAGTGTTTGCATTTGGAGGTTGTTTCAACATGTACACCTACATTTTGCTCAACTATATATGGTCTTCATCGAGATACCATATTGCATCTCACAAATTTTGCTCTTTTTCAAGATTACTATTACTTTAATCGTCTTTACGCGGCGGAAATCTGAATTAGTCGAGTTAGTGAATTTCGAATACCAGATGAATATAGCAAATATTGTGACCTCACAATTTCCGCGAGAGTTACAGCCTCGGTTATTTACATTAACTTGGTTAATTTTTTCCAGATTATAATGTAGCAAATATTTTCTTACTCCCAATATAAAACTTTCTGAGATTAGTTCGAATTTAATCGGACCTCAATACAAATATTGAACAATGAGTTTGGAAGTAAAAAGGTAATATAGTCCATTTAATCATCTAAACATGATGAATGGAACTATGGAAGTGTAGTACATTTGTTAAACATAATACCAAATTATAAAGTAGCAACAATTTATTTTTATAGCAAACTGGAAATACTTTTATATTTGTGAAACATTATCCATAATTAAGCAGCTGGAAATTCATCACTATTCCTCCATCCAAGCTGAGAATTATAAACTCATGGAACAATATATCCTGCAAGGGTATAAAAAAGAATTTGATTAATGATTTGCAGAAGAAAAACATAGCCTAAATGGGTTATTTAATTGCACGGTTTGCCTTTCAAGTAGGTTGGTCTTTAATTTTTGATTGGTCTTTAATTTTCGTCCTTCAAATGGGCTGGTTTTTAAAAAAATTTCTTGCTAATTAAACTTATGTCTAGCAAGATATAAGTTCTTTAAGGGCGAGACATAACTTGTGGAATATTATGATGCAAAATATAAATTGATGGTGGAAAACAGGGAGAAAAGTGCAAAAGACCCTAAATGGGTAGCCAAGAAGTGGACTTTCGAATAGTTGAGCTAATATTTAGTATATCCGAGATTACAAAAGATATTAAGGATAAAATTTTAATAGGTTTTGTTAAACCAAATCACCAAAATACTTATTAAGTTGTAAAATTATAAGTTAGGATGTCCAGCTTATGTTTTTTTGGTTGATTTAGGCTTATAAGCACTTTTAGTGTAGATAAGCCATAAAATGCTTATAAACTAACTTGATCATCTTATAAGCTTAACCAAACCCCCTCTAAGCCACTTATTATGAATCGTTACTTGAAATTATCTTTTAGATGACCTGATATCATACTAATTCTCGTACTATGCATCTATGTATGTATAGAAATTATCTTTTAGGTGACCTGATATCGTACTAATCGAAAAGCATGTGTTACACTTACTTCCACATTTCTTGCCAACAGGCCTATTCTTGATGTTGCACCTTTTAGGAATAGTGACAGCAATAGCAGGATTAGCACCTGCATTTTTGGCTACTGGTGACAATATTGCAGCACATAGACACTTTGGTGAAGTCTTTAGCAATGCACCAACTTTGCCACAACACATTGGAGGGACTTTGGCTTTAGCATTTTTGGCTGCACCAAGACATGGAGCTAAGCTAGCAGCTGGTGCATTTCCACAAGTTCCTCCTGCTGCATTTGCTTGTGGAAGAAATGAATTGTTATTCATTGTGGCTAGGAAGTAAATGAGTGTGGCTATAAAGTAAATGTTGAAAATGTACTTGGAAGTCATATTGATTTTTTTGGTGAAGTGAAGAAGTCTTTTGTGTTTCTTTCTAAGTGTGTAAGATGGGGTTGGTGGTTTTATGGACTTAAGTGGCATGAGTTTATATAGGGTTTTGGTTGTGGAGGGGTCTCTTTTTCCTTTTGGTATAATTATTTAGTATCGAAAGCACGCTAGCTCGATATGATTTATTCAGATTCATGTCGCATAGCGTCCAACTAATTCACTATAAAAAAAAGTGGGAATTAATTACGAAATTTGTTGCTAATTTGTGGAAAAGGGCGTAACTAGCGGAATATTTTGATAATCCGTCTCTAATTATACGTAACGGTCAATTTTTGTTGTTTAACGACATAAGTTTTCCTTTGTGAATTTCTTGTTTATTTTCTTTTTGTAGTGCAAAAAATTCTTTCTATTAGAGGATTTTTCATTCCCATTCGAATCCAAGATTTCTGATTACGCGTGGAAGGATCTCTTTTTTCTTTTTATATTGTGGAGGAGTCTCTTGTGTGAACATGAAATGTGAAAAAGGGATAGGAATTGAAACTTTTTTGCTTAGTGGAGTGGTTGAAGCTATACGTGGAGGGTTGGAATGGTTAAGTTTGTGCACTAAATCATTCAGTGTTGCTAATGATTTTCATCATAAAAACTTGACACATTTCATTGTAAGATATCAAAGCATATTGTTTCTGTTCTAGCCTAGCCAACATAATGTGCGCAGGCGTTCGGGGAAGGGCCCGACCACAAAGGTCTATTATACGTAGCTTTATCTTGCATTTCTGTCAGAGACTGTTTTCAAGACTTGAATATGTGACCAGGACACCTGATCACACGACAGCAAATTTACCAGTTCTAGCCTAGCCAACATAATCAACAAAATATATACAAGAAAAAAGCAATCGACACTTGTCATTTTGTTGGTTACTGGGCAATCCCAATATGTCTGGTGGAATTATTGAATCTTTCTTTTGACCCTATAACAAGAATCAATTTTGGGATCATTATTTAAATAATAATCAAAGCGTCACGACAACATCTAAAGGTATCTTTGGGTTCTTAAGTAGGGGAGCAAGCAGCTACTAATCATCGCCTTGGTAACCTATTATCTTACCAACTAGCTTCAAAATTTAATTTGAAAGTCATATTTCGAGTTTGGGTTAAATCTCAATGAAAGAATACATCAATGAGAAGTTAATGACCCTCTCTTATAACTTCTAATTTTATACTGGAAAATTGAAAATATAAATATAAAAAAAGAGTCAAAAATTAAAAAATCGAAGAAAAACCCTTTCGTTAGAAGTAGTAAGAAAGAACTTCTCCAGATACGGATGTCTAAAATTTTTAGTTATTCTGCCACTACTTGTACTACTATACAAAAATATTATGCACGAATCCAAAAGTATAAAGAAAAGAAATAATAAAAAGAGATGTAACATAGCAATCATAATATTAATTCAATAGAACATAAAAAAACGAACATATGTTCTAAGAAAAAGTTACCATTACAATCAAAATAAAAATGATGATACACTCATCATCATTCTTCATAAAAATTTTGTTAGTCACTCAACAAAATTTAGGATCAAAAATAACCAAAAAGAAAATTCATAATTTTGTCTAATTAATAATAAAATTAAGGTGCAGTTGATTCTCGAACGAAGCAAAGAATGACATCGGCTCTCTCTTCCCAGTAGTAGCAGGCGAGGCAAAAAAGACCGCTAACGCCCCTTCGATCTAGCAAACAGCTGCTTTTCTAGCTAAAACATATTTCTTCCAATAATCAGTAACTTCCCTTTGAACTTCAATGTCTGTTTTCTTTCCATTTTTACTTTTGATCACCAAATTATTTTCTCCTGTCTCTTCCATTTTGGCACTCAACCTAGCTGGAAGTGTGTCAAGCTCATGTAACACCTTGACGATATCGAGGACGAGACGCTCGGCCAGGGTCCGGGAGAAGTCCTCCCGGATGACAACGCGCAGCACTGTGACATGCTGCGCGTTGGCTGGCATAGTGTAGGCTGGGACAATCCATCCGAACCTACGGAGCGTCTCGGATACCTCGAATTCATTGTGAATGCTATTGTCCTTGAGGGAAAATGCAACTAATGGAACACCTTCATCCTTTGAGACTATGTTGAATCGTCCTGTTTTTTCGAGTCCTTCTCTTAACACAATTGCATTTTCACGACAATTCTCCATGACATTTCGATATCCCTGCAATTTAATTAGCAAATTTTAAATTCATAGTTCACGTAGGGTTCGGGGAAGGCAGTCTATCCTAACGTAAGCATTAGTGACTGTTTTCACGGCTCGTACACGTGACCTATAAATCAGACGGAAACAGTTTTAGCAATGTAATAAGGATTTACCTCATAGCCCAAGCGGATAAGCTGGTAATATTGAGCAATGACTTGACTTGAACCTACATTGAGACAAATTTATAACATATTAAGACTTTAACAAAATTATAATAATTTTAATAATGTCACATTCTTTTTATCAATTATTGCAATAAAAATTTATAACAAAGAATGTATTCCTTCCAGCTCAGTTTATGTGATGGTGTTTGACTGAACACAAAATTTAAGAAAGGAAGAGTGAACTTTGAAATTCGTAGTCGAAGACAAGTCAAAATCATATTTGTTTGGGTAGAAAGATGTTATTCTTTTCTGGAACAAATTAAAAAGAAAAGTGTGTCACGTAAGTTGGGACAGAAAGAACTTGAGCTATTGAAGCACGAAACTTTGAAAATCGTAGTCGAAAACTAGTCATAAACATATGTGTGTGAGTAGAAAGGAATGTCTTTCTAGAACAACTTTAAGAAGAAAAGTGTGTCACGTAAATTGAGACGGGAAGAAGTTGAGAGATTGAAGTCTACCTTTGGAGAAGTTGAGAGTGAAGGTGGGTTGATCAGCACCAAGATAATTGATGTGGAAAATGAGTTCTTCAGGCAAGTCTTGTTTGGTTCTCCAAATAACCCAACCAATACCAGCATAGACAAGCCCATATTTGTGTCCACTAACATTGATACTCTTCACTAAAGGAAGCCTAAAGTCCCATTCCAACTCTGGGTAGATAAATGGTGCAATGAATCCACCACTTGCTGCATCCACATGAATTGGTGTGTCCCATCTGCCCAAAACAAAGATTTATAAATTGTGTAATTTCACGAGTGCAGTCTCTATCCAACTGCTTAAACTAGAAAATAGTCGATAAATTACAATTCATTTATAATCAGTATACTACCAATTAGATAAAGTGAACAATGAACTCGACCTTATATCTAAAGTATCAAATATATCCTTTAAATGCGAGGTAATGCCAATTTCACATATCTTTTCATTTAAATGAGTAGTGGTAAGAAGTTCAACAAACATATCTTCTTTCGAGACAGACTAAAAAGGAAATTACGACAAATAAATTAGAGAGTTGAAGTAGTTTACCCAGTTAGCTTGTTCTTTTCAACCAATAGATCATTCAAGAGCTTGACATCTTCAAATTCACCATTAAGAGTTGAACCCAAAATTGCAGCAACACAAATAGTGTTCTCATCTACCATTTCCACAGCTTGGACAGGGTCCATCACATAGTAACCTTCCCTTAGCTTCACTTCTTTCAATTCCACTTCAAAGTAGTTTGCAAATTTCTCCCAACACACCTAAAATACGTCAAAAAAATCAAAACATTTACTTTATGTATAAAAAGTTCTTGAAATGTATTGGCGGAGTCAGGAATTCAAACAAGAAGATTTGAGAATATACAACAATGTAACACCTAAATTTTGGGCATGTGAGCTAAAGTAACTTTATTTACCCTCTTTGCTATTGCATTGTGATATTTTTTTATTTCAAGATGATTCAACAATTTTCATATAAGCAAAAATAAAATAAAATTTTTCTATTTGTATAGTATGATTTTTTAACGAAAGGAATTCAATTGAACTCTCTCGTGCCCCTAGCATGACCCCTTTTTGGAAGGTGTGTGTGCATAGCAGAAGCTCATCAAGTGAGATAGCCCTCAATCTCAAACAACTAATAATACTTTTTTGAAAAAAAAGACTTATTATACTAAACGCGACGAGTAAACCGTGACCATGTTGGGCTGGGCTTTATCATACCTGAACATTAGCACCAGTGACAATATTGGGCTTATCATAAGGCTTTCCCTCAGCTTTACGTTTGTTTTGCCAAATTCTCTTAAAGGCCAGGCCTGCTAGCATTATGGCCTCTGATGAGCCCACTGTGCCAACCCCAATTGCGGTTTCTTCCTCCTTCAAAGGCGCGTTGAATAAACGCGCTATGATGTTCACACATCGATTCTGCAATGTAAAGAACAACTATTATTAGAAATCACGAAAGATGATTAATTGAATTTTGATTTATTGCATGATATTTGTATCAAATTATATTACTTTTTCATGGTTAAATTATAATTACATTGAGAACGTATATTTGTTAAGGTAAGATTAAATAAAAACCAATTATGAAAGGACAAGGTGTAAATCGGACCCTTTTCTTTTATTTAAATCTAGTAAAAGGTAATAAATTTTTACTACTGATATTTTGATTTCTAAATTACAAAAATTTTTACTAATCAAATAAGAAATATTATTTAATTGTATTTTAATATTGTCAAAATATATATATATATTTTTTATTTTATTTTTTTAATAGAATATAAAAAGGACCCTTACTACGCGTATTGTGTCCGTCAAAATTATAAAAGTCAACCTAAAGTTCTTTTGTTGACACTTTTGACCCCACTTTATTTTTAAAAAAAAATTTGTTGATCTGGCGAAAGACTTCGAGATTTTGGGACCCAGAGGTATAAACACAGACACACAAAAAAAAATCCAAGTAGGTACGTAAACTTTATCTCTATCTCGTAAGACTACTTTCGATACTCTAGTGTTAAAGTTTTAAAGTATTTTCAAGAAGCTGACAAGAAAGAAGGTCTCAAGGTATAAACACAAGAATATAAAATCATTTTCTTTCACACACCCTATAGTTGAAGAAAGAATAATACTAATCATCAATGTACCAAAAAAAAAAAAAGCAAATATAATATTTCTTCTTCAACTTTCTCTTTTTTCCTTTCAAACCCAAACAAAGGAAAAGAAAATAATCTATCTCGAACCCAATACGTTTTGTCTTGTCATAAACTTAAAATTCTGAATACGTCTGTAACTGTCAGCGTGTGTATAACTTAATTAAATTCAAATTCATAATTTTGAGAGTTGAAGAAATTGCCTGAAGCTCAGTGGTGACAGGGTATTCATCCATGTCAACATAATTTTTGTTGATTGAATCCATCATAAGCTTATCACATTCTGGTTCCATCCATGTTGTTACAAATGATGCCAAATTCAACCTTGGATTTCCATCAAGCATCAATTCATCATTAATTATTTGGTATGCTGCCTCTTTTGGTATCGAATTCTCCGGCATCTGAAACCTAGTGTACAAAACATCTCGTGTTAGTAGAATTCAAGGAAGAATATTGGTCAAACTAAAGTAAAAGTATGAATTGAGGGTGAACAACTTATGGCTTTTAGTTGATTTTAACAAACGTAAAAATAAGTCAAAAGGTTTGATAACAATAAACGGATTCACATGAACTCAATAATTTTTGACACAGAGTGTAGAAATATATGTTAAAAATTAACGGCGAAGCCAGAATTTTTCACTAATAGGATCACAATATAAAAGAAGTTAATATATGAAGGAAACTCAACATCTGCTACATACACATAAAAACAATTTTAGCTACATACATATAGTATATTTTTTTACAATGAACCTCCTTCCGGTATCCTCGTTCCTCCCATGTTAAAAATCATAAAAATTTAAATAAATAGAAGATTTTGAGCTTACATAATGAATTCAATAGTAAGAATGTAAAGATTGAACTCATAAACTCAAAATTCTGAATCAACACAACGTTGTACATGCACATGCACATATATGTATAAATTTTGAATGCACTAAACGAAATTCCTGATTTCGACACTGCTTATGACGTTTACCTCGGAAGCGAAGCTCGAACATAGCGAGAAGCAAAGGTGGAATGAACGGAAACATCAGACTCAGAGGAAATTTTTGAGAGAACCATTGTTGTAAAAATTGAAAAGAATATGAAGTTTAGTTAAAACTTTGGTATAAAAGAGAGGAGAATTATAATGAATTTGTTTTTGGGT
Source organism: Capsicum rhomboideum (assembly GCA_031232105.1). Taxonomy (NCBI): domain Eukaryota; kingdom Viridiplantae; phylum Streptophyta; class Magnoliopsida; order Solanales; family Solanaceae; genus Capsicum; species Capsicum rhomboideum. Next base: position 2,280,800 of record CP124719.1, on the reverse strand, counting down.
AATTGCTTGGAGGGAAAGGAGAAAGGGTTATGGGTATTTATAGTTGTAAAATTAATGAATTTTTTTAAAAATAAAAATAATTAATGACTTTCTTGGAAGCCAATTCAAAGGCATAATATGGAAAGAAGAATCTTTCAATTGGTGCTAATAAGGGAACAAAAGAAAAAGGTATATTTGTGAGGAACATGGAAATTGACTTGACTAAGTCTAATAATAGAAATATATTATTGGAAAGACTTTGTGAAATATATTACCATGTTGACTATATTGCGTGTGCTTGAATTTTTTCATATATTGAACAAAGTCCAAGAAATATTTTGTACTTATAATAAATTAATATACTATTCAAAGTTATGTATTGAGCAAAGTCCAAAAATTATTTTGTGCTTTCAATAAAAACCTATTCAAAGTACTCTCTGTTCACTGTATTAAAAATTGATGTTCATTTTTATTTGCCCCGTTTGAAAAAAGAGATCATTTATTATTTTTAACCTATTTTACTCTTATTATATATTAAGTACGACTGATTTTTCAATATTTTAATGACTCATAGTAATTATGGTGATATAGTAAAATTATCATTTTATTTATTGCTTTTTAAAAGTGCGTCAAAGTTAAATATGAACAAAGAAAGTAATTATTATATTAAGCAAAGTCTATGAAATATTTTGTGCTTTTATAGTAAATACTATTCAAAAGTAATAATATGTTCGTACATTAAACAAAAAAAGGAAAGTTTATTTGAGGAGAAAAGACAAGTTTTCAAAAGGACATTAGGTTGCGTGTGTTTGTGTTTTTCCAAAAATAATTTTTACAAACTCAGTTTTTGAAGTTTCAAGAAAAAAGAAAAAAAAAAGACAATGAATCAAAACCCTCCCTAAGGTTAAACAATAAAATAAAATTACGTTAGACAAATAAAGCATCCAAATTTGTTCCTTTTTCCTTGAGTCGAGAAGGAAATCCGCAATCGCTAGCTATTCTTCGGATGCATGCAAGGTAAATCCTTCTCTAGTATGTTAGCCTACAAACACACAAAAGAGATAAATCGCACAAGACAAGCCTCATACGATAAACTCAATCGAGAAAGCATATAGGAACTTCAAACTTGAAACCCTTAGATTAGAGTTAATTCCTCAAATTGTCACTTAACTTGTAGAAGTATCCCATTAAAGTAACTATTGAATTTTTTTGGACAAAATTGTCATTCAACTTGTAGAAACGTCTCACTAAAGTAACTTTTGAATTTTTTGAGACAATATTGTCGCTGAACTATACATATATTTCCAACAAGGTGAAAACTAACGAAAAAGTTAAATTTTTAACGAAAGTTTATTGATATATATTTTAAGTTTTATTTTTAGATCAAATACCCATTAATTATTTAAAATTTATTTAATCCATTTCATATGTGTCTTCAATAAAATAAATTTTATTCATCTAGAATTTGAAGAATTAACTCCTTAGATCACCTGCTCAATCGACCCGACCACTTTTGCGCGTTTCGTAATTTACATAAATAAGTTTGAGTGAGGATAAAGAAAGGCATTCTTTGAAAAGTGAGAATCACGTTCTATGTGAAAACAACTTTAAACATTGTCTAGTTTTTGCATATATTCTATTATTCCTAGTAATTTTAACCACCAAAAAGAAACAAAACCCACTGAAATGAACAATTCCACTGCCTATTTACCTTTGGCTCCGTTGGTTTTACCCAATTTCTTTTCTACCTTTTTCACTTTTTTGACAAATGATGTCTTGAAAATGGGGAGAAAGTACTATGGAGTATGAACAAAGCTTAGAAGAAGAAGAAGAAGCTACTAGACTATTATTAATGACTTTTCTTTTGATATTCGATATCCGCATCGAGTTTCGACTAATTCAAATATGCATTATGTAAGGGAAGCACTTCTTAATTACTAGGGGTGGATCTATAATTACGGTATAAGAATTCAGTTGAATTCAGTAAATTTGGTCGAAACACTTATTTGTTTAAAGAAATTCATTAAACATGTAGAAATTATAGATTTAGAACCGTCGCCGTGACTTAAAAAGGCTAGAATTCTGAATTCATAAACTACAAAATAGGATTCTGTCTCTGCTCCTTACCTGAATTTTTTTTATTTTCGAACTCAAATTCGAGATTCTAATTAAAAGAAAGGGATCATATTCATCTCATTGTAACGCCTAAAAATTATTGAGATGATAATATGAGTTGTTTTAATGTAAGTTAACAAAATTGGAACCAAAAAAATATTAATGAATTTATATATTATTAATCTCTAGTATGCTCTAGAGATATCTAAATTATAGGATGAGAAAATGTTATTTTATGGGAAAACTAAAGCTTTGAAAAAGCCAACAGGGACAAAAATAATTTGTCCATAAATACTGAATAGTTGGGACCAAATTATAACGTATAACAAACTCTAGGGGATAGAATATGGGATTGCCTAACTTTCTAGACCTCCCTATGCAAATTGTCAAATTGATGGTGTTTCCACTTTTTTTTTTTCTTGATTTTTCATTCGGTGTATGTCGTTTAGGGTGTAGGTTGTTCATTTATAAAGCTGACTTTATTCTCAGAATTTGAACCTAAAACCTTTGAATAAAAATAAAAAAATTACCAATCAAACAAAAAAAAATGATCCTACAAAGATCTTCATATTTTATTTATTATCATAAAACTAAAAAGATAGTTATAATATGAAAAATTAAAGACTTATGACCTATTGTTTTCGAGAAAAAAAAGACCTTTGATTATTTTTTCAAATTTTGGTCTACAAAGTCAATAAGGCTCGTCTGAAAACCTAATATAAAAGTAGATAGGTATATGACCACTCTTAATTAAGACTAATATGATAATACTTTTTTCCCCAACAGATGATTTTATTGAATAGAAAATTGAACAATTGATGACTTTTCGAAGATGCTAATACAGACAGACCTTTTTATAACAGTCATTTTTTATAATAACATTTCACAATAATAATTTTTTAAAAAAATATTTGATTTCTTTATAGCAATATTTTACTGTAACAGTTTAAAATATCCAGATAAAAATATTGTTAAAAAGATGTTTGGTTTTATTATGTATATTCTTAAATTTAGCTCATAGCTTAGCTAAATTTTCTATTTCAACTATTAAATTATAATTACTTGTGATTTTGTTTTTCAAGTGGGATTGTAATTTGTAAGTGATGTTGATGCAACATTTGACTCTCTGAAATTTATACTATGCATGAATGTAATAAAGTTGTCCTTTGACAAAAAAAAAAAAAAAGGTAAAAAGTTCAACATCTATTTCCCAAATTATTGGAGAGCTTTCAGAGTATGTTATTTTCAGCTTTTTGCTAAATTAAAAAATATTGTTTCTTTTTTAATGAGTTTTACATGGTTTAAATTTGAACTAGTCAAGACTTTAAAGAAGATCTTGTATACTGGGTGAAAAATTATAAAAAGAAAAAATAAAGGTATGAAAATACTAACCACTAATGGTTATGATAATATGATTGGTATTTCTTCATTCTTAATCAGATATTTCAGATTCGAATCCTGAGAATGAATCAAAATCGCCTTTGATAGGGAGCAGTTTACCTTCGGTCAATATTTGTGATTAAAAAAATGATACAACCTTCTTCATCCTTTTTAATAATTGTGACGGTGGCATGTCTTTGCACATCTACCTGTTAATTTTTGTTATCTTATTTGGTAGGTACATTATATTGCCCACTAGGTTTCCACTTGGGAATATATACTACTCCTTACATTATAATGCAAAAAAAGTCAAATTTTTAGCTAAACTTATTTAATTTTCCTCATGATGTTTTCTTTATATATAGATAGAGAGACATTTATCTAGGATTTTTAGATAAAAAGTGAAAAAAAAGAAGATATGAAAAGTGGGATTTGATCCTATTCCTTTTGATAAATAACTCAACGTTCAATCTTATATCATTCAGCCTTTATTGAAGTATAGAGATTAACAGATATTATTAAATCATCACTTTTAAGAAATATGTACATAAAATATTTAGTTTTACAAAATTATAGGTTCACGTGAACTATAAATTGGACCTAAGTCTGCTCCTGATCGAGGAGCGTTACAATAAGTTCAACTAGTTTCAATATCTTCAATAAGAAATATTATTTTATGAAAAAAATATGAGTTCACATACACCATAATTTGGACCTAAATACACCCATGAGGAGCGTTACAGTAAGTTTAATTAATTTCAATACTCTGTTTAAATGCAACAACAACATGTCTAGTGTAATCCCACAAATGAGATCTGTGAGGGTATAATATACGCTAGGGCTGTGCATAAATCGAATCAACTCGAAATTTTGAATATTCGGGTCGATTCGAAGAAATTTGGATAATTTGATTTGAATTATACATTTTGAATCGATTTACAAATTAAATTTTAGAATATTTCGATTTTACGAATCGAATTTGATTTTGGGCGTTTACAATTCGAATTGATTCAAAAATCGAAATATATATATATATATATATATATATATATATATATATATAATAGTATTTAGTATTTATTAATTACTTACAAATCTAAAAAGTGATTCAGACTCACAATAGCGCAAGCCCACATCTAGAGTATTATATTGTAATTATAAAACCTAAAATCTATGCCTTTTTTACCAGTTACAACTTCAAGAGTACAAACCTAAATCCAAAACTTGCAATGCAATGTTACTTTAGGTTACTTAAGGCCTAATTTTAAGATTTTGTTGTTTTTATTATGTTTGCTCTAAAATTGAAATGAAAAATAGTTGTTTGTTAAAATTTCAAATTCGAACAAATCGATTCGTAAAATCGAATAATGAAAAGAATTGAACCTAGAATAAATCGAATTAGGATAAGAATTTTTAACAAATTAAAATTTAAAATTTCAATTTGATAATGGCTAAATTCAATCCGAATCAAATCGTGCACAGACTTAATATACACAGATCCTACTACTGCCTTTGTGGAATATGTTTTTTAAATGTTTAGGGAAATAAACGCACTTCCTTACTTTTTTTTCAGTAGTTTGATTAAAGATTGAATGATTCCTGTCCAAAATAAATTATACAAGTGGAGAAATTAAAAATGACTTTGACCCAAAAAAAAAAAGAAAAGAAAAGTAAGTCAAAGGCCAACAAATTAGAAATTTATAAAGAATCCCTTTAATTTCTCACCTGTTTCCAAAGACAGATGATTGTTTTGAAAATTAGGGACAATTTGCTCAATACTCCCTCCTTTTCATTTTATTTCGTCCTTGTTGATTTGACACATCCCTTAAAAAAATTAATTAACGGTCTATAATATAGTTCTCTATTATTATGAGCATGTGGATACAATGCATTTCACTATTATTGTGTGCGCAGTTACAGATTATGCCGCTACGTTTTAAAAGTAAAAAATTGCTATGTTTCGTAATTAAATAAAATCTTGCTAATTTTCACAAATTTGAGCGCAAATAGTGCTATTTATGAAATTTTTGCTTTGGATTTTTCTTGGAGATTTTTATATTGTACTACATAGTTGCTATAGTTAATTGTACAAGTGATACAACTTTTGCATCTTTTCATAAGTAGCATAATTTATATCATTTTTAGCATATCTATAAAAATCTGCACTAATTTAATTAAGTAAATATATTAAATGAGGTCCCATAAATTAAGAATCCATATTTATGTCTTCCTTTCTATTCTAATTTCTCTCCTAAAAATGATATCAATTTCCTTATTATCGCTTTTTTTTTTGTTCATTCTATTTTTTTGTTTTTGTTTTTATTCTATATATTTGACATTATAAAAATATACTTTTTACAAGTGTTAAATGTAATTTTTTTAATACTAAATATTTAATATAATATAAATATCTTATATAAGCATGCCATATATAATTTTAAATACTATATATTTGATGTAATATAAATATATTTTTTTAGTAACTCAAATATAATTTTTAATACTATATACTTATATGAATTTCTTCATCTTATTCAATCAAATTTTTTTTTCAATTATCAGACAGTGGTAAGTATATACTACATCAAAATATAAATTTTATAAATACAATATACAAATAAATAAATAAAATATATAATACAATATATGGATTACACTTAATTTATGCCTATAATATATAATTTATCACATATATTAAAATAATACTGTGTAATATCAAAATTTGAATGTCAAAAAGAAAAAAGAGAGAATTTTTCCGAGAAAATTTAAAACAAAAAAAGAAGATATTTTAGAAAAGGAAAGTAAATAATTTTTCAGCTGCATTATTTCAGGAATTAGATGTGGAAATTGGCTACTTTTGATATATCTATTTTTATGCTAAAAATATGTAATATTCTTTTTTAATACTGTAAGTTATGTAATTAAGGACTGATTATGGATCTTAGCCCATTTTGTTGTGGTTTTAAATCATAAGCAAGACTATTATATCTTAGAGGTAGCCCAATATGTTTGTGTCCCTTGAGTTTGGCCCATATTTTTAGTTTATCGTCTAACTACATTACTAAAAATAAAAATTAGTGTGATCATATGGTATTCAGAACTTGTAGAGGAAAGTGTACTCAATGAATACAAATTTTATAATAGTTGAGTTTATGATTCGTTGGGAGAGTATATATGCAGATGGAGGAATGATGAGGTGGAGCTCGATTTATTATTTTTCGGTTAACTACCTTCACCGATAGTTTGAAGATGCATACACAAGAAATACTCGAACAATATGAGCAAAACATCGTTAATCTCTAGATAAATCCATGTGGTGATGAGCATGTGGAACGTACTTAGTATAGGAGAGATTATTGAAAAAAACTCGTGCAGGCTTAGTTCAAAACGGGTGATATCCTATCATAGCAAGAGTATATTTGTGTTGATAATCAAGGGATACAAAACAGTCATACTTTAGCACTTTAGTGCAATGGCTCCTATTGCAACATATCAATTTAATATGGGGGGTGGTGATTTAGTGACCGTAGATGACAAGGTAACTTTATTGCCTATTTCATTAGGAACCGTCGATTTTAGGATCCATTATATTCATGCATCTACGATTCATGTGACGGTATTAATACTCTTAAAAAGCGCCAGCGGAAATATTTTCCTTTGTGTTTCTCTAGTCTATATTCCAAAGTAAGAATAATTTTTCACATTGCCAAAATTTTAAGGTCATTCTCATTTCTCTCTTTCTTTCTTCATCAAACTTCTAGATTGAACTTAAAAAGTTTTGCATCTTCATTTTGGATGGGGGATAGATGGTGAGAAAAATGTTTATTTGAGCTTCCAATTGCGTTAATGATTCGGCGGAATAAGTATGAAGATGACACAATATGATGTGAGGCTCGATTTATTATCAATTAACTACCTTCACCGGTAATTTGTAGATGCACACAAAAGAAGCTAACCTATGTGTTTGGATATAATAAGTACTCGAATTATTTAAGCGACACACAATTAATCTCTAGAATATATATATATATATATATATATATATATATATATATATATATATATATTATTCTAGATACTTACCTATAGGGAATTAAAATCATATGATCATATGTTTAGATTCATCGTACATTTGTAAAACACTGTTCAGATAAACAGTAATCTGAAAAGTGATGGAATTCCAATATCACTTAAAGATAATTAGAAGAAGGTTATGGAGACACAAAATAGCCTTATATAATCTTGATTGTTCCATCAATGAATCTTACAAAACAGTAAGGCAACAACAAATTCGCATAGGAAAGATTATACATGAAGTACAAATGGTTAGAGCACAAGAGTATTTCTTGTATCTACGAGCTAAAGAGATTATTGATAAAAGTATTCTTTATACAGCTTAAAATGTTGTCCACATTTAAAATGCGTTCCGTATATGTACCCTGTACGTCCATCAAATATTTTACCCAATATTTGTGTGTATATATTAGAAGTGAGACATTCAACATGTCTGTTTAAAGACATTAAATCAAAATCTGAGGATATTAAGGTATTTAAAAGAACTTCACAAGATTAATCTGCTTTAAGAAATTGTATTTTCTGTTGTTTTATTTGTACCTTAATAAGAGGTTTAGAAAAAGTTCACCTTCTTTCATTTAGGACGAAATGATTTAATAGACCCTTGTGCTTATACGTGTTTATGTTGTGGATCCTCCTACTCACCTCTTTGTCAATTAAATACTTAAACTCAATCAAAGAAAAAATTTTAAACCCCTCCTACCATGTGTGTAGCTCACTCGCCCTTACATAGATGACACGTCATATCCACATCACATAAATTAATGCCATATCATAATTTACTTCATTAACTATTTTTTAAAATTATTAATCAGAAAAATCAAATAAAAGACAAACTAATAAGATTTCAATTTATCATCATTGATGGCCAGTTCTCTTTCAACATCCAATCGTTGACGGAAATTCGGTGCATAAAATAGGGTGAAGATGCCATGGAAGGAACAAGAGACAGGGGTTGGAAACATAATCGATGATTACTATTAGAAATGATAAATTATGTTAGTTTTTATAGGAGTAACATAATCGATTTTGAAATTTAAACTTTAGGTGTTAATTATCTGTTGGCTTATAATAATTTACATCATTCAAAGCGAAAATTTTAATGTTTATTTGTTTCAAACTTTAATATGTAAAACATATTTTGCTCTTCTATATTTTTTTTTGTAAAAATTAAAAACTTGCCTTATCTACAATTTTAATTAAAGAAACATAATAATTAATCTCATGTAGTTCAACGATCTCTTACGCTGATCTCTCATAATAACAACTTCTCCCGTGCTTATTATACTCCTAGATAGATAGATAGATAGATATCGGCGCCCTTTGTCCCAATTTATGTCATCCATATGAAATTTTGAGAGCCAACCAAATTTTTTAGATATTTAAGTTATTAATTATTGTAATTTATAACACTTTTTACGTAATTTTCAAGTAATATATGTTACTCATTTGTCCCAATTTCTGTGATACAGACGAAATTTTTAAAGTTGATTTTTTAATTGTTTTTTTTGAGATTTTAAATTGTCAATTATTATAATTATAATTATATATATATATATATTAAAAACAGGATATCATAAATTTATGTAGAGCCCATAATATGCCTGCAATATCAATTACATTTGAAATAAAAGGTGAAGGTGGGATCCATGTGTAAGAAAGGATAAGAAGAGGTGTACTACCTTTTTGGTCCATAAAGCAAAAGGTACACCTAAAGTAACATTTAGTACAAGACAATTACAACAGTCAACAATAAAATGACAGAATTGCCCATGAATTTAAAGTCATTTCCAAGGAAGCACACATGTCGTCCAAGACCCGTGTACTTCCTAGCCTCTTATACTATAGAGAAATATATTTGTACCAAAAATAAATTATGCATATTTTTTTATTTTTATCCTAATTGTTATTTTGACAAAAATATATTAATAATTTTAATTTTAATAATATTAGGCCCGTGTTGACACAGATCGTTTCCTCTAGTACACATACAATTCATAGAAAATGAGGGCCCTTTGGGGGCTTGAAGCAGTTGCTTTAGTGGCTTCACTTAATAGCCGGTCCTGCAAAGGAGATAAATAATAAGATAAGTGATATTTATGTAATTAGATCACTTAATAAGTAATTAAATATATTTATTTAATAAGTATGGATTCATAATCTAAAATAAATGATCAATAATATGTCATAACAAGTGATGAAACCGTCTTTATTTAAGGAAAGTCAATTAATTAACGCCTTTCTTAGAAAAATTACACTTGTAGATAGGTTAATTTTTTTAATTTTTTTTCGTATAATATATATTTATAGCATTGCTCAATTTAATATGAAAATTAATATAAAATTACATATATTGAAAGAAAGACTTTGATATATTCTTGATTATAAGGTAATAGAAAGAGAGAAAAAGCGCAGTCCGATGCATCAGAGCTTTCGCTATGCGCGAGGTTTGGAGAGGGGTCCGGTGGTATGCAACCTTACCTTACGTTCATTTGTGCAAGAGGCCGTTTGCATGGCTTAAATCCACGACCTTCTGATTACACGACAACAATTTTACCAGTTATTCCAAGGCTGCAATCTCTTCGATTTTATCATTAATGATAATATGTGCGAAATTAAATGAATTATCAGATCTCAATACGAATACGGAATACAAATACTTTCACTTTCAAGATCTAGAACTTCCCAACTCATATATAGGCCCTTTTACAAAGCTAGAAAGTGCCAGATACTTAACTTTAGAGATATTCATAATTAGGTATCTAATAAAGTGAATGTTCATACCTATTTGAGAAAGAATATGCTAGAATTATATTCTATTTTACAAAGAATGATATCACTTTATCATCTCCATATAAAAAAAAGTATATATTTTTGAATTTAAAAATAATTTAACTTAAAATTTTCGTTTGGTATGAACGGAAGAAAAATAAGTTATTTCACTATTAAAAAGATAAAAACTAGCGACAGATAAATTCGTGGCTAATTTAAACTTTTTAATTCCGGCTTTGCAGCTGCAGTGAATGATCTGAATTAGTCAGAACTTCAATGCGGATATCGAATACCTGGTGGAACCCATCCACCCCCTAAAAAAAAAAAAGTTATTCATGCATAAGATAGTCAACTAATAAATATAATACAAATTTTATCTCAAATTTAATTCTGAAATATCTCACATTATCTTGTGTACCAAACGATGTAATTAAAGTTTTTGCATCTTCATTTTTAGTGTTAATAAATGGTGAGAAAAACGTTTATACCAACTTCCAATTGCTAAATGTTAAACCCTGGAATACCAACAAGCACTTGTCACTTGTCAGATGAAGCTTCACATGATGTACCACACCACCAATAATCTCTTGTCAAGCTAGCTAGCTGTATGCACTCATAGCTTCTTGTGTCTTTTTCTAAATTTTTCTTTAGATATTCGATAGTTATATTGGAGTTCGATTAACTTAAATATGTGTCGTGTAAGGCTTGTTTAAGAGGTAATATTCTCTAACAAAAAATATTTAATAATAATGCTTGAATCCAACTCTAAATAAAGGTGGAAGGATCTTATCCATCTCATCACAATCTTTATCGAGACTAACCTTATTGATTTTTGTGTCTTTTTCTACTCCTTCCATTTCTATATGATTGAATTCGTATTTTTAGAAATAAATCACGGTCGAAAGAATTGTATATAAATATTTATATAACTATAACTATAATTATATCGTTAAAAATAAAATAAAAAGTTCAAAGTTAAATTATCTCTAAGTACAAAATGGTATTTCCAATGTGCTAATTTATGTGACATACTTCCTTTCTAGTCTAATCTAGAAAAAATATATATTTTATATTTAAGAATAATTTGACTTACAAAAATTAATTTTATTCTCGATAAAATGATTGAGAACAACACAAATATTTTTGAATTGTTTTAAATCATAAATTTTAAAAGATAATATTCCTATTATGTCAATGCTAGTTGAATCACTATGAGTGAGAACAATAACATATAGATAAAAGAATATTTAATTATTCTATTTTAATAGAGGTACGAAAATATTGTTGGAGTAGACATTCGAGTCCAAAATAAAGACGAACAAATTTCAAAATTTAACAAAACAACAATAGCATCAAAGATCGATTTTTATCTTTGGAAAAGGACACACAGATTATATCTTGGGAAAAGGACACTTAAGGTAGGTGATATTTGTTTTCACATAATAGAGGTATGAAGGTAAATCATTTATGTTTATTTGTTTGTTTATTTTCAATCACTTATTAGTTACTTAATAGATTAGTTCTTTTATGTAATTTAAAATTACTAATATGTTCTTAAAGATCATGTGTTTATAATTTTTTATCATTATTTTGTTTATTGCTCTATAAACTTAAATTATAGTCGCCGACAATCACCTTTACCATAAGGCAATTTACAATATGTTATTACTATCGACCACGTACCTTTAATATCATCCTCTTCTAAACAGTCACAATTATCAACCATCATCACTAAAGGAAGTCACCTTCATTCATAGCATCACCGACCACTTTCACTATCGCCATCGATCACTATTGATGACCTCCATCATTGACTACTATCAACCACTATTGATCACCTCCATCATAATTTGTCACTATTATCAATCACCTCCACCACTAATTACATTGCACTAACCTCACTACCACTAACTCAAATTACCTCCATCACTATCCACCACCACATACCTACAAAACATGGTGTTTTAATGGTTCAAAATATATGTGGTATATTATAGGTTGCCTGCAAAGATAGTATATATATAATAAGGACATAAGCGAATTCAAAATTTACAGTATATGAATTCTGAATTTTAACTCTTTGGAATTACTGAATTTTAAATCAAAATTATTAAATTTTATCGAATATGTATGTGATAATCCGCCACTAGTTAAGGGGCAAAGATTACGACAAAAGTTCAATTAAACGTGTTGTCGGCAAGTTATATTAGAATAGATTAATATGTTTAGTCAAATTAAAATCATTTTTTAATTAAGATTATCTTCAAAGGATTTTTTTAAAACAAAAAAAATAGTGATCGACAATTCATGTCAATTTAGTTCTTTACTAAAAATTTAGTTCTGTCACTAATTATAATATGTCAATTTATGCTAATAATACAAAAATTATTTGTATTATGGAATTATATTTCATGGAGTCAATGTTATAAGGTATGAGCATAGATCATGATATTTATATTCCCTCTTCATGTGTGGACAAAATATTTTACAAAGAAAAGTAAGGACAATAATACATGGTTTTTTCGTTAGTTTTTTGCAGCACACAAATTTTGAACCACATGGTGAATGTCAAAAAGTAGTGATCTAGAATACATTCATTTTAATGTGTAATAGAAAAAAACATCAATGGCTCGTGGTCGGATAATTGGTATCCCTGTGCTCTTAATTAGAAATCTCAAATTATAGTCTTGAAAATAGAAAAAATCTTGTTGAAGCGTCTCTCTCATAAATAAATCCTGCAATACGCGAATTCAAATTAGTAATCAATTTTCAATGCGGGTATTAGATACAAATGATCTTACTTTCAAAAAACAGGGATCTCCTATACATTCAATGGATCATGGTGGGATAGTTGGATCCCTCCATTTTTAAATTTAATCAAAAATTTTGAATTCGAAGCTTGAAAATAAAATAAAAACTCTTACTACAAACGTTGTCCTCATAAATAAATCATACAAAGCGCAAATTCAAATTAATAATCGAATTATCATACGAATATCGAAAATGCTCTCACTTTCAATAACTAGAATTTCCCAACTCATATACGCAATAAAGGGCCCTTTTACAAAGCTAGAAAGTGCTAGACACTTATCTTTAGAGATATTGAATCATAATTAGGTATCTAAAGTGAATGTTCATACCTTCATGTTTTTCTTTTTAGTAATTCTTTTTCTTTCTTATAATAGTTCTTTTTTCTTATACTTTTTAGGATTTGAGAAAGCATGTGGTAGAATTATATAGTGTTTCAAAAAGAATGATATCACTTTGTTATCTTAATATCAAAAAAATATATGCTTTTGCATTTAAAAACAATTTAATTTAAAATTTTCATTTCTCTTAGGGTGGTTTGGTATGAACAGAAGAAAAATAAGTTATTTCACTATTAAAAAAATAGAAACTAGCGATAGATAAATTCGTAGCTAATTTCAACGTTTTTAGTGGCTTAGTTTTTTATATATTTGACAAGTAAGTAAAAAATCGTTTAAAAATATTTATATATGATTTAGGCAAATACTATGGAATTGGGTGTGGTGTATTAAAGGGATTGAGAAGAAGATAATCGACGTAAAACAACTTATGAAACTTATCTTACCTACTACTTTGCAAAGGAAGTTATTTTTCCCTATTTCTTTTTGAAAATATTTGACTAATCAAATATCAAAAAATTAGAAATATTTTTCTCCTACAAAACACACCCTTTTTGTGATGACACAAATATTGTTGTATATTTAAAATCAATGTTGCTAGGACTCTCCTAAACTGATGCCGCACCCATCATCATTTTTAAAGAGTCCGATCGAGCAACATAAGTAAAAATAATAAATTTCAATTTTTTTTTAAAATTTCATGTTCAATCGAATCACGTCATATAAATTGAGATAACACAAATACAATTACAAAAAATAAAATTAAAAAAAATAGATATGTAAAAAAGCTAGAGGGGCAAAGATGAGTGGGCATTCAGTGGTCATGACTTGTAACAGATAGAAGATAATGGTACTGTTTTTTTAAATTATTTATTTTACTTTAACTTTTTTCTTTCTGGATTATCCAAAGTAACACACCTCACAACAATTTATGCTACTATAAATTAGACCTATTTGCTAATGTCCTCTTCACTCTTCACATAAGAAAAGAAAGAGAAAAATAAAAGAAGAGATCTACTAATATGGCTGGGTTTTCCAAAGTGATTGCAACTATTTTCCTTATGATGATGCTGGTTTTTGCTACTGGTAATTCATTTCTTTTCTTTAATTTCATGGTCACGAATTCAAGCTGTGAAAACAGCCTCTTACAGAAATGTGGGGTAAGGCCGCGTATAATTAATCCTTTTGACATAGGGGAAGGTTTAGTGCCTCATGCTGCCCTTTTTTAAAATTTCATGTTTGGTTCTTCATGTATACAACAAAAGCTATTAATTCTTGTTTAAAGAAATATGATACATGGTTAAATTTGAAAATAATTAACTTTATAAGTTTTATAGTCACACAAATACTATGGCATGTTTAACACTATAATAAGTTTCAAATGTTTTAAAGCCACACAAATATTAAGACATGTCTAAGATCACAAGCTTCATAAGCCTGTCATTTTTTTAACGTTGGCGATTCAAGCTATGCCACATAAACTGTAATAGATGGTGTACTAAACTAAGTAGGCGTTTGGACATGCGATACGAAGTGTGTAATTTGAAATCATGAGATAAAATCAGCGTTTGGATATGTGATTTCATCTCATGATATGAAATCCCAAATTCTCCAAAAAGTGTGATTCGGGATTTCATATCATGATTTGAGATTTTTTTAAATACAAAAGTTAGCCCACAAGTTTATATTTTGTTAAAAAAAATACCCCAATCATTTATATCTAACAATCATTTATTTCATATGTAAATAAAATTTATAGTTTATATTATTACTCTTTAAACTATTTATATCTCATATAACTATTACTCTCACCAACTTAAAATTTATTATTACTTCAAATCAACTCCCACTTTACCTATGTGGAGGATTATATTAAAGAGTAGAACACTACAACTCACGTTCAATTTTACTTTTTTATTGAACTAAAATTTAATCAATAAATGTTGTATTTTTTTATAATAGCTTTGTGATAGTGCAATATGCTTTGTTATAAACTTTTATTTATTTGGTAAGATTATATAAAGAATTGGGGCAATTTTGATAGTTTTCACAACTTATGAGGTTTTTATGTTCATGAGAAAATATACAACATAAAAAAGTCCAAATTGCATATCCAAACAAAACTTCAATAATTTCAAATCGTGATTTCAAATTATGATTTCATCTCGCATGGCCAAACGGGCCCTAAGTATCATGGTATATAAGTTGTTACACGTACCAAAACTCAGTTTACTGTGTAATTCCTCACTGTTTTTTTACAATATCGACGCGGATCTAAGACAAGTTGTACAAATTTTTACTGAATTTATTGTTTTCAGTTTGAATTATATATATGTATACATATTAAAAAAAATTGTACTGATATATAGTGAGATCATACATATTTTAAACTATTAATTTGTTGGAGTTATGGGCATCTCACCTAAAAGTTAAAATTGTTAGAACGAACGTACTTATATTAGTTAATTGTATATTCTTCTCGGCATGCCCTTTCGTGTGCGGACATGAACATTTTTCATTAACCAAACACGTGAAGTTTTTCTTTGATAATGGATGGCAATGAGATTCTAACCCACAACCTATGCTTGGTCCTTGGCTATACATATTGACTCATGCTGTCATCTAGTTTAAAAGTTTAAACTATAAGAATGAACACACTTATATTTACTTAATTATATATTCTTTGCTCGACTACTAGTAAATCTAGATCCTGAATTTGTCTCTACGTTAATAATGTACAGGTATGATAGCGGAGGCAAGGACCTGCGAGTCGCAGAGCCATCGGTTCAGGGGGTTGTGCTTCAGTAAGAGCAACTGTGGTTCCGTTTGCCATAATGAGGGCTTTAGCGGAGGCCACTGCCGTGGCGTCCGCCGCCGTTGCTTCTGCACCAGACACTGTTAAATTAATGTCATTAATTAACTTTCTTGATGGACGATGATGTTAATTATGAGTGTTTTGTTTGTGTAATATGAATAATAATGTCATGAAATAAGAGGTAATTAATGTCATTAATTAACTTTCTGGATAGGAGTTGATGTTAATTATATGAGTGTTTTGTTTGTGTAATATGAAGTAATGTCATGAAATAAGAGTTAATTAATGACCATTTGTAACTCAAGAAACAGAATTGTTTTGTTCTGTTTTCTTGGGAGTTGGTGGTTGTTATGGTTAATGGTGTTGCCTATTTTTGATTGCAACTTTGTATTATCTTCTTTGGTTGGAGATAGAGTCGGAATTTAAAGTTTATGAAATTTCAATAAATCTACTGCCCATTTTAGTTATTGATGTGCAATTATTAGACGTGCGAGTTTCCTACCTGAACTATCGCCAGCTATTTATCGAAAACCTTAAGATATAGAATTGTTTTGTTCTGTTTTCTTGGGAGTTGGTGGTTGTTATGGTCTATTTTTGATTGCAAATTTCTTTTAGTCTTCTTTGGTCGGATATAGAGTTGGGATTTAAAGTTTATGAGTTTTCAATAAATCTACTGCTCGTTTTAGTTACTGATTTGCAATTAATTATTTACATTATTACCTATTACAAATACAAGAGCTTAGCAAAAATTACTGAATTTGTTCGATTCCGTACCTAAATACTGTAGCTCCCCCAAACTTTGTAGTATGAATCAGACATGGAGATATTGAAAAAATAAATCAGATATTGTATCTGCTTTGAAAACACATAATACGCATATATAGTTGACCACACATACATACACATACATAACGCTAGTAGCGCCGTTTCTGAAAATTTTCGAAAGATCCTACTGCTTTTAAATCTGCCTATTTTGAAATTTTGAATTGTGATGATTTATGCTTTCAATTTTGATGGTGTAATAGACTTTTGTGGTCCGATCCTTTCTCGGCCCTTGCGTATAGCAGGAGTTTTAGTACACCGAACTGCCCTTTTAATTTTGATGGTGTAATATAATACTCTAATGTTGCTCTAACTGTTAATCTATTCTCACTACTACTGTTTAATTCTTTTTTTAAAAAAATATATAATTTTCACTTCAAAGAAATGGTGGTTTAATTTGAACATCCCATCAGGCATTTGTTGGACTTAAAAGGATGCCGGACCGTTATCCTTTCACTGCACAAAACGGGAGTTGTTCGTTCTTCTGTTAAACCAGTCTCACGTAGTCCGCCCCACTTTAGGCATCCAACAGCCCATTTCCTTTGATTGGGCCATGTGATCCAACTCTATGCTTGGACAGGGCAAGCCAGAAATAAGCCCATCAAGGCCCACCATTTGGAACAGCCCAACATTTCACACCTTGATGCCCCCACTCGATTTTTAATGATAACTTGGTGAGAACATGTGCGGAGCCACCTATGTCGAAGGGTGGTCAGGTGTACATCTTTCGTCAGAAAATTATGTTGTGTATATAGGCTAAACATTAGCTATTATGAGTGTGTATTTAATTTTACACACCTTTAACGCAACTGAGAAGAAAATTTGCACACTCTTCGTCAAATTTCTGGCTCCGCCTTTGGGTGAGAATGGATTGAAAATCGAGAGATAACTTGTATTTTTTCTTTTTTAGAATATAAGTTCCTTTTTACCTTGTTGTGATTTTTAACTATGTGTTATATTATTTTTAATATGTGGCATTTTCTTTTCTACGTTAGATGATAAACTACATTTTATTTATATTATGAGTTTTCAGCTTGTTAAGTTTGATAAGAACAAAACAATAATAACAATAACATAGCCAGTAAAATCCACAAGTGAGATCTAGGGAAGGTTAAGTGTACGAAGACCTTACCACTACCTCGGGGAGGAAGAGAAGCCGTTTCCGAAAGACCCTCGACTCAAGTGTAGTAAATTCAGGTACAAAGTCAATTAAAACAGTAAATAAAATAAAGCAACTAATATGAAAATAGTTCAAAGTCTATCAGAAAAAAACAATAATCAATCACAAAATTATATATAATATTGTGAAAAAAATTGAAGCTAAGTTTAAATGTCTTAATAAAATTTTCGAATAAATTTAAGGATCGTGTATGTGTTTGGCCGCCTTCTTTATATGCATGCACCTATCAATTTCAAGTGGCTGCGTACGTTGTTCCCTTGCAATCTTGCATACAACTACAATGCTTTTCATTTCATAACAATAATTAATAGTTAAACATAATGTGAAAAAATTAGGGAATAAGAGGAATATTTTAGGAGAAGGAAGACAAAAGTTTAAGGATTACGGCACTTTTGAAAGTTACGTTCGTTGGTTTTAATTTGTTTGTTTAGTTTTGATTTTACGTATTGCATCCAAATAGATATTTAATGTTAGTTAGTTAACGACAATAGCTTGATTGTTGCTAAATTATGTTTTTAGAGGTAATTATTAGTGACGATTACATTTTAACACTCTTTGTAAGTGCCTCTAATTAAGGTGTATAATGACGACATTGAATCCAATAACAATTAAGTTGTCACGACCCAAAATAGGCACGTGATGACACTTGTCACACCCTCCAGACAAGTAAGCCTATCCAAACCCAAACTCAAAAATCAAGTAAATCAGAAGCGGAAGAAAAAGAACAATCCCCAAAATATATATAAAGAAGAAGCAAATATTTAAGATACACCCAGGTCTGGTTGTCACTAGTACAAGCCTCTAATATAGGATAAGAATAATAATCTTCTAGAATATCTTAGATGTGAATAAAGAATAAGACATAAATAGAGAGATCTGAGAAGTCCTGAAATCTCTCAGCTACTACACCTCAACCTCTGCAATGCGAATGCTGGAAGAAGACGATCTACAAACTGCTACTCGGCCCAATACCTGCACGGGGTGCAGAAAAACAAGAAAAAGGAAAAGGAAGCAAGAGTGAGTACAAAACCACATGTACTCAGCAAGCATCGTCGATAATCGACCCTAATCTAAAGTGATGGCGAGAACCACCCCACCAACTACCTAAGGTTTCCCCAATCGTTCTATAACTCGCCAAAATCACAGTTCTTTATCCTACCAGGGTAACCCCAGACAATGGTCAACAGGTAAACCAAATGTAGAGTAGGCACACTAATCCAGGTGAGTCAATCATCATTAACCAATACTATGTGATAGCAACAAGGAGAGTGTATATATATAAGGATGTATCTCATGCTACCAAAATGGTGCTATCCATCTATCTTTTGATCAAGTCACAATCATACCAAGTCTTATCACACCTCTCCCTTTCGACCAATATATAATGAAATAGGATAATAAAATAAAGTGAAATGAATGCTCAAACACAGTATCACAAACAAGGTCCTAACAGAGAAATACGATACAAGAGTAGACACTAACACAATATGAAAACACACCAAGGATAATAATGCAATGCAAATTATACAATGCAATAATGTGATGATGATGAATCTTTGAAAGTTATCGCATAACTTTCTGTATACACCCACCGAGCTCGCAGCTACCAGGTAGGACCCATGGGGGGTTCGCAACCCATATACTACTCAGTCTCAATCTCAATACCAATCTCAATCTCACTATCTCCTCTCTGCCTCGTGGATCACGATAGAGGGTTTGATAAAATGTCTCATCAATATCGCCTCTCCGCCTCGTGGATCACGGTAGAGGGTTTTACAAAATATCCCGGTGATACCAATGTCTCATGAATATGCATATGTGATATGAGGATGCAATGCTCACAGTAATCTCAACACAAGGATCTCAAATCCATCAATACACATGATATATGCACAAGTGAGCTCAGAATCAACTCAATGTATCAATAACTCATGATATCAGTCTCCACTTGGCACCAACAGAATATATGGTCATGTAATCATCAAAATTACCATTCTCAAGCCCACTCCCAGGCATCACTATGATGAATATGCAATCACATGCTCAGATAAGGCCTACAATGTCAAGTCAAGGCCCCACTCGGGCAACACAATAATAAATATGGCCTTAATATAAAATCATGACCAACAATCGTCAAGTCAAGCCCTGACTAGGCGACATAGTACATAATATGACAATTAAATTCACGCTCATAGCCAATTAACATAATTCAAGCCCTCATTCGGGCATCACCACAAAATATACACTCAAGATCGGTAATAATAATATGCGCATAAACACCCACTCGGGCACGCAATGATAGATATCAACAATCTCAACAATAATAGAACGTGAGACTACCCAAATTTTGCTTGATCATAACTTAAGCTTCCTTAACTATTACAACCCAATCTCTCTCTAAGTATCTTCTAACCCCAGTTATTCCATCAAATCACGATGATCACACAATTATCCCTTAAGAGGTCACTAAAGCCCCAATCATTATGTCAAAGTCCATTAAACATGAATCTAGCTCCAAAACAGACATTAATACTAACATTACAGAAACACTAAGTTAGTTATCTATGGTCTACTTCTAAGGATAAGCACAAGCAATACTACTAACTAAGGAAACAATAATCTAATTTTGATCCACCAAAGACCCCGGTATCCGCGGAGATGCTCGCCATTTCACCTAAGCGGGACCCCCAATCCTAAACGAATCATCAAAATACCAAATCAAATATGTTTTCACTCATGTACTAGTGGGAAACCACAATTATGAAAAGCGAGGAGTGGAAAGGAGGAGCGGAAAACTCTACGGAAACTAAAAAGTAAGATAAAAAGTGACTGAAGAGTGAAAAGTTTTAGGTTTTAATTTTATATTGGGCTTTGGATCATTTAGTTATTAATTAATGGACAAATATTACAACTAAAATTCATAAAATTAATTTAACAAGTGTTTAGAAAGTAGATTATAATTAATATTTTTTATGTATAAAAAGTTAAAATTATATATATATATATTATGTCGGTTTGGTTTGTGTTCGGTTTGACTTTTCTTTGGTTAACACCAAACCAAATCAAGAATGGTGGGGTTTTTTTTCTAACGCCAAACCAATCAAACCAAACCACAAGTTGATTTTTTTTCTCGGTTTGATTTGGTCCGTCGGTTTGGTTTGACTTGACGATTTGATTTGTACACTCCTAATTCCAATCAAAGGGTTCTTTTTTGGAAAAATAACATAAATATATACCTTAACTTACCATATTTACACAAATCTCCACTCTTACAAAGTAATTATAAAAATTCCAACTATCAGTTATGTATCTCAATGAAATGTATCGGGAACGAATTATGTATCTCTGTGTATATCAATGCGAGTTTTGTTAAAAGATACATATACTATGTATATTTGAATGATCACAATGTGGGTAGTTATGTATCTCAACGGAATGTATCGGGAACAAATTATGTATCTCGACAGCTCAAAAAATGAGATTTTTTGTAAATATATACTCCCACTGTCTCAATTTATATGACACATTTTTCTTTTTGGTCAGTCTCAAAAAAAGAATGATATATTTTTATATTTAGTAAAAATTTAACTTTAAAATACCTATTTTATCCTTAATGAAATGATTTACAACCATACAAACATCTATAACTCATTTTGGACCACAAATTTTAAAATTCTTTCTTTCTTTCTTTCTTAAATTTCGTACCAAGTTAAACTATATTATATAAATTGGGACGGAGAAAGTAAAATGTGAAATTTTATGTAATTAGGCATTTAGGATTTATGTTTTTTTTTCCCCTTGTTCTCCTCGTACCTCAACTTGAACGGCCTCCCCTTTTGTCTCAGCAAAAGTCTGACAACATTGTAACTCAACCAATCAACCAACAAGAACAAAAGCATGGGGGAAGATGAAAGCAAGGTGGAAGTAGGCACCACAATTATACAAGGAAAATACATAGAAGAGAATGAACAAGAAAAGGAAGAAGGAAAAAAAAGTGAAGAGATGAAGCCATGGGAGCAGCATTCAGCAGTGATAAGCATTCCTCGTTATGATTACAATGCTTCTTCTTATCTCCTTCGACATTCCCATTCTGGGTTTCTCATCACTTGCCCCATCAGTCAGTTCCCCCCAACCCCATCTTTGCTTTTTCTTGAATATTTGGACTTAAAAGGGTGTGTGTGGAAAGTGTTTTCTTGAAAAATAAGTACTTATTTTGTTATGTTTGGGGGAGGAATAGTTGATTAATTGAAATTGATTTAGCTAGATAACTGATATTGTGTGGCAAATGATGTGTTGTTGAATAGAGATTCACAAGATTACTTCTTACAATAGGAAAAGTTGTAATCTTTGCTAGCTAAAATGTTTCCACTAGATTATGGGTTTAATGAAAATCCATAATTTGGGTTAAAAGACAATTTATGTACTAGTATTGGATTGAAATTGGACTCGAATTGAGCTGATTGGATGCATATGAATTGTATAGCAGACTTGGACTAGTTTAGGATTGAGGAATATTTGATTGATTGAAATTGATCTAGCTTTTCAAGTATATCAGATAAGGAACATCTGATATTGTGTGGCCAAATGCCAATGGTGTTCTGTTGGATAGAAAGTCACTAGATTCCTTCTTATATCTGAAAAAATGTAATCTTGCTAGCTAAAATGTGTCCATTTTCCTGCATTCAAGGCTGTGGGGTGTGTGTCGTAGTGGTCAATGAAACAAGTTGAGAATCATGAGGTCTCTGGTTCAAATCCCAGCAAAAACGTTAGGTGATTTCTTCCCATCCATCAAGCCGTTGACAGAGTTGCCCGTTGCCTATGCTGGTGGGAGATAGATAGCTGGTACCTCAAGGAATGATCCCAACTGCTTTAGGATTGAGGAATAGTTGATTGATGAAATTAATTTAGATTTTCAACTATATGAGCTGGGTAGCTGAGATTGTGTGGAAAATAGTGTGCCTGGTGAATGAAGATTCACTAGATTCCTTCTTCTACTGGGAAAAAATGTAATCTTTGTAGGTAAAACATGTCCAGTTTTCCACTATTATTTACTTTTTTGTTTCTACCAGATGTTTGAACTTTAAAAAGATCTCTGTGCTAGTATTTTCAGTTGGAAAGCCACCTTTAGGGTACCCTCTTCAGCTAGCTATTGTGCAAATTACTTCAACAAGCAGTTTTTAGCTGCGTACTGTTCTGTTCAAATTTTAAGGGCTTCATTCTGGGCCACATCATTTGAACATGTGGTGTCATCTTGTTGGCCTAGATTAGACCGGACTCCCATGTCACTTGACACATGGCATGAGTTTGGGCCTCAAGATGGAATGGACCTTGAGCTTAAATGTTCGAGTCTTGTAGAACACAGAAGAGGTGAGAAGGCGAAAATATCTTAAACTCAGAAAGTTAAGCTACTTTTCGGGTTTGTTGTTTACACAGTTGGTGTGCTTTTGCTTCTTAGTATGAAGTTTGTTGAAAATCATCTACTCTTCTCAAGGAGAAAATTGTAAAACATTCTTAGTTGTCTGAAGCATCTTCCCTAGCAGACTTTTTCCGGGAATGTTTCATGTTATTTCTATGGGAAATAGCCTCTCTACCTTGTAGAGGTAAGGTCTACATACACTATCCTCTCCAGATTCCACTTGTGGGATTACACTGGGTATGTTGTTGTTGTTTGTTTCATATTTGTTTGTGCATATGTTGAAATCCATCCGTTTAAAGTTGAAATATTTGCACCCAAGGGTGTGGCTTAGTGGTCAATGAAGCGGATTGAGAACCATGACGTCTCAGGTTAAAATCCCCCTTGAGATAAAAACACTAGGTGATTTCTTCCCATCTGTCGTAACTTTGGTGGAAAGAGTTAGGTATCGTATGGAAATAGTCGAGGTGGGCGAAAGCTGGTCTAGACACCACAATTATTAAAAAAAAAAGGTTGAAATGTTTGACCCCTCACTATTTAGCTTGAATTAGGAGCCTAGCATTGTATTCACCCAGGGGAACTGTCTGGACAGTGGAAGAAATTTTGGATCCAAATCTTGACAGATGATTGAAGAAACTGGAGTTACATCTTCTTTCCATTCAAGAGTTCTTATGCGTTTACACACACCCTTTGAGACCCTGAACAGATTTCTTTTCTTAGGAACACATACAAGATTCGGCACTACTAAAAGGAAACTCTACCATTAACTTCATGACCTTAGAGACATATACTGGCGGCTATCGATGTATTCTGCCTTAGATAAAGAATGTGCCCTTACTGCCTTATGACTAAAAGGTCGAGTCCTATGCTGAGGATAGGATTCTAGTCAAAGGTAGGATTCTATTCTTGTAGTTTGAACTTATTTCTTAAATTGATAAGTGAATAAGTCCATTACTTGACTGATAACACAGCTGCTGTTTATAGCGTAGCATGTCATAATACAAAAAAAAAAAGGTGTATTTGTTTACTCTTTGGTATTCCTAAGAGTTTTTTCCTTTTGTTCTCAGAGAGGGAGAAAAGTGCAACAAAAGAAGCTATAGGTATTCTTGAAAAGGTTATTTGTTTACCCTTTTTTTGGTATTTTCAATTCTTTTACTTAATTTGTTTCGAAAAAAGTTCTGAACACAAGTGACCTTTAATATTGGTTTTCCAGTGGAGCTATAATATGCACCTTTCTGGTGACTTGCAGCTGGCTGTGGAAACCTTATTCATTTCCATTCAAATGATCTTAGTTTTCTATTAAAAATCCATGTTATTTTGTATTGCACCCATAAGTTGGTGCTAATTTTTTAAATTTATAGGTGTGACCCTTGTTTTGGAAAGAATGCTAAATATAGTTGGGTTTTTTTGTTTTCCTTTCAGTATATTGTTTCAAATCATGATGCTAAGCGAAGGAAAACATGCGTGGAAGATGCTGATAAAGAATGTAATGGGTCACGAGAAGGTGCAGCTAATGAGCATGTGAATTCTGGTATTAATGCTTCTTCAACATTTTGATATCTGTGTGGACTTATTGATACGAAGGTTTATTAGGAATAGTGTCAAACAGTTCTTTGTTTGCCCCATGCAGAATCTGGTACATCTATGGAGAAAAGTGACATTCTCTCACTTGTCAAGTTAACGAGAAGTGGATTAGTTCTCTTTAAATTTCCATTCGACAAGTCTCCAGCAGTTGTTGACATCGTTTCACAGATTTTTCAGTCCCTAGAATCTGGAATATTGAAGTCTCCTCTGTGAGTTGCTCTCTTTCTTGTTTACTCTCGATTTAATTTTGAGCTCTTATCTACATCCAGTATCGCTTTATGTGGTCCCTTGGTTGTGTTGTTATGTTTCGTTAAGCTAATCTTTTTCATTATAGTAGGAGATTACTGTCTTTTCTTCTTTCTCATCTTTTTCTTGTCTTGAAGATTACTCCTAATACCGAAGAAACTAAGAAGATTATGACTTTTAATCGTGTTATGCAGTTGGTGCAATCGGATATTACCAATTCAAGGTACATGCTGTTTAGATGAGAAGGAACTTACGAAGATTGTGACAAAGCTTGTTGAGCAGTTCATGAACAATAGGCAGAAGGAGATTGGAAATACTATTAAGGTAAACCTTGACTTTCGTGTCTTTTTGGCACCAGCTAATCCCGTGTTCTCTTACATGAGTATTACATTCAATAGCTCAAGCATTTTGCTCCGTGGGTTGATCATTCTAAGATAACCTGTAGAACTAATGACATTATAGTTTGCAGTTGGGTATAACAGGAGAGGGATTGAGGAAACCGAGATGAAGAATCTAAGAAAATCTTCCAGTGATCTTGATGTATTTGCTTTGTTGGATCGCAACAAATGCTTCAGCGTCGTAGCAGCAGCAGTGAAAGAAGTTGTCTCAGATTCGATAGTGGATTTGAAAGATCCAGAGGTCAAACTATTTGTCGTCAGTGACAAGTTATAAGCGTTTTACTTCATATCTTTTAATGTACTGAATGTATCCTCTCTTTTGCAGCTCTGCGTGCTTGTTGAGGTACTTCCACTTTCTGGAGTGCCTGATAAAACAGCCATAGTTGGTGTATCGGTTCTTCCACGAGCACTTGTTAGTACAAAGCCTCGACTCTGCGTCAAGGCCTTAGTCTCAGATACAAAACAGATGAATAAGAAGAAAAAATAACAGTATCTCTATGAACAAGAAGTTTCCTTAGTCTCACTCTCAGAAATAGGAAGGTAAGATAACTGTCTCTCTAAGAGCAGGACGTAAATTTTCAATGTTTTGTTGAAACAGCCTCTTGCAGAAATGCAACATAAAGCTGTGTACAATAGACCCTTGTGATCCTGTCCTTCCCTCGACCCCTCATACATAGCGGGAACTTAGTGCATCGGGCCTGTCCTTCCCTCGCTTAGTGCATCGGGCTGCCTTGCCCCGTCTGTTGCTGCTATTTTGCTAGTGGAGATTCTTATGCCAGTAGGAAGTATAGAGAACTTCTAGTACTTTCCATTTTTATTTGCATTCAGTATAGTGTTGGTTTGTAAGGATTTATATAGCCGACTACAACTTGTTTGACACAAAGGCTTAGTTTCAGCGCGCCACGCCTTGCAATGCAGCTACTAATTATTTTTATATCATCATAAGTGTAGTAATTTCTTGCTCTATCTTATAATCAGGTGCTGGCCAGATCTGATTGAAATTTTATCTTCTAAACTTTGCAAGGACTATAGAGAATCTCTGGGATAAATTTTTTGGTGATTAATAAAGAAGTTAATTACCAAAAAACATATGATCTAATATACTAAAAAGGTTCACATCACAATTGAATATACTAACATATGATCTAACATAAATTATTTGTGCTTGGTTTGGTCAACTAATTCTTGGTCAAATAATTGGGTGTAATTGAGGAAGTACAAATGTGCTCTCCAATTCGTAGGGATAGGGGGAGGGTAATTATACGCTATGTGTCTTACTTTCTTTTAGGGTGTGTTAGGTAGAAAAATATTTTTTAAATTTTTTCATGTTCAGCTGATCAAAATTTTTGCAGAATATATTCTCTCGAAAAAAATTTCTCGAGGAAAATGACTTTTTCTAGTAGAAGTAGTGAAACAGGTTTCACAAGTATTCCATTCCAAGTTGATTGTCCTCCCATCCTTCAATATACCTTATTTTCAATTCAACAGTCGTAGTCCCATGTTGGAAATAATAATTCAAAATTAAAATAGGAAATCAATTCGTTTAGGATTTAAAATTTGATATTTATTTAATTCATGTCTAATTAGAATTTGTTTATCTCCACGAAGCTTTCGTGAAGAGGGATGGTCTTGTGTGTAAGCATAGCATTTTTGGTTGAACCCGCCCAACCCAACTAAGAAGAACCGAACCTGACAGACACATCTTTTTCTTTTTGGGAGGGTACTCCGAGTAGTGGGTACCTCGTAGGACCTCGACCCGCCTACTCGGTTTTATTCTAGTAATTTTTCTCGTCCTAGTTTAATTTGATTTTATTCTAGTATTATAAATAGAAATGTCTGTCTCATAATTCAAATTATTAATACATACCAACATGGGTTATGAGTTGTGGTGCAGTGGTGGGACTGCTCCATCCTTAACCAGAGGTCTGGGGTTCGAACCCTAGGTATGAAGAAAATTTTATTGGGAGCGCCACAACAAATGAGCTTGTAGTGCGCAATTCAAATTAATCGAAATTTCATTGCGATCCGAATTAATCAGACTCCAAGATGCGTATCGAACATCGAATGAGAAACTAATTTAGCAGCCAGAACCAAATCAATAAATTATAAAAGTCAAAAGAGAGGTGAAAAAACGTGAGGAAGACAATAGGAGCAAGAAGAGAACATTTAGGTATGTTTGCTGTGTTTTCACAAATGGTAAAATGCCTACTTATAGGCCAATTAGTGGGTTAAGTAGAAGACAAGTGTTATGGAACTGGACAATAAGGTTGCCACTTGGACACTTTATTTCATGCAAGAAACTATCACAAGGCACATCTCTCCGTTCGAATTTACTTATCATATTTTGACTTGATATATCTAATAAGAAAATAATGATTGATATAGTAATTTTACCATATTACTCCTATTAATTGATGTTTAGTAATATCTATTGAAAATGATTTGAAGAACAACTAAATAATGCTAAGAGTAAAACATAGAAAAAAAAAGAAATGAGAATTAACTAAATAATGGAGTAGTATTTAATAACAATAGTAAAATAGATTCCTCCCTCCTTTCCAACATAGTTGTCATGTTTCGTTTGTCGAGAGTTCATTTAATTAATTTTCAAGACTAAATTAAAATTTGAATATTCAAAAACTATATCAAAAATACTTTAAGTTGTCACTTATTTTGTATGTCAATATGATGAAAAAATATATCTTAAAATATTACTTTCTTCATTCACTTTTAAGTAAAAATGAACAAAGACATAAAGAAATCCATTTTACGTTATTTGACTCTTAAAGAGGAAAACATGACAAATAAAAAGAAAACAAAATGAATATCTTTTAATTTTTCAAACTAAATAAATAAAATTGTATATTCAAAAAATTATATAAAAAATACTTTAAGTTGTCATTTTTTTAATATTAATATGACGAAAAAATATATGTTAACATATTAGTCAAAGTTTATAACTTATGTGACAAATAAAAAAAATAGAGGGAATATTTTTTGATTTTTCAAACTAAAAATTCATAAAATTAAATAACTATTTTTAATATACTGAACAAACGGAGTAGCAAGTTGATCTACTTCATTTTCGGTAAAGAGCGCGGTTGAAAAGTAGTTAGCCAAATCTCTCCATTCAATTTAAATTTAAATTAAACTTAGCTACTATAAATACTTAATTAACTCCACCTCTTTCTCTTTCTTCAACCGTTTCTCCTTTAAATTCTCAAAAAAATTCCGTAACGTTCATTTCCACCGCCACCGCCACCGCATTATCGCCGGAGATGTTAAACAAATTGTTACCTACGACGGCGACTACGGCGGCGATTAGTTGTACTACTTGTGGTGGTAGTGGTGCTGCGGCGGGGAATTCGGTTGTGCTTGTTCGTCGAATTGCGACGGTAGCGCTATTTGCATCGTTATGTTGTTTCGTGATATACAGAGGGGGCGAAAACGTAGGGTTAATGATTCCTGGTACTTTTGCATCGCGTGCTTCCTTCTTTCTCCCTGTTGATGATAATGTATCTGCGGTTGCTTCATCGGTGAGGATCGATAATTCTTCTCACATTTTCATTGATCGGGTTGAATTCTCGTAGAGCCTGAGATAATAACTATTAATTGTACGATCATTATTATTACTTTTTTCTCTGTTAGGATTGATTTGTCACGTGCTGTGTTTTCTTCATTGCCGTTTTTCTCTTTTATTCCTATTTTGATTTGTTGTACTCGAGCTGAGGGTACTCCGGGAATATCATCTCGTTATGTTGTTGTTGTTGAGATACTCTCTCAGTTAAAAAAAAAATGACCTATTTTTCTTTTTAGTCTGTTTTAAAAAGAACGACTCTTTCCTTTTTTGGCAATACTTTAATTCCAACTTTCCACATGACATATTTAAGACCACAAGATTAAAGGGTATTTTGGTACATTTGACATAACTTTAATTTAATACCACAAAATTCAAAAGTTTTTTTTATTTTCTTGAACTCCATGCCAAGTCAAAATAAGTCATTCTTTTTGAAACGGAGGGAGTAATAACTATTAATTGAGTGATTACATGAGAAATCAACTATTAGTTGTAACTCTAAAGTTATGTATTTTATTTTTAAAGTAAGAGGAAGGACTTTGAAATTTCAAGTTTCTAGCTAATGAAAATTAGTACTCCTAATGTGTCCTAGTTTATGTGGTACTTTTCGTATTAGTAGAGTCAATTTGATTAATTTTTTAAGCTAAAGTGGATTAGATCAGCTGAATATTTTAAAATTATAATTTAGATATTCAAAAACTATAGGAAAAATTACAATTCTTTTTCATGTCAGTATGATTAAAAGAATACAATTTCAAAATATTGATCAGATTCTAGGTAGTTTGAATCTCGAAAACTAAAAAGTGATACATAAATTGGAGCGGAAGGAGTAATTCTCTTGTCTTAAGTCTAGTATCTACTTCCCCGGACCCTGCGCATAGCGGGAGCTTTAGTGCACCGGGCTGCCTTTTTTTTTTTTTTTTTCATTTTGTTTAACTTCAAGTTCTAGAGTTAACTAAATCATCAATGAAGATCTACTCTGTCCACAAACAAAATGGAAATCTGACGACTAATTCTACTTGTTTGCATAGTGAGAACTATTTTTTTTTTTTTTTTTTTTTTTGAGAAAGCTTTGGGAACCATTTATATTTATTATGTTGTGATGTATCCCACAAGTGGGGACCAGACAATATTAGTGGAAATCAAAATGCATAAAAATTATGTTGCATTTTTGTACTCTTCAAAAATGTCATCGGGTGCATGTCAGATCCTTCCAAGATAGTGCATTTTTGGAGGATCTGACACGGGTGCGTCAACATTTTTGTAGGTTCCGAGCAACTTAGCATAAACACAGCAATGAAGAAATAAGATATTTATTCAGGATAATGTCACATTTCACTTATCTTTGCTTAAAATCCAAATTTTTATGTAGGATAGTGAGGAGTACAGGCTTGAGAATGTGTTGAAGAATGCTGCTATGGACGATAATACAGTGATCTTAACAACTTTGAATGAAGCATGGGCTGCTCCTAATTCAGTTGTTGATCTGTTTCTTGAAAGTTTTAGGATTGGAGATCACACTCGGCGGCTTTTGAATCATTTAGTGATTGTTGCTCTTGACGAGAAGGCGTTCTCCAGATGTTTGGCTGTACATACTCATTGCTATGCACTAGTGACTGAAGGGGTTGATTTTTCAAAAGAAGCTTATTTCATGTTCCCTGACTACTTGAAGATGATGTGGAGAAGGATAGACTTTTTGAGGGTGGTGCTTGAAATGGGATACAACTTCGTCTTCACGGTATACTTTCTAGAGCTCATATTAATTTTCTTTACTTTTTGCAGCAAAAATTTCAGTTATCTAGCACGATACCTATTATTTCAAATTGTGTTTGTTCCACTTGTTTCTTAGTAATGAAGCAGGAAAGGAAATGAAAGGCTTCCAGAAATACTTGATTAACGTTTTAATTCGTAGATATCTTTTGTTTCTGATTTACCATTACTTGGGTTAGGCATGCCATAAATCCAAAAGGACGTGATCTGTCAGAACCGTTTGTATTATGCTCTGTTTTTTGGGACTAACTTGGCATAGTTATGTGAATATACATAATCTAGAGCCACTTCTTGACCAAATTTTAATTTTATATTCCAATGGCTTTCATTTTCATACATTATACAGAGGTCTCTTTTTTTCTTGTTTGAAAACTGCCTATATAAATCTTGAAAAAGAAGTTTCTTGCCACGTTGAAATTTTAAGAAAAACTATGCATTATTATAAAGAATTAATGTAAACGTGAGTCTGATGAAAGGTGAACATGTAGTCTTCTAATCTAGCTAAGTTAGGTAACCTAAGTGTTATCAAGTCTGATGTAATGCTCAACTAGCTGTTATAAATAAATAAAGCCCACTTTTCCAGAAAAAAAATTTAGGCTTAAACGAGACTTTTGTGAGTTTTCCTTACAAATCATTCTTTCTGATTACTATTAACTGAGGCAAGTATTCTAGGTGTTTTAGATTGCGGATAGAGTTCTTTTAGGGTCTCGTTGGTCTCTTGAAGCAAAATGTCTAGCACATTGGAATGTTGCTAAAGTATGAATCAGCATACTGATGAATCTCTAAGCGGATGTGTAGCTACTAATGTAGTAATATTAATGTTAAGATGAATTCTGCTGTATGTACCACTTGATATACGCTGTATATGTTGCTTACCTTTTGCTTTATTTGTAATGTCTGTTGAAGAATCACTTTTAGCTGCTTGAATAATTCTGCTTATCAGGACATCAATATATTGGGAAATTTCCGATGCCACGTAGCTTAGTTAAATGTATTACATTGTGTATTTTAACTGGCAAACATGTTCCATAATTAAAACTATAGTTGCTTCCATCTGCTAGGACGCCGATGTAATGTGGTTCAGAGATCCATTTCCTCACTTTTACGAGGATGCAGACTTTCAGATAGCATGTGATCATTTCTCAGGCGAACCAGATGATGTGGGGAATAAACCTAATGGCGGTTTCAATCATGTAAGGTCAAATAATAGATCAATTGAATTTTACAAGTATTGGTATTCGTCACGAGAGAAGTATCCAGGTTTGCATGATCAAGATGTTCTTAACAATATCAAGAACGATTCTTTCATTTGGGATATTGATCTCAACATGAGATTCTTGGACACAACATACTTTGGTGGATTTTGTGAACCTAGCAAAAATCTGAGTGAAGTATGCACAATGCATGCTAATTGCTGTTTTGGGCTGGAAACCAAACTTCACGATCTTAGAATCCTTCTTCAAGACTGGAAAAACTTCTTGTCGTTACCACCAGCAGAGAAGATATCATCGACGTTATCATGGCGAGTTCCTCAAAACTGCAGGTAAGATTTCCGTCTGTCATGATTTTCTAGATTTTGTGGCACTGAAATCCTCCTATTTGATGTTAATATACTAACACCAACATGCTTTACATTCGAACATGCAACGTATGAAATACCTCAAACTGGACAAGTTTCTCCAAATATAACCGATTCGTAGTGTTGTAATGGAAACATAAAATCTCTTTTTCCTTGTTTAACACTCGTCAATTGATATAATCTGACCCCTTCTCTGCACACAATTCCTCCTCCCACATTTTCCGACCCCGCCTCCCCTGTCCCCTGCATGTTAAGAATGTTTGTGCATACACGCGTGTGTGTTGGCTCGTTCTAAATCCCTAGTAATTGTCAAGGGGAATGCAGTCCTCTTGTTCAATAATGAAAAGGTTTACAGACATTTTTACTTGGCATGGTATGGCTTTGTTCGTGGTCTTGTTTAACAGATGTCGAGTTATTATTTCTATATTTGACATACTTTCCTTTTGATTTTGGCAGTCTTGATTCTCTCCGGCACTATGCTCCGCCACCAGCGAACATAACAGTTGAACAGACATAGAAGATTGGTTGAAATTTTGTAACTTTAGTTGCTTCTGCTGTTTCAGAAATTAGAAGTAATTTACAAGGTAAAGAAAATTTTCCTTTTCCATATCCTCCCTTCTCTTAACTCCGCGACCGCGACACTTCCAAATGCCACTTCTTCCTGCATCCGTTTTCAAGACGATATAGACATAAAGATGCACGTCGCAGTGGGGAAAAGTTAGATCATTAAAATCGTTCTCTTACAGTTACTTCACCTAAGTGGAATACTCCAGGAGTGGAATCAAACAAAAATTAAGCTTATAGTTGTCCTGATTACTAAGGTCAACTCCCAATAACATTTTTTCCCACATTTTTACGCCTGTGGCGCAGTATTGGCATATAAAAATTCTCAAGATGAAGTAACGGAAATGAGGATATTGAGATGGATGTGTGAGCATACTAGGAGAGATAAGATTATAGACGAAAATATTCGGGATAAGGTAGGAGTAGCTTCTATCATTTAATCTATCGTCACCTACGAATCCACAAAATTTGAGCTCAAACAAAGTCGGTTCACACATATTTCAAAAAAAATACGGGCTAATACACATGAAAAAATGAAATAATCCTGTACCGTGACATGTATGGAGAAAAAAAAAAAGCAAAGTCCGCTTTCGAAAATAATGAGTATCATTTAATAAGCTGTCACCTATGAACCTACAAAATTTGAGCTCAAACAACATCACATATTCTAAAAATTTTATGGGCTAATATACACGAAAAATCAAAACAATTCAAACTTCATGTTTCATGACACTTGTGGAGTAAAAAAAGCAACGTCCGTGTTTCGAAAATAGTGAGTGCCATTTAATAGATCGTAAACTTATGAATTTCTAGGGATGGATGTATCAAAATGATTTTTTGCTGAAAATTCATGGTTGTGTCTGTGAAGACCTATTAAATGATAAGGGTTTCTTCGGAGAGGCGGACGTAGCCTGTTTTAGGACAAACGAGCGAAAAAAGCAGAAATTGAGGATTATTTTAATTTTTTCGTGTGTTAGCCTGTGAATTTCTGGGAATAGGTGCATCAGATTGATTTTTTGCCGAAAACTCACGGTTGTGCTTGTGAAGATCTATTAAATGATAATGGTTGCTTTGGAGAGACGGACGTAGCCTGTTTTAGGACAAACGAACGAAAAAAAAGCAAGGATTGGGGATTATTTCAATTTTTTGGTGTGTTAGCCCATGAATTTCGTAGCATGTTTTGAAACAAACGAGTGAAAAAGCAGGAATTACGGATTATTTCAGTTTTTTTCATGTGTGTTAGCCTATGAATTTCTGGGGATAGGTGTGTCAGAATGGATTTTTACTGAAAACTCACGGTAGAGCCCGTGGCAACCTATTAAATGATAAGGGTTGCTTCGGAGAGGAGGACGTAGCCTGTTTTAGGACAAACGAGCTAAAAAGCAGAAATTGCAAATTATTTCAGTTTTTTCGTGTGTTAGCCTATGAAATTTTGGGGATAGGTGCGTCGAAATAACTTTTGCTGAAAACTCATGGCTGCACCCTTGATGACCTAATAGTGACAAGGGTTGCTTTGAAGAGGCGAACGTAGCTTGTTTTAGGACAAACGAGAGAAAAAACAAAAATTGCGGATTATTTCAATTTTTTCGTATGTGTTAGCCTATGAATTTCAGGGGATAGATGCGTCGAAATTCTTTTTTGTCGAAAACTCATGGCTGCTCCCCTGATAATCTATTAAATGATAATGGTTGTTTCGGAGAGGAAGACGTAGCCTGTTTTAGGACAAACAAGCGAAAAAAATAGGAATTACAAATTATTCGATTTTTTTGTGCGTGATGACCCATGAATTTCTAAGGATATGTGTGTTGGAATGATTTTTTACCAAAAACTCATGGCTGCATCCATGACGAGCTATTAAATGATTAGGGCTGCTTCGGAGAGGCGAACATAGCCTGTTCTAGGAGAAACGAGTGAAGAAGCAGGGATTGCGGATTATTTTGGTTTTTCGATATGTTAGCCCATGAATTTCTGGGGATCGATGCGTCAGAATAATTTTTTTACCAAAAATTAATGACTACGCCTGTGACGATGTATTTAATGATAAAGGTTGTTTCGGAGAAGCCGACGTAGCCTGTTTTAGGAGAAACAAACAAAAAAGTAGGAATTGCGGATTATTTCAATTTTTTCGTGTGTGTAACTTATGAATTAATGGGGATAGGTGAGTTGGAATAATTTTTTGCCGAAAACACCCATGACGACCTATTAAATGATAAAGGTTGTTTCGTAGAGGCGAACACAGCCTGTTTTAGGATAAACGAGTGAAAAAGCAGGAATTGCAGTTTATTTTGATTTTTTCGTGTGTGTTAGCCTATGAATTTCTGGGGATAGGTGCGTCAGAATGGTTTTTACCGAAAATTCCTGGTTGTGCCTGTTACGACATATTAAATGATAAGGGTTGCTTTAGAAAGACAGACATAAAATGTTTTAGGACAAACGAGCAAAAAAGTAGGAATTTTGGATTATTTTGGTTTTTTCGTGTATGTTAGCCTATGAATTTCTGGGAATAGGTATGCTGGAATAATTTTCTGCCGAAAACTCATGGCTACGCCCGTGACGATCTATCAAATGATAAGAGTTGTATCGGAGAGGCGGACGTAGCCTGTTTTAGGACAAACGAGCGAAAAAGCAGGAATTGCGAATTATTTAAGTTTTTTTCATGTGTGTTAGCTTATGAATTTCTAGGGATAGGTGCGTTAGAATGATTTTTTGTCAAAAACTCATGGCTGCGCCCATGACAATCTGTTAAATGATAAGGGCTACTTTGGAGAGGCTGACGTAGCCTGTTTTAGGACATTCAAGCAAAAAAGCATGAATTACAGATTATTTTGGTTTTGTTGTGTGTGTTAAATATGAATTTCTAGGGATATGTGCGTCGAAATGAATTATTTTCGAAAACTCATGGCTGCACTTGTGATGACCTATTACGTCTGTGATGAACTATTAAATGATAAGGGCTGCTTCTAAGAGGAGTACATAGCCTGTTTTGGAATAAATGAGCGAAAAAGCAGATTTTGCGATTTTTATTTTATTTTTTCATATGCGTTAGCCTATGAATTTTTGGAGATAGGTACGTTGGAATGATTTCTTTTTGTAAACTCATGAATTCATCAGTGACGACCTATTAAATGATAAGGGGTGCTTTGGTGAGGCGGACACAGCCTGTTTTAGGATAAACGGGCAAAAACGCAAGAATTGCAGTTTATTTTGATTTTTTTTATGTGTGTTAGCCTATTAATTTCTGGGGATAGATGCTTCAAAATGATTTTTTGCCGAAACCTCATGGCTGCGCCTATGAAGTCCTATGAAATGATACGGGCTGCTTCGGACAGGTCTATGTAGCCTGTTTTCAAACAAACGAGCGATAAAGTAGGAATTGCGGTTTATTTTGATTTTTTCGTGTCTGTTAGCTTATGAATTTCTGGGGATAGGTGCGACAGAATAATTATTTTTCGAAAACTCATAGTTACATCCTTGACGACCTATTAAATGATAAGGATTGCTTCGGAGAGGTAAAAGTATCTTGTTTTAGGACAACGAGCGATAAAGCAGGAATTGTGGATTATTTTAGTTTTTCGTGTATGTTAGCCTATTAACTACTAGGAATAGGTGCGTAGAAATGATTTTTTTTTGAAAACTCATGGCTGTGCTTATGATGATCTATTAAATAATATGGGTCACTTTGGAGAGGCGGAAGTAGCTTGTTTTAGGACAAATGAGCAAAAAAAGCAAGAATTATGGATTATTTTGGTTTTTTCGTGTGTGTTAGCCTATGAGTTTCTGGGGATAGGTGCGTCAAAATGATATTTTACCGAAGAGTCATGGCTACGTCCGTGATGACTTATTAAATGATATGAGCTGCTTCGGAGAGTCGTACATAGCCTATTTTGGAACAAATGAGTGAAAAAGCAGGAATTGTGGTTTATTTTGTTTTTTTCGTGAGTGTTAGCCTATAAATTTCTGGGGATAGGTGAGTCGGAATGAATTTTAGCCAAAAATTTATGGTTGCGTCCGTGACGAGCTATTAAATGATAAAGGTTGTTTCAAAGAGACGGATGTATCCTTATTTAGGACAAACGACCAAAAAAATAGGAATTGCGGTTTATTTTGATTTTTACGTGTGTTAGCCTATGAATATCTGTGGATAGTTGCGTAAAAATGATTTTTGCCGAAAACTTATGGCTGCTCCCGTGATGACATATTAAATGATAAATGTTGCTTCGTAGAGGCGGACATAACCTATTTTAGGACAAATGAGCGAAAAAGTAGGAATTACGGATTATTTTAGTTTTTTAGTGTGTGTTAGCCTATGCATTTCTGGGAATTGGTGCGTGAGAATGATTTTTGCCAAAAACTCATGGCTGCTCCTGTTATGACCTATTAAATGATAAGGACTGCTTCGGAGAGACAGACGTAGCTTGTTTGAGGACAAACGAGAAAAAAAGCTGGAATTGCGGATTATTTTAATTTTTTTTTGTGTTAGCTTATGAATTTCTATGGACAGTTGTATCAAAATGATTTTTTGGTGAAAAGTCATGGCTATATCTGTGATGATCTATTAAATGATATGAGATGCTTTAGATATGAGGACGTAGCTTGTTTTAGGACAAACGAACGAAAAAAGCAGGGGTTGCGGATTACTTTAATTTTTTGGTGTGTTAACGCCTATGAATTTCTAAAGATAGGTGCATCAGAGTGATTTTTTGCCGAACACTATGGATGCATCCGTGACGACCTATTAAATGATAAGGGCTGCTTTGGAGAGGAAAACGTAGCTTGTTTTGGAACAAACAAGTGAAAACACAGGAATTGTTGTTTATTTTGGTGTTTTCGTGTGTGTTAGCCTATGAGTTTCTAAGGATAGGTGCGTCGAAATGGTTATTTGTCGAAAACTCATGGTTACGTCCCTGACGAGATATTAAATGACAATGACTGCTTTGGAGAGGCGTACATAGCCTGTTTTGAAACAAACGAGCGAAAAAGCAAGAATTGCAAATTATTTCATTTTTTTTGAGTGTGCTAGCCTATGAATTTCTGGGGATAGGTGCGTCGGAATGAATTTTTGTCGAAAACTCATGGCTGTATTCGTGACGACCTATTAAATGATAAGGGTTGCTTCGGAGAGGCAAATGTAGCCTGTTTTAGGAAAAATGAGCCAAAAAGCAGAAATTGCGGTTTATTTTATTTTTTCGTGTGTGTTAGCCTATGAATTTCTGTGGATAGGTGTGTCAGAATGATTTTTTCTGAAAACTCATGGCTGCGCCCGTGACGACTTACTAAATAATAAGAGTTGCTTCGAAGAGGTGGATATAGCCTGTTTTAGAACAAATGAGTAAAAAAAGCAGGAATTGCGGATTATTTCAGTTTTTTCGTGTATGTTAGCCTATGAAATTTTGGGGATAGGTGTGTCGAAATGATTTTTTTGTCGAAAACTCATGGCTGCACTTGTGACGACCTAATAATGATAAGGGTTGTTGTTTTTTGTGTGTGTTAGCCTATGAATTTCAGGGGATAGGTGCGTCGAAATAATTTTATGTCTAAAACTCATGGTTGTGCCCGTGATGATCTATTAAATGATAATGGTTGCTTCAGAGAGTCGGACGCAGCCTGTTATAGGACAAATAAGCGAAAAAAAACAGGAATTGTGAATTATTTTAATTTTTTGGTGCGTGTAGCCCATGAGTTTCTAGGGATAGGTGCGAGAATGAGTTTTTATCGAAAACCCATGGTTGCGTCCATGACAAATATTAAATAATAAGGGCTACTCCGGAGAGAGGAACGTAGCCTGCTTTAGGATAAACGAGCGAAAAAGCAGGGATTGCAAATTATTTTGATTTTTTGGTGTATGTTAGCCCATGAATTTTTGGGGATAGGTACGCCAGAATGATTTTTTTTGCCAAAAATTAATGGCTACGCCTATGATGACATATTTAATGATAAAGGATGCTTCAGAGAGGCAGATGTAGCCTGTTTTAAGACAAGCAGGCAAAAAACTAGGAATTGCGGATTATTTCAGTTTTTTCGTGTGTACTAGCCTATGAATTAATGGGAATAGGTGTGTCAGAATGATTTTTTGCCGACAGCTTATGGTTACGCTCTTGATGATCTATTAAATGGTAAGGGCTAGTTCAGATAGGCGAACATAGCCTATTTTGGAATAAACGAGCAAAAAAGTAAGAATTGCAGTATATTTTGATTTTTCTGTGGGTGTTAGCATATGAATATCTGGGAATAAATGCGTTAGAATGAATTTTTGCCGAAAAATCATGGATATAACCGTGACTATCTATTAAAGGATAAGAGTTACTTTGGAGAGTTGGATGTAACATGTATTAAGAAAAATGTGCCAAAAAGGAGGAATTGTGGTTTATGCTGTTTTACTCATTTGACTTGAAAAATGGATCCCCTAGCCCCTCTAAAATAACCCAATCCATTTAATAGGTTGTCAGGGGACAACCTAAAAAATAAGACAAAAAATAATTTCGGAGCCGGCGCCCCCGCGCCCACCCATCGATTCATAGGCTAACAACCACTGAAAGTTGCAAAAAATTCATAATTTCTGTCATTTCACTCATTTGAATTGAAAAATAGATTCTCCAAAGTAACCCGATCCATTTCAGTTGAAAAATAGATCCTCCAAAGTAACCCGATCCATTTAATATGTCGTTAGGGGACTGTCCAAGAAGTTTCGCTCTAAAATAATTTCAGAGTCTGCACCCACCCATCGGTCCATAGGCTAACACAGTAACACCCACCAAATGTCGCCAAAAATCTGCAATTATTGTTGTTTTGCTCATTTGACTTGAAAAATGGATCCCCCAGCCCCTCCAAAGCAATCCAACCCAATCCATTTACTAGGTTTTCAGGGGAACGCCCAAGAAGTTTTGACAAAAAATATTTTCGGAGCCCACACCCACCCATCAATCCATAGGCTAACACCCAATGAAAGTCACAAAAAATCCACAATTCTTCCCATTTCGCTCATTTGACTTGAAAAATGGCTACCCCAGCCCCTCCCAAGAAACTCGATTTATTTAATAGGTCGTCAGGGGACCGCCACGAAGTATCGCCCAAAAATATTTCAGGAGCCCGCACTTACCCATCAATCCATAGGCTAACACCCACTGAAAGTCACAAAAAATCCACAATTCCAGCCGTTTCGCTCATTTGACTGTTAAAATTGATCCCCCAACCCCTCCAAAGCAACTTAATCCATTTAATAGGTCATCAGAGGACCGCCTAAGAAGTTTCACCAAAAAATATTTTCGGAGTCCGCATCCACCCATCGATCCATAAGCTAACACCCACCGAAAGTTGAAAAAATCAGCAATTCTTGTTGTTTCGCTCATTTGACTTAAAAAATAGATCACCCAGCCCTATCAAAGAAACTCGATCCATTTAATAGGTCGTCAGGGGACCGCCCAAGAAGTTTTGCCCAAAAATATTTCCAGAGCCCGCACTCACCCATCGATCCATAGACTAACACCCACCGAAAGTCGAAAAAAATCTGCAATTCTTGCCGTTTCGCTTAGACTTGAAAATGAATCCCCCAACCCCTTCAAAGCAACTCGATCCATTTAATAGGTTGTCAGGGGTTCGCTCAAGAAGTTTCGCACAAAAATATTTTCAGAGCCTGCACCCACCCACCGAAAGTCGTAAAAAATTGGCTATTCATATCGATTCGCTCATTTGACTTGAAAAATGGCTCCCCCACCACCTCGAAAGTTACTCGATCCAATAAATAGGTCATCTGGGGACCGCCCAAGAAGTTTTGCCTAAAAATATTTCTGGATCCCAAACTCACCCATCGATCCATAGACTAACACCCATCAAAAGTCGCCAAAAATCTTCAATTTCTATAGTTTCGTTCATTTGACTTGAAAAATGGCTCCCCCAGCCCCCTCCAAAATAATCCGATCCATTTAATAAGTCGTCAGGGTAACGCCCAAGAAGTTTTGCCCAAATATATTTTCGGAGCCTACACCCACCCATCGATCCATAGGCTAACACCCACCGAAAGTCATAAAAAATCCATAATTCCTCCCGTTTCGCTCATTTGACTTGAAAAATGACTCCCCCAGTACCTCTAAAGAAACTCGATCCATTTAATAGGTCATCAGAGGACCGCCAAGAAGTTTCAACCAAAAATATTTTCGAAGCCCGTACCCACCCATCGATTCATAGGCTAACACCCACTGAAAGTCGCAAAAAATTTGCAATTCCTGTCGTTTCGCTCATTTGACTTGAAAATGGATCATCGAGCGCCTCCAAAGCAACCCTATCCATTTAAAAGATAGTCAGAGGATCTCCTAAAAAAAATTTTTAAAAATATTTTCGGAGCCCGCATCCACCCATAGTTCCATAAGCTTACACGCACCGGAAGTAGCAAAAAATCTACAATTTCTGTCGTTTTGCTTATTTGACTTGAAAAATGGCTCTCCCTGCGCTTCTAAAGAAACTCGATCCATTTAATAGGTCGTCAGGGGACTGCCCAAGAAGTAATGCTCAAAAATATTTTCAAAGCCCGCACCCACCCATTGCTACATAGGCTAACACCCACCGAAAGTCATAAAAAATCTGTAATTCCTCCCGCTTCTCTCATTTAACTTGAATAATGGCTCTCCCAACGCCTCCAAAGTAACCCGATCCATTTAATCTGCTGTTAGGAGACCGCCTAAGAAGTTTTGACCAAATATTTTTGGAGCCCGCACCCACCCATCGATCCATAGGATAACACCCACCGAAAGTCGCAAAAAATCTGCAATTTCTGTTGTTTCGCTCATTTGACTTGAAAAATAGATTCCCCAGCGCCTCCAAAGCTACCCGAACCATTTAAAAAGTCGCCAGAGGACCACCCAAGAAGTTTCGCCCAAAAAAATTTCTAGAACCTGCACCCACCCATCAATCTAAAGGCTAACACCCACCGAAAGTCGTAAAAAATCCGCAATTCCTGCCGTTATGCTCATTTGACTTGAAAAATGGATCCCCAAGCCCCTTCAAAGCAACCAAATCCATTTAATAGGTCGTCAGGGGACCACTCAAGAAGTTTTTCCCAAAAACATTTTCGAAGCAAGGATCCACCCTTCTATCCAAAGGCTAACACCCACCGATAATCCCAAAAAATTCGCAGATCCTGCCGTTTCGCTCATTTGACTTGAAAAATGGATCCCCCAACCCCTCCAAAATAATTTGATCCATTTAATAGGTCATCAGGGACCACACAAGAAGTTTTACCCAAAAAAAGGTTCTGAAGCGAGGACCCACCCTTCGATCCACAAGCTAACACCCATCGAAAGTCGCAAAAAATCCACAATTCTTGTCGTTTCGC
Source organism: Capsicum rhomboideum (assembly GCA_031232105.1). Classification (NCBI taxonomy): domain Eukaryota; kingdom Viridiplantae; phylum Streptophyta; class Magnoliopsida; order Solanales; family Solanaceae; genus Capsicum; species Capsicum rhomboideum. The sequence continues at coordinate 2,238,061 of CP124719.1, read as the reverse complement.
TCATTTGTCTTTATAAAAGACAACCCCAGCCCCTCTAAAGTAACTCGATCCATTTAATAGGTCATCAGGCGATCGCCCAAGAAGTTTTGCCCTAAAATATTTCCAGAGCCCGCATCGATCCATCGGCTAACACTTATCGAAAGTCGCAAAAAATCCACAATTTCTGCCGTTATGCTTATTTGACTTGAAAATGGATCCCCAGCCCCTCTAAAAAAAACCGATCTGCTTAATAGGTCATTAGGTGACCACCCAAGAAGTTTCGCCCAAAAATATTTTCGAAGCCCGCACCCACTTGTCGATCCATAAGCTAACACCCATCAAAAGTCACAAAAAATTCATAATTCCTGTCGTTTTGCTCATTTGACTTTAAAAAAGATTCCCTCAGCCCCTCTAAAGCAATCCGATCCATTTAATAGGTCATCAGGTGATCGTCCAAGAAGTTTTGCCAGAAAATATTTTTGGAGCCTGCATCTACGCATCGATTCGTAGGTTAACACAGACCAAAAGTCACAAAAAATTAGCAATTCCTGCCGTTTCGCTCATTTGACTTGAAAAACGGATCCCTTAACCCCTTCTAAGCAACCAAATCCATTTAATAGGTAGTCAGCGGACCGGCCAAGAAGTTTCGCCCAAAAACATTTTCGGAGCACGCACCAACTCATCAATTCATAGGCTAACACACCCATAGAAAATAACAAAAGAATCTGCAATTCTGCCGTTTTACTCATTTGACTTGAAAAATGGTTCCCCCATCTTCTCCAAAGAAACCAAACACAATTAATAGGTCGTCAGAAGTCTGCCCAAGAATTTTTTCCCAATAATACTTTCGGAGCCCGAACCCACCCATCGATCCATAGGTTAACACCCATCGAAAGTTGTAAAAAATCATAATTCCTGTCGTTTCCTTTATTTGACTTGAAAAATGGATCCCCCAACCCCTCCAAAGCAAACAAATCCATTTAATAGGTCATCAGGGGACCACCCAAGAAGTTTCGCCCAAAAATATTTCTGGAGCCCGTACCCACCCATCGATCCATATGCTAACACCTACCGAAAGTAGCAAAAACTCTGCAATTCCTGTCGTTACGCTCATTTGGCTTGAAAAATAGATACTCCAGCACCTCCAAAGCAACTCGATCCATTTATAGGTCATTAGGGAACCTCCCAAAAAGTTTTGCCAAAAAATATTTCCGGAGCCAGTACCCACCCATCGATCCATAGGCTAACACCCACCGAAAGTCGCAAAAAATTTGCAATTCCTACCATTTGGCTAATTTGACTTGAAAAATGGCTCCCCTAGCGCCTCCAAACCAACCCAATCAATTTAATAGGTTGTTAGCGGACCGTCCAAGAAGTTTTGCCCAAAAATATTTCTGGAGCCCACACCCACCTATCGAACTGTAGGCTAGCAACCACCGAAATTCACAAAAAATAAGCAATTCCTGTCGTTTCCCTCATTTGACTTGAAAAATGGATCCTCCAGCCCCTCCTAAGCAACCCGATACATTTAATAGAAATTCAGCGGACCGACTAAGATGTTTCGCCCAAAAATATTTTCAGAGCACATACCCACCCATCAATCCATAGGCTAACACCCATTGAAAATCGCAAAAAATCTGCAATTCCTGTCGTTTTGCTCATTTGACTTGAAAAATGACTCCCCCAACTCCTCCAAGGAAACCAAACCCATTTAATAGGTCGCCAGAAGACTTCCCAAGAAGTTTTGCCCAAAATTTTTTTCAGAGCTCGCATCGACCTGTTGATCCATAGGCTAACACCCATCGAAAGTCACAAAAAATCTACAATTCCTGTCTTTTCGCTCATTTGACTTGAAAAATGGATCCCCCAGTGGCTCCAAAGCAACCCGATACATTTATTAGGTCGTTAGGGGACCTCCCAAAAGGTTTCACCAAAAAAATATTTTCGGAGCCAGCACCCACCCATCGATCCATAGGCTAACACCCACTGAAAGTCGCAAAAAATCTGCAATTCCTACCATTTGGCTCATTTGATTTGAAAAATGGCTCCCCCAGTGCCTTTAAAGCAACCCAATCAACTTAATAAGTTGTCAGGGGATCGCCCAAGAAGTTTCGATGAAAAATAGTTACGGAGTCCGTACCCACCAATCGATCACTAGTCTAACACCCACCGAAAGTCACAAAAAATTCATAATTTCAGCCGTTTCGCTCATTTTACTTAAAAAATGGCTACCCCAGCCCCCTCAAAAGCAACCCGATTCATTTATTAAGTCGTCAGGGTATTGCCTAAGAAGTATCGCCCAAAATTATTTTTGGAACCCGCACCCACCCATCAATCTGTTGGCTAACACCCGCTGAAAATCGCAAAAAATCAGTGATTCCTTCCGTTTTGCTAATTTGACTTGAAAAATGAATCCCCAAGCTCTCCAATACAACTCGATCCATTTAATAGGTCGTCAGGTGACCGACCAAGAAGTTTCACCCAAAAATATTTTTCAGAGCACGCACCCTCCCATCTATCCATAGGCTAACACCCACCGAAAATCCCAATAAATCGGTAATTCCTGTCGTTTCGCTCATTTTACTTGAAAAATGGATCCCCCAGCTCCTCCAAAGCAACTCAATCCATTTAATAGGTCATCAAGGGACCTCTCAAGAAGTTCTGCGCAAAAATATTTTTGGAGCCCGGACCCACCCATCGATTCACAGGCTAACACTCAACGAAATTCACAAAAAATCTGCAATTCCTGCCGTTTTACTCATTTGACTTGAAAAATGGCTCCCCCAGCCCCCTCTAAAGCAACCTGATCCATTTAATAGGTCATTAGGAGATCGCCCTAAACGTTTCGGCCAAAATCATTTTCGGAACCCGCACCCATCCATCAATCAATAGGCTAACACCCATCGAAAGTCACAAAAAAACAGCAATTCCTTCCGTTTCCCCTCATTTGACTTAAAAAAATGGATCCCACTGCCCTCCAAAGCAACTCGATCCATTTAACAGGTCTTCATGGGACGCACCAAGAAGTTTTGCCCAAAAATATTTTCGGAGCACGCACCCACCCATCGATCCATAAGCAAACAACCACTGAAAGTTTCAAAAAATCCACAATTCCTACCGCTTCGCTCATTTGACTTAAAAAATGGATCCCCCAATGCCTTTAAAGCAACTCGATCCAAATATTAGGTGGTCAGGGGACCGCCCATGAAGTTTCTCCCAATAATATTTCCAGAGCCAACACTCACTCATCGATCCAAAGGCTAACACCCACCGAAAGTAGTAAAAATTCCATAATTTCTGTCGTGACGCTCATTTGACTTTAAAAATGGATCCCCCAGCCCCTTCAAAGAAATCAGATCCATTTAATAGGTCGTCAAGGGACCACCCAAGAAGTTTCACCCAAAAAAATTTTTGAAGCCCGCACACACCCATCGACCCAATGGATAACACCCACCGATAATCCAAAAAAATTTACAGATCCTGTCGTGTCGCTCATTTGACTTAAAAAATGGATCCCCTAACTCCTCCAAAGTAACCTGATCCATTTAATAGATTGTCACGGGACCACATAAGAAGTTTTGCCCAAAAATATTTCTAGAGTTCGCACGCACCTATCGATCCATAGGCTAACATCCATCGAAAGTCGCAAAAAATCCGTAATTTCTGCCTTTTCGCGTATTTGACTTGAAAAATAAATCCCCCAGCACCTCCAAAGTAACCCGACCTATTTAATAGGCCGTCAGGGGATCGCCCAAGAAGTTTTGCCCAAACAATTTTTTGGAGCCCGCACCCACCCGTCGATCCAAAGGCTAACACCCATCGAAAGTAGCAAAAAATCTGCAATTCCTGCCGTTACGGTCATTTGACTTGAAAAATGGATCACCCAACCCCTCCAAAGCAACCATATCCATTTAATAGGTCGTCAGGGGACCACCCAAGAAGTATAGAACAAAAATATTTTCAAAGCCCGCACTCACCCATAGATCGAAAAGCTAACACCCACAGATAATCCCAAAAAATTCACAGATCCTGCAGTTTCGCTCATTTGACTTGAAAAATGGCTCCCCCAGCTACTCCAAAGCAACTTGATCCATTTAATAGGTCGTCACGGGACCGCCCAAGAAGTTTCACCCAAAAATATTTCTGGAGCCTGCACACATCCATCGAAAGTCGCAGAAAACCCGTAATTCCTGCCGTTACGCTCATTTGACTTGAAAAATGGATTCCCCAGCCCCTCTAAAACAACCAGATCCATTTATTAGGTCGTCGGGGGACCACCCATGAAGTTTCGCACAAAAAAGTTTCAGAAGCCTGCCTCCACCCATCGATCCAAAGGCTAACACCCATCGATAATCCCAAAAAATCCGCAGATCCTGCCGTTTCACTCATATTACTTGAAAAATGGCTCCCCCAGCACCTCCAAAGCAATCCGATCCATTTAATAGATTGTCATAGGACCACCCAAGAAGTTTCACCCAAAAATATTTTGGAGCCCGCATGCACCCATCGATCGATAGGCTAACACCTATCGAAAGGCGCAAAAAATCCACAATTCCTGCCGTTACGCTCATTTGAGTTGAAAAATGTATCTTCCAGCCCCTTCAAAGCAACCAGATCCATTTAATAGGTCGTCGTAGGACAACCCAAGAAGTTTCGCCCAAAAAAAGTTTCTGAAGCCCACACCCACCCATCGATCCATAGGCTAACACCCATCAAAAATTGCAAAAAATCTGCAATTCCTGTTGTTTTTCTAATTTGACTTTAAAATGGCTCTCCTGCCCATTCAAAGCAACCCGATCCATTTAATAGGTTGTCAGGCGACCGCCTTAGAAGTTTCGCTCAAAAGTATTTCTGGAGGCTGCACCTACCTTTCGATCCATAGGATAACACCCACCGAAAGTCACAAAAAATCAGCAATTCCTGCCGTTTCGCTCATTTGACTTGAAAAATGGATTCTTCAGCCCCTCCAAAGCAACCCCATCCATTTAATAGGTCGTCAGAGGATCGCCCAAGAAGTTTTGCCAAAAAATATTTTTGAAGCCTACACCCTCCCATCGATCCATAGGATAACACCCACAAAAAGTCAAAAAAAAATTCGCAATTTCTGTCGTTTCGCTCATTTGACTTGAAAAATGGCTCCACCGGCTTCGCCAAAGCAACCCGATCCATTTTATAGGTCATCACGAGACCGCCCAAGATGTTTTGCCTAAAAATATTTACAGAGACAGCACGTACCCATCGATCCATAGGCTAACACCCACCGAAAGTCGCAAAAAAATTACAATTCCTGTCGTTTCGCTCATTTGACTTGAAAAATGGATTTCCAACCCCTCCAAAGAAACCATATCCATTTAATAGGTCCTCTGGCAATCGCCCAAGAAGTTTCGCCAAAAAATATTTTTGGAGCCTACACCCTCCCATCGATCAATTGGATAACACCCACCAAAAGTAAAAAAAAAAATTCGCAATTTCTGTCGTTTCGCTCATTTGACTTGAAAAATGGCTCCCCCATCGCTTCCAAAGCAACCCGATCCATTTGATAGGTCGTCAGGGGACCGGCCAAGAAGTTTTACCCAAAAATAGTTTCGGAGCCCGCACCAACCAATCGATCCATAGGGTAACACACACCGAAAGTCGTAAAAAATCCATAATTACTACCGTTTCGCTCATTTGACTTAAAAAGGCTCCTGCAACCCCCTCTAAAGCAACCCAATTCATTTATTAAGTCATCAGGGTATCGCCCAAAATTATTTCTGGAGCTAGCACCCACCCATCAATCCAGTGGCTAACACCCACCGAAAATCACAAAAAATCAGAAATTCCTTCTGTTTTGCTCATTTGACTTGAAAAATGGATCTCCCAGCCCCTCCAATGCAACCCGATCCATTTAATAGGTCGTTAGGGGATCAACCAATAAGTTTCACCCAAAAATATTTCTGGAGCGCACACCCTCCCATCGATTCATAGGCTAACACCCACCGAAAATCCCAAAAAAATCATAATTCCTGTTGTTTCTCTTATTTGACTTGAAAAATGGATCCCCCAGCTCCTCCAAAGCAACTCGATCCATTTGATAGGTCATCAGGGGACCTCTCAAGAAGTTTAATAGGTCATCAAGAGATCTCCCAAAAAGTTTCGGCCAAAATAATTTCCGGAGCCCTCACCCACCCATCAATCAGTAGGCTAACATCCATCGAAAGTCGCAAAAAATCAGTAATTCCTTCCATTTCCCTTATTTGACTTAAAAAATGGATCCCACAGCCCCTCAAAGCAACCCGATCCATTTAATAGATCCTCATGAGACGGAGCAAGAAGTTTCACCCAAAAATATTTACGGAGCACGCCCCCACTCATCGAACCATAAGCTAACAACAGCTGAAAGTCTCAAAAAATTCGTAATCCTGCCGCTTCGCTCATTTGACTTGAAAAATGGATCCCCCAGCGCCTCTAAAGCAACCCGATCTATTTATTAGGTCGTCAGGGGACCGCCCATGAAGTTTCACCCAAAAATATTTTCAGAGCCAACACTCACCCATCGATCCAAAGGCTAAACCCCACCGAAAGTCACAAAAAATCTGCAATTCCTGTCGTTACGCTCATTTGACTTGAAAAATGGACTTCCCAGCCCCTCCAAAGCAACCGACTCCATTTAATAGGTCGTCAGGGGACCACCCAAGAAGTTTCGCCCAAAAACGTTTCTGAAGCCCGTACCCACCCATCGATCTAAAGTCTAACACCCACGGATAATTCCAAAAAATTTACAGATCCTGTCGTTTTGCTCATTTGACTTGAAAAATGGCTCCCCCAACTCCTCCAAAGCAACCTGATCCATTTAATAGGTCATTACGGGACCACCCAAGAAGTTTCGCCCAAATATATTTCAAGACCCCGCACGCACCCATTAATTCATAGGCTAACACCCATCGTAAGTCGCAAAAATCCGCAATTTCTGCCATTTGGCTCATTTGACTTGAAAAATGGATCCCTCAGCGCCTCCAAAGCAACCCGACCCATTTAATAGGTCATCAGGGGACCGCCCAAGAAGTTTCGCCCAAAATTATTTTTGGAGCCTGCACCAACCCATCGATCCAAAGGCTAACACCCATCGAAAGAAGTAAGAAATCCGTAATTCCTGCCGTTACGCTCATTTGACTTGAAAAATGGATCCCCAACCCCTCCAAAGCAACGAGATCCATTTAATAGGTCGTCAGAAGACCATCCAAGAAGTTTCACCCAAAAATATTTTTGAAGACCGCACCCACCCATCGATCCAAAAGTTAACACCCACCGATAATCTAAAAAAATTTGCAGATCCTGCCGTTTCGCTCATTTGACTTGAAAAATGGCTCCCCTAGCTACTCCAAAGCAACCCGATCCATTTAATAGGTCGTCACGGGAGCGCCTAAAAAGTTTCACCCAAAATTATTTCTGGAGCCCTCACACCTTTATCGATTCATAAGCTAACACCCACCAAAAGTCACAAAAAATCCGTTATTCCTGCCGTTACACTCATTTGACTTGAAAAATGGATCCCACAGCCCCTCCAGAGCAACCAAATTCATTTAATAGGTCGTTGGGGGACAACCCAAGAAGTTTCGCACAAAAAATATTTCTGAAACCCTCACCCACCCATCGATCCATAGGCTGACACCCATCGAAAGTCGCAAAAAATCCACAATTCCTATTGTTTTGCTAATTTGACTTTAAAAATGGCTCCCCCAACCCATTCAAAACAACCCAATCCATTTAATAGGTCGTCAGGCGACCGCCCAAGAAGTTTCGCTCAAAAATATTTCTGGAGACCGCACCCACCTTTCGATCCATAGAATAACACCTACCGAAAGTCGCAAAAAATCAGCAATTCCTGACGTTTCGCTCATTTGACTTGAAAAATGGATCCTCCATCCCCTCCAAAGCAACCCGATCCATTTAATAGGTCGTCAGGGGATCGCCCAAGAAGTTTCGCCCAAAAATATTTTCGGAGCCTGTACCCTTCCATCGATCCATAGGCTAACACCCACCGAAAGTCGCAAAAAATCCACAATTCCTGTTGTTTCGCTCATTTGACTTGAAAAATAGCTCCACCAGCTCCTCTAAAGCAATCCGATCCATTTTATAGGTCATCACGGCACCGCTCAAGAAGTTTTGCCCAAAAATATTTACAGAGACCGCATGCACCCATCGATCCATAGGCTAACACTCACCGAAAGTTGCAAAAAATTCGCAATTCCTGCCGTTTCGCTCATTTGACTTGAAAAATGGATCCCCCAGTCCCTCCAAAGCAACCCGATACACACAAAATCACAAAAAATCATCAATTTTTAGTATTTCGCTCATATGTCTTAAAACAACCTCCTCCCATCCCTCCAAACCAACACGATCCATGTAATAGGTCATCGTGAGGCCACCCAAGAAGTTTCACCCAAAATCTATTCGCACCCCCATATCCCCCACCGATCAATAGGCTAACACATACGAAAAATCACAAAAAATCCTTAGTTTATAGTATTTTCCTCATGTCTTAAAAAACCTCTGTCTTCCCCTCCAAAACAACGTGATCCATTTTAGGTCGTCGCGAGCCCACCCAAGAAGTTTCTCCCAAAATTCATTCGGATGGCCACATCCCCTACTGATCCATAGGCTAACACACACGAAAAAACACAAAAAATCTTCAATTTTTAGTATTTCCCTCATGTCTTAAAAAATAAATCCACCCGCCCCTCCAAACTAACATGATCCATTTAATAGGTCGTCGCGATCCCACCCAAGAAGTGTCGTCCAAAACCCATTTGGATCCCCACATCCCCCGAACCACCGATCCATAGGCTAACACACACGAAAAATCACAAAAAATCCTCAGTTTTTAGTATTTCGCTCATGTCTTAAAAAAAAACTCCACCCGCCCCTCCAAACCAACACGATCCATTTAATAGGTCGTCGCGATCCCATCCAAGAAGTGTCGTCCAAAACCCATTCGGACCCTCACATCCCCGACCCATCCATAGGTTAACACACACGAAAAATCACAAAAAATCCTCAGTTTTTAGTATATCGCTCATATGTCTTAAGAAAAACCTTTGTCCGCCCCTCCAAACCAACACGATCCATTTAATTTGTCGTCGCGAGCCCACCCAAGAAGTTACGCTTAAAATCCATTCGAACCCCCACATCTCCCACCGATCCATAGGCTTACACCCACGGAAAATCACAAAAAGTCCTTAGTTTTTAGTATTTCACTCATGTCTTAAAAAAAAAAACTTCATCCGCCTCTCCAAACCAATACGATCCATTTAATAGGTCGTCGCGAGCCCACCCAGGAAGTTTAGCTCAAAACTCATTCGGACCCCTATATCCCCCACCGATCCATAGGTTGACACACACGAAAAATCCTCAATTTTTAGTATTTCGCTCATATGTCTTAAAACAAAACCTCTGTCCACCCCTCTAAACCAACACGATCCATTTAATAGGTCATCGCGAGCCTACCCAAGAAATTTCATCCAAAATCTATTCGGACGCCCACATCCCCCATTGATCCATAGGCTAACACACACGAAAAATCGCCAAAAATTCTCAGTTTTTAGTATTTCGCTCATATGTCTTAAAAAAAAACCTCCACCCGTCCCTCCAAACCAACACGATCCATTTAATAGGTCACCGCGAGCCCACCCAAAAAGTTTCACCGAAAACTCATTCGGACCCCCACATCCCCCACCGACTATAGGCTAACATACACGAAAAATCACAAAAAAATCCTCGATTTTAACTATTTCGCTCATATGTCTTTAAAAAACTCTGTCCGCCCCTCCAAACCAACACGATCCATTTAATAGGTCGTCGCGAGCCCACCCAAGAATTTTCGCCCAAAACTCATTTGGACCCCCACATCCCCACCGATCTATAGGCTAACACACACGAAAAGTCACAAAAAATCCTCAATTTTTAGTATGTTGCTCATGTCTTAAAAGAAACCTCTGCCCGCCCCTCCAAACCAACACGATCCATTTAATAGGTCGTCACGAGCCCACCCAAGAAGTTTCGCCCTAAACCCATTCGGACCCCCATATCCCCACCAAATCATAGGTTGTTAACACACGAAAAATTACAAAAAAATCCTCAAATTTTAGTATTTTGCTCATAGGTCTTTAAAAAAAAATCTGCCCGCCACTTCAAACCAACACGATCCATTTAATAGGTCGCCGCACACCCACCCAAGAAGTTTTGGTTAAAACCCATTCGGACCCCCAATACGCCCAAATTACACCTCCTTTAAGTAGCGCAAACGTTCGTTGTCAAATATATAACCCAACAAAGGTTGGGGTCGAATCTCAGAGGAATATGATGAAAATTAAGTCATTTGCGATTTAGGTGACTATTGGTCTGCAATTTCCATGAAATGGGGGGGGGGGGGGGTTATAGTAAGTAAATTTGACTTAACGTCTAATATGTTTCAAGTAGTAAGCGTTAAAATTACGAGATGATAAATCTATAGAAAAAACGAACTAGGATTGTGTTCACCATGACTTTGCAACACTTTCGGGCTAATGTCGATGATGAATTCGCTTTAATACAAGTGAATGTTAGGCAATTGAGTACCAATAGTCACTACCCACTCCATTTCTCCTTCATCACCCAACACTAACTCATTTTTTCGGTCAAATCTGAAACCCATCACCTCCCATTTCCCATTTTTTTCGGCGAACAAGCCACCAAGCAACAGTCAAACAAACAATCTTGTCTTCTCCAACGAACTCACGTCGTCGGAGCAACCAACAACTTCACTACCCACTCCGTTTCTCCTCCATCACCCAACAACTCCGGCAAAATTCGACAATTTCGGCCAAATCTAGTTGCTCCATTACAAAATCCGTTGTTGGTTTGTTCCCGTTCACCAGAGCTTGAAGCTCCCCGTCGAAGCAGTGGGAAAACAGAGAAACAATCGGTTGTTGTGGCTTTGATTGTTGGTTACTCCAGCGTCGTGAGTTCGCCGTAGAAGACGAGGAGGACGGGAGAGGTAAGAGATGAAGGTTGAGAAGATGCAGTGAAGAAATGAAGAAGAAGAAGTGGAGAAGCAAAAGAAGATAAAAGGACAAATCTATTATTAAAGCTAAAGGTAAGCTACAAGTCGTAATAAATTAAAAAGTTATAACTCTACACAGTAATAAAATACATTCAAAGACATTATGTAAGAAAAGCTTTTTTAGCCTTTCCATATATACAAATTTTGAAACTTTTTTTTACAATCTTCAATGTTGTTTTAAGTGAAAACAAAATAATTAAATTCAGGGTAAAAAATTTTTGGAGCCACCCTTGTTGAGCTGCTGCTACTGCTAAAGCATAGTTGCTATGATCATTGAAGCTGGTTGAAGAAAACTCTTCTTAGAAGCACCGGCTCTCGGTTGCTATTCTTCTGCATTTGTTTCTCAGGGACACCAGGAGCGTCGGAAGGATAGAATAAATTTACAGATATACCAGATAGTCTACCCGGTTTCTGTGTCGGAATCCAAATTCTCTCGGCTTTGAAGAAGGCCTTCATCCCATACCTCAACACTTCTACAGAACATGAGGATTACATTAATAACATAAAAAGTGTAGTTAACAATTAAAAAATGTACTTGTGTAAGCATCATAGAGGAGCCCAGAAATCATGAAGATTGAGAAAGATTAGTGAAATCAGTGCACAGCTTCTTAGTCACAACTCACACGGAGTTGAAGGCAAATAGAAACATCATCAAAATTCAGCTAGCACTACCGCGGAAGAAAAAATGTTAACCCCAAACAGATGAACAATGAACTTGGTTCTTCTGGTGCCAAGCATGTAATGTGTTAGCAACCTAACAGGCAGCTTGAACTTTGGGCACCTGGAAGAGGCATTATACATTCATGAAACATCTGTCATATAGGTATCTATTAGGAGAGTAGTACATGTGTCCGTCCCTTCATTAGCTCCTCCAAAACCCGCAGCCATTGCACATCAATATTGAGTGTCTAAGAATTGCACTATTCCCAATTTTAAATTAAATTAATATGCAGATATCAGAGAAGATGAAATGAGCTTCAAACTCCACACCCCCAACAACAACAAAAAAATAAAGTAGCGCATTTGGCACGGACAGGAGTTCAAGGAGTGTAGGATGAGACAAATTTCTGCAATCAGCTCTGGTATTAGCATGGACCTGTTCACTTTGTATCCTAGGTTTATAATTGGAAGAACTATTGAGCCTTAACTATGTTTTTATCAAGGACAGATGTACAGCAGATATTTAAGTCATATGCAACTATGCAAGCCTAGGAACTTCAAAAGATATATGATTTACGATTGTAAGTCGCACATTGCTTGCCAATTCATCATTCTTGGCAATGTCACCTATTTCAAGTATGAAACGAACATTATTTCAGCGTTAAGCCAACTTTAAATCCAGTTCAGCATTTGTGTTTTAAGGTGTAAATATGATACCTGTATTAGAAAAGTTGAGAACTAAACAAACATACCTCGTCCCATCAATGTTGACACAAAGAAAATGACCATGGCGCCATCCATCTTTAAAGTGGCCAAAGAAAACATCACCAAGTTTTGAATAGAAACGGCATTCTCCATTAGCCTTTCCCTTCCAAAAGTTTACGAACCATCGATCCCCAGTATGAAAGTAAAACCATCCCTATATATAGTTAAAGACTATTATTCGTTTAGACAATGACAGCTAGGACGATCCAAACTTTTTCCTGAGAAAGAAAACTGTGCAGAACCTGCTTGTCAAGTGATATCCACGGCATCTACAAATTTAATTTGAAACTTACAAAATAAACCATCATAGTCCGAAACACAAAGGAGTAGTCACTAGCATGAGAATAGTAGAAAGAGATACAAAGGAGTTTCCGTAATAGTGGTCTATACTAGGAATCAGCATTGAACCCCTACTTGTTTACTCAGTTATGGATGAGCTAACCAACACAACACATGATAAGGTTTCATGATGCATGTTATTTGATGACCATATTGTGTTAATTGACAAAATCAACACGGTTGTCGACCAAAAATTGAACTATGGAGAATCATTTTTGAGAGTAAGGGTTTTAGGACAAGTAATGCAAGACTGAATACATGCACTGCAAGCTTAGTAAGTATGAGAAGAGCAAAGTAGAGGTGAGAGAGACCAGATAGGATTGCGGTGCCAAGAAGCAAACAATTTAGGCATCTTAGGATCGCTGTTTCAAGAGAATGGAATGATAGACGAAGATGTCATGACTGACCAGCTGTGGCAGATCTTCCTTAATTGATAGGCATTAAATGGATAATGCAAAGATCAAGTAGTGAGTTGTTGGCATGTTGGAACAGTTTGGGCAGATGTACCAGCCACAAGAGCAGATGGAGAATAATTCCTACATGCATATGATGGACCATCTGGAATGAAAGAAACTCTAGATGTTTTGAAAATAGACATATTCTATCCAGAGGATCAAGTTGAATTGTATTTTGTTTTTTCACTTTTGGTGTAATGAAAATTATACAGATGATTCAGTATCTATTTTGGAAGCTTTTTTTTTTAAAACCCTCCCTAGGAGCTCCCACCCCTTTTGCTCCCTTGGTGACTCAAACTCACAAACTCCGGGTTGGAAGTGAGGGGTGCTTGCCATCCGAGCAACTCCCTCTTGTCAAGGATGCAATAGAGCTACCTTGTGTTTGTAAATATGGCACCCATCACTGCGTTTTTGCTGAAGTTTATACTACCTGCTACCATTCTCAAAAAAATATGGAGCTGCATGAGGGAGAAAAGTGATGCTCCCTCTTGTCCAAAATTGTTGTCTCCTTTTCAGTTTTCAAGAATAAATTGACCAATTCTCATGATGAAACCAAACATGAATTGGTCACTTGAAACTTACATACAGACACAGAAATTACCTGAAAGATACCACAAATTCAAAGTATTTCTCCAAAATAGTTCAGAGTTTTTGGAAACAATTGTTATCAGTTCCATTTGATTGATGCTTGAAAAGCAAAAAGTGAGAATAATTTGGATAGAGGCTGGTTTGTTTTTTGATGAAGTAAAAGTTTATTGATGAAAATGGGAATAATCCCATATACAACCAGTATGCAAAAAGTGGAGAATCTCAAACAGTGATCCTTAAAAGATAGTCGTCCAAACAAAAATCTAGTATGTAAAGAGTTTTCCAAAAACCAACATGATCTTCTAAATGCACAAACGAATTTTCACATTCTTAAAAAGCTTTCGGGGTTCTTTTTCTTCTATAGTCTACGTGAGTACCAAGGAAGCCGCTCCGTGTGCTGGTGGGTATTTTTCAAAAAGGTGTCACACTTTGCATCCATGATGTGTCGAAATGTTGTAACTTCCCGAAACATCAGGAAATACAGAACGAGAAGCTGATAATGTGCAGCAGAAGTGCGCACACAGTTGTTTTTGAATAGTAAATTAATAGAGAACTACCAAACTCTGAAAAGCACTTAAGGATTATTAGTACCTTTCCATGCATGAGATCATCTCTCCATGAACCCCGATAAGTATCGCCATTGTTGAAGTAAAACGTACCCAGCCCTGACTTCTTCCCGTAGCGCCACATACCATCGTATTTGCTTCCATCTCCAAGAGACAGGCAGCCCTATAGAATTCAAAAATCACTTCATAAGGACAAACACAAGAGAGAAAAAATATACTCATCATCCAAAGTTGAGCGACAGGGTTTGGAGCACGAGGGTCAATGCACCAAATATACAGTGTGCATTCAGATAAATGATTTCTTGAATTTTTTTTAAATAAAATTTACATATTGCTAGAGTACATTAAAAGTACTAGAAATTGTAATATTCTAAGTTAAAAATATTCAAAAAGATATTTCATAATACTTTGGAAAAAGAAAAGAACTGTTTTACACTCCAAGAAGTTAACAATTTCTTCTTTTTGCGACTGAGAGTACAGATTTTTCAAAAAAAGTAAGCCAGAAAACAGGTCTTCTGAGATATATAGCTACATCAAAGTACCTTTCCTTCTGGAAGTCCTCCTTCAATGCGACCTCTGTATATACCTCCTCTGTACTTCATTTCAACTACAGGAATCCACTTCTTTTTTGAATCCCGTTCAGCTTCCTGAGTATGATCATAAAAATATATATTTAACTTTCCATCAAAACTCTCCGATGTAATTTCTCCAAGTCATATAACCAACAAAGACACTAAGATGTCTAGCTGCCACTATACACGGATAAATTTGAGGTGGAGGGAGGAGGAAATGCTCTGGTGCATGTCCTACAGCTTCAACTATGGACAAGCACCAAAAAACAAATTCAAATCTGCTTATGATTGCATAAAAAGGGCAGCCCAGTGAACAAAGCATCCCGCGTTAGCAGGGTCTAGGGAAGGGCTCCACCCCAGGGGTGTGATGTAGACAACCTACCCTTATTATTGCATAAAAAAATGAATAAAATCCATTACGTCATTAAAATTTACATTTCCTTTCTTGGTTTCTACTTGTTGAGGCCCATTTACCCGTGCACAGATTTGCATTGTAAATAAACAACAGCAGATGTTGATATAACACCTTTAATTTTCTTCATTATTAGAAATAGTAGTATCCAACAATTACACCAGCTAATCTAACACTCCATAAAGCCAAAGCTATCAAATTTAAAGAAACTGAGGCAATTGATTATATACTGAAATGTAGAAAGAAGTTTGCGCAATTATCTACAGAACTATTTCTAAGCAACTTTTTTTTTGAAACTGGTAACATTTTGTATTGAAACTTATAACTAGTTTAAGCAACTTATAAGTTATAACTATCTAAATTGGTAAGTTTTTTTTTACGATAAAGTTAAATTTGATCATGTCCAGCACTTAAATTAGGCTATTGAATCCTATTGTAGGAGTTATCTTTGGCCTGGCAGTAGCGTCATCACTATGAGGGCTTTGGTATTCTGGGACAAGATCTGTATTCCTAAGTCTGCAGGAGGTTTGGAGCTGATCAATCTGGCTTTGTGAAATAAGGCTGCACTAACCAAAGCTTGTTGGGGCCTGGACCATAAGGCAGATAAGATGTGGATAAAATGGATCAATTCTTACTAAATCGAAGGACAACAAAAGAATTAGCAAAGAATTCCAGCTCAACCAAGCTGGTTGGTAAGGAAAATTGTGGAAATGAAGCAATAAGTGCACTGTGTTCAGAGGATTTCCAAGACTGGCACTTAAAAAATAGGTGTATCTTCAGATGCTAGGTGACTGTCTTGGAGCAACATGGAAATGCCTGACATTTGGCAACGATGCCAGACCAAAAGGCTAGGTTTACTCTATGGATGCAGTCCAGGGGAGATTACTCACAGCAGATAGACTACTCAAATGGGGCCTGACCGTGGACACAACATGTAGTCTCTGTCTAGTTTTTGAGGAAACCAGGGAGCATCTATTTGTTCATTGACAATTCACTAAGCAACTGTGGCTGAGGTAATGAGATGGATGAAAGGAAACACCTTCACTGCTACCAACTGGGATCACTACCAAGATTGGATAATCAACAAGTCCAAGGGGAAATCTAAAGAGGCTCAGTTATTCAAGATGATTAGCACTGAAGTCATACATGGCATTTCGATTGAGAGGAATCAAAGAATTTTTGAGAAAAAGAGTAGGAATCCAGATAGAATAGCAAGAGAAATAGCTTTTGTAAGTAATGTGAGAGCTACAGTTAGAACTAGACATTCAGTCGTTTTTCCTTTTCTAGTTAATTGTAGTAAAGTTATAGAGCATAGACACTGTTGTTACACTCGGTGATTAATAAAATGTTAGTTACCCAAAAAAAATTAGGCTATTTACCAGCATGGAGGCTGCCCGAGTAGAGAGAACTCCTTTCCTTTTTGGAACACTGGCATAGTTTCTTTCAGTTAAGGAAAGGCTAGAGTTGTAGACATCTGCAACAATTTCGCTGTATTCTTCATCCACTGCATCCTGAGATAGACTTGAGATATCTCTAGGCTGTGCACCTTTACTTTCTTCAGATTTCCTCCCTGAATTTCTTGAGTTTGAGGAAGCTGGACTAGTTTGCAACTGTTCTTTATGCTTTACACCAACTGGAAGTTTGTAGGTGCTGGTATTATCAACCATGTTTTTGGCTTCCAAGTTTTCGGTCCCTTCTGTAGCTAAGCCTTCTGCAGTGTCTTTTCCTGGCCCCAGATTCCATCTTTTGAGCAGCTCTCTTTTGAAAACAAGAGGTGCTGCAAAATCCATTCCAATCAGGATATCACTATTCCATTATAAGCTCATAACTTTGATTTGCTTCTCTAATAAAATTTGTTGTCCACTTCAATCTTATTGTAATTGATGAATAGCCTTGATTGCATTTCATGTCAAGATGCTACTGCATAAAAAACTGAGTCAACCTACAACAAAAATAATTATGTACCTTCAGTAGCGATGTCAGAATTTGACAGTTCAATCTTCCTTTCATCAGAGAAATTATTATAATCTCTGCATAGCAACAAAATTTTTCTATGTAAGAGTACAACAATTCAGAATGATTTCAGCAAAGGTGAACTTCATTTTAAAAAGAGTAGTGGAAGACCTCAAAAAGGATGTTCCTTCACCATTGGTAGGAAATAATGCCTGCAGTTCCCCAGAATAGACGGGTATATCCTCAGGTGCATTATCCACAGGAGCAAATTCTGCCATATCAGAAGCTTCTGGACTCTCATCAATTTCACTTTCTTTGGCAGTTTGAAGTGGTGGATCTGGCTTCTTAAGAATATTAAATATGAAAGGAATATGTTGCACTAGTCTAGACAATAAGCTACTTTTTTCAGATTGTTCCTGTGTAGCGTACCTAAGAATCATAAATACTCAAAAATTAGGATTTTAGATAGTTGTACAAATTCGTTAAAAGAACAGGTTGAATTCTCTAGCAAATCATTTGATATAACATCTGAAGTGAATAATGTGGCAACAAATAAAGGAACCGTTGGAAAGAAAAAGACAGTATACAGGCAAACAAACGAAAGCAAAAGGCAAGAGGATACAAGTCCAGCATCTGATATGAACAAGTAGCAGGCACTAGACATTCACTGGTGCTTAGTCACCAAATCACATAAAATAAAGGAAGACATCTTCACAATAGAGGAGAAAAATTTGCACCTAGCAGGAAAATGCCAAATACATATTCTTCCTTGATCAGTTGATCTCATTCTATAATAAGCAAGGAAATCAAGCTTAATGCATATTTGAGTCAAGTTAGGAGGGGAATCCTAGTAGTTCAATTGGTTGGCTACCTGAACTTTCACCTTGTTGGTGATTCGATTCCCCACCTTGTAATCCCCTCCCCCATTTCCCCTTCCCCAATTTTTTTTTTTAAAAAAAGTCAAGTTAGGATATCTTATTCTAAGAATTACAGTATCAGCATGCATTTGTAGCTGAATAAAAGACTTTACACTACACTTATCTATAGTGCAAGAATACTGAATCCAGGTATCACAGTTAAAAGAAAAATATACTGAATCATAAAAGACAATATGACTATTTCTTAAAGCAATTTTCATAGTTTGTTCCTTTGACAAGTTTACACAAAATCGTATTGGTGCGGGGTGGACGAAATGGAGGCTCGCATCGGAATCCTATGAGATAAGAATGTACCACCAAAACTTAAAGGTAAGTTCTACAGAGTGATAGTTAGGCCGACTATGTTGTATGGGCCTATGGGGCAGAGTGTTGACCAGTTAAGAAGTTAAGAACTCTCATGTTCAGAAGATGAGAGTTGCAAAAATGAGGATGTTGAGGTCGATGTGTAGGCACACTAAAAGAGATAAGATTAGGAATGATGATATCCAAGATAGGGCAGGAGTGACCTCCGTGGTGGACAAGATGAGGGAACCAACGCTGAGATGGTTCGGAGATGTGCAGATGCCCCAGTAAGGAGATGCAAGAGGTTGGCTATGGTGGGTTTTAAGGAGAGGCAGAGATAGACCGAAGAAGTATTGGGGAGAGGTGATTAGAAAGAAGATGGCGTATCTCCAGCTTACCGAAGACATGACCTTCGATAGGAGGATATGAAAGTCGCAGATTAGGTAGAAGGTTGGTAGGTAGTTGAGCATTGTCTCTCTTTCCTGTGGGATAGGCTTGGTGGTAGTTTGGTGCATTGTACTTATTTCTCTATTCATACTAGTAGTAGTAGCATTATTCTCGTAGTTTCTTGTCCTACGATTTCTGTTACTACCCGTTGTTTCCTGTGCTTCGGTTATCACATTATTTGGCTATTGTTACTGTTCCTTGTTTTCTGAATGCTATGTAATGTTTTCCCTATTATTTGCTATGTCCTCTTTACTTCAACATTTTTCTTTTTCAAACTTGTTTGTATACGTTACTTGAGCCGAGGGTCTTACGGAAACAGCCTCTCTGCCTCCACGAGGTAGGGTAAGATCTGTGTGTACTCTACCCTCTCCAGACCCACCCCTATGAAATTACACTGATTATGTTGTTGTTGTCCCTTTGATAAGTTAATCCTGTTAACCATCTTGTACAACACAATTACAGCTCAGTCCACAATCGCCATCATCATCCCACCACCCATGCATCCCAGGTGACTGCACCCCTACCTATACTGAGGAGATCAATTCATAAAATGCTCATTCATCAAGTGCCAGAAGCAAAGTATAACTACTATAACAAAAAGATGAGCACAGAATTTGGCTCAGCATTCGTTAAGACAACTTACCCACATGTAACTACAGTAGTAACTATTAAATTTGGCTCCATATTGGGTTCCTGGACAATGGATATCACAATGTCTCCATTACATCCAGAAGTTTGGCGAAACGTGTGCAAGATGCTACGCATATCATTGGAACTTAAAACACCTGAACTTGCAATAATGCATATAACCACGCCATTTGACCCCTGAGAAAGAACATAAGCAAAAAGAATAAAGGCCTCAAAATGGAGGTCAAAAGATCGCAAGGTCGAAAGAGAGAGAGACAGAGATAGAGAGAGAAATCATAATAGCTCCACAAGGTAGGGGTAAGGTCTGCGTATACTCTACCCTCCGCAGACCCACTTGTGGGATTGCACTGGACATGTTGTTGTTGTTGTAAAACTTGTTAAAAGGCGATAAATTTGGATATAATAAACTTGAATGAAGTCATAAGTTCGAAGCAGGAATTACTAGCTGTCAAGTATGTGGATAGGAAACGAAAGCATATACTCTAACAAGTTGAATTATTCCTGACCTTTACTCCCAAACCAAGGAATGGGCAGTCGTATACAGCTCGCAGAATTGAAGTTTCGACATTGTAGCCAGCTCCAAATCCAGTCTTTGCCTCTTTGTAGCTTTCAAGAATCTGAAAACAATCACTCCAGCACTCAATTTGAGCAGACAAAAACTAGAGAAAATGTATAAAGTTCCGCAACCGAATCTTCAAAATTCATTTGGTTCAATGCACCAAGAGAGAGAGATCCAATTAAAAGAACTTTTGGATTGAAGTGATCCATTTCTTTTATATAGAGTATATTGCTTAACATCCACTAATTTCTTCTTCTGCTCACCAATAAGATTTAATTCAATGTCTGACTACAAGGTGAAGGAATTTACTTTCTGTTCCTTTTCCTCCTCATGCATCTTCTTCTCCCTTCTTAATTTTTTTCCTTCCTTCCTTTCCATTCTTCCAAAAAAAAAACTCATCTTAACTCCTATTTTTTTTAATAAACTCATCTAAACTCCTATTAAGTGACTCCTTTTCTAAGAACTAACAGAAGGTGCAATTTTCAACCTTTACAAAAGTTGAAAGACAACCAAAAATATTTCGATCTACAAGTTGACAAATAGGTAACAATTGTAGTGACTTCTAGAGCAGAGAAATTTACTAATTTGTACATAATCGTGATTTTCAAGGATGAGAACTTATTGTACATATCATGCACTACTAGAGGTAACACACTCCAAAATAACATTTATTTTATCTCCAATTCAACTTAATGATGTAAAATAAGACTACATTTCTTACTTTTATTATCTCTGGACCACTCAGTTCTTTAGTACCACAATCTGGCCCATCTAGAAGCTTTATGTGGTCCTGTTATTGTTGCAAGTTTACAAACAGACAGATATTAGATAAATTCATCAATCAAAAGACGTAAAAGGAATAAGAAAACAATAGCCAGAAAGCAGTAAAAAGAAGAAAAGGAAAAGAGAGGAAAAAGAACTCAAGAGACGTATCGGAGGAAAAAACAACTTACAGACATAAGAATTGAAATGGCATTAACAGCCATCAGAACAGCATTATATGAAGTCTTCAGAGCTTCATCCAGAGTTAAAAGATCTTTTTCGAGGAGAGCGTCAGTGTCAATAACTGCAAACCCAAATAAACAAACATCATGATTTTGGAACTATGGCAGAGTTGCTAACAAACACTTCTTTCTATTAATTATAAATTTTGTTAAAAGTTTAGCCACAAAAACACCCGCATACAAGTATACCACAACGTAGAAAACCTACAAAAGATATGATTCTCTACAAACGACACCCAAACTTCAAAAAAGTCATATCATGCATTCAGAAATTAAAGGTCAATTCCATAGTAGCTGAACCATTAATAGCAAAGCTGATGATTTTCACAAATAATCAATTAAATTGATTGTAATGACACTAGAAGCCATGCAAAGCTTTTAACAGCATGTAGTTAAAGTGATGATGAAGTAGATATGTGCTTGTTAAGACTTCTAATGGAAGAGTTTGCAGTAAATGAACAGTGTAGAAGCAAGGACCTCCTATGCTATTAGCATCATCAAATTGGTATGAACTTCAGATAAGCTTATACAGTAAAATGCAAAGTTCAACTGACCTATACAAACAGTTGCATGCTTTTGAAGTTTGTCAATCAAATCAGTGACCTGTAAAGTAGGGTGAACCATCAAAAATGTTGGTTGAAGACAAGGCTGGTATTACTGTGAAAATGGTTAACAACAACATACCCAGTATATTCCCACAAAGTGGGATCTGGATTATTGTGAAAATGGTTCCAAAATTCAAATTCAAATCAAGGAAAATCAAATTCCAAAAACAAAAATCTTTAATTGTCTCTATTGTAACATCATAAACCCCCACTGTTGAACTTTTAAAAATGTCCTCCATTGTCCATGATAGAAGATAGAAGTAAAATGAAATAAAACTAGGCCTAAGGCTAAAATCCATTTGTAGGTCTACCATTTTATTTTTTCAGTGAATGAGTAGGTCTACCTTGAAAACTATTATTGATAAAGATGGGCATGTCTATGATATCTTAATCTGTGTTTTAGTACGAAAATAAGAAAGCATCGATCAGTTCTCCCATTAAACAACATAATAAATGATGCACTACACCCAGAGGAGGTCCAAGGAAAAAACAATAATAGAATCAGCTACTCTTCATGAAGACACTGTAGCAAGTTCTATTCACCGCCAGAGGACTTCAACCAAAACTAAGGTTTCCTTAATTACATCTATTTCAAGTCATGTTATATAAACCTATTAATTCTTTCTTCTTTTTTTTTTTGTTAGTTGAGGACTTTTTTTATTGTAGTCTTTCAATTTTTTCCTTTTTGGCAGCACACAGTCCTAGGTATATTAGGATTAGAGTTTAGAATCTCGACATCCTAGAAAACTAGGCGCTATAACACTGTTATACAAGAAAGTTTTATTAGTAATTTCATTTTTGCTTTCGGACTTGTTAAAACATCCCCTATTAAACGTTTTTCTTAGTTTACTGTAAAAATTGATCAGAAGTATCTTCTCGTCATCCAAAACACGCTTAAATTTAGTTTGTATTAGAGCCCAGAGAAGTGAATTGGTTGGTCTCCTTAGATGCTCTTGCCTACCTATACCACCATATCATATGACCTACAATATAGTACACCATGTTTATGGCTTCAAGTTGTTTATGCATGACCACATTAAACAACCACCATCGCTATAGGTTTATCAATGTTTTGACAGGTATGACATTTACACTATGTGCATCTCCGCCATCTTCATTACTTTAACGTAGAACAACAAATTGCCTAGTCCATGCAACATGGTCAAATAACTTTTATTCTTTACAACCAATGAGGAAATTTAAAAAATTGCTTCCTTCATGAATCAATTTTGTTGTTTGTCTTTTTTCGCCTAACATCCTTCAAAAAAAAAAAGATTTATTCAGCATCATCATTTCCCAAAACAAAAGTATATAATACCTCATCATAGCGCCTTCGTCCTTCAAAGCTGAAAGGTTTCAGGATGATGCCAATGGCTAGTCCATTTCTGGACTTTAATTTCCTAATAATATCAAGAGCTGGGACATGATAGGTGCCATAAGCTGCACTAGCCACCTAAAGAAACAAACAAGGAAAATAACATTTTCGGCAACTAAAACATAGAATTAAAGCAACTGAAATTGAGACGGACAAAAAGAGAAATGCTTCTTTACAGGTACTTTTTGCACCTTTAGCAAAATATTAGAAATTAATGGAAAACATACGATACTGTGGTGAGACAAGATGGTGTGTTACTCATAGAATTAAAACAGAATGGTTGATAGAGAAGTATTACCGGGGTGCTTTGTGATAGAGGGTGCCCACCAAAATAAAAGGTAAGTTTTATAGAACAGTTATAAGACCGACAACCTTAAATGGTAGCAAATGTAGAGCTGCTAAAGTCCAACATATCCACAAGATGAGTGTCACAGAGATGCGGATACTAACATGGATGTGGGATCATATAATATAAGATAGAATTAAGAATGACCACATTCGCTAGAAGGTGCTAGTAGCATGCATTAAGGATAAAATGAGAGAAGATTGTTTGAGATGATTTAGTCATATTTTGTATCATCCTACAGATGTACCGGTCCGTAGGTGTGAAACTATGGTGAGTGAAGATGTTAAAAGGAGACGGGTAGACCTAAAGTCACATGAAAGGAAGTTGCCTCGAAAGACATATAATTTCTTAGATTTATGTAGACTTGGCTCAAGATAGGGCACAATGGAAGAAAAAGATCCATATAGTTGATATCTACTAGTTGGGAATCGATTTTAGTCAAGAAGTATTTTGACTTTATTATAGATTTTTATACCAATAAGAATATATGGAACTTTTAATAAGTATAACTATTGTTATTATTACTTTTATATATATACACATATTGAACTTATTTTTCACTTTTATTTTTCTTTGGTATGATGAGACATTGTTGAGCTTAAATGAAGAAAAAAGGTCAGTGAGAATTCATATAGCCAACTCCAATTGAGATGTAGTTGTTGTACTGAAAAAAGTTATAGTCCAGCGATAGAATTTTCTTCATGTTGTGACTTAGATGCAATATCACAAATTTCAAGGAAAGAAAAAAAAAAAGTGACATATAATAAAAGGTCCTTCCAAATTTTCATTTCCATTTATACTAGCACCGGCATAGTTTCTCAAAAAAGTTATAGCCCCCAATTAGAAGTTATAAGACTCCAGACAAATATCTCAGTTGATTCTTATCATTACAAAGTGAAACCAATTCAACTACTTTTTTAACCAATTCAACTTCTTCTGTTCTTATTTTGCGAAAGGTTTCATTCAATGCTCTAAAAATTTTCAAAAACAGAAAATTCTAACTTATCTATCGAACTGTACGATAGACAGTCTCTATTTGAAAGCAAAGGTAAATCAGAGGCACAACAGATTTCTGTGACTCTTTAGCTACAAAAAACTGAGGTCTCTTAAGGTAGAAATCATCCGCATTTCTTCGTAAGAAAAGTTTCGACCCTAAACATAAAGTAGCACTGTTGCTAGGGACATTCAAAAGCAACTATATCTTTATAGGAGCCTATTGGTTCAATCATCCTTTGTTATAGTAGCGTTGGGTAGCTTGTGATGTAAGTTATTCCAGTACTTGGTTTACTGGTTTATCAAGTTACTTGTCAGCAACTCAAATTGGAGGATTGATCAGGTTATGGCTACACTACATATACCAACATTCGTGCAGGTTTAAAAATGGCACTTGTTAACTTAAGGAGACAGGAGGAAGTGCAGCGAAGCATATAAGTCAAATTGCTTATTCTTGGAAAAATGTTCTAGGATTTAATAACATCAGTTTCTAGTGCTGCAGCGTCTGGAAATACCTTAAGAAAGAACTCAATCAAGGGAAAATTCCTAATGTTTCTCTTCTTTCACCTCTTTGTTAACCATCTGCTGCAATGTTGGAAAATTTCAGATATGATTTCTTAGATATTCATACAACTAAACCTTATGTTGAAGCCTAAGCAGTTTCCTCTAAACTATAAAATCATTGTAGCCCCTGCATATCGTGCATGTGTTTGCTCTAATGCCATTCTAATACCAAAATACTTTAGCCCTCTATATGGATGCTGAAATTACTTTCACAAGTAGCAGGAAAGTACCAGCTACTAAACTGAAGATATACACATAACTTTGTTTAAGAACAGAGCATGAACCCTGAACCCTGAACCCTTCCTGGGTCCGTGATCATATTCATGACTGTTTAAGCATTCCCTGACTCTTGTCCTCTACTCATGACTGCCTTAGCGGAAAACAAGCGAACACATTCCTTTGTTACCCATCCAAGTGAATGTTTTCATTAAATTAGCGTTAGCTAATACTTTTACTCAATAATCACTGGTAACAAAAGGAGATCTTAGGCATAAGAGTTGAGGAATGTACAAACAAGTATAACTGCTTTGGAACATGAATTTATTGCTGATGGAACTTCCACAATTCTTGAAGAAACATCTGCAAAAGAAGACATTATGAGAAAATCTATTTAAGTTCATAACAGATAGAATGGGAGGAGGCAGCAAAAAAATATTGACAGAACTGGAGTTGGTAAATAAGCTTGACTCATCTTAAAAGGTATCAAGAAATTTAAAGCTGCATAAGGATCTCTTGTCATGGGAAGAATCTAAGCATCCAACCCACCACCACCTTAAGGCATTGGGTGGAATTACTCAAGATGTTTATGAACTTCTTTGAGAACTCTTACATAACCCATGTGGGACAACTATATAATTACGATGGAAGCAACTGGGTAGCAACTTGTATTTTTCTTCTCATTAAGTGCTAGAAAACAACCATCTAATCCTCAGTCAACTTCCATATCAAGAAAGATCAAGATAGATACTATTTTGAGCAAGAAGATGGACGAGGGAGAACAAAAAAGGAAAAAGAAACAAAATAAAACATTTCACCTTCTGTGCGCTCTTTTTCTTGTAATAGAACCTTTTCTGAGTTTTTCACAAGAATATTCCTGCACATAACATCACAAGAACATCGGCATCATTTTCAGAAATTAATCCTGCATAATTATGTTTCACGCAGGTAGCTTTGAGAAAGCATTACGTTCTAGGACAAAATCAAGCCCAAAAGCAGATAATTGAAGCATCGAAAAGTTAAGAATCCTCTAAATACTTTTTTATTTTTATTTTGGAAAAAATAAGTTGATAAATCAAGTCATTCCCACATTTGGGCCCGTTTGGCCATAAATTTTTTTCACTTTTTTCCGGAATTTTATTTCACTTTAGTGAAAAAAGTAAAATTTCGTGGTGTTTGGCCATGAAATTTTTTACACTAAAGTGAAATAAAATTCCGGAAAAGTGAAAACAACTTTTTCTTGTTTTCACTTCTACTTCTCTCACAAAAAGTCAAATTTATTTTCATGGCCAAACATAACTCCAATTCCAACTCCAACTCCAAAAAATTTAATTTTCATGGCCAAACGCCTACTTAATAGTCAGTCCCTCATTTTAAGTCCCCCTTTTCCACTTGCTTAATAGCTTCATAGTAAGTTGTAGTGAACTTTTATCAATGGTCTAAACTAAACTTTTTTCCTCTCTATTCAGTAGACTCCTAAAAGTTCCCAAATTCTCTAGGCTTTCCACTTATCCATATATTAGCTGCCCCTGAAGCTTCAATAATATCAATCTTGACTGAAGCATTAAGAGATCCTTCCTTTTCCACTTGCATCTTTGGTGCAAGGAAAAATACCTTCTTGTATGGATGGTTAAATTGTTATTTGAACTGTCATCATGTTAAATATGAGCACCAAAACATGGTGGGTTAGCTAAGAACTTGATTATTCCCAAGCAGAAGTGGGTCAAAGTTGGTAGATGATTATGGATGATTCAAGCAGAGTTACATCGTACATAATTTTTACACCGACTTAGTGTTTATTAAAGTAATTTGTTTGACTTATCAATACCGACTTGTTGACTTGGTGTTTATATTGTACATACTCAACACCCTCCTCTCTCATTGAATTCTTGTCCGCTTCCTTGTCAGTGATTTGCAACTAAATTTGATTTTCGGGAGGGGGTGAGGGGAAAGACCTTTCTGTTTGATAATCCTGGTCCTTATAATGCATCGTGCCAAAGAACAAATTTTCCTTGCTTATCTGTGCTTGTCTTCTAACTGCTATCCAAACTTTTCTTGGCTACACATCTATTCATCCACAGAAGGAGCTCACTTCTACGGTAAACGAGTTTGAATTCCAGTTAGTTGATGGTTTTGCAATTTTTTGGAAGACTCCCATCTTTCTGATATTCCTCTCCTGTGTTTGTCTTTATAAATGGTCTCCAAGGCAATAGATCTTTTTGAACAATGAAACAGTGATTTCAGGTTTATGAGATTGGATGACTAAAAGCATTTGCTTGGCAAGAAACCAGTCGTGGTGCTATCCTCATTACCTGACCCTAATACCCAAGGGCCATGGCATACAGTGATCATAAGAGTGCATTATGCATCACTAAGGCTGGAAGAGAAGGCAGCAATGTTACTTTTGTTTTTTTTGAAAATGATAACTTAAGGCAATAATGTTACTTATCCAATTCCTCTTTCTGCTTCTTTTTTTAGAGTTCATGATCAAAAACAAACCTGAACTATCACTTCTTCAAGCTTCGCACCCCAACTATCAGTTGTTCCCTTTTCCTACCTAAACTATCATCATCCATGTATTGAAACACACCTCGAAACTGATTAGGACAACTATCAGTTGTTTCCTTTTCCTACCTGAACTATCACCATCTACTCAACTAGGTGTGTTTTAATACATAGATGGTGATAGTTCAGATAGAAAAATGTAACAGCGGGTGACAGTTCAGGAAAGCTGAATCTTGAAATAGCCCTTTTACTTGGCACGTAATTTTGCCCTTCTATTTTTATGTGTGATATCCCGTGGGTTGTTACACTCACCCTTTCCTTAGGGACTCAACGTTCTAGCTAAGGTTTGTCCAACCATCATACTTGGAGAGATACCGCTTATAATTTTCCAGGTCCAACTCCCTAGGTATTACCTACTCTGGTTTAATCTTCAAGGCCTCATGGTTTTATTCCCTTTGAGCTTTAAGACAAATGGTGTCTCTACAACTGGATCAAGAACTCGCGCTTTTAGTGCCTTTAACTTTCCTTTCCCATTTCGATGTGGGACTTTCCTAAGGCAGGTTTTGCGGGCCAACCCTATTTCGAGTTCAATCGCCAATGGTTTGTGCATTGTTATAGAAGTTCACAGAGTGGTGTATGAACAAGAAAAGAAATGAACTTAGAGTTGATAGTGTTGATACAAGCTAGAGGTCGTTGTTCTAACCTATGTTGCATGGAGTCTTGGACTCTCCAAAAATACTGCCACACCCATGTCGGGTTCTCCAAAAATATATCGGACACGCACACATTGACATTTTTAAGAGTCCGGCAACATAGGTTCTAACTTTAGCTCGTCAAGTATGCCAACAGACTCAAGCTCAGACTCTTTATAAACCAAGACGAAAACTCTGAATTCAAACTCTGTTCTTAAGACATACTCATACTAATACTTCTTAACTCCCAAGAGTAGTTCCATCTGCAATTGATGCAGTGTTATCAAAGGCGCGATTAAGCCCTAAACCGAGGCTCAAAATGTGTTGAGCGCTTCGCCTCGCTTTATGTGCGCTTCACTGTCATCATCAAGTTTCTACGGCATACTTTTCCTTGCCAATGAGTCTCTTCTGAAGAGGCGACACTAAATAATTTTTTGAAATCGAAAAAAAAAAAAAAAAAATGAAATTGCTAAATAATTGATATTTCACTTTATCGTAATTGTTTTTCAATTTCTTTGTTCATATATTTGTCATTCATGCTTATAATTATTAGTTTTGGACTAAATATTAATATTTGAACTTTTTCTCCCTTTGCGCCTTTTGTCATTAAAGCCCACGCTTTTATTTGCGCTTTAAGCTCCAACAGACCTTAAGAGCTTTTTTGCGCTTTTCGCTTTTGATAACACTGAATTGATGTTATAAAGTATACAAGCTCAAATATCAGTTTGACAACCTTTCGATGAAATTGGAGGACATAATATTCTCGGAGTTGCTTACAACGTGTAATTTAAGAACACCTTGTCCTCCACGTCATACTTCTCCATTATATTTTTTTTTTTTGAGAAAGACTTCTCCATTATATTAACTATCAAGACTTCTCCATTATATTAACTATCACAAACTTTCTCCTATTCCTCTTTATTTGGCTCATCTCACTCCACTGCTCAAAAATTTGTCCTTAAGACAAATTTCAACACTAGAGATATTCTACACTCTCTACATTTCCTACCAACATACAAATCTCTAAACAAGAAACTAGCCTAAGCTTCGGAGTCGTCAGCCCTAAATATTTAATAACTTGCTTCAAATTCCTTCAGCTTCGCAGTCAAAACTTACCATCAAAGAGTGGTAGGCTGTCCAGAAAGGCCAATATATCATGTTACTTGTCTCAAAGAAAGGCCAATTGATCTTTTACTTTTTCCCGATAATTCAAAAGAAAAGTCATAAAAACCACAAAGATCCTCCAAAATACATGACTAAATAGAGCTACTACAAGGAATTGCTTCCTTGGACAAAAATGAATGGAACTAGAAGAACTTTCTTTTCCTATATTATGATTTGCGTACAGGTTAGCCAAGGCGAGAGAGAGGAGGGCCCGTGACCTAGATCAAGTGAAGTGCATCAAGGATGAGGACAACAAAGTACAAGCGGAGGAGCTGCTTATTAGACGGAGATGGCGGTTGTACTTCAATAAACTCTTGAACGAAGAGGGGAATGGAGACATCGTCTGGGGGATTTGAAGAACTCAAGAAGTGTCGTGATTTTGGGCATTTTAGGTGTATAAAGGTTGAAGAGATTAAAGGTGTTATTTGTTGGATGCACAGGGGAAGAGCGACTGATCCAGAGGAGATCCTGATGGAGTTTTGGAAGAGAGCAGGCAAGGCAAATTTAGAGTGCCTGACAAGACTGTTTAATGTCATTTTTAAGACAGCAAAGATGCCTGAGGAGTGAAGGTGGAGTACAACGATTCCGTTGCACAAGAACAAGGGTGACATTCAAAGTTGCAACAACTATAGGGGTATCAAATTGTTAAACCATACTACAAAAGTTTGGGAGATGATGTTGGAGATGAGGGTGCATCTATTTTCGTGAAATAATTCAGATTCATGTCGGGGCATTCAACTACAGAGGTCATTCATTTGGCTAGGAGACTGGTGGAGAAATATAGGGAGAGGAAGAAGGACCTACACATTGTGTAATCGACCTAGAAAAAGCATACGACAAAATCCCAAAGAAGGTTCTATGGAGACGCTTAGAGGCTAGAGGAGTACATGTGGCATACACTAGGGCGATCAAGGACATGTATGATGGAGTCAAAACCCGGTAAGACTAACAACCCTGGGAGGAGATCGGAGCTCTTCCTAATTATGATGGGGCTGCACTAGGGATCAGCTCTTAGCCCGTTTTTATTTGTCTTGGTGATAGATGAACTGACGCAAAGAATCAAAGGTGAGATGTCATGATGTATGTTATTTGCAGATGACACGGAAAGTTCCTAATAACATTGAACTTCTTAATGTTAAAACAAGGGCAGAAAGGCCAAAAAGGACGTGAAAGTAACTAACTGACACTAATCTTACATGTAAATTGTGTATCAAATAAATATAATTTTGAAGCAAGTACACGAATAGGTATAGTATATTGCTTTAGGGATGTTCATTGGATAA
Source organism: Capsicum rhomboideum (assembly GCA_031232105.1). Lineage (NCBI taxonomy): Eukaryota > Viridiplantae > Streptophyta > Magnoliopsida > Solanales > Solanaceae > Capsicum > Capsicum rhomboideum. Next base: position 2,207,071 of record CP124719.1, on the reverse strand, counting down.
ATGCATATATAGCATCAAACAGAGACTTTAGCACCCACGTAAAATCTCATAACTTATAGATAAGAGGATGTATAAACTATCAATTGTATTTAACACTCCCTTTGCTCCAATTATGAAACTCTTTCCATTATGGGACCAGTAAAATGCAAACACCATTCCAATTATACCCAAGTTTCACAACTTTCAAGAATCAAAATTCATTAAAGTATTCAACTTTCAAAATTTTGATGGGATATTCCCTATCAAGCTCGCTTCTTATCCATTACTTCAATATTTCCAAACCACAATCAAATTAATAGCATGTTTAGACAAGCTTCTAGGAAGCCAAAAATGCTTATTTTATATAGTTGAAATGTTTGTCCAAGCTTTTAGGGAGAAAGCAAGTGATTTTCAATATTAGCAGAAATTGTTTTTTAGAAGCTAAAAAAAGTAGGTTTTCTCCCTAAGAACTTTTTAGAACCTTGGCAAATCACAAGTTGTATTTTGCTATTGCTTCTTCACTTCTACCATTTCTTTTCTCGACCTGTTTTGAAATGTTTTTCTTGAGCCGATGGTATATCGTGAACAGCCTTATTACCTCTCAAGGTAGGGGTAAGGTCTATGTACACTCTACCCTCCCCAGACCCCACAAGTGGGATTACACTAGGTATGTGGCTGTTGTTGTTGGAAAATCACAAATTGATGCTCTAACACTGGGAAAAAAGAGTTTCTTTTTCAAATTGATTAGCTAATTAAAAAGTGTTCAATCTCCAAAACTACTTTCTTCAAACAAAAAAACACTTTTCTGAATAAAGCAAAATTCGGAAGCGTGGCCAAACAGGCTATAAACGTAGCAAACCCGATGCTCCGTCAAACACGTATCAAATAAAAAAGAGAAAATTACCTGACAAAGAAAACATATGCTTTATATATACTTTAACCCAAATAGCGAGAGTTTAAAAAAATTACAATACACAGCAAGAGTTAAGGTCTTATCTGCTTCGCTTTGTATCTGTTTGCTAGAGCTATATCGATCCATTCTGTATCAGTATATCAATTCGAACAGATACAACAGATGCAGAGCGAATTGATACACTACATCTTGAGTTTTTTTTAAGTACACTATTGCTACGTTTGATAATTAGCCAAACTATCACTATAACTAATAATTAGGGCTCAAAGTACCGAAATTTCCTCAACAAAAAAGCAATTCAGAACGCATACCAAAATCACAAAGCCGTAGAAAGAGAAGGCGAAGCCAAGCAAAGTATCAAGTCGCTCTCTTTCAATGTATCAATTCACTCTGTATTTGTTCCCTCGGAGCTGTATTAATTCGCTCTCTATCAGTGTATCAATTCACTCTATATCTGTTCGATCTGATATAGAATGAACCGATACAGAGCGAACTGATACACTATATCTTGAGTGTTTTTAAGTAAACTATTGCTACTATTCATAATTATCCAAACTATTACTCAACAATTAAGGTTCAAAATACTGCTATTTCTAAAATTTCCTCAATAAAAAAACAGTTCAGAACGCCATACCAAAAGCGCAAATCCATAGAAAGCGAAGGCGAAGCCAAACAGAAATCAAGCAAAGCATCTTTCCTACTTCCAATTCCAAATACCTCAACAAACTCATTCTCCTCCCACACATTCTTCAATCCCTCTTCCTCCTCACTGTCATCATCTTCACAATTATTGCTACTACTACTACTGTTTCTTCTGTTGACATTCGAGTTCAATTCCAATCGCGTATCAATTCACTCTATATCTGTTCGCTCTAATACAGAGCGAACAGATACAGAGCGAATTGAAACACCTAAGTAAACTATTGCTGCTATTCATAATTATCCAAACTATCACTATAACTAATAATTAGGACTCAAAGTACTGAAAATTCCTCAATAAAAAAGCAATTCAGAACGCATACCAAAATCGCAAAGCCGGAGAAAGCAAAGGCGAAGCCAAACAGAAATCAAGCAGCGCATCTTTCCTACTTCCAATTCCAAATACTTCAACAAACTCATTCTCCTCCCACACATTCTTCAATCCTTCTTCCTCTTCACTATTCACTTCACAATTGTTGAAATTCGAGTTTGATTCCAATTGCACATGCTTCGGACTGCAATTCACAGTACTTCGAACCCTCCGGTGGTATGTAAAGGGCCGGAAATTGAACGGAATTGATGGAGACATAGCGCACGCGCCGGCGCGTGAGAATGTGGGGAGTTTCGCCGGAATCGGAAGGAGAAGGTCCATTGTAGATATTGGAAGGAGAAATGAAGTGGTAAAAGGATGTAGGTATAAATACCAGTGAGGTCCCAAAACTATTAATAAATGCAATTTTGTCACTTAAAACTCTTATTCATAACTCATTTGGTCCTAACATTTTCTTTTTTGAACAACAACATAACCAATGAAATACCACAAATAAGGTCTAGAGAGGGTATAATGTATGCAGATCTTACCACTGACTCGAGCAGGTAGAGAGACTGTTTTCAAAAGACGCTCGGCTGAAGTACAGCAAATTCGGGTATAAAGAAGAAGGAAACAATGGACAAAATATAGCAAATAACGAGGAATAGTGTAAAGTCTACCAAAAAAAAAAAAAAAAAAAAAAAAATAGTGCGATAGTCGAAACAATATTGTAGCTAGTACAACGACATACACCAATAAGCCTAAACCCTCGAAAAGTAAGACAACACTCCTACCCGACTAACCTTCTACTCTAATACGCGTGCTCCAAACACTAATCCTTTTTTGAAAATAAACAAATAATTAAAAAGGATGATTACGGTCCTAAACAATTCGGCCAATTAGTTTGCAAATCTTGTACAAAATGTATAAGTTATGTATACTCTTACTAAATATGCATATATTATACATGAGTAATATAAAATGAAATTGATTTCCTTGAATTGTTATTTGTTTGTGTGCAATCAACCTGGAAACTCCCTTAACTCTGGAAACTCCCTCCCTTCTTTATTTTGTTTTTGCTCTATGATAAACTCCTATTCAAATGTATGTGATTATGGTTCTTCGTATCAATATAATTCTACTTCGTTACATTTAATATTATATATGATGGGAAGCCCTACCTACACAAATAGAAGGTCCACATAAATCAATTAGTACTCCCTCCGTCCTATTTTAGTTGGGCACATTCCATTTTATACGATGATTAAGAAATCATAAATGGAGTGATGGTTTTACAATTTTATTCTTTACCCATATTAATGATATCCATTGGGCATAGGAATGGACATTGAAATTGTAATTAATTGTAGGGGTAAAATGAGAAAAAATTAATTAATTATATCTTGATTTAGTAAGTGATCAACTAATATGGGACATTTATTTTTAGTAAGATGACCAACTAAAATGCGACGGAGAGAGTATATTATATATAATGTGTAAAGTGTAAGGTCCCACTTGATGTATATATGGCTTTTTGGATGAGCCATGCAGCTACTTATATTTGGTTGGATATAGGCGGTATAGCTAATCAAACAAATATTGTGGTCTGGCAAGTTGTTTACAATGATAAAACAGATTAAATTTCAGAAACTTTATCTTAATTATGGGTGTATTCAGTACCTTCGAAAATATTTTCTTCAAAAATATGTGAATTTTTTATTTATTTTTAGTGTTCAATAAATAAACAAGGAAATATTATCTTTAGAACATTTATACGTAGTCTATCAAAACACTATAAAAGTGGTATGGGGTGGAGGCGGGGTACGGATGATTTTCTACAAACTTTTATGTTACAAATACACGAATCTTTGTTCCTTCTCTATGTTTTCTTTTCCAAAAACACACACAAATAGATAGGGCATTTAGTTCATGAAAATTGAATTATGTTTCTCTCCAAATTATATGTTTTCAAGAAAAACATAGTAATTAATTTGGGCAACTTTCATTGTGGTGATTTTCTATAAACTTTTATTGCGTTAACAGATGCACAAATCTTTGTTCCTACTCTCTTTTTCTTCCAAAAAAGGACACACAAACAAATCTTATTTATAATTAGTTTGAAAATTGAATTATGTTTCTCTTCGAGTTACACAAATATTTGTTCCTACTCTCTGCTTTCTTTCCCCAATAAAGCCACACAAACAAATATCCAGGGCATTTAATTCGTGAAAATTGTATTTTGTCACTATAACAAAAACAACCTTTAGCGGCAATAAATATATACTTTAATAAAGAGTGCTAAAATTTTTACCAGCATTAGTTAAATGTCATTGGATCCAATGTCGCTATAAGCTTTAGGGGCATTTACAAAAAGAGCTAAAATGTAATTGTCATTGGTAAATGCCTCTAAAAAAATATATTTAGCGGCAATTGAGCTATTGCCGCTAAAGATCATTTTTGGTGTAGTGTGTTTTCGAGAGGAACATAATTGATTTGGGCAACTTTCTTTGTAGTGATCTTCTACAAACTCTCATGGCTACATACTTGTTTAGTTGTGTTAACATGTCACAAATCAGAGAAAATCACACTCCAAAAACTAGCTATTCAGATAGGAGAGTCCAAAGGCTATAGTAATGTGGGACTAGGCCATAAGATATCACCACGCTCCACATTCGTCGACCTTGACGATTATGCGCTAGATATTACTAGCCTCAGGCGAACATTCCCATATCGCCATCATCATCCAAGACATGACAGGCATGAAAGGTGGCAGATGGCTCTGATACTATTGTTACAATCCGAAGAGAATCACACTCCAAAAGCTAGTTATTGAAATGAAAAAGCTCAAGACTGTATAAACCTCACCTCAGCACATATAGTACCAATATGGGGTTGAACCATAACATAACAGGTACACAAAGCTTTGTTCCTTCTCTCTGCTTTCTTTCCCAAAAAGGACACACAAACAGACAGGCCAATAAGTTAGTCAAAATTAAATCATGTTTCTATCTGAATTATGTTTCCGAGAGAATCATAATTGATCGAAAAGTGATTTTCGACGAACTTTCATTGCATTAATAGGTACACAAATCTTTGTTCCTGCTTTATACTTAATAATTACACAATTAAACATGTAAAACCTAATTAAAGAATCAATTATGCAAATCTATCATCATCAGATGTCCAAAAGTTTGCACATTTCCCAATTTTCAATTCAAGCAAAGGCAGTTTTAAAAATTTTGTGCAGTTAATACCCCCAAGAAGTAATTGAACAACTAAAGAAAATAAAGACTACACAACCTAGCCAACCAAAAGAAAAAAAATTCACAAAGTTTTTTTTTTTCCTTTCTAAAATAAAGGTATTTCTAAATTCCAGCTAAAATCTTCAAGAACTTCTTCATTCTACAGCTATCTGCTCCATTGTAAAACCTTTTCTTGAATATCCCTGCAAAAATATAATATCCATAAAAATTTATTAAAAAATATTAATAAATAAATAAAATTAACAATGTATATGAAGAGACATAAAGAAGAATAAATTAGCAGCAAGAAAGGACAAAGCATAATTATATAAAAAATAATTATTTTGTCTAGCTAACTAGTAAATACTGAAAATATTATACTAAGATCTCAACTAATTTTTGATGTCATACATCTTGCTGCACTTGAGTCGAGGTTCTATTAGAAACAACCTCTCTACTCTCATAAGGCAGGGGTAAGGCTGCCTAGACACCACCATTTTCAGACTACACTTATGAAATTTTACTGGATATATTGCCGTTGTCACTGTCAATAATGATGGTTTGAAAAACAAGATCTATTTATACAAAGCTAGGCATGGAAAAATTAACACATAAAAATATGATTTGGCTAACTTGTCTAAATTTGGGAGGTTAATGACCCACCAATTTAGTAACTCAATCCATTTTGCTTCGCTCAAATTTAGCCCATCTAAAACTTAGACTAATTTGAGCTAAATATCTAGCTACTCATAAAATATCTCATCAAAATATTTAAATAGAAATTGAACATTGGTAAGAGTTGAACAAGTTGGTATGACTTATTGTTTAGCTCATCTTGATTTGACTCTCTCAGCCCAAATAATCACCGACCCACTCATTATTAACTCAGACCTTTTCTATGCTTAGATTCAGCTCAACCCGTCCATTCAAACTAAAAACACATATACAATAATAATATACCCAGTATGTTCCCACAAAGTGGGGTCTGGGGAGGGTAGGTGTACGTAGTTCGTACCACTTCAAAAATGAGATAGAGAAGTTGTTTCTGATAGACCCCGCATCAAAACTAATAACACATACATATATATAATCCAAATGTATTTGAATTGTATATATGAGGAGTATCCAAAGTGCCAATAGGGCAGGCAGCACCCGTGACTTAGTACATGCATTCACATGAAGACAGACAGCACAAGGTGGGCAATTGGAGAGGGACAAGACATGTAAACAACAAAGGAATATTATTACTATCTATACATGTACATGTGAGCTTCATTCCCCACAAATTCTAAATTATTTTTTTCACTCGATGTCCGATATCTGCCTTGGTATTCAATTAATCCAAATTCACATAAATAAAGCTCACTCAAGGGTAAAACGATCCATATGCCAAAGGTAAGTTTATATCTAGAGCTCGAACCTGAAATCTCCAATTATGAATGAAGATCTTTTTTTTTTCTCACTCCAGTATCCGATATCTATTGTGGGACCCGACTAATCCATTTTCGCACCGAAAAATCTCATTTTAAGGGTAAAATAAAAAGGGGCAGCCCAGTGCACTAGAGTTCCCGCTATGTGTAGGGTCCGAGGATGGGTTGAACCACAAGGGTCTATTGTACGCAGCCTCACCTTACATTTCTGCAAGGAGTTGTTTCCATGGCTTGAACCCGTGACCTCCTGGTCATACGAGAACAACTTTACCGGTTACTCCAAGGACCCTCTTTTAAGGGTAAAGCACTAAATATATACCAAGACAATTCTATATCCAGAGCTCGAACCTAAGACCTAATCTAATTAAAAATGAGGAGTACTTATCACCACAATTAAATCTTCACTTGCACCCTTTCTTCTCTTATAAGAAAATTTTGCATAATATTTTTAAAAAAAATTATGAATTGCATGCATTATAGTTATTTTTAAAATTCTTTATGAAAATAGAGAGTTTGAAAATGGTGTGCTCATGTGAAGTATGTACAGAATCCTAAGACAAAGGGCAATTATTCAACAACAAAAAAACAATAGATTGCAGCCAAAAGGAAAGTAACAGACATACGGATTGACATTCAGACAGGCATATTTCTATCAAAGGAAAGAACTTTTTTTTAAAATAAAATAAAATAAATAAATCCCTTTATTTTAATTTGTTTATATTATTTCTCTTTATTAATCTATTTTAAAAAAACACTTTTCTATGTTTAGTAAGATATTTTTTTTTGTTAAACTATCTAATATTCGAAACTCACTGACCCAACTAATCTAGATATGCGCCATGTTACGCATAATTAAGGGGGAAGCACTACCTACCAGAGATTTCTTCGATATTGGGTTCGAATTCGCAACCTTTGATTAAGTATAAAAGTATCTGATTCATCCCGCCACATCCTTTGTGTACCTTTAAGGGTTGTTTGGTTAAAAACAATGTTGTCCAGAATTATAATCCTGAAATTGTAACTCTAGGTCTATATATACTCTCAAGTCTCATCTCTTATGTGGAATAAATAAAAAGGTAGCCCGATGCACTAAAACTTCTATTATATGGGATAAATAGATACCAAAATTTTGGAATACAATGTATATCGGTAAGCGCAATCCTAAATTTTAATACAAAGATTTGTATCCTAACTGATACCCTCAAACGGTTTCTTAAAAGACATTCCCTTACAGGAATCACTCGACATGTTTAAAATCACAAAATTCCAATCAATAACCAAACGATGGGTAAATGCAATCCCAAATTTAATACTGGGATAGTATCCTAACCCAGTATCCCCAAACAATTCCTTAAAAGATCGATATTCTCTTATAGGGTATAAGATTCAAAAACTATTTTTAGTACGATACATATATAACTATCACAAGATTCAAAAAATTTCTTTTATATTTTCAAACTATACAATCAGTCAAATTAAGACACATAAAATGAAACACATAAATAAAGTACTTAATATCTTAACTTTACCTGTACTTTTTGGTGCATATATCCCTTTTTTCTCCTTCCCTAAACTTTGTAGTATACACTATTACTCTTTGATTGTCACTGAAAATTGCCACCTCCAAAAGGATGATTGTTGGATCCACCACCACTCATGCTCCTTACAATTTCACCAACTCCTAGAAAATCTCTTGTCAACCTATTAGCTTCTTCACTCATCCCCATTTCCATTGAAAAGTTGTTATTAATCATTTGTTTCTTCTGTGGTGGCTGCTCATTATAACTATTCATCTTGTTGTTGTTGTTGTACCCTCCTCCTATTACTCCTCCATAGTCTTGATGTTGTTCTTGTGCACCTGTAACGTACGTTGGAAGACATAATTAAGTAATAAATAAATAAATAAAATAAAAATATTACTCCCTCCGTTTCAAAAAGAATCACTTGTTTTGACTTGACACGAAGTTTAATTAAGAAAATAAAGAAGACTTTCGAATCTTGTTGTTTTAATAATCTTGTGGTCTCAAACATGTCACGTGGAAAGTTGGAATTAAAGTATTGCCAAAAAAGGAAAGGGATCATTCTTTTTTAAACAGACTAAAAAAGAAAATAGGTATTCTTTTTTAAACGGAGGGAGTATATAATTTATGATAGTTTAAACTTTTAATCGAGATGTTCGATCATAGTACTATATATTTTTTGATAGTTTGAACTTTTAATTGAGATGTTTGATCGATTATGTTAATATGGTACTAGGAGCATGGGATGATGCAGATGTCCTGATTTCGAGTTTTATTGTCACACATTATGAAAAAGAATTTTTACGTGCTTGGACCATAAAATAGAAAAAGAAGCAGACCAACATGTGAGCGAATTTTATGTAGTGATAGGGCCGATGGGTTGACTAGCCACTTTTCAGCTCCTATAATTGAAAAATAGTCAATGTCATCGATTTTGAAATTCCACAGGAGAAATTCTAGGACATTGAGTTTGAAATCTTAAAATTTCATGATAATGTCCTGGAATTTCACCTTGTGGAACTTCAAACTCGATGACTAAGACTATTTTTCGATTTCATGGTTATTTGTAAAATTTTATCCGATTTTTACTTTTTTGGTCCATAAAAAAAAGAATCAGGCTAGCACGTAAACATGTTTAAAAACATTATTAAGTAAATAAAAATATTTTCTCTCTAACCGTTTAAGTTTTTAGACGAAGAATATCACATATATCAACATGCATGCAACATTAGTACTTACCGTAAGCATTGACAACTAGGTCATGAAGATGATTCCCAGCGCTCATAGGGTCTTCGTGGCCGTAAACACCGCCGAAATTGACACCTGGCGGAGGGTGAAGATCGGATTTTGTGCCACTGGAGGACGAACCACCACCACCACCACCACCACCAATACCAGCACCAGCACCAGCACCAATGCCAGGCGCGGATCCAAAGACTTTGAGCAAGGAAGCACTAGTACTACTATTGTTGCAACTTGTAGTAGAGCCCATCTGAGCTGCTTTCTGGAGGAGCGCGGTGGCGGACATAGGTGGCGCGGGTACAGATGATGAGACATAAGGAGAGGGAATTGATGAACTCATGTGGCTAAGAAGAGTACCAGGTGAGAAAATGTTTGATGAATTGTTTGAACCTTCACCACTATTGTTGTTGCTGAATTGATGAGGACTAGGAAGTAATAATCCACCAAGGCCTCCAGAAATATTGTTGTTGTCATTATCAACGACGATGTTGTTGTTGCTGTTGTTGTTGTTCTGGAAGAAATTCAGGTTGAACATACTCGAAGAGCTAGGAGCAGCATTCGCGTTGTTGTGGAGATCGGGTAGTTGCATTAGGCCATGGATTGATGATGATGGATGCTTATTACTCCCCGCGTAATCTTGATGACTTGTTTGATCAGCTGGAAGCTGAAAGAAGGAGGTAGAAGGGCGGAAGGCTGATGGACCAATGAGATTGTTGTTGTTGTGGTCAAACTGATGATTCTGATGGTGGTGGAGGTGGGACCCGCCACTCGTGATAGTCTTGTTACTGTTACTGCTTCCGAAGTGCAGCATATCATGATGACCAGACATTTGGGAGTTCATTTTCGCCAGGCCGCCGCCTAAGCTCATGTTGTTGTTGCTTCCATATAAATGACTCCCAATGGTGCTCAAACTTGGTGGATTTTTCGCACTTTCTTGTGCTAATGCATCACAAAATGCTCTGTGAGTGATGAAACTGTCACGCCTGCATATTAAGTTATATACATTATCAGTATAACGTATTTTATATACTATTAAGTCAAAAAGAAAAATAATCAATAGACTTGGATTATAGAAGTATGGTCTTGTGTGAAAAGAATGTTTTGAGTCATTGAACTTACCTAAAACGTCAACAATAAACATATGGACTTGAAAATGAGTTGAATAAAGATGATTATGACAATTAAGAATCAAATAAAAATTAAAAAAAGAAAGATGGATGATAATTAAATTCATTATTATGATCTCCCATTTTTCATAGAATACAATACGTATATAAAAGTTAGATATCATATAATATAAGAGGAAAATCATGAAAATTCTTCACATGTTAATAAAGTTGGTACTAGCTAGTAATTATTAGTCAATAATGAAAAGGCTTTATCCTGCCTTTAACAAAACAACAAACAATAACATATTCAGTATATTCTCGCAAGTGAGATTGGGAGAAAATGAATACACAAATGTGATCCCTACCTTTGTGTTATAAAGGATTGTTCTCGATAAACCTCGGCTCAAAAAAAAAAAAAAAACACTTTCCAGAACAAGTTTGAAAGAAAAACGTTTATAAGAGCTGATATTTGAATCCATTATTTAAATATAGAAAATGGTAGTCCGATGCACTAAAGCTCCCGCTATTTGTGGGTCCAGAGAAGGGTCGAATCATAAGGGTTTATTATACGCAGCTCTAACCCACATATCTGCAAGAGGCTATTTCCACAGCTTGAACCCGTGACCTCCTAGTCACATAACAATAACTTTACCGATTACTCCAAGGATCCTCTTCCGTTATTAGCTATATATGGATGTTAATATACCACATATGATAGTGAAAGTTCATTCAAAAAACAGCAGTAGTTATGAATATAAAAGAGAAAAATTCTAGATAAATAATTTGGTCTAAAAATGTAAAACATTATCATGAAAAAAGATGGATGAAAGAATTCATATATATACATTAGCATCTATCCAATTCAGTAAAAAACAAAAATAAAATAGAAATTTTTACAACATGGCATAGCAACACGTGAATAAGAAGAAACAGATAGCAGTAACGGCAAAAGGACGATGGTTCCTAGGAGAGACAATTCAGACAAAAAAAATTCTTTTTTTTTTTAAAGAATTATTTTCTCCGTTTAATTTGTTTGTCTAATTTTTAACTTAATATGTAGTTTTAAAAAAAATTAAAGAAGTCTTGTGAGTCTTGTTGTCTAAACTAAAGACATATAGACGTAGCAAAATATTCTTTAATCATAGGGTTTTAAACATATCACATAAAAATTCAAAGAGTTACTTTCTCAGTTTCAATTTAATTGTCTGACTTTTAACTTGATAAAAATTTTAAAAAGTAAAAAATACTTCTGAATCTTGTGGTTTTAAATTAAAGATACGTAAACATACAAAAATATACTTTAATTTTAGGGTCTTAATCATGTCACCATAAAGTTAAAAATTAAAGAATTGTCAAAAAAACAGACATTCTTTTTTAAACGGACTAGCAAACAACAAGAACAATACAACAACAATATACCCAGTATATTCCCACAAAGTGGGTCTGGAAAGGATAGAGTATACGCAGTCCGTACTTCTAACTCGGAGATGAGATTGAGAGGTTGTTTCCGATAGACCCCGACTCAAAAAAACAAACAAATTGAAAGAAAAGGAGTAATTAAATTGATACTACATACATTTTTTCTTCTTCTGTTAATAGTAGTACTAGCAAATAAAAGATCCAAAGACAAAAACAAAACCTACCAAGAAACAGACAAAAAGATTTTATTTTATTTTTTAAAAAAAAAAGAAGTAAAGTAGAAGAAGAAAAATTTGATGGTCCAAAAAGTATCTGTAACTGTTGGAAAAGCTGGAGATAACTTTTTCCATCATTTTTAGTTTCTTTAAGACTTTCATCATACATGGGGAATGTAAAAGCCCTAAAACCAAAGAAGATATATAGTCATAGCCATTTTCACTTGAGCTATAGTAATCCTCATGATTGTTAGTACCCAAAAAAAAAAAACATTTTTAACTTTGTCCTTAACATTTTCTCGGACGACTTAAACTTTTAGACGAAATGACATTTGTATTCGTGAGTACAATTGAATTTTAGTACCACAATCATAAGTACCAAGAATTATAATCCTCATGATCGTTAGTAACCAAAATGGGTGTCCGTAAATCGAATTTGAAAAAAAAAAAAAAAAAAACAAGAATCAAGTATCAAGAAACCCTCTTTTACTATTAGAAATTTGCAAATTTTTCACAGACGTTCCATCGAAACACATTATCAATGCCACATTTTCCAAGAGAGAAATACACGTGTTTTTAGTAGTGATGTTTTCTTGCATTCTATCCAACATGATTTAAGCTTTCAGATAAGACGAACTGATGTACACACATAGACCTTGAAAAAAAAAAGGGGGGGTGCCACAATCACATGATTGTTAATTAGCACAAAAATGGGTATCAAATAACAAATCAAATATCTTTTTTTTCAGGAAAAAAAAAAAAGACGAAGAAATTAAACCTCAATTTTTATCCATCGATTCTAAATTTTTAGACGAGATGATTAATAATAAAAACCTTGAAAGAAAAAGAGTGCCACAATCACATGATTGTTAATTAGCACCAAAATGGGGTGTCCAAATAACCTCATTTTTATCCATTAGTCCTATGAGTACTTAAATTTTTAGACGAGACGATTAATACTGCTACATACCTGGAGAAAAGGGTGCCACAATCACATCGATATTCGCGCGTCCCGCAAGTCTTAGTATGAGCTTTCCAATCAGACTGGACAGCATACTTCTTGGAACACTTCTCACACTTGTATTTCTTCTCACCATGTTTTCTTGAATAATGTTTCTTGATCCCAGTAAGGTCACCAAGTGCTCTTGATGGTTCATGATGCACACAAGTGGGCTCAGGGCATAGATAAACTTTTCTCTTAACCTCTTTTGTACTTTTCTGCTTTAATTTCCAAGGCAAATTGTGTCCTCTTCTGTGTAGCTGGAGGTTTTGTTCCCTTTGGAAACCTTTGTTGCATACCTCACATACAAACCTATTTGTTGCCATTAGGGTCTTAGGAGATAATGCTATTATCTCTGCATCTGGATCTGGAAAAAAAAAAAAAAAAGAATTAACAAAATAAATAAATATTCATGAGAGAAATTAATTAATCTACGTTATTGTTCGGACACTTCAAAAATACTCAAAAATATATAGTTTTTTTGAAGATTCCGGGCAACATATACAGAATCTATGTTGCTACGTCGTTCGAACCCTTTAAAAAATATTGTTGTACGTGTATCGGATCCTCCAGAAATGAATAGTTTTTGGAGAATTCGACAAGCACTCAACCTTTTTTTTTTTTCTTTTGAAGATTTCGAACAACATAAAAAAAATCTATGTTACTCGAATTCTTCAAAAAATGATATCGCAAAAAAATGAGTAGTTTTTGAAGAACTCGATATACAGTTGACACTAGTACTTTTGAAAGTCTGAGCAACACGAGTAAACTTTACTTGCAAAGATTTTTATTCAGAGAATTAGATGAAAAAGTGAATAAAGTGTTTTCTTCTTTTTTTTTTCTTTGCATAAAACTCATGAATTCCCTTTCAAGATTGACTAGGTTTTCTTTTTCTTCCCAGTAAAGTTGAATTTACAATCAAATCACCTTTTTTCATTTGCTTTTTTGATGAAAACAAGGAGAATTCAAATCCCCTTTTTTGTAATTCAAACCCCCTTTTTAGTTTTACTTTTATTTTCAATTTTATATATATATATATAAAAAACTTTTGGTAGATATATATAAGATACTTGCTTGGTGTTCCAGGCTGATTTCTTCTCTTTTTTGTTTGTGCTGGTTGAGATTGAACTGTTGATGAGGAAGGCGGTACGCCATGTTGTTGTTGTTGTTGTTGCTGCTGTTGTTGTTGTTGAAGAAGAAGAAGTTCGCGTTGTTGTTGTTGTTGTTTCAACTGTTCTTCTTCTCTCATTGCAAGAAACACGGCGGATGATGGCCCTGCTGACATCTTTCTTGAATTTGTTCTATCTTTTTCTTGAGAATTCACTCCAAAAAAACAAAAGAAGAAGAAAAAAATTGAATTCAAGAAGTTTTTTTTAGTTTTTTTTTTCCTCAAAAAACTTATCTTAAAAAACCCTCTCTTCTTCTCAAAAGAAAAAAAAAAGTTTTGCTTGAATTAACAAAACTTTTGAGCTTATGAAAAGAGTGAGTGAGTGAGGGAGACTGAGAGGAAAAGAGATAGATAGCAAAGAATCATCCCATGGTAAGAGAGTTATTTGCTATAAATGAAATTTTCACAAAAGATGCAAATGAGGTTTTTCTTCTATGTGTGTACTAGGTGTCATGTATATACACAAACACATATCTATAGCATTTTTCTTTTTCTTTTTTTTATTTTTTATTTGTGGTTTCTTCTCTCTCTATCACTAGTTTTCCTTCTCATTTTATACTTTCTATCCCAAGTTTAAAATGCAAAATTACAAAAAAATGGAAAAGATATCATAAATGTCAAAAGAGGGAATCAAAACTTTCAAAGAGTAAGTTTAGGGACCGTTTGGTTTACGATATACATATGGGGAGTATAACGAAATAAATTATTTAAGTAGATAGAGATAATAATTAAATATGTGATAATAATAATTCAGGGATTATTATGTACAGATGACGAAAATGATAAGATAACTAATTATCAAAAGAGGGAATCAAAACTTACAAAGAGTAAGTTTAGGGAGTGTTTGGTTTACGATATAACTATACGGGGAGTATAATAAAATAAATTATTTTATGTAAGACAGGGATAATTATCATGTGGAGAATAATAATTCAAATATTATTATGTATGTAGAAATTGCAAAAATGAAAAGATAACTAATTTACAAAAGAGGGAATCAGAACTTTCAAAGAGTAAATTTAGGGATCATTTGGTTTACGATCTAATTATATGAGAGTATAATGAAATAAATCATTTCTATTTTGAATAATAATGCAGATATAATAATTATGTGGTGAATAATGATCGAGGGATTATTATGTAGAGATTGCAAAAATAATCATAGATAACTAATTATCAAAAGAGGGAATCAAAACTTTCAAAGAGTAAGTTTTGGGATCGAATGATTTACGATCTAACTATACAGGGAGTAAAATATAATAAATTATTTAGTAAGTGAATAATAATTATGGGGAATAATATAGATTTAAAGGTTGTTATGTAGAGATCGCCTTAATCGGATGCCATTTTTTATTGTTATTAAATGATCTTATCACATGTATGTATTCTTATCCCACATTCTATTTCAAATAAAATAATATATTCTTGTGTAGATTAAGAGTTAGTAATACAATTTTTGGTTTCCAATATTAAAATATTCACATAAATTATTTATCAAGTAAATAATAATATTTCTGCAAAAATAAATATTATTACAGGGCGAATAATATTGATTTAGTGGTTGTTATGTAGAGATCGTCTTAATCCAATCCCATTGTTATCGTTATTAAATGATCTTATCCTGCATTCTATTTCAAAAAAATGATATATATATATATATATATATATATATATATATATATAATGCAAAAATAAATATTATTATGTGGAGAATAATATAGATTTAGGGGTTGTTATGTAGAGATCGCCTTAATCGGATGCCATTTTTTGTCGTTATTAAATGATCTTATCATATGTATGTATTCTTATCCCACATTCTACTTCAAATAAAATAATATATTCTTGTATAAATTAAGAGTTAGTAATACAACTTTTGGTTTCCAATATTAAACTATTCACTTAATTTATGCAAAGTTTATAACAAAAACAAACAATGTAGTGATTATATGAAATATTATATTGGTTATTGATTTTACACCGTACATTTAAATGTTATATAAATAATACAATATATTTTTTACGAAAATTAAATTTTCTTATACTTCAAACCAAACGATCTGAAGTGTATACCCTTTGAGAAGTCAAGAAGGAAAAATTTGTGAAAATTAATAAGGTATTATAAATTATATTGCACAAATAATTAAAACTACAACTAACTTAATCTAGAGAATTTTCTAGAAAATTAAGCAACATTTGCTTGTTTTACCATACTTTTCTCATATATGTTGTATATTTTAAATTAATTTTGAGTCGAATTTAATTTGATCAAACTAAATTTAGCGCAAAAGTACGTTGATGACTTAAAACATTTTTCCTATTAAAATTGAAACTTTACAAAATTTACACAAAGGATTTCCTCTGCAAAAAAATTCTCAAAAGGAGAGGGAGGGACCATCAAAAAGTGGGATATATAAGATTCTTCTACCCTTAGTTATAAGTTTTAACTTCAGAGTTTTGAGAATTGAAAAAATCTTCGATAAAAATCATATTTTTGTAAAATGGCCTATACACAGCGTGAATCTGAACTAATTTACGTAAATATTTTCTTTTTTAAGGCCATCATTCTAATTTCGTGCCTATTTTAAGTTTTGCCAAATTAGCTCTCAAAAGAATTATCCTTCTGAATAACTTTAAACTCAAAAATCTAATACTTGTTCGTATCTCTCTCAACTTTACTTAAAAAAAATTTAAATCGTCGTTTGATGTTTTTCATAAAGTTTTCTGTTTGCCCTAAACAAATCTTTAGATCGTATAAAAAAAGATTCATGAGTCGTAAAAGAGTAGAAGGAATCGAAACAGCATTGTTACTAATTAACTATCTTCAAAACGAAAAATCGAAGAAAGTTCATGATAATCTAAATAAGTCGAATCAGTAAATTTCGAATTTCGATGGTGTTGTCATTGGAGCCCACAACCCTTAACGTGTCCATATGCAACGTCGGATTAGGTCCCACCAACTTGCCTCTCTTTCTCTCATTTTGTATCCTTCTAATCACTTACTGCCAAAACTCTTCCCTCATCATCTTTCCTTTCTTTTATATTCGGATTTTCGTTCGGTATCTGGTATTCGTATTGAGTACAGGCATAGACTCATGTATGGTTGAGAGAATTTATTATTTTTTATGTATATATAATAGGTGTTGATTGAGTTCCTTTCGACTTTTTCGTATATTTATTTCTTCATATTTTAAACTCTTAATGAAGTTCTTAACTTCACCGCTATTGAGGTCTTGATTAATTTGAATTTGTGTCACATGAAATCCATTTAAGAGAAAATGCTTCCTGATAAAAATATTTCATACTCAAAATTTAAATTCGAGACAACAAGAACAATGACATATTCTATGAAATCGTACAAGTGGGATCTGCGAGAATAGAGTGTATGCAAACCTTACCTCTACCTTATAGAGATAGAAAGATTGTTTTCAATAGATCCTAGGCTTAAATAACGGGTCTCAAAACAGCTTAAAAAAAACGTACGAAAATTAAAATAGTAACAACAACGAAATAAAACGTTGGGAGAAACATACAAGAATTCAAACTCAAGAACTTTGTATTTCGTCACTGCAAATACATACTAACTAATATCTTGTCTTTGTATCTTCTAATAATATTTTTATTTAGCTAATAGTCAAAAATAAATATTCCAAATGCATATTATATGTGAAGTCCTTGTCCATTTTCATTTTCCACTTTGTGTCACTGAACACACATGAGTTTTTATTTTTATTTTATTTAGGTATGTTCTTGTGGAGCCTGAGAAATATTCTTGTCTATATTTTCTGTTTCTTCTCTTTTTTTGATTTTTCGACAAAAAAAATTATTTCCAAGGAGAATTTGAAAATAAATAAATTCAATTTACTTCATTAACAATAAAAGTTATTTAATTTGTAAAATAAAAAAATATCGATTTTGGACTTAGTACTTGAAAAGGCTATAATCTCAAACTCATAAACTTCAAATTCCGATTCCGCCGCTAATATAATTAATTATTTATGTATTCTTTCTTGAAGATTAATTTGTTTAGTAAAGAAAAAAAGAATTTACTGAATTCTTCAAATATTATTCTTTATATATGTATATATAATGCACGTGACAAATCATGTTTATTGCTAAAGGTAGCAGTCGAGTGATAAGTACTCAATCCTTAATCAAATGTGTAAGATTCGAGTTGTGCGTATGCAATTGTCTTTCGTAGGAAGCGCGCATCCCAGAGTGGAACTTCTAATGTAAATCTAAATTAGTCAAACCCCAAAACAAATACCGAGCATTGCAAAAGAAACAAAAACAATGACAAATTATGTGAGTTACATCTCATACGTTACAAAATTGCATTTCGTTCTCCAAGATAGAAGGATGACTTTTTGCTTTTCTTTAGTTCCCTTTTATTTATTTTGTACTCACAAATATGCCATTACAACTAGGCATAAATTGAGAAAAATGATCTTCCATGGTGTTATAATTTGAATAAACAAAAATGTTATACAAAGATTTTTAGTATTATTATAGAGCATCCGTAAATAACAGTGTGCTCTTTATATCAATTTAAGCATTTAGATAAGACGATGATACATTTTACTATGATATCGAATTTCGCCGTCACCAATTATTTCAAAATGTCTAAGGTTAATTTGTAAATTAGTCCTTCACATAAAATAAGACATTCCCATTGTTGGATAAGAATGGGTCTACTGAAGTTTCAAGTCCCCACACCATACCCCAAACTAAAAATAATAATTGAGAATGACACCTTTTTTTTTATATAAATATTAAAATATTTTAAATCATAAAATTGTGATTTATACTTTTTAGTAGTTTCCTTTAATACATATTTTAAAAAAAAAAAAAAAATTAAAGAAAAGGAAAATTAAGACTCAATACTTTAGTTAACGTAAGAAATTAAGAGCTCCTTTGGACATGACTTTCTTTTGCAATTTTTTTTTAAAGTATTGTTTTGTTATACATCAGAATGACAAGTTTTCCAAAGCAAAATTTCTTCCCGCTCATAAGATATTAATTTTTTTTTTCAAGTAAAATACATGTTCGAAGTGCAAATTACAACTTCAAATTTCAAATGCTAGTTTTCAATTTCAGCTTTAAATATTCTCTCTTTGTAAATATCAATTAATTCAGGTTCAGGCACCTACTAAATTCAACAGTCATATTTTAGTTTAGAAGGAACAAAAATTGTTCTGCCGGAGACAACCTCCCTATCCCAATAGCCCAAGGCTCTTGCATACATTCGCCTTTTTTGGACACCATTTATGCGACTATATTGAATTTATCATTGTTATTATTTGAAAAAAGAATAAAATGATCTTTCTACTCTTTAAAAATAGAAATAACGTCTGTGTATATTTATTCTCTTCAGACTCCATTTATGTAATTATATTGAATATGTTGTTTGTGTTTGAGGAAGAAAAAATTGAAGAGAATCTTAAATAGTTGTTATGTATATAAATTAACCAACAAGCAGCTTGTGTTATGCTGGGAGAGTCACATCAAAGTAATAAAAAAGGGGAAGAATGTTATATAAAGAAATTAAAGTGGACAGCACAATCACATATAGACCCACTTGAAGACCTAATCCAACCACTTGGAATAAAAAGAATTATTATATAACAATCACACTTTATCTTGGAGATACAAAAATAAATAATTGGTACTCCTATAAAGTTACCAAGAAAATAGGTTGAATTTCTAATGTAATGACAACAAAATCATCATCATATGATCATGCATGGTCAAGACATGCAAAAAAGTTAGAGGAATCAATGGTCTCATAATTATATCCCAAAATATTTGTCATATTGTGCTTTCTGAAATTTAATTTGACTAATTTGATCAGAGTTAAATAAAATTAGATTAATTTAATATTTTAAAATTAAAATTTATGTATCCAAAAAGTACTTGAGCCGAGGATCTGTGGAAAACAACCTCTCCACCTCCTAAGATGGGGGTTTGCATACACGCTATCCTCCCAGGCCCACAACCAAATATGTTGTTGAAAAGTAATATAAGATACAATTCTTCCTTATTAATATGATAAAAACATACATTTTAAAATATTAATCATATGTAGTTTAACTTTCGAAAAAGGAAATAAATTTAGGATAGAGAGGGTATATAATTTCTATTGCCACTAAAAGTCACATAGATTGCTAAAGCCTCTAGTTGTCATTCACAGAAGTGCAAGTAAATGTGATTTTTTTGCCGTTAAAAGTCACAGACATAATTTTAATCTTGAATATACATTATAATTTTTCATCGAAAAGGGTTTGAATGAACCCCTTGCTCCCATCTGGTTTTACTTCTTTTTTAATCTCAAACAAGTTGAGATTGGCTAATGCCCAAGAGTTTTAACATAATTATTTATGAATTATGTAATGTTTCTTTTTGGGATTTTAGCTACATGTGTTTATTGATCAAGGTAAAATTAAATTATTGTGACATGCCACTAGTCTTTTTATGATTTAATTGAATCTGTATGATTGTGACTTTCCATTCCAAAAGCAGTGAAAAAACAAGTTGAGTTCCAGCTTTATTAAGACAAAAGCTTTGTATTGGTTATTCAATTGAAGAAAAGAATGTATAATGACACCTCAACTGTCATCTAGGCTTTATTATTGTCAAACACACTAGCATATATAGGTATCGGAGAATTTTGGTAGGGAACGTTTTTCTCATTATATATTGAAAAATTACATAAACATACACCTCAACTTACTATATTTACACAATTTTCACCCTTACAAAGTAATTACAAAAATCTCAGTTAATTATGTATCTTCATTGGATGTATCGGGAGTTAATTATGTATCTCGATAGACCCAAAATCGAAAAAAATATATCGGAAGCTAATTATGTATCTTTACAACAACAACAACAACAACAACAACATACCCAGTATATTCCCACCAGGTGGGGTCTGGGGGGGGGGGTAAAGTGTACGCAGTCCATACCACTACCTCAGGTGAAGTAATTATGTATCTTTACAAAGGAAAAAATGTATCTTCGTTGGATGTATTATGTATTTCGACAGACCCAAAATAGGAAAAAATGTATCGGAAGCTAATTATGTATCTTTACAAGGAAAAAATGTATCTTCATTGGATGTATCAGGAGCTAATTATGTATCTCGACAGACCCAAAATCAAAATTTTCAGTAATTATATAAAATGTCAGAATTTTTTGTAATTAAACTTTAAACTATCAGAATTTATGTTGTTTTCTCTTAGATATTCTATGAGGAGCAAATTTATATTAATCAGTAGTGAATTTTAGATATCAGATTAGATGATCAGATTTCAAAGTGTTTGTTAATATTTGGTCACCATTATATAAAATATGGCTTGTTAAAATACAGAACAAATCCATATTCATTTCATATGGTGTTGAAGTTCGAAACTTTGACAAGTAAAATTTTTACACAATATTTCAGAGTTTGAAACTTTGACAAGTGAAATTCCAGTATATTGTGTGAAAATTTGTTGGAGTTTCAATTATTCAGTTAAACTTTAAGAACGATTCATGAAGATCAAACTTCTACAATTTAATTGTGAAAACGCGTTGGATTTTCAAATTATAAGAACAATTCATAAAATTTAATTTTTTTATCAGTTCAAACTCGAAGAACGATTGGTAAGTTCAGATTTTTACAATCTAAGAGTGAATATTTGTTAAAGTTAAAACTCTATAAACCTTTCATGAAGTTCAAATTAATAAATCTTCAAACTTAAATAAAATTTCTTGAAATATTTTTGTCTTTTAACTAGAAATATTTTTATTAAAATTTTATTTACACCATTACTTTGTACTACAAGATAATGAAACTTAAATTATTTGAATATGCATTGACACCACAATAATCAAGGCTTTTAGCGGTAATAAATATACACTTTAACAAAGAGTGATAAAACTTTTACCGGCAGTAATTGATTGTCCTTGGATCCAATGTCATTATAAGCTTTAGGGGCATTTACAAAGAGTGTTAAAATATAATTATCACCAATAATTATCTCTAAAAAATAATTTAGCAATAATTAGGCTATTGTCGTTAGCTAATCCTCGCTAAATATTTTTTGAATAGTGTAATCAGTAAAAATATCTATAAAGAGTTAAAGATTTTAATAATAAGTAATTAGTTGTCAAGGACCACTTAAGATTCTGAAATGAAATTTCTGGAATTAGTATCCTATTTATCCAACTTTATAAAGTGACCACATTTTGTCTTATCTTAGTAACAACAAAAACATGGTGTTATAAACGTGAATAGATTTTGAAGTCAAATTTTTCTCTTTTTTCAATAAACAAGCCATATATGGAGCTTTGTTTGCTTGATTTCGACTTTGTTAAGGAGCGTTTTACTTTTAATAGTACAAGTCACAAGAAGAGGTTTATTTATCAAATAAGTATTGTTAATTACTTTTAAGTTATGACTTTGTATTCCATATATACACAAACAATATTGTTTAATCTAAAATTTATAATTTATAAGGTCAAGTAATTAAATTAATTATAATGAGGTCATAGTAACATAATTAATTCGAATTTTATTTATTATTAATAATGTAAATGTAATTGAAATAAACATATAAAAATAACAAGCCGATTAACTAAAATTTAAATAATTGATTAAAAAAAAAAAGAGATAAAGAGATCCTTTGTTTATTCAGGTGAATTCAAGTGGTTATAATAGTAAAAAAGTGGGGGAATTTATAGAATAAGAGTGGTACGATGGTAATTATTTTCGTGATTTTCACCTATTTAAGTCATTATATGATGTATCGTTGGAATTAAATAGAAGCCTGAATATTTCAAATCTGATCGTTATTGAAGTTATTTCTTTCTGAGGCTTCTCATCTGGATCATTTTGACCCTACTTTCCGATGCGAATAAGGCGTGTTCTACAGCTGATTCTCGAATGATGTTGACTGTCTCGCCAATTGACTACAGTCCATTCTACGAATCTACGCTTGTCATGTCTAATCAAATAGTCTATACTTTCGATATATTCTTACTAACATTGATATGGATGATACTTAGACAAGCTTGGGTTTATATATACGATTAATCACATTATTAATTATCATTAAACGTTGGTGTACATGTCAAAATACTATGAATACAAAATAGCTTTGCTATGATATTAATTCCCTTTGTCTTGTCTACCGTCATCACAGGGTTTGGATTATGACACAAATATTATTTTCTTTTTTGTCAAACAAAAGTCTAATAAAAGTTATAATAAAAATAATTTTAATTTTTATAAATGTTAATCAGTATAATTAAAATATAATCAATATGTTATTAGATACGGATATAGGAAGGTCAAATTTATTCTAGTCGATGGGCTAAAATAAAAGGTGATAGAATTTAATTCTTTTAAATACTTCATTTAAGAAATTTTATGTTTTTCCTGAGATACTCATTTGGTATTATCTATCAATTGGCTTGATTAATTCAAATTTACATTGTGTAGGGCTTATTAAAAACAAACATTACTCAATTCGAACTCGAAACATCTGATCGAGAATGACAGAGCATTCTTATTTGTGAGCTAATTTGAAGGTGAGTCATGTAGATATTGAATTTTACATAAGTAATCACGCTTATAGATGATTAGGGGGTAAGTTATTCACGTATAAAATTACGGCGTTTGATTTGCAATTTAAAAATTGACATAACTAATACATATATATATAAGTTATGAAGAAATCGTTGCATTATTTTATGCAGAGTAGAAGATGAAATCACTAATAATACATGAAGAACTAAACCAGCCATATCTAATATCTACATAAAATTTCCTACATAACTCTAATCAATTATCAAACGACCCCTTAATGTTTTAAGGACTCATTTGGTTGGAAAACAAGTTATCCCGGGATTAGTTATTCCACCCTAAATGTAGGATAAAAATAACACTATAATTCAGGAATAATTTATTCTGCGACATTTTATCCCGACCAAACATGGAATAATCAACTTATTCTAAAACTAATTCTGAAATTAGTTATCCCTTATTCCTCGTACCAAATAAGCCCGAGTGACTTGCCCAAGGGCTTTCAACATGACTTCTTCTGGAATGTTGCCACAAAAGACTTGAATTTATTTTAAACTATTGACGTGTTTAACTTTGTATATATTTGTAACGTAAGGTAGTCAATTACTTATGTCCAAGAAAGACTACATACGATGTACTTTTTAGCTCTAGTCTTTGACCACTTTAAATACGAGTTTACGAGCGAAAACGAGCAGGTCGGGTTGAATATGAGAAAGTGCAAAATAGGTTGAATAACAACGAATAGAATATTCGATTCATAGAGATTTTTCACTCTTTATTTTGTAGAGTAAGGGACGTTATGGGTTGTCGTGTTCTATCTATTGATTGTTAGAAGTCTTAAGGTAGAAACGTTGATTGTGCTTCATATATTGTTTTGAGTGAAGATAATGTTTATTATCGCCGTTTATATTTAATATAGATAAAAATAAGTTAACCAATAGATAATATGAATATTTATATTATCCATAATAAGTTGAAAACACAAGATAAAAATTAAAATAAACCTATAAAAAATAACATGCGGACAAATCAATAAGAATGATAAGATGGATATTCATATTATCCATCGAGATATTTATTTTTAAATAAATAATATTTATATTTGATCCATTTTTGAATGATTAGTTATCCAATCCATATTTTATGAATATAATTGGGTGGCTTACTTCTTTTTTTTTAAACTCATGCTATTTAATTCTTACATGTTCTCGAGCTGCTTATTTAATTAGTTCATTTGCATCTTTATAATTAATGGATTAACATAAATATTGTATATTGGTATTATAAAATAATTTCTTATACGAGGGGTGGATCACATTATTATATATACGAGGTCAAATATTTTGTATAAAATATTGTAGATGATGAACTTTCTAAATGAAAATCATGTTTTCGCCACTTGTTATAGCATGTTATTCTTTGCTTTATTTTTCAGGTATATATAGCTGGATTTTACTTTTTATGAATAGTTATATGTGTTACCTTTCAAATGATTAGCGAGAGTAAATTTTATTTTTGTTTTGTTAGTGTGTGCAAGTTAAACTTTTTTATCATATACTTCGTCTATTAGCTTCAGTTTATGCGGCAACATTTTCTCTTTAGTTGATTCAAAAGAAAATGATAACTTTCTAAATTTGAAAATAATTTAACTTAAAAATTTTATTTTTAATTAATACGAAGTTTTTACAGCACAAAAATATTATGAAATGTAAAAGACCACAAAATTGAAATGTTATAATCATACAAATATCATAACATGTTTATAATTATAAATTTCAATTTTATTTTATTTTTTAAAATTTCGTGCCAAACCAATTCAAATGGCGAAAATCAACTTTCGTCTAAAACTTGTAATTAGTTAAAGAGAATAAAAATCCTTGAGATTACATATTTCACATTTTAAAGAAACTTACCTATAAATATCGTTTCCCGATAATATATAACAAAAGTTCCTTACACTTACGATGTATATTAACTTAAACTAATTAATACATTTAGTAGCTAGGAAAAGTAGCTATATAAATACTTAATTATCTATACAAACAACCTCTATATGATGGGATTAAATAGTCAGATCCATTATTACTCTCATGATATATTTGAGGGGTACATGAAATGGGGAATAAACAAAGTCCTTTGCTCCTCAAATCTTCTTCTTTTCTCTCAAATCCTCCCCAATACCTTTCCTGAATTATCAAAATAAAAATAAAAATTGTTAGTATTAACTGGGAATTAAACACTTTAACGCTGAGAATGCATATTTAGATATCTAAATTCATTTGTATTGTGTCTCATGAGACACCCAATGCTGACATGACACATAAATTTTGGTGGTGTTTAGATGATCATTTTGAAAATTGTTTGTTAGTATTAACTTTGCATATAAATAATTAGTATTAGCATTATAATACATTATGCTTTGGATATTTACAAATTACACTACATAGTAAGTAGTAACCTAACAAAACCAACAAGAAAAACAACCCTAGTCTTATTTAGCATAGTTGATAGTATACTAGTGTATTATACAGTTATACACGTATTGTATATTGATATTATACATCCAGTATACACCGACAACAGTCATAATTTATTATGGTTAATTAGTCGATTACATTTTTTAGCCAACTGGTGAAAAATGTTAAGATATTTCAACTCTGAGATTAATGAACTTGTAGACATCTCAACTCATTTGTGTCTCGTGGACACCTAATGCACATTAATTTTGGAGGTGTGTCTAGATAATCATTTTGTAAGTTGGAGTCTTCAACTGACGCAATAGAGACGAGTTGAAGTGTATAGATGTGCATTATCAAAGTTGGCGGTATATTTAATTGCCAGTTGAGGTCAAATTAATTAAGGTGTCTATTTATGTA
Organism: Capsicum rhomboideum; assembly: GCA_031232105.1. Taxonomy (NCBI): domain Eukaryota; kingdom Viridiplantae; phylum Streptophyta; class Magnoliopsida; order Solanales; family Solanaceae; genus Capsicum; species Capsicum rhomboideum. The sequence continues at coordinate 2,180,384 of CP124719.1, read as the reverse complement.
AGAGGTGAGTTTCTCTTTTAAATATATATCATATTTCTTGATGTATGATTAACCCAAATAATACATTAATTAACAATATTTTAACCATCTAATAGTTGTAATTAAAAGTTGTTAGGTGATGATGTATTAGCTCACCTTGCGTGTATTGCTCTTCATGTAGGCATGGCTTAGTAGCTGCAGGTTAAAAAAGAGAATGTTATATTAAATATGGGTACCTAAAACTTTTCAATATGAATGAAACATAAGAGTAATGATATGTTCGACGTGCGTGATCATCTTATCTAAAAATTTAAGTTTTTATGGAGCGTTTTTTTTTTACTTAATTATGTTTTCAACATATCCGCTCGATCATGTGACATATATTGAGGGCTTAATTTTCTCTTCATTTTTCTACAGGACAAACATATGAAAATTCTTTTTGATAATTGTTGAATAGCGAAACCAATGGCTGATGGTGTAGTCCTTTAAAAGGGATTTAGAGAAACACTAATGTAACACTTAGAATTTGAACGTGTGATCTAAAGCAATTTTTAAATTTCCTTCATCACCTATACTAGAAGCCACTATCCTTTGGGTGTACGTAGGAATCAAGTTCGCTCTAGTTTAATCATCCGCAAATCATACAAGGGAGGTAAACCGCACTAGGCAAGCCTTGTGCGATGAGTTAGACTGAGAAAATAAGCAAGAGGGTTTCGAAACTTAAGCCCAACCCCCATTGAGATCCCCTGCTCAGCCAACTCGACCAACCTTACGTATAGTTATTATTCCATTAATAGCTAGCTACAACTGCAAAATCATACCTGTATTTGCTCTTGTAAGAATCTAACATAGTTGATTGTTTCCCACAAAACGGATGCCGTATCAGTCTATAAAAAAATAAAGAGAATTTTTCGATTAGAGATAATTAATACTCGAGTTGTAATAATAACAATACTAATAATGTGATACTATAAATCATAATTATATATAAATTAATATCAAAATTCGCCCAATGCACTGTTTATATTAAAGATAATTAATCATTAAAAAAATTATTATCTTATTTATTTGAGCATATTAAATTGTTATTATTAGTAACAATGAGCATATAAATAACAAAAAATGAATAAGTGTTAAAATGGGGTGGAATAAGATGACTTGTTCTTTGCATTTTACATATGATAATATGTAATTGGGTGAAAATTAAATTATTTACGCCCAATTTTAATTTTAAAAATCAAACTTCCTAACTTTGAAAAATAGTCATTCTTTGCCGGTGTTTACTAGCATGATTGGACCTCAATGTTTTTCTCGTGCAGCATATTATATTCATTTCTTTTTTAAACAAAAATTTACCTACAGGAAAAAGCTATTATTCTTTTTAGCTATTTTATCATATTATTTGATTGAACACGAAATTTTAGAAAGAAAAAAAAAGGCAAAACCTTTCCAAATGGGGAGACAATTTGTTGGAGAGCTGTAATTTTGTCTGCAATCCTCACTTTTGGAACTTGTATCTGTAAATCAATCCACACAATGAGTTATTGAAGAAAAATAAATAAGGAATATTAGTAATGTTGATATTATTTTTATTTATTATTTGATTTATTGTATCAAATAAATAGTGTACTAAAATAGAAGTGGTATCTTGTATTGTTAATGCTATATTTTATTATGTATAAGAATAATACTGAATAAAATGTAGTATATATAAACTTAAAATATTATCAAATAAATAATTACCTAATATAAAAACTAATACGTATATTAATTTTTCTAATACCTCCTACCAAACGACCCGTACCTTTGCAGAACTTTCATTCCTTTGCCTTTTTGAGTTAGTCTCTGAATTATCTTCTAATTTCCTCTTTTTTCCATCACTTTGATGTTCTTGTGCTCTTCCATTGCTTCTCTTCAATGTGTTGCATGTTGATATAGTAGCCCTAGTCTTGGTCTTAGAAAATTATTATTTTTTAAAAAAGGAAAGAACAAGTAGTATTAGTTTGAGTAAATGAATCTTTAAAGGGGTAAAAAGTAGTAGGCTAAATAAATTTTATTTAACTTAAAACTTAAGTAAAAAGCAACCCGATGCGCTAAGCTCCTACTATGTGTAGAGACCGTGGAATGGCCGAATTATATTGAGTCTTTTATATGCAGATTTACCTTACATTTCTGCAAGAGGCTGTTTTCATGTCTAATTTAAACTTAATTTCCAAACTACACTTCTTCTTTTACCAAAATTCTTTATTATATATACTAAGAAAAAAGAATTAGCTATGAAATTCATCTCTAATCTGTCGCCAAATATCTTGTAGTTGATCTAATTTTTTGAATAATTCATTGTTAAATAGGACTAGCTAGCGACGAATTTTGCAATTTAGTAGCAGAAGTTGCCCGTTGCTAATTCTCGTTAGTATTTCTACCCCAAACTTGTACTAACATTTTATTTTATCCAATTAATGTACATTTTATACCATTTTTTCATGTAATATAATTTTAGAGAGAGAGAGTGAGTTCTTACTGGAGAAGGTTGTTGGAGCCCATTCTTCTTATGTTGTGCCAAATTCAAAGTTTTGAGACTTGGTTTGAAGTCATTGAAATTAGTATCCACCAATGGCTTATTGCTTAAATATCCATCAAAACAAATGCTACCAAAGTTTCTTGAATTATCCACTTCTTGATGAGCAATTTGATCACTTCTCATTGGAAACAACATAGAGTCCATAACATTATTGTCATTATTATTTGTATAATAATTAAGTGGCCTCCCAAGAAGATTACTATAGGGATGAAATGAGTAATCATCATCATCTTCATCATTATTGTGATCAAAACAAGATTTAGAGGAGATTAAGGTTGTTGATCCCCCATCTAATAAGCTCATCTCCATATTGTTTTCCAATAGATTTTTAGTGTTAATGCTCCCACCTGTTCCACTAGTGTTTCTGCATATTTGGTTAATAATTCAAGTGTGAGGTGAAAATATACATAGCCAAAGAAAAAAAAAAACATATATTCGAGATAAAAAAATCACATAATTCTACATGTCCGAAGGTATACAATATTAATAAGAATAGTTGAATACTATTGAATATTTTGTAAATATTTTTTTCATAAATAGGTTCGGAATGAATTATTCTTAAGAATATAGAGCAACAACAACAATATATCCAGTGTAATCCCATAAGTGAAGTCTACGGAGGGTGGTGTATACACAGATCTTACCGCTACCTTGTGAAGTTAGAGAGTTTGTTTTCATGACCCTCAGCTCAATTTTCCTTTAGTTTTCCCTTTATTTTTTTCCCCCATTTAATCATCAATAGTGCTTCACGAATCAAAGGTGGTGTTGGTTTTCATCTAGAAAACAAATAGAGAAGGACTAATTGGCTTTCTAGATAAGTGATGTACTAAGAATTATGCTTTATATTCAAGTATATATTTAGTGAGAAATTCTTATTTACTGTATTTTAACATTGTTAGTGCTCCACTTTCAGCAATGGTCTTACTTTCCATATATCACATATATAAAATTTTAGGTTTTTGGATAAGTGGCCAAAAAAAAATTCTCTTGTACGAATTATTTACACTCTTTCTTATTACCACTACTAAAAACTAAAAGTTAGCGATACAAAAATTCATAGCTAACCAGTAAAATTCGTCACTAATTTTATTTAACAACCGATTAGCGACAAATTATCAAAAAAAAATTGTTAGCTACGAGTAATTTAACAACAGATTAACGATGAAAATCGTAGCAAATTTTGGTTTTTTCTTAGGTTACTTTATACCAGACAAGATAAATAAAAGTCTTCTATAGACTAACAATGGTCTGCACAAATATGAAGCTAGCAAGTTTGCATGCAAGAAAAAAAACATAGAGTAATATTGCAATTCTTCAATTTGTTGCCCACTTTTATATACTAAGTTAGGTCCAGTTTTAGGGTTATGTCTTCCCTGCAGTAGTTTATATATGCTAGCTAAGAATTTTATATCTGTTAAAGAAGAACGTCACGTATCTCGAAGCTAACTAGACCAACTATTAGATGTTCCCTTTTCCTACCTGAACTATATATCACCGTCTACACAACTAGGTGTGTCTTAATCCATAGACGGTGATATATAGTTCAGGTAGGAAAAGGGAATAACTGATCATAGTTGAGTTGTGAAACTCGTAAAGATGTGATAGTACAAATCTGTTTTTAACCATTGACTCTAATATTTAACATGTCGTAGCATGTCATTTCCTGCTTTATTTTTCAGGTACATAACTGATTTTACATGTTACTAAAAGTATAAACAGTTACATGTAATAACATAGTCACAAATAATTAAAAGAGAAGCCCCGTGCACGAAGCTCATGCTATGCATGAAGTTCAAGAAAGGACCGGACCACAAGTGTCTATTATACGCAGCCTTACCTTGCATTTCTGCAAGAGGTTGTTCGCACAGCTCGAACCTGTGACCTCCGGGCAGCAACTTTACCAGTTACGCCAAGGCAAACTAGTAAAAGAATTATCCAAAAAAAGTAGTAGAAGAAGATCAAGACAAACTCACAGGAGAAGTTGGCTCCAAATAAGGTGATTGTGATCATCAGAAGCAGGAGGAGTTTCTCCATTAATCAAAGAACTATTAATATTCTCATCATGAACACCAAGAAGAAATTGATATTGATGAAGATTATTATTTGTTGCACTATTTCCATTATTATTAGAAATAGATATAACATCTTGATTATCTTCACAAGATGAACTTCTAGTTGTATTACATGAAGACAAAGAAGAATTATTAGAAATTGGATGAAAAATAGCACTAGTATTAATATTGTTCTCTACTTGTGGCCACCAATTTTGTGACAACAAATTATAACAATTTGGATTAATGTTGTTGGCTAAATTGGAGTTTTCAAGAATGATTTTTTGAGACATGGCTTATAGTTACTATATGGTTTGATTTTTCTTAATTTCTAACAATGGTGGACAATGTTACAAAACTTTTTTTTTTCCTTCTTTCTTTCTTTAGGGCCAATGGTGGAATGATTGGAATATAAAGAGAGTGCTTTTGTGGTTTTTTTTTTTGGTGTGACGTATTTTGGTAGGTATGAGAACAATATTTGGGGTGGACAATATTAAATGCTCATGAGCTTTTTAGCACTAGAGTTTGTGCGCAATTATTATAATATATGGTTGGAGGGGGGAGGGGGTGTTATATTATATGGGGTACCAAGGGACATGAAGAGGGGTTTTAGTTTGGTACGTAATCTCACAAGTAGAGTATGGGGAGGCGGTGTGTGTTGTCTCCATGGTACAAAATCTGTATTACAACATCAACTTCTACGGTAAGTTCAAGAATAACTTCAAAAACAACAAAGAAGTTAAAACAACTTCAAACACAAGTTCAAACAACAATGAACTATCAAACTGAAGGTTAACTATTTTCTGGAAAATAGTAAAACCAAAAAGAAAAGAGATGAAATAGAAAAGAATCAAGTCCAACGAATTCACGATGTGTCCTTAAGAAATTTATTCCCCTCAAGTACCCAAGGTTAATGGAATAAATCCTCCCAGGATAAAATGATCCACTTCAGCAAATAGTGGTACCTCAAATTTGCTGAACTTTGAACTCACTCAATGAGTGAAGATCACACTTGAGTTTTTAAGAAGAAAAGAGTGGTGTAACTTCACAAATTTCGTGTCTTTACCTGAGGAAAAATTCAGCTATTTATAGCTAAAAGGTGGTGCTTCCGAAAGGAAGCAATGGTTCATGAAAAAAATCACTGTTTTGAAACGTCGCGACCACCTGCGCCCGCAGGTGGCTCAACTGCGTCCGCAGGTCACATAGTGGCACAAAACAGAAGCTTCTGCGTGGCACCTGCGTCCGCAGGTCTCCAGGTGCGCGCACAAGTCACGTATCTGTTATCAAACAGTGCCACGAAGGGTGGCGTCCCTTCGAGGTTTGTTGTGACATGCGTCAAATGGAGTAAATTTTCCTATCGGATTTTTGGATTAAAACTTCACTAATTTTCAAGTTTCAAATGAATTTTATCCAAGAAGATAATCTCTCCATTGATTTTTCGAAGCCGAAGCCAAGCTGAGCGACGATGACAACGAGGCGAGGCTTGTCTTGTTCTTGCTTCACTATCCATATGAAGGAGTATTTCTATACTTAAACACTAAGAAGTTCCTTTCCTCCACCAATGTGGGAGAACTTTACTTCCTTAAAGTGAAAACACAATTCACTTTCCCCTCCATTGATTCCCTCCATTTTCCATTCACATTTCACTTAGAACCCAACAGTGTATACGTAACTTTATTCTTACAGCCTTGTGAAGATAGAGAGACCGTTTTTGGTAAATGCTCGGCTCAAGTAAAGTATAACATATCAGTAAGAAAAAAAAATATAGTAGTAAAAAAATCATGTAGAAAATAACAGTAGCAACAACAATCAAAGTAAAGTAAGCAGCATGTAATAAAAAAAATTGCACAACATATAAGACATATAGTACGCATGGGGAGAGTATTAATAACAATATTGATAAGAAAAACTAGACAACACGTTCTATTACCTACTAATCTTCTGTCTTAATTCTTGACATGATCTTAATCTATCGTTGATCGACTTTGCGAGACCATTTCAGTCTACACACATGGCTAAGTGCAATGGGACTATATCACCTACTGATAAAGGAAGACCACTTCTTTCTCGAGATTCTCTATTTCTAGTCTTATTTCATACTAATACAAGAAGAATGCTGCAAGAGGTTACATGCTTAATATCATTTGATTGAATAGTTAATTCAGATTCTTAATGTTTGAAGAACCCTCCACATTTCAACTGATTTTTTTCTTTACAAAAATTAAAGCAGACATGAGATTAGAAACTTAGTTTTTTCACTTTACTTTTAGTAGGTGATTGTTCTTAAAGACTAAAAATACCTTAATTATGAGGAGATGACAGATAAATAAGCGTAAAATCAATGAAGAAAGATTACACATTATAAAAATAAAACAATCAAAAAAAATTAATTAATATTTTCAAAGAGCGTGAAAGAAAAAAAAAATGACAAATATTTTAAGACGGAGTATTATGTGCTTTTGCAAATTAAAAGCTCTAATCAAGTGATAGTTAGAATCTGTGGTTAATTGGCCTAATTAATACTTTATCCATCATACTTCCTCCATCTTATATTAGTAGGTCATTTTTCTTTTTACACATATATTAAGAAATCATAAATAAGAAGGTAATTTTACTAATTCAATCCTTAAAAAACTTCTTAGGAACTTTACAAACAAGTGTCTACACTTTTAAAAAGAATTAATTGCAAGGATAGTATGTGAAAAATTTAATTAATGCTTTCTTAATTTAGTAAGGTGACCAATTAATATGGGATTTAATCCAAAATAATTGAATTGTTGAGATATGACACACTATTTAAGAAAAATATTTAAGGACATAAATTGTAGGCTACTTTTCACTTTTACCCTTTTAATTATTCTAAACCCGTTCTCCTAGAAAATGTGAAGTACTTAAGAACCTCATTAAATGAAAAGGTAAATATGAAAAAAAGTTTCAACAATTCTCTTAGACTTTGAAAAATTCACTTATTTTAGATATTAAAAAATACCTTAATAATTCAATTATTTTGGATTAGAAAAAGTAATTAGAAAGACTATTTGATTATAAGTATTTTCATATAAATCATTTTAGCAAGGACGATAAATATTTTGAGACAGGAGTATTCTCAATAAAGAAAAAAAAGCTAACTTATCTTTCCTCAACAGCCAATTACTTTTACTTCTTTGATTGTGACTTGTAATTGCCCCTAGTCCTCAAATTCCCTAACTTTTTACCTTCTAATTTCTTTGACTTTAAATAACCTTTTATAATTAAAAAATGTTATAAAATGTATAAAAATTTCTTCTAGACAGTAAAATTGCAATATAAGACAAAACATAGAAATTGTACTATATCTGAATCATTATTTTATAAAATACTTTTAGAATGTTTGGAATGTCATAAAAAAAAATTAATTGACATGTTTTAAATTTTTGTTGTATTGCTTATGTCTACATTGATTTGTCCACACATATGAGATTCATTTCATCCAATCTTTAAAGTGAAATTGATTAGTAGATTAATTAATATTTGTAATAGAACAACTTAGATATTTGAATCTAAATTATGATACTGTAATCACAAGCGATTTTTTATCATTTTAAAAGTTAATCGTGAATCTTCTTTTGAATTCTCAAAGAAAACTTCTGTCGCTTCATTCTCGTACAGAGAACTTCTTGTTGTCTCCATTGTGCTACGGCAAGCTCTCAGAAAGTGAAAACAATAGAGAACTCATTTTAAGATGCTCTTACTACTTAATTAGATGCTTTAGAAGTTGTCACTCCACACTTAATTCAGTGTTTATCGTGGATACGATAACTGACATATCAGAGATGTGTCCTTGCTAATACTTTAAAGCTCATGCTAGATATGAATCGAACTATTTCAGGACATTTTGTACCTAGCTTACGTACCGTTTTAATGATATACATAACACATTATAGTAATGATGCAAATGTTGAATTCTTGAAATTAATAACACAGTACTTAACATGTCCGATTTGGAATTAAGAGATGACTAACTTTGACTTATTATTGGTGGATTAATGTTTAGAATTTTTTGTGGTGTATATCAATCCAAAGAACACAAATTAATTAAACAATTGAATATTTTATCAAAAAGTAAAATAACAGAATACACTTAATTAATTATATTACTTTGATGCAATATAAGTAAAATTGTTTTACGTTGCTATCAGCTTTAATAAATTCTTCCACTTTAATTTATTTTGATTTGGAATCCATCTGTCTCTTTTTATTATTTTATTTCTGCAGCTGATTAGTTACAGAGAAGAAAATCAAGTCGCAGATGCACTAGCTAAGAAGCAATCTCGTATTATGAAGTTCAACGTTTTTTTTAGTAGACATTTTCATCTTGTTTGTATTCGAAAAAGTAAAAGAAAACAAGGAAGAAACTATTTTGTTAAGCTAAAGCGGTCAATTTTTATTATATATCTTTTATTGTAATAATTTTAACCTCGTTCCCTCAAATAAAATATCGCCTATTTAACCTATAATGATGCGTATTATTTAATATAATATGATTATTCTTGTTTAAAGTTCAAACAAATTAATAGTCAGATATCTTTCCGAATTAATATTTTTTTAGAAAATATATAAATTAAGAAATACGACAAGTATTTTGAGATCGACGGAGTAATATGATTGTGTTTCTCCAAAGACAAAAGAAGGGGGAAAGTTTGGTGACTGCAATAAAATATATGGCATACTTTATTTTCTTTATAACTTAAAACATATCCAATAGAAAGTCCACAAATGGGTAAAATAAACAAAATCTGCACCCCATATCCACGAAACTTTCTTTCTCCAAAAAGTACTTTAGGATTGCTTATATTATCTTTTTTAATCGATATCTACATTATGACTCGATTAATTTAAAACTACAGTACTAGAAAATTTTACTTTGAGAGTACAATATTATAATAACCTTTTGGAGTCTTTCTTTATGCTTCTATCAAATCAGTATCCCTCGATCATCTCTTTATTCAATATGAGTCATGCTAAGAATAAGAGATTTATAAAGAATACAGATTTAATGATCTCAAAATTATCAAGTGTCAAATTCTCACAGGTGAGAGAACTCCACTTTCCAGCATTCCTCTCCCCACGAGCAGAACACCATAGATGCAATATTAATATATATAATCATATCAAAAATAGGTGGAGAGGTTGTTCTCAAAAGACCATCGATTGTTTTATTCTGAGATTTTAGGTGTCGAACTCTCACGAGTGAAAGGACTCCACTTTCCAACATTCCACTCCCCACGAGCAGAACAGCATAGATGCAATATTAATATAATCATAACAAAGATAGGTGGTATATATATATATATATATATATATATATATATAATGCAGACAAATCAAAACCTAAAACAAAAAAGCAATAAGACAAACTTGTATCTCCATTAGCTTAGTGGAAGAAGCTGTCCAATCATAACACATGCCTCTTAGTTGCAATGAAATTATAATCAACTATAGTTATTAGTACAACCTTTGTAGACATGAGTCAAAACAATGTGCACAAGTTTATACTTTTATGGAAATAGGATATACTATGACATAAGGCATCCAATGGCAAAAACACCTTACCAATGTGGAATTTGGTTTTGTAATAAATTTGTTTTTAGTTTTAGGTCTCTTTTAACTGAAAGTCTAACAAAAACAGTTTCTTTACCTAACAAAATAGGGGTAAAGCTGACACACCATCTTCTTCAGATTTCACTTGTGAGATTACACTGGATATATTATTATTATTATTTTTTATATAAGAGATATTCATTTTTACACATAAGAGATGAGAAAAGATTAGTTTCTTTGATTTAATTTGTAAATGGACATAAGAAATCATTTTTATTTTGTATACTATGTGGAAAGTTGTGTATTAAAGTTAGAAGTTTTTTTTCCTTGTTACTAATAAACCAGCAACCACATGAATATACTAAATTAATATAGATGTTGACCCTATTTTTATTTTTATAATTAGTCTTTTGAGTGGACACATAAATATAGTACTAGTAATTTATAATGTAGATGTTGAACTTTTTTATTTTTTGTCTTTTGAGTGGGTGGCTAGTAATTGGAGGTGGAAAATCAAGAATATGGAAGTAGAAGTGCAATAAACTAAACAGTAAGAATTGTTTTTACTTCCCACCATCCTTTTTTATTTTTTTATTTAAAAATAAATCAATTTATATAAGAGTTTTATTTCAAGATGCAAAGAGTAGATTTTTTTTTTTATTATTTTAACTTTTTTCCTTGTGTAAATCCACTATGAATTGTGGTCCCTTACTTGCTTTCAGTGGAAATTCAAGAAGGGTTCCTAATAAAGATGTCCTACCCAAAAAAAAAAAGTGAAATTTTATAAGGAGAAAAACGTAGATTATCCAAAACTCAAGTCCACACAACTATTCTGGGAAACAACCCTTTCTCCTCTTTATCTAAACGTTAAATAATTAATGACATTATGTTAATTAATTTATTTATACACATAATCAATATGTAATTTAAATAAATAACTAATTAAATATTAAAATTTTGAATTTAATAAAGTAAAATCATTATTTGATTAAAAATAAAATATTTATATTCGCTTTTGATAGTGAAAATGGTTTGTAATGGTGGCAGTGGTAATGCTTGGTGTTAGTGACTAGTAATAGTGAAGGAGATTGGTGTTGTAGTGAATGACATGATAGTAAAATTATTTGTTGTTAGTAATTGACGGTCTTGATAGTGGTGGCTGAAGAATGTGTGGTGATTGACGATATGTTGCTGGTAGTTGGTAGCGGTGCTAGCTAGTTGTGACGATGGAGGTGGTTGGTAGTAGGAATTGACAACAGTGGTGATAGTGGATGATAGTAATGGCAATGACGATGACGGTGGCATATAATTATAATAATGTAGATGGTAGGTATGATAGCGATTGACAGCAGTGATTTATAACGGTGATGATTGGTGGTTGACTACGATAATGATGATTGTGGATAGAGTAATTATGAAATTCAGACAAAATAACTCTTAATAATATTAAGACTGTGTTCAAAACCTTAATAATTAAAATTTGTTCAAACTAAAAAAAGTGATTAAATTTTAACGTAAATAAACACACTTAATAACATATAATCTAAATTAGGAGCTTATGTCTTATATCACTGGTATATTCTAAACACAAAATATCGGGTGTCATTAATTATTGAGATGTGCAGATAGAGAGGAGAAAAGGGTGTTCACAAAGTTAGTTGCGTAGGCTTAAGTTTTGGATAAATCTGGTTCCTAGATTTAATAGTTGCCAAGTGTCAACAATCGAATGATGTAATGGATAAAACCGGAGGGAGAAGTACTGGAGGGGATCCTCTCCCGAGAAAAACAAGTCAGAAACTCTTGTATCCTACTTTTTTGGTTCCCACCAGTTTTCATCCGGTGTTTGATATAATTCAAATTCAAACCAAAAAATTCCTTTGAGGAGTAAAGGGCGCTTCCTATCATAGGCGACTTCATATATATCAGAACTCAACTTTGAGATCATTAATTAAGAAAGAAGAAGTACTTACCACTCTATCAGTAATCCACAATTTTTTATCCTATCATATAAATTAGAAAATCTATATTAAACAAGGAAGGATGCGTGCATGCATCTTCACATACACATGAGGACCACACCAACTAATAACCTATACTTCCTTCTTTCCTATTTATATGATATAGTCCGAATCAGCACGAGCTTAATATAGAGTTCGAAGTCTAAAGAGCCGCATTTTAAAGCTAAAACTTCGTAAGGGACAACAAATCTCAAAATTGACCAAAATGAACAAAGCGCCCCAACTCCAGCAACAAACATTAACATTAACAGCTAAGTCGTTCGCCCATATTTACTTTATCTACTTGTCGTGGACGTTCCCACGACTCATTTAATTCTCTTATTTGCTTGGTAGTTGTGGATTTTTAATTTTTAATTTTATTTTTTAGTCAAAGGACAAAGTCAAGGATCTATCGAAAACGACCTCTGCAATTCAATTTAAAGACAAAGTCAAACAAAAAAATTAAGAGGCAAAATCATTAGCCGGAACTGATCAACTTATCAACAACCTTTCTGATAACTAATACAATAATATACCCAGTGTAATCTGATAAATGGGGCCTTAAGAGAGTAAGATGTACGTTGAAGAGGATAGTAGGTATCTAGACCTTACCCCTATTTTTATGGATAGAGAGACTGTTTACGATAGGCCCTCAACTCAACAACCTTTCTGATAACTAGTAACAGTCAAAAATGCCTTGCAAGCAAATGTGGGAAATGCAGAATTGCAAGTGCACGAACCAATCCTCTTCCAAAGAACAAAAGGAGATATATTCATCCATTCAACCAGCTATATTTCGATCGATAATCGAGAAATCAACTCACATGACTGCTCATAAATCGAGAGATCAAAACACAACATTTCTGTTCCAGGTATGTTCCATGAAATCTTTACTCGTTCAATGAATCAGTAAAACAACATCTACTATGAATCATACAACTTCACTCATTGAACTTGCTATAATAGTAATCAATATTCTGTATAAGGGCGTTGATGTCGCCCAAAATATACCTCTGAAAAAGTATAAAGTGGTCTTTGTATCAAATATAGAACCCAACTAGGTTGGGGTCGATCCCATAGGGAATAGGTCGGAGTTATGTAGAATGCTAGTCTGGGTAACTGATAAGTAAGTAAAACTGGGGGGTTCTTGTGAATAAAGAGTACCAGTAGCGATTTTTGATTATAGAATTTGTAGTCAATATGAGAAATACACTAGGACTGTGATCCCCAATGATTCCTTAACTCCACCGGTTACTTATGCTGACAAAACTGTCCCGTTGTGTTGCATGTAAAATCTGAAAAGATATGTTCATCTAAACGTCTCTCGACCTTGGTTAGACGAATTTCACTCTTCTCCTCTCGGTCTCCGAGCGTCGCACTACTAACCCTTATCCTAGATCTCAAATAACTATTCCTGCTAAGGCTCAAGTTATTAGATGACGGTTGATAGCTTCAAATCTCTGTTGTTATTTCCTTTTCCCAATCTCTACCTCTCTCTCGAGCAAGTCTAGAATACAGGTGAGTTTCTAACGTTTGCAACTGTTAGAAGATCAATCACAACGAAGGAAATAATAATACATGCATTCACACCGGTTCAGAGTTGCTTTGCACTTAACCCGTTTCGTTAATTCCTCATGGTTCACAAAACCCTAGTTGATGAGTTTAGCTACTCATGTTCGCAAGAGCACAGTAAGAATTCGAGGGTGAAGACATAATTGTAAACTCACAATAATAAAGAAACTCTGAAATCTCAACTATGAATAAAACCATAGAATCGGTGTTCCAAGATTACAAAATCAATAATGTGTTTATCAGCTCAAAATAATGAAAAACTATCTCAAACTAATGTAATGACTAACTCTTCAACATAGGACAATACAGGGGTATTTATAAATACAAGATGAATCCTGTCCCAAACAAAATAGGAGAACAGAGTTGGCAATTTTTCACGGTATCGTGACTTGGTGTCGTGGAACTTAGTCACGCCACATAGGTTAGCTCCGTGGAAATCAGACACAACTAGACATCTTCAGAAGTTGACTCACCAAGTCACGCCACGTGACTACCTATCGTGGGAATCAGGTTTCACTTTCACCCTCTGAAGTTGATCCACGGTACAGGCCCACGTGACCTGGGTTGACCTACGCCACGTAGGTCCCTGTCGTGGGTCTCCTCTGTGATTTCATCTTGACTCTTTCATCTTATGATACTCCGTTTTGGTGCAATATTCTTCACTTTATCTCTATTTTGCCTCCATAACCTATTTCCCTGTAAAATAGGACAGAAAACACATCATACCTAAAAGACATACCCAAGTTATTGCATATTTTCCTTGTTTTAAGAGTCGAAAGTGCCATGTGATCATGACACATCAGGCGTCTCAATAAAATTAGTGGCCTAAAGCCAAATTTTAATACGAGGCCTTAGTGTGGCCTTTTTTTGTTTTTTCATAATTGTTTTTTTTAGTGTAGTATTGTATTTCACATAGTAATATTATTATTTATAACACTAAGGATTGATTCAACTTAAAAAGACGTTAACCATGTGTTTTCAATACATTACCTTGGATGTTTTTGTAAAAATATTATTTATTACAATAAAGATTTAAGTAGTTTAGTTAAATTCTTAAAATATTTCTATTGAATGATGATAGTTTTTTTAATTTATATATAGATTTTGTATCTCTTTTTTTTTTAACTATATTCAATATCGTCAAAAAGAAAATAAAATTATAAACTAACAATTAAAAATTTTTGAGGCCCCAAAACTTTGGGGACCTAAAGCAAAGACTTTACTAGCCTCACCATTGAGTCACCCGTTATCCTGTAAGTAAACCAACAACGAGAATATTTGTGCTAACACAAAACCAACCGCTATCTAAGTAGGCGTTTGGATATGCGATTTCATGTCTGTGATATATAATCGTGAAAAAAATTAGTGTTTGGACATGCGATTTCATCTCATTATTTCATATCATGACATGAAATCCCAAATTCTCCAAAAAACATGATTTGAAAATTTCAAATCATGATTTGAAAATTTTCAAATACAAAAATGAACCCTCAAGGTTATATTTTGTAAAATAAACCCCGCCATTTATAGCTAGCAACAATTTATTTCATATATAAATAAAATATATGGTTGATATTATTATTCTTACCAATCTTTAAATAATTTATATCTTATTTAACCATTATTCTCACCAACATATATCCTCGTTTGGCCATTAGAAATATTCAAAAAAAAATTCAAATTTTTTTTTCATTTTATTAAAAGATGATGTTTGACTATAAAAACTCCATGTACAACTTGAAGTTCTATTCGAAAAAGTGAAAACAAGTCTCAACTTATTTTCACTTTTTTCTAATTCCAACTTCACCTTTATAGTTAAAAAAATCTCTCCAAAAAGATATGACCAAACACAAATATAACTCCAACTCCATTTTTTTTTCATTTTCATGGCCAAATGCCTACAAAATTTGTTAAGTACTACTTTAAATCAATTCCTACGTTATCATTTATTATTCACCAAATTTCTCATTTGATCAATAAATGTTAGTAATTTTTTAGAACAATTTGGTGATAGTGTATTATATTTTTGTTATGAATGTTTGCTTATTTGGCAAGTTTGTATAAAAAATGGGGACAATTTTGATAGTTTTGACGACTAATGTGTTGTTTTTTTTAATTAAAAAAAATACAACTTAAAATTCCAAATTGAATGTCCAAACAAAACTTCAATTTCATATCATGATTTCATCTCACATAGCCAAACGATTTGGCGATAAGAGTAAGCCAACTGATTACAGAACCCAAACTGGGAAACAACAATGAATCACAACATTTCTGTTCCAGTATGTTCCGTGAAATCTTTACTAGTTTGATGAATCAGTAAAACACAATCTACTATGAATCATACCACTTCACATATTTATCTTGCTAGAATAGTAGTCGATATCCTGTAAGTAACCAACAATGAGGATCTGTGCCAACACAAAACCAAACCACTATTTAAGAATGAGCCAAATGATTACAGAACCTGAACTGGGAAACAATGATGAAATTTCACTAGGGAAAAAATGAATCAATTGAAATAATACACTAAAACTTATAAAAAAATACTTCACAATTCCTTCTTTAACTAATAGTACAAAATAGAACTACAATCTGCCAAATGTGACACTCCCATTTACATGAACACTCCTCTTGTATTTCTTGCTTTCAAATCACATCCAGGTAGAAAAGTATCATAAAAGCCAACTCACTCAGTACCTGATCCCGGAGCTTGATTTCTTTCATTACGTACCTTCTACCGTATCAGCGAATAGGGTGGTACTGTGTGATCCTTCGCTTTGGAGGCAACTTCCGTAAAATAAAAAGAACAAGCGAAGAAGGCAGTATCTCCACTAACTGCAAAGAGTTTAATTAAAATGTTTGCTTAGTGTCAAAACACAGAGAAAAGTATTGCTCCATTTTTTATGCACTTTCTACCCCCCAAAATGCAAAGTAAAAAACCCCGTATCCAAGTATATACTTGTGATTTGAAATTTATCAAACTAAGGTTTAGATAGGACACGCTCAAACGAAATAATTACCATGCTTTAATTTTTGAACAGGAACTCATGATTTGAAATTTGGATCAAACTATGGTTTAGATAGGACACGCTCAAATGAAATAATTACCATGCTTTAATTTCCGAACAGGATTCTCGCTCCTTGTATCTATAGTGGGCATGAGGAGAGGTCGAAGTAGGCCGAAAAAGTATTGGGGAAAGGTGATAAGACAGGACATGGCACACCAGCAGCTTACCGAGGACATGACCCTAGATAAGAAGATTTGAAGGTCGGGGATTAGGATAGAAGCTTAATAGGTAATCGAGCGTTGTCTAGTTTCCTTATCAGTACTGTTTTTATTACTCTCCTACTATCTTATTCTTTGATTTTATTGTCACCTTGACTTCACTTATCATATTATTTGTTGTTGCACATGTTCTCGTCTCCATTGTTTTCTATATGGATTCTTCACTATTTTATTTGCTTTACATACTTGTTTTTAATATGCTTTACTTGAGAAGTGGGTCTATTGGAGACAACTTATCTACGTTCTCAAGGTGGGTAAGGTTGCATACACATCACCCTTCCCAAAATCAACTTGGAGATTACACTGGGTAAGTGAGGTCTACACTGGGTATGTTGTTGTTGTTGATTCCTACTCCTTGTGTCTCAAATGTTTCACCATATTTTTAAGATTGGATCCAATTTTCAATTTACCAAAATGTCAACCAAGAGAAAGAAATCTGAATTCATGGCATAAGCAAGAAACTGCCATCCCCAACTCAAATGACTAAATAGAAAAGGAGCCAAACAGAAGTTTGGCGCATAAAACAGATTGTAAGATACCACAAGCTGACATACCATGTGAATTATCCAATTTAGTCACATGATTGGGCAATTATTATATACGAAATACTGACTGCCAATACGTCTTTTGATTATGGCACAATGACCAATATGCATACCTAAAGAAGTACTACTAAAAGTTCGGTGATATGGAACTCACCAGGTAATATATCAAATTCAAAATCGGATGATCCAAAACATCAAGATCGGCAGCTTTATCAAATGCATTGAAGCACATCTGTAGCAAAGATGAACAGAGAAAAACTTACTATTAAGCCAAATAGAATAACCAAATAGGCTTCATGCCCTTTAGAAAGCAAGTTAATGCATCAGCTAAGAGTTTATTTTTGAGAAAAAAGGTGTCGGGGCCAGCTTGCACACATCTCAGCTAAGAGTAACTTATTGTATCAAGTAAGGTTTTAGAGAAAAAGAAACCATCTATAGCTTAACATAGATATCATTCACACACTGCAAACATGAGCTAGTTATGGCTCTTTGACGTAGTAATAAGTGGGCTAAAAATTGGTTAGTTCACAAGGAATATGGACTTACCATAACACATCTAATGAGGAAGCATGAAAAGCATATTGTCGTGACATAGCCAACCTGCAGAAGCCCAAATGTCGGAGCAGTCAAAAGACCTAATAAGAAGAAACAACCCAAAATGGAAAATACCAAGAAAGAGAGAGTACAAATAATTGTACCTCCTGTAGCTTCTTGCGTCTCCCTTTTGATTCTACTGGAAACCGCTGTAACATAAGGAAGAGCCTGGAAGGAAGTGAAAGAAAATCAAGGCAAACACTAAGGTGATATTGAAGGATGAATATGGATGACATACAAGTTGCACGGACCTAATTCTTCAAACGTGTGAGTAAACAAGGTATCCAAGAATGAATATAGCAAAGGTCAATCCACAAACTAAACAAACGTATGCTAGAGGCAGTACTGTAAACACTTTCTTTGCAGTATCTTAATATTTTAATCACAACTTCTATTTTAAGCAGCATGTTCAACAATACTATGCAGCTGTCTACGACCGCACCAGTAAACTAAGATCATGCTTGAGAAGGCTTTGAACTTTCAATAGGCTGGGGGATAAAAGGTTACTTGAACTTTCACTAAAAGTAAGTGTAATTGAAGATATTTACTTTTTTAACAAATTAATTTGCTAGTAATTTTCTGACTGTCAACAACACTAGCCAAATATTATTTTACCCCGTGCATTGCGGGAGCTTTATTGCACCCGGCTGCCCTTTGTTTGACATCCATTACTGTCGTGATATTGTTGCGTTCGTTCAATCTAACGCCTGCCAATTTCTTTCCTATGTGTTTAGGGACTTCACTCTAGAGTCCACTTTCAGCTAGGAGGATGGAGCTGATCGATATAGCAGATGTCGAATGCGACAAGGGCAATGCGGAGGTTAATGGTAGCATTGTCAAGCTAGATGGTCAAGAATGGGATGCTTCCTCCACTCATCTCTCCTCCTAAAGAGCTCTCCAGTCATTTCTCGAAGCTTCCAATTTTCAATCTTTTGCTCCTCTCTACTCTAATTCACCATTTTAGGGTATGTTTTCTTTCCTTTTCCTCCCCCCGCCCCCCCTCTTCTCCCTTCTTCCTTCTTCGCTTTTGTCCTCTTTGTCAATATGAGCTCCTTGTATCAAACTAATGCAGTACAGGTCACTGAAAGTAACTGAAGATCTGCATAACATACATGCCAATATACAAGATACTTAACTTCAGAAAAATGTGAAGCTTAGGGCTCAACAGGATTCATCTCATGACGGTTTAGATCTGTGGATGTACAGGCTACGAAGCAGATCACCTTTTAGTCCAAACAAATGGCTTTTGATCAAAGCAAACAGCAATCAACAACATAACCAACTCTAGCTTCTAAAGAAGACATTAAGAATAGCCACGAATCAGAAGATAAAGCATCCTTTATATGAACGACAAATAAAAGTGCTTAGCTTTATGCTTGTGTGCTTGGTTTATACCCATTCTGTATGCCATTCAACAAATGTACATTTGGTAATTACTTTCAGTGACAAAGTGACTGATAATGGAAAGTAGGCTTTACCTTCCACCATAAAGGAGAAACCCCAATGCTGCAAATAGGGATACACCTGCCAGTACATTGCGTTAGTACTTTGCAACAGATACATGCAATGGAAAGCACTTAAAATAAGTTAAATATAAAACAAGAACCTGCAAAGAACATCTTGGATAATATGACAAGTACTCGAATAGGTTTCCACCATATTATCAGCCATAATATAATCTGCAAAATATGAAACAAAGAAAATCAGCAATGAACATCCACCAAATAAGTACAGCAATTTTAAAGAGAAAACCCTTGTCTAACATGTTTCATGCAACAGTTCAATGAGAAAACATAAACCTTTGTATGCCTAACTGTTACAGTGAGCACTGAGCATCTCATCAAACGAAATGTAGTCTTGATAAGCATCTCCAAACCACAGACCTATTTTCCTATCAATGACACTTCATTTGATATACCTAAGATATATGAGTAAGTCTCAACATTTTATGAAATACTAGGCACTGTGTCAGTTCTCATTTCTGCTAATAAAATACCCTTGGAAGGAAAAAAATTTAATAATTACTGAAGCTCAGTTAGAGGGTGCCCTTGTTTGTTTGGGAGGTGGAGGATGCCAGGGAACTGTGTGAACTACCTCATGAACGACATATTTTAACAAATATTAAGGAAAATTCTGATCATATGAAACTTGTTTTCGTTTTTAAAGTTATATTGATGTCCAAACTCCCGGACCAGAGATTATTTCTAGCAAGCACCAAAATAAATTGATGCTCTTACAAGAAAGTACTACCATATAATATATAAATACTGCATAACTGTCGCATATTTACCTGAATAGCATAAACCACTCCATTAATTGTGAAAAAACTAGGTCTAAGCCCATCAGTGGATACAGCACGTGCCTGTCACAGGAAAAACAGATATGTTAACCTCGAGAAGAGATATATTGCACAAAACTGAGACAGAGACCACAGAACCTGGTAGTATATCTCAGCCCAGAATAATACTAGCAAGGCATAAGTTGTGAAGAATGCAAGACTTGGCATATCAAGCAAAATATGTTGGACAATCTGCAAAAATGTAGCATACAACGTCACAAATGAAAAGTGTGTAAAGAAAATAATATCCACCAGACGTCAAGATAGTTGGTGGCCCAACCTCCGGATGCAACTTCTGAATATCCCGACGAAATGCAAAAACTAGCGAGCGAACTGCCAAAGAACATGAAGACACAGTTACATAACAAAGCCAACACGTCAAAACAAAGCGGAGTTTACCGGACCAACCATTTGAAAAGCAAGTGCAATGAAACTCCCCATCAGGATGTTTAGAAACAAAAATAGAAGTAAATAAAGGAAAGATACCAACCCCCATTCACAAAGAAATTGAGAAAGTGGAAGACTTTTTGAGTGGTCCAACCATATTCAGGAACTCTCATTTGAATGCGAACTAATTGAACCTGGAATTGTCAAGTTGCAAAGTCAGAAACTAATTCCGAAGCCGCACATAAATTTAAGTATTGGTGACAGTGATAATTGTTTTTTAGAGCAATTACTGAATAGCAATATGATTATACGATGTGCAAGAACACGTCTTTGACGTGGAATTTAAACAAGTAGACCAAAATCAATCAATGAGACACATACAAAACCAACTTGGCAAAGCTTCAAATTTCATACTCCAAGCCATGTACCGCTCTTTTTTGGATACATAAACCAATTAGTGGAAATTAGCAACAGTTTCGACTTTTGCCAAAAATATACTCCCCCGTTTCAATTTGTTTGTCTTACTTTCATTTTTAGTCCAATTCAAAAAGGATGCCTCTTCCGTTTTTTGGCAACTCTTTAATTCTAATTTCTAACTTTCCACATGGCATGTTAAGACAACAAGATTAAAGGGCATTTTTGGCATCATACATATATTTAATTTAAGAATACAAAATTCAAAAGTCTTCTTTATTTTGTTAAACACCTTGCTAAGTCAAAATTCAGACAAACAAATTGAAACGGAGGGAGTAACAACAACAACAACAACATACCCAGTGTATTCCCACCAGGTGGGGTCTGGGGAGGGTAAAGTGTACGCAGTCCATACCACTACCTCAGATGAAGTAGAGAGGTTGTTTCCGATAGACCCCCGGTTTAGAACAGATAACAATCAAACAAAAGTCATAGAAACAAACAAGAAGAAGAGACAACACATCACTATATACGGAAATAGGCAAGACACCCATAAAGTAGCACTATAGACTATTTATTCCGGGTTACAAACATCTCCAAAACAACACTAACAAGAATATGCCCAAGAAACAACAGGCACTGATACACATAAACATACCTTCCTACACAATACGGACTCCTTCCTACCCACTAACCCTCTACCCTAATACACGACCTCCACATCTTCCTATCAAGGGTCATATCCTCTGTAAGTTGTAACTGCGTCATGTCATGCCTAATTACCTCCATCCAATATTTCTTCGGCCTACCTCTACCCCGCCTAAAACCATCCACAGCCAACCTTTCACACCTCCGTACTGGAGCATCCGTGCACCTCCTCGTCACATGCCCGAACCAATGCAACCTCACCTCCCGCATCTAATCCTCCACCGAAGCCACTCCCAACTTTTCTTGAATAATCTCGTTTCTAACCCTATCCTTCCTGGTAAGTCCACACATCCATCGCAACATCCTCATCTCCGCTACCTTCAACTTTTGGATGTGGGAGTTTTTAACTGGCCAACACTCCGCCCCATATAACATGGCCGGACGGACGACCCCTCTGTAGAACTTACCTTTGAGCTTCAGAGGCACCTTCTTATCACACAGAACTCCCGAAGCGAGCCTCCATTTCAACCACCCTGCACCAATACGGAGCGAGACATCCTCGTCAATGTCGTCATTCCCCTGAATCATAGACCCTAGATACTTGAAACTCCCCCTCCTCTAAATAGCCTGAGAATCCAGCTTCACTACCCCCTCTGCCTCGTGCGTCGAATCGCTAAACTTACATTCCAAGTACTCCGTTTTAGTCCTGCTCAACCTAAACCCTTTAGACTCAAGGGTCTGTCTCCAAACCTCCAACTTATCATTAACTCCTCCCCGGGTCTCGTCAATTAGTACCACATCATCAGCAAATAGCATACACCAAGGCACCTCCCCTTGGATACGCCGCGTCAAAACATCCATCACCAAGGCAAATAAAAACGGACTAAGAGTCGATCCTTGGTGCAATCCTGTCAAAACAGGAAAGTGCTCTGAATCCCCTCCTACCGTCCTCACACGCATCTTCGCATCGTCGTACATATCCTGAATCGATCTAGTATATGCTACGGGCACACCTTTAGCCTCCAAACACCTCCACAGGATCTCCCTTGGTACTTTGTCGTATGCCTTCTCGAGATCGATGAACACCATGTGCAAATCCTTCTTCCTCTCCCTAAACTGCTCCACTAATCTCCTCACTAGGTGAATGGCCTCAGTAGTCGAGCGACCTGGCATAAAACCAAACTGATTCTCGAAAATGTCACGATCCTCCTCAGCCTCCACTCTACCACCCTTTCCCAAACCTTCATAGTATGGCTCAACAACTTGATACCCCTATAGTTGTTGCAACTTTGAATGTCCCTCTTGTTCTTATATAATGGAATCATCGTACTCCATCTCCAAGAATCGGGCATCTTTGCCGCCCCAAAAATGCTGTTAAACAACCTTGTCAGCCACTCCAACCCTAGCCCGCCAGTGTATTTCCAAAAATCCACCGAAATTTCATCGGGCCCAGTCGCCCTACCCCTACGCATCCTACGAATAGCACCCTTGACCTCTTCCACCTTGATACGCCTATAATAACCATAGTCGTGACACCTCTCTGAGTGCTCCAAGTCCCCCAGCACGACACTTTTGACCCCCCGTCGTTCAAAAGTTTATGAAAATAAGACTGCCACCTCCTCTTAATGAGGGCATCTTCCGCCAACACTTCGTCATCCTCCCCCTTGATGCATTTCACTTGGTCAAGGTCACGGGCCCTCCGCTCCCTAGCCTTGGCCAACCTATACAACTTCTTCTCCCCGCCTTTCTCCTCTAAGGCGGCATACAAGCTCTCAAAAGTTGTTGTCTTAGCCGCCGTAACCGCTACCTTAGCCTCTTTCCGGGCTAACTTATACTCCTCCATACACGTCCGCTTCTCCTCGTCATCCTTGCTCTCAACCAACTTGGCATAGGCCACCTTTTTAGTCTCCACCTTCCTTTTCACTTCTGCGTTCCACCACCAATCCCCCCGGTACTTGCCAGATCTGCCTCTCGAGACACCCAACACCTCTCTAGCAGTCTCCCTGGTACAACTGGCAGTCGTCTCCCACATACTATCCACATCTCCTCTACTCTCCTAAGCCCCCATATTCGTCAGCTTCTCCCCTATTTCCAAAGCACTAGTCAAGGTCAAGCTACCCCACTTAATCCTGGGTCGATCCTCCACACCCTTCTTCTTTCTGCCTTTCATGATTTCCAAGTCCATCACCAGAAGCTTATGTTGGGTCCAAAGATTCTCGGTAGGTATGACTTTACAGTCTTTACATATCGATCTATCACCCTTCCTAAGGAGCAGAAAGTCTATCTGAGTCCTGGCCACCGAACTACGAAAGGTTATAATGTGTTCTTCCTTCTTCGGAAAGCTCGAATTCGCCACCCACAACCCAACAGCCCTTGCAAAATCCAAAAGTGTGGTTCCTCCTTCATTCCTTTCCCCAAAACCAAAACCTCCATGCACATCATCATAGCCTCTCGAAAAGGTCCCAATATGCCCATTGAAGTCCCCTCCTAGTAAAAGTTTCTCAATGCTCGGGACGCCTCGCACTGCCTCATGAAACGGAGGGAGTACATATTATAAAAGCAAATTTCCCCTGGTAACATATTATAGTTTTGACATGACTAAATACCAGCCGAACCCCAACAACAACTTTCAGGGAGGAAAACAATCCTCTAAAAGTCTCACCTACTTCAACAACTCCTTTTAGTTTCAAGTTTCCATATTCATTGCAAGGACCATCAAACACAAGTCTAATATGCCTCAAATTTGAAAGTTCCACCCAGAATTCTTCCCTTGATGAAAAGATTAAATTTTGAAGTTGCATGATGCACAGGATATTCATTCGAACAAATTACTACTTAGTACATACTACTCATTCCATTTCAATTTGTTTATCTTACTTTCCTTTTTAGTCCGTTTCAAAAAGAATGTCTCTTTCTTTTCTTTTTTGGCAATTCCTTAAGATATTGCCATGATACTTTAGTACACTCTACATATCTTTAATTTAAGACCACAAGATTCAAAAGTCATTTTTTACATTCTTAAACTCCGTGCCAAGTCAAAACTAGACAAACAAATTGAAACGAAGGGAATACATATTACAAGAGCAAATATTCCCCGGTAACATATTACCATGACAAAAAACCAATTGAACCCCAACAACAACCCCCCAGACCACGCCATACCGAAAATAACAATCATAAACTTTCAAGGAGGAAAAGGTGCAATCTTCTAAAGTAGGTAAAACTTCAACAACTTCCCTTTCTAGTTTCAAATTCAATAACTTTCAAGTTCCCATATTAGTTTCAAGGAACATTAAACACAAGTCTAATATGCCTCAAATTTGAAAGTTCCACCCAGAATTTTTTCCTTGACAAAAAGATTAAATTTGAACCTACATGATGCACAGGACATGCAATTCGAACAAATTACTACGTACTACTCACTTTATTTCAATTTGTTTGTCTTACTTTCATTTTAAGTCCGCTTCAAAAAGAATATTTCTTTCCTTTTTCTTTGACAACTCCTTAATTCTAACTCTCCACATGACATGTTTAACACCACAAGATTAAAGAACGTGTTAGTATATTCTAAATATCTTTAATTTAAAACCACGAGATTCGAAAGTCATTCTTTACTTTCTTAAACTCCGTACCAAGTCAAAACCAAACAAACAAATTGAAACGAAGGGAGTATCAAATAGACAAGCAAACACGAAACAAATTATCAGATTTTTCATACATCTCTCATTTCAAAAAGATTGTCTCTTTCCTTTTCTAACAACTCCTTAATTCTAACTTTCGATGTAACATGTTTAAGACCATAAGATTGAAAGGCATTTTGGTACAGTCTACGTATCTTTAATTTAAGACCACGACATTCAAAAGTCATTCTTTACTTTCTTAAACTCCGTGTCAAGTCAAAATCATACAAACAAATTGAAATGGATGGAGGTGGGTTTAGCACCATGAGGTCTTACGTCCAATTCGCAACTAAGACAAAAAAAATACTATGTGGTTTCTTTCCATCTGTTTCTTGCCTTGATGGACAAAGTTACCTAATACCTGTTACTAGTTGTTGCTTGCTGAAACAACACGTGATTTCTTCTCGTTTATTCTAACCTTGGTAGACAGAGTCCTGTTTGCTGAAACAATAGGTGATTTCTTCATATCTATTCTAGTCTTGGTCGACAGAGTTGCCTAATACCTATAGCAACCTGTCTGCTAAAACAAACAAAAGGTAATTTCTTCCCATCTATTCTAGTCTTGATGGACAAAATTACCTAATACCTACCTGTTGCTTGTGGAAGGTGCCATGTATGTTGTGGAATTATTCAAGGCACTCGCGAGCTAGCTCAGAAACACTACATAATTTCTTCCTATCTATTCTAGCCTTGATACCTACTTGTTGCTCGTGGAAGACGCCAGGTATGTCATGAAATTAGTCAAGGTACTCACGCGCTAGCTCAGAAACACTACATAATTTCTTCCTATCTATTCTAGCCTTAATGGACACAGTTACCTAATACCTATCCGTTGCTCGCGGAAGGCGCCAGGTATCTCGTAAAAATAGTCAAGCAACACACGAGCTAGCTCAAACACCACAATTATCAAAAAAAAAAAAAAAAAACTGAAAAGAGGTGTTTCCATATCTAATAGACAAGCAAACAATAAACAAAGTATCAGAATTAACATCAATTTCTGGTAATTCCAATAAACAAAGTATCAGAAATAACATCAATTTCTGGTAATTCCAAACTCAAATTTTTAACTTTTCGCACATCAATCATCAATTTAAACTTCGAATTAATCAATTAAAAAATAATCAAATTCAAAAAAATTCAAAATTCAAAATTCAACGAGAATTTACGAGAGCAACGGCGGAGACAACGCCGTAGAGAACAGCAAGGAAATGGAAAGTACGATTTTGCCATTCCACAGATCTATTCACATCTTCCCACCAATTAATCGTCTCGTTCAGCTGATACGCCACCACCGTCACCGCCGTCGTCGATGCCGGTTCCGACGGGCCTACAACCATCTCCGCCCGCTCCATCGCCGGAGATTTTT
This sequence comes from Capsicum rhomboideum, assembly GCA_031232105.1. Lineage (NCBI taxonomy): Eukaryota > Viridiplantae > Streptophyta > Magnoliopsida > Solanales > Solanaceae > Capsicum > Capsicum rhomboideum. The sequence goes on along the minus strand of CP124719.1, from coordinate 2,153,363 downwards.
AGCTAAAAATCAAAAAAGGAAATCGGAGTTCAATTTGGCAATTTCCTTTTTGGTGCCGAAATTAAATTTTTCTTTTTTTGTGTTTTCTATTTTTGTTTATTTAAATTTGATTCTTTTTTTATAAAAAAAGGCCGGCAAGGAATATAATAGCCACGTTTTATTATTCTTGTCGGATTCCAATTGCAATTTGCAATCGTGTCGTTTAACGAGCAGCTTGGTGCACTAAAATTCTCAGTGAGGTTTGGGGAAGAGTCGGATGTGTTTCTGTAAGAGGTTATTTTCACGATAATTATGTTATTTGATGAGAGTTATTTAGGGGTAAAATTGTCATAAATGTACCTTAAGGGTCGTTCGGTAGTTGATTTGGAGTGAAGTTATTTCTTTATTAAATTCTGTATAAGTAGTAATTTCTTCTTTTGAATTTGTTGTTTGTTAAAGAGGTATAATAAATGTTTATATAATAGCTACGTTTTATTATTCTTGTCGGATTGTAGTTGCGATTTACAATCATATCGTTTGATAAGAGTTATTTAGGGGTAAAATTATCATAAATGTACTAGTTCTTAGAGTTCGATTGAGGTACGCCACCCGTCCTACTTCTAATAATAAATAGAAAAGGTGAGAGACGGTGAAGCTATAAAAATAAAAACTATATGACATACGTACGTTAAATGGTAGGCCCATTACGAACAATCATTAAGGCGTTTTTCAATTTCGCTCGGCTCGTGGCGATTACTTGAACAAGGAGCGAAGTTTAACGATGTGATATCTCAATGAGCATATTGGAATCCGATAGGAGATTCAGACATATTTCGTTTATAAGAGATGATCTGGATAGATGGGCTCAACGACAATCATTGACTCGTTATGTGAAGTTAAAATGAAGCTGAACCAAGCTCTTAGGGGTCATTTGGTTGGTATCAAGTTATTATGGGATAACTATTCTCGGAATGAGATATCCATGCATTTTATTTCAACCAAACATGAGATAAGTTCATCCTAAAATTAATTTTGGGATTAGTTATCCCTTATACCAAACGAGCGATCATTTGGTAGGAGGTATTGGAAAAAATAATAGATGTATTATTTTGGTATTTATTTAATCCCTTTTTTTGGCAGTGCTCTCAAATTCTATTCGGCACTATTTATGTTTTTTTTTTTTTAAATCCCCAGAGAAAAACGCACAATTAATGCCACAGCCTCTGCCCTTCGAGTGAGCACTTTGTGGTAACTTGTTCACTGTGCAATAACTCGTAAACCACACAGGAGATGTAAATCTTATTAGGCAAGCCCAATACGATGAACTCATGGCTGAGTGGCGGCTGGATTCGATCCCATGTTATTAAATATTATTCACTTCTTCAACATTTAAATAACTTACAATTAATAGAAGTGATAAAGTAAAAATACCTTTTTATTTATTGTTTTTTAAAAAGTGTGTCAAGTTAAACATGAACGGAAAAAGTATGACTTTTGACTATTTTTATTTCGTTGATGACTTAAAAATACATTTTTATTTTGTCCAAACATTTAAAAAATGCTTTAAAGCTGTTAAAACAAAGAAATGCAAAAAAAATAATTTAAAAATCTATAAATCGCAACACCAATGAATGCGTTTTACTTGTTATGCCAATGCCTTCATATTTTCGAGGGGTATTTCCGTTAATATTGATTGTTTTAGGGGCAAAATGATATCGTCACTCTTCCTTTTATAATATACAGTAATAGGCTTTTATATTAATCCATCACTGTTTAAATATTCTCTTTCATTTATTTGATTTTCTTCCAAATTTCTAAATTAGAATTCGAAGTTAACTCTGCTGATTATGCCTTTTTAAAGAGAATTTTTAAGTTCGTTATGGGTTTTCTTCCAAAAATAATTATGATTGTGAAATGTGCCGTTTCTAATACTAGTATATTTTGACGATCATGTAATTTACTCCTTGTTCGTGTTCGATTAAAGTGGCATTTTGATAAAAAGATTGAGCACTATATAAGTCGTCATCTATTCAAGAGAGAAGTAATAAGTAATATCCTTTGAATCTCCTTGTCGGAATAGAGAATGAAAATGGACCATATATAACAGTTGTGGTTGATTCGAAGATGTTTCGCGGCGAAGCAAATTCTTCTATCGTGCTATATTTCCAATGTTGTTATAAATGTACAAGTTCATACTTTCTCTGTTCACTTTTACTTGTCCTGATTTGACTTGATACATTCCTTAAGAAACAATAATTTTGATTTTTGATATGGTTTGAAATTCAAAATTTTGTATTACTGAATTAAAAGTATATACCCTTTGTAAATATTCTTTGATTTGATGAATAGCTGAATTTTGAAGAATAAAGATTTATTTGATGCTAGAATTTGAAACTAAAATTTATTAGTAGTTGTTTTTGTGGGTGTGACTGAAATTTGTTGGAAACACTTTCATGGCATTATATCAAAAGGCATATATTTAAACTTGGATTAAGCTGATAATTAATCATTTCAATTTTGAAATATGTACATCTAAATATTTTAATTTGATCTCAACTAGCAATTAAATACTCTAACTCGTCCCCATTATGCCTCGTGGATATAATGCTGGATATAATGCTAACGTCACACGTAAATTTTGAAGGTATTCAAATGATCATTTTGTAAGTTGGAGTATTCAACTAATAAAATAGAGACGAGTTGAGATGTCTTTGTGCCTAAATGTATATACTCATAATTAAATAATATTTATTTGCCGGCTGAGGTCATGCTTGAATATTTATTTATGTGTATTATATTTTCAAAGGGTATTTCCGTTAATATTGATTGTTTTAAGGGCAAAATGATATCATATCTCTTTCCTTTATATTACGGTTATGCCAAACAAGAGATCTGTTCACATTCCCACTCAGATGGTAAGCCAAAAGTCTAAAATTAATCTTTGGATAAATTTATATCGATCAAACATGATATAAATTTAGTACAAAATTTAATCATGGAATATTTTAATCTATTTCGCGTATCAAACGACCACTAAATGTATAGATGTATATAATAGCCACGTTTCCTTATCCTTGTCGGATTCCAATTGGTATCATGTCGTTTGAGTTATATAAGGGTAATATTGTCACAAGTGTACAAGTCCTTAGGATCGTTGATAAGCATAATTTTGGACTAATTTATTCCATCTCCAAATTAATTTATCTTACCTAAAAGATAGAATAAAATAATCTCAATTTAAATTGGATAACATGATATGTCTCAGAATTAAGTATGGAATAAAATTTATATTGTATCTAATAGTCGATTATGATCCTGTTTCGTGGATAAGATGACATATCTAGTAGTCGAGAATGGATCATATATAATAATTGTAATTGATTCGAGGATTTTTTGTGGAGAAGCAAACTCTTCTATCGTGTTATATTCATGAACACCACACCATTCATCATTGGTGTAAGTAGTATTATTTATTCCTACAATAATAACTTCATACTAAGGGAAATTTTACAAGTGAAGTATGAGGAGGGTAAAATGTATGAGTATAACTTACCACTACTAGGACGTAAGATTATTTATTACTTCCTCCGTCTATCTTTAGTTGTCACTATACTAAAAATAGATATTCAACAATACTTGTCCAATTTAAAAAATCAATGGATAATTTATCCTTTTGTGTACTATTAATTACCTAATATATTTCCCAAAACATTATATTTATTATATTCAAAGGGTAATATAGTAAAGCTACCTTATTATTTATTGTTTTTAACATGTGTGTCAAGTTAATAGTAGACAACTATGATTGGACGGAGGGAGTACTAACACAAAACAAAAAGATGTACTCCCTCCATTTCTAAATAAATATTCCTTTTGATTTGGGCACACCCTTTAATAAACTACTCATTCCTAGAAAATTAAATATAACTTTACCAATTTACCCTTAATTAAATTTTGTCTCTTTCCAAGTCGACATTAATTATTATATTTAAACTCTCAAAGGGTATATTAGAAAGATTACGATCAAAATATCCTTCAAAGCTTAAACATACACTTATTTAACAATAAAATCACAAACTAAAAGGAACACTTATAAACGAATAGAGTGAGTATATCCATTTGAACTAAGTAGGCGTTTGGCCATGAATATTATTCACAATATTTCGGAATACGTTTTTACTTTATTCTGGAATACTTGTTTGGCTATAAATATTCCAAAATACGTTTTCACTATTTTTGAAATTTTGAAAAATATCTCAAGAGGTATTTTCACTATTTTTGGATTCACTTTTACACTTTTTAATTTATATATTTTTTCAAAAAAAATCTCAATTTTTTATTTTTATGAAATAACCCAATTTTCATAAAGCTCTAAATTTTTTAAATTTATTTTCACTTTTTATATTTTTAACTTTAAAAATACCCATTTCTAAAATATTATGGTCAAACATAACTCCAACTCTATTTTCAACTTTAAAAATATGAAAGTAAATTGTATTTTCTTGATTTTCGTGGCCAAACGGGTTATAAGTAATAAAGTAAAGTACTTAGGATCTTTGAAAATTTCTTGAATCATAATTTTTGAGTCAAAAAGATGAAGCAGAAAGTGTAGGGTCTATTTAATCAGTCTTCTTTTTGTCCATTTTGATATTGACAAGATCTACACTCTCATAATCACTACTATAATTTCACTCTCACTGTTATACCCCCCACATGCCTATAATGGAGTATGAAAGAATTGACAAGAAAAATTTACAGGTAAAAAATTTGACATTGTTAGCTTTGTTAATCTTGAAAAATTAGTGATAATGTTGTAAATGTACAAATATTGATGCATTATGTGCTACTGCTTTGTTGTTAATTTGCTTATGTACTCACTTAGTGACTCGAACTCACAACCTCGGTGGTGGGAGGTGGAGGGATGAGGCCACGAGGGTGTTTATCATCCGAGCAACCTTTTTTGATCTGAGCTTTTTTCTTTAACTCATACCCTTTTTTGCTTCTTGGTGACTCGAACCCACAACCTCGGGATTAAAAGTGGAGGATGTTTACTATTCGAGCAACTCTTTTGTGATCTGAGTTTTTTTAGCTCCCACCCTTTATGATTCTTGGTGACTCGAACCCACAACCAAAGGTGGAGGTAGATGTGCTTACCGTCCGAGCAACCCCTTTTGTGATCTGGGTTGAAATTGCAAAAAAGATAGCTTTTTTTTTCTTTCTCCAATGTGGGTTTTAGTTATCAAGGCAAATTTTAGATTGTGAGCTTGAGAATCTTGGAGAGTGAGTGACAATGGAGTAAGAGCACAAACACTGATGCATTATGTCTACTGTTTAGTTACTAATTTGTTTCTTTACTCACTTTGTGATCAGGTGGAGGGAGGTGGAGGGTGTTTACTATCCGAGCAACCTCTTTTGTGATCTAGCTTGTTAATCTTAAAGAATAAGTGATAATGTAGTAAAAGTACAAACCCTGATGCATTATGTACTACTGCTTCGTTGTTAATTTTCTTGCTTATTTACTCAATTTGTGATCTGGGTTGTAAGCAAAATTTGAGATTTTGAGCTAGAGAATCAGTAATAATGGAGTAAAAGTACAAACCTTGATGCATTATGTACTACTGCGTAGTTCTTTATATGCTTTGTGATCTGGGTTGTAAGCAAAAAAATTGGCTTTTTTCTTCTTTCTCCAGTGTGGCGTTTTATTGTCAAGGCAAAACTGACATTGTGAGCTTAAATCTTGGACAATGGAGTAAGAGTACAAACACTGATGCATTATGTACTACTCCTGCTTAGTTGTTAATTTGCTTTGTGATATGAGTTGAAAGCAAAAAAGTTGTTTTTTTTTCTTTTCCCAATGTGGGTTTTTATTTTCAAAGGCAATGACATTGTGAGCTTGAATCTTGGACTAGGGAGTAAGAGTACAGACACAGATGCTCTGTGTACTGCTTAGATGTAAATTGTTTCTTTTTTTTTTTTTTAACCACTCACTAAGAGCTCTCGCCCTTTTGCTCCTTGGTGACTTGAGCCTACAACATCAGGTTTCGAGGTGGAGGGTGCTTACTATCCGAGCAAACCCCTTTGTGATCTGGTTTGAAAGCAAAAAACTTCGTTTTTTTTTTTTTCTATCCCTAATGTGGGTATGGATGTAGCAGTAGCTTGTCGGAACTCCAGAGTTTTTACTTGATCAGGATATGTGATGTATTTACTAGTTTTCAAGGCAAAATTGACATCGTGGGCTTGAATCTTGGAAATGGAGTAAGAGTACATACACTGATGAGCTATATACTGCTTAGTTTTTAATTTGCTTCTTTACTCACTTTATGGTATTGGTTCTTTTTCTTTTAACCTCTAGCTCCTACCCTCTTTGCTCCTTGGTGACTCGAACCGCAACCTTGATTGGAGGTGGAGGTGGAGGGTGTTTACCGTTCGAGCAATCCCTTTGTGATCCGGGTTGAAAGCAAAAAATTTTGCTTTTTTTTTTTTTTCATTCTTCGATGTTGGTTTTACTAGTTTTCAAGGCAAAGTTGAGATTGTGAGCTTGTTAATCTTAAAGAATCAGTGACAATGGAGTAGGAGTAAGAATACAAATACTGATGTGTTATGTACTGCTGCTTAGTTTTTAATTTTCTTCTTTATTCACTTTGTGATCAGAGTTAAAAGCAAATTCTTTTCACTTTTTCTCTTTCCCCAATGTAAGTTTTAGCTTTCAAGGCAAAAAAAGGGTAGAGAGAATGACATATGATGTTTCATTTTCATCACATTTGGGCTTTTCTCACATTAGCTGTTGTTTTATTGCTTCTTTACCCACTTTGGTTATCTGGATTGTAAGCAAAATTTGAGATTTTGAGCTAGAGAATTTTAATCAGTAAAAATGGAGTTACAGTACAAAGACTGATGCATTATGTACTACTCCTGTTTTATTGTTAATATGCTTTGTGATCTGAGTTGAAAGCAAAAAGTTTGCTTTTTTTTCTTTTCCCAATGTGGGTTTTTATTTTCAAAGGCAAAATTGACATTGTGAGCTTGAATCTTGGACAAAGGAGTAAGAGTACAAACACTGATGCATTATGTACTATTGCTTAATTGTTAGTACGTTTCTTTACTCACTTTGTGATATCCTTGGTGACTCGAGGCCGCAATCTTACGTTGGAAGTGGAGGGTGTTTACCATTCGAGCAACTTCTTTGTGATTTGAGTTTTTTTTAAGCTCCTACCCTTTTTGCTCTTCAGTGACTCGAACCCATAACCTCAGTATTGGAGGTGGAGGGTGCTAACTATCCGAACAACCCCTTAGTGATCTGGGTCGGGAAAAAAAAATATCTTTTTTGTTCTTTCCCCAATGTGGGTTTTTATTTTCAAGGCAAAATTGAGATTGTGAGCATGAGATTTTGCAGAGTGAGTGACAATGGAGTAAGAGTACAAACTCTGATGCATTATGTACTACTTAGTTGTTAATCTTCTCTCTTACATTACCAATTTTCAGAAACAAATTTTTTTTTTTCTTCTTTTCTCTCTTTTGATCTGAGTTGAAAGCAATTTTTTTCACTTTTCTCTTTCCCCAATGTGGGCTTTAGTTTTCAAGGCAAATAAAGGGTAGAGAGAACAATGCATTGACATTTCATTTTCATCACATTTGAGCTTTTCCCACTTTAGTTGTTGTTGGTTTTGTTTGTTTTTTTCCTACTTCTTACATTATTCTCCTTTTGTTTGAAAAAGAAATCAACCTTTGATAGCTATCACTTTCTGTGTAACCACATTTCTCACTTTAGGAACCCTTCCGTTTTTTTTTTTTTTTTATAGCTGTCTCCTAGGAAGCTGAGGTCTATGCTACTTGGAGCAGAAAAGAAGAAAAAACAAGAAGGAAGGGATGATATAGTAGAAGATCAAGAGCTTGAATCGGCTACTTTGTCCTTGAGATCCCATTTGCCTGAGGTCCATGACTCCGGTATAGTAATGCATTGACGTTTTGTATAGTCTCTTCGTTTCAATTTGTTTGTCTGGTTTTGACTTGACACAGAATTTAGGAAAATATAGAAGACTTTTGAAACTTGTGGTAGTCTCAACTAAAGATATACAAAATGTACCGAAATGTCCTTTAAACTTGTGGTCTTAAGGTGTCATGTGGAAAGTTGATACTAAGAGTTGTCAAAAAAGGAGACATTCTTTTTGAATGGACTAAAAAGGAAAGTAAGACAAGCAAATTGAAATGGAGGGAGTATTAAAAAATGAGATTTGTACTTAGGGGGGTATCTTTATTTCTTGCTTTAGTGCTTACGTTTTTAAATTAGACTGAATTTTTTTGTTCCTGAATATCAACTTCTTTCAGTTCTGTTAGTATCTAATTTCTAACTAGAAAGGGCGTAAAAAGTTGTAAAGATAGGCATGATCTGATATTGGCTTGTTTACACACTTTGTTAGTTTGAATGCAAGTACTTGTTTTTTGCTTACCAGGTTGTAATTTGGAGAATTGCAAAGATGTAAATGTTGTAAGTGTTGTTCCTGAGAGTTCGACTTCCTTAGCAGTTGATTCGTCAATGTCCTTGGAGATGACTAATGACATGAGAATCAAAGATCAATCTTTGGTCAGTACAAGAGTTAGGTCTCAAGATGACAGTGTTTTGGACTGTGATAGTGGAATCGATAGTCTTAGTACTATATCTCCGCTATTTGAATTTCAAAAGGCTGAGCGGGCCGCACAGAGAGGGCCCCTAGCTCATTTCTCAAAACCAGCCCCTTCCAAATGGGATGATGCGCAAAAATGGATAGCAAGCCCAACATCTAACAGGCCGAAGACTGGGCAGAGCAGTCAAGTTGTTGGATCCCGCAAGACTAGTCATTCTGGATATGGCTATCGGCAACAGTCTACGAAAGTTGTTGTTGAGGTTCCTGATCAAAAATTTGTTCCTTATGAGGAGCCTGTAGACACAAAACAGATAGACTCAGGCCAACCAAAGGACAGTGGAGGTCAGAAGTTTTTGAGTTGGGAGGCTGAGCCTCACCCAATTGCTGAATCATATGTGAAGCCAGTGCTCATGATTGAAAATTCCATCAGACAATCAGCAAGTAAGACTAATTCTGATGCACCATACCCTATCAACCAACACCTTGCATTGTAGCTTTAATCCCTTATGTGACTGAAAATGAATTTTATCTCCTCTTGATATAAATTGTGTCCAAGAATGAGAAATAGTAGTATTGCTAATTTCAGTTTTTTATAAAGATAGTGTAAGGCTGCGTACAATAGACCCTTGTGGTCCCTCCCTTCCCCACACCCCACGCATAGCGGGAGCTATAGTGCACCGGGCTGCCCTTTTTTTTCTTGTTATCATTTCTAGTTTGCATCCTGCAGACCTTCATTCTAGTTTGCATCCTACTGTGTGAAGCAAGTTCTATTTAGAGGTTGCAAAATTATATCAATAGTTGTCTCATTAGCATACAATTTTTAATGCTTGGGTTCCTCCATGCACTCAAGAGACATCTGTGTTCTCTTTTGGGATGGTTCACAGAATATTGTTTAGCCTAATAATTGCTGAGAGTATCAAAACAAATATAGATAATTGGAGTACTGATTAAAAAAAAAAACTTGATACTTGAAGCATTCAAATATTCTAGAAATTACTGACATCTTATTGAAAATGTAAAAGCCTGTGGTTTAGATTCTACATTTAATGGTTGACAGCAAGGTAGTACAATATGTTGCTCGGACTCTTCAAAATTGTCGAGGGGTGCATGTCGGATCCTTCAAAGTAGTGCATTTTTGAAGGATCTGACACCGTGCAGCGTCATTTTTGGAGAGTCAGAGCAACATGAAGATTTAGCTGGCCACACGGCTGAACATTTCTAGAAGTGCAAGTGCACCTCCTTATAGCTGTATTGTTTGCTTTTCATTATTATAAGTCTTCACATTAGGCTGACACACACATTTATTTTTCAAGTTATTTACATTAAGCTGATATATTTCTTATTTAAACTCTATCTCCCTTTTCTCAAAGTTTACTTCGCTTCTTAATTCTGCATTTCATGATTAAGCATATGCACAATGAATTATAAAGGGAAGTGTCTTTTAAGGGAAGTAGCTAATATTGGTGCCGAAAAAATAGCAAGACAAAATCTATAGGGAGGCAGAGTATTGTATCATTTAGTAAACATCCTTGCACTAGGTCCTTAATGTTACTAAAAGGTTCGAAGTTGCATGGAGTCATTCTTCATACTCTCAGTAATTGGAAAGTGAACGTAACTTTTGGACCTTTGGGTCCCGACTTTTATCTTCATGAGAATTGAAAATGCTCATTTTCAAATCAATCTTCAATTCATATTTCGTAAGTTAAGCCATCTCACTGATAATGGGGAAATATATTTTTTCTTCTTACTCTTGACTCGTGGGAACTTCCTTTGGAACCTACAATAACTATTTGAGCCAGCTAGACAACAAAGTATTGGCAAATACAACAACATGCCCAGTGTAATCCCACAAAGTGGGGTCTGGGGAGGGTAGAGTGTACACCAACCTTACCCCTACCTTGGAGGTAGAGAGGCTGTTAATGATTTTCTTCCATGTGATTTTACTATATTTAGTTGGTATTTTCTATAAGATGGAACTATAAAATCTTGCATTAGGGGAATGCCAAGAGACACTTGTAATAACCTAACAATTGTGGATGTGCTGGGGCACTCTAAGGTCTTAGAAGTACTGGATTAGTTATACAGATGTTCCTGTAAGGGACTTGTACACATGCTTAAACACAGATAACATGGAAGATTTGTTACACATATGAGTGTGCGGATAATTAAATGCTTCTATATACCAACTGTAATAGATCGATAGATGGATAGAGATATGAATATTTACCATAAGCATGGAACTTAAGCTTTATGGTGCCTTTACGTTTTACTTGAGTCATGATCGTCCACAATAAATTGTTGAAATATGATGAATTTTTGGATGCAAGATGATAAACGGTTGTATGTTTTTGCAGTAAATTTGAGTCGTCATGATTCGTCTGTTTCTATACATAGTGCAACTGTTATCCCCCCACCATCAACTGCTAGGTCAGTTTCGATGAGAGATATGGGCACAGAAATGACTCCAATTGCAAGCCAGGAACCTTCCAGGACAGGAACACCTGTGAGAGCAACAACTCCAACTCGCAGCCCAAGTTCTTCTCGGCCATCAACTCCAGGAGCTGCACCAGCTTCCTCCCCTTTTCGTCCTTCAAATGGCAATTTGGATGCTCGCACAAATGAGTTGTCTGACCAGGAATTGCAGACGAAAACTCGAAGAGAAATCATGGCACTTGGAACTAAACTTGGTAAAATGAATATAGCCGCCTGGGCTAGCAAAGATGGTGAGGATAGAAATGCATCCAGCTTGCTGAAAACTGATAAGCAAGACCAACCAAATACAACTGTCACTGAGGCACGTGCAGCTGCTTGGGAGGATGCAGAGAAAGCGAAGTACATTGCCAGGTAATTTCGAAATTAGAAATCTTATTTTAGCTCTTGAGCCTTTTGGTCACAGTTCAGAATATAGCTACGCCTACAAGTCAAGGTAGGTTATTCTTAAGATGCTCTTCATCCTCTGCTGCACTTTATTATTCATGGTGACTGGTGCTCTTTATGTATGCACTGGAGCATAATCTAATGAAACTTATTTATCCAAGGAGAGAAAAATAAGAACCAATAATTAGTTGATAAATTCTGATTCTCAACGGAAGCTTATGTCGGTTTTCTATTAAATTGATTCTTTCAATTTGCTACATAGTGTATGACTTGCTGGTTATCTTTCTCCAGGTTTAAACGAGAAGAAATCAAGATACAAGCATGGGAAAATCATCAACAAGCAAAGACAGAAGCTGAGATGAGGAAAATTGAGGTAATTATCTTTTGCGCGATCAAGTATCATGCTTCTAGTTCAGCCATCTTCACAGTACAAAATTCACTTCTAAAGCCTGCACCTGAAGTAGATGACTTGTAGTTTTTCTCTTTTGACCTTACATGTGTTTTTTTGTTTTGTGATTTAGTGCAAACTATTGAGACCAATAAGATTAGAATTGCTCTTCACATCCTTTTATGTCATTCTTTTGGATAAGTAATACTCCCTCCTTCCCAATTTATGTGGCAGGCACAAAGTTTAAGAAAGAAAGAAAAGAAGACTTTTGAAATTTGTGGGTCTAAAACAAACCTTAACATTTGTTTGGTTATAAATTATTTCATTAAGGGTAAAAGGAGAATTTTAAAGTTGAGTTGTTTCTACTTATAGAAAGAGGACATTCTTTTTGGTACGAACTAAGAAGGAAAGTGTGCCTCATAAATTTGGACAAAGAGTGTATTACGATGCAAAAGATTTGATGAAGTAATCATTCATTGATGTGGGAGAACTTCCTGTATTATACAAGTGGTGCACAAAAAGTAGAATATGCAAACAACGATATGGTTCTCTACGGAAGACACCCGATCCCACTTACATAATATTGTAATATTGTTTAAGCAACACTTCTTTGTTGCACTCATGCTGCATAGGGCTGTCTGTGTTTCTTTTCTTCCGTCCTTATTCTTTTTTTCTTCAACTCTTTGATCTTGTTGTACTCAATTAACACAAGCAGAGGTATGCGATTATGGAACGCATGATTTTAAACAAATTACTAGTTAAGCTTTGTTCTTTACAGCATTCAGGAGACTTTTGTCCACCTGATTACTTTTAAAACTCAATTTGGCTTCTTCTCTTTCGTTGTTTTCTTTTTTTCGAACTGCTTTTACTTGAGCCGAGGGGCTATTGAAAACAACCTCTCTAGCTCCCAAGGTAGGGGTAAGATCTGCGTACACACTATCCTACCTAGACCCCACTTGCGGGATTACACTGAGTATGTTGTTGTTGTTGATATGTACCTCTATTTATATTTGTTGTCTCTGGTTTCTGTCATGTATTCAGCTGCATTACATGTAACTGCCTACTCCTCTTAGTGGACTTGAGTTTGCATGAACAAGAAGCAATAACATTTCACTAAAAATCCTTATGTTTGAACGCGTTGATCAACAGGATCTGAACTTCTCAAACTAAACATTTTTGGCTTTCAGGTGGAGGTGGAAAAGAAGAAGGCGCGAGCACAAGACAAGCTAATGAACAAGCTAGCTGCGGTGAGGCACAAAGCCGAAGAGAAACTGGCAGCAGCAGACGCCAGGAGAAACAAACATGCTGCAAAAACAGAGAAGCAAGCAGAATACATTCGCAAAACTGGCCGTTTACCACGTTCATTTTCCTGCTGCCGCTGGTGCTTCTGAAGAGCTATAAATCACTATAAAATGCTCTGTATATTTTTGCTTTTTGAGTAGCTAGTATTGTGAAGTTGGAATCTGGCATTGTCTATGCTTGAAGCTCTTGTACAAACTCAACTGGTTGGCCACTTTACGTGTAATTGTTGATCAATGGAAGCTGAAATTCAGGCATTCTACTATGGCCAATTGTGATTTGATTAATGAAAGGTTCCTCCATGATATCAAAGCCTGCGTGGCTTATTACTTTGAAGTTCTTGTCCATGAATTTAGTAGTCGCGTAGTCTCTTATTCTATAATGTGTAGTATATTATTCTATAATGTGTAGTATATTATCTGTTGCTTCATTTGCTTTGTATTTTGCTGGTCATATTGTCTTGATACCTTGCTTCTGTGACTTTTCTTTTGACCCGAGGGTATCGCCGAAATAACCTCTCTACATTCTACTGTTTCTCGACTCCACTTATGGGATTATACTGGGTTTGTTGTTATTTCTATCTTTGTTGAAGTTTGGATCTTTTAATTGTTATAACCTAACAAAGATTGTGGCTTGACCTAAAGTTGTAAAAAAGATCTTGCCTGATCATAATTTGATTATATGTGCAAGGGTCATTTGCACTTTTGTCCCTATTTTGTGTTGGTCTTTAATTTATGACCCTTATGACTAATTTGGTGCATAAGTTTATATTTGGTATCATTGCCGTAATACTCCACATATTCGAGCATGATTTCAATTTCTAAAGAACTTACATTCTACTAGGCAGTAAACATAAGTTCGCTTGGTAAAGAGCAAAAATTAAAGACCAGTACATTTGAAGAACAAAACGTTCTTGTGGCAAGGCAAGTCTCCATCCATCAGAAGTTCTAACAGTCCGTCAAGACTTGTGAGCACTTAGTCCCAAAGTCGTTAGGACTTGTGGCAAGGCAGTCTACGTCCATGCATCAGAAGTTCTGACAGTCCATCAAGACTTGTGAACAATTAGTCCCAAAGTCGTTAGGACTTGTGACAAGACAAATGTTTGCGCGTCCATCAAAGGTAGAGAGGTTGTTTCCGATAGAGCTTTGGCTCATGGGAAACCAGTCTAAAGCAGTCCAAAAAAAGGCAAGGGAAGTGAAAGCATAACAAAACATACTGAGCAGCAACTGCAAAGGCACTTTCTCTAAACACTAAAAAGTTACATACAGTCATGCCCTTTTGGACAGACCTAACCCCCAGCAACTAAAAAGTTTACATACAGTCATGACCCTTACGGGCAGACCTAACCCCCACCAACTAGCTGGTGGAAAATTATCCATCCAGTCACAAAGTTTAAATACATGAGAAAAAAAGTTTCTACTAGTACAAAGGGCAAGAAAAAAAACCTGTTTCCCTACTTAAACCTGCTCATTAAACCTAAAAAGAGCTCACTGTTGTATAAAAAACAAATGCAGCTTGTCACTTATGAGAGACAACACCCAGCTTCTTTGCAAAATCGTCCTCATCATCATCCAAGAATTCATCATCAGGGTCACCTTCGTCGAAGTTGAAGTCTTCACCTTCAACCGGCTCATAGCCAAGACCGCCTGCTCCTTCCACAACCATCTCTTCTACAGCTGGTTTTGTTTCTTGTGGACCATTACTATCACCTGATACAAGCTTAGATTCTTCCTTCTGAATAGGAAGGCCAGACGCATTCTTGGTGACAGCGGAAGGAAAATCCACATTCCTTGCAGGCATGGAAGTCCTCTCCTTTCTTTCACATTGATCGTCTTCACTCCCACCGGATGACATGCCACCTCCACCCCCTCTTTTCCTCTTCAGAATCTCTTTTAAAGGTATTGGTCTTTCAAATGATAGATCCTCCCTGCTATCAAGCTTTTGGAACTTCCGTTTTCCCAGGTATTGTTGCTCATTGCTCTCAGCAGTTTTCCTACCTTTAAGTTCTGCGAGACTTTTAGGACGTAGGAAGTCAGAATTATTGTCATTTATTACATCTCTTCTTTGACGAGGAACTCTGTTATTTCTGCCATCATTATTGAGATCCTCTGGCAATCTTCCCTTTATTCTGTCTCGGGGCCTTCCTTGATAAGAGTACAGCTGTGGCCTTTCTGAAGTCAACCTGCCACGGTCTCTCCTCCTATCCATTTCCCTATCCAACCGTAATTCAGCCCTATCAGCTGGAGAAGATGACCTGACTGGAGGCTTTATTCTTCCGCGAAGGCGACCACTAAGAGAACTATCATGTGAAGGTAAATAGCGTGCATCCCTCCTAGAGCTCCTGTTGGCTCGACCTTCAAAATGCTTTTCACTTGAAAAGTCACGATCAACGATAGATTTCAAACCATTACCCCTCCTATGCCTCGATAACCGATGTCTCAGATCTGACATTTCAACACGTTCGGGGCTATCTACTCTACCATAGTATCTCCTTTCAAGATGAGCTGATCGTTCTGGTATTCTCGCAGAAGAAGCTATATGCTGCTCCCAAGCATGGCGACCCTGAAGCCTGTCATATCCACGCACATCGCGGTATATATCTCGCTCAATATCTGCCACTGAATCATAATCAGCAGAATCGCGCATGTCATATTCATGTCTCCTCCCATTGTCCCTTGTTCCACCATAATGATCTTCATCATGATAATAATCTGAACCTCTGAGCTCATCATCCACAAGAACATCAAAACCAGGAGAAGGCTCCCTTGAAATTCCATCATCCTTGTATTGCATGCTGCTGTGATCGTCAATCCCAATGGGCTGCTGCATTCTGTTGGGGACACTGAGAGGATTGACACTGGTTGGAGGAGTAATTGTTGGCTTGTACCTGGAATCTTCTCTGTTTATGACAGAATTTGGTGGTAGTACCTTCTCATCAAAGGTATTAACTTTCTTATTCAAATGAATTTCCAGTTTCCTCGTGGGTGGTTTAGGCAGTTCACCAGGCGTCTGAGTATTTGTATCTGAAAGCTCCTTGCCTTGTACAGACTTTTCAACCCTACCAAATACCTTTTTAACAGTTGAAGTATCACTAGATGCCGTAGACACCGGAGGTTGTGCAGGTTTGTTAGGAAAAAAGCTTGTTGCATGCATGAATGTGCAGTAATCACCGTTTCGACAAATTCCTTGCTGGAAGAATAAGCAGGGCACACTTTGTTTACTAGAAGCATATGGAACCTGTAGCATAGGTGCAACAGGCATCATAGGAGCTATAGAATATCCCATAGCAGTTGGAACTTGAGCTTCCAAAAATCCATCAAGAGGCTGCAGGGAAAAGATTAATAGTCAATTGAATGGCTAACTTGCAAATACAGAACAATATACATCTGCTAGTAAAAGAAGAAACTCTACATGTGCTAGTAAAAGAAGAAACTCTACATGTACATGACGACAAGAATCTTTGCATATTTATAGCATGGAGGTGATAAGAATCTAGGGCAGTTTGAGAAAGAAATAACTCACAGGGTGTCGGAATGCACACACAGGGTTTAAGCAGTTTCCGTTCAACCAGTACCAGCAATCCCTTGGATTCAGCCGAGCCATGTCACTATGGCGGTACTCGCACTCGCTTCCCTGTTAACGAAAAAATTGAAGCATCAATAGAAGTCATCTAGATCAATAGATGTAAATTAGTTCATTAAGGATCGTTTCATTCGTATGCAAAGTTATGCCAGGATTATAAAGCACAGCTGTAATATTGGGATTAATAATCCCTGGATTATTAAATGCATATACATTTTTTGGTGAACGTTTGGTTCATTGCATAGTAAAAGAGATTATAAGGTGTATAACGCAAAACATGTGTGTGGTTTTAAGTTGGATAAAGTTCTGTTTACATTTTTACCCTTATCTTTAAGCAAATAAGGAAATAGTAAAAAGGTAACCAAGGATAATTTGGTCCTTTAGGTGTTTTGTCCAGGGTTTGCTAATCACGGAATTAGAATCCATGTTGAATCCGTATAAAATAATCCTGGTCTTGCTTATATTGGAAACAAAAATCCAACCAAACGTGGGATTAAATAATCCCGAATTTATTACCGAGATTATTCTTCTAATCCTTGTAACCTACGGCCCCTTAGAACATTATATAGTGCGGAGAAATCCAAATATGTGTTCACACACAAAGGAATATAGATCCTGCAATAAAGAAGATGATAAAGGCATTTGTACACAACTGAGTTTCTCAAACAGTTACGACAAGAGAAATAAATGAGAAACAATTTCGTTAGTTGCACGTGTTGCATGGATTAACTTTGTCTAACATGATAAGGGGGAATACACATACACACAGCCGATAGATTCAAATGCAAAACCAACATCCCGACAAAGAAGATAAAGACAAATGTGATTGCCCGTGATCTGTATAGCATTAATGCACTTTTTGTCGGAATCAAAGATGCAGCATTAATACACTTTTTGTCGGAATCAAAGATGCCACCTTAAGATTGCTCCAAGATTGACTAAATCCAGTTCGATAAAACCATCACAAAAGCGACAGAAACAAAACAAAATCGTATTAAAAGAAACAATCAAGCTCATAATACCTAGCAGAAACCTAAACATTCCAGCAGAAGGTCAATCATGCCATGTAATAGATAGTCTTACGATCACTAACCAGACAAATGTGATTGCCAGTATAGCATTATACATGATTGTAGGGCATAAACCAATGCACTTTTTGTCGGAATTAAAGTAACCAAATTAAATTTGCTCCATGATTGACTAAATACAGTGAAACAAAACCATCATAAGCAACAAAAACAAACCACTTCCTATTAAAAGAAACAATCAAGCACATAATACCTAGCGGAAACCTAAACATTCCAGCAGAAGGTCAATCATGCCATGTAATAAATGGCTTCCCGATCGCCAACCACACACGCAAAGCAGAAATATAAAATAAAGAGCTAAGCCAGTAACAGATGACGTCTTGAAAAGAATCAATAGTTTGCACAAAACTATGGACAAGCTTCAGACAGTTTTTACTGGGAGACCTATAGGTATATACCTTAAAGCCTTCCTCTCAAAAAGAAGTTGCTACATCAAATTATTCAACAACAACAAACCCAGTGTAATCCCACAAGTGAGGTCTGGAGAGGGTAGAGTGTATGCAGACCTTACCCCTACCTCTTAGAGACAGAGAAGTTGTTTTCGATACACCCTCGGGAGTTGCTATTTCAAATTCAACAACAACAACAACAAACCCAGTGTAATCCCACAAGTGGATTCTAGAGAGGGTATAGCGTATGTAGACCTCCTACCTCGTAGAGACAGAGAGGTTGTTTTCAATACACCCTCGGGAGTTGCTACATCAAATTCAACAACAACAACAACAAACCCAGTGTAATCCCACAAGTAGGTTCTAGAGAGAGTAGAACATATGCAGACCTTACCCCTACCTCGTTGAGACAGAGAGGCTGTTTTCGATAGACCCTCGGGAGTTGCTACATCATATTCAACAACAACAACAACAAATGCCATGAGATCCCATAAGTGGGGTCTACGGTAGAATGTACCCAGACCTTACCCCTACCTCTACCTCATAGAGACAGAGAGGTTGTTTACGATCGATCCTCACGAGTTTCCACATCAAATTCACTTTTAAAAAAATAAATAAATCAAGATTATCTATCTGACATCAAGAATCTTTTAAACTCTAAACTGAAAAAAATCATGAAATAGTTCCTCATTCTTCCAAAAGAAAAACCACAGCTGCCAAACCAAAGAGTTTATTGATAACACACACAAAAAAAATCAAGATTATCTATCTGACATCAAGAATCTTTTAAACTCTAAACTGAAAAAAAATCATGAAATAGTTCCTCATTCTTCCAAGAGCACAACCACAGCTGCCAAACCAAAGAGTTTACTGATAACACAAAAAAAAATCATGAAATAGTTCCTCATTCTACCAAAAGAAAAACCATAGCCGCCAAAACAAAGGGTTCACAGATAACACACACACACACAAAATAAAATCTTGAAATTAACCAAAAAACAAAAGATTAAAAACACAATCTTTATCACTTGCAAAACAGAACAAATCAAAAAAAATATCATGAAATAGTACTACATTCCTACTGATAAAAATAAAAACCACAGCTACCAAAACAAAGGGTTTACATATACCACAAAAGAAAAAATCATCTTGAAATTAACCAATTTTTTTTTTGATAACCGTGTCCGAGCCAGCTTTCGCACACCTCGACTAAATCAACAGGATATCTGCCACCTCCCACCACCAACACAACAGATATCAGGTAACTCCGTCCACTAAAAAAAAACAATCTTTATCACTTCCAACACAGATCAAATCAACAAAAAAAATCAAGAAAAACAATAAAGGGCATCAAATTCAACTACTTCTAAAAATAAAATTCAAGAATTGGACCTTTTTGCATGTAAATGGAGAAGCAAGAAAATAGACACAATCAGTATTTCCCTTAAGAGCTTCTTCTTCTTCAGCTGATAAAGAAACCATTTCCATTGCCATTTCCATTGCCGGTGCCGGAACCGCCGTCGAGGGCGGCGGTGGTGGTGGTGGTGGCATAGAGCCAACCATAATTGATGTGGGTTTTCTCACTTTTGCAAGAATCTTGAATGGTGGATCTAGGAGTTCTTGTATACAATGTGTGTATATCACATATATATATATGGTGTATATCTGTGAAGAGGAAGTGATACTGATAGTGTGAAGTGAAGAGAAGAGAGGCTTCAAGTATTTAAGTTTATTTGCCTCTTTTTGCTTCTCTCTTGTTACCATCGCTTTTGTCATTTTTGTACAACCGTTACACTTGTTTTCAATTTTATTTTATTTTTTTTTATAAAGTTTAGAGTGTATCGAAAATAATCTTTAGTTGTGCTGTAGTAGTAAAGTTTACGTACACTTTATGTTACTTTTTATTTTATGAGTTTATGGTCTATCGAAAATAATGTCTATATCTGAGATAGTAATAAGGTTTACGTACACTTTATGTTGCTTCTTGTTACTATCGCTTTTGTCATTTTTGTACTTACGTTACACTTCTTTGTTAGATTGTGAGTGTATCGAAAATAATGTTTTTACTTTTGACGTAGCGATAAGGTTTACGTACATTTTATGTTACTTATTTTCCTGAGTTTAGAGTTTATAAAAAATAATGTCTTTCTGAGGTGGCGATAAGATTTACGTATACTTTATGTTATTTTTTATTTTATGAGCTTAGGGTCTATCGAAAATAATGTCTTTAGGAGTCGTTTGGTTGGGATCCAACTATCCCGGAATAACTAATCCCGGGATAAGTTATCCCACAATATATGTGGGATAACTTATCCCATCACTAAGGCAAAAGTGATGGGATAAATAATCCAATCCCTCACACCAAACGCCCACTTAAAAGACACCAAAATTTTATCCCATTACTATTTTCTCTAATACCTCACACCAAACGACCCCTTAGTTCTGAGGTAGTGATAGGTTTACGTACGTTTTATGTTCCTTTTGTTCATGAGTTTAGGGTCTATCAAAAATAATGTCTTTAGTTCTGAGGTAGTGATAGCTTTACATATGTTTTATGTTCCTTTTGTTCATGAATTTAGGGTCTATCTAAAATAATGCCTTTAGTTCTGAGGTAGCAATAAGATTTACGTACGCTTTATGTTCTTTTTGTTCATGAGTAGGGTCTATCAAAAATAATATCTTTATTTTTGAGGCAGCAATAAGGTTTACGTACACTTTATAATGTTACTTTTTCTTTTCTGAGTTTAGGATCTATCGAAAATAATGTGTTTATTTCTGAAGTAGCGATAAGGTCTACGAACACTTTATGTTACTTTTTCTTTTCTGAGTTTAGGATCTATCAAAAATAATGTGTTTATTTCTGAGGTAGCGATAAGGTTTACGTACATTTTATGTTACTTTTTTTTTAGTTTAGGGTCTATCGAAAATAATGTCTTTAGTTTTAAGAGTAGCGATAAAGTTTACTTATACTTTATGTTATTTTTTCTTTTATGGATTTGTAGGGTTTATCAAAAATAATGTATTTATTTCTGAGGTAACGATAAGATTTACCTATACTTTATGTTATTTTTTCTTTTATGAGTTTATGTGAAGAGAAGAGAAAGAGGGGCTTTAAGTACTTATGTTTATTTTCCTCTTTTGCTTCTTGTTACTATCGCTTTTGTCATTTTTGTACATCCGTTACACTTCTTTGTTAGATTGTTTTCAACTTTTTTTTTAAATTTAGAGTGTATCGAAAATAATGTCTTTATCTTTGAGGTAGCGATACGGTTTACAACAACAACAATATATTTAGTGTATTCCCACAAAGTAGGATCTGATGAGGATATATGGAGTATGCACAGTCCATACCTCTACTTAAGAGGTGATGTAGAGAGACTGTTTCTGATAGCCCTCGACTCAAAACAAAAGCAGTCGTAATAGAAGTACAAGAAGGTAGCGATACGATTTACACACATTTTATCTTTAATTTTTGTTAGATTGCTTTGAATTTTTTTTCTTTTTTGAAGTTTAGGGTCAATCCAAAGTAAAGTCTTTACTTCTGAGATAGGAGTAAGATTTATGTATACACTATATTTGTTAGACTCTACGTTGTGGAACTATATCAATCGTTGGAAGAATTTTACGATAAAATTAATAATTTTTTAGTTGTCTTTATAATATTCATATTGTTTTTTATGGTAAATTCGTACTTATTTTATTTATATGGATTTTAATATTATTACGTTCGATATCTTTATTTTGTTCTAACAGTGAGATAAAGAATAGATTTGATCGGAGAAGAGTCTGATTTGATAATTTATTTATGTCCTATTTGATCCTGATTCGACTTGACCGAATTAGAATTTTACTTAGTGGAATTAAAATATCGAAAAACAATCATATAAAAGATAAAAAAGAATTAATATATAATGAGAACTCTTAAACTCTTTTTATAATTGATTGAGCATGTCTAAATTTCGATTGACTTTATTGTTTAGTTGTTAGACTCTCTCTCCTTTCATCATTTACTCTTCTCCCTTGCGTCACACTAATTCTAGACGGTAAAAGCTTATCCGCACCCGGTGTATACATCAAATTAGTGTAATTTATTATGGTTAAGTGATTAAATGAAGTAAAATACATGTTAGTTAATCATGGTTAAGTAACATAAACTCTAAATTCGAACACATGGCATGCATATATTGGCTTGGTGTATACGTCGGGTGTATGTAAGTTTTACTCGATTCTAGATCCACTTAAGCGCTTGACATGCATTTAGGTTAAAACATGTTCTTCAACTACGTATCAGTCGATACTCTTTGTAGAAGTGTGGTTCTGTCATTCTGATCAAAGGTTACGGTGAAATATTAAATAGTCCTTCGTACTCAATAAGAAATCTCGTATTTAAATTTAATAATAACTTGTCTTACTCCAAATAAATTTTTTAACACAAAATTTAAATTAGTCTAACGTCAAAATGAATACATACACCAAATAAAAAAGCAGAGAAATACTTTCGAGCTTTCTCACTTAGAAGACAAACAGTGAACATATGGCGATGTTTCAACTTCCAATAGTTATTTGCATAAACAAGATTGTAAACAAATAGACTAAAACACATCTAAACTATCGCGTTTTCATGAGTTTTTATCTCAAATATCCGGTGGTTACGTACTTAAATATTACCATAACGTAACGCGCAAGACTTTACCATGCCTTGAACATATCCTTAACAGAATAATGGTACTGATTTTCATACAGGTGTTGCATGACTGTCATCAGCTCATGTCATGAGATGTTTGGGCTCTTTGTATTCAAACACAGCTCGATGTTATATAAGTTGGTCAAATATTTGAAATCAATCAACAATAAATGTATGGAGGCTTTTAAAAATCATCCACATGGCATATACAACGACTAACTGAGATGACTACTTTTAACTTTTTTTACTTCTAGTTTTCTTTTATTTCCTTCAAATATATCTATCTCTTCTTCATTTGTGAATTTTTTGTTTGGTATGGTCCTGTATTTTCTACTCAATCAAAGGCGGTAATTCTTAACTTGAAAAAGAATAAAATGAAACTTGAGAGTGAATTGACAGAGGGGAAGAATTTGGAGATATTCTTATTTTAGTACTCCCTCCGTCCCAATTTATATGATGTAGTTTGACTTGACATAAAGTTTAAGAAAGAAAGGAAGATTTTTGAAACTTGTGGTCCAAAATAAGTCATAGATGTTTGTGTGGTTGTAAATCATTTCATTAAGGGTAAAGTTAAATTGTTACTAAATATATAAATGTGTTATTCTTTTTTAGACGGACTAAAAAGAAAAGTGTGTCATATAAATTGGGACAGAGGGAGTATATGTTTTAATGTGTCCCTTTGGAACCTTGTGTAATCTTGAATCTTATTTATGTAATATATATATATATATATATAATAGAATTAGTGAATCCAAAGTGAAAGGAGTCATTCACAAGCTTTTCGGAATATTTGTACATATTCTCCAAGTTCATTATTCCTTCCATTTATAGTTATAGGCATAGCCTTGTGCAATCTTGAATCTTGTTTATGTAATATGAAATTAGTGAATTTGTGTAATCTATTTCAATGAAATCTTATTTTGTGTAATTATGCCTATTTCAATTGATTTTCTCCCAATTGAAAGAAGTCATTCACAAGTTTTTTGTAACACTTATAGACGTTCTTCAAGCTCATTATATTCTTTCCATTTTTAGGTCTACCTAGTACTGTCCTAATAGGCTCGATGACACGCCTATTATTGAACCAAAACGCATATTGTGAACTTGTGTTTTGTCTTGTATATTTCTTCTTATACTCTAATCTAATGTGAAATTTGCTTAAAGTGTTGTATGCATTGCTTCGAAAGCTTGTGAAATTTAGAAGCATTTAAGATTTTCTATTTAACTTGCCCTCATCAGCATGCTCTTCGTCGTGTTTATATTTAGAAGCATTTAAGATTTTCTATATATATGTATATATATATTTGTAAAAGAATTATCCTATATGATAGGTGTTTATATATTGTTGAAATATATTTTGAGTTAACCTTGTGTCATAAACTCAATTTTGACATGCTCTATGGGATGAATAGTTACACAGAGTATACTTTGCACCTACAAGGTCATTCTCCTTATAGCTACAGCATATTCACACTTGGGTATTTACATTACATCAATTAATACATTTTATGTATTTGTATATATACAAACTCTAAATACTTAATTATGGTTAATTAATATGCATTTTCTTCTTGGGTTAAGAGCGTATTGAAAACAATTTCTCTATCTCTGAGGTAAGAGTAAGCCTGTTCACCCACTCTACTCTCAGACTTCACTTTGTGGGACTACATTAGGTTGTTGTTTGGTTAAGTATCATGCATTTTCACCTCGAAAAAACTTCTCTTTTGACCTGAAAATCTACCGGAAGTAGTCTCTCTACCTCCATAAAGATAACAGTATCTCACACTTCTCAGAATTTACTTGTAAAATTACACTCGATTTATTGTTGTTGCTATAATAAGTTTACATATGATTTGATGTAAACATCAATGGCGAAACTAGAACTTTAACTAAGAGGTTCAAAATATGAAGAAGTACACACATAAGAAGTCGAAAGGGATTCCCTCGACCCTACTGGCTCCGCCCCAAATAAACGTATAAAGAAGTCGAAGGAGCTTTAACAACAACAACATACACCGTGAAATCCCACAAGTGAAGTCTGAAAGGGGTACAATGTACGCAGAACTTACCCTTACCTCGAGGAGGTAGATAGGCTATTTTCGAAAAGACCCTTGACTCAAGTGCAAAACTATTTTTCTGTTGCCGGCGTTCGAACTCGGTGTTCTCCTTCAATTTCAGTTAGACTTAGCTAGTGCTACAATGGATTCAATTAGAAAAGTAGTCTGATGCACTAAAGCTGACGCTATGCGCGAAGTCCCAGAAAAGTCCAAGAAAAGACCGAATCATAAAGATTTATTGTACGCAATCTTACCTTACATTTGTGCAAGAGGGTGTTTCCACGGCTTGGATCTATAACCTCTCAATTACATAAAGACAACGTTATCCGTTACTCAGGCTGATGTAATTTTTCATCGAAGATTCTCCTCGACCCTACCTAACTCCGCCCACGATAAAACACCCAATTCCACTCCTTTATTTTCCAAAACAAGACAAACCACACTACCACATCATCTTTTCACAAGAACAATACACACACTCAACAATCTCACCAACCTTTCTCTCCTTCCCATCTTCCCAACACTTAAACCCTACCACACACTGCCAAAACCTCAGAAAAAAAACAAGAAAACCCACCGCCGTAAACCTCCCATCACCACCATGAACTCCACTATAACTATCTCCCGTCCCTCCATTTTCACTATTCCAAAAATTGCTGCTAAAACTTTTACCAGAAGAAGACTTGTTCTCAAAGCCTCCTCCATCAATGCCAATTCTAAGCCAAACCCATTAATCTCCACCCTCAAATACACCGGAATCACCGCCATCATCTTCTCCGCCATCGCCTTAAAGAAGTTCCCGGCAAGAGCTGAAACCCCACAAATTGCTCTAACAGAACAAGAAATTCAAGAAAATCAAGAAAGTTCCTCAAATTCACCACTGACCCAGTTCTTGGAATCGAATGTTGAAGCAATTGATGCGCTAAAGAATCTCCTTAAGGAGAAGTTAGAATCCGGGGAGGATGAAGAGAGTTTGAAGATACTGAGAAAGTTGTTGTCAGCTCAACCTGAGAATGCAGAATGGAAGTTCTTGGCCGCGAGGTTTTTGAATGAAATGGGAAGGATTCAAGAATCGAGGGACGTATTCGAGGAGATACTATCGAGTAATCCTTTATCATTCGAGGCTTTATTTGAGAATGCATTGTTAATGGATAGGTGTGGTGAGGGAGTGAATGTGATTAAGCGGTTAGAGGACGCGTTGAAGTTAGCTGAGGATGAGGGGAAAGTGAAGGAATGTAGGGATATTCGGTTTATAATAGCACAAGTACAGTTCTTGCAGAAGAATATTGACGAGGCGTTGAGGAGTTATGATGAGCTTGAGAAAGAGGATCCTAAAGATTTTCGGTCATATTTTTGTAAAGGAATGATTTATAGTTTGCTTGATAGGAATAAAGAAGCTAGAGAGCAATTCGCGAAGTATAGGGAGCTTTCGCCTAGGAAATTTGAGGTGGAAGGTTATTTGAGGACGGCTTTGTCACGGATGAAGCTCTTTGGAACTGATGAAAAAGAGAGTTGAATTCGATGAAATGGAGTTGTAAGGCTTAAGCAGCAAATCAAATTTTCGAGGAAGGTGGAAGCTTTTAACTTTGGTATACTTTACGTATTCTTGAATTATGTCGAATATAAGATGAAGATAGATTAGAAAATGAAATAAAAGAATGATTGTCATAGTCTAGTTGCATACTAGACGGATTCTTATATGGATCTCGAATGATTTCTGCTTAGGTTCTTGACTTACAATTAAATCAATTTAGATTACTTGCATTCTCATGGCATGTTGTTTCTTTTTATCCTTATGAAGGAGCAAGTTCAGCAGGAAAGTTTTATGCTTTATTTTGTTTTGCTAATGATGAGTATGCTTTAGTTGATCTATGTTGATGTATATGAAATGATCAAACTTTTATACCAAGGGTGTGACCATTGATGAAGTTGGAACGAATACCATGGCAGAACAGAATTTGAATCCCAGTAGAAAGTAAACAGTTATGTGATTTATTCCCTTTCGGACAGGATTACTAGTACCTGTAACGGTGTAAGGATGCAGGTACCATAGAATAGTGGATGTGTGCACAAAGTAGGTTAGAGCCATTATTATCAGGAAAACATAGGATTCAAACATTTCTGGAATGCCATAACTTCATATAAAATCTTCCGGAAGGATGTGTGTTTTGTTTTTGAGAAAATTTAGAAAGAAGAGGGGAAGAGAAGGTGAGAAAAGAGAATTTGTGAAAGAGTTGTTTCTGGTTGTTAGAAGGTTGTTGGTTGTTATAGAAATCAGCTGGTAGGTATTACGGTCCCCTGTTATGGATTCAGTGTTAATGTAGACTGAATTAGGAGTCTAGAAAGAGGTTTTCTTTTTTCAAACTATGGTACTGGTTCGTTAAGAGAGAACCTACAATCTCGAGTTTAAGTACTCAAAGCTGGATGCTTTTCTGCTTACCTTTCCATTGAATTCAAATAACTTTAAATACAACATTGGTGGATTAACCATCCACCTAACAACAAGGAAATAACTTCCTACTACTACTGATATGAGAAAGTGGAGGAATAACCTCCTTACTGCTAATAACTGCTACAAAGAAATAGGAAAACATAATTTATAGCTGCTGAAGTTTGCCCTTTCAAACTTCCCACACAATTGCATAGGAATTCTTTTTTTGTAATGGGTACTAAAAGAACACATTAAAAACTACAACTTGCTAGCTAGTCAGGACCTTCTCTTTGGCCTTGTTTGGCTAGAAACATCAACAACGCCTTTTTCCTAATCAAAACTAAATCATTATCACTAAGTAATCTTAATAGGCTTGTAAACTTTTTCATCAGATACAACACCAACAATAGAGCCAACAGCTGCAGCAATTGCCATAATAAGGCAAGCAACACTGAGGATCTGAAGACCAACCCATTTTATGCTCCATTTTGGAATCTTCTTTTGCACAATGTACATTTTCACTGGATAATAAACAGTCAGAGGGAAAAACTCAAATGCTCCAAATATTCCAATGATGTCGTTAAAGAATGGCAGTAGCATAGAGATGATCGTGGTGATGATGACGAAAATGGTCCTCCAAACTAGCCGGAAAAGGTTGAGGTTGTAGGATTTGAAGCCCGGGATCGGGACACTAATATCCTTGGTAATGAATTTACAATCAGGGTACCATTCAGCTGCTGTTTTTTCGATGAAGGTGAAAAGGGGTTGGCAGTAAACCTGGTATGCACCTATCAGGTGAACCGCGATGGCTATGTTTGCTATATCGACTAGCCAATATGGGTTGTAGAATCCAAAACCAGATAATAAGTTTGAAGGAGCAATGTCTCCAAATGCTGCATAGCCAAAGCAGACACAGACCATGTAGAAAACTGTTGTTGCTGCTACACTAATTAGAATTGCCTTTTTCATTGTCTTGGCTTCTGATGGTGGGGATCTGAGTGTATCCTGTATTATTTACATATTAATACAGTATAAAGTTAATCGCGACGGTTAAACGAAAATGCTCTGAGAAAAAGGAAACTGATAATGGCTGTGTATTGTTACCTGAATCTCAATAAGGACGAGGGAGTAAGAATAGCTAAAAGCAATATCACCAAGGGCTCGAAAGGTTTTCCACACCTTTTGCATTTCAGTGACAGAGCTAATTCCAGTTAAGCTTCCTTCAATTTTTCCAGTTTCTATGAATCAATAGGTACAGAAAAAAGTTAAACAGTATCATGAAAATGAATAAAGTTAGAAGAAATGTTGCTCAGGCCCTCCAAAAATGTCGTTGAACCTGTGTCAAATCCTCCGAAAGCAGCGCTGGAGGATTTGACACACACCCAACAGTATTTTTGAAGAGTCGGAGCTACTATGAAAACTTTTGAACAAACCTGACACTTTAGCAACGGCTAAGCCTAGACCAATAGTAGAATAAGTGAAGGACATGACAGCAGCAACAATTGAAAGCCACCAAATTTGTTGAAAATCTATGATTTGTGAGAAGATGATCTGTATTACTCCAAATATGATCATGCCTGGAGGGCTTGGTACTAGACAAGGTGCTTTTTCACCATGTTTATGAACACAATTCGACCTTTTAACAGCCCTGTTCCATTTTATACAAAAATTAAAGAAAAGGATTAGCTCAATATTCACCTAAAAAGCTCTTCGCATTAAGCTCCCATTATTCGAGGGGCCAGGAAAGGGTCAGATCACAACGGTCTATTGTACGCAACCTTGTCCTGCATTTCTGCAAGAGGCTGTTTCCACAGCTCGATCCTGTGACCTCGTGATCATATGACAAGTTGACAACAACTTTAACATTTATCCCAATGCTAGTGACATAGAAAACACCTTTATAAAATTCAATAACAATACTTACACCATGCTAATTGAAGAAGCAATTGTATATCCAATAGCAACTCCAAACAAATTCACATACTGAATCCATCCACAAATCTTGGCTTGGAGACCACCTAAAAACATTTTTTTGACAAATAACCAAAAATGAGTAAATAAATATCAAAAAAATAAAAAACACTCTTTCATTATACAAAATATTCTAATTTTATCACATCGTTAGCAAATTGTCTTGTATTTATAATTTATCATTTTTTGCTTCAATTACTCTTTCTGTCTCAATTTATGTGTTATTATTCATTTTTTGAGAGTCAAACAGTTTAAATTTGATCATAAATTTGGGCAAGAAATCTTTAATTTTTTTGAATTTTTTTTTATATATTTGAAAATTACGTAAAAAGTACTATAAGGCACAATTATTATCAATTTAAAATATTTAAAAAACATGAAAAAATTACGATCAAAGATAAATTTATTTGAATCTCAAAATTCGAAAAACAACACATAAATTAAAACGGAGGGAGTATAAAATAAGACAGAAATACGAGACAATTTGTTAATGATAAAGGGTATAACTGACCAACATATAACAAAGGGCAAAAGTCAAAAATACCTATGTTTTAACTTATTAGCTAAGTTTGCTTCTAGTCATATTGTAAGGTCAAATATACTCCTGTCGTTAATAAAGTTATTAAAATAACCTTCTTTTTAACACATTTCACTATGGCAAGGTGAAAGACATGTGGCGTGACATTTGGATGATTTTTTTTTCCTTTTAATTTTTTTAATTCAAGTTTATTAATTATATAATTTCTCAATTTAAAAAAGGAAATTATAATAGTTAAGAAAAATTAATTTAATTTTCTCCATTATCGCCGACGAAAACAACTACCACCAGAAAACCCTTTTCCCCAATTTTTACCTGCCGGACAGCACAGATCTGGTGGCTGCGGAGAATTAAATTGTTTTGAAAAAAAAAAAATGCACTTTTTTTGAGAAAAAACTATATATTTTTTTTTTGAGAAGATTGGTGTTTGGGTAACTTCTAAAAGTGTTTTTTTAAATAGAAGCAGAAACAATTTTTCTATTGTTATGAAGAAGCAGAAAATTATTTTTTTCATGAAAAAATATCACAAATATGTATATATATATATATATATTAATTAATTAGCATATCTCATAAGTTTGATTTTAAAATTTTATATATACTTAATATTTACATCATAAAATTTTATTTTATTTTATGATTTATATATAATTATTTTATTCTCCACTTCTTTTCTTTAAATAAAATAAAATTCACTGAGGGTGATGAACAAAGAATATATAACTCTTTATTTTTTTATTATTCGTGACGATAAATGACAAAACGAATCACGTTGTAAGATCAAATAATATTTTGGCAGCATTTGTAAATACTTTTCTCAAATATTTAATCTTTTAAAATAAATAATTTATAAAAAGTGACATATTTGTTATCATGCATAGTGTATATCCTTTCGAAACAGTGCATATTTGGCTAAAAATATCTGTGTTTTTCTTCATCAGGTATTCAATAATTTTGAGGAGTGTAACGAAGTTCTGACCAACAAAAAAACTCTCTCCTTCTACAAATAAAACAGTCAGTGTGTGATTATACTCCGTTGGTGAGTTCGACAAAGTTCTATAATTTTTTATTACCGATATTATAGAATAAAGTTTTATTTTATCATGGAAAGAATTAATCCATACCTCAAACAATAGTTTGAGGATTAGATTCTTTAAGAACACATAGTCTAACTGTGGACTTAGAACAAAACCAGTGTACTATTAGTTTGTCAAGGTTCTTCAGAAAATCCAAAATACAACAATTCTTTCTCCTCTCTTTGAGTCAAAATTTCAGAAATTTCTAAATTTAAAAGACAATAATCGAAACAAAGTCGCCTAGCTGCTATTTATAAGGTCGAAAATAAGTTAAATATTTGATTGGGTTGATTGACACAGGTATGTTTAAAACGATATGACACCCGTAACCTCCAAATCCTAGATAGATAGATAGATAGATAGATAGATAGATAAGATTACAGGGGCGGAGCTACAGTGTTATAGGGGGGTTCGGGTGAACCCATTAACTTTTGCGTAGACTCTATATTTGTGCTGAAAAATCAAGAAAATAAGTATATAAAATCTATGTCTGAGCAGCTGGCCCAGTGGTACACAAGTGGCCTGTAGAGCCTTCAGCTCTTGGGGCTGTGGGTTCGAAACCCGGCAGCAACATTACTTTTTTCTCCACCTTTTCTAGTCTTAAAATTTTGAACCCACAAACTACAAATTCTGGCTACGCCTCTGGACTCATAAGAATCAAAATTTTTCGAATTCATATATATCATACCAAGATTAGCTTGAACAGCATCCCTATATGTATAGTTCCTGTGACCACAAATGGGGTCTGCTGAAAGATAACAGTCTGCAAGAAGAACTGAGGTGTAGTAAGTAACAAATGAGAACAACAAGATTGTTATAGTTCCAGCAATCCAACCAAGTTGTGCTACTGCGCTCCAATTAAGAAACAAAATACGTGAACCAATCACGGCTGTTATAATTTTTGCACTTGCAGTCCATATAGACCCTGTTAAAGATTCCAACAAAATAATATCAAGAAGTTAATGAATCTCCTGAATTCAACAATTCACTTAATATGGGATTGAGAATGAAAGATAAGTCATAACCAGTTCTTTTAGCTCGTCCATCCTCGTCCCTGTCATGATGTCCAGAGTCATTGGGTATAGGAACGGACACATCAAAAACATGGTGCTTTGATGAAACGCCGTTAGGATCTTCCATCTTTTGCAGAAACCAAAGACCAAAAAAAAAAAACCAAAGAGAGAAGGATGAATATATTTTTTTTCGTAATCGAGTCCTGCTTTGTTTTTCTCATGCATGCATTTCTTGTATAAATAGATCGTAGTGGCATATCATAAAGTGTGAAGTGGACGAACTCTAAGGATATATTAGTAATTACTCACAACATTTCGGTGTAACACCAAAGATTCTCCTCACTCGCAATGTTTTCCTACTATAAGAACCTTTAAAAATAAAAAAAAACTTCATTTTTCTACTATTATAATAATTATATTGAAAAGCCAAACTTGGGACAACCAAGGGCAAATTCGTCCACTGACAAAATGTTCAGCTTAAAATAAATGTACATTACGCATTGTAAACATTAAATTGACTAAAAAACCCAGACAACCTTAATGTAATTACAGACATACCCCCGATTAGTCACATGTCACTATCAAAATGGAGTCACTGTCGTGTGAATTGTGATTGTAAATTCTCTGTATTTTTGAAAACATTGACCTTGTATTTTTCTAGGGAGATTTTCAAAAAGTAAGTTTAAAGCTTAATTTATCATGCATACTGGTACGCGTAATCATTCGGATCATAAACTTCAGCACATTCACTTCACCAACCACTTACACTCTAGTTGGGTCGTGGCATTTTAATTTACTAATTTAGGGTACGTGTGTTATATTTATCCGTTAGTTAAGTCATTAATCAATATAAAATATATAAAAAAAAATATTAAAAAATTATAATTGACTTTAGATAAAATATAGTGTTTTTTTCTTTGAGGTTACGTTTAGTATCATCATTAATAATGTTAATTTAGTAAAATACAATACTAATTAAAGTTTTTTTAAAAAAAATGTGTCAAGTGCCAAGGAAGCGGGGGTAGTATTTATTTTGAAGTGATAAGGATTTAATGAGGCAAAAAACAAGACTGTCAAAGGAGGGGGCCAAAGATAAAAGTGTCCACAAAAGATCCTACTTTTTCCTTTCTTTTGCTTTTCTTTTTTTAAGAGCCTGTTTGGGATTGCTTTTTTCTCAAAAAAAACACTTTTTTTTTTTAAAAGAAGGGTATTTGGTAAACTTGTAAAAGTGCTTTTAAAAAGAAGCAGAAGCAGTTTTTCTGCTGTTGGGAAGAAGCAGAAAATTTCTGCTTTTCAAAAAAAGTAGAAGCAGAAACAGAAAATTATTTTTTTCATGAAAGCACTTTTTGAAAAAGATTATTCAAACACTATCTGTTTAACAAAAGCACTTTTCAAATAAATTTACCAAACACAAATTGCTTTTTTTCAAAAGCACTTTTCTGAAAAGCTATTTTAAAAAAATATTTCTCAAATAAGCAGTTTTTTACCAGCAATCTCAAACGGGCCCTAAGTCTGAGTGTTTTTTTTTCCTTTATACTCTATTATTATTAGTACCAAAAATTCCGCCGCAACATCATATTCGTTTGGAGTTAGTTACATGTATGCAGCCTCTCCATTACCTTCTTATATAATCTTTATGAAGGATGTGTGTTTTGTTAGTGGAACCTATCTTCTGTTAGTCGTAGTAGTTGATAATCACTTAGGCTCGTTTAGTAGGGTGTATAAGAATAATATAAAATATGATGTATTAATAATGCTTGTGTTAGCTATGCTTGTATTAGTTATACTTATATTTTTTTTATGCAGTGTTTGATTTGATGTATTAAAAATAACATAAATTTCATAATTTCAAAAAAAAAAAAAAAAATTATTCACAAAAATATCCTCCATAAATATGGTGGGAATGATGTGAAAAAGATTTTGAGGGATAATTGTGTCTTTAACCATGCTAATGTATGCATTAGATCTATTGTATTACTAATACCATGAATATTGAGGTATTAGTAATGCATCCTCCAATATACAATAAAGTGTATAACTAATACAAACATTGATTATACATAACCTAAAAAATATATACCAAATAAGATACTAATTATACACAAGACTAATACATGCATTGTGATTACTATCTGCCCACTACTAAAGAAAAGTCTATTAGGGACATTTATTTATTTAGTGGCATTTAACTATGTGCCGTTAATTCAACTCTCGGAATACAAAATCAGCGGCATTTATTCTGTAAAATTATTCTTTTTTACCGATAATTAAAAGCCTATTTTAATGATGAATTTCATTTTCCCTCCACTTCTTCCCCGTAAAATATTCACCCTCTCTCTCTCACCATCACCGATCACAATTATTAGGTACTCTCTCTATATATATATATCATCTTTATCATCGTACTCAACTCAGTGTATTCCCACCAGGTGAAATCTGGGACGCAGTTCATACAACTACCTCATATCTCTCTCTATATATATCCTTTTTCCTTTTGGTTTCGATTTTCTTCATTATTGATTGCTCGAGCAGAAAACTTCACTGTATCGACATCGGAACGGCATCAATGCGATCTTCCAATTTAAATGTTTAAATGTCATTCGAACCTTTTTTTTCGATTCTTCATCTTTTATGTTATAGAATAAAGAATAAGCACTTTGTTTTTCTTTTATGATTTGTTTCTACCAATTTAAACACTTCCTTCAATGGGTTTTTGCTAGATTATCTAATCTGTAATTGCTGGAAGCAAATACACAGATGTAGAGCTATAACGTATCTCTTGTGGTGTGACTACAAGTCTATAACTGGTTTAGATGAAAGCTCATGGGGTCAGATAAGTGTTAGTCTGTTTTTTGAATCGATTATTATTTAGCCAAGATGATATTTTATGCAGTATTCTGCTTTGAAGAAGTTAAACAAGTACTTCCTAGTGTTTTGAATGTCTAGTTGAGTTGAACTGTACTGCATATTTAAGCAGAGCTCTACTTTGCTTACTAGTTGGTGCTCGTCCAATGTTGGTTGAACTAAAAGCTTTAAATTCGGAAGGAACTTTAACTAGTTTAACAACAATTGAAATGTGTATTTGTATTAAACTGCTAAAACTTGTGCGAGCTGCATTCAATGTTGTGTCCCATTATCCTTTCATAATCATGTCCTATAGTCAATCAAGTCAAATTCTACTTGTGACTTTTAGTTTCTATTTTTTAGTTTTCGATAAAGTCTACTTGAAACTACTATATGCAGGTGCATTGTCTAGAGAGCAATATCGTTCCCATAATACAGTTTAGTAAGTAGTCCAACACTCATATGCTTGCCTAACATTTTGTTTTTGCTTCTAGGGAGAACCTGAATATCTTTTGGCTAATCAACTTATTGGCAGGGCATTGGGAATTTCAGGGGCTTCCATTCATTGGTATGACAAGCCAGGTTGGTAGATTTGACCTTGTATAGGTGGTCTTTGTCTCCTTAACTTTCTCGTAGACATTTTTGGATGTAGCCATAAACACTCTATTTCCCATTAAAAAAAATCAAGCATGCAAGTAGGCATCCAAATAGTGAAACTATATGTTTCAATGACTTGTAGAGATGCGAAGGCAACGCAAGATGGCGCACATCACAATAGTTGGCCCTTCTATGGGCGTTGTAGATTTAAAGGGCATTTTATAGACGATGGTTCGTGCATACCTCTCAACGAATTTCACAGGTACCTATTATCTTTCACTAGCACAATTATCGGGTAACACTGTCCACAAAAACATGGAGCAGAAGAAGGCTCTGATGGGCTCGTCACTCATGAAGAAGCTCCAGCTCTTCGATGGAGATACAATTTTCATAAAGTTTGATGCTTGAGTTTACTTGATTGTTAGTTTCACTTTCTGATGTCTTATTTGGCTCCTCCATATTGTTGGGATGGCGAATATCATTTAGATTGTAAATAAACAAATTTTGTATTTATCTAATTAGCATTGTAGTTGCTTTCTTTTCTTCCAGTTTCATTTTCTTGTGTGGGTAACAGGTCCAGGTTGGTGGATCACCAGCTTATAGGATTGATAAGAGACTTGGTAAAGGAGGATTTGGTCAAGTGTAATACAACAAGTCCTCACGAGCGAACTGGCCCTAGAGCTGTAGAGGTGGAACTTTACTTTTTGCATGTATTTGCCTTTTCTGCTGAATATGTCAGTAAGGTGTCTCATTGATATGCAAACTGATCCTACTATCATTTCTGATTCTAGGTTGCCTTAAAATTTGAGCATAGAAGTAGCAAAGGTTGTAACTATGGACCACTTTATGAGTGGCAGGTCTACAAGTAAGTCTTCATTTTATTTCTTCATTATATGTGTAGGCCCTTTATTCCGACTTTGATTACCTTGTAATAAAATTAACCTCACTTCATGTCATTATAAGGGACGGCAAGGTGATTACTATATTATGGTACGTGATCTCTTTATGTAGTTGAGTTACTTGATTATTATTTCAAGTTGCATTTGATTTCCAATCTCCACTATTATTCCTGATCTCCTATAATATTGCAGGTCATGGATATGCTTGGTCCTAGTTTGTGGGATGTGTGGAACAACAATTCCCATATGTAAGATTTATTTTCTATTATTTATACTCTGGAGCTTATCTTTTGATATCATATGCTGGTTCCTGGAACTCAAAAAGTGTTGGATCTTTAATGTTGTCAAATTCAGGATGTCTACTGAAATGGTAGGATGCATTGGTCTTGAAGCTATCTCAATATTAGAGAAGTTGCACTCTAGAGGGTAAGTTTATCTTTCTTATATAAATGACTGTTATCTTCATGCGGATAGATGTTCTATTTTAGAGATTATAAGTTCTGGGTAATGGTCATACAGCCCACATCAATGGAGTTTGACTCTGTATACAGGAAAATTGTTCTTTGGATGTTATAGAAGGGAGTTATCAAGTTGTCTTGTCGTAACAAGTGGATGTTATCAACTACATATCATTAGAATGAAAGATTTCACTTACTACATCTATTTACATGGTGAAGTCTATGAATCCACAAAATGCTGTTTCAGATGGTAGGTTTGTTCTTGTATTTCATTTGTTTTACACTATTGTGCACATCGTTTCTTGTCTCTGTTTCTTGCCATCTTTCGATACAGCTCTTTAGACTCTGTCTACTCTGCAGGATTATGGGAGAAAATGCTCAGCTGGCAGAGGATATTTAGGAAGGCTATGAGATGGGATGACTAAATCAAATGGGCCATCAGATATGCAGCAGGGAAGTCAGCTAAGGCTAAGTCTACAAGATGACTCTCGCGGGAACCATTTATACAATTTGACAGGAAAGAAACGTGCGAATCTTTCAGAGCAAAAAGAGATCCACGCAAGACCTCAGCAGGATTGCTGTCCAAGGAGTACATGGAGAGGGAAGTAGGCATAGGAGGTTAGTTCACGAGTTGGATAGGTAGTGGCATTTAGGAGTTAGGGTGGAACAAGTAAGCTGTGTGCTAAGGAATAGGGTTCAGCAATGTATGAAAATATTCCCTTGGTAATAAAAATCAATATTTACCCCCCAAAAAAACAGTTTTTCATTTCCAATAGTTATTGTATTTTCACCGGCAATTTAAAAAGTCGTAAACAATGTTGTCTTTTTGGCGGCAATAAAATAGGTCTTTACCAGCATTCAGAATAAATGCTGCTAAAGGCATGCCATGGCATTTAATCAAATGCCGGTAAATGTTTTTACGGCAATAGGTATTGCCGCTAAAAGCCTCTTTTGGTGTAGTGGCTGTTTCATTTGCTTCTGTTAGTTCGTGCTATTTTGCTATTGTATTTTCCTTGCTTTAAAAACTTCTCTTTTGAGCCGAGGGTCTATGGGATACAACCTCTCTACCCCACAAAGGTAGGGGTAAGGTCTGCATACATCCTACCGTTCCCCAGACCCCACTTTTGGGACTACACTGGGTATGTTGTGTGATTGTACTTATGCCCCAAATTACATAGCACAAACACATGTTTAGAGGATCAATTGAGTTATAGACTGTGGTGATACATGCAGCATAACATAACTTCATAAACTATCTTTGTGTGTTCTACTTGTTTAGAGGATCTTCTGGTTGTCAGCGGTGAAAAGAAGAGAAAAGGTTAGCCCTACAACTCAAGTTCGTCACTATTCTATTCTTGTTTAGCTATTTAAATTTTTAGTACCACTGTGCAAGTTTTTTCCAAAATGTCCTGTTTTAATCAGTAATTCCAACTTTTAGATGTCAATTTGTTATTTGAGAGGACATTACTTTTATTTCTATTTCGTATGTATTTATGAATGTTATCTTGTGTTTAATGGTACATCTCGGAATCAGGAAGTCAAGTTTATATCTCTAGAGAACATTTTGGATATGATTACTCCTAAATTACTTGTCGATAAAAGAAATGACTATTCCCTGAGTGTCTGTTGCTTGTATTAGTATTACAGTCTATAGTGCCTGTTCTTGCAAAAAGAATAAGTTGAGATACAGAAGTAGAAATTCCCAACTATCTGTCTGTTAGCTGTTCTGCAGATTGTTGTAAGTTTAACTATCAAAAAGTGCTTCACAGCTTCTTTCGCCCCACATATTCTCTAGCTATGAAGTTCTGCTTCATCAATTTCTTTTGGTTATGGAGAAATGCAAAAAGCTGAGCATTTCATTTAGTTACTTGGTTAATTGGTGGTAGTATTTAGTTGCATTAGAAACAGATGCAAGCCCAGCTTTCAATAGTATCACAATTATGTTAAGAATTTTACAGTGTAGTAGAGAGGAGTTACATGTGCACCCCATGGTTTAACATGATTGATAAAACACAGATGATCTAGCTTTACTGTGTTATGTAGTCAAGCTGTGTTTTATATATGGTATCCTTGCTAGTAGTCATAGTGCTAGTCTTCTTTCGAAGTGTGTTAACATTTATCGTATTACTTGGTGCTAGTTTTGTTTATGTTATTATTTGGTGTGTATTAACCTATGGTTTCATGTTCCTTTACTATTTCTTTTCTGGACTGTTTTTGTCTTGAGCCGGGGCTCTATCCGAAACAGCCTCTCTATCTCACCTCTGAGGTAGTGGTATAGATTGCGTACACTTACCCTCCCCTGACCCCACTTCGTGGGAATATATTGGGTTTGTTGTTGTTGTTGTTCTCTTGGAGCTCTTATCTCTACGTGTTCTTTTTTCCGTAGAGATGGAGCTCCATTTCGGAACTCCTCCCCCTTAATCCCCCAACTGCTTTCAACCGAGCTGGAGCTCCATATCGGCAAAATAAGTAATGATTTAACATGGTATCTGAGCTAGATCGTCGTTAGTGTTGAGGGATATAAGTGTTGCTAACCATTCATCACCTCCACGAGGTAGGGGTAAGGTCTGCGTACACTCTATCATTCCCAGACCCCACTT
Organism: Capsicum rhomboideum; assembly: GCA_031232105.1. Lineage (NCBI taxonomy): Eukaryota > Viridiplantae > Streptophyta > Magnoliopsida > Solanales > Solanaceae > Capsicum > Capsicum rhomboideum. The sequence goes on along the minus strand of CP124719.1, from coordinate 2,113,972 downwards.
GCGGAATTTCACTAGGTATGTTCTTGTTTTTGTTGTTGTAGTACTGAAACAATGTTCTGCCAACTAATTTGAGCATAGATAACTTTTTTTCTAAGGGAGAATGGCCTAATTTGTTCATGTACTATCCAAAATATGCTTAATTTTACCCTTAATTATACTTTGAGTCCATTTATACTATTGACGTTGGTAAATCGTCTCATATTTGCCCTTACTATTAACATAACTACAACGTGAAATGGGTGAATTCCATGTGTCAATATTTCAAGAACAAATATTCAAATTTACTCTTCACTCTGGGTTGATTCTGTATTGTTTGATGTATTACCGAACCTGACTAATTTGGATTCATGTCCCATAAGATTCACGTGGAAGTGCTTTTTATCAGGATTTTTTTCATTCTCAAAATTTCGAAGTGGTATGGAATTTTCTTCATTCTCAAGTATAACAAATTACAAAACACAACAACATTATATAATACACGTATCTGCATATCTAAAAACTCTAACAATGATCCTTTTTTTCTGCTGGTGAAGTGGACACGAGCAGAAAAACAGAATTCAAGAACAAATATCTTACATACGCATATGATATAATATTTTTAGGTTCTAGTTTCTCTATATATACATATAGAATACACTTCACATACAGTTGACCTGCACATACAATTTGAAGATACATACATATATATACAGTTAAAATTAGTATTGTATTTACACAATTTCATGTAGGAATAAATATTATATACTCGAATACAATATATTTTGTAATATTTTAATATAAAAATATCTACTACTTTCACATATGCAAGCCATTGTAAATAAGAATAGTTTTTGTATAGGCTGTCCATGAATCTCAAAAGTTGGTGCATAATCCATGTGAGAGCTTAATTAAAGCTTGTATTAATAAATGTAATCTAAGTCAAATTACCATATTATTATTATACTACATACAGTATTATAAGCTTTTTTGTTTGTGAGCTTTTAGAGTATAGTGCACCTTGTGGAGTTTAATTTATCTCGTACAACATAAAGCACTTAATCTTTTAATTGAATTGATCATCCACTATTAATCAGTTACAAATTAAAGTTTAAGGATAAATATGATCACTGTATTCCCTAATTAATAATAATGGAAAAGAGTGGGAGCATTGGAGTAACTGGTAAAGTTATTGTCATGTGACCAGGAGGTCACAGGTTCAAGCAATGGAAACAACATCTTGTAAAAATGCAAGGTAAGACTCCATACAATAAACTCTTATGGTTCGGCCCTTTCAAGAACCCCGCGGATAGCGGAAGCTTTAGTGCACCGGTCTGTCCATTCATAATAATGGAAAAGGACTTTTGGAAATAAAGCAAAGATCATCATGGCTTCATTTGAATGTGCTGAAAATCCACCACACAAAAACCTAAGTGGATACAACTACTTTGTTGTTATATCCCAATTTGCTGAATAGCCATAAGTGGATCTTCCAAATGAAGCACAAAGATCATAATTAAACTAAAAAAGAAGCAAATAGGATATATTATATAAATTGGTGGGTAATAAATCTTGTCCACTTAACCTTGTTAGATTACATATAAAGTTGTATAGTGGAATAAGTGGGGAGACACAAAGAATTAAGCCAATGGTCATCATGTTCATTGTGCATGCTTGTACTTATTATTTATTTTGCACTTTGTGTGTCTTGATTCTCATTTCCATCACCATAAGTGTCACTTTCTAATGAAAGAAAAAAAAAATCATTTCCATAAATAGCATAAACAACAAGTGGTGGAGACACCTGTCACTCTTTCGTTGGAAAATTACACTGCGTAAATAGTCAGAATATTTTTTTATATGTATATATACTATAACTTGAATCTCTTTTGCTTCTTCATGTATTTTTTTTAAAATATATTTTAACCCCCTTTAATGATCGGAATTCGCCACTACCCCTTACCTTATCGTAAAAACTTACACGCATCTATATTTACATGCATACACTACACCAAAAATGATCTTTAACGGCAATTAATTAACGGCAATAGCTTAATTGCCGCTAAATATGTGTTTTAGTGGCATTTACTAGTGACAATTACATTGTAGCTTTCTTTGTAAATGCCCCTAAAGCTTATAACGACATTGGATCCAATGGCATTTAACTAATGCCGGTAAAAAATTTAACACTCTTGTTAAAGTGCATATTTATTGTCGCTAAATGTTATTTTTGTTGTAGTGATATCTCTTTCATACATACATTCGTCACTTAATCATATAGTTAAATGATATGTATTTTTACTTAATCTTTAACGGTTAAAATTAAATTGATTGATTTGATGTAAACCTTCGAGTGAGAGTAAGTATTAATTACCCTTACCTAATTACTCCCACCTCACCATAAATTTAAATTACAAAGCATTAAGCACAGATTGATCAATCAAGAAAGTTATCACCATTCAAACATATGTTTAAAATTTTAGTCAGTCTCTTCAAATATTGGGTGTCTTTCTAATAGAGTAATGACTAATAAGCAATGACCTAGTGGAGAAGAACAAGAAAATTTTGATCATAATTGTCAAAAGTCAAAACTTTGTAACAAAGTTTTACTATTGAATCAAGTGGGTCATGCAAGAAAGAAAGAAAAAATTTGTCATAATTTTGAGAGTCAAATTTCAAAGATTTCCAATTGAATCAAGTGTTCCAATAATGTAATGTGAGAAAGACTTTAAAGGGAAGTTTGATTGGCTAACAAAGTTTTTTAGGAATTAAAATCTTGGGATTATTATCTCAGATTTTATATGGAATAAATAATACTAAGATTTTCATATAAAAGTCAGTCAGAAAAAGATTCAGGTAGAGGTCATTGTTATTCGAGAATTTCTTTTTGTATTAGCTAGCTAGCGAGGATGAGCTTTTCTATGGTAGTTCTGGTGCCCTCTCGAACCGGTTAATCACCTTCCTTACAATTTACATGAAATTCCTCTTATTCTATATATGTAATTTTAAGTTATATTGATATAATTTTATTAGTTATTACCTATATATAATCAAACGAGGGATATAACTTTGGAGATACTTAAAGTAAGAAATTAAAGAATTGTTGTATTTCTTTATGCTCTATAAATTGAAATTTTGTGTAATAGTTTGTTGAAAACTTCAAAAATATAATAATTGTTTAAATTGTTCCATGTGAATACATGGGAAGTCAACTCTTTACAACGCACGAAGAGATAATTTATCTATAAGCCATGCAAAATTTATTATTATTATTATTATTATTATTATTTGGAGAAAAGTAGAAATGAAGAAGTTTGACTTTGGTTTAATTTTGGTGAAAGTTTGGTTATTGAAAAAGATAATTATTCAAATTAGTTTTATTTGTATGCCACAATTTATACAGTTCAAGAATTTCAAACAATTAGTTGGTCTTTATTTTATTTAAAAAAAAAATCTCTTTTGACATTTGATGTCTAGTTATTCTAGCTTCTGCTTTTGATATTAAAAGTGTAGTACGGTATACAAAATATCTCGCGTTAGAAGGATTCAGGGGAGAGCTGGATCCTAAATATTACGATGCAGACAACTTATCCTAATGCAAATATTAATGATTGTTTCTACGGCTCAAACTTGTAACCTATAGATCACGCTTTTTTTTTATTTGTAAATCATATATACATTTTTTTTTAAATATACTTTTATATATCTCTTGATTTCAAGAGAAAAGCCTAACTACTTAATAAACATATGACTTTATTATAAACCTTTTTTTAATACTATATGTTATATACTTAATTATATTGGCTCTAAGAATCAATGGTAGTTGGTCTTTGGAACTAGAAATCATCTAAAAGTCTTACTTCTTACCTATAATTGACAATATTGGAATGTTTTAGAAAATATATCACTTTCTCTTTTATTTTTTAGTTATGTATATCTATTGATCGGTATTCTGGGGTAAAATTTATAAATAATTACTTTTTCTTTTTTGTAATTAGAAATAGTCACTATCATGAAATTTCAAATTTCACAAGAAATTTCATGATATTTTTCATACTATGTGGATTGTGAAATTTCATGACGATGGCTATTTGCCAAAGACCATGCTAGAAAGTGGCCAATTAAGTTATTTTTATGATTTTTTGTCTTTCTTTTTTCTTCTCGTCGTTTAGTCAATCTTTTCTTCATAAAACTGGAATAAGATTGCGTATATATTATCTTTTTTCAGATTTTACTTATGAAATTTCATTGAATATGTTATTGTTGTTTAATAAATCTCTGTTATATTTTTAATAAAATATCTAGAATGTTTTAGATGTTTTATTGACATCATTTGAAAAGTTAGAATACAAATATATAACATTTAAAGTCTAGGAAAGCAACCTAATTCAAGTACAATTGTTTTCCAAATCAATTGTTGAGTACACTATGGGTTACCATCAAGGAGTGTAGTGGGACAGATGGAAGAATTTTTATATATAGAGTTTTTTCATTTAACAGATTTTATTTAGCGCGAATTTAAATTAATTGTACTAGTAATTTTTGAATATTTGATAGTTATTAAAACAAAATTTATCATCAATGGGTGTAGTGAAACGGACAGAAAAACTCTTGATATAAAGATTTCTTCTTTAATAAGTTCTACGTGATGCAAATTTCTATAGTCAAACAAATATGTTTGTGATATCATATGATAAAAGAAATTACCACCAAGAGGTAGGAACCGTTTTTCATTTAACAGACATGTAACGTAATCTGATCAATAAATTTTGAATATTAGATGATAATGAAAAAAAAAATATTAATATGAATTATCACCAAACAATATGATGAGGCGGATAAGAAAACACCTAATAAAGAGTGTTTGTTTTAATAGGTCCTACGTGATATAAATTTAAATTACTCAAATTAGTAAATTTTGAATATCAGATGATTACGGGAAGAAAAAAAAAAGTACAAATAAGAGTTGAAAATGGGATGCAAAGTAACTACCGCACCAACTTCAAACGTACAAATTGGACTATATTAACGTGTTTCTACCCAACCTTTTGACTTTTACTATTTTTTTTAAAAAATAATAAAAAATTCCATCTAATTCTGATATTCATATTGAAATTTTGATTTAATTTAGGTACTCATTACGTAAAATTCATTCAAAAGAAAAATATTTTCTAACAAAGTTAAATTTTCTTATACTTAAAACTGAAATCCGAAATTTTATAATTAAAGACGAAAAAAATTTGATCCAACTCACCATTTTTCTCATGGTTATTATCAAATTTAATAGAGTGGTAAGTTTTTCTCCATCTTTAAGAGATCTCTGCCGCTAATAACCAACGAATGACAAGTGTTTTTCCTTGGGTTCGAGCCATATGTATGGAATCGCCTTTGGTAGGAGCGCTTTAGCCTCTTATTGGGATTTCCCGATATGAATTCGAATTAGTCATGCTTCAATGTAGATATCGAAAATAATTCTCCAAGTCTATTGTCCACTGTCTTTAATACTACTGTACTCTCTTTTCATTACAGCAATACTCCAAAAAGGAAGAAGAAAATTAATACTAGTTGACTTAGGAAACAAGAATAAGTGCTGGCTTTTTTATGTGAAAAAAGTTTTCTGATAAAAAAAAAGTATTTTTTTTTTTGGGTAAAGATAATAGAAAAGTATACCCTTTGTGCTCAACTAGCATTTTCAAAATTTATATTGATATTTTTGTTTAATTTTTAAGTGGCAACCATAAAAAAGAAATAGCTCAGTATACTAAAGTTTATGCTATGCATGGGGTTCGAAAAGGAATCGGACCACAAAGTTTTATTGTACGCAGTCTTAGCTTTCATTTCTGCAAGAGGTTGTTTTCATAGCTTGAATTCGTGAACTCACAATAACCATCAAAAAGTTTTAAAATTTATCAAGAAAAAAATTTAATATTTATTTCTTAATTACGTATTCAGACTTAAAACTACGTTCGCGCTAGAAAAAATCTAAGAATTAAAAGAAAAAATATGACATATTCTAACGAAATGAATAACGTTAGACCAAAAGTCTAACGATAATAAATAGTATATGCACACATTTGACTATTTTTATTTTCAAAGACTTGACCCCAATTAAACATTTTCCCTTTAATATACACTTCATTGGATTTTTTGTTTAAAACAAATTGGTCCATTAATTCACCACTTAATTCTTTTTCTTCTTTTTTAATCCTTAGTGGTAGAAAAAGCCAGATATTATTTTATTAACTATTGGAACTCCACCCCAATTCTCACTACCAATGGCTCAAATATAGCACTTGCTTCATCTCTATTTTACTTGTCATATTTATTTATTTTTGATGTTTTTAATAAAATATCACAAAAAAAGTAATTTAATTAGATTATCATTATTCATTTTTTAATTTTAATTTAGCATTATTCTCTTTTTTTATCATATTAATCTAATCCTTCTCTCCATTTATTAAGTGAAGCTAAATACTTAAATTATATCTTGATTTTTAAAAATGATTATTATTTTGGATCAGCTATTTTTAGTAAACACAATAATTAAAATGAATCAACATCTAAAGATATGATTTAGTGGTTAATGAAGTATTTTAAATCAATTATTTTTAGTAAGCATAATAATTAAAATGAATCAGCATCCAAGGATATGGTTTAATGGTCAATGAAGTGGACTAATTATTATGAAGTCCTATATTCAAAATACGACAGAAATAGAAACACTTATTGATTTCTTTCATTTGTCATGACTTTGTTGACATAGTTACCTGATATTGTATTACTGATGGAAATGGTAGTTATTCCGTAAAATTAGTTTAGGTGCACAAAACTTACCCCGCCATTAACTAAAACGAATTAGCATCTAAAAATATGATCTAGTGATCAATAAAGTAAGTTGACAATTATGAAACCTCACATTCAAAATTCAACAGAAACAAAAACACTTAGTTATTTCTATCATTTGTTCTTACTTTGTTATTAGAGTTACCTGATAACATATTGTTTATGGAAGATGACAGTTATTTCGTAAATTTAGTTGAGGTGCAGGAAGTTGATTCAGGCATTAACTAAAATGAATCGACATCTAAAAAATATGATTTCGTGATTAATGAAGCAAGTTGACAACTATGAAGTCTCATATTCAAAATTCGATAGAAATAAAAACACTTAGTGATTTCTTTCGTCTGTTCTAACTTTGCTGACTGAGCTATCTAATACCCCTATCATATTGCTGATGGAAGATGATAACTATCCCGTAAAATTAGTTAAGGTGTGCAAGAACTTACTCAAACACTATAATTAAAAAGAAATACAACTAAGACAAATCGAAGGAGTATTTTATTCGGAGAATAAATTAATTCAAAAATTATAATACCGAAATTATTTAATCCGTGAACCAAATGAGCCTAATAAATATACTCCTTTTGTATTGCAATTTTTAGAGCTTAAAGGGCTTCTCTCTCTCTCTCTCTCTCTCTCTCTCTCTCTCTCTGTGTGTGTCTCTGAATGTGTAAAGTACCCAACTGGTATATAATGGAATAGCAAAGAGAACACCAGCAGCCCAATTTAGACCAGCAAACAAGAGACTTGAGTTTGAACTCAAAATATAGCAAAAAAATCCCTTTCTGTTTTTCAACCTCAACCTTCCATTTTTATCTCTTCAGCCTCAAAGGTTTGATTTTTTTCTTTTCATTTATCACTTTTGTGGATTACCCTTTTCTTGTTTTGTGTCCATTTGTTGTTTTATGGTGTTTTCTTTTATCTTGAAGCTTGATTCTGAGATAAATGAACAATCTTGATGCAAAAATTGTGTAGTTTTATCAAGTTGTAGTTCAAAGATTTGATCTTTTTTTCTTTGTTTTCCTTTCATTTGTCACTTTTGTGAAGCACCCTTTTCTTGTTTTTTTTGTTCATTTGTAGTTTTATGGTGTTTTCTTTGGTCTTGAAGCTTGATTCTAAGAGAAATGAACAATCTTGATGCAAAAGTTTAGTTTCTCTAACTCAAGTTTCCATTTTTCTCTTCCTTTTGGTTCAAAGTTCTGATTTTTTGGTCTTGTTTTCCTTTCATTCATCACTTTTGTGAAGTACCCTTTTCTTGTTTCTGGTCCATTGGTAGTTTTATGCTGAGAGAAATGAACAATCTTGGTGCAAAAATTATGTAAGAAGTCCTTTTTATTTGTCCTTTTTGAGTTTTAAGAAGATGAGTATGTTGCAACTTGGTGTGATCTTGTTGTTTCTTGGGATTTGCTTACCAGCACAATCCCAAAATCCTCAGAACTTGTCATGTAATCCAAAAGATTTCAAAGCTTTAGAGGATTTTGTGAAGAGTTTAGAGACAGTTTTTGATTTTGGGGATATTGGGAATTCAACAAATTGTTGTAATTTGGTTGGTGTCACTTGCTTTTCTGGGAGGGTGGTGAAATTGGAGCTTGGGAAAAGAAGGCTAAATGGGAAACTTTCTGAATCCTTAGGCAATTTGGATCAGTTAAGAACTCTTAATCTTTCTCACAATTTCCTTAAAGGACCTGTTCCCTTTACACTGTTGCATTTGCCTAAATTGGAAGTATTAGACTTGAGCAATAATGATTTGTCTGGCTTGTTTTCTGATAGCATAAACTTGCCTTTACTCCAAATTTTTAACATATCTGATAATTCCTTTGGGGGGCCAGTTCCTTTGGGTATTTGTGAAAATTCAACTAGAGTTTCTGTTATTAAGATGGGGGTGAATTATTTTAATGGAAGTCTTCCTTCAAGAATTGGGAGTTGTGGTTCATTGGAGCTTTTTTGCATTGGCTCAAATCTTGTTTCAGGTAGTTTACCTGATGAACTGTTTGAGTTACCAAGATTGGCTGTATTGTCTCTACAAGAGAATCGATTCTCGGGGCAGCTTAGTAGCAAGATTGGTAATCTTTTTAACTTGGTTCATTTGGATATTTGTTCAAATGGATTTTCAGGAGATATTCCAGATGTGTTTCATAGATTAGGGAATTTAACATATTTGTCAGCTCATTCAAATAGGTTCTTTGGTAATATACCGACTTCATTGGCAAATTCTGGGACTGTTAGTTCTCTTAGCTTGAGAAATAATTCGTTAGGGGGTGTCATTGAGCTTAATTGTTCAGCAATGGTTAGTCTTGTTTCTCTTGATCTGGCTACAAACAGGTTCCGTGGGTCAGTTCCTGAGAATCTTCCTAACTGTCCAAGGTTGCAAACTATCAATCTGGCTAGAAACCATTTCACTGGACAAATTCCGGAAAGTTTCAAGAATTTTCATAGCCTTTCGTCCCTTTCAGTCTCGAACAACAGTATGCATAACATTGATGCTGCTCTCAGAATTTTACAGCACTGCAAGAACTTGTCTACATTGGTCCTTACACTGAATTTTTGGGATGAAGAGTTGCCTACCGATCCTAGCCTGCAGTTTAGTGAGCTGAAAGCTCTCATTATTGCCAATTGCAGGCTCACTGGACTTGTTCCTCAGTGGTTGAGAAGTAGCTCAAAACTGCAACTGTTGGACTTGTCGTGGAACCGTTTGACTGGAACACTTCCACCCTGGATTGGAGATTTCCAGTTTCTATTCTATCTGGATTTGTCTAACAATTCGTTTACGGGGGAGATTCCAAAAGAAATTACTGGATTGAAGAGCCTAATCTCTGGCCCTATCTCGATGGATGAGCCATCACCAGATTTTCCATTTTTTTTGAAAAGAAATGTAAGCGTCAGAGGGTTGCAGTATAATCAGATTTTTAGCTTCCCTCCAACACTGGAACTTGGTAACAACTTTCTCACTGGAGCAATTTTGCCGGAATTTGGGAATCTGAAAAGGCTACATGTTTTGGATCTAAAGAGCAACAATTTATCGGGGACAATACCAGGTAGCCTGTCTGGTATGACTAGCGTAGAGAATATGGATCTATCCCACAACAATCTGATTGGCAACATACCCTCCTCTTTAGTCCAATGCAGCTTTCTGTCAAAGTTCAGTGTCGCTTATAATAAGTTGTCGGGGGAAATTCCTACTGGAGGCCAGTTCCCAACATTTCCAGTGTCAAGCTTCGAGGGCAACCCAGGACTCTGCGGTGAACACGGTACTCCCTGTCAAAATGCCAGCCAAGTTCCTCATGATTCGGTTGGCAAAGGAAAGAGGCGCAAAGGAACTGTCATTGGTATGGGTATTGGAATTGGTCTTGGAACGGCTTTTCTTCTTGCTCTTATGTACTTGATTGTTGTACGGGCAAGCAGTCGAAAAGTAGTTGATCAGGAAAAGGAGCTGGATGCTTCTAACAGGGAACTGGAAGACTTAGGCTCAAGTCTGGTGATATTTTTCCATAACAAGGAGAACAACAAAGAGATGTGTCTTGATGACCTTTTGAAGTGTACTAACAATTTTGATCAATCAAATATTGTTGGATGTGGGGGCTTCGGCTTGGTCTACAAGGCCATCCTTCGTGATGGTAGGAAAGTTGCCATCAAGCGGCTTTCAGGTGACTACGGGCAGATGGAACGAGAATTTCAAGCTGAAGTTGAATCACTTTCAAGAGCTCAGCATCCAAATCTTGTTCATCTTCTAGGATATTGCAAGTACAGAACAGACAGGCTTCTGATTTATTCCTACATGGAGAATGGAAGCTTGGATTATTGGCTGCACGAGAAAGTTGACGGACCTGCTGTGCTGGACTGGGATCTCAGGCTTCTGATTGCTCAAGGGGCAGCTAGAGGACTTGCCTACTTGCACCAAGCGTGCGAGCCTCATATCCTGCACCGAGATATAAAGTCAAGTAACATTCTTCTTGACGAAAATTTTGAAGCTCACTTGGCTGATTTTGGTCTAGCAAGGCTTATTCTGCCTTACGACACTCATGTGACCACTGATGTTGTTGGAACATTAGGCTATATACCTCCTGAATATGGTCAGGCTTCCGTAGCTACCTATAAAGGGGACGTGTATAGCTTTGGTGTCGTTCTTTTGGAGCTCCTTACGTGCAAAAGACCGATGGATCCGTGCAAGCCTAGAGCTAACCGAGATTTAATCTCTTGGGTGATCCAAATGAAGCAACAAAAGAGGGAAACTGAAGTCTTTGATCCCCTGATATATGACAAGCAGCACGCGCAAGAAATGTTATTGGTCCTTGAAATCGCTCTCCTTTGTTTGCATGGATCTCCTAAAATAAGGCCTTCTTCGCAGCAGTTAGTTTCTTGGCTCGACAACATAAACACACCACCCGATGTTCATGTGTTTTAGAGGACAACTTCTCGTCCTGTATGATGATACACCTAGCAACTCATTTTTCAAGGATTCGATGACTTATATTTTCATCGAATGTCCAGTGTATTCTGGTGTAGATACTTGTATCTTATCCCTATTTGTATCTTCCTGGAATTGAAGAATATATATGTTTCTTCTCAATCATGTACAAATAACATTTTGAGTTTTGGATGTAACTTATCTTTCCGTATAATATATGGACATCAGTTTATTCCCTCTTGCACTTCTCAATCCTATGGTGGTTTCTTCTCTTCAATTTTTGTATGTTGCCTCTGTTTCGCTGTTTGTTCAATCGAGGGTCTTTCGGAAACAACCTCTCTACCTTCTTAAAAGGTAGGGGTAAGGTATGCGTACACTCTACCCTCCCAAGACCCCAGTTGTTTTTTTGTTGTTATTTTCACATAACTAAATAACATCTAACTACAAATATTCTTGATTTTATCCTCTTGTTGAAGTAATGTAGTTGTAGGATCTTGATTGCTTCACCAATTTTGTAGGTTAAAAAGGTAAAAATGTCTCTAAACTATACGAAATAAGAAATAAGTAGTTTGTGTTTGGTTAAATCATTTGAAAAATGCTTTGTTGGTATCGTCCCATTAGTGGATAAACGCATATTCAGGCTAATATATTAATGGGGACGCGTTTGCTCCCAACATTAAGGGAAGACAGTCGTATCATCTCAAGTAGTTCAAGGATAATTTTGACCTTTTATCCAACATTGTGCGGTATTAATATGAAGTAAAGTCCTTGTGTGTGAGCTTGCTCACATTATCACTTCCAAGTGGACCAAAGAAAAATGGAATATCGTAAGTTGACATCGATCTTAAAACTAATTAATTTATGATTAATATGAAATCCCTCATGTTCAGCTACTAGCTAGAAAAGGATTTCTATCAAAGTTAGGAGGAGAGGGGCTAGCTTTTTCGTCTTTTTTTTTTTTTTCCTTGAGTTGACGGTCTATCAAAAATACTCTCTGCCATTTTTCATCTTAAAATAAGGTATGCACACATTCATCATTTCTAGACTCCACTTGTGACATTATATCGAGTATGTTGTTGTCGTCATTGGTCAACTCATGTGAATGCTTCTTTTAGAAAAAAAAATCCATTTGAAAGACATATTGTCTTCCATCCCCATTTTTGTGGGGGTCAAGTGACCAAATATAGCTATTAAGAGAAAAATATTACTAGTATTTTTTTTTTTTCCAATTAAAGTTAGAAATTTCTTCTAATGGGATACAGAATAATGAGAAGAAGGAAGAAAAACTTGTTGGTTGGGTCCTACAATTTAGTCAAAAAGTCTAATAATTTTTCATTATTCTGCCAATAGTTCAAACTAGTGGTTGAACAAATCAACAACTCTCATATAAAAAAAATTGATAGTACTAAATTAAATAGATTTTTTCCCAGATTTTAAGTATTAAATGTTTGATTTGTTAAAGTCTACATAGTTAAGAATCTCCTTGATTTACACCAGGTACTTCTACTGAAAATTTTCGTAGGCGTTTGTACATGCGATTTCATCTAATGAAGCATTTGTATATGCGATTTTATCTCATGATTTCAAAATTTTGTCAAACATAAATAACCGAAGCTAAAAAAAAGTATTATTTTTTTCAGAAGTACTTTTGAAACCTTTATCGAACATAAATTACTGCTTTAATATGATATAAGTGCTTTCGTAAATTGATTAATCGAAACACAAATTGTTACTATCAAAATTACTGTTTTGAAAAGCAATAATGGAAATGAGGAGCGGTAGAGATAGGCCTAAGTAAAATTAGGAAAACTAATTAGACAGGATATGATACACCTCCAGATTACCGAGGGCATGAATTTAGATAAAAGGATACGAAGGTCCAGAATTAGGGTAGAAGTTTATTAGGTAATCGAACGTCGTCCAGTTTTCGTTATCAGTATTATTATTATTACTCTCCTACTATCTTATTTTTTTATTTTATAATCACATGTTTTTTCCCTTTGATTCAATTATCGTATTATCTGTTGTTTCTACTGTTCCCTTCTCCTTTATTTTACATGACTTTTTTACAACTGTATTTTTTTTCATACTTGTTTTTTATATGTTTTATTTGAGCTGGGAGTCTATCGAAAACAATCTCTCTACCTTCACAAGATAGGTGCAAGAATATATATGCATCACCCTCTCTGGGCCTCACTTATAAAATTATTCTGGATATGTTATTTTTATTATTGAAACACTTTTAACAAAAGTATTTTTTCAAAATAAACAGATTTGAACAGCTTGAATAAACAAACTTTTTGTTTTAATAAAATATTTTCCTATTATTAGGTGGACGTGGTTGAATTATGTTGCTCAGTAGTTGAACCTTGTTTTACAAGTGACAACTATAAGTAAGGCACCAACATGAGTTGTGGTGTAATGGTCGGACTGCTCCATCCTTAATCAGAGGTCTCAAGTTTGAGTCCTGGGTATGAAGAAAATCTTGTTGGGAGCGCCACCCCCAGAATGGGCCCTGCAGTGCGCGATCCGAATTAGTCGGGGCTCCAATATAGGTATCGGACACCAGGTGGGAAACCAAAAAAATAAAAAAAATAAAAAAAATAAATAAATAAAAAAAATATATATATATATATATATGTAAGGCAAGGACAAGTTAAATAAAAAAGATACACTTGAAAATATAAAATATTTTTTCATCAAACAAAGGTCTCAAAATCAAACATTTGAAAAATTCATTCTTTTTTCCCATCAAACAAAGACTTCAAAACAAAACCATTTAACTAGTTATTTAGAAAATCAATCTTCTTCCTACAAAATTTCTCTAAATAAATTTGTCTAGGCTAAGGAAAAATGTTGGATTTAACCTAATTAATAACAAACCATACCTCAAATAAATAAATACTGCTAAAATAAGAAACTAAATATGCATGAACAAGCTAATGCCGGATTTAACATCTATTATATATATACTATTGATCTTGTATGTACAATTAAATTTTTCAGTAAAGAAATTCAGATGAATATCCTTGCGCCGCTAGCTAGGTTTGTCCCTAAGACAATTTACTCCGTCCAGTCCCATTTTAACTGACGTTTTGATTCAAAAATTTGTCACAACATAATTGTCACTTTAAAATTTTAATATTAAAGTTGACAATTGCTTCTGACTATATCCTTAACGTTAAAGAAATATGCATAATATTTAAGAGGAAAAATTAGTCTATCTTTATTAAATATAGATTACTTTAGTAAACTATACTTATATTTTTAATATTTTTTAATAAACGTGAAAAAAAGTTTAAAACGATAGTTAAAATGAGACAGAAAAAGTAGTAAGTATCATTTACTCTTCAGTCCACCTTTACTTATTCATTATTGATTTGACATACACCTTAAGAAATAATACTCATAAACAATACGGGTGATTTTACTATACCACCCTTTGAATATAATGAATTTAATGCATTGATAAATGTATTAGGTAGTGAATAGCAGTTAGTAATAGGAGTAAAATGGATACAAAATGATAAATTATCCATTAATTTTCTAAACTGGACAAATATTATTGGATATTTAGTTTTAGTAATATGGACAAGTAAAGATGTACGAAGGGAGCAGTTGGATCTTTGAAGTAAGCCAAGATAAGTTTTTAGTATTTTACCCAAATAAATGCAAGAATTGTTAGTCAAAATTAGTGGTTTAGAGCAGAAACGCATTTATGGTTTTTAAATCATTATATTTACTCCCCTTTTACCAAAAAAGAGATTTTACATTTGAATATTTTTTGACTATCTTTTTTGAGTTTCCATAAACCAAATGTTTGTTTCCAAATTAGAAAAGAAAATTTTTTGACATTATTTATTGGTAGGCAACAATTTTTTCTACCTTTAATGACATATAAATGAAGAGGAGGTATATAATACACATTAGGAGTTTTACACTATACATACAACATCCAGTAAAGCTCACAATAAAACATAACCATAGTCCTTATTTTTTTCTTCAAAATTTTAATTAATATGCAGTGCAAAATTAAAAAATAATCACCATGTAACTTGTTGTGGGAACCTTCCCCGAACACCGCACATAGCGATAGCTTTAGTGCACCGGGCTGTCCTTTTTTTTTTTTCCCTTTTTCACCATGTGACTTGTTATATAATCAGTGGGTATATATTATATATATTAAATAAACATTTATTATACATTAAATAAATATTTCGTGTATTAGTCGAGTAGGAGTGTTGTCTTGCTTGAGGGTTTAGGCTTGTTGGTTGTAGTCCCTGCTTGTGATGTCTATCATAGTCTGTTGATTATTGTGTTTCAATCATTGCACTATTATGTTGTTGTTCTTGTTTTTCTTCTGTAGACTTTGCATTATTTCCTTGTTAGTTGCTATATTTTTTTCATTGCTTCCTTCTTTGTATCTGGATTTGCTCCACATGAGTCAAAGGTCTTTTGGAAATTAAACAACCTCTCTATCTCCACGAGGTAGTGATAAGGTCTGCGTACACTCTACCTTCCGATACCAATGCGCTTGAATTACACCCTATCTGAATAATACATGATAATATTACCATAACCTGAACAAGACCCAAATAATCATGTCATTCTGAATTGATGTTACTCTTGTCCAATATTTGGGAAGATGATGTAATACCTTTCTTAATATCCCCAACGTTATTTACTTAATATTTGCTTATGTATGATCGAGACACACTATTTTTTTCGATAATCATGTTACAACACCCTCTTATTCTTATAAGTTCTTCCGTTGCTCGCCCATTCTTGGTTCCAAAATGTATTTACAAACTAAGTTGCTCGGACCCTCCAAAAATGTTGCCGCACCCATATCAGATCCTTCAAAAATACATTATTTTTGGAGGATCCGACACGCATCCGTCGATATTTTTGAAGAGTCCGAACAACATAGTTTACAAAAGCTGTTAGCTTGTTTTTATGTTCTCAGAAGGGGCTGGAGCCATTTATTTGCTAAGAAATAACTTGTTGACCCCCTATTATTGCTTGTAAATCGCGTATAATGATCGTTACGAGTTATACACTACTTTTTTAATGGGGAAGGAGATTATAAGGTGGGAATCGAAGTCTCACCAATAAGGTGAAAAATCAGATAGTCAACCAATTGAGCTACTAAGATTCCCGAGTTATGCACTGTTTAGTTTAGGGGTTAGGAGAAAAAAAAGAACTCATTCCAAACATTCAATCCATTAACAAGTTCTTGCTATACACAAATTTTCAACTATCCTACTAAGTGGACAATCAACAATTCTCATTTTTGTGAGATATTGAGAAATTAATACTAAAACAAAAAGAAGGGTGTAAGAAAAAAAAAATGAACTGAAAGAGTTTCCTATTGTAGTTGCAAACAATTTTGGTCAAGCATTTAGAGACCAATCAAAACTTGAATAAACAACATTAACAGGTCCACCATCACCCATAAGATGTGTCAAAAGACCTGCTTTAGTTGCGTCTAAGTAACCTGTAATCCACTTTAATATTTCCTTTTCTTGTCCAAAATCAGCATTGTACCTGCAAAGTGAATGTGTGGGATACATAAGACTCTTTAGGAATGGCAATGGGCCGGTGTGGGTGCGTTGGGGGGTCCTCGTGAATATGTGGGATACAAAAGACTCTTTAGGAATGGCAATGGGCCGGTGTGGGTGCGTTGGGGGGTCCTCGTGAATATGTGGGCCGGTGTGGTTGTCGGGTTGGGTGGTTAAGCTTATATCGACTCTTGAACTAGTTTGGGTTGTTAAGCTTATATCGACTCTTGAACTAGTTTGCAAGGTGATTTCATTCTCAAGGCTTGAATCCGAGACCTTAGCACAAGGGTTTGTGGTTAAAAGGGCATGCATTTGTTCCTTAAATCTTAGGGCTGAAAAAGAAAAGTATGAAAAGAAGTTTACCACTTGATCATTCGATTAAGGTAGACAGTTCTCTTGGCCAAATCCACTTGCATTGCATCATCCCTCTGGAAATACTCTCGTGCAGCATATCTCAGTTCAGACTCGACGCTTTGAGGTTTGAAAAATCTTACTGCTGGACTTGATCTTGTTGCATTGCACAGTCCAAAATGGATTAATGGATTAACTTTCTGAAAAGCCATCTGCACATGGAAAGTATGTTGATGCGAAATTAGAAAGATAATGTGGATTTTAACGTGGATTCTCGTTTATATGACTAAGACACATTTAAGGTTTTCCAGAGGGGTCTCGAGAGAGAGCACAACAGTATGAACTATGAAGTTCCTAAACCTCAGTATTTGTGTTTCAAGTGAAGTATTGCAGTACTGATTTTCACTCACAAATCTTCAACTTTCGCATATATTTTTTTCCAAGTGAAGTTCATGTCCCAACATAACGAACTCTGACAGTTCTCTTTTAACTTCAATGTCAACAACTCTTTTCATTCTAATTAAAATATCATTCAAACGCATACTTAAACTGACATCATGCTGTAACTTGAGCTGCTAAATTTTAAGCATCGAAAATATTGACTAAATTGCTTAATAGAAATTGTCAGTAAAGTGAAGGGGAGATAATGAATATAGAGAAGTATTGAGCAAAATGCTCAAATTGACTCCACTGTGTCCATCAAAACGTTGAGTGACTAGTGACTGAAACAGCATACATGTTTGATATAAAAAGTATTCAATTAAACAGTTGCAACAGTTGTTATAGCAAAATATAAGAAACAGGTGGGGGGTATTTACCTCCAGACGCCTGTCTCCGCTAGGGAAGGGTTTCATCAGTGCAAAAGGAGCTCTTCGGTTGCATCTTAATATGCCATCTTTTATCCCTGATAGGGAATAGGAATAACCACCTACTATGTACTGGAACTCAGAGAAAAATGCTCTCCTATCGATCATGCCCCCAGGATGACCAACCCTGATCACGGCATGAATGACCATAGCATTATACAAATTCAGAAAGAAGGCTAGCATCTCATCTGCTGAAAGCGTTAGGATGTTCACCCTGTGGAAATCCTGAACCAAATTTGTATATCTGCACTTATAAGACAACAGAAAGTTTAGATATCATACAATCCTATGCTATATAAAGGTCTTGGTTTGTTTTTAATAATCAGAAATGCAATTTGAAACCTACTAAGGAAAAGAGATGGATTAACTTTTCGTTCTGGTCAGATATATAAAGATAGAATAGCTTTCTGGCTGCCGAGGGATTAGTTCTCAAAAGATACTCTGCAAACTATTATCCATAGTAAGTTGACTGCGAACGAACTAAGAGTTGATTTTCAGCATGATGCAAACCTGACTAATAAGGTTATATCGAAGGTACAAACTCACTTATAACAATGTTTGGGAAGTAATAATGAAGATATTCTAGCAGAAGATTTCACCTCCTCTGACATCGAACCATTATGTTTTACAGAGATTAGGGGTCTTGCAGGTATCGTTCTTCGAATACAAGATTTAGTAAGGAACTATCTTGGGATGGAGGAGTTGTGAATGTGCACTGAAATTAAGTAATAAGAAGGGCCTTGTATACTTTACGTTCAATCTCATTTGCAGCATAGGGCCATAGGCTTCTTCTAGATTTCAACTTTATTTGTTAAATAGATTTAGCATCTTTAGTGACTGTCAAGTTCTTCATTACGCTAACTGTTCCTTTGGCAGGACGTTTCTATAGTAGAAGCAAGGTGGGAATAAGCAGCTCACTCGTGCTGGCAGGTGCAATCAACAGCTAAAGACATGGGAATACTTAAAATTGTGTTTTGTACAAATTCCTACGGCAAGCTTTTCAATCCTTTTAAAGAAGGTGGTGCACCAGGTTGAGAGAATAATTAAATGCTTTATATGGTGAACTAGAGATGAACCACAATGTTTCTAAGGTTAATGGGAAGTTATTATTAGCTGATGGAAGGTTTGGGCTTCAAAATTTTCGAGACATGGGATGCTGCAATACAATTTGAGACATTTTTCAGCCAATTTGAGGGCAGGGTGGATGAAATGGAGGCTCGCCTCTGGAGTTCTATGTGATAAGAAGGTGCCCCCTAAGCTTAAAGGCAAGTTTTATAGAGTGACAGTCTGACCGGCCATGCTGTATGGAGCGGAGTGTTGGCAAGTCAAGAACTCCCACATACAAAAGTTGAAGGTGGCGGAAATGAGGATGTTGCGGTGGATGTGTGGTCTTACAAGAGGAGATAGGGTTAGAAATGAGACTATTCGGGAGAGGGTGGGAGTGGTTTCGGTGGAAGACAAGATGCGGGAAGAGAGGTTAAGATGGTTTGGGCATGCGATGAGGAGGAGCACGGATGCCCCGGTTCGGAGGTGTGAGAGGTTGGCTATGGATGGTTTCAGGCGGGGTAGAGGTAGGCCGAAGAAGTATTGAAGGGAGGTGATTAGACATGACATGGAGCAGTTACAGCTTACAGAAAACATGATCCTAGATAGGAAGGTGTGGAGGACGCGGATTAGGGTAGAGGGCTAGTTTTCTTTGGATTGGGGCCTGGCTAGTTGATAGGGTTGCTTGGTTGGAGCCAGGCTAGTAGTCGCAGTGCTTGACATGCACCGTGGAGTTCTTTGTTCGTGGGGTTTTGGGTGTTTTCGGTTAGATCTTGTATAGTAATACTCTATGGGTGTCTTGTTTCTGTTTTCTGTTTTCTTATGTGGGTGTTATGTCATCTTGTTTCATGTTTTACTACGCCTTTATGTACTTCTTTCCTGTCCTGAGCCGGGGGTCTATCGGAAACAACCTCTCTACTTCTTTGGAGGTAGTGGTATGGATTGCGTACACTTTCCCCTCCCCAGACCCCACTTTGTGGGAATACACTGGGTAAGTTGTTGTTGTTGTGGATGAAATTAATCCACACAATACGACCAGGAGAAAAGATTTCTAAGAGGTTGAAATCCCATCTCATTGCCCATGGTATGAAAGGAAACATTTGAAACTAAGGCACCTAGGTATATCTCTGGCTGAATGGGTGCGATTAGAAATTGTTCTCCCACCTCTTTCTGGTATGATCCTTTGGCATCCATTGCAGCATCTTGAATTTTACTGATGCTGTACTAAGATGTCTTTAGTTATATGCTGCAGCTAATGTCATTCACACTATACTTGGTACTAAGATATACCCAATAAGAGCCTGACTAACGACAGAAACTGGAAGGTTTCTGTCTGCTCTTTCTCAAGCTAAGTATGCCAGACGTTCTGCAATTTCTATTTTGTATAAAGATTCCATATGTAGCATTGCAGTAAACTTGTTAAGTTGTTTTGACAATACACTAAAGTTGAAACTTGAAATACGGCTGCTTGGATCAGCCTTTCTCTAATATTCCACAAAATCTGGATAGATAGAAATATGACAAATTTTCAGAAGAAAGGCCAGAAGCTGAACTCCATCTACAGATCAAAGTATGGCCACTAACTGGAAACGACGTCTGTAAGCTGTTTACATGGCACGTCATCCACTCATCCTATAGCATATTAGTACATGCTATGTAGTGTTCTATTTTTCTTTATTAAGTCATCGTAGATAGTGTTTTGTTCTTTAGTAATAAGTCTTATATATGTCTAGCAACTGTAGCAAATCACTTTCCACAGATGAGAAGGCTTAGATTAATCATCTACTCTTCCGAAACACTATTTAGTCGCAAAAGCCCCATCTCCTTCATTAACTGAAGTAACCAGAATGCATTGAGGTTATCTTTCTTTACCACCCAAACTTCTTCTGCGAATTTTTCGAAGCTACACTGCTAAATATATCACACTAAGTCATAGAAAAGCTTTAATTCCTACTTTATGAGTTAGATCATAATTATTGATTCATCTAAAAAAATTTACCCTCATTATACCGTGCTTGGCATAGAACTTAAGAAACTCCTTCTGGAATGCTATAGATCAGCAATCTTGAGTAGGAAATAGGGAAGACTGCTTTGGTGAGTCTTTTGAAAGCTTCAATCTTAAGAAAATGAACATGAAAGGGAATTTTGCTCACTTCTAAAATGTAGATCATAAGAAGCACTTCTAAGGAAACATTCTGATTTCCTATACCAGATGAGTACAAAGAATTCAGCTTTTGGTCGAAGTAATATTTACTCCCCACAGAAACCACTTCCTCCTTTTAAAATAGTTTCTTCAAAAATCCTTCTCTGGGAACTGTATAACAATAACAGGAGTAACAGATGTTCGATTCAACCAAAGGATTATATGAAGGATAAAAGCAACATTTGGCAAGCTGCCTGAAAGTTTTTTCTAGGATTATGAAGAAAGGAAAGAAAAGATAGCAAACGAAAAGACATCATCTACTACATGTTTGCTGAAAGAAAAGAGAAAAAACAAAATAGAAAAATGAGCTACAGCTGAAGTTACTATAGAACTTTTTATCAAGGAAATCTTAAATGGAGTTTATCACTGAAAACACAAGTCACTTAAAATGAGCTACAATTAATAAAGGTTAAAGGTAGGTACCTCCGAAATTCTTCGCTGTTGCTGATGCCTACATAATCAAGATGATGCCGGTCATCAGAGGCATAAGACTCAAGTAAGGCAGACATTATTTTGCCAAGCCTTTGACCTAACACAGCAGCATCCCTAGGTTCATTGTCGTTTGTGGATCCTCGAAAATTATAGCATTTGGGAATGAAAGGCTCATGCTCAAGGAATCTATAGAAGTGTTTTCCATCTTCAAATTCATTTTCTCTGGCATAAAAAGTAGTATAAAAATATGTTGTCAATAGAATCAAATCTACACTGATGGACAGCAGTCCTAAAATCCTTTTCAAGTTCTTACCCAAAGACATGATGAATAAAATGCCTTCTCGCCAGGTTCTTCCCAATTTCCACAGCCTGTGTTAGATATCAAATAGTCATTACTTCGAAATATAAGATCATGGAGTATCATAGATAAATATGTTAATGATTCTTAAACATCACTGGCTCTCTGCTAATTGATGAAGTCAGCACAAAACACTGGTAGTGTTGCATGCACACTTCTCAATCTCTAACATTACAAGCTTTTAGAATTCATTATTCATTGTGCTTCCTAGTTTCCACATTGCTATACTTATTTAAGCACTATGCTATGATTGAACCTGAAATAACTTTTATGTTTTGTTTAAGATTGTGCTACCCTTTTCTTTTCTTCTTTCAACAAATTAAAGGTAATGAGTAACTCATATAGACTGGATTCACAGCCGTGCTACACAGATGCTAAAACTCCAGAATCAGTTCTGCTAACAATCAGAAATCCAGACCAATCCGATTTATCCACCAGAAGGTACTCTACTGAAGATCATGGAGGGACAATTGAACTTGAAGCAGAAAATGAGTACAAGAATGTCATGAGAAAAATTTCATTCATTTTTAATAATGATAGTATCCGAACCAATTTGTGCACACCTCAACGAAAATATCAAGCTA
Source organism: Capsicum rhomboideum (assembly GCA_031232105.1). Lineage (NCBI taxonomy): Eukaryota > Viridiplantae > Streptophyta > Magnoliopsida > Solanales > Solanaceae > Capsicum > Capsicum rhomboideum. The sequence goes on along the minus strand of CP124719.1, from coordinate 2,091,352 downwards.
CCAGAAAGTTACTCTACTGCAGATCATGGAAGAACGATTGTATTTGAAGCAAAAAAACAGTCAGTACATAGAAATGTTTTAACTAGTCCTTAATGGTCGGCTTAATTAGCACCCTTTGGGTACGTGTGTTGCGAACACTTTCATTTTTAGCCTCTCATCTTGTCCACAGAAAAATATCCAGTTCATTTTTTACAATAACGATTGCGCGAACCACTGAGCTACCTCCTAGCTTAGTCAAATGGGAAGAGCTAACCTCAAAAATTCTTTTAACACTATTAGGTTTGGACTCTGGTCATCTATATTTCATTCCATCTTCATTAACCTTTAGGTCATACTCTTGGGTGTCAAAAGAATGTACCTTGCTACCTCCTCGCTAAGAATAATGGGTAGAACAACCTAACATTTTTTGCATCTATTAGAATTTGAACTCTAGTTTCACACTCCCTTCATTCCTAAAGACTTGTCATGCTTACTAAAAACAGACGTTCCACAATATTTGTCATTTTAGAAAATCAAGACATAGTTGAGTATATTCTTCCAATTTTACCCTTAGCACACTGTAGATCACACTTTTCATTAATTAAAGAGAGATGATTAAAGAAATTAAATAAGGGTGTGATGGTAACGGTACGTAGTTTCTTAAGCGGCGTGAAAACCAAGAATGTAACAAGTATTTAGGAACAGAGGGAGTATGATCTAGTTCATCTTCATTGTTAGCCGTTAGGACACACTCATTGGTAGCCAGAAAAATGTCCATTCATGTAAGCTGTTAAGAACTAAAAAGTTTGAATGTAACACATGTTTTCAAGAACTTCAAACTATTTTGTTTATGAAAGCTAGTCCTGTGTTTGGAAACAAGTGAAGAAAAAAGAAAATTCAAAGGGAAAGTAGTCACTTTTTTCTTTTTGGTAAGTAAAAGTTTGTCACTTTTTCATGGGAAAAGTGGAAAGAAAAGGAAAGGACTAAAAAACACTTTCTCCTTGGACCCCACTGAATAGATTGAATTTGAATAAAAGAACGTAATTTGCATGGTAAGGTTGCATAGAATAGACCGGCTCTTTCCCGAAGTTCACATATAGCTGGAGTTTTAGTGCACCAAGTTGGCCTTAACAGTAGCAATAATAATATTAATTTTGTTCTCATTTTCCTTTTTACCTATCAAAATAAAGTATATTAAAGAGAAAAAACTCTTCTATTAGCTTCACGTTGATTTTCTTTTAACCTTTCTTGATCTTTCTCTCCTTCCCAATTACAACACAAAATTGAATACAAGATCCAATATTCCTATTAACACTTAGATGGTCGTTACCTATTGTTTCATAATGTATCATATAGTATTGTATCGTATTGTATTGTTTTAATGAATACTTACAATGTTTAGATAAAAGGTATGGACACATCAACAATTTGAAGAATAAACATATAAGAAAAGTAGTGTACGTGGTAGGACTACCATAAAAATAGGATAAATAATAAAATAAAATTATTAAATATTAAATAAAGAAAAAATGAGAAAAAAAATATAAGGTAATGATGTGACCACACTAAATCGATCGTTTCATAAAATGAGACTTTTTATCGTTACCTACCAATGAACTTTAACGATACGGTACAATGAAATTTTATTTTCTAAAGAAATCAAACAGTAAAAAACTTTCAAACACATGGGGAGAAAAGACCAATTCACGCATCTATGATTATGACAAGGCAGAGGCTAATGCTTAAAGTGACCAATTTCCAAATAACTTGTCAAATTCACCCATGAAACATAATGACTCCATTAATTAATTAATTAAATGTAAACAACATAATGCTCCAAGTCAATTGATTGCACTAATTTCAAAAGCGTGTGGGTACACTACATACTCATTAATCAGCACGCGATTGACGGGACCATCGCATAACGGACCTTTTACATGTTCTAAACAATAGCCCAAAGCCATTTGACTTGATTATAGAAAAAGTTCGATTTCGAGTTCTGAATATTATATTCATATTAAGTTTTGATTCAAATATATGTTATTATTATTTTTTATTTAATATTCGTTATTTGTATTGAAGTCCAATTAATTCAGATTCGCGCATGGCAGACTCATTATTATGATCTTGTTGCAAAGTGTGGAACTTGAGTCCCACATCAGTTAAATGGGAGCTGATGGTCTTGGACTCTCTCACCTTAATAGCTAGCTTTTGGAGTGTGGTTATCCTAAGATTGTATCAATGATATCAGAGTCACTCATCACCCTACGTGCCCAGTGAAACCGTCGAGGACAATGGATGTAGAGCGTGGTGGTTTGTTATGATTCTATTGCAAGGTACGAGATTTGAGACCCGCATTGGTTAAATGGGAAGCTGATGTGGAACTTATATAGCCTTAGACTCTTCCATCTTATCTAGGACGACGCTAGCAACGAAAATTTTCATGTCTCTCTTACTAAGAGGTAAGGAAGGCTTCATATACATCATCCTTCTCAAACTTCGCTTGTAGAATTACGCTAGATTTGTTGTTCATGTTGAAAGTATTTGACCCCATATATATTATTGATCAAATTGACCATTTACACTTCAATTTATGTATAATTATTCATCTGTTAAAAATTTCTTGACACGTTATTGTATTTTATGTCACAAACGTTGTTTGGCACCACTGTTCAACTACATTTAGAGTCAAAACTATTTCTCTTAGCCAATAATTTCTATAAATAATTTATTATTTCTAATTATAAAAATTCTTATTCGTGCATATGTGCTACTAAACATCTTATTCAAGTACATTGAAATTAGATGAGTTGACCCTTGCACATCGTACCATCTTATTCCTTTTGGGCTAAGTGAACTATACTTTTAAAATATAGTACTTGTAATACTATAATATATACATTAGCACACAATAAGGTGGAAATAAACTTATACTCCCTCCATTTTAAAAAAAATAATTTATTTTAATTTGACACGAAGTTTAAAAAAATAAAGAAGATTTTTAATTTTTGTGACCTTAAATCAAAGATATGTCAAATGTATCAAAATGTTCTTTAATCTTGTAGTCTTAAACATGTCGCGTGGAAAGCTGAAATTAAAAAATTACTAAAAAAAGAAAAACATATGAAACGGAAGTAGTATAAATTTACATTAAAGTAGATCAAACGTCTAACTCCATCATATGAAACACTAATAGAAAAACAAAGTAAGACTTTTCAAAATTTTAAAATGTAAAAAAATTAGCGTTCATTTTCATGCTTGCGTCTCTTGTTAAGATAATTACTAGAACAATAATACAATTCGTTATGAACGTTAGGTGCCTATAATTTTTTTCATTTTAAATGAACGAATTGTCCCAAAATATCTTGTATCATTTTTTTTATTTTTTGAGATTCAAATTATATAAACTCCACTAATATTTTAAGATATAATTTTGATAAGAAGAATTACTAAAAGGACAATACATGCACTAAAGCTCCCGCTACGAATAAGATTCGAGTTAGAGCCAAACCTCAAAGATTTATTGTATGCAGCTTTATCCTGTCACATGACATCAACTTTACTCGTTACTCTAAGACTTTCTTTCCTATAATAATTACTATACACAATAATTTTGGATTAAATTTGATTTTTGAAAGGTTGAACTAATTTACTCTAATCTAATTTACTACTCACTCGACGTTCTTTTTACTCGTCACAATTTTATTTTTTTTAAGAGTTAAACAATATGAATTTTGACCAACATTTTTAGATATACTTTTTCATCACATTAATATGAGAAAAATTACAATTTATAGTACTCCCTTTATCCAATTTATATGACTCACTTTTCTTTTTAATCAGTCCCAAAAAAATAACATATTTCTATATTTGGTAATAATTTAACTTTAAAATACTTATTTTACCTTTAATGAAATCATTATAATCACACAAACATCTATCACTTATTTTAGATTACGAATTTCAAAAGCCTTCTATTCTTTCTTAAACTTCATACCGAATCAAACTAACTCATATAAATTAAAATAGAAGAAGTAACACTTTTCATATAATTTTTAAATATCTAAATTTTAATTATTAAATATTAAATTAAGCTAATTTAACTTAACTTTAAACATAAGTCAAATTAACTCTCGAGAAGCTAAACACAAAACGAGACGGAGGTAGCAATAGTAATAGTAATAATGTCAAATAAGCATACCTTTTTTCTGCCGCAGTCCAAATGGTTTATCAAAACCTCCACAAGCTCACCGCCGGCGAAGCAATTTTTCACTATCTTCATCCTCATAACCCTGTCCTGTATCGGAAGCTTCAGCCTCAACACTCTCACAATTTCAATCATCTCATCGTTCCTCTCCTCGTTGTCGTCGTCATCGAAGCCATAAACCGGCGGCGCCGGTGCATACTCCGGGCATTTTCCGGCCAGCATTTCCTCCATTTTCTTTTCCAGTATCCCGCTGTTGCGTAGCGAGTTCAGCGCTACTAGTCCCCCAATCACTTTCTCGTTCAGAAATATCATCGGAACATCTGAACTTCCGGTCCTGGAAATCAGTTCCTTTTCTCTCTCAGGATAAACATCGACGTTGATTTCAACGTAGTTCAAACCTTCCTTACGTAGGAAGGAACGCACCGCGGTGCAATCCCTGCAGTTCGACCTCGAGAAGAAGCTCACTCTTCCTAACATCAACGTCTTATTAATCGACTCTTTTCTAACGATCACCTTCATACCAGAGAGGTTAAACTCCGTAACCTCCTGGTGCTGGACTTTCTCGTCCTCGAACAAGCATTTGATAGCTGATGATAAGCTGTTGCTTTTCTCCCGGAAGAACTTTCCGATCGCCGGCATGTCGAAATTAGTCTCCGGCATCGACTGCGATCGATTTAGTATGCCGGTTGCTCCGGCGGGAGGCTCCGGTTGCGGTAACAAGGTATGTGGCTTGATTATACCTAATAAAACGTTGCCGTTTTCAATAGCAGCTAATTCTCCGCCGTTTTTTTCTGCGTGAATATCGGAATTCAAATTATTTGAAGGTTTGGATTTTCCATTTTCAATACAATTTCCTTTTTCGTCGGAAATATCGGCTTCGACTTTAGATTTTTCATTTTCAATGCAATTTCCTTTTTCGACTTCAGCTTCAGCTTCAGATTTTCCATTTTCAATACAGTTTCCTTTTTCGTTACCATTTTTTTCATCGAGAATTATAGCTTCTTCTGCTTCAGCTTTGATTGAATCCATTTTCTCCATTCAAGGAAGAGAGAGGGAGGGGGGGGGGGGGGGGGGGGATTTTGGTATGGTGATTTTGGAAGGAGAAAAAATGTGAAGAGTTTGAGAGGAGAGATGCTATTTATAGACAAAAAGTGAAGTTAACAAATGGTACTTGAAATGAAATGGTAAAAATGGATGACTATGACTTATTAGTGGGGGTTTACTAGGAAGAAGTCAAGGAGGAGGATACTCCTCTCCTCGTCCTTAATAAGAGTCTCGGATTTACTATTTGAATATCAAAAAATTACACTAATAGGTAATTTCTTTTTTAGTAATTATTTTACGTAACGTAAATTGAAATTAGTCAAATTAGTAAATTTTAGATATCGAATCATTCAACCAATAGAAAAAATAATAAGAAAATTAGCATTCGGCATCGCTATCTTATGTGAACATGTTTGAGTGGCGCAAACATATTTAAAATAGAATTAAGATTTTTAAAATTTATGATTTTAAATATGTCATAATATTCTATAAAAACATGCCACAAGTGGTAAAATTAACAACAATAACAACATATTGAGTGTAATCCACAAGTGAGCACGGAGGGTAGAATAAGCGTATATTTTATTACTACCTTTGTAAGGTAGGAAGGTTGTTTCTGATAGACCCTATGGCCAGTAAAAACATGCCTAGTGTAATCTTCAAGTAAAGCCTTGAGAGGATAGAATGTACGCAGATCTTATCTTTATGGAGTAGAGAGATTATTTTGTATCAACCCTCAATTCAAAAAAGTGTAACCAAAGGTAGACTTAAAAGGAAAATAATGGCATCACAATAATAAGAGACACAACAAGTGAAGTAACAGTGAAAATTGAAGAATAAAATATTACCCGACTGTTAAGTAATTAGTATCACTATATACAGAGAAGAGAAGATTGATCCCCTGCCTCTACATATAAAATTGTGACCAAACTCGACTATCTACTATTCTTCTATCATAATCCTCAGCCTCCATACTTTCCTATCTAAGGTCATATCATTAGTAAAATGAAGATGTGTCATATTTTGTCAAATCACCTCCTACGAATTCTTTTTCGAGCTACATCTACCTTTCCTAAAACTTGATATGAAATGTAAGAAAAATTAAAATATAAAAAAGCAAACACACATAAAATAATAATAATAATAATAATTCAATAACAACTTACTTATCTATGCATTATAGTCAATTAGAAGAATTAAACTTTTGAATCAGTCTAGAATCTTTATTAACTACGTCAACAAAAAGAATTAGTCACAATTTCTTATCAACATATATGACGTACACGTTCAAAGTATTTACTATTTTCATCTTGAAATAAAGTTTTCCTTAGGAGAATTTTTTGGCTTTTAAAATTAAAATTCACTATATAAAAATAAGAATTAGCAACAGATAATTTTTATCGCTGACAATAAAAATTTCACAGCTAATCCTTTTTCATGACGCATTAGCGATGATTATTGAAAAAAATATCCTACAAATTATTTGGCGATAAAGTTCATAGCTAATCTTTTTCTAGTGAACGTTAGGTAAAATTTCTTTTAGTAGTAGATTGTTTGTTTTAGAGTCATATGCTGATCAAACAAAATTTACAGTTTGGTACATATTGTTTCTTTGACAGAGTCGAACGCCAAGTCTCCCAAGCGTTCTTCCATATTTTCTGCGTTTAATCTCTGCCTACGGCCTGCTCGAAAAGCCGTATGTGATGACGATGCTAATTAAGTATTTTAATATACAATAATCATATTAACTTAAACCAAAAATTATTATCTATGAATTATTTAGCGATAGAATTTCATAATTAATATTTTTTAGTGAACGTTAGGTAAAATTTCTTTTAATACGTGATCGTTTGTTTTGCACTTACCAAGTCTAGATATATAGGTCTATGATAATGGTACGATAATCATATAACTTAAGTTGGTTGCCTAACATTATCATTAGTATTATAATTATTTTGGGTCATCATATACCTAATGTGAGCATTTGACTTAGCCATTTATATAGTAATTAGGTTACTTAAAAAGTAATTATAACAAATGATAAATAGTTTACTATAATGAATTAAATTATATTTATAATGTAAAAGTGATTGTCACATAATCAGTTTATATAATTTAAACCCACCTTAAAAATAGAGACAAATGTAATTTTCAATGACTTGTAGATTCGTTCTAATCTAGGAACCTTGACTCAAATTTTATGCATGTAAAATTCACTAAATAAGCAAAAACAAATAAATTTAAAATTTAATAAATTGAATATATTGTGGCAAAACTTCCAACTCATACTCATAAATATTTAAATTATAAATTTGACATAATAAACAAATTAGTGAATCAAATAATAGTTGCTTGCTTGGACTTGGTCTACATTAGATAGAAAATCCGGCAGATTAATTTAATGGGTTTTGTATGAATATTTATAAGTGGAAGACTAGGAATTTTCCAAAAATCTCTCCCTAGTTCTATGATTTTTTACTAAAATTTAAATATTTATTAGTTCAAAGTCTATGATTTTTTTCTAGAGTTTGAATTGCCTTGCTTGAAGTTTGAACTTATAAAAATTGATAACTCTAGGAATTTGAAGAGGTATCACAAATGAAATAATCTTTTGAAGAGGTATCACAAATGAAATAATCTTTTCACCTGATTATATATATATATCCATACTGATGATGAATAGTTAATTTTTTGGAAGGTTAGTCTTGCCATTATTCTAAAGTTTTTTTTGTTTTTTTTTGGCATTTGTTGCCTAAAATAAATATCTTCTTTAACAATTTAATAAAGTGAATAAAGTTTATGACCATATTATTTTATTTTTTCACTCATAATGGATCAAGTGAGAGCCCATTAGGTAATAAAAATAAATTACTTACCTTGTCATTAAAGTAAATAATATATGTATCAGATAATATCTTTGGTTATGCATATTTGGAAGTTTTCTTGATGAAAGAAATTTATTAATTATAGGGCAATCATAATTTATTATGAAGTCCCTAATGTTAAAGCTGTTGCACAAGAGTTTCTAATCTATCTATAAATATGATTGTGACTCCGTCGATTTGGCACACACTGTGATAGACATATGCTAGAAAATTCTTATAGTTTTTTCATTTCCACTTTCTTGTTAAAGTTCGTGCAAGACGAAGGCAATTTTCCACAACGTTTGTGAACAGACTCCTTGAATTTCTCCTCTTCGAGAAATTGGAGTATAAGGAACACCAATTCTCTGCTGAGAGAAGACATTTTCTCTACTTTACGACACAGTTCTCAGAAAAATTCAAATCCAACAATCTTCGATTTCATAACTCAACAGATCAAGCCCCTACAATGTAGTGGAGGGGATTGTTGGATCTGTTGAGTTGTGGAATCGAAAATTGTTGAATTTGATTTTTTCATGAGAGTTGTGTCGTGAGGTAGAGAAAACGTCTTCTCTAAGATGAGAATTGGTGTTCCTCATGCTCAAATTCATCGAAGAGGAGAAATTTAAGGAGTCTATTTACAAGTATATTTTTTTCTAATTTTCTCTCTCCCTCTCACACACACATACACACACAAACTCATTGTAAGAAATTGAATGGATGGCATTAATACTTGTTGAAAATAGCCTAAAAGGTTGAATCTAAAATCTTGAAGAAAGTGATTATGGTGGAGGGGGCGAGACACATAACTGTGAAATCCTTTATGTTTTTCCTTTTGGTCCTTCGAGTTATGATATGAATCACATATTAATTGATATTGATAATGTAATTTTTAGAAAAAGCGATTCAAAACAAAAGATTAGTTCTTCCTTTTTGTTTTTTGAGTTATGACTTGTACCACACATTAATTAATGCACGTAATGTAATTTTTAAGAAACCACAATTGACTACAAATGATTTGTATTAGCTATTGATTGAACAAAATTGGCATGTAAAAGTAATTACATGTATTAGAAAAATGTATCAAGAATTTGACTTCAAGATCAGGGATAAACTTAAGGGTGTCTAACAGGTCGGGCTGATTCGGAACCAGACTGGATCGAACTGAATTAATTTTTCGCCCGAATCAGATCGACCCTTATAGAGAGGGCTGGATTAGATTAGGTTAAACAATAAATTGAACCCAAATGAATTCATTTGGAGTGCCGATAGACCGATACCGATAAAGTTTCAACAGATATAAAATAGATTGATCAGATTAGACTGGATCGATCCAACCCCGTTCAACGATAACTAAACCGGTTCTATATGATCCAATAGAATCCGACCCCACACGAGCCTAAGTAAACCCAAACTAACCCAACCTGATCATAACTGGTCCCCCAAGTTGATAACCAACTCGAACCCTAGATCGACCAGACTAATTTTTTTCAGAGCCGGATCGACCCCTTAACACCCTTAGGTAAACTACTACTTCCTCCGTTTAAAAAAGAATGTCATGTTTTAACTTTACACGGAGTTTAAGAAAATAAAAAGACTTTTAAATTTTATGGTCTTAAATTAAAGTCATAGCAAATGTACCAAAATGCCCTTTAATCTTGTGGTCTTAAACATGACACGTGAAAAGTTAGAATTAAAGTATTGCGAAAAAAGAAAACAATCATTCTTTTTGAAACGGGGAGAGTATGTGCTATGTCAATAAATAAATACTCCCTCTATTCCATAATAAGTGAATTGTTGAGGTAATGCACACCTATTAAGAAAAGAAAATTAAGACATAAATTCGACATTATTTTTCATTTTCGTTCTTTTTAATTATCGTCAAATTACTCTTAAAAATTCAAAATATTGATCATGATAACTACTTCTAAGAAAATAATTCAAAACAATAAGTAAATAAGAGCAAATAAGTGTCTTAAACTCATCACATAGGAGATCCAAATAAAGGGTAAAAATGGAAGAGAATTCTAACATTACCCTTGAAGATTAAACAATTAAGTTAATTTGAACATTGAAAAAACGCCTCAACAATTTACTTATTATGAAATAGAGGGACTATCATATAAGTTAAAGTAATAATATATATTTTTTTTTAAAAAAGTGTAAAACACGAAAATGACATATGTGAAATTACTCTTGTACCCTTTCTAAATACAAATGAAGGGTAAAAATGAAAGAGAATTCTAATATTACTCTTGAAGATCGAATAATTAAATTAATTTGAACATTAAAAAAATGTCTCAGAGGACATGGAGTAATTACAGCTTACAGAGGACATGACCCTTGATAGAAAGGTGTGGAGAATGCGGATTAGGGTAGAGGGGTAGTGGGTAGGAAGGTGTCCGTTCTTAGCAGGGAAGCGTGTCTGCTTGTATCTTTGACTGTTGTTTCTTAGGCAGAGTCTTGTTCGGGCTGTTTTGGTGTTATTTGTGATCTTGAATAATTAGTCTATAGTGTTGATCTGTGAGTTCCTTGCTTCGTCGAGTTGCTAGAGATTTGTGACCCCTTTTGCTGTTGGTTTTCATGATTTGTGCTGATGATTTTTACGATTCTTAGGATTTGTATGATTCTTATGATTTTTGATTTTTATGATTATTTTATGTTTTTTTATGATTGTTGATTTATGATTTGGTATTGTTATCGGTTCTGAGTTGGGGGTCTATCGGAAACAACGTCTCTACCTCATCTGAGGTAGTGGTATGGACTGCATACACTTTATCCTCCCCAGATCCCACCTGGTGGGAATACACTGGGTATGATGATGATGATTAAAAAAATATCTCAATAATTTACTTATTATGAAATAGAGGAACTATCATATAAGTTAAAGTAATAATATTTTTTTAAAAAAAAAGTGAAAAACACGAAAATGACATATGTGAAATTACTCTTGTACCCTTTCTATATACTCTCCTTCCGTACCCAAAGCTTTCCAAATTCCAATTCCACCCTTTGACTCTATCGTCTCCCGATTCTCAAAAGTCTCCTTTCCAAATCTACCAATCACCGCTCCTTCGTCGGAACTCCGGCCTGTCTACCTCCGTCGCCGCCGTCATATCCACCGTCATCGCCACCGCATCTTCGATCTCCGAAGCTCGTCAATTTTGACTAATTTTATCCTCTTCTGCAATCGAACGGTTAGCGAATTGCAGCGAATTTTTGGTAATTTTTTGTGAATTTTGAAGATTTAGTTGCTTAATTGTGTTAATATAATTGAAAATGTTAATAATTTTTGTTTTTGTGATTGGATTTATGCTCATATTGGAGTTTGTTTGTTTCTATGTTCGTAAAGAAGGTGTTTTGAGCTGGAAAAATTGGGGCTTTTGGTGTATTTACTGAGAAAGTTGCTCCTTTAGTTGGTGGAGGTAGCTGTAATTGAGCTGAGGGTTTTTCAAAAATAGTTTGTTTAGCTCCATGAGGTAGGGGTAAGGCCTGCGTATACTTTACTCTCTTGTTAGTTGGTGGAGGTAGCTGTAATTGAGCTGAGGGTCCTTCGGAAATTGTCTCTCTACGTCCATAAGGTAGGAGTGGAGGTAGCTGTAATTGAGCTGAGTTTTTTTCAAAAATAGTTTGTTTAGCTCCATGAGGTAGGGGTAAGGCATGCGTACACTTTACTCTCTTGTTAGCTAGTGGAGGTAGCTGTAATTGAGCTGAGGGTTCTTTGGAAACTGTCTCTCTATGTCCATGAGGTAGGAGTGGAGGTAGCTGTAATTGAGCTGAGGTTCCTTCGGAAACTGTCTCTCTACGTCCACGTGGTAGGGTTGGAGCTAGCTGTAATCGAGCTGAGGGTTCTTCAAAAATAGTTTATTTAGCTCCACGAGGTAGGGGTAAGGTGTGTGTACTCTAGACTCTACTCGTGGGAATGCATTAGGTTTATTGTTGGTGTTGTTTTTGTGAATTTTGAAGATTTAATACTTTGATTGTGTTAGTGTGATTAAAATGTTAATAATTTTTGTTTTGTGATTGGATTTATGCTCATATTGGAGTTTGGTTGTTTATATGTTAGAAGAAAAGGTGATTTGAGCTGGAAAAATTGGGGCTTTTGGTGTACTTACTGAGAAATTAGCTCCTTTTTGTCTGTTCAGGTGTTGTTTTTTGTTAAAAATTGGTTTTAATGTATCTTTAGTTGGTGGAGCTAGCCGTATTTGAGCTGAGCTGAGCTGAGGGTCCTTAGGAAATAGTCACTTGGGGATTACATTGGGTTTGTTGTTGTTGTTGTTAGTTGGTGGAGCTAGCTGTAATCGAGCTGAGGGTCCTTCGGAATGTAATTAAAAATGTTAATGATTTTTGTTTTGTGTTTGGATTTATGCTCATATTGGAGTTTGTTTGTTTCTATGTTTGAATAAGAGGTGATTTGAGCTGGAAAAATTGGGGCTTTTGGTGTACATACTGAGAAATTAGCTCCTTTTTGTCTGTCCAGGTGTTGTTTTTTGTTAAAAATTGGTTTTAACATGTAAAAGTAAAATGGTTTAATGTATCTTTAATTGGTGGAGCTAGCCTGTATTTGAGCTGAGCTGAGCTGAGGGTCCTTCGGAAATAGTCACTTGGGGATTACATTGGTTTTTTTTTTTTTTTTGTTGTTAGTAGGTGGAACTAGCTGTAATTGAGCTGAGGGTTCTTCAAAAATAGTCTCCATGAGGTAGGGGTAAGGTGTGTGTATGCTCTACCCTCTGTAGCTAGCTTCCCCAGACTCCACTTGTTGGATTATATTGGGTTTATTGTTGTTGTTGTTAGTTGGTGGAGCTAGCTGTAATCGAGCTGAGGGTCCTTCGAAAATAGTCTTTTTTCCTCCATGAGGTAGGGGTAAGGTCTGTGTATACTTTATTCTCTCCAGGCGCCACTTGGGGATTGCAGTGGGTATGTTGTTGTTGTTGTTAGTTGGCGGAGCTTGCTCACTTTTTTTTTCTTTTTGGGGTCTGGCTGAGGTCAAGCTGGAAAAGTTAGGAACTCAGTCAAGTAGATTCCGGGGATTGTAATATTATCTTCATGAATAAATGAGTGTTAGCTTCATGAATAAATGAGTGTATTTTGTTGATCAATGAGTCTGAAAATACAGTGTAATCAGAAAAGAATGTAACTTGTTAATTTCTTCCCCTTGAGAATTGGTTGACATATAAAAGTAGAATGGTTTAATGTGTCTTAGTGGAGCTTGCTCCTTTGTTCTTTTCTTTTTGGTGTTTGGCTGAGGTCAAGCTGAATATATTAAGAACTCAGTTAAGTAGATTCCGGGGATCGTAATATTATCTTCATGAGTAGATGAGTGTATTTTGTTGATCCATGAGTCTGAAAATGCAAGTGTAATCAGAAAAGAATGTACTTTGTTAATTTCTTCCCCTTAAAAATTGGTTTAACATATAAAAATAAAATGGTTTAACATGCCTTTAGTTGATGGAGCTTGCTTCCTTGCTCTTTTCTTTGTGGTGTCTGGCTGAGGTCAAGCTGGATATATTAGGAACTCAGTCAACTAGATTCCGGGGATTAAAATATTAGCTTCATGAATAGATGAGTGTATTTTGTCAATCCATGATTCTGAAAATGCAAGTGTAATCAGAAAAGAATGTACTTTGTTCTTATGACCTATATATTTCTTTTCTGAATTGAATTGAGGAGCAAAAATCACTCAGTTTTTTTAATGTAGAGTCGAGGATTCAACATTTGTCGCGAGTGTCATTCTTTTCCTGTATCATATTAATTCAATAGTCTTTTCTTCTTAAGGATTTTTCACATTGATTGTGTTTAATTAGCAAGCTCCTTTCCGATAGTGAGCACTACTGATATACTCTCAATGTGTACCAGTGTAATATGGTAATCTGATTGTCTTGTTACCTTATGTACTTTATATGCAATGACCAATCAGGTAAACCACTCTTTAACTTATTTTCTGTTATTGTTTTGACTGCAGTATTGGAGATACCATAAACTTATTTCACGGTAAAAAGGTTGGATGAATATCCCACCCAACTTGCAAAGCGTGGGATTCCCATCTATTTGATGGAATGCTTATAGTTTGTGCTATGAAGTGCATGTTTTTTCGAAGGATACAAGATAAAAATGAATTTGCAGCATATGTCAGGGCAGATCTCAGGGCAGGTTCCAAATCAAAGTGGCACTTCTCTGCCTGGGCTACCCCAGCAGAGTGGAAATCCTTTCTCTATGCAGATGCAAAATCCGGTTGTCCATAATAATATGCCAAATATGGAGCCTGATTTTTCGAAAGCTCGATTTTTTATATCAAATAAGATGTAAGAAAGTATGTTCTTTGCATCCATTAAAATGTCTGCTTTCTTGGTTCCATTATTCTGTTGCTTTTGGCAGGGAGGGGTGTGGGAGTTGGATGGTATAGATAAACTAAAGTAACAAGCCATCAATGAATAACTTATTAACTCTGTGAAGACTAATTTATCAAAGTTGAGGATCCATATCTTATAACTAGCTTTCTTTCACCTTTGTAACAAAATATTGTTTTACTGTAGAATATGTCAGGAGATCATATGAGAATGACACATGTCCTATAAACTGTGTTGTATCTGCATTATAGACATTTTTTTTCTCAACATCGTTTCTAGTCCTTGTTCATTTGACTGCCTAGTCTTTTAAATGTATTGCCTCTCGGTGGTGACAAATCATGTTGATTCTTCGGCATTTGACATTTAGTCAGACGATGATGCTTAGAGAACCTTTTTTTTCTGATAGGTTATACTTAGAGAACTTTCTAGATTTAGAAAACTCTTTTAAGACAATGTATTTATTACTTGAATGAAATATGACCGAGTTGAGCGGAAGACAGAGGAGGCATCATTGATTGTTTGACTGATATGATACTTATTCATTTGCTTGGCTCCGCCTATGACTCTCTTCTGACTTACATTTTGTGAGGTGCCTCAATACAATCTGTTCTCTCAGGTTAGTGTAAAATTTCATTATAAGTTGATTGTTGGTTGTGAGATCCTTCTAGGGTGAATCTTTAACTTCAGAATGGTAGAGTATGGTGTTTCCTATTTAAATACCACAATGAAAGAAGGATGAAGGAGAGTTTTTTGAGGTACTGTTCGTGAACTACTTAGTTTGCAGAGGGTGCTATCTGCTTGCATGGGATATACTGCTGATTCATGGATTTTGGGAGGTTCTAGTCCTTTTAGAATACATTTGAGTTGACATTTACTGTGCTGATGGTATGGTCTGCCCTTTTTGGTGAATATTTATTTTATTCAATTCTTGGGCTATCATTGATAGTTTATTTTTCCATTTTTCCCAATTATTGGCTGATAATATGAAGGAGTATATAATTGGTGGGCAGGTATTTTCTGTATGCCAAAGTAAAGAGCTTTTATTTTCTTACATTATTCGGGTACTTTTAATGACTCCATGATTCATTTTATTGGCTGGATATTTTCTGTGTGCCTAGTAAAGAGTTTTATTTTCTGCCTAAATGTTCACTAATTTCATGTTTTCTCTGCTAAGCTTATCCCAACATATGCTTGTCTGTGTTATTCATAATCTTTCTTCTAAATCCATTTGGAATCTTTTAACCACTATACATGAAATTGATTCTACTGCAATTCTGATAAGTTTTATTATGGTGAGAACTGATGAGAGTTTTGAAACATTGCTGTTTTTCAGCTACGAGTATCTCATGCAGCGGCAGCAAGCCCATGAGAAACCTCCAAAGAAGGTTATGGATATAGTTAAACGCTTGGAGGGGGGCTTATTTAAAAGTGCCTCAACAAAGGTTTGCTCTTTCAGTTCTGTTCTTTATGTAATTGTTTACATGTTTCTGCTATGATGAAAAGATGATGGCAACGATAACAACTCGTTATTCCAAACAAGTTGGGGTCGGCTATATGAATCCTACCGACCATGTTCTCCATTTAAATTCATCTTAGGCCAACATTATACAAAACAAAAATAAAAGTGGAAGTACCTGAAGCTCTCTATGTTTCCTATTAGCATAAGTATCTCTAATTAAATTAAGCTAAAAGACTCCTAGAAAGTATTATGATGAAAATAAATTCTATTTATTTTGCTCGTTAACTTAGCACTTTATCTTGCTGTTAGGAGGAGTATTTGAATCTAGCAACTTTGGAGAACCGGTTACATGGCCTGATTAAAGGCCTTCGGATGAACAATCAGAACCAGCAATTCTCTCGTGTTAATTCTTCTGGCTCCGTTGGTACAATGATACCAACTCCAGGCATGGCACAAAGTGCGAATGCTGCCCTGATTGGAGCATCATCTGTTGACAGTCCCATGGCTTCTGGGAGTACCATTGCATCCTCTACTGTCAACGCTGGAAGCTTCTTGCCAATGGCTAATGTGTCTTCCAGTGGTACATCTGATTTTCTTTTAGTTCTGCTGATGGTATATTATTTTCTAGGTTATTTAAGGAGTTATTTCACTTTGTACTTATCCTTGCAGGATGTTTGACAAATGGATATCAACAGCCAACTTCCAATTTCTTGGTCAGTTCAGGTGGGAATAATTTGGTACCATCAATGAGTGGGCAAAGAATGACAAGCCAAATGATCCCCACTCCTGGATTTAATGCCAGTGGTGGTGCTAATTTGAATAGCAATACTAGTGCACAGTCTTCCATGAGCTTGGACTCACCCAGTAGTATTGCTGCATTTTCTAGTGTTGATTCCACAATTGTTCCACAGCCTCTGCAACAAAAGCAGCATGTTGCTGCTCAAAACAGCCGTATACTGCATACAGTTGGCAGCCATGTGGGTGGTGGAATCAGGTCAGGATTTCAGAATAAATCCTATGGACAATCAACTGGACCTCTGAATGGCGGGGGACTTGGAATGGTTGGAAACAATTTGCACTTGGTGAATGGTTCAGCATCTGAGGGCTATATATCTGCAACCACATATGGGAACTCTCCGAAGTCATTGCCGCAGCATTTTGATCAACAACATCAACCATTAATGCAAGGTGCCCCCACTCTCAACAAGTACTGATGAAATAACTCCTGCAGTTTGAATATTTCAAGCTTCAAATAATTTATGAGAATTTTTTTTAGTTACAGGCGATAGATATGGTATCAGCCATGCAGATACTTCAGGGTCTGGAAACTTGTGTCTTCCTGTTTCTTCTGCGGGAATGGTCATGAATAATCAAAAACCTGGTGCTGTAGCCTTACAGTCCATGTCCAAAACAAACTCTCCTTTGATTACCAATCAGTCAAACTTGACTGCCTCAGGGCAGATGCCAAATATAAAGGTTCAACCAGTTGATCAGTCAGGGAAGATGAACTTCCAGTCCCAGCACTCACTGGGAGATAACCATTTGTCTTCCTATCAGAATCAACATTGTCAACAGCCGTCTCAGCAGTTCCAGGAGCAACATCAACTTGTTCAACCTCAATTCCAACAGAAGCTGCAAAATCAGCAGCACCAAATTTTGTCAAGGAGCAACGCTTTTGCTCAAGCTCAGTTACCTTCTGATCTTGGTATTCAGGTAAAGTCTGAGCCTGGAAATCATGATGAAGCTCAACACTCTCGGGTCAGTGCTGAGCAATTTCAGTTCTCCAACATAAATCAGTTTCAGCCTAATTCTGTTGAAGACCATGCTAAAGGTACTCAGTTGCTCTCTTCTCCATCTAGTCAGCAGGATATCCGTTTGTCAGTGTCTCAACCTTCAGAAAAAATGCATTAATTGTTGAATTCACAACAGTTTGTTACTGATTCTAAGAGTTGTTTCAGCTTTTTCTCTAATGGGGTTCATTCAGATGCAGTATTTCAGGGTCAATGGTATTCCAAGCCGCAAGATGGGAGTCCAATACCAGGTAGCTTCTCTGATAAGCAAAACACGCGAGAGGAGTTGTGTCAGAGAACTTCCAGGAAAGAAGAAGCTTACCCAAATAATTTATCCACGGAGAGATCACTGGTCGGTCAACCTTTTGGTAATAGAGCAGTTGCCATCAATAACTCGAGCAGCTCCATCTGCAGATTTAATAACCTTCCTCGTGAACGACAGTATTTCAATCAGCAGAAGTGGCTATTGTTTTTGACTCATGCACGTGGGTGTTCTGCTCCTGAAGGGCAATGTGCAGAGCAGAATTGCATAAAAGCTCAACAACTTGTGAAGCATATGGAACGATGCAGCACTTTTGAATGTCAATATCCTCGTTGCCCTGCAACAAGGGTTTTAATTAATCACTATAGACGATGCAGAGATCTAAACTGTCCTGTTTGCATTCCTGTCAGGAAATTTGTACGGACACAGCAGAAAGTTGCTCGTCCTAGCTGTAATTCTGATATGCCAAATTCTGCTAATGGTACTTGTAGATCCTATGGTGCTGGTGAAATTGCTTCCAGGTTGACTGCCAATCAGAGTTCGGTACCAGTTCAAACAGAAGATTTACAGCCTTCTCTTAAGCGCACGAAGATTGAGCAGCCTTCTCAATCTCGTATCTTGGAAACTGAAAATTGTTTTACGTCAGTTACCGCCGGCGAGTCTCATGTTACCCAAAATGCCCAGCTCGTTGAACAGCATGGCAATGCTGTGGCAGTGAAATCTGAGGTTTCTGACGTAATGATGGAAATTCATGCTAAGGCTGTGCAAGTCAGCCCCGGGAGTATTGACATACGAAATGACAATTTGGATGGTACCTGCGATCGAAATCCTGATGGTGATTCTGTTGTATCAAGTAATGCAGCTTGTCTTGTGAAACAGGAAAATGTTAAGACTGAAAAGGACATTGATCAGCCTAAACAGGAAAATACATCAGCACCCTCTGAAAGCACCAGTGGATCTAAGTCTGGGAAGCCTACAATAAAGGGTGTATCAATGACGGAATTATTCACCCCAGAGCAAGTTCGAGAACACATTATTGGTCTGAGGCGATGGGTTGGCCAGGTCTGTCTTACATCCTATTGTTAGTTGTCTGACATAAACATTTACTGCCAATTTTATCATGTGTTTTAAAATGAGTTGGTGATTGATATTTTCAATCTTTTCGTAATAACATCTTTTTAATCATTACTAGTTTTATTCTGTGTGCCTCCCATGTGTAGCCGAGCAATTATTGTGAAATTTATGTTTAAATCTAACTACTCGTATCTTTTAATATATCCATTTAAAATATTTATTTAACTTGTAAAAAAATTTCAAAGCTTACAAAAAGTGTGTTCTTTCTAGTTCCACATGTTGTTTCTCTTTCAATTAATTTTTGTTTTTCACTAAAATAATTAAATCATAACAAATTAGATTGGGTATACTTCTATATATAGAATGAAGACTCATAAACCTAATGGATTTCTGGGTGCACAAAATTTAGTTTCCTACTCGGATTTTTTTTTCAAGTGTCACTTTTTTATATTATACTCCCTCCCTTCCATTTTATGTGGCACCCTTTCCTTTTTAGTCCGTCCCAAAAAAAATGTCACTTTACTATAATTAGAAAAAAATTAACTTACCCTTAATGAAATGATTTATAACCACACAAATATTTAAGGATTATTTTAGACCACAAGTTTGAAAAGTTTTCTTGTTTTTCTTAAATACCGTGCCAAGTCAAAGGGTGCTACATAAAATGGGATGGAAGGAGTATAATTCTATAAAAAAAATGGAGACTCCTAAACCTAAGAAGAACTCTAGGTACACGATTTTTCAACTTCGGTTTTTCCTTTTTTGGTGTTAATTACTTTCTCAACTAAGGAATGATTTATAATATATAAAGTTTAATTAATTCAAAAGTCCTAGATGTTAATAAAATATCATATGAAAATTTATCCCATATGAGAACTCCTTTTAAATGGTAAAAGAGTTCGATCAACATTTCGTGTAAGAGCTTTGGTGCTTTTATATATTAGTCAAATCTTTTATGTAATATTTTAAGTTGAATATCTTAATTAACTATACACTTAATTGAGAAGAAACTAAAAGTATTATTAATGTAGTGTTTTTTTAAGATGGCATTTAAAGAGCATAATAACTTTAAAAAGATAAGTAGATCTTTCCATAAATTCTTAAAGAACAATGCTTAGCAAATTATTTTTTCATGAAAATAAGTACTATTATATTAACACAAGTAAACATATTCAATAGAAAATAGAATAAATAGTTATGAGTTGTAATCCCTTATTTCATGAAATGTATTGGAAAGAAATAACCATCATAGATACACCAAGAAAATCTAAGATATGTGAAATAATGTGTCTTTCCAATTGAAGGTGAAAATTGCTTTAAATTGAAGTGGCAGTCACAGTTTACCTAGTCCTGACTCCTAAATATTAGTTCATGATCATCTAATAATTAAGACATTATTTCGTAAAAAAGATAAAGTAACAACACTGTAAAGAGGCATGTAAATGCTAATTATTAGTGTATTATAGCTTATAGTCATGAGAGTTGATATATAGAAGTGTCTTATATATTATTATGTTTTCTGTTCATGATATTAGTGTTTGATTTTCCATGAGATCTATTTCTTTTGTTAGTGCGCTTGCTTTGATAGTCATCAATTGAATTTTGATTGATTTTAACTTTGTACATAGTAGTTTAAATAGGGGAAAGTTTAGTAAGCAATATTTTAGCTAGTCCTAAGTATTAGGATTGCTTATATAGTTCAATTAAGAAAAAGATTTAATTAAAAAAACTTTATTCTGAAGTCCTAAATATTAGAGAAAACTTTATTTTGAAGTCCTAAGTAGTCATTTGATTATTTCTCTCTCTCGCTCTCTTTTTTTTTTTCCCTTCCTTCTCAAAAAAAAAGAAGAGAAATAATCAAATGACTACTTTGCCTTGTGTGAAAACTATTTTAAAGGGTAAAAAGGGCGCACAACATTTCGCTAAGGGCCTTCATACGTTTATTCGTTTAAATATATATAGATTAGTGATTCATTTGTCAAAATCACTGTGTTGGGCAGCTGCCTCAGAAAAGGGGTGGTGGTTGCTTAAAGACTAAATGCATACATGTTTTGAGAAACTTGTAACGATTCTAAACTTGGCTAAGTTTCTGCCTTCATGGTTCATTCTTGAACCGAGTTTTGTTTGTACCTAGTTATTGTATTGAATTGAAATGACTTTAAATATATTTGCTGTTCTTTTTGTTGAGTCATAAAATATTTTCCTAAATATATCGCCCGCTAGCTGAATTTTCTATCAAAAAGATACATCCTCAAATTAGTAGGTTTTTTTTTTTTGGGGGGAAATTGATACACCCCCAAAGTAGTAGTATAGCATTAGTTTTGATATACAGGCTAAGACACAATGATAAACTAATTTATGTAATTTGATATCTAGTATGTGTATCTTAGTAGTGAATTATTATCCTTCAGGAAGTAAGTTTTTGACCTAAGGACTATAGGGTGTATCCATTTTTAGTTGATGAGAAATGTAACACTTCACTATATTAAAAAGACATTTACTAATTCTTCATCCTCTTAGAAACTTCAAAAGACAATCAAACCTCAATTTTAGTTTTACTTATCATCAGGACGTGGTAGGGTGTAGGAAATATTGCTGCATTATGAGTATCTATGGCATATCTTCTACCGATATTTTTTGTTTGATTTTTTTGATTCGGTTTACGGTATCATTTCAAGGAATGAAATTTTGATTTCTTTTTTACTTGACAGAGCAAAGCAAAAGCAGAAAAAAATCAAGCAATGGAACATTCCATGAGTGAAAATTCATGTCAATTATGTGCAGTTGAGAAGCTAAATTTTGAACCTCCGCCTATATATTGTACTCCTTGTGGTGCTCGTATTAAACGAAACGCAATGTATTATACCATTGGAACTGGTGAAACTAGACACTACTTCTGCATTCCATGCTATAATGAGGCTCGTGGAGACACCATTAATGTTGATGGGACCACTATTCCGAAGGCAAGGATGGAGAAAAAGAAAAATGACG
This sequence comes from Capsicum rhomboideum, assembly GCA_031232105.1. NCBI lineage: Eukaryota > Viridiplantae > Streptophyta > Magnoliopsida > Solanales > Solanaceae > Capsicum > Capsicum rhomboideum. The sequence continues at coordinate 2,069,338 of CP124719.1, read as the reverse complement.
AGGAAACTGAAGAATGGGTATTTGTCTCTCCTTTTGGAACTTTTGGAAGATCTCATTATTGAAGAAATTAATTGAAAAAACCTGCTCTACACTTTCTTTCAGCTGCTCACAATGTTCTCTTATTATTCTGAATTTTGAATAGTTTTGTTGTTTTTGTTAAAATAAAAGTTGATGTTTTGTGCAGTGGGTTCAATGTGATAAGTGTGAAGCTTGGCAACATCAGATATGTGCGTTGTTCAATGGTAGGAGGAATGATGGTGGGCAAGCTGAGTATACCTGTCCCAATTGCTATATTATAGAGGTTGAAAGAGGTGAGCGTAAGCCCTTACCGCAGAGTGCTGTTCTTGGAGCAAAAGATCTGCCTCGGACAGATCTCAGTGATCATATTGAGGAACGATTGGAAAAATATTTGAAGGAGGACAGAATAAAAAGAGCAGAACGTGAAGGAAAAAGTTATGATGAGGTAAGCCAATTGCCTTGCGTTTTGAACACTGCAGCCAACATGTTAAAGTTTCATTGTTTAAGATGAGAGAATGATATATTGATACTGGTGGCCACCAATTCCATTGCCGTGATAGGTAAATGGGCATATAGATTTGATTGATAGTCATCATGAAGGGGGTTCTGTCCCCAATATAATAGTCCAAAACAGCTCTGAGGACAGAAGTCATGCTATAGCAAATATTGGTATTCTAAACATCATAAAACTCACACTGGTCTTTATGGTGGATGCTCCATTCACTACTTTGACCAGAATAGTTGCTTATGCTCAAGTCCAGATTATGGAACAGCTTCAGCCTTCTAATGAAGATTGACATATAAGTACTATGTCTTGTCTTCCTTTTTCAGAAAACAACACAACAACAACAACATACCCAGTATATTCCCACAAAGTGGGGTCTGGGGAGGGTAAGTGTACGCAGACCGTACCACTACCTCAGAGGTGAGGTAGAGAGGCTCTTTCCGATAGATTTGGATAACCTCATATGAGGCATTCATCTTAGAGAAATATTAAGTACTGAGACAAATATTAGCTTTCATTCATATCCCCAGTAGGGAGATACAATAGCTCATGGATTGGACCGACTCAATTGCTTAAAATTTTTCATAATAAAATATAGAAATTTGTTTCCTTTTGGAAAAGGCTGTTTCTTTTAAGTTCTGTTTATTGATATGTTCTTAGCAATTGTTCACTTATGTATGTTTAGTTAACCTTTTGCATATGTTTTTTATTTCCAGGTTCCTGGTGCTGAAGGGCTTGTTGTAAGAGTTGTGTCATCAGTAGACAAAAAGTTAGAAGTGAAATCAAGGTTTCTCGAGGTCTTTCAAGAAGAGAACTATCCACTGGAGTTTCCATATAAATCAAAGGTACACTTTGACCCTTCTTTTGATTACTACAAAAGAGAGTTGTTTGGTTGTGAAAAGGAACATATTCACAGAATTAAATAAAAATAAAAAAGGTTGGGATGTGTTTGTTATTTGAGACAAACCAAAGCAAGCCAAACTTGTCTCTACAATAGCCACATTCTTTTACATATTACTTGGAGCCCCTTTTTCTTGAGTTATTTTTTTCCAATTTCATATTTCTCAATTATTTGACTATGTTGTGATATTTTAGAATTAATTTAATCTTATTTTATTTTCTTCAAAATGTAATTATTATTCACTTTTTTTAAAATAATATATTTTCTTATATTTATATAGTAATAGTAAATGCTTTTGTACTCACTGAATGCATGTTTTCAAGGATAATAGTATAACATTCAGATACAATAAGGGGTTTGGTTGAAAATTTATATAATAAATGGTTATGCTTCTAGTTTAATGAGTTCAGAAAACATCTCACCGTGACACAATTGTTTCCCAATAACAGTCATCGGAACACATTTTTTCTGCATTAAATGTTTTTAAGAAACTTCTGTTAACAATTTTCTCTGAAAAGCTATCCAATCGTCACGTAATTGTTGTTGTATTTTGGGTGCAATGATTATTCATACGCTTAAAGTAGATCTAATCTGTTGGTGGAGAACAGATTATTGGCTTGTGAGACATTGTTTTGGATAAATCATTGGTATGAGAGACATCTCTGCAACATGCGCCTCATTATGTTTTCCTGGTGTGCAATTTGATTCGAGTGTTATATAGGGGAAATAATTGTTCTGGTTCACTCCAAATTCATTCATTTTCCCCTGACGTGAATTTTGCCTCAATACCTTGAACTTTGTAATAGTTCCAGCTCTGTCACGAAGAGATTATTTGGGGAAGTCAATAGTAGGATTGGGAGGTTAATTTTTGTATGGTTGTCTTGGGAATAAAATGATGGACTAATTCTATTCATTATTCTTTGAGAAATGTAATAAATCAATTGATCAACTAGTTGAGATTGGCTAGATAAGTTTCTGTGTAACTGTTACACTCTATTATATTGCCTTAGGATGCGAGTTCAAGCATTTGGTCATAAGGTCTCTGTCTGTCATTTCTTAGCTCATTTCTCTTGGAATTAGGTGATCAGAGTTTGAATGCTGACTAATAAGTTGCATCCTTCAGGTGTTATTGTTATTTCAGAAAATTGAGGGTGTAGAAGTGTGCCTCTTTGGCATGTATGTTCAGGAATTCGGATCTGAATGCGCACAACCAAATCACCGCCGTGTTTATCTCTCGTATTTAGATTCTGTCAAATATTTCAGGCCAGAGATCAGAGCACATTCTGGCGAGGCTCTTCGCACATTTGTGTACCATGAAATTTTGGTGATCTTCTGCTGCCATCATTTTTTGTTCGTTGATTTCTTTATCTGTATTACTGATTCTTATAGTATTCTTGTCATATTTTGATCATATTCCAGATTGGATATTTAGAATATTGCAAAAAACGTGGTTTCACAAGTTGCTATATATGGGCTTGTCCTCCACTGAAGGGTGAAGATTATATATTATATTGCCACCCAGAAATCCAGAAAACCCCAAAATCTGACAAGCTAAGAGAGTGGTGAGCTTAATAATTTTTGACGTGTTATTAATTTTTTTAGAATGTTTCTTTCAGTCTCAAATCCTTGGGTATCTGTTTCTTCAATCTCAAATCCTTTGGTTGAACTTCTTATATGGTGAGTTAATGTTGTTCTTTTTGGGTATATGTTCCTGACTAGGTTCACTTTCTTATATTCAGGTATTTATCAATGTTAAGAAAAGCTTTGAAGGAAAAGGTTGTTGTGGATCTCACAAATTTATTTGACCATTTCTTCGTCTCCGAGGGTGAATGTAAAGCTAAAGTCACTGCAGCTCGCCTGCCATATTTTGATGGGGACTATTGGCCTGGTGCAGCAGAGGATATGATTTTTCAACTTCAACAAGAAGAAGATGGGAGGAAGCATCATAAGAAGGGAGCTATGAAGAAGGCCATATCAAAAAGAGCTCTTAAAGCAGCTGGTCAATCTGATCTTTCTGGAAATGCAACTAAGGATATACTTCTAATGCACAAAGTAAATTTATCCTCTAGACATCTTTATTAATCTGATCTTTCTGGAAATGCATCTATGGATCTACTTCTAACGCACAAAGTAATTTTAGCCTTTAAACATTTTATTTACTCCTAATCTTCTTTTTACTTCCTCTATGTATGATTGTTGATTGATTTGCTGTTAATATATGTTGTGTATTCATCAAAAAATGCATCACGGTTTGTGGCTTGCAGCTTTTTGATCGGTTTAAACTATTTAATATTTTTCCTCTGTAGATACTCCTCTCGAGTATATTGCTACTCAATTAGCAAGCTTTGACTATTTGTAAAATTAATAGTTCTCTATGTTTAAAGCTGATGTACTGTCAATCTCCTTTTATGTATGCATTCTTTTGTGTCCTCACAAATTTCTACTTGTCGCAGCTTGGTGAAACTATTTCTCCAATGAAGGAAGATTTTATTATGGTCCATTTGCAGCATGCGTGTACTCATTGCTGTATTCTAATGGTATCTGGAAATCGTTGGATATGCAAACTATGCAAGAACTTTCAGCTTTGCGACAAGTATGAGTCTTACCTCTCTCATGTCATTTATCAGAGTATTATAACTTTTCTAATAGAGAGTCATGCTTATTACACACTTGAAAGTGAATTAACGACACCTGATCTTCTTCTCATCTGAAAAGGGAATAGAGTAAAAACAAGCTAGACAAAAAAAAATATTCAGGAGTGTCTTTTTTCTTGTTTAACAAGAAGTCATTGTTTGTCTTCTGATTGATTATCCAAATTGACTTTTCCTTTATAAGTGACGACTAAGCTATATATTCATGAATCAAAATCGCCAAAACCTTGTGGTTTGTATTTTTCTTTGTAATGTTAAAGGCACCCTGTGAGTGCTGAAGAAAGGTAAACAAGTGTAGAACCCACAGCTGTTTGTAGCTCTATGTTGTAAATTCTGGGATCCCAGCCTTTAGTGCTGAAGATTGATATCAAAACTTGTTACCTTTGTCAAAAAAAGAAGAAGTGTAGAACACACAGTACAATGTCGAAAATGAGAGAAAAATTAATGTAGAGGATGTCAAAAATCAAATAAGCAAGCAGCATTGTCCATCGTTTCTTATTGCTCCAGAAACAGAGCTGTCTGAGGTACAACATTTTTAGTTTCACTGGTTGTAAACTGAACATAAACGGTAGTCTTCTCAAAGCATGAAAAACCTTACGAGTCCACTCATTCTTGATACATGAACTTGCTAAACTTTGCATTGTAGTCTCTCATTTGTGCTTGCTGCGTATTGCACCATCAGCTGATGCCAAATTTATTAGGAATGAGGTGATTTTCCACACATTTATTGAAAACAGTAGCGACATCTAAACTCCAAACAGCTGTTCCCATGTCCGAATAAAGGAGGTAGGTTGACAGCTAGCAGGGAAAGTCATTATGATGAACTACATATAAAAAATAAATGAAACTGTAAGAAATTTTAGACTCGAGTGTAAGTCAGAATTAGATATGGTCACATCAGGCAGAAGTTGCGAGTTGCACATACAGGATAAAATGAGGGAAGGTCGTCTAAGATGGTTTTTCCATTTTGTACGATATTATGACGATTGAAGGTGTTAAGGAGATGAGGTTGATCTAAGATTCACATGGAAAATAGGACGGAAGTAAAGGATTTATATAGATGATACATACTAAGTGACATTAATGTTTAGTCGTTCGTACACTTACATTTGGTCCGGTATCTCTCAAGAGTAATCTTAGTGGGGTTAGAAGTGAATGGGGTGGTGTTTCATGTCACTTCTGCATGCTCCTGGTATCGCAATACAAAGGCTGGAAAGACTTCAATGGAGCTTCCTATGGAATACAGCGGAGGATATAAAGTTCAGTTTTGTGAACCGGAGAGTTGTTACATCTCCCAAGGAGTGAGGGTGGACTTGGAATAAAAAATCTTAAGGTTTTCAACAGAGCTCTGCCAGGGAAGTGGATTTGGAGATTTGGGATGGAGCTCTGCCAGGGAAGTGGATTTGGAGATTTGGGATGGAGGGGTTGATTGCTGAAAGATATGGTATGCTGGAAGGGGATGGAGGACTAGAAACATCACAGTCCCATTTGGGTGCAACTGGTATATTATGATGGATGAGAAGAATTCAGTGGAATATTTTCATTTAAGGTGGGAAAAGAAAGCAGGTTTAGTTCTTGGAAGCACATGTAGTGTGGAGAGAATGAATTGATGGGAAGTGCTTCCCAACATATATATAGTTTCTTGGAAAAGAGAGCTGACAATCCAACAAATTCGTATAATTCATGAGGGAAGTTCACTGGAATTTTAGATTTAGGAGGAACCTACTGGATTGGGAGATTGAGGAATATCTAACTTGGTTGAACTTTTGTACAGGCAGAAGTGTTGCATTCGGTTATGGGATGAAAAAAGAATAGAAATGATTTGTTCATTGTCAAATCTTATTATGAGAGGTTACTACGGAGATAGAGGAATCGCCATTTTCATACAATTCTATTCAAGTTCCCAGGTGCACAGGAAGGTTTGCTTCTTTGTGTGGTTGGTAACGCAGGAAGTGATTTTGACAATAGAAAATCTTAGGATGAGGAGAATCACCTATGCTAGTTAGTGCTTCAGGTGTAGAAACGCGGGCCAAGAGGTTGATCTCGCTTTTTGCATTGTCAAGTAGCTAAACGATTGTGGATGGTGGTCCTTGATTGGTTTGGATTGCTACGGTCTACGGATGATGTCAGGCACAGTGAAGGAGGCGTTCCTTAGTTGGGCCTTCAGGAAGGGAAAGAAAAGTTCAAGGGCTTGGAATGTTGGTCATTTAGTCACTATGTGGTTAAATGGAAAGAGAGAGAGAGAACTTTTGAAGGGGTTGTCCAAAATCTAGTAAAGTTTTAAAATAGTCTTTGTTCTCTAGTTTCTTTTGGTGTATCCATGAGGTACCCATTTGTGTAGATGATTTGGTTTCTTTCGTTGAGGATCATATTTTGGTGTAGGTTCTCTTCTTTTTGGTATACAACTTGCGTACATGATCCCCACAATTTTTAATAAAGTTATAAACCTTGTGAAAAAAATAGACATATATAGAATCTATAGTTTTAGAGATTTTTCTAATTATCTTAAAGATAAATTATTGCATACATTATTTAATATGGCCCAAATAGCATGGAATAGAATATGGATATAGAGGATGCATATGCTTTTTTTCCAGAAAGAATAACGACCAAAAGTAGACTTGTCCTAAACAAGTACATCCGACCTTTTGTCTTGATTCATAGTCAAGAAAGACGGGATTTAAAGGCACACGATTTTTGATCTTGACCAACTAGTTTGACATTTGGGTGGTGATAATGCTCTAAGTATTAAGAAGAAGATATGAACTTTTAGCATCCAAGGGTGTGGCCTAGTGGTCAATGAAGTGGGTTGAGAACTTGAGGTCTCAGGTTCAAATCCCAACAAAGACAAAAAAACACTTGGTGATTCTTCCCATTTGTCCTAGCCTTGGTGGGCAGAGTTACCTGATATCAGTTGCTGGTGGGAGGTGACAGATATCCCGTGGATTTAGTCGAGGAGCGTGAAAGCTGGCCCGGACACCAGAGTTATCAAAAAACAAACAAAAAAAGGAAGATATGAACTTTTAAAAATAGCTCATTTTAAACTTATAATGAGGTGCTGTAAAGGATTGTGTTAGTGGGTCTTTGAAATTAGATGAATCTTTCTTAGCAAGCCTCCTTGCTGGCTGAGCAAGAGAAGGGAGGTGTTTAATAGCTCATTTAGGATTTAGATGAATCTTTCTTAGCAAGCCTCCTCTGCATGAAAGGGAAAAAAGAAATGAAGAAAAAAATCTGCAATTGCAGTTCTTTTTGCTTGATTCTATATAAGTTTGAAATAGAACCCGCTTGAGGATGACAGCTCTTATTTTTCTAGCATGTTATTCTTTTCTTTGTAACATTTAGCTGTACTATATTCTTTAGGTGCTATGAAGTTGAGCAAAAACTCGAAGCCAGAGAAAGGCATCCTCTCTATCACAAGGACATTCATATGCTTTATCCAGTAAGTAGTTCTTTTATGTTTTTTTTTTTTTTTTTAAGTGTTGCTATATTGTAGAATTTGATTATTAAGTAATAAATTTTGCAGATTGAAATTGATGTACCTGCTGATACCACGGATACAGATGATATTCTTGAGAGTGAGTTTTTTGATACAAGGCAGGCATTCTTGAGCCTTTGTCAAGGAAACCATTACCAATATGATACCCTGCGGCGTGCTAAACATTCCTCAATGATGGTCCTTTACCACCTTCATAATCCCACTGCACCAGCATTTGTGACAACTTGCAATATTTGTCATCTTGACATAGAAACAGGTCAAGGTTGGCGGTGTGAAACTTGCCCTGATTATGATGTGTGTAATGCTTGCTATCAGAAGGATGGTGGAGTTGATCATCCTCACAAGTTAACTCATCACCCATCCATTGCTGAGCGTGATGCTCAGAATAAAGAAGCTAGGCAACAACGAGTTGAACAGGTGCATTCTCCTTGGCCATTAATTGGTTGTGGTTTTTTGCTGTTCTGTGTTGTCTCAACTCCCCACCCCCACCCCAACCAACCTCAGCCATCAGTTTGAAATTAAGAGAGGAAAACACTCCCCAAAATGCTTTTCCGACTCGCAATGGGTTTTATGAATTTTTGTTATGTGCTTCCGGTTAACAAACACTCTTGTAGATTTCATGGATCTAATGAACATGGTTTTCAAACTGTTTCTTGACAAGGTCTTGATAGTGTTCATTGATGATATTCTAGTCTATTCACCAACTTTGGGCTAAAGTTGTCTGTCAAGTTATCTTAATCCAAAAGACTTGTGAGTCGACATAACTTGGTGTGGTGAGGCAAAAGGGTCCGTCGTCCTGTCAGAATGTTATGATATCATTTGAGATGCTTAATCTCTTCCAAAATCATTACATGAAGACTGTTGATACTTTTCTAGAACATGTGAAGATATCCTTTCCCCCTTTTTGTAAGATATTGAACGAAATGCTAAACATTCCTATAAGTTTGCTGAAGTTGCAAGGTAAAATGTCATAGAAACAAACCTAAAAAGGGTCACTTAACTGGTACTACTGAAAGGTAGAGAAACTATAAAGGTCATTAGCTTATATGGGCATGTCATCTGCTTATGTGAGCCTATTCTTTTTGCGCCACGACTACAAGCTCTTGGCATCTGAACTTCAGTTTAAAAACTATTATGAACTCTCCCTGGAGACTCTTGTATTTGGCTCAGTTCAAAGGTGCCTAATTTTAAGTATCAACTTTTTCTATATTGACTCCATTTCATCAGGATAAGCAGTGCACCACAGGGTTAGGCGTTATCCTTGTTTATACCTGGTTTTGTCTGTGTATGACATATATTCTTATTACTATGCTAATCTCTTTGTTATGCTTGACATGTGAAGTCTGAAATGATCTTGCGATTTGACTCTGCAGCTTAGGAAGATGCTTGACCTTTTGGTGCATGCATCTCAGTGCCGCTCTTCCCATTGTCAATATCCAAACTGTCGGAAAGTTAAGGGGCTTTTCCGTCATGGTATACAGTGTAAAATACGTGCTTCAGGAGGTTGTGTTCTCTGTAAGAAAATGTGGTATCTACTTCAACTACATGCTCGTGCATGCAAAGTATCCGAGTGTCATGTGCCGCGATGCAGGTCAGTTGGCCTTTTAAAATTTCATTAGGGATTGGGGAGTGGGAAGGGGGAAGTGGGAATGGAGTGGAAGTCGCACTCACATGTTCATACCTATTGTGTGGGAGACTCCCACGACCCACTAATACCAGTTGTCTATGAGCCTTGGTGGTAGGTCAGTTGGCTGTTACTTCCCGGTAGGTGTTTGTAGTCCACTTTTTTTTGTAAGGTGAATAATTTATCAAAATTGGGAGAATCTCCCATATACAAGTGGGCTTTTGTAATCACTTATTAAAAATAACAATTGATAATAGTTATAGAAAAGTTATTAGATATTGGAATGAAATGTTTGCATATGGAGTCAAATGCAAAATGAGAATTTGTATAGCCGAACAAAACTAGCTTGAGGTTGACGATGGCAGTAGCAATAATAGTAGTAATAGCAATAAAGGTGATTATAGAATTATAGAAGTAAATAAATAATCTGTGATGTTGCTGCAATCCCCTTCCATTATTCTCAGTGTGGATATGCAAACTTTATTACCATTCATGCAGAGATTTGAAGGAACATCTTCGGAGGCTACAACAGCAGGCTGATTCTCGGCGGCGGGCTGCTGTTATGGAGATGATGAGACAGCGTGCTGCAGAGGTTGCCCACAGTTCTGGGTGACCATATTGTACAAATTGTAATGGACATACAAGGTGTTACCACTGTGCTTGGAGGTAGAACTATCTTTGGAAGAAAAGATCTCGTAGTGTACAGGAAACTGCTGACGAACATACAAGCTTTGTTCCTTGCTATTAGGCTACTCTAGAAGGAATTGCTGTTTCTGGTTAACCATCACTTACACGTTGGTTCTTTCGCTTAGCCATCTCTGGGTTATCTCCACCGTGGACCTATTCTTTCACTTGGTGGTCTTTGTGTTATCTACATTGTGATGCTTATATTATCCGAGTTGCTCTCGTCTACAACACATCTCCGGGAGTGTAGGATGCCAAGCATCCCCGCTTGTAGCTCATAAGCGATTTTTTAATTTCATTCTGTTGTAATCCAGCAAATGTAACTCTTATGAGGGCAAATGTGCCTGTTTTCTCATTTATTTTATCACGCATTAAACATGGAGAACATTTTTTTTCCCTTTTCGTGTGAATACGTAGTTGTTTCATTCCATTCCATGTTCTCAGATTGGAATTAATTATTTTCTTACTTAGAAATTCAAAGTAGTACTTTTTCAAGTAGTTAGTTACTATTGTTGCTTATTACAGCTTTTGTGCTTGACAATTTTGTAATAGTGGTCTAGCAGTTCTTTATCTTGGTGTGGTGATGATATGACTTGAGTTTAAAGCTGTAATGGGTCATTTGGTACACTAGATAAGGTGGGATATTCCAAGATTAAGCCTATGATAAAATTTATACTGTGTTTGGTTGGTTGACGGTATATATTTATCTGATAAATTAATACCATTTATCTTAGGCTTAATGTTGGAATATCTCATCTTATTCGATCCTACTTGGGATTATTTTACTCCATCTCCCAGGTGGGACAAGTTAGTTCAGGAATTATAATGGTTGAATATAACGCTTGCTGAGTTCGAATAATGGTTGAATATAACACTTGCTTGATGAGCTCGATTAAGAAATAAGGTTACGCCCTTGCTATCAACTATAGCTTTTATCACAAATTACAATGGCAAGCGTTTGCACCTATCAAGTGATATGCTGTTTTTTTTGGTTTTATCATAAAACATGTCGTTGGCCTTATGTCAATTTGACTAAAAGGTCAAACTCTACATAGTGGAAAGCATGTCAATTTTGACTATAAGGGCAAACTCTATGCATACATTGGAAAACATTTGGTGGAATGCATACTGCATATTGTTGACCACTGTCACTTCCACCACAGTTTAAATTAAATTCTTGTCGGTGAGAATGCAAGGTAAGATTGCGTAAAATAAATCCTGTAGTTCGGCACTTCCCCAAACCCCGCGCATAGCAGGAGCTTTAGTGTACCGGGCTGTTTTTGGAGTATGATAAAAATCTAGATCTTCAACAAAAGCCAATGGAAGAAACGCAAACCAACTAAATCACAAGGGTCAAAAACAGCACACTCTATTAAACTTCACCATAGTCATTGCAACCTTCAAGAGGAAAACAGGTTCCTTTTCTTAATAGGGCTAGAAAGAGGACCAACATTCAACATAGTAGTCAACATTAAACAGAAATAAGGCTAGCTAACCAAGCAACATAAGTGATCTTAGTTACTACAATCATCCAGATGCTATCTGCTTATTCAGTGGAGAGCTTTCGGCGCTTGTACTTCACCATTACTTCACCTTTGACACCAACAACCATAGCGTTCCAGTCAATTTCAGGGAAAGGCGAGATCAGTTCAAACTCGAAATTTCTCAGCAAGTGACTCCATATTGCTTTTATCTGCAGATAAGCAAATGGTTCTCCAAGACAGCCATGCCTGCCTCCACCAAAAGAAATATACGAGAATGCTCCTGCTGCCTTATCTTCTTCTCTACCAGGGGCGAACCTATCAGGGTCGTAAGTATCTGGATTCTTGAAGATATGTGGCAGCCTGTTTGCAAAAGCAGGTGACGTTGCAACGATATGGCCCTTAGGAATGTCATACTCGTTTCCTTCTTTGGTTGTAACACTGAAATCACTATGGGAACTACGCAGAAGCATTATCAGTGGAGGATGGAGTCTCAGGGCTTCCTTAATGCATCTGTAGAGGACTTCCATCTCGGAAAGGATGTCATGATCTACCTTATTCCCGTGTTTTTTCATCAGATTCTTCTGTTCATCTACAACAGCAGACATGTACTTGTTGTTGCAGAGGAGGTATGCCCCTGTCCAAGTGGAGGTGATGGAACTGGTGTGCTGTCCAGCGAAAAGAGCAGCAATTAGAAGACCTGTGATCTCACCCTCTGTTGTTGGCCGTCCATCTTTGTACTTCGAGTCAATGAAGCATTGTAACATATCACTCTCTGCCTTGCCTGTACGTTTTCGAGAATTTATGATGTTTGCAAAGATCTCCGCGAGCTTCTTCCGGGCATTGTCACGTCGGCGATGAGCTGGAATTGGAAGGTAGGGAAAGATAACACTGATAGGCAGCATCCCGTTGTCAAGGTCATGGAAGAGAGCAGACACGTCGGCAAAGAGTTTATTGCGAACCTCTTCACCCAACAGACATCTACTTGCTGTCAGTATGATAAGATGCTCAAGTTCATACTTCAAGTCCACTTCACCACTATCACCCCATTTGGAGAAGTACTCCTGCATTTGTCAAAAGGAAGAACAACAAAGCCAATCAATCAAATTACAGTTATGCAAAGTCTATTAAGTATAAGCAAACAGTATAAAAGTATTCTCCCATACGTATCCTCCATTTTAGAGTGCATGCATAGTTAACTTGAGCCCCCCTAGCAAAAAGGGCTAATTCACATGCATAGTTAGCTGGAGCCTAGTGCACTGGACCCCGCGCATAGCGGGAGCTTTAGTGTACCGGGTTGCCCTTATAGTTAACTGGAGCCCCCATATCAAAAAGGGCGAGTTCAAACTAAAAGTGTTGCAAATGCTAGTTATTTTAAACAAATATCTCCACTTCTTCCCAAAGTAAAGGATAAAAGTTATGGCCACACAAATGAAAAAAACATACTAATTGCATGAAAAGAGCGAGCCTTTGGATCAGTCTACTGAAAGAGGGGGAAATTTGATCAAAGTCTTAGTCACAATAAGAAATGGCAGCATGCATTTCCTACAAGGCCAAGGATCTGGCAGGGGATTTTTGTTCTTTCGTACAAGGATCTGGCAGGGGATTTTTGTTCTTTCGTACTGAAGTCTCAAAGAGTAAAACAAGTGATTACCAAACAAAATCAATCACAAGAAAAACAATGAAAGAGAAAAAGGGGGAAAGAATGAAAGATCCAAGAGCAGAAAACGATTTCTGAATATGTTGATGATTTCTAATTATGTTGTTCGGACTCTTCAAAAATGCCAACAGGCGCATGTCGGATCCTCCAAAGTAAGTACATTTTTAGAGGATCCGACACAAGTGCAACAACATTTTTGGAGAGTCTGAGCTACATAGATTTTTGAGATCCAAGGACATTATCTTAACTAAGGCAACCAGTATAAACATCTTCTTGTTTAATTATAGTTACACAGGTCAAATTATCTTGAAACACAATCAGAGCACATAGACATGTGCCCATCTTAAAATTCTATCACTATTTTCAGATAAAATAGGCACATTCATGAAAGACTTAAACCTGAAGCAAACATTTTTAGAACAGCAACAGTACACAAACCTTACCCCTACCTCAGAGGTAGAGAGAAAGTATCCAATAGCCCCTCGGCTCAAGAAAAAACAGTCTAAATCAGTCGAAGCAAACATTAACAAACAACACAATAAAATGTCATCAATCAATTCAAGAAAAGATAACAGATTCTTTTTTTTAGTATACCTCAGCTTCCATAACCATCTGATCTACATATCCCTTCAACTTAGTAACTCTAAGAGCCTCGGTAAAGAACCTGAACTGTTCTTGCCTGATTGTATAATCAACATCAAACACCACACCAGGTCCAAAAGTAGGCACATTGAACTGATAAACCTCTTGTTGGCTAAGATCTGTTTCAGGGGCTTTGAAAAAATGTGCACAAACTTCAGGACCTATAAAGAATGTGATGTTCTTGTTCAGTAGATTCAGAGTGAACACACTCCCAAGCTTTGGATACTCTTCCCTCAACATCACAACTGGTCCTTTAAGAAACTTAATCAACCCACCAAGAATTGGCCATGAATTGATTACTGGAGGTAAACGCTTCTTAGATCTGGGCATAATTAGTGCAGATATGAGCTTTGCCACCAAAAGGGTGGCAACTAAAAGCAACCCCACATTCAGAAACTTGTTGTCAGCTAACTCCATGGCTTAAAAAGAACCTGCATCAAGAAAAGATTGAAACTTTAACATAAAGATCTCAGATTCCAAAGCAATCAAGAAACATTATTATAATGTAAATTCAAGAAAAATATTGAAACTTTAACATAATGGTCTGAGATTCCAAAGCAATCAAGAAACATAATCAACAACAACAGCCCAGAACAGTCCCAAAAGTGGGGTCCGGGTAGAGTAGAGTTTACGCAGACCTTACCATGAGGCTGTTTCCCAAAGACCAATCAAGAAACACTATATAATGTAAATTAAAGATTTTTTTAAAGAATAATACAGCAAAACGTGAAATGGTAACCAAAAAAACCTGCAATTCAAGAAAAGATTGAAACTTTAACATAAAGATTTGAGATTACAATGCAAATCAAGAAACATTATATAATGTAAATTCAAGATTTTTCCACAATAAGATGTAAAAGAAGTGGGTTGAAAATCTTAGCCTAGGTAATTCTTTCCATTTGTCCTAGACTTAATGGACACAGTTACCTGGTATCTATGATATCAGTTGCTGGTGGAGGTGTCAGATATTTCCCGGATTTAATCGAGGTGTGTGAAAGTTGGGCCGGACACCACGGTTATCAAAAATCAAAATAAAAAAGATGTAAATGGTAACAAAACTTTAACATAAAGATCTGAGATTCCAAAGCAATCAAGAAACACTATATATAAATTCAAGATTTTCTAGAATAATACAGCAAAATGTACTCCCATGGTAACATACAAAAAAAAAACCATGCACAATTCAAGAAAAGGATTGAAACTTTAACATAAAGATCTAAAGATTCCAAAGCAAATCAAGAAACAGAAAGAGAGTAATAGTCCACCTGAGTAAAAAGCAATTAATGGAGATTTTTAGCAATGATAGTTATAGATGGTTGTACATAGTGGAGGCGCATTTACTTCAGGTTATTCTTTAACTCCTTTACATTTTTTTCCTCATACCTATATCTACATATAACTATATAGATTCAGTCCACTAGTCCAGTGGTGACTATATGCATAGCTGTTATTTTTAGCATTTGTTTTACCACTCTCTCCGTCCCATTTTAATTGGACATATTTTATTTTACATGATGATTAAAAATTCATAATAAAATGATGAATTTTATTATTTATCCTTTACTCGCATAGAAATAAAAATTGAAATTATAATTAATTATAAGATAAAATTAAATAAAAAATTAATTAATTTTAATGCCAACTAAAATGGGACGAAGGGAGAATATTTTTTGTCTGACAGGCTCGAGAGTTTGTGTTGGGTCTAGATTCTTTGTACGTGTTACTTAAATACTACTTGTTAGGTTTGTCCGTTTCGTTTTATTTGACTCATTTCCTTTTATGTCCTTAAAATAAAAAAATTACAAGTGTTTTTTTTTTTTTTTGGAATTCCCAGGAAAATTCACAATTTCTGTTGTTCGGATGAGTATTCTGTGGTAACCTGCTTACTGTATAATAGCTCATAAATTACATAAGAGAGATGTAAATCGCATTAGGCAAGCCTCGTGAGACGAACTTATGACTGAGTGGCAGACGGAGGCTGGATTCGATCCATGACCTCCTACATGAGAAATTCACCTCCCAACCACTCAAAAATATGTTTTACTAAACTAACTTTATTAATGATAATGTTTTGTAACTTTAAGTTTTATTATATTATTATTTTATATGATTATTTAATATTAAGATTTAAAAACTATATAATAAAATTCTCTAAATTTCAGATAAGTGAATTGAAACAATCTTTTTTTAATAAAGGGACTAACTGTTGCATGAATTTTGTATTAAGAAATTTAGTAAATATAAAAGAATTATGAGTGAAAAATGGTTAAATATAAGGAATAATATACAAGTGTGTCATTTAACTTGGCCTCAGCTGGCATCTTTGCTCTTCAACTTTGGGGGTGCATAAATAGACACTTAAACTATCATAAAGTTGAACAAGTTGACACATACGTTCTACGTGAAAAATCTCACGTGATTTGGCATATTAGATTCGTGTATCTCACGAGATTTGCCACCTAAGACGCATGTATTTACTTATTCAACTTTATGATGGTTTAATTGTCTACTTGTGCAACTGTATGATGGTTTAGTTGCCTACTTATGTACACATAAAGTTGCAGGGCATAACCAATTGTATCAAATATTCTCATCAAGATTTGAATAGATAACACAAAATCAGCTAATGCTTTTAAGTTTTATTGTTACTGAAATTTAAACTTAAAACTTTATGAATCTTAACTAACTTTATTGACTACTATATCACATCTCTTTAATACCAAAATTGTGAGTTATTTCATTCTAAATTACTTATTTTCTTGAAAAACTATTATGATCAATATTTCCGTGAAATTTATTTTATTAAAATCAAATTAGAAAAAACTAAAAGTAAATTAGTTTTACATATAAAAACAATATTTTTCTTGAACAAACTAAAAATGAAAAAGTCACGTAATTGAAAGTCAGATTAATTCATTACACATATATAATATTTTTTGAACTACATCTCCTATAAAAATTGTAAGCGATTGATCATTTGATCTACTCCGTCTTTTGAAATCGCATTGCTAATAATAATAACAAATTTAGTGTAATTTTATTTCCGAAATCTAAAAATAATATAATATATATGTAGATCTTCTTTTTTTTTTTTTAATTTCTAGAGAGGTATACGTGTACACATGAATCTTTTATTAATTAATTAATTAACAAAACTATCAATCGGATTTCGAAAATGATTTCTCTCATCGTAGTGAATCTCTTCTACCACCACCAACCACATGTTACTATTTATTTATTTTTAAAAAAAATCTAATTGGTATATTAATAAATTCAGTTGCGGAATCACATGTGCTTGAGGAGTGTCAATCGATACCCTTTCGTTGAAATTTTTTACTACATAGCTTGATAAAAATATTTCTGTTATGTATATATATCACATATTTATACCCCTTAACTTTTTCGTAATTTACTATCATGTGATCGTAAAAATATAAGGTAAGACAGTATATAATAGATCATTGTGATTGAACCCTTCTTCGAACCCCGCATATAGCGAAAGTTTTAGTGCACCAGACTTCTTCATAATTTTTTATTTTTTTTTTGATAATTTTTAATGAAAATATTGTTTCCGCCACCGATAATAATAGTAGAATTAAGAAATGATGAATCACATGAGGAAACCATTTTCCATCTCTTATAGAACGCCATAAGAAGTGTTTGGCATTTTGGAAAATGACAAAAATCTTTGTGGTCGATATCTTCGAGGGAAAAACCTACTACTATGATTTTATTTAATTATTACTACAAAATATTTGGCTTTTAGTGGACGGAGATTAGGGCTGCTTATCGGATGAATTGGACGAATAATTATACTTAATAATTTAATTTATTGGTTATCGATTTTTAAATATTTTAATTCATTAGCCAACGAATAAGATATCTGTTGGTTCGATAATGAATTAGTAATTATCGGACGTTTAACGGGCGGTGTATCAACTAACCTCCACGGTACCTTCTTTTTTAATGAAATTTACACTTCTTACCAAAAAAAAAAAAGACTTTTTCATTGTCCTAAATGCAGTAACAGAAAAAATAATAGTACTAAAAACACTTAACACTTAAAAATTAAACCACCAAAATAGAAAATAAGAAGAAGCGGAAGAAATCAAATATATATGAATTAATGGGGCATTAGGGTTAATACTATGCATTTTACATACTTAGAGTAAAAGTGTAACTATGATAATTCTTAATAAGTTAACGGTTTATCCGATAAAGAAATTGAGTAATCCGCTCCCACACCAATAAGCTATTAATTATAAAATTTTAATCCATTCACCAATCGTTTATCCGATAACCCAATACCAATGAGCCAATAAGTCAATTTTGTGATTGGCTTATCAGTTACAACTCGATTTTGAACAGCCCTAGCGGGGATAGGAATATTTCTTAGTAAATATAAATGGAAAAAATACTTAGTTATGTTTAGGATATATTTAAAATAATTTTAAAAATATTTGAGTATTTTTTATTCTTTAAATTTATCAAAATGAGCACTTTTAATTTTTAAAAAAAATATTTAATAAAATTCTAACCATTAGATTTAATAAAATTTGGGGGGGGGGGGGGGGTT
Organism: Capsicum rhomboideum; assembly: GCA_031232105.1. Lineage (NCBI taxonomy): Eukaryota > Viridiplantae > Streptophyta > Magnoliopsida > Solanales > Solanaceae > Capsicum > Capsicum rhomboideum. The sequence continues at coordinate 2,051,100 of CP124719.1, read as the reverse complement.
AACTAATAACAACAGGAAAGTTTTGTCAAGTTTTAAAAATTGCATCAAATTTTATTCTAAAAAAAAAAAAATTGCTCTGGAAAAACTAGCATCTAACATTAGAATAGATCAAAAATAGTACTCCCTTCATCCCATTTTAGTTGGGCACATTCCATTTTACACGGTGATTAAGAAATCATAAATGAAATAATAAATTTTACAATTTTACCCTTTACCCATATTAATGATATTCATTTGGCATATGATTGGACATTGGAATTGTAATTAATTGTAGGGGTAAAATAGAAAAAAATTAATTAATTCTATCTTGATTTATTAAGTGATCAACTAATGTAGGACATTTATTTTTAGTAAGATGACCAACTAAAATGAAACGGAGGAAGTAGGAACTACAAAAATGGCACCTCAAAATGAGTTCCTAATAGTAGTAATAAAAAGATTCACAATTTCATTTAAATTTAACAATCAAAATTTGTAGTTAGGTTGGGTAATATGCTAAGTAGCATATTGTTTAATTCCTACCACGTGGCACATCTTCCAAGTGTCAGAAACTTGAGAATATGTGCAAAAATAAAAAGTTGAAAAAAAGAAGAAGAAAAGATTTCACATAAATAATCGATCGAATTTATTGTTTATTTAAATTAATTATGAAAAAGGAATCTAAATCATTGAGAATTTTGAAATGTGAGATCATTTGATTCAAAATTTAGGCACTAAATTATATAAGCAAGAAAATAGATAAAAATAAAATTGAGTCAAAATGTATGGTTGGACCAAAATGAACTAATTAATATTTTGGATAAACAACATAAATCTCGACAGTTTGGAGCTTAATTATAGAAAATTTTAATATTTTGCATATTACTGAAAATCTCGATTTTGGGTCTGTCGAGATACATAATTAGCTTCAGATACATCTAACGAAGATACATTTTTTCCTTTGTAAAGATACATAATTAACTCCCAATACATTTTTTTTCGATTTTGGGTCTTTCGAGATACATAATACATCCAACGAAAATATATTTTTTCCTTTGTAAAGATACATAATTAACTCCCAATACATTTTTTTTCAATTTTGGGTCTGTCGAGATACATAATTAGCTCCCGATACATCCAACGAAGATACATAATTAGTTAAAATTTTTGTAATTACTTTGTAAGGGTGAGGATTTGTGTAAATATGGTATGTTAAGGTGTATGTTTATGTTATTTTTCCTAACATTTTCAGGTGATAAACCACTTTCAAAGAAATAAATATAGTAATTTAACTTTTAAAAAATTTGTTTGTTTGTTTGTTTTTTTATTTTGGGATTGATAGAGACTTCCTCCATGATCCCACAAAAACTCTACATAATTATCAAGGGTAAGTGAATGATTATAATCCAAGCCTTGCAATAATTTGATCCTATCATTTTCACAATTCCAAACTTATATTGTATATCTCCACTAATATAATAAGAGAGACTTATAACATGGTAACAAAAATGATGATTCATTTGCATTATTTGTTGGACATCAAAATCAAATGAGCAGTGCAATATCAAAAATATATTTTCACATGTTAAGATCAAGTATTTTTATGGGTCAAAATTAAGCATCATCATAAACAATTGAGTGTGTTAAGTATTAGAGCATCCCTTAATAATTGTGACAATGAACATAATCTTGAACAATTCTCGTCTCATGAATTAAATTCTTAAAATTAATTTAGATGTCAAGTGTATTATATTAATCGAATGAGTTTAATGATTATATGATCGCTGGTCTTGATATTTTGTACCCCATAAAAAAAGTCTTACAAAAGTAGCCTACATAAGGGGTGGTCTTGATTTTTTGGCCTCTCTTAATAACTCTTGTCTGTAAGAGAAACATTCATGACACTTTAAGACAATAAAACTGCACAAAATAACCAAAAGTTTTGCCTTATAAACAAATGTTAGAACTTAGATATGTTGCCCATAAGACACACATTCTAACTCTTGCCCATAAGACAGACAGTGAACTTGCTCAATTGACCACAAGTGTTGCTTATAGGCAAACATTAGAACTTATTTAGGGGGGACAAAAATTCAAGATCACACACTTTAGGGGATAAAAATTCAAGATCGAACACTTTGAGTTTGAGTCATTTGTCACCCCATATATACAAGTTCGGACGAATGCAGTAACTATTACTTAGACTATATATTTATATTAAAAAATTTATTAAATATATATAAATATCTAATTACAAACTCAATGAATAAAACAAATTATGAATACAATTACAAAGTCAAAATTCATAAAATTCAAATTTTGTATCCACCTCATTGACACAAACATAAGGTTTTGCCTGAATAACAATGATTCAATACAAAAGATTCAAACCTCTCCTTTTTTTTTTTTTTTTTTTTAAATCTTGTGTCTGGCACTAGCTTTGAGACTCGGACTAATTCGAATTCGCGCCGAAAAGTTCTATTTTGAGAGGTAAAACGCACCCCTATTGAAGTCAATTTCATATCCAATGCTTAAGGCGGACATCGCTTTTTTTTAACTTCGTATGTGTGATAGAAAAAGAATTTAGGATTATTTCGATTTTTCGTCTGTATTAGTCAAGCGAGGAAATATAATTAAAATCAATACCTTTCAACTGACTATAGCCTTCTGCAACTAACAATATGTTTTATAACAATTGAAAGCGCCTCTAAGTCAATTTTTTTTTTTTATAACTCTAACTCATATCGGGAATCGACTAACTTTGAGTTCGTAATGAAAAGTCTCATAAAGCGCTCTCTAACAAAAGTAATTCCATAACTGAAATCTCTAATTAAGAATGAGGAATTACTTATCACGTTACCACAATACTATCAGTTAGTAACTATAATTATGTGAAACATTATGTCTAAAGAATATCACCAGTGACATTCCTTTACTTTAGTTCCCACCAAATGCAAGATTGGTTATTGTCTATGTTACTCGGACTCTCCAAAATTTTGCCGCATCTGTGTTAGATCTTCCAAAAATGTACTACTTTTGGAAGATCCGACATGCACCTGCGCCATTTATGAACAGTCCGAGCAACATAGGTTACTGTAATATACAACACTGATGGAATTAACTGCTTTTCAGCAAGCTTCTTATAGTCAATACAGAAGGGGATGAAACTAATTTTTTTTTACATAAGAGATCGGAAAGGTCATTTTCTTCCATTCAAACTGTAAGAGGGCAAAAGATCTCATTTCCTCGATACATGCAACAAAACAAGGGAAAATACATTTACATTACTAAAAACATCTAGCTACTTACATAATTGACTATATGAACTCTCTCAAAATACCATTTGAGCCGATATCCGTGATACTGTTGTCTGATGCAGGGCGACCTTTAACTTGTTTTTTCTCGAAACAATATACAGGTGCTTGCCATTTTGCATCCTCAAGAACTGCTCCCACTTCGAAAGTCATTACGTGAATAGACCTTCCTGCAACATTAAACTTGTTACTCCTATAACAAGAACATGCTTTATGAACAGTATGGCAACAATGAGATTCAATCTTGGCACAGGACGTTTGTGAAGAAAGCTTGTCGAAGGGTGATGCAGGATAATAGAATAAGAACAAAGAACTCGGAATTCATCAATGGAAAAGGGAAGAAAATAACTGAACTTTCCAGAACACGTTCAGTAGTTGTACATGCACGAACGACTTCAGAAAGTTGAGATTTACATGTCAGGATATTAATACACTAACAAAAGAACAGATTAGATCTCATGTCATTAGAAGTTTAGCGTAAAAAATCAAGATTTTCTTCTCTCGTTAGTCCTTATGTAGTTCCATCAAATGCAGATATTATTGTGTCTGGTTACCCCTAGCGACTAATCCATGAATGCCCGTTGGTCGGTCAGGTCATTTTTAGCTGAATGAAGCTATAACTTTCTGGAATTTGATTATCATACTATAGACCTGATTGAGTTACGATACAAGAAACATTTCACGAGCTCATGTTCTTACTTTTCGTAAGAAGAACAAGGTTGACGTAACAATCCATTTTGGTTTCCAGCACAGTATTTGTGCTGATGTCTATATATATGCAAAAAATATGTTACCATTTCAATAAACAAAAAACAGAAAAGAACGTTTCTAGTTTCTCTTTGTAATCATCTGTATCTAGCCCATGTTGGTACTGCTTTCCTCCATTTATCTCATTTTCCACACACAACCACCAACCTAGTAGTCACACAGTCAGAATACTTGGTTCAGCAAAGCCTGTTCACAGAATTAGTCTGGGCCTATGTTGCTCGCACTCTCCTAAAAGGCTGGCGCATCCATACTGGATCCTTCAAAAATGCACTACATATGGTTGATCCCGTCAGAATCTTTGAAGAGTCGGAGCAACATAGATCTGGGCTAATTGGGTAAATATTGTACAAAGTCTAGGTGGCAAATAGGGGGCTTTTTGACAATTTTCACTTAGCAGCTTGAAGAAATTAAATTTACTTATTCAGTGAATTTCGTTTGTACAATAGCTCTGAGCAACTACAAGTTATAGCAAACGCCGTATAGCAAATGCACCAGCTAAACTTTAACCACTTCTCATAGTCTTGGGAACAACCAAAATGGAGCTAGAGAAAGTTAATGAACTCACATGCTGCACAACCAAACTTAAAGGATATGCTAATGCCTTTATGTTAATGTGCCAGAAGCCTAGAGTGTTAGTACACACACAAACCTCTCTATAACAGTCATCCTCGAATTTTCATCTTATGTTATATTATATGTTCTCTATAAGAAAATTTCACTATAGAAGCAAATAATTATCCAAACAAACGCTATCATTATAGAGAGGTTCAAGAAAGTTAATGCGTGATTCCAAGCAATTTAACAAGCTACCCCAGCTCTTGTCGTTCCTTATTTTGTTGGGGGATTGGAAGTATTGGACAATAATTGTCTCTCCTTGATAGGATGAAAAGAATGTAACCCTATCACAACAAGGCAAGTTTCAGTTTAAGGACCACTTTTAGGGTAGCGTCTACTTCAGCGAAAACAGTAACAGAAGCCACATACATCTAGCCTGATAGAACAATAACTGCACAGTAGGAGAAAATAGAGGAACTAAAAGAATCATGATGCTTCAATGACCTCAAAGTCTCAAACAGCTTGCTGAGTCTTAACTCCTAGCCGAGCCCCTGAACATGCTGAACTTCATGATAACTCAATAGAAAAGCTTCAAACACCTCACCACCCACAGCCTCACACAAAAGAATACTCCTATTTCAAATTACATTTCGTACTTTCCTTTCCTTTTTAGTTTATTTCAAAACTCCTAGACCACCAAGCCTCTTTGAAAAATCTACCAGGATCATTCAGAGAGGCGATATGCCATTGAGAACCCTAATCCAAATTAACGTTCTAACAGAAATGAGGTAATATTGGTCAACACGCCCAAACTTCATATAACGAAAAAGAAGGTTTGGATTCAAAGTCATAGAGTGGCTGTTCATTCTAGCTAGGAAACTTGCTTCTTTTTCTCCCCCCTTAGTTGATGCTTCCTCTCTAAATATGTGTACTTTTTGCTAAGTTGAAGACCTGGAGTAGGAGTATGTTAGCTTTTACTCTTTTATCTTACGAAAAATCGAGCAAGGCAGTTGTTTCAACAATTCTATTTATATTGTCATCCTTATTATTTTGCTGGTGAAAGAGTTAAACTTCATCAATTGAACAACAATGCAATTTCATTCATATTGTTATCCAAGCCGACCCCAACTTACTTGGGACCGAGACATAACAGTTGTTATATTCATATTGTTATCCTACAAAGGGTGGAGTAGGGCAGTTGTTTAATAATCAGCTCTTTCTTATTTCTCAAGGGCAATATGAATTGAGAGCCTTTGATTGGCTCGCCTTGCCGGAGAAGACAAGAGCCATTAAAGGGCTCTCGCCCTATTTGGTCGGACAAGTTCTGAGAATACTCCATCCACATGGCTTATATTCTTCCTTGCAATGTTCTCAACCACATTTTCTACTATATTGAAGTTCATATAGGCATAATCACATAGTCTTTTGCAAAATGAGTAGCAAAATCAACTATCACCTTATTTAGATGGTACATTATACTGATAAATGTTAGTAGAATGCACGTTCGAACACAACTTTTAACTTCTTACTGTTTTTCAACTTCAAACTTCATATATCCAAACATAGTACCAGTGTAGAAGAGATCAAAGGTGGATTGAGGGTATGTACCGGTATAAAAAACCCAATGGACAGGTCTCTGGGTGACAACATCTTCATAATACCAAATGAAGTCCACCTTCTGCCATACATTGCAGAGAAATCCATCGACGAATTGCTGACCAAGGTAGGTAGCTCCGTCAAGCCAATAAGGTCGAAGAATCCCAACATCAATCAGTGATGAACTACACTTCTTCTCATCATCGTCTAAAGTGTAGCGGAATACAGTGCCATTGTTCCATTCCAGATCATACAGAAGCTTACCTACAAATACGAAAACAAGAATTTTGAGTTTATGAGCTTCGAGATTCAAGAAAATCAGCTCACTTACTTGTTATTGATAACATATTGCTATCCTACCTCGCAAAGGTAAGGATGACATTTGCCTACACTCTATTCTCCCAGATTCCATCTATGAGATTTTACTTAACACATATATATGTGACATATTTTGCTTTTCAAAATGCAAATTATCATCAATATTTCAAAATGTATCTTTTCATCATATTGAGTTAATGTAATCAATTCAACACAAAAGAACGATGATATAGAGTTTAAGCTAAAATTATTGACTTCTACCAAACGAACCAGCAGGCAGAGGTGAATATAGCCTTTCGGTATCCGAGTTCATCTAAATTCATTACTTTGACGCGGTGTATAAATTTAATTGTAAAATTTCACTAAAAAAACAACAAATAGTATATAGGAACCCATAACTTTAAAAATATAATGACTTCAATACTAAAATTCATAGGTAACCACACACAATATAAATTTTATTCCAAACTTAATCATGTATATTCCACCTTATCCCATCAATTTTATCCCAACTCCTAAATGGATCAAGACTATAATCCCGGAATAATTTAGTCCATGAATTAAAAAATTTATACTGTCAATCGAATATATATAAATTTAATCCCAAACTTAATCTTGTGATATCCCACTTTACCTCTCAAACTTATAATTATTTTATCTTAACTACTAAATAGATAAATTAGTTCAAAAATTATAACCTCATAACCATAATTCTCAAAAATTTAACCCGCAAACCAAACAACCTTTAACATTAATAAAAACTTAAATTCTGAATCCACCTCTACACACGTAAGCAGAACTATAACTCCGCCCCTACTTACCTAGCTGATCTTGTATAATGTTGAAGTTGCGTCCATTGGTCCAATCATACCAAAGGTCAATTAAGCTTAAAGATCCACTATAATTAACAAACAATAACGAATGAAATTGGTGAGGCCATGGAGCTGGTGTTGGTTCTGATTCTCCTGAAGGAATCAGTATCGTAGCAACAACAAATAATACGATAATCGACAACGTACTGTTCTTCATGCTCAAGCTTGAAATGGTGTTGCAATTGTGCAATGGTGGTTGTGAATTGTGATTGTTTGTCCTCTATGACAAGAAGATAAGGCTCAGTATTGTTACCTGTGTCACTCAACAGCTTTTTTGTATGGTTGTTACCTACTTTTGCTCGTCCGTTTCATATTAGTTGTCCACTTTTTTCTTATCGTTTATTAAACGTAGTATAAATCTTGAATTGTTTTTGCTCATATGTTTTAAAAAAAGATCTGTCTGCCTTTCAGGAGGAACACAATTCATTTAATAGGTTATCACGAGCGGACCCAACAAGTTTTACCCAAAACACATTCGGACGCCCACATCCCCATTAATCTATAGGCTAATACACACGAAAAATCGTAAAAATTCTCAATTCCTGTTATTTCGCTCAGTCTTAAAAAAAAGCTCTGTCCGCCTCTCCAAATCAATATAATTCATTTAATAAGTCATCACGAGTGGACCCAAGAAGTTTCACCCAAAACTTATTTGGACGCCCATATCTCCCATTAATTCATAGGCTAACACATACTCAAAATCGCAAAAAAAACTCAATTCCCGTAATTTCGTTTATATGTATTAAAAAGCACTGTCCGCCTCTCCAAAGCAACGTAATTCATTTAATAGGTCGTCACAAGCGGACCCAAGAAATTTTGCACAAAACTCATTTGGACGGCCACATCCCCCATTATATTAATCCATATGCGAATACACACGAAAAATCACAAAAAATCCTTAATTCCTGCTATTTCGCTCATATGACTTAAAAAAGGTTTCGTTCGTCTCTCCAAAGCAGCACAATTCATTTAATAGGTCTCCACGAGCTGACCCAAGAAATTTCGCCCAAAACTCATTCGAACGCCCACATCCTCCATTAATCTATAGGCTAACACATGAAAAATCATCAATTCCTGCTATTTCGCTCATATTTCTTAAAAAAAGCTATGTCCGCCGTTTAAGTAACACAATTCATTTAATAAGTCATCACGAGCGAACCTTACAAGTTTCGCCATAGGCTAACACAATTCAGATGCCCACATCCCCCATTAATCCATAGGCTAACACATACGAAAAATCACAAATAATACTCAATTCTTGCTATTTCGATCCTATGTCTTGAAAAAAGCTCCGTCCGCCTTACCAAAGCAACACAATTCATTTAATAGGTCGTCAAGAGCACTCTCTAGAAGTTTCGCCCAAAACTCATCCAGACGGCCACATCCCTTATTAATCCATAAGCTAACAAACACGAAGAATTACAAAAAATCCTTAATTTGTGCTATTTCACTTATTTGTCTTAAAAAAGAATCTTCCGCCTTTCCAGAGTAACACATTTCAGTTAATAGGTCGTCACGAGAAGACCCAAGAAGTAGACCCAAGAAGTTTCGACCAAAACTTATTCGGACGCCCACATCTCCCATTAATCCATAGGCTAATTAACACAAATGAAAAATCGCAAAAAATCCTCAATTACCGCTATTTCGCTCATATATCTTAAAAAGAGCTCCGTCCACCTCTCCAAAACAATATAATTATTTTAATAGATCGTCACGAACGGAAACAAGAAGTTTTGCCCAAAAGTCATTCAGACGCCCACATCCCCATTAATCTATAGGCTAACACATACGAAAAATCGCAAAAAATCCTCAATTCCCGCTGTTTAGTTCATGTATTAAAAAAAGTTGTTTCCTCCTCTGCAGAGCAATACAATTTATTTAATAGGTCGTCATGAGCAGACCCAAAAATTTTAGCCCAAAACTCATTTAGACGCCGACATCCCCCATTAATCCATAGGCTAACACATACGGAAAATCACAAAAGATCCTCAATTCCAGCTATTTTGCTCATATGTATATGCCTTAAAAAAAAAACTCTGTTTGTCTCTCCAAAGCTACACAATCCATTTAATAGGTCATCACGAGCGGACACAAGAAGTTTCGCCCGAAACTCATTCGGACGCCCACATCCCCATTAATCATAGGCTAACACACACGAAAAATCGCAAAAATCCTCAATCCCCGCTATTTCGTTCATATGTCGTAAAAAAAGCTTCATCTGTCTCTCCAAAGCAACACAATTCATTTAATAGGTCGCCACAAGCGGACCCAAGAAGTTTCGCCCAAAACTCATTCGGACGCCCATATCCTCCATTAATCCATAGGCTAACACACGAAAAATCGTAAAAAATATCAATTTCCCGCTATTAGACTCATATTTCTTAGAAAAAGTTATGTCCGCCTTTCCAAAGCAACACAATTCATTTAATAAGTCAACACGAGCGAACCTTACAAGTTTCGTCGTAGGCTAACACAATTCGGATGCCCACATCCCCCATTAATCCATAGGCTAACACACACGAAAAATCACAAATAATACTCAATTCTTGCTATTTCGATCATATGTCTTGAAAAAATCTTCGTCCGCCTCACCAAAGCAACACAATTCATTTAATCGGTCGTCAAGAACGGTCTCTAGAAGTTTCGCCCAAAACTCATTCGGACGCCCACATCTTGCATTAATCCATAGGCTAACACATATGAAAGAAGCAAAAAATCCTCAATTCCTGTTATTTCATTCATATTTCTTTAAAAAAAACTTTGTCCATCTCTCCAAAGAAACACAATTCATTTAGTAGGTCGTCACGAGCGGTCCCAAGAAGTTTCACCCAAAACTCATCTGGACGCCCACATCTCCCATTAATCCATAGGCTAACACACACGAAAATTCACAAAAAAACCTCAATTTCTGTTATTTCTCTCATATGTCTTAAAAAAAGTTTCGTCCACCTCTCCAAAGCAACACAATTTATTTAATTGGTCATCACGAGCGGACCCAACAAGTGGTGCCCAAAACTCATTCGAACGCCCACATCTCCCATTATTCCATAGGCTAACACACACGAAAAGTAGCAAAAAATCCTCAATTCCTTCTATTTCGCTCATATTTCTAAAACAAGCTTTGTCCGCCTCTCCAAAGCAACACAATTCATTTAATAGGTCATCACGAGTGGACCCAAGAAGTTTCGCCCAAAATTCATTCGCACCCCCACCCCCCCCCCCATTAATCCATAGGCTAACTCACATGAAAAATCGCAAAATATTCTCAATTTCTGTTATTTCGCTTATATGTTTTAAAAAAATAAGTTTTGGCCGTCTCTCCAAAGTAAGACAATTTATTTAATAGGTCGTCACGAGAGGACCCAAGAAGTTTCTCCCAAATTCCAATCGGACGCCCACATCTCTCATTAATCAATATGCTAACACACACGAAAAGTAGCAAAAAATTCTCAATTCTTGCTATTTCTCTCATATTTATTAAAAAAAGCTCCGTCTACCTCTCCAAAATAACACAATTCATTTAATAGGTCGTCACAAGCGAACCCAAGAAGATTCGCCCAAAACTCATTCAAACGCTCACATCCCTCATTATTCCATTAGCTAACGCTCATGAAAAATCACAAAAAATCCTCAATTCCTGCTATTTCCTTCCTGCTACGTCGTGCATATGGAAGATGGGTCATGTGTACAGTTTTATGTCTTCTCTTAGTATCTCCTGTACCTGTTTAGACTAGTTCATTGGGAAAACTTTTCGATTGTATTTAAATGTTTTGTAAACTGGTTGTAATAATTAAGGTATTTTACCGTCCCTTATGGATTTCCGCATGTATTTTTAAATGGATGGTATGAGTTCTCCTATCTATATGGATTAGAGTAGGTACCTGCACGATCTGGATAGTTGAGTCGTGACATACCCTTAATGCCCTACTTAATAAATTACGCACTTTGTCCAATTCAATCAACGCAACTTACCGCCACATATACTTTATCAACATGCAAATATGTTTAAAAGAATAGTTTTAATCGAATACAAGTGACTCATTGAAACACCGCATAATACAGAGATCCGAATGACAAATCGAAACAAGTACAAGGATCTCCAACACCATTTCGCCAAAAAAAAAAATATAAGATAAAGATAAATAAACATAAATCAAAGGGAAGGAATTAGGGAAAGGAAAGTCCATGAATGTACAATTTTACCCTCAAAGCCCTACTTGTGAATATAACATACCTTAAACCAATGGCCAAGATTAAACATCTTATACCAAATCCAACAGCCCACATCTCTCACAATTCCCTTTATAAACTTCCCTAAAAAAACCCTAAATAAACCATAGTCTTCAACTCAGCTGCCTCACTCTTCTTGCCCCCCCCCCTCCCCCACCTGTTAACCCTGCAAAAATGGTGAGTTTTAGCTATAGCAATTCAGCTTTTTTTTTTTTTTTTTCATATTAATTTCATTTTTTTTTGGTTTAATGTAATTTGTTAATTTTTTATCTTTGGATTTTTTTTGTAGGTGCTACCAAATGATGTGGATTTGTTGAACCCACCAGCTGAGCATGAGAAGAGAAAGCACAAACTTAAGCGTTTGGTTCAGTCACCTAACTCTTTCTTCATGGTAAAAGAAAAGTTTTTTCTTTTTTCTCAATGTATTTTGAAAAATTATGCATTTTTTTTATTTTTTTTAAAAAAAATAAATAAAATTATTTGTGATTTATTTGGGTTTTGGTTTGTTTGTGTTGTAGGATGTGAAATGCCAAGGTTGCTTTAACATGTAAGTTTTGTTCACTTTCTTCGGTTTTGTTGCTTAATTTTATTAGTAGGCATTGTTGAATTTATTTAGTCCTCCATTTCAAATGGATTGACCTGTTTTGACTTGACACGTAGTTTAAGATAATAAAGGAACTTTTGAATCTTGTGTTCTTAAATTAAAGATATGTTAAATGTATCAAAATGTCATTTAATGTGTTTGAAAAGTAGAGTTGATGAACTCTGGGATATTTGGGAAAGAAGTACTATTTGATAATTAAAGTTGAGTTTGGGCATACATTTCACTTAGAGCCTGTTTGGATTGGCTTATTTTAGGTGGTTTTAAGCCAAAACAACTTTTAAGCACTTTTGCGGTGTTTGGATAAAATAAAGAAGTGCCATAAAGCACTTATTTTAAGCTAAAATGACAAAATATGCCAAAAGCCTAGCTTAATGCATAAGCTATAAGTCCATCCAAACAGGCCCTTAGTTAAAAGTTCCAACTCTTTTGCTGGAGAAACAGGTTAAAATTATTTTTTCAAATTTGGAGAACTCATCCTAATAGTTTTACAGAAAAATGATTCTAGTTTATATAACCAAACAGTGTTTTTAAATATTTTTTGAATAAAAGGAAAAGACTTTCATGACCAAACAGGCTGTTAGTGTTTGATGAACCAGAAATTTGATGTTTGGAGCGAATATATATGAAATTCTTTTCGTAAGGAAAGAAAGTGGAAGTAGAAGTCTATGCACACTAGCTAACCGAATCTCTGTGGAAAGGATGGTGGGACATCCAATCCTGACCTTGGTTCATTTTCCAGTTTGGTTAACATAACCTTCTCAAATTAGTCTCAGTCATACGATGATAACTCAGTTCATTCTAAGTCTCTCTATTTGTATATATGTGCAGAACAACGGTGTTCAGCCACTCGCAGACGGTGGTGGTGTGCGGGAACTGCCAGACAGTGTTGTGCCAGCCAACTGGTGGGCGTGCTAGACTCACTGAGGGTTGTTCTTTCAGGAGAAAGGGAGACTAAACAAGAAGGAAAGAACTATTTGCTTTTAGAATGGAAAGTGAAAAAAGTTAATATGGGAAACAAAGTCAGTTTTGATGTATCCTGTTTTTGTTGATCTTCTAAGAACCAAGGATTTTGAGTTTACTATGACTGGTTATGTTTTTAATTAAATTGGGTTTCGATTTGCGCTTGGATTTTAAATTTTGCTATATATTAGCTCTATGTGGTGCTACCTGAAATTCCCCATCAATTTCTTTGAACTCCTTGATTGTCATTACTTGATAGGAATGAAGTCATTTGAACTTGCAGAAATTTTGATTGAGCTTTTATCTCACTGTGAGTCTGCCAAACTTTTCGGCAACAGTCTTTGTGTTTGGAGAGGGCTGTCCTATGTTCAGAAACAGCCTCTCGTGAATGTTGAGGTTTACGTACACTTTACCCTTCTCGGACCTCTCTTATGGGATCACACTTGGTATGCTTTTGTTGTTGTGGATTTGTGCCGTACAACTGCTATGATTGGAAATTTACTTTAGTTGATGTATCGTCCATTGACATTCATTGATTGAAGGAATTTGAGTGAGTATTTGCATAGGCTTCCAATTCTATTGGTTCTGTTACACAATTGAACAGACTATGCAGAACTTTCTTCTTTAGTCTATGTCGCTGGTACGAATTCTGCTTTAGACAAGCAGAATTCTGCTATTTAAGCAGAAGAGGTCGAGTGGGCAAGCTCCATTTATCCATTGAGTTTTGAACCGTGTACCATGTATCACTGGCTTGTGGATGTATCATTTATGAAAAGATCACTCTTTAGTCTTGCATTTTGTGATGGAAATGAATTAAAGGAAAGACTATGGTAGTGGCCTTGTGGCATGTATTATGTTACTAGAGGTAGATGTTGAGGTATTCTTGATATAAAATGATAATGCGTGGGTTAGGTAGTCAATGTTTCATATTTACATTGGTCCATCCCTACTTGTTAATCCTGATCACAGTTTACCTCTTCGTGGTAAGTAACTTGATTTTCATTTTACTTGGTAGTGTAGTATATCCGCCATGTAATCAGGAGGTCATGAGCTCAAGTCGGGAAACAGCCTCTGGGAGAAATGCAAGGTGAGGTTGTGTACAATCCTTTCCCGGAGCAGGAGCTAGTGCACCGGGCTGCCCCTTTGGGTAGTGTAGTATATATGAGTTCTTAAAGAACTTAGATAATGGGGCTTAGTGTTGTGCTTTCTCTTTGACCTAAAAAGATCTAGGGGGTAGTACAATGGTCATTCTTTGTGATAGGTATAACAAACAACAACACACTCGGTGTAATCCCACTTTGGGGAAGATAGGAAATATGCAAATTTTACCTCTTCCTCTCACTAAGGGTGGAGCTGCTGTTTTTGATAGACCCTCAACTCAAAAGAAAGTATCCGACACATGATTGTGATATATAACCTATTTAAAAGTATTCCTCAGCTTAATTTCCTGCCAAACTACAAGCGTAGTGAGATCATTCAAGCTTTGAAAACGAAAATCAATTGCCATTCACCCATTTACTATTACTATATTGTTTCACTTGCAAAGTATAACAAAATTGTACATTAGCAATGAAAGATACTCATAAGCTTTTCAGAAGATCAAGCCAAATCTATAAACAAGATGAAATATCAATTATGCAGATGACGTGAATATCAATTAAGAAAATATTCCATGTTGCATTTCCATTACTTCTATTAACTTGAATTGATAAAGCTAGCAAAACTTACCAGCGCCCCAAGTTAATATCAAACCAGCAAATACTTCATTAAATCACTTAACCGAAGTAATTTGATCTAGTTTCATATAAACCTACGAATACGTTACTTTTTGTATGTTGGTTCACTCCAATTTATACAACTAGATACAAATAATTTTATACCATAAAAATCCAAATATCATGCATTCATTTTATACATTACCAAAGAGAAACAAGTTTCTCTAACATTAACAAATGTGATCAAGTATACTAAAGGGCAGTCCGGTGCACTAAAGCTCCCGCTATGCTGTGGGTGGGAGAACGGCCCGACCACAAGGGCCTATCCTTACAAATTTACAGAACCATTTAGGAGGCTCATATACATATACATACATTTTAGCAAATTACTGTAGAAGTCTAGGACCTGAGTTAGAGTACATCCATGATGTTATTGTCTCCACAAGCATATCCAAGTCCTTTGAATTCCCAGAGTTAAGAATCATAGAGTCTACATTGCCAAGTGTATTGCCGACTTCCTTTGTGACACTTTCCCATGGTGTTCCTGCAGTCAAATTCGCCAATAGCTCGCTGCTCCTATTAACAGCATCTGTCATTCCTGGTGGAACATTTGGTAGAGCCTGAAAGTTGAAAGAAAGGTAAGATATGGAATACATTGTTTCAACCTCTGAAAAATGCACTATTACAGAACAAGTTGGTCAGCCAGGCATGTCTGCCAGCAGTATCCCTCTGTCCTGTCCTGTCCCGTTCGTCCCAATTTATGTGATGCACTTGACTGGCCACAGATTTAAGAAAAAATATCTTGTAGCTATAAATTGTGTCATTAAGGGCAAATGAGAAGTTTAAAGTTAAATCGTTTCTAAATATAGAAAGGTATCATTCTTTTTGGGACAAACTAGAAAGGAAAGTGCATCACATAAATTGAGACAGAGAGAGTATTAGAATCAGAAACTAAATGGGAAGGACTTCCATTTCACAGAGTTCCGTAGTTTAGTGTGAACCTGCTGTAGAGGAAGCGCATGGTCTCCAGGAAGAGTGCGGATAGACATATCCAGCATTGAGCTGATGGCAGAGCCTGAGCTGAGCACCTGAGCTAGTGTTGAAGTTTCGTCGATTGTATCATCTTTGAACTTTACTAAGAGATTCCGTGAAATCCCGTAGTAGGACCTTATCTGAAATATATATTAGATAAGAAAACAAACATAATTCTGACAATGAAACTACACATTTTGTGTAAGCTCTCCTGTCCCATTTTCGATGGCATTATTGCTACTTTGGGAAGTACACAATTTTTCTCTATGTTTTAGAACAATCTTATTTCACATATTTTTAACTATAAAATGTTCTGATGTATAGTACTACTCATGTAGTTTTTGAACATGTAAATTCTGTTTTTAAAAATTTACAAAATCGATTTTGAATAACGCTGAAAATCAGGCCTCACATTCTTTTTGGAATGGGGCGAATTTTGTTGTAATATACAATAGGCAACTGAGGTATGTAAAGGTCTGATATGCTGCGCATTGCATGCTAGTCATTGAATTGTTAATACATATAAAAGCTACGTCCATACGTTCTACCAGAAAATAGCAACAAAGTAAACTAAAGATGTTCGTTCAAGATATGTACTTAGTTAATGAGCACTAAGATCTCAAAATTTTACATACCAGTCTTTGAGTTTCTTCTGGTCTTGGAGTAAAATTTTCTTTTCCATTAATCAAGTCCACGTACAGAGGAGTCAGTTGCTCAACAAGTGGAAAAACTTGCTTCACAATTGCGGGGCTAAGGTTCTCTATTTGCTTCATAGTCATTTCTGCCTGCAGATATATAGAACACATGAGTGGAGTAAAGAAGATATCCTCTTATTCAGTTCCATGTGAGAGTTTTTGAAAAAGTGACTAACAAGAGCGACGTAATATTTGCACCTAGATAACCAACAATACCTATGCCTACCACTATAGCATCCAACAAAAAAATGAAGGTCAACCAAATAGGCACAGAAGGGTGAGCAAAACTTTCAACTCAGTTCAGCAAAACAAAATACTTCAGATAAAAACTCAATATGACAGCATTAAGAGTTCAAGAGGAGAATGGAAGTTAGGCAACTTCTTCTTTCACCTCTTCCGCAGCATTTTCAATTCATAGGATAAATGTCCACTAGTTTTAGAAGCGGAAAGGAGTTGAGAGAACTATAAAATAAAAAGGAAAAAGTAATAGAAAATTTCTCCCTGCATAAGTGCGCCCAAGAAAAAGTAAAATTACTCCTATTCTCTCCTTTTTCTTAATCCCAACCAAACAAGTTAAAACTTCCATCCATTCATCCTTTGTTTCTGTTTCCTAGTTCCCATACAGAATCTAAGAACTTCATGAACCATAGCTCCCGTTTCTTAAGAATTTGCTTACACTTTACATTGAAAACTCTTTAACACATTAATTAAGCAAGAAAAAAGGAAATATAGATGAGCCCATGCAGTTTAGGAGAAGCCCCTTAAATTTTCGAAACAACCCTAGAGCATGAGAAACATAAAGCATTAATTTCAAAAGAAAAGCTAAAGCACAAACAATACAATCTTCCCAACAAAGAGACATACAATCTTATGACACAGAAATCCAAGCTACTTGACACGGAGATGAAATTAAAGGCAGCTGATTTCCTAACTGTAGAGGCATCACTGTTTTCATAGTAGTATCAACGTTCAGCTATATTATAACATAACGTAGAGGCAATTTTACTACTCTTGGCAGCTATCTGCCTGATGACTCAAAATGGGTCAAAAATGGTTTTGATCCAACCCATTTATCCAGAAAATGAAAAAAAACAAAAAACATCTATAATGTCACATGTGAAAGTGATCCAACAAGAACATTCAAAAGAAGCTGGGTAGTTGGTGATATTAAGCTACTTACCCCAAGACGAATGGATGGTGATGATGCAATCTGCGATAAAACTGGTCCAAAATTTTGCATCATTGGAACAAAAACGGATGAGAACAACGGGACTGCAAGGCTGGCATCCTGGGAAAACAAAATAATAGGAAATTTTTCAACAGTTCCAATCATCATATGCTCAGGCGGTGATGAATTACCCAGGTCGCCTGGCTTCGGGACACAAATAGATTATTGTGCATGTTAACATGTTCGGAAACTGAAACTCCTAGCAGTCTAACAGGAGTAGCCAGAAACATGTTCATCAGTGAGTATTGCCAATGAAAGAAGTAATAATGAATAAAAGAAAAAAGAAAGACCATTTGTTGCATAAACAGATACAGGAAGACTCTAAAAGAAGTAACTTGGATTTCTTTTTTTGATAAGGTAAATGTTTTTATTAATGATGGGGGGAATCCCCATATACCAAAACAAAAAAAAAAAGAAAAAGAACGTACACCAAAGTATGGTTCTCCACAAATAAAACCCAATAAAAACGGTAACTAGGATATCAAACCTTGGTTCTTATATTAAGACCCTAGCAGGAAGCTCTCGATGAACAATTTTTCGAAAACCATGTCAAACTTGTCAAGTGTCTATAACTAAGTAATTTGCAAGTCTACTTGCGCTAGCATTATTGTAAGCACCGGACTACCAAAGAGAGCAGATAGGATGGGAACAAAAACCACGATAAAGTACGAAAATGTGCAGGATAAACATTTAACAACAACAAAGACATGCATGTATGTATTTATATTTTATACTGTGCTCTCACATTCATAACATGAACTACAGTTGCATGACGATATAAGCATAGATTTAGCAGATAGAATCTTCAGTAGTAGTCCATTGGTAAGTTACAAGGTTAAGTAATAATATCCACAGTATAGCCAAAAAAAAACAAAAACACAAATTCGTGCAGTCAACCATTGGCCCATATGAGTCGAAAAACTCTCTTGAAAACCTTACGCTGATCTCTGAAGTGAGAGAAAGAGCACCAAAAGGATTGTCCCCAAATTTTCCCTCACAGTATATATTTTTGGGATAGTTTCTCATAATTTTTTTTGACTCGTTTAACCTCTACAGATCCACCACTCCTAAGCTTCCTGTATTTGTCATGCATAGATATCCCATGATAGCTCATTAAATATGAAAGTAAAAGTTTGGTTCAGCCAATTCAATTTATTTTTCATACCTAGGTCCATCAAAGTTCTCTATTTTCTTTTCCTATGAGTTTCGGAATTTAAATGGGAAACATTGTCAGTGAGGATTCATATAACCGACATCAACTTGTTTGACACAAAGGCGTAGTTGTTATTGTATAAGTTTTGGAATTTAGAAATTCAAACTAAGGACAAGGTCCCAACCATTCAAACATGAAGGAGTGCAAACTATTTACCCTTTCTATGATAATCTGAGCAAAACCAAGCTAAACATAAGCGTCCAGCTCTCCACTCAAAATATAACTAAAGCACAACAGACTCTGAAGAAGCCTCATCTCGCTCAGGCTGGATGAAACTAGAATCATGCAACGGGGATGAGGATAAGTCACACATTTCATGATGTTATACCAATGTTCAGTGTTAAAGCTGGAAATTAATATAAAGGGTGTCAAAGGAGAAAATTAATTTGGACTGGTAAAGATTATTTCTGCAATCTGAAAAGATGCACAATGATCCCATATCACTCATGAGTCATGAACATGCAGCAATTTGACCACCCTGAGCTTTTGAAGCTGAATTTTATGTGATATAGCTGCTTATAATCCCTAGCCTATCCCAACCAACCCAAAAAGAACTGAAAAAAAAAGAAGAAAAAGATAAGTACAAGTACAACGGTACAACATACCCAGTATATTCCCACCACGTGGGGTCTGGGAGGGGTAAGTGTACGCAGTCCATACCACTACCTCAGAAGTGAGATAGAGAGGCTGTTTCTGAAAGACCCCCGGCTCAAAAAACAACAGTGTAGAAAAGAAATAGTAAGGGACAAGATATGAAATGTGAAAACACACCCAATAGTAATATAAACAGGACCCACCAAGTAATCCAACAAATAATAACACACTATGAAGTAATACAAATATTCTAGCTACAAGCACTACTAATGCAGCAAAATTCTCCTATCTACTAACACTAGCGCCCCTTTCCTACTAACCTTCTACCCTAATCCGCCTCCTCCACACCTTACTATCTAGGGTCATGCCTTCGGTAAGCTGCAGCTGCTCCATATCATGTCTAATCACCTCCCTCCAATACTTCTTCGGTCTACCCCTTCCTCGCCTGAATCCATCCCTAGCCAACATTTCACACCTCCGCATTGGGGCCTCCGTGCCCCTCCTCAACACATGCCCAAACCATCTCAACCTCACTTCCCGCATCTTGTCTTCCACCGACGCTACTCCCACTTTATCTCGTATAACCTCATGTGAAGTAAAGCTTGCATGGGTCAATGGCATTTGCATTTGGCTTTGAATCCCTAAAACAGATTTTAAAGTTGTATGAGTTTGGGATAAAGCTGAAGATAAATCCACAAAGTACCTTGTTGTTGAAAGCCATCAATACATTCCCACTTCTTTTCACAGCATACCTTGCTCCTGATCATCAAGCATAATGCGTCAAATGCTGTGCACCAAGTTGACCAAATTTGCCTCTATGTAAAAAATAATTACTGAGAATACAAACTTACCAATCAAAAGGTGAATTACAGATCCTAAGGAGTGCCCAATGCCAAATACAGGAAGATCTTCTACCTATATCACTAATGGACATTCATAAGAAACAAATGATAAAACAGTCTCATCTTAGGCAAAAGCTGAAACTCACTTTTTCTTGGAGAAACCTAAGGCACCTATCAAACTTAAACTGCACTTCATCTGCAATGTAGAAATGGTCAAATCCACTAGCATAAGGTGTAGCAATCACCAAGACATCCCTGTCTCACAATGTAATAGAAGTAAGTTGTAGCAAACACCAACATATCCCTGTCTCACAGCGTAAATAAGACTAAGCACTATTCTACATTTACCCCACTTAACAGATGAGACAAAAAAGACAAGAATCATCAGATATTAGCATGCTAGTTTTACAAAATGATACTGCTGGAACGAGCATCAGGTAGTCCAATACAACTAATAGCACAAAAAGATTTATTTCATCAGTCTGATTAAGGAGTCCTGAGCCGGGGTCTATCAGAAACAGCCTCTCTACCTCATCCGAGGTAGTGGTATGGACTGCCGACTGCGTACACTTACCCTGACCAGACCCCCACTTTGTGGGAATACGCTGGGTATGTTGTTGTTGTTGTTGTCAGATTAAGGGCAGCCCGGTGTACTAAAGCTCCTGCTATGCTCAGGGTCCGGGAAAGGGCCCTACCACAAGGGTCTATTGTATGCAGCCTTACCTTGCATTTCTGCCAGAGGCTGTTTCCAAGGCTTGAACCCGTGAGCTCCTGGTCACATGGCAACAACTTTACCAGTAACTCCAAGGCTCCCCTTCTTCATCAGTCTGATTAAACGGTTGGAAACCCCTTTACCAAACTACTAAAGTAAAACATGACCACTTAGCTTACAATAGGGGCCAGCATGGGCTACAAAGTGACACTGCTGGAACGGGCATCAAACTATTAGCACAAACAGCTTTGCTTCTTAAGTCTGATTAAACAGTTGAAAATCCCTTAACCAAACTACTGAAGCAAGACACACCTTCAGCTTGTAAGCACTGAAACTAGCAGAGATATTGTTTGTTTAATGTACACTTTACAAGAAAGTGTAGTTATTACTGAAGAGGTCTAGAAGATACTATCTAAAAGGTGAACCACTGCTCTTGCTTACTGAAAATCTGAGAGGTCAACTTTCAATCCATTGGTGCATTGATTAGTTAAAGTCTTTTACTTCTCCTATCCTGGTGATCAGTAACATAAAAAAGAGAGAAAACTAACTATAAATCAGAATGATTCCAAGGTGCATATACGTCACAAACTAATAAAGAAGTGATGCTGCTTTCAAACAATAAGCACATTATTAACATAGACAGAATAAGAGGGACTCTAGCATTAAGATCAAACCACTCACTTTTGTCTGAGACGCTCCAGGAACAAGCGGTAAGAAAGCTGTGGAGCGGCCCCAACAAAAACACCTCCAACAAAATGTACAACTAACTTCGGCTTTGAGGCTTTTGGTTTCAATACCCATGCTCCCTGGAATAGCGCAGTGATAATTCATCAAAGCATTGCCGCAGGTATATAGAAGGTGGATATGTGGGCTACCCTCATTCTCCTTCTTAAGAAACCTACTGTTTCATTTACTGTTAAGTAATAATCGAGATTGTATTGTATCCACGTCAATTCCCAACACCCATTATAATGACATCACATATTACAATGCATGTCACATCATATGACCAATTCTTTCAAACCTAACAGTCATTTTCTGCCCTCTCAATTAGGATGCTGTTTTTGTCTTTTAGCTCATTCAGAAGGAACATAGAAAGCTGTTTAAAATTTGGAATCCAAAAAGTTCAAGAAATGCAGATTGAAAAAATTAGGGAAAGAGATAAAAGAAGCAAGTGGCATATCAATACGCACTTGTAACTTTACACAAAAAGGAAAGGAATTATCTTGATTCAATTCTTCTGAAACTAAAGCACATTTTTAGGGAATTCATTTAGTAACCTCGATTTCATCCCAGTCCTGTGAACTTCCCCAATCTTGAGATTGCTTCACTGTCTCTGTAAGTAATCTGTGAGTACACAGGAGCAGTAGTTACATTTTAGGTTTAATGATGATTAACTGATAACGCTACATCAAGAATATCTATTAGTCTGATTAGAACTCCAAATCATGACCATATATGGTCGTGTATAATTGACATATGGATAGATTATATTAGACAAACACAATAATTCATACTGATGAATTTGCATCTTCTGGTAAACCAAAAATGTAAGTTCAACAGTCTCCCACATTCTATCACCAAGATTACAATTATAAAAATATCCAAGTGTATGCATCCATCAGTTTTGGCATACACATACACACATGAATGGATAGATTAGATTAGACAAACATGACAGTTGCTGTAAAGCCATCACTGGAAATGTTACAAGTATTTTGTTTTATGGAACAAACGGATGACAATACACACAAGTGATCCAGAAAGTGGGTTAAGATCCTTACCACTAAGTCAGCCTGTATAATTTATAAAGTTCTATTAAGATTTAAGAATGTATTATATTCAAAATGCTGCCTTTCATTGAGATGCCAAGTAGCAGAATATTTTTGTGCTCCTTTTGTGCTGACTCAGCACAAAAGGAGCACAAAAATACAGAAAAAATGAGTTTAGGCGGTAATAGGACCCCCGTAAAGTTTAGGTGTGTCACTGGGATTTCGTATATAGTTTGGGGTTACTTTTGCCTTACATAACACAATTCTGTTATAGGGGTCAAGTAAAACGAAATGAGGGAGTAGTTCACGTATGGAACTCGAAAAACTGGAATACTTTAGTTGTGTTTTCTAAGCAAAACAGTTAGTCAAACCATTCACTTTCAACAAAATCAGAAGTTCTAACAACAAATACAGAGAGGAATTAATCGCGTAATTATAATATTTCGATTTTTTGAGTTTCCACCATGACCGACTATTTATCAAAACACTTAATTGAAGTTCTCACATGAAATTACCACAAATATTGAGGAAATTAATCGAATGATTACGACGACAAAACTGACCTCTCAATATCTCTATATAGCTGTATTCCGGTACTTGTTTCCGGTTGATTATTGCTGCTGCTGCTGCCGCCGGTATCTTTCAGATTACATCTGATTCTGCCGGAATTTCTATTTCCGGCGATGAAGCGGATGCTCCGATTGTGTAATACAGTGGAATCGGAGGAGTAGAGAGAAATCGCCGGCGAATAGCAGCGCCAATTCGCCTTTGGAGCAGTTACGCAGTTCATTTTGCTACTTGCGGAGTTGAAAAAAAGAAGAAGATGAACATACACGCTACTGTATATGTGATGAGTATTTTTGTAACAACCTGTAACTGTTACTAGACGTGGTGTCGGGTCGGGTCGGGTCAGGTATGGGTCCGGGTCGGAAGTGTTGGGTTGGAATACGACTTTAGCTATTTTTATAACAACACTAGATGTGTTAGCGGGTCGGGTATGGATTCAAGTCGAAAATGCTGGGTCAGAATACTACTCATGCATTTTTGCTTGAAGTTCAGGTAAGAATAGTCCGACTTTAGCTATTGTTGTAACAACTTGTAACTGTTACTAGATGTGTTGGCGGGTTGGGTCGGGTATGAATTCGGGTCGGAATACGACTCATGCATTTTTGCTTGAAGTTCTGGTAAAAATAGTCCGATTTTAGCTATTTTTATAACAATCCGTAACTGTTACTAGATGTGTTGGCGTCAGGTTGGATCGGGTCGGGTATGGTTTCGGGCCGGAGAATGAGTCTGTGCATTTTTACTTGAAGGATTTCAGTAGAAATGCATGATTAAAGTTCATTTATTTTTATCGGACTTTAGTCATTTTTGAATGGTTTTTAGTTATATGTGAGCTTTGGTCAAAGTAGTTGAAGTCATAAGTCATGCATACAGAAATTATATGGTTGAAATTCGAGCAAAAATAACATGGCTCAGGTGAGATAATGGCCGAAACTACAAAAAAAAAAAAAAGGCCGAACAATCTGACTGTAGGTGCGATCAATGAATTGAGCTTCCATACTCAAAAATAGTAGTTGGAATTCGCTTCTGAGTGAGCTTTCTCCCTTATGTTTTGGCCTGAGCAGGACAGAGGACTTGTCGCAATGCTCACGTACCGATTTACCATGTCTCTGTCGCTGTCGTTCGTCAAGCAAGCCATATGGATTGGCCAGGGTCTTCTTCAACTAATGAAACCATTTGGAAAGATGGAAAACCTCAAAATAGGTTACTAAACACGAATAATATATGAATAACAGTATATGCCTAAACTTTAGCCATATGAAACTTTAGACATTGATTAGACTCGTCAAGATTAACTTCGGAACTTCAACCATGTGAAACTTCAAACTCTGGTTAAAACTTCATCAAGATTAATTTTTGAATTTCAGTCATATAAAACATTGATTAGACTTGATCAAGATTAGTTTTTAAACTTTAACACATTGGTTAAACTTCATCAAGATTAACTTAAGAACTTAAGACATTGGTTAGACTTCATCAAGATTAACTTTGGCACAAATTGAATGGCCACGCCAAAATGTTCTATGTGCACACTTTACGATATCAACTCTACTAATATGTGATTTTATCAATCATCGTTTAATTATATTTTGCTTGGAGCATCATTAGCATTTAATTGCTTCTTTCTAGGCAATACATTTGATTTGAAGAAAAGTTGGTGTAACATGGCAATTATGAATGTCCAAGGAGTGAGAAATTTTACCTTAGCAAAAATATAAAAGTAAGAATCACAATGTTATTTTGAGTAGAGGATCTATCGAGAAAAGCCTCTCTACCACACAGGAGGTAGGAAGTCAACGTACATCATACCTTCTCTAGAGATTACACTGGGTATGTTGTTGTGAAATTTGTTGTTACACGCATATTGCGATACTAATACAAGTTCAAATTAACTATTGTGTCATAGCTCAATATGATTCACATCAATGAGGGAACAGTTCCCTCAGTGGTGTTCGAGTTTCAGGTAAAACATCTTGTGCTATTCACTGACTTACTGACAAAAACAGGATGCTCCGAAGGCTACACCATGGTGTTTAGCACGACGAGACCATCGTTAGAACCACCTTAAGAGTCGTCGTTGTCGACTGATCCGTCGTCATTTCTCTATATCCTCCTGGACATGACCATCTGCATTTAAGAGATGAAGTTGGATAAAACATTGATGACAACTCAAATATGATCAAACCTGAAGTCTAGAACAAAAACTAAACTCTAACCAGGAAGTTCAACAGCCAAGTTCGCCTGCTGATCCGCATCACAGTTTGATTCCTATGAAGACGAGAGTTGGAAAACCTTTTACATCTTCGAAAATCAGCAAGGTAAGAACTAGGTAACTGATTGAATGCTGAGATTACGCATTGAATTTCTGGTGGTAGATCCATAATCAAAGTGTTTGCGATTGTTCCAGAAGAAATGAAACAAAGGATATGGTAGAGCTAGGACTCATTCAGTTTTTGTGCTAGTATAGACTAAGTTCGTGATTGATAAAGTGATACACACATAAAACCAAGAATACAGAGGTAGAGAAGATTTACTAAATTACCCGAAGTACATGAATGATGCGGAAAGAAAGAAATCTATCCTTCAGTTGTTTTGCCTGCTGAAATAGCGTAGAGATGTTTTGATTTTTAACCTTCCACAGACCCTGGATCTGTTTGAAGGATATACACTTCAATGAATCAAATCAAGCAGATAAAGAAAGAAAAAAAAAAGGAAAATAAGATACCACTGTAAAATAAGCTCAGACGACACAAATGCAAACAACTTGTCATGAGACAAACTTTAGAAGCTATAACAAAGCATCTCGGAGTTATAACTAAGCTCGTCAAAGACTATACAGAGTTCATTGATAGACCAAATGTATGTGGATTATATTTCCAACCAAGTGAATCTTCTTGCACGGACAAGAACTATTTTCCACCCTCTACCGTTTCCTTCTCTGTTTCTACCCAAGACAAGGGACCACTTTTTTCCGGGTCCAACTCAGCCAATTTACTGTATCAATCTACACCAATGGCATTGTCACTAAAGCATGCAGCAATTACTTGTCTAGGAACATTAGTTAAGATTTCCCATTGCCATGAAATACTCAAACCAGGTCGTCTTGAACTAGGTAAAACTGAACACTGATGAACAGGGACACCTGATT
The DNA here is from genome assembly GCA_031232105.1 of Capsicum rhomboideum. Lineage (NCBI taxonomy): Eukaryota > Viridiplantae > Streptophyta > Magnoliopsida > Solanales > Solanaceae > Capsicum > Capsicum rhomboideum. The sequence goes on along the minus strand of CP124719.1, from coordinate 2,024,389 downwards.
TACCCATTACCAAACTTGCATTCTCTTTCAACAGAGCAGCTTTAGTTGGATTGCAAATTAATTGTTACTCCTACCTAACAGCCTATTCAGAAGATCAAGAAGAATTGTTTACTTCGTTTTTGGTGCAAAGAAGAATTCCTAGATGGTCTGGTCCACCGGTAGACACAATTAGAGTCCTTGTAAGAAGAACGAGGATATACTTTTCTCTTGTGATATGTAAATATATCTACTGGCACAGCAGTTGTGGTTAAAGATAATAAGATTGTTACCTTTAAAACAAAATTTAGTTTGTTACTACCTTATCCTAGATAGGTCATGTACATTACAAAAAAGCTTTATCCTATAGAACATATAAACTACGTCGAAGAGACTTGAGAAATGTGTTCACGAATTGAAAACATTGTCAGATCTCCTTGATCTTAAAAATATGCAAATAACGATTCCATTCATCTAGCTGAAATTGAATAGAACAAGCAAACGATCCCACTCATTGTGCAGAGACATAAAGGAGAAGTGTGATATCAAGAAATAAAAAGAAGAAATACAAGAATAAACAAATCATATGGGAAACGAACCTGCATACAAACAAGTTTGGAGTCACCCTGAACACGAATACTTGTAAAACCTTTGCTATGTGCATATTTCAAACCCAAGATAAAGCCTCGATATTCAGCAACACTGGTTGTTGCTATTCCTAAACCTTCACGTAGCCTACAGACCTATTATTTGCAAAGTTGAAATATAAGTGCCGCGAAGAACAAGGAAAAGGAAATACAAACCCAAGAATAGTAATTATTACCAAACTTCCATCGTCAGCTCGTACTACAGCTCCTGCACCAGCTTGTCCTGGGTTTCCTTTTGAAGTACCATCAAATTCAAGAGTACAAGACCGCTGCTGAGGATAACCACGATCAGCTTCTTTCAATCCAACAGCATAAACCTTCAAGAGAATTTATAAGAACTCAACCTGATAGTTGCCTTAAGTTCATCATAGATACGCTAAATTAAGATTTATTAGCTTCGCCGACTTCCCATTAAGTATAAAGACAATTTATTTTGTTAATCAGATATACTGAAATCATTTATGTTTTTTTTCATAAGAAGCCATCATCTTAACAGCCACTCACACTAGATGATAGAGCTTGTTCACCCTTAGGAGGTTCTAATAACTTGATATGCTTTCTTTGGGAATCATTTGAAGTAACAGCTGATCCAACAGCATCCTGCGAATAAACATGACAATAAGCAAGATAGATTCCAGAAGTGTGACAAGCCAAACATATCATACAGTACGTGAACACAAGAACCTAGTATATCGTTTTTTAAAGTAATGGAAGTCACTAGTACTTCTTTCATTAAGTGTAAGTATTCAGTACTACTTTGAGCCAAAATTTACATAATATACCTCTCCAAGATCCAGGTAGAAGAATGCAGTACATCAACAAAATATTGCAAAGAATATGGTCTGAAATTCGCAACTATACGTACTTCGCGCACAAAAAGATGCCAGAACTCATCAAATTATAACTTTTAAATAACTTAAATCTGTTTTCGATCAACCAATAGGTGGTAATAGTTTCTTAATGCAAACTTTGCAGAAAAGAGTAAGTTTTTCGTCTGAGCTAAGGCAAGCACACTAATTACTCAGCTAAATATCCAGACCTCAGTTCCATTAAAGAGAACATAAAGGTTCTCCATCATTCCATCTAGTTCATTTAAACTACTCAGAACTCCCAAAAATTCATCCCATGCAACGGTTTTGGAGAAAATATGTTCCCGATCTAGTTATTAAACCTAGCCTGCAGTCACAGAAATTGAAGAGTATAGCTTCTTAATTTTCTTTATTACCTACATCAGACTAGTAATAGGAAACTTTTTATCCATATTTGAGAGTGCCCTTGAAATTGTTAGTCAATTAGGGAAAAGTTCAAGTCAGAAACATTTTGTTCTTTTTCCATTGTCACCATTCTTTCTGCTTTATCATAGCACAGACGTGGTAAACAGGGATCATCCTCATCTAATGAAAATACTTGATACACAGGTCACATGTAATAAACTAGATGACAAAAATGCTGTTTGTCAATTTTATGCCGTATTGGAGACTTTTACCCTCATTACATAATCATTTTCTTCAAAAAGGGCTACACAGACAGCCAGACACTAACATCAAAATACTGATAGTTCACTCACAATGGATTAGTATCCGATCTTCAAATTCAAAGTAGATCTACTTTAGGAAAGGAAAATGCCTCCCAGCTGAACAAGTAACTCTCTCGTGTAAGTTGTACGACCATTTATTATGGCATCTTAAGGAAAATTCAGCAAACAAGCCCCTACTTATAATCATGCTTCTATATCCAGAGAGGTGCAAATAGAAGAATGTACTCACTTCATCGGATAACCAAAAACTGTAAAACTGTAGGCACATTAAGTTAGCTCTCACTATATAATAAAAACAATATATACTTCAAAGGCAACTGCTGCAAATGCTGACCGACTGACACAATAACCTAATATAGCCCTAACTTACCGTATATTCTGACCACATTGCTTCCTGTGACCTCTTCTTCGGCACATGCTCAGAAGCTCCACCTTTGGAAGAAGATTGGTGCTGCAAAGATTTAGTGCTAATTAACTTGTATTACTATGACTGGTTCAAAATATGAGATGTAAGCATCTTTCAGCAATTTTTATAAGTACTACTGATAACAGGAGTATTCACATCAATAAGGAAGTAGGAACTTTAAATTATATTGAGTACGTAATAAATAACTGAATCAGCTGCATTAGAGATCATCTTTGATAAATTGACTATGTAGAAGAATGTGGTATCTGTTCCATGTATAATGTAATTTATAGAAGCACACTTTCTCCTTTTATCATTTGTTCATATGGTAAGGAATCAGCACAAAATTCGTAGTCTTTTCCATAATAAGGGATCTGTGAGGACTGAGGTAATAAGTCTTCATCCCTTCTATATCATAAAGGCAGAAGTAGAGTTTTAAAGTTAAAAGTATTCTCCCAACACAAACACCATGGCAGGACTTCATGAATTCTGCTAATGACATCTAGCGCTCAACTTTAACTTTTTTTTCTTTATGCGACGAAATCAGATGGGGATATCATGGATTTACTTCCAAAGATGAATTGCAATAAATACATCAGAATTCCATATTTTCACTTTTGGTTTTATCTCTAGCTTAGGATTCTTTCTTGGGTGGTGTGAACTGTAGAACAATTGGAAGAAGAGTTTTTAGTAATCAAGTAGTTTTAGCAAGGAACACACATGTTCAGATTTGTCTTGCATCAAACTCACAACATGATCCATACGTCAAAATTTAGATCAGACAGACAAATTTTAACTCTATCCTTCTTAGTTTGTGTTCTTTTTTTTTTTTTTTCGGAAGTCTTGTCTGTTATCCTGGAAAACAAAAGGTACTGTGAACAAGGACTGCCTTTGTTCAAAAGTTCTGAGATGAAATATTTCAATCATAAACGACACAGACAAATTTTGCACACAATTTAGTACAGTGTCTGACCTGAAAAGGGCATGGTACTAGAGACCCAAAGAGACCTTCGGTCAGATCTGCAGCTCTGATAGAATAAAGTGCACTTTTAAGCCCACAGGATAGAAGATATTCCTCTGTGTCCTTTGGCATGGAGTAGCCTTTATACACACTAACCGGAGGATCACATATCTGTCAAAGCAAGGGGCAGGGGGGAACCGATTAATGCACTGCAAGTTTGCTATATTTTCCATTTCATGTACGTTGGTTTATAACCATTGATGGAAATAGATAACAGAGCTGTCTTTACCACCCCTATTCCATAAGAGAAATTCCTAACCTACTATAACTTTATCATTGATTCAGAAAAACCAAGCTGAAGCTGTAACAAATATTTTTCCTTTTGTGACAAATAATTTTATTCATAGAAGGACAGCATTAAGGAAATGCGGAAATATGCAGAGAAATTATGCACCAGCTTCCTGCCGACCTATATAAATGAAGCTTTAGCAAATAAATATGGTCAATCTTTTTTTATGAATTTCTCGAGGTGCAACTACATCTGCTATATATTCACGAAGAAAAGAACAGATAAGATAAATGTGGTGTAGCATTCGCCTATATATCTTGACTACAAGTTGACAAGTGAAGTTGAACCAGTGGCAAGAGCACTCCAGTGCCAACCAATAGATTGGGAGTTCAAGCCACCAAGGGGAAAAAGTGAGAAAAGTCACAGTACATCATATCAATATACATACATACATACACACACACACATACATACACACATACATACATGCATACATACATACATACATACATACATGTACATACACATATTATATACATATAAATGCAGATTAAAATTGCTCAATAGTTACCGAGGATCCGACTTGAGTCTGGCAGTCACCCAAGTTTCTGTAGACTCCAACAAGATCTCCTTTCTTAACAACAAAGAAACCATCTCTCTCTTCCTTCATTATTGGAATAGGATCAGACTTCGGTGAAAGAGAACTATCACCGCTACACTTGTTAGATGCTACTTCTATTCAGAAACAAGTCAAAATCAACTTTCTAATAGAAGCATGTGCAAAAGCTCATCCTCCAAGATAGCACCAGAATTGCACAAACTGAACTCTTCAAGGCAAGATATGTGGTGCTTGCTAATACTGCAACAGAACATGCATGAAACAAGCTATTCATTACATGAGACTCTCCTCAGACTTGAGGCGTTCCTGCAAAACTAAAGAAATAAGTAAACACAAAAAGTTTTCTTTAATTTTTTAACTCAACTGAACCATGCATGCATGTATATACATATTTACCCTAAATATAGCAAGGAGAGAACACAGGAAAGGAAAATGTTATCTTATCCACTATTCTCTTTGCTCCACTAGTACAATCACAACATGACCAACTGAAAGTGTGTGCTAAATCAATTTTCAGTTAAATTATTGTATTAACTCCACCAAGTTCAAAACCTTATAGATGAGTGTGTTTGGTGTGCGGAAGTTATTTTCGAAGGGAAAATGCCAGGAAAAAGTTTCCGACATTTGGTTGGTGAGTGGAGAAATTTTCTAGAGAAATGTATATTAAAGATCAATAACTATTATCAATTCTTGATTTGTAGTTGTAATAACTATTATCAATGCGAAAAGAGATTTGATTAAATTCTTGAGTTTTAAAAAGTAATAACAAGTGTTAGTTGGAACAAGTAACCACTAAGTTAAAAGTTAATTGTAAGGAACTCATTTTCCCTTTTTGAAGAAGAACACTTTTTAGTAACCAAACACTAGAAAAAGCAATTACTCTGGGAATCGACTTCCTTTCATTCCAAAAACAGCCTATAACAATTCCACATTCGGCTGTATTCTCATATGGTCACTCAACTAATCGTTATTATCTCAGAAGTAACAACTGTTAATTGGAGCAAGTAACGCGAAAGTTAGTTGTAAGTCATTTTCCCTTTTTGAAGAACATTTTCTAGTAACCAAACACTAGAAAAATCAATTACTCTGGGAATTGACATCCTGCCATTCCAAACACAGCCTATAACAACTCCACCTTCTTTATTTCAGACAATAGGGTTGATTTCCCAGATGGTCACTCAGCTAATCGTTATTATCTCATCAAAAGTCAATTTCTTTGTTGATAAAAATTGGAATCGCGAAAGAAGGTGACTTCTTTAGATAATAATAATCAACTCTAAGACAATATATTCCTTTTTTTCCCTATTGTGGTGCATGAGCAACCATATTTTATTTACATTGGAGCCGCTTATAATGGAACAAGAAGTTAAAAAAAAGGGTAGCCCGGTCCACTAAAGCTTCCGCTATGCCCGGGGTCCGGAGAAACAGCCTTACCATGCATTTCTGCAAGAGACTGTTTTCACGACTTGAACCCCGTGGCAACTACTTTATCAGTTTCGCCAAGGCTCAATGGAACAACAAGTACAAAAAGGCAGCCCGATTCACTAAAGCTTCCGCTATGCGTCGGGTCTAGAGAAACAGCCTTACCCTGCATTTCTGCAGGAGACTGTTTCCACGGCCTGAACCCATACATAACATCAACTTTACCAGTTACACTAAGGCTCAATAGAACAACAAGTACAAAAAGGGAAGCCCGATTCACTAAAGCTTCCGCTATGCGTTGGATCTAGAGAAACAGCCATACCCTGCATTTCTGCAAAAGACTGTTTCCACGGCCTAAACCCGTACGTAACAACAACTTTACCAGTTACACTAAGGCTCAATGGAACAACAAGTAAAAAAAGGCAGCCTGTCCACTAAAGCTTCCACTATGCACGGGACCCAGAGAAACAACCTTACCCTGCATTTCTGCAGGAGACTGTTTCCACAGCCTGAACCCGTACATAACAACAACTTTAACAATTACACTAAGGCTCAATAGAACAACAAGTACAAAAAGGGAAGCCCAATTCACTAAAGCTTCAGCTATGCGTTGGGTCTAGAGAAACAGCCTTACCCTGCATTTCTGCAAGTGCAAGAGACTGTTTCCAGGCCTGAACCCGTACGTAACAGCAACTTTACCAGTTACACTAAGGCTCGATGGGACAACAAGTAAAAAAAGGCAGTCTGTCCACTAAAGCTTCCACTATGCACGGGACCCAAAGAAACAGCCTTACCCTGCATTTCTGCAGGAGACTGTTTCCACGGCCTAAACCCGTACGTAACAACAACTTTATCAGTTACACTAAGGCTCAATAGAACAACAAGTACAAAAAGGGAAGCCCGATTCACTAAAGCTTCCGCTATGCGTTGGGTCTAGAGAAACAGCCTTACCCTGCATTTTTGCAAGAGACTGTTTCCACGGCCTGAACCCGTACGTTACAACAACTTTACCAGTTACAATAAGGCTCGATGGGACAACAAGTAAAAAAAGGCAGCCTGTCCACTAAAGCTTCCACTATGCGCGAGACCCAAAGAAACAGCCTTTCCACGGCTTGAACCCATACCCGTACCCGTATGTAACAACAACTTTACAAGTTACGCCAAGACTCGATTAAACAACAAGTAAAAATACCTTAATTCCAGCTTGAGACTTTGATATTGAAGAATATTAAACTGGATTATTGATCCCTTTGCCTTAAAAATTCCAACTTTGAGCAAAATCCCACCAATAAAAAGCTAAATTCAAAGAGTAGATAAAATTAGAACCCTAATTTTGGAAAATCAAGAAAAAGGGGTTACACAAAATCGTTTGTGTTACGCTAATATTATATGGAGAAATGAAAATGGCATACCTCAATTGCGCCAAATCTTGGACAGCATGAAGAACAAAGTACGAGGGAGTTTGGAGCAAATGAGGATTTATGAAACAAAGGGGAGGTGGAAGTGGTGGGTCGTGGGTGGGTGGGGATTGGTTGGGGTGGTTGGTTGGTGGGGGTAGGGGGGGTGTATGCAGTTGGGGAAATTGCGCAAATAGCTCATTCTTTAGGACCCATTTAAGACATAGATAAAGTTTCTAAAATTGGCACAATACATAAACGTGTCGTTTAACTTGGCCTCAACTGACATCTATTTCCTTCAATTTTAGATATAACTTGGTCTCGGCTGACATCTATTTCCTTCAATTTTGGATATTCATAAGTAGATACTTGAACTTGTATAAAGTTGAACAAATAGACACATGTGTCTTATGTGACATTCTACTTGGCAATTCGCATCCTACATGACGTCACATAAGACGTTATTTTTAATTTTGTGTTATTTATTTTTTTATTAATTGTATTTCTATTTTCCCCTCGTCTTAAAAAGGTTAGGCAAATAATTTTACGGGTGCAAAATTCTTGCTAGAAGTTTGTCAATAATAACTACCCGTCAAATAAATTTGACATGGTTATAACTTAGATTTTTCTTTTTTTGACAACAAAATTGTTATAACTTAAATGACAAGGTGAAAATTGGTTAAAGTGCAATTACTCCAAATTCCAATGTCGTAAATGTGCAAGTGGTGTGATGCTGAGTTGCACAGACTCTTCAATTTTGATGCTTCATTCGTGTCGGATTCTCAAAAGATTTACTACTTTTCGAGAATCTGACATTCATCCATTGACAATTTTGAAGAGTCCGAGCAACGTAGATGTGATGTGTTGTAGTTCCAGCTAACATTGTTGCACGTTGCTTGATCATTTAGTTGATAATATTGTTTAGCTAGTGTTTTTTACTTAAATTCACGTTGAAGTAAAAAAGAAGTAGGAGCTCAATGATCCATCCCGCTTTTGACGAGATTACAGGTTGAGCACTAACAGAGTCTAGAATTTTCACTATTCAAATAAAAAACAACAATCAAGTAGTCAAGGGGATTCAACTTCTACTATAATACACAAGTAATAGTTTAGACATTGTATATACAATTGTAATTTTCCGCCAAAAAGGATTCAGATGAACCCTTTGCGCCCCTGGTTCCACCCTTGAGCTGTAGTCTATTGTAACTCATGACATTCAGAATCTTAAAGTAAACAGTGATGTATAACTTGAACATCCTGGTATTAAAATTTGACCAACTAATAGTTACATTGAATTGATTACAAAATCTGAGGGTTAATTTCAAAGTCATAATAAATAAAGCAACTCTCTATATTCTACATTTCTTCAAAATCAAAATCCTCTATTCTTTCAGATTATTCTGTCCAAGCAAGAATCACATGACGATGTAGTGGAATGAATAAGATCCCTCAACTCTTAACCAGAAGTCTCGAGTTGTCGAGCTCTGAGTGAGTTTCTCCCTTAATGGACCCTATGCGGCAGAAATCTGAATTAGTCAGGCCAGTGAATTCCAGATATCAAACGGTTATGTACAAAAAACACAGAGAAAGAACCACTTGTTGTGCCTCTCCAAGGGAACAAGAAAATACCCAATGGACAGGAATCTGGAAAAATCACCATATATAGTGCCTACTAGTACAAGTAAACTTTTTCTTCACTAAATTGGCCTGTCCATTTTCTTGATCACTTGCAGCAAAATCTCATTCCAAGTATCGATCGCCCCTGGCAAACACCAATGAACACAGTCGTTCTGCACGCGTTCCTCAATCCCCTTAGCAAATGGAAAAGGATGCATATAAGGTCCAGGATGACCATCCGGCCTCAAATACGCCAACTTTGTCACATCCACTGCCTCAAACCTCACATTATCCGACACATTCTTATCACGCGCTTCCTTTGTCGCGATGTTCACTTGTTTTATCGCTGTTTCCCTCATCTCCGCGTCCATCCATTCGAGCTTCCCTTTCTCCTCTGCATCATAAGGCTTTGTCTTAGGACATGCCCCATACTTGTCCCATTCTCCTTCAAAATGTGCTGGTGTAAATGTTGTCACAATCACATCAAGTGCTCCAACATTCTTTTCGCCACTCCTTTCGATTACTGTCTTGAAAGTAGTCTCAAATGCCTTGCCATAAACATCATAAAATCCAACCTCAGTGTAATTCATACCAGGACAATAATGACAACCTAGTACTTTGTCACCATAAAAATAAACTGCTGAATGCAAGAACCAATGTCCAACTGATAACACAACCAAATCCATTTGCTCCAAATCAATAGCCCATTTCTCATCAATAGAGTCCAAGAATAGTGTATTATAGTTCTTCTTCTCTGATTTCTCAACCCCTTCAACAAGAAAAGGTGACCAATATATTGATACATTCACATTATGTGAAGGAAAATGCCATTTCCTAAACTTACTTTCCTCACCATGACTAAAAACTAATTCATGAGGACTAAAAGTTGATAACATACAAAGCAATGATTCCAATTGATTCCTAGCTAGTGAATCACCAACAAATGCTATATTCTTGTTTTTGAAAATTTGGAGAAATTTTTTTGGATCAAATCTTGGAAGTTGACAATTTTTTGGCTTCCATCTCCAATAAAGATAGTCATTATCAGGCCTTCCATGTGTTATGCAATTTTGGCCTTCTTTGATTGTGCTACATTTTGTGTATAAAGGACCTAACTTGTCATGAACCCAACTTCCATTGCTATAGTCACATGAAATTTCTACATTGCCCTTTCCTATTTCTGCAAAAAAAAAAAAAAAAAAAAAAAAAGAATGATATTTTGATGTGAAACATCATCAACAAATGTGCATGCAGATAGCGGAGTCAGAAATTCATACAAGGGAATTCCAAAAAAAAATAGTAGAGCGTCACCTAGGATTTAAACTTGCGATGTAAGGCAGTTTTTTAACTCCTTTCGGCTTTCACCACTACACTAGAACTTTTCTTATGTCAAGGGGATTAAACAGTTCATATATATAACAAAGAAAATGTTTTTACCCTATTTGCGCAGTGTAATTTTCCGACGAATGGAATTCAATTGAATCTTTTTGTCTCCCTTTAACTCCGCCATGGCATATACAACAACAACTACTCCTCATCCTAAAAAACGTTGGGATCGGTTGCATGAATCTTCATTGATCATGTTACTCTATATGAGCTCCTCTCAAGCTAATATCATACATATACAAATAAGAAATACCAAAAGTTCTCTATATTTTCTACACGTATAAATCTTTGAAAGGGTAAAAATCTCCTAGAAAGCTTAGGACCTCAAATTCATCTTAGGTCGACATTATACAAATGCAAATAAAAATTACTAGAAATTCTCTATATTTTCTACACGTATAAATCTCTGAAAGGATAAACAACGACTCCTAAAAAGCATAGGACCTACCGTAAAAATGCCAATACGACTAAAACATATTCTCAACTAATAGATATCACCTATATAAATGTGAGAAACATACATAAGTACAAAAATACCCTTAGTTTTTGCAAATGTACCTTTTGATGAAGTTGAAGAAGAGGTGTTGATGGCTAGTGATTGTTTAGATTGAGAAAATGAGATAGGAAAAGGATAGGCAATTAAGTGAAAAATAGTAATTATAGGAAGAAGAACATATAAAGCCCAAAGCAATAATTTCCTCAAAGGAATTGAATGAGGTTGGTCTTTGAATGGATTTATTGTATCCATTTCTCATTCCAAACCTCAAAGAACTTTTACATGACAAAAGAAAATGTTTGTGGTTTTAGTAGTTTTTTCCATTTCTTTGTTTAGTTTTTTTGTTTTTTTAAAAAATTTTGGGAAGGGGGTGGTGGGGGTAGTTGATAAAGGGAGAAATTTGTGGGATGATTTAGTCAAAGTCATGTGTTTGTGGTGAGCTAATTATTAGTATTTAATTTGGTTGGCCAACTAATTTGTTTGTACCCTTTCACACTTCATTTTCATTTGTGGTGAGCTAATTATTATTTAATAATTTTAATATTTAATTTTATAAATTCTTGTAAGTATAATTTGTGTATAATTAGTGTGTGTATACTTTGCACTGATTATCATTTATTATATACTGAGTATACATCAGTGGAAGTTATAAAGGATGGATAGAGTAGCTAGGCGCATGTTTTTTTTTAAATTTTTTTTTTATAGTATGAATAGAAATAATAAGATCTCTTAAAAAATAACCATTTGAATATCCGAAACTTATTGACCTAATTAATTTGAATTCTCACCGTAAAAGATTCACTAAAGGAAAAACGTTCTCTGACGACAGCTTAAACCTGATTTAAAGATAAACACTTTTTCAAATAATAATGATCACTTTCCTCCAATTTTTTTTTTTTTTTTTTGGTACAATAATGAATTGGCCAATTTCATATTGAAGTTATTTTCTCCCTTACATTTGTCAAACAGCAAGAAATTGATATGATAGCCTCACATTATTGTTATTAGCATGAAACATTTTGCTCAAAACTTATCTTATTACTCAAAAAAGAAAGCTAAAATTCAGCAAAACCAGTATTCTTCCCACAATATTTTTTAGATTTGTAAATTTCATATTAATCCAACTAATCTTCTTCTTGTCTCAAAAAGTTTCTACCATATAAGTTAGTATCTATCAATCCAGTGAAGCAAAAAGGATTTAATTGATAGAGACGTTAAATTTGAAGGAAGCATCTTGTCGTATATTTCAGAATCTTCGAGGGATAGCTATACATAGTATTTTATGAAGGTGACAAATTTAGATGGAGAAATCATTATTCACAGGACAAATCATAAACAAGATTTTATTGCAATTGCCCTTGAAACCTCTTGTTCGATTTCGATCCGTTTGTAAATTATGGCGTTCTCTAATCGACGATTCAACTTTCATCGACATGCATCGACAGAATATGGAAATTGTTAGTAGCAATTTACGTCTATTCCAAATTGTGTACCAATTATATCCCAACGAAGGGCTTCGATCGTGGTGTTACGCGGGCAGCCCGGGCAATGAGCTAATTCACCCGGGCTTCCCCGTAACAAACATGAAGCAATGTACCTATGAATTAGTGGGTTCGTGTAACGGATTAATTTGTTTCATCACGAATTTCTTACACGGTAAAAAAGAAATCAATTTGTGGAACCCGTCGATGAGGAAATTCAGGGCTTTGCCTAATTCCCGGTTCTCCCCCGAACGTCAGAGGCATGCACCTAATTACGGGTTCGGTTTCGATGGCCGTGATGATCACAAAATGATTAAAGTTACTTACATTGACAACAAATTAAAAAACGAAAAGAAACAATGGTCAGAAGTTGAGGTGTACAGTTTAAAACATGATTCCTGGAAAAAAATCGGGGATTGTTTTCCTTCACAATATTATTACGTCCGAGGGGACACAGTTTTCTTCAACGGGTGCATTCATTGGCTTACGCAGCGCGAATACGGAAAAATTCGACCGAGGAGGTTGCCGATCGTGTCGTTTAACGTGGCGAAAGAGGTGTTCCAGGAATTTTGGCTACCGAATCCTACGGAACGGGAAGCCAATTGTATAAGCCCGTTGTACGGATCGCTCTCCGTTTGTGCAAAATCGACTTCATCGGTCGATGATAATGTTCTAAATATCGAGATTTGGTTAATGAAAGAATACGGAGTAGAAGAAACATGGACGAAGTTATACGTGACAAGGTTGGATGAAGAGTTGTCCGGGCCTATAATACCATTGAGAGTGTTGGATCATGGTGCTGAGGCAATTGTGTACATAAACAAAAATGTGTTTTTGTATGATCATGAAAATGAAGAATTTGAGGATTTTGGAATTTGGGCAAATGGAATTGGAGTACCTTATGTTACTTCTTTTATGGAAAGTTTAATTTGGTTTGAACCAATTATAGTTGAATCAACTACACCAATTGGACAAAAAGTAGGTACACTTGCAAATATGGAAATTCAAGCAAATCCAAAGCTAGAGAATACACCTAGCAAAAAGGATAAGCAAGATGGTAATTGTGTAATCCTATGATACAATTTCCTCTTTATTTTGTTGTATTTTTAGGATTAATGTCATTGTAATTGCATCAATTAGTAAAATTATGTCAAAATCATGAAATTATCTATTGCTTATAGAAGGTAGGATTATGTTCCTGAATATAATTTTGGCTATAATCTTCAGATTATAATCTCGAGATAATCTTGATATATCGAATTTAGTTTGCTTCGTTCACGTAGAATAACGAAGGAAGTTATCCAGAAAAGCTATTTTGTAGTAGAAATTCTTTTTTATGCTTTTGCTATCAAATCGTCCATTATCTCCCAATGTAACACACATGATTATCAGATATTGTAAATCAAATAAACTCTGAGAGAACTTTGAACCCAGACTTATAAAATTTAACTTCTGAATCCACCTTTATTTTTAGAACTGAGATACGTGTACATTGTGTTGCAAAAAAATAAGCAATCACCAGAAGCGGCGCGATGTGGATGGTTGACCATTGCTCTTTTGTCTTGCTGCCTGTCGTGCTTCTCTAGAACTATGAAAATAACATAATAAAAGTAATAAAACAATTAGAACTTTTTCATAAAACCAATTTATCGCAGCCAATAATCGATATGTACAGAAATTGACCCGTCATCATCCTAACTATAAAAAAAAAGATTACAAGTTGAGATGGATATACCTCACCATAGCAAGCCTCTTCATCTCTTGATTATAAAACCTGCCACAGAGACAAATTGCACAAATAAATTAAAGCCTTATATTTATTCGAAATACCAGTAGTTTAAAGTATTATGATAGTTTAGAGTATTATAGCAGATACGTGTGGATATAGTTATTATCTATGTGGACACAATTAAGCAAGATATTATATATGTACAGATACACTTATTACGCGTACGGCTATAATGTGCGTCACTATTGTTACACGCGTGAATACATGTATTCAGGTACTGAGATACCGTATATACACAGATATACTTATTTATGCGCTTGAATATAATGTATTTCACAGTTATTAGGCATATGAATACAGTCGCGTGAATACATGCATTTTATTTTTTTTGGTTTCTCATCCGGTGTCCGATATCCGCATTAGAGCCCAACTAATCCGAATTCGCGCCGTGTAGGGCCCATTCGGGGGAAACGCTCCCTGCTAAGAATTTTTTCATACTCAGGACTCGAACGTGAATACATGTATTCAGGTACATAGATATTGTATATACACGAACATACTTATTTATGCACTTGAATACAAAATACTTATACCTACAACATGAATGACCAATTTATTTTTTGTGTGTGTGTGTGATGACATGCAAAGAAAATTAAGTAAATCTAGAGAGAAAAAAAGGAAGTGTAGTAGTGTACCATCGTCCTGTTCTGTATGCAATATAACCTGCTGTAGTATACACTGGAGCCATTACAACTGTCATATCAAAGATTTAGTGGGCGTTTGGATATAAAAATTATAAAATTTAAGAAAAAAAATTGCAAAATAATATACTAAAATTAAAATTGTATTTAGACATGAATACAGTTTAGAAAAATGTTACTATTTTTGTGAGTGGTTTAAAATGAAAATAAATATTTGAAATTTTTTGAATTTCAAAATATTCAAGTTGAATTCTGAAAAATAATACTAATAATATAGTTGATGTTCAAACATGATTCCGAAACACAGTTCTACACACACACAAAAAAAAAAAAAAAAAAAAGTTAAAAAAATTATTCATGACCAAATAGGTGGAAAGAAAAACATCAAATCAACCACAGATCACATTAGCAAAATCAGAAATTTAATGTAAGAGTATCACATATACTAAATCTACGATATGAATCTCTGTCTCGAGGAATCAACAAATAAAAGATTTTAATTTTTATCTTTTTTTCGACGATATAATTTTTCGACGAAAGAAATTCAACTAATCTCCATTCAACAAGGATAAATATATGGCTCCATCATTTCACAAATAGAGTCTGAAAACGACAGAGTATACCTAAATCTTACACTATTTTATAGAAATAGAAAGATTATTTTCGATAAAATATTACTCCGACACTAATTACAGATATATATAAAAAGTACATGTAGTATAACTTACGAGTTCGTATTATATTTTTGATGAGATTGTTCCCAAAAGCATCCATCTTCAAGAGTTTATACTCAGCAAGCAAGAAAGAGAAATTTGGTGAAAGAGTGGTGCTAAGAAAATGGCAGGGATTATAATATATAGTAGTATAATATATAAGAAAAGATTCCTTAGGGAAATATTAAAATATTAGTATCTTCTCGTTTCACGAGGCAGATTTAAAATTTGAAATTACGTTCTCGTACTTTTCTATTAATTCATTATTTCAAAAATAAATTTTTATTTTTATTTGTTATTTTTCATATACCAAGAAAAAATAATTATTTATTTTCATATTTTACTCGGTAATGGGTTACTCTTAGAGTACGCCCTTGTATAATGCTTAAGGCTCTCGGCTGAGTAGCAGGAACAACTTTTAATTTATTATAAGCCCAAATAATGGATTCAATAAGTTCTTGTCAATAACCATATTTGTTGATTTTTTAAGACTTAATACTAAATATCAATTAATAGAAATAGTGTGCTAAACTAATTATGTCAATTATTGTATTCTTATCGGACATGTCAAGTCTAAATACGACAAGTAAAAATGAATGAAGGGAGCAATTAACTTCTATAATGATTTGAAGTTAATGTACAATAGTATATTGAGTATATGAAATTTGAATAAAAACTTTTAGATTCACGTACAAGGAGAGAATTAGTGTTCGATTAGGAATTCAACTGAATTCAATAATTTTAATAAAATATTTATTTGTACTATATGGAGGTAATGGGAACATAGGAAAGTTCAGGCCAAATACTTTACAACTATTAATTTGATTTTTTAAATTGCCACATGCAACCCCATGTGAAGCACAGCATTATGGACTATGGTGAATGTATATTTTACTCTAATTTTATTTTTATTAGTATATTTATATTAATTTGAATGTGTTATATAATGAAAGCTAAAATCAAAACAAAGAAGAGAGGGAGAATAACTTAATATAAGTATCAATCTTTTCCTTTATTGATTTTCGTGTGTGTATTAGAATTACAAGAGTAGGGGGTATATATAGACAAACATCAAGGGTAAAAGTGGTCAAACTTGTGGACAAAACAAATGAACTAGGGGATAAGTTTGGCCCATTAACTTGGGCACAAGTAGCCCATTTCCTTTGACATTAAGTACGTAGTGGACATCAACTTACGTAACATACTTCCTTGGATGTCCAGTGAATACGCATTTGCTTGTTGCCTTGTTAAAAACCTTACCAGGAAAATCCAGTGGGATAAAACCTTGGTTAAGGAAAAAAGAGTACAACGCGTATTCTTACTCCCCCTGATGAAGACCACGATTTAGACGGTTAAGTCTCTCCATTCCAATTTTGTGTACCATCTTCTCAAGAGTTGAAGTTGGCAAAGATTTAGTGAACAAATCTGCTGGATTGTCATTTGAACGGATTTGTTGTATATCAATATCACCATTCATTTGGAGATCATGTGTGAAGAATAACTTTGGCGAGATATGTTTCATTCTTTCTCATTTTATGAAGCCTCCTTTTAATTGGGCTATGCAAGCAGCATTGTCTTCAAATAGGATGGTTGGTATCTTAACATCATACTTCAGGCCACATCTTTCTTTGATGAAGTGTGCTATTGATCTCAACCATACACATTCCCTACTTGCTTCATGGATAGCTATTTTCCCACCATGATTTGAAGAAGTTAGCAACAATAGACTGCTTTGTAGATCACTATGATATAGCAGTACCTCCGTATGTAAACACATAGCCTGTTTGAGAGCGAACTTTATGCGGGTCAGATAAATAACCTGCATCTGCATGACCAACAAGATCTGCACTACCTTTGTTAGTATAAAACAGACCCATATCAATATTCCCCTTTAGATATCGCAATATATGCTTAACTCTGTTCCAATGTCTACGTGTAGGGGAAGAACTATACCTTGCTAGCAAATTAACATAAAATGCTATATCATGCCTTGTAGTGTTAGCAAGATATATAAGTGCACCAATAGCACTGAGATATGGTACTTCGGGACCAAGAATCTCTTCATTCTCTTCTGGAGGTCGGAATGGGTCTTTACTCACTTCAAGTGATCGAACAACCATTGGAGTACTTAATGGATGTGCTCTGTCCATGTAAAATCGTTTCAAAACCTTCTCAGCATAGGCAGATTGATGGATGAAGACCCCGTCTGCTAAGTGCTCAATTTACAGAGCAAGACAAATTTTTGTCTTTCCAAGATCTTTCATCTCAAATTCTTTCTTTAGCTATTCAATTGCCTTTTGAACCTCTTCTGGAGTTCCAATGAAATTTATGTCATCAACATAAACAGCGAGTACAACAAACTCTGATGTTGTTTTCTTGATAAAAATACAAGGGCAAATGACATTATTTATATAACCTTTATTTATCAAGTACTCACTAAGGCAATTATACCACATGCGCCCTGATTGTTTTAGACCGTATGACAAAAAGTTATCATGATAATTCAGCAAGACCAATATTCTTCCCACATCATTTTTAGATTTGTAATTTCATATTAATCCAACTAATCTTCTTCTTGCCCCCAAAAAGTTTCTACCATATAAGTTAGTATCGATTCGATGAAGAAAAAATGATTTAATTTATAGAGACGTTAAATTTTGAAGGAAGCATCATATCGTACATTTTAGAATCTTCGAGGAATAGCTATAAAGAATATTTTATGAAGGTGACAAATTCAGATGGAGAAATCATTAATCACAGGTCAAATCATAAACAAGATTTTATTGCAATTGCCCGTGAAACTTCTTGTTCAATTTCGATCCGTTTGTAAATTATGGCGTTCTCTAATCAACGATTCAACTTTCATCGACAGAATATGGAAATTGTTAGCAGCAATTTACGTCTATTCCAAATTGTGTACCAATTATATCCCAACGAAGGGCTTCGATCGTGGTGTTACGCGGGCAGCCCGGGCAACGAGCTAATTCACCCGGGCTTCCCCGTAACAAACATGAAGCAATGTACCTATGAATTAGTGGGTTCGTGCAACGGATTAATTTGTTTCATCACGAATTTCTTACACGGTAAAAAAGAAATCAATTTATGGAACCCGTCGATGAGGAAATTCAGGGCTTTGCCTAATTCCCGGTTCTCCCCCGAACGTCAGAGGCATGCGCCTAATTACGGGTTCGGTTTCGATGGCCGTGATGATCACAAAATGATAAAAGTTACTTACATTGACAACAAATTAAAAAACGAAAAGAAACTATGGTCAGAAGTTGAGGTGTACAGTTTAAAACATGATTCCTGGAAAAAAATCGGGGATTGTTTTCCTTCACAATATTATTACGCCTGAGGAGACACGGTTTTCTTCAACGGGTGCATTCATTGGCTTACGCAGCGCGAATACGGAAAAATTCGACCAAGGAGGTTGCCGATCGTGTCGTTTAACATGGCGAAAGAGGTGTTCCAGGAATTTTGGCTACCGAATCCTACAGAACGGGAAGCCAATTGTATAAGCCCGTTGTACGGATCGCTCTCCGTTTGTGCAAAATCGACTTCATCGGTCGATGATAATGTTCTAACTATCGAGATTTGGTTAATGAAAGACTACGGAGTAGAAGAAACATGGACGAAGTTATACGTGACAAGGTTGGATGAAGAGTTGTCCGGGCCTATAATACCATTGAGAGTGTTGGATCATGGTGCAGAGGCAATTGTGTACATCAACAAAAATGTGTTTTTGTATGATCATGAAAATGAAGAATTTGAAGATTTTGGAATTTGGGCAAATGGAATTGGAGTACCTTATGTTACTTCTTTTATGGAAAGTTTAATTTGGTTTGAACCAATTATAGTTGAATCAACTACACCAATTGGACAAAAAGTAGGTACACTTGCAAATATGGAAATTCAAGCAAATCCAAAGCTAGAGAATACACCTAGCAAAAAGGATAAGCAAGATGGTAATTGTGTAATCCTATGATACAATTTCCTCTTTATTTTGTTGTATTTTTAGGATTAATGTCATTGTAATTGCATCAATTAGTAAAATTATGTCAAAATCATGAAATTATCTATTGCTTATAGAAGGTAGGATTATGTTCCTGAATATAATTTTGGCTATAATCTTCAGATTATAATCTCGAGATAATCTTGATATATCGAATTTAGTTTGCTTCGTTCACGTAGAATAACGAAGGAAGTTATCCAGAAAAGCTATTTTGTAGTAGAAATTCTTTTTTATGCTTTTGCTATCAAATCGTCCATTATCTCCCAATGTAACACACATGATTATCAGATATTGTAAATCAAATAAACTCTGAGAGAACTTTGAACCCAGACTTATAAAATTTAACTTCTGAATCCACCTTTATTTTTAGAACTGAGATACGTGTACATTGTGTTGCAAAAAAATAAGCAATCACCAGAAGCGGCGCGATGTGGATGGTTGACCATTGCTCTTTTGTCTTGCTGCCCGTCGTGCTTCTCTAGAACTATGAAAATAACATAATAAAAGTAATAAAACAATTAGAACTTTTTCATAAAACCAATTTATCGCAGCTAATAATCGAGATGTACAGAAATTGACCCATCATCATCCTAACTATACAAAAAAAGATTACAAGTTGAGATGGATCATATATATATACCTCACCATAGCAAGCCTCTTCATCTCTTGATTATAAAACCTGCCACAGAGACAAATTGCACCAATAAATTAAAGCCTTATATTTACTCAAAATAACAGTAGTTTAAAAAGATTACATAGTATTGTGATAGTTTAGAGCTTTAAATACATAAATGATCATTTTATTTTTTTTATTTTTTTTTGATAATATAATATACAAAGCAAATTAAGTAAATCTAAAGGGAAAAAAAAAAAGAAAAGTGTAGTAGTTTACCATCGTCCTGTTCTGTATGCAACATAACCTGCTGTAGTATACACTGGAGCCATTATAACTGTCATATATATAGCACCATCAAAGATTTAGTTCGCGTTTGGACATAAAAAATGTGAAATTTAAAGAAAAAAAATCAAGTATTTAGAAAAAAAGTTGAAAAATTACATGTGAAAATTAAAATTGTGTTCAGACATGAAAACAATTTTAAGAAATGTCAAATTTTTATGAGTATTTGAAGTGAAAACATGTATTTGAGGTTTTTCAAATTTTGAAATATTTGAAAATTTTAACAAATAACAATATTTGGTAGTATATATATTATGTCCAAACATAATTCCAGAATACAATTTCAAAAATAAAAAAAAAGTAAATAAATTATTCATGGCCAAACAAGCTCAAAAAACTATCAAATCAATCACAGATCACAGTATAGCAAAATCAGAAAGTTCATGTATAAGTATCATATATACTGCTCCTCTATTATATGAATCTATCTCAAGATGATTCAACAAATAAAATATTTTATTTTTATCTTTAACATAATGAACTGATCTCCTTCAACATGGATAAATATATAGCTTCGCAGTAATTTCACAAATAAAGTTTGAAGATAATAGAGTGTACGTAGATCTTACTCCTATCAGAGACTGTTTCTAGCTAATAGAATATAGCTCCGCCACTAGTTATAGATAGATAAAATAATCAAGATTTAAGTGCATAGTATAACTTACGAGTTCGTATTATATTTTTGATGATATTGTTCCCAAAATCATCCATCTTCAAGAGTCTATACTCAGCAAGCAAGAAAGAGAAATATTGGTGAAAGAGTGGTGATAAGAAAAGGCAGGGATATATTATAATATATAGTATTATTGTTACTAGGAAAAGATTCCTTAGTGAAATAATAAAAATATTAGTAGTATCTTTTTGTTTCTGGAGGCAGATTTGAAATTTGAAATTACTTTCTCCATACATTTTTGCTGGTTCACTATTTTAAAAATTATTTTTTATTTTTACTTGTAATTTTTAGATTCACGTGAACCAAAAGAGAGAATTAGCATTCGATCATTAATTCAATCGAATTCAATAATTTTGATAAATTTTGTATTTGTCTTGAGATTAGAGTCTATCGAAAACATCATTTCTATCTCACTTCTGAGATAGTGATACGAACTGCGTATACTTTACCTCCCAAAATTTCACTTTATGAAAATATGCTGAATATGCTATTACTGTTGTTGATAAATTTTGTATTTGTACTAATAAAATATATAGAGGTTATCATGGGAACACAAGAAAGTTTAGATCAAATACTTTACAACTATTAATTTGATTTTTAAATTGCCACATGCAACCCCATGTGAAGCACAGCATTATGGTGAGTGGAGTGGCGGATCCAAAATTTAGGGATCGTGGGTATTTCAGAGGTTCGAACACGTATATTGATGTCTAAAGCTTTAAGATTTTACTTGAAAATTAAAGAACTCAGCTATTTCCTTGGTTTACTGGGTGTTTTGCTAAGTCTTATACTAATGTTTATATATTTTTTATATAATTATACCTAATCTGCCTCAAATTTAACGGGTGCCGGAGCACCAAAGAAATGTTCATAGGTCCGCCCCTGGGTGAGTGTATATTATTTTATGGGAGAAAAGGCTAAAATATACATCAACTATTAGAAATAACTTATCTATACCATCCTTTATAAGTTTATCTCATTTATGTCATCCGTTATAAGATTATAATTAAAATATCTGAACAAAATTTCCTACGAAGTTAGAAGTTAGTATTACATATGCACCTAGAAAAATAAAAGAGTTAAGAAGGGAAGAAATAAGTCAACATCACAAAACTTTGCTGTGAAGTCTCACTTTCCTAGCTCCAACAACAAATATAATTCTCAATTAATATGCTTTTAATTATATAGTAAAAAAAAAAACATTTAAATTATTATTTTTTTTTACAAATGTTATATTTGATATCTCAACTATTTATTATTTTTTCTATGTAAATTATCTCTTTCTTTGTATTAAAACATATCTTGATGCTGAATTAATCAAATATTTTTCTCAATTGATAACAAATGCATGTAGACCCATTCAACGTCGAGATATATTTTAATGAAAATGAAGTGATAGTTTGAACAGATAAACAAAGCAATGAATAATTTGAAGTATGAAACTCGTAATAATAGTTTAGATGCGTTTACATTAAAACGACGTCGTGTAATTATTATCCACCCCCCCTCCACTATGCTAATTAAATATCTAGTCCTATTTTTTTATTGTTTGAGTGTCTTTTTCCTCACTCATTCCTCACATGGGCCATTAAATTTACACCTACCGAATTTTATATTAAATTAATTAATTAAAAGCTAAAATATAATTACAATTCATTCCCTTTAGATGATCTAATTTGTATATTTTGATTACAGTGATAAATAAATTTGATCGAATTGTACATACTTGTAAGTTTATTTTTTTTACGTGCAACATTCAAGAGTATAGCCTAATAATCAATAAAGCAGGTTAAGAATTATGAAATCTTAAATATCTCGTAAATAGTAGAGGCGCATTCAAGATCGACTTGAATGCCACAATCAAAATTTAAAAAAAAAATAAAAAATTTAAGAAATCGTTTGGTTCGTGCCCTAAGTTATATCGAAATGTAGTCCCAAGATTATAATCTTCGGATCTAAAATCCATCAACACATATAAACTTCATCCTAAATTTAATTCTAAATATTCCATGTTATTCCGCTATCTAACTACTCCTATCTAGGTGTGAACATGGTATGATATGGTACGGTATTTGAAACTATGATATGATAATTTCAATATTCAATTTTAAAAAATACTATACCATTACCTTATCCAATTAATTAAGTATGATTTGGTATTTTGAAGTTCAGTTTGATATTTTGTAGTATGGTAAATCAGTAATCATAGTTTAATAAAAATATATATTAAAAAGAAAATACGAACAACTCTTCTTCAATCAAGTTAGAATAATCAAAGTTTCAACGTCTAAATATTTAGATATATACTAATACTAGATTATACATTTATTAGTATTTTAATAATATTATCCTTTCATTCCATTTTACTTGATTCATATTAACTTGAGTACTTGACACTCGATATGAGATTCAGTATTTTGATATAATATTTATAAATATCAAATATCATACTAAATACCAAAAAAGTTTAAAATATATACTCCATACCATAATATTAACATTACAATATCAAAAATTTTAATTCGATATGATAATTGATATATTCGGTATCATGCCCACCCTGCTCCCATCCTAATAACGTGCACCACTGCTGATCCCATTAACTACTACACATATACAACTATCTTAATCCAGAACACCGGCGGCGACAATGGTGGCAACCACCGTGAGCGGCGGCGGCGATACAGAGTCAACATCACTGCTAACTCCGGCGCCGGCGAAAATTCCAAAAGACAATTTCCATTTAGCGTATATAATCTACTTCACTCTCGGCGTTGGTTATCTTCTCCCATGGAACGCATTCATCACAGCCGTTGATTACTTCACGTATCTGTACCCGGATGTCATGGTTGATCGTGTGTTCGGTATCGTTTACATGATCGTTGGATTGATTAGCTTGTTGTTTGTCATAGCATTAGCTAATAAGACGAGTGCGTTTGTACGGATTAATGGTGGAATGCTATTGTTTGTGGTGGCGCTTGTTACGGTGCCGTTGATGGATGTGGTGTATGTGAGGGGGAGAGTAGGTGTTTATGGTGGATTTGGTGTTACTGTTGGTTTAGTTGGAATTTGTGGAATTGCTGATGCGTTGGTACAGGGAGGAGTTATTGGTGCTGCTGGTGAGTTGCCGGAACGGTATATGCAAGCTACTGTTGCCGGAACTGCTGCTTCCGGTATGCTACTATTTCTTTGCCTTTATTTAGCTGAAAAATTGGCTCTCTGTGGTTCATTTAGCTGAAAATTATTCATTATTTGTCATTAGATTAGCTCTTTCTGTGGTTAATTTAGCTGAAGTTATTCATTATTTGACCTTAGATTAGCTCTTTCTGTGGTTTATTTTGCTGAAAATTATTCATTATTTGACCTTAGATTAGCTTTTTCTGTGGTTAATTTAGCTGAAATTATTCATTATTTGACATAGATTAGCTCTTTCTGTGGTTTATTTAGCTGAAATTTTTCATTATTTGACCTTAGATTAGCTCTTTCTGTGGTTTATTTAGCTGAAAATTATTCATTATTTGACCTTAGATTAGCTCTTTCTGTGGTTAATTTAGCTGAAATTATTCATTATTTGACATTAGATTAGTTCTTTCTGTGGTTAATTTAGCTGAAAATTATTCATTATTTGACCTTAGATTAGCTCTTTCTGTGGTTTATTTAGCTGAAAATTATTCATTATTTGACCTTTGATTAGCTTTATCTGTGGTTAATTTAGCTGAAAATTATTCATTATTTGACCTTAGATTAGCTTTTTCCATGGTTAATTTTAGTTTGATGTTGATGATTATAGCATCTGATTTTCGATTCTGTTAGATGACTAGAATATCCCTTTTTTTCGAGTTTCATACCTGAATAAACACAGCTCAACTATCAGTTGTTCCTTTTTCCTACCTAAAATATCACCATTGTTCAGGTAGGAAAAGTTGAGGTGTGTTTTGATAAATAGTTAGTGATAGTTTAGGTAGGAAAGTCACACACCTGAACTCGAAAAACGGAGTTATTGGTGTTGCCGGTGAGTTGCTGGAACTGTATATGTAGGCTACCGTTGCTGGAACTGCTGCTTCCAGTAAGATATTTCTTTGCCTTTGCTTTGCTTTCGACTGAAAATTCCTTGTTTTTTGCTCTTTGCCTTTCATTATTTGACCTAGATTGGCTTTTTCTGTGGTTAATTTGAGTTTGATGATGATGATAGCATATGATCTTCTATTCCGGTTGATGATTTATTTAATTATGAGTTAATGGTCAACAACACACTTTAAGTATCTAGGTTTTTTAGTATACAAATAGATGACCCTTTTGTGTAAAGTTTAGAACTTCAGCAAATTTCAGCATTTTCTTGAATTTGGGTGAATGAGTTTAGTGTTGAGAGTTATAGTAATTAGCTGAATTGTTTATTTGATGGTAATTGGGTTTTGATTTTGTTAGAAAAATAGATGACCCTTTTGTTTAAAGTTGGGATCTTCATATCGTGATCTTAGTTTATCTTGAGATTGAGGCTTAGTTGAATGTTGATATAAAAGTTATAGTTGATGCAACTCAATTTCATCTAGAATATGCATTACTATCTATTAGCTTCATTTGCTTTGTATCTTGCTATTTTGCTGCCACATTTTTCTTGCAACATGTTTTGGTATATTTCTTTTTTGAGTCAAGGGTCTATTGGAAACAGCCTTTGGGGTAACGTCTGCGTATACCCTACCCTCCTTAGACCAAACTTGTGGGATTACACTGGGCATGTTATTGTTGTTGTTCATGTTAAAGCTGCACTAGATATTCAAGCAGTTGTTCAGGGAAAGTATCTGCCTATGAGTCAACATGATGTCTTCACTAGTTTTGCTAATGAACTTTGTTTCCCCAACCGTTCAGAATTTGGGAAACTTCAACATCTTATTCTCCCTGAATATTGCTATCTGCTAGAACTGTTGCAACTTGTGTTTCTAAATGTCCAACTTGTTATCTTTTCTTGCGGATGATCTCTATTCACTCATTTGCAACTGGAAGAGGATAATTCAATTGAATTGACATCTCATAGTCCCATACTATCTTCATCTGAGATTGAGATTTAGTTAAAGCTGTAGTGAAGGAAACAGCCTCTCTACACTCTACCCTCTCCAGACCTCACTTTGTGGGACTACACTGGGTATATAGTTGTTGTTGTTACACTTTAGCTGATGAAGTGTTCTATCAGGCACTATGTAATCTGGCTCAATGATCTGATACCATTTGTTTTGTCAAGGTGGTCGATAGATCAAAATAAAATCTTTTTTTGACTTTGTAAAGGAACATTTGCTTTAACCATTTAGTTGTTAAATATATTTTGCTGCTCTTCATGATGGAAGATGGTATGCAATGAAACAAAAACATGGTGCTAACTATTGTTCAGCAAATATTATTTCTTGTTGGGCATCTCTGAGCTCTTTCGTGTAGCATTGTCACTCTGGAAGATATTGTATTCAATGTCTTGTGAGTTCCACTATCAAATTTAGTGTCTGTCATAAAAAGAGAGAACTTCTTTCTGCAATTGGCTATGGAGAACATGCAAGAGTTTCCTTATATAGGTGCTTAGGTACTAGATTAAGGAAGTTGACTACTAGAAATAAGAAAAGTTACTTACATTTGAGATTCTTAATTATGATAGGATTAGGAATATTAATCTATACTATTAACATAAACATATACAATGAATTTAGAACATTCTAACATATGACTTCATTAATTCTTTCGAATTTCAACATGCTCCTTCTCACAGAACGGGGAAGTGTAGACTACATGAATTAATGAAAGTAATTAAAGGAGAAGAGATATCTAAATAACGAGATTCCTAATTATAACAGAATCGTTAAAGAGTATGGCGTTGCATGCAAACTTGTGTGGCCGGGCATTGACCTTGTCCTTGCCCTTGATAATGTCACTGGAAATTGGTCTTGCACTTGACACCCCAAAAAACCTCTAGTTGTGATACATTTGCATTTTCTGTGCTATTAACGTACACAGACAGAATGAATCTAGAGCAGAACATTCTAATTATAACTGCTCCAAATCTGTTGGCTTTTAACATTTATTCTCCCTCTCTTTTTTGTCCAATCGGTTGAGATGTAACAATCTAAAGACTCTTCTATGTTGCAGGTGTCATTGTTTCGTTGCTAAGAATTTTAACCAAAGCTGTATATCCACAAGATGCTGATGGGCTGAGAAAAAGTGCAAACCTTTACTTCATTTTCAGCATTGCTATGATGATTTTGTGCATAGTCTTTTACAATGTGGCACATAGGCTTCCAGTAATCAAGTACTACAATGATCTTAAAACACAGGCTGTAAATGAAGAGAGAGAGGATAAGGGTGACTTACATCCGGAATCGTTGAGATCAACTCTGGACATTGTTGGGACGGTGAAATGGTATGGGCTTGGCATCCTCAGCCTTTATGTGGTTACCTTGTGTATATTTCCAGGATATATCACGGAAGACGTGCATTCTCAACTTCTGAAGGATTGGTATCCGATCTTGTTGATTACTGGCTACAATGTGTTTGATCTGGTTGGGAAGTCTCTAACTCCTATATTATTTCTTGATAATGCCAAGGTTGCTATTGGTGCCTGCTTCGCGAGGCTGTTGTTCTTGCCTCTATTCTATGGTTGCTTACACGGGCCTAAATTCTTTAGGACGGAGCTTCCTGTCACAGTACTAACCTGTCTACTGGGATTAACTAACGGCTACCTGACTAGTTTGTTATTGATGTTGGGTCCAAAAAGTGTCCAACTGCAACACGCAGAGGTAGCTGGGACCGTACTCGTATTGTTCTTGGTGATGGGTCTGGCAATTGGTTCTGTTGTATCGTGGTTCTGGGTTATATAGTTTGTCACCAGCTAGTAAGATATCAGTTCCCATCAACCAATTGTCACTGAAAAACTGTGAAAACTTCTTTATTCATTCCACTTCAAATGTGTATCCTGACATATTGTAACTTACTGAATTGAATGGTTAATGTACATTGTTTTTGAATTTTACGTGGTGGCGTTTGACTAAATATTGAGCTGAGGTTCTAGCGGAAACAACCTCTCTATCTTTGAGGTAGGGATAAGGTCTACGTACACTCTCTACCTCCTCTAGACTCCATTTGTGGATGCTGGGTATGTCAGTTGTTTGATTGAATATATGATATAAGAAAGAAAGATAAGTTTGGCCCTAGCCAGTACTAAGGCAACATGGTGCTATGGTTCTAGTTTGGAAGAGAACAACCACACACTGCTTAAACGTATTCAACAGAAAAAATAAATCGCCTCGTCTTTGGGAATACTTAATAACTTAAGTGGGGACAATGCATACTTCTCGTCTGAGATAAGAACGATTATATCACATATGCTTCTGGTAAAATATTGCTCAAGCTGTTGGAGACTTGTGGAAGATAACAGAGCTTCCATTACAGTGCCATAAACCAGAATAGGCACTGAGATATATAATCTGCTAGACCAAGCACAATTTATTGTACAGTATATAAATCAGCTATGCTATAACAAAGAATGTGCTTTGTCCAATTACATTTGCCAAAATAGAGATTATCATGAATTGGCAATCGAAGACAATCTTCGATGATGCCTTGACGTTCTCCTTCTTAAAGCCCACCTTTCTTTTATATCGCGAATATCACCTATTTGTTGTTCAACAGAAGATTCCTCATTTACCTGCAAACCTTGGCGACCGTCATTGCTGGAAGATCCTCTAATTCTAGCTGCTTCAGCAACCAAGTCTGTTATAATCATCTCGGTTGTCTTGGCTGTTATTCCTCTAAGATACCATGAAATAGGCGGAGGAGGTACAATAGCTGGTTGAATGAGTTGATCCAAGCTAACCGTTGATCCAATCCTTCCTTTTCCTTTAGTGTATGAAATGTAATCCGCTAACGTCTTAGGTCTGTAGGGATGGCAAAGATGTTCATCAACAAGCAGGGGTTCCACTTTCCAGCGACCTTCAAATCTTTCCATGAATCCAGTTTTCACTTGCGTGAACTTCATCTAAACAGACGGAAAAAAAGAAGAAGTCAGAATATGCAGGAGAAATACAAAAAGCTATATTTGATTACACGCGATACAATGGCAAAATTCCATGGTTTAATATACTTGAATAATCATGTAACTCTCGCTTTTCTTCTCCATAGCAGTTTTGCAAAAACTGGCATCACTCAAAAGAACGGTCAGATACTGCTGTTGCTTTGAACGAAGCATTTGATGCAAAGCTCTAATCTATAGGAAGTGTGTTCTGGTGACCAGTATAACTTGCAACTGAAGCACCAGTGAGTTTCCAAAGTCTTTTAAACGTTCAATTGTCTATAAGCAACCGCACCAGGACACTTTCAGTCTGCAACTGCGCTTGCATTTACAGTCGAAAGGGTCAAATTTACTTTCAAATTACTCAAACTCCCAGAGTGGGAAACAACAGTTCACAAATTTCGTGCTGCACAAGGATATTGTTTCGCTCTATGTCAAGGTGAGAAATGATTCCAAGTTGTGTAGTCACTTATGTAAGCTGCCAATTGGGCCAACAAATTGGTATATCAAGATCACACAACAGATAGTTTTTTCAGCATCAAAACTTAACGCAGATATTTACTGGATTACTGAAGGGGAGCCTTGGCGTAACTGGTAAAGTTGTTGTCATGTGATCAGGAGGTTATGGGTTTGGCTGTGGAAACAGCCTCTTGCAGAAATACATGGCAAGGTTGTGTACAATAGACCCTTGTGGTCCGGCCCTTCCCGGACATAGCGGGAGCTTAGTGCACTAGGCTTCCTTTTTTACTGAAAGTTCAAATATTACTCACCAAACTTATACTTGCATGATAAATTGTGTTTCAGTAAATGTGGACTCTCCGACTTCTCACCTTTTTCCTTTAGTTCGTGATGCAACATAAAAAACAGGCATTGTGGTCTTAACATATAAAAAACTAGCAATTAATCAGTAGTCAGGTTAGTTATTACCGTGTAATCCTCTCTGTTTTGGTCCACTAATACATGAACAGATATTGTCCCTGACCACCAAAGAAATCTCCATATTGCGGCTTGGTCTAATTCCACCACTTGCCTTGAACCTTCGTCAACCAACACCTTCCTTGATAATACTTCCTGATATATGTAGAAACTTTAGATCAGATTTAAAAGTGAAATGGCAAATGATAATAAAGCTTAAGATAAGAAGAGAGTAACATAAGAGATATAAACGGAAAGATATTTTAATGCCCTCGATACTACTTCCATTGAAAAGATTGTGATGAGACGAGGTCTTTTAACATAGTAATGAGCTATCTTACCTTGATGTTCTTGAAGACTCTTTTATTTTCAGGGTCAGTTACAATGTCAAACACGGTATCTGGGGGCAGTCCAATATTAACTTTCACATTCAGGTTGCACAGAGAACCTTTGGGTACACTTACCTGCAAGGATTTAAGTTCACAAACCATAAGGCCTCATATGAGTATCAAACAACAAAACTAAGCCCTACAAAGTACAACACACGTATTGCGGTGGTGGTCACGTCTGAATATGTGACTTCTCAGGAAATATATAAACTTCAAAAAAAATCAATCCGCTATAATCCTCCTTTACTTCATTATGTGGTGAAAAAATTGAATAAGTACTCTTCGGAATATCTGATAAAATTGGAACTATCAAGAGAATATTAACATGGCCTCTGCACTCTCAACATGCACAAATCAAGACATTGTCCAAGTTTTTTATTTACAGAAGAAGATTGAACAAGTTAATAGAAAGAAGATCAACGATGGAGAAATACATTAATGGAAATAACAGCAACGTTAAGATATAAATAAGATTTCTATTTGATAAAATTTTCAAATTTGAAATGTTCAAATCATCCTTTCGAGATATTGCACAAGAAACTAGGAGGTCATATCCCCATAAAGTGCTATTAGGGACTGGCTTCAGCAGTTCATTTACTGTTTTTCTAAAACTACGGGCAATAGGAACTTTACACCGAACCAATAATTTCAATACACTATTACCTTTACATATGGCGGGGGATCAGCCCAACTCGGATTCTCTTTCCAAGATTGTAATTGCTTCTCTTTATCCACATCTATGACTACAGTTGCTCCTTTGTTACTACCTCTCATCATTGATTTATCACGACCGATTTTCAATCTTTTGAAATTTGACTACAACAACGAAGAAAATTTGTGAATACATATAGACAACATATAAGTAGACAGGTAAAAATCATATTGAAGAGGGAGGTACAAACCTTAACACACTCTTGGACCTTTTCCTGGAATCCTGAGAAAATAGACTGGATCATTGGACGAGGCAATCTATTATGTACATTGCTCTTTTTCTCCAGTATATCGATGCTCTGACCCTCCATCTTCATTGAGCTAATCGGAGCCTGCATAATTGCACGTATTAGTTTATGCAACATTTTTA
Organism: Capsicum rhomboideum; assembly: GCA_031232105.1. NCBI lineage: Eukaryota > Viridiplantae > Streptophyta > Magnoliopsida > Solanales > Solanaceae > Capsicum > Capsicum rhomboideum. The sequence goes on along the minus strand of CP124719.1, from coordinate 1,992,940 downwards.
TATCATCATATACAACAGAATGCTAGGACAGATTTTACTACACAATTTCTAAAAGAAGAAAGCAGGTTATACTGTACTCAATCTGGACAGATTTACCACATCGACACGACATACATTACAACAACAACATATGCTATGTAATCCCACAAGTGGAGTCTGGGGAAGGTAGGATGTACACAGACCTTACCCCTACCTTTTGGGGTAGAGAGGCTGTTTCGGGTACGAGATACATTCTTTCACAAATTCCTTATTTCCATTTTGGAGTTGGAAAACTGAAACTTTTGGGATCAACATGCTCCAACACCTCAACTTTCTAAAAAAAAAACTCCCTGAAGAACAGTTTATGTTATTCCCTCCATTTCAATTTGTTTGAGTTGCCAAAAACGGAAAGAAGAATTCTTTTTGAAATGCACTAAAACACTCTTTTTCTTCTAAAAGTTTGTCCAAACACCTCAATTCTCTAAAATAAACTCTTTTATTTCATAAAAAACACTTTTTTGACTTCCCAAAACTTTGGCCAAACAAACTAATAGACTACTAGTCTTATGTGAAGAACCTTGTCCACACTACCCACATCAGAGCAACACTACAACAACAACATATCCAGTGAAATCCCACAAGTGGAGTCTACGGAAAGTAGTATGTACGCAAACTTTATCCTTACCTTTGTGGGGTAGAGAGATTGTTTCCGATAGATCCTCAATAGGGGTGGAGCTAGGATACCGGAAGGACCCCATTTATCAAAAATTTACACTATATATATATACACAATCAAAATTTATTACTTTATGTATATATATACACTACATGTTAGAACCTTTTTTTATATTTTGAATCCGCTTAGTAAAAATCCTGATTCCGCCAGTGACCCTCAGCTTAAAAGAGAGAAACACTATTAGACCTATTTGAATTCCATTCATAAAAACATAAACTTTTCATCTAATCCTATGAAAGATTAGAGAGAAAATCAAAGACCAATCAGCAACAAATCAACTGTATTATGAATTCAGATCAATAATATTAAGTATAATTAAAAGCAAAAAAATGGGTAATTAAGTGTAATTAATTAATAGCTCAAAACTCTAATTAACAAAGGAAGCTATAAATAAATAATTTTTTAAAAAAAACTTACCAGATTATTTTGATTTGAGCAGCTGAATATTCTTGATTCTTCAATTTCAAGATTAGCAAAGTTGAAAAATTGCTAAGATTTTATGCATTTTAATAATAATAATTATTATTATTATTTTTTTTTGGTGAAATGAATTTGAGTGGAGTTTATTTTTTGAGTTATTTTTTTTTAATGTAAGTTGGAGTTTATTCTACGTTATAGTTTTTTCTTGGAGCACGTGTGCCACGCGTTGAATATGGATAGAGGAGGCTATTCCACCACTCTTTTCTTTTGCTCTGAAAAGCGAGTCCGGTATTCATATTGAAGTTCGATTAAATGTCACGTGTTGAATATGGATAGAGTGCTATTCCATCATTCTTTTTCTTTTACTGCGAAAAGAGTGTTCGATATTCATATTGAGGTTCGATGAAATGACGCGTTGAATATGGATAGAGGGCTATTCCACTATTCTTTTCTTTTAATGCGAAAAGGGTGTCCGATATTCATATTGGAGTTCGATTAAATGTCACGCGTTGAATATGGATAGAGTGCTATTCCACCATTCTTTTCTTTTGCTGCAAAAAGGATGTTCGGTATTCATATTGGAGTTCGATTAAATTCGAATAATGATATTGATGTACTGCAAGACTTATTTTTTGGGGATATTACTTGTGGGATATTTGCATTTCAGAGGGTATAAGCTCGAGACTTTTTATTAAGAACGAAAAATTCCAATCATTTCATTACGATTCGTGTTATTGTTGTTTGGTGTTAAATTATAGATAGGTATTCCGCCATTCAACTTTTAAATGTGGAGGATTAGATTCAGTAACTGGGGATCTGTGGCTGACTGATATTGCCCATCATCATTTAGTTATTGTAATTCTTTTCACGCGTCTTGATAATATTTTTTCTTGTTCACTAATAAATCGACTAATTAAATTCATTAATCATGACAAAACATTTATCTCTCTAAATCGAAATCAAAATTGAATTGTAGAAAAAAAAAACAATATTACTCATTCATCTTAATTTATTTGTTTGATTTGAATTAAGACAGAGTTTAAGAAAATAAATAAGATTTTAAAATCTTGTGGTCGTAAATTAAAAATTACGTAGAATGTATCAAAATGTCTTTTTAATTTTGTGACCTTAAACATGCCATGTGGAAAGTTAAAATTAATGAGTTGGCCAAAAATAAAAGAGACATTCTTTTTTCAAACAGACTAAAACAGAAAGTAAGAAAAATAAATTGAAACATAGGGACTAATATTTATACCGTTTTCTTAATTTCACTTTTGAGATTCTCAACTTTTATCAAAGTGAAGTCAATATTAAATTAAAAAAAGATGGGGTTTTGGTTAGAAATCTATTAAAGTATGAGTTTGAGTATTAAGAGGGAATGTATGGATTAGCGTACTTTTAATTATATTTCAGTTTCAGTTTAAATTTAAGTAATTTAGGATTTTTCATATTAAAAAGTAAATAAAACATCTTATCGCTAAGCTTATCCAAATAATTTTATTTTTTATTTCTCACTCAGTATTCGATATTCGTATTGGAGCCCTTATTAATTTGAATAACACACAGTAAGGCCCATTCTGAGGGTGACGCTCCCAACGTAAAACTTTCATGGGGCATCATATTTTGGTCGCGCCATTTAAGAAATACCTATCTTATGTATGATTGAGATGCATACATTAAAAGATTCATGCACCCATGACCGAAAGTTTAATCAATTTTTACACATATCACAGTAAAAAATTATCCGAATTTTTAACTTTGCAAGTCATACTAAACATCAGGCGTGATTGTAGGCGTGATTGTTTCAGATGTGAGTGTCTGAAGTTATCAAGCTTCACACTTCACACGCTATTGTTTGACTTGTTGCCCAAAGTGGATAAACTTGCAAAATAAAATTATGAAGCGGGTATTAGTTAAATGACGACATCAAAAGCGTGTATTCATGCACTTCCCCAAGATCTTCTCCATACCCAAGATCCGAACTCAAAACCTCTGATTAAGGGTGTAGCAATCCCACCGCTGCACCAGGTTGGTAATAGTAAAGTTTATATAAACCCAATCCCTTGTAAACTTGGTTTCTAATTATTTTTTTTAACCTTGTCCCACATCGGAGAGGAAATAAGACCAACCGATATTCACCCACCTATATAAGGACCCCTTTTATTACTTTCATAAATATCAAATTCTTACCACATCAATTCCTTTTTCCTCTCTAACCTCTCCAAGCTCTAGTTTCACACAACAATGGCAGATCAATCTTCTGCAATTATCCCTACTCTCCAGAACATCGCGTCGACTGTCAATCTAGACTGTAAACTAGACCTTAAAGCCATTGCACTTAAAGCTCGAAATGCAGAATATAACCCGAAACGATTCCCTGCAGTGATCATGAGAATTAAAGAACCAAAAACTACAGCATTGGTCTTTGCTACTGGGAAAGTTGTTGTTACCGGAGCTAAGAATGAACGCGATTCAAAATTTGCAGCGCGAAAATACGCTAGAATTGTACAAAAGATTGGTTGTCCTGGAGTCAAGTTTAAGGATTTCAAGATCCAGAACATTGTTGCTTCATGTGATGTTGGATTCCCTATTAGACTTGAAGGACTTACCTTAGCTCATGGTGCTTTTTCGAGCTATGAGCCAGAAATATTTCCTGGATTGATATATCGTATGAAGCAACCGAAAATAGTGCTGCTGATTTTTACCTCTGGGAAGATTGTCATCACTGGAGCAAAGGTTAGAGAGGACATATATACCGCCTTCGACAACATATACCCAGTTCTTACTCAGTTCAGCAAGAAGAATCCCCGAAGAGTTCAAGAATCAGCAACGAATACCTAGTTACATAAACTGATTATCTAGACGTTGGAACTTTGACTACTTTATCTTAACTGAATTATGTCCTTTTTATGTAATTAATAGCTACTCTTTGCTACAAGTTATAACATTATACTCGAACCTAAACAATCAGCAATTACATACATCCAACCATTGTTTTACAAAAATATTTCAAAAGGTTCCTACTATGAAGCAAATGACTGTCGAGGGATGTTCACAACCACACAGATTAAGAGAATTAAACGAAAAAGGAACTAGATAAAAACCCGCCTGCATCCAGTATCAATCCGCAACAACTCTATTCCACCTTAGGCCTGTAAATCGAGGATGTTAGGAAATAAGAGGAAATTCAATCGTGTATACTGCAACTTTTATCAATTAGGAACTTATCAAGTACCTTATTGGCGATGTTGTTAGAAAGCCAATCAAGCCCCTCATAGAGTCCCTCTCCAGAAGTTGCACAAGTACTCTGGATGTACCTGAATATAGCAAAGGGGCAACGTTCAGAATGTCTTTAAGAGAAAGGTAAGTCGTCACATGCTATGGCAGAGCGCTTACCAGTGACGCTGCCTGAGGGAGTGGAGTCCAAGCTTATCAGTTATTTCAGCAGCATTCATTGCATTAGGAAGATCTTGTTTGTTAGCAAAAACAAGCAGCACAGCATCCCGAAGCTCATCCTGGGACATATAGGAACAACAAAGGTTAAACACAATCCAAAAGGATCGTCAAGTTCTTTTTGCACTTTTTTTTTCGAAACTGAAGTTCTTTTTGCACTTTCTGATCTAATGAATAACGGAAAGTAGATATCTGAAAATAAGATAAAAAGGGGGTGTAAGCAGCCAGAGAACATGGACTGTAGTTTCCAGTACATTCCTCCTCTATCCTACCTCCCCTTACCTATTTTTCCTGTGTTTTTTTCAAGTAACAATGGACTCATACATACACATTGAGCAGTAAAAAGTTGTGCAAATTATTAGAAAGATTCTATTTTGCCTGTTTGTTTAAAAGACAAGGTGGAAGGTTGTTGGCACCAGCCTTCAAAAATACTTAGTACATGATGAACACAGAATAACAACCATCTACACCTATGGAAGCTTGACTAGAATATCCGACCCGTAATAGCTTGGAAAATAAATAATGTGTTGCATGCATAAAACTAATCCAGTCAAACTTAATAGACTAGAGGGGCCAAATATCATTCAATTTTACACTTGTAACTTAAGTATTTCAACTAAAATTTGCTAACTCATTCACATAACTTTATACCATCTAGCTCAAAATTTGTAGAAGCCTGACACAAATTACAAAGAGGGTGAGAACTACTACCTCATTCAACATCCTGTGCAATTCATCTCTTGCCTCCACAACACGGTCTCTGTCGTTGCTATCAACCACAAAAATGAGACCCTGAGTGTTCTGGAAATAATGCCTCCACAATGGACGGATCTGCCAAAGCAAACATAAATAAGCTTGACCTTTTAGATAATATTCCGTGCAGCATAAATTGTGCAACATAAATAGAGCTACTAGTAAAAAAGAAATAGAAGTGGAAAAGGGGAAGAATAGGAAAGCTAATTTTGTCTAACAGAGACCATAAATTTATGCAGATGATAAGTCTTTGGATTAAAATGAAGAGTATACCTTGTCCTGACCCCCGACATCCCAAACGGTGAAGCTGATGTTCTTGTACTCAACAGTTTCCACATTGAAACCTGAAAATTATCAATTATTCTTGGTGGCTCATATTAGCAAGCTATGTTATCATAAAAGTCCATTATGTTAGTAAAAAAACACATAATCTTCAAGCAAAACTTAAGAGTTATTAATGGATTTGACTCTTTCTCCAAGATTCATTTCCATGAATTTTCCACTCCTAATTTCATCTGTCCAAATCCAAATTCGCGAATTAAATTTCCATCGCATCTTCAGCCTTCATTTGAGCATCATCTTGTCTAAGGAACCCTGTGAAAAGGCTAATCCAAACTCTCTCATCCAAGTATCAGAGAGTCGTTATCATAAACGACTCTCTGATGGGATCAGTTGTTCAAGATTTTGTGTCAGTACCTAATGCAGACGCTTACACTTTCCACAGTGCATCAGCTTTTACACTTTTCATGTTTATATGGGAGAGAAAACAGAGGCCGTTTCCGATAGACCCTGAAATGCTGGAGGACCTTCCTTCCCTCGAAGGTTGTTTTAGTCCTGAATTCGAGAGATTTATGAAAAGAGAATACAAATGCTTGAAGGTTATTGACAGGGGCGTAGATTTACGTTATTTCACCATAAAATGTAGTCTTAACTCTTAGTCAATATCATTTAAAAGAATATTCACGAGTGATCCAAAAGGAAATAATTGTACGAAACACAGCTGTATCATAGAGAACCTTAACATTTGCATATTTTCCAATCATAGAGAGGTCAGCACACAAGCAGTCATCAAGAATCAATATCACATATTTAGAAGTTCAAAATAATTATTTTAATAGACATTACATGCCCCTAATTAGATGTTGCTTTCCCTGGATCAACAGAAAGAACAGCTAAGACAGATGAAGGATGACTAAATCATAACAAACTAACCAATTGCATCAAACAGTAAAAGTAGAGGGATGATTATATTACTAATTCTATGCACATTTTCTGTCTCCATATCAAAATGATTGGTTAGTTTTTGAGTCACAATTGCAGCAGAATTTTCCACACTCGTACAACTTAAAACTGTAGACATGTTATTGGCAAGTGTTTTTGTTGCTTGAAAGTAAAGTACATACCAATAGTTGGAATGGTAGTGACGATCTCGCCCAGCTTGAGCTTGTACAATATGGTGGTCTTACCAGCTGCATCGAGTCCAACCATGAGAATGCGCATTTCCTTCTTGGCAAATAGCCGGCTGAAAAGCTTGGTGAATGTCAACCCCATTTCTCTTTCTTCTTAACGATCCCTGTGTACATTAACACCGTTGAATTACGCAAATAAAAAACCATTGTTTCCATCTAAATAAATTGATACAACAGTACAAAAGACACATCAAAATGAACATAAAACCCAACATCTCTTAGAAGATGGCCAAAAAATTAACGAAAAAGGGCATCCCAATGCACAATACATCGCGCAGGGTCGATAGAAAAATCAATCTACCCCCTGATTCATGTATCAATGCTGGCCCGAACACCGCGATTATCAAAAAAGAAAAACATTGACCACAACAAAATAAACAACACGTAGTAGGGACATAAAATAAACAAAAAAGAAAAAATCTTACCAATAAAGGCAAACGGATAACTCCGTCCACCAAAGTTTAAGATCTAGATCAACATAATTCACAAATCAAACTGATTAACTAGTACAATTTATCAATTTCCTAGCCTTGGTGGACAAAGTTAACTGATATATCTTTTTCTAGTGGGAGATGACAGGTATCCCGTGGATTTAATCTAGGTGCACAAAAACTGTCCCGGACACCACAATTATCAAAAAAAACATTGACCACAACAAAACAAACATGTAGTATGGACATAAAATAAACAAAAAATAAAAAATCTTACCAATAAAGGCAAACGGATAACTCCGTCCACCAAAGCTTAAGATCTAGATCAACATAATTCAAAAATCAAACTGATTAACTAGTACAATTTATCAGATTCCTAGCCTTGGTGGACAAAGTTAACTGATATATCTGTTTCTAGTGGGAGGTGGTATCCTGTGGATTTAATCTAGGTGCACAAAAACTGTCCCGGACACCACAATTATAAAAAAAAAACATTCACCACCACAAAATAAACATGTAGTATGGACATAAAATAAACAAAAAAGAAAAAATCTTACCAATAAGGGCAAACGGATAACTCCGTCCACCAAAGCTTAAGATCTAGATCAACATAATTCACAAATCAAACTGATTAAATAGTACAATTTATCAGATTCCTAGCCTTGGTGGACAAAGTTAACTGATATATCTGTTTCTAGTGGGAGGTGACAGGTATCCCGTGGATTTAATCTAGGTGCACCAAAACTGGCTCAGACACCACGGCTATCAAAAAAACAACATGCAAGTGTAATTCATCTTACCAATACAGGAAAAATTATCTAGATCAATATAATTCACGACTCAAATCATTAAATACTACAATTTTTCTCAGATTCCGACGCAGTTTTTTTATTTATCAATTTTCAAATAACAGAAAATTCAATTTTACAGCAAAATTCAATAGAAAAAATTGAATAAAAAAGCTTAATAAACGTAAATCTGAGATTAATAAATCGAAAAAATATGGAAAAATTTACCTGAAAAAAGGTTAGGGAAAGTGGGATCTAGTGAGAGAGAGGAGAGAGAGCGAGCTTGGGAATAACGCGAAATATATGGTAATATTTGGCGATAAATATAAGGAGTTTGAGATTAATGGTGTAGTACAAAATTGCAATGTAGTTTGATTAGAATGACGGAAATGCCCCCCTTGTTTTTGGTGTTGACTGCATTGCAACAACATATTCGATGTGATTCCGTAAGTGTGATGGATATGCCCCCATGAGACATATTCGGTGTGATTTCATAAGTGGCATATGTGATATACAGACCTTATTCCTTTGCAATTTAGTTTGATTAGAATGACGGATAATCCTCACGATTTGATGTTGGTTGTATTGTAGCTAACATATTTGGTGTGATTCTGTAAGTGGGGTCTGGAGAGGGTGGAGAATATGCGGACCTTATTCTTTTGCAATTTAGTTTGATTAGAATGACAGATATGCCCCAATGATTTGATGTTGGTTGCATTGCAAGTTTGCTGTTAACATATTCGGTGTGATCCCGTAAGTGGGGTCTGACGAGGGTGGAGAATATATAGATCTTATTCCTTTGCAATTTAGTTTGATTAGAATGATGGATATGACCCCACGATTTGATGTTGTTTGCATTGCAACAATATATTCGGCGTGATATCGTAAGTGGGGGTCTGGGGAAGGTGAAGAATATGCGAACCTTATTCCTTTGCAATTTATTTTGATAAGAATGATATATGTGCCCCCACGATTTGATGTTGGTTGTGTTGCAACAACATGATCCCGTAAAGTTAAGTTTAGGAGGGTGAAGTGTAGAAATAGAAAGAATAGAAAAAAGTAATTTTAAAACAGCGCAATAACTATGATAAAAGTACACAAAAAGAGAAATTCACAGTAAAATAGTAAAGATACCTAAAATAAAGAGAACAATAACAATAATAAAATTGAGAAATACAAAAACAGTAGTAACATCACACACCACTAATAAAGTTGACAACATTGCATACTTTTTATTTTTGAGTTTCGCTCAGTTTCGTACGCATTTTGGAGTTTGATTGATCCAAATTTGTATTTGAGAGTTCTATTTAAAGGTAAAGTCCATGATTTTAGGCTCAAATCCGATACTTTTAGTTTAACGAATACTCTTACTATTTTATCATAATAGTAAGCTCAACGACAATCAACAATAAATTTACCTGAAGGAGAAGGAACAAGCTCCTAAGTACTACTCACATGTAAAACAAATATCTTGTCAATCACAGTATGTCACAATCTTGGAGGAGAACGTATTTAACTGTAGATTTAGGGATTAAAACAGAAGATAAAGATGATGCAAAGGTATAATGGGATGATGATAGATGATGATAACTTAAAGGTACAATGAGGGTTAGTATTACGAGTGAGTCATATACTTTTTTGAATGGTGGTATTGTGGCTGGAAATGTAGAAGTAATCATAGACTCCTCCAAATCGATACGGGCAAGACCTTAGAGATATCAAGATGATCTGAAGAAGATGTAAAGTAAGGTCGCGATTTAAAAAAGTGACATCGGTTGACATAAGGTACCGAGAAGATCAGGCAACAACTATATCCCTTCTGAAGCGCGAATAACCAAGAACGACAAATTTGAGAGCACGAGGGGCTAATTTATCTTTTCCAAGGGCTAAGTTATAACAAACCATATGCTCTCAAAGACACGAGGGAGAACATAGTATAGAGGTAATTGAAGAAATAATAATAATGAATAAGAAATTTGATTCTGAATGGAAGATGTCGACATCAAATAAATTAAATAGCAAGATGTGAGAATTGCATTGCCCTAAAAATGCAACGGAACATAAGATTGAATGAGAAGGGTGTGAGCAGCCTCAACGAGATGCCTATTCTTTTCTATGCTACCCCATGCTGTTGAATGATGTATGAACAAGATGTCTTATGAAGGATTCCTTTGGTGAGTCATAAAATGCTGAAATTGAGAGGATAAGTATTATAAGATATTATCACTACGGAAAATATGAATAATAACACCAATTTGATTTTGGATTTCAGCACAAGAACTCTTGAATATAGAAAACTACTAAGAATTATTTTTTATTAAGAAAATTCAAGTACATCTTAAATAATTATCAACTAAACTAACACACTAATGAGATCCCAAGGTTGATTTGACTCTCCTAGGACTTCAAATATCATAATGAACTAATGAATAAAAGACTCTACACGACTCTCAACACTACGTAGGAAAGCTCTGATACCATGTGAGAAATAAACACTCACAATGACCGATTAACTTTGTTGTTTTTTCCGATGTTTCTCCCCAAAGCTTTGATACCATATGAGAAATAAACACTCAAAATATATTATTAAGACAAACTACATTATCACACTAAGCCCTATTTATAGACACGACATTACAATCTTTTTACATGTGGGAGACTATATACAATTCTATTCCTATTCTAACAAAGCATAAATGGATTTGAGAATTCAGATAGTCCACCTCAACTTGTTTAGGACGGAGACACATTTGTTGTTAATACTAACCGCTCGATCATGATGATTAAGTCTACTACAAGAATACGAGGCAAACTGATGCTTGTAATTTTTGCATCAATTTCAGGGCACAAGATATCATCATCTGGGGTAAAAAGAACTGTGAGAGAAGTTGGCAATCGAAACAAAATCGCCTTGGCTATGCGAATACCTCTCCCAAGGGCCATGAAGTTCCATGGTTTTCTCATCAACAAATGGTGGATTAGTAGGTGGAGGCAGATCTTCTTCTTTCTTGATAATCATCTGTAATACCTTAGACATGGATGGCCTTAACGTTCGGATCTCTTGAGTGCACAAAAGTCCTACATGCAAAACTCTCGCAACCTCATTTTTCACAGTGATGTGGTAGTTGTTCAACATGAGATTTGGATCGAATAGTTCCTCCACCATACCGCGTTGAAAGTGATCCCACACCTGTTAATTTCATCCAATATAAGAGTTAAGACCAATATGCAAAATGTTCTTCAAGATTGAAAATTTTGTCCAAGAAAAGAGAGTGAAAAAATTACAATGGAAACTAAGCTGTCTGTGATTTCGGTGTCTTTGCTCCTGTTTTCCCTTCCCGTCACAATTTCCAGCAGAAGAACTCCAAAGCTGTAAACATCTACTTTTTCTGTCAATTGGCCATGTGCTAAGTATTCTGGAGCCATATATCCTCTGCATATTGGACCATATTAGTTTTCATGTTTTTGTGTACTTTAACGTGACAAAAGCAGAAGAAGAGATGAAGAAATACTAACAATGTGCCAGCAATGGCAGTGCTTATGTGACTCTTGTCTTCTTGGAATGACCTTGCCAACCCAAAATCAGCAATCTTCGCACGGAGCCTCGAGTCCAGCAGGATATTGCTTGCTTTTATGTCTCTGTGAATTATTCGTGTCTTTGTGTTCTCGTGAAGGTATACTAATCCTTCTGCAGTCCCTATGATTATCTTAAATCTTTTCTCCCAGTTTAGATCTTTACCTTTGACAGGATCTGTCAATTTTAAGATTATAATCAAAATCTGTGACAAAGTCATTTTGGTGTGGAAATGAGAAAACATGCCATTTAGTCTTAATGCAAAGGCGGTTATATATATTTAACTTATTTTTACTTTTATTTTAGTTGGTGCAATGATGACATGAGTTTAGCTTAAATACAATCATGAGGATTCATATAGTCGACCCCTAACTTGACTGGAACTGAGGCATAGTTTGTTGTTGTTGCAAAGTAAACTTACCAAAGATGAAGCGGTCAAGACTCAGGTTAGGGAGGAACTCGTATACAAGAAGGCTTTCCGGTCCTGAGCAGCTGCATCCCAATAACCGTACCAAATTTTTGTGCTCAACGCTACTAATTATGTTAACCTCGTTATAAAAATCTGCAGCTCTGTGTTTGTTGTTGAAGAACAGCCTTTTGACAGCTATCTCTCTGCCATCTGCCAAAACACCCTGCAACAAATTGCGCCTCAGTCTCAGTTTAATGTTAATATTTCTAGTATCGCATTACAACTTTCAACATATTGATTGCACAACATTCAGCCATTACGTACCTTATAAACCGTGCCAAATCCACCTTGCCCGAGCTTGTTGGCCTCATCAAATGACCCCGTGGCTTTGTCAAGTGTCGAATACTTGAAGTTCAAGCTCATGTCATGAAGGATCTTCACTAATTTCTCAGCATCATTTGCACCTAATAAGTTCAAATTTCCCAGAAAAGCATGAGTAGGCCATAATGCCTCAAGTTAATTCTTGAAAATTGTCTTCGGTACAGTTGTGTGCATATCACAAGATATAAGCTCAGCTGAATAGTTTTTGCTATTTTCTGCTTTTACTGAACCAGCTTTTGCATAAAGACACAATATGTGGTCATCAATGATCCTAATGACTTCTAACTAATTTTTGGCACGAAAGGATTTACCTTTTCTCTTCTTTTGGATTTGTTTGCTCTTCCAGACACCAATACCAATGAAAGCACCTACTCCCAAAACGATAAGGGAACTAACAACAACAATGACAATGACTATAACTTTTCCTGCAATACAGTGATTTGAAAGTTTAAAAAAGATCATTTATTAGCAAAATTACGTGTTCAGTCGATAAATAACAGGCAAACCAGGACGAAAAAAGAATAAGATTACCTCTTGACGAGGAGCCTCTACTGGTGGAAATAGCATTGAGAAAATTTGTATCAGAATACCTCATGAAACATCCGGTATACAGAGCTCTACCTTCTGACAAAGGCAAACATCTCAACATGGATGCAGATGCATTTTGCAAACACGCTGCGCAAGAGTTTGCGCTCAGTGTCTTCCAGCAATCGGCGAGAACATAAGCTGTCATGGTGGAAGATCCAGGCACTGAAACTTGAGCACGCGCGTAGCCATTATTACTCGGTGCATTTGCAACTGCTTGCTGAACGGCTTGCCTAGCATTCTGTTGGAACAACTTACTGTTTCTAGTCCTGTTTCCGCATACATGCCTGTCCCCTGGACCTAGATACTCTTCATAGAACTTGTAATTCTCCACTCGCATAAAGCATCCATCAAGATAAATTTTCGCAGAACTGTCAGGATAGCACTGGGCAAAGACGTTTCGTGCTGCAGAGTAGCATAAGACACAGTCCAGTAAAGAAAGATCACCATGGCATTGGCCAAGTCCATAGTTAGCATTTGGTCCAGTGCCAGTAACTGCTACTCCGTATCCTCTAGTTCTCATTTGTTGACTTATAGTTTCCATTGTGGCAACAAAATTTGAGGCGTTAACTGTCGATCCGTTTCCACATATCAGCTGGACTATATGGGATCTTGGTTCAGCCACTGATGTATCTGGTAGAAGTAGGATCAACACAATAACAAAGTGACTACATAAAATTGAAGGAGTTGCTCTTCCCATTTTTGCCAAATGAGCTGTACAACATAGAAAACAATGTGAGAGGACTAATTGAAGTACTATTAGAATGAGAAAAATAAGAAAGATCACATGAAGACAGCTATTTTGGTCATTAAGGGCATGTTTTTAGGTTTAATTCTTAATCATTTAGATCACAATTATTAAATACAGTACAATGCAACTATTTTCTCGTTTTAATTATTAGGTTTGCAATTTAATGTTTATACATATTTTGTTAGAATATGGAGTTCGAAACAGGGAATTTAATAATCCGACTTTGATAGCATAGTATCTGTCTTTAAGGAATTTAGGCCTCCCTATTAATTGTTGGGTTGATGGCAGAATTCCTCCCGGAGTTACAAAGCATATGAAGTTCAAATTTCAGCAATTTTGAACTTCCCACAAGAACAGAATCGAGTTTTGTTATCAGTATACAGAGAAGAACAGAAGAAAATAGTTTGCGTTGGACTGTAATAATTCGGACATTGTTTTGAACAATTATTTTTTATGTGCACACTTGTCCGTCTGTGAGTTTGCTTAGTTAAGTTTCTATCTTAAGCCAATACTAGTTAGTAAAGTGACTGTGCTAGAACCATGATACTCGTGGGGGGGCCAACACCTTTCCCTCGATCAACAGAATTCTCGGAATCTCTGTTGATGATAAGTCATTTGGAGTCAAATTTTAGAAAGGGATACCTGCTTTTAAGATGTAACTTGGCACATCAAAACTCAATGCCAAATGTCAATTCCTTTACTCAGATAGATCCATTTTTAAAACACAATTTTTTTCTTTCAATCTTGAAAACCCTTTTGATCTGAAAAGTATGAAGAGGTGCGACCAGTGGCGGAGCCAGGATTTTCATCAAGGGGGTTCAAAATCAAAAAAAGTAAACATATAAACTAACCAAAGGGGGTTCAACATCTACTATATATACATAAAAAATAATTTTAACCATGTATAAATAGTATAATTTTCAGCCGAAGGGGGTTCGGATCCCCCTGGCCTAAAGGTGGCTCCGCCACTGGGTGCGACAACCGCTATTCGTTGTTATCCACCAATATGAATCATCAAAACCCCACAACCACCATCCTTGATCACAACTATCACCCCCTCAATCACCATAGTTAGCTGTCATCTACCATTAGACGTCATTTGCGATCATCTCCGCCAACTAGCATTACCACAATAACCACCAATCATTACGAACAATCACCACCATCCACTATTAGTCACCATCTCAATTAGCTATTATTACCCTTCATCACAATTATCAGTAGCCACCACAATCAACCGCTCAATTACCACCACTAGAGGTAGCAAAATTAGTCCATAAAATCAAAACCCACCTAGCCTACGCAAGTTTGAGTTGATTATTTATCCACCCATTTATTAGCTCAGTCCGTTTCAGCCCAACGGGGTAGCTAAATCTTATCTATCTTAAAAGTTGCACTAAAAGAAAATAAGAGAAATTTAAATATACATTATCAAATCCTATCTTATTTACAAAAACGAAACACACCATAGAATGTAAGTTTGAACTTAGTAAAAGTAATGGGTCAAGTTGGACGAATTGGGCTATGACCCATTATTTACCCCATCTTGACCCAACCCATCTTAGCCCATGTAAGCTTTGAGCAGGATTGGCAGGAAATTACACCTAGTGTCCCCCCAAAGTGGTCGGTCTTGAAGTTTTGTCCCCCAAAGTGTGTCATCCTGAATTTTGTCCCTGCTAAATAAGTTTTAACGTTTTCCTATAAGACAAAACTTTTGCTCAATTGTGCAGATTCATTGTCTTGAAATATCATAAACGTCTACCTTATGGGGCAAGAGTTAAAACATCTCCCTTATAAACAAAATTTATTAAGCGGAGCCAAAAAAATCATGACCACCCTCATTTTTGTAAGACTTTTTTTTATGGGAACAAAATTATCGAGACCAACCCATTTTTGAACTTAACCCAGGATTGGACAATGATCCATTTATTGATTCAACCCATCATTAACCCGCCTAAATTCAGCTCAAATCGTTCATTTGACACCTCTATTTAAGAGTAAAGCTCGAACCCGATACCTCTGGCATAACTATAGCAATTTCAATGAAAACATAAAGAAGAAAAGAACACTCACAAAGTCTTTCTGAGCAATGAACTGTCTGAATTCACCGGATTCGAGTCGGAAAAGGAGATCGCCAGTGCAAACTGATCAAAGTTGTAGGAACAGAGTGATGAAAAGGTAGAGAGAAAAAAATGGAAATGATAATTGGTCGTTTTGTAAGAGAAGTCTTTGTTACCTTTTTTTGGGTTTTCAAACTTGGTGTTCCCTATCTGTATATCTGTTGTATTGATTAAATTTGAATTCTTGGTGAGAAGTTCTGTATTGGAGATGGGTGGGGTCGGGGGAAGGGGAGGGAGGGAGGGTGGGGTGGGGGTTAGGAAAATATTTTCTAGCGAAGATGACTCTGTATACGGTAAGACTCGAATGTAAAATTTTTAGCTAAGAAGGAATACTTATTACTCCACCGCTATTTTCTGATCTGATGTCCGGTATTTATTGAGGTTCGACTAAATTTAAATTCATATTGGAAAATTTCATGTTGGAGGAGGTGGCTCGAATCCAAAATTTTTGACTAAGAAGGAATACTTATTACTCCATTGCTATTTTCAGATCTAATGTCCGGTATTTATTAAGGTCAGATTAAATTTGAATTCATGTCGAAAAGTTTCATATTGGAGGTGGTGGAGGGGTGGGGTCGGGGGTTAAGAAAATATTTTCTAACAAAGATGACTATGCATCCAGCAAGGGTCGAATCCGAAATTTTTAACTAAAAAAGAATACTTACCACTCCATCGCTATTTTCATTGGTTTTTAATTTTCTTTTTAAGGGTGAGAAGGGAAGCCTTAGAACGGTAACGTTTCAGCATGAAAGCAGGAGGTTATGAATTCAAGCCGTGAAAATAGTCTCTCGCAGAAATGCAAGGTAATCCGCATATAATAGATATTTAAAGTTTAATCCTTTCTCAAATCCCATAAATAATGGGAGATTTAGTATACCAAACTGCTTTGCCTTTCTTTTTTGTGTGAACAAGAGGAAAGACATGTGGAAGATTTGTTGGAAGGACTATTTGTGTGAACTTTTCAAAGAAAGACTTGGAAGTCAACAAGGGTCTTTTTCAAAGGTTGGGTCCAAGTATGAAAAATACAGTACTTATTTCTACTTTACTTTCTTGCTCCCCCCCCCCCCCCCAAAAAAAAAAAAAAAAAAGGAGGAAGAAAAAGATACTCTTTCGTTTTAATTTACGTGACACAATTTTATTTGATACTTTTTCTAGTTCAAAATAAGTAAATTTTTGCCTCAATGCACACCTATTAAGAAAAAAAAAACTAGGACATAAATTGTGCTTTACTTTTCATTTTTTATCCTTTTAGATATTATCAAACTACTATTTAAATTTCAGCCACATTAACATAAAGTCAATTAAATCTTTTGGAACTCATAACCTAGAAGGTGTAAATGAAGGGTAAAATTGGAAGAAAATTTCAACATATCTCTTGAAGAATGAACAATTCACTTATTTTGGACATTAAAAAATAGCTTAAAAATTCATTTATTTTGAACTAGAGGGAGTATGAAAGTTAAGAATGAAATAAATATTTTTAAAATTTGTGATTTTTGACATGTTATAATTTTTTGTGTGGCTGTAAAAATTTTGAAGCTTGTGTCTTTTAAAAAATACTCTCTTCATTTCAATTTGTTTGACCTATTTTAACTTGACACAAAATTTAAGAAAGTAAAGAATATTTTTCAATTTTGTAGTTTTAAATTAAAGATAGGTCAAATGTACCAAAATGTTCTTTAATCTTGTGGTCTTAAATATGTCATATAGAAAGTTGAAATTAAAGAGTTGCTAAAAAAGGCGAGGGCCATTCTTTTTAAAATGAACTAAAAAGAAAAGTAGATCAAACAAGTTGAAACGGAGGGAGCATATAATATCCGTGTGACTATAAAGGTTTCTTTTGCGTCTTTACTAGTTAAAGATATAATATTTGTGTGACTATAAAGGTTACTCATGTGTCATTATTAGGAATTGATTTAACTTTCTATTTATAGAAGAAAAGAAACTGCAAGGCTCTTTAGGAAATCGATGTAAGACTTTCTAGAAAGATTCTACGAGTTACTTGCAAGTTGCTTACTTGATTGCAACACTTACTTTATAAAGTTATTACAAGGCTTTTCAGGAAGTTGAACTACTTGCAATCCTCTTTAGAAAGTTGTCGTAATACTAAACAACAATTAATAGAGGTAGTGTAATAAAATAACCATGTCAATCATTGTTTTCTTAATGGGCGTGACAAGTCCAAATGTGACAAGTAAAAATGAACGGAGAAAGTATCTGCCAACATGAGTTATTTACTATTTAGCATTGGAAAAAAGATTGTGTAGTAATTGCAAATTTCTTTCCATACAAGTAATTATAGTTTTACACACACATCAAAATTGTAGCCTTAGATTCTATAAAATCACCACCATGTGTATGAACTAGCATCTTATATTTTCTACTAGGAACAAACTATTAAAGCAACTAACTGCTCAATCATAAGTTGAGCTTAAATGGAAATGATTCATATAGTTGATCCCAACTTGTTTGGGACTGAGACGTTGTTGTTGTAGCTAATAGCTCGATCATGATGAAGTCTAATTCAAGAACATGAGGCGAAATGATTACAATTTAGGCATAATACATAAACAGACACTCAAATTTGACCTGATCAGTTGGCAAGAAAGTACTCCAACATTGAAGTGCACATCTAAACATCGCAACTTGATCTCAACTGGCAACTAAATGCTCTAACTCGTACCCTTTGTGCTTCATGGACATCTTATGCTAACGTCACACATAAATTTTGGAGGTGTCCAGATGATCAATTTTGTAAGTTGGAGTGTTTAACTAACACAATGGAGACTAGGTAAGGTGTCTGGATGTGCATACTCAAAGTTGGAGTGTTTATCTGCCAGTTGAGGCCAGTTAGTGTGTTTATCTATATATTATGCCTATAATTTATACTCAGTTTCATGGCACCGGGATATCATCATCTGGGGTAAAAAGAACTGTGAGATAGGTTGGCAATCGTAGCAGAAGTGCCTTGTTTAAGCAAGTATTTCTCCCGAGGGTCATGAAATTCCATGGTTTTCTCATCCACGAATGGCGGATTAGTTGGCGGTGGCAACTCTTCTTCTTTCTTGACAAACATCTGTAATACCTTAGACATGGATGGCCGTAATATTGAAATCTTTTGAGTGCACAAAAGTCCGCCATGTAAAACTCGCGCGACCTCCTTTTTTACATTGATGGCGTGGTAGTTATTCAGCATGAGATTCGGATCGAACAGTTCCTCCACTATCCCACGTTGAAAGTGCTCCCACGCCTGTTAATTTCATCCAATATAAGAGTTAAGACCAATACACAATAAGTTCTTCAAGATTGAAATTTGTTCAAGAGAGAAGTGATTGATCAGAAATTACAATGGAAACTAAGCTGACTGCATATTCGTCGTTATTTCTCTTGTTATTTGGTCTTCCAGTAACAATCTCTAGTAGAAGAACTCCAAAGCTGTAAATGTCTGCCTTTTCTGTTAATTGACCATGTGCTAAGTATTCTGGTGCCATATATCCTCTGCATAAAAAGGGTAAATCATCCATTATTGGACGATATTAGTCTTTGCGTTTTTGTACTGTAGTTTTACACGTAAAACTAGAAGATGAGACGAGGAAATACTAACAATGTGCCAGCAACGGCAGTGCTTATGTGACTCTTGTCTTCTTGAAATGACCTCGCCAACCCAAAATCGCCAATCTTTGCATGGAGCCTCGAGTCCAACAGGATGTTGCTTGCTTTTATGTCTCTGTGAATTACTCGTGTCTTTGTGTTCTCGTGAAGGTATAGCAGACCTTCTGCAATCCCTATAATTATCTTAAATCTTTTCTCCCAATTTAGAGCTTTACCTTTGGTAGGGTCTGTCAATTTTTAAGATTAGAATCAATATATGACAAAGTTATTCTAGTGTGCTAATGTGAAAACACACCATTTATATCCTATTTGACGAAAATTACAAAATCTGCTTATTTTGGAAAGTACTTCTGAGGTAAGACCTAGCCTCACTTGCTTGTACGTATCTCGATTGATTATTTTTATTATAACAGCTACAATTTGTTCTTGGCCAAAATGTTCCAACCGCGCTTCTGGAGAACAACTATTTTTTTGGCCTAAAAGCTTGGCTATACACCTCAACTCTCTAAAATAAGCACCTTTGGATTCCCAGAAGTTTGGCCAAACAAACTATTAGTATAACGAAAATTCGGTTACTTACCGAAGATGAAGCGATCAAGACTGTTGTTAGGGAGGAACTCGTATACAAGAAGGCTTTCTGGTCCGGAGCAGTTGCATCCCAATAACCGTACCAAATTCTTGTGCTCAATGCTACTGATTATGTTAACCTCGTTATAAAAATCTGCAGCTCTGTGTTTGTTGTTGGAGAACAGCCGTTTGACAGCGATTTCTCTCCCATCTGCCAAAACACCCTGCAGCAATTCACTCCTCAGACTTGGTTTAACGCGAACTCTTGTAGTATTGCATTACTGACAATCGATGAATTCCAACACATGAATTGCACTATATACAGCTATTATGTACCTTATAAACTATGCCAAATCCACCTTGGCCGAGCTTGTTGGCCTCATCAAATGACCCTGTGGCTTTGTCAAGTGTCGAATACTTGAAGTTCAAGATGTTTTCATGAAGGATCTTCACTAATTCCTCCGAGTCATTTGAACCTGACAATCTCAAAATTTTCAAGAAAAGCATGAGTGGACGACCATAATGCCTCGAGTTAATTCCTTAAATTGTTTTCAGAACAGTTATGTGTAGAGGATCGTGCTGTAATGCTCAGCTAAAAAAAAAAAGATGGTATTTTATGCTTCTTTTGAACCAAATTTAGCATAAAGAGCCAACTATATGTTCGTCAACGTTCACTTAATATAGACTTGCATGTTTAAGAAAAGTGACTTTCTCAGATAATTATCTTTAGTTGAGCGACCGTATGAGAAATCAACTCAATGGATTTACCTTTTCTCTTCTTCTGAATTTGTTTGTTCTTCCAGACACTAATACCAATGAAAGCACCTACTCCCAAAAGGACAACAGAACTAACAACAATGACAATAATCACTACAACTTTTCCTGCAATATGGTGATTTCAAAGTTAAAAAGAAGACCATTTATTAGCAAAATTATGTGTTCAGTCGATAAATAACAGGCAAACAAGGACTAAAAAAGAGCCAAAAGTACCCCTTAATGACGAGCCTCCACTGGTAGAAATATCGTTGAGAAAATTCATATCAGAGTACCTCATGAAGCATCCAGTGTACAGAGCTCTACCTTCTGACCAAGGCAAGCATCCCAACATAGAGGCAGATGCATTTTGCAAACACGCTGTGCAGGAGTCTGTGCTCAGCGTCTTCCAGCAATCAGCGAGAACATAAGCTGTCTCATTGGAAGGCCCGGGCACTGACACTTGGGCACGCGCATAACCATTATTCCTTGGTGCATTTGCAACTGCTTGCTGAATGGCTTGCCTAGCGTTCTGTTGGAACAATGTACCCTTTGTCATCCTGTTTCCGCATACACGCCTGTCCTCTGGACCTAAAGACTGATCATAGAACGTGTAATTCTCCATTCGCATAAAGCAGCCATCAAGATAAACTCTCCCTCCATTATAAGGGAAGCACACGGGCAGAATGGTTCGCGCTTCAGTGTAGCAAAGCCTGCAGTCGAGTAAAGAAAGATCACCATAACATTGGGCAAGTCCATAGTTAGCGTCTGGTCCAGTGCCAGTAACTGCTACTCCATATCCTCTAGTTCTCATTTGTTGACTTATAGTTTTCATTGTAGCAACCAAATTTGGGACGAAAGTCGTTGTATTATGCTTGCGTTGATTTCCGCATGTGATCTTGACTGTCTGAGATCTTGGTTCACACACTGATATATCTGGTAGAAGTAGGATCAACACAATAGCAAAGAGACTAGATGAAGGGGCTGGTATCTCCATTTTGCCAGATGAACTGTACAACATAGAAAACAATGTGAGAGGACTAATTGAAGAATATTATTCCATCCTCTATAACAAAGTTTTAATATCATTGGAATACTATTCATTAAAGAATTTCCGAAAAGATGACATTTCACCACTTTTCCAACCGCTTTAACTGCGATAGACATGTGATTTTTGACCCTCCACGGATTTTACATTATTTTACTGTCATTTTCAACAAAAAAAAAAAGGAAGAGAATTTGCCAAAATCTTTTTAAGTTTTAGTTATGTTATATTTTTTTTAGTCTAGAGTTAACTAAATTAGTATTATTTTTTCTTTTTCGTTCATATACTCTTACCAAAATTCCAACTAAACTAAAGCAGAAATAAAAAAGAAAGAAAAAAACAAATTGGATAATTGTTCGGTGTTGAATCTGAGACATAATTATTACATCTCAAAAATAGAAGAAAAGTAAAGTTAATAATCAAAAACACATCTAAACATCGCTTTTTTCGCGAGTTTCACACCCTAACTATCGATTGTTCTCTCTTGAACTACCACTATAGTTCCCTTCTCCTAGTTGAACTACCACTATCTGTCAAAACACACCTGAACTATCACTTTTTTCGCGAGTTTCACATCCTAACTATCAATTGTTCCATCTTGATCTATCACTATACACGTAAAACACACCTCAAAGCTCATTAGATCAACTATCAATAGTTCCCTTCTCCTACTCCATCTGTCAAAAACACACATGAACTATCACTTTTTTCACGAGTTTCACATCCTAATTATCAATTGTTCCATCTTGAACTATCACTATACACGTAAAAACACACCTCGAAGCTCATTATGCCAACTATCAGTAGTTCCCATCTCCGACTTGAACTATCACCATCTACTCAACTAGGTGTGTATTAATAGTAATAGTTTAGGTGGAAATATGAAATAGCTTGTGATAGTTAAGGTAAGAAATGGAAACAACTGATAGTTGTGGTGTGAAACTCGCGAAAAAATGATAGTTCAGATGTGTTCTTGATCGTTATCTCTAAGAAGTAAGAAGAAAAGAACACTCACAAAGTACTGCTGCTGTCTGAATTCACCGGAAAAAGAGATCGCCCGTGCAAACTGATCAGTTGCTATCAAAGTTGTAGAAACAGCATGATGAAAAGGCAGAGAGACAATGAAAGAACAAAAGAAGAAGGAAAATGATGGGCCTACTTCTTTTTGGTTTTCCCTTAGTGTTCCGTTTTGGAGTCCGACTAAATTTTGAACTTCTGTTGGGAAGTTTTTCGGTGAAGATAGAGTGTTTTCTAACGAAGAAGATTTTGTATCTAACAAAGCTTGAATTTGAAATTTCTGTTTAAGAAAGGAAGAGTACTAACCACTCTATCGCGACTTTTGTTGGTTTTTTCTTCTTCCTTTTTATTGAAGAAAGTCAACAAGAGGAAAAACTTGTGGAGGAATTTGAACTCCTGTCGGAAAGTTTTATATTGAAGGTAAAGAAAATTTTTCCTGAGAAAGATAATTCTATACCTAACAAGGCTCGAACGACTCAGACTACTAAAGGAATACTTACCACCCCACCGCAATATTTATTGTTTTATTTTGTTGTGTGAACAAGAGGAAAGACTTGTGGAAGAATTTGTGGGAAGGATTATTTGTGTGATTTTTTCAAAAGAAAGACTTGGAAGTCAAGAAGGCTCTTTTTATATTATGTGTGTTTGCCCCGCCTAAAACTAATTACACTAGAAACCTATTTGGCACTAAAATATTACCACAACATTGATACAGCCATATTCTACCTGATTTACTTTGACTTTATTATTTAGCTTTTATTCTTGTTGTTATTTTCCTTATTTTGTCTTTTTTATTATTTTTTAAAATAAAATTAAATATAAAGATAAAAATAAAAATAAACTATAACATGATCTATTTCTTTGATAAAATATAAAAGCTTTTTTTTTTTTTTGGACAATAACTGTGAAATATTACCATACCAACAAAGCAATTACACCTATGGAGCATCCATTATCTTGACATCACAATTGCCAAAATAACAGACCTCAAGAAAAACTAAGTACAAAACAAAGCAAATAATGAACTACATTGTCTACCTCTCCTTGTCTCCCTAAACGAAATTGTAGGTCTGTTATTTGTAGCCTTAGATTCTATAAAAATCACCACCATGTGTTTGAACTAACATCTTATATTTTCTACTAGCCTTGGAAAAACATTGTGTATCATATATATTTTATACTAAAAGTGGGAAGAATGTTAGGCAAAAGTTGGATTACCATTTTACCCTTGCACTAAGTTAAAATGTTTTAAATTATCTAATTAATTAAATATTAATAGTTTATATTATATATCATTATGACATTAATTTTGTAATACTTATCATTTTAATTGTAAATATTTAATGACTTTTTGAATTCATTGCACTAATATTTTAATTACGTAATATTAGAAGTTTGTGGAAGGCAAGCAGCCTGAAACTTTTTTTTTTCTTTAATAGGGCACTAAGTAGGATAGTTGGACAAAAGTAGTAATAAATAATAATATTGTAAATGAATGAGGTAAATCAAAAGGCATGGTGTTATGTGTATTCAATACTTTGAAAGTGTTTAATCTTCCGATTAATATTGCAAAAATTAAAACATCTCACTATAGCAATAAACATATGGAGAATTTGAAAAGTTGATGCATAATCAATGTGGGCTAAATTCATTTACTAAATGCTATTATTCTATTTGTTTTCCATAGGAATTTACTATCACAATATTTTGTTTTTTTTGTTATTTACTTTCATCTATACTAATATTCCCAATCCCTAACTTTTGTTACAACTTGAGATTTTCTTGTGCAGGTATATTTAAGGAGTGATGCTAAAGTTTCATAACTAATGATGCAGTAAGTGATATTTTTATGTAAGTTAGATATGTTCTTAATCAATTTTGGGTTTGATTTATTACAAAAATCGTCTTGTAGAAATTAAGATGTTTCGATTAACCGACTTTGAGAATAAACATAAGTGTTTCGCAAAAGAACACAAATGACACTTTTAGATTTCACAAATGACACTTGTGAAGAGATGCAATGACATCTTATCATTTAGGTGACCCATTGTAAGTTCGTTATTAATTCTTTTGATTTATGAGGAAAAACTTTATCAAGGAAATCTGTGAAATGGTTTATATATATGCAGTAAGTAGCATATGTGGCATAATTTATTTGTAACTGAGAACCTATAAATTATGTTTTTATCTGCATGCATACATCTATAGATTGGGTATGATATATCATTTTGTTAATTGAATCGAGAAGAAAATAAATAAGTTGGGGATTCATCACACTTTGACTAATATGATACACACCACCTTTAACTAGGATTCTCCAAATTAAGAAATTTATGTAAATTTTGATGAGAGTTTTAAATAGATTTTATCTCTCTTAAGTCTTGAATCGTCATAGTTCTTGAAGGATGCCACTCTATTAAGATTTGAATTTTGTGAAATGGAGAGGCACTGGAGTTTGGAATTTTTTTTTGTGCCACACTATGTGTTACTTGTGATATTATCATGCAAATCATTTTTATACATCAAATATTGTTCTGTCACTTACTTAACTATCACACAATGTAAATAAAAAAATACTAAGCAAATCTTAAAATTTTTCTTTCACTCCTCATCACCTAATCTTGATTCATCTTTTTTCTATCTCTTTTTTTATTTAGTTATGTTTATTCACATTTGGTTGTCTTATAGCTGAGTATATTAAAAGTCAGATTTTTAGATATATATCGAAAGCAATAATAAACTTGCTATAGGTAAAGAGGAGTTTCTTCTTATTCTTTTTATATGCACCTGTTCATTCTTTAGTATCATATTGTTTATGTAACTATCCATCATTATTTCAAGCGCCTTCAAAAGCAGTAATTATCCTTCAGAAAAAAATACCTAACTTGATTATTTTTTTAAAATATTTTTAAAATACGATTTAGTTAAATTCATTTTTTACATATACATTTTGAAATAATTATAATACACGTGCGTTACGTAGAAGGGGACCCTTTGAGTAACTGGTAAAGTTGCTGCCATGTGACCAGGAGGTCACGGGTTCAAGCCTTGGAAACAGCCTCTGGCAGAAATGTAAGGTAAGATTTCGTACAATACACCCTTGTGGTGGGACCCTTCCCCGGACACCGCGCATAGCGGTAGCTTTAGTGCATCGGGCTACCCTTTTTTACACGTGCGTTACGTGTCCGGAAACTAGTTGATTCAAACTATTAAAGCAACTAACTGCTCAATCATGAGTTGAACTTAAATGAAATAGTGATGATTCATATAGCTGATTCCGACTTGTTTGGGACTGAGACATAGTTGTTGTTGTATCTAACAGCTCGATCATGATGAAGTCTACTTCAAGAAGATGAGGCGAAATGATGCTTATAATTTAGACATAATACATAAATAAATACTCAAACTTGACCTCAGCTGACATGTAAGCACTCTAACTTTGAGAGTGCACATCTTGACATCTCAACTTGGTTTCATCTGGTAACTTAGATACTCTAATTCATCTCGGGTGTGTCTTGTGGACACCCGACACTAACGTGACACAAATTTTTTTGGGGTGTCCAGATGATCATTTTGTAAGTTGGAATGTTCAACTGACACAACGGAGGTGTCCAGATGTGCATACTCAAAGTTGGAGTGTTTAGTTTCTAGTTGAGGGCAATTTAAAGTGTTTATCTATATATTATGCCTATAATTTATACTTCAGTTTCAGGGCATTGGGATACCATCATCTGGGGTAAAAAGAACTGTGAGATAACATGGCAATCGTAGCAGAATCGCCTTGTTTAAGCGAGTACTTCTCCCAAGGGTCATGAAGTTCCATGGTTTTCTCATCCAAGAAGGGCGGATTAGATGGTGGAGGCAACTCTTCTTCTTTCTTGACAAACATCTGTAATGCCTTAGACATGGATGGCCGTAATGTTGGAATCTCTTGAGTGCACAAAAGCCCGACATGTAAGACTCTCGCAACCTCATTTTTCACATTGATGGTGTGGTAGTTGTGCAACATGAAATTTGGATCGAATATTTCCTCCACTATCCCACGTTGAAAGTGCTCCCACGCCTGTTAATTTCAATGAAGTTAAGATCAATGAACAAAAATGTTTTTCAAAATTTGGTTCAGAGAGAAGTAATTGATCAGACATTACAGTGGAAACTAAGCTGACTGTATATTCGGTGTTGTTTCTCTGGTTACTTTGTCTTCCAGTAACAATCTCCAGTAGAAGAACTCCAAAGCTGTAAACGTCTGCCTTTTCTGTTAATTGACCATGTGCTAAGTATTCTGGAGCCATATATCCTCTGTATATAAAGCGTAAACAATCTATTATTGGACCATAGTAGTCTTTACGTTTTTGTGTACTTTTACAAGAAAAAAACTAGAAGATGAGACGAAGAAATACTAACAATGTGCCAGCAATGGCTGTGCTTATGTGAGACTTATCTTCTTGGAATGACCTGGCCAACCCAAAATCAGCAATCTTTGCACGGAACCTTGAGTCCAACAGGATATTGCTTGCTTTTATGTCTCTGTGAATTATTCGAGTCTTTGTGTTCTCGTGAAGGTATATCAATCCTTCTGCTGTTCCTATAATTATCTCAAATCTTTTCTCCCAGTTTAGAGTTTTACCTTTGATAGGGTCTGTCATATTTTAGGTTACAATCAATATTATGAAAACACACCATTTAGTCTTAACTTGTTTGTTTGGACTGAGGCGTAGCTGTTGTTGTTGCAAAGTCTGGTTACTTACCAAAGATGAAGCGATCAAGACTCTGGTTAGGCAGGAACTCGTATACAAGAAGGCTTTCGGGTCCTGAGCAGCTGCATCCTAATAACCTTGTCAAATTTTTGTGCTCGACGCTGCTGATTATGTTAACCTCGTTATAAAAATCTGCAGCTCTGTGTGTGTTGTTGAAGTACAGCCTTTTGACGGCGATCTCTCTCCCATCTGCCAAAACACCCTGCAATAAATCATGCCTCAAACTCTATTTAATTGCCAACACTCCTAGTATCACATTGCTTTTATGACCAATCGACGAATTCAAACATATGAATTGCACAACGTACTTTATAAACTGTGCCAAATCCACCTTGCCCGAGCTTGTTGGACTCATCAAATGACTCTGTAGCTTTGTCAAGTGTTGAATACTTGAAGTTCAAGCTGACGTCATGAAGGATATTCACTAAATTTTCGGCATCATTTGCACCTATCAAGTTCAAATTTCCCGGGAAAAGCACCGAGTAGGACATAATGCCTCTAGTTAATTCTTGAAAATTGTCTTCAGTACAGTTGTGTGCATCACAAGATATATGCTCAGCTAACTTCTTTTGTATTCTAAGTTTTAGAATAAAAATAGAGGTAAGGCACAAGTACCCCCAAACTATACCCGAAGTTGCTATGACACACCTAGACTTTATGGGGGCCTATTACCCCCTAAACTCATTTTTTATATATTTTTGTGCTCCTTTTGTGCTGACATGGCTGCCAAGTCAGCACAAAGATATTTTGCTACTTGACAGCCACATCAACAAAAAGGAGCGCAAAAATACAGAAAAAAATGAGTTTAAGGGGTAATAGGACCCCCGTAAAGTTTAGGTGTGTCAATAGCAACTTTGGGTATAGTTTAGGGGTGTACTTGTGTCTTATCTCATGAAAATACAATGTATGTTCATCATTGATAGCCTAATGACTTCAATAACTGATTTTGGCACAAACTTATTTACCTTTCCTCTTCTTTTGGATTTGTTTGCTCTTCCAGACACCAATACCAATGAAAGCACCTACTCCCAAAACGATAACGGAACTAACAACAATGACAATGACTACAACTTTTCCTGCAATACGGTGATTTGAAAGTAAAAACAAAGACCATTTATCAGCAAAATTATGTGTTCAGTCGATAAATAACAGGCAGACCAGGACTAAAAAAGAGCAAGAAGCACCTCTTGATGACGAGCCTCCACTGGTAGAAATAGCATTGAGAAAATTTGTATCAGAATACCTCATGAAGCATCCAGTGTACAGAGCTCTACCTTCTGACCAAGGCAAGCATCCCAACATAGAGGTAGATGCATTTCGCTAACATGCTGCGCAGGAGTTTGCACTCAGTGTCTTCCAACAATCAGCTAGTACATAAGCTGTCTCATTTGAAGGCCCTGGCACCGACACTTGAGCACGTGCATAGCCATTATTACTCGGTGCATTTGCAACTGCTTGCTGAATGGCTTGCCTAGCATTCTGTTGGAACAATGTACCCTTTGTGGTCCTGTTTCCGCATACATGCCTGTCCTCTGGACCTAAATACTGATCATAGAATGTGTAATTTTCCGCTCGCATAAAGCAGCCATCCAGATAAATTCTCGCTCCGTTATTAGGGAAGCACTGGGCAAAGGCATTTCGTGCTGCAGCGTAGCATAAGAAACAGTCCACTAAAGAAAGATCACCATAGCATTGGCCAAGTCCATAGTTAGCTTCTGGTCCAGTGCCAGTAACTGCTATCCCATATCCTCTAGTTCTCATTTCTTCACTTAAAAGTTCCATTGTACTGACAAAATTTTGGACGGAAACTGTCTTTTCATTTCCACATGTGAACTGGACTATCTGAGATCTTGGTTCAGCCACTGATGTATCTGGTAGAAGTAGGTCCAACACAATAATAAAGAGACTACATAAAATTGCTGGTCTCTCCATTTCGCCAGATCAACTGTACAACATAGTAAACAATGTGAGAGGACTAAATAAAGTAAACATGAGTAAAAACTCAGAAATTAATTTGAGAACTCTGAATACAACTTCCGAAGCTATAGAGAAGCAAAAGACGAATAGATTTAGGCATTTAATGATTTGCATATAACGAATGTTTGAATCTTAATCATTCAGATTTCAGTCATTATATGTGCCTCTTTTAGATTTAAATGTTAATCATTTAGATCTCAATCATTAAGCGCATTTGTTCTTTTATTTTGTCATTTCCAAATGAGCCCGGATATATCTTGTAATCAAACGGAAGTTTAATTGATGATCTTATTCCAACAGGTAAGCAAGGTATAAATACAATACATAGGTGCTAACTTAGGAAAGAAAATAAAGACGGATTCTTCCAAATCTGCTACCTACCTACAAATCTGCTACCTAATAATGACTATGTACATTACAATTGAAGATGTCTATATACATTTTGTAACACTCCCCCTCAAGTTGGAGCATAGATATTAATCATGCCCAACTTGTTACAAAGGTAATCAACTCGAGTCCATTAACCGCCTTTGTGAGTAAATCAGCTAGTTGCTCTCCTGTCTTCACGTAGCTAGTAGAAATCAAGTTTTCCTGAATCTTCTCACGAATAAAGGGACAATCAACCTCAATACGTTTAGTTCTTTCATGATAAACTGGATTTGAGGCAATATGAAGAGCATCTTGATTATCACACCAGAGTTTTGCTAGCATATGATGCTTTACCCCAATTTCAGTTAAAAGATGATGTATCCACATAACTTCACACGTCGACTGTGACATAGCTCTGTACTCAAATTCTGCACTAGACCGAGATACAACATTTTGCTTCTTACTCCTCCATGCTACCAAGTTCCCTCCAACAAAGACACAATATCCTGTAGTGGATCTTCTATTAATTTTGGAACCAGCCCAGTCAACATCTACAAAACACTCAATACGAGTATGGTTGTGATTTCTATACAATATGCCAAGTCCAGGAGCTCCTTTCAAGTAACATAGGATCTGTTCCAAAGCTGCCCAATGTTTGACCGTAGGTGCGGACATGAACTGACTAACAACACTTACCGCAAAAGCAATATCTGGACGAGACACCGTGAGGTAGTTTAACTTCCCAACTATCCTCCTATATCTCTCTGGACTATCAAAAAGATCGTCATCATCTTTCATAAAATGCACATTGGGAACCATTGGAGTACTACAAGGTTTGGCTGCCAACTTTTTGGTTTCTGCAAGTAGGTCAAGAATATACTTTCTCTGAGACAAAAGAATTCCCTTTTTGCTTCTACTTACTTCTACTCCCAAAAAGTATTTCAACTAGCCTAAGTCCTTTGTACGAAACTTAGTATGCAAGAAAGACTTAAGGGAAGAAATCCCCTCAGAATCACCTCCTGTGATGACAATGTCATCAACATATACAACAAGGAGAATAGTGCCAGCTGCAGATAGTCGATAGAAGACAGAGTGATCACATTTGCTCATTTTTAGTCCAAATTCCTGAACTACCTCACTAAACTTGACAAACCAAGCTCGGGGACTCTGCTTTAAACCATATAAGGACTTCTTCAAATGACAGACTTTCCTGTACTCCTCCTGAGCAACAAAACCGTGTGGTTGCTCCATATACACTTCCTCTTGAACACCCACTTACATCCTACTGGTTTCTTCCCGTTGGGTAAATCCACCAAATCCCATATGTGATTTTCCTCTAATGCATCTATTTCCTCAAGCATCGCTTTTGACCATCCAGGATGATGCAAAGTTTCCTTCACATTTTTAGGTACAGAAACAGAGTCTAGAGAAGCAATCAAGGATCTAGATGTAGAAGATAAGCGATCATAGGAAACAAAGTTAGCAATGGAATATGTGGATTTGCAAGTCCGTGTACCTTTGCGAAAAGCAATAGGGAGGTCAAGATTTTCTGGAGAATCAAGTGGAGGATGATTTGATGACAAAGGTACTGGTGCAGGGCATGTATCATCTGTCTCTCGTCTCCTCGAATAAACTTGAACAATTGGTGATCTTTCTGGAACAGGTGCTGAAGGCACAATATTCTGTTGGTGCTCAATAGAGTAACTAGGAGACGGAGGAATAACATCAGCTGACTGCACAACATGAGTAACCTGATAAACTAACCATTCATCTTCCTCCTCTTGGCTTGTAGAACTGGGAGGGGTATAGAAGAATGGTGTAGTCTCTGAAAATACCACATCATTCGACACCAAATATTTTCCAAGCTCAGTAGAATAACATCGATACCCTTTCTGTAGACGAGAATAACCTAAGAAAACACACTTTAACGCCTTAGAGTCCAACTTGGTTACAGATGGCCGAACATCTCGAACATAACACGTACTTCCAAATACCTTTGGTTCCACCGAAAATAATGATTTGTTTGGAAAAAGAACATTGTAAGGCATATTACCAACAAGCACAGTCGATGGCATGCGATTAATAAGAAAACAAGCCGTAGAAACTGCATCAGCCCAAAATGGTTTAGGAACCTTCATTTGAAACAAAAATGCCCGAGATGTCTCAAGTAGATGCCTATTCTTCCTCTCAACAACTCCATTTTGAGAAGGTGTATCAACACATGATGACTGATGTAGAGTACCATTTTGTCTCATGTATGACTGAAACACTTCTGACATGTATTCTTTAGCATTATCACTCCTCAGAATACGCACCGAAGCGTTGAATTGAGTTTTGATTTCAGCACAAAAGGCACAAAAATGAGTAAACACTTCGGAGCAGCTTCTCATAAAATAAATCCAAGTCATTCGAGAGAAATCATCCACAAAAGTGACAAAATACTTGTGTCCAGTTTTGGAAACGACAGGATATGGTCCCCAAACATCAGAATGAATTAGCTCAAAAGCTGACTCAACCCGTTTATTAACCCTTGGTCCTAACCTGCTTCGGTGATGTTTTGCAAGTTGACATGATTCACAATCCAAAGAAGGAACATTTTGAAACTGGAGATAGAGCTTCTTTAACAAAGGTAAAGAAGGATGTCCCAATCGACAATGTGCTTCAAATGGAGACATGACACTTGAGCAGGCAACAAATCGAGGCTCATATTCATCAAGGATATATAGATCACCAATTACACGTCCTTTACCAATAACCTTATGCGTCGCAAGATCACGGAACAAACAATGCTTGGGAAAGAAAGAAATATAACAATTAAGATCTCTAGTCAGTTTACTCAGAGAAATCAGATTGAAGGCCAACTTCGGTAGATTTAACACCGATGACAAGGTAATAGATGAGGTAGCTTTAACAGTTCCAGATCCCACAATATTACATGTTGACCCATCAACCACTGTTACCTGAGAGGGTGCTTTGTGTGATTGAAAGGTAGAAAATATATTAGGATTACCTGACATGTGATCTGTAGCTCCTGAATCAATCACCCAGTTGTTCGAAGAGGAGACAAAACATGCTTTTCTTGAATCAACAAGGGTAGTAACTGAAGTGAATTCTTTAAGAGATTCTCGATACGGAGAGAACTCTGCAAACTCATCCGCCGAAACCAAAATTGTTTTCCCCTTTTTATTTGTAGCCATATTTCCTCCTTTCTAATTATTTGAGTTATATTTTCCGACTCAAATACCCAAAATATTGATATAGGAAGAAGCACCAAACACAATCAATCACAACCAGCAACCAATACTAACAAATATTCGATGGAATACAATTAAGCAAAAATCAGCAACCAATACCAACAAAATAATTGTAGGCTAGAGTCAAACTACCAGATTCCAAATGAAGCAGGGAACAAAGGAGCCAACATCGAAGAACAAGAATCCACAAAACAATATTAATTAGATATAGCAGAAGTCAACATTTGCAGCATCCTGAATCAAAAGACCAGATCTGAATTGCACAAACTACGGAAGAAAAAATGAACTTGGAAGTGACGAAACACAACCCAAACAGTGTTTCAACACCAGAGAAAATTTGGGGTGCGCCGGAACTGAAGATATGACGCCGGAAAATTAATCACCAACCGATTCATTCATTGCACGCGCCTTCACGCGCCGGCGCATGATGAACAGGTGGGAAATTCAGGTGGCGCGTGAAGGCCACTTGCTTCACACCCAGTCGCCGGCAAAGGCTGGTCCGCCGAAAATGATGGTCCGCCTCCTTCTATGGTGTCGGTGACGCAAAATGACCACTTAAAAGTGATCGATTGGAAATTCGAACCACTTCTATTGGGCAGTAGAAGCCGATCAGGCTTGTATACTAAAACAGAGCCGAAAAAAAAAAGATCACGAGCCTAAGCTCTGATACCATGTAATCAAACGGAAGTTTAATTGATGATCTTATTCCAACAGGTAAGCAAGGTATAAATACAATACATATGTGCTAACTTAGGAAAGAAAATAAAGAGGGATTCCTCCAAATCTGCTACCTACCTACAAATCTGCTACCTAATAATGACTATGTACATTACAATTGAAGATGTCATATACATTTTGTAATACTGTGGTTTGCTTATATGGACTTGGACAATTCTCCCCTCATGAGCTAGCTTTTGGGGTTGAGTTAGGCCCAGGTGCCATATCTTTACATGGTATCAGAGCCAGGTCCATCCCCGTTTGGGCTCCCGGTCCACGCGCCAGTTGGGCCTTGGGCGTGAAGGGTGGTGTTAGAGTGGGTAAAAGTCCCACATTGGTTGGGGAATGAACTGGTGGTTTGCTTATATGGACTTGGCCAATCCTCCCCTCATGAGCTAGCTTTTGGGGTTGAGTTAGGCCCAGGTGCCATATCTTTACATATCTGAATGATTAAGACTTATAACAAAATTTTGATATCAGTAGATGTTATTCATTCAAGAATTTCTGCAGTACTCCATCTGCTTTCACTGCTAATCATCGCCGCTGCTAACATTGTCAACTACCACCATCCTTCACTCACAATCACCATCCCTAACCACAAGTGATGTTCTCATCAATCGTCACTAGCCATCATTTACAATCATCACCGCCAACCATGTATTACCACAACCACCAATCACTACCGACAATCACCACCATCAATCTCCACTCTATGATGCCAACCACTACGATCAGTCATCATCACCATTAACTATTATTATCACCCACCACCACAAACTACCACCATCTACCACCACTATTAACCACTACTGTTAGCAGACATAAAGTTAGGATATTGAGTGTATAAATTCTAGATTCTAAAACAAGAAAGTTACTGAGCTATTGATAAGTTATTTATGCATATTGATCAAACACAAACTGCTTCTCGTAAAAGTACTTTTTTGAAAAATACTTTTCAAAATAAACTAATTTTTATAAATTTGACCAAACAGTATAATAATCTTAGTGAAAACAGAATAAGAAGGAAAAAAAGAAACACTCACAAAATCCTTCTGATTACTGAAATGTCTGAATTTGCTGGTTTTCGAGTCGGAAAAAGAGATCACAGGCGCAAACTGATCAGCTGCTGTCAAAGTTGTAGTAACAATGTTGTAGTAGCATAGTGATGAAAAGGCAGAGAGAAAAGTGAAGAAAATGAAGGAGCAAAAAAAGATGGGACATTTTTTATATTGATGAAAGAAGAGTAGTAGTCTTTTGTGGTTTCCAAATCTGGCGTCCAGTATGGCGGTATCCGTATTGAAGCCCGACTAAATTTATATTCACGTTAGGACGTTCTACATTTAGGATAAAATGTTTTCTAATAAGACGAATTTATACTCAACGAGGCTCGAACCAAAAGCTTCTAATTAAGGATGAAAGAAGGGAAGTCTATTTTGGTTTCCTAATCTGGTGTCCAGTATGACTATATCAGTATTGAAGCCTGACTAAATTTAAATTCGCATTGGAACGTTCCACATTTTGGATAAAGTGTTCTCTAATAAAGACACTTTGTATTCAACGAGGCTTGAACTCGAATCTTCTAATTAAGGATGAAAAAGTATTTACTACTCCGCGGCAACTCTCATTATTTTTTTTTGTTGTGAGAGAAGTCAACTGGAAAGAATTGTCAACTGTGGTAGAAGTTGTTGTTTGAATTTTTGAAAATAAGATTTCAAACAGTAGCAACTATGAAAGAGACTTTGAAAGGAGAAGAAACTTCTCCTCTTTTACGTATTGGTGAGGTCATTTTTGTACTCTACTCGCTCCCTCCGTTCCTTTTTAGTTGTCATACTTTCCATTTTTAGAGTCAAACGATACAAACTTTAATCAACATTTCAAAATATATTTTTTAATCATATTGAAAAAAAAAATTGCAACTTGTAGTACTTTTCATATAGTTTTTGAATATCTAAATTTTAATTTTAAAATATTGAATTAATTTAATCTGATTTAGGTTTGAAAATTAGTCAAATTGTTGAGTGTGCGAATCAAAGTCCCACATTGATAGCGGAAGGGAATGGAAAGCTACATATAAGGTGTAAGATTTCGTAATGGTGGGAGACTTTTTAGAAAAAACCGTGTGGGCTTTGACCAAAACGGACAATATCACACAACACTTTGGGCTGACTGAGCACAACAACTGGTATCAGAGCCCAGATTTGACGGAATGAGTATGGGAATATGGCGGAATATCGGTTTGCTTAACTTTACGAGCTTGGAGATGCACACACAAGAAGAAGCTAGTTGTTGCGGGTTTCGGTTGCCATAAATACTCAAACAATGTGGGTGACACACAGTAGATGCACACATAAGAAGAAGCTAGTTGTTGCGGGCTTCGGTTGCCGTAAATACTCAAACAGTGTGGGTGACACACAGTAAATCTCGAAAATTGACACGTGGATCGTGGTGATGGGCCATGTGGAATTTAGTTCGAGAGGGAGATTGTTGGGTGTGGGTGGCACACAGTGAATCTCAAAAATTAACCCGTAGATCCTGGTGATGGGCCACGTGGAACTTAGTTCGTAGGGGAGATTGTTGGGTGTGCGAACCAAAGTCTCACATTGATAGCTGAAGGGATAGAGATGCTACATATAAGATGTAGGATTTATTAATGGCGTGAGGCCTTTTGGGGAAAACCGTGCTGACTCGGCCCAAAGCGGACAATATCATACCATGTAAGAGTGTCTTTGGGCTAGATGAGACAAACACAAATTAACTTTAGAAAAATAAAACATGACAACTAAAAAGGTTCGGAGGGAGTACCTTACTTAAGAAAAAAGATACACTCCCTGTTTTAATTTGCATGACACTGTTTGATTTGACAAAAAAAAAAATTAAAATAAAATTAAACTATACTAGACATATGCTTTGACTCGATTAAAATGGGGTATAACAACCAAAGTATAACTTATATTGTGAATAAATAGAAATTTTCTATTCGAAATAGAAAATTAAATCATATCTATTAATTGAAATACATATATGTGATATATATTTGGTATCTAATTATATATGGTTTATAAATTAGAAATTATTAAATAAGGAAACTGTTGGAAAATATTGATGAATCACGAAAATCTCATAGCTTGAGGCATGTCTATCGCGCTGTCCTTAAGAATATTTCATCGATTAAGGTGTATCTCCAGGATTCAACAAGCTCTTTTAATACTAAACTAGAAGCCAGAAACTAACAAAGATTTAACTTAAAGAAACCCAGCAACACCAAATAAGATGAAAAAGTTTTCTGTTTTGTATTTTCTTGTTCAATTTTACTTCATAAGTTGTCTCCAAAACCATAACATATATAGGTAGAAAAAACGTTGGCTACTAGCCTTCGATAATTTACAAATAAATGGTAATAATTGTCATCAAACCCATTTGACTATAATTCACAATTAAATAGTAATAATTGTCATCAAACCCATTTGACCAAATGTCTAAATACAAGTTGGAAAAAATGTTTACCAAACGTCCACATTTACTTAAAAGGAAATGACCACTAAGACTATTAATTAACAATAATCAATGTCTTAATTTATATTGAAATAATGAGCAATAAAGGAAAGATGATTGAAGACTAGTAATAATGGGTAGAAAAGAATAAATAATATGATTAATATTACTAATTTTAAGATATACTAATTATTTTTCTAACATAAACTTCTAAGTTTATCCAATTTTGAATTGGATTTGCAACTCACATTTTGGACATATAACTCCGGGATCGAAATGGAGAATAGTAATTGTTGGTCGAATTTTTTTTAATACTAGTAATAGTAGCAAGTGTTTCTGATTTCTATTACTATTTTATGTTTCGATTATCATATTATTTTGTTGTGGTTATTCAGAATCCTTTGGCACAAAGGTGAATCTAGGATTTCCAAAGTATTGAATGGGCATTAGCTAGTGTTTCAACTCTTGATAAAGAAAGATACATGATCAAATATTAGATACTTGAAACGTTATTTAATACTAAAAAAACAATGAATTGATTCAGGCATGCTACGCTTTTTAGTTATTTCTCTGAGATCTTTTTCGCTTTGAGAAGATACAGAAGCGAGCCTTGGCTCCTTCCATTGTCCGGGAGTTTATTGTTTCTTGTTCTATTTCATTTTCTTTATTATTCTTTTCTATGAACATTGCTTTTTTTATTTGTATATTTAGAAACAATCACTAAAATATGCTTTATAGCAAAATTATAAATATCATTACACTAATAATAAAAAATATGCTTTATAGCAAAAACACATTTAAAATAATAAAAAATCAAACTTAACTTCCGGGGCCTATGCTTTTACTCCCAGGTCTTGCGTTCTTACATCAAAGGCTTACACCCCAACTTTTAGGGGTTACGCCCTATGGATCTACGCCTTTCATTTGTGCCCCGGAGCATATTTGGTACTCCCCGCCCCGAGACTCGCCCCGAAAATGCCTTTGAAAACACAGCTTGATTGCAACACTTCTTTATAAAGTTGTTACAAGGTTTTTTTAGGAAGCTGAACTACTTGCAATCCTCTTTAAAAAGTTGTCGTAAGACTTTTCAAGAAGCTGCTTGCTATCTGCCAACATGAGTTATTTACTATTAGCACTGGAAAAACATTGTGTTTGAACTAGCATCTTATATTTTCTGCTAGCATTGGAAAAACATTGTGTATTGATCCAAACATCTCTAGCTAGGAACAAAGGTATTAAAGCAACTAAATGATCAATCACGAGTTGAGCTAAATGGAATAGTGAGGATGCATATAGCTGATCTCAACTTGTTTGGGACCGAGGCATGGTTGTTATTGTATCTAACAGCTTTCTCAAGAAGACGAGTTGAACTGATGCTTATAATTTAGACATAATACATAAACAGATACTCAAACTTGATCTCAGCTAAAAAGTAAGCACTCTAACTTTGAGAATGCACATCTAGACATCTCAACTTGGTCTTAACTGACAACTTAGCTACTCCAACTCATCCCCAGTGTGTGTCGTGGAGACAAGTTGACGTTTCTAGATGTGCACACTCAAAGTTGGAGTGTTTAGTTACCAGTTGAGGCCAATTTAAAGTGTCTATCTATGTATTATGCCTATAATTTATACTTCAGTTTCAGGGCACTGGAATATCATCATCTGGGGTAAAAAGCACTGTGAGATAAGTTAGCAATTGTAGCAGAATCGCCTTGTTTAAGAGAGTGGTCATGAAGTTCCATTGTTTTCTCATCCACGAATGGCGGCTTAGTAGGAGGAGGCAACTCTTCGTCTTTCTTGACAAACATCTGTAATGCCTTAGACATGGATGGCCGTAATGTTGGAATCTCTTGAGTGCACAGAAGTCCTACATGTAAGACTCTCGTAACCTCATTTTTCACATTGATGGTGTGGTAGTTGTGCAACATGAAATTTGGATCGAATATTTCCTCCACTATCCCACGTTGAAAGTGCTCCCATGCCTGTTAATTTCATCCAATAAAGTTAAGATCAACGAACAAAAATGTTTTTCGAAATTTGGTTCAAGAGAAGTTATTGATCAGAAATTACAGTGGAAAGTAAGCTGACTGTATATTCGGCTTTTTCTCTCTGGTTATTTTGTCTTCCGGTAACAATCTCCAGCAGAAGAACTCCAAAGCTGTAAACGTCTGCCTTTTCTGTTAATTGACCATGTGCTAAGTATTCTGGAGCCATATATCCTCTGTATAAAAAGCGTAAACAATCCATTATTGGACCATATTAGTCTTTACGTTTTTTGTGTACTTTTACGCGATACAATTAGAAGATGAGATGAAGAAATACTAACAATGTGCCAGCAACGGCAGTGCTTATGTGACTCTTGTCTTCTTGGAATGACCTGGCCAACCCAAAATCAGCAATCTTTGCACGGAACCTCGAGTCCAACAGGATATTACTTGCTTTTATGTCTCTGTGAATTATTCGGGTCTTTGTGTTCTCGTGAAGGTATATCAATCCTTCTGCTGTTCCTATAATTATCTCAAATCTTTTCTCCCAGTTCAGATCTCGACCTTTGATAGGGTCTGTCAAATTTTAAAGTTATTTTGAAAACACACCATTTAGTCTTAACGAAAAGTTGGTTAATTATGTTTATATAACTCATTTTCACTTTTATTTTTAGTTGATGCAATGATGACATGAGTTTAGCTTAAAAATAGTAGTGAGGATTCATATAGCCGACCCCTAACTTGTTTGAGACGTAGTTGTTGTTGCTGCAAAGTCTGGTTACTTACCAAATAGGAAGAGATCAAGACTCTGGTTAGGGAGGAACTCGTATACAAGAAGGCTTTCTGGTCCTGCGCAGCTGCATCCCAATAACCTTGTCAAATTTTTGTGTTCAATGCTACTGATTATGTTAATCTCATTATAAAAATCTGCAGCTCTGTGTTTGTTGTTGAAGAACAGCCTTTTGACGGCGATCTCTCTCCCATCTGCCAAAACACCCTGCAACAAATTGTGCCTCAGACTCTATTTAGTTGCCAACACTTCTTGTATTGCATTGCTGTTATGGACAATTGACGAATTCCAACACATGATTGCACTTCATTCAGCCATTGCGTACCTTATAAACCGTGCCAAATCCACCTTGCCCGAGCTTGTTGGCCTCATCAAATGACCCTGTGGCTTTGTCAAGTGTCGAATACTTGAAGTTCAAGCTGATGTCATGAAGGATCTTCACTAGTTTCTCAGCATCATTTGTTCCTAACAAGTTCAAATTTCCCAGGAAAAGCACGAGTAGGCCATAACCCTTCAAGTTAATTCTTTAAACTTGCCTTCGGTACAGTTGTGTGCATATCTCAACATATATGCTCAGCTAACTTTTTTAATTCCAAGGTATAGAATAAAGATACAATATGTGTTCATCATTGATATCCTAATGACTTTTATAATTGATTTTGGCACAAAAGGAATTACCTTTTCTCTTCTTCTTGATTTGCTTGTTCTTCCAGACACCAATACCAATGAAAGCACTTACTCCCAAAACGACAATGGAACTAACAACAATGACAATGACTACAACTTTTCCTGCAATATGGTGATTTGAAAGTAAAAACAAAGACCATTTATCAGCAATATTATGTGTTCAGTCGATTAATAACAGGCAAACCAGGACTAAAAAAGAGTACCTCTTGATGATGAGCCTCCACTGGTAGAAATAGCATTGAGAAAATTCGTATCAGAATACCTCATGAAGCATCCAGTGTACAGAGCTCTACCTTCTGACCAAGGCAAGCATCCCAACACAGAGTTAGATGCATTTCGCAAACATGCTGCGCAGGAGTTTGCACTCAGTGTCTTCCAACAATCAGCTAGTACATAAGCTGTCTCATTTGAAAGCCCTGGCACCGACACTTGAGCACGTGCATAGCCATTATTACTCGGTGCATTTGCAACTGCTTGCTGAATGGCTTGCCTAGCATTTTGTTGGAACAATGTACCCTTCGTGGTCCTGTTTCCACATATACGCCTGTCCTCTGGACCTAAATACTGATCATAAAACGTGTAATTTTCCGCTCGCATAAAGCAGCCATCCAGATAAATTCGTGCTCCGTTATTAGGGAAGCACTGAGGAAGAAGGGTTCGCGCTTCAGCGTAGCATAAGACACAGTCGAGTAAAGAAAGATCACCATAGCATTGGCCAAGTCCGTAGGTACTATCTGGGCTAGTGCCAGTAACTGCTACTCCATATCCTCTAGTTCTCATTTCTTCACTTAAAAGTTCCATTGTACCGACAAAATTTTGGACAGAAACTGTCGTTTCGTTTCCACATATGATCTGGACTATCTGCGCTCTTGGTTCAGCCACTGTTGTATCGGGTAGAAGTAGGACCAACACAATAACAAAGAGACTACATAAAATTGAAGGGGCTGGTATCTCCATTTTGCCTAAAGAATTTAAAATAACTCAAATCAGGACTATGAATACAACTTTCCATCTACTTTCACTGCTAATCGTTGTCGCTGCTAACATTATCAACTACCACCATCCATCACTCACAATCACCATCGATAACCACGACTGATGTCGTCATCAATCATCACCACCAACCATGTATTACCACAACCACCACCAATCACTACCGACAA
Source organism: Capsicum rhomboideum (assembly GCA_031232105.1). Lineage (NCBI taxonomy): Eukaryota > Viridiplantae > Streptophyta > Magnoliopsida > Solanales > Solanaceae > Capsicum > Capsicum rhomboideum. The sequence goes on along the minus strand of CP124719.1, from coordinate 1,950,903 downwards.
TCACCATCATCAATCACCACTTTATGACGCCAACCACTGCAAACAGTCATCATCATCATTAACGGTTATTATCACCCACCACAACTATCAGCCATCACCACCAACTACCACCATCTACCACCAACTACCACCATTTAGAAGTACTTTTTAAAAGCTCGGTCAAATTATACTAACTGCTTCTCGTAAAAGTACTTTTTTTGTAAAACCGTTTTCAAAATAAGCTGATTTTTTGAAGTTTGACCAGATAGCATAATAATCTTAGTGAAAACAGAAGAAACACTTACAAAGTCCTTCTGAGCACTGAAAAATCTGAATTTGCCCGGATTTCGAGTCGGAAAGAGAGATCACCGGTGCAAACTGATCAGAAACTGTTGTCAAAATTGTAGAAACACAGTGATGTTGAGGCATAGAGAAAATGAAGGAACAAAAAAGAAGGGAACTATTTTATTGATATGAATGGTTTTGTCAATGAGTCGTATTGAGAGAGAAGTCTTGTTTGGTTTTCCCAATCCAGTGTCCAGCGTGGCGGTATCTACATTGAATTCCGACTAAATTCGAATTCGTATTTGGAAGCTCCACGTTGAGTGTAAAGCATTTCCTAATAAAGATGAGTTTATAGTCAATGAAGCTTGAAGCCGAAACTTCTAATTAAGGATGAAAGAGTATTACCACTCTGTGGCAATTCTAGTATTATTTTTTTTTTTTAAAGAGAAGTCAACATGAAATAATTGTGTTAGAATATGTTGTTTGAATATTTCAAACTACAGACTTAAAAAAGAAACTTCCCCTCCTTTACATATGGTGGGGCCGTTTTTGTATTATTGTATGTACTTTACTTACTGCCTAAACCAAAAAAGTCAAAAGGAGAAGAAAAAAGATATTCCCCCGTTTTAATTTGCTTGACACAATTTGATTTAACTCAAAATTATAAAGTGAAATTAATATACTGAAAATACAAAAACAACATAGCCCGTCCATACCACTACTTCAGAGGTGAGGTAGAGAGGTTGTTTCTGATAGACCCCCGGCTCGAGACCAAACAATATAAGACAAGACATGATAATATAAGAACAAGAAACAAAAGGTACTAACAAAACAACAGACAGTAACAAAACAACAGACAATAGCAAAAACAAGATTATCACCAAAAATATTACGGATGGAGATATTTCACTTAGGCAACAAAGAAGTGGAAGCAACAAAAACAAATAGAACAATTCCTCTGCCAAAACATCATCTGGAACGAATGAGTCTGGAAGATTTGGCTCAGAAAGAGATTCATCTGAAATTAGGAGCAGATGAAGGTTAGAAGAGTATTTTTCATCACAATCTTCTCACGGCATTGCTGGATTTCAGCGGAATAAAGACGTTTAATGGGTGGACGATTGGTGTTTATCTGTGTGCGAAGAGTAGAAAGAGGTATACTGGTGGGTTTGGAAGTCAGGTTATGTGATGGAGAGTAAGTAGTTGGTGTGGGTAATAGCATTCAGCCTGGAAAATCCAACCTTCAGGATTGTTGCGTACTTTCGCACACGCAAGTGTACATGGTCGTACAAGTAATAAAGGATGTTGAGTCAAGATATCGTACCCTCACGAAAAGCACGAGTAGGTCATAACACCTCAAGTTAATTCTTGAAAATTGTCTTCGGTACAGCTGTGTTCATGGCAAGATATATGCTCAGCCAATTTTTTTGTGGCATAATACATAAATCTGACTCTCAAACTTGGCCTCAACTGACAAGTAAACATGCACTCTAATTTTGAGTATGCACATCTAGACACCTCAACTCGTCTCCATTGTGTCAGTTGATCATCTAGACACCTCCACAATTCATGTGTCACGGCAGCGTCGGGTGTCCACGAGACACAGTGGGGACGAGTTTGTGAGTTTAGTTGGAGTATCTCGATGTGCACTCTCAAAGTTAAAGTGTTTACTTGTCAGCTGAGACTAAGTTTAACTGTCTGTTTATGAATTATGCCTTGTTTGTTCTATGTTTTAAAATAAAAATACAATAAAGACTTCAAACAGTAGCAACTATGAAAGAGACTTTGAAAGGAGAAGAAACTTCTCCTCCTTTACGTATTGGTGAGGTCATTTTTATATTCTACTTTACTTACTTGCCAAACCATTAAAAAAAAAGGAGAAGAAAAAAGATACTCCCCCGTTTCAATTTGCGTGACACTGTTTGATTTGACATAAAATATTTAAAATAAAATTAATAAATTGGACATATGCTTTGACCTGGTTAAATGGCGTATAACATTTAAAATATAATTAATATTATGAATAAATTAAAAATTAAATTACATCTCTTAATTAAAATATATATGTGATATTATTGGTATCTTATTATACATGGTATATAAGTTATAAATTATTATACTTTCTCCGTTTCATTTTACTTGACCCATGTTGACTTGATACTCCTCTTAAGAAAATATTTTGCGGTTTATTTTACTAAACTAACTTTATTAATTATACTTTAAAAATCTAAATTTGACTACTAAATACTTTATGTAGTCATTTAATGATATGGGTAGTATTAGAAAAAAATGATAAACTTATCTTGATTTCATAAATTGAACAAGTAAACTGAAATAACTATATATTTTTAGTAAAGGGACCAAGTAAAATGAAACGGAGGGAGTATAAGAAAACTTATAAGCTGATCCAATTCGAACCAAACAGACAAGGTGATGATGAACTATTTGGTGAGGTACGTAATAGGCAACCCTTCATATTTACAAAAAAGACAAAGAGATTAAAGCCTGTTTGGATGGACTTATGACTTTTGACTTTATTTTTTTTATTTGTTTGCTTAAAAGCAAGTGCTTAAAAAGCATTTCTTTTAATCTAAGTTACATATATTTTTGTTCCAATTACTATTTAAAAGATTCAATATGAGTTGTTTCAACAATTTATAGGAATTATCAATCTACAAAAGTTCTTAGGAATACAAGTATTTACACATAAATCGAAATTGTAGACTTAGATTCTACAAAAATCACCACCATGTGTATTGATCCAAACATCTCGAGTTTGGAACAAAATTATTAAAGAAACTAGCGGCTCAATCATGAGTTGAGCTTAAATGTAGTAATGATTCATATAGCTGATCCCAACTTGTTTGGGACTGAGGCGTTGTTGTTGTAACTAACAGCTCGATCATGATGAAGTCTACTTCAAGAAGACGAGGCGAAATGATGCTTATAATTTATACTTCAGTTTCCGGTCACTTGAATATCATCACCTGGGGTAAAAAGAACTGTGAGATAAGTTGGCAATGGAGGCATAAACGCCTTCTTTAAGCGAGTACTTCTCCCAAAGGTTACAAAGTTCCATGGTTTTCTCATCCACGAATGGCGGATTAGTTGGTGGAGGCAACTCTTCTTCTTTCTTGACGAACATCTGTAATGCCTTAGACATGGATGGTCATAACGTTGGGATCTCCTGAGTGCACAAAAGTCCGACATGTAAAACTCTCGCGACCTCCTGTTTCAAATTGACTGTATGGTAGTTATTCAACATGAGATTCGGATCGAACAGTTCCTCTACTATCCCACGTTGAAAGTGCTCCCACGCCTGTTAATTTCATCCAATAAAGTTAAGATCAATGAACAAAAATGTTTTCAAGATTGAAAATTTTGTTCAAGAGAGAAGTGATTGATCAGAAATTACAATGGAAACTAAGCTGACTGTATATTCGTCGTTATTTCTCTTGTTATTTGGTCTTCCAGTAACAATCTCTAGTAAAAGAACTCCAAAGCTGTAAACGTCTGCTTTTTCTGTTAATTGACCAAGTGCTAAGTATTCTGGAGCCATATATCTTCTGCATAAAAAGGGTAAACAATCCATTATTGGACCATATTAGTCTTTGCGTTTTTGTGTACTTTCAAGCTAAAAATTAGAAGATGAGACAAAGAAATTATACTAACAATGTGCCAGCAATGGCAGTGCTTATGTGACTCTTGTCTTCTTGGAATGACCTGGCCAACCCAAAATCAGCAATCTTTGCACGGAACCTCGAGTCCAACAGGATATTGCTCGCTTTTATATCTATGTGAATTATTCGAGTCTTTGTGTTCTCATGAAGGTATATCTTTGATAGGGTCTGTCAGATTTTAAGGTTAGGACGAATGTTAAGTGAAAACACACCATTTACTCTTAACGCAAAGTCGGTTACTTATATTTAATTCATTTTCGCTTTAATTGTTTGTCGGTATGATGACTAATGATGACATGAGCTTAGTTTAAATAGAATAGTGAGGATTTATATAGCCGACCCCTAACTTGTTTGAGGCGTAGTTGTTGTTGTTGTGAAGTCTGGTTACTTACCAAATATGAAACGATCAAGACTCTGATTAGGGAGTAATTCGTATACGAGAAGGCTTTCCGGTCCTGAGCAGCTAAAACCCAATAATCTTGTCAAATTTTTGAGCTCGACGCTACTGATTATGTTAACCTCGTTATAAAAATCTGCAACTCTGTGTTTGTTGTTGAAGAACAGCCTTTTGACGGCGATCTCCCTCCCATCTGCCAAAACACCCTGCAACAAATCGCGCCTCAGACTGTCTAATTTCATTGCTGTTATGGACAATCGATGAATTCAAACATATGAATTACACTACATTCACCCATTAAGTACCTTATAAACTATGCCAAATCCGCCTTGCCCAAGTTTGTTGGCCTCATCAAATGATTGTGTGGCTTTGTCAAGTGTCGAATACTTGAAGTTTAAGCTGACGTCATGAAGGATCTTCACTAATTTCTCAACATCATTTGCCCCTAACAAGTTCAAGAAAAGCATGAGTAGGCCCATAAGTCCATAACGCCTCAAGTTAATTCTTGAAAGTTGTCTCCGGCAGCTGTGTGCATATCGCAAGAGTGGATTTGTTTTATAACTAGTCATTGATATCCTAATGACTTTATAACTAATTTTTGGCACAAAAGTATTTACCTTTTCTCTTCTTCTGGATTAGTTTGTTCTTCCGGACACCAATACCAATGAAAGCACCTATTCCCATAACGACAAGGGAACTAACAACAACAATGACAATCACTACAATTTTTCCTGCAATATGGTAGTTTTGCAAGTAAAAAAAAGGACCATTTATCAGAAAAGTTACATGTTCAGTCGATAAATAACAGGCAAACCAGGACGAAAAAAGAGCAAAAAGTACCCCTTGATGACGAGCCTCCACGGGTAGAAATAGCATTGAGAAAATCGGTATCAGAATACCTCATGAAGCATCCAGTGAACGGAGCTCTACCTTCTGACCAAGGCAAGCATCCCAACATTGATGCAGATGCATTTTGCAAACATACTGTGCAGGAATTTGAGATCAGCGTCTTCCATCAATCAGCGAGGACATAAGCTGTCTCATTGGAAAGCCCGGGCACTGACACTTGGGCACGGGCAGAGCCATTATTACTCTGTGCATTTGCAACTGTTAGCTGAACGGCTCGCCTAGCATTCTGTTGGAACAATGTACCTTTCTCGTCCTGTTTCCGCATACATGCCTGTCCTCTGGACCTAAATACTGGTCATAGAACATGTAGTTCTCTACTTGCATAAAGCATCCATCAAGATAATATCTCCGTCCGTTATAAGGGAAGCGTCGGGGCAGGAGAGTATGTGCTTCAGTAAAGCACATGACACATCACAAAAATTGGTTGAGTCACTGATATATCTGGTAGAAGTAGGATCAACACGATAACATCACATGAGTAGAATCTAACAAAGATATTAATTTGAGAATTAAACAACTTTCCAAATGAAAAAAAATAAAATATTTACAGCTACACAAAAAATTATAACATGTCAAAAATCACAAATTTTTAAAATATTTATTTCATTCTTAAATTTCATATTAAATAATTAATATAAAAATTAAAACGAAAGAGTATCTTTCTTCTTCCCCTTGTTTGGGGGTTTGGGCAAGAAAGTAGAGTAAAAAATAATAATTTTTCATAATTAAACCCAACTTTTGAAAAAGACCCTTGTTGACTTCCAAGTCTTTCTTTGAAAAGTTCACACAGAAGATAGTCCTTCCAACAAATTCTTCCACATGTCTTTCCTCTTGTTCACACAGAAAAGAAAGGCAAGACAGTTCGGTATACTAAATCTCTCATTATGCGCACGTTTAAAGAAAAAAAAGAAGGCTTTTGAATCTTATGACCTTAAATTAAAGTTGTGTCTTTCAAACATGCCACGTGAAAAGTTGAAATTAAAATATTGCCAAAAAAGGAAAGGGGTCATTATTTTTGAAACGGACTAAAAGGAAAGTAGGTCATTCTTTTTTAAACGGAGGGAGTATTTTTTATGGGGTACGTCAAGACAAATGGATCAAGTAAAATAAAACTGAGGGAGTAGAATACAAAAATGACCTCACCAATACGTAAAGGAGGGGAAGTTTCTTCTCCTTTCAAAGTCTCTTTCATAGTTGCTACTGTTTGAAATCTTTATTTTGAAAAATTCAAACAACAACTTCTACCACAAGTCTTTCCTATTGACTTGTCTCACAACAAAAAAAAAATAACGAGAGTTGTTACGGAGTGATAAGTACTCTTTCATCCTTAATTAGAAGTTTTTGGTTCGAGCCTCGTTGACTATAAACTCGTCTTTATTAGGAAACGTTTTACCCTCAACATGGAGTTTTCCAAGACGAATTCGTTTTTAGTCGGACTTCAATAAAAATACCATCGTCCTGGACAGCGGATTGGAAAACCAAACAAGACTTCTCTCTCAATACGACTCATTGACAAAACAATTCATGTCATTTTCAGTTTGATACATTCATCAATAACATAGTTCCCTTCTTTTTTGTTCCTTCATTTTCTCTATGCCTCATCATCACTGTGTTTCTACAACTTTAACAGCAGTTTCTGATCAGTTTGCATTGGTGATCTCTCTTTCCGACTCGAAATCCGGCAAATCAGACCTTTCGGTGATCAGAAGGACTTTGTGAGTGTTTCTTTTTTTCCTTGTTATTCTGTTTTCACTAAGATTATTATATAGTATGGTCAAACTTCTAAAAATCAGCTTATTTTGAGAAGTATTTAACAACAAAGTTCTTTTACGAGAAGCAGTTTGTGTTTGACCAAGGCTTTAAAAAGTGCTTCTAAAATCTACTTAATATGTATGAATAACTTACCAATAACACAGTAACTTTCTTGTTTTAGAATCTAGAATTCATAAACTCAAAATCCTAACTTTATCTCTGCTAACAATAGTGGTTAATAATGGTGGTAGATGGTGGTAGTTGGTGGTGGATGATGACTGATTGCAGTTGTTGGTCATAAATAGGGGGTGACTGATGGGTGATTGCCGGTAGTGATTGGTGATTGTTGTGGTAATACATGATTGGCGGTGATGATTGTAAATGATGACTGGTGATGATTGACCACGACAACAATTGTGGTTAGGGGTGGTGATACTGAGTGATAGGTGGTGGTAGTTGATAAGGTTAGCGGCTACAACGATTAGCAGTGAAAGTAGATAGAGTAGTGTTGGAATACCATCTTTGCACAAATTCTTGAATGATATTAAAATTTTGTTATATTTCTTGATCATTCAAATCTAACCTTATGAATTGGCTTTGCTCCTTGTTTCACTTCTTGTAAATTTCTCTTCATTTGGAAAGTCGTATCCGTAATTCTCAAATTAATATCTTTCTGATTTTTTACTCATGTGATCTTTCTTATTCCTCTCATTCTGATAGTACGTTAATTAGTCCGCTCACGTTGTTTTCTATGTTGTACAGTTCATCTGACAAAATGGAGATACAAGCCCCTTCAATTTTATGTAGTCTCTTTGTTATTGTATTGGTCCTACTTCTACCAGGTACATCGGTGTCTGAACCAAGATCTCAGATAGTCCAGTTCATATGTGGAAACAAAACAACGATTTCCGTCTCAAATTTTGTTGGTACAATGGAAATCTTAAGTGAAGAAATGAGAACTAGAGGATATGGGATAGCAGTTACTGGCACTGGACCAGATGCTACCTATGGACTTGGCCAATGCTATGGTGATCTTTCTTTACTGGACTGTGTCTTATGCTATTCTGCAGCACGAAACGTCTTTGCCCAGTGCTACCCTATTAACGGAGCGCGAATTTATCTTGATGGCTGCTTTATGCGAGCGGAGAGTTACAAGTTTTATGACCAGTATTTAGGTCCAGAGGACAGGCATGTATGTGGAAACAGGACCACAAAGGGTACATTGTTCCAGCAGAATGCTAGGCAAGCCGTTCAACAAGCAGTTGCAAATGCACCGAGTAATAATGGCTATGCACGTGCTCAAGTGTCAGTGCCAGGGCCGTCAAATGAGACAGCTTATGTACTAGCTGATTGTTGGAAGTCGCTGAGCGCAAACTCCTGCGCAGCATGTTTGCGAAATGCATCTGTCTCTATGTTGGGATGCTTACCTTGGTCAGAAGGTAGAGCTCTGTACACTGGATGTTTCATGAGGTATTCCGATGCAAATTTTCTCAATGCTATTTCTACCAGTGGAGGCTCGTCATCAAGAGGTACTCTTTGCTCTTTTCTACTCCTGGTTTGCCTGTTATTTATTGACTGAACACACAATTTTTCTGATAAATGGTCAATTTTTTAACTTTGAAATCACCATATTGCAGGAAAAGTTGTAACTGTTGTCATTGTTGTTAGTTCCGTTATCGTTCTGGGAGTAGGTGCTTTCATTGGTATTGTTGTCTGGAAGAACAAACAAATCGAGAAGAAGAGAAAAGGTAAATACTTTTGTGCCAAAATCAGTTATAAAAGTCATTAGGATATCAATGATGAACATATATTGTATCTTAATTCTAAAACTTAGAATAAAAAAAGTTAGCTGAGCATATATCTTGCGATTTGCACACAACTGTACCGAAGACAATTGTCACGCCCCGAATCCCAACGAGGCGTGATTGGCACCCGAAGCCGACAAGGCCCGAGAGAACCAATCTTTGCTTCTATTCCTTTGTATGCATGTCATAGGAAACACTACTATCACATAGAAACATGAGAGGCTAAAATCGGAAAACTTAGAACATGTGACGTAAATACATATACATATGAGAAACTTGGCCGTTGAGGCCATCAAAACATAACTTCATGAGTCACCTTATACACATATACCCACGTACGTCTACAAAAGCCTCTAATAGATGCATTGACCAACATAAACCAAAAGTCGGGACAAGTCCCCGCTTTATACACAATGTACAATATCAAAACATATATACACTCTGACTCGGAGAAGCCCCGAACTAACTGGAGCTCACCAATGAACCGCAAACAGCTGGCAACCTACTGTGGCGGCCTACTAGTACCTGCGCCTGCAACAAGTAAGGTAAATTCCCCGAGAGGGGTCAGTACGAAGAATGTACTGTGTATGTAAGGCTCAAATGAAACTGTAAGATATGAAAATATGTCAAGAACTCAAGTTCAAATGCATAACCAATGTAAAGAAGTCACAGTGAAGATGAGTCACTTTTCTGTACTTTGGAAACCATGTATATTGCATTCTTTCTTTTTCTTGCCTTTACTTTACTTATATTCACATTCATTCATCTTCATTGCGCTACCCATGCTAGGCTGTTCTGTAGCCCCTGGGATGAGCTTAACTTATATGAACCCATGCTAGGTACTTTGACCCCTGGGATGTTATACTATGTGAACCCATGCTAGGCTTTCGTGTCGCCCCTGGGATGTCACGAGATAACCCATGCTAGGCTTATTGCCCCTGGGATGTATCAATGTTTCGGGATCGACCCATGCTAGGCTTATCGCCCCTGGGATGCCACCCGTATTATTGGGATCGACCCATGCTAGGTATTTAACCCCTGGGATGCCACCCATTAAACATTACTTCTTTGCATCATTACTCTTTCTTTATTACTTTTGAGAGATTGGTACCTTTACTTGTGGGAGATTGACACTTTGATAGTCAAACATCACTTTGGAACTTTGGAACATAACATTGTTGGAAACTTGAATCATTAACCAATGAGTGAAGGACATGTGAATAAACATCATGAGAAATATAACATTACTAGCACCATGATACTATTGGAACCATTGAACACTAATCCATGAACAAGAGACACAAGTATAGGTACTATTGAAATATTGGTACGTAACTTTATTTGAGCTTTCGGAACATTAACCATGATTATGGGACATGCGACTCCCAAATGATCCATGAGTAGAAAATAGATGACAATGACTAGTGATAAACGGACATCGGATACCTTAGCACATTTCGGGATAGAACTAGTGACATGTCAATATGGACACTATTTGCCGCAGAAAGATACGGACAAAGTAACCTTACATACCTTGTAGTCTTAATACGAATACACAATCTTAGACACGTATACAATTGTCCTTGCTCCTTCTTTATGTATCACACTACAACACAAATACATAATGAAATTCACATTAACCATCAACTACTCTTCAAATGCATGTAACATTAATGAATCACATAGTTGCCCTTAAACATGTCATTTCCCCTTGATAAAACCATTGATAACATTACTATTCCAAAAATTCCTTAATATTCCCAACATTGACCAATACATGATAATTGATACATTTCACCACAATTCTTCTCCTTTACACTTTCTTAGCCATATCACATCACAAAGAAACCATCAAACCACCTTAATACATCTCATAGCACATATCGGCCAAAATCCCACAATATACACTTTATAGGAAAATAACATGTTTGGGACCATAATAACACCATACATGTTGTTATTTTATCCATACCATGCTTTTTCATCAAGACCACAAGTCATAATCCAAGTTACAATCCCATGGATTTCACATCTTTAACCAAAACACAAAACACCATATTCAACACTTCCAAGCATAACCAACATGATATACATAATCTCTCATGCTCATAATATGTTAAAGTATAATAATAGTCACTTACCCAAGCTTGGAAGATGATGATCTTGTCCAAAAATGCCTTAGGGTTTTTGGGAGTCAAAGGAGTGTTCTTGAAATATTTCTAGAAAAAGATAGAAAAAGCATGTGTGTTTTGCTTCAATAAAATCTGATTTTTGGGTCCCTTATATAGTGCTCAAGTCATCCTTAGCCATTTGGGAGCAATAATTTAATGGTCATGGCAAGAATGGGTCAAATGACCCATTTGGGCCAAGTCTTTTATTCCTTTTTGGGCCTACTTTTGGGCCCAATAACACATACCCATGTAACCCATTAATTTCCATGTATTATTCACCATATATCTCATGTTTACATAATTCCATAATGTCACGACAATCTTCTCTTAAAAGATTCTCATTCGTCCTTTCGATCGCAAAATAGGCATTCTAGTCGCCCTTGGTTTCATTGGACATTTTTGGATCACTATTCACATTTCATGCTTTGATCATGTAGGAGTATGTAGAAGTGTATTGAAGTGTTTGAAGCTTTAACAATGCTCAATTAACTCCAAAGAACCAAAAGAAACCATCGAGAAATCGTCGTAGAATTGCGTTACGAAACGACGCCGGAAAGGCATACTTATTGTGCCTTGCGCCACACCCCCTGAAACAGGGTAGTGGCGCAAGTTTTGGGCCTTCTCTGAATTTTTCTGCAGGCTGGTGGCTTGCGCCACACCCCTGAAACAGGGTAGTGGCGCAAGTTTCAGCATTTTGCTGAAATTTCCGGCCACTAATCCAACGTTTACGTATCGTCCAACCCCTTATCAACACACTACAAAATACTCACTTAGTGATCTTAACCATCAATTAGACATGACTTAAAGTCACCAAATGAGGTTAAAATGTGTGCGAGTTCTTACCCAAATGCTCCACGAAATCACAAAACACGTTCTATAAAAGGCTCGTCACATGTACAAGGCCAAATTTTAGTTTTTCTCATCTTCAACATTTCTAAATACATACTTATAATTCTCGACACGTAAGTAAACATTATTCAATGTCATCAAGTAGGGTTGGGAAGGTACGGGGTGTTACATTCTTCCCCCATTAGGAACATTCGTCCTCGAATGTTAACGATGTCGCTTCAATTACAACCAATGCATCTCTATATGAGCGTACATATACATAAACCCTTAAGGCTCATGGCTACTTAATTGGTCCACTTTGATTTCGTCGAAGAACTTTTCTTCACTTATGAACCTTCACACTTGACTTCATTAGTGAGATTTCACATGGCATGTAGTATAATACCACAACCATCCACTGTACCATTACGATATACTAAATTTTCTGACAGATAAACATATGCCATTGACTTAACTAATAACTTTGGTGCCCATCATATTCAAATTATAGTAGCCGATGGAATAGCATAAGATAAAGTAGAGCTCGTATCACTCAATATATATACATCAACATATGGTAATATACCTGTACCTTCATCAGGAGATGCCTCCTCATTTTGCCGGTCTACCAAAGCATAGGTACGATTTTGGGCTCCGCTGGAACTAGCTGCCCCTCTCACATCTCTACCACGACCAATAGACTGACCACTCCTACCCGGGGAAGGAACCGATGCTGATGATGCAAAGGTCGATCCTGCCGGTCGTGTCATAGCATTCACACCCCTTTGTGGGCATTCTCTCATCATATGCCCCACTGTGCCACACCAAAAACAAGTATTGGTACCCAGTCGACATTCACCTACATGGTACCTCCCGCACTGCTGACACGGAGGACGATAAAATCCTGTCGTCTGTGAACTTCGCACCCCACTACTCTGTCCAGATGGACCACCTCTAGACCCTCGGAATTGAGAGTGAGCACCAGCCGTGGAATAAGAAAATGAGGGTCTAGGCGGTAACATTCGAGATCCAGATGCTCCTGGGGACACCATAGACTGTCCCATAGGTCTCGCCCTTTTTGATGGCCCTCCCTCAGATTCCTGTGTTCTTTTTCTTTGCCTTTGGTCCTCCATTTTCTGTGCGAAGGCTTGAATTCTAGCAATATCCATGTCTTTATTCAAGGCCGCAATAGTACAATCCCGTACCAAATATGGCTCTAGTCTGTCCACGTACCGATGGACTCTATCTGTCATCGTCGCCACGACATTTGGCGCATATCTAGCCAAGGAATTAAATTACAAACTGTATTCTCGAACACTCATGTTCCCTTGGCGTAAATTCAGAAACTGATCTGCACGTGCCTCCCGAATTTCATAAGGGAGGTAATGATCAAGGAATGCTATTTTAAATTCTTCCCACACCGCTGGGGGTGCGTCGATACCCCTTGATCTTTTCCAGTCCTCATACCACAATATTGCTTCGCCCTTCAGTCTATAAGCCGCAAGTTCCACTGTTTCAACCCCAATCACGTGCATAACTTCTAGGGCTCTCTGGATTTGATCCACGAAGTCCTGTGGATCGGCTTCCAAATCTGACCCAGTGAATATAGGAGGGTCCAATTTTAAAAAATCCTGTGTACGCCGACTAGCTACTCTAGCCGCATCATCTTTATTTACCATCGGACCAGTTCGTCCCTGTGTTTGTGCGGCCACTAGCTGAGTCAACATATGTACTGCATTTCTTAGATCATGATCTGTGGCATTCATTGGTGGTTCCACAGGCACTTCCCTTCTTCTCGGCTCCTCTGGAGCTGAAGAAGTAGAAGAAGCTCGCGTTGCAAACTCAGTTTCAGCCCCACCTTGATCAACTTGTTCAGGTGGTGGTCTACTTGCTCCTTCACCAGCAATTCTATTTATCATCTTACTTTTACCTTTTCCTCTTCCTCTTCTAGTGTTCGGCATTTTGACTATACCAAGGAAAAATAATTACCAAGATCAGATACAATGCAACTGACAACATTGGCTCTATTGCACGATCTAGAATGAAGAAAAGAAACAACATCCTAAATGTCCCATAGTCTCCTACTTATAAATGTGGTGCACAACACATCGATAAGTAAGACTCTACTCAGACACGGCTTTGTAGACACCCGTAGAACGAACTGCTCTGATACCACTTTTGTCACGCCCCGAATCCCAACGAGGCGTAATTGGCACCCGAAGCCGACAAGGCCCGAGAGAACCAATCTTTGCTTCTATTCCTTTGTATGCATGTCATAGGAAACACTACTATCACATAGAAACATGAGAGGCTAAAATCGGAAAACTTAGAACATGTGACGTAAATACATATACATATGAGAAACTTGGCCGTTGAGGCCATCAAAACATAACTTCATGAGTCACCTTATACACATATACCCACGTACGTCTACAAAAGCCTCTAATAGATGCATTGACCAACATAAACCAAAAGTCGGGACAAGTCCCCGCTTTATACACAATGTACAATATCAAAACATATATACACTCTGACTCGGAGAAGCCCCGAACTAACTGGAGCTCACCAATGAACCGCAAACAGCTGGCAACCTACTGTGGCGGCCTACTAGTACCTGCGCCTGCAACAAGTAAGGTAAATTCCCCGAGAGGGGTCAGTACGAAGAATGTACTGTGTATGTAAGGCTCAAATGAAACTGTAAGATATGAAAATATGTCAAGAACTCAAGTTCAAATGCATAACCAATGTAAAGAAGTCACAGTGAAGATGAGTCACTTTTCTGTACTTTGGAAACCATGTATATTGCATTCTTTCTTTTTCTTGCCTTTACTTTACTTATATTCACATTCATTCATCTTCATTGCGCTACCCATGCTAGGCTGTTCTGTAGCCCCTGGGATGAGCTTAACTTATATGAACCCATGCTAGGTACTTTGACCCCTGGGATGTTATACTATGTGAACCCATGCTAGGCTTTCGTGTCGCCCCTGGGATGTCACGAGATAACCCATGCTAGGCTTATTGCCCCTGGGATGTATCAATGTTTCGGGATCGACCCATGCTAGGCTTATCGCCCCTGGGATGCCACCCGTATTATTGGGATCGACCCATGCTAGGTATTTAACCCCTGGGATGCCACCCATTAAACATTACTTCTTTGCATCATTACTCTTTCTTTATTACTTTTGAGAGATTGGTACCTTTACTTGTGGGAGATTGACACTTTGATAGTCAAACATCACTTTGGAACTTTGGAACATAACATTGTTGGAAACTTGAATCATTAACCAATGAGTGAAGGACATGTGAATAAACATCATGAGAAATATAACATTACTAGCACCATGATACTATTGGAACCATTGAACACTAATCCATGAACAAGAGACACAAGTATAGGTACTATTGAAATATTGGTACGTAACTTTATTTGAGCTTTCGGAACATTAACCATGATTATGGGACATGCGACTCCCAAATGATCCATGAGTAGAAAATAGATGACAATGACTAGTGATAAACGGACATCGGATACCTTAGCACATTTCGGGATAGAACTAGTGACATGTCAATATGGACACTATTTGCCGCAGAAAGATACGGACAAAGTAACCTTACATACCTTGTAGTCTTAATACGAATACACAATCTTAGACACGTATACAATTGTCCTTGCTCCTTCTTTATGTATCACACTACAACACAAATACATAATGAAATTCACATTAACCATCAACTACTCTTCAAATGCATGTAACATTAATGAATCACATAGTTGCCCTTAAACATGTCATTTCCCCTTGATAAAACCATTGATAACATTACTATTCCAAAAATTCCTTAATATTCCCAACATTGACCAATACATGATAATTGATACATTTCACCACAATTCTTCTCCTTTACACTTTCTTAGCCATATCACATCACAAAGAAACCATCAAACCACCTTAATACATCTCATAGCACATATCGGCCAAAATCCCACAATATACACTTTATAGGAAAATAACATGTTTGGGACCATAATAACACCATACATGTTGTTATTTTATCCATACCATGCTTTTTCATCAAGACCACAAGTCATAATCCAAGTTACAATCCCATGGATTTCACATCTTTAACCAAAACACAAAACACCATATTCAACACTTCCAAGCATAACCAACATGATATACATAATCTCTCATGCTCATAATATGTTAAAGTATAATAATAGTCACTTACCCAAGCTTGGAAGATGATGATCTTGTCCAAAAATGCCTTAGGGTTTTTGGGAGTCAAAGGAGTGTTCTTGAAATATTTCTAGAAAAAGATAGAAAAAGCATGTGTGTTTTGCTTCAATAAAATCTGATTTTTGGGTCCCTTATATAGTGCTCAAGTCATCCTTAGCCATTTGGGAGCAATAATTTAATGGTCATGGCAAGAATGGGTCAAATGACCCATTTGGGCCAAGTCTTTTATTCCTTTTTGGGCCTACTTTTGGGCCCAATAACACATACCCATGTAACCCATTAATTTCCATGTATTATTCACCATATATCTCATGTTTACATAATTCCATAATGTCACGACAATCTTCTCTTAAAAGATTCTCATTCGTCCTTTCGATCGCAAAATAGGCATTCTAGTCGCCCTTGGTTTCATTGGACATTTTTGGATCACTATTCACATTTCATGCTTTGATCATGTAGGAGTATGTAGAAGTGTATTGAAGTGTTTGAAGCTTTAACAATGCTCAATTAACTCCAAAGAACCAAAAGAAACCATCGAGAAATCGTCGTAGAATTGCGTTACGAAACGACGCCGGAAAGGCATACTTATTGTGCCTTGCGCCACACCCCCTGAAACAGGGTAGTGGCGCAAGTTTTGGGCCTTCTCTGAATTTTTCTGCAGGCTGGTGGCTTGCGCCACACCCCTGAAACAGGGTAGTGGCGCAAGTTTCAGCATTTTGCTGAAATTTCCGGCCACTAATCCAACGTTTACGTATCGTCCAACCCCTTATCAACACACTACAAAATACTCACTTAGTGATCTTAACCATCAATTAGACATGACTTAAAGTCACCAAATGAGGTTAAAATGTGTGCGAGTTCTTACCCAAATGCTCCACGAAATCACAAAACACGTTCTATAAAAGGCTCGTCACATGTACAAGGCCAAATTTTAGTTTTTCTCATCTTCAACATTTCTAAATACATACTTATAATTCTCGACACGTAAGTAAACATTATTCAATGTCATCAAGTAGGGTTGGGAAGGTACGGGGTGTTACATTCTTCCCCCATTAGGAACATTCGTCCTCGAATGTTAACGATGTCGCTTCAATTACAACCAATGCATCTCTATATGAGCGTACATATACATAAACCCTTAAGGCTCATGGCTACTTAATTGGTCCACTTTGATTTCGTCGAAGAACTTTTCTTCACTTATGAACCTTCACACTTGACTTCATTAGTGAGATTTCACATGGCATGTAGTATAATACCACAACCATCCACTGTACCATTACGATATACTAAATTTTCTGACAGATAAACATATGCCATTGACTTAACTAATAACTTTGGTGCCCATCATATTCAAATTATAGTAGCCGATGGAATAGCATAAGATAAAGTAGAGCTCGTATCACTCAATATATATACATCAACATATGGTAATATACCTGTACCTTCATCAGGAGATGCCTCCTCATTTTGCCGGTCTACCAAAGCATAGGTACGATTTTGGGCTCCGCTGGAACTAGCTGCCCCTCTCACATCTCTACCACGACCAATAGACTGACCACCCCTACCCGGGGAAGGAACCGATGCTGATGATGCAAAGGTCGATCCTGCCGGTCGTGTCATAGCATTCACACCCCTTTGTGGGCATTCTCTCATCATATGCCCCACTGTGCCACACCAAAAACAAGTATTGGTACCCAGTCGACATTCACCTACATGGTACCTCCCGCACTGCTGACACGGAGGACGATAAAATCCTGTCGTCTGTGAACTTCGCACCCCACTACTCTGTCCAGATGGACCACCTCTAGACCCTCGGAATTGAGAGTGAGCACCAGCCGTGGAATAAGAAAATGAGGGTCTAGGCGGTAACATTCGAGATCCAGATGCTCCTGGGGACACCATAGACTGTCCCATAGGTCTCGCCCTTTTTGATGGCCCTCCCTCAGATTCCTGTGTTCTTTTTCTTTGCCTTTGGTCCTCCATTTTCTGTGCGAAGGCTTGAATTCTAGCAATATCCATGTCTTTATTCAAGGCCGCAATAGTACAATCCCGTACCAAATATGGCTCTAGTCTGTCCACGTACCGATGGACTCTATCTGTCATCGTCGCCACGACATTTGGCGCATATCTAGCCAAGGAATTAAATTACAAACTGTATTCTCGAACACTCATGTTCCCTTGGCGTAAATTCAGAAACTGATCTGCACGTGCCTCCCGAATTTCATAAGGGAGGTAATGATCAAGGAATGCTATTTTAAATTCTTCCCACACCGCTGGGGGTGCGTCGATACCCCTTGATCTTTTCCAGTCCTCATACCACAATATTGCTTCGCCCTTCAGTCTATAAGCCGCAAGTTCCACTGTTTCAACCCCAATCACGTGCATAACTTCTAGGGCTCTCTGGATTTGATCCACGAAGTCCTGTGGATCGGCTTCCAAATCTGACCCAGTGAATATAGGAGGGTCCAATTTTAAAAAATCCTGTGTACGCCGACTAGCTACTCTAGCCGCATCATCTTTATTTACCATCGGACCAGTTCGTCCCTGTGTTTGTGCGGCCACTAGCTGAGTCAACATATGTACTGCATTTCTTAGATCATGATCTGTGGCATTCATTGGTGGTTCCACAGGCACTTCCCTTCTTCTCGGCTCCTCTGGAGCTGAAGAAGTAGAAGAAGCTCGCGTTGCAAACTCAGTTTCAGCCCCACCTTGATCAACTTGTTCAGGTGGTGGTCTACTTGCTCCTTCACCAGCAATTCTATTTATCATCTTACTTTTACCTTTTCCTCTTCCTCTTCTAGTGTTCGGCATTTTGACTATACCAAGGAAAAATAATTACCAAGATCAGATACAATGCAACTGACAACATTGGCTCTATTGCACGATCTAGAATGAAGAAAAGAAACAACATCCTAAATGTCCCATAGTCTCCTACTTATAAATGTGGTGCACAACACATCGATAAGTAAGACTCTACTCAGACACGGCTTTGTAGACACCCGTAGAACGAACTGCTCTGATACCACTTTTGTCACGCCCCGAATCCCAACGAGGCGTAATTGGCACCCGAAGCCGACAAGGCCCGAGAGAACCAATCTTTGCTTCTATTCCTTTGTATGCATGTCATAGGAAACACTACTATCACATAGAAACATGAGAGGCTAAAATCGGAAAACTTAGAACATGTGACGTAAATACATATACATATGAGAAACTTGGCCGTTGAGGCCATCAAAACATAACTTCATGAGTCACCTTATACACATATACCCACGTACGTCTACAAAAGCCTCTAATAGATGCATTGACCAACATAAACCAAAAGTCGGGACAAGTCCCCGCTTTATACACAATGTACAATATCAAAACATATATACACTCTGACTCGGAGAAGCCCCGAACTAACTGGAGCTCACCAATGAACCGCAAACAGCTGGCAACCTACTGTGGCGGCCTACTAGTACCTGCGCCTGCAACAAGTAAGGTAAATTCCCCGAGAGGGGTCAGTACGAAGAATGTACTGTGTATGTAAGGCTCAAATGAAACTGTAAGATATGAAAATATGTCAAGAACTCAAGTTCAAATGCATAACCAATGTAAAGAAGTCACAGTGAAGATGAGTCACTTTTCTGTACTTTGGAAACCATGTATATTGCATTCTTTCTTTTTCTTGCCTTTACTTTACTTATATTCACATTCATTCATCTTCATTGCGCTACCCATGCTAGGCTGTTCTGTAGCCCCTGGGATGAGCTTAACTTATATGAACCCATGCTAGGTACTTTGACCCCTGGGATGTTATACTATGTGAACCCATGCTAGGCTTTCGTGTCGCCCCTGGGATGTCACGAGATAACCCATGCTAGGCTTATTGCCCCTGGGATGTATCAATGTTTCGGGATCGACCCATGCTAGGCTTATCGCCCCTGGGATGCCACCCGTATTATTGGGATCGACCCATGCTAGGTATTTAACCCCTGGGATGCCACCCATTAAACATTACTTCTTTGCATCATTACTCTTTCTTTATTACTTTTGAGAGATTGGTACCTTTACTTGTGGGAGATTGACACTTTGATAGTCAAACATCACTTTGGAACTTTGGAACATAACATTGTTGGAAACTTGAATCATTAACCAATGAGTGAAGGACATGTGAATAAACATCATGAGAAATATAACATTACTAGCACCATGATACTATTGGAACCATTGAACACTAATCCATGAACAAGAGACACAAGTATAGGTACTATTGAAATATTGGTACGTAACTTTATTTGAGCTTTCGGAACATTAACCATGATTATGGGACATGAGACTCCCAAATGATCCATGAGTAGAAAATATATGACAATGACTAGTGATAAACGGATATCGGATACCTTAGCACATTTCGGGATAGAACTAGTGACATGTCAATATGGACACTATTTGCCGCAGAAAGATACGGACAAAGTAACCTTACATACCTTGTAGTCTTAATACGAATACACAATCTTAGACACGTATACAATTGTCCTTGCTCCTTCTTTATGTATCACACTACAACACAAATACATAATGAAATTCACATTAACCATCAACTACTCTTCAAATGCATGTAACATTAATGAATCACATAGTTGCCCTTAAACATGTCATTTCCCCTTGATAAAACCATTGATAACATTACTATTCCAAAAATTCCTTAATATTCCCAACATTGACCAATACATGATAATTGATACATTTCACCACAATTCTTCTCCTTTACACTTTCTTAGCCATATCACATCACAAAGAAACCATCAAACCACCTTAATACATCTCATAGCACATATCGGCCAAAATCCCACAATATACACTTTATAGGAAAATAACATGTTTGGGACCATAATAACACCATACATGTTGTTATTTTATCCATACCATGCTTTTTCATCAAGACCACAAGTCATAATCCAAGTTACAATCCCATGGATTTCACATCTTTAACCAAAACACAAAACACCATATTCAACACTTCCAAGCATAACCAACATGATATACATAATCTCTCATGCTCATAATATGTTAAAGTACAATAATAGTCACTTACCCAAGCTTGGAAGATGATGATCTTGTCCAAAAATGCCTTAGGGTTTTTGGGAGTCAAAGGAGTGTTCTTGAAATATTTCTAGAAAAAGATAGAAAAAGCATGTGTGTTTTGCTTCAATAAAATCTGATTTTTGGGTCCCTTATATAGTGCTCAAGTCATCCTTAGCCATTTGGGAGCAATAATTTAATGGTCATGGCAAGAATGGGTCAAATGACCCATTTGGGCCAAGTCTTTTATTCCTTTTTGGGCCTACTTTTGGGCCCAATAACACATACCCATGTAACCCATTAATTTCCATGTATTATTCACCATATATCTCATGTTTACATAATTCCATAATGTCACGACAATCTTCTCTTAAAAGATTCTCATTCGTCCTTTCGATCGCAAAATAGGCATTCTAGTCGCCCTTGGTTTCATTGGACATTTTTGGATCACTATTCACATTTCATGCTTTGATCATGTAGGAGTATGTAGAAGTGTATTGAAGTGTTTGAAGCTTTAACAATGCTCAATTAACTCCAAAGAACCAAAAGAAACCATCGAGAAATCGTCGTAGAATTGCGTTACGAAACGACGCCGGAAAGGCATACTTATTGTGCCTTGTGCCACACCCCCTGAAACAGGGTAGTGGCGCAAGTTTTGGGCCTTCTCTGAATTTTTCTGCAGGCTGGTGGCTTGCGCCACACCCCTGAAACAGGGTAGTGGCGCAAGTTTCAGCATTTTGCTGAAATTTCCGGCCACTAATCCAACGTTTACGTATCGTCCAACCCCTTATCAACACACTACAAAATACTCACTTAGTGATCTTAACCATCAATTAGACATGACTTAAAGTCACCAAATGAGGTTAAAATGTGTGCGAGTTCTTACCCAAATGCTCCACGAAATCACAAAACACGTTCTATAAAAGGCTCGTCACATGTACAAGGCCAAATTTTAGTTTTTCTCATCTTCAACATTTCTAAATACATACTTATAATTCTCGACACGTAAGTAAACATTATTCAATGTCATCAAGTAGGGTTGGGAAGGTACGGGGTGTTACAACAATTTTCAATCATTAACTTGAGGCGTTATGGTCTACTTATTCTTTTCCTGGGAAATTTGAACTTATTAGGTGCAAATGATACTGAGAAATTAGTGACGATCCTTCATGACATCAGCTTGAACTTCAAGTATTCAACACTAGACAAAGCCACAGAGTCATTTGATGAGGCCAACAAGCTCGGGCAAGGTGGATTTGGCACAGTTTATAAAGTATGTTGTGCAATTCATATGTTTGAATTCGTCGATTGGCCATTACAGCAATGCAATGCTAGAAGTGTTGGCAATTAAATAGAGTTTGAGGCATGATTTGTTGCAGGGTGTTTTGGCAGATGGGAGAGAGATCGCCGTCAAAAGGCTGTTCTTCAACAACGCACACAGAGCTGCAGATTTTTATAACGAGGTTAACATAATCAGCAGCGTCGAGCACAAAAATTTGACAAGGTTATTAGGATGCAGCTGCTCAGGACCCGAAAGCCTTCTTGTATATGAGTTCCTGCCTAACCTGAGTCTTGATCGCTTCATCTTTGGTAAGTAACTGGACTTTGCAACAATAACAGCTACGCCTCAGTCCAAACAAACAAGTTAAGACTAAATGGTGTGTTTTCATAATATTGATTGTAACCTTAAAATATGACAGACCCTATCAAAGGTAAAACTCTAAACTGGGAGAAAAGATTTGAGATAATTATAGGAACTGCAGAAGGATTGATATACCTTCACGAGAACACAAAGGCTCGAATAATTCACAGAGACATTAAAGCAAGCAATATCCTGTTGGACTCGAGGTTCCGTGCAAAGATTGCTGATTTTGGGTTGGTGAGGTCATTTCAAGAAGACAAGAGTCACATAAGCACTGCCATTGCTGGCACATTGTTAGTATAATTTCTTCGTCTCATCTTCTAATTGTTAGCGTAAAAGTACACAAAAACAAAGACTAATATGGTTTAATAATGGATTGTTTACCCTTTTTTATGCAGAGGATATATGGCTCCAGAATACTTAGCACATGGTCAATTAACAGAAAAGGCAGACGTTTACAGCTTTGGAGTTCTTCTACTAGAGATTGTTACTGGAAGACAAAATAACCAGAGAAAAAACACTGACTATACAGTCAGCTTAGTTTCCACTGTAATTTCTGATCAATCACTTCTCTCTGAACCAAATTTTGAAATTTTTTTTTGTTCATTGATCTTATCTTTATTGGATGAAATTAACAGGTGTGGGAGCACTTTAAACGTGGGATACTGGAGGAAATATTCGATCCAAATTTCATGTTGCACAACTATCACACTATCAATGTGAAAAATGAGGTTGCGAGAGTCTTACATGTCGGACTTTTGTGCACTCAAGAGATTCCAACATTACGGCCATCCATGTCTAAGGCATTACAGATGTTTGTCATGAAAGAAGAAGAGTTGCCTCCACCAACTAATCCGCCCTTCTTGGATGAGAAAACCATGGAACTTCATGACCCTTGGGAGAAGTACTCACTTAAACAAGGCGATTCTGCTACGATTGCCAACCTATCTCACAGTTCTTTTTACCCCAGATGATGGCATCCCAGTGCCCTGAAACTGAAGTATAAATTATAGGCATAATATATAGATAAACACTTTAAATTGGCCTCAACTAAAAACTAAACACTTCAACTTTGAGTATGCACATCTAGATACCTCAACTTGTCTCCGCTGTGTCAGTTGAACATTCCAACTTACAAAATGATCATCTGGACACCCTAAATTTTTTTGTGTCACGTCAGTGTCGGGTGTCCACAAGACACACCGGAGATGAATTTGAGTATCTAAGTTACCAGATGAGACCAAGTTGAGAAGTCAAGATGTGCACTCTCAAAGTTAGAGTGCTTATTATTCAGCTGAAGCAAGTTTGAGTTTTTGTTTATGTATTTTGCCTAGATTATAAGCATTATTTCGCCTCATCTTCTTGAAGTAGACTTCATCATGATCGAGCTATTAGATGCAACAACTATGTTTCAGTCCCAAACAAGTCTAGATCAACTATATGAATCATCACTATTTCATTTAAGCTCAACTCATGACTGAACAATTAGTTGCTTTAATAGTTTTGTTCCTAGCTAGAGATATTTGAATCAATACACAATGTTTTTCCAAGGCTAGTAGAAAATATAAGATGTTAGTTCAAACACATGGTGGTGATTTTTTAGAGTCTAAGGCTACAATTTTGATGTTTGTGTAAATACTTGTGTAGTTGTATTCCTAAGAACTTTTATATTGGAGAACCTTGCATAAGTTGAAGCTTAAGATGATGAGTTGGTACACTGCTGGTGACAGCTAATGGAAAATACTCTGTGTCTACATGCTATTGGGCTCTTATAGGGACTCATCCTAAGCAGGGTAGAGCTGAACTAATATAGTGTAGTGTTGTTCATCCTTTGGTTAGCTGCGAAAGAGAGACTACTTACAAAATGCAGGTTGCAGAGAATAGGACTAATGTAGGAAAATTTGATGTGTGAGATGTGTCATGGAAGGACCTGGAGAATGGAACTCACTTTTTTTATGGCTGTGGTTGGATCAAAGATGGTTAGGCATTCATTTGCCACTTCAAAATGTGCAGGATATGTTGCAGTTGATCAAGCAAAAACAATGGCATCAGTTTAAAAAGGAGGTGGTGGCAGCAGCTTATGGTGCACTGATCTATCAAGTGTGGATGGCCCGGAATTACAAGATCTTCAAAGGAATACATGTAAATATTAGTTTTGCTATACAACAGGTCCAATATGTAATCAAAGAGAGACCAGAGATGTTTAGGGAGACAAGGAGAGGTAGACAGTGTAGTTCATTATTTGCTTTGTTTTGTACTTAGTTTTTCTTGAGGTCTGTTATTTTGGCAATTGTGATGTCAAGATAATGGATTCTCTATAGGTGTAATTGCTTTATTTTTATCTTTATATTTTATTTTGTTTTAAAAAAATTAAAAAAGACAAAATAAGGAAAATAACAACAAGAATAAAAGCTAAATAATAAAGACAAAGTAAATTAGGTAGAATATGGCTGTATCAATGTTGTGGTAGGGTATGTGGGTAATATTTTAGTGCCAAATAGGTTTTTAGTGTGTAATTAGTTCTAGGTGGGCCAAACACACATAATTATAAAAAGACACTTGCTGACTTCCAAGTCTTTCTTTTGAAAAAAATCACACATAATCCTTCCCACAAATTCTTCCACAAGTCTTTCCTCTTGTTTACACAAAGAAGAAACAATAAATATTGCGGCAGAGTGATAAGTATTCCTTTACTCTTAATTAATAGTCTCGAGTTTGAGCCTTGTTGGGTAAGTACAACATTTTCCCACACGAGTTCTTTCTTAGGAAACATTTTCTTTACCTCCAATATGAAACTTTCCCACACGAGTTCAAATTCATCCACAAGTCTTTCCAAAACGGAACACGACCTGAACTATCACGAGTTATTTCATATTTCCACCTGAACTATTACTATTAATACACACCTAGTTGAGTAGATGTTGATAGTTCAAGTCGGAGAAGGGAACTATTAATAGTTGGCATAATGAGCTTCGAGGTGTGTTTTACGTGTATAGTGGTAGTTCAAGAGGGAACAATTGATAGTTAGAGTGTGAAAGTGCGAAAAAAGTGATAGTTCAGGTGTCGTTTTTTCTTTATTTTTTTGTTCTGCTTTAAGTTGTTAACTCAAGATAAAAAAATATAAGATAACTAAAATTTAAAAATGTTTTTGCAAATTCTCTCTTTTTTTTTTTTTTTTTGAAAATGAAATAAAACTTATATACCTTGAAAATGCGACTCTTATTTGTGATTTTCGTTTTGCATAAATAAAACTTACTATAAATAAAAGTAGAAATTATTAAGATTATACTTAAAAGGAAAATTTAGACACTAAAATAGAATAAAATCTGTGGAGGGTCAAAAATCACATGTCTACCGCAGTTAAAGCGGATGGAATAGTGGAGAGATGTCATCTTTTCGGAAATTCTCTAATGAATAATATTCCAATGATATTAAAACTATGTTAAAGCAGATGGAATAATATTCTTCAATTAATCCTCTCACATTGTTTTCTATGTTGTACAGTTCATTTGGCAAAATGGAGATACCAGTCTCTTTGTTATTGTGTTGATCCTACTTCTACCAGATATATCAGTGTGTGAACCAAGATCTCAGACAGTTCAGATCATATGCGGAAATCAACGCGAGCATAATACGACTACTTTCGTCCCAAATTTTGTTGCTACAATGGAAACTATAAGTCAACAAATGAGAACTAGAGGATATGGAATAGCAGTTACTGGCACTGGACCGGACGCTAACTATGGACTTGCCCAATGATATGGTGATCTTTCTTTACTCGACTGCGACCTTTGCTACACTGAAGTGCGAACCATTCTGCCCCAGTGCTTCCCTTTTAACAGAGGGAGAATTTATCTAGATGGCTGCTTTATGCGAATGGGGAATTACATGTTCTTTGATCAGTATTTAGGTCCAGAGGACAGCCATGTATGCAGAAACAGGATGACAAAGGGCACATTGTTCCAACAGAACTCTACGTGAGCCATTCAGCAAGCAGTTGCCAATGTCAGTGCCCGGGCCTTCCAATGAGACAGCTTATGTTCTCGCTGATTGCTGGAAGACGCTGAGCACAGACTCCTGCACAGCATGTTTGCAAAATGCATCTGCCTCTATGTTGGGATGCTTGCCTTGGTCAGAAGGTAGAGCTCTGTACACTGGATGCTTCATGAGGTATTCTGACATGAATTTTCTCAACAATAATTCTACCGGTAGAGGCTTGTCATCAAGGGGTACTTTTAGTCCTGGTTTGCCTGTTATTATCAACTCAACATGTAATTTAGCTGATAAATGGTCTTTTTTTTAACTGTTATATCACCAAATTGCAGGAAAAGCTGTAGTCATTGTCATTGTTGTTAGTTCAGTTGTCCTTTTGGGAGTAGGTGCTTTCATTGATATTAGTGTCTGGAAGAACAAACAAATCCAGAAGAAGAGAAAAGTTAAATCCTTTGAGTTGATTTCTCATACGGTCTCTCAACTAAAGATAATTATCTGAGAAAGTTACTTTTCTTAAACATGGCATTTAGGTAATGACTTAATGTTGCAAAATGGTGACTTTGTTAGATAATTTCCATTAATTAAGTGAACGTTCAGGAAATCAACTCGTAAATTCTTTTGTGCCAAAATTAGTGATAGAATTCATTAGGATATCAAATGATGAACATATAGTTGGCTTTTTATGCTAAACTTGGTTCAGAAGAAAACATAAAATACCAATTCTTTTAGCTGACGATTAGAGTGCGATCCTCTACACATAACTGTTCTTAAAACAATTTTAAAGAATTACTCGAGGCATTATGATCATCCACTCATGCTTTTCTTGAAAATTTTGAGATTGTCAGGTTCAAATCCTTCATGACAACATCTTGAACTTCAAGTACTCGACACTTGACAAAGCCACAGGGTCATTTGATGAGGCCAACAAGCTCGGGCAAGGTGGATTTGGCATAGTTTATAAGGTGATTTGCTGCCGGGTGTTTTGGCAGATGGGAGAGAAATTGCTGTCAAACGGCTGTTCTCCAACAACAAACACAGAGCTGCAGATTTTTATGACGACGTAATCAGTAGCGTCGAGCACAAGAATTTGGTACGGTTATTGGGATGCAACTGCTCTGGACCGGAAAGCCTTCTTGTATACGAGTTCCCCCCTAACAACAGTCTTGATCGCTTCATCTTCGGTAAGTAACCGAATTTTCTTTATAATAATAGTTTGTTTGGCCAAACTTCTGGGATTCCAAAGGTGCTTATTTTAGAGAGTTGAGGTGTATAGCCAAGCTTTTAGGCCAAAAAAGTAGTTATTCTCCAGAATCGCGGTTGGAACATTTTGGCCAAGAACAAAATAAAAATAATCAATAGAGATAAGTAAAAGCAAGTGAGGCTAGTTCTTACTTCAGAAGTACTTTTCGAAATAAGCAGATTTTGTAATTTTCGTCAAATAGGATATAAATGGAGTGTTTTCACATTAGCACACTAGAATAACTTTTGTCATATATTGATTGTAATCTTAAAAATTGACAGACCCTACCAAAGGTAAAGCTCTAAATTGGGAGAAAAGATTTAAGATAATTATAGGGATTGCAGAAGGTCTGCTATACCTTCACGAGAACACAAAGACACGATTAATTCATAGAGACATAAAAGCAAGCAACATCCTGTTGGACTTGAGGCTCCGTGCAAAGATTGTTGATTTTGGGTTGGCCAGGTCATTCCAAGAAGACAAGAGTCACATAAGCACTGCCGTTGCTGGCACATTGTTAGTATTTCCTTCTCTCATCTTCTAGTTTTTCGTGTAAAAGTACAGTACGAAAACTCAAAGACTAATATGGTCCAAAAATGAATTGTTTACCCTTTTTATTCAGAGGATATATGGCTCCAGAATACTTAGCACATGGTCAATTAACAGAAAAAGCAGATGCTTACAGCTTTGGAGTTCTTCTACTAGAGATTGTTACTGGAAGACAAAATAACAAGAGAAATAACGATGAATATACAGTCAGCTTAGTTTCCATTGTAATTTCTGATCAATCACTTCTCTCTTGAACAAATTTTCAATCTTGAAGAACTTATTGCATATTGTTCTTAACTCTTATATTGGATGAAATTAATAGGCGTGGGAGCACTTTCAACTTGGGATAGTGGAGGAACTGTTCGATCTGAATCTCATGTTGAATAACTACCACACCATCAATGTAAAAAAGGAGGTTGCGCGAGTTTTACATGTCGGACTTTTGTGCACTCAAACGATTTCAATATTATGGCCATCCATGTCTAAGGCATTACAGATGTTTGTCAAGAAAGAAGAAGAGTTGCCAGCACCAACTAATCCGCCATTCATGGATGAGAAAACCATGGAATTACATGACCCTCAGGAGAAATACTTGCTTAAACAAGGAGCTTCTGCTACAATTGCCAACCTATCTCACAGTTCTTTTTACCCCAGATGATGATATCCCGGTGCCCTAGAACTGAAGTATAAATAATAGGCATAATGTATCAATAAACACTTTAAATTGGCCTCTGGTAGCTAAACACTCCAACTTTGAGTTTGCACATCCAGATACCTTAACTCGCCTCCATTGTGTCAGTAAACTCTCCAAATTACAAATTGATCATCTGGACACATCCAAAATTTTCGAGTCATGTTATCATGGGGGTGTCCATGAAACACTGTGGGTACGATTTAAGAGTGCTTAGTTGCAAGTTGAGATGTCTAGATCTGCACCCTCAAAGTTGGAGTGCTTACTTGCCAACTGAGGTAAAGTTTGAGTGTCTGTTTGTTATTATGCCTAGATTGTAGACATCATTTCGCCTCATGTTCTTAAATTAGACTTCATCATGATCGAGCTATTAGCTACAACAACAACGTCTCAGTCCCAAACAAGTGGGGATCAGCTATATGAATCATTTACATTTAAGCTTAACACTATTTTCTAATATCTCCAGTTGACAAGTAAGCACTCCAACTTTGAGGGAATATGTAGTTTGGTCTCATGATTGAGCAGCTAGTTGCTTTAATAGTTTATTCCTAGCTAGAGATGTTTCAATCAATACACAATCTTTTTCCAATTCTAGTAGAAAATATAAGATCCTAGTTCATACACATGGAGGTGACTTTATAGAATCTATAGGCTACAATTTTGATGTGTGTGTAAAACTATAAATACTTGTATGGAAAGAAATTGGCAACCAATACACAATGTTTTTTCCAATGCTAATAGTAAATAACTCATGTTGGCAGATACTCCCTTCGTTCCTTTTTACTTGTCACATTTGGAGTTGGCACGACCCATTAAGAAAACAATGACTGACATGACTATTTTACTACACTACCCCTATTAATTGATGTTTACTATTAAGTATTGGAAAATGATTTGGAGAATAAGTAATTAATTCTAAGGGTAAAACATGAAAAAAAATAATTGTCTTTTCTTGATATGTTAAAAATGACAAGTAAATATGAAAATTTATTTTTGAAATAAAGGACAAGTAAAAATGGATAGAGGAGGGAGTAGCAAGCAACTTCTTGAAAAGTCTTGCGACAATTTTCTAGAGAGGATTGCATGTAGTTTAGCTTCCTGAAAAGCCTTGTAATGACTTTATAAAGAAGTGTTGCAATCAAGTAAGCAACTTGCAAGTAACTCTCATTCAGATATCTTTCTAGAGACAACAACAGCATACACAGTGTATTCCCACAAAGTGGGGTCTGGAGATATCTTTCTAGAAAGTTGCATAAAGTTTCCTAAAAAGTTTTGCAGTTTCTTTTCTTCTCTAAATAGAAAGTTAAATCAATTCCTAATAAGGGCGTATGAGAAGACTTTATAATCACGCATATAACACCTTTTTTGTGTGCATGTTTGTTTGTCTATGGGTTTGTTTAGTAGAGTTTCTATTCTAAGCCAATACGAGTCAGGAAAAGGAACGTGCTAGAATCATGATAATCGAGGGGAGCCC
Organism: Capsicum rhomboideum; assembly: GCA_031232105.1. NCBI lineage: Eukaryota > Viridiplantae > Streptophyta > Magnoliopsida > Solanales > Solanaceae > Capsicum > Capsicum rhomboideum. The sequence continues at coordinate 1,920,203 of CP124719.1, read as the reverse complement.
AACACCTTCCCATCGGTCAATAGATTCCTTAATCGGAATCTCTGTCGATGATCAGTCATTTGGAGTCACACTTAATATAGAAAGGAATATCTATTTTGAAGAGGTAACTTGGCACATTAAAACTCAATGTCAAGTGCCGACTCTTTGTTTACATAAATTCACTTTTGATACAATTTTTGTCACTTTCAATCTTGTAAACCTTTTTAATCTAACAAATATAAAAATCTTTTGAGAAAAAAGGGGTGTGACAACCGTAAATCGTTGTCATCGTTGTTGTCCACCACTATCAATTATCTTTACCCACAATCACTATCCACGGCCACAACTACCGTCTGCCTCAATCACCACAGTTAGCCGTCATCCTTTGTCATCATCACCAAATAGCATTACCACAAGAATCATCAATCGTTATGAACAATCACCACCATTAACCACTTATATATCGCCAATCACTTCTATTAGTTACCATCCGCCACAATCATCAGTAGCCACCACCAACTACCACCATCAACTCCACTGTTAACCATCTGTCAGCCACCACCATGACTAGCTACTATCAACCACCACCACTCCCCCTCAATTGTCCTATGTTGATTCTAAGACATAATTATTGCATCTAAGTGAAAACAGAAAGGAGAAAAGAACACTCACAAAGTACTTCTGTGGTCTGAATTTGCCGGAAAAAGAGATCACCGGTGCAAATTGATCAGCTGCTGTCAAAGTTGTAGAAACAGACTGATGAGGCTGAGAGAAAATGAAGGAATAAAAAAGAAGGGAAATTTTTCATTGATGTGTCATTTTGTGTGAGAAGTCTTTTTCTCCAACTTTTTTTTTTTTTTCCAACCCGGTGTCCGATATCCGTATTGAAGCCCACCTAAATTTGAACTCGTGTAGGGAAGTTTCATATTGGGGACAAAGCATAACAAAGACTATTTTTTACTCAACATGACGCGAACCCAGAACTTCTGATAAAGAATGAACGAATACTTACCACTCCAGTGTAACTTTTTGTTGATTTCTTTGTGAGAGGAGTCAACAAAAGAGATCGCCGGTGCAAACTGATCAGCTGCTGTCAAAGAATAATTCTCTTGTTTTATTGAGCTTTCTCCTCATCAATATTGCAGTTAAAACTAAGAATAATTCGTTTTGACTCTCGAAATGAAAACCATGACAGAAATTGGGACGATGGGAGTAATAATTATGTAACTTCTAAAAAGTTGAGAATTCATTTATGATGGGTACACATGCAAAGGGCACACCGCAAGACTAGTTCTTACTAAAGACAACTCAAAGGGTACTTACCACCCACCGTAGCCTTTGGTAGTAATTTTTTTAAGGGAAAAGGGTCAGAAATACCTCTTAAGTATTGAAATTGGTTCAAAAATATCCTCCGTTAACCTATTGGGCCAAAAATACCCTTCTACCCACCTTTATGGCTCAAAAATACCCTTCCATCCACCTTTATGGCTCAAATATACCCTTATAACTAACGGTCCTTTTTTAAACCATAATTAAAAAAACGGAAAAGGGCCAAAAATACCCTTCAAGTATTGAAATTGGTTCAAAAATACCCCCCGTTTAACTATTGGGCCAAAAATACCCCTCCATCCACCTTATGGCTCAAATATACCTTTACAACTAACAACCCTTTTTTAAACCATAATTAAAAAAAATATTTATTACGTGTCAGCTTTTTATTGGTTGCAAATTAAATTAATTAAAATGTTATTATCTTATAACCAAATCTGGACCCAACTAAAACTACCCGACAAAACCCGTCCCAACCAATTAAATAACGGTGACCCATAGTTTTTTGGTTTATATCAGTTACACCATACCTCAAAGGTGAATAATTTTCTACTTTCTGTGTCTGCCTGCAAATACGTTAGAGATAGGGGTGGGCATAAAAATCGGAGAACCAAAAAACCGTACCGAACCGAATTAGTTCGGTTCTTCGGTTTAGATTCTTCGGTTCGGTTTTTGTTTTTATTTCGGTAGTTCGGTGCTTCGGTTCGGAGTTTGGTTTAGGGGTAACGGTTCTTCGGTGCACACTTTTACAAAACCGAAAACCGAAGAACTGAACCGAACCGAAATTTGATAAAATCGAACCGAAGAACCGAATGCCCACCCCTAGTTAGGGAGGTAAAACTATGTCTCATTGGCAACAACCTACTTACTTGCAAGTCTCATTCGCAGTGAGAAGAAAAATGAGTTTAGAACACGAAATAGTTTTCAAGAACCCTAAAAATTGAAGAAGAAGAAGACCCAGCTTTCAACAGACGTAAAATATGAATGAAATTAGGTTTAGAAGAAATGGATTTGCCTCTTTATTTAATTGGTTGGGGGCGGTTTTGTCTGGTTTGGGTCGGGTAGTTTTAGTTGGGTCTGGGTTTGATTATAAAATAATAACATTTTAATTAATTTAATTTGCAACCAATAGAAAACTGACACGTAATAAATAATTTTTTTAATTATGGTTTAAAAAAGGACCGTTAGTTATAAGGGTATATTTGAGCCATAAGGTGGATGGAAGGGTATTTTTGAGCCATAAAGGTGGGTAGAAGGGTATTTTTGGCCCAATAGGTTAACGGAGGGTATTTTTGAACCAATTTCAAAACTTAAGGGGTATTTCTGACCCTTTTCCGTTTTTTTAATTAATCCGCCTTGAGGTGATAGGGGTTTGAGTTAGAAGAGGACATGAGATCTCTTGTCCTCTTACAATTTGAATAGAATAAAACGGCTTGCTCTATCAAATTATAATCAGGTTTATGAATCATCCTATAGAGATTAGTTTAGCTCTAAGTTACAACCATTTTTGTTCTAATACTATTTGAGAAATTCAAATTATAAGGCCAGAAAGATTAAAATGCTTAGTGGAACTATCATTGTACAAAAGTTCTTCGGAATCACCAGAATACAAGTATTAATACACACATCAAAATTGTAGCCTTAGATTCTACAAAAATCACCACCATATTTCTACTAGCCTTGGAAAAACATTGTGTATTGATCCAAACATCAAGAAAATTATTAAAGCAGCTAACTGCCCGATCATGAGTTGAGCTTAAATGAATAGTGATGATTCATATAGTTGATCCCAACTTGTTTGGGACTGAGACGTTGTTGTTGTAGCTAACAATCTCGATCATGACGAAGTGTACTTCAAGAAAAAGAGGCGAAATGATGCTTATAATTGACACTTCAGGTTCAGCGCACTTGAATATAATCATCTGGGGTAAAAAGAACTGTGAGATAAGCTGGCAATCGAAGCAGAATCGCCTTCTTTGAGTGAGTACTTCTCCTGAGGGTCGTGAAGTTCCATGGTTTTCTCATCCACGAATGGCGGATTAGTTGGTGGAGGCAACTCTTCTTCTTTCTTGACAAACATCTGTAATGCCTTAGACATGGATGGTCGTAACGTTGGGATCTCTTGAGTGCATAAAAGTCCGACATGTAAGACTCTCGCGACCTCATTTTTCACATTGATAGTGTGATAGTTATGCAACATGAAATTTGGATCGAATAGTTCCTCCACTGCCCCGCGTTGAAAGTGCTCCCACACCTGTTAATTTCATCCAATGAAGTTGTGATTCAATGTACAAAAATGTTTTTCAAGATTGAAAATTTGTTCAAGAGAGAAGTGATTGATCAGAAATTACAATGGAAACTAAGCTGACTGTATATTCGTCGTTATTTCTTTTGTTATTTTGTCTTCCAGTAACAATCTCTAGTAGAAGAACTCCAAAGCTGTAAACGTCTGCCTTTTCTGTTAATTGACCATGTGCTAAGTATTCTGGAGCCATATATCCTCTGCATAAAAAGGGTAAATAATCCATTATTGGTCCATATTAGTCTTTGCATTTTTTTGTATGCTTTTATGCTAAAAAATAGAAGATGAGACAAAGAAATACTAACAATGTGCCAGCGATTACAGTGCTTATGTGACTTTTGTTTTCTTGGAATGACCTGGCCAACCCAAAGTCAGCAATCTTTGCACGGAGCCTCGAGTCCAACAGGATGTTGCTTGCTTTTATGTCTCTGTGAATTATTCGTTTCTTTGTGTTCTCGTGAAGGTATACCAACCCTTCTGCTATCCCTATAATTATCTCAAATCTTTTCTCCCAATTTAGAGCTTTACCTTTGATAGGGTCTGTCAAATTGTAAGGTTAGAATCAATACTATGTCAAACGCACCATCTAGTCTTAATGCAAAGTCGCTTACTTATATTTAACTTATTTTTCACTTTCATATAGCCGACCCCTAAATTGTTTGAGGCATAGTTATTGTTGTTGCAAAGTCTGGTTACTTACCAAAGATGAAGCGGTCAAGACTCTGGTTAGGGAGTAACTCGTATACAAGAAGGCTTTCCGGTCCTGAGCAGCTGCATCCCAATAACCTTGTCAAATTTTTGTGCTCGACGCTACTGATTATGTTAGCCTCGTTGTAAAAATCTGCAGCTCTGTGTTTATTGTTGAAGAACAGCCTTTTGACGGCGATCTCTCTCCCATCTGCCAAAACACCCTGCAACACTTGATTTAATTGCCAGCATTTCTAGTACTGCATTGCTGTTATGGACAATCGACGAATTCCAACATATGCATTGCACTGCATTCAGCCATTACATACCTTATAAACTGTGCCAAATCCACCTTGCCCGAGCTTGTTGGCCTCATCAAATGACCCCGTGGCTTTGTCAAGTGTCGAATACTTGAAGTTCAAACTGATGTCATGAAGGATCTTCACTAATTTCTCAGCATCATTTTCACCTAATAAGTTCATATTTTCTCAGGAAAAGCACGAGTAGGCCATAATGCCTCAAGTTAAATCTTGAAAATTGTCTTCGGTACAGTTGTGTGCATATCGCAAGATGTATGCTCATCCGAACCATTTTTTGCTATTTTATGGTTTTGCTGAACTAGTTTTCGCAGAAAGATAAAATATGTGTTCATCAATGATATCCTAAATGGATTTGGCACAAAAGGATTTACCTTTTCTCTTCTTCTGGATTTGTTTGTTCTTCCAGACAGCAATACCAATGAAAGCACCCACAACCAAAACGACAACGGAACTAACAACAACAATGACAATGACTACAATTTTTCCTGCAATATGGTGATTTGAAAGTACAAAAGAAGATCATTTATCAACAAAATTCCGTGTTCAATCGACAAATAACAGGCAAACCAGGACGAAATTAAGAGTGAAGATTACCTCTTGATGCCGAGCCACTATTAGCAGAAATAGCATTGAGAAAATTTGTATCGGAATACCTCATGAAGCATCCAGTGTAAGGGGCTCTACCTTCTGACCAAGGCAAGCATCCCAACATGGATGCAGATGCATTTTGCAAACACGCTGCGCAGGAGTTTGCAGTCAGCGTCTTCCAGCAATCAGCGAGAACATAAGCTGTCACGGTGGTAGATCCAGGCACTGAGACTTGAGCACGTGCGTATCCATTATTACTCGGTGCATTTGCAACTGCTTGCTGAACGGCTTGCCTAGCATTCTGTTGGAACAACTTACCCTTTGTCGTCCTGTTTCCGCATACAGGCCTGTCCGCTGGACCTAAATACTGGGTATAGAACTTGTTACTGTCCACTCGCATAAAGCATCCATCAAGATAAATTTTCGCTTTACATGCAGGGTAGCACTGGGGCAGGATGGTTCGTGCTGCCGAGTAGCATAAGGCACAGTCCAGTAAAGAAAGATCACCATAGTTCCCATTTGCTGACTTATAGTTTCCATTGTGGGAACAAAATTTGAACAGTAATTTGTCGTTCCGTTTTCACATACGAGCTGGACAATCTGTGATCTTGGTTCAGCCAAGGATGTATCTGGTAGAAGTAGGATCAACACAATGACAAAGTGACTACATAAAATTGAAGGGGTTGCTCTTTCCATTTTTGCAAAATGAGCTGTACAACATAGAAAACAGTGTGAGAGGACTAATTGAAGTACTATTAGTATGAGAAAAATAAGAAAGATCACATGAAGAAAGAGGTTTAAATCTAAATTATTTAGATCACAATTATTAAATACAGTACAAAACAACTATTTTCTCATTTTAATTATTAGGTTTGCAATTAAATATTTATACATATTTTGTTATAGAATGGAGTTCGAAACAGGGAATTTAATAATCCGGCTTCAATACAACAATCTTTTTCCTTAAGAAATTTAGGCCTCCCAATTAATTGCTGGGATGATGGCAGAATTCTTCAAGGCTTTACTATCCTATGAAGTTGCCACAAGAAAAAAATCGAGTTTTGTTATAAGTAAATAGAGAAGAACAGAAGAAAATAGTTTGTTTTGGACTGTAATAATGCGGACATCGTCATCATTGTTGTCCACCACAGTCACCATCCCTAACCACTACTACCACTCCCCTCAATCACCATAGTCAGCTGTCATCCAACATTACCCATCATTTACGATCATCACTACGAACTAGCATTACTACAATAACCACCAATCATTACGAATAATCACCACCATCAACCACCGGTATATATCGCAAATCTCCACTATTAGCTATTTTTACCATCCATCAAAATTATCAGTAGCCACCACCATCAACCGCCATTGTTGACCACTCTACCAACCACCACCATCACTAGCTACTACCCACCATCACCACAAGAGGTGACAAAATTAGCCCATGAAATCGTAATCCACTTAAGTTTGGGCTGATTATGTTAAGAATTCATCACCAACTTAATTAATATCCAAGACACTTCAAGAAGAATCTAGAATATTCAAGAGTTGTAGAGAATAAAATAAAGATCTCTAGAATGAGTGTTCTAGAGAGAAAGGTCTAGAAATATTCTAGAAAAGGTAGTTCTAGAATTGAGTAGTTGATGGAAGATTCTAGAATATAGTAGGAAATACCCTTAGCTAGATTCTTCCATAACCACCTATAAATAGAGGTGGTTCATTTGAGACGTAATTAGGCTCAAGTTAAAGAGTGAATGCTTAAGAGTGTGTACTCAAATAAGAGTGCTCAAGTAAAGAGTGTTGTTGAAGCAAGCAACAAGTGAGGAATAAGAGAGAGCAACAAAAAAAAAAAGTTGCTAGGAGTGTGATTGTAAGACCGAAGCAGGTCTTTACTTTGGAACAATAAAATTAAAGTTGTGATAAATCGATTGTGTCCACCATCAAATTTTCAACAAGTGGTATCAGAGAATGGTGGATAAAGAGCGAGATAGCATCTCGAAGATCCTACAAGCTATTGTCGGAGGTTACAAATCACGAGGCAGTGATCAATGACAGATTTTGCAAGCGCTCTCAACAACGTTGAGAAGCTCAACGCAAGCAACTACGGATCATGGAGCACGAGAATGCAATATTACTTTCTCGGTCAGGAACTATGGGATATTGTTGGTGGCTCAGATACTACACCACCAACTGATGCTGAAGCAGCAAAAAGGTGGAAGGTTAAAGCTGGAAAGACCATGTATGCTCTCACTGTAACAATCGAAGATGAGTTCCTACAACGGATTAAGAACTCCAAGACTCCTAAAGAAACTTGGGATACGCTGGCAATAATTTTTATGAAGAGGAATGATGCGAGATTACAAAAGCTTGAAAATGAGCTTTTGTTTATCTCACAGCGGAATATGACGATCAGTCAATACTTTTCAAAGGTAAAATCTTTATCTGATGAAATATCAAAATTAGATCCAGAGAATGCTATCACAGAGACAAGGATGAGGAGAATCATTGTTCATGGTCTAAGGCCGGAGTACAAAGGCATAATCACAGCCACGCGGGGGTGGGCCACAGAACCAACTTTATCTGAGTTGGAAAATCTATTAGCGAATGAAGAAGAATTGGAGAAGCCATTTTCAAGACTCTCTATAAAAGATGCAGATACGGCGCTCTTCAGCAAAAGGCAAGACTATCAAAAAAGAGGCGAGGAGAAAAGTTCACGGCCAGGAGGAGACCAGAAGAATCTACTTCAAAGATTTCAACGACATAATAAGCAAGCAAACCAAGGTTTCCACAAACGGAAAATGGAGAAATGCTATAATTGTGGAAAGAAAGGACACTATGCAAGAGACTGCTGGTACAGGAAAAGATGAAGGTAACGTCACTACTTTTACCCAAAACGAGATAGATGAAGAAGAAGCCTGGGATTTTGAAACTTTTTACGCAATTGAAGAAAGCAATCAACATGAAGATCTTGTCATCTCTCACTCTAACGAAGAACAGGAGCTTGCACTTGCAACTGTAAGTGAGAAACAAGTCGATTACGAACATGATTGGATCATTGATTCGGGATGCTCCAATCACATGACTGGCGATAAGAAAAAGCTTATCAACATAAGCGAATACAAAGGCAATCGAGTAGTGATACCTGCAAATAATTCAAAAATGCCAATAACTCATATTGGGAAGACGGTGTTCGTGCCTCATCACAGCTCAAGACAAGTGGAACTTCAGAATGTCTACCATGTTCCAGGTATGAAGAAGAACTTACTATCTGTGTCGCAACTAACAAATTCTGGATATTATGTCTTGTTCGGGCCAGATGACGTAAAAGTATATCGAAACTTAAAAATTACAAACTCGCCAATCATGGAGGGAAGAAGATTAGAGTCAATTTATGTCTTGCCAGTCGAAACAACTCATCCGGTATTTGATAAAGTACCAACATGGTGGTACAAAGAAGTCACCCTACCAAATTCAAGAGAATTGGAGCAAGAGCTACAACAAAAACTTGAAGAAGAAGAACAACTAAGTAAGGCAAAAATAGAACAAGAGGTATGTGAAAAACATAAATCTCATACAAAAGAAATTTCTTCAAAAGTAGAAAATAAGAGTCAACGACTAATTGAAATACATAAAGCCTCAGAAGAAGTGCAAGAAGTTCTGCAACCTCAACTAAGAAGGAAGACACGATCAAAGCGTCCAAACACCAAGTATATAGATGCAACATTAGCAGAGGTAGTCAAGATCAAAGAGATTACTGCGATTGAAGAAGCTTCAAGGAGTAGTGATCGGAGAAAGTAGAAGGAGGAAGAGATTCACAGAGTGCCTAGACATCAGGATGATTCCAAAGCTCGGGGAATCGCTCGAAGTGAAGGCAGAGAACAAATTAAGTTGGTGTTGAGGGGGAGTGTTAAGAATTCATCACCAACTTAATTTATATCCAAGACACTTCAAGAAGAATCTAGAATATTCAAGAGTTGTAGAGAATAAAATAAAGATCTCTAGAATGAGTGTTCTAGAGAGAAAGGTCTAGAAATATTCTAGAAAAGGTAGTTCTAGAATTGAGTAGTTAACGGAAGATTCTAGAATATAGTAGGAAATACCCTTAGCTAGATTCTTCCATAGCCACCTATAAATAGAGGTGGTTCATTTGAGACGTAAGTAGGCTCAAGTTAAAGAGTGAATGCTTAAGTAGCAAGAGTGTGTGCTCAAGTAAAGAGTGTTGCTGAAGCAAGCAACAAGTGAGGAATAAGAGAGAGCAACAAAAAAAAAAAAGCTGCTAGGAGTCTGATTGTAAGACCGAAGCGGGTCTTTACTTTGAAAAAATAAAATTAAAGTTGTGATAAATCGATTGTGTCCACCATAAAATATCCAACAGATTATCGATCCGCCTATTTTCCAGCTTTGTCCATTTCAGCGCAAGGGAGTAACTAAATCTTATCTATCTTAAAAGTTGCACTAAAAGAAAATAAGACAAATTTTAAATATAGCACAATTCATAACAGGAAGATTAACAATTATCAAATCCTATTCACATTTACAAAAACAAAACAACACACACACAAAAAAAAACACCAAATATCAAATGCTACTTATATTTATGTAAAAGAAGTGGGTCAAGTTGGACGGATTGGCCTATGACCCATTAGTTAGCTCATCTTGACCCAACCCACAATTTGGCACCTCTATCTGAGAGTAAAAGAGTTCACCATTAAATGTACTTTATTTCTAAAGCTCGAACCCGATACCTCTTGCATTTCAATGAAAACAGAAAGAAGAAAAGAATACTCACAAAGTCCTTCTGCGGTCTGAATTCGCTGGAAAAAGAGATTGCCGGTGCGAATTGATCAGCTGCTGTCAAAGTTGTAGAAACAGAGTGATGAAGCAGAGAGAAATGGGAGAAAATGAAGGAATAAAAAAGAAGGCAAATTTTTCATTGATGTGTCATTTTGTGAGAGAAATCTTTTTGTTCATTTTTTTTGTTTTTTCAAAGCGTAACAAAGAGTATTTTGTACTCAACAAGACTCGAACGCAAAACTTCTGATTAAGAATGAAAGAATACTTACCACTCCAGCGTGACTTTTTTTGTTGATTTCTTTGTGAGTGGAGTCGATAAAAGAGATCGCCGGTGCAAACTGATCAGCTGCTGTCAATGTTGTGAGAGAAATCTTTTTTCTTCAACTTTTTTTGGTTTTCAACTCGGCGTTCGATATTCATATTGAAGTCCGACTAAATTGGAACTCGTGTAGGGAAGTTCCATATTGGGGATAATGCGTAACAAAGACATGCATGTGACCTTTTCGATGAGATGTGAATGAGAAATGAAGTGTGTTTTCGAAAAGACATCAAGAGAAATTATGCAATTTGAATAGCACCTCACATTGAAAGGGTTGTGACCTTTTCGATGAGTTGTGACTTTTCTGAAAAGGCACAATAACACTACTATCCTTTGTTGGCTATAAATTCAGAGGAATAACCTCATTTTTCTTCATCAAATTTTCTGAACTTCTTCTGCACATTTTCTTACAAACAAAAGATATAGAGCCTTTGTGTGATTTCTTACAATCTTTACATTCGACTAAAGTCATTGGTGTTTGAGGTACCGCTACTCCAGCGACAGGCACATCCGTTTTATTCTGGGAGGAAGTAATTCTAAACCTCGATACAGTGAGAGGATTATATTCCCTAAGGACACACAGTGAATTCTGTGCTCGGATATTTTAATTAAAGTTTTTGCTTTTCTATTTTCATGTTTATTGACACCCAGTTTTGACCCTCCACGTATTTAATTAATTAGTCAAACTTCTTAAATTTCAAACGGAATGAAATAGCTTTGATATAGTTAAAAATATTTTTCTACATTATTTTAGTTTTATTTTGCCATTTCATTTGGCAAAATATGCTAATATATATTTTGAAAAAGACATAAAATTACAGCATGTCAAAAATCACAAATTTTAAAAATATTTATTTCATTCTTAAATTTCATATTAAATAATTAATATAATTGTGTCACGTAAATTAAAACGAAAGAGTATCTTTCTTATTCTCCTTTTTTGGGGGTTTGGACAAGAAAATAAAGTAGAAAATAATAATTTTTCATACTTAAACCCAACTTTTGAAAAAGACCCTTGTTGACTTCCAAGTCTTTCTTTGAAAAGTTTACACAGAAGTAGGGGTGTTCATGGTTCGGTTTTTGATTAAAATCATAATCAAATCAATTAAATCGGTTTTAAAAATTTTAAAACCAAATCAAATAAAATAAAAACCATCGGTTTGGTTATTGTCGGTTTCGTTTGGTTTTTCGGTTTTTCGATTTATGATTAGTTCATGATAAATTGATAATAGTAAAACAATGAGACATAAGACAACTATTTCAAATGAATATTAAGAATCAATAAATTTCTCTCTACTATCACAAGATGAAAGTATATGAATCTTCTATTATGGTTTTAAATTAAAGTTGTATCTCTCAAACATACCACGTGAAAAGTTGAAATTAAAATATTGCTAAAAAGGAAAGGGGTCATTCTTTTTGAAACGGACTAAAAAGGAAAGTACGTCATTCTTTTTTAAATGGAGGGAGTATATTTTATGGGGTACGTCAAGACAAATGGGTCAAGTAAAATAAAACGGAGGGAGTAGAATACAAAAATGACCTCGCCAATACGTAAAGGAAGGGAAGTCTCTTTCATAGTTGCTACTGATTGAAGTCTTTATTTTGAAAAATTCAAACAGCAATTTCTACCACAAGTCTTTCCCCTTGACTTGTCTCACAACAAAAAAAAATAACGAGAGTTGTTGCGGAGTGATAAATACTCTTTCATTCTTATTAGAAGTTTCTGGTTCGAGCCTCGTTGACTATAAACTCGTCTTAATTAGGAAACGTTTTGCCCTCAACATGGAATTTTCCAAGACGAATTTGATTTTAGTCGGACTTCAATACAGATACCGTCGTCCTGGACACCGGATTGGAAAACCAAACAAGACTTCTCTCTCAGTACGACTCATTGACAAAACCATTCATATCATTTTCAGTTTGATACATTCATCAATAACATAGTTCCCTTCTTTTTTGTTCGTTCATTTTCTCTATGCCTCATCATCACTGTGTTTCTACAACTTTCACAGCAGTTTCTGATCAGTTTGCATTGGTGATCTCTCTTTCCGACTCGAAATCCGGCTAATCAGACCTTTCAGTGATCAGAAGGACTTTGTGAGTGTTTCTTTTTTTCCTTGTTATTCTGTTTTCACTAAGATTATTATATAGTATGGTCAAACTTCTAAAAATCAGCTTATTTTGAGAAGTATTTAACAACAAAGTTCTTTTACGAGAAGCAGTTTGTGTTTGACCAAGGCTTTAAAAAGTGCTTCTAAAATCTACTTAATATGTATGAATAACTTACCAATAACACAGTAACTTTCTTGTTTTAGAATCTAGAATTCATAAACTCAAAATCCTAACTTTATCTCTGCTAACAATAGTGGTTAATAATGGTGGTAGATGGTGGTAGTTGGTGGTGGATGATGACTGATTGCAGTTGTTGGTCATAAATAGGGGGTGACTGATGGGTGATTGCCGGTAGTGATTGGTGATTGTTGTGGTAATACATGATTGGCGGTGATGATTGTAAATGATGACTGGTGATGATTGACCACGACAACAATTGTGGTTAGGGGTGGTGATACTGAGTGATAGGTGGTGGTAGTTGATAAGGTTAGCGGCTACAACGATTAGCAGTGAAAGTGGATAGAGTAGTGTTGGAATACCATCTTTGCACAAATTCTTGAATGATATTAAAATTTTGTTATATTTCTTAATCATTCAAATCTAACCTTATGAATTGGCTTTGCTCCTTGTTTCACTTCTTGTAAATTTCTCTTCATTTGGAAAGTCGTATCCGTAATTCTCAAATTAATATCTTTCTGATTTTTTACTCATGTGATCTTTCTTATTCCTCTCATTCTGATAGTACGTTAATTAGTCCGCTCACGTTGTTTTCTATGTTGTACAGTTCATCTGACAAAATGGAGATACAAGCCCCTTCAATTTTATGTAGTCTCTTTGTTATTGTATTGGTCCTACTTCTACCAGGTACATCGGTGTCTGAACCAAGATCTCAGATAGTCCAGTTCATATGTGGAAACAAAACAACGATTTCCGTCTCAAATTTTGTTGGTACAATGGAAATCTTAAGTGAAGAAATGAGAACTAGAGGATATGGGATAGCAGTTACTGGCACTGGACCAGATGCTACCTATGGACTTGGCCAATGCTATGGTGATCTTTCTTTACTGGACTGTGTCTTATGCTATTCTGCAGCACGAAACGTCTTTGCCCAGTGCTACCCTATTAACGGAGCGCGAATTTATCTTGATGGCTGCTTTATGCGAGCGGAGAGTTACAAGTTTTATGACCAGTATTTAGGTCCAGAGGACAGGCATGTATGTGGAAACAGGACCACAAAGGGTACATTGTTCCAGCAGAATGCTAGGCAAGCCGTTCAACAAGCAGTTGCAAATGCACCGAGTAATAATGGCTATGCACGTGCTCAAGTGTCAGTGCCAGGGCCGTCAAATGAGACAGCTTATGTACTAGCTGATTGTTGGAAGTCGCTGAGCGCAAACTCCTGCGCAGCATGTTTGCGAAATGCATCTGTCTCTATGTTGGGATGCTTACCTTGGTCAGAAGGTAGAGCTCTGTACACTGGATGTTTCATGAGGTATTCCGATGCAAATTTTCTCAATGCTATTTCTACCAGTGGAGGCTCGTCATCAAGAGGTACTCTTTGCTCTTTTCTACTCCTGGTTTGCCTGTTATTTATTGACTGAACACACAATTTTTCTGATAAATGGTCAATTTTTTAACTTTGAAATCACCATATTGCAGGAAAAGTTGTAACTGTTGTCATTGTTGTTAGTTCCGTTATCGTTCTGGGAGTAGGTGCTTTCATTGGTATTGTTGTCTGGAAGAACAAACAAATCGAGAAGAAGAGAAAAGGTAAATACTTTTGTGCCAAAATCAGTTATAAAAGTCATTAGGATATCAATGATGAACATATATTGTATCTTAATTCTAAAACTTAGAATAAAAAAAGTTAGCTGAGCATATATCTTGCGATTTGCACACAACTGTACCGAAGACAATTTTCAATCATTAACTTGAGGCGTTACGGTCTACTTATTCTTTTCCTGGGAAATTTGAACTTATTAGGTACAAATGATACTGAGAAATTAGTGACGATCCTTCATGACATCAGCTTGAACTTCAAGTATTCAACACTTGACAAAGCCACAGAGTCATTTGATGAGGCCAACAAGCTCGGGCAAGGTGGATTTGGCACAGTTTATAAAGTATGTTGTGCAATTCATATGTTTGAATTCGTCGATTGGCCATTACAGCAATGCAATGCTAGAAGTGTTGGCAATTAAATAGAGTTTGAGGCATGATTTGTTGCAGGGTGTTTTGGCAGATGGGAGAGAGATCGCCGTCAAAAGGCTGTTCTTCAACAACGCACACAGAGCTGCAGATTTTTATAACGAGGTTAACATAATCAGCAGCGTCGAGCACAAAAATTTGACAAGGTTATTAGGATGCAGCTGCTCAGGACCCGAAAGCCTTCTTGTATATGAGTTCCTGCCTAACCTGAGTCTTGATCGCTTCATCTTTGGTAAGTAACTGGACTTCGCAACAATAACAGCTACGCCTCAGTCCAAACAAACAAGTTAAGACTAAATGGTGTGTTTTCATAATATTGATTGTAACCTTAAAATATGACAGACCCTATCAAAGGTAAAACTCTAAACTGGGAGAAAAGATTTGAGATAATTATAGGAACTGCAGAAGGATTGATATACCTTCACGAGAACACAAAGGCTCGAATAATTCACAGAGACATTAAAGCAAGCAATATCCTGTTGGACTCGAGGTTCCGTGCAAAGATTGCTGATTTTGGGTTGGTGAGGTCATTTCAAGAAGACAAGAGTCACATAAGCACTGCCATTGCTGGCACATTGTTAGTATAATTTCTTCGTCTCATCTTCTAATTGTTAGCGTAAAAGTACACAAAAACAAAGACTAATATGGTTTAATAATGGATTGTTTACCCTTTTTTATGCAGAGGATATATGGCTCCAGAATACTTAGCACATGGTCAATTAACAGAAAAGGCAGACGTTTACAGCTTTGGAGTTCTTCTACTAGAGATTGTTACTGGAAGACAAAATAACCAGAGAAAAAACACTGACTATACAGTCAGCTTAGTTTCCACTGTAATTTCTGATCAATCACTTCTCTCTGAACCAAATTTTGAAATTTTTTTTTGTTCATTGATCTTATCTTTATTGGATGAAATTAACAGGTGTGGGAGCACTTTAAACGTGGGATACTGGAGGAAATATTCGATCCAAATTTCATGTTGCACAACTATCACACTATCAATGTGAAAAATGAGGTTGCGAGAGTCTTACATGTCGGACTTTTGTGCACTCAAGAGATTCCAACATTACGGCCATCCATGTCTAAGGCATTACAGATGTTTGTCATGAAAGAAGAAGAGTTGCCTCCACCAACTAATCCGCCCTTCTTGGATGAGAAAACCATGGAACTTCATGACCCTTGGGAGAAGTACTCACTTAAACAAGGCGATTCTGCTACGATTGCCAACCTATCTCACAGTTCTTTTTACCCCAGATGATGGCATCCCAGTGCCCTGAAACTGAAGTATAAATTATAGGCATAATATATAGATAAACACTTTAAATTGGCCTCAACTAAAAACTAAACACTTCAACTTTGAGTATGCACATCTAGATACCTCAACTTGTCTCCGCTGTGTCAGTTGAACATTCCAACTTACAAAATGATCATCTGGACACCCTAAAATTTTTTGTGTCACGTCAGTGTCGGGTGTCCACAAGACACACCGGAGATGAATTAGAGTATCTAAGTTACCAGATGAGACCAAGTTGAGATGTCAAGATGTGCACTCTCAAAGTTAGAGTGCTTATTATTCAGCTGAAGCAAGTTTGAGTTTTTGTTTATGTATTATGCCTAGATTATAAGCATTATTTCGCCTCATCTTCTTGAAGTAGACTTCATCATGATCGAGCTATTAGATGCAACAACTATGTTTCAGTCCCAAACAAGTCAAGATTAGCTATATGAATCATCACTATTTCATTTAAGCTCAACTCATGACTGAACAATTAGTTGCTTTAATAGTTTTGTTCCTAGCTAGAGATATTTGAATCAATACACAATGTTTTTCCAAGGCTAGTTGAAAATATAAGATGTTAGTTCAAACACATGGTGGTGATTTTTATAGAATCTAAGGCTACAATTTTGATGTTTGTGTAAATACTTGTATAGTTTGTATTCCTAAGAACTTTTATATTGGAGAACCTTGCATAAGTTGAAGCTTAAGATGATGAGTTGGTACACTGCTGGTGACAGCTAATGGAAAATACTCTGTGTCTACATGCTATTGGGCTCTTATAGGGACTCATCCTAAGCAGGAAATAGCTGAACTAATATGGTGTAGTGTTGTTCATCCTTTGGTTGCAGAGAATAGGACTAATGTAGGAGAATTTAATGTGTGAGATGTGTCATGGAGAGGACCTGGAGAATGGAACTCACCTTTTTTCTGGCTGTAATTGGATCAAAGATGCTTGGAATGCTTTACAAGCATGGTTAGGCATTCATTTGCCACTTCAAAATGTGCATGATATGTTGCAGTTGATCAAGCAAAAACACTGGCATCAGTTTAAAAAGGAGGTGGTGGCAGCAACTTATGGTGCACTGATCTATCAAGTGTGGATGGCCCGGAATTACAAGATCTTCAAAGGAATACATGTAAATATTAGTTTTGCTATACAACAGGTCCAATATGTAATCAAAGAGAGACTAGAGATGTTTAGGGAGACAAGGAGAGGTACACAGTGTAATTCATTATTTGCTTTGTTTTGTACTTAGTTTTTCTTGAGGTTTGTTATTTTGGCAATTGTGATGTCAAGATAATGGATGCTCTATAGGTCAAAATTCACATGTCTACCGCAGTTAAGCGAATGGAATAGTGGAGAAACGTGCTAGAATCATGATAATCGAGGAGAGCCCAACACCTTCCCATCAGCCAATAAATTCCTTAATCGGAATCTCTGTCGGTGATCAGTCATTTGGAATCAAACTTAATATATAACGGAATATCTATTTTGAAGAGGTAACTTGGCACATTAAAACTCAATGTCAAGTGGCGACTCTTTGTTTACATAAATTCACTTTTGATACAATTTTTGTCACTTTCAATCTTGTAAACCTTTTTAATCTTACAAATATAAAAATCTTTTGAGAAAAAAGGGGTGTGACAACCGCTAATCGTTGTCATCTTTGTTGTCCACCACTATCAATTATCTTTACCCACAATCACTATCCTCGGCCACAACTACTGTCTGCCTCAATCACCACAGTTAGCCGTCATCCTTTGACATCATCACCAAATAGCATTACCACAAGAATCATCAATCGTTATGAACAATCACCACCATTAACCACTTATATGTCGCCAATCACCGCTATTAGTTACCATCCGCCACAATCATCAGTAGCCACCACCAACTACCACCATCAACCTCCACTGTTAACCTTCTGTCAGCCACCACCATCACTAGCTACTATCAACCACCACCACTCCCCCTCAATTGTCCTATGTTGATTCTAAGACATAATTATTGCATCTAAGTGAAAACAGAAAGAAGAAAAGAACACTCACAAAGTACTTCTGCGGTTTGAATTTGCCGGAAAAAGAGATCACCTGTGCAAACTGATCAGCTGCTGTCAAAGTTGTAGAAACAGAATAATGAGGCAGAGGGAAATGGGAGAAAATGAAGGAATAAAAAAGAAGGGAAATTTTTCATTGATGTGTCATTTTGTGTGAGAAATCTTTTTCTCCAACTTTCTTTTTTTTTGCAACCCGGTGTTCGATATCAGTATTGAAGCCCTACTGAATTTGAACTCGTGTAGGGAAGTTTCATATTGGGGACAAAGCATAACAAAGACTATTTTGTACTCAACATGACATGAACCCAGAACTTCTGATAAAGAATGAAAGAATACTTACCACTCCAGCGTGACTTTTTGTTGATTTCTTTGTTAGAGGAGCCAACAAAAGAGATCGCCGGTGCAAATTGCTAGAATGTATAGTTCATATACACAGCGGAAGCTTAAACACGGATCATATACTTACATGACAACATGATAATGTAACTTAAAAACGAAATTCATGAAAAACTATACATACCTGTTGAAGTTTTTGCACAATTCGTTTATCGCCTTGATCTCCAGGTCTGCTGCCTTCTACCACTTCCTGATTAACCTTTTACTAATCTACACTTGTGTGGACAAGCACTTTGTTTTCTCAAGAAAAAGAATGAATGTTTTCTGAAAAACAACTCCCTATTTAATCCAAAATTCTGTTGAATGAAGGAAAAGGAAGGGGCAACGTTTTTCAGCTTTAATTCCAACTTAATACCATCATAATGAGCAAAACGTTTTTCACCCTTAATAGTCCCATTATGTTCAAGCGTTTTCAGCTCATTATTGGTATTAAGTTCCATTTAATCCTTATAGAAGAGTAGTAAAATAATATCACTTCTTCCATAAAATTCTTTTTCTTATCAAATTCGATTAGTTAATCAGGCGTAATAGGGACCGCAGATTTATTAACTGAGGCTTCCAATTATGATATTAATCCGCAAATGAATGAATTATCATATCATAATAAATTACAAATTATTCCACTAAAAATCTGTAATTGCACTCCTCGATATTAACTACGAAATCTACCATTACATCTTATTTAACTCCCCATGTTAGAATTACTGACACCAATCAATTAAATCAAATTTTTCTGAAAATTTAATTTATTGACTAACTTAATCCTATATTTCAATGCTCAACTTATTTCACGTGACGGATACTAAATCCACCTGCAGGGTTCACACGTGAAAACTTATAAGCAACCATATAGGGGTGTCTTCTATCTCAAGTCCGAGACATGGTTCTATCAACTAATTATTATTTCACTAAGTAATTTGTCATTATCCAATCTATTAGGAATATATTGACTCTCAATAGAGTCTCACCTTTTAATAGATTAAAATAATAAATCAAACTACATAGATCATAATAATTATATCAAGATTAAGAGTATAAGTACATGTAACGGACTAGAGAAGTTGTTTATTGATATTCAGAACATAAACAAACATCTCTACTTGGTCCGTTCAATACATACGAAATGTACTAGCACAAGAAGTTGGAATATTACCACTCCCATAATTAAGATCAAATTATATTTTAATCTTGTGCTACAATCATCAAGATGTTTGTCCTACTTCATCTTTGATTGTGAACTTTAATTTATAACTTATAAGAACCAACAATTTTAATCTTCCATGCATGAGTTAAATAACTCCATGCATAAAATTGCATACTATATAAGTTAAGGACACACATGTCAACACAATGATTTATTTAAATAAAGACTTTATTAAATTAAGAAGATGAAATAAATTGTCTTTACATGGGATGTAAAATAATACTATAACTTAAACCAACATGGTTAATAGTATATCCTAACAATCTCCCACTTAGACTCATTACCATGCATGAACAATTTTAACACCCATTTCTTCCACATGCTTATCAAAGACCTTCTGAGTTAAGCCCTTTGTAAATGGGTCCGCCAAATTGTTCTTCGACTCAATCTTCAAAACTCTCACATCACCCCTTTGAGTTATATCCCGAATCAAGTGATATTTTCTCTCAATATGCTTACTTCTTTTATGACTTCGTGGTTCTTTCGAGTTTGCAACCGCACCACTATTGTCACAATAAAGTGTGAGTGGTGCTTGAACCGAAGGAACCACTCCAAGCTCTTTCAGAAAGTTACCGAGCCAAACAGCCTCCTTGGCCGCCTCAGAGGCAGCCACATATTCAGCTTTCATGGTGGAATCAGCAACATATGATTGCTTGATACTCCTCCAAACTATGGCTCCACCTCCTAAAGTAAACACATATCCTGAGGTAGACTTTCTAGAATCCTTATCTGACTGAAAATCAGAATCTATATACCCAATAGGTACAAGATTGTCAGAGTGAAAGACAAGCATGTAATCCCTAGTCCTTTTCAGGTACTTGATTATATGCTTTACCGCAGTCCAGTGTTCTTGTCCAGGATTAGACTGAAATCTGCTAACCATGCCAACAGCAAAGCAAATATAAGGTCTAGTGCACAACATAGCATACATGAGACTCCCTACAGCAGAAGCATAAGGGACCGCCTTCATTCTCTCTATCTCATCAGCCATTTTGGGTGACTGATCCTTTGATAAAGTAATTCCATGCCTAAAAGGAAGGAATCCCTTTTTGGAATTTTGCATGCTAAACCTTGCAAGAATAGTGTCAATATAAAGCACTTGAGATAAGCCTATTATCCTTTGTTTGCGATCTCGCATAAGCTTGATCCCAAGGGTATGAGCCGCTTCTCCTAAGTCTTTCATATCAAAACGCGAGGACAGCCACTCCTTAACAGAATTCAACATGCTCACATTATTACCTATGAGCAAAATGTCATCTACATACAGAATAAAAAATGCTACTTTGTCTCCGTCCCATTTTTTATATATGCATGACTCATTTTCACATTGATCAAAACCAAAAGTCTTAATCGAATTGTCAAAACAAGTATTCCATGCCCTAGATGCCTGTTTCAATCCATAGATGGATTTCTTAAGTTTACAAAACATGTTTTCATTGCCACTTTCTATGAAACCTACTGGTTGTGCCATATAAATGCACTCATCAAGACTTCCATTTAGGAAAGCCGTCTTGACATCCATTTGCCAAATCTCATAATCATAATGAGCAGCAATGGATAAGAGAATCCTAATGGATTTAAGCATAGCTACCGGCGAAAAAGTTTCCTCATAATCAATTCCTTCTTTTTGAGTAAACCCTTTCGCAACAAGCCTTGCCTTAAAATTTGTACTTTTCCATCCACACCTCTCTTTTTCTTATAGATCCATCTACAGCCAATGGGTTTGACTCCCGCAGGTGGTTCTACAAGATCCCAAACTTGATTAGAGTACATAGACTCCATTTTAGATTTCATAGCAGCAATCCATATTTCAGCATCTTTGTCCTGTAGTGCTTCGGCGTAATTAAGGGGTTCTGTATTAGGCTCCTCAGGGATTCGATCGTATGATTCTCCCAAGAGGACAAACCGTAAAGGTTTTCTAATAATTCTCCCACTACGACTAACGGTCACTACAGGATCCGCTACATTTGGAACTGAATTCTGAACACCTTGAACGTCGTCCTGCACAATTGCAGGCTGCTCGACATTACCCTGAACTGTTTCCTCCGCAATTGCATGTTGCTCAACATTACTCCCACTACTTTGAGGTAGTGTAATGTCAAGTGTTTGCTCTTGTGCAACCTCTTGCCTATTGACATTTCTCCCACTACTTGGATGCAGTGGTATGTCAATAACGGTTGTCGGAATACGTTCTTATTGTGTTTCATTATTCGTTATTCTATTGCTCAATTCCTGTAAAACTAGTTTACTTCTAGGAACATGGTTCATTAAATAGTCCGCTTCCAGAAATCTGGCATTTGTCGAGACAATTACCTTCTGTTCATTAGGACAGTAAAATAAACCTCCCTTAGTACCTTTTGGATATCCAATAAAAATGCACACTTCTGTCCGAGATTCCAGTTTATTAGTTTTCCCTTTTAGCACATGTACTGGACAACCCCAAACCCGAATATGCCGTAGACTAGGCTTGCGCCCACTCCACAATTCAGATGGGGTTAAAGGTACTGACTTTGAAGGAACCAAGTTCAGAATATAATTTGCTGTTTCTAATGCATACCCCCAAAAGGAAAAAGGCAAATCTGAATAACTTAACATTGATCGAACCATTTCCATAAGAGTTCTATTTCTCCGCTCTGCCACACCATTTTGTTGTGGTGTTCCCGGAGCAGAATATTGAGATGTAATTCCTGATTCTTATAAGTACTTAATGAATTCCGCAGAAAGGTATTCACCACCACGATCAGATCGTAATGTATGGATATGTTTATTATGTCGCTTTTTCGTTTCTATCTTAAATTCCTTGAATTTTTCAAAGCATTCAGATTTATGGCGCAACAAATAAATGTATCCATATTTCGAGTAATCATCTATGAAAGTCACAAAATACTCAAAACCACCTCTTGCTTGTATATTCATAGGACCACACAAATCAGAATGAATTAATTCTAACTTATTACCGGCTCTATTTCCTTTGGAAGGAAAAGGTCTCTTGGTCATTTTTCCTTCTAAACAGGATTCACAAGTCGGAAGTGCCTCCACTTTCAATGAACTCAAAGGTCCATCAGAAACCAACCGTGAGATCCTATTTATATTAATATGACCTAGACGTAAGTGCCATAAGTAGGTTTCACTCAATTCTAAAATTCGTTTTCTCTTATGTGATTGATTAATGTTATTAAGTTTCAAAGTTTGTAGCATGTTTTGAGACACATCAAACACAAACAGGTCATCTATTCTAGGAGCAGAAATAATAAAATGCTTATTAAACTGAATAATTGCAGAATTATTAGCAAAATAAACATTGTAACCAGCATCCATTATTCTTGAAACTGAAAGTAAATTCCTTCTTATAGAAGGAACGTAGAGGACATTATTTAAAGTCAAAACTCTAGAACTACTGAACGTAATGGAAATAGTTCCTATAGCTAAGGCTGGTGCTGGTTCCCCATTTGCTTGAAACACGTTGAGCTCATTTTCATTTAGCTGCCGTGTTACTTGAAACCCCTGCAAAAAAGTGCAGATATGATTAGTGGCTCCCGAATCTATAGCCCAAAATTGGGTAGAAACAGCCGCTAAAAATATTTCAACGACATATGAAAAAGAAGTACCTTGTTTCTGCATTTTTGCTATATAACCGGGGCACTGTTTCTTAAAGTGACCAGGTTTCTTACAATGATAGCACTTGCCCTTAGGCTTAGCCACACCACCAGTAGCACCTGGAACCTTACGGGGCTTCTTCTTTTTCTTGTCGCCTTTCGGCTTAGAAGTCGAAGACGAAGGTTTGTCAACCATGAACGCCGTAGGAGGAGCTTGGTGCTTAATGATAGATTCTGCCGCTTGCAGCTCATTCAGCAGTTTCGCAAGGGACAAGTCCATCTTATTCATATTATAGTTTAAGCGAAACTGCTGAAAACTGTCCGGCAGAGTCTGTAGGACCATCTCAACCTGAGATTCCTTATCAATAACCGCACCAAGAATTTCCAACTCGTTCAACAGACTCATCATCTTAAGAATGTGCTCCCTCACCGATGATCCCTCAACCATTTTAGTGGTCAAAAGGGCTTTCATGGCTGTCTGCTTTGCAGCACGATTTTGCTCACCGAACATCTCTTTGAGAGATTCAAGCATATCGTAAGCAGAAGTCATTGACTGATGTTGATGCTGCAAGACATTCGCCATGGAGGCAAGAATGTAGCATCTTGCCATCTCATCAGCCTTAACCCATTTGTCATAGGCCTTAGTTTCATCATCAGTGGGATCAGCGGACCTTATGGGGCATTCTTCAACCAGCACAAATTTGCAACCTTCAGCAGTAAGGACAATGTCCAAGTTACGTTTCCAGTCAACATAGTTAGGGCCCTCTAGTTTATTTTGATTCAGGATAGTGGTTAAGGGATTGAATGAAGACATGGTAAATCTGTGGTATGATCAAAAACAAATCATTATTAGACATGCTGCAGAATAATTAAATTCATAAAATCCACATCACACATATCACCATGCCCATAAACAGTTAGAATCGTTAGGGAAACTTAACCATTTAAGCAAAAATACATGCAATGTGAGACATGCTATCTACTTAAATAAAACAGCACCAACTCAGTTAGAGAGTAAACTGTTAAGTTAAGTTAGATAAATATCATATTTCATAGAATCTCTTGCTCATTGATTCAACATGCAACTTAGTTGGAAAGTTAAGACAAGTCATCAAAACAAGAGACACAAAACAGTAGCAATATATACAAGAATATCCGATGGGGAAGATGACCTATGTCAACATGTATACTCATATAATATACTGTAATGGACCACTGGAAACCATAAGGAATGACCCCTATTACCACTGGTATCAAAAATTAAATTTTTCAGAATTTTTAATTTTTCAGAAAACATTAAAATGCCCAAAAACCCATGAAAACGAAGGAATTTGGCCAAAAAAGGCCATATGTCACGGAAAATCCGTGAGTCTTGGTAAGTGGGTCATTTCCAATGAACCTACCAAATTTCAGGCCAATCGGAGTTCGTCAAAAATTGAAAAACTCCAAAACCGACCAAAATGGCATTCATCGACCAGGCTGCTTGCGAGGGTCAGCAGGGCTACTCTCGCAGCTTGGCCTTTCCACTACACCACTTGTTTAGCAAAATAAATAACCAAGGTGGTTGGGCAAAGTCAAAAGGCAATACAGAATTACCCTCAATATTGAAAATCAATATACAGGCAGTCATCGGCAAGGCTGTCAGCGAGGGTGACACAAATGGTCTGGAAAGCCTCGCCTTGTCACCATGCTGCTTGTTAGAGCATGTAAGGTAGGACCATAGTTGGGCATAGTCATAACTTGGATCATAGTTACCCTTAATCCAGATTGCATAAACATAAAGTAGTTAAATTCATGAATATAGGGTAAACAATTCCAGAAACAATTATTACATTGTTAACATATATTTCCAGAAAAATGTTATGTCATAATGAACATATATTTCCAGAAAACAAACATTGCATTGTGAACATGTATTTCCAGAAAACAAATATTTCAATGAGAACATGTATGTCCAGAAAACAAACATTTCATTGTGAACATGTATTTCCAGAAAACAAATATTGTACCATAAATTCATAACACATGATAATCATATAAACCAAAATAGATATATGAAAAACATGAAATTTCAGGTATAATATCATCAACATGATAAACAGGCAACAACATGATTTTATACAATTGTTGAAACTAACAAAAAAACATGTATAACAATCATGAATTACATATTACATTATCAGTGAGATGTAAGATGGCTCTGATACCAATTGCTAGAATGTATAGTTCATATACACAGCGGAAGCTTAAACACGGATCATATACTTACATGACAACATGATAATGTAACTTAAAAACGAAATTCATGAAAAACTATACATACCTGTTGAAGTTTTTGCACAATTCGTTTATCGCCTTGATCTCCAGGTCTGCTGCCTTCTACCACTTCCTGATTAACCTTTTACTAATCTACACTTGTGTGGACAAGCACTTTGTTTTCTCAAGAAAAAGAATGAATGTTTTCTGAAAAACAACTCCCTATTTAATCCAAAATTCTGTTGAATGAAGGAAAAGGAAGGGGCAACGTTTTTCAGCTTTAATTCCAACTTAATACCATCATAATGAGCAAAACGTTTTTCACCCTTAATAGTCCCATTATGTTCAAGCGTTTTCAGCTCATTATTGGTATTAAGTTCCATTTAATCCTTATAGAAGAGTAGTAAAATAATATCACTTCTTCCATAAAATTCTTTTTCTTATCAAATTCGATTAGTTAATCAGGCGTAATAGGGACCGCAGATTTATTAACTGAGGCTTCCAATTATGATATTAATCCGCAAATGAATGAATTATCATATCATAATAAATTACAAATTATTCCACTAAAAATCTGTAATTGCACTCCTCGATATTAACTACGAAATCTACCATTACATCTTATTTAACTCCCCATGTTAGAATTACTGACACCAATCAATTAAATCAAATTTTTCTGAAAATTTAATTTATTGACTAACTTAATCCTATATTTCAATGCTCAACTTATTTCACGTGACGGATACTAAATCCACCTGCAGGGTTCACACGTGAAAACTTATAAGCAACCATATAGGGGTGTCTTCTATCTCAAGTCCGAGACATGGTTCTATCAACTAATTATTATTTCACTAAGTAATTTGTCATTATCCAATCTATTAGGAATATATTGACTCTCAATAGAGTCTCACCTTTTAATAGATTAAAATAATAAATCAAACTACATAGATCATAATAATTATATCAAGATTAAGAGTATAAGTACATGTAATGGACTCGAGAAGTTGTTTATTGATATTCAGAACATAAACAAACATCTCTACTTGGTCCGTTCAATACATACGAAATGTACTAGCACAAGAAGTTGGAATATTACCACTCCCATAATTAAGATCAAATTATATTTTAATCTTGTGCTACAATCATCAAGATGTTTGTCCTACTTCATCTTTGATTGTGAACTTTAATTTATAACTTATAAGAACCAACAATTTTAATCTTCCATGCATGAGTTAAATAACTCCATGCATAAAATTGCATACTATATAAGTTAAGGACACACATGTCAACACAATGATTTATTTAAATAAAGACTTTATTAAATTAAGAAGATGAAATAAATTGTCTTTACATGGGATGTAAAATAATACTATAACTTAAACCAACATGGTTAATAGTATATCCTAACACAAACTGATCATCTGCTGTCAAAGTTGTAGGAACAGAAAGAAAGGGGAGAAACTGAAGGAATAAAAAAAGAAGGAAATTTTTCTATTAATGAGTCAAACTGGAAATGTTAAGAGTGGTTTTTCAATCACGGTGTCCGGTAGCCATATTGGGGGCATTACTAAATTTGGATTAACGTTCGGGAGTTTCATATTGGGGTAAAACGTTTCTTTATAAAGACGACTCTCTACCCAACAAGGCTTAAACCCGAAAATTCTGATTAAGGATGACGAAGTAGTTACCACTCCATCGTACTTCAATTGATTCTTTTGTGTGAGAGAAGTCAACAAGTCGAAATAATTAGTGAAGAATTTGACAAAAGGATCATTTGTGTAAATTTTTTAAAAAGAAAGACTAGACCAGCAACAGTAACTTCCTGATTAGTAGTTTCAAAATGTTCCACTTTAGTCCTTGCATTTGTGTAATGACATGCATGTGAGGTCGCAATGTTTGATATATTCATTTGGTATTCGAAATCCACTGACATGATTAATTTAGATTTGCACCGAACAACAGTAAAGTTGCCTCCGTGTGAACTATAGATCACGGGTTCGAGCCGTGAAATCAGCCACTAATGTTTGCATTAAGGTAGGATGTCTACATCACACTCCTTGGGATGCGACTCTTCCCCGGATCCTGCTAAACACGGGATGCTTTGTGTATCGAGCTTTTATGATATATGTGAGGTGAACTTGTTTAAGAGACATCAACATATTCTCTTGTTTTATTGAGCTTTCTCCTCATCAATTTTGCAGTTAAAACTAAGAATAATTCGTTTTGACTCTCGAAATGAAAACCATGACAGAAATTGGGACGATGGGAGTAATAATTATGTAACTTCTAAAAAGTTGAGAATTCATTTATGATGGGTACACATGCAAAGGGCACACCACAAGACTAGTTCTTACTAAAGACAACTCAAAGGGTACTTACCACCCACCGTAGCCTTTGGTAGTAATTTTTTTAATTAATCCGCCTTGAGGTGACAGGGGTTTGAGTTAGACGAGGACATGAGATCTCTTGTCCTCTTACAATTTGAATAGAATAAAACGGCTTGCTCTATCAAATTATAATCAGGTTTATGAATCATCCTATAGAGATTAGTTTAGCTCTAAGTTACAACCATTTTTGTTCTAATACTATTTGAGAAATTCAATTTATAAGGCCAGAAAGATAAAAATGCTTAGTGAAACTATCATCATATCATATTTTATACTAAAAGTGGGAAGCTCCAAAGTGCAAAGTTAGATTACCATTTTGCCCCTACACTAAATCAAAATTTAATTAAATATCTAACAAATTAATATTAAATAATAGTATTAAATTAAATTACCTAAGTTAATTGGCTGTTTCATTGGGTCCTTAATATTAAATAGTGTATTATGGCTGCTGAACGTGGGAGTTGAATAACTCTACCAAAACATTTTCATCTTCTAGAATTAACTTAGTCTTCACAATCAAAATTATCCTTCAATCAAATTATTAAGCTAGCCTTTTCATATACTTGAACGTATATGTACATTAACTTTTTAATAACAACATGAGTAAACATAGATTCATGCATTCAGGATAGATAATACTCTTATAACTTCTTATCTATTAATGACATGCCATATGAAACATCATTTTAAAATATATATAATAAGGAAGAAAAAGGTTAACATTATATTAGTTCAAAGCTCTCCTCCTCCTCTTTTAATTAACGTTCTATGCTGGTTCACAAAATACATATGGAGTGAAGAGGTCCAACAATAATGGTTATGAATCAACGCTTAGGAGATCAGAATTAAAGCGAATCTCTTTCAGTTTAAGTAGGTTTTAGTTTTTTTGGTCGATCAGTTGATCTTGGTGTATATGTGATAAATTTTATCTTTCTTGTAGGCATATAAAGATTTGTTTTGTAAAGATATGGTCGGGTGACCTCATTTTCAATATAAAAAGGGCTGCCCGGCGTACTAAGCTCCTATTATGTGCGGAGTTAAAAAAAAACCTCTATCATCGCTTCTGTATGGGTGCACAACAAAAGTTTACGTAATTGAAGTTACTACTATTAGTGAATATAGTTGTTTCTTGTCATTTGCATTTGTACGTGCATCAGGAAAAGTGATTTCTTTTGGAAAGTTAGATTTAATGTAATTAAAAATGTCATGTTATATGTAATCTTATTGGAATATAATTCTGTTATGGCATATATGTTATTTGTTATGGCATATAATTTAAGAAACTTTTTAATTAATTGTTATTTAATCTAAACAATTTTTTTATATAATTTATGTTAATTTTAAAATTATAATGCATATTCATAAGGGGTTCACGCACAACGCGCGTTCCAGAAATTAGTTGTACAAAAGTTCTTAGGAATCACCAGAATACTAGTATTAATACACACATCAAAATTGTAGCCTTAGATTCTACAAAAATCACCACCATATTTCTACTAGCCTTGGAAAAACATTGTGTATTGATCCAAACATCAAGAAAATTATTAAAGCAACTAACTGCCCGATCATGAGTTGAGTTTAAATGGAATAGTGATGATTCATATAGTTGATCCCAACTTGTTTGGGACTGAGACGTTGTTGTTGTAGCTAACAAGCTCGATCATGACGAAGTGTACTTCAAGAAAACGAGGCGAAATGATGCTTATAATTGATACTTCAGGTTTAGCGCACTTGAATATAATCATCTGGGGTAAAAAGAACTGTGAGATAAGTTGGCAATCGAAGCAGAATCGCCTTCTTTAAGCGAGTACTTCTCTTGAGGGTCGTGAAGTTCCATGGTTTTCTCATCCACGAATGGCGGATTAGTTGGTGGAGGCAACTCTTCTTCTTTCTTGACAAACATCTGTAAAGCCTTAGACATGGATGGTCGTAACGTTGGGATCTCTTGAGTGCATAAAATTCCGACATGTAAGACTCTCGCGACCTCATTTTTCACATTGATAGTGTGATAGTTATGCAACATGAAATTTGGATCGAATAGTTCCTCCACTGCCCCGCGTTGAAAGTGCTCCCACACCTGTTAATTTCATCCAACAAAGTTGTGATTCAATGTACAAAAATGTTTTCCAAGATTGAAAATTTGTTCAAGAGAGAAGTGCTTGATCAGAAATTACAATGGAAACTAAGCTGACTGTATATTCAGCATTTTTTCTCTTGTTATTTTGTCTTCCAGTAACAATCTCTAGTAGAAGAACTCCAAAGCTGTAAACATCTGCCTTTTCTGTTAATTGACCATGTGCTAAGTATTCTGGAGCCATATATCCTCTGCATAAAAAGGGTAAATAATCCATTATTGGACCATATTAGTCTTTGCATTTTTTGTATACTTTTACGTGAAAAATTAGAAGATGAGACAAAGAAATACTAACAATGTGCCAGCGATTACAGTGCTTATGTGACTTTTGTTTTCTTGGAATGACCTGGCCAACCCAAAGTCAGCAATCTTTGCACGGAGCCTCAAGTCCAACAGGATGTTGCTTGCTTTTATGTCTCTGTGAATTATTCGTGTCTTTGTGTTCTCGTGAAGGTATACCAATCCTTCTGCTATCCCTATAATTATTTCAAATCTTTTCTCCCAATTTAGAGCTTTACCTTTGATAGGGTCTGTCAAATTGTAAGGTTAGAATCAATACTATGTGAAACACACCATCTAGTCTTAATGCAAAGTCTCTTACTTATATTTAACTTATTTTTCACTTTCATATAGCTGACCCCTAAATTGTTTGAGGCATTGTTATTGTTGTTGCAAAGTGTGGTTACTTACCAAAGATGAAGCGGTCAAGACTCTGGTTAGGGAGTAACTCGTATACAAGAAGGCTTTCCGGTCCTGAGCAGCTGCATCCCAATAACCTTGTCAAATTTTTATGGTCGACGCTACTGATTATGTTAATCTCATTATAAAAATCTGCAGCTCTATGTTTGTTGTTGAAGAACAGCCTTTTGACGGCGATATCTCTCCCATCTGCCAAAACACCCTGCAACACTTGATTGAATTGCAAGCATTTCTAGTACTGCATTGCTGTTATGGACAATCGACAAATTCCAACATATGCATTGCACTACATTCAGCCATTACATACCTTATAAACTGTGCCAAATCCACCTTGCCCGAGCTTGTTGGCCTCATCAAATGACCCTGTGGCTTTGTCAAGTGTCGAATACTTGAAGTTCAAGCTGATGTCGTGAAGGATCTTCACTAATTTCTCAGCATCATTTGCCCCTAACAAGTTCAAATTTCCCAGGAAAAAGCAGAAGTAGGCCATAACGCCTCAAGTTAATTCTTGAAAATTGTCTTCGGTACAGTTGTGTGCATATCACAAGATATATGCTCAGCAATTTTTTTGGCTATATTCTGCTTTTACTGAACCAATTATAGCATAAAGACACAATATATGTTCATCAATGATATCCTAATGACTTCTAACTAATTTTTGGCACAAACGGATTTATCTCTTCTCTTCTTCTGGATTTGTTTGCTCTTCCAGACACCCATACCAATAAAAGCACCTACTCCCAAAACGATAACAGAACTAACAACAACAATGACAATGACTACAACTTTTCCTGCAATACAGTGATTTGAAAGTTAAAAAAAGATCATTTATCAGCAAAATTACGTGTTCCGTCGATAAATAACAGGCAAATCTGGACGAAAAAAGAATAAGAATACCTCTCGAGGAGCCTCTATTGGCAGAAATAGCATTGAGAAAATTTGTAGCAGAATACCTCATGAAGCATCCGGTATACAGAGCTCTACCTTCTGACAAAGGCAAACATCTCAACATGGATGTAGATGCATTTTGCAAACACGCTGCGCAAGAGTTTGCGCTCAGCGTCTTCCAGCAATCGGCGAGAACATAAGCTGTCATGGTGGAAGACCCAGGCACTGACACTTGAGCACGCGCGTAGCCATTATTACTCGGTGCATTTGCAACTGCTTGCTGAATGGCTTGCCTAGCATTCTGTTGGAACAACTTACTGTTTCTAGTCCCGTTTCCACATACATGCCTGTCCCCTGGACCTATATACTCGTCATAGAACTTGTAATTCTCCACTCGCATAAAGCATCCATCAAGATAAATTTTCGCTGCACTATCAGGGTAGCACTGGGAAAAGACGTTTCGTGCTGCAGAGTAGCATAAGACACAGTCCACTAAAGAAAGATCACCATGGCATTGGCCAAGTCCATAGTTAGCATTTGGTCCAGTGCCAGTAACTGCTACTCCGTATCCTCTAGTTCTCATTTGTTGACTTATAGTTTCCATCATGGCAACAAAATTTGGGACGTTAACTGTCGATCCGTTTCCACATATGAGCTGGACAATCTGGGATCTTGGTTCAGCCACTGATGTATCTGGTAGAAGTAAGATCAACACAATGACAAAGTGACTACATAATATTGAAGGGGTTTCTCTTTCCATTTTTGTCGAATGAGCTGTACAACATAGAAAACAATTTGAGAGGACTAATTGAAATACAAACACTTTGTTAGAATACAATACAAAACAACTATTTTCTCGTTTTAATTATTGGGTTTGCAATTAAATATTTATACATATTTTGTTAGAATATGGAGTTCGGAACAGGGAATTTAATAATCCCGCTTTGATAGAACAATCTTTGCCCTTAAGAAATTTAGGCCTCCCAATTAATTGCTGGGATGATGGCAGGTTTCCTTGAGGATTTACTATCCTATGAAGTTCAAATTTCAGCAATTTTGAACTTTCCACAAGAAAAAAATCGAGTTTTGTTATAAGTATATAGAGAAGAAAATAGTTTGTTTTGGACTTTAATAAAGCGAACATTGTCATCATTGTTGTCCACCACAGTCACCATCCCTGACCACAACTACCACCCCCCTCAATCACCATAGTCAGCTGTCATCCACCATTACCCATAATTTACGATCATCATTACCAACTAGCATTACTACAATAACCACCATCAACCACCGCTATATATCACCAATCATCACTATTAGTCACCACCTCTATTAGCTATATTTACCATCCATCACAATTATCAGTAGCCACCACCATCAACCGCCATTGTTGACCACTCTACCAACCACCACCATCACCACAAGAGGTGACAAAATTAGCCCATGAAATCGTAATCCACCTAAGTTTGGGCTGATTATTGATCCGCCTATTTTCCAGCTTCGTCCATTTCAGCTCAAGGGAGTAACTAAATCTTATCTATCTTAAAAGTTGCACTAAAACAAAATAAGACAAATTTTAAATATAGCACAATTCATAATAGGAAGATTAACAATTATCAAATATTAACAATTATCAAATCCTATTCACATTTACAAAAACAAAACAACACACAAAAAAAAACACCAACTATCAAATGCTACTCATATTTATGTAAAAGAAGTGGGTCAAGTTGGACGGATTGGCCTATGACCCATTATTAGCTCATCTTGACCCAACCCATAATTTGGCACCTCTATCTGAGAGTAAAGAGTTCACTATTAAATGTACTTTATTTCTAAAGCTCGAACCCGATACCTTTTGGATTTCAATGAAAACAGAAAGAAGAAAAGAATACTCACAAAGTCCTTCTGCGGTCTGAATTCGCTGGAAAAAGAGATTGCCAGTGCAAATTGATCAGCTGCTGTCAAAGTTGTAGAAACAGAGTGATGAGGCAGAGAGAAATGGGAGAAAATGAAGGAATAAAAAAGAAGGGAAATTTTTCATTGATGTGTCATTTTGTGAGAGAAATCTTTTTCTTCTTTTTTTTTTTTTTTTTTTTTCAAAGCGTAACAAAGACTATTTTGTACTCAACAAGACTTGAACGCAAAACTTCTGATTAAGAATGAAAGAATACTTACCACTCCAGCGTGACTTTTTTGTTGATTTCTTTGTGAGAGGGGTCAATAAAAGAGATCACCCGTGCAAACTGATCAGCTGCTGTCAAAGTTGTGAGAGAAATCTTTTTTCTTCAACTTTTTTTGGTTTTCAACTCGGCGTTCAATATTCTTTTTGAAGTCCGACTAAATTGGAACTCGCGTAGGGAAGTTCCATATTGGGGATAAAGCGTAACAAAGACTATTTTGTACTCAACAAGACTCGAACGCAAAACTTCTGATTAAGAATGAAAGAATGCTTAACAAAGAAGGGAATCGCAAGGGCACATGGTTGAGTGGTTGGGAGGTGAGTCTCCCATGTGGGAGACCTGGGATCAAATCCAGCCTCCATTTGCCACTCAGTTATCAGCTCGTCATATAGGGCTTGTCTAGTGTAGTTTACATCTACTGTGTAGTTTGCGAGTTATTGCGCAGTAAGCAGGTTACCACAGAGTGCTCACCCGACGGGCAGGGATCCAGCTTAACCACACAAGCCCAACACCACTCACGCGTCGTACGTCCAAATGCTTTGTTGATGCACGCCCAGCACCAGCCCCAACGCCTAGCAATAGATGCCATGCGCTGCTGCCGATGCCGACGTTGCAAGGCCAAAGCAAGTCCCGCTAGACACATGAACCCACATCCCACCCTAGGGAGGGAGGGCAGAGGTTGTGGGTTTCCTGGGGGGTTTTAAAAAAAGAAAAAGAGGAGGGAATTTTTCTATTAATGAGTCAAACGGGAAATGTCAAGAGTGGTTTTTCAATTTCGGTGTCCGGTATCCATATTGGAGGCATTACTATTTACTAAATTTGGATTTGCATCCGAAAGTTTCATATTGTGGTAAAGCGTTTCTTAATAAAGACGACTCTATACCAACAAGGATCATTTGTGTAAATTTTTCAAAAAAGAAAGACTAGACCAGTAACAGTAACTTCCTACCTTTTTTGAAAATTCTTATTACTACAGTAATTTCAAAGACTTCCACTTTAGCGCTTGAGTTTGTGTAATGACATGCATGTGACCTTTTCGATGAGATGTGAATGAGAAATGAAGTGTGTTTTCGAAAAGACATCAAGAGAAATGATGCAATTTGAATAGCACCTCACATTGAAAGGGTTGTGACCTTTTCGATGAATTGTGACTTTTCTGAAAAGGCACAATAACACTGGTTCATACTATCCTTTGTTGGCTATAAATTCAGAGGAATCGCCTCATTTTTCTTCATCAAATTTTCTGAACTTCTTCTGCACATTTTCTTACAAACAAAAGATATAGAGTCTTTGTGTGATTTCTTTCAATCTTTACATTCGACTAAAGTCGTTGGTGTTTGAGGTACCGCTACTCCAGCGACAGGTACATCCGTTTTATTCTGGGAGGAAGCAATTCTAAACCTCGGTACAGTGAGAGGATTATATTCCTTAAGGACACACAGTGAATTCTGTGCTCGGGTATTTTAATTAAAGTTTTTGCTTTTCTATTTTCATGTTTATTGACACCCAGTTTTGACCCTCCACGTTTTTAATTAATTAGTCAAACTTCTTAAATTTCAAACGGAATGAAATAGCTTTGATATAGTTAAAACTATTTTTCTACATTATTTTAGTTTTATTTTGCCATTTCATTTGGAAAAATATGCTAATATATATTATAAATACTTTACATATAATTTTAAGTATTAACTATGTGTATTATGTCATATCTTATTTTGAGTATATTTAATTTTAAAATGTTATATCAAAAAACAAGTGTTTAATTGAGTATGTATTTTATTTTATCAAATTAAAGTCATTTATGACTTAATTAATATAATTGGCCCATTTTTGCAAATAATTAACTTTGTTAAGTCAAGAAGTTTACTTAATTAATTGAGTAACTAATTCATCTTGATTTGGAAAATTTACACTCTATGAGCATTGAGATAAAATTATTACATATTGAGAATAATGTTTTGCAATTTGATCTTGCAAGATGTCTTCAATTATTTTCCAACAAACTACATGTGCCAATTTTAATTTCACTACAATTGCTTAGGTAGTGTGGACCCAAGTTTAATAAATGTTCGGTTCGGATGGACTTCGCCGTTCTTTCCTAACTAAAATCAAAGGGTTTGCCTTTGAACATTCTTTATATTACTGCTTGTCCAACTACTTAATTAGGGATTTGTATTTTTCACAGTTACTCATTACACGAATATGTTTCATAGAATGTATACCATTTGAATGAGTCGGCACAAATTAACATGGGACAAACGTGCCCAGACTGGTAGATATATAAGTACAAAGTACTATTGTTGACATGACATCTCTTGAGTCTGAATTTCAGATTTTGTTCACTTTCAAGTCACATAGCATTTGTTCAACCAACTTGTTCTTGAGTTCTTAATATCCTGCACAATTAGAGTACACAATCCAATATCATATCTTTTTCTGGTAAATTAATTCAAGCTATATCCTGCAAAAGAAAACTATTGAAAAAGAAAGGAAAGCTAAAAAACAAAAATATAAAAAAGAATGACTATAAAAAATGAAAAAGGCACCTGCAGTAAAACATACTTGGGAAATGAAAACCACTTCCACCTCTAATTACTATTCCCTCCGTTCGCTTTTACTTGTCACTAATTTTCTGTTTGAATTTTCATTTTTACTTGTCATTTTTGACATATCAAGAAAAGACAACTTTTATTTTCCTATTTTACCCTTAGCATTAATTACTTTTTCTCTAAATTAATTTCAAGACACAATAGTAAACATCATTTAATAAGGGTACTATGGTAAAATAATTATGTCATTAATTATTTTTCTTAATGGATGTGCAAGTCAAATTGCGACAAGTAAAAGCGAACGGAGGGAGTATATTATAAATAGTATTAATAATATGTAGCTGAAAATAATTTATTTGATAGAAGTTTTTTTTTTTATGTGAAGGACGAAATGGTCACTCAACTTTTAATGGGCAATTTGGTAATTCAACTTAAACATTTTGAGGTTCCACTATTAGAATATGTATGATATGATGATATGATAATTCAACGTTAACATTTTGAGGTTTCCACTTTTGGAATAAGTATGATAAGATGTGAGGTGAACTTGTTAAAGAGACATCAACATATTCTCTTGTTTTATTGATCTTTCTCCTCTTCAATATTGCAGTTAAAACTAAGAATAATTCGTTTGACTCTCGAAATGAATACCATCATAGAAATTGGGACGGTGAGAGAAATATTTATGTAACTTCTAAGAAGTTGAGAATTCATTTATATGGGTACACATGCAAAGCGCATACTGCAAGACTAGTTCTTACTAGAGACAACTAAAAGGGTACTTACAACCATAGCCTTTGGTAGCAAATGTTTTTAACTAATCCATCTTGAGGT
This sequence comes from Capsicum rhomboideum, assembly GCA_031232105.1. Taxonomy (NCBI): domain Eukaryota; kingdom Viridiplantae; phylum Streptophyta; class Magnoliopsida; order Solanales; family Solanaceae; genus Capsicum; species Capsicum rhomboideum. Next base: position 1,883,091 of record CP124719.1, on the reverse strand, counting down.
GGCGCGGTTTGAGTTAGACGAGGAAATGAGATCTCTTGCCCTCTTATAGTTTGAATAGAAGAAAATGTCCTGCTCTGTCATATTTCTAGTAGCCTTGGAAAAACATTGGGTATTGATCCAAATATCTCTAGCTAGGAACAAAATTATTAAAGCAACTAAGTGCTCGATCACAACTTGAGCTTAAATGGAATAGTGAGGATTCATATAGTTGATCCCAATTTGTTTGGGACTGAGGCGTTGTTGTTGTAGTTAACAGCTCGATCATGTTGAAGTCTACTTCAAGAAGACGAGGCGAAATGATGCTTATAATTTATACTTCAGTTTCAGGGCACTTGAATATCATCTGGGGTAAAAAGAACTGTGAGATAAGTTGGCAATCGAAGCAAAATCACCTTCTTTAAGCGAGTACTTCTCCCAAGGGTCACAAAGTTCCATGGTTTTGTCATCCACGAATGGCGGATTAGTTGGTGGAGGCAACTCTTCTTCTTTCTTGACAAACATCTGTAATACCTTAGACATGGATGGTCGTAACGTTGGGATCTCCTGAGTGCACAAAAGTCCGACATGTAAAACTCTCGCGACCTCCTTTTTCAAATTGATTGTATGGTAGTTATTCAACATGAAATTTGGATCGAACAGTTCCTCCACTATCCCACGTTGAAAGTGCTCCCACGCCTGTTAATTTTATCCAATAAAGTTAAGATCAATGAACAAAAATGTTTTCAAGATTGAAAATTTTGTTCAAGAGAGAAGTGATTGATCAGGAATTACAATGGAAACTAAGCTGACTGTATATTCGTCGTTATTTCTTTTGTTATTTTGTCTTCCAGTAACAATCTCTAGTAGAAGAACTCCAAAGCTGTAAACGTCTGCCTTTTCTGTTAATTGACCATGTGCTAAGTATTCTGGAGCCATATATCCTCTGCATAAAAAGGGTAAATAATCCATTATTGGTCCATATTAGTCTTTGCATTTTTTGTATACTTTTACGCTAAAAAATAGAAGATGAGACAAAGAAATACTAACAATGTGCCAGCGATTACAGTGCTTATGTGACTTTTGTTTTCTTGGAATGACCTGGCCAACCCAAAGTCAGCAATCTTTGCACGGAGCCTCGAGTCCAACAGGATGTTGCTTGCTTTTATGTCTCTGTGAATTATTCGTGTCTTTCTGTTCTCGTGAAGGTATACCAATCCTTCTGCTATCCCTATAATTATCTCAAATCTTTTCTCCCAATTTAGGGCTTTACCTTTGATAGGGTCTGTCAAATTGTAAGGTTAGAATCAATACTACGTGAAACACACCATCTAGTCTTAATGCAAAGTCGCTTACTTATATTTAACTTATTTTTGCTTTAATTGTTTGTCGGTATGATGACTAATGATGACATGAGCTTAGTTTAAATAGAATAGTGACGATTAGCCGACCCCTAACTTGTTTGCGGCGTAGTTGTTGTTGTTGCGAAGTCTGGTTACTTACCAAATATGAAGCGATCAAGACTTTGGTTAGGGAGTAATTCGTATACGAGAAGGCTTTCCGGTCCTGAGCAGCTGCATCCCAATAATCTTGTCAAATTTTTGTGCTCGACGCTACTGATTATGTTAACCTCGTTGTAAAAATCTGCAGCTCTGTGTTTGTTGTTGAAGAACAGCCTTTTGACGGCGATATCTCTCCCATCTGCCAAAACACCCTGCAACAAATTGCATCTCAGACTGTCTAATTTCATAGCTGTTATGGACAGTCGACGAATTCAAACATATGAATTACACTACATTCAGCCATTAAGTACCTTATAAACTGTGCCAAAACCGCCTTGCCCGAGCTTGTTGGCCTCATCAAATGACTCTGTGGCTTTGTCAAGTGTCGAATACTTGAAGTTCAAGTTGACATCATGAAGGATCTTCACTAATTTCTCAACATCATTTGCCCCTAACAAGTTCAAGAAAAGCATGAGTAGGCCCATAAGTCCACAACACCTCAAGTTAATTCTTGAAAGTTCTCTGTTACAGCTGTGCGTATCGCAAGACTGGATTTGTTTTATAACTAGTCATTGAACTCCTAATGACTTTATAACTAATTTTTGGAGCAAAAGTATTTACCTTTTCTTTTCTTCTGGATTAGTTTGTTCTTCCGGACACCAATACCAATGAAAACACCTACTCCCAAAACGACAACGGAACTAACAACAACAATGACAATGACTACAACTTTTCCTGCAATATGGTAATTTCAAAGTAAAACAAAGACCATTTATCAGCAAAATAACGTGTTCAGTCGATAAATAACAGGCAAACCATAAAGAAAAAAAGAGCAAAGTTTACCCCTTGATGATGAGCCTCCACTGGTAGAAATAGAATTGAGAAAATCGGTATCAGAATACCTCATGAAGCATCCAGTGTACAGAGCTCTACCTTCTGACCAAGGCAAGCATCCCAGCATAGAGGCAGATGCATTTTGCAAACACGCGGTGCAGGAGTTTTCGCTCAGCGTCTTCCAGCATTCAGCGAGAACATAAGTTGTATCATTGGAAGGACCGGGCACTGACACTTGGGCACGGGCAGAGCCATTATTACTCAGTGCATTTGCAACTGCTAGCTGAACGGCTCGCCTAGCATTCTGTTGGAACAATGTACCCTTTGTCGTCCTGTTTCCGCATACATGCGTGTCCCCCGGACCTAAATACTGGTTATAGAACATGTAATTCTCCACTCGCAAAAAGCATCCATCAAGATAATATCGCCGTCCAGTATAAGGGTCGCACCGGGCCTGGAGAGTTTGCGCTTCAGTAAAGCACATGACGCAGTCCACTAAAGAAAGATTATCATAGCATTGGGCAAGTCCATAGTTAGTACTTGGTCCTGTGCCAGTAACTGCTACTCCATATCCTCTAGTTCTCATTTGTTGATCTATTTTTTCCATTGTAGCAATATAATTTGGGATGAAAACCGTCGTTTCATTTCCACAAATGATCTGGACTGTCTGAAATCTTGGTTGAGCCACTGATATATCTGGTAGAAGTAATGTCCACACGATAACAAAGAGACTACATAAAATTGAAGGGGTTGCTCTCTCCATTTTTCCAGATGAGCTGTACGACATAGAATGAGAAAAATAAGAAACATCACATGAGTAAAAACTTGGAAAGATATTAATTTGAGAATTAAACAACTTTCCAAATGAAAAAAATAATCCGGACATTGTTTTAAAACACCTTTTTTGTGTGCATGTTTGTTTTGTTGAGTTTCTATCCTAAGCCAATATGAGTCAGAAAAACGAACGTTCTAGAATCATGATAATCGAGGGGAGCCCGGCACCTTCCCATTGGTCAACAGATTCCTTAATCGGAATCTCTGTAGTTGATCAGTCATTTGGAGTCAAACTTGTTATAGAAAGGAATATCTATTTTGAAGAGGTAACTTGGCACACTAAAACTCAATGTCAAGTGCCGACTCTTTGTTTAATAAATTCACTTTTGATACACAATTTTTGTCACTTTCAATCTTGTAAACCCTTCTGATCTTAAAAATATAAAAATCTTTTGAGAAAAAAGGGGTGTGACAACTGCTAATCGTTGTCATCTTTGTTGTCCACCAATATCAATTATCTTTACCCACAATCACTATCCTCGGCCACAACTACCGTCCGCCTCAATCACCACTGTTCGCCGTCATCCTTAGTTATCATCACAAAATAGCATTACCACAATAACCATCAACCATTACGAACAATCACCACCATTAACCACTTATGTATCGCCAATCACCGCTATTAGTCACCACCCCTATAAGCTATTATTACCATCCGCCACAATTATCAGTAGCCACCACCAACTACCACCATCAACCGCCACTGTTAACCATTTTGTCAGCCACCACCATCACTAGCTACTATCAACCACCACCACTCCCCCTCAATTGGCAACCACAACTAGAAAAAACAAATTTGATAATTGTTCTATGTTGATTCTAAGACATAATTATTGCATCTAAGTGAAAACAGAAAGAAGAAAAGAGCACTCACAAAGTACTTCTGCGGTCTGAATTTGCCGGAAAAAGAGATCGCCGGTGCAAACTGATCAGCTGCTGTCAAAGTTGTAGAAACAGACTGATGAAGCAGAGAGAAATGGGAGAAAATGAAGGAATAAAAAAGAAGAGAAATTTTTCATTGATGTGTCATTTTGTGTGAGAAGTCTTTTTCTCCAACTTTTTTTTTTGGTTTTTCATCCCGGTGTTCGATATCCGTATTGAAGGCAGACTAAATTCGAACTCGTGTAGGGAAGTTCTATATTGGGGATAAAGCGTAACAAAGACTATTTTGTACTCAACAAGACTCGAACGCAAGACTTCTGATTAAGAATGAAAGAATTCTTACCACTCCACTACGAGTTTTTGTTGATTTCTTTGTGAGATGAGTCAACAGAAGAGATCGCCGGTACAAACTGATCAACTGCTGTCAAAGTTGTAGAAACAGACTGATGAAGCAGAGAGAAATGGGAGAAAATGAAGGAATAAAAAAGAAGAGAAATTTTTCATTGATGTGTCATTTTGTGTGAGAAGTCTTTTTCTCCAACTTTTTTTTTTGGTTTTTCATCCCGGTGTTCGATATCCGTATTGAAGGCAGACTAAATTCGAACTCGTGTAGGGAAGTTCTATATTGGGGATAAAGCGTAACAAAGACTATTTTGTACTCAACAAGACTCGAACGCAAGACTTCTGATTAAGAATGAAAGAATTCTTACCACTCCACTACGAGTTTTTGTTGATTTCTTTGTGAGATGAGTCAACAGAAGAGATCGCCGGTACAAACTGATCAACTGCTGTCAAAGTTGTAGAAACAGACTGATGAAGCAGAGAGAAATGGGAGAAAATGAAGGAATAAAAAAGAAGAGAAATTTTTCATTGATGTGTCATTTTGTGTGAGAAGTCTTTTTCTCCAACTTTTTTTTTTGGTTTTTCAACCCGGTGTTCGATATCCGTATTAAAGCACGACTAAATTCGAACTCGTGTAGGGAAGTTCCATATTGGGGATAAAGCGTAACAAAGACTATTTTGTACTCAACAAGACTCGAACGCAAGACTTCTGATTAAGAATAAAAGAATTCTTACCACTCCACACCGAGTTTTTGTTGATTTCTTTGTGAGATGAGTCAACAGAAGAGATCGCCGGTACAAACTGATCAACTGCTGTCAAAGTTGTAGAAACAGAAAGAAAGGGGAGAAACTGAAGGAATAAAAAAAGAAGGAAATTTTTCTATTAATGAGTCAAACTGGAAATGTTAAGAGTGGTTTTTCAATCACGGTGTCCAGTAGCCATATTGGGGGAATTATTAAATTTGGATTAACGTCCGAAAGTTTCATATTGGGATAAAACATTTCTTAACAAAGTCGACTCTCTACCAAATGAGGCTTCAACCCGAAACTTCTGATTAAGGATGAAGAAGTAGTTACTACTCCATCTTAATTTTTATTCATTTTTTTGCGTGATAGAAGTCAACAAGTGGAAAGAATTAGTGTAGAATTTGTCAAAAGGATCATTTGTGTAATTTTTTTTGAAAAAAAGACTAGACCAGTAACAGTGACTTCATACCTTTTTTGAAAATTCTTATTACTACAGTAGTTTCAATGTCTACCACTTTAGCGCTTGCATTTGTGTAATGACATGCATGTGAGGTTGCAATGTTTGGTATATTCATCAGGTATTCGAAATTCGTTGACCTGACTAATTTAGATTTGCACCGAGCAACAGTAAAGTTGCCTCCGTGTGAACTATAGATCACTGGTTCGAGCCATAAAAGCAGCCACTAATGTTTGCATTAAGGTAGGATGTCTTCATCACACTTCTTGGGATGCGACTCTTCCCCAAATCCTGCTAAACACGTGATGCTTTGTGCATCGGGCTTTTAGGATATACTAGTTCTGGGCACATGTGTTGCACGTGTCTCCCATGTTAATTTATGTAACTCATTCAAACGATATACATTCTATAAAACACATTCGTGTAATGAGTAATATGAAAAGTAACTATGGAAAATACAAGTTCATTTTTTAAAATAGTATTGATGTTTAAAGATGCAAAGGTGATATCTTTATAATTGCATTGTTCTACCTCATAGATCGAGGAAAAATGCTTAAATTACAGTTACTATATATTCTTAATTAATGTTCCAAGAGATTTAAAAATACATAATAAATAAATAAAAAAGTATCAATGTAGTATAACTTTAGTTAGGTGTAATTTAAAAATATCAATCATCTGATCAAGCCTGTTAACCGGGCCGGGCCGGGTCAACCCGGCCCCGGTTCGGTAAATTTTACCGGTGTCGGTCCGGGTCCGGTCCGGTCTTGATTCCTATCAGGCCGGGCCGGGCCCGGTCAACCCGGCTCTGGTTCGATAAATTTTACCGGTGTCGGTTCGGGTCCGGTCCGGTCTTGATTCCTATCAGGTCAGGCCGGGCCCAATAGTAACATGCCCACCAACGATCCAGCCCCGGCCCATTTAATTGTTTGACAGGTCTTAATGGGCCGGGCCAGGTTAATTAACCGGTCCAGATTAATGGGCCGGTTTACCAGGTCCCACTAAAAAAAATAGTATTTTGAACCTTGATTGTTTTTTAATATACATTCAATATATATTACTTAAAATACGACTTTAAAGAATATACATACGTATACATTCAATATATACTACTTTATAGAATATACATACTTTAAAGAATATTCATACATATTATACATTCAATATATACTATTTTAAAGAATATTCATACATATATACATTCAATATATTCTACTTTGAAGAATATACATACATATAAACATGCAATATATACTACTTAAAAAAATATACATTCAATATATACTACTTTAAAAGAATATACATATGAATGTACATTCAATATATACTACTTTAAATAACATACATACATATAAACATGTAATATATACTACTTTAAAGAATATCATACATATTATACATTCAATATATACTATTTTAAAGAATATACATACTTTAAAGAATATTCATACATATTATACATTCAACATATACTACTTTAAAGAATATTCACACATATATACATTCAATATATGCTACTTTAAAGAATATACATATGTATGTACATTCAATATATACTACTTTAAAGAATATACATATGAATGTACATTCAATATATACTACTTTAAAGAATATACATATGTATGTACATTCAATATATACTACTTTAAAGAATATTCACACATATATACATTCAATATATGCTACTTTAAAGAATATACATATGTATGTACATTCAATATATACTACTTTAAAGAATATTCACACATATATACATTCAATATATGCTACTTTAAAGAATATACATATGTATGTACATTCAATATATACTACTTTAAAGAATATACATACATATAAACATGTAATATATACTACTTTAAAGAATATTCATACATATTATACATTCAATATATATTATTTTAAAGAATATACATACTTTAAAGAATATTCATACATATTATACATTCAATATATACTACTTTAAAAAATATTCATACATATATACATTCAATATATACTACTTTAAAGAATATACATATGTATGTACATTCAATATATACTACTTTAAGGAATATACATATGAATGTACATTCAATATGTACTACTTTGAAGAATATACATATGTATGTACATTCAATATATACTACTTTAAAGAATATACATACGTATAAACATGTAATATATACTACTTTAAAGAAATATTCATACATATTATACATTCAATATATACTATTTTAAAGAATATACATACTTTAAAGAATATTCATACAGATTATACATTCAATATTACTACTTTAAAGAATATTCATACATATATGCATTCAATATATACTACTTTAAAGAATATACATATGTATGTACATTCAATATATACTACTTTAAAGAATATACATATGTATGTACATTCAATATATACTACTTTAAAGAATATACATATGTATGTACATTCAATATATACTACTTTAAAGAATATACATATGTATGTACATTCAATATATACTACTTTAAAGAATATACATATGTATGTACATTCAATATATACTACTTTAAAGAATATACATACATATAAACATGTAATATATACTACTTTAAAGAATATTCATACATATTATACATTCAATAGATACTATTTTAAAGAATATACATATGTATGTACATTCAATATATCTACAGTGAAGAATATACATATGTATGTACATTCAATATATACTACTTTAAAGAATATACATACATATAAACATGTAATATATACTACTTTAAAGAATATTCATACATATTATGCATTCAATATATACTATTTTAAAGAATATTCATACATATTATACATTCAATATATACTACTTTAAAGAATATTCATACATATATACATTCAATATATACTACTTTAAAGAATATACATATGTCTGTACATTCAATATATACTACTTTAAGGAATATACTTATGAATGTACATTCAATATGTACTACTTTAAAGAATATACATATGTATGTACATTCAATATATACTACTTCAAAGAATATACATAGGAATGTACATTCAATATATACTACTTTAAACAATATATATACTTTAAAGAATATTCATACATAGTATACATTCAATATATACTACTTTAAAGAATATACATATGAATGTACATTCAATATATACTACTTTAAAGAATATACATACATATAAACATTCAATATATACTATTTTAAAGAATATACATACTTTAAAGAATATACAAAAATTTCTAACACTTTTACCGATTTTCCTGAATTTATTCATATTACAAGTTAAACTAACAATTATTCAAAAAAACACAAAAACAATACAAATAAAAATTCAACAAATAATACACTAGTTAACAATTAAAAGTAAGAGATGAAACGATAATACCAAATTGCCGAAGTATCCGAAAGTTGATCAATTGAGTACTTTTGGAAACTCCCACTAGATATTTTTAATTGCAAAATAATAAAATATAATTGAGCACTTTATGAGATAATTAGAAATTAAAATAATTGAGAGAGATTCAGAGAATGAGATTGTAAGTTGTGGGAAAATAATTTTTGAAATTGGGTATTTATAGGAAATTTTTTTAAAGTTAATTTTTTTTAAAAAAAAAAATAATTAGAATTTTGCACAATTGGCCGTTGGGCCAACGGTTATATAGTCGTTTGGACTGCCAACGATCCAATTGGCAGGTGGGCCGGACAGCAGCAGCCCATTGCCCCATTATTTTTTTTAATTTTTTTTAATTATCGGGACGGGCCGGTGCATCGGTGGGCCTGGTCCGATTTTTTTACTGGACCGGTCCACCGGTCCAAAATACTTTGTCCGGCCCAGCCCCCTAAAAAACCCCTAGCCCCCCACCTTATTGGGTCCGGGTCCGGTCCGGTCCGATCTCTACCTGGGCCGGTCTAAATGGGCTGAAACCGGGCAGACCCGGCCCAGTTGCCACCTTTTGATCTGATGACTTGCAAAAAGATATCCGATCAATGATTTCTACTTTTTTTCTTTTCTTCTTTTTTTTTTTTTTTTTTTTTTTTTCTACTCTTCTCTTCTTACTTAATCTTGACTTAATAGTTCTGTAAAAGAACATTAGGATTTGTTTTTTCAGGAGTAATGATTATCATAAATTTCATTAAATAGAATATTTGACCTTACAAAAAAAAAATCAAATGAACCAACAATGCCATATTTATTTATCAAATAAAATTATAGTATTTTTGTTATTTTATGATTTGATTTTCTTTGAATTTTGAACGTCATAACTCAATGTTTAATTTCTTAACTTGTAGTTGTTTTTTAATTTTAATTCATCAAGGAAAAGATTTATTTATTTTCTTAAATATGCTTGTGGCAGATAGCTTATAGATCCTTATTTATTTTCTTAAATTTTTGCTAAAAGATTTCACCTTACTTGCAATAGGAGTATTAATAATTACTAATAACAAAATCAAACCTTCGGATCATATGTAAATAAAAGACATATCAATTCTCGCTTAATGTAAAGTAGAAGAAACATCCCAAGAATATTTGAATGCTACAACTAAATTTTACATGCTAGAATAATAATGTATGTGTCTAAAACGTTTTTGTACAATGATATATGATAGTTGTACGTTAAAACAAATGCGTTGAAAATTCTTAAAAACCTAATAGGAAGAGGCGGTAGTAAAGTTGATTCTGATGGCTAATCGAATTTCTGTACAAGAAATTTACAAAAAAATTAAACTTGAAGAACATGAAGAGCATATAAAAGTATCATTCTGAAATATACATATAGCGATATACCTGAATAATTTATCTTTGTGACTGCGTCAATGAACTCTTCACTATAAAGGACAAAATTAGAGGAATATTTAAAGTGATGAATTTACACTAACGAATAAGTCACAGCCAACGATGTTTTCATTGCCTGCACAAGTTTAAAAAGATTATAAAATGCAAAGATGATACAATTTAAATATAGAAAAAGACAAGGAAAACATTCAAAATTGATAAACTAATCATCAAAGAGCCTGTTGAGGACATTATATAACAACGAATGTGAATACTTGGAGTCTTTAATAATTTGATAAATGAAAAACAAATGATTCATGACCCTTTAATGTCACCTTTGAAGACCTGAAAACGTTATTAACCTTATGAGTAACCCATACATTCAATGCATTAAATTTCAATTATAAACATAAGTTTTCAAAAGAACCAAAAACATTGTACTATATTGTAGTTTCATTCGTATGGATAAAGTGGAAGAAACTCAAAAAGTTTTAGCATAATTATGAATTGTTTTGTACTCTTGTTATATAGAAAAACAGATTTTAGTTTTTTTAATTTTCAGAATTCAAAAAGTCATTGTTTTTTGTCTTTTATTTTAATTGAATATGATAATATAGTATGATCATTATTTAATATTTAATTAATTAGATATTTTATAACATTTTTAATTTAGTGTAGGGGTAAAATGGTAATCCAACTTTTGCCTAACTTTCTTCCCACTTTTAGTATTTTAGTATAATATGATATGATATGATATGATGTGAGGTGAACTTGTTTAAGAGACATCAACATATTCTCTTGTTTTATTGAGCTTTCTCCTCATCAATATTGCAGTTAAAACTAAGAATAATTCGTTTGACTCTTGAAATGAACATCGTCACATAAATTGGGACTGTGGGAGTAATATTTATGTAACTTCTAAAAAATTGAGAATTCATTTATGATAAGTACACATGAAAAGCGCATACCGCAAGACTAGTTCTTACTAAAGACAACTCAATAGCCTTTGGTAGTAGTTTTTTCTTAATGAATCCACCTTGAAGTGGCGGAAGGTTTGAGTTAGACGAAGAAATGAGATCTCCTGCCCTCTTGCAATTTGAGTAGAAGAAAATGGCCTACCCTGTCGAATTATAATCAGGTTTATGCGTCACCCTCTAGGGATTGGTTTATCTTTAAGTTACAACCATTTTTTGTTCTATTACTATTTGAGATTGCTTTAACAATTTATAAGGCCAGAAAGACAAAAATGCTTAGGGGAACTATCAATGTACAAAAGTTCTTAGGAATCACCAGAATACAAGTATTTACAAACACTTCAAAATTGTAGCCTTATATTCTACAAAAATCACCAGCATAATGCTACTAGCCTTGGAAAAAACATTCTGTATTGATCCAAACATCTCTAGCCAGGAACAAAATTATTAAAGCAACTAAATGCTCGATCATGAGTTTAGCTTAAATGGAATAGTGAGGATTCATATAGTTGATCCGACTTTGTTTGAGACTGAGGCGTTGTTGTTGTAGCTAACAAGATCTATCATGACGAAATGTACTTCAAGAAGACGAGGAGAAATGATGCTTATAATTTACACTCAGTTTCAGGGCACTTCAATATCATCATCTTGGGTAAAAAGAACTGTGAGATAAGTTGGCAATGGAAGCAGAATCGCCTTCTTTCAGCGAGTACCTCTCCCAAGGGTCATGAAGTTCCATGGTTTTCTCATCCACAAACGGTGGATTAGTTGGTGGAGGCAACTCTTCTTCTTTCTTGACGAACATCTGTAATGCCTTAGACATGGATGGCCGTAACATTGGGATCTCTTGAGTGCACAAAAGTCCAACATGTAAAACTCTGGCAACCTCTTTTTTTACATTGATAGTGTGGTAGTTGTGCAACATGAGATTTGGATCGAATAGTTCTTCAACTATCCCGCGTTGAAAGTGGTCCCACACCTGTTAATTTCATCCAATATAAGAGAAGACCAATATGCAAAAAGTTCTTCAAGATTGGAAATAATGTTCAAGAGAGAAGCAATTGATCAGAAATTACAATGGAAACTAAGCTGACTGTATATTAGGCATTTTTTCTCTTGTTATTTTGTCTTCCAGTAACAATTTCCAGCAGAAGAACTCCGAAGCTGTAAACATCTGCTTTTTCTGTCAATTGGCCACGTGCTAAGTATTCTGGAGCCATATATCCTCTGCATAAAAAGGGTAAATCGTCCATTATTTGACCATATTAGTCTTTGCATTTTTGTATACTTTTATGCAAAAAATTAGAAGATGCGACGAAGAAATACTAACAATGTGCCAGCAATTGCAGTGCTTATGTGACTCTTGTCTTCTTGGAATAACCTGGCCAACCCAAAATCAGCAATCTTTGCACGGAGCCTCGAGTCCAACAGGATGTTGCTTGCTTTTATGTCTCTGTGAATTATTTGTGTATTTGTGTTCTCGTGAAGGTTACTAATCCTTCTGCTGTCCCCATAATTATCTCAAATCTTTTCTCCCAGTTTAGAGTTTTACCTTTGATAGGGTCTGTCAAATTTTAAGGTTAGAATCAATAAAACTGACAAAGTCATTGTGCTGGTTATGTGAAAGCACACCATTTAGTCGTAATGCAATGTCAGTTACATATTTTCACTTTTATTTTAGTTGGTGCAATGACGACATGAATTTAGCTTAAATGGAATAGTGAGGATTCATATAACTAACCCCTAACTTGTCTTTGTTACTCACCAAATATGAAGCGATCAAGACTCAGGTTAGGGAGTAACTCGTATACAAGAAGGCTTTCTGGTCCTGAGCAGCTGCATCCCAATACCCTTGTCAAATTTTTGTGCTCAACGCTACTGATTATGTTAACTTCGTTATAAAAATCTGCAGCTCTGTGTTTGTTGTTGAAGAACAGCCTTTTGATGGCGATCTCTCTCCCATCTGCCAAAACACCCTGGCAACACTTGATTTAATTGCCAACATTTCTAGTATTTCATTCCTGTTATGGACAATCGGGGAATTCAAACATATGAATTGAACTACATTCAGCCATTACATACCTTATAAACTGTGCCAAATCCACCTTGACCGAGCTTGTTGGCCTCATCAAATGACTCAGTGGCTTTGTCAAGTGTCAAATATTTGAAGTTCAAGTTGTTGTCATGAAGGATCTTCACTAATTTCCCAACATCATTTGCACCTAACAAGTTCAAATTGCATGAGTAGGTCATAACATCTCATGTTAATTCTTGAAAATTGTCTTCGCGCGGAACAGTTGTGTGCATATCGCAAGATATATGCTCAGCTAATCTTTTTATGGAATAATACATAAATATATAAAGATATGGCACCTGTACCTAACTCAACCTCAAAAGGTAGCTCATGAGGGGAGGATTACCCTAGTCCATATAAGCAAACCACCGGTCTATTCCCTAACCAATGTGGGACTCTAATCCACTCTAACAAAATAGACACTCAAACTCTGGCCTCAGCTAGCAAGTAAACACTCCAACTTTGAGTATGCACATCTAGACATCTCAACTCGTATCCATTGTGTCAGCTGAACACTCTAACTTACGAAATGATCATCTAGACATCTCCAAAATTTATGTGTCACATCAGGGTCGGGTGTCCATGAGACATAGTGGGAACAAGTCGGAGAAATTAGTTGTCAGCTGAGGCCAAGTGTGTCTGTTTATGTATTATGCCTTTTTTTATTCTAAGTTGTAGAATAGAGATACAATATATGTTCATCGTTTATATTCTAGTGAGTTTTATAACTAATTTTTGGCACAAAAGTATTTACCTTTTCTCTTCTTCTGGATTTGTTTGTTCTTCCAGACACCAAGACAAATGAAAGCACTTACTCCCAAAACGAGAACGGAACTAACAACCACAATCACAATGACTACAACTTTTCCTGCCATATGGTGATTTGAAAGTTAAAAAAGGACCATTTATCAGCAAAATTATGTGTTCAGTCGATAAATATCAGGCAAACTAGGAAGAAAAAAGAGCAAAATGTACCCCTTGATGACGAGCCTCCACGGGTAGAAATAGCATTGAGAAAATCGGTATCAGAATACCTGGTGAAGCATCCAGTGTACAGAGCTCTACCTTCTGACCAAGGCAGGCATCCCAACATTGATGCAGATACATTTTGCAAACACGCGGTGCAGGAGTTTGCGCTCAGCGTCTTCCAGCAATCAGCGAGAACATAAGCTGTCTCATTGGAAGGCACGGCCACTGACACTTGAGCACGGGCATAGCCATTATTACTCGGTGCATTTTCAACTGCTTGCTGAAAGGCTCGCCTAGCATTCTGTTGGAACAATGTACCCTTTGTCGTCCTGTTTCCGCATACATGCCTGTCCTCTGGACCTAAATACTGGTCAAAGAACATGTAATTATCCACTCGCAGAAAGCAGCCATCAAGATAAATCCGCCGTCCCTTATAAGGGTAGCACTGGGGCAGGAGAGTTTGCGCTTCAGCATAGCATAAGACGCAGTCGACTAAAGAAAGATTACCATAGCATTGGCCAAGTCCATAGTTAATAGCTGGTCCAGTGCCAGTAACTGCAACTCCATATCCACTAGTTCTAATTTGCTGACTTACGTTTATCGTTGTATCCATATAATTTGTGACGGAAACTGCCGTTTCGTTGCCGCATATGATTTGGATTATCTGAGATATTGATTCAGCCACTGATGTATCTGGTAGAAGTAGGATCAACACAACAACAAAGAGACTACATAAAATTGAAGGGGTTGCTCTCTCCATTTTTCCAGATGAGCTGTACAACATAGAATGAGAAAAATAAGGAAGATCACATGAGTAAAAACTCACAAATATTTTAATTTGAGAATTATGAATACAACTTTCCAAATGAAAGAATTTTACAAGAAGAGAAACAAGCAGCAAAGACAATTCATAAGGTTAGATTTGAATGATTAAAACCTATAACAAAGTTTTAATATAATTAGAATGTTATCCATTCAAGAATCCCAGGGTATAATACACAAACTGACATTTAAACTTGGCCTCAGGTAGCAAGTAAACACTCAAGCTTTGAGTATGTATGTTTAGACACCTAAACTCGTCTCCAATGTGTTAGCTGAACAGTCTACTGACAAAATGATCATCTAGATAGTTCCAAATTTTATGTGCCACATCAGCGTCGGGTGTCCACAAGACATAGCGGGGACAAGTCAGAGTGTTTAATTTTCAATTGAGACCAAGTTGAGGTGTCTATATGTGCATTCTCAAAGTTGGAGTGCATACTTGTCAACTGAGGCCAAGTTTGAGTGTCTTTTATCTATTTTAAGCCAATAAGAGTCAGTAAGACACCATGCTAGAATCATGAAACTCGAGGGGTGTCCAATGTCTTCCTATCAGTCCACAGAAATCCCTTAATCGGAATATCTGTCGCTGATCAGTCACTTGGAGTCAAAGTCAAACTTGTTTTGGAAAGGTATATCTATTTTTAAGATGTAACTTGGCACACCAAAACTCAATGTCATGTGTCGATTCCTTTTTGCTTAGATAAATCCATCTTTGGAACACAACTTGTCACTTTCAATCTTGAAAAAATCTTTTGAAAAAAGGGGTGTAGCAATCGCGACAACGTAGTGGTCCACCAATATCAATTATCACTACTCATAATCACCATACTCGACCACAACTACCGTCCCCCTTAATCACCACAGTCAGCCATCATCCACAATTAGTCATCATTTACCATTACCACCATGAATTAGTATTACCACAATAAGAATCAATCCTTACGAACAATCACCACCATTAACCACCGTTATGTATCACCAATCACCACTATTAGTCACTACTCCTATTAGCTATCATTACCAACCACCACAATTATCAGTAGCCACCACCAACTACCACTATCAACCGCCATTGTTAACCATTCTATCAGCCACCACCATCACTAACTACTATCCACCACCACCCCTTAATTGACAACCACAACTACTACGTGAAAACAAATTATTGCATCTCAGTGAAAATAGAAAGAAGAAAAGAAAACTCACAAAGTCCTTCTGCGGTCTGAATTCGCCGGAAAAAAGAGATCGCAGGTGCAAACTGATCAGCTGCTGTCAAGTTGCATAAACAAAGTGAAAGAGGAGAAAATGAAGAAATTAAAAAGAAGAGAATTCACGTCAGAAAGTTACACATTGAAGGTAAAGCGTTTGATAACAAAGACGATTATGTACTCAACAAGACTTGAACTTGAAACATCTAATTAAAGTTGAAAGAGTACTTATCACTCTCCCACGACTATTCATTGATTTTTATGTAAGAGAAGTCAAAGAGAGGAAAGAATTGTGCAATAAATTTGGGTGAATTTTTCAAAAGGTAAGACTAAAACAGTAACAATAACTACCTCCCTAAACATATTGGCATGGTGGGGCCCTTTTTGATGGTTGGGTTTATATATAAAAATTCTTATTACTGCCTAAACCATTAAAAAAAAAGGAGAAGATAAAAGATACTCCCGTTTGATTTGATACGAATTTAATAATGAAATAAATATTTCAAAAATTTGTGATCTTTGACATGTTATTACTTAATCATGAGAAAACAGTGATTTAAAATAAAAACTAAATACAAATGTGAATTTTGACCTTATTTATTACTTAATCATGATAAATTACAAGGTTAATACTATTTAAGTCAACCAATAATGTGATGAGTAGATAGTAATATTTAATTTCAAAGTCTTCCACTTTAGGGCCTGCATTTGTGTAATGACATGCATGTGAGGTCACAATATTGTTTGGTATATTCGAAATCCACTGACATGACTAATTTAGATTTGCGGCGCATAACATTAAAGTAATAACTAATTTTACAAATTGTGAAGGAGAGTCTTGGAGCAACCGTAAAGTTGTCTCCGTGTGACCTATTTTACAAGTATTGACACACATCAAAATTGTAGCCTTAGATTCTACAAATCACCACCATATTGTGTAATGATCCAAACATGATTTCTAACTAGGAAAAAATTATAAAAGCAACTAACTGCTCGATCATGAGTTGAGCGTTAATGAAATAGTGAGGATTTATATAATTGATTCCAACTTGTTTGGGACTGAGACATTGTTGTTGTAGCTAACAGATCGATCATGACGAAGTGTAGTCCAAGAGCACGAGGAGAAATGATGCTTATAATTTATACTTCAGTTTCAGTGACTTGAATATCATCATCTGGGGTAAAAAGAACTGTGAGATAAGTTGGCAATCGAAGCAGAATCACCCTCTTTAAGCGAGTACTTCTCCCAAGGGTCATGAAGTTCCATGGTTTTCTCATCCACAAATGGCGGATTAGTTGGTGGAGGCAACTCTTCATCTTTCTTGACAAACATCTGTAATGCCTTAGACATGGATGGCCGTAATGTTGGAATCTCTTGAGTGCACAAAAGTCCGACATGTAAAACTCTTGCGACCTCTTTTTTCACATTGATGGTATGGTAGCTATTCAACATGAGATTTGGATCGAACAGTTCCTCCACCATCCCGCATTGAAAATGCTCCCACGCCTGTTAATTTCATCCAATATAAGAGTTAAGACCAAAATGCAATAAGTTCTTCAAGATTGAAAATATTGTTCAAGAAAAGAATTACAATGGAAACTAAGCTGTCTGTGTATTCGGCGTGTTTGCTCCTGTTATTTTGCCTTCCACTAACAATCTCCAGTAGAAGAACTCCAAAGCTGTAAACATCTGCTTTTTCTGTCAATTGGCCATGTGCTAGATACTCTGGGGCCATATATCCTCTGCATATTGGACCATATTAGTTTTCTTGTTTTTGTGTACTTTTACGTGACAAAAATAGAAGATGAGACGAAGAAATACTAACAATGTGCCAGCAATGGCAGTGCTTATGTGACTCTTGTCTCCTTGAAATGACCTGGCCAACCCAAAATCAGCAATCTTTGCACGGAGCCTCGAGTCCAACAGGATATTGCTTGCTTTTATGTCTCTGTGAATTATTCGAGTCTTTGTGTTCTCGTGTAGGTATACCAAACCTTCTGCGGTCCCTATGATTATCTCAAATCTTTTCTCCCAGTTTAGAGATTTACCTTTGACGGAATCTGTAAACTTTAAGATTAGAATCAAGATCTGTGATAAAGTCATTGTGGTGTATTGATGTGAAAATACACCATTTTGTCTTAATGCAAAGTAGGTTACTTAAACTCACCTGATAGTCCAGGTAGGAAACTCGCAAAAACGTGATACTTTAGATGTGTTTTTGACCATTAACTCTATATTTAACTTATTTTCACTTTTATTATTAGTTAGTGTGATGATGTGATGACACGAGTTTAGCTTAAATGGAATAGTGAGGATTCATATCACAGACTCTTAACTTGTTTGGGACTGAGGTGTAGTTGTTGTTGCAGCAAAGTGCGGTTACTTACCAAAGATGAACCGATCAAGACTCTGGTTAGGGAGGAACTCATATACAAGAAGGCTTTCCGGTCCTGAGCAGCTGCATCCCAATAACCGTACCAAATTCTTGTGCTCGACGCTACTGATTATGTTAACCTCATTATAAAAATCTGCAGCTCTGTGTTTGTTGTTGAAGAACAGCCTTTTGACAGCGATCTCTCTCCCATCTGCCAAAACACCCTGCAACAAATAGTGCCTCAAACTTTGTTTAACATAAACATTTCTAGTATTGCATTAATGTTATGGACAGTTACAAATTCCAACATATTAAATGGCACTACATTCAGCCATTACGTACCTTATAAACCGTGCCAAATCCACCTTGCCCGAGCTTGTTGGCCTCATCAAATGACCCTGTGGCCTTGTCAAGCGTGGAATACTTGAAGTTCAAGCTGTTGTCGTGAAGGATCTTCACTAATTTCTCCGCGTCATTTGCACCTAAAAAGTTAAAATTTTCGAGAAAAGCACAAGTAGACCATAATGCCTCTGAGTTAATTCCTGCAATTTGTTTTCAGTACAATTGTGTGCAAAGGATAACACACTATATACTCAGCTAAAATCTTTTGCTGTTTTAGCATAAAGATACAATATATGTTCATCATTGATGTCGTAATGACTTTTACAACTAATTTGGCACAAAAGGATTTACCTTTTCTCTTCTTCTGGATTTGTTTGTTCTTCCATACATAAATACCAATGACAGCACCTACTCCGAAAACGGCCAGGGAATTAACAACAACAATTACAATGACAACAACTTTTCCTGCAATATCGGCATTTGAAAGGAAAAAGACCATTTATCAGCTAGATTACGTGTTCAGTCACTAAGGCAAACCAGGACTTAAAAAAAGAGCAAAGATTACCTCTTGATGATGAGTCCCCTATGGTAGAAATAGCATTGAGAAAATTGGTATCGGAATATCTCATGAAGCATCCAGTGTACAGAGCTCTACCTTCTGACCAAGGTAAGCATCCCAACATGGAGGCAGATGCATTTTGCAAACATGCTGCGCAGGAATTCGCACTCAGCGTCTTCCAGCAATCAGCAAGAACATAAACTGTCTCATTGGAAGGACCGGGCACTGACGCTTGAGCACGGGCGGAGCCATTATTAGTCGGTGCATTTGCAACTGCTTGCTGAACAGCTCGCCTAGCATTCTGTTGGAACAATGTACCCTTTGTCGTCCTGTTTCCGCATATATGCCTGTCCTCTGGACCTAAATACTGGTCATAGAACGTGTAATTGTCCGCTCTCATAAAGCAGCCATCAAGAAAAATTCGCCCTCCGTTATAAGGGAAGCACTGGGGCAGAATCGTTCGCGCTTCAGCGTAGCATAAGATACAGTCGAGTAAGGAAAGATCACCATAGCATTGGGCAAGTCCATAGTTAGCGTCTGGTCCAGTGCCAGTAACTGCAACTCCATATCCTCTAGTTCTCATTTGTTGGCTTATAGTTTCCATAACTCCGACAAAATTTGGGACGAAAAGCGTCGTATTATGCTCTAGCTGTGTTCGACATATGATCCGGATTGTTTGAGATCTTGGCTCAGCCACTGATATATCTGGAAGAAGTAGGACGAACACAATAACAAAGAGACTAGATGAAGGGGCTGGTATCTCCATTTTGCTAGATGAACTGTACAAAATAGTAAACAATGTGAGACGACTAATTGAAGTAACATAAAAATGACAAAAATAAGAAAGATTGAGTGACTAGAAGTGATGAAATATACTCTCTCCATTACAATTTCTTTGTTTTACTTTCCTTTTTAGAATTCAACTATGCGAATGATAGCTTTACTTTGCGACAAGTGATTCTTACTTAAGACACGTGAAATATATACCATGTGAAACCTATAAGTTTCTAATGAAAACAAGTACAGTGATGTATGACACTATGGATGCTCGACTCGACAGGAGTAAAGTGAATACTGTAAACTTTGACAGATAGATATATGAAGGATGCTCGACTCGACAGGAGTAAAGTGAATACTGTAAACTTTGACAGATAGATATATGAAGTGAAGCAAGTACTTTCAAGTGAAAAGAGTACCGCTTCAAAAAGAATCTCTCTTCCCTTTTATGACAACTCTTTAATACCAACTTTCCACATGACATGTTTAAGACCACAAGAGCAAAGGGTATTTTGGTCCATTCAACGTATCTTTAGTTTAAGATCACGTGATTCAAAAGCCTTCTTTACTTTCTTAGACTCCGTGCAAGTCAAAATCAAACAAACAAATTGAAATGGAGGGAGTACAAAGTTGAAGCAAAATATGTTGTATACTAAGAAGAAATACAAACATGGAACAAATATGATTAATTGAAACACACTCAATTTGCATTTGAATTACATTTGCATAGTTAATTAACCATTGATTCTTGTTGTTATTTTTGGTCCATCTATTGATCATGGTCTTAATCTCTTTTTTCTTTTTTACGCAAAATGCAGCTGCAAACACGATTAAAAAAAAGGTTAAGTAGCTAATTCGGGCTCGATTATATTGTAGCAAAGTTCTACTTGACTAGGACTCGACATGGCATTCTAGAAGCTCGACTGAGTTCAGCTCGGATTTGGAACTGTAGTAAGCTCATTGAAGCTCGCCTCAGCTTGAGCACCAATTATATATACCGATGGTATAAACATTATCAGTAAATCTTAATGTATGTGATAGTAAGTTAGTTATTCTTTTTTACCAGATTTCAAACTAATAGTATTTAATAAGAAATTTACCTATAATTACCTAAAACTGACCTCCAAATGAACCTAATAACTTTGGCTCAATCCTATTATACTGTGTTAAGAAATCTACTAAATATTTATACAAATATTAAATTTCTATTTTAGTTTTCTACCCACTTTGAGGCTAGACTAATTCGAATTCACATCACGTAGGAAGTCTCACTTCAAGGGTAAAGAGTTCATCAAAGGGACTCTATTTCTAAGGTTCAAAACCCGAGACCTCTGGTTAAAGATAGAGGAGAAACATGGTTTTCTCTTTTGTTCATTTACTCCTTACCACAATTTCAAGTACAATTAAAAAAAAAGAAAGGAAAATATTGAATAACCGTTCTGCACTGGGGAGGTAGAGTTGGCGGAGCAAGTGTGGTGGTTACAGGTTCGGCAGAACCCAGTAACTTTGGTTCAAACTTTGAATTTATAATAAGAAATTCATGAATATGTACAAATTATATTAATTTAGAACTCAGTAACTTAAAAAATTAGAATCTCAAAGCCATAAACTTCAAATTCTGGCTCCACCTCTGGTAGACTATATGCAGTCTTACCCCTACATTACGATGGTAGAGAGGTTGTTTCTGATAGACCCTCGGCTCGATAACTAAGACATAATTTGCATCATAGTGGAAACAGAATAAGGAAAAAAAAAAAAAAAAAAGAACACTCACAAAGTTCGATCTTCTGAGCACTGAGCGCTCAGAATTAGGTGAAACTTGAGTCGCCAAAGAGAGATCGCCGAGGCAAACTGATGAGCTACTGTCAAAGTTGTAGAACCAGAGTGATGAAGATACAGAGAGAAAGGGAAGAAAATGAAGGAATAAACAAAGAAGGGAAATTTTTTTGATGAATGAATATCAAAATGGAAATGATATATTAATGTAAATTTGTGGAAGAAGTCAACAAGAAGAAAGATTATTTTTTGTGTACTTTTTTTCAAAAAGACTAAAAAAAACAGTTGCATAGCAGCTAGCTATGAACACTTTTGAAAGTCATCTTTCTTCGAAACAACAATAAGAACAACAACATGATGATTACTCGAAAGTCATCTTTCTTCTTGAATCCAATTCTCTTCACCAAAAAAAAGTGACTTTCTGAGTGACCATCAACTGCAACAACATGCGCAATTTAATCCCACAAATGGATGTCTGGAGAGGGTAGAGTGTACGTAGCCTTACCCCTACCTTACGAAGGTAAAGAGACTACGGCTCGAAAACTAAGACATATTTTGCATCATAGTGAAAACACAATAAGGAAAAAACAAAAAAGCAAAAAAAAAAAGGAACACTCACAAAGTTCGATCCTCTGAGCACTGAGCGCTCAGAATTAGCCGAACGTTGAGTCACCAAAGAGAGATCGCCGATGCAAACTGATCACAGCTACTGTCAAAGTTGTAGAAACAGAATGATGAAGATACAGAGAGAAAAGAGAAGAAAATGAAGGGGAAAAAAAAAGGAAAGGAAAGGAACTTTTTTTATTGTGATGAATGAATCAAACTGGAAATACTAAGAATGTATATATAGTAGATGTTGGAACCCCTTCGATTAGTTTGCGTGTTTACTTTTGCATATTTTGAACCCCTTAGTGAAAATCCTATCTCCGCCATCAATTATATTAACAAATTTGTGAGAGAGAAGTCAGCAAGAAGAAAGATAAATTTTTGTGTATTTTTCAAAAGAAAGACTAAAAACTTCGATTAGTTTTAGGTATATATAGTAGATGTTGAACCCCTTCGATTAGTTTGCATGTTTACTTTTTCATACTGAACCCCTCAGTAAAGATCCTGGCTCCGCCACTGATTATATTAACAAATTTGTGAGAGAGAAGTCAACAAGAAGAAAGATTATTTTTTGTGTATTTTTCAAAAGAAAGACTAAAAAAAACAGTTGCATAGCAATTAGCAGCTGTGAAGACTTTTGAAAGGACGCGCCTTTTTTTTTAACAGAAAATTAAACGGTCGGGTCAAAATAGACTGAGTTAATAGATGGATCGATGATACGTTCAAAAGTTATTTGAGTTGAAATGAGGAATTTTGTTCTACTTTATCACTTATTGCTGAAATAAAAAAAGTAGACATAATAGATAAACACACATTTAAATTTGGTCTTAGCTGGAAAGTAAACACTTCAACTTTGAGTATGTATATCGAGATACCTCAACTCATTTTCAATGGTAGTTGAATATTTCAACTTACAAAATGATCTTCTTAACACCTCCAAAATTTATGTGTCACATCAGTGTTGGGAGTCACGAGACATAGTGAGAACGAGTTTAGGTGTCTAGATATACATTCTCAAAGTTGGAGTGTTTAGTTGTCAGCTGTCAATTTAAGGCAATATCTATGTATTAGGAAAAGAAAAAAAAAACAAAGACACTCCCTTGATTTCAATTAATGTGACACAGCTTGATTCGACATGAAATTTAAGAAACGAATGAGTACATTTAAAATTTGTGATCTCAAATATGTTATAATGTTTTGTGACGCTATACTACTTTTGAAATTGATGATTTTAAAAAAGAATATAACATTTGTGTTACTATAAAAATTTCTCGTACATACTTGCTAGTCAAAAAGTGGCTCTTAAGAAGACATTTTGATAGAAAGGTCAACCACTACATAAGTTGTCATCCATCTTATCAAAACACTCAATATATTGGTATGGATATTTTCTATTAAACCTTTTCATATACTCCCTCCGTCCCAATTTATATTATGTACTTTGACTTGTCACGGAGTTTAAGAAATAAAGGAAGACTTTTGAAACTTGTGGTCTAAAATGAGTTATAGATATTTGGTGTGGTTGTAAATCATTTCATTAAGGGTAAAGTGGGTATTTTAAAGTTAAATTGTTACCAAATATAGAAATGTGTCATTCTTTTTGGGACTAACTAAAAAGGAAAATGTGTCATATAAATTGGGACAGATGGAGTATAAGTAATTATTTTTTTCCATAGTTCAAGCATAGATAAATATCTGATTTATATTAAATGTGTATATTATTCACTTAGGATTTTAAATTTAAGATGGTATCATACTATGATTAATTAATTTGCATTTTGACCTCATTTATTACTTACATTAATGTAAAATAACTATTTTGGTTTTATAGAAAACGAAAATTAATAACTATTCAAAGTCAACCATTTTGTGTGGACTAGGAGTAATATTTTCAAAGTCTTCCACTTTATGACTTTGGATAAATATGCTCTTCTTTTTTGGTTATATAATACTTTTTCTATTTGAAATTATTTGTCTTACTTTCATTTTTCGTCTCTTTTAAAAAGAATAAGTATTATGTGTATAGTTATAGCCTATTTGGCCAAATTTTGAGAAAATCAAAAGTGCTTATTCTAAAGAATTGAGGTATATCGTTAAGCTTTTAGGAAGAAATTCAGTAAAAAAGTAGCTTCTCCAAAACCATTTTTGAAATCTTGGCCAAACATAAATTATGTTATGATATTGACAAAAGTATTTTTCAAATTAATTAATTAGCCAAATACAAACAAGTACCACTAGTCACAATTACTTTTTGCAAAGCACTTACGATTCAAAATTAGAAGATTTTGCAAGTTTGACCAAACATGCTATTAGTAACTTTAATTATAGCATCTCGCATGACATATTTAAAATCACGATTTCAAAAAGTATTTTGATACGCTATATAAATCTTTAATTTATGATCACAAATAAAATGAAATAAAGGAAATAAATATTATTCCATTCTGATGGTCCATGGAATTGTATTTAGGTAATTACATGCATGTTGCAGAAAGTCAGAAGTTTTTGTTGATGATAGAAGTTTCTTTAGACAACTTAATTTACACGTCAGTCGTAGAATCCGTATTCTCGAATCTGAAACCTCTAATTAAGGATACAAAAAAACTCAATAGTTAAAACGAGCAAGGAGTTTGATGACAAGTCCAAAATTCATAACTTCAAATCCGCGCTCTCTACCAAGGCTTTCTTATTCGCAGAACTTGAGACCGATACCTCTAATTAGGGGAGAAAGAATTCCATCTATTCTGTCTCATCCTTGGTGGTAACATGCAAGGAGCTAGAGTACTGAACCTCCTTTGTCGAAAAATTACATGATATATAAAGTGTTAAAATTATGTCGTATATATATATATATATATATATATATATATATATATATATATATATATATATATTACATGTTGAATCTCGTTGACGTCTTCATATATATTTATTTCTTATATTTTTGGACTCTTTATTGTGTTGCTTGAAATTTGAATGCCCTTTGAGTGGGCTTGTCATGGTAAATATGTTGAAGTAAGCTGCTTTGATATTGGTGTGGACTGGCCCACTTGATTTTGGGCTCAAAGAAGAGAAGAGAAAGTATATAAGATGAGTTATTCTCTTAAGCTGGCCCAACTAGAGGTCCAAGAACAAACCCAAAGCCTTATTACCAAAATAGTGAGGTTGTCTTGTCATAAATCTTGACGATCGTCAAATATTGACTACTAAATCTTGATAATTCTGGCTAATCGCCGTAAAATTTATCAGTTTGTCTAGTCATAAATCTTGACGATCATCAGAAATTGGCTACCAAATCTTGATAATTCTAGCGGATCGTCATAAAATTCATCAGATTGCCTAGTTATAAATCCTGATGATCGTCAAATATTGACTACTAAATCTTGATAATTCTGTTGAATCGCCATAAAATTTGTCAGTTTGTCTAGTCATAAATCTTGACGATCACCAGAAATTGGCTACCAAATTTTGATAATTCTAGTGGATCGCCATAAAATTCATCAGATTGCCTAGTTATAAATACTGATGATCGTCAAATATTGACTACAAATTTAATAACTCTGGTTGGTCGTCATAATTATGTTGTGTAGAAATTCCAATAACATGTTTTGTTTTAAAATTAATCTAAAATATTGTTTCAAATCGACTCCAAATTTGATATATGGACTTCTAATGCTAGTATCTGTGTAATTTTGGATAATTAGATTTAGCTCAAACCTTCAAAAATCAAAGCTAAGGTTGAATAATCACAGAACTGTTGAACAATTAATTAATTAATGATTTAATTAATCTTAAACAATACTAGGAGAATCTATTGATCAGATGTTCAGTGCTAATTCAGGTAGACTATTGACTTAAATAGTAATACTATAAATTAAAAACATTTTTTCTGTAGTCCACATTAAAAAAAATAACATACAGTTATCATTTATAATATTATTTTATAAATCACATGTTACATATGCATAAAGGAGTATGACTTCAACAATGTCAGCCAATTAGGCTTGGATTCCATTGTCCAATTTTTGGAGATATCATTAAGTTTGTTGTTTTTAGGTTTGAATTTTTGATTATTCAGATCAGAATCATTGATTGTATTTATTTCTTAGTGTTACAATCATTTACTGGTCACCAAGAGGAGTTGCTCAGATGGTAAGCAGTAAGCATCCCTCACCCTCAATCTTCATGTTGCGAGTTTGAGTAAAAAAAAATAAAAATAAAAAATAAAAAAAGATGGGAGCTCCTAGGAAGGTGTTAAATAATTTAATATTCCGAATGATTAATATTTGTAACCATATCCGCTATCAATCACTACAACTAGTCATTACTATCGACAATCACCACCATCAGTCGTTACTATATTTCACAAACCACCATCATCAGTCATCACCACCATTAGGTATTACTATTATCCATAGCAAACTATCAATTGTCACCATCAACCACTACTGTCATCTATCTGCACCGCTAACTGCTATCTTCATTACCATAGTTAACCAACACCATCTCCAATCAGTACTCACGACCACCATTGCTAGTTTTGAAACTTGTAATCTAAAATGAGGCATATGTTTAGTGTAATTTCACAAGTAAAGTTTCGAGAAAATGATATGCGTATAGCCTTATTCCTACCTCGTGACGATAGGAAGATATTTCCAAATTTAAATGATACAAAAGACGTGCATGTGAACCATGTTAGGCAGCTCTTTACTACACGCATAAAACCTATTTATTTATTTTTTGTATTTTATTTCAGGTCAACTAATTTAAGGATCATTCAAATTTCCATTTTTTTGTTCTTTTTTATTTTTTAAATATTTTTTCAGGTCAACTAATGTAAGGTCATTCAAATTTCAATTTCAATTTTGATTTTGCCAATTAGTTGATAACTTGAAGTAGATTAATTGAGTTTAGTACTCAAATGTCTAACTCCTTAAAGTTGAATTCTCCTTCATATTTACAAAAGGATAAGTATTGATTTTGTATACATACATGCAAGCAATGGTATTTCAACGACCAAATATTGTCTGGTCTTATTATATATTTATTAATTTAATGTAAATACTTAATATAAATTAATTAATTTTTACGTTATAAGTTTATATTTTGTTTAGTATGAGACTGTTATATCTCAATTAGAATACGTTATAAGCGTTATGAATATTTAATTTTTAATATTTTATAATTATTAAAATAAGTATATAAATCACAAACTAAAAAGAATTTTATTTTAAAACATATAGTACATTATATAACAGTAAACTTCTCAGGGTGCATCTCTTCATACACATCCAAACTTTCTATCTCTCTATCTCTATCTTTTTCTTTTTTTAAAAAAAAAAAAAAATAAAATAAAAAAAAAATTTGATATTTGAAATTTATTAGTCTAACTAATTTAAAGTCACATATAGGTACACTAAAAGGATAATCTGCTCTCTAAAAGTTCGTTATTTCTATCGATTGAGTTTAAAAATTTTTAATCTGGTACCTTATATCGCATTAAAAAAGTTACACTGATATTTATGATCTTAATATTCCTTTTTATTTCTCAATCAACTAAATGATTGAAACTAATAAATATTAGGACCATTTTGGATTATGAAGGTATTTATATGTCCGAAGTCCAAACATCTTTATCTTGATTGAAACTTCTCATTGCATTTTATAAATAATAAGTCTTAATTAAAACAAGAAAATCTAGTAAAGTCCTCAAATATAAAATGACACATTAATGATAGAATATAGAGGATAGAGACGTGGAGTTGATTGAGAAAACAACTTAAACGAGTCCGGAGCCTAAAGGGTTGATTTTTTGAGCCAAAATACCAAACTGCGTCTCAAACCCCAGCATTTTTTCCCTTTTGGTATATTTCCAAATAAAGTGTCCCTTTTGGTATTTTGACTCAAAAAATTGGTCATTTAGGCTCCAGACTCTAACATAAATAGTCACTTACGTTTGGCTAGATTTTAAATAATTTTTGAAATAATCTTTCATCAAATATTTAACAAAATCATCCATTAAATTTGGTAGAAACTTGGAGTAAGTATAATAAAAGGATTACTTTGAACCTCCCTTAAACATAAATAACTAAAACTGTCGAAGTCTCAGGTTCAAATCCCAGCGAAGACAAAAAAAAAATGATGATTTCTTCCTATTTGTCCTAGCCTCGATATATAGAGTTATCTGGTACATGTTGGTAGGAGGCGACAGGTAACCAACTCTACATGTAAGCTGGCCTGGACACCACGATCATAAAAAAGAAGAAGTAATACATAGAAAAATACTCTAAAATTACAAGACTAGTCATAAAAGTAAATAGTTTTTTTTAATTTAAATTAAACCTTCAAAAAGATATGATTCATATTAATATTATTATATTTTAATTTAAAATTATCGTAGAAATTCATAAACTTCAATGATTGAATTCGCCTCACCAACAAGAATCAGCCTCAACCAACTATTCTCCAAGCATTAAGGATCATTTTGGATGGTTAATATACCTTAAAAATCTATCTTTACACTAGATTTTAGGCATAATCTTTGGATTTTTCTCCAAATTTAAAACCAATAATTTGGTTCTCTTGTTATTGCGTTTCCCTCCCTAAGATAATATACAAGGTAAAAAATATTATCAAAATAATTTATCCATCTCAATTTATGTGATAATATTCGAATTTTTTATCCTAATCTTTTATATGCCTTTTAAATATTTTTAAAAGTTAATAGATAAAAAAAAACACTTAAATTGAGTTTTGTATCTCAACCATTTATTATTACGCGAGTTTTAAAAAATATTTTTTCGCGAGTTTTGTACCTCAACTATCCATTATTCATTTACCTTCATAAACTATCACTCTTTTTGTATTAAAACACACCTTAACGGTGAGCTGCCATACAAATCCCGATATCAAATGAGAATAATATTTGGCAAACTCAATATGATACAATACAATACTACACGTAACAACCCTCCAAAACAAGTTGTTATTACTAACTTAACCATATAATATAATACTATGATTTGATTGGTCAATTTTGGAAACGTGAAATTAGTGGAAAAACCATTTTCAAATTCTTGAATCTTCTCTTGTTCTTCCTTACCTCAACAAACTCTATAAAAATAAAAAAATACAAATATTTTTTCATTCTCCCTTCTCAACAATCACAATAAAGAAATCATTTTTGTGAAAAAAAAAAAAAAAAAGAAGAAGAACTCTACAACTTTTATTTGAAAAATTTGTACTAAGAATTGTGTAGAATGATAGTGAGATGGTTGGTTATAGTATTTCAATTGATAGAGTTGTTTGTGAGTTCTTTGGTTCATTTGAGTTATGGCTTTTATATATTCAGTACAGCTGTTGCTAGTGATGTTTCTAAGACATTGAGTGATTGGATATTCAAGACAAGATTTGAGGATGATAAAGAGAAAAAAAGTTCAAAAGATTTGCCACCTATTGTTTTGGTTCATGGAATCTTTGGTTTTGGCAAAGGGGTAAATGCCCTATAAGTAGTATTCTACAATTTTACTATTACATGTGTTTTCCTTGCTTCGTTTATCGTATTATTTTGGTTGCTACTGTTCTTTTCTTCACTATTTTCTATATGATTCACTTGAGCTGAGGGTCTGTTGGAAACAACCTCTCTACCTCTGAGGTAGGGGTACGGTATGTGTACACTCTACCTCCCTAGACCCTACTTTGTGGGACTACACTGGGTATGTTGTTGTGTTGTTGTTATGTTGTTATGTTGTTGTTGTTGTTGGTACTGTTCTTTTCTGCGTACACATTACCCTCCCTAGACCGTACTAGTGGATTGTACTTCACATGTTGTTGTTGTTGTTTTGGTTTTCCCTAATCAGTCCTTGTACTATAGGAAATTGGTCAGTTTTGTTATCCGTTGCACTTTTGGTGTTCATTCATAGCCTTGCCATTAACAAATCGTCTCGTATTTACATCCTGTAATGAGTGGACTCCACGTGTTCAAATTCTTCGAGAAAAAGGGTCAAAATTTATGCTTCGACTTTTGATTATGGTTTAAAATTACTCAGGGGTTAAGGGTAAAAATAGAGTTGCTTGATTTTGAATAGTATAATGGCAATTTTTGCCCTATAGTCCTATACTAATGTTACATATGATTGTTCTAATTGTCATGTAGGCTTGGAAATGTAATGTTTTCTTCTTTTTGTAGAGATTGGGAGGACTTTCATATTTTGCTGGTGCAGAGAAAAAGGATGACAGGGTTCTTGTTCCAGATTTGGGTTCGCTAACTAGCATATACGACAGGTGATCTTTTTTAGGATTAAATGCTTATCGTATTGTACTATTTTGATGTTATTGTTAAGTGTCACACATTGGTTGAGGGATCGACTATTCGCTTAATGAGCAAGCTGTTTGAGCTAGTTTTTGGGGTTTGAGTTAGGCCCCACATCCATTTATTCACATAGTTTCAGAGCAGACACATAAGCCTTGAGTTTGACTCTAAACGCTGCGCGTCACCAAAAAGAATTTTTCACTTTTTTGACAGATGAAAAAGAATCATGCCTGCATGTGAGGGGGCGTTTTGAAGACATGATTAAATAAACAGAAGTGTGTTTTCTCTAACACCTTAAGCTTTTAGATGCGATTGTCACATATTTGAGCAGTTATACTGTTACTTCCTGTTCTATCATGTTTTTTCAGCACTTGATGGATTTTAGGTTTCAGGGCTCGTGAATTGTTCTATTATTTGAAAGGAGGGCAAGTTGATTATGGGGACGAACATAGTAAGGCTTGTGGGCATTCCCAATTTGGACGAGTTTATGAACAAGGTCAAAAATCTTTTTATTTCATCTATATTACCTGCTCCGAAGACATTATTTCCTTACAAGTCCGCTATGAAAATAACGACAATTTTCCAAAATTTTGCTTGAACTTTTCATGTTATACTTAATAAATGACTAGCTTTTATAGCTATACAAATGTTACGACATGTTTAAGTTTCAAAAGTCTTTCTTTCTTTGTTAAACTTCGTGTCCAGTTGACTAAGAATACTGCATTTCCCTCTTTGTGGGTTCAACGTGTCACTTAACTTAGACACTTTGCTTTCTTGGAAAAAAATGAAGCAGGGCACTACCCCGAGTGGGATGAAGATCACCGTATTCATTTAGTAGGGCATTCAGCTGGAGCACAGGTCGTTCGGGTTCTGCAACAGATGCTGGCTGACAAGGTAAACTAGTGCTCGATCAATTGAAAATTGTGACACCTAAAATAACCTGTTCGATGTTAACCTTAAGCTTACTGTGATAGGCATTCAAAGGTTATGAAAACACTTCAGAGAATTGGGTCTTAAGCATAACATCGTTATCTGGTGCACTTAATGGGACAACGAGGACATACTTTGATGGAATGCAGTGAGTTTCTGATAGTTTTTATTTACTGCAGTTTGCCTTATTTGATCGAGTGATACCTCTGCGATAAATTTGATCGAGCTCTGAGTTAATATATCAAGCTTATAGCTTTGACATTGGGTTCCAATATGATTTCGAGACATAGTACTTAAGGAGGCACTCAATGCACGGAACATGTAATTATTCCATTATATTATGATGTTTTGCTTGAATTCTACTGCCAAAGCTGTCATCTT
Source organism: Capsicum rhomboideum (assembly GCA_031232105.1). Taxonomy (NCBI): domain Eukaryota; kingdom Viridiplantae; phylum Streptophyta; class Magnoliopsida; order Solanales; family Solanaceae; genus Capsicum; species Capsicum rhomboideum. The sequence goes on along the minus strand of CP124719.1, from coordinate 1,850,663 downwards.
TTTGTAGTTTTCTTTACTTTTATGTTTTAACCAGTTTACTTAGACTTATAAAACTGCATTATACTGAATTTGACCGAATTCTTCTACAGACCTGAAGATGGGAAGTCGTTAATGCCCGTAAGTCTGCTCCAACTTTGCCGCATTGGAGTAATAGTTTATGAATGGCTCGATATTCCTTGGCTGAAGGACTATTACAACTTTGGGTTTGATCACTTCAGTATGACCTGGAGGAAAGTTGGTATCCGGGGTCTTCTTGATTACCTTTTAGGAAATGCTGGTCCATTTGCTTCAGGAGACTGGATACTTCCTGATCTTACCATCCAGGGGTCGATCAAGTTGAACAGCCTCTTACTTACATTTCCGCAAACATACTACTTCAGCTATGCGACCAAGCATACAACGAAAGTTATGGGACGTGTAGTTCCTTCTGGAATTCTAGGGATACATCCTCTGCTATTCATCAGAGTCCTGCAAATGAGCCAATGGCGGCATCCTCAAGATGTTTCTCCTCCGTATAAGGGCTATAGGTTCGTGGCTCTTGCTCCTCTTTTTACTACAATCCCTATTCACTTGAGTTTTATTTCTAATTAGTCACCAAGATTTTGAAACTCCGTTAGTGAAAATTTCCTCAAGCATTGAGTGACTATATGTGTTATGCCTTGCTGATATACACTGTGCCAAAATAGGGATCTTGTAACATCACTTTCAGTTGATTTCTGATTCTCCTAATTTCAGTACCTCAATACTTGTAGATTTCCATCCTTAGAACAATCCGTTTACGATCAGTTTTAGACTCGCAAGTTTATTACCTGAAAAAAATTTCACTACCAGTAATTCAAATGTACTGTTAAGTATCCTCGTTGAAAGGCATAATATATAAACAAATACTCCAAACTTAGCTTCAGTTGGCAAGTAAACACTCCAACTTTGAGTATGCACATCTAGACACTTCAACTTGTCTCGACTATTATCAGTTGAACACTTCAACTTAGAAAATGATCATGTAGGCACCTTCAAAATATATGTACCTCAGCGTCAGGTATCACGAGACACAACGGGGATGAGTTGGAATGTTTAGTTGCCAGTTGAGACCAAGTTGAGGTGTCTACAAATGAACTCTCAAAGTTAGAGTGCAAACTTGTCAGCTGAGGCCAAGTTTGAATGTCTGTTTTATGTATTTATATCTTCTCAAAGTAGTCATCATATGTGAAAGCATCATGGAACGACAAATAACTGGTTCAATACAAGCAACAACTCATTTCATCCACATTTCACTCATTTCATCTAATACATGCAGGGATGAAGATTGGTGGGACAATGACGGTGCTCTCAACACCATATCTATGACACACCCTCGTTTGCCAGTTGAACACCCGAGTCGCCTTGTTATTAAAGATTCTGATTGCCAGCCGTTGCAACCTGGCATCTGGTAGGTGACCCGTCAGGTTCTGCTCTTGTATTTATTTAGTCAAGTTAACAATATAGTGTACCTTTCTAATTATGTGTCCGTAGATTAACTAGACTGTCCTCATCGTTATTGTCTTCATTCATGTCTTAGTTTTTCTGGTTATTAAGAATTGAGGTTTCGGAAATTTGGAATTCTGTTTTATGGTAAGCCATTGCTATAGCAACCTTTTCATCGTGAGAAGTATCGATCATTCCTCTAGAGAATTTCAAGTAATATCATGTGAAGGTTGCATTAGTTTACGACCTTACTCATTTTGGTATCAGATTTGACTAAACCTATTACGTCTTGATGCTCTTGGACTCTTCAAAATGCTGATGGGTGCATGTCGGATCTTCCAAAAGTAGTGCATATTTGAAGGATTCAATAAGGGTACAACAATATTTTGGAGAGTCCGAGCAACATATGCCTCTCTCTATCAGGTTATCATTCGTGTAAATATGATGGTGTCTAAAGGCAGCAGTATTGATAATTCCTCTGTTGTGCAGGTACTACAAAATCGTGGAAGGTGACCACATTCTTTTTGTTGTGAACCGCGAGAGAGCTGGAGTTCAATTTGATTTGATCTACGACAGCATATTCGAGCGCTGCAGGAAGCATGTCTTAAGAAAGAGTCCAACACTGCCAAACCAAGTACCTCCTGAATAGTTAGCAAGATATATTTCTCTCATTTGTTTATAGAATACTGCGTCATCACATTCTTTGTAATTCTTTTACACACTGACGAAAATCTATTTCGCAACTGAAATGGATTTTTCGGTCAATGTCTCCCATTCTTCTTCCTGTATGTAATTGTAGCTCTGGGGAAATGTGAATTGAATAGATGTAAGTGAACACTTGGTTCCTTGTAAAAAGATAAATATAGAATTCCAGAAAAACTTTCTGCTTTCACTATGGACTCATTGATTTTCCATGATGATTTGTATTATCTAAGAGCTGCCCAGTGCACTAAAGCTCCCGCTATGGCAGGGTCAGGGGAAGGGCCAAACCACAAGGGTTTATTGTACGCAGCCTTACCCCACATTTCTGCAAGAGGTTGTTTCCACGGCTTGAACCCGTGACCTCCTGATTTGTTTCATCTCAATCCTGTAAATGTCTTGGTATGGACAAACTATCCTTGAATAGTGATTTAAGTTTTCAACTATGTGATGCATATTACTAGTACTAATAATAGTATCCTAAATGTAAAGAAAAAGAAAAGAAGCATATCAGGGGCGGCTCAACTACATTAGTTGCCTAAAGTCAAAATCAAATGGAGGCTTTAAACTTTTTTAAAAAACTAATATATTTTTTTTTATGAATTCTATTATTCGAGCTCTTTGAGAAGGATAAAATTCCAAAGATCAGCAAATATTAGATTCCAAGCTCATAATTTAGAAGTATTGTGAGTTCAGTGATAAAAACTTTAAAGGTTGGACTCATAAAGTTAAAATCCTTAATTTTTATCTTGATAAAAGGGAGAGATAGGAGACCTTTAGGGGACGTGATTGAATAACCACGATTCTTTTTATTTGTTTTTTTTATGATCGGATATTTTTGAACTATTTGGCTATTTGAAGGGCATTTTTGAGCTAGTTGACTAACAACGAGAGCATTTTTGAGTCAAAAACACAACGAAGGGTAAAACTATCCTACTTCAAATAGTTCATAGATATTTTTGGCCTCTTTTCCTTTTGATTTAAAAAGTTTTCAGGAAGTTTATAAGGACCTCCATATTTTGAGGGTGAAATTTCTATTTAATTAGTTAAATTTGAATTCATTGGTTCTTGAATTATTAACCATTTATTTCCTTAACTGAAATAACTGCCAAGAGAGAGAATCTAACAACCAATAGCCTTTCTTTTGTTCTCTACACAATTTATTTATTTATAAGCTCAACCAAAAGGGCTCAAAATGAACAAATATTTTATATTTTTTATCAAGTTACCATTGAGAAAAAAAACTATGGCAGCTAAGGTTGGGATTTTTGCAGCTATTTTACTAGTTTGCGCGATCCTATTACCTTCGCTAGCCTCAGCATTTCTAGAACATGATTCTAGAAAGACAGATGTAACAATCAATGGTGACAATGATAATAGTAATGTTGTTCATGCCAATGACAATGACTTTGCGCTTCCTAGCTCAGATGATGAGACAAGGAAAGAACGGTCCTTAACGGTAATGAAAAAGTGGTTCAAGAAGAACAAAAAGGGGAAGAAGTTTCATGGGCACGGTTTTGGGGCTTTCGATTTTCACCCCCTGATAAAAGGTGGCCAAAAAGTAGTAGGCGCATTATTCCCAGGACGTAATGTACCTCAGACTACAGAACAACAACTACCTCAGACTACAAAACAACATGTACCTCAGACGACAGAACAAAATGTGCCTCAGACGACAGAACAAAATGTGCCTCAGACTACAGAACAAAATGTACCGCAGACTACAAAACAACATGTACCTCAGACGACAGAACAAAATGTGCCTCAGACGACAGAACAAAATGTGCCTCAGACTACAGAACAAAATGTACCTCAGACAACAGAACAAAATCTACCACAGACTACAGAACAACAACTACCTAAGACTACAAAACAACATGTACCTCAGACGACAGAACAAAATGTGCCTCAGACGACAGAACAAAATGTGCCTCAGACTACAGAACAAAATGTACCTCAGACTACAGAACAACGTGTACCGCAGACTACAGAACAAAATGTACCTCAGACCACAGAACAAAATGTACCTCAGACTACAGAAAAACCTGTACAGCCCGAGATTTTAGGTGGATTGCGAGAGGGATTTTATCAAACAACATGTCCACAAGCAGAGGAAATTATCAAAAATGGCCTAGTTAGGGCCTTGCAAAATGACTCTACTATTGCTGCTGCCATCCCTAGACTTTTCTTCCATGATTGTTTTGTCAGTGTAAGTTCCTTGTCACTCTATGCAATTATTCATACACTTCAAAAATTGTTTGACAAGACGAAAGTCATTTTTTGGAAAATATTTTCAGGTGTTTGGTTAGAGAGCGAAAAATATTTTCAAATAATAATTATAGCAAGCAATATAGTGTTTTGATATGATGTTTTGAGTGTTAATAATCATTGATAATAATGTCATAGCGACAGTTGATGGGGGTTATATAAAGTTATGAATCGAGATAATTGGTGAAGAAAAGTTAATGATTTCCTCTGAGAGTGATCCTTTCGGTGAAATAGAGTTTAAGTTCTATACACAGACGATATAAGATATATTTAGGTCATCTAAATGACAACTTGTGACTTACTTAATAAGCATTCATTGATAATCTATACATGATAAGTAACCTACTACTAACAAAAATTCTTTGTATTATCAGTCTATGTAATTTATGCATCGTATATGCAGGGTTGCGACGGGTCAATATTGCTCGATACAACACCAAGTGGTGCGCAGATAGAGAAGTTAGCCGGCCAAAATGGCGTTACAGTCAAGGGCTATGAACTCATTGACGAGATCAAAGCAGAACTAGAGAAAAATTGCCCGGGCATTGTCTCGTGCTCCGATATTTTAGCCTATTTATCGCGCGACGCCTTTGTTGCATCGGGCCTCCCGCATTACGAGGTGTCCGGTGGCCGACGTGACGGTATGGAATCGCTCGAAGCAAATGTAGGTGACAACATCCCAGTGCCTGATGAGACAGTGGACCAAATGATTGATCTTTTCAAGAGAAAAGGCCTAAATGCTGAAGATTTAGTGGTCTTAATTGGTGCGCATTCGATTGGAGTGTCTCATTGTTTCAACTTCCTTTACAGAATGGATGATCCAGAAAAGGCCAAAATGGTTGATCCAAGACTTGGTAATGTTATGAGATTTACATGTACTAACCAAATGAGTACACTAGCCTTTGATGCCAGAACACAATACAAAATGGACTCTGTTTACTACAAGCAATTGTTGATGAATAGAGGCCTTCTTGAATCTGATCAAGTTTTGGCCCAAGATATAAGAACAAGGGGCTTGATCCAACAATTTAATAATGATGAAATGGGCTGGTTTAATAAATTCGGGAAGGCCATGAACAAACTCGGGGCGGTAGAAGTGCTCACCGGAAACCAAGGGCAAATAAGGAAGCAATGTCGAGCTGTTAACTTATAAGAGTTTAACTTTTATACACTGACGCACTGATTGACAATGCTCTAATATATATCACAATTTGGATGATTATTTTTTTCATTTTTTTTTTTTGCACCATATCTTAGAAGCGCTTATAAATTAAGCATCGGAAAGAAGGTGAAAGAAGATGCAATTTGATCATTTGAAAAAAAATCATCCTACACAAAGAAAAGGACCTACTCGAATGAGACATCAAAAAAGAATTTACTTTCCTATTTCACTTGATGATTTTTCTCTTTATTTATTTATTTTTCCTGTTTCATGATTAAAAAAAAATTACTTTCCTATTTAGGCCTGGAGGACTGATAGACACATTGCTATTTTTTGAATACAAGATATTCATCTTAATCACTATGAATGTGTAACAACTCGATCCCTCGTCTTGAGTACTTGCATCTCATTTCATGTTTTGAGGCTTGTTGATATGGTTTTGGTTGGGACCCTAGGGATTGGGATGAGGTTAAGCACATTTTTTAAGCTTAAAACACACCTGATTGGAGATATAAACCTGGTGCACCGCAAATGCGATTACCAGATCTAGACAAAAATATAGAGTTTGAGCCTAAGCTACTAGGTTCTGCCGAACCTGTAATCACAATGTTGGCTCCGCCCCTGATTCTTACCTTACTGGTGTAGAGAAGTTAAAGTTAGAATTCAAGATTTCTTGTGATTTTACACAAAACCCTATTTTTTCAGTTGTTGGAACAAAAGGGATGCACACACTTCCATTTTCAATCTTCTCTTTAATGAAGTGCCTGTCCACTTCAACATGTTTTGTTCTGTCATGTTGAACTGGATTATGAGCAATGCTTATGGCAGCCTTATTGTCACAATACAACTTCATTGGCAAATTCATAGGTCTTCTTAGTTCTTCCAAAAATCTCTTGAGCCATAACATTTCACAAATTCCATGTGCCATAGATCGATCCTCTAATTTATTTTCCTAGAATAACAATATATGAATCCCATATTTACAGCAGCTGATTGCAATCATATCCAGCTCATTTGTGGAGCAGATTTTAATCAAATCTGCCAGCTCATCGGTGGAACAGATTATGACACAATCTGCCAACTCATTCGACACTTACATTTTTTAGCTTCTGAAAAACAGCTTATGTTGCTTCTCAAAAGCACTATTTCATTCCTAAGAGCTTTGAAAAACACCTAAACTTTGTAAAAATAATCACATTGGGCTTCCCAAAAGCTTGACCAATGCTATTACAGTGGATCGGAAATGAAAAAGCCATGATATCGTCGTCCTTATCATCTCTAACCGCTCCACCCATACCGAAGAAATATTGGAAGGAGGTGCTTAGACATGACATGGAGCAGTTACAGCTTACCGATGACATGACTCTAGATAGGAAGGTGTGGAGGACGTGTATTAGGGTTGAAGGTTAGCAGGATGGGGGCTAGTAGTTGTAGCATTTCAAGGGTAATATCTTGTTCTTGGAGTTTTTGGGTGTTGTTTGTGGTTTCGGGTAGATTGTTGGTGGCATTATTTGGTGATAATCTTGTTTCTGCTACTGTCTGTTATTCTATTACTGTCTGTTGTACTGTTACTACCTTTTGTTTCTTGTTCTTATATTGTGTCTTTTCCTACATTGTTTGGTCTCGAGCCGGGGGTATATCAGAAACCGCCTCTCTACCTCACCTCTGAGGTAGTGGTATGGACAACGTACATTCTACCCTCCCCAGACCCCACTATGTGGGAATATACTGGGTATGTTGTTGTTGTTGTTGTATTCTGGGTTTTGCCAGAAGACTATAGTGCATCTTTGAATTGGCCACAACTTTACTATAATTTCACAGAAAGTGACCTAGGGAGACTTGTTCCAATCAGAGCAGCTAAAAAATTGGTGCCTTTTAGATTAAGTAAAAACTGTCCATCAGAAGAAAGGGAATATATATTAAAGAAAACATTAATCAAATGCAAATGGATGAGAGAATTATTATATCACTCCTACTCCTCTGACTTTGTCTTATTTTAAGTAAGCCAAATGATTTAGTCATAAGCACAAAGCTAAGGATTGGAAATTACTTAGAAGGTGTTGTACAATATTCTGATACTTGTGAGTACTAAGTTCATATCTCTCTATATCGATATCCTTTTGATCTTGTGAAGGGTATTTCACGCGAAAATCTTTGTGTTACCTCCTTATTTTAGTTTCTTATTATCTCGTTCGTTTTTGTAATCTCCTCAATACTGTCAAAAAGAGAGAGTATTTGATATCTTGAGTAGTTGATGGCAGCATATACAGCTGTAATTTCTCTTCTTCAAACACTTGAGCAATTTCAGCAGAGACATCCAGAACTTGTTCAAGGTCAAACTGCTAAAACGTTCGAATACCTTCATGATACTGCTGAATATTTTCAAAATGTTATTGAAGAAGCTAGCAAGAGTAGATTTGATCCTGAAAAGTTCAAATCTTTGGAGGAAAAAATAAGGGCTGCGGCAAGTGATGCAGAAGATGCTGTTGAGATGAAGATTTGTGAAATCATAAGCTGGACATATGGAAATGCACCTGAAAGTTCACTACACAAGAATTTTCTACCGGTTGTTGAAAGAATGGATACAATGAAGAATGAAGTGATGGAGATCGTTTCTGATTTTAGCACAAATGCTCATGATATTGATGATGATCAAATTCTTGAATCTTCCAGGGATTCCTTGATCGGCACTTCTTCTAGAAGAAACCTAATGCTGCAACATTTAGAAGATGATATCATGCATGGACTTGATGATGACTTGGAGATAATAGTTAAGAGATTGCATGGAGCGTTGTCGAATCTAGACATTGTCACAATATCAGGCATGGGTGGCATTGGCAAAACAACACTCGCTAGAAAAGCTCATGATCACCTACAAATCAGGTATCATTTTGACATTCGTGTTTGGATAACAATATCTCAGGAATATGGGAGTAGAAATGTGTTGTTAGAAGCTTTACATTTCATTTCAAAGCAATCAAATATTGACATCGGAAAAGATTATGAAAAGAAGGATGAGAATGAGTTAGCCGACCTGGTGCAGAAAAAACTAAAGGGTCGAAGATACCTTGTTGTTGTTGATGATATTTGGAGTACGGATGTCTGGGATAGCATAAGAGGAATATTTCCTGATTGCAACAATAGGAGTCGAATCTTAATAACTACTAGGGAAAAAAAAGTAGCAATGTATGCAAATCCTATTAGCCCTCATGAGATGAGCCTCTTGAATTTAGAAAACAGTTGGAAGTTACTTAGTGATAAGGTGTTTGGACCAAATCATGATCATCCTCCTGAGTTGGAAGAAATAGGAAAGAAAATAGCAGAAAAATGCCAAGGACTACCCTTAACAATTTCAGTGATTGCGGGACATCTCTCTAAAGTGGCCAGGACACTACGAAGTTGGAAAGATGTTGCCCGAACCTTAGGTGAAATCATTGCTAGTCATCCAGATAAATGCTTAGGAGTGCTCGGTTTGAGTTACCGCCACTTGCCTAATCACCTCAAACCTTGCTTTCTTTCTATGGGTAGTTTCCCAGAGGATTATCAGGTTGAGACTTGGAGATTGATTCAGTTATGGATCGTTGAAGGTTTTATAAGGAGGCCTGAAAGTGATAAAAGCTTGGAGGAAGTGGCAGAAGATTATTTGGAGGATCTTATCAGTAGGAACTTGATAACCGTTAACAAAAGGAAATTCAACGGTGAGATAAAAGTATGTGGAATGCATGATCTACTGCATGAATTTTGTTTGACTGAAGTTGAAATGACAAAGTTTATGCATGTTGAGAGAACTGATATATTCCTTACTCATTCAACGCAAAAGTACAATGGCCGTCGCTTCAGTTTCCAGATTAACCGTTATTCAGATGATAGTCGTTTCAAGTTATTACCCTCAGTTGCCAGATCTATCTACTTATTTTCTAAAACTCACAAGTTTGTAAGACTTGAAGTTTTCTCCGGTTTCCACCTTCTGAGGGTATTGGCCATTTTCAATGAAAATGAAAGTTATGGTTCAATTCCACCTGTAATTACAAAGTTATTTCATCTGAGATATCTACAAGTTCGGTCTTATGCAAATCTTCCAGCATCAATCTCAGAGCTTCAGAATTTGCAAACTCTAATTTACGAGAGATCTTATAAACATACAACTTTACCAGGGAAGATATGGATGATGCGGAACTTGAAGCATATACATACAACGAAAGAATGTTATTTACCTAGTCCCAGCAGAAAAAGTATCTCAAATAAGCATCTTGTGATAGGGATGCCAAATTTAGTGGAACTTTCTAATCTCCATTTCACTAGTTGTACAAATGAAATCCTTTCTAACATTCCCAATATAAAGAGATTGATCGTCCATCATACAGACTTATCTAAAGAGAGTAGGGCTAATCGCCTCATTGATATGTCCAGCTTGACAAAACTCGAAGCATTGAAGTGTGTCAATAAGGCCTTCTACTCTTGGACGCCATGTATCTCCATCAAGCAATCGTTTCTCCCAACATCACTTAAGAGGTTGACTTTGGCCGGCAGGTTTGGTTTTCCTTGGGAAGATATATCAACTCTTGTCATGTTACCAAATCTTGCAGAGCTCAAACTTAAAGATCATGCAACCTCTGGTCATATATGGAGATTGAGTGATGAAGACAAATTCGAAAGCCTAATGTTGTTGTTATTTCGCGATGTATATCTTGTGCATTGGACAGCTAGCAGTGATAACTTCCCAAGTCTAAAACGCCTTGTTCTGAAGAAATGCGACGACCTTAAGGAAATTCCAATAGATTTTGGGGAAATTTGCACTTTGGAGTCAATTGAGTTATATCAGTGTGGCATTGCTGCTGAGGATTCTGCAAGAAAGATTGAACAAGAACAAGGGGACATGGAAAACAATTGCCTTAAGGTCTACATACACAAATAGCACTCAATGTAAGTTTTAGATTTCTCCAAAAAAAAAAAAATGAAGTTCCATTTTTTTACATTATTAATTACTCTGTCGTTGTAACATTTTACCTCCTTGAAATTAAATGACGAATTCTACTTTTTATCTTGCATAATATGCAGGGGATTGAAGCTTATTTTGAAGGACAATGTGACACTATCTTCAAAATGCAGAACCTTTTCATTTAGATTTTGAAAAGTAAAATCTTTCTTTTATGTTCTTATCATTTGTTATATATCTGTGTTCGGAATAAGCATGTTTAATGCAGTTCTTGTGATTTGTAATTTAGTATCTTGTAAACTATTACTTTTGATGTATTGTAATAGTAGTTTGAAATGAATAATATTTCTGTTATGCATTGCCTATGGGTATAATTAAGATTTGACGGTTTCACACTTGAATCTGCCCCTTAAACTTGACACGTTTTGTAGAGTAGTCATACAAACTTATGAAGTGACCAGTTAGGCACTTGATCTCCTCTAAAATGTGCCTTTCAAACACAAGTATCTGATGTGGGAGACATTGTGTTCCTCCGATCCAGTGAATATCTGATCGGAGAAAATGGCTATCCCGGCATAAATTTCTCTCCTCGATCAAAATCCAACCAAAATCAAACTACTTATTGAAGGTCCAAATTCATTTGTTTAATGTCTTGAATTTTTTCCAATTGTTAACATCATTTCCAGTTGAATTAAAAAAAACAATATGATAAAAGAAGAATGAATAATTAAGAATTGATAAAAGAAGAAGATGAAGAAATATAAATGAACAAATAATTATAACTAGTAATATTTTACTAAATAAACTTTATTAATAATATTTTGAAATTCTAAGTTAACTATTTGTACTACTATTTTATAGAAATTTAATACTCCCTCCGTCCCAATTTATATGAGTTAATTTGACTTGGCACGGTGTTTAAGGAAAAAAGAAAGACTTATGAAACTTGTGGTCTAAAATAAATCATAGATGTTTGTGTGGCTATAAATCATTTCATTAAGACTCTTAACAATCCTATTTCACTGAGAAGTTACAGTTAGAAATTCAAGATTCCTTGTGATTTTACACAAAAGCCTATTTTTTTAAGTTAGTTCTCTTACATAGGTAGCCGTGGAGCTACAACCATCATCCTTTGCCGAAAAATCACATTGTATATATACATAGGTCAAATATTACCTCTCATACTTATATAGATATCAAATCTTGCTCAACAACTAGTTGAAGAGATTCACAAATCAGCTCAATCAACACTCTAGCGCTTTCTAGAACACGTCTCAGAGGAAAACAAACAGAGAAAAGATTGTATTCTGGTTTTTGCCAGAAGACTATAGTGCATCTTTGAATTGGCCACAACTTTACTATAATTTCACAGAAAGTGACCTAGGTTGAATTATTCCAATCAGACCAGATCAACAAATTGGTGCCTTTTAGATTAAGTAAAAACTGTCCTTCAGAAGAAAGGGAATATATATTAAAGAAAACATTAATCAAATGTAAATGGATGAGAGAATTATTATATCACACCTACTCCTCTGACTTTGTCTTATTTTAACTAAGCCAAATGATTTAGTCATAAACACTAAGCTAAGGTTTGGAAATTACTTAGAAGGTGTTGTACAATATTGTGATACTTGTGAGTAAAAAGTTCAAATCTCTCTATATCGATATCCTTTTGATCTTGTGAAGGGTACGTAAAAAACTTTGTGTTACCTCCTTATTTTCATTTCTTATTATCTCGTCCATTTTGTGATCTCCTTAATAGTGCCAAAAAAGGAGAGTATTCGATATCTTGAGTAGTCGATGGCAGCTTATACAGCAGTAATTTCTCTTCTTCAAACCCTTGAGCTAGTTCAGCAGAGACACCCCGTACTCATTCAAGGTCAAACTGCTAAAACACTCGAATCCCTTCATGATGCTGCTGAATATTTTCAAAATTTTGTCGAAGAAGCTAGCAAGAGTAGATTTGATCCTGAAAAAATCAAATCTTTGGAGGAAATAATAAGATCTGCTGCTAGTGATGCAGAAGATGTTATTGAGATGAGCTGGACATGTAGAAACGCACCTGAAAGTTCACTAAACAAGAATTTGCGAAGGAATTTGCGACCGGTTGTTAAAAGAATAAATACAATAAAGAAAGAAGTGATGGAGATTGTTTCCGATTTTAGCACAGGTAGTCATGACAGGGATGATCATCAATTTCTTGAATCTGCGGGGGATTTCTTGATTGACAGTACTTCTTCTAGAAGTAACCGGATGCTGCAACATTTGGAAGACGATATCGTGCAAGGACTTGATGAGGACTTGGAGATAATAGTGAGAAGATTGACAAAGCCGTTGTCCGATCTAGACATCGTCACAATATCAGGCATGGGTGGCATTGGCAAAACAACACTTGCTAGAAAAGCTCACGATCATCTGAAAATCAGGTATCATTTTGACATTCGTGTTTGGGTTACAATATCTCAAGTATATGGAAGTAGAAATGTTTTGTTAGAAGCTTTACATTGCATTTCAAAGCAAACAAATATTGACATCGAAAAAGATTATGAAAAGAAGGACGACAATGAGTTAGCCGACCTGGTGCAGAAAAAACTAAAGGGTCCAAGATACCTTGTTGTAGTTGATGATATTTGGAGTACGGATGTTTGGGATAGCATAAGAGCAATATTTCCGGATTGCAACAATAGGAGTCGAGTCTTATTGACCACTAGAGAAACAAAGGTTGCAATATATGCAAATCCTATTAGCCGTCATGAGATGAACCCCTTGAATTTAGAAAACAGTTGGAAGTTACTTCGTGATTTAGTGTTTGGACCAAAATATGATCATCCTCCTGAGTTGGAAGAAACTGGAAAGGAAATAGCAGAAAAATGCCAAGGACTACCCTTAACAATTTCAGTGATTGGGGGACATCTCTCTAAGGTGGCCAGGACATTAGGAAGTTGGTTGGATGTTTCCCGAACCATGGGTGAAATCATTGCTAGTCACCCAGATAAATGCTTAGGAGTGCTCGGTTTGAGTTACCACCACTTGCCTAATCACCTCAAACCTTGCTTTCTTTCTATGGGTAGTTTCCCGGAGGATTATCAGGCTGAGACTTGGAGATTGATTCAATTATGGATCGCTGAAGGTTTTATAAGGAGGCCTGAAAGTGATAAAAGCTTGGAGGAAGTGGCAGAAGATTATTTGGAGGATCTTATCAGCAGGAACTTGATCATCGTTAACAAAAGGAGATTCAACAGTGAGATAAAAGTATGTGGAATGCATGATCTACTGCGTGAATTCTGTTTGACTGAAGTTGAAATGACAAAGTTTATGCATGTTGAGAGAACTGATGTAGTCCGTACTCTTTCAGCACAAAAGTACAATGGTCGTCGCTTCAGTTTCCAGATTAACGGTTATTCAGATGATAGGCGTTTCAAGTTACTACCCTCAGTTGCCAGGTCTATCTACTTATTTTCTAAAACTCATAAATTTGTAAGACTTGAAGTTTTCTCTAGTTTCCACCTTCTCAGGGTATTGGCCATTTTCAATGAAAATGAAAGTTACCATGCTATTCCACCTGTAATTACAAAGTTATTTCATCTGAGATATCTACAAGTTCGATCTATTGCTAATCTTCCCGCATCAATCTCAGAGCTTCAGAATTTGCAAACTCTAATTTACAAGAGAAGTTATAATCATACAACTTTACCAGAGAAGATATGGACGATGAAGAACTTGAGGCATATACATATTAAGATAGCCTGTTATTTACCGAATCCTGGAAGAAAAAGTATCTTAAATAAGCATCTTGTGATAGGGATGCCAAATTTAGTGGAACTCTCTAATCTCTATTTCACCAGTTGTACAAATGAAGTCCTTTCTAACATTCCCAATCTAAAGAGATTGATCATCCATCATACACGCTTATCTAAACAGAGTTGGGTCAATCACCCCATTGATATGTCCAGCTTGACAAAACTCGAAGCATTGAAGTGTGTCAGTAATACCTTTTTGTCTTGGATGCCTCCGATCTCCATCAAGGAGTCTTTTTTCCCAGCATCACTTAAGAGGTTGACTTTGGCCGGCAGATTTGGTTTTCCTTGGGAAGATATATCAACTCTTGTCAGGTTACCAAATCTTGAAGAGCTCAAACTTAAAGATCATGCAGCCATTGGTCATGTATGGAGATTGAGTGATGAAGACATATTCGAAAGCCTAAAGTTGTTGTTATTTCGTAAACTATTTCTTGAGAATTGGGCAGCTAGCAGTAACAACTTCCCAAGTCTAAAACGCCTTGTTCTGAAAGAATGCTATAAACTTGAGGAAATTCCAATAGATTTTGGAGAAATTTGTACTTTGGAGTCAATTGAGTTAGATCAGTGTGGCATTGGTGCTGAGGATTCTGCAAGAAAGATTGAACAAGAACAAGAGGACATGGGAAACAATTGCCTCAAGGTCTACATCCATGCATAGCACTCAATGTAAGTTTTAGATTTCTCCAAAAACAAAGAGTTAATGGTCAACACCGCACCTGAACTATCACCTTTCTGCGAGTTTTACACTGTAATTATCAATTGTTTCCTTTTCCTACTTGAACTAACACCATCTATGTATCAAAATATATCATGAACATGACTAGGCCAACTATAAATTGTTCCCTTTTCCTATCTGAACTATCACCATCTACACAAATAAGTATGTCATAATTTATAGATGATGATAATTCAGGTAGGAAAAGAGGTAGATGGTGATAGTTCGGGTAAAAAAAAAGGAACAACTGATAATTAAGGCGTGAAACTCGTGAAAGGTGATAGCTCATGTAATTTTTTTGATTTTGTGAAGTGAACTCTTTCTTTTGTGTTCTTTTCCTTTTGTTAAAAGTTTGTTTTTAGGAATAAACATGTTTAATGCATGTCTTGCCAATTTTGTGAATCAATTAAAATAAGCTATACTTCAAGTCATAATCCTATACGCTCAATTCTCATTAAGTTCTATTGCTTTGTTTATTCATTTATAATAATTATATATGAATTTAAATAAAACTGGGGAAATTGGTCATACTGGTTAGAATAATCATTTGAATTAATTACTCCCTTCATTCCTAAATACTTGTCATCCTTACTAAAAATAGATATTTCATAGTACTTGTCATTTTAGAAAATTAAGACATAATTAGTTATTTGTTTTCAACTTTACCCTTAGTCATAAATATGGAGAATTATTAATATAGTGCAAAAGCGAGAAATATTAAATAGAAAGGAGTAATAAATAAAGGTAATTGTCTAAATTGCTCTCTAATTAATATTTTTCTTAAGGGGCGGACAAATGAAATATGTGACAAAAATTTAGGAACAGAGGGAGTACTAAACTATAGTCCCTTCCTTTTACTCCCTCCATTCCTTTTTATATGCTCCCTCCATTTTTCGTGGGTCAATTTAACTAAGTTTCAAAGCTAAATTAGATTAGATTAATTTAATTTTTTAAAATTAAAATTTAGCTATTCAAAAACTATATGAAAAGTACTATAAATTGCAATTTTCCTTTTCTCAATTTGATCAATAAATACATCTTAAACTATTGGTCAAAGTTTGTATCGGTTGACTCTAAAAAAGAAAAGGGAAAATATAAAAAAGAATGGAGGGAGTATATTTTTTGGTTCATATTGACTTGATACGTCCTTTAATTGGGAAATTTTAATTAAAGATGTGTATTTACTAAATTAACATTATTAGTGATATTCTAAAATTCTATGTCTAACTATTTGTACTACTATTTTATAGAAATTTAATATTAAATTACTA
Organism: Capsicum rhomboideum; assembly: GCA_031232105.1. Taxonomy (NCBI): domain Eukaryota; kingdom Viridiplantae; phylum Streptophyta; class Magnoliopsida; order Solanales; family Solanaceae; genus Capsicum; species Capsicum rhomboideum. The sequence goes on along the minus strand of CP124719.1, from coordinate 1,834,348 downwards.
ATGGTAGAAGGAAAAATAAAATAAATAGAGAAATGATAAATAAAATGAAAGAAGGATAGGTAGGCGGTGGTGAACGACGACCAACCTATTTATTTCAATTGTTGATTTGTTGTTATTCTTAACTCATGAGTTGCTATGGTGGTCATTTGAAATATAATGGGGTTAGTATTACTCCCTCCATCACATATTAGTGGTTCACTATTTTTTTTATATGCATCTTAAGAAATTAACCTTATTAATGATACTTTGAAACTCTAAATTTAGGACCCGTTTGGCCATAAGTTTTTTTTACTTTTTTCTGAAAATTTATTTCACTTTAGTGAAAAAAGTGAAAAATAGAGGTGTTTGGCCATGAGATTTATTTCACTAAAGTGAAATAAATTTTCGGAAAAGTGAAAACAAGTTTTTCTTGTTTTCACTTTTTTCACTTTTTTTCTCTCACAAAAAGTCAAAAATAACTCTAATTTTTTTCATGGCCAAATATAACTCCAACTCCAACTCCAACTCCAACTCCAACTTTCACTCCAACTCCAAAATTTTTAATTTTCATGGCCAAACGCCTACTTAGTAGCTATTATTATTTTATGTTGTTATTTAATACTAAGGTTAGAAAGAGAAAAATATAATAAAATTCTCTGGATTTCATAAATTGGACAATTAATTTGAAATAACTATTTTTAGTATAGTGGTAAATAAAACGGAATGGATGGAGTAATATGAAACTACTATTTTTAATAAGATGGACAACTAATATGGGACATAGAAAATATTGAATATCTATTTTCATAATAATATGAATAAGGAAAGATGGACGGAAAGAATAATACTCTACTAAACAAAAAATCTAAAATATAATTTAGCACATAAAACCAAGTAACGGTTGAGTTTCATAACTTTCTCTTACCTCAAAGAGAGTGAACTCATCTGAATGGGCACACATCTCAAGAATAGCCCATAACTTCAGATGATGACAAGTCATCATACTGAATGCCTGCCACGTGGAAAAAATATGACAAAAACACCCACAGAAAATCATGTAAACTGTCCCTCATCTTCTTGATCTCCATTGTGTGTTACTTCCATTTTTGATATTCCTTTGTTCAAGAACTAGAGTTGTTGAGGTAATCTTTTCTTTTCTTTTTTTTTTGGTTGAGCTCATAGTAAAGTACTAACTAATTTCTTGCTCAAAAAAGGGAACAAAAAGTTTTTGTATTGGTGGACGTTGTATTAGTAGTTGAATGGTGTGTTTATAGTCTTCTTGTCATAGTTCTTGACTGCCTATTCCACAAAAAAAAAATTGAAATTAACTATGAATTTCATGGTTAAGCTGTTGCTAAATAGCTTGTAATTATTAGAATTTTTGATAATCTGTGCTCTTATCAGGATTAGTAATGGATTTTGTTGTTTAGCTGCAGAATTTAAGCAATAAATCATGTAACTATTGTACATTATCTTCTTTTGCTCCATAGCTCTTCCAATATTGAAATTCCTTTGTTCAAGATCTAGAGTTGTTGAGATAATTTTTTTTTTGTTGTTGAACTAAGAGTAAAGTAGTTTCCAACACAAAAAAAAAAAAGTTGTTGTATTGGTGGTCATTGGATTAGTGGTTAAATGATGTTTATATAATCTTCTTATTATAGTTCTTGGCTATTTTTCCACTAAAAATTAACTGCAGACTTCATGGATAATCTGTTGCTAAATAGCTTGTAATTATCAGAGTGATCTTGATAATTTGTGCTAATTTGATGTTATATAGGAGTAGCGATAGATTTTGTTGTTTAGCTGCAAAATTTAAGTAAGAAAGCATGTAACTGTTGTACATCGCCTTCTTGAGCTCCATGGTAGTTCTATTTTTGAATTCATTTGTTCAAGATCTAGAGTTGTTGAGGTAATTAATTTCAAGCACAAAAAGGAAAAAAAAAGGTTGTTGTATGGTGTTCATTGGATAATTAGTGGTTAAATGATGTTTATATAATCTTCTTGTTATAGTTCTTGCCTGGTTTTAAACTAAAAATTAACTATGTGGCCAATCTGTTGCTTGTAATTATCAGAATTTTTGATAATCTGTGCTCTAATCAGTCGCTAAATAGGATTAACGATGACTGTTGTTATCTGTAAAGATATCACACTCGGGCTAACTCAGTCTAAGTCCATATAAGCAGATCATCCGTCCATTCCCCGTTCAATGTTGGACTTGTAACCCACTCTAACATCCCTTCACACCCAGGCCCAACTGGAGCGTGGATCGGGAGACTAAACAAGGATGGACCTGACTTTGTTACCATGTAGCAAAAGTAAGCCACAATGAATCTGTACCTTAATCCTTGAAGTAAGAGGTATATATACAGTGTATATAGAATGCTAACTATGGAAAGAATCAAGAAAGGAAATCCTATAAATCTGTTATCATCCCTATCTATAAATCTGTTATTATCCCTATCTCTATAGGGATAATAACAAATTTATAGGATTTCCTTCAATAAGGATCATAACACATTTATAAGATTTCCTTTCTTGATTCTTTCCATAGTTAGGATTTGATGTATAGTGTATATATACCTGTTACTTCATGGAATAAGATACATATTCACTCTGGCATACCTTTGTTACATTGTTTAACTACGTTACTTGGCCGTTGCTAATTTCTAATTTTTAGTATTAGTATTCTACCATTGGTTGTTTCTTTTTTACTGTTCATATTATTCCTATTGAACATTTGTAGGTTAAGGAGGTGCTATTTTTAATTGTTCATAATGTCGTCAAAGCCATTGGACTATGAAAATTTGAATGAAAATGTGAAGAAGTGTCAGTATGCTGTACGAGGTGAGCTCTATCTTCGAGCTTCTGAACTTCAGAAGGAAGGAAAGAAGGTAAGAATTTTCACTTTGTTTATGTCATGTCATAGACATTTTATAGCTTTTAATTAATTAATTCGGTCTATGGACTTGTCAAATGGATTGTGGCTTGCTTTCCCAGTATTTCACGAAAGAAATTCAAAATATAAACAAATAAATATACGAAGAAGCCAAGGGATTAAACATATAGCGTACATATAACTACAAAACAATTTTGCAATTTTGACCTGTCGATACACAATGTAATTTTCGGGGTGGGTTTGACTCCCCTCGTGTAATGGTAGCTCCACCCTTGGTTCCAGTAGGCTGTAGGGGAGCTTAGTTTAGTGAAGGGGTTCAATTGAAAACTAATATTTCAAATTTCAGTTTACTTTGGTGCTTTATTGAAACCCTTTCACTTTTTTGAGTCGATGGTCTATCGGAAACAACCTTTCTACCCCACAAAGATAGGGGAAAGGTCTGCGTACATCTTACCCTCCCCAGACCCAGTTGTGGAATTTCACTGTGTATGTTGTTGTTGTTTTGCTTTATTAAAACTGAGAATGCTTTTTTGTTCCCTTCTTTATTTAACACTGAAGTTCTTGTATGACACCGTTCATAATCCTGACTTGAGCAATAGTTAGCATCAAATGCAGTTGGTGAATTTTTTGTAATTTAGTGGCCCATGCTCCGATCTATAAAATCTCATAGGATGTCTGTAAGATCATATAATTAAGGTGCCTATAATTAATCATGTGTAGACTTTGGATCTAGTATGCCGAGACAGTACTAACTCTTTCACATAACTTATTTTCTAGCGAAACGACCACTTAGTTCATTAAGAGTGCTTGTTGTTTCATTAAGAGTGCTTGTTGTAACAATCTAATGCTTGATAATTCCTCTTACTCTGCAGATTATATTCACAAATGTAGGTAACCCTCACGCCCTTGGGCAGAAGCCACTGACGTTTCCACGTCAGGTTTGTTGTGATCACCCAATTGTTCTATGAGATGGTTATAATTTTGGTACACGTAAAGCATCTGTACTCTTTATTTTCAGGTCATTGCTCTGTGCCAAGCACCATTTTTACTGGATGATCCTAATGTTGGACTCTTATTCCCTGCTGATGCAATCGCCAAAGCTAAACATTATCTTTCATTGAATTCCGGAGGTCTAGGTATCCTTTCTCACCTAAACTATATTTATGAATTGCGTAATTTTATCATATGCTGCTCGAACCCTCTGAAAATGCTGCCACACTTGTGACATTTCATTGGAAAATGCATAGCTTTGGGGGGATCTGACACACACCCAACCTGACCCGACAGTATAGATTTGTTTTCTTAATTTTCTTCAAGAATTACTATCCCCCTTTTTGTGTTTAAGTGAACATCGGATTATTGTTGTCATTGTTATTCCTTTTGTGCATTTAAATTATAGTTCCTTCTTATGTGTTTAAGGATCTAATCTATTATCTCGTATAGAAAGCCTTCCATTTATCATCCCTGCTTCTTGAGTTCTATCCACTAGCAACTACTTGTCCACATTGTTGTTAAAGATCTTTTTGCCTCGACTTCCCCGTGATCTCTTGTTTTGAGAAATGAGTAACTTTACACTGCTGGCTAATTAGGTGCTTATAGCGACTCTCGTGGCATTCCTGGTGTAAGGAAAGAAGTTGCGGATTTCGTTGAGAGACGTGATGGATATCCAAGGTTATATCATTTTTCTTTTCATTTTAGCTGGTCTCTTTCCGGTGAATTCAATTTTAGTTACTGGGATTACATTTCTGGTTGTTTCCTTTGACAGTGATCTGGAAGACATATTTCTCACGGATGGTGCCAGCAAAGGAATAATGCAGATCTTACATACTATCATTCGAGGCCCCACTGACGGGGTAACTATATAACAATATTTTCTAAAAATTCTTTCAGGTTATAGGTCTTATGCGCATTGTAATATTCCTTACGGTTACATACTTGTTATTAGGTGTTGGTACCTGTCCCGCAGTATCCGCTATACTCTGCTACGATATCATTGTATGGGGGTTCTCTTGTTCCGTACTATCTTGAAGAGACTGCAGACTGGGGTCTTGATATCAATGACCTTCGGCAATCTATTGGACAAGCTCGACAGGACGGAACAACTGTGAGTTATGCCTAAATTTTGCTTTCCAGATACTAGCAGACACATCCTCGCCTGTATGGTTCAGTACATTTCTGATTTTGAGTGTGTTTTAAGCTATGTTGCTCGAACTCTTCAAAAATACCGGCATGTGCATGTCGGATCCTCCAAATTTAGTGCTTTTTTGGAGGATCCAACACGTGTGTGGCAACAGATTTGGAGAGTCCGAGCAACATAGGTTTTAGGTCATGCCAGAGTCCACATCTTGTAGAAAAGGAACCGTTACAGAACATTCGGGACTTGACACTAACAAATATGTGTATAGTAAAACTCCTTGTATGAAAGCAAATGAAATCCGGAATACTTTTTAATTTGCTGCATCTTGTGTTATTCTTCATTATAACTAGCATATCTGATTGTAATGTGCAAACAGCTTATGTTCATATTATTGCCTAGGTACGAGCAATGGTGATTATAAACCCTGGAAATCCTACCGGACAGTGTCTTACTGAACAAAATCTAAGACAAATAATACAATTCTGTTATGAAGAAAATTTGGTATTACTTGCTGACGAAGTTTATCAGCAAAATATTTACCAAGATGAGCATCCTTTCATAAGTGCAAGAAAGGTATATACGCATATAATTTTTTGCTTGAAGGATTCGTTAACACACAAATATTATATTGGATCTCGAATATCATCCATGTTGTTCACCAAATTTGTAGGTTTTATTCGATATGGGTCCACCCATAAGCAAGGAGCTTCAGCTAGTTTCATTTCATACGGTCTCCAAAGGTTATTGGGGTGAATGTGGACAGCGTGGTGGATACTTTGAGATGACCAACATTCCTCCCAAGGTTTGTTTCTCCATTCCCAATTTGAACAACAATGATTGAAGTTTTACTTAAAACAATCTTTGCTTCTAGTCAAGTTGCTTTTTTGGAAGGGAAAATTATTGGATTAGATGACTTTCTTTTTTCGACTAGACATCAATTTGAGCTATTTCAAAATGCTCTCTCTATGTAATAAAATGTTCGAGGGTTGTGTTATTTCCCAAGAATAATCTATGCACTCCTGAGACATGGCCTTTCTCTCATTTGATGTTGCAGTCGGTTGAAGAGATATACAAGGTTGCTTCTATATCACTCAGTCCAAATGTTTCTGCGCAGATATTTGTGAGTAACTTTTGTTCATTTCCTTGAAGATTTTATCCTTCCGGCAAGGAAATCTATTGTGATATGGAGTTGGCAATCAACTTTTTTCAACATCACGAGTTTACCTTACTTTTATGTTATCTAAAAGTTGCAGCCACTTTATTCTGTTTAATCGTAAACCTGTGCTGACAAGAATTTTTTTTCTTTCGACAGTTGGGGTTACTGGCAAACCCCCCTAAGCCTGGAGATATCTCGTATGAGCAATTTGCCAGAGAAAGGTATTAATTACTGCTGATATCTCTGCTACATGAAATAATTGAACTTCATCCATGAAATTGTTGGAATTAGAGTGGAACATCTTGTTTTTCTCACTAGGTTTTGAGCTATGTTGCTCGGACTCTTAAAAAGGCTGACAAGTGTGTGTAGGATCCTCCAAGGGTAGTGCATTTTTGAAGGATCTGACACCGGTGCAGCAACAGTTTTGGAGAGTCTGAGCAACATAAGGTTTTGAATACCATTATATGTCTAGATGTTGACCTTTGCGTCGCTGACTTCTGTAGTACCTATCATGATCAAGGAGAAAGCTAGAAAAATTAGTCCTCTCATCTTATGACCTTATCAATATATTTCTATGACTTCATGACTTTCATTCATGTCGAAAGAAAGAGCAGAAAATCTCACTATTTTTTCAGGGGTCGAATTTGTTGCTTGGACTCTTCAAAAACTCTAAAGGTCATGTGGCGAATCCTCCAACAGTAGTGCAGTTACTGACGCGGAAACGTTTGCAGAGTGTGAGAGTCAGAGCAACATATATTTCGAGTACCACTGTATGTGTAGGCGTTGAACTTTGCATTGCTGGCTTCTATCATACCTATTACGAATACAGAGGAAGTTAAAAGAATCAGTCTACTCATCGTATGATCTTATTTATACATTTCTATGACTCTCATTCATGTGGAAAAGGAAAAAGGGAATGCCGGAATGGGATTTGTTTCCTTATCTGTAAATATGACCAAACGTTTTGAGCTTTTTGGTTGATTGAATTTTCTTTCACTCTTTTGTGGCGATGACTGCTGTTTTGTTCTCACCCATGCAATTAACTCGAATCCTGTCTTGAATATGACATACTAGTTGATACTTGTTGCTGCAGCAAAGGTATCCTTGAATCACTAAGGAGGAGGGCACATATAATGACGGACGGATTCAATAGCTGCAAAAATGTTGTTTGTAATTTCACAGAAGGCAAGTCAGCTCCTGTGTTTTCGATATTCTATTAAAAAGTTTAAATGACTACATATATATCCGCTTACATTCCACGAGGTAATATTTAACCAGGGGCTATGTATTCCTTCCCGCAAATTCAATTGCCTCCTAGAGCGATTGACGCTGCAAAGAAAGTCGAGAAAGCTCCTGATGTTTTCTATTGTCTCAAGCTGTTGGAAGCAACAGGCATCTCTACTGTCCCCGGTTCGGGTTTTGGCCAAAAGGAAGGGTGAGTTCATTCTCTTATTAGATTTTCAATCCATTCATGAATATCCGCAGTCCATAATTCTGTACCTAAATTGGGAAGAGATGTTTATATAGCCCTTTCATAGGAGTCATACAGGCGAAATATAACGCGAGGAAATTCACACACAGCTATTTTTTAGTCCTTGTAATTGAAAAATAGGCATTGTCATGAAGTTGCAAATTCCACGAGTGTAACACCAGGACATTGTCATGTAACTTTATGACGGTGTCTATTTTCCAAAGACATGATCGAAAAGTGGTCAGTTGATGCTATTTTGTTATCTAACTGGTCATAGGAGATCATTTCCTGTTACGCTACACGTCTTTCAATTATTGAAAGTATACAATGTAACTTTATGACGATGTCTATTTTCCAAAGACATGATCGAAAACTGGCCAGTTGATGCTGTTTTTGTTATCCTAACTGGTCATAGGAGATCATTTCCTGTTACGCTATGCGCCTTTCAACTATTGAAACTGATTGATGCTTTCTCTATGTAGGATGTTCCACCTGAGGACAACTATCTTACCAGCAGAAGAAGACATGCCTTCAATAATGGCGAGTTTCAAGAAATTCAACGATGAATTCATGGAGCAATATGAATAGCCACGCCTAGCGCGGTGGCTATTATTCAATTATGTTGAAGAAAAAATGATGATTCCAGTCTTTATTTTCTATGTTGACTTAACTTTCTGTTGATGAATTATTTCTCAGAATGTTACTGCTACTTAATTGGGGGTGTTTGAAGGTGTTCTTGCAAGAATTATTTGCAAATAGATTATCTGCTTATAAATAAAGAATCATCATTTTATATTTTCTGTTGATATATAGAGTGAAAATTTATTCCGCATTGCCTGAAACTAAAGGTACATTTACACTTCGCTGTTCGGACTCTTCAAAAATGTCATCGGATGTGCGTTGGATGCTTCAGAAGTAGTGCATTTCTTAAGGATCTAACACGGGTGCAAACAGGCATATAATATACTTAGCTCAATTCGCATCGAGCTTGAATTTTGTGTTTTATTGGTGGGTTTTTAACTTGGTATCAATCCCAAATTTGATTTCAAGACAACAATAATAGAGCTAGTTCAGTTCAAAACCACAAGCTTTTGTTAAAAAAAAAAAAAAGATTCAGAACAGAACAGAGAAATTTAAATCAGATTTTAAATATAATGATTATTTTATAAATGAAATAGTGGCTCATATATGAACTGGGAAACAATTTTTTAAAAAAAATAATATTCAACTTTTTTGTTTCAATTTTAAGACATCGAAATCTTAAAACAATGATATTAGTATAATTACTATACTATCAGAGGTTTCGGATTTGAGTTCTCCTAGGAACGGAGTTGCTTTTGTTAGGGAGCGCTTTATCCCCTAATGTGGGACTTTTCGAAGCGAGTCGAAATTTAATCGAGCTCTACTGTAGGTACCGGACGTCGGATAAAAACAAAAAAAAAAAAAAATACTATACTAACACAAGTCAGTTTAATAAAATGAGTTAAAATTATTTTCTAAAAGCCACGTGGCAATTTTCTAATTAAAAATAAGAAAAATAATTTGTAATTCAAAAAACAATAGTCCACTAGAAAAATTGGCAAATGTACTCTATTTTTTGGACGGTAAAGTATATGTTAGCCACTTTTTAAAGAAAAATATATCATCTCTTAATCTTAATCTTAAAAGTTAAGAAATATAACAAAATCATTTCTTATAAGAAAATTGAGTAATTCGCTCCTACACTAATAAACAGTCAACTATGAAATTTCAAGAGATAAGAGACAAGTAACTATGTACTTAAAGGGAACAAATAAGTTTGTCAATTAAGTGAATCTTTAAGTTTTAAAAATTGGGTTAAAGTGAAAAAAACTTTTTAGTGTTTTTATTTTTACACTTTACCCCATAAAAATTGTCTCAATAACCATAAAAATTGTCTCAACAATCGTAAAAATTGTCTCCACAATTGTGCGAAGTTGTTGGAACAACTGATGGAATTGTCGAATAATTGTGTAGTTGTTTGAAGATATTGTGGGACCCACTCATCTCATTTAATTAACTAAAGACTTGAGAGAGGTATTCTCAACTCATTTTTCCTCTAAACTATATCCGTAGTTTTTATCACACACCTAACTTTACGGGATTTTTTTATCTGTAAACTCATTTTTTTTGGTATTTTTATGTTTTTGTTTATTGACGTGATTTTTGGTTTTTAGTACCTGTTTCACTTTTCAAAATCCCACCTACTTTCACCCTTCACTTCTCTCCCTTCCTTCCTTCCCAGTGCAATGAAACGAGCAATACGGCAGTCCAACTCGGACGGCCTTGCTCGTTTCACTACTTTCCGTTTCACAACTTGTTCGTCAACATCATCCAGAATAAACAAGTACTATAACTACAATAACGACTTTTCTCAGCTTCCTTACGACGTTCTCGTGCGAATATCAGCTGCTTTTAATCTACCCAATTTACGGGCCGCTTCCTTAGTATGCAAATCTTGGTGCGAAGCACTACGATCGTTGAGAGAATCGATGATTTTTCTCAAATGGGGTAAGAGATATAAGCATGGGAGAAGTGGGGTTAAGAGGAATTTGAGTAAAGCACTTGATTCTTTTCTTAAAGGAGCTGCTCTTGGGTCTACTTTAGCTATGGTGGATGCTGGGTTAGTTTATTGGGAAATGGGGAAAAGAGATAAAGGGATGATTTTGTATAGAAAAGCTGCTGAACTTGGTGACCCTGTTGGTCAATGCAATTTGGGGATTTCTCTCTTGCAAGGTATTCACTTTGTTGCATTATTGTTTTTTAATAGTATCTCGGTTTTTCAAGTTTCATAGCTGAATTAACGGATTTCTTAGCTGAACCATTAGGTGTACGAGTTTCTTACCTATACTATTAGGTGTATGAGCTTCTTAGTTGAACTATTTGGTGTACGAGTTTCTTAGCTGAACTATTAGGTGTACGAATTCCTTACCTGTAGTCCTGTACTATCAGGTGTACTAGTTTCTTATTGAACTATTAGGTGTACGAGTTTCTTATTAGGTGTACGAGTTTCTTATTAGGTGTACGAGTTTCTTATCTGAACTATCACCAGTTATTTAAGTTTAGCTTCTTTAGTACGTAAATCTTGGTGTGAAGCACTTCAACCATTGAGAGAATCGATGATTTTTCTCAGATGGGGTAAGAGATATAAGCATGAACGAGGTGGGGTTAAGCGTAATTTGAGTAAAGCACTTATAATAGTATAGGTATCGGTCTGTATTTATGTGCTGCAACGTCCTTAGTTTACTTTTACTTGTTCGCTATGCTAAAATTAATTTTTTATTTTTACTTGTCTATTTTAGCATATCAAGAGAAAAACAATTCTTTTTCTTGTTTTACCTTTAACATGAACTATTCATTCCCCAAATTATTTTTCAAGTACATCGAGATTATATCAATTAAGATGGATATCATAGTAATATATACACTTCATCGTTATTTCCTTAATGGAGTGCAAAGTCCATTGTGGACAAGTAAAAGTGAATGGAGGGAGTAATTCTTAGGTCCATTGTCCAGTGAAACCATTGATATTGGTTTCAGAGTCCACGGGTGGTGTATACTCTTGTCCTGTTGGGTATAAAGGAAATGGGGTGCTGCCTTGGATAACTCTGAGGACTTGAGCTGAGGGACTGCTTACTGATCGTCCGATACTTTACCTATCATTCAGTGAAGTACCTCCGTCCTGAGAATTGAACTTGTGACCTAATGGTTCTTCTTGACCACTAGGTTGCACCCTTGGGTGCTGATATTGTTGCATCGTCTTATTTGTGCGTATGTGTTCAGTTGCTTTTATAGATTGGATGAATGTTATTTGGTGCAGTATTGTGGTTGTTTGCAGTTAAGTGAAAGAACTAGCTTGCAATGTTGGGTAGCATAGTATTTTTTAGGATTCTCGGTCTATGATCCTGAGTTATTTTCATTCAATTAAGTGTAGGGCTTAGGAAATCTTAGAGGTCTTGCCTTAGGTTTTAGACACCAAAAGTACATCAAATCTGAAATTTCTCGCCTCTTCTCTGCATTGTTTTCCAAAAACAAACATAAGTGTCAAGAGTAGTTAGCCGAAATTCTAAAAATTGAAGTGCCACTTTTATGGAATAGTTTTATGTTCTATCCTGGAGGAATTAATCTGTATACCTTGGGCAACAGTGAGGGGATTAAATTTCTTAAGAACACGAGAAACTTGTGGGCTCGGAATAGATTTTTTTTGTTTATGGTTTTATCAAACCAACGTTTCTGCTTTCCTTTTGTTTCTGTTTATGAACAGAGACATTAACATTTACTTTCTCCATGTAGCTAATCCTCCGGATCCTGAGGAAGCTGTTAAATGGCTGTACAAAGCTTCTGTTGCTGGCCATGTTCGAGCTCAATACCAACTTGCACTTTCTTTACATAAACGTCATGGTCCGAATAGTAATCTCCAGGAAGCGGTATGAAAACTTTACCTCATCTAAGTTATTTACTTAATATAATAAAACCTTTCACAGGATGAATAGAATCTAGTCTGGAATTCTCTCTGTCAATTGTAAATTATCATCTCCTTGCTAGTTTTAAATTACAGCAATGCAAATAGGAGATCATGCAACTTCTATCTCTGAATAAGCTATTTTAGATTAACATCTGCTTAAACAAATTCCTCTTTACCTACGTAGTTTCTCAAAAAAACGTTGAAGGAAGATTTTTTTTGGTAATTAAGCATATTATTAATCTCCAAAAGTGGTCAATTGCAATACTAAGCTAGAACTACACAGCTAGCTTCTCAAAACAGGAAGGCTATCTAAGGGACTACAACAACTAAAAGCTACATCTATCTAAAATCAGCCTGGCTCGGGCAGTAGCTCTAACACAACAGACACATGCAACTCTCCTGGCTATATCCTCCACTGTAGCCTCAATCTTCTCAAACACTCTGGTGTTCCTCTCCTTCCAAATAGCATGAATAAATTCTGTATATACCAATTTCAGCACCTGAGCCTGATGACTCCTCCCCTTGGTCCTCTGAATGATCCATTGTTGCATTGTATTCCAATTGGTGAACAAAGTTTGGTTTATAATCAACCAATGTAAGAGCCTCTTCCATAATGAGTTGGCAAAGAGACACTCAGTAAATAGATGATCCCTTGTTTCAGCTGTCTGCTTGCACATAACCAGGGGCGGATTTATGTAGAAGGTTGGGGGTGCCACGGCACCCGGACGTCTCGGTTGAAACTCTGTATATACATGTATATATGTATGAGATAAATATAAATACAAAGCAATGGCACCCAGTGAATAAATGGCCGCTTAGTGCCAGTGGCACAGGGTAATGTTTGTTCTCTTGGGAACTCGAGTTCGAGTCTCTCTAAGTGAACACTTTTGCAACTTTTTTTTTTTTTTTGTGTGTGTAACTGCACTTAGGCAAAAAGGTTTACTCCGTGTGGACCCCATTTCATAGACCTTCCACCTTTACTCTCTTGTTTATTTATTTTAGAAATGTAATTTCCCTGATACTAGTATTAAAAATGTACAAATTCTATTCAAAAACGTGGCATTTTATCAAAGAACAATTAGTATAATATTAGAACATAGATATATATATATATATATATATATATTTTCATTTTGACAACAATGTTATTGGAATTTACTTCTTAAGGCAATGTTTAATAGTAATTCCTATTTCTAACCAATTAATTATTAGTTATTACTATATACTAATCTTTCTTGTGATATGGTCAGACCTTGTGGTGCTACACTTGAAAACTGCTACTAATATACTTGGGAATCTTCGTAGGTCAGTTGATTGGTTATTTGACTTTCACTTCGTTGGCGAGAGTTTAATTTCCCACCTTGTAATTCCCTCCAGCTTCCTCCATTTCCCTGACCCATTTTCTTTTTCAAAAAAGTGCCTCATGAACTAATAAATCATAACTTAGTCTGTTACGTAGAACGTAAAGTATTTATAATTACTTAAGCCACCATTGAGTGTTTTACGAATATAAAAAATCATGATTGCAGTTACAAACAAATGATATGTATATTTTTATACAAGTAATACTGTTACGTAAAAGTTTTTCTCCTTTACGTAATATCGACCAAACATTTAAACTATGTGCATCGATCGTGTAAATAATAACAGGTCTATGTTCAACGCAATGTGGCACCCGGAACCTCAAAATCCTGAATCCGCCTCTGCACATAACACACATAGGATCTACTGGTATCTTCCATTTCAGCATTCTATCCACAGTAAGTAGCCTGTTTTGAAATTGCAACCAGGTTGTAAAAACAGCTTTAGGTCTTGCTGAGTTATGACAGTCATTAGCTCTCCAATCCACCTTTGGATAAGTACCTACCATTTGCTTGTAAGCTTGCCTAATGAGAGTTCATTTACCAACAGAAGCATTATGCAATAGGTGCAGGTGTTCTTGAGCCCCAAGTACTTTCCTAACCATCCAACAAGGCTGAGCAGGAGTCTTAATATCACCAAACCTTTGCCCTTTAATATAGTAACTATGGATCCACTTGATCCATAGTCTATCTTATTTCTGCTCTACATTTCAACACATCTTCAGAATTGCTGCTTTGTTCCATAACCTTAAATTTATCAAGTTTAGCCCCACCTGCAACCTTTGGTGTACACATCTTGTCCCAAGAAACAAGAGCTTTTAGTGAACCACATTGATGAAGGAAGATTTCATCCAAAAAAAAAAAAGTAGAAGCCAATAAGTAATAAATTTGGTAGCATTCCTTAAGAATTGTCTTTGGAAAAAACGGGAAGTATGGTCAATAAAATATTCAATTACATAAAAAGAAGCAGAAAACAAGTTCTCGGTGGATTTTATTAAGGGAGAATGCTCATGGTAGGGACTGGAAGAGATACTTATGCCGAAAACATATATTAGGCATCTGAATGATGTGTCAATCTTGTCGTAGATATGCATTGGACATATGTCTGTTGGTCCATCTGCAGTTGAATTGATGCGTTTCAAAATGCTCAATTCCTTTCAAAAAATAGATTTGAACTTTGATCCATGGATCTTGAACTCAAATGTTCAAGTGTACCATTCCAACAACATACCCAGGGTAATCCCAAATATGGGGTCTGGGGAGGGTAGGATGTACGCAGACCTCACCACTAGTATACCATAACGCATAAAATCTGGTAGTTTTCAGACATTATATGAATTACGGATATAGGACTTGGGAACTTTAATGGCGCTTAAAATATTGTTAGTTTCAACTGTCTGTTTAAATTTCAGAAATCGGTCAAATGAGAACTTTACTTAAAGGTTTCCTCTTATTTGCATAGGCAAAATGGTACTTGAGGGCAGCAGAAGGTGGATATGTCCGTGCTATGTATAACACAGCATTATGCTACTCGGTTGGAGAAGGTTTAATGCAGTCTCATAAATTAGCAAAGAAATGGATGAAGAGAGCAGCTGATCGAGGTCATAGTAAAGCCCAGCTTGAGCATGGGACGGGTCTGTTTTCTGTAAGTAGTGCCTAAATGACTTCTTTTCTAATTCAATTTCCTCATACATAAGTATAAAGAAGCATATAATTCTATGGTGCTAAATGTTTCATCCCCCCCGGCTAATATTGTTATGAGATGAGTTTAAGCTGAGTAACATGGTCAGTTTGGATTCATATCGTGGACACTTATTTGTGACTTGTTTGTTGTATCCTGTGAACTTTAGACCACTCATGCTCACTTTTTCTTTGGTACATTGGAAAAGACTAGATAAATTACTCTCTCTCTGTTTCAATTTCTTTGTCTTAATTTCTTTTTTAGTCCTTCTCATAAAGAATGCCTCTTTCCTTTTTTGGTAACTCTTTAATTCTAACTTTAGATTCATGTCTTCTTTACTTTCTAAAATTCCTGCTAAGTCAAAACCAAACAAACAAATTGAAACGGAGTGAGTACTTAGAATCTTTCATAAACTACTTGAATCTGCAAGGAGACGAGACTCATTTCCTTCCGAGCAGCTTCCCATGATAATCTCATGCATGCTTGTGACCTTCATTTGCTAGTAAGTCGGCGCAATTGTTAAGTCTCCTTCCATATATGAACAATAGAAGCCTTAGTAGTTTCTAGCAAAAACTTACGGTCTTCAATAATAGCCCAAAGATGATACTGTATAAGCTGGACCGCAAGTACACAATCTGTTTCCACTTGTAGTTCTTTATATCTCATTTCTTTTGCTAATTTTATCCCTTGATTGTTGCTCCATAACTCTGTAGTTAGGCTTGAATTAGGTCTCATAACAACTCGTGTTCACATTGAACAGGAAGGGGAGATGATGCAAGCTGTGGTGTATCTGGAACTTGCTTCTCGCGCTGGTGAAGTGACAGCTAATCCCGTGAAGAATGCTATACTTCAACAGATGTCCGCTTCTACGCAAGATCATGTTATGCTTCTCGCCAATATTTGGCGCTCTTTACCTTCATCGCAATGATACCCTGTTAATTGTCAGCTTCATGCAGCTTAATGAATGTATCACTTAACTACTTGCAAGTAAAAGTGTAATATAAGATCCCCAACCCCCTGCTGTTGCATGTTTCCGATTTCTGTGCTGCTGCAACTATGAAAAAAAGAGTTGAAACAGTGGGCTAAGGGTAAATATATGTTCATGACGGTTTATAACCGTTCCCGGCTCCACTTATGGGATTATACTGGATTTGTTGTTGACGGTTTATAACTGTTGTAGTTGTTAACTCAATGTGACATTCACCTGATTTCGGTGTAGTTACATCATTGAGCGCTCTACCTACTCAAGATAAGGATAACGTTTGTGTACACATTGCCTTCTCCAGACTCTACTTGTGGGTTTATCATTGTTGTTACTTCATTGAGATCGTCTTTTGAAGTCTCTATCGATGTGACATGCCATATAGGTGTATTACGACTATTTACCTTGATATAATTCGACTACGATAGATCTTTTCGGTGATATTCGATCATTGCTTACACAATGAATGCATTACTTCAATGATCCAGTAAAGTCACTTTTGAATTTTATTTTATTTTTGACAATAAAATCGCGAAGTTATTTTAGCTAGAAAAACTCGTTAAACTTTTGAATTTTGTGTGGTATACTGCCGTCCTTAGCCTGCATCTGAAAATGAACTATAGACTAAGGTTAAATATGTTTAATAATTATCACAAGTTGTGATTAACAAGGATCGAAATTAGAGCTTAAACATTTTTAATTAACAATCTTGTTTCTTATTGCTTGTTTGCATTATCATTTCTCTATTCATTTATTTGAATGGGAAAGGGATCAGTCATAATGCTTGTCCTTTTGTTGTATAGACAAGAAAAATCAAGGAGCATTTCCATCTTTTTCTTCCAAGTGGAGAGATTCCATTTCCTCATACTCTCTCCGTTCCAAATTAGTTGTCATGTTTCGCTTATAGAGAGTTAATTTGGCTAATTTGCAAAGCCAAATTAGATTAGATAAATTTAATATTTTTAAATTAAAATTTGGAATATTCAAAAACTATATGCAAAGCACTATAAGTTGCAACTTTTCTCATATCAATATGATGAAAAAATACATCTTAAAATATTGGTTAAAACTCGACTCTCAAAAAGGAAACAGCGACAAATAAAAATGAACGGAGGGAGTACTTAATTTCAAAGATACAAAAACGACAAACCTACGTTTTCACATTGGTCTATTTAAATGCTTATTAGATGAGTCACTTATAGAAAAACTTAACAACAATTTGATTAATTAAGCACACATTTTTCTCCAAAAATAAGAAAAGGAAATGAAGTTTGAAATAGAAGTAATCTCCAAGGAAACATTAATCAAGCCATGCACTCCAACTCCAGACAAACGACGTCGTTATAACCTTTCATATCTTGATCAAATACTTCCACCCGTTTTCATGCCCCTCGTTTATTTTTACCCTGCGAGTGACCGATTTTCCAACACAGAACGTTCAGATAAGATAAAGTTATCGTTATCTAACGCCCTAACCAAATTCTACCCTCTAGCAGGGCGTGTTGTGGACAACATATATGTCGATTGCAACGATGAGGGTGTTCCATACGTCGAGGTTGTAGTCAAGTGTAAGCTAGCTGATGTAATTTCCAATCCGATTCCTAATGAACTCAACAAATTTATCCCTTATGAATTGGATGATGTGAAAGATCGTGTGTTAGTAGTTCAAGTAAATTTTTTTGAATGTGGAGGAATGGCTATTGGCATAGGCATTTCTCATAAGTTAGCTGACGCTGCTTCATGTTTCATGTTTATCAACACATGGGCGGCTATTGCGCGTCACGATTATGATCATGACACGTGTCATTTTACTCCTTCATTTGACTCAGCAACACTTTTTCCACCCAAGGACGCGTCCCTGGTCAGGGATGCATGCTTGGAAATTCGGAGGGAAAACATCGTGACCAAAAGGTTTGTGTTTTCTAACTCCGATTTATCAGCTCTGAGAGACGAGTACGCTGATCATCAAAGGATGAAGGGCAGCATATTCGAAAGAATAGGACGACGCCCTTCGAGGATTCTAGTTTTATCGGCGTTTTTGTGGAGCCGTTTCATGGCGACCGTTCATTCTGAAAGGGACCCGAACAAGATTTACGTGGTGACGCACTCAGCAAATTTGCGGGGGCGGACTGATCCGCCCCTGCCCGAATCCTTGTTCGGGAACATAATGCGGTCCGCACTTGTGGTTCCATTTTTCGATAAAGGTAGTGAAGACGAAATTTTCAAGTTTATGAATCAAGTGAGAGAATCTATAGAAGAAATTAACAATAACTTTGTGTCACAACTCAAGAAAAATGATCAACAACACTTGAATTTGATACAAGAAAGAGCAAATGACAAAAGAAAAGGGCACATGTCATTGCTTTGTTTTACAAGTTTGTGTAAATTTCCCCTATATGAAGCTGATTTTGGTTGGGGGAAGCCGGCTTGGGTCGGCTCGGCTCGGCTCGCTACGAAGGATATTATTGGATTTATGGATACAAAATCAGGTGATGGCGTGGAGGCTTGGGTGAATCTCGAAGCCGATGACATGGCTAAATTCCAAGCTGATAAGAAGTTGCTAGCCTTTTGTAAGAGCGGGATATGAAAGTCATACAGTTTCTCTGTATCGTTACAATTTTATTGAATGTTCTATAGGAACGATTTCTTTACAAAGTTTAGTAAACTTTATTTTTCGATATCTTCCTTTGATAGTCATACAGTTTCTCTGTATTGTTGATTCTTGGTATCTTCCTTTGATGGTGTCCTTAGGGAAACTCATGTACTTGCCATAGTTCAAATTTTGGATTTGCCCTTGTGTGCATATTCTACCTATATATTATATATATAAATTTAATTGGTAAGTTCTAACGAATACTTTAAAATACCAAATTAGCTAATAACTCTTGATTTTGTAAGGTTATTTATTCGATAAAAAAATTAAATTACTTGCTAATCAGTTTCATCTTACGCAACAATTATTAAAAAGTTAGTTTTCATTAGAAAGGCATTACATCAAAATTTAAAAATTGAATGATTATTTAAGTAATTTAATTTCAAAAAGGAAACAAAATAAACTCTTTCAAATATTATTATTAGCTTTGAAACTATTTTAAAAATCTGATTTCATGTAATTAGGTTATTTATTTATTTATATTTCTTAGCAGAACTTTATGGTTGGTTCTAATGGGTAACTTTTTATGCAAATCAAACGGTCAATATGTAAGGCATATTGAAATTTACAATTGTTCAATGAATAAATAACCTTTCAAAATCATGAGATATTATCTGATTTGGCATTACAACAATTGTTGTTGTTGTAGCTACGTCCAAAGTGAGGCATGTCCTGATGGTCTGGAATTTGGGAATATATTCTTAAGAGGTCGTCGCCTAAATTCATGTTGTTACTGCTTCCATATAAATAAGGTTATTTAGAATAAATTTCCATATGGAAGCAGTAACAACAACGTGAGTTTAGGCGACGACCTCTCAAAAATAAATTTCCAAACTCAAGGCCATCATGACACGCGCTTCACTTCGGAAGTAACAACAACAACAACAATAACAACAACATGAAGACTATCACTAGTGATAGAGCGCACCATCATCAGAATCAGTTCGATCTCAGAGTAACCTTTTTCCTGAGAAATAAAAGTTCAGAAGATTTGAGAAAAATGAAAATAGTCATATGAATGTGAATTTTATGAATTGTGAAAGTCTAGATGTATAGTCCCTTTATATAGGGAATAATTAATCTTAGGTAATCATATATATGGAGAAACAATTATTTAGTTTCCAAAGAATATTATATGGAAAATAATTGATTAAAAGACTATTCCATACACATGTATGAGATTTACCTACCATAAGTCACATTCTTTTAAGGTAATTTGCATTATTTTGATGCGAACACTCGATACAAATAACTGAGATTAATGTATTACTTCATCCTAGTTCATAATATGGCGAAAATAATTCAGTTTTCAAAGAATATTATATGGAAAACAATTGATTAAAAGACTATTCTATAGATATGTATGAGATCTACCTATCATAAGCCAAAGTCTTTTAAGGTAAATTGCATTGGTTTGATGTAAACACTCGATACAAATAAGTATTTACTTTTGATTTGAGAAGATAAGAAGTAAACCAATTAAATGTATTACTTCATCTTAGTTCATAATATGGCGAAAAATAATAATTGATATAAAACTATTTTATAGACATCTACCTAATATAAGCCACGTCCTCTCAAGGTAAATTGCATTGTTTTGATTTAAAAATTTGATGCAGACAAGTATTTACTTTTTAAATGAGAAGGTATTAAGTAAATCAATTAAATATAATACTTCATTTTATATTAGGACATAATATACCGAAGATAATTCTGCTTCCAACACATATTATATGGAAAATAATTTATATAAGACTATCCTATAGACATGTATGATATCTACCTACCATAAACCACATCCTTTCAAGGTAAATTGCATTGCTTTGATGTGAACACTCGATGCAGATAAGTATTCATCTATGATAAAAGAAGGTATTAAAGTAAACCAATAAATATAGAACATACTCCATTTTTGGTCATAATATGGTGAAAATAATTCAATTTCCAAAACATATATGTGGGAAATAATTTGTATAAAACTAGCCTATCGACATTTATGAAATTTACCTATCATAAGCCACATCTTTTCAAGGTAAACTACATTATTTTGATTTGAATACTCTGTGCAGATAAGTATTCACCTTTGACATGGAAAATAATTCAGTTTCCAAAGCATATTACATGGGGAAAAATTATGTGAGCCTATTCTATAAACATGTATGAGATCTACCTATCATAAGCCACATCCTTTCAAGGTAAACTGCATTATCTTGATGTGAACACAGAGTGCAGATAAGATATTGATCACTTTTGAGATGAGAAAGTATTTAGTAAACAAGTAATGTAGCACTTCATCTTAGATCATAATATGGCGAAAATAGTTCAGTTTTCAATGCAAATTGTATGGAAAATAATTGATATAAAATTATTCTATAGACATGTAGGAGATCTACCTACCATAAGCCACTTCTTTTCAAGGTAAATTATGAACACACCGTGCAGATAAGTCTTTGTCTTTGACATGAGAAGGTATTAAGTAAACCAAATTAAATATAGTACTACATCTTAGGCAACCTTTTTGTATAGTTTAATAGGTTCTAAGTGCTTATTGTTTGTGCAATTATAAAAGTTTTAACATTAGAAATTTACTTTTTAGTTATAAAAAATTCAACTTTTCTAAAATTTAGCAGACTTGAGAGTTTTAAAGTCGTGGGGGTCCTGCCCAGAGCGGATAACATCACTAGCAGACTGAGCTGTTACAGATGATATTAAAGCCACTCTTGTGTCAACCTTGTTGATGGTGGATCGGAGTTGAACTGAGTCTAGGCATATATATTCCGAAAAGAGGGAGCAAAATTCAGTATCGAGTCTAGGCAGGCAAATCCCATGTGATGGGCAAACGTTAGCGAAGACAGAGAGTCCATAAGAAGGGGGGTATGTAACACCTAGCCCATGAGAAGAGCCTCACATTGACAAAACATAACAGAGACGTTAGGTGTATAATTAAACAGGTCTTACACCCTAATGATGTGTTTTAGAGGCATGCGGATCTAGGCCCATACAGACAATATCAGTAGAGACGTGTTTTAAAGTCTTGGAAGTTCAGACCCAAAGCGGACAATATCACTAGCGGGTTGGCTGTGCTATTACCCACAATGTAGGTTCCTTTCTTATAAAAGATCTGCTGTTTATAGTGTGCCCTCTTATTCTATTACTTAGGTGGTTAGAGTTTTGAGTTAAGAGTTAGTTGTGACGCAGATGAACAAAAAACACAAGAAAAGCAATCATTTTTTCATACTATTGCTCCAATACTACGTTATCTGGACATCAACTACACCTTAAAAAAAAAAAAAACCATAATACATAATACATAACATGGCCTCAGTTGGCAACTATATCCTTCAACTTTGGATGTGCATAAGTAGACACTTAAACTTGTATAAAGTTAAACAAAGTAGACACACGTGTCCTAAGTGACATAATACATATAGGACGTGAATTGCCACGTAGCACGCCACATATGACACATGTGTCTACTTGTTCAACTTTAAACAAATTCAATTGTTCCACTTGTGCACGTCCAAAGTTGGAGGACATAGATGTCAGCTGAGGCCAAGTTAATAGTGGCAGCCCATTTAGCAACAAAATTGGTCCACGAGTATAACTAGGCATAAACTAATCATATGTAATCTAGCAAGGTCAAAACAACTTCGAGCAAGCCACACACAATAACCACACATTTGACACAGTTGACATAGAGACCATAGAGTAATGAAACGGTTATTGAAACCTAACCTTCACTTAGCTATTATGAGACGAGGAAAGCGTTGAAATCAACCATGGACTTATTAGAAGTGAAGACTCTCTTGCATTCTGCCATAATTTTAAAGAAATGACAAACCAACTCCCCTCAAGTTGCAATATGCTGAGCACATAGTCGAATAGGAACACGATTACAACTTTTAAACCATACTCACAGAATTCAAATGAGATTGAAACTACTATCAATATCCAACATGAGCATTGAGGCAGTAGGCAGAGGATCCAGTTACTTGAAAATCAAACAATCACAAACTTTTCAAAATCAAACATGCTTGAAAGGTACAAATTTCAAGCCTAGGAGAGAGTAAACTGTTGTATTCAAGGTATCTCCTTGAGCTCGACTAGTCTCAATCATTGACCCATTTTTCTTTTTATTTAGACCATCCAAACAATTAAAGATGTCAAAGAAATCAAAATCACTTATGGGAGCAAAACAGCTATTTTGAACACATAATGACCTTATCGATCAGCAGTGTCAGCAGCCCATGATACATATTGAAACAAACTTTCCCCATAGAGAAAACGACCTGAAAAGAGAAAGCAGTCCAAACAGACAACCTCTTGATAGAAAACTAAAGAACAATAATGTACCATACTCAACTTTGTAGTGTCCAAAATCACAACAGCTATTGAATTGTTCCACTTCTTACTTATCACACCAGTTTTCTCTATCATTTCAATTTTATCTTATGTTCTACTGGAACCAACTTCTTGCTTCTAATACTAATATCTGATTAAAAGCGCATAAATATTGGTAAACTTAGTACTAAAATTGGAGTTAATTCTCCAAATGATCATTAATTGAAGAAAATTACTACTTAACAAAGTCACTTATCTTCTTTTTTTTCCCATCCAACTTACAAACTTAGTTTACTTTTCTGATGTCAAACTAAAATTTAAATCCTAATTGACATGCCATGTAGGAGAGGGTCCATCTAAACAATTTCATGTAGCTATTGAATTGGTTTGATGTATATATTAAAAAAATATGTATATTAAAAAAAAATTGACTTACTTTCTTTTTAAGCAAAATTGAGTTAAATCTAACTACGACCACCGAGTGATCTAGTCTACCCCTAAAAATTTCTGTAAAATTATTATCGGTACTTACCAATTTATTCTTCCTAAAAACCACTTCATTAATAGCATGAAAAGTACACAAAGTGCAATGTTAAGAGCGCTTTGGAATGAATTCCGGTCTATTTATAGGTTGACACATTCAATTTCAACCTATTTGAGACGGAGACATATTTATTATTGTTATATAGTTACGAGGTTTAGACTGTTAGAATTGAACCCTGAGAAAATAAATGTAAGCAAAGATTATAATGGAAGATTTTACTTTTGACTTTCATTTTCTTGGATAAGAAAGAGCATAGGTTTGAATCAATTACATGTTATAGAATTCTTTACAAGATGGATGAATTTTTTTTTCTACAATCTATAAATTGTTCTAAGAGGGGCAAAACTATTTCTCTTCACTATTTGTGTCCAACTAGAAACATTCAAAACATAAATTTTCTTACATCTATAATGGTATATCTTTAGATAATCAATAGAGTAAAGGTGAAAAATTAGTTAACGAGCTAATCAACACCACTTATGAGTGAGCTTATCAAGATTAATATTCCAACACATACTAACTAAAACAAAAGTAAAATAATTCATGAGATATAACAATAAATTATTGTATTGCTATCAAAACTTGAGCAAACTGCTAATGTGAAGAAAATTTACGTCTGATGACACGTCAAGACTAGTTTTCAAGCAAGTAATTACGAATCCCTTGTTGTAATTTTCGACTTCTCCTTCGTATGAAGTCTGACTAATGCATCTTGAGGTATTCAATAATTTTGATTAGGGTTTCTGTTTTTATGTTGGGGAATGGGATGGGGCCGATGGTGCATCCTCTTCAATCATTTTATTGATTTTCATCGACTGAATGGCGATAATTCTTCCATTTCAAACTCATTGCCCTCCGAGGACTTCAGAATCAAAAATCTCTTTTATGTTGTCGGTATTGTTGCCTCTGCCATTCTATCATAAGCAGATTAGAAATTTGAATAAAGGCATAGGCAACATAGAAAAGAGACTTTTGACCCTGAAATCCTCCGATGACAATGTGTTTAAATTGGAAGAATCAATCGCCATTCAGATAGTGACGATCAAGAAAATGGTTGAAGATGTATACACCACCGACGCCATCCCACTCTCCAACGTTGACACAAAAATCCTAATCAAGATTATTAAATATCTCAAGATGCATAGTCACGTTCAAATGAAGAAGAAATCAAGAATTATGACGAGATTTGTAAGTACAAAGAACAAGCTTGAAAGCCATCTTTAATGAAAATAGGCATATGAATGTGATGTGAAAGTCTGGATATATAGTTCCTTTATATAGGGAATACATAACTAATCTTAAGTAAGAAGAGAATAATTTTGTTTCCAAAGCATGAATAATGATTATATGGAAAATAATTCATATAAAACTATTCTATAGACATTTATGAGATCTACCTACCATAATTCACATCATTTTAAGGTAAGTTGAATTATTTTAATGTGAACACTTTTTATGGATATAAGTATTTACTTTGATATGAGAACTTATTAAGTAAACCAATTAAGTTAGTATTTCATTTTAGATCATAATATGGCAAAAATAATTCAGTTTTCAAAGCATATATATGGAAAATAATTTATATAAAGATATCCTATAGATCATGTATGAGATCTACTTACCATGACGCAATTTCTAAAGCATGTTATATGGAATATAATTTATATAAAACTATTTTATAGACATGTATAAGATCTACCTACCATAAGTCATATCCTTCTTTGGTAAATTGCATTGTTTTGATGTGAACACTCGATAAGATAAGTATTTACCTTTGACATGAGAAAATATTAAGTAAACCAATTAAATGTAGTACTTTATCTTAGGTCATAATATGGCGAAAATAATTCAGTTTTCAAAGCATATAATATGGAAAATAATTTATATAAAATTATCATATAGACCACGTATGAGACCTACATGAATTCAATATCGAATTCATTTGAACTCAGTACTTTAGATGCGATGTATAAATATATACAATAACAACAACATACCCAGTGTATTCCCACCAGGTGGGGTCGGGAGGTAAGTGTACGCAGTCCATACCACTACCTCAGAAGAGAGGTTTCCGAAAGACCCCGGCTCAAGAAACAACAGTGTAGAAAAGAAATAGTAAGGGACAAGATACTCAATGTAAAACCACACCCAATAATAATATAGACAGGACCCACCAAGTAATCCAACAAATAATAACACACTATGAAGTAATATAAATACTCTAGCTACTAATGCAACAAAATTCTCCTATCTACTAACACTGACGCCCCTTTCCTACTAACCTTCTATCCTAATCCGCCTCCACCACACCTTCCTATCTAGGGTCATGTCTTCGGAAAGCTTGCAGTTGTTCCATATCATGTCTAATCACCTTCCTCCAATACTTCTTCGGTCTACCCCTCCCTCGCCTGAATCCATCCCTAGCTAGCATCTCACACCTCCGCACTAGGGCCTCCGTGCCCCTCCTCAACACATGCCCAAACCATCTCAACCTCACTTCCCGCATCTTGTCTTCCACCGACGCTACGCCCACTTTATCTCATATAACCTCATTCCTAATCCTATCCTTTCTAGTACGCCCACACATCCACCTTAACATCCTCATCTCCGCCACCTTCATCTTTTGGATGTGAGTTTTCTTGACTGGCCAAGACTCCGCTCCATATAGATATGTGTATTAATAAGAATACCAAAATTACTAGTGGAAAATATTTACTATTACCTCTGAAGGCACTGTAAGTGTGTTTTTCAACGACCAAGTCACTTCCACTCCGGTGCAGCTCCGGTATAAGTTCAGCTTCAACGGTGCCATCTCTGATAATATCTCCGTTCCACCACTCGTACAGCATGCCGTAGTCCTCCGGTGACTTGTGACGGTGGCGCGTGAATATCACCGGCACGGAGTTCCGGCGGCAGAGATCGATTGTGGTGTTGATTGCTGGGAGAATTGGTGTGGATATTGAGGAGAAGTAGTTCTGCATGTCGATTACTAAAAGGATGGAGGATTTCGGGTCGGGTTTTCGGGTTCGGGTTTCATATTTGTTGTATGGTGAAGAAGAAGAAGACATTGTAGAGAATTGTGTTGAATGATTGGGGTTCAATGATTTTTGGTTATATCTAGGGAAGATGATTATCCATTTTTTATTTTTATTTTTGTAGTTTCCAGTACCTTATACCTGCTACTGACGTTTCATTTTCTTATTAATCAGTGACAATCCAATATCTTTCGTCCATGTTTACTTTTTTTTTTTTTTCTTTCCCGTGATTTTCGGGTACTTTGCACCCGACTAGCTGTACCCACCAGGTCCCGCTGTTTCAGGACGGACTCCCGATTAGTTCCACGGGACTCTGGAGACACGGCCGGTTTGTAATGCCCCCAGTGGTCCTACGGGGGCTCGAACTGGCGAGCAAGAGGACTTTGTCCTCCAGCCTTTACCAGCTGAGCTAACCCTCAGGGTTGTCCATCTTTACTTAAAGTTTTCAATTAAATAAAAGGACAAATAAATTTTAGGTTAAAAAAAAAAAAAATTGCTCAAATAATTACAGACAGTTGTCCGACAACTGTATTAAAAAGTTGAAAAAAATTTATCACTTTTACCTAATTTAAAAAACTTGAAGGACTTTTACTTAATTGACAAATTTATTTGTCCCTTTTAATCAGAAGTCCCCACTAACATTGACGTTTCGTCGTTACTTGTTCATATTATTAAAAATAAAATATTGAATAATACTTGTTTAGTTTAGAAAATCAATACAGAATATACCATTTGTATCCATTTTAATCTTTACCTTCAATGCATTTCTCAAAGCATTAAAAGTAGTATATTAAAAGGGTGATATGATAAAATTAATTCTATTAGTTATTGTTTTCTTAAAGTGTGTGTCAAGTTAATAGTGAACTAATAATAAACGGAGTGAGTAGTAAACTCTCACACGTTCAAATATAAAATTCAGAATATCAAACATTTTAGATGTTCACACTAAAAATGATCTAAATTGAGCCTTCATTGAAATCTCATCATAAATTTTTATGTTTCTCAATCTATTTTTGATCAACCGAATGATTTGATGCACTAAGTATCCGCATAATATGGAATTTGAAAAAGAACTACTCTATGCAACCTTACCATATATTTCTAAGAAAGAAGATATTTTCACCTCTCGAATTCGTGAAGACCACGTGACAGTAAATTTACTAGTTTTGCCGCCAACTATAGTTTCAATATCACCACCAACGACCACTAGCGCCATGCACCATGCAAATTCCATCGGATGACACTACTACACTCAACATTTAAATTTTAAGATTTTTAGCTTTGAACGCACATATTTACAAAGTGATGGATACAAAATAGCTATTTTACAAAAAATTTATGTTCCATACAGGGGCGGATCTATGTGTATGGGTGGGGGTGCCACGGCACCCGGTCACCTCGGTTAAAACTTTGTATATATATGTGTATTTGTATCAGAATTCACGTATATAATAAATTTGCCACCCACTAACAAAAATAGAGAATGGTGCCACTGGTAATAGACGACTATCCCACACCTGAGGTGAGGGTTCAAAACCCGCGGTCAACACTTTTTGTATCCCAGCCTTCAGATTTTTCTCTCTTTTTCCATATTTCTTCTTTGTCTTTTCTATTAACGTGCAAATGGCTTTCGCTTTTTTTTTTTTCCTTCTTTTTCTTTTAGTTTTTTTCATTAGTGCTTTTTTACTTATTGTTCTTTATTAATTCAAATCAATTTTTTATCTTTAATTAATTCTTGATTTTTTCTTAATTCCTCTTAATTAATCTTTTAATATGAGTGTATGTATATCTTATATCAATTAATGAGTATTAAATTTTAAGCATTACATAAATATTAATGAAATATATTTAAACGTCACATAAATATTAATAAAATATATTTAAATAGTAAATTTTAAAGAAAGTTTAAATTTTTAAAAATAATGAATATTATTACTATAATTTTAAAAAAAAAAATAATTTAAAGGTTCTTTCGATCTTTCACCAATGTTCCCGCTAAGTGAAGATCACTGGATTGAAGCCATAATTTTTTATTCTTTTTCAACTATATATCTACAAGACTACAACAATACTATCAACACATTAAGACAATAAAATATGAATATATTAAGGTAACTGTATTATATGGTTAATACAAGTTCAAATTTTTAAAGTAAAAAATCTCTTTTTTTCTGAAAGTTTTAGAGAATAAGGCCTTTTATTTCTTAAAAAAAAATTGAATTGCTTCAGTATCTTTAATCTTAGAATATCGAAAAAGGAACACTACTATTTGATCGATTTGTTTATAAAAATAAAAAAAGATGAATAATCCGAATTGTGACTCAAAATTGATGGAACCTACCCGTTTATCCTATTTGAACGATATGGCACCCGGAACCTTCAAATCCTGAATCCGCCTCTGGTTCCATATTGTAAGTAATAATTCAGATGAACCCAATACCTCAAAGCTCCATCTACCCCAGCTTCCATTGCTAGCTATTACTATCAACAACATATAGCTTTGCCCACCACCGCACATACATGACTAGCCAACATCACCTCAGGACTATCACCGCCGGACCACCACCACTAATAGTTGTCACTGTGTATTTCCGCACACCTCAGTTATAATTTTTATATCATTCCTTAAAAAGGGAGGACGGAACTGCACACTTTCATGTTCAGAGCATAATCCGAGTGAGCAGGCAGCACCTACCAACCAAAGCTTTCTTGAATAGGCAGTGCTGGTGTACAACTGACTTTAGACATTTGGTTTACACAAGATTTACTATAGTTATAAAGGCCAAAAGAGCAAGGGTAGAAAACAGCTAGTCAATCAGAAGAAGAGATAATAACAGGTCTTGAATTATGAATTTGCTTTGGTCCAAAAGCATGCTTCAATATAAATATGTATTGCATTGTTGCAACGTCTTGTCATAACTTGAAACATGAAAATTCAGACCTAAATAACAATAAACCGTCAGTTTCTTGGATACTAGTTCATATCCATCAAATTCTCTTTTTGTTATTAGCTGCCAAAAATGGGTTATGGTGGCTAGCGGGGTATCATAATTTCACACATGCCCACGAACGAACAAGCAAAAACAATTTCCAAATGAAAATGTTATGCCACAGGCTTACACCAGACCCCTCTGTTTGAACACTTCGAGCATTGAGACTCTAATTTTGGCAGGGGATTCACACACTGTAACCCCAGCTTCTGTTAGTGCCTTAATTTTGTCTTGGGCTGTTCCTTTTCTCCCTGATACAATAGCTGCAAATCCGAAAATTCAGGATTAAACTATTTCTCTTGGCATAAGAGCAGGTAAACTGAAGCATCTTTTTGTAGCTCATGCAATATTCAATCATTGTCGTGATAACGCAGCAAAGCAAAACAGTAGAAGGCTGAACATATGCCCGTTCTGGTCATTTTCAACAAAAGATGGGAAAAAGACTTAACGGAATGGGAGGAGGAAAAGAGAAGTAGAGAACGAAGTCAGGTATTGCAAAAAGTATCCTTAATACTTGTCGATATCAATAATTAGCACTGTTTTCACTAGTATGGATTCTTTTAGTTTCTTCCATTATTTTTGGTTTGAAGGACAATAGAAATAAATGGAAGTCATAGTTCATTATTCACATAGAATCCCATTATATGACTTTCACCAAATACAGATACAAGAAATTCTAGCATAAAACTTCTGATCAACATTTTAAAACTACTGAAAAGTATGGAGGGGAGACTTTTTCAAGGGCACAAAAGTTGAAACATTTAATGAACAACAAAGACCTCCCGTATGACCCATTCGCCTTCCAGGGGGAGCAGTCAATCCAGCAATACAAGCAACTAAAGGCTTTTGAGCTGTTACAGATGATATTAAAGCCACTCTTGTGTCAACCTTGTTGATGGTGGATCGGAGTTGAACCGAGTCTTGGCATATATATTCCAAAAAGAGGAAGCAAAATTCAGTATTGAGTCTAGGCAAATCCCATGTGATGGGCAAACGTTAGCGAAGACACAGAGTCCATAAGAAGGGGTGTATGTAACACCTAGCCCATGAGAAGAGCCTCACATTGACTAAACATAACAGAGACGTTAGGTGTATAATTAAACAGGTCTAACACCCTAATGACGTGTTTTAGAGACGTGCGGATCTAGGCCCATACGGACAATATCACTAGAGACGTGTTTTTAAAGTCTTGAAAGTCCAGACCCAAAGCGGACAATATCACTAGCGGGTTGACTGTGCTATTACCTACAATGTAGGTTCCTTTCTTAAAAGAAAATCTACTGTTATAGTGTACCCTGTTATTCTATTACTTGGGTCGTTAGAGTTTTAAGAGTTAGTTGTGATGCAAACGAACAAACAACACAAGAAAAGCAATCATTTTTTCATACTATTGCTCCAATACTACGTTATCTGGACATCAACTACACCTTAAAAAAAAAAAAAGCCATAATACATAATACATAACATGGCCTCAGTTGGCATCTATATCCTTCAACTTTGGATGTGCACAAGTAGACACTTAAACTTGTATAAAATTGAACAAAGTAGACACACGTGTCCTAAGTGACATAATACATGTAGGACGTGAATTGCCACGTAGCACGCCACATATGACACATGTGTGTGCGTGTTCAACTTTAAACAGATTCAATTGTCTACTTGTGCACGTCCTAAGTTGGAGGACATAGATGTCAACTAAGACCAAGTTATTAGTGGAAGCCCATTTAGCAACAAAATTGGTCCACGAGTATAACTAGGCCAAAACTAATCATATGTAATCTAGCAAGCTCAAAACAACTTCGAGCAAGCCACAGACAATAACCACACATTTGACACAGTTGACATAGAGACCATAGAGTAATGAAACGGTTATTGAAACCTAACCTTCACTTATCTATTATGAGACGAGGAAAGCGTTGAAATAAACCAAGTTCAATCAACCATGGACTTATTAGAAGTTAAGACTCTTTTGCATTCTGTCACAATTTTAAAGAAATGACATACCAACTCCCCTCAAGTTGCAATATGCTGAGCACATAGTCGAATAGGAACACAATTACGACTTTTAAACAATTTCATGTAGCTATTGAATTGGTTTGATGTACACATTAATGGAAGAGTTATAAAACTGTCATAATTGAACCCTAAGAAAATAAATGTAACAAGAGTTATAATGGAAGAATTTACTTTTGACTTGGATAAGAAAGTGCATAGGTTTGAATCAATTACATGTTATAGAATTCTTGACAACATGGATGAATTTTTTTCCCTACAATCTATAAATTGTTCTAAGAGGGGCAAAACGATTTCTCTACGCTATTTGTGTACAACTAGAAACATTCAAAACATAAATTTGCTTACATCTATAATGGTATATCTTAAGATAATCAATAGAGTAAAGGAGAAGAATTAGTTAACGAGCTATTCAACATCACTTATGAGAGAGCTTATCAAGATTAATATTCCAACACATACTAACTAAAACAAAAGTAAAATAACTCATAAGATATAACAATAAATTATTGTATTTTTATCAAAACTTGAGCAAACTGCTAATGTCAAGAAAATTTACGTCTGATAACACGTCAAGACTAGTTTTCAAGCAAGTAATTACGAATCCGTTGTTGTAATTTTCGACTTCTCCTTCGTATGAAGTCTGACTTATGCATCTTGAGGTATTCAATAATTTTGATTAGGGTTTTTGTTTTTATGTTGGGGAATGGGATGCAGCCGATGGTGCATCCTCTTCAATCATTTTATTGATTTTCATCGACTGAATGGCGATAATTCTTCCATGTCAAACTCATTGCCCTCCGAGGACTTCAGAATCAAAAATCTCTTTTATGTTGTCGGTATTGTTGCCTCTGCCATTCTATCATAAGCAGATTAGAAATTTGAATAAAGGCAACATTACTGACAATAGAAAAGAGACTTTTGACCCTGAAATCCTCCGATGACAACGTGTTTAAATTGGAAGAATCAATCGTCATTCAGATAGTGACGATCAAGAAAATGGTTGAAGATGTATGCACCACCGACGCCATCCCACTCTCCAACATTGACACAAAAATCCTAATCAAGATTATTAAATATCTCAAGATGCATAGTCAAGTTCAAATGAAGAAGAAATCAAGAATTATGACAAGAGATTTGTAAGTACTAAGTGCTAGCTTGAAAGCCATCTTTAATGAAAATAGGCATATGAATGTGATGAGAAAGTCTGGATATATAGTTCCTTTATATAGGGAATACATAACTAATCTTAAGTAAGAAGAGAATAATTTTGTTTCCAAAGCATGAATAATGATTATATAGAAAATAATTGATATAAAACTATTCTGTAGACATTTATGAGATCTACCTACCATAATTCACATCATTTTAAGGTAAGTTGAATTATTTTAATGTGAACACTCGGTGAATATAAGTATTTAGCTTTGATATGAGAACTTATTAAGTATAACCAATTAAGTTAGTACTTCATTTTAGATCATAATATGGAAAAAATAATGCAGCTTTCAAAGCATATATATGGAAAATAATTTATATAAAGATATTCTATAGATCATGTATGAGATCTACTTACCATGACACAGTTTCCAAAGCATGTTATATGAAGTATAATTTATATAAAACTATTTTATAGATATATATAAGATGTACCTACCATAAGTCATATTCTTCTTTGGTAAATTGCATTATTTTGATAAGAACACTTGATGCAGATAAATATCTATCTTTGATATGCGAAAATATTAAGTAAACCAATTAAATTCAGTACTTTATCTTGGATCATAATATGGAAAAACATAATTCATTTCCAAAGCATATTATATGGAAAATAATTTATATAAAACTATTCTATAGAAATATATGAGATCTGCCTACCATAAGTCATATCCTCCTAAGCTAAATTGCATTGTTTTAATGTGAACACTCGATAAAATAAGTATTTACCTTTGACATGAGAAAATATTAAGTAAACCAATTAAATATAGTATTTTTTCTTAGGTCATAATATGGTGAAAATAATTTGGTTTAATTCAAAGCATATTATATGGAAAATAATTTATATAAAGTTATCCTATAGATCATGTATGAGATCTACATGAATTCAGTATCGAATTCAATACTTTTGATGCGGTGTATAAATTTATGTGCTAAAATTTATAAAAAAGATAATAAATAGTAAATATGAACTCAGAATGCTAAAGATTTTTTTTTCCACATAACTTCCTGTAGCACTTTTTTATTTCTAACCATCCTATTTTAATTCAACATTACATCTTAATTAATCCTCTATGCATTCTCCTAACACACTAAAATACAAATATATTTTTATCGTTTTACATTTACAGAAAACAATTGTACAATTTAATTTCATCTTCATTTCTCTTTTTTTTTTTTTTTTTTGAAACCGGTAATTGTATTCCTCAGCATTAAGGATATGCTGGAGACCTCCAAAAAGTTAACAGAGAGCTATGACCAAGAGCTAATTACAAAGAGCCTAAGAAATCTACCACTTGAACTTCATCCTCTAAATTTGCACGTTTACACCATACATCTTCATTTCTCTTATGAAGGAACAAACCTTGTCATGTATTTATTCTATCTTACATCTACTTATTCTAAAATATTTACTCGCTAAAGTACTTACGAAGGAAAAAACAGTAATAACAACAAAATAATGCGATAACCGAAGCACAAAAACACAAGTGATATCCGAAGAACAAGAAACTACGAGAATAGTGCTAATACCACTAGTAAGAAAGAAGGTCCAAGTACGATCACCATCCCACTGAAATATTACCTACAAATCTCATCATGAATATAATTAGTCAGCTACGAATCTGTTGTCATGGTAAATAAGTAAAGGCTCAATGTAATAGTGAACCAATGGCTATTCTTATTCACAATTTTTTTTTCCAACTTCACATAATATACAGCACGATGTTTTACAGTTGTGCTAACTCATGCTCCATTTGTCCCAATATATAACATTAAACTTTTCATTTTACTCTTAATGAAATAATTTATAACGATACAAAAATATATGTCTTGTCTTAATAGGCGTTTGGACATGAATTGACTGATACTTGGAAAAATGTCGTATTCGAAGTTAAAGTTAAAAAATGATATTTGGAAGTTGAAGTTGAAAATCTCACTTGAAAAAAACTGGTTTCAAATTTGAAAAATCCATCTACAAAACTAACCAAAAAAATCATTCCAGTGTATTAACCAAACAACATTTTGGAAAAAAAAAAAAAAAAAGAAAGAAAGAAAAGACTAATGTCCAAACGGACTTAGACCACAAGTTTCAAACGTTTTATTTATCACTCCGTGCTCAGTCAAAGTGCATCACATAAATAGGAACCAAAATGACTAATATTTACCATAGTTAATGCCGCTCGGATACTTCAAAAAATGTTGTTGCCTCAAAAATGCACTTTTAATAGGATCTAACATGCACTTATAATCGCTTTTGAAGAGTTTGAGCAACATAGATTGTTTTACCTGTCTCGATCCCGAGGACTCAGGAACTTGAGAAGGCAGCTTGAATCCTTTTGCAATCAACCAAATAAGTGAAGCGATAAGCTAAGTTCTTGAGTGTAGCATCATGCAATTCTGCAGAAGAAGTTGCAGTAGCATCTGTTGAGAAGAAGACTCTGAACCCTCTTACAAATGCCTCTCTGGCTGTGGTTTCACAGCACAGGTTGGTCATCACTCCAGTCACTATTACCTCCTTTATCCCCATCTCTAACAGTTTCTCCTCTAGGTTTGTATCTGCAAAATATTTGTAAATAGTATAATTAGTAGCATTGAAGGGAAGCCTTGTAGTAACTGGTAGAGTTGTTGCCATGTGACCGGGAGGTCACGGGTTCAAGCCGTGAAAACAACCTCTTGCAGAAATGCAAGGTAAGCCAGGCATATAATAAACCTTGTGGTCCGGACCTTCCTCGGACCCCACGCATAGTGGGAGCTTTAGTGCGCTAGGCTGACCTTTTAGTAGTGGTCCATTCTTTTTTCATTAATTTTTTTGATAACCGAGAAATACTCTAGGCGCAGAATTCATTGATACATAATGGTACCGTCATCCTATCCTTCCCCACTTAAATACTAGATTTTTGTCAATGCAAAGTTCGAACACACTGCACACTCTTATCTCTAGATTAATAAAGCCATGGAGCTTGTTTTTGATATTAACTTTCTGTGAAGTAGGGAGCAGGGCGCAGAGGAGGATGCGGCATTGCGGCTCCGAGTTCATCTGTACTAACTATTTTTGACACGGAGCATACATTTCTGTAAAAAAATCCACTCAAATATGTGGTAACAAAGAGTAAGCAGAAACCTAATCATAGAAATCATGTCGCATGCGTTTTGAATTTGGAAGTATCTCTTCCTCTTTTTTTTGGGTGTAA
The DNA here is from genome assembly GCA_031232105.1 of Capsicum rhomboideum. Classification (NCBI taxonomy): domain Eukaryota; kingdom Viridiplantae; phylum Streptophyta; class Magnoliopsida; order Solanales; family Solanaceae; genus Capsicum; species Capsicum rhomboideum. Next base: position 1,798,220 of record CP124719.1, on the reverse strand, counting down.
TGATATTGATAACTTTAGGAATCTTTAGACAAATAGCTTGTCGGATTCACTATACTGTACCTAGCCGATATATATAGATTATACATTAATTATTATACACGATTATTTTTAATTTAAGCATTTGGGTGGACTGGCTATTTTAACCCGACTCGTTCTAACTAACTTCATTCATTCCCTCCATACAAATGTTAGTTTCAATATATAAAAATTATTAAAGCAGAACTGACTATCAATTAGCTGATAGGTGAAGAGCGTATAATCCAACATGAATATATTAGATTAATTAAGCACTAGAGCAATAAATTCCATCGTTATAATAGTAAGTACTATTAAACCACAGTAAGTTTATAATTTCATCTCCACATTAAGATTTCATCTCCACATTAAGCATAAATGTTAGTATTAGGCAAATAGTTTTATTTTCTGAACATAGTAATGTTTATGTTAGGCTTAGTTTACACAAATGTCTCCTTTTAAAGTCTTTTATCTCAGTTTTGAAAAATTATGTAAATATAGTCCTTAAAAATTTTCCTTTTCAGACAACGTTAGATTCAAGTCTGATGTTGGCTCGTATATATTGAATAAACTTTACACAAAAACTATTAGATTGTAATCTGAATCTAAAGTGTACAATAGCTTACAAAATATTAGACCGAGACCTATATTCAATTTACTCGAAAAGAATATTTAGACCATAGTCTAAAATGTCCGTAAATCATTTACTAAAAGAGTTACTGGTCAAAAAACACTCCTAAATCATCATATTTTGCGAGTATGTACCTCAACTATTCATGGTTCTCTTTGCCTACCTCTAAACTATCACTACTCTCTTTGTATAAAAAGAGACCTCATCTTTGCACGTATATCGAATAACTTTACACACATTAGATTGTGATCTAATGTATAGATAACTTACAAATAATAGATTGCGACCTATATTCAATTTACTCAAAAAGAATTCTTAGACGTAGTCTAAAAGGTCCACAAATCATTTGCTAACAGAACTCACGGTCAAAAACACAATCTATCATTTTCTCGCGAGTTGCATACCTCAACTATCCATTGTTCTATTTACATACCTAAACTATCACTACTCTATTTGTATTAAAAGAGACCTCGATGCTGAGTTGGCCAAATATTGTTCCCACTCGACAACACGCGCGTATACGCTAACTCAGCATCGACGTGTATTTTAATACAAAAGAAATGATAGTTTAGGCAGGTAAAAAGAACAATAGATAGCTCTATCATTCTCTTCGTACTAAAAGACACTTTGATGTTGAGTTAGGATAAATATTGTTCCCACTTGACCGTGCGTGCAAGTCAAATCAGCATCGAGGTGTAATTTAATACAAAGGAGTGATAATTTAAGTAGATAACTGGAACAATAGACAGTTCTATCACTTTCTATGTAGTAATACAGACCTCGTTGTTGAGTTGGCCAAATATTGTTCCCACTCGATATCAAGCGCGTGTAGGCCAACATAACATCGAGGTGTGTTTTAATACGAAAGGAGTGATAGTTTAGGGAGGTAAATAGAACAATAATAGATAGTTCTATCACTCTCTTTTCATTAAAGAGCACCTCGATGATGAGTTGACCAAATATTGTTCCCAATCGACAACAGGCATGTGTAAGCCAACTCACTCTCTTTGTATTAAAAAACACATTGATGCTGCGTTGGCCAAATATTGTTCCCACTAGTAAGGTGTATTTTAATATAAAAAAAGTGATAGCTCAGGTAGATAAATGGAACAATAGATAGTTCTATCACTCTCTGTAAAAAGACAAAATTACTAGAAAAATAACCTCTGAAGGCACTGTAAGTGTGTTTTTCAACGACCAAGTCACTTCCACTCCGGTGCAGCTCCGGTATAAGTTCAGCTTCAACAGTGCCATCTCGAATAATATCTCCGTTCCACCACTCGTAGAGCATGCCGTAGTCCTCCGGTGACTTGTGACGGTGGCGCGTGAATATCACCGGCACGGAGTTCCGGCGGCAGAGATCGATTGTAGTGTTGATTGCTGGGAGAATTGGGGTGGATATGGAGGAGAAGTGGTTTTGCATGTCGATTACTAAAAGGATGGAGGACTTCGGGTCGGGGTTTCGGGTTCGGGTTTCGTATTTGTTGTATGGTGAGGAAGACATTGTGTTGAATTTTGGGGTTGTAAATTGTAATGATTTTTTTGGTTATATGCAGGGAAGTGATCATCCATTTTTTGTAGTTTCCAGTACCTTCCACCTGATACTGACGTTTTATTTTCCTTTTTTCCCTTTTTTTAAAAGTGGGTAAAAACTGCTTGTTACGTAGAAAACATGAATAATTGATAGTTGAGATGTGTCGTAAATAATAGTCAAGACTAGAAATTTGAACTTGAAATTTCATGGTTCTCGGCTAATTAAACAGTTCAATAAACTAAGCTTTTGCATAGTATGGGATTCAAAAAGAATCGTATCACAAGATTTGAGAAAGAAGTGTATCACAAGAGTTCATCTTACGCAATCTTATGATATATTTCCACCTTTACCAACGACCACTTATGCTGCCACATCAGAACTATCACCGCCAGACCATCACCATAGTTGTCACTGCACATTTCCGCATGTCTCCTTTATAATTTTATACCATTCCTTAAAAGGGCAGATGGAACTGCACACTTCAATGTTTAGAGCATTATCCGACTGAGTAGGCAGCACCTACCAAGCAAAGCTTTCTTGAAATGGCAGTGCTGGTGTACAATAGACATTTGATTACACACAAAATTTACTATAAAGGCCAAAAGAGAGAGGGTAGAAAACAGATGGTCAATCAATCAGAAGAAGGGATAATAACAGGCCTTGGATTATGAATTTGCTTTGGTCCAAAAGCATGCTTCGATATAAATATGTATTGCATTGTTGCAACGTCTTGTCATAACATGAAACATGAAAATTCAGACCTAAATAACAATAAACCATCAGTTTCTTGGATACTAGTTCATATCCATCAAATTCTCTTTGTTATTATCTGCCAAAAATGGGTTATGGTGGCTGGCGGGGCATCATTATTTCACACATGCCCACGAATGAACAAGCAAAAACAATTTCCAAACGAAAATGTTATGCCACAGGCTTACACGAGACCCCTCTGTTTGAACACTTCGAGCATTGAGACTCCAATTTTGGCGGGGGATTCACACACTGTAACCCCAGCTTCTTTTAGTGCCTTGATTTTGTCTTGGGCTGTTCCTTTTCCCCCTGATACAATAGCTGCAATTCCGAAAATTCAGGATTAAACTATTTTTCTAGGCATGACAGCAGGTAAACTGAAGCATCTTTTTATAGCTAATGCAATATTCATTCATCATCATGATAATGCAGCAAAGCAACACAGTAGAAGAGCTACCATATGCCCATTCCTGGTAATTTTCCAAAAAAGATAGGAAAAAGACTAACGGGAATGGGACGAGAAAAAGAGAAGTAGAGAACAAAGTCAGGTATTGCAAAAGTATCCTTAATACTTGTCGATATCAATAATTAGCAGACTGTTTTCACTAGTATCGATAACAAGCAATGCTGATGGATGCTTTTATTTTCTTCCATTACTTTTGGTTTGAAGGACCATAGAAATGGAAGGCACAGTTCATTATTCACATAGAATCCCATTATATGACTCACCAAATACAGATAAAAGAAATTCTAGCATAAAACGACTGAAAAATATGGAGGGGAGACTTTTTCAAGGGCACGAAAGTTGAAATATTTAATGAACAACAAAGTACCTCCCGCATGACCCATTCGCCGTCCAGGAGGAGCAGTCAATCCAGCAATAAAAGCAACTACAGGCTTTTGAGTTCCACTTTCCTGTTTCAGGAGCAAAATACATGAACATAACGTAAACTAAATATTATTCAGCACGACTTAAAATGCTATCCACCTCAGAGACATGGCAAGGAACTGAACGTTTAGAAAATTCAGACACGATAATCTGCCAAACTTCTGGATATCCTCTCAAAAACACAAGAAGCAAAAAGAGCATCTTATCCTACTGTTCCGGGGGCCACAACGTTTAACTTTCTTGAAATTCTCATATAGGAATCATAGAGCATTGCAAGCTGAAGCAGGGGCTTAAAATTATTGGTTTGATTTCTGTTAAGACTTTCTAGGGCAAAATAAGGACGTGGAAGATATCTGAAACACTGCTTATATGTGGAATGAAGGTCAAAAGTGATGAACCAGAAAACAAGATTCAACAAAAGAGCCAGTCAAAGAAAGCGCAAAAGCGTAGAAATTAGAATTCCGCCTCAAGAGGAACTTAAGCCCTTTCAAGAGGAAGTTTCAAGATCCAAGTGGAGTATATAAGAAGTAAAATTAAAAAAAGACAGAGAGAAATTGACATTCCAAATAGAAGTGGGACAGAAAATCTTCAGTCATCAGAGAAATGAGCTCACTGGTAAGTTTTTCCAAGTTGTGAAGAGTGATGAGCCCTCCTATGCTACAGTTTAATCCAGACATTGGAACACTTTACTCTGTGACATGTATTTAAATCATCACAAACCTTTATGAGGGCTGCAGCATCTTCTTCTGCTGTGCCACCAATCTCACCAATAAGAACAATGCCTGGCACACAACAAGCACGAGTAATTAGATAGGATGCTCTTAACCTTGCTTCAAGATAGTGCATAGATCTTCTAACTTCTGAGTTCTGTTATCACCTCATTCTCAATTCCGTATAAATGGAACATATAGGTTAAAGGCAACATACAAATCTGGGAAAAGCAGAAACTTTAGCAAAACCAACAAATTTCAATTAAGAAAAGAGAGTAAAGTAGACAAAAAGTCTAAAGGTCCAACAACGATATTCACAAAAGGAAGTATCCAATTCTGGAGATGGTGAATGTGATCAGAAACTACAAACAGTTTTTTCCCTGAGTTGGACACTTGGTGGATGGTCACCAAGGTAAATGGTGAGAAATTTGTACTGTTCCCATTCTTTGGGGCTTGGCAAGCCCATCTTCATTGATAGAAGCCCTTTAGCATATTTTCTCCTACAAAGTCTTATTGTTTACCCTACACTATTGCACTCTAGCAGTAACAAACTTTAAGTAACTTAGCAATCTGATAATTCTGAAAAAGGTTCTTATCTTATTGTCATCCAATCATCTTGCTATGATGTATACAGTATTACCATTTTACCACACAGAAGAGAAACATGTCATTGTAATCATGTTCTACACTAAGTTTAGCTAAATTATTTCTTCATTAAGATTTACCTTCCGTCTGTGGATCAGCAATAAATTTCTCTAAGCAATCAACAAAGTTTGTACCATTGAAAGGATCACCACCGATCCCTACACAGGTTGATTGCCCAAGGCCAACAGCAGTTGTTTGGAAAACCTAAAAACTCACAACAGAACTTTAGTGTATAGGAAATATTAACATCAAAGAGCATATACATATATAGTAGATACTATTCCCCAGGATTCAGATCTGACAGTTCCCAGTGCCATTTTCTAAGAGAAAAAATCTAAGCTATATCAGACGCAGGGACCAGATTCAAAAAAAAAAAAAAAAAAAAAACTAAACTTTTTTACTTCTTTATCTTCCCAACATTCATGTTATCCCACGCGCATATACACAATCATGATTCAATGATGAGAACTTTAAATCCCATCACTCAAAATAACATAGAAAACTAACAATTGACCTGAGTATGGCTAACACATAACAACAGCAGTATTGACTTACTAATTATATTTAAGGATTGACTGCCTTCCTAGATATAGCAAGCCTATTAGCATTTCAAAGATAAAACTTCTAGTGAATAACATGGTCAAAGGGGAAAGCCATAGAAATGCATCAAGTACGCTGGAGTTTTATGCGCAGAGCGCAATAAAAAGTGGGTACTTAATTAAAAAATGCAGATTAAAGATAAATAACAATGTATATGAAAACAAGAAAAATAACTATAAATGCAAGCAACAATTATATTGATGTTTAAAAAGGTTTAAGAAGGTCTACAAACTCAAAAGTAAAAGTTTAAGAAGGTCTACAAACATGGTGTTACGATGGAGAACAAGCAAGGTTTTGAAAAAAGGAATTATGTAATTGGGATCCTTTTTTTCCTGGGAAGTATTCAAGATAATCCTCTAAGCGTCCAATCTTTAGTGGCTCGTCATGAATAAGAGGGGTGTGCATATTATGTATAATTTAAACAAGTTTTATAGACAAAATTTTCCAGAGAATAAATCTTACCGCTTCGTATGTCAGTGTGCCAGATCTAGAAACAATTCCAATACGTCCTGGTTTGTGAATGTATCCAGGCATAATACCAATTTTGCACTCTCCTGGTTTTATAATTCCTGGACAATTGGGACCAATCAGCCGAGTTCTCGATTGCTTCTTAAGAGCAGCTTTAACACGAACCTATAGTTGCATGGTAAAAAACCATACAAAGAAAGCAAGCTAGTGAGAGAATAACAGAGTGAAAAGAGAAAGGTGCAAGCTCACCTAACAAGCTAATCCCAATGGTAACATTTATTGAATCAGCCCAAAAACAAAGAAAATAAACCCAAAAAGAAACAGAAACGATTTATAATAACCCACAAAATAATCTCATCTTTTGGATGATGACTTGCAATCAGTATAAGCTTATCATAGTTTTCCCTTTATTCCGTATCTTCTTGTTGGGTTGAGGAGCTGGAAACTAGAGTTTCAACCCATATAATAATGCTAGCCCAACAATTCAAGTATATTCCCATCCATTAAGGTCCCGAGTTTACTAATAGACTGACTAACAGGAATGTGATACAGTGAAGAAAGAGTAATGCATTCAGTTCTTGAGAAACCTTGTCTTATCCAGTTGTCAATTCCATATTAATGCGTTCATTACCTTGTTTGGGCACAAAATTTAAGAAGCGGTGTACAATTCCTGTAACCTATAAAGAGTGGAAAACGAGAGAATTCCAATCAAAGGGATTTGTATCTTACCATATCATGCTGAGGAATTCCCTCTGTGATGCAGACAATTAGGTCCAATTCAGCCTCCAATCCCTCCATAATAGCAGCTGCAGCAAAAGGAGGAGGTACATAGATCACCGAAGCATTAGCTTTCGTCTCTTCTTTTGCCTCTGCAACAGTGTTGAAAACAGGAAGACCCAAGTGTTCTGTTCCACCCTTCTTGGGTGTCACTCCACCAACCTACTTAACAGCATGAAAGTCAAATGAGGAACAGAAATTATCTCTTTTCAGAGCCTCTCGTTGTCCACCAAAAATAAAAAAGAGCAAATCCATAATGAAAACAAGAACAAAACTTCCCAAATCAGTTTCACTAGAGAGTAGAATTTTCTTCAATAGGAGCATATCATACACAAATTAGCATTTTCTTCATAGGATAGAAATAGAGAAGGGACACAACAATAGAATGAATTCAAATACTTGCCCAAATGAAACCAACCTGATGGCTGCAAATAGTATCAACGAACTCTAAAAAATTTAGCAGCATTACCAGCAGTGACAATCCCAAGGAAACATCAGAAAACAAAATATGAAGAGAGGACCTTGAAGGCACAAGGAGTTCTACATCCTAAAAGAAATGGTGCCATGTAGGTCAGCTTGCAAACCTCGACTACCCATAGGCATATGGGAAAAAAATACTAGCATTTTCTACCTCTGCCAGGAATTGAGCCTAGTTTCTCGTGATTTCACCTACCTCATTGACCACGAGGACATATTGTTGAGTACACATCATGCAAGGACTTTTGACATGAGTATGAGCAAAAGAACTATTATGCTAATATATGCCGTAGCTATAAAAGAAGCAAAGCACGTGAAAAAACATTTCCACAGGAAGAAAGCAGTACTATACACATACTTAGAGAACATCTAATGAACAATCCAGAACAAACGGATAAAATTTTCTGGCTAGGCAGCCTATCGTATGAACATTAAAAATGCAGAGATGAGATGCAACTGCTTTCTTTGGCACGTCTGGATATTAACCTTAAGGCAGCAATTGAGATCAGCATTCTGCCTTCGTTTTTATAGAACAGTGAGTGCTTGAGATAGACAAAACTGAACTTCAAGGAAATTCCAAACAATAGAATCACATCTCTTGATTTCAGCCTTATGTCCTCTTTCGTTGTCAATCAAAGAAGTAACAGGAAAACTCCATCTACCCAGGATGGGAGGGTGTAGCATTGATACACCCTGCTACTTTCAGCTCAAAGTATAAAAAAGGCATAATACATAAACGTGCCATTTAACTTGACCTCAGACATCTATGCCCTCCAACTTCGGGTTTGCACAAGTAGGCACTTAAACATGTATAAAGTTGAACAAGTAGACACATGCATCCTATGTGGCCTAATAATAATACACGTAGGATGCAAATTTCCACGTGGGACACCACATAGGACGCATGTGTCTACTAGTTCAACTTTATACATGTTTTTGTGCTTACTTGTGGAAACCCAAAGTTGAAGGGCATGGATGCCCGCTGAGGCAAGGTTAAACGGCACGTTTATGCATTATGCCTATAAAAAAGGAATTGTGAGGTGCAAGAAACATCCCTCATTTATGTAAGCACCAGTTGCTATTCAAATTTCCACCTCTCAAACTCATGACATATAGATCAAGCTGAGATAACTTTGTTGTTGCTCCAAGGCTCCCTTCAGCTCAAACTATAAATCTACAGTACTAATTGTTTTTTGAATAAAAAATCATATATAATTACTATATTAAATTTTGATGTGTTGTACTATGCATCCACTGATCTAAAATTTTGGATCCACCTCTATTACCCCAAAAAAGCATTACTAACTAGAAGGTGCACCATTTTGGTGCCATATTCAATGGCCTGTTCAGTATGAAAAGTGCCATTCTTCCCCGTAATGCCTTGACAAATAACACGTGTATTCTTATCAAAACACACCTCAACTATCATTTTTTCGAGTTTTATACCTTAACTATGAGGTGAGCGAGTTTCCTACCTGAACTATCGTCAACTATTTATCAAAAAACACATCTCAAGCATCAATTGTTCACTTTTCCTACCTGAAATGTCACCATCGTATAGGTAGCAAAGATTGAATATAATTGAGGTGTGTTATGATAAATAGTTGGTGATAGTTCAGGTAGAAAACTCACACACCTCATAGTTCAGGTATAAAACTCGGCAAAAACAGAATAATTTAGGTGTATTTTTTACCATTTAACTCAACAAATAATTATACTATCAATAGTGATGTATTTTACTATGCATCCACTGATCTAAGGTCTGGATTATAAATAGTAATTATAATATATTAAAAACTTTTGGATCCACCTCTATTAACCAGAAAAAGCATAACTAACTAGAAGGTGTACCATTTTGGTGCCATATTCAATGGCCTGTTCAGTATGAAACGTCCCATTCTTCCCCGTAATTCCTTGACAAATGACACGTGTATTCTTATCAACGAACACAGCAGGCGGAGGCGGTGGCGATCCGAAGAATCTGTACTGGTTGCTGGAGCTCAGCTTTGTTGACAGATTTGCGATCAGTTTCGTTGCTTGGCGAGCCATTGATCGGCGATTTTGGGATTTCTAACCCTTTGTTATTGCTCTGTGAGATTTATAGGGAGAGCGGCAAAAGGAGTAGAAGTCTGCTGCCCCCAGACGGAAAAGTTGAAAAGGGCGAGCTGGAGGAATGTTCGTCGGGCCGAAAAGTTGATGGGTTACTATTTCGAATCGGGTCATGTGTTCGGATCAAGTTCAACACATTTTAATTCAATTGACCATATGTTAAGTCCAAGAGCGGATCTACAGTTGCGAGTAGGGGTTACTGAAAACCCACACCCACTATGATAGAACCTGTACTTATATTGAAAACTATATTAAGACAACTAAGTTTTTTTTGTGATTGAAATCCACAACCAAACAGGTGGTGGCTCAGTGGCAAGGAAGGCAACCTGAAGTTTCACTGTCCACTATCATGCGCGATTGACCCTAGTGGGCGCGTGAGGATTTTTTAAAATCATTGCATAAGGGAACCCCAGACTCCACCTGATGGGAATACACTGGGTATGTTGTTGTACTGCATAAGGGAACCCACGACGTTAAAATTTTAGATTCGCGTATGCTCCTCATGACACATAAGTTCTAATTTTTGCCCATAAGACACACGTTCAATACAGTAAATGTCCAATTGACCATAAGTCATGACTTGTAGACAAACATTAGAGATTATTAAGCAGGGACAGAAATTCAAGATGGGAAACTAGTGGGGACACTAGGCATAATTTCTTCTTCAAGTTCATTTTAATGGTCCCTATACTACAAATAAATATTTTATTTTACTTATTCATTTTAACAAATTAATAGAATTTTATTGTTTTTTTTAATACCACCTTTAGTGTTGTTAAATTAAAAAATTACACAAATCAATGGTATAGCCTCACAAAGTGGCGTCTAGAATGATAGAGTTTACACAAACTTTATCTCTACCTCAACGATAGAAAGGTTATTTTTGATAAATCGTTGACTCCTGAAAATAATAGTCCAAAGAAGTTCAGGAAAAAGAAGTAACAAGAGTACAATAAATAGTTGATAGTAATAAAAGATGGCAATAGGACAACAACATATATAATAGTCGAAGTATAGGTAACAATAGATAGCAATATAAATTAAAGGATAAAAGTGTACAAGAGCAATACTATAACTATAAGTATGGATAAATAATAAATCAACTCACTGCCTTCACAACCTCCTATTTAAGATCATATCCGCGATAACTTGAAACTGCATTATGTTTTGTCTAATCACATCTCTCCAATACTTCTTCAATCTCCCTTTACCTTTACTAAAATCATTTATAGTCAATCTCTTATTACACATTTTCACTTGAGCATTCAGACATCTACTCTTCACATGCCTAGCCATTTCAACCTTATTTTTGCATCTAATTCTCCATAAAAGTCACTCTCAATGAAGTATGAAGGAGAATATAGGCTATTTTGATTAGACCAAATAGATCGCGTATGGAAGGGAGATAGTGAGGTACTCAATTTATCTTGAGCAAAATAGCAATTACTTCTTGGAAGTAAGTCTTTTAAAGAAATCTAGAAATTTGCATGTAGAGCCATGTTAGAATTCATGTATATTCTAATTCTTTTTTTTAAAAATAATTTTTAAATTTTAACTTTTCATATACTATGTTTATGCATGTTTAATTTAATACTATAGATTTCAAAGATCTAATTTATTTTTTTAAACTCTGTGTCAAACGAAATCAGACAAATAAATTTAAATGAGGGATTAACATAATTAGTCAAATATGATAGACTAATTAAAATTTAAGCAAAATTGAGGGAGCAAAAGTGTAATATCCATTTTCATATTTAAGTATTTTGCGGCGCTAAGTACCGTCTCCTTATTCACTTTGGATTGTTAAATTGATTGACAAATCAATCAGTCAAAATCACAAAATGCCCCCGGCGACAGCTCAATCCACCGCCGCCGCCACCACCACCTCCGCCACCGCTTCCTCCGTCAATCACCGTCAAATTCACTCCAATTCCAACCAAAACCCTAACAAATTCGACCTCAAAAACCCTAACAACATCAATAAACCAACAACCAATTCCCGTTTCTCTTCTAAAATTGAACCCGACATGCCAGACCCGAATTCCTCATCCTCCGCCCGTCCATCAACGCCGACGACGATCAAAATCGACGGTTACGAAGATGACGAAATTTTAGCTCGATCCAAGTTTCTACATAGAATGGAAGTACTCAAACGGAGGCATCGCAGAACGAAGCAGCTACAGCGCATATACCGTGATTGTTACTGGTCGTTAATGGAGGAAGTGAAGCTGAAGCATAGAGAGTATTGTTGGAAATTCGGGATGAGTACTTTTCAGGAAGAAGAGGAGAAGGAAACTGGAGAGCACAATGGAGGAAATGCGGTGGTTAATAGTAATACGTGTGAAGTTCATGGATGTAAATCGAAGGCAATGGCGCTTACGAGGTTTTGTCATATGCATATATTGTCGGATTCTAAGCAGAAGCTTTATAAGGCTTGCAATTATGTCATCAAAAGGTTTGCTTTTTAGTCTTTTCTTCGTGTTTTGTACATTTATATGTTAGTATTTTGCACATTTCTATGCTTTCTGAATACTACAATAACAACATACCTAGTGTAATCGCACGAGTGGGGTCTGGGGAGTGTAGAGTGTACGTAGACTAATTTACGGCAGAGTGGGGGTGGGAAGAAAAAAATAAAAGAGGAAGGTTTTTACATGTAACCGGAAATGTAAGAATATTTAGAGATTGTTACTGGTCGTTAATGGAGGAAGTGAAGCTTAAGCATAGAGAGTATTGTTGGAAATTCGGGATGAGTACTTTTCAGGAAGAAGAGGAGAAGGAAACTGGAGAGAACAATGGAGGAAATGCAGTGGTTATTAATAATAATACGTGTGAAGTTCATGGATGTAAATCGAAGGCAATGGCGCTTACGAGGTTTTGTCATATGCATATATTGTCGGATTCTAAGCAGAAGCTTTATAAGGCTTGCAATTATGTCATCAAAAGGTTTGATTTTTAGTCTTTTCTTCGTGTTTCATATGTTTGTATTTAGTATTTTGCACATGTCCATGCTTTCTGAATACTACAATGACGATATATACAGTGTGATTCCACGAGTGGGGTGTGGGGAGGGTAGAGTGTATGTAGGCCTTTTTACGGAAGAGAAAAGTTTTTACATGTAAGCTAAAGTGTGAGAATATACAGAGATTGTTACTGGTAGTTAATGGAGGAAGTGAAGCTGAAGCATAGAGAATATTGTTGGAAATTCGGAATGAGTACTTTTCAGGAAGAAGAGGAGAAGGGACCTGGAGAGAATAACAATGGAGGAAATGCGGTGGTTATTAATAGGTAATACATGTGAAGTTCATGGATGTAAATCGAAAGTGATGGCGCTTACAAGGTTTTGTCATATGCATATATTGTCGGATTCTAAGCAGAAGCTTTATAAGGCTTGCAATTATGTCATCAAAAGGTTTGATTTTGAGTCTTTTCTTCGTGTTTCGTACGTTTATATGTTAGTATTTTGCACATTTCCATGCTTTCTGAATACTACGAGAACAATATATCCAGTGTAATCCCACGAATGGGGTCTGGGGAGGGTAGAGCGTATGTAGACTTTTTTACGGAAGAGTGTGGTTTAAGTTAAAGTGAATATATAGAGATTGTTACTGGTAGTTAATGGAGGAAGTGAAGCTTAAGCATAGAGAATATTGTTGGAAATTCGAGATGAGTACTTTTCAGGAAGATGAGGATAAGGATGGAAATGGAACCCAAGGAAATGGAGAGAACAATGGAGGCAGTGGTTGTTAACAGTAATACGTGTGAAGTTCATGGATGTAAATCGAAGGCAATGGCGCTTACGAAGTTTTGTCATATGCCTTTATAAGGGTTGCAATTATGTTATCAAAAGGTTTGATTGTTATTCTTTTCTTTGTGTTGTACATTTATATCTTAGTATTTGCGTGTTTTTATGCTTTGTGAGTACTACAATAACAACATACCTAGTGTAATCGCGCGAGTGGGGTCTGGGGAGTGTAGAGTGTATGTAGACTTCTTTACGGAAGAGTGGGGGTGGGAGGAAAAAATAAAAGAGGAAGGTTTTTACATGTAAGCGGACGTGTAAGAATATTTAGAGATTGTTACTGGTCGTTTATGGAGGAAGTGAAGCTTAAGCATAGAGAGTATTCTTGGAAATTCGGGATGAGTACTTTTCAGGAAGAGGAGGAGAAGGAAACTGGAGAGAACAATGGAGGAAATGTGGTGGTTATTAATAGTAATACGTGTGAAGTTCATGGATGTAAATCAAAGGCGATGGCGCTACGAGGTTTTGTCATGTGCATATATTGTCTGATTCTAAGCATAAGCTTTATAAGGCTTGCAATTATGTCATCAAAAGGTTTGATTTTTAGTCTTTTCTTCGTGTTTCGTACATTTATATGTTAGTATTTTGCACATTTCTATGCTTTATGAATACTGGGATAACAATATATCCAGTGTAATCCCACTAGTGGGGTCTGGGGAGGGTAGACGATAGAGTTTATGTAGACTTTATTACGGAAGAGAAGGTTTTACATGTAAGCTAAAGTGTAAGAATAGACAGAGATTGTTACTGGTAGTTAATGAAGTTAAGCTGAAGCATAGAGTATTGTTGGAAATTCAGGTTGAGTACTTTTCAGGAAGTGGAGGAAAATGATGGAAATCAAGGTAATGGAGTGAACAATGGGGAAAATGCAGTGGTTAATAGTAATACGTGTGAAGTTCATGGATGAAAATCCAAGGCGATGGCGCTTACGATGCTTTGCTATATGCATATATTGTCGGATTCTAAGCAGAAGCTTTATAAGGCTTGCAATTATGTCATCAAAAGGTTTGCTTTTTAGTCTTTTCTTCGTGTTTCGTACATTTATATGTTAGTATTTTGCATATTTCTATGCTTTGTGAATACTACGACAACAATATCCAGTGTAATCCCACGAGTGGGGTCTGGCGAGGGTAGAGGGTATGCGGACTTTTTTACGGAGGAGTGGGGTGTAAGAATATATAGAGATTGTTACTGGTAGTTAATGGAGGAAGTGAAGCTTAAGCATAGAGAGTAATGTTGGAAATTTGGAATGAGTATTTTTCAGGAAGACGAGGATAAGGATGGAAATGGAACTCAAGGAAATGGAGAGAACAATGGAGGCGATGTGGTTAATAGTAATACATGTGAGGTTCATGGATGTAAATCGAAGGCAATGGCGCTTACGAGGTTCTGTCATTTGCATGTATTGTCAGATTCTAAGCAGAAGCTTTATAAGGCTTGCCATTATGTCATCAAAAGGTTTGATTTTTATTCGTTTCATTGTGTTTCATACATTCATAATCATATGTTAGTATTTTGCGCATTTCTATGCTTTCTGAATACTACGATAACAAGATACTTAGTGTAATCCCACGAGCGGGGTTTGGGGAGGGTATTGTGTATGCAGACTTTATTAAGGAAGAGAAAGACTTTTACATGTAAGCTGAAGTGTAAGAATATATAGAGATTGTTACTGGTAGTTAATGGAGGAAGTTAAGCTTAAGCGTAGAGAGTATTGTTGGAAATTCGGGATGAGTACTTTTCAGGAAGAGGAGGAGAAGGAAACTGGAGAGAACAATGGAGGCAATGCGGTGGTTAATAGTAATACGTGTGAAGTTCATGGATTTAAATCGAAGGCAATGGCGCTTACGAGGTTTGTCATATGCATATATTGTCTGATTCTAAGCAGAAGCTTTATAAGGCTTGCAATTATGTCATCAAAAGGTTTGTGTTTTGCACATTTCCAAGCTTGATTGGTCAATGTGATTTTATTACAAAAAGCACCAAGTTGGCACACCCATGTACAAATGATTTTAAAGAACAGATAAGGGGCAAAAAGTCATAGATACTAGCAAATTGGTAAGGCCCTCACAATCATGAACAGACCACTCAATAGTTATAATTTCTAATTCTCTTTCGTCTTGTGCTTGTAATAATTTATGCCTGCTGCTTTGTTTTTTATTCCTCTCAACTAGATTCCAGCTTGATTGCTTTCTTTTCTGCCTGCATGATCATGAGTTAAAGTTTCCAGAACATCCTCTAGTTTTCTCCTCATGTTCTATGTTGATGTCCTAAAACTTTCCTAAGGATTTATCTTTCCTCCATTCACAGTCAGATACTTTGATCCTCTTCGTTCTCATCCGGATTTACATCTATGATTCAAAAGAGGCATTGCTTTCTCCTTCATCCCATTCATATCTCTATGTTGCAGTGCTAATATCTCATCCGGATTCACATCTATGACTCAAAAGAGGCATTGCATTCTCTTCCATCCCATTCATATCTCTATTTGCAGTGTTAATATCAGACTGCCATGCACTTCCCACGTCACTTTTATCTTTAGAAGTAGTGGAAGAAAGGAATGAACTCCAGATATTATATAAGTCCCTTTCGCCAGTATGATTAAATTCCTTAGCTTCTGTTCCTTGGACTAATCAGAAAGAAGTTTGGAAACTTTGCCAACTCCTTCTCAGTGTTTCCGTTGGTTCAGGTTTGCTTTCCTCATTCTGTAAATTTCTCTTGCTGGTGATTTCATCTAAGCTTCTGATCCTCCTCTGCATTCATGTGTAATAGGTCTTAACTTATCCCTCCTGAGAAAATCGGACATTTTGGTAAGTTTGTAACTAACTCCTCTTTCTGGTGCGTGGTTTTCCATCGTTTGACATCTCCTCTCTTTCACTCTTGTCTACTGTGTATCTCCTTTTTCACTAATTCTTTTGATCATAGTAGTTGGGTAAAATAGCTGCCCCAGACTGACATTCCGTTCTTAAAAAAAAGGAATATGGCCCAGGCTATTTCCTACTTGGAAAACATGTAGCTTGTCTTGATTTCTGAGTTTTGGCCAGTACTTTGAAAAGTTTCTGGCCCATTTGAGGTGATCTATATTAGTCAATTGTTTCTTGCCTGCTGCACTCTTATCCTACACCCATCAAGTTTATGCAAATTCCAATGTTCGTCCCGGTGGTATTACTTTTAACTATCTTTTAGAACTCCTATAGTATCATATTTTAAGAACTCTCTTTAATTATTTTATCTGCTGGGGATTGAGTCTAGGAAAATCCACACAATTAAGTTGTGGTTGCATAGAATAGGTTTTCACGAAGACTTACACTAAAATTCATTATCTTATTGTTCATTTTTCCAAAATAGATTGTGGTGAAGTAATGATATTTTTACCTCAAAAAAAAAAATGTGAAGTTTTGAGTTCACCGATCTGATTTGTGCTTTCATAAAGGATGAAGTAAAAAATCTTTTTTTTTTGAGAATTTGTACTGTTGTATTCTTCAGCATTAGGAATGCTGGCCACCTTCAAAATTTCACAAGGTAGAAAGTTAGATTCTAAGGCTTTACAGAGCACCTAGGAAATCTACCAGCTCATCTACTTCCTCTATACAATTTCTTTTACACCAAAAAAATAAAGACACTAAACAATTCCATTTCACATCATGAATGGATTTGATCTTGTCTTCAAAACATCTCCTATTCCTCTCTATCCATACAGCCCACCATATACAAGAAGGTATTATCCTCCACCATTTCTTCTGGATTTTGCTTCCCCCTCTCCTCATCCAGCAGCTCATCAGATCAGCAGTATGTTCAGGCATAGTCCATTCAGTCTTAGTGAGACTGAAGAAAAGATTCCACAATTGTCCAGTGAATTTGCAATGTAGGAACAAATGGTTATTTGTCTCCGCAGTTTCATTGCACAAAAAGCATCTGGTGACCACTACTCTTCCCTTTTTTTGTAGCACTTCATGAGTCAGGCAGGCTCTCTTTACTACTAGCCAGGTGAAGCACTTGACCTTTGTAGGGGCCATGTTCTTCCAGATATTGTTCCAGATCCTAGAATTCTCCCCTTGCATCACGCTGTTTTCCTTTTTATAGAGTCTATTTACAGAGAAATAACCATCCTTTGTATGTCTCCATCTCAGTGTGTCAGCTTGCAGCGTAGTACCAGAGAAACCCTCCACTTCAGTTAACAAGCTTGTCACCCTATCCACTTCCCAGTCGTTTAGATGTCTTCTGAGGTTTAAGTTCCACCCTTGAGTTGACCAGCTTTCAGAGATGGTAGCTTCTGGATTGTTGCTCAGTGCCATAAGATCAGGATAAGTATCTTGTAGAGACGTTTCTCCTATCCAATTGTCTTTCCAAAAGCTGGTTCTGGTACCATCTCCAACCATGATTCTGGAGTTTCCTTGAAGCTTTGGCCATAATGCTCTGATTGTCTTCCATGCTCCCATCCCATATGTTGGATGAAGTAAAAAATCTTATTAAAACGGTTCCATAGACAAATAGAATAGTAGAAAGTAGAGAGGCGACATAAAAATATAATTCTCTACAGAAAGAACACACAATCTTCTGCACTGAAAGCGACCTTGTGGGTGTACCAAATGCTTAACTTAAAACAAGTTTCTAGTTTTCAAATGTATAAAGTCATTCTAATCCCCAGCCATAGAAAAAAGCCTGTTATTTAAGTTGGGAGGAGTGTGTAGAGGCGAGTTCATACTCCCACAGTTTCGAACCTGTTGGCCAACTGGAGTTGGGTAGAAGTCACGAAAGATTTCTCCGATTTACAAAAAAGGGTATGAAGTTATTCTCTATTCTTTTAGAAAGTTCTACTATTTTTCTTCCTTCGTAGGACCACATGAGAGCTAGCTGATCAACTTCTCATGCCCTACGTCTTCTCTTCCTTCTTCTAAAGGCCGAGCTTTGTATACATTTTGACTTTGCCCAGCATTGTCCACTGTACTCCAAACCAGTGTACGTAGTGCCATGTACCACAGCGCGTTGCCACACGACAATGCAACAGAAGTTAGTCCACACCTTCGCCCAAGCATTTGCACACAAAGCACTGGCTAACATGTGAGCCTCCTCTTTCTCAGTTCTCAGCTGTCAGTATCGGCATCTTTTTGATCGACGAGTAATTGATGGGATGACCAAGTTATTAGTTTCATTGAAGGAGAAGGTATCAAATGTATAGGGGGTGGACACATCTCCTCTCATCTTTTCTTGTATTTAGCTTATCTTTCCATCTTTTTATTAGTTTATTACTTACTTTTTTCGACTCACCTTGCTACCAGCGAAGATAAAACACATGCGAAGAATTCAGATCAATAAGTGAAGGAAGGCTGAGTTCTGTCTTAGAAAAATTAAGTGATAGTATGAATTTATTGAGTACAATCCGCCTCTCCTTAACATTTGTTGATGGATGAGTGCTGGCTATCATATGTTGTCTTCTGCTTGTAGAGTTGTCAACAAAAAAATGTGATGATTTAGAGTCACAATTAGGTGTAAAAGTACTCATTTCACTTGCTAGTTTCTGTAGTTGAAGACTATTAGATTCTTCTTTTAAAAACAAATCCAAGTGACAGGTGTAGACATGTTTACTTCGGGAGAATTTTACAAGACTTTACAATGTATATATACTAGAAAGCTGGAGCTAGGTCTATAACAGTGCTCTCGCTCGAGTGAGTGGCCTGTTATTGGGTTGCTTGCATTGAGACAACATGCTAATCTTGTTGCTATGGGTGACCGACATAATCTATTTGCTGAGCTGGCTCTTAATCATGGTGTCTGCTGGCTGGTAAGTTGGTCCATCTGTGGGGCACTGGTGGCAATGGGGGCATAGGTACATTAGAAACATGCGACGCTCTGATGTTTTGGTTGGTTGCACACCGAGGCATGACCGAAGGTGCACTTCTTGTGTTATGAGTTGGGGAGTATAGTAGGACAACAACCTGTGACATTCCTCTTTTCTTGTATATAGTCTTTACCTGGAATGTACATTCTTTGTTTCACATGGTTTAGTTTTGGCATCCAGTACCATGAGCAGCCTTTTCACTCTTAATTAATTGTTCTGCTTCTAGTAACTAACTTGCAATGCTCTGCTGTTATCTGAGTCTTATCACGAAGTGATGGCTGACTGCATCTGGATGCATTCTTTTTTCTTTCTTTTCTTAAAGTTTATCAACTGATGCTGAGATACTGAAGTTCAGATTTTGTGGATTCTAATCATAAAGCATTGGCCGCTATCGTGTTACTAGTTACAGAGGTAATATTACTTATTGATCATGCCTTGTCACTTCATTTTGCAGTTCACCAACAGGGCCCATACTCTGTGGGAAGCCAATATTGAGGTCTACGGTTCCTTCCTACTGCTCTCTTCATTTTCAGAAGGCTGAGAAGCATGTGACACGGGCTTTAAAGAAGGCAGGCCTTAACGTCTCTAACACAAGTAAACTAGCCCCTAAGTTTCATGTTATTGTTGCGGAATATGTTAGCCAGATCCAAAACAGAAGAAGAGCTGCACAAAAAGCAAATCTAGAGATTGTCGAGGTAAAAGAGGAGAACAGCTCTTAAGGCCCCGCATCACAGAAGCCTGTATATTTTCTTGGCGAGTTGGTGATGCAGCTATAGCAAAGTATATTTGGTTAAATAGGATTTCGTTTGGGGAGACAGGACTTATGACTTCGAAGAGAGCTTGTGTGTATAAAGGGTACTGCAATCTAACCGGATTTCGTCTACATTGAGCTTGATCAGTTCAATATGTTCTCTGCTTATGTTGGTGTTCTTGTGATCCATGCAATGTTGGAAGTTTATTGAACAAGAAACACACAACAATTCGGTTGTACTTTAACTGACATTTTCTTGTTAAATAAAGTGCATTTTGAACCTGACAAGTGACATCTGCTAATGGTTGCTGTAGTTCCTGCTGCACTGTTTTGTCTTTTGTCTTCCATTTCTACATTTTCCCAATTCCTTCTTATAAACTTTATTTAGTTGTATGTCAAATTTTTCAAGAGATCATTATAGGAATTCTTCTGCTGTAATCTTCGAAATCGAAGGTCAACTGGAGTTAGCATTGATTTATGCAAAGATGCTCCTTTGAAGCTATTTAGTACATGCTCTTCATTCGAGTGGGTTAATAATGCACGTAAGTACGATGATATTGGGCTGATAGCAAGAGCAGTCCGCGAAGCAGCATGGCAAGGGGAGATCACTTTGAATGAAACTTAGGACCTAGGTACGTAAATTTGCTAGTCGAAAAGACTAGCAAAGAGATCTTCGCCATTAGATATTCGTACTTTGGGTGCGAGGCGCAATCAACTAGGATAAAGAACGCACGAAGGATCAGAGAGAAAAGAGTATTCTAAAAGCTAAAAGCCAAGAAGACTAATTCATTATCAAGCTGTTGGAGTTCGGCTGTTTAGTATTCTTTGGCCGACTGCATAAAACGTACATCTCTATTGGAGTGCTTGGTGTATGGAATTTATTCATTCTTTCTTATTTTCTCTTGTTTGGTTGGTTAAATATTTTATCGAATAAAACAAGTTACTTAAAAAATGAGGAGAACAGCTTCCAATGGGAGTAGGGAACAATCAAGTTCCATATGTAACATGCCAAGTTGATTGTCTCCTCCCCCCAAACCCAACGCCCCATCCCCCCCCCCCCCCCCCAACCCAACTCCCACCTCTTGACCATTCCACCCCTATCACCTCCTAGTGTTTTTCTGGATTACATATAAATATTCTTGAGATTCTTTTTCCAAGAAAACATTCTAGAAAAACATTTTTTTATGTACCAAACGCACCCTATATGCATAACTTGTATGCCTTGGAGCATTTCTTGGGCCGTTTGCAAGTCGAGGTGAACTAAGGAATCTCTTAATTAACAATTAGGCCAAATCATATAAGTTAAATTTTCTATGTAAACTCATCTAATTAATGTTTTTAACATCAGAGGTTAATTTCATTTTCATCATAACACACACTCTTATACAATTGCCAACTTAATTAGTAATACCATGGTAAAAAAAGTAGTACTAACAGCCATGACTTTGTTAATGATTTTGGGACTTACTTACTTTCACATTACTAGTGCAGCACCCAATGGCAATGGCAATGGCAAAGGCGATAGCAATGGCGATGGCAATGGCAATGTACAAGTATTTCCTGCACAGAACGGACATGAAATAGGATTTGATGTACAAGTATTTCCAGCGCGGAACGAGCATGAAATAGAAAAGCTAACGAATTTGCTGAGCGGAGCAGGCATGCGGGCAAGGCTAGGAACTAGCTGTTCTTGCTATAGGTGTGGTACCTTTCAGTGTTACTGCACAGGAGGTTGTAGCTCAGAAATGTGCTGCATATAATGATAAAAAGCTAAGAAGAAGTGATGATGATCACATAAAAGGAGAATAAATTGGGTGATACCCTTCTTTTAATTGAATAATAAAACATCAATTATATGTACCTTCGGTTAAAAATATGTGTCACGTATTTATTGAGTTGATGTAAGCATCAATTAGTTCTGCATTTTCAACATGAAGTGATAAGGCCTAATGAACCATGTGTTCGATAAAGAAATGAACTTTGTACGTAACTCGATCTCAAAAAGTTTGCTAGATAGCTTATGAGGTGAGAATTGCTTCAGACCATATGGGGGCTCAATATCGAGCAAACAATGCATTTAGATGGGTCTGACTCTGATATCATGATAAAGAGATACACTTCGAGCCTAACTCAATCACGAAAGCCAACTCATCAAGTGAGAATTGCCTAATACCATATAAAGAGACTATCCCACTCCTAAAGCGTCCATGTGGGACTCAACATTTTCCCCTTTTGATGAAACATTATAACAACTTACGAAGTGCTACTCATACAAAGGCCTGGCCACTTATTTGCTGAGAGATTAAAATGTTCATTTTGTCAACAGAAAGCAGAACTAATAATTATGCATATAATCACAGGAGAAGGGACCTCAGATATATAATAGTCATGAAGCTATAGTATACATCATATCAATGGCGGAGCCACGATTTTCACACAACAAAAACATACAAAAAAGCTAAGGAAATTCTAAATATAGAAAAGTAAACACGTGAAGAAGCTAAGGGGATTCAACATCTACTATATATACATAAAAGATTACTTTTGATAGTTTTCCGGCAAAGGGAGTTTGGACGAGCCCCCTTGCACCCCCTAGCTTTGCTCCTACATCATATATAAAACAAACTCACTGTTCTTCTCCGTATGGAGAGGTCTGAAGGTATCAATCACACAAAAGATGCATCTCGCGCACAGGTTGCATTATCCGGTTAACCAAACCAGATGAAGAAGTAGTTATATAGACCTTTCAGCAGTCTGCGACTGGCATGTACGACACCTGAGTCGAGACTCCTGAATAGGCTGCTGCAAGAAGATACTCGTGGGATCATTGGGGTCGACGTAACTGCAAAGTAATACCAAAATAAGAATTGTATGATATATCTAAATTTTATGCTTCAGTGAAGATATTGATAAGAAAGATATCACAAACTCCTTGCATCCCAATTTATGTGATGATGTTTTGACTGGAAATGGAGTTTAAGAAAGAAAGACTTTGGAAACTTGTGGTTTAAAACAAGTCTTAGAAAGTTACGTGGGCTATAAATCATCTCATGAAGGGCAAAACGGAAAATTTAAAGGTAAATTGTTTCTAAATATAGGAATGTCTCGTTCTTTTTGGGACAGAGGGGAGTAAGTTCATTGTACAAAAAGCAGACATACGCGTATCTCTTCATCTCATCGACTGGTATTTTTGTTGCTTCATGTAGAGGATCTACGCGACGCTTTGCCCTTGATCGACGATAGCGTCGTCTCACTTTTCCAATCAAACTGAAAACTAATGGGATGAAAGTCTCACAATCACATTCCTTGAACAAAATTTTAAACGAATGAGGAATGCCTGTGTTTTCATTATCATTAGCTGGTGCAACCTGAAATAGGCTAAAATCAGTCATCTGAAGTAGGGTAGATATATATATCTTCCATTAAAAAAAAAAAGGGCAGCCCGGTGTACTAAAGCTTCCGCTATGCATAGGGTTCGGGGAAGGGCCCGACCACAAGGATTTATTGTACGCTGCCTTACCTTGCATTTATGCAAGAGGCTGTTTCCAAGGCTTGAACCCGTGACCTCCCGGTCACACTCACATGGCATCAACTTTACCAGTTACTCCAATATTGTCCATTATACTTACTGGATTTACATATCCAGAAATGCTTTTGCAGAAGAATATTGGTTGATTTAGTTTTTCACCATGAACCAAAAGCTGCAGAATGAAGTAAATTTGAGTCAGCAGAAGAAATTATCAATTCTCAATATTGTTTCGTACCTCACTCGTCACTGAAATGCACAAATTGGTATGAATATAATGCACACAACTACAGAATCTTCAAGCAACAGCGAACGAGAGAGGAATTCATCAAGCCATGGGAAAAACTTGTCTACACATAAATAAGTACACCTCCTTTGAACCAACTAAATCTTAATGCCGGATCCACCTTTGCTCCTATGGGTGATGAGATGCATATACACCTTAAAGCCTTGTGCCCATAGAAGCGTCGCTCAACAGGCGCCTACCTTCTGGGCTTGACGGCCTTCAACAACACTGTTCGAGTCTTAAGACATTTACCCCAGCAACCAATCGTATAGACTATAGACAACAAACGCGGGAAGTCAACACAAGCAACAGTGCTTATGTAAAACTAGCTAGAACTACTATCCAGACAACAATCTAACAGATAACAACATGAACCTTTATTCGCGATTCTTGACAGTATGGAAAACTCAATTGTTTAGTACCTCTAGAACCTTCATTCAAGATTCTGCTCACCAACTTGAAATATGTGCTAGCTTCAAAAGACATAAAAAATCCTATTAAGGCTATAACTAAGAAATATAAGCACACAACGAATCAATCAAACAACAGTATGTATCTGGGGCAGGAACCATTTCCACACGAATCAAAAAGCAGATATTTCCCACAAAAATCAGGCAAGTAGAAGCTAGAAGTATGAGCATTACATACCAAGGGAATGTCAAAAGCAATGAAGTTGTCCTTAGGGTTCATTGCAATAAAGACCATCCGGATATTCGATAAGTAGATGGTTCCTTTTGCTTGTACTTCTCCTAAACTGCAAAATATTCATAATTCATGTCATCCCAGATATCATTACAACAACAACATACCCATTGTAATTCCACAAGTGGGGTCTGAGGAGGGTAGAGTGTACGCCGACCTTACCCCTACCTTGGGAGGTAGAGAGGTTGTTTCCAATAGACCCTCGGCTAAAGGAAAAGGAATTAAGAGGAGTAAAGAAGTCACGGCAAAATACTATAAAGAGAGTGTCAAAGCATGTTGAGAAAAGAAACGTAACTACAACAAAACAATACGATAACATCCACACTCAATAAACTTATGCATCTGCTTTTCAACTGAAAAAAAAAGGTAATCTTGTGAAAATAAAGCAAGCCCAAGTATACAAATCCATGGTTCAATTCCAAGTCAGCATTTGCGCACCTCAACTAATTCTACGGGTACCTGCTACCATTTATCAGCGAAAGATACCGGTAACTTTATCCACCAAAGTTTGGACAAATTGGTTCTCAATCCACTTTATTGACCACTATGCTCACTCAATAAACTAATGCATCTATTGAAAAAAGTAATCTTGTGAAAATTAAGCCCAACTATAATTGATACATACTTCATTTCCTACAATTAATAGAAAAGTTTTCTGCCTAAGATCCTAAATTTCAGAGCTATATGAGCATTTTGGGTTGATTCAAGAACCAATTAACAAGATGAAAGGAGTGAAGTGGATTGAGAAACATGAGGTCTCACGTACAAATCACAACAGAGATAAAAACACTAGATAATTTCTTCCCGTCTATCCTAGCCTCGATGTACAAAGTTACGTGCTACATGTTGTCCTAGCCTCGGGGAACAGTTGCTGGCGGAACGCGTCAGATATCCGTGGAATTAATTAGTTGTTGGCAAAATGTGTCAACTATCGTCTATCCCGTGGAATTAATTTTGCATGAAAGCTGGCCCAGACACACGTTCAAATCATAAAAACACTAGGTGATTTCTACCTATCTATCCTAGCCTCGATGGACAACAAGCTACATGTTGTCTTAACCTCGGGGGACAGCTGCTGGCAGGAGGTTCAACTATCTAGTGGAATTAATTTTGCACGAACGCTAGCTCGAACACACAATTATAATTTTTATTTAGAGATGATGGATACATACCGAGGAATGTTATCAATCTCAAAGTCAACTCCATCGATAGCAAAGACAAACAATTCATTGAGAAGTGGTACTGGCATTCCATGAGGAAATACTCTAGGATTTAATGCCATTTTTCGACTAATATTAATCGAGGTCTCAAGTATCCCGAGGAATTAATCGAGGCCGAACACACGGTTATCAAAAAAAAGATATGGTTTTTTTCTTTTTTTGGTGGAATATTTGATACGTACAATATTTTTCAAATCCAGTGTACTTATAGGTTACTCTTTTACGTGTTTATCAGGTGTATAGGTTAATAACTCTTTACCAAACATAAATTAATTAACACTTAAATCTTTGAAATGTTTAAAGAAAGTTAGTAACACTATAGAATTAATTTAGTATACCGTGTTGTGGTGTCGATACTAAAATTAAACCACGACTTAGAGGAAAAACGAGACGAGTAGATTAATACTACCTCTGGCCTCCGTTCATTTTACTTATCCACTGTAGAGCTCGCACACAACTTAAAAAATAATAATAAATAATAAGGTAATTTTACTATAGCATACTTTGAATATAATGAAGTAATACTTTGAGACATGCATTGATAATGAATAGTATCTAATAACAAGAGTGACAAGAGTAAAATAGACATAAAATGGTAAATTATCCATTGGATCTTTAAAGCTGGACAAGTATTGTTCGACATCTATTTTAATATATAGTGGATAAGTAAAAATGAACGGAGAGAGTATATATGAAGCAGAAGGACCAGAACAAAATGCTGAAGCCGTAAGAGATTTTAAAGACTAATTTTTTATTTATTTATTTATTTTTATATCCTCTAACCTATGTCATTAACAATATTTTTCAATTAAGTTGACGTTGAATTTTGTTAGCTTTCTAAACTAATCTTAGCTACTTCTCCAAGAATCTTGTGTACTTCTTGTTTCTTTTATCTTTCTTCTTTTTATATTGAGGGTGTGTTTGGTACATATTTGATCGATGAAAATGTTCTGCAAAATATTTTCTCTACGAAAACAAATTTCTTAAATATTCGATAAAAGACTTCCCTGACGTGAATGGGAAAAACAAATTTCACAAGTGACACAGAACATTGATTGCCTCCCACTCCTGCCCCCCCCCCCCCCCCCCCGCTCCCAACACCTCACTCCCACATCCCCACAGGCCACAGTAATAGTGTTTGCCTAGATTATAATATATAAATATATTTTAGATAATATTTTATGCTTCCTTAACAAACACTAAAAATAAGCAACAAAATCACTAATTTTTTAGAAAAAAACAGTTTCCATATTAACCTGTAAAATTAAATTAGCCCAAACGCAATCCGTTAACATCAAAATGCACTTGCACACCTCAACTATTCCACGAAGTACGTGCCCACGTGGCCGAACCTCAAAATGCAACTGCACCAAGGAGCTCCCAATACATTTAGTAACGGAGCCATATTGCCTGAAGGGTAGTCAGATAAACATCCTTCATCAAAAAATTATATTGTATATATTAATCGTGAACACCCTTGACTATGCACTGATTGCACCATAAAGAATTGATGCAAAAGATATCGCAGCTTAGCAGACATGTTCAAAAGGAGTCCATATTCAACAAAATCTTGACATTCTTAAGCTAGTATAACCAACCAACATATTTCCGATTCTGATGTTGAACGAATACCTTTCCACTGGACTAATGTAGAAAAAAGTTATCGTATGCGGAGTCCCAAAATGCACTACTTTTGAAGCATCGGACACAATCTCTTTGGCATTTTTGACAAGTCCGAGCAACATAGTTGGACAGTATATCTGCAAGCCTTCTTCTGAAAATAGTATCAAACAAAGTTAAAATCTAACAGATTTCTCAGATATTAGCAATCTTCACAACAAAGACGGTGAATTCTGCATATAGTGTCTTGGTTTATAAAAGAAGGATCACACTGGTACTACACTACTATGTTCCTCAGGCTCTCCATAAATGTTGCCACACCCATGTCGGATCCTCCAAAAATGCACTACTTTTGGAGGATCCCACACGAACTCATCAGCATTTCTGAAGAGCCCGAGTAACATAGCTACACCATAGGGACAAGCAGGACAAGAGAGCCTTCGGTTGATCAAATGAAGGGGAAAAGAAACACACTCTGCAGCACCTTATACAAGGGAACCAATGTAAGAAAACAGAATGTCCTACATGTCTCAAAGACGAAAGTAAATCTTTCCTGCCTGCACATAGAAATTCGTTTTCAACAAACTAGGTGTTAGCAAGTCATTCTTTTCACTTTATTTTCGAGGTCCGATTACCATAGATGTTCAGTATCCTCTTAAAACTCTAAGATTTCAAAAAGAGATTACCAAAGCTCAAAGCATTTAACAATCTCAAAGCAACTGCTTAACTATTTAAAACGAGATGTATGATTAGTATACCCCCTTAAAAGGATATTACCTGCTGAAGTCTTCATGATAGTCAAAAAGAGTTCCACAAGTCCTGCAGATACCAGGCTAGAGAGTTCAATCCCATCTTCTCAGATGCTGCAGAGGAGAATTCTCCACCTGCTTTAAGAAAAAAAAGTACAGCACGCTGCAGTGCGGGTTCTTATCCTCCTCCAACTTGAAATAGCACACGAAAATACTAAACATGTGAAATATTAAATCAGTTCTACAACAACTGAGCAATGTGTAGCACGAAAATACTTTTGACAACGTCACAGTTACAACGTCCATAGCACTCAATGATTTGAACCAATACACTCCAACAATTTCATTTTACACCTTATTAAGCGTCACTTCACCAGTGGCAAGTCATGAACCTTTATACACATGAGAGCGTGGGAAAATCATTCAATCAAGAAACACAAAGTATCTAAGGAACAAAGTTCATAACACTCATTTGCATCTGAGAGATTATCTCACACTGAAAGTTTCAACAAATTACAGAATTCAATTCATAGCGAAACCTCCATAGGTTTCGTTACAAAAAACATTCATGCGGAACTACAAGTTTTCGTAGACCACACACCAATACCTATCATCTTCCCCACTCACCATTATCCAAACGGTCAAGCACTTATTGACGAGTTTTGTGCTTGTAGTGGTACTTCCAACCAAATTCATCACAAGAACCTCCTTTGATTCTTGCATCACCTCTTCTTATCTCTTCATAACTACAACACTCGTAAACTTAAACAACTGAAACCCTAACAACTGCAATGATCGAACAACACAACAAACGCTCTAATCCTAGCAATAATTCAACAAATTGCACAAAACCTAGCTCCATATCTCACTCACTATCACTACCTAACCCCTAAAAATTAACAACAACGCCACGTCTAACAGAACAAATACAACAAGAACAACAACAACAATACGCATTTATACATATTATCATAAACATCAAATACTTCATATCTTCAATGTCCATCATCATCCCTTCTCCCAGAAGAAGGGAGTCCAGAACCCGAACCCGAACCTGAAAGAGAAGCTAGCAAATTCAAATGCCCTTGAGCTATAGGAAAGTAATTCCCAATTCTACCAGCAGCAGCAGCAGCAGATGATGCCTCTTCCATCTGCTGCTGAAGAAACCTCGAAGGCATTGCTGCTACTGCCCCTGTGGCCGGCATCGGCACAACCATCTCCTGCGCCCCCGCAAAACTCCAAACTTGTCCGTAATCATGCCTAGCAGGTACAGCCCAAAACCCAGTAGTAGGTCCCACAACATTAACATTAACATCATCCTTCTCTCCACCACTTCCTCCCCCCTCATCCTCCTCGCTCCGTAGTCTCTTCCCGAGTAAAAACGGAGCAGGGACAGGAGGCGCAATCAGAGGATGCACAACAGGTTTATGATTATGATTAAGATGATCGAGAGCAGAGGTGACTGATACTGAAACCGAAGTATTCGGCGAGTTCCGTAACGAAACCGACACAGATGAGAAGTTAGCAGGAACCGTGCCAGTACCAGTAGCAGCAATAATCGACGGCTCAGCTTGACGGAGTAGCCATTCAATTGTCTGCCCGTCCGATTTGTGACCTAATTCACGTGTGAGCTGAAAAACCCTAGCGGCACAAACTATTGGCATTCTTATACGTCTTCCTCTTCCGTCAACTTTGCTGTGCCGGTCTTTCGCCGGCGGTTTTTTCACCGTTAGAGTGCCATTATTACTGGTGCCGGTAACGATGCCGTTTGGTTCTACTGATGTAGACATGAGAGCTTGTTTGTAGTGAGGTGAAGGGTTGGAAAAAGAATAGCAAATTATACAGGGAAGAGGGGGGTGGGGTGGGTAGGATGGGTGGGGGTACGGGGTGGGGGGGTCAAATGATTGAGAGGCAGGAGCTGGTGGAGACAGGAGGAGGGCACATGGTTGGGTGGGACCAAGTTTGATACTTTGGTTTTTGGTTGACGTTCGGTATTTGTATTGAGGTTTGATCAAATTCAAACTCATGAGAAAAACATCATGTATTAAAAACGTTACAAAACTTTGTATACTTTGGTGGTATTTGTTATTTTGAGTAGATCAATCGTAGCAGTATTTCGTGATAGTCTTATTTTTGTTACTATCTTTAGTACTACTTATTATTTTTTGTTCTTTTATTACGTTTTTTTTTTGTAGATTATTTTTGTTTTGAGCACAGGGACTATTGGAAACAATCTCTCTACCTCATATCTAAGGTAGAGGTATCAACTGCGTATACTCTACCTTTTCTAAATCTCACTTTGTGAAAATACATTAAATATGTTATTGTTGTTGTTAGGAAAAACATCATATTAAAACGTTAAAACCTCTCTAATAAAAATGATTTTGTATTCAAAGTTCAAACTAAAATCTTTGAATAAGAATAAAAGAAGTAGGAGTACCTATCATTATATCAAAAATCTTGTTGGTAGGATTACGTTTAATACTTTTGTTTTTGATTTTACATATGGTGTGTTGTATCTGTATTGGGGGTATGAAACTCTTGTTGGTAGGACTATGTTTAATACTTTTATTTTTTATTTTACATATGGAGTGTTGCATCTGTATTGAGGTATGAAGCTCAATTAAATTTGAATTTACGAGAAAATTTTCATAGTAGAGCATAAAACGATTTCTAAGTATTCAAAAGTTCAATACGAAAATCTCTGAATAAAAACAAAAGGACTAGCTATCATTCCATCACGTTTAATATATACTTTGATTTTTGGTTTCATATATGGTGTTTGGTATATTGAGGCATGACACTCAATGAGATTCAAATTTATGTGAGAATTTCACACTGAATGTAAAATCCTTTCTAACAAAGACGATTTTATATTTAAAGTTCAAAATTGAAATCGAATTAAGAATAAAGGAGTATTTTTCATTCCTCCATAAAAAAATATTTTTCAAAATAAGCTGAGTTTAGAAATTTGACCAATCAGACTTTAAGTTTATGTTGGTCCTACACCATGCAGATTCAAATCTAATCAGATCTCAATATAAATATCAAATAACGAATTATAAAAAAAGTTGTATTGGTCCCACAAAAGTTATAAGGAAAAGTTATCAACCACATTCTGTATTAAATGACCTGTTTGTTGTTGGTAGTTGTTACTCTACAAAACTTTTATACTTCTACCTTTTTTGTTTTGAATGTACTTTAATGCAAAGTTTATTTACTAGTGGTATTATTTTCTCTTTAAAGTAAAGTGGACAATATAAAAGTTGCATGTGTTTCACATGTTTTACCAAAAATTATAAATGTGCCTTTGAATACATACATAAAAAAGTTAGAAGTACTTTTTTCGTCTCTAATCATCTATAATTTTCTTTTACATTTCCTTAAAAGAATATTTAGGAGAAGATTTTGACTATTTTTCCCTTATCTATTAAGATAAATATCTTTTCATGAATTACTTACTCTATTGAGGTACTTGTAGTTTTTAAGAAAAATTACTACTGCGGTTAAAATAGGAAAAAATAATTAATTTTGTCTTAAACTTCTAAACTAGTAAATAATTTGAAACAATTACTTTTAAAAATCACGACATCCTTTGTACACGTGAAATTTGTTTGGAGCTAATAGGTTAACCTACCCCCACCCCAACCCCACACACACGCCAAAAAAAATTATTACTATTTTGTGAGTTTTACACTTAAATTGTCACCCTTCTGGTTACTTCATCAGTTTTTAGATTTGAGCTCACATATTAAGAAAATAATTGTGAAAAGTAAAAAGCAAAGAATAAATAGAAAATGAAATTGATCTTATTAGTAATATTGGAAAAACACAAAATATAACAAGAAGGCAAGCAAAAAAGAGAGTTGTTTATTAATATTGGAATTTTACAAAAAAATTAACTATAATATATAGTAGCATTAGCATTGGAAAAAATAATAGTAGTAATATTTACAATCTAGCCGGGGGTCTAACGGAAACAACCTCTCTACTTCATCTGAGGTAGTGGCATGGACTGCGTACACTTTACCTCCCAGACCCCACCTGATGGGAATACACTGGGTATGATGATGAAGAATATTTACAATCTCCGTTGAATTCCAATATTACATTACCTGATTGGACATTGCCCAAGGGGAGAAAATCAAAATCATAATCATAATCAGTATTTTGTGAGTTTTATACGTAAACTGTCACCCCTCTGGTTACTTCATATGTTCTTAGATAGGTACGAGACTGCACTGATCGAGCTTACATATTAAGAAAACAATTACGAAAAGTAAAAGTGAAGATTGAATACATGGAAAATGAAATTGATCTTATTAGTTATGTTGGAAAAGCACAAAATACAACAGTAAGACAAGCAAAAAAGAGAGTTGTTTATTAATATTGGAATTTTACAAAAAAATAACTATAATATACAGTAGCATTAGCGTTGGAAAAAATAATAGTAATATTTACAATCTCCGTTTAATTCCAATATTACGTTAAGTGATTGTATGTTGTCCGAGGGAGGAAACTCACACTCATAATCATAATCTTCGTCTAAACACGAGTTTCCTCAGCTGGCATGTATTTTTTCCAGAACCAGTGACTTTTCCAAATTCTTGTAACTTCTTCGATAGGAATGCCTTTAGTCTCTGGCAACAAAAAGAATATGTATAGTGTCATAATGATCACGAATCCACCAAAGAAGAAGAACAACCCAAACTTCATCCCACAGAGCATTGTTAAGAATAGTTGTCCAATAACGAATGTGAAGAACATGTTGACAGAAACATTTATCGATTGTCCTGCTGATCGAATTTCCAATGGGAAAACTTCACTAGGTACAAGCCATCCCAATGGTCCCCATGACCATGCAAATGCTGCTACATATACACAGATGATGGCTACTGTAACATCTCCAAGTCCCTTGCTGAATGTTCCTTGTCCATCCACCCCGAATACACTGGCTATGATGGAACCAACAGCAATCTGTAAGAAAAGAAACGGAGTTTAGTTTCAGGATTTGAAGTTTATAGGTTCGTAAATCAACACTAAGTTACAGTCAAATATTTAGTGGATTGAGCAAAAGTTGTTGGTTTACTGTGCGTAGTCCACTTCTTGATTCAAGAAGGGCGGAGGGCAGTGGTGAAGTCAGAAATTTAGTTAAGGGTAGCCAAGATTTGAAGTATATGCTGTTATTTATATACTTTGTATAAGTTTCTATATATGTATAATTTTTCAAGGAATGATGTTCAACTGATCACTCTTCATTGTATGTGGCTAAGCTAATGGCAGGTTTGTGGATTGAGCAAAAGTTGTTGGTTTACTGTATGTAGTCCACCTCTTGATTCAAGCAGGGCAGAGGGCAGTAGTGAAGTCAGAAATTTAGTTAAGGGTGGCCAAGATTTGAAGTATATGTTGTTATCTGTATACTTTGTATAATTTTCTATACATACAGTATAATTTTTTCGACGAAGGATGTTCAACTGATCACTCTTCGTTGTATGTGGCTACGCTAATGGCAGGTTTGTTGCAGAATGACAATTAAATGTTACCTGGCAGACAAGCATGAGGCTACCACCTATGAGGAACAAGGCTCTCCTGCCAAATCTATCAACAGTGAAAATGGAGATAAGTGTGGCGAAGACATTGACGAGTCCTGTGATGACAGCTGTCATCAAGGCAGCCCCGTCCCCAAATCCGAGTGTTTTGAACAGGACGGGGGCGTAGAACATGATGACATTGATACCGGTGAGTTGTTGGAAGAACGGAACCAGGACAGCAACTGTCAATTGTGGTCTGTACCTACGTTGCATTATGTTACCCCATGGACTTGCAACCTGTTTAGACATGTCACTTGCTATGACAAGATCCTCGAATTCATTGTCAACGTTGCTTGTTCCGCGGATTTTTTGCAACATGGCTTTCGCTTCCTCTTTCTGTCCTCTGTCGATTAATGAATTAGGTGTGTCCGGTAGGAAAACAGCTCCTACGGTCATGATAACAGCAGGGACAGCTGCGAGCACAAGGGACACTCTCCATCCGTTTTTCTTCATGGTAGCGGTACCATAATTGACCAAATTTGCAACTAATATGCCGATTGTGACCGCCATTTGGAAACACACGTTGAGAGCTCCTCTGAGCTTAGGTGGTGCCATTTCCGAGAGGTAAACTGGTACTGACTGATTGGCATAACCAATGCCAACACCAAGTAGTAGGCGCCCAAGGATGAGTACGCCCAGGTTCATGGCCGCACCATTCAGGACGGCGCCTACTAGGAAAATTAGACCACCGATAAGCATGGAGATCTTGCGACCAAACGCCTTTGTGGTTATTGAAGCTGCAAATGAGGCAACCAATGCTGCTAAATAGAGTGATGAAGTGAAGAGTTGCAACAAATGGTCACTAAATTTGCAGTATTGGTTTCCCCCTTCTTTCAAGGACTTCTCCTTGTGATACACATTTGGGAAAAATTTGAGCAAGAATTCATCCATAGATGTCACTCCTCCTGCAATTTTGAATCAAAATCATCAAGAACAATATATAGACGAAGGCAGTGACAGAATCAGAATTTTAATTTCACTAAGGGGTTCAACTTATGAAGAAGTAATTTTCCGCCCGGACCCCGTTTGCCCTACCTAACTTCGTCCCTGGCGAATTTACAGAAAGAGAGGGATATAAAGAACGTCCATAAATAAAGGCGCTTTATGTAGACGCTTTTCCCGAAAATGTTTTTAAAGAGAAATAATATTTCATGTTATATCACTTTTGTACTCAACAAACTTATAAATTATTATCAATTTTTAAATACTCAAGAATTTCTTTAAAGTACACTATTCAAGTTATTGATATTGTTGGTATCAATCTTTAACTAATAGAATAAATGTTACTGTATTTTTTTTTGGGAAAAATATGTTTCTATTGGGAACAAAATAGAAACAAGGATTGTAGGGTAATTTAAATGGATAAAAATACATTAATATTTAATCTCAAGAATTTCATTAAAAATACTACATGTTTTGGTGATATTATTATCAATCTTTTGATAACTATTTTTTTCAAAATATATTCTTATAAAAACAAATGCATATTGAAAAGCGTGTACCATACACCAATAAAAGTACTGTCTGGTGCACTAAAGCTTCCCTATGCATGGATTCAGGAAAAGACTGGACCACAAGAATCTATGACGAAAAAAATATTTACCTGAGATACCAATGTCATAACCAAAGAGTAGACCACCAGTTGCGGCCACCAGACATGTCATAATAACAAAACCTGTAACTCTTCCTTCGTAATCACCACTACCACCACCTACAAATCCTCCAGCCATCTTTCTATAAATTTATTATCGAATTAAAATCGCAAAAAAATTTCAAAAACAATTTAAAATAATAATACTAAACAATATGAAAATATACAAATTCTTTTGTGAGTTTATCAATTTAATAGTGGTGTGGATATACAAGATTAATTTTTTTCAAGGGATATAAAAAACAAAGGCCTTTATTATTTTTTTTCAACAATCTTTTTTTTTTTCTTCTTGTTGTTGAAAGAGACCTTTGAAATTTTTTTTCTTTGTGTTTATAATATTTTTTTTCCCTTGTTCTACATGAGCTCGGCAAACTTGTTGCCTGCCCTCTCTTTGATTTGCTTGTTAATTTGTAAAAAACAAAAATAATAGAAGGTATTTATAAGAGGTGAAAATGATAAATTATCCACAAATAGGGCAAATACATAGGAAATGTGAGGATGAGGAGAATTGAAAAGAAAAAAAAAATCAAATAGTGAAATTTAATCCATGTAAATTGTTTGCGGATGATAATTAATTTAGTTAAATTCAACTGAAATCAACAATACTAGTTGAAGAGATGAAGATAGTTATTCGTTTCAATCATGAAAAATGAGAGTAATATTAGCCCTTGTTTTGGCTGGTAAAATTAGAACCCAACGATGCATGCACGAATAATAATATTAACCAAGTCAAATTGTAATGTGATTTATTTGCACACTTATTATATTTGCATTAACAAAATTCTAACTATGGTTTTGTTAATCAATGTGATATGCACAATAACAAAATCTCTATGAAATTAAAGGAAAAAAAAATTAAGAAAAGATCTTTACTTTAAGACTCTTGTACTATTGCTTGGATTTATTCTATTGTTTAAATTAAACAATATAGTATTATTTTGTTCACTTCATTTTAATTTTTAATTTAATTAATCAAGGTATAAATACTTCATATTATCTCTATTTTATTTTCAATTTCTTTTGGTTTTGGCCATTAGGACTTCAGTTACATAGTCCTATCCATGGCATTATTTTTCTTATCATAATTCAAAAATGTTGTATATATATATCAAACTCAAATAAGTTTTATTCCTTCTATTACTAATTTCAATTGCATTTTCTCAAAAATCATCCCATGCTCCCAATGTTCAGGCAAAAGCAAAAGAATATTGTACATACTTGATTCAATGTAGGCATAACTCTAGTTCATATGATAAGTGTGCTTTGAGACTTGATGTGACGTAGCTAGAAAGACAAATCCATACAGGCCGGCCTAGGTCCAAAACAAACAATACGTGCCATGGACTTGGGTCGTGACAATTAACATCTTACAGGGTACAGTCCTGGAGCATGATGTTTCTGAATAAATCAGAACTGTTCTTAATCCATAAGGGAATAGTATAGACTAAAGTTGAAGAGTCGAACTGCTTCTAGCATAACAAGGGCAGTTCGATGCACGAAGCGTCCCGCGTTAGCAGAAAAAAGGAAATGCATAAAAACGATCATCCTCTCTTTGAAGGAAAGCAAATTGCATAAATCTGAAAATACACAACTATTTTGATCATATAGACAGCTCAAATATACTAATAATACAAATTAAAGTTAAGAGGCAACTGCTTCTAACATAAAAAGGGCAGTCTGGTGCACAAAGCATTCTGCTTTAGCAGAAGAAGGAAATGCATAAAAATAATCATCCTCTCTTTGAACGAAAGCAAATTACATAAATCTGAAAATACGCAACTATTTTGATCATAGACAGATCAAATATACAAAGAGTACAAATAAAAGTTAAGAGGCAACTGCTTTTTAGCATAAAAAGGGCAGCCTGGTGCACAAAGCATTCCGCTTTAGCAGAAAAAGGAAATGCATAAAAACAATCATCCTTGCTTTTGAATGAAAGTAAATACATAAATTTGAAAATCCGCGACTATTTTGATCATATAAACAGCTCAAATATACAAAGAGTGCAAATTAAAGTTAAGAGGCAACTGCTTTTAGCATAAAAACGGCAGTCTTGTGCACAAAGCACTCCGCTTTTAGCAGAAAAAGAAAATGCATAAAACCGATCATCCTCTCTTTGAACCAAAACAAATTACATATCTGAGAATACGCAACCATTTTCATCATGTAGATAGCTCAAATATACAAATAAAATAAATTAAAATTAAGAGTCAACTGCTTCTAGCATAAAATGGCAGCCCGATGTACAAAAGCATTCCGCTTTAGCAAAAAAAGGAAATGCATAAAACGATCATCCTCTCTTTGAACGAAAGCAAATTACATAAATCTGATACGCAATTATTGACAGCTCAAATATACAAGTCCAAACAGGTTATCGCCCAGAGACAGCTACAATATACAATGCATCCTCACTATTCTTGGTTAATCAAGGAAGCAAATCAAATTATAGGCAAAAACAGGATAGACAATACTGACAAGACAAAAAGATGCCTCTCGTTGCGATCATAAACTGATGAAGATACCAGAACTGCTAAACTTTTCTCTGAATATTACGCGATAGAAACTGTCTTTAGAAGTTCATCAAGATACGCCTTGAGTTTAACTTTTGTTATCGCGCCTTCCCTTTTGCTGTCTGGAACTTCCTTTCCATCTTTGAAGAGAATCAAAGTTGGCAATCCGTATACTTTGTACTCTTCAATAAGCTTTGGATTCGCATCATGATCTATCTTAACAATAGTGATCTTTTCTTTGTACTCCTGAACATTAAACGTAAAGGAAATAATGTTTCAGGGAAAAGAATTTATTTCAAGATCAAGAACAAGAAAGACCACATATGGAAATCACTTGATGATTCTAGATTCAACACAAGAAGACATAACTATATCATTATGCTGATGTCAACAACAACAACAACGCAACAACATACCCAGTGTAATCTCACAAGTGGGTTCTGAGGAGGATAGAGTTAAACCTTACATAGAGTTAAACCTTACTCCTACCTCAGAGAGATAGAGATGTTGTTTCGAAATGGAGAGCATTACACAATAGACATAAGAAAGAACAGCAACGACAATGAAATAACGCGATAACGGAACAAAAAACACAAAGTGATAACCGAAATCGAAGAACAAGAAACTACGAGAATGGTGTTAAGATTGAAACCATTATGCTGATGTCTTCAACTGAAAAAGAGCTTTCATTCACTGGATCCTGAATGAAAATTACTCAATCATTCCGCACTTGAAGTTCTACTTAAGCGACAGAGCTGTTAATCCATGGTATCCTCTAGCTAAAGGCTTTTGGACATTGGATCAGACATATAATGGTTGTGAACTGCCTTTTTTGTTTCCTTTAGCAAATTGGCGTGGAGTTTTCAAAGACTGACTTCACTTTTTCTTCTTTTACTGCTGGAAGGGGTCGGGTTATTGATGTGAGGTGGATCCAGAAAAGGAGTGGTTCTAGTTATAATCCAGAAAAGATTCCTGTTAGCAAATTGATGAGTAGTTGTCAAAGATTGACTTACTGTTTTCTTTTCTTACTGGTAATGATTTAAACTGATGCAAGTAATTCTGTGGAAGGGGGCAAAACATATAAAACCAAGTTTCGTCTTTGTAGATACAGGAAATGGCATGATCATAGTAGTTATTTCTGTGTAGATCTTACATTTTACTGCATTATACTACGTGTTATCAATGGAAAGGGTACAAAGCAAATGATTCCATAACTTGTACTCAATGCTTGTTGGCGTCCCACATCATTCACGGAATGGGAATTCGCCTTCATGAGCTAGATTTTGGGGTTGAGTTAGACTCAAGATTCAGATGAAAAACTGAACAGACTTGTAATTCCCGAATGGAGAAAGTAGTTCAGAACTGAGGGCACGATTAAGCTCTACATTTTGTTTGGTGCGCCAGAATGCTGAACTTACTTCATATTTACCAATAGCACTTAACCTGATTCAACTTAGCATTTGACAAAAATACATGTTTAACTATCACACTAGTATATATGACCTTGTACTACTCATGATGGTGTATTTGGTGCAGGACTTTCTGTGAACATTGTTTTATCTTGGGAGATAATTTTCCATATTTTGGTCTTTAACAGAACATTGCAATAATTCAACTTAAGCAAACATCACAAATGATTTTTCAGCAAAAATAAAATAAAATAAAATTCCTTCATAGCAAATACCTTTTATCAGTTAAACATGCTCACAGAAGAAAAAAGAGTTAATGGTAAAAAATACACCTAAACTATCAATATTTTGTGTGTTTTATACCTTAACTATCCATTGTTCTCTTTACCTACCTAAATTATCACTCCCTTTATATTAAAACGCACTACAATGTTGAGTTGACCAAATATTTGTTCCCAACTGACAACAGGTGCGTGTTGGCCAACTCAATATCGAGGTGTGTTTTAATACAAAGGGAGTGATAGTTGAGGTATGAAACTCGTGAAAATGTGATAATTTAGGTAGGTAGATAGAACAATAGATGGTTGAGGTATGGAACTCGTGGAAAGGTGCACTCAAGGGTTTGGCCTTCTAGCCTGGGTTGACCACCATGGCTCTCAAGTTCAAATCCCAGCAGAGACAAAAACACTAGGTGATATCTTCTTATCTGTTCTAGACTTGGTGAACAGAGTTACCTAATACCTGTTGCTGGTGGGAGGTGGCAGATATACCGTGGAATTAGTCCAGATGCGCACAATTTGACTCAGACACCACGATTATCCCAAAAAAAAACCCGTAAAAACGTGATAGTTTAGGTGTGGCTCTGACCATCAACTCAACAAAAAATTGAATCTTTAACTCTACATGAAAAGGGGGAGAGGCCTTTAACAGAACATTTCAATAATTCAAATTAAGCAAACATCAGAAATAATTTTCAGCAAAAAAACCCAGTTATTTTCCTTCACACCAAACACACCTTCAACAGTTTAACATACTCATTGAAGAAACAAATTGACCAGGGGAAATTGAAGATACAACAACATACCCAGTGTAGTATCACCAAGTGGGGTATGGGGAATGTAGAGTGTACACAAACTTCACCCTACCTCTGAGTTAGAGAGATTGTTTCCAATAGATCCAAGGCTCAAGTAAAAACAGTCCAATGAAGTCTAAGAAAAGAAGTAATGGAAGTGAAAGCATAACAAAGCAACAAGATAATATGATAATCAAAGTACAAGAAACATAACATATTAACAGGAAATGAACAGCAAGAAACTACACGAGCAATACTATGACTACAAGTAGAGATGGATAGCTAGACAACGAGCTACTAACTACTAACATTCTACCTTAATCAGTGTCCTCCACAAGTTCGTGAGACAACGCACTACTACCTACTAACCTTCTATGCTAATCTGAGTCCTCGACAACCTCCTATCTAAGATTTAATTGAAAATAAAGAAGGAAAAGAGAGGAAGAAGAACCTCAGCAAGGGATTCCATAGCAGGACCAATCAAACGACAAGGTCCACACCAAGTAGCTACAAACTCCACAAGTACAGGACGATCAGACTTCAAAACAACCTCAGAAAACTCATCCTCCTTAATCTCCATCAATCCACAACTTATCCTCAACCTCGAACAATTTCTGTACCCAAAATTTCTCCCTCTAACCTTCTTCCAAACCAACGAAGACGACGAAAAAGATGATGAATGAAATGGAGAAGTGAATGAACATGTTGTACTGAATGAATTTGTCATAGATAATAATGGTAAAGGATAAGTAATTCTTGAAGTTGAAGTGGTAGTGGCAGAAGCCATTGTTGCCATTGTAGCCATTGTGGAAATGCTTTGAGAAAACTTGAACAGTTATCTAGAGAAGGAGGTGTTTGGTCCACACTTTTTCTTTAAGGTGGTGTTAGATTCTTATTTTTTTTCCGCATCTACCGGAAATAGTTTCTCTATCTTACACATATGTTCTACTTATGAGATTATACATGATATATTGTTGTAGTTATGACACTTCGATTTCTGTTACTATATATATTGTATCATGTAGTTTGATTATTGTGTTATTTTGTTCTGTTATAGTATGATGTTTCGTGTAATCTGATTATTGTATTATTTTATGTAATATTGTGCAGCTATCATATGTTGTCTCTTATACTTCCATCACTTTTTATTTTTAGATTATTTTTGTCTTGAATCGAGGATCTATCGAAAATTGTCCCTCTACCTCTGAGACAGAAATAAGGTCTGTGTACACTCTATCTTCCCAAGCTCCACTTTACGAAAATATACGAGGTATGTTATTGTTGTTATCCTTCAAAATTCATTGTCTTGGCTAATCCAGATTGCAAAACTCTAATGTCCTTCTTGACATCAAGATTCGTTAGTACTGAAAAAGTCATGGCATTACATTATTAGGAAAGTGTAGCAGGATAGCTCGTCAAGCCTATAGTGAAAGTCGATAAAACTGTGAACAATTACGATAATTTAAAGGCATTTTTAATTAGGTAAAATGGTACAAGAGTTACTTCACTCTCATAATGCAAACTCAAACTTTTTAATTAAAGATGAAGGAGTTTTATTTATTACGTCTCACTATGTGTTAGCATCCACAATCATTATATTCAAGGAAAATATTATAACTTTATGGATTAAATAAAAAATTAACTTTATAATTATCTTACAAAATTAATCTTTATAATTCATATAATTGAGTGATATTGATAAATGTTTCAATAAAGAAAAAAGAGAGAGTTCTATGGAGATACAAACGTGGCGCGACCCTATTGGATAAAGCACAGCTTAGATTTGGGTGGCCAGAATGTGCAGACGTGGCTCCTCAAGATATTTACACAAATACCTAAGCTACTTCTTTCGTCTTAAATTACTTGACATGTTTGTTTTTTGCACAACTCTTAAAAAAAAATTAATTAGGAATACAAATTAACTAATATGACTTTAGCTCTAATTAATTTCTCCTAAGAGTTGTGTAAAATAAAAACATGTCAAGTAGTTTGAGACGGAGGGAGTATAAACTTGTTTAGATTTTCAAAATAAATAAATAATAATTATAGGGATAAAATAAGAAAATTTTAATTAATTTTGTCTTTATTTGATAAATGGACAAGTAATTTGGAACAACTATTTATAGTAGAGTGGATAACTAATATGAGACAGAGAGAGCAGCTGATTAGGAGGTAAATATTCATGCATAAAGTTATTTCGGTGTTTGAATTGCAATTTAGAAACCATAATTTATATGTATATTATAAGGAAATTATGTACTCCCTCGGTTCCAATTTATATGACATAATGC
The DNA here is from genome assembly GCA_031232105.1 of Capsicum rhomboideum. Taxonomy (NCBI): domain Eukaryota; kingdom Viridiplantae; phylum Streptophyta; class Magnoliopsida; order Solanales; family Solanaceae; genus Capsicum; species Capsicum rhomboideum. The sequence continues at coordinate 1,755,596 of CP124719.1, read as the reverse complement.
AAATTTCAAGAGACAAATAGTTTAATTTTGATAGTAAATTCGAGCATGACATTTTTAAATATTTAAAAATAAAATTTACATTGTAAACTACGTAAAAAGTACAATAAGTCACAATAATTAATAACTTAGAATATATGAAAAAGTTTATGGTAAAAAGAAAAAGACTGGTTTGAATCTTGAAAAAGGTGCCACACAAATTATGACGAAGAGAATATTATTTTATGTCGGATAGAAGATAAAATAATTAATACATGGACAACTAAATCCTACATGAAATAATACATAAGTTCTCTCATAACAATCACTGCATAACTCTAATCAGCTATCAAACGACCCTTAAAACATCTTCTTAAAAACATGGTTAACTTTTAAAAAACTTCACCACAGTTCAATTAAGGTGTCTAAATGAAAAAAATTGACAAATCTAAGGGGCACATATGTATTAAGCCAAACATCACATACTAAAATTGTTCATAACACATAAAAGAGGACAACAAACGATCAATCTCAAACTTAATGTACCATTTCAGCTAAAAAATTTCCCAATAAATTTTGTATAAAACCCCTCACATTCACCGTCACCGTCACCGTCATCGGCACCGGCACCGGCGCAATTTCTCCGGCCACCTGAGACAAAAAGAGAGATGAACAATAAAGATGAAAAGCATAAAGACGAAGAAGGAGAAGCATCGCCTTCTCACTCACAACAAACAGGTAAACAATTTTTTCGTAAACTTTTTTGTTTTATAATAATGTTTTGCGTTACTCGATTAAGCTTTTTACGAAGAGTGAATAGTGAAAAACACATGTAAAGTCACGGTTTTTTTGAGTTTCATACCTTAGCTTTTAGGCGTGTGAGTTTTCTATCTGAACTATCACCAATTATTTATCGAAACAAATCTCAACTATTAGCGGTTTACTTTTCCTACCTGAAAGTATCACCACCTAAGGTATCTGAATTTTTGAGTTTCATACCTGAACCATGCGGCATACGAGTTTCCTACCTGAACTATCACCAACTATTTATCAAAACACACCTCTAACTATTAGCTGTTCACTTTTCCTATCTGAAAGTTCAGGTAGGAAGCTCAAACGATGAATAATTGAGGTGTGTTTTAATAAATAGTTGGTAATAGTTCAGCTAGGAAAGCTCGCACGCCAAATAGTTCAGGTATGAAACTCAAAAATCCGAGACTTGAACAATGATATGTGCTAGTTTTTTACCTGAACTATTACCAATTATTTATCAAAACACACTTCAACTATCGGTTATTCACTTTTCCTACCTGAACGATGGTGATGTTTCAAGCAGGAAAACTGAACAATTGATAGTTGAGGTGTGTTTTGATAAATAGTTGGTAATAGTTCAGCTAGGGAACTCACACACCTGATAGTTCAAGTACGAAACTCAAAAGATCGGGACTTTACATGTGTTTTTGACCATTAACTCTTTTATGAATATCAACTAAGTATTGTAAGTAAATTGCTCCCAGTTGTTCAATCATTTGAGAAACAGAGTCATAAATGATCATTATGAGTCAAATTCAATATCTCCTACTAGTATAGAAATTGGTTGACTCTATCGACAAAGGCTTGAGCAAATAACAAGAAATCATGTAGTGTTTTTTCTCTCTACTGGAAATTGAACTGAGACCTCATGATTCTCAACTCACTAGGTTACAACCTTGGCTGGAAATCTTTTATGATTACCCGTACGCAATAACAACAACACAACTAGTATAATCCCATAAGTGGGTTTTGGGGAGGGTAGAGTGTACATGGACCTTACTTCTATCTTGGGAGGTAGAGAGGTTGTTTCCCATATACCCTCGGCTCGAGGAAAAACATATGATTACCCGAACCCAATAACAACAACAACATACCCGTAATCGCGCACAAGTGTGAGGATGGTAGAGTGTAGACAGACCTTACCCCTACCTTGGGAGGTAGAGAGGTTGTTTCCGAGACCCTCGGCTCAATGAAAAGCATATGATTACCCGAACCCAATAAAAACAACAACATACCCATAATCCCACAAGTGTGAGGATGGCAGAGTTTAGACAGACCTTACCCCTACCTTGGGAGGTAGAGAGGTTGTTTCCGAGACCCCTCAGCTCAATGAAAAGCATATGATTACCCAAACCGATGGAACATTTATTTTCTTTAGTAGTCATTGTTTAATGTAACTCTGCCATTATGAGGTTCATATAGGTCATAACAGGTCCTAAACTCGAATAAAGGAAGAGGGTTGTGGTAGTTTATAGGCAAGAGAATTGTATGATGTGATGAATCCACTGCAAAGTGTTGGAAGAAAGTATGTGTATCGAAAAAAGGGAGAGTGTTCCTCATGGATTAGGAAGAGCTCTCTCTTTCACTTGAAATAGCAAGATAAGGGATTGGGCTCCTGCGCGCACAGGAGAGTTGGGCCGCAAGGCAAAATGTGTCAATTTCCCCCCGTTTTTGCTCCCAGTTTGTAACTGGAAGAGCTTGTAGAGGTCTGAGGGATTCGCTGAATTATATATTCTTCAAGGTATGGCAAAATATCCAGTGTCTTTGACACGACTCAAGCTAATTTCTGGTCTTATATACATTAGTCGTATAGCTTCCCCAGCTAGTTTATGTTGAGGCATAGTTGATTGATGGATTGATATTCTAATTTCTTAATGTAATTAACTTTACGGATACAATCTGAAATTGGAGTTCACTGAAATTTAACAAAAAATACAGCAGAGAAGGAATTACAAGAAAGAGTCTAAAGGGCTAACTTAAAACTAAGGCTGCTTTATTTCTCAAAAGATGATTACAATGGAATGAAAAGATCTTATTTACAGTCCTAAGTAGTTATATTAGAGAAGCTAAAATGCACTACTAACTGTGACGCCCCTGACGGAGGTCGACTGATGTGGGTGGGTCAAGCAGAATTGACAGGCTTCTAAGCTGGCAAGCTCTGGAGATGAGGTGTACATGACAGTTAAGGTGAATCTCTCATCGGAATGAAGAGGAAAGTGAAGAGCTTTATAAGCATAGCTCAATGTTCACATGGTAAGCACATTTTGATGCTCGATGTGGTGTCGCCTTAACGGCAAATCCATGTGGGCCTGGGCGTGGACAATACGTGCCACGGGCTTGGGTCGTGACACTAACATAGTTCATGAATAATTTTGCTAAAAGGAGCTAAGGTCTAAATGGCCATTCATGTGAGCAGTCACGTGCTAGAAATTCAGATCATATCACCTACCAACCCTGAATATTCCAGTGTGAACTTTTACCAATAAGTGCTAAGGACTCCCCAAGATCCCTTTTTTCCCCTAATATTTTCTGTTTCGGGGTGTTTAGAGGAAAGTTCGTTGCTTGTACTGTTAAATCAAAAGCCAAATCCTCAGGACTGTTGAGATATGTAAGTTTTGCTTCGGATGATACATTCTTGTTGCATTATTGTAGTGTAATATGGAGTTATTCTCTGATTTATATTTACTTTGTTTTTTTGTCAGTTTCTGATGATGATGAATTTGTTTTTTTGTCAGTTTCTGATGATGATGAGATAGATTACTCTGTCAAGCCAGAATTTTATGATTCAGAACTTGATGACAAAGATGAACTCTGGGTCCAAAAGAAAAGGGGTGGTCGTACTTCTGATGCCATCCTTAATTGTCCAGCTTGTTTTACCACTCTTTGTCTAGATTGTCAAAGGTATGGCCTTTCTTATTTCTAGAACATCCCTGTTATTCGAATATAAAAAACAATATAATTGATTGCATGTTTCTGTTACTTTACTAGTGGAATTGTTGGTATTTTGGATATTCTGCAACCAATCAATCAGTCAACCATGTTCAATTCCAATTGAGTTGTGTAGGCTGTATGAATCATCTATATCCATCTGCTCTTGCAGGTCTACTTCATTCCAATACTAAATGAACTTCCTTTTAAGACAACTAATTTGGATCTTCTTGCATTCTCGAACTAATTTACTGATTTGGGTCCTTATTGTCAAACCATTACTTTTTGAAAATGGTCAAACTTATGGAAGGAACAGTCAGCCAGAATATTTGGATCTTCTTGCCTCTACTTTTGTTTATCCACTTCCTATGTCTAAGTTTATTTAATTTCTCCATTTGTTCGCTGTTCAGTGTCTCCAGATCCTCTCACCTCATAATGCAGGAAATTGGTCCTGCTTTTATAGGATGAACTTGCAAACCTTAGGACCTTGATTTGTAGTATCGTTTCAGATGTTTGGGTATTGTTCTTACTATATCATGATATTTGGAATTTTGGATAGTGCTCAGTTTGATTCCCAGGGTGCACTGCATAGGTGGAAGAGGTTGAGTCTGCCCCTATCTTTCAGTTCTCGTAATAGAATTAGAGTCAAATATAAGTTTTTTTGATGAAATAGGAGCAGAAGGGGTAATGATCAACTGGATACATGGCAAAAATGGAGATTTGCAGTAGCCTTCTAATGATACCAGATAAATGATGGTCAGGAAGAGAAATGCATTATGGTGTTGTCTATCGATAAGTGTGTCATTTCCATCAACAATCCATCTGTTATGTCCTCGTGTCCAGAAAATCTTGATTTAAGTTTGAGATGGTAATAAGTACTCCTATCAATTACAAGGTTCTTTCATGGTGGTTTGTCTGGCTGTCGATTGTTAAGTGAATGTTTTTAATTGAAAGAAAGAGAAAGAAAGGAAAGAAGAGGATATGTGGATATCGTTTTTGAGTTCGGGTAGATTTTAGGAGACAAATAGAGAAATGATCAAACACTTACGTCTAGAGAAGTTTCTTTAGAGGAATTGGTTAGTTGTCCAGTCAGAGTTGGTCAATAGCACCACAAGCAATCAATTCTATTTTGATTCTTCTTCCGTTTGCTCTGCTTTTTAAAAATAAGCAATGAAGTAAAATTTATAGATATTAACACTTCCACTAAGCGACAAAGATAAAATTTCAAGTTGTGAAGCATATTGAAGTGTCAAGTTGCACCAAAGATCCAACAATGAACATCTATGTTTAAGGCTGACTGTGTTTCTCTTTTTGCCTTCAAATGTTCGGCTTCTTCTTTCAAGCAAAATCGCCCACCAGATTTCTAGAGGAATGGTATTCCTAGTCTTCTTTGACCTCATGCAGAGTCCCTTTTTTTCCTTCAAATGAGCAAGTCTGCCAAGAATTGCAAAAAGCATATATTCCAAAGTTGGCTAGCAATCGTGCAATGTAGAAAGAGGTGGTGGATGTCTTCAGTGTGCTCTTCATACATAGGGCATCTTGCAATGTAAGACGGTTTCACTGGTTCTCTTTGGCTTTAAGAAAGAATATTTTCCAGAAGAAATCCCTGTTTTCACCTAGCCAAAGCGGAGGAACCAGCTAGACTATAAACTCATTTGAGTTCTTCTTCCATTTTCTCTGGCTTTCTTTCACTTTAGGAAAGAAAGAACAGCAAGTTGAAAGTTTTGATGCCAGAATAACCAGAAATATGTGAGCTCTTTGAATCTGAATTTGAATGTGGAACCCCTCTTTTGCTAGTTGTGTTCTTGAATCTCTGTGGGTCTGAACTTGAAGTGCCACAGATCTTGTTGAATCTTCGTGTTGACATTTATAAATGGGATCAAAAGTGCAATAAAGCGACTCATTCTTCATCCTTGGTTTGATGATAGTTGAATAAATGTTTGAACAATGAAATTTACTTTCTGAGGAGGTGGATGTATTTCAGAGGAAACTTTTGTATCATTTTCTGACTATACGTCGAACTAATGCACCTTTATGACATTACCCAGTTTAATTATTATCAATCAACTTGTAAACTGAAACTTGTCAGTCACCATCCGATTTTAAGACCACTGCTCTGCATTAGCATGTAATTTATCTGCTGTTCAATCAAGAAAGTGCTTTGGTGCATTCTATGTCTGATCCGGGCTTTCTTTGTTCCTTTTTGTAGTTTTTTAGTTGGTCGGCTAATATACCTGCAATTCAGAATTGATGTAATCTTGATAATGCAGGCATGAAAAGAATATTACGCAGTACCGAGCAATGTTTGTGGTCAATTGCAAGATCAAGAGTGAACAAGTGTCATATCTTGGAAGCAAACGAAAGAGGGGCAAGAAAGGGCGTGGATCTTCTGAGGCAAAAGCGGGTTCTGATATGGGCGAGACATATAAACATGTATCCTGTTCAGTTTGTTCAACAGAGGTTGGAGTCATCGACGAAGAAGAGGTCTATCATTTCTTTAATGTTCTTCCTAGCGAGTCTTGACATGTAAATGGCCTTAAACTCTCAGGATATAGTTTGTTAAACATATGTTTTCGTCTGTGGGATTACACTGGGTATTATGCTGTCGTATGTTTTCGGCTGTACATTACAGAAAACTTGAGGGGTCAATGAACACTTCCTTTTTCTAGGAGGTTGTTTTCAATAGTTCTGTTGGGCTGCCAAAAATTTGTAGTTTGTGCTAAAGCAAAAGCTTCCTTCTTCATGGAGGATGGTCTACTTCGTGTTATAGCAAAATGATTGAGAACCCCAGGGGATTGTGGTTCCCCTCCCCCCACCCCCTCCCCCCCTACCAATTGGGGCTATCCTGTCGTCTGAGGAGCAAAAGGAGGAATTCGCCCGTGAGGGGGCTCGTGTATGATTAGCTAGTTGGTGTTGTTTGATTCGACATTTCCTAAGAATCAACTTGGTCTCGGCCTATAAGCGAGGTTTCTGGACAAGTTGAAAGTAGACCAAAGACAAATTGATTACTTATGATTTATGACCAAAGATAAATTGATTACTTCAATTTTAAATCATGATTTGAAATTTCAAATCCTTCGAAATATAGATTTTCAAATTTCAAGTTGTGATTTCAATTTTGTTTAAATATACATTTATATTTTGCAAATAAAGATTTAACATTTTAAATTATGAAAAAAAACTCATGGTTCATTTAAAGAGATTGTCTATAACATATGGAAAGATTATATCAAAGAATAACTAATCACTACTTCTATTTATTTATTGGACTAATGAATTTTTGTAAAATTATGTGTATTTGGAAGTTTGTAATAACACACAATCGCAAACATTTATTTATTAAAGAAACATGAAAATATGTGATTTATTAATTCGTCGCTTTAGGATATTTTAATAACTTATTTATAAACTATGATTTGTTCAATTGATAAAGGTTATATAAGAATTTGAGAAATATTAATAATTTTCTCAAATTATGAAATTTTTATGTTTATAATACAACTAAAAAATCTTAATATATTATATTCAAATAAAATTTCAACTTCAACTTAGCAAACAATGATCTGAAAACATACTCCAACTGGCCCTAAATCTCTTCAAAACCTAATCAAACTACAACAATACACCAAATATATTCTCACAAAATGTGATCTGAATCAAATACAGATAGTCCCTACACTTAAAGAGAGAACGTATACTCCCTCTGTTTTATTTTACTTGATACAGTTATTTTAATTTACTTATCTAATTTATGAAATCAACAAAAGTTTATTATTATTATTTTTTTTAATAATACATTTGTCATTAAATTAATAGGGAGGAGAAAAAGCAGCTCCAATAAGCTGAAACTGTTCAACACTTAACAAGAGGCTTCATCCACCAGCAGCTGAAGCAGCCAGCAGACAGGGTTTTTGAAAAGAAGGGTGGCAATAGAAATGGCATCAAGAACACTTGAAATCGAAAAAATGAGTGTGGAGCAACTAAAGGCACTGAAAGAACAAGCAGATCTTGAAGTGAATCTCCTTCAAGATAGTCTCAATAATATCCGTACTGCAACTACTCGTCTTGAAATTGCCTCTAATGCCCTTCAAGATCTGTCTTTACGCCCTCAAGGTTCGTTGCAAAAAAAAAATAAAAAAAATACCCTTTTGGGAATTAGGTGTAAAAAGTTGGTCTTTTTGACTTTATTGTTAAATTTGTGATATGGGTTTTGGTTTTTATTTCTTGCTCAGAGAAGAATGTTCTTGTATTGCAAAATACCCTTTTAGGAATTAGGTGTAAAAGAATGTTTTTTTTTGGACTTCATTGTGAAATTTATGATATGCGTTTTGTCTTTTTTTTACTGTTGTCTTGCTCATGGAAGAAAATGTTGGTTTGTACGCTCTTGTATGTGTAAAAGAGTGTGCTTTTGACTTTACTTTGAAATTTATGATATGGGTTTTTTAGTATTTGCTTTATATATTTGAGGTTTGATATGCTTACTCGCGCCGAAGGTCTATCGAAAACAGCCTCTCTACCTTCACAAGGTAGGGGTAAATCTGCACTCTGCGAACACGCCACCCTCCCCAGACACCACTTGTGGGGTTGCTGGGTGTGGTGTTGTTGTTGTTTTTGAGGTGTAAAAGAATGTTCTTTGACTTTATTGTGAAATTTATGATATGGGTTTTGTGTTTTTCTTTACTGTGTTTGCTTGCTGAGGGAAGAAATTGTTGGTTAGTATTCCACTTGTAGGTGTAAAAAATTGTTCTTTTGACTTTATTGTGAAATTTATGATATGGGTTTTCTAGTATTTGCTTTATATATTGAGTTTTGATATGCTTAATCGAGCCGAGAGTCTATCGGAAACAACTCCTCTATCTTCACAAGGTAGGGGTAAGTCTGAGTACACACCACCCTCCCAAGACAGCACTTGTGGGGTTACTGGGTATGTTGTTGTTAAGGTGTAAAAGTGTGTTCGTTTGACTTTATTGTGAAATTTATGATGTTTTTTTTTTTTAAAGTGTGTTTTCTTGCTCAAGGAAGAAAATGTTGGTTCGTATCCCTTTTGTACTGGAAAACACCCTTTTGAGACTTAGGTGTGAAAAATTGTTCTTTTGATTTTATTGTGAAATTTATGGTGTAGGTTTTGGTTTTCTTGCTCAGGTAAGAAAATGTTGGTTCGTGTACCTTTTATTTTACAAAACACCCTTTTAGGAACTAGGTGTAGAAGAGTGTTCTTGTGACTTTATTGTGAAATTTATGATATGGTTTTTTTTTTTTTTTTTACTGCGTCCTTGCTCAGGGAAGAAAATGTTGGTTCATATCCCTCTTGTACTGCAAAACACCCTTTAGAAATTAGAATTAGGTGTAAAAGAGTGTTCTTTTGACCTTATTGTGAAGTTTTTTATATGGTTTTTGGTTTTTACTGGGTTTTCTTGTGCAGGGAAGAAAATGTTGGTTCCTTTAACAGCGTCTTTGTATGTGCCGGGGACACTAGATGATGCTGATAAGGTTTTGGTAGATGTTGGCACTGGATATTTTGTTGAGGTTTGTATTTATCTGTTTTCGCATCTGTAATTGATACATTCGGTAATTGCATCTATTTCTGCTAATTGGATCGAGAAATCTACTATCTTTAATCTAGATTTACAATTTTTTATTTTTTTTGTGGTGCTTGTGGTTGATGGGTTTCTGGGGTGAATTAGGACGGGATGAGCATGGGAGAAGCTTCTGTGTTTGCAATTAAAAGTAAAGATGACTTTTTTTTCCATGCGTATAGTTATTTCTTGTCGAAGTTCTATTTTATATGTAAGTGTTTGATTTCCCACTGAATTTAAGGATTTAAATTTGACTTGTGAATTATATTGGTGTAGTGAAAGAAAATAAGCATATTAGTTGAAAAGTTAGTTTGATTTAAGTTTTAAGAAAAACATATCAGAAGTTTATATATTGAATAGTTTAATGAACTTGTTTTTGGGGAGTCAAGTAAGTTATATAGAAATGTTGGTCTCAATCATTTTAAGTGTAGCAAAATGGTAAGAGAGTTGTATATGGGAGCATATTCTAAGTTCATTGGTATGTACCTTGGTTGTGAGTTGTGATTGACATACTTGCGTTGCATTCTTGAGGAACGTGAGGCTGTTTAAATTGTCTCGTTCTTGGCAGACTTCCCTTTTCCTGTTTTTTACCTTCTGGTCCTTCTCTATGTGGAGCTCAGAATTGATATTGTCTGTTTGAGGAGTGTTATTTGCAGAGATTGAATTTTCCTCTGTGCTAATGAATTGTTTATTTTCCAGGAAATGTAACGGATTTCATTGCAATATATGCTGGAAGTAACGTAGCTATGATTAATTCAGAAAATTCTTTCTTCATGCTAAATATCTTTTTATGGTTATGATCTTCTGTTTGGAGTGAAAAAGAAATCTATTGGACTCTTATTTTGACCATTTCTCATTATTTGGTTTCTTAGGTTTAGGTAGTTGGATGTTTATTCTAAATTTTCTGATCTTTATAGGTCTCAGTAAGTTATATTTCTCTTTTTAAAGATGTATCTTTCATGTACCGTGAAGTATGTTATATGTAGTTCCTGGATCAACCATTTACCTTTAACTTTTTAAAAAAAATAAAGCTGTGATGTCTTGCGAATATAAGGGAGTGTAGTTCTAGCATTACTGAAAAAACACATTCCTTATTCCATGCTTCAGTTATTTCATTTATGGGAAGCCATATATTATCTTTTTACATGGTCCTATTGCTGGAAGGTTCAAGCCCCCTAAGATTGTGTTCTTTTCTTTATTTGAATAGAAAACTATGACAGAAGGAAAAAATTACTGTGAGCGGAAAATCAACCTGCTAAAGTCCAACTATGAGCAACTTCTTGATGTAAGTATCCATTTTTGTTTCACTTGGTGGAGCTAATTTATATGCAAGTTTTGAGCTGTTTATTTAAGTTTATTTGTAGTTCTGTTTTGACATAAATTCAACATGCTAGAAACCTTTTCGGGGGTTTCATTTCTTGTGTACTGAGTACCTTGTCTGTAACAATCCTACCTGATATTTCTGCTATTCAGTGAATTGTGAGATATCGTCTTATTCATCTATGTAATGTAACCCAATCTTCTATACTCTATGCGATTGATTTGAGAAAAAATTGTTTTATGGGTTCCAAGGTGTTCTCAGCTGTTTACACCTACTGCAAATATACAAGAAGTTGGTTTTAGAGGAGATCATGTGGCCTCTGTCAGTGCACATGCGACACACACATCACATGGCTAAACTCATTAAGAAAATTCATCAAGAACAGTGTGGTTACTGGCATAAGCTTAGTTTCTGTGTAAAGATTAGTTCAGAAAAATAAGTTGGATATTTAATATCTACAAAAAGGTTTATGAGTATTCAGTAACCTTCTCTCAATCAATGGCAAGTGGTTTAGAAAGAATATGTATCATCTATCTCCACCTTATCTCATGGAAAGATAGCTTAGCAAGCTGCTTACCGTTCAAAAAGCTCGCATTGCAGGATTACCCACCTTCAATGTGGACTTCATGGATGTCTTCTCTCTAGGACAGATGTCATAGAAGGATACAGTGTTTATGCCATTTGGTTTTTACTTTCTCATTTTTATCATTTCCTCATGCATTTAGGTTTTGAGAGTAGGGTGGTGGAGATTGTCTGAAGTTTTCCCATTCATGTTGTTGCAAGTTTCATCCAACACATAAGTTATCCTGGAAGTTAAGTTAAACCTGTTGTCTTCAAGTCCCACCTTACTCCTGATATCTTTGGATGCCTACAAGCTCTGATTCCACTAGCCACTTGGTAGAGTCTTACTCTAATCTCCAGGCTGCAGTCCTCACCTGCTCATATAACTTCTCCAAGTTAAATAACCATACTGATCTAACGTCTACATGACAAGGCTGTGCTAATGTTTCAACAGTCTGGGTTCCTAAACTGACCTTAAAGTGGTGCCAACAGCCTCCTATCCTATCTATTCTTTGGTACTTATCATTATCGTAGTTTCCTTCCTGTGGAAGGTCCATTTGGGACAATGAGGAAACATCAACAATTCAAAATTTCATCCCGACTTCATCTGGCCTAGCATTAGTTTAAATCGCAGCTTCAATATTCCTTCAAATTATTCATTTATATAATATTCTATGCCTCCGATTCTTCATTCTTCCCTTCTCTATGTGCCACCTGTTCTGATTCAGGTTCTTCCTTCTGTTGTGACATCTTTGTTCTCCTTCATTCCTTTCTACTACTTCCCTGTTCTTATCCTTTTCATACTCTTTCCCCTTGCCATTCTTCCAGCTACTGACCACTCCTCTACTCGTACAACTTGACAAAAGTACTTTACTTGTGCCAAAATACGAGAAAGAGATTAGCTAACTCTATAACACAATCAGTCACCATGAAAATACTTGTACTTCTTCATTCGTGTAGTCTCCTCCATCAATCTGTCTGAATATATTTCGCTCACTGTCTTTATCCAACCGTTGAATTGCTTCTCTCGGGAGAAATGCTAAACTCTCATGCGCTTGGGAATGTAGCCTGTTTACCACTTCTGGGCTGATGGACATTAGCAAATGCTTATATCTATTTACTCTAACTGCCAAAGATTTTGGGATGATGAGTTGATTGAGGACTTCTAAAATTTGTGGGAAGAGTACCCTTAAATTGTCATTAAAATGAGTGCATTCAACTTCTAGAGAAATATAGGTAGTGTGTTTAACTTTGCTACTGTGACGTAACAGTCTTTAACTTGGTTAATGTGACGTAAGCTAACAGCCGCATATGAATGTATGCACTCCAGCTCTCTTTTTGTTGAAGGTGACTTCACTTCCTTTGGGGCGGCAACCCTTGTTCGGAACCTTTCACCATGCATAACTGCAATCTCCTGAAACAAATGGATTGAACCAATGAAGTTATCAGTAGATATAAGTCTTTATTAGGGATATTGACTTTAGGATTCAACTTGTTGCTTACTCTTCGAAAGCTCTTTTGCCGGTTTTTGCTTGATGGAAAATAAACCAAGGGGAGGAGCTGCAATAATTTTACGACCATGCTTGAAATTATGTACCCTGGAACATTCTTTTACCATCATATTGTACGCGTTATTGCCAGCTATACTCTATTGGACTACAAGGTTAGTCAGTTGCTTTTCCTTTGGGAAAGAAAAGGCTCATTCGAGTTGCAGGTGATCCCTCCTGTATTTTGGTCGAACAATCAAAAACCAAAATATAACACCACCCCCCCCCACCCCCCCACCCACCCCGCCATATAGTATCTTTCTATCCTTTTTAATATGTGTTATTATGCAGATGATATTGCGAAGATTTCCTTGGATTTATCGTTTGTAACAAACAGCTCTGATTATGTTTTTTCATTTATTATGGAAAGCACCATCTTACATGTAGAAATAATTTCTACAAATGCAGGTTGCCACTAAGAAGAAAAGTGTTGCTGATGAAACTGGTGTTATCTTGCAAGCTAAATTGAGACAACTTGCTCCAGCACAGTAGATCACAACTTACTTTTTTCTTTTGGGTGGCCTACTTATAAGGTTTTCAGTAGTCAGCGGTGTGGAGGTTCCTTCGTTGATAACTCAACGAGTTCATGCACCTCAGAGAACTTTACTTGTATCACATTCTGTCTAAAATAGTATTGCGGGAGCAGGAGTTCAACGAGTGTTCATTTCACCCCACTTTTCCCGTGTTCTTTTTACCTTTTGCGAGAAGGGGATGATTGATGATCATCTGTTCCATTGTAGCAAACCTTGGAATGTCCTTTAGTGAGTGAAACCATGGTACAGTTCTTTAATTATTGGAACATTAAAACTTGCATTTTTTCGATTGAGTTTTGACTAGATGTCAAGTGTATGGTATGAGCTGGTTTGCCTGGCGGGTAGTGTTAGCTGGGTGCTAGTCACGTCTAGGGGGTAATTTGAGATGTGACATTGGGGTTACAACGTAGATCACTCGCATGCAAATGGTATGAATAATTTCAGGCATGTGTACCCCAACTTAAGTTATATATGTCTGAAGTTGGGGTATTACGAAGCATAACTTTAGATAAAAATGTCTGAAGTTGGACGTTCGTCAGGCCAAATTTCAGACAATTACGTTTGAAGTTATGCTTTGTCGAGATTATAACTTATAATAAAAAATGTAAATTTTGCAACTTTAAATGCGAATATATGAAATTACGCCCGAAATGAGTGAACTTGCACTGTCGAATCCATCATTAATACAAATGGAATTTCAGAAATTATAATACATCTACTGTTGGGAGGTATTTGTGGACTTAGTTGAGTTGCGCGAAAGCTGGCTCGAACATCACAGTTATATATAACAATGTTATGGTCTCAATTCTCAAAAGCTAAAAAAGAAGTAATCACAATATTTTTAGGACAATTTTCTGATATTATATTGACTGAAACGGAATGATGATTACAACAAATGGATAACTGAAAATATGAAAAACTATCTACTCGACTCCATAGATGAGCTTGTAACCTGTAGAATGGAAGAGAAGAGAAGAGAAGAGAATTTACCTTTAAGGCATCCTTATTACCCATTTTGACTCTCTTTTGGAATTGTCTTTTTTTAAATAAGATCTTCTCCTTTATTCTTCCCTCTTCCTATGATCTTGACTTGCTAAGTGATTTTCGAAAGCTCCCACTAGGCCATGTAGCAGCTTACACTTATATTATAATAAAGTAAGTATGAAGGAGCGAAAGCTACTCGACCAGACAGGAGAGGCGACCAAAGGAAGCTGGTTCACCTTCTCTCTTCCCTTACAACATAGGTCGTTCCAGTCCTAGATGAAAATATCGCAAAATGAAATTGGAAATTTTTTATTGTACCGTGATAGACACTAAAATTTAACGGGTTAGGTTAGAGGATAGAAAGAGAGAGGAGAGGATTCAGAAGAGGAGGTAATTTAGATTATATCAATTATGCAATAATTCTCTGCCCAACAAGTTTGTTAGGCTTAATCCTATTAACTGAATCTATTAATGAGTTTACAGAACTCGTCCAGCTGGCTGCATCTGAGCCCTCGAAGCTCATTAACTGAATACTAATCATGACCGTTAATTTTAGTGTTAGTTATTTCCCTCGCTGTCTTTCTAGCTTCGAACTCGAGTAGCTGCATTCCTTTTATTGCCATTTCTTAGGTCATTACAAACAACAACAACAACAATATACCCAGTAAAATCTCATAAGTGAGGTCATCTGGAGAGGGCAAAGTGTATGCAGACCTTAATACTCTCGGAGAGTCGGGAGGTAGAGAGGCTCTTTTCGAAAGTATTTAGAAGTTATCCAAACCTTTATAACAGTAGTGTCCTCTACTTTTGCCTCTCTTCATCCTTTGTCTTCTTCATTAATATTTACAGTTCGTAAATCTTCATTCATCATCCAAACACTGCTCTAACAGAACCTCCACTGATGGATCAGAATCCACCAACGTCCACTCCCTTCCACCACCATCACGACGGCGCAAGCGCCGGAACCTGCGTCAACTGCGGCGGCCCCACCGCCTTCCCTACCCCACCACCCGATCCCAACCCTAACTACATCCCAATCCGCGCTCCCGCCGTCAATCTCCCACCCGCCAACAACCGCGAAATCATCCTCCGAACACCAATCCCCCAATCCCAAAAACTCCTCCCCTTAACTCCCCCGTACAATTTCCAAACCCCAATCAAAAAAATCCACAACCAAAACGACATCGATCAGTTCCAATCATCACCCACTTGCCAAAACTTCCTCGGATTCATCGTCGCGTTATCGGAGTCCATTCGCTCTCGAAAACTCTCAGATCCTTGCCACGTGTCCCCGACAGTGTCGGCGATTGTGGAGATTCTTCGAACTTTGAGTGGGTATGTTGATGAAATTCCGTTAGCTCCGCAAACGTCGAGATATGGGAATTTGGCTTATAGGACTTGGCATGAAAGGATGTGTTGTGAAGCGGAGTCGTTTATGGTTGGGGTTTTGACGAAGGAGATTGAGGCGGCGACTGTTGAGCTTGTTCCTTACTTTACTGATAGTTTTGGGAATTCTAGCAGAATCGATTATGGTATGGTTTTTTGAAATTTGTTACTTAATGTTTATTGATGAGAAGTTTCATTTTTAGCTATTGATGAGAAGTCTTATTTTGTGTAACGACCGATTTGGAGTGACCGATTATGATATGGTTTTTTGAGTTTTGTTTCGTTTGTCGTAGCTGGTAAAGTTGATTCCGTGTGATTAGGAGGTCATGGGTTTAAGCCGTGGAAATAGCCTTTTAAAGAAATGTAGGGTAGGGTAAGGCTGCATACAATAGATTCTTGTGTGGTTTGGCCATATCTCTTGCTGAGCGCATAGCGGGAGCTTTAGTGCGCCAGGCTCCCCTTTTGAGCTTGTTCCTTACTTTACCGATAGCTTTGGGATTTCTAGCAGAATTGATTATGGTATGGTTTTTTGAAATTTGTTACTTAAAGTTTGTTGTATCATATCGTTAAATCCATCGTTAGGTATTGATGAGAAGTCTCATTTTGTGTAACGATCGATTTGGTCTGATTGCGTCGTTACCTTGTTGTTTTCCTCATTTTTTCTTTACTAACTTATCCTTTAAATTGTTGATGTGTGACATTATGTTACGACGAAAAATGATACAATCTATCCAATAGAATTGACTATGGTATGTTTTTTTGGAATTTTGTTTCGTCTGTCAATAACGGGTGAAGTTGATTCCATTTGATTAGGAGGTCATGGGTTTAAGCCGTGGAGACAACCTCTTGCAGAAATGTAGGGTAAGGCTGCGTACAATAGACCCTTGTGGTCTGGCCCTTTTGAGCTTGTTCTTTACTTTACTGATAGCTTTGGGAACTCCAGTAGAATTGACTATGGTATGCTTTTTCGGATTTTGTGTTGTTATCAATCAATTAGCAACAACAACATACTCAGTTTAATCCTGCAAAGTGGTGTCTGGGAAGGGTAGAGTGTACGTAGCCCTTACTTCTAACTCAGAGGTAGAGAGGCTGTTTTCGAAAGATCCCACTTTGTGGGGTCTGGGGTATGTTGTTGTTGTTGCCTGTACTCCGACTATCATAAAAATCGGCCAAAGAAGTTCGGAAAAAGAAGTAACGGTCGTACATAAAGCCCTTTTGAGCATGTTCCTTACTTTACTGCCCTTTTGAGCTTGTTCCTCACTTTACTGATAGCTTTGGGAATTCTAGCAGAATTGATTATGGTATGGTTTTTCGGAATGTTGTTTCATTTGTCATACCTGGTAAAGTTGCTTTCATGTGATTAGGAGGTCATGGTTTCAAGTCGTGGAAACAGCCTCTTACAAAAGTGTAGGGTAAGGTTGTGTACAATAGTTTCTTGTGGTTCAGACCCGCGCATAGTGGGAGCTTTAGTGTACTGGCTGCCCTTTTGAGCTTGTTCCTTTACTTTACTGATAGCTTTGGGAACTCCAGCAGAATTGATTATGGTAATTGCCCCTGTACCATGGGCCTATATTTGCATTCTGTGTTTATGTTTAGTAATTGAGCATGAAAATTTTGTTTTCCGATGTCTTGATGGAGAACACAGTAACCTATCTTCAGCATCTGATTCCTTTATTTGACATACCAATGATATAAAAAGTTACACGAAAATGACTCTCCTTACCAATCTACTTAAAGAAATTTTCTACTCCTTTGATTTGAGTTCTTACCTTGCTGGATTATGATATAGAATTATGTTATACATTTTTACTATCCCTTTAGAACCTTGAAGTGCACAGGCTTGCTGGCGTTTGATAACGGCCTTCCTACAAATTATTACTAATTCCTAGAACTAATCATTTCTGTTATATAGGTACTGGACATGAGACAAATTTTGCAGCATGGTTGTATTGTTTAGCAAGATTAGGAGTTGTGAAAGAAGAGGACTATCAAGCTCTCGTGTCAAGGGTTTTTGTCACTTACTTGGATTTGATGAGGAAGTTGCAAATAACCTATTGCCTAGAGCCTGCTGGGTCCCATGGGGTTTGGGGACTAGATGACTACCACTTCTTACCTTTTATATTCGGGTCATCTCAGTTGATTGATCACAAGTACATGAAGCCAAAATCTATTCATAACGAAGATATCTTGGAGAACTTTGCAAATGAATACCTCTATCTCTCATGTATTGTATTCATAAAGAAGGTGAAGAAGGGAGTGTTTGCAGAGCACTCTCCCATGTTAGACGACATTAGTGGTGTACCCAATTGGAACAAGGTAAACAGCGGCTTACTTAAGATGTACAAGATTGAAGTTCTGCAGAAGGTTCCTATCATGCAACATTTCCTTTTTGGCTCCATTATCCAATGGTATGCATCTTATTCTCACCTTTTCTCTAAGCTTTACAAATATATTACTTATAGAAGTATATCATTTTCATATGGCTTTGCTAGTCTTTAAACTCTCTTTTCCGGGGATTAGTTATTACTGCATTAGATTTTTAGTTGTGCTTCACGAAACCTTAACCAACTAGAGATAAGTTTTTACCCTTTACCATCTTGTCATGACATACTGATACTTGTTTTTAGTATTTGGAATAACTAGTACTTGAGAAAGAAAATGGTAGAAGGTTGGGATACTATGGAATGTTCGACAGAGTGAAAAGATGCATAGTTGGGCATATAAGAGTAGGAGGAGAAGCAAAGCATAGGACGTTGTGCCACTATCATTCATGTGTATACTTTGCAGGGAAAGAAACATTAGAGCTTTTTAAGGTGGAGGAATATGACTTTGTATAGCTGGGGGCTTGTCTTTTGTTTTTGCTTCCCGTTTGGCCATGTATTTTTTTCACTTTTTCCTGGAAAATTATTTCTCTTTAGTGAAAAAGGTGAAAATTTGTGGTTTTGGCCATAATTTTTTTTTTTTGAAAAGTGAAAACAAGTTTACTTGTTTTCACTGATATTTCTCTCACAAAAAGTCAAAAAGAAATCTAATTTATTTTCATGGCCAACTCCAACTCCAACTCCAAAATATTTTAATTTTCATGGCCAAACGCCTACTAATGTGGAGCATCCAGGAAGTTCCTGTGGGCATAGAGGTATTTTTGGTAGAGAACCGTATTTTTGGCGCTCTACTTTTTGTCTGTACCTCTTGCATATAGGTTTTTCCTCACAACTTCAATAGAATATTTCTTTCATAAGAAAAAAGTTCTCTTTGGTTCTTGTGGCTGAAATTATGGACGAAAGTCTGGTTGGAATTGTAGATGGATAATGCTGGCAGTGAGTTTATTCTGTCCTTGAGAAAATGTTTGTAGATTCTTGCCTTCTTGGAGCTGATGAGTTGATGAAGTTTGGAACTAGAAAATAAAAATCTCTGGAGCTCTTCCAAATCCATTTGACATCACACTATTTGGTTGGAATTGCATACTTGATCTAACTAGGATTTAAAATTAACTAGCAGAAAAAGCATATGTAGTGCTAAATTTTCAAGGTACTAGATTTTTTATGCAATGTACAAGAATCCTCGAATTGAAAAAGATACTCCTGCACTTAATATACCAGAGAAAGTTTGAGATGAAAATCAAAAGAGCAAAGTCAATATACTTTTAAGGGGAATGAGTCAAATTTTCCCATGTACTATTTGAAATTGAGCAACTTTGCCCTCTCTTACACTTTTGGTCTAGTATTGCCCATTAGTAAAAAGTCTCAGTTTTTCCCTTGACCCTAACAGAGATATCCAATCTAAGGGTAATTTTACACCAGAGTCAAAAGTTGAACCTTGAATTTGGGGCTGTTTCCTCGAAGAATTTAGATACGTGGAGTATACCCACTTCACGCTGGAATTTTGTTAATGGCATGAACAACAATGAGACAATTTGCCAGCCATTAGGTTTTGAATGGACCAAGAGTATAATGGAGTGCAAAATTGAGTAATTCAGATAGTATAGGGGCAAATTTAAACCTTTTTCCTACTTCAAAATAAATTTCTAAAGGGGTATGAAAAGCTTAATTTTTTGGGCATCTGTTAAATTATGCAAGCTTTAAGAATTTTAGTCTCAAGTGTTTGAAAGTTTAGATATAACTAGTTAGGTTCAAAAATGCCCATCATAAATCGTGTAAGTACTCTGAGGATAATTGGACTGCCAATCGTGGTTCTGCTTCCTGCATATCCCCGATTGAGTGCACTTCATAAATCTCATGTTATTAGCTTGTTGCAATTCACCACCAAATCCCACAACATGACTCGTCTCCTGCAGAGTCTCTCCATTTTGAATTGTTTTACCAATATCAGGAGGTGCAGAACTAGCATCCCCTCGATACTTGTTCTTTTATCATATGAATACAGTTTGTATGAGACACATTTAAATATAGATGTCTGTGATTCTCTCTTTGTAGTATCTTCGTTAATTCTTGATTCATTAACTTTTACATTCTCATCATGCACCTGGTTTCCCCAGAGTCCTCTTACCACTCTTTATCTTGAATGTCATTAACATCATAGTTTATATTGGTATATTGTTGGAGCATTGCTCTAAAGATAACGACAAGATCCATGGGATGCAGTGGTATCTTTTGATATATCAACACTAACAAAATATGAAATTTACTTCCTCACCTGTATCTCTTGCATTCTCACAAGTCAGTCTACTGAGCCGAGGGTCTACCGGAAATAACCTTTCTTCCTGCCAAGGTAGGGGTAAGGTTTGCGTACACTCTACCCTCCCCAGACTCCACTTGTAGGACTATACTGGGTTGTTTGTTGTTGTTTTTCACAAGTCATTCTACTATTTTCCTTTTGTAGACAAATGTTGGGTTTATTCCGATTCTCTGGCATCTTCTCAAATCTGAATCTTCCTTAATTTTCTTTGCTTCTTCATCCAGGCAGTGATGTGCTCGTAGGTCTTTTTCCTAGCCAGGGGTCAGTCATATATAGCTTCCTATTTAGCAGCAGCTATATAGTGATGGAGGAAACATTCTAATATTTTGGCAGCACACATCTACACCATTTGATGCTTCTACTGTATCTACCTGCTATTCAGCGACAGTTTTTGTTTGGATGACGGTGATGTCTGGGTCAGCTTGTCCGTACCTCAGACTATTCTTCCGGATACTTATACTAGCTTCCACCAGCTTTTTGTCTAGATTTTGAATATTGTGAACTTGAAGACACTTTCATGGCAGTATGTAAAATTACTCCAGTTGCAGAGTTGTAGTCTTAAACTTTTGACAATTACCTCCTGTATTGCCAACTAACACTGTCAACTATGTATCTGCAATCCTTGTGAGTTGTGACAAATACCATGAAATTTCTTTTCCTGGAGCAAGTATATTGCTTTTTTTGTTTCAATTTGTTTGTCTTACTTCCTTTTTAGTCCATTTAAAAAGAATGCCTTTTTCTTTTTTGGCGATTTTTTAGTTCACTTTCTACGTGACATATTTAAGACTATAAAATTAAAGGGTATTTTGATACATTCTACATATATCTTTACTTTACGTTACTAAGATTCAATTTTTTTTTTTTTGTTAAAATTCTATGTCAAGTCAAAATTAGATAAACAAATTGAAACGAAAGGAACGTTTATTACCCCTTTGTCCGTATTCATTACTCCCTCCGTTCCTAATAAGTGTTTATTTAAGCCTTTAAGAATAAATTGGTCATGATATTCCAAATTTGCTTTTATTTAGATAAAATGTAATCAATGTCAACTTGGAAAGAAATAAATTTAATTAGGGGTAAGTTGATAAAGTTACCTTTTATTTTCTAGGAGTTAGTAATTTGTTAATTTAGGAATGGAGGGAGTAGCATCTCTAAAATATTTTGAAGCCATTTTGTTGCATAGAAAAAAGATTTTCTTCATAGGAGATTTATTATATCAACTTCATTATGTGTTTTGATTGCTAGAAAATTTTTAATTATTATTTTCATCAAACTAATGGGACACTTTAAAAACAACAACATAAGCTTGTAGGACAAAAAGAAATGTCCAAGAAATCTTTAGGAAAACACTCACCTATGAAACTACATTTTCTTTCTCTTATGTTCAAAAATTTGGTGTTTACAATATGTTTCACGAGCCATCTTTATAACACGAAGGAAATTAGTAAAATCAAGACAACGTAGGAAAATCAAACAAAAGAAGAAGATTATGATCTATTTATAAGTGGAAAAAGAATAAGTAAAAAATACAATGAAAATAATTTTCATGTTCAAATTCGAGCAAAGACAAAAATATTAGATAATCTTTTTTATTTGTTCCGGCTTTGTTATAGTTATTTAGTGCCTGTTGTTGGTGAGAGGTGACAAATGTCTCGTGACATAAATCGTATTAGGCAACAAGTGTTTCGTAAAATTAATCGGGATACGCGCAAGTTGATTGGATATCACAATTATATATATATAAAAAGAAAATAATTCACAATCATTTGAGATCTTGTAAATAATTATTTCGATGATTGTATGATTCATTTGTTCAAATTTAATTTCAAACATTTTTACTCTTAGATAAACATTATGCAGAATAACCGATATAACAATTGAAATTTTATCAAATCAATCAAATTCAAAATGCTCAAACAAACAAAATCATAATTTAATATAATTAATTTTATCTAAATATTATTCGTGCAATAAGAATAACATATAACATATTCAAATTCAATACAGACTATTTTCGAAAGATGCTTGTCTTTAATTCGAGAAGTCAATTACAACAATATTATTATTATTTTGTTAATAAAATTGTAAAAGAAATTAAAGCATAATATTTTTAGATAACTTTTCCAAAAAGGCATATATGCCAAAGCCCAAAAGGGTTTTTCTCTCTGCTAAAACCTCCCATTTCCTTTTCAAGAAACCAAGCTTAACCCCCTCGCCCACCCAAACACCCCACCCCCCACCCCACCCCAAACCCATATTTTCACTCTTTCTCTGCTACCCCATATACCCTTTTCACTTGGCTGTATCTCTACAAATTTTCTTGAAAAATTTTGGAGCATTTTGAGTTGTAAAAGTTTGTTTGGTTATCAAAGATTTAGTTTTTTTTATTTGGTTTTTTAAAGAAAAATGAAACAAAGGGTTGGATTTGCATTGATTAGAGAAAGTTTGTATAAAAAATTAATAAAACCAAGCTTTGTTCCTCCAAGACATTATTGTACTTCTTCAGCTAATGTTCCTCCAACTCCTCCTCTACCTAAGGTTCCTCATTCTTCAAAAAAGGTAACTTTTCCGTTCATGTTTACTTGTCACAATTCGCGTCTCGAGAGTTTATTGGACTAATTTTTGGAGCTAAAATGAATTAGAATAATGCAATATTTTATGTTCGTAGGAGTCTTGTCCTTATTAGTAGTCTTAGTGCTATGCTTGTAGTTTCTTGTTGATATATGTTGTTTCGGGTGGACCGCTTATAGCATTATTTTGTGGTAGTGTTACTCTGTTACTATGTTGAGCAATTTTTGGAGCATTTGGAGTTGTAAAAGTTTGTTTGGTTATCAAAGATTTAGTTGTTTTTTTTATTTGGTTCTAAAGAAAAAATGAGACAAAGGGTTGGATTTGCATTGATTAGAGAAAGCTTGTATCGTAAGCTAATAAAATCAAGTTCTATTCCTCCAAGACATTATTGTACTTCTTCAGTTAATGTTCCTCCACCACCTAAGGTTCCTCATTCTTCAAAAAAGGTACTTTTTTTGCTACCTTTTTGCTATTTTTGTTTTATAATTTTGTTGTATCTTTAATTTTGTCAACTTAGACTACTAGTTCAATACTGTCTCAGTTTGCTTCACGAGAGTTAATTTGACTAATGTTCGGAGCTAAATTGAATTTGAAATTTAAATGTTCAAAAACTATATGAAAAATACTATAAGTTCCTTTTATAATTTTGTTGTATCTTTAATATTGTTAACTTAGACTACTAGTTTAATACTCCCTCCGTTGATTTTTACTTGTCACAGTTCGCGTCACGAGAGTTAATTAGACTAATGTTTGGAGCTAAATTGAATTAGAATAATTCAATATTTTGTAATTTTGTAAACTTGGTGTGTGTTCTGTGTGAAGGAAAATATTTTTCATGGAAAATGTTTTCTTGGAAAATGTTCTCTAGGGAAATAAGTGTGTTTCTAGGGAAGTAAGTTGGGCGATTGGCCATGTTTCATTGTAAATTTGAAAAAAAAAAAATTAGTTTTTGTTTTCAAGGTGAAAAATGTTATTTGAAAATTGGAGCTGTGTTAGTGTGTTTGGTCATAAATACAGATTGGATTTGTTTTTCACATTTTGTGAGTAATTTGGAGTGAAAAAATGTGAAAACTACTTGTTGTTTTTCAAATTCTTGAAAATTCTGGAATTACCCTTGTGGTCTGGCCTTTCTCCGTGCATAATGAGAGCTTTATTGCACCAGGTTGCTCCTTAAGTATAGGATAGAGTTACCGGGTATCTGAATTGGTAGGAGGTAAGTAGTGGAATAGTTGAGGTGTGTGCAAATTATCCCGGACACCACAGATATAAAAAAAAGAGCTGTATAGAGAATCTTTATGGTTGATACAGAGTGATACAAATGGCCAAAGTTTGTATTTGATTGGAATATGGTTGGATTTCGAATAATTTATCGTAAAAAAGGTTGGATTTTGACGCAAGTGTTTGGACTCACTAGCATAAATCATGCCGTTTGGAAAAAGAGGTAACTTCACTTACATGGAAATGGGACATGAAGAAGTATTTAATTTAACTGTTTTATCAATCCAAGTTGGGGATATTCGATCAGTTTGAGCGTGTCTTATTTCCTTTTTTTATTTCTGAAACATTCTTGTGAATTTGTCAATGGATTTGATAAGCTTAACCATGCCAAGTAGATGAAGTAACTACTAGTTTTATTTAAAAACTTTTACCCTTTTTCTCGAGAAAATTGGAAATTTCATCCGGAATGGAATTTCCCCCATTTTAATACTGATGGCCTGAGTTTTAGAAGGTGGTATATGATAATTGCCTATGGGGTCAGGAGCTGTATTCTGATCTACTTATGCGTTTGTTAGTAATTTCTGCTGCATGCTTCTTGTAGGGAAGGTTGCTTACAGGAGCCACAATTGGTCTACTAATAGCTGGAGGAGCTTATGCAAGTACAGTTGATGAGGCCACCTTCTGGTACTGAATTTAAATCTTTGAGATATTTACTTTACAGCATTGACTGTAGAATAGTTGAGAGACAAATAAATGCATGTGTTCTGTATAAGATTTCTTTTCATGAATCCTGTAGTCCAAACAAAGGAAATAAAATGGTATCGGTTTCTAAAAACAAAGGAAATTAAATGGTATCACAGTGTAATTCTTTTGGGCACGTTGGTTGAATATACACAGACAGACGCACACATGAAGAGAAAGAAAATGGTACACTTACATTTTAGTGTACCTGCAACTTCTCATCTGAAGACATTCTTCCAATATGGTTCTTGATATTCGGGAGGATGCACAAAACTTACTGATCTTCTGTGGGCTTTAACTTATCTAGATTGGAGACTCAACCAAGGCCCTTTTAGGATTCCATTTCAGAGATAATTTCTGGCTTATCAACTCAATAATATGTCCTCAGGCTAGGAGGAGAGAGATAATAAAACTGCCAGAATCTTCTTTTTTTGGTTGAGTCTTCTTAACTTTCTGCTTTTCTAGAGGGGTGTGGCTGGGGTTGGAGATGAGTTTTACATTGTTTCACTGGAAGTAACACTCTTAGTAGACTTAAGATGTGGATGGTTCAGCAAACGTTGAGGGATCTGGTCCTTATGTTTTTCTCCTATCCCCATACAGAGAAGCCATCACCCAGTGTGTTCATTGTAAGAGTTGGAGCGACCTATAAACAAAACACGACAACTACACCTCTGTTCCAACTCCCAAGCAAGTTGCAACAATGTATAAAATACATAAAAAATGCTTTCCTTAGTTGCTTGTGAGGTGGAAAGAGAAAATGGTGCTACTTGGTGTTTCATACGTGTGTTGGCTTAAAATTGAATTTATGAGAGTATGTGTGTGGTCGTTGTTTCGTGGGGGGTGCTACCTTAGAAGTGGTTCCTCTCTGATAAAATTTCCCAGCTGTGTGTATTTATTTACTCCCTCCTTCCCTTTTTATGTGACACCCTTTGACTTGGCACTGTGCTTAAGAAAAAAAGGAAGACTTTTGAAACTTGTGGTCTAAAATGATCCTTGGATATTTGTGTGTTTGTAAATCATTTCAGTAACGGTAAAAGGGGAATTTTAAAGTTGAAATTTTCTAATTATAGTAAGGTGACATTCTTTTTAGGATGGACTAAAAAGGAAAGTGTGCCACATAAAATGGGACTGAGGGAGTATTAGATAAGTAATGAATTTGTTGATGTGGGTGAACACCCTGTATATAAGTGGTACACAAAAGATAGAGAACCTGCATTATATGGTTCTCTACTACTGTTATGCGTCACCCTCAAAATTAACCAAAAATGAAAAGACTTGCCATCAACTGTATAAATTCACTTTGTGCTCCTTCAAAAGCTCTTTTGTTGTTCTTTCTTTAAAGCACCCACATAAGTGCCAAAGGAGCTGTTTTCCATGCTCTGGCTCTTTGTTCTCCTTTTGAAGGCTCAAGAATGCATCACATTTCCAAATAATCAACAGTCAACATTTATTTCCTTGGTGTTTAAGATGCTGTTTACTTAAATTAGAGGGAATTGGTTGCTTTCTGATGGTTTCTTCAATTAGCTTGATTTTCTTGCCAATGGCAGAATAATATAAGGTTATTGGTGTCCTTCAATGAGCTTGTTTGTTTGAGTTACTTCGATCATCATACACATATAGGCATATTTGTATTTGCATTTTGATTTGTGAGATTCTGTTGCCAATCTTCTTCATCTTGTTGTCTTATTTAAGTAGATCAAGCTAATTCATGTTCTCTCTCTTCACTTTAACTGAACTGTGCCTACTGTTGTTTATTACAAGGTTTGGGTGAAAATAACATTTATGTTCAAAAAACGTGCAGTGGCTGGCTATTCTCAGCAACAAAGCTTGTAAATCCATTCTTTGCATTTCTGGATCCAGAGGTTGCTCACAGACTTGCAGTCTCTGCTGCAGCCCGAGGATGGGTTCCAAGGGAGAAGAGGCCTGATCTTCCTATATTGGGCCTTGATGTATGGGGAAGAAGGTTCTCAAATCCTGTTGGTCTTGCTGCTGGTTTTGACAAGAATGCGGAGGCCGTTGAAGGCTTGCTTGGATTAGGTTTTGGTTTTGTTGAGGTTGGTTCAGTAACTCCCATTCCACAGGAAGGCAACCCAAAGCCACGTATATTTAGGTTGCCGAATGAAGGGTAAGAATGTATGTCTATTCAGATTATGTTACCATCAGCATCTATTATGTTTTCTGATCTTGAACTGTTTTGATTTTCATCCAAAAGATGAAGGTGACGGAGATGAGGATGTTAAGGTGGATGTGTGGGTGTGCTAGGAAGGATAGGATTAGGAATGAGGTTATACGAGATAAAGTGGGAGTAGCGTCGGTG
Source organism: Capsicum rhomboideum (assembly GCA_031232105.1). NCBI lineage: Eukaryota > Viridiplantae > Streptophyta > Magnoliopsida > Solanales > Solanaceae > Capsicum > Capsicum rhomboideum. The sequence goes on along the minus strand of CP124719.1, from coordinate 1,728,429 downwards.
GAAGACAAGATGCGGGAAGTGAGGTTGAGATGGTTTGGGCATGTGTTGAGGAGGGGCACGGAGGCCCCAGTGCGGAGGTGTGGGATGTTGGCTAGGGATAGATTCAGGCGAGGGAGAGGTAGACCGAAGAAGTATTGGAGGGAGGTGATTAGACATGATATGGAGCGGCTGCAGCTTACCGAAGACATGACCCTAGATAGGAAGGTGTGGAGGAGGCGGATTAGGGTAGAAGGTTAGTAGGAAAGGGGCGTCAGTGTTAGGAGATAGGAGAATTTTGTTGCTTTAGTAGTGCTTGTAGCTAGAGTATTTGTATTACTTCATAGTATGTTCTTATTTTGTTGGATTGCTTGGTGGGTCCTGTTTATATATTACCATTGGGTGTGGTTTCACATTTCGTACCTTGTTCCTTACTATTCCTTTTCTACACTTGTGTTTCTTGAGCCGGGGGTCTTTCGAAAACAGCCTCTCTACCTCACCTCTGAGGTAGTGGTATGGATTGCGTACACTTACCCCCCCCCCCCCCCCCCAGACCCCACGTGGTGGGAATATACTGGGTATGTTGTTGTTGTTGTTGAACTGTTTTGATTTTATTTCTTTTGGTTTTCCCAGTGAAGTTCATTTCTATATCTTTAATAATTAAAAAGCTTGAAGCTTCTCAAAAAAAAAAAAAAGAAAGAGGATCAAAATGCTTATTTGTGAAAGTTGAAAAAAGTAAGAATCCTTTTATTGGTGGCAGTGCTATAATCAATAGGTGTGGCTTCAATAGTGAAGGAATCGTTGCAGTTGCCAAACGATTGGGTGCTCAGCATGGTAAGAGAAAGTTGGAAACATCTAGTACTTCATCTCCGGCAGGAGATGAAGTCAAGCATGGAGGGAAAGCTGGTCCTGGTATTCTTGGAGTTAACCTTGGAAAGAACAAGATAAGTGAAGATGCTGCAGCAGATTATGTGCAAGGAGTTCATACATTATCTCAGTATGCTGACTACTTGGTAGATGTCTGAAACTAAATACTTCTTTTGCTTAGATATTTGCATGCTCTTGGGTTACACCTGTTTGGTATTCCTTTTTGTTTCATGTGTGTGTAGACTTGTTTGCTTTTCGATCTAGTTTCCATAAATGTGTATAAATTCGTTTTTTATTTAATTATTTTCTAGAATGAAGAATATTATGTTTTAGACTGCCATTTTGCAGCCTGATGGAGCAGGGGCACTTGTTCTTTTGCTAAACACCCTTTAGACTAACTCATCAAAATATAGGAAGGTGTAAGAGAACAAGTGCTTTAAGCTCTTCTGTGTTTCTTTTATTTTCTGATATTTTACTTGTGGTGTTTCTGGCAATGTTACATTCCATTCATCATTTGATAAAGAGGAAACAAAACATTGTAATTGTTTTTTATGTCTGAGAACAAGTGGGTAAATTTTTGTTTTATGCTTGATTGTGAAAGTTGAAAAAGGAGACGTTCTCTACCAGCTTCCATAGATGCCTCTCTAGTTTTGCTTATAAGGCTGATTCATAGTCTCCTTTACTGCTTTAGGTAATTAATATCTCATCCCCAAATACTCCAGGACTACGCCAGCTTCAGGGAAGAAAGCAGCTGAAGGATCTTGTGAAGAAGGTTCTTTCCGGATGCCTTTCTGTTTCAATTGTTCTAATTTACCTCTGGTAATATTTGAGACCATATCACCAAGTACTAGATTAAGTCCTTTGAGTACCTTTATTTAGGTTCAGGCAGCTCGTGATGAAATGCAGTGGGGTGAGGAAGGACCTCCTCCTTTGCTTGTGAAAATTGCTCCAGATTTATCCAAACAAGATCTTGAAGATATTGCAGCGGTATGGAAGCATTTCCACTCATATGTAAACTAGCTTGGGATTGAGGTGTAGTAGTAGTTGATTTAGTACTTATGGCCTGTTTTCTTTGTACCATTGTAGGTGGCTCTTGCTCTTCGTGTGGACGGACTGGTACAGTTTGAAACAGAACTTTTCAGTACTTCTTTTTGCGATTTTTAGTAAGTCAGTAAGCCCCGAGTGTTGGATTTAGAGCAGCACATTGGTGTTGGGAGATTCATGGTGACAATATCTAATCAGAGGAAAATAATTTGGTTTGTGACATTGAGCCTATTTGACCAACAGTTTATTCCATGTTGGGGATTAATTGGTTCATTGTTTTAACTTATCCTCAATTAATTATCAATAGCTGAGCAACTCATAAAAACCAAGGACTTGCTTGCTATATGGATGAGTGTATTTCCCTACTTTTGTGGCTTTAAAAGAAATACACGATTATTCTGTGCTGTGCCTTTATAGTAACTTTACCTAGCTTTTATTGACTCTAGTAAATTTCTCTGTTAAATTTTAGGAATTTGGGGTGTCTAAATTAACTTTGGGTTTTCACCTTTCAGTGTACTTTCTATAATATGATTACTGTGCTAATGCCTCTCTTAATCTCTCTTATATTTGAAACGTAGTCAAGCTTTTGAGGTTATCTTCTTTATCCAAGCTTTCAGGGCGTAAACTTTTCTGAACAGACCGAACTGGTAGATTAATTCTCTCTATCTAAAGAGTCTAAAGCTCCAAATTGTATCCTGTTTGGTGAAATTGTTCCCACTATCTGAACCTTCAAATTGTATCCAAAAGTACTTAATCAAAGGAATCTAACATTCTCCTATTCCTCGTTCTCCGTCTTGGTCACTACTTTTTTCTAGTTATCTATGTTGATGGTTTTGTTTCAGGTTTGAACAAAATCCCGTCATTTGTCACATGATTTGCTTAATTACTTGGAGGGGCTGGGAGGATCCCAAGACTGTCATCATACCATTGTTTATGGAGTCCCTCTTGGAGCTTGTTATGTGCTCTCATGTTTCCTTATCCTTAAATCAGCGTTAGACGTAACATTCTACTTTCAACTGTACATGTTATTGTACACTTTATTTTCTATCTAGTGATGAAAGTAGATTTTCATTTGTTGTGAATAACATAATTAATTGAAAGCTTGAGTGTGTCTGCAATCAACTTGTCTAAACCTTGTATATTTGCTGATACATGCCAGTTATGCAATCGAACATCAAAATCACAGTCACTTCAGTAACAACTAGAATAGCAAAATAATATCTGAATAACTTAAAGAAACTGCCAAGACTAGGGCAAGTTGCGTCTCCTGGTCCAATAGTTTAGCAACTACTACCATGGCTAGCAGGAAGGGGTGTTGTTAAGCGAAAGGGAAGGTTAGATATAATGCTAGTTTACTTCTTCAGTGTTGAGGTTAAGATATTGGATTGATCTGAAGAATAGCTTATAGTTCAGATCTGCTGCCTCATCTACAACTATTCCTGTTCGCACTGATGATAAGGATATATATTTTTTGTAGTAGCCAAATTTCGGTTGAACATTAGTTAAGTAATTGTCTGACTAAATAGGTAACTTATAAAAAGTTCAAAAATTATGTATACATTCTATACTATGAGGTTTAGACATATCTCGACTCTTTTCCTACTTTTTCTTTATTGTTGCCATTGGATACTGCAAGCACCTCTTGTTTGTGTCATGTATGTCAGATTGCATACACAAATATGACTTCAGTGTGTGCAAAAAACTATTTATTAACATAAGTAAAAAAATAGGATTCTGCCATGTATTAAGATTCCTGGGAAATACGGCAAATAAAGGGAGATACATTTTTGTCCTTTTATAGGTAAGGGAGCAAATTTGTGTGAGCGATTTCTTGTTAAAAGATTTGTGCCATTCATGTTGTTTCTAATGCTAAATGTGTAACCATGAACAAATAACTTTTGGGAGGAGCATTTCTCCCCTACCCCCCCCCCCCCCCCCCAACCCCCCAAAAAAAAAACAAAAAAACCCGCAGACATGAAATGCAGGGACACAAATATTGGCGAGGTTTATTCTTCCTTGCTTCATGTTTGACCACCATGTTCGCCAAAAATATTTTATTTTTAAACAAAAAATACCAACACCGTATGCTTGATTTTGTAGATTATATCAAATACTACAATCCAAAGACCAGATTCAGTAAGTCAAAACCCTGTGGCTCAAGAGACTGGTGGCTTGAGTGGGAAGCCACTCTTTAGTATGTCAACAAATATACTGAAGGAGATGTACATTCTGACTAAGGTATGTCATTATCCCATCGTACCCGAAATATGTCCACATTGCTAGTTATTGAATTGGACAGGAATAATTGTGTTGGCTCCTTTTGGTCCTTCCCATGTCTTGTTTCTGTTTCTCATTATATCTATGTCAATGTTCTTCTCTAAATGATTAAGCTTCAATTTCCTCTTGTAATTTTTCCTGTCATTTCTTAACACAGATACCACTTAAACTTTGCTGATAATTTGAGATGAAACATTCTGCATATAGTTCTGCCAACTTCTGTCTCTCGTTTTTTTCATATCCTCAGCGTGTGATTATGACTCACTGCTGCCAACTTCTGTCTCTCGTTATTTTCATATCCTCAGTGTGTGATTATGACTCACTGCTGCCTAACATTTTCATTTTGTAAGGACAAAAAGAATATCTTTTGTTGTTCTTTATTTTATGCAATAGATAACCTCAATATGTTTGTTCTAACAGGGAAGAATACCTTTGATTGGCTGTGGAGGTATTAGCAGGTACTGCACTCCTTTGTTCATGATTGTAACAAGGAATAGCATCTTTGATTAGATACTCTTGGTAAATATTTAAATACCTGAAATATGCATTTCTTGCAGTGGTGAGGATGCTTACAAGAAAATTCGAGCTGGTGCCACTCTTGTTCAGCTTTATACAGCATTTGGATATGGAGGACCTGCACTTATCCCCTATATAAAGGTATACCGACATGCATTTCAAAAATTCTCTTGCATCTTATTCATGGGATTAAGGCTGATTTTCGAGTTGCGACCTTTCTTTTTATGCTGTTGCTTTTTTCTTTTCTTTTTGGGAGCAATTTTCTTTTGGCTAGTATTAATATAGAAGTGTATTCATAGAATAATGATTAGGTAAGGGTGTAAAAAGGAGAGAGCCTTTCTATTATTCTTTTGGATGGGCAAAGCTGTGAGGGGCAATCGTGCCCATGGAAGAAGAGGGATATGGAAGCTATGTTGCTCGGACTTTTCAAAAATGTCAACAAGTGCGTGTTGGATTCTTCAAAGTGTATTTTTGGAGAATCCTGACACGAGCGTGGCATTGGAAGTGAAGAGTCCGTGCAACTTAGAAGGGAAGGAAGGGTAATAATATAAAGTCTAAATATGGATAAGAATTTTTCTCTGAGAGCCTCTTTTTCCTTATACCATGCACGCAATATTAGGTATATACCATGGGTGTGCAATAATCCGAGCCATATTTCATTAAGACTAGAATGACATCAAGCATTAGATAAATCAATCCAAAGTCTGAACTCCCTCACTGAGGTCTCATTAGCTCAAGAAAACTGGAGTCTATAGTGGTTTTGCATCCCCACTCTTCTTTTCAGGTGTGCGTGTGCACGTGCTAGAGTATATCCGGCGGACACTTCAACCACGTTACAATGCAGTGTTTTTGTATTTTAGCCTGGAATTGACATAACACATAATCTCTTTATCTCCTAAGAACTTATACTTGATGGATTCACTGAATGTGATTGTAAATTTTGCATTGTGTTTGATTTTACTTCATGACATTTCGTAATTGCTAAGGGAAGTGCGATAGACTTGCGATAAAAACATATTCTGCTCCCGTTTTGCAATGATATCACTTTATTTCTACTCTCCCTAGTAGATTAACGAACATTGTGCTCACGTATTGCTATGCTATCTCTTTCTGCAGGCCGAACTTGCGGGTTGCTTAGAAAAGGATGGTTATAAGTCTATCCATGAGGCTGTTGGAGCAGACTGCAGATAGTTTTCAATGTAGTCAACCAGTCATTTGAGCTTGAGGGGCTGACAACATTTTTGCCGCAGTCTAATAAAATGAAAATTTTGGTTCCTTCCCGTTTTGCCTCATATCATTTGCTAAGTAATTTGTAATGCCTTCCAAAATTTTTAGATGTTTATGGATTACTTGTGGCAAGTGATTCATGTTCTCTAAATGTAACATAGGAAGAAAATTTTGTATCTTTGGTTGAGATTTGTCTTTGATATGGAGTTAAATCCACAAATATGAAGTGAAAAGTAATGGTGAATTCTTGCTCATAGTTTCTCTTTAGTTTTCTTTTCTCAAACTGAGGGTCTATCGGAACAACCTCTCTATCTTGCGTACCCTCCCCAGTTTATGTACATAATTTCTCTTTAGTTTTTAATGTTGTTTGTTTTAGCGTTTTGGGATCCTGAAATCCCAATTCATGAATTTGGTCATTTTTTTTGTATACTATTACATGTTGAATTTGGGTAACATACTTCGTTTGTCCTGAAATTTGGTGTCCATTGAAAACGTCATGGTGGGCAATACCCTCTATGTTTTACATAAATAACACAATTTATTTTGACTTTTTGAGGTCATAAAACTCAAATTCATGAAATTGGTCATTTTTCATGAGTATTAGTACATGCTAATTTTCAGTAATTTGATTGGACTTCGTTTGGCCTGAAATTTGATGTACCCATCAAAAATATTTTGGTGACTAATATTCACCATCTTCGACATAACTAACATCATTTATTTTTGCCATTTTCGGAGTCATAAAACTTGAATTCATTGATTTGATAGTTTTTGGGTATATTTGTACATGTTGATTGTCGTTAATTTAGTTGGCAGACTTTGTTTGACCTGATATTTAATGAATTTATCGGCACGTCCTTTTGATCAAAACTAACTATGTTAGCCATTATTGAAGTTATATATTTTGACATTTTCGGGTCATGAAATTTGAATTCATGAATTTGGTCATTTTCAGTATGTATTAGTACATGCTGGTTTTCATGCATTTGGTTGACGGACTCTGTTTGGCCTGAAAGTTAATGGATCCTTTGGAAACATCCTAGAGGCTAATATTCACCATGTTTGTTGTAACGAATGTAGTATATTTTGGCGTTTCAAGATCATGAAACTTAAATTCAAGAGTATAATCATTTTTCATGTGTTAGTACGTGATGATTTCGTGAATTTGGTTGGTGGACTTCTTTTGGCTTTGATAGATCCATTGAGACGTCATTGTGAACGATACTGTGTTTGCTATTACTAACATAGTATATTTTGACATTTCAAGGTTATGAAACCAGAAGTCATGAATTCGATCTCATTTCGTGTGTTAGTACACGCTGGTTTTCAAGAATTTGATTAACGAACTTTGTTCGGCCCAAAATTTGTTGGATCCATTAAAAACGTCCGCACTCATCCATCGATGCATAGGCTAACACACCCACCGAAAGTCGCCAAAAATTCGCAATTCCTGCCGTTTCGCTCATTTGACTTGAAAAATGGCTCCCCCAGCACCTCCAAAGCAACCCGATCCATTCAATAAGTCGTCAGGGGACTGCCCAAAAAGTATCGCCTAAAAACATTTTCGGAGCCCGCACCCACCGATCAATCCATAGGCAAACACCCACTTAAAGTCGCCAAAAATCCGCAATTCCTGTCATTTCGCTCATTTGACTTGAAAAATGGCTCCTCCAACCCCTCCAAAGCAACCCGATCCATTTAATAGGTCTTCAGGGGACCGCCCAAGAAGTTCCGCCCAAAAATAATTTTAGAGTTCGCACCCACCCATCGATCCATAGGCTAACACCCACTGAAAGTCACAAAAAATCTGCAATTCTTGCCGTTTCGCTCATTTGACTTGAAAAATGGCTCCCCCAGCCCATCCAAAGAAACCTAATCCATTTAATAGGTCGTTAGAGCACCATTCAAGAAGTTTCCCCGAAAAATATTTTCGGAGCCTGCACTGACCCATCGATCCATAGGCTAACACCCACCGAAAATTACAAAAAATTCGTAATTCCTGCTGTTTCGCTCATTTGACTTGAAAAATGGCTCCCCCAGCCTTTCCAAAGCAACATGATCCATTTAATAGGTCGTTAGGGGACCGCCCAAGAAGTTTCGCCCAAAATAATTTCCACATCTCGCACCCACCCATCGATCCAAAGGCTAACACCCACCGAAATTCCCAAAAAATCCGCAATTCATACCGTTTTGCTCATTTGACTTGAAAATGGCTCCCCCAGCGTCTCCAAAGTAACCCGATCCATTTAATAGGTCGTCAGGGGGACCGCCTAAAAAGTTTCACCCAAAAATATTTTCGGAGCCCACACCCAACCATCGATCCATAGGCTAGCACCCATTAAAAGTCGCAAAAAATCGGCGGTTCCTGCCATTTCGCTTATTTGACTTGAAAAATGGCTCCCCCAGCGCCTCCAAAGCACCCCGATCCATTTAATAGGTCGTCAAGGGACCGCCCAAGATGTTTCGCCCAAAAATATTTCAGGAGCCCGCACCCACCCATCGATCCATAGACTAACACCACCAAATGTCGCAAAAAATCTGCAGTCATTTTGCTCATTTGACTTGAAAAATGGCTCGCCCAGCCCCACAAAAGCAACCCGAACCATTTAAAAACCATCAGAGGAACGCCCAAGAAGTTTCTCCCAAAAATATTTTTGGAGCCCGCACTCGACCACGATCCATATGCTAACACCCACCGAAAGTCACAAAAAATCCGCAATTCCTACCGTTTCGCTTATTTGACTTGAAAAATGGCTCCCCCAGCCCCTCCAAAATAACCCGATCCATTTAATAGGTCGTTAGGGGACCGCCCAAGAAGTTTTGCCCAAAAATATTTTCGAAGCTCGCACCCACCCATCGATGCATAGGCTAACACCCACCAAAAGTCGCCAAAAAATTGCAATTCCTACCGTTTCGCTTATTTGACTTGAAAAATGGCTCCCTCAGCCCCTCCAAAGTAACCCGATCCATTTAATAGGTTATCAGGGGACCGCCCAAGAAATTTTGCCTAAAAATATTTTCGAAGCCCGCACCCATCCATCAATGCATAGACTAACACCCACCAAAAATCGCAAAAAAATTACAATTCCTGCTGTTTTGCTAATTTGACTTGAAAAATGGATCTTACAGCCCCTCCAAAGCAACCCGATCTATTTAATAGGTCATCAGGAGACTGTCCAGGAAGTTTTACTCAAAAATAATTTTGGAGCCCTCATCGATCCATAGTCTAACATCCACCGAAAGTCGTAAAAAATTCGCAATTCCTGTCTTTTTTCTCATTTTACCTTAAAAATTGCTTTCCCAGCCCCTTTAAAATAACTCCATCTATATAATAAGTCATCAGGAGACAGCCCAAGATGTTTCGCCCAAAAAAATTTTCGAAGCCCGCACCCACCCATCGATCCATAGGCTAACACCCACCGAAAGTTGCAAAAAATTTGCAATTCCAGTCATTTCGCTCATTTGACTTGAAAAATGGCTCGCCTAGCCCCTCCAAAGCAACCCGATCCATTTAAAGGCCATCAGAGGAACGCCCAAGAAGTTTCGCCCAAAAATATTTTCGGAGCCCGCACCCACCCATCAATCCAAAGGCTAACACCCACAGAAAGTCGCAAAAAATTGGTCAATCCTATCATTTCGCTAATTTGACTTGAAAAATGGCTCCCCCATCCCCTCTAAAGCAACTCGATCAATTTAATAGGTCGTCAGGGAACCGCCCAAGAAGTTTCCTCCAAAAATATTTTCGGAGCCTGCACTCGACCACGATCCATATGCTAACACCCACTGAAAGTCACAAAAAATTTGCAATTTCTACCGTTTCGCTTATTTAACTTAAAAATGGGTCCCCCAGCCCCGCCAAAGTAACCCGATCCATTTAATAGGTCGTCAGGGGACCGCCCAAGAAGTTTTGCCCAAAAATATTTCTGAAGCCCGCCCCCACCCATCGATGCATAGACTAACACCCACCAAAAGTAGCAAAAAAATTACAATTCCTGCCGTTTTGCTAATTTGACTTGAAAAATAACTCTTACAGCCCCTCCAAAGCAACATGATCCATTTAATAGGTTGTCAGGGGACTGCCCAAGAAATTTTGCCTAAAAATATTTTCGGATCCCTCACCTTTCCATCAATCCATAGGCTAACACCCACCTAAAGTCGCAAAAAATTTGCAATTCCTGCTGTTTCGCTTATTTGACTTTAAAAATGGCACCCCCAGCCTCTCCAAAGAAACACGATCCCTTTAATAGGTCGTCAGGGCACTGCCCAAGAAGTTTCGGCCAAAAATATTTTTGGAGCCCGCACCCACCCCTTGAACCGTAGGCTAACACACACTGAAAGTTGCAAAAAATCCATAATTCCTGTCGTATCGCTCATTTGACTTGAAAAATGGTTCCCCAGCCCCTCCAAATCAACCTGATCTATTTAATATGTCATCGGGGGGGGGGGGGGGCACAAGAAGTTTTGCCCAAAAAATATTTTCGTAGCCCGTATCGACCATTCAACCCATAGGCTAACACCCATCGAAAGTCAAAAAAATCCATAATTTCTGCCGTTTCAATCATTTGACTTGAAAAATGGCTACCCCAGCGCCTCCAAAGCAACCTGATCCATTTTATAAATCATCAAGGGACCGCCCAAAAAGTTTCCCCCAAAAATATTTTTAGAGCCCGCGCCCACCCATCGATCCATAGGCTAACACCCACCGAAAGTCGCAAAAAATGTGTAATTCCTGTCTTTTCAATCATTAGACATGAAAAATGGTTCCCCAGCACCTCCAAAGCAACCCGATCCTTTCAAAAAGTCGTAAGTGAACCGCCCAAGAAGTTTTGCCCAAAAATATTTCTATAGCCCGCATCCAGCCATCGATCCATAAGCTAACACCCACCGAATGTCGTAAAAAATCTGTATTTCCTGCCATTTCCCTCATGTGACTTGAAAAATGGCTCTCCCATCCCTTCCAAAACAACCCGATCCATTTAATAGGTCGTCAGGAGATCGCTCAAGAAGTTTCGCCCAAAAATATTTCTAAAGCCCGCACCCACCCATCGATCCATAGACTAACATCCACCAAAAGTCGCAAAAAATCCACAATTCCTGCCGTTTCACTCATTTGACTTGAAAAATGGCTCCCCCAGCCCATCCATTTAATAGGTCGTCAAGGAACCACCCAAGAAGTTTTATCAAAAAATATTTTTGGAGCCCGCACCTACCCATCGATCCATAGGCTTACACCTACCGAAAGTCGTAAAAAATCCGCAATTCCTGTCGTTTCGCTCATTTGACTTGAAAAATGGCTCCCCCAACCCCTCCAAAGCAACCCAATCCATTTGATAGGTCTTCAGGGGACCACCCACGAAGTTTCGCCCAGAAATATTTCTGGATCCCGCACCCACCCATCGATCCATAGGCTAACACCACCTATAGTCGCAAAAAAGCCGCATTTCCTGCCGTTTTTCTAATTTGACCTTAAAAATGGCTCCCTTAGCCCCTCCAAAGCAACCTGATCCATTTAATATGTCGGCGGGTGATCGCCCAAGATATTTCGCCCAAAAATATTTTCAGAGTTCGCACCCACCCATCGATCCATAGGCTAACACCCACCGACAGTCGCAAAAAATCCACAATTCCTGTTGTTTTGCTCATTTGACTTGAAAAATGGTTTTCTAGGGCCTCCAAGAAGTTACGCCTAAAAATATTTCTAGAGCCCGCACTCAGCCATCGATCAATAGGCTAACACCCACCGAAAGATGCAAAAAATTAATAATTCCTACTGTTTTCCTCATTTGACTTGAAAAATGGCGCCCCTTCCCCTCTAAAGCAACCCGATCCATTTAATAGGTTGTCAGGGGATCACACAAGATGTTTCGCCCCAAAGTATTACCGAAAATCATAAAAAATCTGCAATTCCTGCCATATCGCTCATTTGATTTGAAAAATAGCTCCCCTTGCCCCTCTAAAGCAACCCGATCCATTTAATAGGTTGTCAAGGTACCTCCTAAGAAGTTTCTCCATAAAATATTTTTAAAGCCCGCACCCACCTATCGATGCATAGGCAAACACCCACCGAAATTCACAAAAACTCTGCAAGTCTTGCTATTTCGCATATTTGACTTGAAAAAATAGCTCTTCCAGCCCCTCCAAAGCAATCCGATTCATTTAATAGGTTGTAAGGGTACCGCCCAGGAAGTTTTGCCCTAAGACAGTTTCGGAGCCCGCACCCACCCATCAATCCGTAGGCTAACACCCATCGAAAGTCTCCAAAAGTCCACAATTCATGCCGTTTCGATCATTTGACTTTAAAAAGGCACCTCAAGTGCCTCAAAAGAAACCTGATCCATTTAATAGGTTGTCAGGGCACCGCCCAAAAAGTTTCACTCAAAAATATTTCTGCAGCCCGCACCACCCATTGATCCATAGGCTAACACCCACCGAAAGTTGTCAAAAATCTGCAATTCCTGTCGTTTCACTCATTTGACTTGAAAAATGGCTCCCCATGCCCCTCCAAAGCAACCCAATCCATTTAATAGGTTGTCAGGAGACCGCCCAAGAAGTTTCGTCCAAAAATATTTTCGGAGCCCAAAACCACCCATCGGTCCATAGGCTAACACACACCAAAAGTCGTAAAAAATCCACTATTCCTGTCGTTTAGCTCATTTGACTTGAAATATGGCACCCCCAGCGCCTCCAAAACAGCCCAATCCATTTGATAGGTCGTCATGGGACCTCCCAAGAAGTTTCGCACAAAAATATTTTCGGAGCCCGCACCCACCCATCGATCCATAGGCTAACACCCATCAAAAGTCGTAAAAAATCCACAGTTCCTACCGTTTGGCTCATTTAAATTTTAAAATGGCTCCACCAGCGCCTCCAAAGAAACCCGATCCATTTAGTAGGTCATAAGGGGACCGCCGAAGAATTTTCGCCCAAGAATATTTTTGGAGCCCGCACCCACCCATCGATCCATAGGCTAACACCCACCGAAAGTCGCAAAAAATCCACAATTCTTACTGTTTCACTTATTTGTCTTGAAAAATGGCCCCTTATCTCCTTCAAAGAAATTCGATCCATTTAATAGGTCGTCAGGGGACCGGCTAAAAAGTTTCGCTCAAAAATATTTTCAGAGCCCGCACCCACCCATCAATCTATAGGCTAACATTCATCTAAAGTCGCAAAAAATCTGCAATTCCTGCCGTTTTGCTTATTTCACTTGAAAAATGGCTCCCCCAGCCCCTCTAAAGCAACTCGATCCATTTAATAGGTAGTCAGGGGACCGCTCAAGAAATTTCGCCCAAAATTATTTTCGGAGCCTTCACCCACCCATCAATCCATAGGCTAATATCCATTAAAAGTCGCAAAAAATCTGTAATTTAAGCCGTTTCGCTCATTGACTTGAAAATTGGCTCTTCCAACCCCTTTAAAGAAACCCGATCCATTAAATAGGTCGTCAGGGGACTGCCCAAGAAGTTTCGCCCAAAAAACTTTCTGGAGCTCACACCCACCTATCGATCCATAAGCTAACACCCATCGAAAGTCGCAAAAAATCTGCAATTCCTGCCGTTTCGCTCATTTGACTTGAAAAATGGCTCCCCCAACCTTTCAAAGCAACCCGATCCATTTAATATGTTGATAGAGGACCGCCAAAAAATTTTAGCCCAAAAATATTTCTGGAACCCGCACCCACCCATCGATCCATAGGCTATCACCTATCGAAAAACGCAAAAAATCTGCAATTCCTGTTGTTTTTCTCATTTGACTTGAAAAATGGCTCCCCTACTCACTCCAAAGCGACCCGATCCATTAAATAGGTCGTCAAAGGACCTCCCAAGAAGTTTTACCCAAAAATATTTTTTGAGCTCGCACCTACCTATTGATCCATTGGCTAACACACACCGAAAGTCTCAAAAAATTCACAATTCCTGTCGTTTTACTCATTTGATTTGAAAAATGACTCCCCCATCCACTCTAAAGCAAACCTATCCATTTAATAAGTCGTTAGGGGATCGCTCAAGATGTTTCTTCAAAAAATATTTTTGGAATCCGCACCCACCCGTCGATCTATAAGCTAATAGCCGTCGAAAAAGCGCAAAAAATCTGCAATTCCTATCATTTCACTCATTTGACTTGAAAAATGGCTCCCCTAGCCTTTCCAAAGCTACTCTATCCATTTAATAGGACGTCAAGGGACCGCCCAAGAAGTTTCACCCAAAAATATTTCTGGAGCCCACACCCACCCATCGATCCTTGGGCTAAAACCCATCAAAAGTAGCAAAAAATCCACAGTTCCTGCCGTTTCTCTTATTTGACTTGAAAAATGGCTCCCACAGCTCCTCCAAAGCAACCCGATCATCCGTGGACCGCCCAAAAATATTTCTGAAGTCCGCACCCACCCATCGATCTATAGGCTAACACCAATCAAAAGTCGCAAAATATTCGTAATTCCATTCGTTTTGCTTTTTTGATTTGAAAAATGGCCCTCTCAGCGCCTCCAAAGCAACCCGATCCATTTGATAGGTCTTCAGGTGACTGCCCTAGAAATTTCGCTCAAAAATATTGTCGGAACCCGCACCCACCCATCGATTTATAGGCTAACACCAATTGAAAGTCGCAAAAATCCACAATTCCATTAGTTTCGCTCATTTGATTTGAAAAATGGCTCCCCCAGCGCATCCAAAGCAACTCGATCCATTTGATAGGTCGTCAGGTGATCACCCAAAAAGTTTTGCCCAAAAATATTTTCGGAGCCCACACCCAACCATTAATCCATAGGCTAACACCCACCGAAAGATGCAAAAAATCCGCAATTCCTGTTGTTTCGCTCATTTGACTTGAAAAATAGAGCCCCAACCCCTCCAAAGCAATCCGATCTATTTAATAAGTCATCAGGGGACCTCCCAAAATGTTTTGCCCAAAAATATTTTTGGAGCCCGCACTCACCCATCGATCCATAGGCTCATACACCAAAAGACTCAAAAAATCTGCAATTACTGTCGTATCGCTCATTTGACTTGAAAAATAGCTCCCCCTGCCACTCCAAATAAACCCGATCAATTTTACAGGTCATCAAGTGACCATACAAAAAGTTTCACCCAAAAATATTTTCGGAGCCCGCACCCACCTATCGATCCATAGGCTAACAACCACCGAAAGTTGTCAAAAATTTGCAATTCCTGTCGTTTCGTTCATTTGGCTTGAAAAATAGCACCCCAAGCCCCTACAAAGAAACCCGATCCATTTAATAGGCCGTCAGGGGACCGTCCAAGAAGTTTCACCCAAAAATATTTTCGAAGTTCGCAACACCCATTGGTCCATAGGCTAACACCTACCAAAAGTCGCAAAAAATTTGCAATTCCTGCCGTTTCGCTCATTTGACTTGAAATATGGCACCCTTAGTGCATCAAAAGCAACCCGATCCATTTAATAGGTCGTCATGGGACCTCCCAAGAAGTTTTGCCCAAAAATATTTTCGAAGCCCACACCCACTCATCGAGCCAAAGGCTAACACCCACCGAAAGTCGCAAAAAATCTGTAGTTCCAACTGTTTGACTCATTTAACTTTAAAAATGGCTCTAACAGCGCCTCCACAGCAACCCAATCTATTTAATAGGTCGTCAGTGGATCGCCCAAGAAGTTTTGCCCAACAATATTTCTGGAGCC
This sequence comes from Capsicum rhomboideum, assembly GCA_031232105.1. Classification (NCBI taxonomy): domain Eukaryota; kingdom Viridiplantae; phylum Streptophyta; class Magnoliopsida; order Solanales; family Solanaceae; genus Capsicum; species Capsicum rhomboideum. The sequence goes on along the minus strand of CP124719.1, from coordinate 1,712,868 downwards.
CACACCCACCCATCGATCCATTGGCTAACACCCACCGAAAGTCGCCAAAAATCAGCAATTCCTATTTTTTCACTCATTTGACTTGAAAAATGGCTCCCTCAGCCCCTCCAAATAAACCAGATCCATTTAATAAGTCGTCAGGGGACCACTTAAGAAGTTTCACCCAAAAATATTTTCGAAACCTGCACCCACACATTGATCCATAGGCTAACACCCACTAAATCAACCCTATCCATTTAATAGGTCGTCAAAGGACCGCCCAAGATGTTTACCTAAATAATATTTTGGTAGCCCGCACCCAACCAAAGCACCATAGGCTAATACCCAGCAAAAGTCACAAAAAATCCATAATTCCTACCGTTTCACTCATTTAACTTTAAAAATGGCTCCCCCAATCTTTTCAAAGCAACCCAATCCATATAATAAGTCGTCAGGGGACCTCCCAAAAGTTTTGCCCAAAAATATTTCTAAAGCCCGCACCCACCCATCGATCCATAGGCTAACACTCACATAAAGTCGCAAAAAATACAGAGTTCCTACCATTTTGCTCATTTGACTTTCAAAATGGCTCCCTTAGTGCCTCAAAAGAAACCTGATCGCTTTAATAGTTTGTAAGCGGACATCCTAAGAAGTTTTGCCTAAAATTATTTCTGACGCCCGCACCCACCCATCGATCCATAGGCTAACACTCACCGCAAGTCACAAAAAATACGTAGTTCCTACTATTTCCCCCCATTTGACTTTCAAAATAACTCCCCCAGTGCCTCCAAAGCAACCCGATCTATTTAATAGATCGTCAGGAGACCGCCTAAGATGTTTTGCCCAAAAATATTTTTGGAGCCCGCAGCCACCCATCTATCCATAGGCTAACACCCATTGAAAGTCACAAAAAATCCACAATTCCTGTTGTTTCACCTATTTGACTTGAAAAAAGGCTCCCCTAGCTCCTTCAAAGCAACTCGATCCATTTAATAGGTCGTAATGGTACCACCCAAGAAGTTTCACCCAAAAATATTTCCGGAGCCCGCACCCACCCATTGATCCATAGGCTAACACCCACCAAAAGTCGCATAAAATCCTCAATACTTGTCATTTCACTCATTTGACTTAAAAAATGGCTCCCCCAACCCTTCCAAAGAAACCCGATCTATTTAATAGGTCATCAGGGGACCGCCCAAGAAGTTTCATCCTAAAATATTTCTGAAGTCCGCGCCCACCCTTTGAACCATAGGCTAACACACACTGAAAGTCGCAAAAAATCTACAATTCCTGCCGTTTTGCTCATTTGACTTGAAATATGGCTCCTCCAGTGCCTCCAAAGCAATCCAAACCATTTAATAGGCCATTAGAGGAAAACCCCAGAAGTTTCTCCAGAAAATATTTTTGGAGCCCTCACCCAAAAAATCCGCAATTCTAGTCGTTTCGCTCATTTGATTTTAAAATGGCTCCCCAGCGCCTCCAAAGCAACCCGATCCATTTAATAGGACTTCAGGGGACATCCCAAGAAGTTACACCCAAAAATATTTTTGGAGTCCGCACCCACCCATCGATCCATAAGCTAACACCCACCGAAAGATGAAAAAAATTCGTAATTCCTGCTGTTTCGCTCATTTGACTTGAAAAATAGAGCCCCAACCCCTCCAAAATGACCCGATCCATTTAAAAAGTCGTCAGGGGACCGCCCAAAATATTTTGCCCAAAAATATTTTCGGAGCCCGCATACACCCATCGATACATAGGCTAACACACACCGAAAGATGCAAAAAATCCGCAATTACTGTCGTATCGCTCATTTGACTTGAAAAATAGCTCTCCCTGCCCCTCCAAAGCAACCCGATCCATTTAATAGGTCATCAAGGAACCTACCAAGAAGTTTCGCCCAAAAATATATCTGAAACTCAAACCCACCTATCGATCCATAGGCTAACACCCACCAAAAGTCACAAAAATCTGCAATTTCAGCCGTTTCACTTATTTGACTTGAAATATGGCTCCCCCAGCCCTTTCAAAGCAACTCAATCCATTTAATAAGTCGTTAGGGGACCGCCCAAGAAGTTTTGTCCAAAAATATTCTTGTAGCCCACACCCACCCCTCGAACCATAGGCTAACACACATAGAAAGTCGCAAGAAATTTGTAATTCCTGTCGTTCCGCTCATTTGACTTGAAAATTGGCTCCCCCAGCCCTTTCAAAGCAACCCATTCCATGTGATAGGTCGTCAAGGGACTGCCCAAGAAGTTTCATCCAAAATATCTCTGGAGCCCACACCCACCCCTCAAACCATAGGCGAACACACACCGAAAATCGTAAAAAATTTGTAATTCCTGTAGTTTCGCTCATTTAACTTGAAAAGTATCTCCCCGAGCCCCTCCAAAGCAACCTGATCCATTTTATATGTCATCAAGGGAGCGTCCAATAATTTTTTTCCAAAAAAACTTTTGGAGCCCACACCCACCCATAGATCCATAGGTCAACATTCACCGAAAGTCTAAAAAAATTTGCAATTCAAGTTGTTTCGATCATTTGATGTGATAAATGGCCCCCCAGCGCCACCAAAGTAACCAAATCTATTTATTATGTCGTCTGGGTACCGCCCATGAAGTTTCACCCAAAAATATTTTTGGAGCCCGCACCTACCCATCGATCCAAATGCAAACACCCACCGAAAGTTGTCAAAAATCTGCAATTCCTGCCGTTTCACTCATTTGACTTGAAAAATGGCTTCCCAAGCCCTTTGAAAGCAACCCGATCCATTTAATAAGTCGTCAAGGGACTGCCCAAGAAGATTTTCCCAAACATATTTTCGGAGCCCACACCCACCGAAAGTCATAAAAAATCTGCAATTCTTGTCGTTTCGCTCATTTGACTTAAAATATGGCACTTCCAGTACCTCTAAAGCAACCTGATCGATTTAATAGTTCGTCAGGGGACCTCCAAAGAAGTTTTGCCAAAAAATATTTCTGAAGCCCGCACCCACCCACTGATTCATAGGCTAACACCCACCGAAAGTCGCAAAAAATATGCAGTTCCTACCATTTTGCTCATTTGACTTTCAAAACTGCTCCTCTAGCACCTCCAAAGCAACCCGATCCATTTAATAGGTCGTCATGGGACCTTCCAATAAGTTTCGACCAAAAATATTCTCGGAGCCCGCACCTACCCATCGATCCGTAGGCTAACACCCACCGAAAGTCTCCAAAAATCTGCAGTTCCAACCATTTGGCTCATTTGACTTGAAAAATGGCTCCCCCAGCCCCTCCAAATCAACCTGATCAATTTAATAGATAGCCAGGGGACCGCCCAAGAAGTTTACCCAAAAAATACTTCTGTAGCCCCCACCCAACTATCGATCCATAGGCTTACACCCACCAAAAGTCGCAAAAAATCATAATTCCTGCCCTTTCGCTCATTTAACTTGACAAATGGCTCCCCCAACGCCTACAAAGGAACTAGATCCATTTAATAGGTCATTATGGGACCAAGCAAGAAGTTTCACCCAAAAATATTTCTGGAGCCCGCACTCACCCATGGATCCATAGGTTAACATTCACCAAAAGTCACAAAAATCCCCAATTCCAGCCGTTTCGCTCATTTGGCATAAAAATGACTCCTCCAGCCCCTCCAAAGCAATCGATCCATTTAATAGGTCATCAGGGGATCTCCCAAGAAGGTTTGCCCAAAAAATATTTCGGAGCCCACACCACCCAACGCTCCTTAGGCTAACACCTATCAAAAGTCATAAAAAATCCATAATTACTATCGTTTTGCTCATTTGACTGGAAAAATAGCTCCCCCAGCCCCTCCACAGCAACTCGATCCATTTAATAGGTTATCAGAGGAATGACCAATATGTTTCGTCCAAAAATATTTTCGGAGCCCGCACCCACCCCTCGAACCATAGTCTAACACCCATCGAAAGTCTCCGAAAATCTGCAATTCATGCCGTTTCGATCATTTGACCTAAAAAATGGCTCCCTAGGTGCCTCAAAAGAAACCTGATCCATTTAATTGGTCGTCAGGGGACCGCCCAAGAAGTTTCGCCCAAAAATATTTCAGATCCCACACCCACCCATCGATCCATAGGCTAACACCCACCAAACATCGTAAAAAATCTACACTTCCTGCCATTCAATCATTTGACTTGAAATATGGCACCTCCAGTTCCTCCAAAGCAACTCGATCCATAAATAGGTAGTCATAGGACATTCCAAAAAGCTTCGCCCAAAAATATTCTCGGATCCCACACCCACCCATTGATCCATAGGTTAACACCTACCGAAAGTAGTAAAAAATCTGCAGTTTCAATCGTTTGCCTCATTTGACTTTTAAAATGGCTCTAGCAGCGCCTCTAAATAAACCCGATCCATTTAATAGTCGTCAGGGGACCGCCCAAGAAGTTTCGCCCAAAAACATTTTTGGAGCTCACAACCACCCATCGGTCAATAGGCTAACACCCACCAAAAGTCGCAAAAAATCTTCAATTCTAGCCGTTTCGCTCATTTGACTTAAAAATGACGCCCCCATCCCTCCAAAGCAACCGATCCATTTAGTAGGTCGTCAGGGGACCGCCCAAAAAGGTTTGCCCAAAAATATTTTTGGAGCCCACACCCACCCAACGCTCCATAGGCTAACACCCACCAAAAGTCGTAAAAAAATCCCTAATTGCTGCCGTTTCACTTATTTGACTTGAAAAATGGCTCCTCCAGCCCCTCAACAGCAGCTCGATACATTTAATAAATCATCAGAGAAATGACCAATAAGTTTCATCCAAAAATATTTTCGGAGTTCGCACCTACCCCTCGAACCATATGCTAAAACCCACCAAACGTCACAAAAAATCCGCAATTCCTGCCGTTTTGCTCATTTGACTTGAAATATGGCACCTCTAATTCCTCCAAAGCAAACCGATCCATATAATAGGTCCTCATGGGACCTTCCAAGAAGTTTCGCCCAAAAATATTCTCGGAGCCCGCATCCACCCATCGATCCATGGGCTAACACCCACCGAAAGTCTCCAAAAATCCACAGTTCCAACCGTTTGGCTCATTTGACTTGAAAAATGGCTCTACCAGCACCTCCAAAGCAACCCAATCCATTTAATAGGTCGTCAGGGGACCTCCAAAGAAGTTTTACCCAAAAATATTTTCGATGCCCGCACCCACCCATCGATCCATAGGCTAACACCCACCGAAAGTTGTCAAAAATCCGCAATTTCTACAATTCGCTCATTTGACATGAAAAATTGCTCCCCAAGCCCCTCCAAAGAGAACCGATCCTTTTATTAGGTCGTCAAGGGATCGCCAAAGAAGTTTCACCCAAAAATATTTACGGAGCTCGGAACCACTCATCGGTCTATAGGCTAACACCCATCAAAAATCACAAAAAATCCACAATTCCTGCTGTTTTGCTAATTTGACTTGAAATATTGCACCCTAGTGCCTCCAAAGCAACCCGATCCATTTAATAGGTCGTCATGGGACCTCCCAAGATGTTTCACCCAAAAATATTTTTGAAACCCGCACCCATGCATCGATCCATAGGCTAACACCCACCGAAAGTCGCCAAAAATCTGCAATTCCTGCTGTTTCGTTCATTTGACTTTATAAATGGCTCCCCCAGCCACTCCAAAGCAACTCAATCCATTTAATAGGTCATTAGGGGACCGAGCAAGAAGTTTTGCCCAAAATTATTAATAGAGCCCGCACCCACCTAGGGATCCATAGACTAACACCCATTGAAAGTCGCAAAAAATCTGCAGTTCCTACCATTTCGCTCATTTGACTTTAAAAATGGCTCCCCAGTGCCTCCAAAGCAACCTGATGCATTTAATAGGTCATCAGGGCACCTCCCAAGAAGTTTTGGCCAAAAATATTTTCGAAGCTCGCACCTACCCATAGATCCATAGGCTAACACCCACCGAAAGTAGCAAAAAATATGCAGTTCCGACCATTTCGCTCCTATGAGTTTCAAAATGGCTTCCTCAGTGCCTCAAAAACAACCCGATCCATTTAATAGGTCGTCAGGGGACCGCCTAAGAAGTTTTGCCCAAAAATATTTCCAGAGCCCGCACCCATACATCGATCCATAGGCTAACACCCACCGAAAGTCACAAAAAATTTGCAATTCCAGCTGTTTTACTTATTTGACTTGAAAAATGGCTCCTTCAGCCCCTCCAAAGCAACTCTATCTATTTTATAAGTCGACAGGGGACCGCCCAAGAAGTTTCGCCCAAAAATATATCCAGAGCCAGTACCCACCCATCGATCCATAGGCGAACACCCACCAAAAGTTGCAAAAAATTTGCAATACTTGTTGTTTCGCTCATTTGACTTAAAAAATGGCTCTCCCAGCCCCACTACAGCAACTCGATCCATTTAATAGGTCATCAGGGGAACGCCCAAGAAGTTTTGCCCAAAAATATTCCCGAAACCCGCAACCACCCATCGATCCATAGGCTAACACCCACCGAAAGTCGCCAAAAAATCACAATTCCTGCTGTTTCGCTCATTTGACTTGAAAAATGGCTCCCCCAGCTCCAAAGCAACCCATTGCATTTGATAGGTCGTCAGGGGGCTGCCCAAAAAGTTTTATCCAAAAATATTTCTGGAGCCCACACCCGCCCCTCGAACCATAGGCTCACACATACCGAAAGTTTTAAAATATTTTCAATTCCTGTCATTTCACTCTTTTAACTTGAAAAATGCCTCCCCGAGCCCATCCAAAGCAACCCGATCCATTTAATAGGTCGACAAGGGAACGTCCAAAAAGTTTTGCCCAAAAATACTACCGGAGCCCGCACCCATCCATCGATCCATAGGCTAACACCCACTGAAAGTCTTAAAAAATCTACAATTCAAGTCGTTTCGATCATTTGACTTGATAAATGGCTCCCCCAGCACCACCAAAGCAACCAGATCCATTTAATAGGTCATCGGGGTAGCGCCCAAGAAGTTTCATCCAAAAATATTTTTGGAGCCCACATCTACCCATCGATCCATATGCTAACACCTACCGAAAGTCGTCAAAAATCCGTAATTCCTGTCGTTTCACTAATTTGACTTGAAAAATGGCTCCCCAAGACCTTCAAAGCAACCCGATCCATTTAATAGTTGTCAGAGGACTGCCCAAGAAGGTTTACTAAAAAATATTTTTAGAGCCCGCACCCACCCAATGTTCCATAGGGTAACACCCATCGAAAGTCACAAAAATCTGCAATTCCTGCTGTTTCGCTCACTTGACTTGAAATATGGCACCCCAGTGCCTCCAAAGCAACTTGATCTATTTAATAGGTCGTCAGGTGACCTCCCAAGAAGTTTTTCCAAAAAATATTTCCAAAGCCCGCACCCACCAATTGAACCAAAGGCTAACACCCACCGAAAGTCACAAAAAATACGCAGTTCCTACATTTTTCCTCATTTGACTTGAAAAACGGCTCCTCCAGCGCTTCTAAAGCAACCCGATCCATTTAATAGGTCATTAGAGGACCGCCTAAGAAGTTTCACCAAATAATATTTCTGGAGGCCACACCCATCCATTGATGCATAGGCTAACACGGACCAAAAGTCATAAAAAATCCACAATTCTTGCTATTTCGCTTATTTGACTTGAAAAATGGCTACCCCAACCCCTCCAAAGCAACTCGATCCATACAATAGGTCGTCAGGGGACCGCCCAAGAAGTTTCGCCCAAAAATATTTTTGGAGCCCGCACCCACCCATTGATCCGTAAGCAAATACACACCAAAAGTTGCAAAAAATCCACAATTTTTGCTGTTTCGCTCATTTGACTTGAAAAATAGCTCCCCAGCCCCTCTAAATCAATCCGATCCATTTAATAGATAGTCAGGGGACCGCCCAAGAAATTTTTCCAAAAAAAATTTTTGTAGCCCGCACCCAACCATCGATCCATAGGCTTACACCCATCGAAAGTAGCAAAACATCCGCAATTACTACCGTTTTGCTCTTTTAACTTGACAAATGACTCCCTCAGTGCCTCCAAAGCAACCTGGTCCATTTAATAGGTCATTATGGAACCGCTCAAGAAGTTTCGCTTAAAAATATTTTTGGAGCCCGCACCCACCCATGGATCCATAGGCTAACATACTCCAAAATCGCAAAAAATCCGTAATTCCAGCCGTTTTGCTCATTTGACTTAAAAATGACACCCCCGGCCCCTCCAAAGCAGTCAATCCATTTAATAGGTCGTCAGGGGACCGCCCAAGAAGGTTTGCCAAAAATTATTTTCTCTGCCCGCACCCACCCAAGGCTACATAGGCTAACACCCACCAAATGTCATAAAAAATCAATAATTGTTGTCGTTTCGCTCATTTGACTTGAAAAATAGCTCCCCAGTTCCTCCACAGTAACTCGATCCATTTAATAGATTATCAGAGGAACAACCAATAAGTTCCGTCCAAAAAAAATTTTCGGAGCCCACACCCACCCCTCGAACCATAGGCTAACACCCACCGAAAGTCTCCAAAAATCAGCAATTAATGTTGTTTCGATCATTTGACTTGAAAAATGACTCCCCAAGTGCCTCAAAAGAAACCTGATACATTTAATAGGTCGTCAGAAATAGCCCAAGAAGTTTCACCCAAAAAAAGTTCTGTAGCCCGCACCCACCTATTGAACCATAGGCTAACACCCACCAAAAGTTGTCAAAAATCCACAATTTCTGCCGATTTGCTCATTTGACTTGAAATATGACACCCCTAGTGCCTCCAAAACAATCCAATCCATTTAATAGGTCGTCAGGGGACCGCCCAAGAAGTTTACCCAAAAATATTTCTGGAGCTCGCAACCACCCATAGGTCCATAGGATAACACCTATCAAAAGTCACAAAAAATTCGCAATTCCTGTCGTTTTGCTCATGTGACTTGAAATATGGAAACCCTAGTGCCTCCAAAACAACCTGATCTATTTAATAAGTCATCATTGGAACTCCCAAGAAATTTTGCCCAAAAATATTTTCGAAGCCCGCATCCACCCATCGATTCATAAGCTAACACCCACCGAAAGTCGCAAAAAGTTTGCAGTTCTAGCCATTTGGCTCATTTGACTTTAAAAATGGCTCTACTAGCGCCACCAAAGCAACTCGATTCATTTAATAAATCGTCAGGGAACCGCCCAAGAAGTTTCACCCAAAAATATTTTCGGGCCCCGCACCAACCCATCGATCCATAGGCAAACACCCACCGAAAGTCACCAAAAATCAACATTTCCTGCTGTTTCGCTCATTTGACTTGAAAAATAGCTCCCCCTGCCCCTCCAAAGCAACTAGATCCATTTAATAGGTCGTCAGGGGACTGCTTAAGAAGTTTCGCCCAAAAATATTTCTGGAGCCCGCACCCACCCATCAATCCAAAGTCTAACACCAACCAAAAGTCACAAAAAAACCACAAATCTTGTCGTTTCATTCATTTGACTTGAAAAATGACTCCCCCAGCCCCTCCAAATCAACCCGATCCATTTAATAGGTCGTCAGAGGACCGTCTAAGATGTTTTCATAAAAAGTATTTCTGTAGCCCACACCCAACCATCGTTCCATAGGCTAACACCCACCGAAAGTTGCAAAATATCCGCAATTCCTGTCGTTTTGCTCATTTAACTTGAAAAATAGCTCCCTCAACCACTCCAAAGAAACTCAATCCATTTAATCGATCATTAGGGGACCGCGCAAGAAGGTTCGATCAAAATTATTCCTGAAGCCTGCACCTACCCATGGATCCATAGGCTAACACCCACCGAAAGTCGCCAAAAATCTGCAATTCCTGCTATTTCACTCATTTGCCTTGAAAAATAGCTCCCCCTACCTCTCCAAAGCAACCAGATCCATTTAATAGGTCGTAAGGGAACCGCTTAAGATGTTTTGACCAAAAATATTTCTGGAGCACGCACCCACCCATCTATTCATAGGCTAACACCAACCAAAAGTCGCAAAAAATCCATAATTCTTGTCGTTTCATTCATTTGACTTGAAAAATGACTCCCCCAGCCCCTCCAAATCAACCTGATCAATTTAATAGGGCGTCAGAGGACCGCCCAAGATGTTTTCCCAAAAAGTACTTTTGTAGCCCACACCCAACCATCGTTCCATGGGCTAACACCCACAAAAAGTCGCAAAATATCTGTAATTCCTGCCGCTTCGCTCATTTAACTTGAAAAAAGGCTCCCTCAGCCACTCCAAAGCAACCCAATCAATTTAATAGGTCATTAGGGGACCGCGCAAGAAGTTTCAACCAAAATTATTTCTGGAGCCCGCACCCACCCATGGATCCATAGGCTAACACACACCGAAAGTCGCAAAAAATCTGCATTTCCAGCCGTTTCGCTCATTGGATTTAAAAATGTCTCCCCCAGCCCCTCCAAAGAACCTAATCCATTTAATAGGTCATCAGGGGACCGCCCAAGAAATTTTGCCAAAAAATATTTCTGGAGCCCACACCTACCCTTCGAACCAAAGGCTAACACATACAAAAGTTGAAAAAAAATTACAATTCCTGTCGTTTTGCTCATTTAACTTGAAAAATGGCTCACATAGCCCCTCCAAAGCAACCCGATCCATTTAATAGGTCGTCAAAGGACCTCCCAAGAAGTTTTGCAAAAAAATATTTCCTAAGCCCGCACCCACCCATATATCCATAGGCTAACACCCACCAAAGTTGTCAAAAAATTTCATTTTCTACCGATTCACTCATTTGACATGAAAAATGGCTCCCCAATCCCCTCCAAATCAACCCGATCTATTGAATAGGTCATCAGTAGACCGCCCAAGAAGTTTCATCCAAATATATTTTCGGAGCTCGCAACCACCCATCGATCTATAGGCTAACACCCACCAAAAGTAAAAAAAATTCACAATACTGTCGTTTTGCTCATTTGACTTGAAATATGGCACCCCTAGTGCCTCCAAAACAACCCGATCCATTTAATAGGTCATCATGGGACTTCCCAAGAAATTTTTCCAGAAATATTTTCGAAGCCCGCACCCACCCATTGATCCATAAGCTAACACCCACCAAAAGTCGTAAAAAATTCATAGTTCCAATCGTTTGGCTCATTTGACTTTAAAAATGGATCTACCAGCGCCTCCAAAGCAACCCGATTCATTTAAAAGGTCGTCAGGGAACCGCCCAAGAAGGTTCTCCCAAAAACATTTCTGAATCCCGCACCCACCCATCGATCCATAGGCAAACACCCATCAAAAGTCGCCAAAAATCCGCAATTCCTGCTGTTTCACTCATTTGCCTTGAAAAAAAACTCCCTTTTCCCCTCCAAAGCAACCAAATCCATTTAATAGGTCGTCAAGGGACCGCTTAAGAAGTTTTGCCCAAAAATATTTCTAGAGCCCACACCCACCCATCAATCCATAGGCTAACACCAACCAAAAGTCGCAAAAAATCCACAATTCTTGTCGTTTCATTCATTTAACTTGAAAAATGACTCCCTCAGCCCCTCCAAATCAACCCGATACATTTAATAGGTCATCAAGAGACCTCCCAAGAAGTTTTGAGACCTCCCAAGGACTGCCCAAGATGTTTTCCCAAAAAGTATTTCTGTAGCCTGCACCCAACCATCGTTCCATAGGCTAACACCCACCGAAAGTCATAAAATATCTGCAATTCCTGCAGTTTTGCTCATTTAACTTGAAAAATGGCTCCATCAGCCATTCTAAACCAACCCAATCCATTTAATAGGTCATTAGGAGACCGTGTAAGAAGTTTCAACCAAAATTATTTCTGAAGCCCGCACCCACCCATTGATCAATAGGCAAACACCCATCGAAAGTCACCAAATATCCGCAATTCCTGTTGTTTCGCTCATTTACCTTGAAAATTAGCTCTACCTGCCCATCCAAAGCAACCAGATCCATTTAATAGGTCATCAGGGAACCGCTTAAAAAGTTTCGCCCAAAAATATTTTTGGAGCCCCTACCCACTCATCGATTCATAGGCTAACACCAACCAAAAGTCGCAAAAAATCCACAATTCTTGCTGTTTCATTCATTTGACTTGAAAAATGACTCCCCCAGCCCCTCTAAATCAACCCGATCCATTTAATAGGTTTTCAGAGGGCCGCCCAAGATGTTTTACCAAAAATTATTTTTGTAGCCGCACCCAACCATCGTTCCATAGGCTAACACCCACCGAAAGTAGCAAAATATCCGCAATTCCTGCCATTTTGCTCATTTAACTTGAAAAATGGCTCCCTCATGCACTCCAAAGCAACCCAATCCATTTAATAGGTCATTAGGGGACCGCGCAAGAAGTCTCAACAAAAATTATTTCTAAATCCCGCACCCACCCATGGATCCATAGGCTAACACCCACCGAAAGTCGCCAAAAATCTGCAATTCCTGCTGTTTCACTCACTTGCCTTGAAAAATAGCTCCCCTTTCCCCTCCAAAGCAACGAAATCCATTTAATAGGTCGTCAGGGGACCGCTTAAGAAGTTTCGCCCAAAAATATTTCTGTAGCCCGCACCTACCTATTGATCCATAGGCTAACACCAACCAAAAGTCGCAAAAAATCCACAATTCTTGCCGTTTCATTCATTTGACTTGAAAAATGGCTCCTCCTGCCCCTACAAATCAACCTGATCCATTTAATAGGTCATCAAAACACCGCCCAAGATGTTTCTCCAAAAATTATTTTTATAGCCCACACCCAACCATCGTTCTATAGGTTAACACCTACTGAAAGTCACCAAAAATCCGTAATTCCTGCTGTTTCGCTCATTTACCTTGAAAATTAGCTCCACCTGCCCCTCCAAAGCAACCAGATCCATTTCATAAGTCGTCAGGGAACCGCTTAAAAAGTTTCGCCCAAAAATATTTCTGGAGCCCGCACCTACTCATCGATCCATAGGCTAACACCAACCAAAAGTGGCAAAAAATCCACAATTCTTGTCGTTTCATTCATTTGACTTGAAAAATGACTCCCCCAACCCCTCCAAATCAACCCGATCCATTTAATAGGTCTTCAGAGGACCGCCCAAGATGTTTTCCCAAAAAGTATTTTTGTAGCCCGCACCCAACCATTGTTCCATAGGCTAACACCCACCGAAAGTCGCAAAATATCCGCAATTCCTGCCTTTTCGCTCATTTAACTTGAAAAATGGCTCCCTCATTCACTCCAAAGAAACTCAATCCATTTAATAGGTCATTAGGGGACCGCAAAAGAAGTTTCAACCAGAATTATTTCTAAAGGCCGCACCCATCCATGGATCCATAGACTAACACCCACCGAAAGTCACCAAAAATCCGCAGTTCCTGCTGTTTTGCTCATTTGCCTTGAAAAATAGCTCCCCCTGCCCCTCCAAAGCAACCGGATCCATTTAATAGGTCGTAAGGGGACCGCTTAAGAAGTTTTGCCCAAAAATATTTCTGGAGCCCGCACCCACCCATTGATCCATAGGCTAACACCAACCAAAAGTCGCAAAAAATCCAAAATTCTTGCCTTTTCATTCATTTGACTTGAAAAATGGCTCCCCCAACCCCTACAAATTAACCCGATCCATTTAATAGGTCGTCAAAAGGCCGCCCAAGATGTTTCTCCAAAAAGTATTTTTATAGCCCACACCCAACCATCATTCTATAGGTTAACACCCACCGAAAGTCGTAAAATATCTGCAATTCCTCCCGTTTCGATCATTTAACTTGAAAATGGCTCCCTCAGCCCCTCCAAAGCAACCCAATCCATTTAATAGGTCATTAGGGGACCGCGCAAGAAGTTTCAACCAAAATTATTTCTGGAGCCTGCACCCACCCATGGATCCATAGGCTAACATCCATCGAAAGTCACAAAATATCCACGTTTCCAGCCGTTTCGATCATTTGAACTAAAAATGACTCCCCCAGCCCCTCTAAAGAACCTGATCCATTTAATAGGTCGTCAGAGGACCGCCCAAGAAATTTTGCCAAAAAATATTTCTGGAGCCCACACCCACCCCTAGAACCATAGGCTAACACACACCGAAATTCCAAAATATTTGCAATTCCTATCTTTTGTGCATTTAACTTGAAAGATGGCTCACATAGCCCCTCCAAAGCAACCTGATCCATTCAATAGGGCATCAAGGGACCCCCCAAGAAGTTTTACCCAAAAATATTTCCTAAGCCCGCACCCACCCATCGATCCATAGTCTAACACCCACAGAAAGTTGTCAAAAATCCGCAATTTCTACCAATTCGCTCATTTGACATGAAAAATGGCTCCCCAAGCCCCTCCAAAGCAACCCGATCCATTTAATAGGTCGTCAGGGGACCGCTTAACAAGTTTCGCCCAAAAGTATTTCTGGAGCCCGCACCCACCCATTGATCCATAGGCTAACACCAACCAAAAGTCGTAAAAAATCCACAATTCTTGCCATTTCATTCATTTGACTTGAAAAATGGCTCCCCTAGCCCCTACAAATCAACCCTATCCATTTAATAGGTCGTCAAAAGACCGACCAAGATGTTTCTCCAAAAAGTATTTTTATAGCCCACACCCAACCATCGTTTTATAGGTTAACACCCACCAAAAGTCGTAAAATATCCGCTATTCCTATCGTTTCGCTCATTTAACTTGAAAAATGGCTCCCTCAGCCACTCCAAAGCAACCTAATCCATTTAGTAGGTCATTAGGGGACCGCGTAAGAAGTTTCAACCAAAATTATTTCTGGAGCCTGCACCCACCCATGGATCCATAGGCTAACACCCATCAAAAGTCGCAAAATATCTGCATTTCTAGCCATTTCGCTCATTTGAATTAAAAATGACTCACCCAGCCCCTCTAAAGAACCTGATCCATTTAATAGGTCGTCAGAGGACCGCCCAAGAAATTTTGCCAAAAAATATTTCTGGAGCCCACACCCACCCCTAGAACCATAGCCTAACACACACCAAAAGTCCCAAAATATTTGCAATTCCTGTCGTTTTGCTCATTTAACTTGAAAAATGACTCACATAGCCCCTCCAAAGCAACCCGATCCAATTAATAGGTCGTCAAGGGACCCCCCAAGAAGTTTTACCCAAAAATATTTCCTAAGCCAGCACCCACCCATCGATCCATAGGCTAACACCCACCGAAAGTTGTCAAAAATCCGCAATTTCTAAAATTCGCTCATTTGACATGAAAAATGGCTCCCCAAGCCCCTCCAAAACAACCCGATCCATTTAATAGGTCGTCAGGGGACCGCTTAAGAAGTTTTACCCAAAAATATTTCTGAAGCCCGCACCCACCCATTGATCCATAGGCTAACACCAACCAAAAGTCGCAAAAAATCCACAATTTCTGCCGTTTTACTTATTTACCTTGAAATATGGCACTCATAGTGCCTCCAAAACAACCCGATCCATTTAATAAATCGTCATGGGACCTCCCAAGAAATTTTGTCCAAAAATATTTCCGAAGTCCGCACCCACCTATCAATCCATAGGCTAACACCCATCGAAAGTCACAAAAAATCCGCAGTTCCAACCGTTTGGATCATTTGAGGTTAAAAATATCTCTACCAGCGCCTCCAAAGCAACCCGATTCATTTAATAGGTCGTCAGGGAATCGCCCAAGAAGTTTCTACCAAAAATATTTTTGGACCCCGCACCGACCCATTGATCCATAGACAAACACCCACCGAAAGTTGCCAAAAATCTGTAATTCCTGCTGTTTCGCTCATTTGCCTTGAAAAATGGCTCGCCCTGACCCTCCAAAGCAACTAGATCCATTTAATAGGTCATCAGGGGACCGCTTAAGAAGTTTCGCCCAAAATAATTCTGGAGCCCGCACCCATCCATCGATCCATAGGCTAACACCAACCAAAAGTTGCAAAAAATCCACAATTTTTGTTGTTTCATTCATTTGACTTGAAAAATGACTCCCCCAGCCCCTCCAAAACAACCCGATCCATTTAGTAGATCGTCATAGGACCTCCCAAGAAATTTCTTCCAAAAATATTTACGGAGCCCGCACCCACCCATCGATACATAAGCTAACACCCACCAAAAGTCGTAAAAAATTCGTAGTTCCAATCGTTTGGCTCATTTGACTTTAAAAATGGATCTACCAGCGCCTCCAAAGCAACTCGATTCATTTAAAAGGTCGTCAGGGAACCGCCCAAGAAGTTTCTCCAAAAAACATTTTCAAATCCCGCACCCACCCATCGATCCATAGGCAAACACCCATAAAAAATCGCCAAAAATCCGCAATTCCTACTGTTTCACTCATTTGCCTTGAAAAAAAGCTCCCTTTTCCCCTCCAAAACAACCAAATCCATTTAATAGGTCGTCAGGGGACCGCTTAAGGAGTTTCGCCCAAAAATATTTCTGGAGCCCACACCCACCCATCAATCCATAGGCTAACACCAACCAAAAGTCACAAACAATCCACAATTCTTGCCGTTTCATTCATTTGACTTGAAAAATGACTCCCCCAGCCCCTCCAAAGCAACCCGATCCATTTAATAGGTCGTCAAGAGACCTCCCAAGAAGTTTTACGCCAAAATATTTCCTAAGCCCGCACCCACCCATCGATCCATAGGCTAACACCAACCAAAAGTCGCAAAAAATCCACAATTCTTATCGTTTCATTCATTTGACTAGAAAAATGACTCCCCCAGCCCCTCCAAAACAACCCGATCCATTTAATAGGTCATCAAGAGACCTCCCAAGAAGTTTTGAGCCAAAATATTTCCTAAGCCCGCACCCACCCATTGATCCATAGGCTAACACCAACCAAAAGTCGCAAAAAATCCACAATTCTTATCGTTTCATTCATTTGACTTGAAAAATGACTCCCCCAGCCCCTCCAAATCAACCTGATCCATTTAATAGGTTGTCAGAGGACCGCCCAAGATGTTTTCCCAGAAAGTATTTCTGTATCCCGCACCCAACCATCATTTCATAGGCTAACACCCACTGAAAGTAGCAAAATATCCGCAATTCCTGCCGTTTCGCTCATTTAACTTGAAAAATGGCTCCCTCAACCACTCTGAAGAAACCCAATCCATTTAATAGATCATTAAGGGACCACGCAAGAAGTTTCTCCCAAAAATATTTTCAGACCCTGCACCCACCAATTGATCCATAGGCAAACACCCACCGAAAGTTGTCAAAAATCTGCAATTCCTGCAGTTTCGCTCATTTACCTTGAAAAATGGCTCCCCCTGCCCCTCCAAAGCAACCAGATCCATTTAATAGGTCGTCAGGGGATCGCTTAAGAAGTTTTGCCCAAAAATATTTCTGGAGCCCGCACCCACCCATCGATCCATAGGCTAACACCAACCAAAAGTCCCAAAAAATCCACAATTCTTGCCGTTTCATTCATTTGACTTGAAAAATGACTCCCCCAGCCCCTCCAAAGCAACCCGATCCATTTAATAGGTCGTAAAGGGACCTCTCAAGAAGTTTTGTGCAAAAATATTTCCTAAGCCCGCATCCACTCATCGATCCATAGGCTAACACCCACCGAAAGTCGCAAAAAATACGCAATTCCTACATTTTTCACTCATATGGATTTGAAAATGGCACCCCTAATGCCTCCAAAACAACCCGATCCATTTAATAGGTCATCATGGGACTTCCCAAGAAATTTCCAAAAATATTTCCTAAGCCCGCACCCACCCATCGATCCATTGGCTAACACACACCAAAGGTCGTAAAAGATACGCAGTTCCCACCATTTCGCTCATTTGACTTTCAAAATGGCTCCCCCAGTGCCTCCAAAGCAATCCGATTTATTTAATAGGATGTTAGGGGACCGCCTAAGAAGTTTTACCGAAAAATATTTCTGGAGCCCACACCCATCCATCGATCCATAGGCTATTACCCACCGAAAGTCACAAAATATTTGCAATTCCTGTCGTTTTGCTCATTTAACTTGAAAAATGGCTCACATAGCCTCTCCAAAGCAACCCGATCTATTTAATAGTTCGTTAAGGGAACCCCCAAGAAGCTTTGCCCAAAAATATTTCCTAAGCCCGCACCCGCCCATCTATCCATAGGCTAACACCCACCGAAAGTTGTCAAAAATTCACAATTTTGACCGTTTCACTTATTTTACTTGAAAAATGGCTCCCCCGGCCCTTCCAAAGCAACTCGATCCATTTCATATGTCGTCAGGGGACCGCCCAAGAAGTTTATTTCAAAAATATTTTCAGAGCCCACACCCACCAAACGCTCCATAGGCTGACACCCACCGAAAGTTCTCAAAAAATTTACAATTCCTGTCGTTTCGCTCATTTGCCTTGAAAAATGGCACCCCTACCCCTCCAAAGCAACCATATCCATTTAATAGGTCGTCAGGGGACTGCTTAAGAAGTTTCGCCCTAAAATATTTCTGGAGCCCGCACCCACCCATCGATCCATAGGCTAACACCAACCAAAAGTCCCAAAAAATCCATAATTCTTGTCGTTTCATTCATTTGACTTGAAAAATGACTCCCCCAGCCCCTCCAAAGCAACCCGATCCATTTAATAGGTCGTCAAGAGACCTCCCAAGAAGTTTTGTGCAAAAATATTTCCTAAGCCGCACCCACCCATCGATCCATAGGCTAACACCCACCGAAAGTCGCAAAAAATACGCAATTCCTACATTTTCACTCTTTTGACTTTGAAAATGGCACCCCCAGTGCCTCCAAAACAACCTGATCCATTTAATAGGTCGTTAGGGACCTCTCAAGAAATTTTGCCCAAAAACATTTCCTAAGCCCGCACCCACCCATTGATCCATTGGCTAACACACATCGAAAGTCATAAAAAATACGCAGTTCCTACCATTTCGCTCATTTGACTTTCAAAATGGCTGCCCCAGTGCCTCCAAAGCAATCCCATTCATTTAATAGGACGTTAGGGGACCGCCTAAGAAGTTTCGCCCAAAATTATTTCTAGAGCCCGCACCCACCCATCAATCCATAGGCTAACACCCACCGAAAGTCACAAAATATTTGCATTTCCTGTCGTTTTGCTCATTTAACCTGAAAAATGGCTCACATAGCCCCTCCAAAGCAACCTGATCCATTTAATAGGTCGTTAAGGGACCCCCCAAGAAGTTTCGCCCAAAAAAATTTCCTAAGCCCGCACTCGCCCATCTATCCATAGGCTAACACCCACCAAAAGTTGTCAAAAATCCGCAATTTCTACCGATTCGCTCATTTGACATGAAAAATGGCTCCCCAAGCCCCTCCAAAGTAACCCGATCCATTTAATAGGTCGTCAGGAGACCGCCCAGGAAGTTTCACCCAAAAATATTTTCGGAGCTCGGAACCACCCATCGGTTCATAGGCTAACACCCACCAAAAGTCACAAAAAATCCACAATTCCTGTCGTTTTACTCATTTAACTTGAAATATGGCACACCTTGTGCCTCCAAAACAACCCGATCCATTTAATAGATCGTCATAGAACCTTCCAAGAAATTTCGTCCAAATATATTTCTGGAGCCCGCACCCACCTATCGTTCCATAGGCTAACACCCACTGAAAGTCGCAAAAAATCCGCAGTTCCAACCTTTTGGCTTATTTGACTTTAAAAATATCTTTACCAGCGACTCCAAAGCAACCCGATTCATTTAATAGGTCGTCAGGGAACCGTCCAAGAAGCTTCATCCAAAAATATTTTTGGACCCCGCACCCATCCATTGATCCATAGGCAAACACCCACCGAAAGTCGCCAAAAATCTGCAATTCCTGCTGTTTCGCTCATTTGCCTTGAAAAATGGCTCCCCCTGCCCCTCCAAAGAACCCAGATCCATTCAATAGGTCGTTAGGGAACCGTTTAAGAAGTTTCGCCCAAAAATATTTCTGGAGCCCGTACCCACCCATTGATCCATAGGCTAACACCAACCAAAAGTCGCAAACAATCCACAATTCTTGCCGTTTCATTCATTTGACTTGAAAAATGACTCCCGCAGCCCCTCCAAAGCAACCCGATCCATTTAATATGTAGTCAAGAGACCTCCTAAGAAGTTTTGCGCCAAAATATTTCCTATGCCCGCACCCATCCATCGGTCCATAGGCTAACACCCACCGAAAGCCACAAAAAAACCACAATTCCTGTCGTTTTACTCATTTGACTTGAAATATGGCACACCTTGTGCCTTCAAAACAACCCGATCCATTTAATTATCGTCATAGGACCTTCCAAGAAATTTCATCCAAATATATTTCTGAAGCCCGCACCCACCCATCGTTCCATAGGCTATCACCCATCGAAAGTCGCAAAAAATCCGTAGTTCCAACCGTTTGGCTCATTTGACTTTAAAAATATTTATATCAGCGCCTCCAAAGCAATCCGATTCATTTAATAGGTCGTCAGGGAACCGCCCAAGAAGTTTCACCCAAAAATATTTTCCTACCCCACACTGAACCATCGATACATAGGCAAACATCCACCGAAAGTCGCCAAAAATCTGCAATTCCTGCTGTTTCGCTCATTTGCCTTGAAAAATGGCTCTCCCTTCCCCTCCAAAGCAACCAGATCCATTTAATAGGTCGTCAGGGGACCGCTTAAGAAGTTTCGCCCAAAAATATTTCTGGAGCCCGCACCCACCCATTGATCCATAGGCTAACACCAACCAAAAGTCGCAAAAAATCCACAATTCTTGTCGTTTCATCCATTTGACTTGAAAAATGATTGCCCCAGCCCCTCCAAAGCAACCCGATCCATTTAATAGGTCGTCAAGAGACCTCCCAAGAAGTTTTGCGCAAAACTATTTCCTAAGCCCGCACCCACCCATCGATCCATAGGCTAACACCCACCGAAAGTCGCAAAAAATATGCAATTCCTACATTTTCGCTCATTTGACTTCCAAAATGGCACCCTCAGTGCCTCCAAAACAACCTGATCCGTTTAATAGGTCGTCATAGGACCTCCCAAGAAGTTTTGCCCAAAAATATTTCCTAAGCCCGCACCCACCCATCGATCCGTTGGCTAACACAATCCAAAAGTCGCAAAAAATATGCAGTTCCTACCATTTCGCTCATTTGACTTTCAAAATGGCTCCCCCAGTGCCTCCATAGCAATCCGATCCATTTAATAGGACGTCAGGGGACCGCCTAAGAAGTTTCGCCCAAAAATATTTCTGGAGCCCGCACCCACCCATCGATCCATAGGCTAACACCCACCGAAAGTCACAAAATTCGCAATTCCTGCTGTTTTGCTTATTTGAGTTGAAAAATGGCTCCCCCAGCCCTTCCAAAGCAACTCGATCCATTTAATAGGTCTTCAGGGGACCGTCCAAGAAGTTTTGCCCAAAAATATTTCTGGAGCCCACAGCTACCCATCGATCCATAGGTTAACACCCACCAAAAGTCACAAAAAATCTGCAATACTTACCGCTTCGCTCATTTGACTTGAAAAATGGCTCCCTCAGCCCCTCCAAATTAACCTAATCTATTTAATAGGCCGTCAGGGGACCGCCCAAGAAATTTCGACCAAAAATATTTTCGAAGCTCGAACCCACCCAATGATCCATAGGCTAATACCCATCGAAATTTACAAAAAATCCGCAATTCCTGTTGTTCACTCATTTGACTTTAAATATGGCACCCCTAGTGCCTCCAAAGCAACCTGATCCATTTCATAGGTCGTCAGGGGACCACCCAAGATGTTTTGCCTAAAAATATTTTCGAAGCCCGCACCCACCCATCGATCCATAGGCTAACACCCACCGAAAGTTGCAAAAAATACGTAGTTCCTACCATTTCGCTCATTTGACTTTTAAAATGTTTCCCCCAGTGCCTCCAAAGCAACTTGATCCATTTAATACGTCGTCAGGGGACCTCCCAAGAAGTTTTGCCCAAAAATATTTTCGAAGCCCGCATCCACCCATTGATCCATAGGCTAACACCTACCGAAAGTCACAAAAATACGCAATTCCTACCATTTCACTCATTTGACTTTCAAAATGGCTCCCCCAGTCCTCCAAAGTAACCCGATCCATTTAATAGGTAGTCAGGGGACCGCCTAAGAAGTTTCGCCCAAAAATATTTTCGGAGCCCGCACCCACCCATCTATCCATGGGCTAACACCCACTGAAAGTCACAAAAAATCCACAATTCCTGTTGTTTCGCAAATTTGACTTGAAAAATGGCTTCCCCAACCCCTCTAAAGCAACTTGATCCATTTAATCGGTCGTCAGGGGACCGTCCAAGAAGTTTTACCCTAAAATATTTTCAGAGTCCGCGCACACTCATCGATCCATAGCTAACACCCACCAAAAGTGGCAAAAAACTGCAATTCTTGCCGTTTCGCTGATTTGACTTGAAAAATGGCTCCCCCAGCCCCTCCAAATCAACCCGATCCATTTAATAGGTTGTCAGGGGGCCGTCCAAAAAGTTTCGCCCAAAAATATTTCTGAAGCTCGCTCCTACCTATCGATCCATAGGCTAATCCCACTGAAAGTCGTGAAAAATTCACAATTTCGGCCGTTTCACTTATTTGACTTGAAAAATGTCTCCCCAGCCCTTCCAAAGCAACTCGATCCATTTCATAGGTCGTCAGGGGACCGCCCAAGAAGTTTATTTCAAAAATATTTTCGGAGCCCACACCCACCAAACGCTCCATAGGCTAACACCCATCGAAAGTCTCAAAACATTTACAATTCCTGTCGTTTCGCTCATTTGACTTGAAAAATGGCTCCCCCAACCTTTCCAAAGCAACCTGATCCATTTAATAAGTTGTCAGGGGACCGCCCAAGAAGTTTCATCCAAAAATATTTCTGAAGCCCACACCCACCCCTCGAACCATAGGCTAACACACACCGAAAGTCGTAAAAAATTTACAAATCCTGTCGTTTTGCTCATTTAACTTGAAAATGGCTCACAAAGCCCCTCCAAAGCAACCCGATCCATTTAATAGGTCGTCAAGGGACCGCCCAAAAAGTTTTGCCCAAAAATACTTTCGGAGTCCGCACCCACCCATCGATCCATATGCTAACACCCACCAAAAGTCTCAAAAAATCCGCAATTCAAGTTGTTTCGCTCATGTGACTTGAAAAATGGCTCCCCCAGCCCCTCAAAAGCAATCCGATCTCTTTAATAGGTCGTGCCCAAGAAGTTTCGCCAAAAAGTATTTTTGGAGCCCGCACCCACCCATCAATCCATAGGCTAACACCCACTGAAAGTCTCAAAAAAATTGCAATTCCTGTCGTTTCGCTCATTTGACTTGAAAAATGGCTCCCCAGTCCCTCCAAAGTAAACCGATCCATTTAATAGGTCGTCAGGGGACCGCCCAAGAAGTTTTGCCCAAAATATTTTCGAAGCTCGCACCCATCGAAACTCACAAAAATTCTGTAATTTCGGCCGTATCGCTTATTTGACTTGAAAAATGGCTCCCCCAGACCCTCCATAGCAACCTGATCCTTTTAATAGGTCGTCAAGGGACCGTCCAAGAAGTTTGGCCCAAAAATATTTTCGGAGTCCGCACTGACCCTTCAATCCATAGGCTAACACCCACAGAAAGTCGTAAAAAATTCGTAATTTCTGCCGGTTTGCTCATTTGACTTGAAAAATGGCTCTCCCAGCACCTCCAAAGCAACTCGGTCCATTTAATAGGTCGATAGGGGATCGCCCAAGAAGTTTCGCCCAAAAATATTTTCGGAGCCCGCACCCACCCATCGATCCATAATATAACACACACGAAAAATTCCAAAAAATCCTCAATTACTGCTATATCGCCCATATTTCTTTAAAAAAAAAGCTTTGTCCGCCTCATCAAAGCAATATAATTTATTCAATAGGTCATCACGAGAGTACCCAAGAAGTTTCACCAAACTCATTCGGACGCCCACATCCCCCATTAATCCATAGGCTAACACACATGAAAAATCGCAAAAAATCCTTAATTCCTGTTATTTGGCTCATATGTCTTAAAAAAAACCTTTGTCTACCTCTCCAAAGCAACACAATTTATTTAATAGGTCGTGACGAGCGGACCCAAGAAGTTTCGCCCAAAGCGCATTCGGACGCCCACATCCCCCATTAATCCATAGGCTAACACACAGAAAAAATCACAAAAAAATTCTTGATTCCTGCTACGTCACTTATGTCCTAAAAAAAGCTTCATTTGCCTTTCCTAAATAACATAATTCATTTAATAGGTCGTCATGAGCGGACCCAAGAAGTTTCGCTCAAAACTCATTTGGTCGCCCACATCCCGTATTAATCCATAGGCTAACACATAAGAAAAATCGCAAAAAATCCTCAATTTCTGCTATTTCACTCATGTCTTAAAAAAAATTTGTTTGCCTCTTCAAAGCAACACAATTTATTTAATAGATAGTCACGAGCGGACCCAAGAAGTTTAGCCCAAAACTTATTCAGACGCCCCACATTCCCCATTAATCCATAGGCTAACACACACGAAAAATCGCAAAAAATTCTCAATTCCTGCTATTTCACTCATGTTTTAAAAAAAGCTTTGTCCGCCTCTCCAATGAAACACAATTCATTTAATAGGTCATCATGAGCGGACCCAAAAAGTTTTGCCCAAAACTCATTCGAACAAAATAGTATATTAACATTTTCGAGTCATGAAATTTGAATTCATGATTTTGGTCATTTTCTGTGTGTATTAGTACACGCTGATTTTCATGAATTTGGTTGACAAACTCCATTTGACCTAAAAGTTAATGGATCCTTTGAAAACATCCTAGAGACTAATATTCACCATGTTTGCCTTAACGAAAGTAGTATATTTTACCGTTTCAAGGTCATGAAACTTGAATTCATGAATTTGATCATTTTTCATTTGTTTGTACATAATGATTTTCGTGAATTTTGTTGGACTTCGTTTGGCTTGATAGATTCATTGAGACGTCATTGTGAACAATACTGACTGTCCGCTATTACTAACGTAGTATATTTTGATATTTCAGGTCATGAAACTTGAATTCATGAATTCGGTCTTTTTCATGTATTAGTACACGCTGATTTTCATGAATTTGATTAACGAACTCCATTTGGTCCGAAATTTGTTGGATCCATTAAGAAGTCCTAGTGACCAATACTCACCATGTTTGCCTCGACCAACAAAGTTTGTTTTTTGGCGTTTTAATATCATGAACCTTGAAACCATAAATTTAAACATTTTTCATGTGTAATAATACATGTCGATTTCATGAAATTGGCTGGCGAACTTCACTTGGCCTGAAATTTAATGGATTCATTGTAGACGTCCTAACGTAATATATTTTTTGACATTTCAGGGTCATGAAACCCGAATTTATGAACTTGGTCATTCTTCATGTGTGTGAGTACACGATGATGATGATGAATCAATCCACCTCTAATGGACAGTAGCAAACTGGTTGGCTATTTTCATGCCAAACCAAACAATTCATTCAAAAATCACCTTATGTTTTCTGTCAAACAGTAAGTGAACCAAATGAATGTTGGATCATCTTTCTTCCTCAATTACCAAGTATTAATAATCAATACAGAGAGACATCTGTCAAAATTGTCTTGTCACCACATTCGAACAGCTCAGGACAGGGACATCAAAAGCAGCGCAGTTTGATAAACGAATTTATAAGTACTTAAAGGAACCAACGCCGACAAAGCCTTCCCAGGAAGAAAGGGCATGGAAGCTAATGCTCTGGCAAACATAAATTTGAGGTGTGTTCATTCCAGGTAGAAAGGGAGGAAAAAGCGAGAAGCGAGTGTAGGAAAATTACCGTATTGTATCGTGAAAACTATAGGAAAGTCTGCATGTCAAGCTCCAGAAAGGAGCAGGGATCTGGAATGTCAAACTCCTTGAGGACCTGAAACCAAAAGGCAAAACATGTAACTCCTGAATCGGAGCGATAATTTGCAGTTGCAAACAGCCCACACATATATACCACAAGGTCTAAATTCAATGCATAACCAGGAACTTTGCCAGTTGGTCTTTGCCTGAGAACAATTACTTTCAATTGTTCCAAATTAATGCTTTACTATGAATCAGTGTACCACAATTACTTTGGAACATCTATAAGCTATGTTTCTAGGAACAGGTGCGGGTGTCCCACATGGTGTCGTCCAATTTGTCATCACATGAATTTTGGAATTTGGGGACATGGATCCGAGTGTCGATACAGTGCTAGGATCACGACAAATAATTATATATGATAATCAGTTATTTAAGATAGTTGAAAAATCAAGACTGGTTCTGAACGTCACGTAACATCATCTTCAACCAACCTCCACCGTACTTTCGGTGTGACCACTAAAGAATTGTGTGTACACTAAAGAGCTGCTTATATACGTTTACTAAAAGACTTACTTTCATTCATTATCATTAGTCCAGCGTGAAACTAAGAGGAAGGAGTTGTGCCTAAGGCGCCATGTAAGCAAACTGTGCACACTAAGAGAAGAGAGATGCTCACAATTACTACCACAAGAAAGCCGTAAATTTTTTTTTTCTATTAATAAGGTGATTTAAATCCATCACTTGAATGAAAAATGTGTACAGCATAATTACAAATTGCTCTAAATACACGCATAATTATAAATTGCTCCAAATATACTCCCTCTAGGCTCTATCCCAATTTGTGAGGGGTGTTAATTGGGCACATAGTTTAAGAAAGAGTATAGAAACTTGTGTCTTAACACGTCATATACATTTCTGTTGCTATAATCATCATTAGGGTAAAAATGAAAGTTTAAGGTTAAATTTTTTTAAAATATGAAGAGAATCATTCTCGTCGGACGGACTAAAAAGGAAAGAGCATCCCGAAAATGGGGAAAGAGGGAGTGGTATTTTTATCAATATAGTAGTAAAATATGGGGTTGCACTAGGGATCGGCTCTTAGCCCGTTTCTATTTGCCTTGGTTATGGATGTACTGACGTGGCGTATCCAAGGAAAGGTGCCATGGTGTGTGCTCTTTGCAGATGACATAGTGTTGATTGACGAGACACACAATGTGACTGACCATGCATCCAAATGAAAATACGCAGAAATGAATTGCCTATAGCCCAACAAGGGTAAAAAGATTTATATAGGACTTCACCAAACTTAAGATGCCTTAAAATGCTAATGGAAGTAATTAGAATATGTTCCTAATTAATTGACAAGTTCTGTATACAAAATCAATGCATAATAACTAATAAGTGAATACCTTAGGGTGCACAATGCCGAAGGTTCCGATTCGCTTCCCTCCGTAAATAACGCTAGCTTGTCTTCCCTGAAGTAATGCAGGCTCCTATGACACATTTAGACAGAAATAAGCACACAGAGCAATACTCATAACGAAATGAAAGGAAGCAAATTGGAAAAATGCAAACAGTTACCTCTGATTTTTCTATGTAGTAGCCTGAACTGTTTCCAGGTGATACAAAATTAGCACCAGTTGCTTCCATGATTTTGTCGAGTAGACCATGAATTAGCTGGGAAAAATGTGAAGAGAGTCAAACGTTTGAGTGCCAAGAAGCTATGCACAACCTACAGGCTATCAAAACTATACATATGACCGTGATAACAGAATGAAGTAATCAAAAAATTGCTTGGAAGTCCGAATAATTTATATTTAAGGAATGAAGTTCCACTCCAGATACTCCTATAGAACTTCACTATAACCTTCCATGTTTGGTCCTTGTTCTCCAGAGCCCAGAGGTCAATAGTAGTTGTGGATGCAGAATTTCAGTGTGAAGAAATTGTCACAGCACAACTGATATCCAAGCAGGTAAGAAATCATTCTGCCACCTAAGGTCACGATGGACTTCTCCAGAACTCTCACTGTGCATACAAAAGTTCTTGCAATAGGAGAGTGGTACTTGCAATGATCCACGTCTTAAGATACTCCCTCATCCCAATATAGCAACCTATCTATGTTATAACTAGCAAAAGACTAGCGAACAAAATGCTTGAATTGATTATTATACAGGATTTGGTAAATAAGTGTTTTAACAATCATTTGTACAAGTGGAGAACTCAACTGAAAAATGTCACTCCAATTTGAAATAACATGGAGGGATAAAAATAATCCCGTTAAAGAGAGGTCAAGCTATTTAGGGCAGATCATAAGGGGAAGTGGGGCAATCTTATTGCAACAGAGGGTGCAACAGGAAATAAGTCACTCTGAGAGGAAGACCAAAAGAGGATCTGCAGGGACTGGATGGCAGAGGTGACTTCATAATTAGGTCCAGCTCTCATATGAAATAAGAGCAAATACACTATTTTCATATACCCAACAGCCTTTCCAATTTGAACTTTCACTGACAATCAACTCTCCCTGAAGAAATATAGACCTAGAACAGAGCTTCCTTTACAAGTAAAATATCCGTCCAAATTACAAAACAATTTCAACAACTGGATCTTGTAATGTGCACCAGATGCTACCGAGAGTGTATATGTATTTCAAATAGTTCACATCCAAGGAGATTTTACAGTGGAGAACTACTAAACTACCACTGTACGAGCTACAATTGTGGTAAATCTGTACCTCAAATCCTGAGTTTGCGCCACAATACAAAGCAGCAAGGTGGCGACGGTTTACTGCACCAACATCATTTGTGCCATCTAAGAGGACTATATCACCAACTTCAAAAATCTGAAACCAAAAATGAAATAAAGACATTAAAATTGAACATGCAGAAGTCACTCATGAAAGGATTGGCAAAGGAGATAAGAATTCAAGGCAGTAACTACATCAAAACAGCAGCAATTACAGAAATATGCATGATCGTAACAAGATGATCACATAACTAAATACGTGGAGATAGCAAAGTAGTACAAACTAACAAGTGGCACTTATAATCAAACAGAAAATCCCTTCACGGGTTGTTAACAAACGTCTCCCACATAATTAAGCTTTTACAGCCCAGTTCCTTCCAAATAGATTTTTTTTTTTTTCTTTGATCAAGAAGGTTATCACTGGGTATGTTGTTGTTGTTGTTGTTGATCAAGAAGGTCATCCAAAAAGATTTAAATAGCTCACAAAGTTATGGAGTATGCAAGGGGGAGAAGTTCTTTGGGATTTGAGGTTTAGGAGGAATCTACGAGATTAGAGGTTGGAGAATTTCAAAATTTGACTGGATTGCTTCACCAACAAAAAGTTTTTATGGATATTGTTGATGTATGGAGATGCGGGACAGGAGGAAGTGGTGTTATCTCAGTGAAATCTTATTATGAGAAACTCCAATCTAGGGAGGTATTGACTTCTCCACACAGTTCGATGGACCCCCAGGGTACCCCGAAAAGTTTGTTTCTCACGTGGTTAGCTGTGATGAGGGTAATCTTGACGGTGGATAATTTGAGGAAAAGGAAGATCACTTATGTCAGTTGGTGTTTCATGTGTAAAGAATCTGGAGAAGACGTAAAACACTTTTTATTACATTGCTGGTTAGCATCTTCTTTGTGGAGGAAAATTCTGAGATGGTTTGGAGTTGAGTGGGTGATGTTAGGCACAGTGAAAAACTCAATGGTTAGTTGGGCCCTTAGAAGACGGAAGAGAAGAAGCGGAAAAATTGGATGTTGCTTCCTTGGCACTCAAGAGGAATTAAAGAACTTTTGAGGGTGTTGAGAAAGATTTTGCTTATTTGAGAAATAGTCTGTTTGCTCTTATTTCTTTTTGGTGCACCCATGAGGTTCCTATAGAAGTAGAGGATTGGGTGGTGTTTGTTGAAAACCATGTTATGTTGTGAGGTTCTCTACTTCTTAGTATACTTCGTGTATACGGGCACGTTTTACACCCTATTAATATGAAAACTATTACTTGATAAGAAAAAGATTAGCCAGAAAATAAAATCTATTAGATGACTTGGTGAGAAATGCTATTTAATTACAAGTTACAACTGTCAATAATTGTAATCTTGAGCTTAATTCACACGTTGAAGTAATAAGGTCGCAGAGTAAATGGCAGATGAAACCATGCAGAAGTTAGCCATCTTCATTTACCTTTATAGGCTTTGGATGGTCCTTATTATGCCCCACAGTTCTCAATAGTCCAGGCATTAGGGTAGACCGAACAACCTGCAAAGTAAGAGCTGTTTCAATTACCAGCATTTGGTACATAACTATGAACAGAAATACACAAATGGAAAGAAACCTGCAACTTTATATAAATTAATTAAAAAGGTTCTGCAGTTTGCATTATTAAAGCTATGTCAAGGACAACAGAATGGTTACACAAAGCAGTATCTCTTTTAAGTAGGTAATCAAAGAATTACCAGACTGGACCAAGGGGATACAACAACAAGGACTTTTTCATCATCTACCTTAACTATCTCTGCGGAGTACTTTCTGCCTTTACCAGGGAAGAGACATGTTTGAATTTGAATCCAAGTTATCTAATTTTGATACACAACAATTTCCTAAAGAAGCAAAGACAAAGATGAAAGATTTTGACTACTAACTTCTTAATTTGAGTTTCAATCTTTAAATGAAAGCCACATCATAAATCTTTCTTCTACATGCCACTTGGAAACATGATTGCAATTTGCACATATGTGCATGCATTGTGTTTCATGTGCTAATGAAAAGGTCCTACTTGGATTTGAGGGAACTGCATTCTCAGAATCCGGAGGATATCTGTTAGATTGACATTCTACTTGGTGTCCTTTGGGCTGTAATTAGAATATCTAGAGTCTGGCAAATCAGGATTAACCTAGAAAAGCTTCAGGGGCCAACTAATGCTGTACAAAGAGAATGGTTGAACTGTGGGAAAAATTATCCGGCTTATCAGCTTGATGTTGGCATATATAAGATTATGCATAAGCTGTATATTGAGATTGAAAGAAATCATAGGCATATTGTTTTGGATCACGAAACTTGTTTATTGACGGCAGGCAACTCATAGATGCAAATCTAGGAAAACGATGCATAGATTTCAGATTGAAGGACAGCAATAAAGGATTGTTCTAAAAGCTAGACAACAAAAAGGAGATCCGCTAGTTCTATCCTAGATTCTGAGAGTGGTCCTACTAGGTATTCCAGAGTAAATGATTACACACTGAAGCGCACATTAAGCGGCGAAGCGCTCAACACGATTTGAGTCTAACTTCTGGGCTTAAGCGCTTTTGATACACACTGCTCTTCAGGCAAAATCACTCATTTTGTGGGGCTAATTCCCACACAGCTTAAGTTAGTTTCAAGAGCCTTACTCTCCCTATTCCTCGCTCATTTTCGAAAGCCTTCCACGGGATGCATGGAATATAGAGTTAAGTAAAGGTATCTCCCTTTTTTCTCTTTCTACATGGGAAGCCACGTGTGAGGCAATACTCATGCAAGACAATACCCAAGAAATGAGAAGAATGCATCGCGATGGATGTCATGATAGGTACCAAGATATTGTCAAGATGAAAGATGGGATGGGAGCTATGGAACATGTTCCTTTTAGTTTTTGCGATGTATAAGAGATGTTGAGAAACAGCCAATGCCACGCAAGTTGGGGAGGTTGCCTAGTCCTAAAGGTAGTTAGGATATTTCAACTCCCAAAGCAGAACTCTTTCATGCATTATGTGACATACATGGAAAGGGATGATTAAGATGCATTCATACGCACCCAAGGGTATGGCTTAGTGGTCAATGAAGTGGATCGAACCATGAGGTCTCAGAAAATCCAATGACTAACATAGTTTGGGACCATTAGAGTTCGTTAAAAAAAACTTCATGGTATATGCACCAGATATTAAATTAAATGTTGTCCTCCTATTCCAAGAACAATATTCAAATGGATTTCTGGCAGGGGGACCATAGAGTCGATTGACAACTTAATTTTTTTAGGACAGAGCAGACTCACCTCAAATTCAGACGTACGAGAATCAGCAATAATAGCAGCAGAGTTATCCTCTTCACGGTTCAACATGGAGGAAATTTCTTTCTTGGAACACAAGATCCATGTTAACACCTCGGTATAACCAGCCGTTGCAATCTAGAATGGAAAAAACATTAAGTTAAATGGGAAGCATTAAATTTTTATTTTATTTTTCCTTCTAGAAAAATGGGAAGCAAACATATCAAAAATAATTTGAGAGTCAAAGAACGTAATTGAGTATACACACACAGGACCACTACATTAGGAAGAAAGCACAAGATAGTTCCTTTTTCGAAAAATTATGTGACTACCACCAAATACTGAAGTACTAGGCTGCATGTATTTCATATAGTTCAATAAGACAACACCTTAATAGGCATTAATTATATACAACATCACTCTATGAAGAAATCTTAATAAAAGGACTACAATACTGAAGTCCAAATCCAAAAATAATAAACGAAGGGGGAAAGTACCTGATCAAAAAAACAAAAATGAAGACGGGGTTATAATCCAACTAAATTATAAAAAACATTGGAGCTAAAATTGAGACATTGACAACCAACAACCCCGCACCCCCCACTCCCCAAAAAAACACAACCCACCCTCTTCCTGGCTGGAACTGAATAAAAGGATAAAGTTTGTTCAACGAACTCTAAAGGTCTCAAACTATATTACAACTTTCAAGTATGACGCAATATCAACAGAAATAACTTTATTAAAGATCACATGTAAAAGAGACTATACAGAAACACAATAGAAAATTATGCAGCCTTCTGCAAAGACATGAATGTCGATGACAGCCTGAAGCCTGTTTTAGTAATACGAACACAGAAGTGTATAAGGCATAAGCACATTACCTCTGTCCGAATTAGATCACTGAATTGACTGAGAGGTAAAGGCTTCAAAGATGCAGGTTTTCTCTTTGGGATCTCATTGTAACCATAAGCAATTGCAACATCCTTCAGAAAAGGATACAGAGGTTGAATCCATATAAGGACAAAGACAGAAAAGCCATGGTGAAATAGCAACTATAAGCAGTAATGCATCAAAGCAAATACCTCCGCTACATCACATGGATGAAGAACGTCACTTCTTGTGGGAGGAACAGATACTACAAACTTGACTTCTTTATCTTCTGATACGGATTTCTCTGCACGCAATTGCATTTTATGCAACAAACTAGCCACCTGAAATGTTGTTTAGCTGTTTAGCGTCTAAAGAAAAATTTCCATCTTCTTTTCACTCACAGGATAATACAGCAGAAAAAACAACACAGATCCTTCAAATAAAAGCAAAAAGGGACAAGCAACTGCTGCCACAAATTTCTGAGGAGCATTTAAACAATGTGTACTGAAAACTCTGAATGACCTTCTCATTCAAAATATAGCAGCGGAACCAGAAAGGACATGTTACTAAAGTCAATAGAAGTACCATGAGTGCATGAGATGTCCAAACTCTAAGCCACAGGATCAAAATCACACCGCAGCCTCACGTGTGATGCTACATTATGAAAGCACATTCAAGACATGGAAAAACAATTCAAAGAAACTACAAACTTAAAAACCCTTCTGGATTAGGATTGTCAATTCGGACGCTCAAATTTGTTTTTCATTTCTTTTGTTCTTTTTGAAACTTAAATGCTATTTCTTACATCTTCGTGGGTTGATGAATTTTTCTCCCGAGTCCAGCTTTAAGGGCATTCTGATGCCTTCCAAAAACAGTGAAGTTTTTGCAGGTATTACTTTTTTTTTAATCAAGCAAAGTATTTGTAGGTATTACTTATTACTACGAGTTAGAGAGCAAATCAGGAAAAAAGATAGTTTCCAAGTTGGTTTTGTCATCCTCTTCAGATATCATATGGCTTTGGAACCCATATAAACTTTTGAAGTGCTCCCCCATGGTGCCATAATTCAACAATCCAATATGCCAAACACGGATCCGATTATTATTCTCCACCCAAT
Source organism: Capsicum rhomboideum (assembly GCA_031232105.1). NCBI lineage: Eukaryota > Viridiplantae > Streptophyta > Magnoliopsida > Solanales > Solanaceae > Capsicum > Capsicum rhomboideum. The sequence continues at coordinate 1,679,194 of CP124719.1, read as the reverse complement.
ACCCCCTTAACCTAAACAACTATCAAAGTACTTCAGACAGCATTCAGATATATTAATTTCAAATGTTGGGGAGGATAAGATCATAAACTGATGACGCCCATGTTCATATGTGCATTGCCTATAAAGAAAATTAACTCCATCTATTCTAGCTATATTACTCAATTTTTAAAAGACACAAAAACTGTGAAAATCTCAAATCCATTGAGAACGACCAAGAATATGCTAAACTTTTAGCAGAAAGAGCTGCAACTTTTACACCATCATCATCTAAGCCTCAGCCCAAAACAAGTTGAGTTGGATATATGAATCCCCGATGTCCATCCATTCTATTTGGACCTATTTCGCCCCGATACTGAACAGTTTGACTGCTAAAGCAAATTAGTAGTTCTCCAAAACTATATATTCTCTATTACTTGTCCCCCAAAAAGAAAAAACTATATATTCTCTAAATCTCACACGTACTACAAGAAAAATGTGTGTATGTGAATGAATAAATTTCAAAGCAATTTCATCCAAATGGACAAATAGTTATTCACAATTCTCCTTCCAAATAAGCCAAGCTATAGAACATTTTCGAAATCCCATCTAGTGGCAGCTAATAGAAAGATGTTCTAGTACAGTGAGTGGTTGGTATCTCTGTTTCCAACAATCTGATGGAAGGGAATTGGCACTCAATGATTCAAGACAAACATGGAAGTAGTCAAAAAATTAATTATCATCGTCTTTTGATAAAGAAAAAAGAAACAAGAAGAGATGTTACCACCTTGTCACTGAAAATCAATTCTCATTGCATATGATGCATTTCTTTTTTTTTGAGAAGGTAAATAATTCTATTAACATTTGGGGGAACCCTGCATACAAAAGGAGAGAACCTACACCAAAATATGGTTCTCAACAAAAGAGGTCCTATCCTCTATACAAATTGGGACCTCACAAGTACACCAAAAGTAAACTAGGTACAAAACACTACTCTTCAATTTTGCGAAATCAAGTTCTACCCCTTCAAACGCCCTCCTATTCCTCTCTTTCCAATGACCCACATGATTGCTAAGGGGGCAACACCCCATGCTCTCAGGCTTTCCTTCCCCCTTTTATGATTCCAACTCTGCAAAGCCTCCTTCACTATACCCAGCATGACCCAATGCGACCTAAAAAATCTAAGGCCGCCCTCCATAACCGACTAGCCACCTTACAATGGAAAAGAAGATGATCTACACTTCCGCCGCCACTTTTACACATGAAACACCAACTGATATGGATGATTTTCTTCTTTCTCAGATTCTCCGCTGTTAAAATCACACCCCTAGCCGCCAACCACCCAAAGAAACAAACCTTCCTTGGTGCTCTAGGGATCCAAATGGATTTCTGGGATGTCCTACTTTCCTATAAGGCATGAGTTATATTATAGATGAAAAATCCCCTGATATTGTTTCAAGCATAATGACATCCACCACCACACACACTGATGTCTATGCGACCATGTGGACTTGTTATAGTTGCCATAGGCACAGGTTTCTGTCGGCTAAATGCTGAAGTCTTAAATATTGGAAGTTGCAGAACATTCGTGACCAATACCATAATAGTCATGAAGATAAAAAGACGATAAAATGACAGAAACTTATGTATACATAAAGAAGAGATAAGAAGAGCGAATGAATGGAAAAAAACTATAATACCTTTTCCTCTGGCAATTGAACTCCAATGATTCCAGTAATGTAGGACAAAGGCACATTCATGTTGTAGATTGAAAGATCGGGACAAACAAACGATTTTCCATCAGAATATGATACTTTAACTGGTTCAACTTCAAACTTCCGCTCACAGTACACTGAAAACATGGTTACCTATATATAATATTTAATTAGTCAAAAGTCCCAGCAAAACCAAAGGAGGAAAAGAAAATGAGCTTGTAGCTCCTACCATCGTGTTCAGAACAATGTTGGCCTTCGTCAAATCTGTGGCTGTACATTCTATAAACACGTTCTTTGTTTTCAGCGAAATGGCAGAATGTGCACCATTAATAATGGGTGGTAAAGACAAAACAGTCCTGCAGAACAGAAAGTGACTAATGAGTCGTAGAAAGATAGTAGCCAAACTGCATCTAGAATCGGTCCCCTCAACAAAAGCATTTAAGGAAGTAGACAGTCTCGTCTGGAACCTTCTTTAGTCCAATAGAATGCACTTTATAGATTATCTCATAGATGTTCCCCCCTAGAATAATAGGTTTATAATTCTTGATGCTCGTTGTTCCTTTCCTTTTAGGAATGATGATCATAAAGATGCATCAAGACTTTTTTAACCCCCCCACCCTTCCCCGAAACTCCCTAATAGGCTCCATCACCTCACCTTTAAATGTATCTGAACCCTGCAAAAAGAATGCCAAAGTGAACCCATTTCGCCCCGAAGCTCTATCCATGACACAATAAACCAACGCCTCCCTCACCTCCTCTTCCCGGTCTCCCTCTCCAACAACCCCCTCTTTTCCTCTCCTACCTGATAAAAAATCTACATCCTCGATTTTGGTCTTCATCATGCTTCCTCTTGAAATTAGCCATTATAAAAACCTAAGCCGCCTCTTCTGTCCCCACCACCCCCTCATGCACCTCCCTTCCCACTTCAATGGAATCTGTAGAATCTCTCTTTATGTCTGCAACTTGCTACTCTATAAAAAAAATTGTGTTTGAATCCCTTCTTCTAACCACAACACCTTCGACTTATGTCTCCAACTAGTCTTTTGTTTCCAAACATTATTATAAATAAAAGTATTACTTTATCAAAAAAAACATATAGGTCATTCAGCATGCAACGAAGTAAATAAATGCAGTAAGATAGCTCCAGACGGGAGGCTCATTTGTAAACTGGATACCTTTTACAATCATAAATAACAGGGTACACTGGTGAATTCTCGATTATGTGCAGAAATTTCTTCAGCTTCAGATCCGACTGTAAATCAGCCACAGTGATGTATTAGAGATGTCTTTAAAGTACAAAATTAATTTAAGTGAATTTTTTATTTTTTTTTGACAAAGGTAACAATTAATTTAAGTGAATTTTCTCAAAACAATATAGACAAAGAATAAAAGAAGTTACTTTGTAAAATTCCAGCAGCTCATCTGCTCTGAAGTTTCTGGTCTGAAAAAACAACCGCAAAATATAAGCTTTAACACCACCATAACCTAAGCCAACTGCTAAAGTAAACCAATTACCTGCTTTAATGGCACAAAATTTATTTCTGCAGGAGGCAAAGCCTGAAATTAGAGGGGGGAAAGTTTAAACATCCACCATCAGAAACTACTTGGGGAAAAGAATGCAGTACACAAGAATCAAATTTATAAGGAAAAATCAGTCTGCCTCTCTAATTTAGAACCAGTAATACAGGAATAACTTTGAAGCAAGTTAGCTATACCAACTTGCATATACCTCATATGTGAACGGTCCTTCAATTGTATCTAGGTCATGGGTACCAATTGCCACCAAGGTTCTTCGCCTATAAAAAAGCAAAAAGGAGAATAAACAATGAGTACCTAAACGTAAACAAGAGAAAATATATGCAGGACTCTTTTAGATAATAAAGATGTGATTCCCCAAAATACTCAAAAGTAGTTTGCTTAGAACTCTGTGATACAATAACTTGCTACAATAAATACCAGACTATTGCCTCGACGGGTTATCTTGTTTATACGTCTTGTGCTATTATAATTATTGGTTATGCTAGTATAACTATGCGTTCTTCCTTACTTCAACCAACAATAAAAGCTTCTAATTGTTTTGCATTCATAAAGCATAGAGAGGGCAGTATCAAAAAGTAGACCCCATTTACCACCTAACTTTACGAGCGACCCCTTTACCCCCATTATTCTTGTTTGAAGTGGAAGTAATACCCCCTTGAGTGATGATATAGCAGTGGAAGTATGAACACCTTCTCTTCAACGCATGAAAGGCATAAAAATGCTAAAAACGGATTAATTGTCCAGGCAGCATCTTCCAATTAGTTGTTATACTAATTTACTGAGCTTATATCTTACCCTTTTTACTTGCTTCCTTTCATTCTTTTTTTTTTTGTTTCTTCCTTTTCTCTTTATTATTACTAAGAGCACCAAATCACCATTGCCGCCATGACTGCAGTACTACACCTCTGCCATCAATGACCTCTACATTCTCCTCTATTCTTGCCACTTCTATTTCCATCACTTTTTCATGTTTGCTTTCCCCCTTGTTCTCCTTCTCTTTTTTCCTTTCCATTAAATCCACTTGTATCTATATCTACGACAATCTGTTGGTTTTTTTAAAAAAGATGGGGCAGCGAAAAAGGGATTAAAATGACTATCAATGGATTGAAATGGCTTTCAATGAGCTTTCAATAATTTTCTTAAGCATAGGAGGGCTTTAAATAGCCAACTTACAAAGAAAATCAGCATAAATTCAAAATTCAAAAACCTAGGATATTTTTTTTTTGAACTTGGTAACTTTGTATTATATCCCAAAACAGTACATGGGTTGTACTGAAACCTTATACAAGTGGTCCCCAAATCTTACTGCTCTATGACTAAATTGAGTCTAAAACATCAATTATAGAGACAGTATCATTTGAGTAAAACTGATTACACCAAAAACATAATAGCAGAATACAGTTAAACTTCACATTCTGCACACTATTCTCTATGCTCTCAAAACACCTAGAGTTCCTCTCTTTCCATATTGCCCACCATATAGCAGCAGGGATAAGTCTCCATCTGTCTCTGTCCTTTGCCTGTACTCCTGCTTCCTCCCAGCTCTTTAAAGCTTCAGAGACTTTCCTGGGCATAATCTAGGAAATGCCTTTAAGACTGAAAAAATTCTCCATAGTTGTTGAGTGTACTTGCAGTGTAGAAACAGATGGTTAACAGTCTCTAATATTTCCCCACAAAGAAAGCATCTAGAGCATAAGGTTATCCCTCTCTTCATGACATTTTCTTAAGTCAGGGCTGCTTCTTTGGCCAACAACCAGACAAAGCATGATACTTTATGGGGTATTCTACTTTTCCAGATTTGTTTCCATGGCCAATTTATATTCTGCTGGTTTGTCTGATCCATCAACTTATAAGCTCTATTGACTTTGTATACTCCTCTATTGTTTCCTGTCCACCAAAAGATATCCTCCCCTGTTTGGAGTCCATTGAAAGGCTCCACTGTGTTGAAAAAATCAGCTACCCTCTGAACTTCCCAGTCATTAAGCTGTCTCCTGAAGTTGAAGTTCCAACCCTGTTGTGTCCATAAATCTACTATATACCCTTGCTGAAAGGTGACTAAGCTGTAGATGTCAGGGAATAACTTTTCCAAGTTGCCTTTCTCATGCCAGTTATCCTTCCAGAACTTGGTCTTGGCCCCATCAAACACTTTCACCTTTGAGTTGCTCTTCACTTCATCCCACAGGTTCCTAATGGATCTCCAAAGGCTGATCCCATAGGGAGTAGTCACCTCTTTGGTCATCCATTTGTCTTCTGCTATATATTTAGCCCCAATCACCCTTTGCCACAACAATTGGTTACCATTTGCATACTTCCATAACCATTTCATTCTAAGAGCTTTGCTTTGCAAGTTTAGGTTCTTAATCCCCAGACCACCATTCTTCTTCCCAGTTATCACTGATTTCCACTTTACCAAATGAAATCCTTTCTTTTCCTTACTACCATGCCACAAAAATTTCCTCCTAATGTTGTCCAGCCTCTTGGTGACCTCTGCGGGATGGGAAAAAGGGACATCATGTAAGTTGGAAGAGCATCAAGTACTGAATTGATTAGTGTCAATCTTCCACCCATAGACAAGTATTGTGTTTTCCACCTGGCTAGTTTTTTCTCACACTTCTCAATCACACTGTTCCATATATATATGGACTTAGATTTAGCTCCCAGAGGTAATCCCAAGTATGTAGTTGGCAGAGTGCCAATTTCACCACCAAGGATTGTTGCTAACCAGCTCATGTTGTTGACTTGACTAATAGGATACATTAAACTCTTTCTCCAATTAATATGCAAACCTGAAACCCCTTCAAACAAAACCAAGATTACCCTTAAGTGCTTCAGATGATCTTCCTCAGCATCACAAAAACCTAGGATATCTGAACTACTCAAACAACCTAATTAAAATTCAAATTCATCCTAATCTAAACAATTTATTAGCTAAAAGTTACTGCAGTAACTAAATCAAATTTCAACACTCCTCCTTTGCTTTAGTTACTGCAATTTAAAAAACATTGCTCCTCCTCAAATTTTGCTTTGGTTGTTGGTGCTGAATTTTTTGATTCTTTTTTTTAACTTGCACTTTTTCTTTTTGATGTTGATCTTTCTCTTCTTTCTTTTTCTTCTTTTGATTCTTCGCTGAAAAAACACCATCAACAATCTTGTCTTGTTTGAAAGTACTTTCATTATCATAGTTTATGAAATATGATTTCATTTTCACTGACCAGATTTGGTCAGTGAAACTATTTTGGGCATTCAAAGAGAGACTGCTACTTGACATCTGTATTTGTTGAAAATAGCCCTATGCTTTGAAAATAAGCACGGGTTGAAAATGGTAGCCCTAACGGGTTAAAAATGATTTGGTAGCTCTTTGGAAAGATCCCGTAAGATCAATGATGCCCTTGATACCACTGTTGGTTTTTTAAAAAAAAAAGATGGGGCAGCAAAAAAGGGGTTAAAATAACTCTCAATGGATTGAAATGGCTTTCAGTGAGCTTTCAATAATTTTCTTAAGCGTAGGAGGGCTTTAAATAGCCAACTTACAAAGAAAATCAGCATAAATTCAAAATTCAAAAACCTAGGATATCTCAACTACTCAAACAACCTAATTAAAATTTAAATCCATCCTAATCTAAACAATCTATTAGCTAAAAGTTACTGCAGTAACCAAATCAAATTTCAACACAATCATTATCCAACAAGTTTGAGTCTTTTATACAAAAAAATTTAGACACGCTAAATGACTCATCTTGTTCCATTAATGCTTTCTGATAATCAATTTTCTTATCAGGTCTTAGTTGTATCTTCTTTATATTGTAGTAAATGGGGAACACATGGGATTAGTTGCGTCTTTATATTCTTGTATATGGGGAACATCGTGGGATCAATGACTATTCCAATTTCTTATTTCTCTTTTTCTTGATTGGAACCAATAACGAAAAGGGTGGAAAAAAAGTTTATTGGGAAATTCCAACGTAATGTCTTGAGAGTAATTTTTGAGAGAAGAAAATCAGGATGTTGGTTTTGCCATTTAGGGGAAGGAAAGAAATGTGAGGAGTGAAAGGAAGAAAAGTAGGGCGGGGTGCGGGTGCGGCTATAAAACAGCAACAACAACAACAACATACCCAGTGTATTCCCACAATGTGGGGTCTGGGGGGTAAATTAAAAAATTTAAAAAGAATAAATAAAGTGGTATTTGATACGTGGCGGAACGTGTAATACATAACCATCCATAAGCTTGGCTTTGTCTTTTCGGGAGCATTAGTTCCTCTACAAATAAGAATAGGGGGTAAAAGGTCGTATGTAAAGTTAAAGTGTGTAAATGACTTTTTCAGACAAGTTTAGTGGGGAACTTATGTATTTTTCGATCTCAAAAATATTAGAAAATAAATGGTGCATTGTTGGTACAATATATGAGACACGCTTTATGTCTATGCTAAAATAATGACTTATGCTCTCATTGAGGTGAAATAAATTGCATTTCTTATCCCCCGTAAGCTCTAAAAGACCATGAAAAAATAACTACTCAAAAAACAAATAGTGCGTTGTTCGTACAAGATATGAGACATGCTTTAGGCATGTCCCAAAATAATGAAATGCTACCATTGAGGTCAAATAAATTGCATTTCTTATCCCCCAGAAGCTCTAAGAGACCTTGAAAAATAACTCCTCCATTTTTATTTTATTTTTTTTTGCGACAAACAAGTTAACAAGCATGATTAAAGTAATCCTTTCATCTAGTCTCATTTACTGAACAACCTAAGGTTTCTATATAATTTCTTTACAAGTGAAATCCCCATTAATTAAGAGTAAAAAGAATAACTGAAGGATATCCAACCACGTACAAAAGCAGCACACAAGTTCAGAAAAACCAGAAAAAGTTACCTACTCACTGATTCCTCATGAGAGCTAAGAATAGACTGCATAAGTAAAAAGGTATACAGAATTTTTACAACTGAAACAAAAAGATCCAAAAGAAAATATAAGAATTAGTTCCACCCTCCTTGTGACCGCCATGCTTCAAGATGCCATCACGCAAAATTTAACATCACGTAGGATTAACAGAAATCAAAGAAACTAAAAGAATTAAATAAGTATTGAAGTGTGTAACCATCTCATCTAAGCTTAAGTTTTTAAGAACTCATTTTAGTCACTTAATTATCTTATGTATCAACACGCCCCGTCACGTGTGGCTTGATAATTGTTCTTGGGCCAAACACCGGAGATCTTTTTCTATGGAGGTGAGATTTGAACCCAACATTTTTGTTGGCTCCAATATCATGTTGAAATGTGTGACCATCTCAGCACATTAGAAAGAGCAAAATTTTAATAACTTAATAATGTTTTATAATCTAGAGTGGAATAAAGAAGTGTTTGATAGGGTGGAGGTGAAAATGAGGGAGATTATGATTGAAGTAGGGGAGTTAGAGGCTTGAAGCGGGAAGGGAGTTAGATTTGAGGGAGAAGGAAAGAAAAGTGAGGTTGAAAAGGGAGCTAGAGGAGTTGGCTTTAGCTCAAGAGATTAGTTGGAGGCAAAAATCGAGGGTGTTATGGTTGGAGGAAGGGGATTCTAATACATTTTTTTTCCATCCGGTAGCGGTCGCTAATAGGAGAAGGAACTTTATAGAATCGGTGGAGGTTAATGGGGTGGTGCATGTGGGGGAGGATGAAGTAGAGGGGGCAATTGTAGATTACTACAAACGTTTATTTGAGGAAGAATCGGAATGGAGGCCTAAGTTGGGAGGGTTAGTTTTTAGTCATATTGGCGGGGAGGAGTGTGAGTGGTTAGAGAGGACAGTCAAGGAGGAAGAGGTGAAGAAGGCGGTAGAGGGATGTGCGGGTGACAAAGCTCCGGGACCTGATGGTTTCTCTTTGACTTTCTTCTCGCACTGTTGGAATACGGTCAAAGCTGATGTGATGGATACTATTGCTGAGTTTCAGGAGAGGGGTAATTTCAAAAAGAGTTTGAATGCTTTATTTGTTGTCAATATCCCTAAACGTGAGGGAGCTTCGTGCATGAAGGATTATAGACTTATTAGTCTAGTGGGAAGCATTTATAAGATCATTTCTAAGGTGTTTTCCATAAGTCTTAAGAAGGTGTTGGATGAGACTGTATCTACTCCACAAAATGCTTTTGTGGATGGTAGACAGATTTTGGATGCAGCTTTGGTGGGAAGTGGTAGATTCGAGGAGAAAGCAAGGAGTGTCAGGTGTGTTGTGCAAGCTTGATTTTTAGAAAGCCTACGATCATTTGAGCTGGAGTTTCCTAGATTTCATCATGACTCAGATGGGTTTTGGGGAAAAATGGAGAAAATGGATCAGATTCTGCATTTCTTCTGTGAGATATTCAGTGTTAGTGAACGGCAATCCATGCGGGTTTTTTGGGAGTTCTAGGGGTTTGAGACAAAGGGATCCTTTAACTCCGAGCCTGTTCATCCTAGTTATGGAAGCTCTGAGTAGGATAATGGACAAAGTTGTCATGGGAGGTTTTTTAAAGGGATTTAGTGCAGCAATTGTGGGTGTTAGGACAGTCTCGATTTCCCACTTATTGTTTGCAGATGATACTTTGGTTTGTTGTGATGCTGATAAGAACCAATTGGATCATTTAGGCCAAGTGCCTACTTGGTTTCAGGTGGTGTCAAGCCTTAAAATTAACCTAAGTAAGGGTGAAATTTTTTCAGTCGGGGAGATGGTTGACATTGGGATGCTCGCTCAAGTTTTGAATTGCAGGGTGGGAGCTCTTCCGACTACCTATCTTGGACTACCGTTGGGGGCTTCAAACAAGGATGTTGTGGCGTGGAATCCGGTTCTTCAAAGAGTTGAGAAGAGATTAGCGGGGTGGCAAAAAAGATACTTGTCCGAAGGAGGAAAAGAGGTTCTTATTAAGAGCAATTTATCGAGTATACCCACTTATTTCATGTCTTTGCTTCAAGCTCCAACTTCAGTCATAGGAAAATTGGAGAGGTTGCAGAGGAATTTTCTTTGGGATGGGGCGGATGGAGCAAAGAAGTTTCACTTGGTGCATTGGAAGACTGTCACATCTCCTAAAAAATGGGGAGGTCTAGGAATTAAAGATTTGGTTGTTTTTAACAAAGCTTTGTTGGGCAAATGGCTCTTGGCGTTTTGGGATGGAGGTACAAGCTTTTTGGAGAGGGGTGACAGTTGATAAATGCAGGGTAATGGAAGGGGGATGGAGGACTAGGGATGTCACTATGCCTTTTGGGTGTGGTTTGTGGAGGAATACAATGAAGGGATGAGATGATTTCAACAGAAATATCTCATTCAAGATTGGAAATGGGAGGAAAGTTAATTTTGGGGGGCATAGGGGGTGTGGTGATAGCTTATTGAAAGATGATTTCCAGATTCTGTATAGAATGTCATGCCAAAGGAACATGCCGGTCCAACAAATTAGGGAGATACAGGGTGGAGAGACTTTTTGGGATTTGAGATTTAGAAGACATTTCCATGATTGAGAGGTGACCAAGCTCCAAAAGTTGATGGTCATCCTTCCCAGGCAAGTCAATTCAGTGGATGATCCTCATGCTTTGTGGTGGGGTTTGAGGAACAATGGAGTTTTCTCTGTTAAATCTTTCTATGAGAAACTCCTAATTAGGAAGGAGTTTGTGTTTCCATGTGATGCAATTTGGAAATCGATGGTGCCGAGGAAGGTGTGTGTTTTCTCTTGGCTAACAACTAGAGGGGTGATTTTGACGATGGAAAATCTTAGAAAGCATAAGGTTGTTTGTGTCAGCTGGTGTTTCATGTGTAAGGAGATAGGGGAAGAAGTGGATCATCTTCTCATACATTGTGCCTTTACCATGAGATTATGGTGGGATATGCTTCGGTGGTTCGGAGTTTCTTAGGTTATGCCAAAATCTGTGAAAGAATTAATGTTTTGTTGGAAAAGTGGGAAGAGGAGGAGAAATCGCAGGGCATGAAATTTGGTCCCTCTTGCGTTGATGTGGGTTATTTGGAATGAGAGAGCTTTTGAGGGGGTAGAGTCGACTTTTTCTCAAGTGAGGAATAGTCTCCGGTCTCTTATTTTCTTTTGGTGGACCCATAAAATCCCTAGTTGTATAGAAGAATGGGTGGACTTTGTAGAGAATCAGATTTTGTAGATTCTTTACCTTTTGATATTTTCCTTTGTATATGGCCAACTCGGCCTTGTTTATGAATGAAATACACTTACCTTATCAAAAAAAAAAAAAATCTTAAGGGCCAATGGCGCACTTGAAACTCGAAAGAATAAACCCGTCCCTCTACCCTTCTCCACTTAAATACCAAGCTTTTGTCCGTAGCATGTTCTGGTTCAACCAGTAACGTGTGTCTAACCCACACATCAGAAGTTGCAATCTTACCATTAGATCGAAAGCTTAGGGCAATTATTTTATTATATTATGTCTCCGCAATAAAAGATTCAGTTGAAAAGGAAAAGGTAATAGGAATTTCAAACTGCCTTTATAGTCTAGTAATACCTGCAAATATTTTGATGCAGCCTATCTTGTAGATCAATGAAGCTATTGTACTTAGCCTCATCAAACGTTACACCTCTTAAGACAGCACATACAACATATGGGCGAATCTTGGATGTCTAAACAGGGAAAGACAAATGTCAATGCAGTAGGGAAAATCTCTATAACCAACTAGGCTTTACCACATTTAATGGTTGTAAAATACTTAACACAGACATAACTTTTGCAATTAGTACCTCTGTTTTTACACGCATTTCAAGCATAGAGTCTTTACCAATATTCGCCACCTTATATGTTGGGATCGGGTCAAGCCCATTAAATATTCGGAGAGCTTGCGCTAATCCTTCCAGACAAAGCAAATCATATCTGCAATACCAGTTTGAATAAAGACATATTACACTGCCAGCGCCAAAATTAAAAGCAAAGTTGTTATCCTCCAAATAACAAATAATTAAACATTTCTAAAAAAAAACCACTCCACTAAACTAAACTAAGTGCAAAATGCTAGTAAGCCACCAAAGAAAATCAGTTATAATTATTTCCAAATATTCAAAGCATAATAAAAATCTCCAAAACTTTCTACAGATTCAGGAAAATAGATTCTAAAATGTAATAATGAAAGCAGACAAAACCACCTGTTTGCCGGAACTTCAATTTTGTATATAGTCTCTCCATCGTCTTCCGTCCCCTCTTCATCCAAATGCTTCTCTTTTCTCTGTATTGCTTTTTCTGTTGTCTACATTTTTCACACATGCATAAGCTCAATAGGAAACCAACAACCCAATGCTTGGATCAAATAAACTTGCTGAAGAGAGGAAAACACATACGACTACACAAATTAGAATTACTCCTTACATCCCCAGAATGTTACTGCTCTGAAGTGTAACAACAGCATCAAATTTGCCCAATTCACAACTTTTTGGATATAAAGTTTACATACTTGGGAAATAGAAGGTGTTCTGATGGCATCTCAACTCCAAGCCACTCTTTTAAAACTAAATGTTTAGTTAACCTCTTTTGTTGGACAATGTTGTCCACAGTAACTATCTTAGGACAGTTTTTGGATTTTATTACCACTTCAGTTCTTGATTAGACATTGTATTTGGGGGCAAAAAATGTTCTCCTATACTTTTGTTCTTTGGTAATTAGCCTCCTGTAACTACGCATCCCCTTGATGCCTCTCTATGAAATACACTACTTCATCAAAAAAAAAGTTTACGTACTTGGGAACCACAAACAACTTTACTAAATAACAATTTCTATACAATGTGTTGAAAAAATCACATTCAAAGAAAGAACAATTCGATTCCAAAACAGTAATATATCTATCAAATGGGACAGAGGGAGTGTTTCAATTAAACAATGCATATTCTAATGCCAGACCGATACTCAACAAAGAGAATAACATCTCCTCGTGTGTGAGTTCACAGGAGCATCAAATTCGCTCAATACACAACTTCTTGGATATACAGCTTATATACTCGGAAACTACAAACAACTTTACTAAGTAACAATTTTTTATGCAATATTTTTAAAAGAAAATCACATTCAAAGAAAGAACGTTTCGATTCAAAAATAGTAATGAATCTATCAAATGGGACAGGGGCAAGGGCGGAAAGGAAAATTACATTGTTTATACATAGTTAAAGTTATCCTTTATGTATGTGTGTGTGTATATATATATAGTAGATGTATGTCGAACCCCTTTCGGCTTCTTCACGTGACTAGTTCTTCATATTTTACTAGAATGGCAGAAGTGGAGTGAAATTACCATAAAACGACTAGATCGTTGAACTATTATTATAGGCAAGAGAGAGGCTCGACTTATAATATCATAAATATCATAAGAGAAAAAAATCAAGTCAAGCAGAATGTCTGGTTCACGAGGTTCTACCCCTGTAGGACTCAGTTGCGATTAGACTCCCCCTTTATTCAAGTTGCCTAGGGACGGGACCCAGATTTGAAAAAAGAAGGGATTCTTTTATGTTTCAAAGGCAATAAAGGATAGGCTATTGTCTGTCTATTTAGCAATGGGGTGTCGCAGAAGCCTGAACCCCTTAGTGACAATCCTGGCTCCACCACTACATAGAGTTCAGTGTTTCAATTACACAATGCATATTCTAAGGCCAGACAGATACAAAACAAAGAGAATAATATCTCCTCATGTGTGAGTTTACAGCATCATCAAATTTTCTCAACTCACAACTTTTTGGATATCAAGTGTACATATTTGGAAACCACAAACAACTTTAACTAAATAGCAATATTTTATACATTTTGAGAAAATCATATTCAAAGAAAGAACAGTTCGATTCCAAAATAGTAATGAAGCTATTAACTGGGAGAGGCAGGGGCGGAAAATGGTTTAAATTATTTTTTATGCATATATAGTAGATGTTGAAACCCTTTCGGCTTCTTCATGTGTTTAGCTCTTCATATTTTAACAGAATGGCAAAAGCGAAGTGAAACTATAAACAGACGACTCAATCCTTGACCTCTTATTAGAGGCAAGAGTAAAGGCTCGACATATCAATGTCATAAATATCATAAGAGAAGAAAATCAAGTCAAGTAGTATGCCTAGTTCACGAGGTTCTGCAGAGCCCAGTTGCAATTTGATTCCCCCTTTACTCAAGTCGTCTAGGGACAGGACCCCAAATTTGAAAAAGGAAGGGATTTGTTATATTTCAAGGCAATAAAAGGATGGGATGTTGCCCATTTATTTAGCAATGTGGTGTTGCGGAAGCCTGAACCCCTTTGTAAAAATACTAGCTCCGTGGCTAGCCAGAGAAAGCGTTTCAATTACACAATGCATATTCTTTTTTTTTAAACAGAACACAATGCATATTCTAAATTCCCCCTTTACTCATCATCTAGGGACGGGACCCCAGATATAAAAAAAGGAGGGGATTTGTTATGTTTCAAAGAGAATAAAGGATGGCTTGTCGCCTATCTGTAAGCAATGGGCTGTGGTGGAATCCTAAACCCCTTAGTGAAAATACTGGCTCCACCATTAGACAGAGAAAGTGTTTCAATTACATAACGCATGTTCTAAATCCCCCCCTTTACTCAAGTTGTCTAGGGACGAGACCCTAGATTTCTAAAATAACGGGATTTGTTATGTTTCAAAGGCAATAAAGGATGGTTCATCGCCCGTCTGTTTAGCAATGGGGTGTTGAACCCCTTAATGAAAATCCTGGTTCCGCCAACTACACAATGGATATTCTAAACTCCCCCTCTACTCAAGTCGTCTAGGGACAACTAAAGTGTTTCAATTACACAATGCATATTCTAAATTCCCCTTTACTCAAGTCGTCTAGCCATCTAGGGACAACTGAAGTATTTCAATTACACAATGCATCTTCTAAATTCCCCTTTACTCAAGTCGTCTAGGGACAAATGAAGTGTTTCAATTGCACAATGCATCTTCTAAATTCCCCTTTACTCAAGTCGTCTAGGGACAAATGAAGTGTTTCAATTGCACAATGCATATTCTAATTCCCCTTTTACTCAAGTCGTCTAGGAACGGGGCCCCAAATTTGTAAAAGGAGGGGATTTGTTATGTTTCAATAGCGTGTTGAACCCCTTAGTGAAACTCCTAGCTCCGCCGCTAAACACAGGTAGTGTTTCAATTACAAAATACATATTCTAAGACCATACAGATACAAAAACACAGCGAATAACATCTCCTCAGTTGAGTAGTACTTACTATATCATCGAGCTCAATACCAAACTTAAAGCACAACTCATCAAACTCTTCATCAGCTGAAAATTCATACAAAAAAAAAAAAGTTTCAATTTCAATTTCAATCTAACGTGAAAAGTACTACTTTCATACGGCAATTTTCATATATATACAAAGAGAAAAAAAAACTCACAGTAAGTACGGCCTAGGGCTTCGAACAGACAGTCTCTTCCAACGCTAACGGTTGGCATCGTGAAAAAATGGCGGCGGCGGCGGCGAGGGTTCCGGCACACAGAGTGAAGACGATGAGTAATAACTCAATATCCTTTTACGTAAAAAAGAAAAAGGGGAAAATGTGTAAACAAATATTATACGGAGAAAAGGACAGAAATGTTCCTTGAACTATTACAAATGATTTAACTGCTCTTCATTCAAGGGTCGTTTCATAAGTAATTAAATTATTTCGGGATTATAGTTTGGCGTTATAATTTTGAACGAATTTACATTCTCTCCGTTTTAATTTATGTGATATAATTTGATTTGGTATGGAGTTTAAGAAAAAAAAAAAATTTTAAAGTTTGTGGTCTAAAATAAGTCATACATATTTGTGTGACTATAAATCATTTCATTAAGGATAAAATAGACATTTTAAAGCTAAATTCTTACTAAATGTAGAAACGTGTTATTCTTTTGGAACTGACTAAAAAGGAAAGTGTTCATATAAATTAGGACAGAGGGAATACCATATAGAAGGTGTTATGAGATAAGGTGTGATGGAATAAATTTATATCATCAACCAAATATAGTATAAATTTAATACCAACCTTAATGATGGGATATTCCACCTTATCCTACGTACCAAGAGGTAGCTGATTTGGAGGTAAGTTATGCACGACATGAATAATAAGCATCACATTTGTTGGCTAGTTAGGAGATAATTTATTCATGTATAAAATTAATATGGTATTTGATTTGCAGTTTAGAAACGTGCATAACTAATACATGTATAAATTATGAGAAAATCTATGTATTGTTTTATACATGTATAATTAACATATGATTAACTAATTTCTGCATAATTACTGCCTACATAAAATAATATATAAATTATTTTATAATTAATCCATAGATTAGTAATACTCGTATCTCTTACCAGATACCAAACTACCCATGAGTGTTTAATCTAACAATGTCCTTAAATTATTAAAAATAAAACCTTGTGTTTGTGAACTTCTAGGTATCGTGTATCCCTTTTAAAAGTTTTTTTTCCTATCACATGGACTCTATTAGACCTCATTCGACCATAATCGGTGTCGATAGAGACCTGGTAATGACTTGTGCAACCAAATGAGTCTGGATCTTGGCAAGACAACCTTAGATCAATGTTGGCAAAGAACAAACAGGGGACATATCGCATAGAGGACCCTCTATCATTTTTCGTCTTGGTCAAATTGGTTAGAAGTATATTGTGATTCAGTGGCGTACACAGAATATTCAGCAAGCAGTGTCGATATTTATATAACAAAGGATAAAGATTTAATTACCACACATAAAAGTATGGGGTATCCTTGGGTCATTGGTATAGTCTAGTTTTAAGCTAGCAGATGTCTTGCGTTCAATAGTACTTGACCGCAATTTAAAGAAAATTTAGCAACAAGAAGCATAAGTTGAGGTTCAAAACCCCAACATTATAGAAGCAAACTGGGACTAGACCAACACAAAGTGCAACCTTTTTTTAGGAGTGTTATTTTATTGTATATGTTCTCATGATACGGTATTAGTATGCCTACTTCGTAAAAAGTTTTAACGAAGTGGTGACACCCATTAACTCAATGTAGATCTGCCCCTATTGGAATGGGAAGGGCACAATCTTCTAAGATGTCATTTGTAAAACTTAATTCATTTATGTTTATTGAAAAAAGAGTGAAGTGTTAAAAACACATCTAAACTACCCTCTTTTTTTGAGTTTCACATCTAAACTAATGGAAGTGTGAGAAACACACCTAAACTATCACTTTTAGTTTGAGAAACACACCTAAACTATAACTTATTGTTTGAGAAACACACCTAAACTATCACTTTTTAGTTTGAGAAACACAACTAAAAGTTGACTAGACCAAATATTTTCTTACAAACTCTTTAGGTGTGTCTAGCCATTAAAAATCAGTCCACGTGATATATTTTTATTCTTTTTTACTAACGCATTATTTTTTTCATTTTTTAAATATTTTTATTTATTTTGAGGTGTGTTTCTCAAACTAATGAGTGATAGTTTAGGTGTGTTTCTCAAACTCTCAATAGTTTAGATATGAAACTCAAAAAAAGAGGATAATTTAGGTGTGTTTTTGACATTTCACTCTTCACCTTGAAGGATTTTTTTATAAAAAAATATTTTCTAAAATTTTTGATCAAAGTACTTCTGAAAAAAACAAAATTGAAAAAAGCCAAAATATTTTTCCTTTGTACCAAACACACTAAGTGATAAGTAATCCTTCATTCTTAATCAAGTGTTGGGTTCAAGTCTTTTGGTGCGAAGTTGTCTTTGTTTAGGGAGTGTTTTATCTTTTTGTGGGATTTTCTAATGCGAATTCGGATTTAATAGGGATCCAATGTGCATAGCACACCGGGGAAAACCAAAAAAAAAAAAAAAAAACAAACAAAAAAACGCACCCAATATAACTACTTATTATTTTTCATTTTTTTCACATGGGTTTAAAGGAATATTCCCTTATCGCTTCTCCCAATTTCTTTCCCTTTCCACCCTTTTCTTCAATTTCGTCGTTTTATTAGTTTCTAAAATTGACACGAAAATAAGAGTACAATATATATATATATATATATATTTATTTTTTTTTTGGTAGGATAAGAGTACAATATTCTTCCTGCCTTTTTAGGTGAAATTTTAATACCAATACTATAATATGCTATCTTTAATTCAACAATTTTCATTTCCAAATTCCAATTTTTCTGTTGATGGGGCATGATTTAATTGACCCACTTGCGTTGTCTTGCTATTTGTTCGTATTAATAGTGGTATTATTGCTTTTGTAGTTTATTATCCTCTGAATTATGTTACTATGTGTTGTTTCTTGTTACTCGATTATTGTATTATTTTGTTATAGTTTCTATTCTGCTACTATCTATCTTCTATTTTTCGATTGTTTCTTGTACTTTCGTTACTTCTTTGAGATGAATTTGATATCAATTCTAGATGCTATCTTTAATTAAACATTTTCATTTCCAATTTCCAATTTTCAATGTCTTTTAACATATTTTCTCTTGAAATGTATGATTTGATTGACACCCTTTTGAGTATTTTTTTGATGTCTTTAACATGTTTCAATAAACTAAGAAAAATTCGAGATTTTCAGCTGGGCAAAGCTTATATTTTTTTTGAGTTGATTCACACTTGCGTTCATATTTGTAGTTGTAGTATTGCTCTTGTAGTTTCTTATCCCTCAATTTTTGTTACTATATGTTTCTTGTACCTCGATTATTGTATTATTTTGTCATAGTTATTGTTATGTTACTATGTATCTGCTATTTTTGTCATCGTCTGTTGTTTCTTGTACTTCAGTTACTTCTTCTTTTAGGTGAATTTGATACCAAGACTAGATGCTATGTTCAATTCAACAATTTTCATTTCCAATTTCCAATTTTACAATGTTTATAACATATTTTCTGTTGATGGGTATGATTTAATTGACACCCTTGAATCAGTTGAGCAAGATTTTCATCTGGGCAAAGTTTTTTTTTTTTTTTTTTGATTTGATACCCACTTGCGTTTAGTTGTAGTATTGCTCTTGTAATTTCTTGTCCTTCAATTTTTGTTATTATATGTTGTTTCTTGTACATCTATTGTTGTATTATTCTGTTGTAGTTTTTGTTATGTTACTATCTATCGGCTATTTTTGTTATCTGTCTATTATTTCTTGTACTTCCGTTACTTCTTTCGGGGGAATTTTCATACCAATAGTAGATGCTATGTTTCAATTCAACAATTTTCATTTCCGATTTTTGTTACTATCAGTTGTTTCTTGTACCCCAATTATTATATTATTTTATTGTAGTTTTTGTTCTGTTACTATCTATCTATTTTTGTTATCGGTCTATTGTTTCTTGTACTTCCGTTATTTTTTCGTTTAGGTGAATTTTGATACCAAGATTAGATGCTATGTTCAATTCAACAATTTTCATTTCCAATTTCCAAATTTTCAATGTCTTTAACATATTTTCTCTTGATGGGTATGATTTAATTGATACCCTTTTGAGTATTTTTTTTGATGTTTTTAACATACTTCAATAAACTATGAAAAAATCAAGATTTTCAGCTGGGGCAAAGCTTATATTTTTTTAACATATTAGTAGTTGTAGTATTGCTTTTGTAGTTTCTTGTCCTTCGATTTTTGTTACTATATGTTGTTCCTTGTACCTCGATTGTTGTATTATTCTGTTGTAGTTTCCGTTCTGTTACTATCTAATTGCTATTTTTGTTATCCTCTATTTTTTCTTGTACTTCCGTTACTTTAGTTCTTTCAGGTGAATTTTGATATCAAGACTAGATGCTATCTTCAATTCAACAATTTTCGTTTCCAATTTCCAATTTTTCAATGTTTAGAACCATTTTTCTGATGATGCTGCATACCCGTTTTTCTTTTGAAGGTATAGTTGACTGGTAGAGAGGTTTTTGGACTTTTGTGAGGTTAAGGAGGAAGAGGAGGAAATGGCATCTGTTTCTGGGTCTAAAGGTGCGATTGATGAATCATCTCCTGACTTGTTGAAGAACACACCGTCGAATATTAGGAGGTTAGCAGATGAGATTGAGCACTTAGAGGGTAGGCAAAAGTACCTTGCTCAGACTAGAAGTCCATCAGATGGTGGTGATGTTCGTTGGTATTTCTGCAAGATGCCTTTGGCAGTAAACCGTATGTTCTACTCTACTATTTTGGTCCCATGTTGGTATTCATATTTGCAAACCTCTCTGATAGTTGTTTGAGTTATTTGCTTTGATATCATTGAATTTGAACCATGAGCTCCACGTCTCATGTGTTGCTACATGTTGCTTTTGGGTTCTCTAAATGTTGAAGTGCTTGTAGCGGATGTAGGATATGTGCACATTCTCGTTTGTATGGTCAATGCAGAATCAAAGAGTGAGCAGAAGGCTGAAACAAATTTTAAAACTGTTCCTTTCTGCATCATGTGGAGTATATGGTGAAATGATTTGAAGACCAAAGGCTTCATACTTATCTTGTTAAATTTAGATGTTTACAGAACTTATACTTTTAGTGTAGGAATAGGATGATTGCAAATTTATCTAAAAATTTGGAGTTTTTGGAATTTCTGGGATTGTCACTTTTGGCTATAGCTTTGTCATGATGGACTTCGTCAGTACCTTCTTGGTATTTTATTAATAAAAATGCTTGTTACAAAAAGAAAAGAGAGAACAGAATACAATGGAATACCAATTAGTTGGAATTACGGTTTATTTGTGTTATTGCACTTTCGTTCTTTCTGATGTTTCTTAGTAGACTTTTTAGATTGGTGAGATACTTTTATGTCGGTGTATCATTTGATATTTGAAAAATCCCTAATTTTTGAGAACCCATAGGCCCTAATTTACCTTAAAGGACAGATTATTAAAATAAGATAAGCTCGAATAAAGCTGAATGGACGTAGAGGATTCATATCGCCACCCCCAGGTTTTGGATTGAGGCATAGTTAAGTAAGAATAATTGAATTGAAATAGGAGGTCATTAATGTATTGGCTGAAAGGAGTATGGCCACATATTTGACTCATGGATATCTTTCCTCTTTGAGATTTTGCCTTGGGAACAGTCGATTGGAAAAGTGAGTTGCTAGTTTATTCCGCTGTTTATCCTTTTGCTGTTCATCATATGATTCGGAAGGGTTGTTCTCCTCCAAATGTGCATTCCTTTTGAACCCGATTTCTGCAGCTTAAAAATAGAAGATGTCAGAACTAAAAATTAGACATAAGCTTTCTGAGTAAAAACATTGTAGCTTCTAAAAGCCAGCTATAACAGTAACTTCAATTTCGAGTCTAGATTCGGCGTGTTGCAAAGGCGTTCATGATACCATCAGAAACTTTATTCCTGATGAGTCAGCTTGTACTTTCTGGTTTAAAGAGTGTTAATGAGTTAGAAATTCTCCAATAAGTTGCAGATCTTCTTTAAAGTTGTGAGTCCAAATATTATAAATTTGTCAATTACTGTGAGCATGAGCTGTCGTATTCGTGTATAAATCTAGGTTGTCCTTTGTGGATTTCACTTTTGCACAGAGCCTGCTGCAGCAGTCCCCAAAACAGAGATAGTGGGAAAGGGTGATTATTTTAGATTTGGCATGAGAGATTCTCTCGCAATTGAGGCTTCTTTCTTGCAGGTAATATTTTATGACCAGCGTTTTGTTGATTTAGATTACTTCTCATCTGTAAATAATTAATCTATGGCTCAGTTATGCAAAGTCTCAAGTTTTTGTATAAAAATAGTCATCATGTACTGTCCGAAAAAAGTGAAACAGAAAAGGACATCATGGTATGCTTATGTGGATATTAGAGTCTGAAATATTGTATGTTGATATCTGAGGTATTAATTGGTTTGCCTTTACAGAGAGAGGATGATTTGCTTTCTTGTTGGTGGAAAGAGTATGCGGAATGCAGTGAGGGTCCAAAGGGGGCACCAAATAGATTCAATCCTGCATCAGAAATAGCTTCTCCGGATAGCTCTCAAGCAGGTGAAGAGTTAGTTGAAGAAGAAAGAGTTGGGGTCCCTGTAAAGGGCGGCCTCTATGAGGTATCCTTTGTCCATTTCGCTCTCTCTTTGGATGAATAGTTACTGCCTGTTATTCCATCAAGGAGCAGTACTACCATTTGTACTGTCATAATGACTCGTGAAACAAAAAAAAGAACCTATTACAGTACAGAATATAGACCTACTAAGAGGAGAGGGTTAAGATAAAATATATAAAGATGTTCGCTGATGGCAAAAATCTTAGGGTAGCACATGTGATTCTGTAAATCATGACGTAGTGTGGCATGTGGTTTTTGCCTAGGAATCTTATCTGGTTTGCTAATTTGGTTTCAAGCTCTCCATACGAGATTAACTTGAAGGGGCTAAATAAACAGTCAAAAAATAAATTCCTGAATAATGACTGTCATATCTCTGCAGGTAGATTTGGTGAAGAGACACTGTTTTCCTGTTTACTGGAATGGAGAAAATCGCCGTGTCTTAAGAGGTCACTGGTTTGCTCGTAAAGGGGGTCTGGATTGGCTTCCGCTACGTGAAGATGTTGCTGAGCAGTTGGAGTTTGCATATCGCTGTAAGGTATTTGGCAGCACTAAGAGCGGCACTTTTGATATAATATTATCTGATGTTGACTGCAAACATTTATATGTAATTGGTTTTATGTCTTGTTTCTACATGTTCTGTTATAGAATATCTGGCAGCATGTGCAGATGCTGAACTCCTACTACTTACAGTCAAAAATAAAATGCATTTGAAAATTTTACCTTGTTATCTGTTTGTTCACTAATCCAATTGTGCATTTTTTTTTTTTAAATATTTAATGCTCCTCATTTTTGTGGATAATTCAAAAATTTCCCTCAATACTAGTTGATGAGTTTTTCCTGGTTGCCACAGGTTTGGCATAGAAGAACCTTTCAGCCATCAGGGCTCTATGCAGCTCGAGTTGATATGCAGGGCTTCACCCCGGTATGAGATTGCTGAATTTATGGAGCTTTTGTTTATATGTTTTTTGAGTTGTACTGCTGGTGATGTACTTGCTTGCTACGATGCAGGGATTACATGCAATTTTCACTGGAGAAGATGATACTTGGGAAGCCTGGCTAAATGCTGATGCCTCTGGTTTCTCTGGTGCTATAGGATTTGGGGTGAATGGTGTTAAGCTAAGGCGTGGATATGCTCTTCCTCAGTCCTCGAAACCAACACAGGCACTCATTTTTTACTATCAAATTTACTACTTTTGTTGGTTCTCTTTGTTCTGATATGAAGTTTACTAGTGTTGGTTTCCTTTTCACTGATGATCTCTTGGTGCTCAGTTTCATGGAATTTTCTTTCTTTGAGAGGGCATAGAGGGGAGACCTCATATGGTCTCCTATATAGGCTTGGATTGGTAATCCTCCCCTTATGAGCTAGCTTTTTGGGTTGAGTTAGGCCCAAGGTCCATTTATTTGCAATAAGGAAGTTATTTATATGCCTTCTGCTATAAAGATGATTAAGAGTGAAGACTGGCTTTTGGTGCAGAAGGGGGCTTGATATTTTTGGATGTATTCTGTTTTCTCTTGTTGCTCCTTGCTGAAATGCATTCATTTATCTGTTTATTTTAGGATGAATTACGTCAACAAAAGGAGGAAGAAATGGATGATTACTGCTCACAGGTAGGCCAAGTGCTTCTTGTTTACTACGTGAGTGTATGTATATGAACAAGGGGATACTCTTCTTGTCTTGACCTTAAAAAATGAAACCATCATGTATGCTTGTATTAGTTGTTGTACCTGATTGAGAAAGTAGAAATGGAAGGTATCAGAAGTACTAAGTTACTGGTACTTGGTATATTGGAAGTTCGCCAGATTTTTATAGTGTGACAATTTTATTCCCGCAAAATTAAAATATGGCCTGTCATTTTATTTGCAAGATCAAGCTAGTAACTTAGCTTAACTGTTCGTTTCACTCCGTGGACTGAAAATACTCCTTTCTATTATATAGAACTGTGTTGTGAGCCGGGGGTCTATCCGAAACAACCTCTCTACTTCATATGAGGTAGTGGTATGGACTGCGTACACTTTACCCTCCCCAGACCCCACTTTGTGGTAATACACTAGGTATGTTTTTGTTGTTGTAGAACTGTGTTGTGAGTGCAGTAAATGAGTCTTCTCTCACTACAACTACTACAACAACTACAATTATGCCTCAGTCTCATACAAGGATTACTAAAAGAGAGAAGAACCCATTTTCTTTCCTTTTTGATTACCTTCCTTGCGTTTGTATATTTCTAAAAAGGATTACTAATCCTTATCTTGATGAACTAATCTTGTCCAACTCTTTGAGGTGGTTCTATCTGCATGATATGTCTATCCATGTTCTTTTGAGTTCAGTAATTACTTGTTTAATCAATTTTACCGTAGCTTTGTTTTTGTTTTGGTTTTCCTTTGCTGATCAAGTTGAGATTACTAATGTTTCCTAAAAGAAAATATGCATAAACTTGTTTATGATGTGTAATTTTGTATACAAGCCTCATCTTTTCCGCTTTTGACATCCGTATGTAGAATGGTCTCTTTTTAACTTCTATGATAGTGTTGTAGTGCAACCTGTGTAACTTCATACTGCTCTGCTCAGGTCCCTGTTCGACATCTGGTGTTCATGGTCCACGGTATTGGTCAAAGGTTGGAAAAATCAAATCTTGTGGATGATGTTAGTGACTTCCGTCATATCACGTCAATCCTCGCTGAACGACACTTAACCTCATACCAACGTGGCACTCAGAGAGTCCTCTTCATCCCATGCCAGGTAATGCTTTATACTTGATCTGTTACATTTCTTTATTTGGTACACATTGTTATGAATTCATTAGGGGTCGTTTGGTTGAAGTTTTAGGAGATAGGATCTCCACATAAAGCTTAACATTGGTTTATACAATATTTGGTTGGGATTTGAAGAGATTTAATTTTCACATAAAAATCAACATTAATTAATGCAACGGTTGGTGATCCTTTTTGTTTCCTCATTAATAATACTTGTATAAGTTATGTGGCATAAAAGATTGAATAAGAGTGCAGAGATTAATGATACATGGATTAATCAAGTTAATGGAGGTTAATATTATAACATGGAATGTGAGGAGCCTTAATGATACAAGAAAGAGGTTGATGATCAAAAGTACGGTGAACAATTGGAAAGCAGATGTCTTTTGCTTTCAAGAATCAAAGTTGGAAGGTGACATTAGGGATATTATCAAAGAATTATGGGCAAATAGGAGGGTGAAGCATGCACAATTGGAGACCAGTGGTACAGGGGGGATTATATTAATATGGGATAGCAGAATGTGGGAGGGAGAAATATGTGAGGTGGGTTCTTACTGTATCACCTTAAATTCTCAGGATTTTTGTTGGCATTTATCCAAATGCCAGGATGGAGAGGGAAGAGGTGTGACTGGAACTGTTGGCAGTTAGAAGCCTTTTTAATGGGCCTTGGGCGATTGCTGGAGACTTCAACACAGTTAGATTTCCATTTGAGAAGAAAAACTGTACTAAATTCAACAAACCCATGGTTGATTTTTCTGAGATAGAGGAGATGGGCCGAAGGATATACCATTGGCGGGTTGCAAGTATACATGGAGAAAAGGGAAAGGTCATTATATTGCTGCAAGACTTGATAGATTTTTGATTTTAGAAGAGTGGATAGCTTCCTTTAGGAACATCAAGCAGTCAGTTCTACAGAGAGATACTTCTGAGCACTGTTTTTTAGTTCTTGAATGTGGCAATTGGGAGAGGTCAAATTCTTAGTTCAAATTCTAGAAGTGGTGGCTCCGGACAGAAAACTTCAAAGATAGAGTCAAAGTGTGGTGGAATAGAGTCAAAGTGTGGTGGAACTCTAGCATATGTGAAGGCAGGCCAGATTTCATTTTAGCTTTCAAGTTGAAGACTCTGAAGGGGAAACTTAAGGAGTTCGCAAAACTATACAGGGCAGTCTGGAAATGCAGATACAAAGTATACTTAGTCAACTGACTGAGTTAGAAGAGATGCCATAGGTTACTGACAGATGATGAGGCTTCCTTAAGGGCTGCCGTGACGATGGAGTTTCAGGACAATGCAAAAAAGGAGGAAGTGGCCTAGAGACAAAGATTAAGGGCTTTGTGGGTTAAATAAGGGGACAAAAACACCAAATTCTTTCATAGAACCGCAAACTGTCACAAAAGGTACAATGCCATTGATAAGTTGGTTATTAATGGGACTACCTAAGATGAACCTTCAGAGATCAAAGGAGAGAGTATCAAGTTTTACCAAAATCTTTACGCTGAAACAGAGAATTCTATCTTTTTGTAGCAAATGTATGCTTACTTGATGAAAGTGTCATTTATAACTGTACTTGCAACAGAAGGTAGCAAAGGTTGATAATAATGATGAATACCAGAAGCATCTAAAATAGTGAGTAAAATCATCTATTGGACGTGTGATTTAGGGCCTACCAATCTGAGACCATAAGTGATCGACCCTCTGCTTAGGGGTCCTCCTCGAGATCGTAAAATGCAAAAGATAGAGCAGGCCAAAGCGAGGGTACCAAGTAGGTGTAGTGACTGCCGTCTGTATTTGAATTTACATTGCTTATGCTTAGTGGTGCTCGAAGAAACTATTTCCAGTTATCACCTTACCGCAACTCTAAAATTTGCTGTTATATTCTTTGGATTAAACCATTATCTTGTTAATTAAAGCCACATCTATTTTCACTTTGTCCCTTAGCATGTTTAAGTGTTGTATCTTCTGCATTCCTTCATGTTATATATTGGGGTTTTTTTCTTCATAGGTCTGTCCCTTGATCTGTTTCCTGTTGATTTGTGATTCTGAATTAACGCCAATTTTTCTTATGTTTCATCTGTGGGTACCACCAGTGGAGGAAGGGCTTAAAGCTTAGCGGTGAGGCTGCAGTTGAACGATGTACTTTAGATGGTGTGCGGGGATTGCGCGAGGTGTTGAGTGCAACAGTGCATGACGTGCTGTATTATATGAGCCCCATTTACTGCCAGGCTATTATTGACTCGGTACTTCTAATATGCTTTCTCCAGTTCAAGTTTCCCCACTATCCTTTCGTCTTCTGATGTTTCTCATCTGTTGTGTTTGATTTGGTGCAATGGTTTCTTCTATTCAAATGTTCAAGTTGCACTTTTGATTTTGGAACTGATCTTTTGCTGGATTTCTTAGATTGCCTTCAGCTTTGAGGAATCTAATATTGCTGCAGTACCAGCTTGGTACTATCTGTTATTGAATAAAATTTACCTTACTGATAAAAGAATGTTCAACTTACAACCCTTTTACTTCCATTGGCCCAAACTCTTTTGACTCTGGAGAATGAGGGGTCATAATTCACATAATTGTTCTCATAGTTCTATGGAACACAAGTAGGTAACTAAGTGGAAGATGTGGTGTATATTTCTAACTTCAGTGATCAAAGATTCTGCTTATCAAAGCAACAATGTCATCTAGTGGAACAAAACTAAAGGCATTACAAACGATTCAACCAATTTTACCAAATAACAATGACCAAAACATAGATATAGTGACACAATTAGAAATGACTCTATTGGTCTTCCTGTGTGACTTAAGGTATCTTCAGGTAAACTGCATGACTTTCTGCAAAGATTTGCTCGACTTGATTTGAAGAGCATTTTATTATGTTTTTGAATTATTTTGTTTCTATTAATTTACCCCTGATTTAAGCATGTCATTAATAATTGGTTTTAATACCTATGAATACCTCCAAATGCACCAGTCTATGGGTTTGTAACCATGATGATTGAAGGTGTTACACAGGGACGAGGTAGACCTAAACTTACATTGAAGACATCAGTCTAAGAAGACCTAGAATCTCTTGCAACCCATACATATTCAGCAGAAAATAGAACACAATAGAAGCAAAAGATCCATATAGGCAATACCTACTAGTTGGAATTAAAACTTGGTCATGATAATATGCTTAACATAAGTTCAATATTTGCTAGGATTTCTATTTAGTTTAGAGCTTTGTATGTCAGTAGAAATTATAGAAAATCTACAGTATTAGAGAAATTCAAACTATTGAATATTGGAAATGGAGTTGAGAATTCATGTAGCTTGACCACAACTTCCTATGGGTTGAGGCATAGTTGTTGTTTGTCCTCTTCTTCAAGGTCATTCTGTATATTCCATTTTAGCAAATTCACCCATTAATTTGTCTTTGCTTCATATGATATGCATTGGCACTTCATTTTGGTCTATCAATTGCCTACCTTTAAATGTCTTGGGCAGAAATCATAGAAAGAATTTTCAGTAGTGTTTGGAGCTAATTGTTTGTTCCATATTTAGGTCTCCAACCAGTTGAATATGTTATACTTGAAGTTTCTCAAGAGGAATCCCGGTTATAATGGAAAGGTATAATGATGACTGAACATATGAAGTTTCCTTCTTATTTCTTTAAGAACTTGATGTATACAGTTGAGATTAAAGATACTAAAATTTTGTAAAATTTTCAGGTTTCCTTGTATGGTCATTCCCTTGGGAGCGTCTTGACGTATGATATCCTATGCCACCAAACGACATTGTCCTCCCCTTTTCCCATGGAGTGGATGTACAAAGAACAAAATGAACAAAATGAGAATAATTTATCTCAGCAGGATAAGAGAAACCTATCTTTAGAACAAAACTCTGCCTTTAGTTCAGATGATGAATCCTATATTAGGGAGGGAAATAAGAGCAATCTGTCAGATAAAGACAAAATGAATGTAGAACCAAGTTCGTCAGAGTCTGTGGAAGATCATACTGAAGATTTTTGTCATCCAGTGGGCCCTCCTGCTTCATCAGACTCAGACGAACCAGTTGCAACCGATGATTTCAGGCAACCTAATGATTCCTCAGCAAATGAAAATTCTCGTGAAACTCCTATTGATGAGAGGGACACCATAAATGATGCCAAGAATATGGAAGATGGAATTGTTGAGTTTAATCAAAAGATTGATGAGGCAGTATCTGAATGTGAAAAAGACAGAACAATCAATTCCCTGAGGGAAGAGGTAGTGACATGTTATTTTCTGCATGCATTTTTCATTTTTTAAAATATTTTCTATCTACTTATTTTTCTCCATCAATGAGACTGGTCCAGATTGATATGCTGAGAGCTAAACTCCAAGAATTAGAGTCCGAGTGTGTAAAGAAAGGTACAGCTAGACAGAATAAATAACCATTTATGGAGCTTAATTTTAACTTTACCTTAAAGCATTTTTTCTTGAGTATCAAAATAAATGGTCCTTATAAATTTCTCTTGGGATGGGATGTGTAATGGAAGCAGAAAATGGAGGAACAAACACAGCTACAAGAAATCAATCTACTCTTGAAAGGCTTTCTCCTGAGGAAAGTGATTCAGCAAAGAGTTATACCCCGCAAATAAGATACACAAAGTTGAAATTTAAGGTAATACTTTTCCTTCGTAAGATGCTACTATTTTCTGGGTGTGTTTGGGCAAGTCTTGGTTGGATGTTGGAGCAGGGTTTCAATGTTCTTTAGAAACTCCTAGAAGAAGTCATTGACCTTATCGAAATCGTCATCTCTCTAAACTTTTATTATGCTTTCATCATTTCTCTAGTAGAAGACTAGCAATATTCAATATCCTTTTTAAGTATAGTATGCCGAGGGTCTACCGGAAACAGTCTCTCTACCTCTAACTGCGAACACTGTACCCTCCCCAGACTCCATTTTGTGGGACTACACTGGGTATGTTATGGTTGCTTTTAAGTAAAGTATGTTTTTCAATTTTCTTTGACTGCAATAACATGCTATTAATAATTTGACCTTTAGTGCTTGTGATTCTTCTGCATTTATTGGATACTCCAAGGCATCTTCTTACTTTGGCTGTTTCATTCTTTGACTATTTCATGAAAGGTCGATACATTTTTTGCTGTCGGATCCCCTCTTGGTGTTTTTCTTTCCCTCCGCAATGTTCGTATTGGGATCGGTAATTCTTCTACTGTCTATATTTAAGCGCATGTTGATTTCATTGCTTATTTTTCCTCGGTATCTTGTGGAGGCAGGGGTGTGTGTGTATATGTTGTACTTTTGTGACAAATGTCTTAAATATTTACCATAAGCCTGTAAGATTGTTGTCTGTTTGCTTGAATAGACATTTAGTGTTTATTTCCATTGATCTAATAAGTATACTTTTCTACTATCAGAATCTGCCGACCTTCTGCAGTATAAACCTAATCTTTATATGTCGCTCAGCCGAAAGATTTTCTTTTTACTTCATTTGCAATAAATAAATGTTAGTCAAATTAAATTTTTAAAAAATGTTTGTCAAATCCTCCTGGTGCATTATGTTGCGTTTAGTTCTGGAAATTCCAAGAATCATATGGATACTATAAACTCTGTATGTTGGCGTTGACTGCTGCCATTTCATGTTTACTTTATAAGGCGTTAATTCATTTTTTTGTAGGTTTCTAGGCAAATCATGGATGTTTGAAATATGGCTGTTCTTTTTTCTTCTCGATATTAAAGATGGTGGTGCATCTGTTTCACTTAGTTATCATTTCTTATTTTCTGTTTGACAGGCAAGGGGAAAGAATACTGGGAAGAGGATAATATAGTTGAAGAGATGCCAGCTTGTCGACAAATGTTCAACATATTCCACCCTTTTGATCCAGTGGCTTACAGGTTTCATTGTCGTTATTGTCTAATTTTTGTCATCTTTTTTGTTATACAAGCTCATGCTTGCTTGTCTCCTATTTCAGAATAGAACCACTCATCTGTAAAGAATATCTAAACAAACGCCCCGTCATTATACCCTACCACAGAGGTGGGAAGCGACTGCATGTTGGTTTTCAGGTTAGGTCTCCACAGTTACCCAGTTAATGTACTAGGTTCCTTCCACCATCTGTATTAATGTGCATCCTTATACTACTTGGTGCAGGAATTTAAAGAAGAAGTCGCTTTGCGTTCACATGCTTTTGTGAACAGTATAAATACTGTAAAGGTGTGTTTTCTCTCCCTATTTGTTTATGTGACATTACATGCACAAAAGGGTGGTATGTTTGTTACTGAGATGATAAAATTTGATCACTCATTAGGAAGTTCAATATCCTGTAATCTTGCAAAGATAGACAAATGAAGAATTAATTATTCGGCTTACTACAAATGAAACTTGTTGATTGTCTTAACTGACCCTAGTAAAATCAGAGAACAGCTGCTTAAAGTATAGATCTGTGCATGATCTTTTAAACATTTTGAAGAACAGCTGATTAAAGTAGTGATCCCTGCTGAACATATTGGTGTGAAATGGAAAATAATTATTTGTTTCGTTTTATATCAGCTTATTGTTGAAACCAAGAATTGAACGACGTGCGTTATGCTTCTATAACCTTATATTCTCCTTTCAATTATAATGATGGAAACATGTCTTCTTCATCTAATACTTTCTGTGACATGCATTTTTTTCACAAGTTCGAAACTTCAAATCCTGGATTATCGTCGTATCTTTGGGGGAATAAGGTTCCACATTTTCTTTTTTCCTTCTTATTTGGTTGGTGTGGCGTGAAGCCATGAACTTCATATGTCATTCAAAAGTCATTTACAGAATATGGGTAGATTTGCTTGTTTTAGTGTTTAGCCTTATTTTTTGTTATTATTTTATGGTTTCCAATTAGGTCTCATGATGCCAATGAGTTACTGATATTAATGACGCTTTGTGATTAGGTGAAGGTGATTACTCTTTGTCAATCAAGAGACAAGGATGGCGAAGATGGTAATATAAGCAAGCTTTCTTCCAGTTTAAATTATAAAAGTTCTCTTCCCTTTTCTCTGTGACAGAAGCAATCAGCTCCAAATCAAGCTGGAGCTTCTCCCCCCACCCAACCAAACACCATTTACCTTCGTAGCTTTCTAGGTAATTATGTCACTTTCTTGCAGAGGGTTCCCAAGAGTCTCAGGACACAGGAGAGAGGTCATATGGCTCAATTATGATGGAGAGATTAACTGGAAGTGAAGATGGTCGAGTAGATCATGTTTTACAAGTACGCTCATTCGCCAACAGTTGTGCTATTTCCGTTATATCTTCCCAGTTTCTTCTGCAATTGTAGGCTTAATCTTCTGTGTTACATGGCTATTCTCCTTGCTCTTTGTACCTTTCATTGTTTTCTGTAGCTTTTCTAGTCATTAGATGTTCATATTTATATGGGTGCTTGCTTATTATTCAAATTAGTGTTATTCAATACATAGATAGCCCCTTAAACTGGGGACGAACTTCCAGTTAGACACCTCAAGTTTCTTAGTGACCATTAGACACCTCAACCTGGGACATTTGTTTGAGAACTAAAAAAAAAAATCCCAGGTCAACACAAGGTTTTTTCTCTTATCTTTTCGAAAAAAATTCACCTTTCTTCTCCATATGATTTTTTGTGTGTTATATGTTGTACAAATCATTAGGTTCTTCCTATGCGTTCCTTTTAACAGCTGGCAGTGTCCGTAAATGAGTATATATTTTCACCAGTCACAATTGCCTTTTGTTCTTATTTCTTTTTTACTATTGCAGGATAAAACATTTCGGCATGCATACATTTCAACCCTTGGAGCGCACACGTAAGTATCCTTATCAACCTAAGAGGGTTTATTATGCCAATTGCATGTCCCTCCAAAATCCTCTTGGTTCAAGTGTCTTTTCATACTGTAAAACTTCGGAAGCAGCCTCTCTACCTCCACGAGGGGGGGTAAGGTCTGGTACACTCTACCCTCCCCCCACTTGTCAAATTTCACTGGGTATGTTCTTATTGTTGTAAGACTTGTATAATATGAAAATGACAGAAATTGTGGAGGAGTCTGAATTAAGTAATTCAGAGACAGAAGTGCTTAATGGTTATGGTAGTCAACCAGTGTCAACTTACTCCACTACTTGAGGTCCTTTTCCTTAGAATTTCCAGTACTTCTCACTACAAGTCTCCTCTGATTAGGGAACTCCGTCAAATCTTTCCTTGTCGTGGTCGATTTTCCTGAAACTCTATACAGTTTTTATGCAATAGAGAACCCCACTAGACTCATTAATTAAAGCATTAAAAAAATATGAATTCACCTGCTTTCTCTCTGTTTCAATAGAACTTTCTGGAACTAAAATTTGTCCAATAAGGTTTTATTGTTGACGAGAAATGCATGTTTAAGTGCCAACCTTGTCAATCAAAAAATCGGTAGAGCAAAAAGCTTGGTCAATTTATCCTAGAAGTTCTTTCTTCCTTGTCATCCTAGTTACCTTACTATTCTTGGACTAGTTAATGCATAACATTGGAAGTCAAGAGAATAGTAGTTGTTTAGTTCAAGAACTACTTCAGAGATTTTAGTAATAATGTATGGATACTAATCTTGTGTTATTTACAGAGACGTAACATTGTAATTAAAGTTGTGTTGCAAAGCAAATGTCATATTAGTTATGCGGAATAGAATGGCAGAATTATTTTTCTTGATGCAGCTAACCAAAAAAACCCTTAGTGTACTTTCAATCTTTCGGAGAAAAGCATACTCGAATTGGTTGCCCTTGTTTGGATAATAGTTGGTTGAGATTGGAAAATGAGTATTTGAAGTTTAAGTTAAAAAAAGAATATTTGCAAGTTGTCATTGTGTTTAGACTTTAGACATGCATTTTACTTGGAAAAAAGTTGAAGTTTTGTGAGTGAACTATTATTTCTCTTGAGATACTCATCTTTTCAACTTCAGATTCCCTATTTCAAGCTGAAGTTGAAATAATGGACAAAATCAAAAACAAACATTGTTTGAAATTAATTTTGAATATTTACAAATGATATCTGCAAAATAATTATGTCCTACAAACTGAGCAGTTATCTAATCGGAAATGCACACGCGACTTTCTGTGTATAGCGAGCCTTGACATACTCTAACATGTAGTTTCTTGTTCTCCCTTGTTCTTTAACCAAGGAGAATGTGGTCTCATGGTGACTATCTTGTATGATTCATTGGCTTTTGATTCCTTTAGGAGGTTATTGAAGCTTCTTGATTCCTAACCAACATTTCTTTTGAATAAGCCTGGTATGATTGCATCTTTGCCAGTCTTTCGACATCCTTAGACAACTCTATCGAATTTAAACTTGTTAATAGTCTCGTATATTGAAATGTCAATTTGTTGCATTCTTCTGCATATATGTGAAGGGCTTTTAAGACGTCCGAATTCTGATTGACCTTACAATTAGCTCTTTTATGTTTGGTTTTGCTGCTTTAAGAGGTATGGTATAGTTTCTACTCCAATTTTTTTGGTTAACCGTGGTGTCCTGGCCAATTTATGCACATATTTACTAATCTACCGGGTACTTGCTGCCTACTACCAGTATAGGTATCGGGTAACCTATCTACCAAAGCTTAGAGGAATAGTAAGAAATCATCTAGGGTTATTTCGTCTCTGCTGGGATCCGAATCCAGATTCCCTATGGTTCATTTGTACTCCAGATATTCATGTTGTGTTGCCTACCCAATGTACTATATTGCTTCATTAATCTCATCTCTAAGGCAGCTTTTGATCAAGATGTTCCATTTGTTCTATGGTATATTCAAATCTTTTAAATGATTTAACTTTTTGCAGGAACTACTGGAGAGATAATGATACAGCTCTTTTTATGCTGAAACACTTGTACCGTGATATACCAGAGGATTCCTACTCGTCTTGTGAACCTGTGGAAGGAAGTTCAAAGGATGATAGAAATACAGTGAGCTGGTATGATCAAAGAGAGGAGGCTGACGAAGAATTCCCATTAACATTTGCAGACAAAGTAACTGTGAAAAGTTTTTCTCACAGAGCCCGGAAAACACTGAAGTGGTGATCATGCTGATATCTTTTCACTAGAGGTGCAGAAAAAACACGAGTTCTTTTTATACCAGGGCTCAACAAGGAGAGTAGCGAAGGTATATCTACCACGCACAATGCTAAAATTGTCCTCCATTTGTTTGGCGGGCTCATTTCTGAAGCGCAGTCAGGAAGTTCAGAAATTGATGTGAACAACGAAGGCATTTCTCTGCATCTGTGATGTTTAACCATCTCCCGTTAGATTGATCTCTGTCTTGAAAGGAAAACTAGAGCCATAAGATCGATCCTCCGGTGTATACAGTGAAAAAAGGATATGCTTATATGACTCAAGCCGTTTCTCTATACTTGTTTTTAGATGTGAATGTGAATTTTTGTCACTGATATGTAAATATATGTAGCTGGAGTGACAATCTGCAACTTAGTTTATGTATTTCATTGTCATTTTCCTCGTTAGACGTTTCCTTAGTTCATTTTTACCCTCAATTCCTTTCGTTATCGCCTTGTCGTTGTGATCCCTAACCAACCGCTACAAGCGGGCGGGAAATAGATGTGGTGGAGACTCAAGTCGAGGTGATGGTTACTATCACTATAGATAGATGCTCTTTCTTGACTGTTTTCAATGCCACCTGATGTGCCAACAAGGGTTTACTAGCAAATCTTGCATGTTTTATGTATTCTCATCTGAAATTTGGTTTTCCAAGTTAAGAAATGGAAGATATGCAAATCAAGTTGAGGGGCAATGGAGTCTGTAGTCATCCTTTAATTATAACCTCTTCTATGTCCAATGTGTTCGGTATTCATATTGGGGTTGACTAAATTGGTATCCGGCGGGAATGGGGTGGGGAGCTGCTCCCTGACAAAGGCGACTCCATACCTAAGGGAACTTGACTTTAATTATAACTTGTTTAGATTGGTAACAGAATACATGCTCCCTGACAAAGGCGACTCCATATCTTAGGGAACTTGACTTTAATTATAACTTGTTTAGATTGGCAATACAATTCATGAGAGGTTTCATCTTGCATACCTAAGGGAGCTTGACTTTAATTATAACTTGTTTAGATTGGCAACAAAATACACGAGAGATTCTATCTTGTAGAAGTTATTTCAAGATGAGTTTTAAGTCGGGTAAGAATGGTAACTAACCTGCTATGATCTTGCGCAAATTGGTGGTATCTTAAAATTTCAGGATACTATGATGAAATTCTACTTGTAGAATTTGAAACTCTGGTCTCCAAAACAATAAATAATCTCAATAAGGATATAATAAAAATATTAAAATTAGATTATTATGAAATATATAGTAAGTTATTATCATCTTGAATTCAGATTAAAACTAAATGTACACACAAATCATCTTGGTTTGGTACGATTTTTAGACATTTCTATTAGGTGTTTGATTTCTTGAAAAAAAAGGTATTTCTCAAATTTTCTCAGACAGATTAAAAAGAAAAATAACATAAACAAATTGAAATAAATGAATAAATATAATACCTCAATTTTAATTGGATAATTTGATACTACATACTTTCTTCGTTTCAATTTGTTTAGCCTAATTTGACTTAGTAAAATAAGACTTTTTGAACCTTGTACTCATAAATTAAAAATATATCAAATGTATTAAAATACACTTTAGTCTTATGATATTAAGGGGGTGTTTGGATTAATTTTTTTTTAAGTGCTTTATAAGATAAAAACTAAAAGTCAAAAGTAGTTAGTAACCAACTTTTGGCTTTTAATTTTTTTTTTTTTTTTTTACTTTTTAAATCTAAAATAAAATATCTTTTTGTGTCTTTGCCAAATACTTCTAAAAATTAAAAAATACCTAAAAGCCCAAAAAATATTTCAAAATAAACCGATTCAAATTTTTTTTTGAAACGAACTAATAAGGAAAGTAAATCAAATAAATTGACACGGAGGGACTAGCAAATTGTGCACTCTCACTAAAACCTGTAACATAGTTCAATCTTGTAAAGACACCCAACAAGGTCTCTACTTTCTTGTTTTCATCGACAGCAACTCCCCCCTCCCCCCTCTTCAAATCTACCCCAACACCCACCTCCTCTTTCATTCCCATTTCTCTGTCAAAAGTAGTACTAGCAGGTAAGCTAATTACAGTTCTAATTGCTTGTTTTCTTTCATTTTCTTGTTTTGCATTGTGTTATTCTTTATGTTTCTTAATTTAATGTTCTAAAGATTTGTTTTTTTTTGCTCTGTCAAGGTAATTGGTAAGCTAATTACAGTTCTAATGGCTTGTTTTCTTTCATTTTCTTGTTTTGCGTTGTGTTATTCTTTATGTTTCTTAATTTAATGTTCTAAAGATTTGTTTTTTTTTTTGCTCTGTCAAGGTAATTGGTAAGCTAATTACAGTTCTAATGGCTTGTTTTCTTTCATTTTCTTGTTTTGCATTGTGTTATTCTTTATGTTTCTTGATTTAATGTTCTAAAGATTTGTTTTTTTTTTCTGTGTCAAAGTAATTGGTAAGCTAATTACAGTTCTAATGGCTTGTTTTCTTTCATTTTCTTGTTTTGCGTTGTGTTATTCTTTATGTTTCTTGATTCAATGTTCTAAAGATTTGTTTTTTTTGCTCTGTCAAGGTAATTGGTAAGCTAATTACAGTTCTAATGGCTTGTTTTCTTTCATTTTCTTGTTTTGCATTGTGTTATTCTTTATGTTTCTTGATTCAGTGTTCTAAAGATTTGTTTTTTTTTTTCTGTGTCAAAGTAACTGGTAAGCTAATTACAGTTCTAATGGCTTGTTTTCTTTCATTTTCTTGTTTTGCGTTGTGTTATTCTCTATGTTTCTTAATTTAATGTTCTAAAGATTTGTGTTTTTTTTCTGTGTCAAAGTAACTGGTGAGCTAATTACAGTTCTAATGGCTTGTTTTCTTTCATTTTCTTGTTTTGCGTTGTGTTATTCTTTATGTTTCTTAATTTAATGTTCTAAAGATTTGTTTTTTTTTTTGCTCTGTCAAGGTAATTGGTAAGCTAATTACAGTTCTAATGGCTTGTTTTCTTTCATTTTCTTGTTTTGCATTGTGTTATTCTTTATGTTTCTTGATTTAATGTTCTAAAGATTTGTTTTTTTTTTCTGTGTCAAAGTAATTGGTAAGCTAATTACAGTTCTAATGGCTTGTTTTCTTTCATTTTCTTGTTTTGCGTTGTGTTATTCTTTATGTTTCTTGATTCAATGTTCTAAAGATTTGTTTTTTTTGCTCTGTCAAGGTAATTGGTAAGCTAATTACAGTTCTAATGGCTTGTTTTCTTTCATTTTCTTGTTTTGCATTGTGTTATTCTTTATGTTTCTTGATTCAGTGTTCTAAAGATTTGTTTTTTTTTTTCTGTGTCAAAGTAACTGGTAAGCTAATTACAGTTCTAATGGCTTGTTTTCTTTCATTTTCTTGTTTTGCGTTGTGTTATTCTCTATGTTTCTTAATTTAATGTTCTAAAGATTTGTGTTTTTTTTCTGTGTCAAAGTAACTGGTAAGCTAATTACAGTTCTAATGGCTTGTTTTCTTTCATTTTCTTGTTTTGCGTTGTGTTATTCTTTATGTTTCTTGATTTAATGTTCTAAAGATTTGTTTTTTTTCTCTGTCAAGGTAATTGGTAAGCTAATTACAGTTCTAATGGCTTGTTTTCTTTCACTTTCTTGTTTTGCATTGTGTTATTCTTTATGTTTCTTGATTCAATGTTCTAAAAATTTGGTTTTTTTTTTTCTGTGTCAAAGTAATTGGTAAGCTAAATACAGTTCTAATGGCTTGTTTTCTTTCATTTTCTTGTTTTGCACTGTGTTATTCATTGTGGGTCTTGCATCAATGTTGTAAAAATTTGATTTTTTTAATGCCCACCTAGTCTTTCATTCCCATTTCTCTGTCAAAGTACTAATAGGTGAGCTAATTACAGTTCTAAAGATTTGATTTTTTTAATGCCCACCTGGTCTTTTGAATCAAATTAATAAAAACTTGCAGCTATATAATTAATTGTTTTCTTCATTTTCTTGTTGTGTTAATTTTTTGTCTGTCTTGATTCAATGTTCTAAAGATTTGGTTTTTTCCCATGCCCACCTATTCTACTGAGTCAAATTAATAGTTACTTGCAGCTATATAATTGCTTTTTTTTTTTTTTCTTTTTTTCTTTTTTTGCATTGTGTTATTCTTTGTGGGTTTTGATTCAATGTTCTAAAGATTTGTTTTTTTCCCATACCTACTTAGTCTTTCATCCCATTTCTCTGCTTCCACATCTCTTTCTCTCTGTCAAAGTAATAGGTACAGACTAAGCTAATTACAGTTCTAGTTGCTTGTTTCTTCATTTCTTGTTTTGCATTGTTTTTATTCTTTGAAGGGGAGCTTGGCGTAATTGGTAAAGTTGCTACCGTGCGACTTGGAGGTCACGGGTTCAAGCCGTGGAAACAACCTCTTGCAAAAATGCAGGGTAAGGCTGCGTACAATAGACCCTTGTGGTCCGGCTCTTTCCCGGGCCCTGTACATAGCGGGAGCTTTAATGCATCGGGCTTCCACAAGCATTGTTTTTATTCTTTGTGGGTCTTGCATCAATGTTCTAAAGATTTGATTTTTTTCCCCATACTCACCTAGTCTTTTATCCCTATCTCTGATTCTTCCATTTCTAAATCTCCTTCTTTCTCTCTGTCAAAGTAAGAGGTACCACTCTAAGCTAATTACAGTTCTAATTGCTTGTTTTCTTCATTTACTTGTTTTTCATTGTTTTATTCTTCGTGGGTCCTGAATCAACGTTAAAAAGATTTGTTCTTTTCACAGTTCGTGGCAGAAGCACAGGAATTGGACAACACTGATCAGGAAATGGATTCTGCAGCCATGACTAGCGTTTGTGGAAAATCTCCTCTTTGCTCTACTCCTGTAAGACTATTTCTATATATAATGTGTGTTACTCCCTTTTGTCCATTTCCGTTTTATGTGACATAAACCTTTTTGGTTCAGTCTGGAATGACACTTTCTTCTGGTCTGGAATCTATTGAATCTTAATGATATGCTCTTATGGGAATTGACATGACAGGTTGAATACCACTAGATACTGAAATACTTTTGGTATTTAATAACTACTAACAAAGATCGAGTGTATATGTTAAAGATGTTTCTTTTTTGTTAAAACTACTTGAAACATCATCATATAGAAAGAGATGTAGGGACTTAATTTATTTTCACCTTGTTTGGAGTTTTCTATGTCAGCACATTGTCTCTTTCTCTATGCACTCGTTCTTTCATAAGCTCACTTCTTTGCTTCTTTCTGGTCTCCAAGTAATGATCTTGATGCTATAGATAGTCTTGAACTTTGGATTCTTGCAAATGCTTGTCATGGTTTGCACTAAACTATGTAATATTTGGCTGCGTGTTTACAATAGGGTTTATTTTTGGGGAGAGCAAGTGGCATTAGGAGCTCGCAATGTAGCTTTATGGTAGGAAATAGGATAAACTTTCCAAGGCAGAGAGCTCAAGCATATAGAGTTAGTATCAAATCTAGCAAACGTGGTGGTGCTCTTACTACAACATGTCGCGCTGAAAAGATTCTGGTGGCAAATAGAGGAGAGATTGCTGTTCGTGTGATTCGAACTGCCCATGAGATGGGAATTCCTTGTGTTGCGGTTTATTCGACCATAGACAAAGATGCCCTACATGTGAAGCTAGCTGATGAATCTGTTTGCATTGGAGAAGCACCTAGCAATCAATCGTAAGTTATCACAAACTTGTTTTTCTTTTTGGACAAAACTAAGTTAAAAGTTCCTTGCATTTTCTTATCTTTATTTGATCTTTATTTCATAGTTTCATCTC
The DNA here is from genome assembly GCA_031232105.1 of Capsicum rhomboideum. Lineage (NCBI taxonomy): Eukaryota > Viridiplantae > Streptophyta > Magnoliopsida > Solanales > Solanaceae > Capsicum > Capsicum rhomboideum. The sequence goes on along the minus strand of CP124719.1, from coordinate 1,638,454 downwards.
CAAGAATTATGACATTTACATCATTTACCGTGTACAGGTATTTAGTGATCCCAAATGTATTGTCGGCTGCTATCAGTCGTGGATGTACAATGTTGCATCCTGGATATGGTTTCCTTTCTGAAAATGCAGTTTTTGTTGAGATGTGCAGAGAACATGGAATCAACTTTATTGGGCCGAATGTAAGTTCTTATACACATGTCATTATCTTCTTACCTATATCAAACCTGTAGGCATCAGTATTTTGCCATGGTATCCGGTTGTGTCCAGTAGTTACTAACGAAATGGGAGCACAAAGGTCCACCATGCAGAAATATGCTGAGTTTGATCACCGTAACTTGCAAAATCAAGTGTTATTCTATCCTTTGACTCTTGATCAACTCATATTTAGATATTAAAGCCCATCAACTCAAGACATTGAACTTAAAAGTATTTGTTTAGTATTGGTGTGTAGTGATTCATATGCAGCAGCTCTTGATCACTTCTATGACCAAGTATAGTAGTACTATGAAGTGTTAATCTGTTTTTGAAATCTGTGTTTGGTTTGAAGAGATTCACCTGATCCCTATGTATTTGTATATAAAATGGGAGCTTCTAAGAATTATCTGGTGTTTTTGTGGTAAATTGTGTTCCACCTTGATGCTATTTGAGGATTTTTCACTTCTTGGGAAAGAGAAGACTGGGAGCTTGTATTTCACTTCAAGTCTAGTGGGTATCTGTTGATGTACTTCTTGCTCTAGATTTTCCTTTAGGTTGTTGACTTTGCAACGACATAAGCTTCCGGAACTTATGCCCACTTAAAAAAAAAAAGGGCAGCCCGGTGCACTAAGCTCCCGCTATGCGCAGGGTCTGGGGAAGGGCCCGACCACAAGGATCTATTGTATGCAGCCTCACCTTACATTTATGCAAGGGGCTGTTTCCAAGATGAACCCGTGACCTCCTGGTCACATGGCAGCAACTTTACCAGTTACTCCAAGGTTCCCCTTCAATGCTTTTGCTTTGCTCTCGTTGAGAGTCGAACTCAAGACCTCCCGCTTACTAAACGGGTGCTCTAACCAACTGAGCTACGAGAGCTTGCTAAACTTATGCCCACTTGTGCACCAATTAGGATGTTCTCAAGAATCATGCTGATATGAATCTTTTTGTTCAGAATCTAGCATTTAATTGGACTATCTCCTTTGCGGGGAAGAAAGAAAGTAAGGAGCCTCCAAATATTGGCAATTTGAATTACTAATTGGCTGGTCAAATATTTAGTCAAAGAGAAGAAAGTACTGGATAAATTGAAATAATTTTCAGCCATGAGAACTTCAAATAGAGTTCTGTAAGAATATGACCCAGATAGCTTGTTGTCTTATGCTCAATAAGATCTTTCGAATAGGTATATTTACATCTATTACAACTAACCTGGTAGTTCTTTGATCATGAGATATTTATTTTAGTAAAATCTGAATGTTTTAATTTTATTACAATAATCTGACACTCCCGGACATGATGGGAAAGAAGCATTAATGTTTCTGTGGAGATTAGTGACTCATTGATGGAAGTCTTTATTCCTGTTTCTTTTCGGAAACAGCAAGTATACACATACATAACCATGTCTTTTCCTCCCCTTCGTTCGACAGAAGCATATGCATCCTTCGCCGCAGAATGTATTCTGTTATCTTTTGATTAATGGCCACATAAACTAAATGGGTTAGCTACATCCTTGTTGTTTAGAAATAACTTTCTCTGGCTTTTAATTAAAAACTTATTTTTATAAATTCCACTTCCGACCCTGTCCACCAAAAAAAGGAAAGTTGTATGGACAAAGTCGTGCATTTTACTTTAACCTTGAGAGCCATAACGAACATGGTTACTCGTCCCAAAGGAATGACCTAGTGGTTGAGACATGGGAGTAAGTGAGTAACAACCTGGAGATCCCTGGTTCAAATTCTAGTAGCAACACATGTTGTGAGCCTGTTCGCTCCAGCCTTACTAGGCAGGATTACCTTGGGAATCTGTGATTGTGGGCTGAACAGGGTGCCCTGTGTATTAGTCGAGGTGCGCAAGCTGGTCTCGAGTCTCGACACCACAGATATGAAAAATCACATATGGTTTCTCAAAATATGAAGAAATGCAGAAATATCATTTGAAAAGATTTATCTTAAAATTGCAGCCAGACAGTATAAGAGTCATGGGTGACAAATCCACTGCCAGAGATACAATGAAGAATGCTGGTGTTCCAACTGTGCCCGGAAGTGATGGTCTATTACAGGTATCACTGGGTCATGCCATAATCTTTTGAGTCATTCCTATCGTTTGGACATCCACATGGGCATATGTATTTTTATATTTGTTTGAACAAGTGTTACTGTTATGTGTTTACTTATCAATAACTAGATAATCTCCATTGTAGAGCACTGAAGAAGGTGTGAGGCTCGCCGAGGAGATTGGTTATCCGGTGATGATTAAGGTAACTTTTCTTAAAGCTGAAGTAGTTTGAACTATCACATGCTCTGTGCTGTGTGGTATCTTATCTATATTCCTTTTACTCTAGTTACTGTCTCAATATATGTGAAAGACCTGTCTTCAAATATTTTTTACGCATTTGGAGACTGATTGGCCGAAAAGTTGTCACTGAACTTGTGAAGCATTTATTGTTTTGAAGGCAACAGCTGGTGGTGGTGGGCGTGGAATGCGTCTTGCTAAAGAACCTAATGAGTTTGTAAAATTATTACAGGTAACTTATCTTTGCATCATATGTCAATCTTTAAGTCTCAAAAAACATGGTAGGTGAAGATTAGTTCTCTTGCTTTTGACTTCTTACTGTACCAGTATTTCTTTAATCTCTGAAGATTAATCCAATGAAATTTCTGGAATTTTTATATAGATGAAAGTTATATTTGCTATACTTTGTTGCCAATGAAACTGATGTGTAGCGAGAAAAAAAAGACGAAATTGATGTGGCTGTTGCACATCCTCTTTTGCCTCTTCCTCCACTTACTATTTTCATTCCATGAGCATTTGATAATATCTCATATCAGCTGTGCATTCTGTACTTCCATAGTCTGCCCATCATGTGAACGGAGATTCTTCTTCATATGCTGTGATTTGCACAACATGTCTTCCTTGATTGTTATTAATCAATCTTTTCTGTCAACCATACATAATCTTGCAAACCCACAAAACCTATCATGAAGCATAATGGCTTTAAGCCAGAGTGGTGAATTTATCTCTAAGCTTGGTCTTTTTTCAACTTTCAGCAAGCTAAGAGTGAAGCAGCAGCGGCATTTGGAAATGATGGTGTTTATCTGGAGAAGTACATCGTAAATCCTAGGCACATTGAATTTCAGGTATTGTTGCACCGAACTTCATTAACCAAAAGAATCTTCTAAGTCGGGAGAAAAAGAATTGATGCCACAGAGATCAAATTTTCACGTGAGTTATTGGAAAGAACTGGAAGGATTACATTTTAAAAAAAATAAAACCACCCCGTTTGGGAAAGAACTGGAGTACTGTATCAAATAACTGACAACTCAGATGTTGGACATCACATCTTGCAACTGCTCATGAGCTGTTGTCTTAGGCCTTGTGCACACATAAAATGTCAACGTTATGAATCTATGCTTCTTTTGTATTGACACATTGTCTTCCTTATATTGGGACTTAAAGTCTCCAGATATATATTTCTCAAAAAATCTTAGAAAAGAAAAAAACACTTTGCTGTTTGTGTAGCAATCATGAACAACTTCTAGAATACACACAAACACTTTATATGCTAAACATTAGCATTTAAAAGTTGTCATCCATTGGAGAATGGTTGGTGAATTTTTTTTGATACTGGTAACTTGAATGGTTGGTGTATTTTCATGCAATGAGAAGCAGAATCACGAAATTTTGTCAGTTGTTAACTATTAATGAATCTTACTAGTACTTAAGGTAATGAAGGAAGATACAAGAGTAGCACATGACAATTATTTTTGTATAAAACATTATCATGGTTCCTTGGGAAGAGAAACAAAAGACCTAAAACAATCTGTTGGGATGTATCACGATTTTATGTATTAGATATTAAAAGCTCCAGGAGCAAATCCATTTGTAGAAGAGGGAATTGGGGGCAACAAACATGTTCTGGTTCTTGATCCCTTTCTACTCCTCTTCTTTTACTTTCAGTTAGCCTGAGATCCATCCTTTTCCCGTTTTATCTGTAATTCAACATATCTTTATTTGACTTTTCTGTTTAGTCAATTCGGTTAGGAATTCAGTTGCACCTTTTGCCCTTGGCATCCATGTGTGATAAACGTTAATAAGATGACCATTAGAGTGGATTTCTCTTTCTAAATTATCATCTTTAATGAATCTCATGCAGAAAATTATGTAATCTTGGTCTACTGCTTGAATGTATTGTATCTATCTAGTTTATCTGATAGGTGATTTCATTGTTAGTTTTACCATATGGACATTGTATATACAGTTAATATGCTGATTTACAGCTTCGTTCTATATGCAGGTTTTGGCAGACAAGTATGGTAATGTTGTACACTTTGGAGAGCGTGATTGCAGTATTCAGGTAGGTACAATGTTAAAGAAGTATCTATTTCTGATCTTTTGCATTTATTGTGATCAAAAGCTCTTCTCTATTATAAATTCTGTTAGTCATTGACGATGCGTCATTTGTCAAACATGGCTGTTTGAATGGTCCAACACTCCTGGCTTTATGCATTAATCATTCTTAAGGAATTCATTACATTATTAAACGATGCTAGTAAGTAATCTAGTTAGGTCAAGTGGCATAAAATGGCTTATTGACAATCTAAACACTTTTTAAATGGCTTATTTGTGCAGAGAAGAAACCAGAAGTTGCTGGAAGAAGCACCCTCCCCTGCATTGACACCAGAGCTTAGGAAAGCCATGGGTGATGCAGCTGTTGCTGCAGCAGCATCCATAGGTTATATTGGTGTTGGTACCATAGAGTTCTTATTGGATGAGAGAGGGTCCTTTTACTTCATGGAAATGAACACTCGTATTCAGGTGAAAGAAGCTCAATTCAAGATTTTGGCTTCCAAATTCAATGATAACAATGTAATGTTTTTGTTTCTTTTAATATTATCTTGGCAATAATGTAATATGTCAATTTGCTGATATTTAGGTAGAGCATCCAGTGACAGAAATGATATCCTCTGTTGATTTGATAGAGGAACAAATCCGTGTGGCTATGGGAGAAAAGCTCCGTTACAAACAGGTAATGTAAAAGGATATGGCATTTTGGGTGTATAAAAGTAACTTTGTAATTTACAAAAATGGTCATGTTTATTGCATTGAATTATTTAATGTCGATATAGTAACAGAGAAGAAATGATAAATTTTTCTTTGAGGAGTGATGATACCTTTAAGGATGCCAAAACAGAATTAAGATTGATTCTTTCTTTTGCTTATTTTCTGTTCGTGTTTACAGGAGGATATTGTGCTTAGAGGACATTCAATTGAATGTCGTATAAACGCAGAAGATGCTTTCAAAAATTTCAGGCCTGGTCCAGGTACTATTGAATTTTCTGTCTGTTCAATAACTCTTCTGTATCATGATTAATGACCTTCAAGGCAAAGTCTGTCAAATTACTTATTTGCAAGTTAAGTTTGAATCATACTCCATTGTGATACCAATTGGCCTGGGTAAGCTAATCACTCTATGCTTTCAGAATGACGTACATTATATTAAAAGAATCCTTAGATGTTTTAATATAGATGATAGGTAGTTGATGGTTTTTCTTAATTTCTCTTACCACCACCTTGCTTATTATGGTGGATTTTACCCCAATTTGAACATTTCAAAAGAAATTGATGATGTTGAAAAAATAAAGAAGAAATTGCTATTAAATTCTTGAGTTCTTAAAATTTACATTGAAAACCGTCTGCATTAAAGTGAAACTAGTGAAAAGAAAAATGACATTTACGATTTGTATGGCCGAATTGCACTTTGTTGGATATGCTTGTTCTGTTTTACTTGATGGAAGCCAGATTCTAAACCAGAATAGACATTACTTTTGATGTTCTCCATTTAACCTGATATCTGGAAACTGAAGCTTGTTTTCTTCATGAATAGGGAGAATCACGTCATATTTACCAGCTGGAGGTCCGTTTACGCGTATGGATAGCCACGTTTATCCTGACTACGTGGTTCCACCTAGCTACGATTCCCTGCTAGGAAAGGTGGATTTCTTTCTCTTCACCTGTCTCATTCTTCATGGACCCCGATCTTCTCTTACATTGTTTTAGGGGCATGTATTATGGGAGCACTTGGGAGGTCACTAATCTCTTCTTAAGTCGCTTCTTAATGCTTTTCCCATTTCAAAATATCCAAGTACAATTGCCACAAAGTCCAGCAGAAACCATGGAAGTTGGTACACATGTTTGCTTAGAACACCTAATAAATGTTCAAAACCCGAAGTACATGTTCGTGGTAGTAAACCTTATGCAAGACATGTGCTTTTCATCTTTTATTTATCACCAAGTTTTGGGTTAGAGATGTATGCAAATTCAAAGTAAAGGAAAATATGTCTCTTACTTAACAGAGAGTAGATAAAATTTTGATACTACAGGTTTGTTATTTTGATGATTAGTATATATAAACATAAACTAGTAAATGGAAGTGTCTAACAGGTAAAAAAAGGGTAGTCCGGTGCACTTAGCTCCAGTTATGTCTGGGGTCTGGGGAAGGGCTGGCACAAGGATCTATTGTATGCAGCCTTACCTGCATTTCTGCAAGAGGATGTTTCCATAACTCAAACCCGTGACCTCCTAGACACATGGCAACAACTTTACCAGTTAGCCAAGGCTCCCTTTCAAAGTGCCTAACAGGTACTAAATCAACATTCTTTGTTGAAAGGTGCAAAACGGGCATACTTTTTGGGTGAATTAGGATGAGCTAGATACAAGTATAGCTATGACCTTTGTAAATGCTGGCACCAGTTACTTACACTCCTGACTAATTAAATATTTGCTTTATTTCCTAGTGAAAAGAAAAAGAGTAGTCTCATGACTAGTTATCTTCATTTTGTATGTTCACAATTATTTGTTCCATTTTCCCCATAATCCATGTGAAGCTAGTTACACTTATACAGCATTAAGAGAATGGCACTAGTAGGTATATATTTGCAGAATCCATCCTTTTGGAGCTCATTGAGTTCACGGCATGGTGCCTGTGAAGAGCATGGACATTGTGTGATTGCAATGTCACATTAGATCATGTTATGGCCTTTACAGTGTGTTACCACTGTAGGCACATCAATGATTAGTTTATGTAGATATCTTTATTGATTTTGAAAATCTTAGCCATCTTTCCATAGTCAAGTTGCAAGCATTTAAATGGATTCTGTGGACTGGATTTGAGGGAACTTCTGTTGGGGTGAGATCTTGGAAGTATGCGTGACTGTTTTGCGAGTTCTTATGTCGATGATTATTCTTTGAAGTTGAAAATAAAGCTATTAAGCTGTTTGTTCTATGTTGCAGCTTGTTCTACTATTTCCTTCTATTAACACATCTTTTTCCCAAAAAATATTTATAAAACTGTTGCAGCTCATTGTATGGGGCCCAACACGCGAGAAGGCTATTGAGCGCATGAAAAGAGCACTTAGTGACACCATTATTACCGGTAAGGCCAACTTTTTATGGTTTTCTTGATTTATGAGTGCTTATTTGCACCGGAAAGTAGAGTTGGTTCTTTAAGTTGCCATGAAAACTTTAAAATCCACGCAGCACTCAAATTACCTTTTCTTTGACAGGAGTTCCTACCACAATAGAATATCATAAACTCATCCTTGATATTGAGGTAGGTGGACTACCATGTTCTTAACGTGTATACCTACTTAGGAGATTTTGACGAACTAAATTTTGCTGTGTCCGTTGTTCATCAGGATTTTAAGAACGGGAATGTTGATACTGCTTTTATTCCAAAGCACGAGGATGAATTAGCTCCGGTAAGTAATGGAATTGACATCTTCAAGCCTTTAGCATCTTCATTGTCCATTTTGAATGCTATTGCTTACTTGCAACTTGTAATGTAGAAACGCGAAAGATTAGATAAAACGACACTTAAAGCTCCGTAGTGGCTGTACTAACCATAAATCCTGGTGTTAACATTTCTCTTGTTTTTTGCAATCATGTAGTTTAATCAAAAACAAGATTTAAGATAAAAGATAAAAAATTCTAGTTTGTGAGAAAAAAAATCCCTTCTTGAACTTCTTGTAGTTTTAGAAGATTCTTGGAAGAAATCTAGGTCGAACTTTACAACAACATATCCAGTGTTGGATGAGGTTTGGGGAGGGTAGTGTGTACGCAGACGTTAACCCTACCTCTTGGAGTTAGACAGGTTGTATCTGAAAGAGCCTCGGCTCCAGTAGCACATATCAAAGTAGTTTGTAAAAGAGAGTCAAACTATGGTAAAGAATTCGATAACACTTCTATGGTCCTTCTGATACTGGACAGAACTTCTATGGGAGGGGGGTGGGAGGGGCGGAGCATACTTTGGCTTAGACCCTGCATGTGTATTAAAACGTCAACTAAACAAGCATACATAATAGATTAGTGGTAGTATTTCGAACTCGAACCCATAAAGTTCAAATCCTGGATCAGTCTCTGAGTCTATCTCTTGCTATCCTTGTTGATACATATGTAACTCTATGTCAAATTGTTCTTGAAAGCTACATTTTCGCGCACCAACACTATAAATGTCATTATTAACTAGTGTAAGTTAATATTTTTCGACTTTGTGATTGCAGCCTCAGCAAATTGTTCCAGCAGCAGCTAAGGAGCTGATCAATGCCAGTGCTTAATTGTTCTTTTGTTTTTCTTCTTTGATCTTTTCTCTTTTTTAGTGAATATATAGTGAAAGAAGATTACTCCCCATTGGATCATGAAGTTGATGCAGTTTTAGATGTAACTTTCATCTCTTTGATCTTAGCTTGATTGTATTTAAAGATTCATTAGACTCTATGAAATTCTTCTCTTTCACAAAATTGCCTTATTATATGTTTTCAGCATACCCAGTACCTGAAAGTATAGGGTCTGGAGAGAGTGGGATGTACTCAGACCTTACCTCTATCTTCGTGAGGTGAAGATGTTTTTGATATACTATGGAGGTTTTACCCCTTAGACGGGTTATTAGGCACAAATTCAAATCAGTCAAATTGATGTGTTTCCGGAATAAATGATAAAATAACTTCTGTCCCATTTTATGTGACACTTTCCTTTTTAGTTCATTCCCAAGAAGAATATCACTTTACTATAAGTAGAAATAATTTAACTTTAAAATTTTTCTCTTATCCTTAATGAAATAATTTATAGCCACATAAATATCTAAAACATTGTTTAAGACCACAAATTTCGAAAGTTTTCTTTTTCTTTAACACCGTGCTGCATCAAATAGTGCCACATAAAATGGAATGGAGGGTGTACTTGAGCTTGAGAAGCTTTTAGACCTAATAACTCTCCTTTGCCACACTTAAGCAACATAGTACATGCTCCAAATCCATAATTTGTGATCACAACACACTGCATGTTTTCATGGTTTTGGCTTTTGTAGCTCTCATGTAATGAATTTGATCGTCAACATGTAGCAACCGCCATTCTCTTTTTACTTGGATATATATGTAGGTCTTTCATATGTAGCAAGAAAGAAAAATGCATATTTCTCGACCATATGTTATAAGATACTCTACCTAATGCAAATTGGCAAAGAAAGGTTTTAATTATAGGAGGAAAAAAAGCTATTGCTTATAAGACGTTTCTTGAGCTCAATGCTAGGACGTGGATCGATCATGACGAGAATGGACTTCTCCGTAATGTAATGTAGCACCTAAAACAGTGCTAAATCAAATAGAATAGTTCATGATGAATTTCTCATATGCAATGCAATAACTTGCTATTTGAGTTATTTTCAATCTTCTGATTCATATAGATGAAAAAAATTATTAAGCATCATTTATTTATTATAAAATTATAAGAGTCAACAATGTTGATTAAGGAATTCGACCCATAATTTGCCCAAGATCTGTTAGGCGAACCCCGAGCATCGGGCGTTGGGCGTATAGTCGGGCGCTTAAGGCGTAAACCTCACTCCTATGCCTCGATGCGTTTTGCCAGTGCCTTGCCCCGGGGCGAGCCCAAAAACTTTTAAAACACTGGTCTTCACTGACAAAAGAGAAAATAAGGATATCACAAAAAAATGCTAAAAAAGTTACTGGTACTAAACTTGTAGGGCAAGGCCATCATTCACAAGCATCCATTTGCAGCAACTTAAAAGCAACAAACAAATGCCTTCTAACAATGAAAGCGTGGAGGCCCAGGGTACAAGTTCCCCGCAAACAACAACAACAACAAAAAACCCAGTATAATCCCCCTTCCCCACCCAAAAAAAATAAAAGCAAGGGATGTATCACAGAGAGAACGAATATAGCATCACATACAGAAAGAAACCACACAGAAATGCACTCATCAATATAATGTTAAGGTAACTACAGCAAGGAGGGAAAGAGAGAAAAACATCCTGATATGGGAAAAAACATCTGACAACATTCGATCATCTCAAAAACTATCCATTACAAACTTCCAATAAGATACAGCACTACAAAGCTACTCTTTCTGATAATTTCGTGGCCAGGGCACCTTGATCAGTTTCCACAAAAGGTGAACCACTCCTTGCTAATACTTGCTCAATTTACATATTGAAGGAAAGAAAACAGTAACAGAAGTTTCCCGATCACTTATCTTTGGTGGAAATACCATACTTCTCCTGCAGCTTTGTTATCTCCTCCTCTTTCTTCTTCTGGTCAAACTTCTTACTCATCTTCGCTTGCTGGTAATACAGAACTATCAAGTATCTGCTCATTTAAAAAAAAACACCAAATATACATCAAGATAAGTATGTGGGTAGAGAATATAGAGAACCTATAATGTTAAAGAGCACCCAATTTTGCTTGAAAAGTGAGTCAAGATATAGCAGAATGACTGCTGGCATAGTAACATCTATATAACTAATCCTAATTAGTTTAGAATCTACACAAAATATACATCAAATTACGTAGGTTGGTACCTCTAGTTTCAAAAAGGACTCCTGATTCATATTAAAAGACAATCTACTATCCCAGCAGAGACAGAAACAGCACAGCAGGAGCCTGTTTGAATGAGCTTATAGTTTATGACTTAGCCTAAGTTGGGATTTCTAACTTATATAACAGGCTCTAGGTGATTTCTTCCTATTTGTCCTAGTCTTGGTAGACAAAGATACCTGGTACCGTGGAAGGTGCTAGGTATCACGTGTAATTAGTTGAGGTGCACCCAAACTGGCCCGGACACAACGGTTATCAAAACAAAAAAAGACAATCTACTAACTATCGAAATAAAGTAGTCAAAAGTGAGCAAAATAAGAACAAGGTTGTCTTCTCATCCAGCTCCTAGCGAATAAAAGGATTCCAAAAAGTTCAATTTGAATTAAGCTAGAATAGTCAATCTTAAGTTAAAATATATATATATTTGCTGCATAATACCTTGAACATAAGCTTCTTTGAGATTTCATTAAATCTATTACTAGTACTAATTTGTATACCTTGTTTGAATAGATAAATACACTTCTGAGTTTTGATTTCGAAAATAAACTAGCAATGACTGAATTGAGGCTGAAAAAATTGAATAATTTAGCAAATAAACCCTAGTACAATAGAAAAAAATAAAGTAAACGTTTTTTTACTGATTAGCAACATTGAAGCAGGAGAGGTGATCAACGACAGTTGCAGCATCATACATATCCTCGTAAACAACGAATACAAAAATTCAAGCAAATAAACCCTAGTGCGTTTTTAGCCAAAAAAATAAATAAAAGTGTTTTCTTTTTACTGGTTAGCAACATTGAACCCTAGTAGTGAATTTCAGACCCTGAACTATCAAGTGTGCGAGTTTATAATCAGAACTATCACCAATTATTTATCAAAGCACATCGTAACTATCAATTGCTCACTTTAACACACCTAAAGTATCCCTTTTTTTTTTTTTTGAGTTTAGCGAGTTTACTACCTAAACTATCACAGACTATTTATCAAAACACAGCTCAACTATCAACAATTCACTTTTCCTACGCGAACGATGTGATATTTCAAGTAGCAAAAATGAACAATTGATAGTTTATCACTCAATAAAATTCAAGCAAATAAGCCCTAGTGCAATTAAAAAAAAAAAAAAGTATTTTTTGTATACCGATTAGCGACATTGAGGCCGGAGAGATGATCAACGGCGGTTTTAGCATCCAGGACCGCGCGTATCCTTATTTGTACCAATACGGATCTGCCTAATAGCACCGTATTTGCCGAAGACATCGTACATCTCCTCACTAGTAATATTGAACGGAATATTACGAACGTATAGTTCTCTGTTCACTACCGGCGGTAGCCGTGTATTTCCCTTTCGGAAACTCAACGCCGCCATATTTTCGCCGAAATAGATAGATAGAGAATTTTTTAGCCTCTTTTACCTAGATTTTTTTTTTTCCTCTCAATTTCAAGGTACATTTTTTTACTATGTTAATATGAACAAAATTGCAATTTATAATACTTTTCGCATAACAAGCAACACATATACAGCTAAGTAAAAGCTTTTTTCTTACCGATTGGCGACATTGAAGCCGGAGAGATGATCAACGGCGGTTTTAGCATCGTAAATATCTTCGTAGACGACGAAAGCAGTACCACGCGTATCCTTATTTGTACCGATACGGATTTGCCTAATAGCACCGTATTTGCCGAAGATATCGTACATCTCTTCACTAGTGATGTTGAACGGAAGGTTACGAACGTAGAGAACTCGGTTTACTTCCGGTGGTAGCCGTGTGTTGCCCTTTCGGAGACTTAGCGCCGCCATGAATTTCGCCGGAATTTAGAGAGAGAATTTTTGAGCTGAAGGTTTAGTTTGTGAGGGGGGAGAAATAATACTCGAGTTTTCTATTTATAAGGCAACTTTGATGGGGTTTAATTTTATTTTTTTTTCAAAGGAAAATATACCTTTTTTTTTTTATTATTTTTTATTTTTTTATGACCATGATCTCCGAACTAAATTATGCGCACCTCGAGTGATATCACAGGATAAATAGCCAAAACTAGAACAGATAGAACCCACTTTATTAAATCATTAGGCCACAACCTTGGGTACAAGTGTACCCTTTTCTCTCAAATTTTTTGTAATTACATAAATTTTAAGATAATTTATAGTGTAGTATTTTTCGTATAATTTTAAATTATTGAATTAGCCTAATCCAAGTTATTTTCGAAAATTAGTTCTCTCGAAGTGAAATGTGCAATTATTCTAGGACAGATATGTCTAAGCTTTTGAGATATATTTTTTAATTTTTGTCTTGAGAAGCATGAAACATTGACGCATACTCGTAAGTTCTAAAAACTACCCCTATGTCTCAATTTATTCCACACTAGTTTTAAAAAGAATCACATATTTTTATATGTAATAACAATTTAACATTGAAATGTCAACTTCACCCTTAATGAGATGATTTATAACCGCATAAACACCTATATGACTTATTTTAAACCACTAATTTCAAAAGTCTTCTCATATTTCTTAAACTCAATACTCACTTAAACTACATTAATGTTTTCCTTACCAATTAAGGTTGCTCGATTCAAGATAGAAGACATAGGCAATAACGTGCATGCCTTAGTGGCTTGCTCTACATTGAAGGGCAACATAAGTGAGACGAAGTGCGCTCTCTACGCAAGGTTTTGAGTTTCAAAGACTTGAGCGAGCGGAAGCTTTAGTGTACCGAGCTACCCTTAAAGGCTTGAGCGTGCCTTGGACGACAATGGAAAAGTCTCCTTTTGTCCAAATCAAATTACAAAATTTACAAGCCTGTTGAACCACTAACTCACCAAACCACTGAAACCAGAAAATAAAGAGAAATACTCAAAACTTCACTTTGTGCTAAGCAGCAAAGAAATATGCTTTTATTTGAATCTCTTTATATAGGTAACAGAGACCAGAAGAGTACAGCTAATCAGAAATTGCCAAAAGTTTGTAGAGAAATTCATATTTCTTGTGATTCAGTTGTGATGCAGTCCACACCATTTTTTTTTCTTTCAAAAACACTCCCAGTTTATGAGCATTGCAGAATCTAATAAAGAGAGATGCTCATTCTATGGCAAGATCGGCTCGCGACATTGGTACAAGTTACCTGCAACTCTGAAAAAGGAACGGAGTGTTGCTGATACACGTTGATCAACAGCTATAGCAAAACCAGTGACTCGGATTTTTGAAGTTGAAACAATAAGATAGGTTTCTACTGCAATCTTTTACATTGGCGAAACAACTTTGAGATGATAGGCTCAACCCTGATAGATAAACAACATTTTCTTAGGCGCCGCATCAGAATTTGATAGATCTCTTCAGGCAATAACATCCAACACCCATATGTTATGTACCTTTCACATGAGCTAAGCTTGTTAGTGTTTTTTCAGGGCATTCATTCTGTCCCTGAGATAGTATAGCTTCGCCCTCCTCACTTTTTTCTTGTCCAGCACCTTTATCTCCTTTATGTTGGGAGAGTACCTGCAAATAATTTCAAATCACTTTAAACATTATGAGTCCAATCTTGTGAAAGCTCTATAAGCAAATTACAGAATACCTCTACAACTGCACTAGACACCCATCAATTTGCAGGAATCTGGTCTGTATGTGAATTAGGCATAACTAACAAGATCTTAGATGTAAATTGTGCAAGTTAAGCAATACCTTTCTAAATAAAACAGACTAAGAGACGCACTACGAGTTTAATGAAAAGAAAAATGCTTAAAAAGCTCAAGAAAGGGGAGCGTTGCCAGAAGTATTTTCGATGAAGAAGAGTCAAGTTCACCCACGACAGACACAAAATGGATGAAAGAAGTCAGATGATGAGATATTGAGATATATCTAGGGAGTCGAGCAAGAATAGTAGTACTATAGTAGCTTCCACTCCTTGCATGCTAATCTTCTGCAAAAGGCCATACTAGCTCTGATCACCTTATAGGCTTATACTACCCACATATTTTTAAGGTAGTTATATGAACTTATGATATAACAGAAAGCACCATCCCAGTTTTCTTAGAAAATGTTTTTACACGCCTAAGTTATCAAGTTTAAAACACCCTACCTCAAAACCTTCTTTCCGCTTGGATGTTACCATCTCACTACAAACCAAATGATCTCCAGACTCAACTATCTTTCCTGGCAAAAATTGACCTGGTTTTACTAGAGCAAAATAAACTTTGGTTATATTATCACCTGAGGATCATTCCTTAATGTCATGCCTATCATTAGAAAGCATCACACTCTTTGACTTTTCTACCACAATAGCTCTTACAGTAATGACTTCAATCAGGTTAAGCAGATGATCACATTCCAAACTTAGATTTGCTCAACAGTGCAATAATAAAAGGAAATAGCAACATAACCTAAATCAAGCAACTGCAAGCATTAAGCGACAACCAAAATAACATTCATTTAAGAATGTAACAAACACATAAACCTGATGACTTACAAAGGAAATAGGTTTTCAAACCCAACTCCAGCCTCAAGTCTTCTTAATCTGAATGTAGTATTTAAACCCGCGTTGCGCCTTGCGATCACTATGCCTTTGACAATTGAAACACGTCTTTTATACTCCGGCATTTCCTGCAATATAACCATCATCATAACACCAGTAAAACAACAGTTTTCATATTTCTTTTTCACAACTAATATACTTTTCTTTCAAAGATGGGGCAAGCATAAATGAAAAATATGTGCAGGAATTTCTTTCTATGAAAGCAGTCCAAACCATACTATACAGTTGAGGATCATATGTGCACCAAACATAAACTAAAAATACTACCACCAAAACAACAGCATTTGTTCAATGTTAGTTGTTAACTAGGAATTTAAAAATGAGATATGATCCTTTTAACAGAAGTTTTTGTACCAATTTGAGCTGGATAGTATAACCAGGCTTTATATCAGGAATCTCCCTCTGTGTCTTTACTTCTTCAACAGCTTCCTTATCAAGAATCTATAGCATAATAGAAATAGGGCTTCCATTAGACTGAGATGATATCACAATTCCTTAATTGTAACAAAAGAAAAAGAAAAAAAGGGCAACAAAATAAACCATCAGAGACTGAAGGAAGCTATATTTGGCAAAAAGATCCAATCTAGTATACCTGCATTATATGTTTTGCAGTTTTATCAAGCCTCTTAAATTTGATACGTGAAGTTGCCAAAGCAGAAGCATCTTCAGAAACCATGTCAACTGAAGTAGCACCTGTTGTAATGAACCTTCTAGGGATATTTGGGTCCATGGTATTGTATTGTGATAAACATGATCTATAAATCATGTAAGGCGATGACAGTGAAGCATGTCTGTTATGCTTAGAGTGAACAGACACGTTCAATCTAGTTTCAAATAAGTTCTGAAAGAAGTTGCACATACGATATCAATACTCAGAACTTCAGAAGAAAACAAAACTAATTTAATCTAATGCTAAAACACTATTGATTAATGTATTCCACAGAGAATCACCACCATAACAGCATGACATGTAATATAGTTCTTTCATTCAAATTATTGGACACTGCAAAAGGCATGTAGATCCATAACGCAACATATATACAGCTTTTTATTTTTGATAAGAGACACATACACAGCTTAAAATCACTCCATCAAGAACATACAGAGATTCAAGCATGTGGAGCTTCGGACCATTCTAGTAGAACTCATACACAGCTTCCAAGCAATCCATATAGTCAGTAAATCGTAACGAAAAGGCTCTAATTGTTCCAAGTCGTTTGGTAGCTAGTTAGAATTATGCATGTATTGGTAATGTAGGTATTAGTTATGCGGGTATTAGCTATTTCAGATTCTACCCCACATAAGATGATACATAATTTCATCATAATTATGCATGTATTAGTTATGCGGATTTCTAAATTGTAAATCAAATATCATATTAATTTTATACATGAGTAACTTACTTCCTAACTAGCTATCGAACGTAGTATAACTTATACAAAAACTAATATATGGATAAATTACTTCTTTATTAGCTACCAAACAACCCCATATACAATTCAATAATCAATAATATCAAAAAGGTATCATCAAAATGATCTCTTTATTAAAAAAAACCCATCAAAATGATAAAAAGAAACTCTGACATTGTAAATCAATCATTCAGAATTTTCTTCAACAATACACACCATAAGACCAACACATTATTCCATATAATCTAACAGTTAATATAGAAAAGATTAAGGAGATAAGAGTGATGAGAACTTACACTAAGCTCAACTTCATTCTTCTTAGAAGCATTGCCTGATTTACGACATTCAAACAAAATATTTTTCAACTCATTACCATCCAATACACAATAAACATACACATACACATATATAGTGGGATGTGAATAATAATACACAATTAAAACACACACACATATATAATACCACCACCACCACAACATTCCTAGTGAAATCCTACAAGTGGGGTCTGGGAGGGTAGAGTGTACGCAAACCTTATCTCTACCTCGTGGAGGTAGAGAGGCTGTTTCTAGAAGACCCTCGGTTCAAGTACAACAAATCAAAGTAAGTATGAAAAGTAAAAAAACGACAGTGAAGAAAGCATAGCAGCTAGTTAAAGAAGCAGCAGTAACATCAACAGCATACTGCGATAACTGAAACACAGATGATAAGAGAAATCAAAATCAATACACAACAAGAATAAGACTATTACTACGACAGAACACTCCACTACCCACTAGCCTTCTACCCAAATCCGCAGCCTCCACACTCTCCTATCTAGAGTCATATCCTCAGTAAGTTGAAGCTACGACATGTCCTGTCTAATCACCTCTTTCCAATACTTCTTCGGCCTACCTTTACCACAATAAACACACACACACACACACATACACATATAGTGGATATGAATAATAATACACAATAAACACACACACACACATACATATATAGTGGATATGAATAATAATACACAATAAACACACACACACACACACACATACTGGATGTGAATAATATTGCCTCCTTCCCAAAATAAGTGTCACCTTAGGAATGCAAGACAAAATTAATATGTTCTTCAAACTATACCCTACATTAAAGAACTATTTATTCTCAATAGTGCTCAATTCTAAGGAAGCATCTAATAAATAGCTGTAATTTAGTAAACTATACCTTCTATTTATTAAAGACTTGTCCCAAAATAAGTGTCACCTTACGAATTCGAGACAAAAAATTAGTATATTTTTCCAACTATAACCTGTATTAAAGAACTATTTCTTCTCAATAGAGGTAATTTAGTAGATTATACCTTCTATTTATTACTTTTTTTAGTGGACGCGAAATGAGCTAAGCTGACAATTTTTTTATTGATAACCATGACAGGCCACCTTTCCCGCACCTCGACAAATCCACAGGATACCTGCCACCTTCCACCAACAACAGATACCAGGTAACTCTATCCACCAAGGCTGGATAGATGGGAAGAAATCACCTCGATTAATTTACTAGTGTTTTTTTTGTTTCCACTAGCATTTGAACCTGAGACCTCATGGTTCTCACCCACTTCATTGACCACTAGGCCACACCCTTGGGTAGCTAAGGTGACACCTATTTTGGGAATGAGGGAGCAATACACAATAAACACACACACATGGTGGATGTGAACAATACTCCCTACATTCCTAAATAAGTGCTCCTTTTGGTTTGGACACACCCTTTAACAAATTACTAACTTCTAGAAAATAAAATGTAACATTACCAACTTACCTCTAATTATTTTTTATTTTTTTGATAACCGTGGTATCCGGATTCCGGACCAGCTTGCGCGCATCTCGACTAATTCCACGGGATACCTGCCACCTCCCACTAGCAACAGGTACCAGATAACTCTATCCACCAAGGCTATAACAGATGGGAAGAAATCACTTAGTGTTTATCTCTGTTGGGAATTGAACCTGAGACCTCATGGTGCTCAACCCAACTTCATTGAACCACCAAGCCGCACATTAAATTTATCTCATTCTAAGTTGACACTGATTACATTTTATGTAAACAAGGGCAAATTTGAAAGAACATGACCAATTTATGCTTTAAGGCTTAAACAAACACTTATTTAGGTACAAAAATGAAAAGGCAAAAGGAGGTGTTATTTAGGAATGGAGGGAGTAATACACAACAAACACATACACACATATAATGGATGTGAATAATAGTAGCGTACCAAATTCAGAGCTAAACTGCCGATTATACAGCGCTACGGTGTGACGAAAGATATCCGAGGTCGGTGACGAAGACGGCACAGAACCCGAGGCGAAATAATTGCCTCGGGTTACCGATCGGAGCTGCGAAGAGACTCTTCTCCACATTTTCTTCTTCTAGAAGAATCGATCGCCGGCGGTGAGCGGCGGAGGATGGTGGCGCTTTGCTCAAAGTGAAAAATGTGTGCGTTGGGGTTTAGTAGCGGTACTAATAGCATTTGGGGGTTTTATACCAATATATTTTCGTAAAATAATTTTCTCAAAAATAATTTGTCTGAGATTGATTTATTAGTAAAAATTAGATACTGATGCAAAAGTAATGAAAAGTATAAATTATTTATATTAGTTAGTTTGATAAGTTTTCATAGTATAAGAATTTCGAAATCATAACTCCGCCCCAGCAAGCAAGAGAATAGTAAGAGTTGCCTATAACCATGAGTTTACACCAAAAAATAGGCATTGAATTCATACTTATTTGTCGCGATTTGAAATCAGGTGATGACACGTACATAACCTTCTCAATAGGTAAGCCAAAACTAATAGCTAGATGCACAAAGTAATAAGTAAATAAGCAGTAAGAGAAGGACAAACGGGATAAACGGGCCAAATATAAATATACACATGCAAAAACAGGTACAACTGTTTCCGAACTCGATGTCACCATATGTTATTTGCTAACGATGTTATACTAATTGATAAAATCAAGAGAAAAAAGGTCTGCTTTGTCCGTTAAAAGTAGGTTACTTGTTCTTTTTGTGATGTATTAACGCCGCACCTTGTGATGCAACCATCGCAAGCAACGCTAATGCCACTACTTTAAGTGTGGCAAAGGTGAGCTATTAGGTCCAAAGTGTTAAACAGTTCGTGAGGCTAATTTTGAGCTAGATAGTGGATTGATGTTCATTGTAGCACTATCTGACCTTGAAGGTTGAGTTAGTGTACCCTAAACTCCATCCCACATATTTTGGATGCTGAGACATCAATTATCTAGCTACATTCGATTACCGATTGACACCATTTTGGCAACTTTGATTCAAGGGATTCGTTCTCCAAATGGAGAAGTAATACTTGGGAGGAGAAACACTGCGTTTTTACTAATAGGCAAGTAGCTAATAGGCTGCTGCCAGTCGAAAAAAACAAAACACCTGTTGAGTGCAATTAAAATAAGTTGCATTCATCTATTTGGGTATTCAAGTGGTGAATTCATAAACGACGTGCCAACATGTTACCTTCATCTCGAGCCTATGTTTCAACTGAATTCAGTGAAAAAAAAACAAAGGAAAAAGTTTGATCTGTTAATACAAGGAAAATGATCTGTCATCCATCAATCGATCTAAATCTTAGTGAACAAGAAATTCTAAAATCTGGAGGAACAAAGCTAATAACAAAACAGGCTCCAATTGCAACTAGCTGCAAGTACTGGGTAGAGAATGACCAAAGAGAAATGAGACGGGGATTGCTTAGCTTCCAGCTGTAGTTGGCACTGCAAGAGGCTTCGAATCCTCGGCCTTTTCATGTTCCTTGTTAAGCATCTGAAATAAATATCGCAAGTCTCAGAGTCAATTCTGATAATAGGGGTGGCTGTGCAATATTATATGCAGTCCCTCCGTCCCAACTTTATGTGGAATTGTTTGACTGGAATGGAGTTCAAGAAAGAATGGAAGACTTTTGAAACTTGTAGACTAAAACAAGCCATGAACATTTTGTCTGCCTACAAATCATCTAATTAAGGTTCCAAATGAAAGATTGACAGACGATACAGAGTATAAGGTAAACGGCAGGGTTATAATTGAACATTCATTTAGATCTGTGTTACCTCTGAACGACAGAGTTTTTCCTAAACATAATGACAAACAAACAAGTGAAACTACGAAGCAAAATGTACCTTGTTGTTGATCAAGTTATGGAGAGCAATTACACTTCGGATAAGTGAAGATAGATATATGACCAACATCATATCATTCGTTTTCACTGATACAAGAAATCCAAATGGCACTCAAAAGTTAAAAGACAATATATCGGTGATGGAGATTTTCTAATTGAAAACAGAGATGGAATTCCAGGTAATTTACCTGAAAATGATTTAACTAATTCACCAACATTTAGGTTTGGCAATAGGTTGAAGACATCCTGCGAGAAATATTTTATTTTAGAAGTCAGCATCTTTGAGTTGGATGGGAAGTCAGCTAAAAATCAGCCTAAAGGCACCACAACAAAATGAAGAGAACACTGGCAGCAGATGGTGGATCAACAATGCAACACTTATGTTTAGATGCAGAACAGGAGTCATTTCAGCCTTTTATGTTAAAATTCACGTGTTTGTAATAGATTTGACCTAGAAGTACACTTGGTGTCTAAGCTTCCACGTCAGAGTAAACCAAAAATCACCATACAATGATTTGGGGAAGATGGCGACAAGCAATGACCGTATGTGCAACCAAACTGCATGCAGAAAATTCTTTATGGAAAACATGTTGCTACTCGTAGCCAGGTACAAGTATATTCGTAAAATCTAGCAGCCTAATTTGTTCAAAATAAGGTCCTTAAGCAGAGAAAGCTGCATGAAAATCAACAACCTTTAGAATATAGATGAAGTTGGCAACTGAAAGAATGACCATGAAGCCAGAAAAGAGATGGAAAGTTGATAGTAGAGTGTTAACCTGCAAATGGTATAGAATCTCATGGTTCAAGGGGAGCTTCCCATCAATGACAAGATCTAAATAACTCCGTATCTCTTGAAGTCGAGCATCCAATCCCTTCAAAGCTGCCAGTTTCCCAGTTACCTGGATTGGAGGTGTTCAAAGTTCTTATTGCTCTCTTGTTAAGAATCCCAAACTTATCATTATCAATTTACTATTATTAAAAGGTCATAAGAAAGTTCTGAAAGAAACCTCAGTTGCAAGGGTACTGATTGTAGTATCTTTCACATCCCTTAGCAAGTGCTCAACACCTGTCAATTACAATACATGGTACATAAAATTTCAATGCGTATACACAGTTAAAATGTCACTTGCAATGGAGAATGATTGGAAACTGCTAACAATTCAAGCAAAGGAAATAAGTTGAATTTTTAAAGTAAAAGAGTAAGAAATCAATCTTGGAGCTGTACCAATTTCTTCAACTTCGTGAGCAGCAATTTCTGAAGGTACATGCACAAACACATTCTGGCTTTTCTGAGTTGCATTCTGCAAGTATACCCCACCCAGCACATCAAGTACATTGCAAAAACAACTTATGAATATCAAAAGCACCAAACCGTTCTAGACAATGAACTACTAACCTAAGTTCTTACCTCTTTAACTTCCTCAACTGCATAGTATGCCTTAGTTGGTATTCCTAGCTCCTTAGGCTGGACGTCAATTATAACCAAGACTGGAGTAGGGACATAGCTGCAATAACACCACCAATAATAAGTAGCATATTTGGATGTGAAACCTTATAGCATAAAGGATACAAAGAATAAAACATTGCAGCCACAAGTTAAAGAAATTTACTCTCTTGAAAGAAGAGCAACTTTTCGGAAACAACCTCTCTACTTCACCTCTGAGGTAGTAGTATGGACTGCATACATTCTACCCTCCCCAGAACCCACTATGTGGGAATATACTGGGTATGTTGTTGTTGTTGAAAGAGGAGCAACTTTAAGTGACTTTATTTGCATTTACATCATTTATCCAATTTTTAAGTTTTGATATGAACCCCCCTCCCCCTCCCATGTCTTACTCTATAGTCTGTATCTCATAATTAGTTCAGTTTAAGATGGTTTTCAATGGTGTAACTGCCAGCATAGCTGAAATTTTGGTTTTTTTGGTTTGGGCAGGTTGATTTTGCAATTTTCTTGCTAACCCTCAAGATTAGTGCATTTGAAGAAAATTAATCCAAGAGACGAGTAACTTTTCCCAGGAGGACCAGCATAAGACTTGGTAGCTTCTATAGAGAAGCCGGCTCTGATGAGAAATTATACCTCTAATGTGAAAATTCACACAGCAGCAAAAGAGTGGAAAGCTAGTTCTTCATAAAATGAACATAATTTATTTTACCATAATACTAGAGAAGTCTATGTTACCTTACCTTCCCCAAACCCTACGTGAATGGATGCTTCTTTCAAGGGACTGCCGTTTTTTTAACTAGAGAAGACTATGTTAATACTCTCTTCAGTGTCTCAAAAGGCTTTCCAGTTCTTACTTATCGTTCCTTTAGCTTAGACTTAAATAGAGCTTTTCTGAAAATTGAAATATCACAAATTGGCAAGTCTTCGAAGACTTCTAAAAGACTTGGGGCACAACAACAACATAGCCAGTGTAATCCCCCACAGTGGGGTCTGGGTCTTGGGACAAGGCAAAAATTAAATAAAAAGAGGATGTGCAGTACTGATATTGTTCAAGAGGACATTTAAAATAGTGCATATGCAATGTTACTCATACCCACATTTAAATATTGAGAACCTTTTCTAAGCAATAGGTAGAAATCTCCCATTGGAGACATCAACCTAGCTTCCACATATATGTTGCTTCCTTAAAATGAACTAGCACATCGGAAAAGGACAAGCTACAACTCCCATAATCTCCTTCTGACATCTTATTTGCTAATGTCATACTATTATCAAAATCTACACAAAGTTTAACTTATTGAAATTTATTAGAAAATCATCATCTATAAAATCGTTTCGAGTTTCTCACCAGAAGGTGATATACTACCATGAAACTTTTAAAAAGTTTTTTTGAGTTGTAATATTTGTATATTCATGAAAATGCTATTTAAATTGCCTGAAGGACTTGGGAAGTCAACAAGGAAAGTTGTAATGTTAAGTGACTAGTACAAGCTCAAGAGGGAAGAAAACTAGTTTGACTTGTGCATTTCAACGATGTCCATGTTCCTGTGACGTTGCCTGTAAGTCTATTAGTTTGTTTCCTTTTTAGGTATACCCCTCGTTAGTACTGTAAACAATTCTGTTTTTGCTGTTTCCGATCTCTCTAACAGATACATTTGATAAGCAAGGCTTGTAGCTTGAGAAAACCATCCAGGCATACTCAATCACCAAAGATTCTCATGTTGTCAAACTAAAGATGTCATATAGGATCTTTGAATGGATAACTAACTAACTAACTAACTAACTACTACTACTACTAATAATAATAATAATAATAAAAAATAATGTCCTTACTCATTAAAAAGCCCATGAATGTTGAGGTCATTTTCCCGAAGTTTGGGACCAGTGCTGTACCAACCAACAACATGCTCCTTTGCTGATACAATTAAGTCAAAGAAAGTATGAACATTCAAAAAGGCGAAAATACTTCTAAAAAATTATGAATTGCAAATCACGCAAGTAAAGCTTAACAATACCGTTTATCCTACGGAACATGGAAAACATTGATTCATGATAGTTATGGTCAAGAAACCAGATACTTGGGTCCCTGTCATCCTCCTCAAAGGGCACTGCATGAAACAGCAGAAGATGTTAGGTAATATCACAAAACAGATCCATATCTATGGCTGAACCAACTCTTCATTTAGTTAGATGGGAAAAATGGAAAACAGCAAGTGTTATAGCCAGATGAACCCATCTCAGGAAACTGCATATGTTTCACAGTTATAATGTCATTCAACTAAGTATGTAGGCCGTCTAATTGATACTGCAATACATCTCCACAGAAAAGCTAGATGTCAATCCTTCCCTTTAAATTCAGCAATCAACAGTTAACTATATTGGTTAACAAAGTATGTTCTGAATTTCTTGGTTCCATTCCCTTTAGTAAGAATAGGTTCGAGGAATTTACAGGATTAGCAGTCTATTGTCTTTCCCCAGACCAGCATAGATTTGCACAATCTTTTGGAATAAGATTTACAAGATAAAACCAATTAACACACATTTATAAGCCTTTCCCTACTTCTAGCTTCTCCTGCCCCATACTGGAACCAAAACAATTATTGTTCTTTTCAGCTCCAGGTAAGAACTTCCCTAACAGGAAGAAAAAGCACATCCCACTCTACAAAAACCATAGTTTTCTCAACTTCAAGTCAACATTGACCACCAAACAATGGCTCCAGGTCAGTTTCCTTCCTTGATATATTCACCCGAAAACTAGGCAGATTGAGAGTTATTTACCAATTTTCCATAGACTTATACCTACTTCAAGGCAAGAAGTTCACCCATTAACTTTTTCTCTCTCTTTTTTTTAAGCAAAGAACTTTCCATTTTCATTCAATAACTTAGCTCAGATGAAACGCAACTAACTTTTACCTCCATCAGAAGATAAAAAAAGACCATATTAGTCAACTACTCTAAATCTCAGACTAGTTGAGGCCAGCAATATGATCTTTGTGTCCATTCCACTCTACTCAGTTCAATTCCATCCAAATACAAAGGCAAGAACGAAAAGAACAAATTCAACCCAATTAATCCCTTAAATAAAGGCAGATTGATTGCTGTTTTACAATTTCCCAGCACAGCACACTAGTGATTACACACCTATTCCCAGTTCCAATCTCATATTCAGCTCATAAAAACAAACCTTAATTTAAATTCCATCACAATGCAAGAACAAAAAGAACAAAAGTAAAACAATTAATCCCATAAATAAAGGCATTGACTGCTATTTTACATTTTCCCAGCACATTAGATATCTATTACCAGTTCTGATCTTAAATTTAGCTCATAAAGACCTAACTTACTCTAAATTCCATCAAAATGTAAGAACCAAAAGAACAAAAGCAACCCAATTATACAGTTTCCCATCACATTGGATACCTATTCCCAGTTCCAATCCTAAAATTTAGCTCATAAAAAACCTAATTAACTTCAAATTCCATCAAAATGCAGAATCAAAAGAACAAAAGCAACCCAACTACTCCCATAAATGAAGACAAATTGACCGCTATTCTACAGTTTCCCATTAGATACTTATTCCCAGTTCCCATCTCAAAAAAAAAAGTTCCCATCTCAAATTTAGGTCATACAAACCCAAATAAGCTTCAAATTCCATCAAAATGCAAGAACAAACAGAACAAAAGCAACCCAATTAATCCCTTAAAAAAAAAGCAAATTGACTGCAATTCTACAATTTACCAGCAACATTAGATACTTATTATTCCTTAGCTGGACTTCTTTAGACTGTTTTTTCTAGAGCCGGGCATCTATCGAAAACAACCCTCTCTCCCTCTAAGATAGGGGTAAGGTCTGCATACACTCTACCCTCCCCAGACCCCACTTTGTGGGATTATACCGGGTATGTTGTTGACTGCTATTTTACAATTTCCCAGCATATTATATAACTTCAGCTCATACGAACCCTAACAAGCTTCAAATTCCATCAAAAAAGAAGCAACCAATTAATCCCATAAATAAAGGCAAAATTGACTACTATTCTACAATTTCCCACTTCCCAGCACAATATTCACTTATGCTCAGTTCCAATCTCAAATTCAGCTCATACAAAACCCTAAAAAACTTCAAATTCCACAAAAATTCTGTCAGATCTGAAAAGCGTTAGAAAAAATACTACCTGCATAGCTATTAGTAACATCAACAGTGCCTTTGAAAGAAGTCCCAAGAAAAATCCCAACAACACGCTTCCTTGTATCCCTAGCAACTCTATTGTAATGGTCAACGATACTCAGAAGCACTAGCGGATGTACCATCACTTACTATATTGGCTTCAATGATATTTGCTGCTATTTTATTACATCCATTAGAGAATACCTTAAGTTCTTTTTGTTCTCCGTGTATGTGTATATATTTAAGGCCTCTTTTTTTGTATTTTACAATTTCCCGGCACATTAAATACCTATTTCAGTTACAATCGTACTATTTAGCTCATACAAACCCTAACAAAATTCAAAATTCCATCAAAATGCAATAACTACGGCACAGAAAACCCAATTACTCCCATTTAACTCGGTCCAATCTCAAATTCCCTTCATAAAAAACCCTAAAAAACTTCAAATTCCATCAAAATGCACCAAGTAAAGCACAAAAATCCCAATTAAAGTCTTCTACTCTACAATTTCCCAGCACATTAGCTAGGTCCAATCTCAAATTTAGCTCAAACAAAACCCTAACAAACTTCAAAATTCCATCAAAATGCAATAGCTAAGGCACAAAAAAAACCCTTTCCCAGTACATTAGCTAGGTCCAAGCTCAAATTTATCTCCTAATAAACCCTAAAAAGCTTCAAATTCCATCAAAAAAGCAAACAAAATTTTTTAAAAAATAAAATCAAAACTTCAAATTCCGCAAAAAATTGAACAGATCTGAACCTGCATAGCTATTGGTAACATCAACAGTGCCTTTAAACGAAGTCCCAAGCAAAACCCCAACAACACGCTTCCTTGTATCCCTTGCTACTCTATTGTAATGGTCTACAATACTCAGTAGCACTAGCGGATGAACTATCACTTTCTCTATTGGCTTCGATGATATCTGCTGCGATTTTATTACATCCATTTTTGCTCACAAATCTCTTTGAAATCTGAGAGGATCAAAAAACTTGTTCTCCAAGAGAAAGAATCAATAAGTTGTTTTTGTTCCTCTTTTTTGGTTTGCCAAACAGAGCTTTATATATATGGTTGTTTTTGTATTGATATTGAACTTAAAAGGGTAATGGGCTTTAGGCCCATTTTTTAAAAAAATTTGGACTAGGTTGGACTAAGGCCCTAAAGCATGGGATCTTTTACTAGAGTGTGCATTAAGGAAAAATAACATAAATATATACCTTAACTTACCATATCAGTTATGCATCTCAATGGAATGTATCGAGAATGAATTATGTATCGTTGCGTATATCAATGTGAGCTTTTGTTTAAAAGATATATATACTATGTATCTTTGAATGATTATAGTGTCTGTAATTATGTGTCTCAACGAAATGCATCGGGAACAATTATGTATCTCGATTGCCCAAACAATGGGATTTTCTGTAAATATGTAAAATATCAGGATTTTCTATAATTAGGCACCAAACTGTCGGGATTTATGTTGTTTATACGTGTATTAATCTGTTAGATTCAATTTGTATGTAAATCAAAAATCGATGAATCGAACTGATCATATGCACCCTTATGAAGCCACTTTCTATTTTGTTCCTTTTTTCAAAAAGATTTCCAAATATAGCCTAGGCGCCTTAGAAGTGATAGAAAGAAATATATTAGTTTGATCGTCTAAATACCTGTTACCTCCCAATAATAATAGGTATCAGGTAAATCACCTAGTGTTTGTCTAGGTTGAGAATTGAACCCGATATCTCATGGTGCTCAACCCAA
Organism: Capsicum rhomboideum; assembly: GCA_031232105.1. Taxonomy (NCBI): domain Eukaryota; kingdom Viridiplantae; phylum Streptophyta; class Magnoliopsida; order Solanales; family Solanaceae; genus Capsicum; species Capsicum rhomboideum. The sequence goes on along the minus strand of CP124719.1, from coordinate 1,609,883 downwards.
TTTTATTGAACCACTAGGCCACAACCTTGGGTGCTTGATCGTAACATTTTTTTTATTATGATTTCAAGATTTTTTTTTCAAAGGTGGCTTCATTCACCGAACATCGAAATTGGAGCTCTTACTTTTTACTTAAGCATACGAAATGTTATTGTAGCATATAAATTTATTCCTAGAATCAAATTACTTTAGATAAATTTGTGTATCACATAGTATTGAGCAATACGAAAAATAAAAACTATGATGACCATATAACATATTGAATATACTTGATATCAATCAAGTGTTATAGGTCATCTACTCATAATCTTGAAGATCTAGTATCATTTTTCTATATCTTTTAATCTTTTGCAATATGAACATTGAAAGAGGGAAAAAATTATTCAGCTACTTATTCAGGATTTTTATGAAAGATGTATTGAGGAAAACTTCGAATATAATTCAAAAAAGAATTATCAAGTGACTCCTGAGTCATTGATCATAATTCTTGGCAAGAATTTCTTAGCGATTCATTTTTTCGTTGAAACAAAAACTTTAGACCACTCGATTAAAGTACAAAAACTTCAGGCCTCTCGATTAAAGTGAAGGTTGATTTAAGATTTAGCAATTTATAAACGGAAAAGGGACCAATATACCCCCGAACTATGATAAATGATACGTATATATCCTCCGTCATACTTTGGGTACACATATGTCCCTGCCGTTAATGAAATGGTACGTATATGCCCCTCACACTAATGGTAGGGGCATATATATACCCAAAGTATGACGGAAGGTATATACGTATCATTTATCATAGTTCGGGGGTATATTTATCCCTTTTTCGTTTTAATTTTTTTAATTTCAAATAATTAACCCAAACCCACTACTCGACCCAATAAACCTATCGAACCCGATTTCAAACCAACTCAACCCGACCTCTATTTTTCGTTCCAAACCCGATACTCCCTTTGTTTTTCTCTTAAAAGTGAACCCCAATCAAATTGCAGTGATTGATCGTTGTTGCAAGTTGGTGTTTACTGGTTGGAGGGAGTGGAGATTAGGCCGGAGGTGGCTGGAGCGAGGGGTACGGCGATGGTTCGTCGATGGGGTGTTTCCGGTTCGACGGAGATGGTGTCTATGTGATGTTGACCAGTGGTGGGTAGCGTTTTCCCAATGGAATTTCGTTGGAAATTAAAACGTGAGGGGTTCAATTTATTGGTGTTGTTTTTGGGTGTTATGGGTTAATGATTTTTTTTTTTTGAAATTGGCAGTAGTGGGTATTATTGTATTGTGTGTGTATATCGTTATAGGGGTGAGAAAAACGCGTATGTTAGATAGGCGTCTCTTGGGTTTTAATTGGGACCGGGTCGGATAGTGGGTTTGGCTTAATCATTCGAGATAAAAAAATTAAAATGAAAAAGGGACAAATATACTCCCGAACTATGATACATGGTACTTATATACCCTCGGTCATACTTTAGGTACATATATGCGCCTACCGTTAGTGTGAGGGGCATATACGTGCCATTTCATTAACGGTAGGGGCATATGTGTACCCAAAGTATGACAGAGGGTGTATACGTACCATTTATCATAGTTCGGGGGTATATTTGTCCCTTTTCCGATTTATAAATTGGTTTCAAACTAATAAATTATACATTAAATTAAATTTCATAAGTTAACTACAAAGTTTAGGTCATAGGTTCACCCCCTCTAGTCCGGCTAGCTAATGAGCGGTTCTTTCGGGCGGGAAGTAGTTCGGGCCCTATGGGAGGACATTAACTAGAAATTCTTTCTTGATTTTTCAGTAAAAAATGTTCTCTGAATTTTTTATCTATATGAGGTGATCGTAACATAATATATAAGGTCTTGATTCGATGATCCATATGAAATGTGATTAACGAGAATTAGTTATTGAGGACAGACAGACTGGTAAATCCCAACCAGAAGGTGAAAATCTGTTGGAATGCCAAAGCCAAAAAACCCAGAACATATGCTTCAACTTCTACAACATTTCATCAAACATTCAAACTCACAACGAGTCGAAAACATGGCATTCCTGTTTTTTGCAGCTAGTTTCATTGTATAGTTTATATCTTTGTAAAATCAATTTTAGGCAAAAATTTTGCTTCTAGTTTTGTGTTTGTAACTTTTTAAATTTAGTTAATCATATGTGCAATACTGCAGTTCAATATCTACTTAACAATGACACAACTCGTTACATTCCTCGCGTGTTTGCCCCATTCATTAGTTATGAGGGACAACACGTTGATGTGCAAGTTGTGGCAATGAACCAAGTAAAATGGGAGAAGCAGATTTTTATTGCTATTGTTGGTGTTAGTCCACAAATTGATAATGAGACTGAGTTACTCACGCCATAAATCTGCCACTCCGATCCTACTGGGAGGGCAATGGCGTGGCTGACGCTACTCTTTTTGAGACCTCTTCATCCTTTACTTCTCCGAAGTTTAAACGTGACTTAGAAGGAACTGCTACTCTCCATTCAGTTCTTCCTTCCTTGTAAATGCTTTCGTCTTTATGTTCAATAAAATGCCTTTTCTTAGAAGAAGAAAAGGGAAAAATTGAGGGGAACTAGCTTCATAAATTTATGAACTGACATTGCGGTTGAGCCATATTACTCAATTAATAATTAGGCTGAAATTATTACCACATACAATATTATATAGTAAGCAATAATAGAAGTTGGGCTACAATCTGTACAAGAAAAACTTTATATAAATGAAAACAATTCAGGCTGAGTCTCAAATTTAGAAAAAAGAATGATGTCTTTATTCATAAGAGTAACAAACACTTTGGAAAAATCACAAACTATGAAAGAGAAAGGCTTATGTTTGCATCACTGGCGGCATATTAGACTTGAATCCTGCAATTTTCAAAGATGAAGAATTAAAGTTAAGAGTTTTAAGATTGAAGGAGGTAGAAAATACATGGATATACAAAACGTAATCTTCTGAAGGATAGAGATTAAGTTGAATACCTCAAGTTACACACTAATATCTTTTCTTGTGCCTTTTCATTCTCGTAACAATTCTGTGTTCCAATTTTACAACCATCCTCGAAAACCATACTGGATAGTGAGTTGACAACATTATGTATATTATGGACAGTCCAATAACTAGACCACAACCGTAACCCATAAGAACCGCTTGCCAACTGATGATTGGTGAATCTCCTTCTTCTTTATCTGGCTCAACTGGAGTTGTCGCTTGTGCTACCCCATCATCACCACCACAATCTTTTGAGAGTGGATATCCATGTAGTCCATCATTCCCTTGGTATGAACTGTTCTCAAATGTAGCAAATTGTTTCCCTTTGGGGATGCATCCAACAAGATGATTGTGACAGAGATTTAACACTTCAAGTGATGTGAGAGATGCAAGTTGTTGTGGAATTTCACCGCCTATTTTGTTGGATGAGAGATCCAATGATTCAAGTACCGATAGTTGGTGCAATGATTCTGGTATATGACCTTCCAAGCGATTATGAGATAAGTTCAATGTACGAAGTCCAATGAGATCTCCAATAATGCTTGGAATATAACCTTCAAATCTGTTCTTCGAGAGATTGATAATTATGTTTGTTGTCAAAACTCGAGGAAGTTCAAGATCCAGTCCCTTTGTTGTCACTATCAAAGAATTTGTATAAAAATTAGAAAATATATCTGCCACATACTCTCGTGTTCCACTTTTCTCACCAATAATTTTCATGGCTTGAAAATTCTCAAAAAGGCTCACCGGTAAATTTCCACTAAATCCATTGGATGAGAGATCTATTACATGAATTTTAGCAAACAAGTTGTCCGTCCTTGAATCATTTATAGGGCCATGCAACTTATTTGATCTCAAGATTAAAATCTGCAAATCAGGTAGGGCTCTCAACCAATTTGGAAATGAGTCATTCAACTCATTTTTACCCAGATCAACAATTACCAATTTTTTACAATTGATCAAAGATCGTGGAACTTTCCCCTGTAGCTTATTCCCGTCCAATTTAATGATGTTGAGTTGGTTTTCAATACTAAAAATTGTATTAATCGTCCCACTAAGACTATTGTTGCTTAAATCCAATATCGAAACTGTGCTCATCTCACCCAAACATTGTGGAATTGTTCCCTCCAAATTATTACTTCCCAAATCTAGCAGTATCAGTCTTTTCAGATTGCAAACGGTTGAAGCAATCTGTCCACTGAAATTATTTTGGGAAAGGATAAGAGCTTGTATGCCCTGGTGGTCTAGGAGTGATTTTGGAATAGGACCTTGCAACTGATTTTGTTTTACAGAAACTAAAACCAATGTATTGGACTTGAAATCCTGAATATTTCCACTTACATGGTTATTGCTCAAGTCCAATCCAATTAGTGATGGGAGGGAGAATATCCAGGAAGGTATAGTCCCATTCAAGTGGTTTGATGACAAGTAGAGTAATTGTAGGTTTTGCAGTCCACTTACGTTGGATGGAATTAGACCAGTTAGGGAATTGGAAGAAAAATCTAAATGAACAAGTTGCGTCCAGCTTCTGTTAAAGAATAAGCACTCAAGTTGGCCATCAAAGTTGTTATTTCGAAGTGATAAGTACCTGAGCTTTCCAAATCTCAAGATCTGGCAAATTGGTCCATCAAGATGGTTATTATCAAGGTACAAATCCTCCATGTTAGTGAGATTCCATAGAGGCTTAGGAATGGGCCCTGACAGATGGGAAGAACTCATGTCCAACTCATGAAGTGAAGTTAGATGGCTGAATGATTCAGGTATCCTACCAGAAAAATTCACATCACCAACAGATAACTCCATGAGTGATGCACTGCTATTCCATTTGGTCGTGGGAAACCTAACAGTGAGCTGGGGATTGTTCGATAACTGGAGAGATTCCAAGGTGGAAAGGTGGAAAACTCTTTCAGGCAATACCCCACATAGCTGTGTTTCTGGAAGCCTCAGAGTTGTTAAATAAGAAGAGAAATTTAGAGGAATGGTGGAAGAGATGTTCACAAGGTAAAGGTCAAGCACTCTTAATTGGGTCAAGTTCTTAAGAAGCAGTTCAAAATTGTAAGGCCCAAGTCTAAGCCCATATGGATCAACAGTCCGTATACGAAGAAAGTATAATTTAGAAAGGTGAGAGATTTCTGCTGGGATTATACCTGTAAAACTTGAATGCGACAAATCAAGATGTGTCAAGCTAGATAACTCACCAAATTTAGGTGAAATGAGCGATCCAGAGAAATCATTAAAAGACAAATCAAGCCTTTTGAGATTGGATAGTTGAAAGAGCGTATTGTTTGAATGAAACTTGCCTTGAAGTCCGCTGCAAGTGAGGTTGAGCTCAATCACCTGTCCCATTGTCTCGTCACAGTAAACTCCATCCCATGAGCAACAATCTGTGCTCTTGTTCCATGAATGAGTTTTGGGATATGGCTGAATCCTTTGGCCTGTTATGTCGTAACAATAATCAGAAGCATTAGGATTAATCGTAAACATTTGCTTGAATTGTAGAAGAGAAAGAGCTTGATCTTTGGGGCACAAATGAGGTAAGGATGAGGAGAAAGCAAGTTGATAGATTAGGGGATATAGCATAAAAAATACAAGTTGTACACAACCCATTTCTGCACTAAAATGATCAAAACTTATTAAGTTGTTAGATAAGAAATCAAGAAATCTTTTCTCTGTGTCTCTATTCAATAATTTTGATGAGGTATATATAGAAGAAATTAAGCAAAGAAAAATTTACTACTATTGCTTTGGAGTAAGCAATTCCATGAAGGTCACCAAGTCCTTTTCAGTCAAAGTTTAAAATTAACATATGCAAATTCTAATGAAAAAAATAAAAATAGAACTTTTTAGAGCATTAAGACTTACTCGGTGATAGTGTTATAGTGAAAAAATAACCGTAACCATCTCAACATGTAAATACTTTTTAATCTTTCATCATTATTATTAGGGAAAATTATGCAGAATATAAGCACACTACAATTATTTACAAGTAAAATAGCCCAACTTTGCAAAAATTACCCAAAATAACCCATGTTGTATATTTTCTGTAATAAAACACATTAATTATCAATTCTCTCTTACACATTACTTCATCTCTCTCTAAGCTTTCTTTTTTTTTTTTTTTTTCAACATTTCATTGCACCATTGTTTGCTAAATTATATCTTCAACATTACATTTGAACATTGAATATAAATGATAACCTATTTTTTTTTATCTTTTTCTTTGCTGCAATATTTTAAAATAAACTTTTTAATTGTTTTTTTTTGCTGTGCTATTTAAAAGAAAAATATTCGTTGTTTAAATTTTTTTTTGTTGCTCTTTTTTTAAAACTTTTTTTTTAATTGTTTCACTTCTTTTGTGGAAAATATAAATATTTATGTTGTTTTATTATTTTTTGTTTATACTTTTATTTTGTTAAGGTGGGAACACATGATAGTCAAATAAATATAGACATCGATACATAATATTACATAATTATTTATATAATATTAATACACGATTATACACTATTTATACAATGTCAATACATTATATATCTATTTATACAATATCAATACACATTTACATATACATATTATATACTATTTATACAATATTGATACACGCTTATACACCATTTATACAATGTCGATACATTGCATAACTATTTATATAATATCGATACACGTTTATGCACATTTATACAATATCGATACTTGTTTATACATTATTTATGCAGTAACGATACATTAAATATACACTATATAGCTATTTGTATATCATATATACATGTTTATACACCATTTATACAATATTGATACATGAAAAAATTGCATGGAGAAAGTTTTGAAAAAAAGAGGGAATTTTTTTTTTTTTAAAAAAATTAATGCTGGAAAAAAAAAAAAAAGCAAAAATGGCCTAATGGCCTTGGGATTGAGCTCTGTTGAGCCCATGACCTTTTTTGGCTATTTTTTCTGTAAATAAAAGGTGGGTTACTTTTTTTTAAATATTTTATTTTTCTGTGTATAATTAAAATTTTCCCTTATTAATATGCCATATAAACTGCAAGATATTTTCCCCCAACTTTGTAGAATTAATATTGAAACGAAATGGGCTAATATGGAATGATATGAATAGTGAGGATTCATATAGCTTATCCCGACTAGCTTAGGGTTGAAGCTTAGTTATTGCAATTTTGGAGAAGAAAAAAGAAGTTGATTTTGAAAATAGTAAAAACCCGGATATGATAAAGACAATTAAAATCTACAGTTGGTTTGATAATAGTAAAAACCGGATATCATTTAGGACGTGCCCAAGGCACAGGGTGTTATATTATTTTTAAAATAATTCCATTGGACTTCAATGTTAGATAAACAGAAAAGGAATTCAAATTATATACATGAACAATATAAAAATTTCCTTCATTTGGTTTTAAATTGTATAGAAGTTAAACTAAAGGAAAATATCTCAAGTTTATATTCTCGAGTCAATGCACAAGTCGTTGCACTAAAATCCAAATGAATGCTGGAAAATATCAAAAATTCAAATTCTTAAGCGAATGCACGAGTCATTAATCTTGTTTATCAAATAGTATTACATTTAACTATTACCTAATCCTACATAATACAGAATAATGCACCCTGAGAATATTATAAAACTTACGAGTAGGAAACAATTATTTAATCAATTTTAATTCTTAGAGGGGAGAGAAAAGACTATATGAGTATTAATTGGGGTAGAGACCTTGACAAAAACATATCAAGTCAAGAATTAAAAAGAAAAACACCTCGAGTTTGATGGAACCAATTTTCCACGAGAATGTACCCTACTAATGGAAGACAATTCATGACTCCAGACAAATACTGTGAACCACAAATCAAGCTAGCAAAGAAAAATCTATTATGGTTGCTTTGGAGTAATCAATTCCAAGAAGGTCATCTAGTCTCTTTCAGTCAAATTTTAAGTTGTCAATTACATAACGGCTTCTCCGGTGGAATTCTACTAAAAAACTTTTTTAGACTACTAAAATCTACGGTGTAGGGCAGGGGGAGCCTTGGAGTAACTGGTAAGGTTGCTGCCGCGTGACCAAGAGGTCACGGGTTCAAACCTTCGAAACAGCATATGGCAGAAATGCAAGGTAAGGCTGCGTACAATAGATCCTTGTGGTCGGGCCCTTCCCCGGACCCTGCGCATAGCGGGAGCTTCAGTGCACTGGGCTGCCCTTTTTTTACGAAAATCTACGGTTTATCTTGAAAACAGTAAAAGCCGGATATTTAGAACGTGTTCAAGGTACATGGTGTTAATTACTCTAATTCAATTCAACTTCAAATTATATATATATATCAACGGTATAATTTTTCTTTTAACAATATCACGTTGCTGTGCCGCCTACTGTTCACTTATCCTACTTTGTAGATATTTACTCCGTGATTGTAATAGAAAGTTTGCTGTAATTGGTTTTTAAACGACTTGGTAGTATGAAGTTAAAGTAATGGAAAAAAAAAATTCTCAAGTCAATGCACGAGTCGTTGCACAAAAATCAAAATGAATGCTGGAAAATATCAAAAATTCCAAATTCTCGAGTCAAGTCATTGCATATAAAGGTCCAAACGTAATACAATTTTGTTTGATACATTATCAGTAGAAAACGTCACAATCCCAAGTCTCTGCAAGTAGTCCAGACTCAATTGTCACGTACTATTAATCTTAGTTATCAAATAGTATTGGATATAACTATCCTATGTAATGCAGAACAATTCACTTTGAGAATATTATCTCTAACAATAGGAAGCAATTTTTTAATCAATTTAAATTCTCAGAGGAGAAAGAAAAGTCTGTTAGAGTGATAATTGGTGTGTAGACCTTGACCAAAACTTTTCATGTCAAAAATCAAGATGAGTTCGATTAGTTAGCATAAGAGTATCGATAGGTTGGTGTATAGACCTTGACAACAAGCATTTCTAGTCGAAATTCATTAAAATTTTAATTGGTTACAATAAGAGTGTTACTTGGTGTATAGACCTTGACAACAACCCCAACAACACGTTTCCTTGTATCTCTAGAAACTCTATTGTAATGGTCTACGATACTCAGAATCACTAGCGGATGAACTATCACTTTCTCTATTGGCTTCGATGATATTTGCTGCGATTTTATTACATCCATTTTTGCTTCTTTCTCTTTGAAATCTGAGAGGAGCAAAAAACTTGTTCTCCAAGAGAAAGAATCAATAAGTTGTTTTTGTTCCTCTTTTTTGGTTTGCCAAACAGAGCTTTATATGTATGGTTGTTTTTGTATTGATATTGAACTTAAAAGGGTAATGGGCTTTAGGCCCATTTTTATTTTTATTTTTTTGGACTAGGTTGGACTAAGGCCCAAAAGAATGGGATCTTTACTAGAGTGTGTATTAAGGAAAAATAACATAAACATACACCTTAACTTACCATATTTATATAAATTTTCACCCTTATAAAGCAATTACAAAAATTTTAACTTATTATGTATTTTCATTGGATGTATCCGGAGCTAAATTATGTATCTCGATAGATCCAAAATCGGAAAAAATATATCGGGAGCTAATTATGTATTTTTACAAAGGAAAAAATGTATCTTCGTTGGATGTATTATGTATCTCGACAGACCCAAAATCAAAAAAATATATCGGGAGCTAATTATATATCTTTACAAAGGAAAAAATGTATCTTTTTTGGATGTATCGGGAGCTAATTATGTATCTTGACAGACCCAAAATTGGATTTTTCAGTAATTATGTAAAATATCGGGATTTTCTGTAATTAAGCTCTAAACTGTCGAAATTTATGTTGTTTTTATAATAATTTCATAAATGGCCTTAAATGGGCTGATCTTGATATTTTGTCGCCCGTAAAAGAAGTATTACAAAAATGACATCCATAAGGTAGACTGTAACACCCCGTACGTTTCTAAGTCTGGCTAACGACCGTAACACTTATGGAAATCTGACAACATGGGAGAATTGAGGAATTGTGTATTAAATTGTGGGCATTTAGGCTTGTACAATTGGGCCCTAAATGAGGCCCAATTATAATAAGAAAGACATGGCCCAAAAGGTTTATTTTTGACCCATTCTTCCATTCCCTATCCATTTGACCAAATCAAGATTCCATTTAATGCTAAGGAAAAGGATAAGAGAGACATGAGGGACTATATAAGGGGGAAAAAAAATCAGATTTTATCCCATTAACCTCTCATCTCATTTCTAGAATTTTCCACCATTTTCTCTTTTGCTCTCAAGAACCCCAAGTCACTCTTTTGGCCAAGATCATCACTGGGTAAGGCTTCGTACGTGTTTATTATGTTGGGTTAATAGATGTTATGCATATTATATGGTGTATATTATGTTGGTTATGTTGGTGGACTATTGAGATGGTCACAATAAGTGAAATGCTATATGTTGCGAAATCGGAGGGTGGTTTGTCTTGTAAACTTGACTATGGACTTGAGGTTTTTCCGGATGTGAACTTGGTGGAGTAAATATTGACATGGGATATGTGATTATGGTCTTACTTTATTTACTTCTTGTGTATAACGTTTGGAATGGTCATTGTGAAATTGGTTATGGCTTTGGTGCCGTATTGGCCGTGAAATGTGGTTTTGGGTGTCGTTATGTGTGTTGTGCGATTATGGCTGAATGTTGGTGTTTAAGATGATCAAAAATATGTTCAAATATGTTTGATTGTGATCATGGACCATTCATGGCATAAAAAGACCCAAAAATATGTTCAAATATGTTTGATTGTGATCATGGACCATTCATGGCATAAAAAGACCCAAAAAGGACCCATTTTGGCCAAAACGGGCATCCGCCCCCGCAGACGGAGGCATCTGCGGGCGCAGATGCCAACGCAGATGGCACTGGCTACTGCCTTTGGCCATCTGCGGGCGCAGGTGGCTGACCTACGGGCGCAGATGGCTGCGCAGGTCAGCCCAGATTTTTGTTTCGTTTGGTTTCGTATCCCTTTGATCCCCGAAAGCCCCGATACCCTTTTGGGATGTAATTATCACCTTGTGATGATGTTTTAATGACTTTAAAGTGTCGTATGAAGGTGTTTTGGATTATGTTAAGTATGGATGATTGTTCATATGTTGGTATAAAGGCATAATGACGACGGAATGATAAAGGAAAAAGCGTAAAGGGCACGTATGGTGTGAAATGCTATCGATGTATGATTTCTTGGTTAATGTATGTACTGTTATGGTGTTGGGGATATGAAAATGTATTGTAGGGGGTGACATGAGAGTTCATTGACGTCTTGTACGCCTATATGGTAACTAATTGCTAATGTAAGTTCCGGTATGCACTTGTATTGTAGACTAAGACGTAACGAAGGAGCTGGACCATTGTATTCATACATAGACGTGTGTATTCACTTGGAAGTGCAGGTATGTAAGGTTACTCTGTCCGTATCTTTCTGCGGCAAATAGTATTCACATTGACATGTTGCTAGTCCTATCCCGAAATGTGCTAAGGTATCCCATATCCGGTTACCCATGGTCATTGTCATATATTTCCTACTCATTGATCATTTGTGAACCTCATGTCTCATATTCGTGAATAATGTTCCAAAAGCCTATCAGAGTTATATTCCAATGTTCCAATAGCGGTTATACTCATGTCCTTGGTTCATTGATTATTGTTCCAATGGTTCCAATGGTGTTATGTTCTGTAACACTCCGTACTTTTCTAACCTTATTTGGTAACTTGGAGTCATGTTTACTTGATGATTAAGGTCACTAAGTACGTATTTTGTAGTGTTTCGATGGGGCATTGGGTGATATACTAGTATTAGACGGAGTAGGAAAAATTTCAGCAAAGCACAAAAATGTGGCCTTCCCGAACTCGTTTTGCGACGTAATGCGATGTTGATTCTTCCATGGTTTATTTCGGTTCTTTGGTGTTTATTTACTCCTTATTAAGTCTCCAAGTACCTTAATACACTCCTACATGATCAAACCATGAAACACACGAATTTACCAAAATGTTCAATTAAGCCATGGACGGCTAGAATGTCTAGTTTTACGATTGAGGCTACGAACGGGAATATCGTAAGTGAATACTGTCGTGACATTATGGAATTATTTAAACATGAGATATATGATGGATTATACATTTATTTTAGTGGGCTAAGCTAATATGTGTTATTGGGCCCAAATTGAGGCCCAAAACAAGGCCAAAATGAAAAGCCCAAAGGGAAATGACCCATTCTTATATTAATTAAGGGACCATGACATTTAATGCCAAAGAAGTGGCTAAGGATTGACTTGAGGGTCTATATAAAGGGAACAAAAATCATATTTATTCATTACAAAGTCTCATAACTTTTTGGATATTTTCACAAACATTTCTCTCTTTTCCAAAACCCTAAGGCAACCATTTCCTTTGGCCACTTTGGACAAGATCATCACTTTGGAATCTTGGTAAGTATTTATTCTTGTGATTTAACATATTATATGCATGAGAGATTGTGTAGATCATGATGGTTGTGTTGGAAAGGTTGAATAGGACACTTTTGCCCTTTGGTAAAAGATGTGCCATTTTGTGAATTAAACTTGAAAGGTGACTTGTGGTTTTGATGAAAGAGCATGGTATGGATGAAATACCAACGTGTATGGTGTGATTATGTTACTAAACTTGTTATTTTCCATAAGTGTAAATTATGTGATTTTGGCCGATATGTGCTATAAGGTGTATTAAGGTGACTTAATGGATTCTTTGTGATATGGTGTGAATGAGAAAGTGTAAAGAAGAAGCTTTGTTGCGAAATGCTATTGGTTATGATGTTTGTTCAATGTATGGCATGTTGTAGTATTTTTGGAATGGTCATGCCGAAATTTATGACGTTATAGGCAATTATGTAACTTTTGTCGTCTTTTGCACTTGTAAGGTGTTAGATGTTGACGTAAACTCCGTTATGTGCTTGTGTTGTAGAGTAGGGGCTGGATCATTATATTCAATAGGATTGTGGATTCTTATTGAGAAGCCAAGGTATGTGAGGTTATTTTTGTCCGTATCTTTCTGCAGCACATATTGCTCCCTTTGCCATTGTACTTGTACCTATGTCGAAATGTTCCAAAGTATCTCATATCAGGTTGGTTACCTATATATATATTTATTCATGTGTCTCTTGTACATTGAACATTGTCCCAAAATTCCAATAATGCGATAACCAACAATGTTTCAACTTCATAACTAAAGATTAAAGTAATGTTGAAAAGAGAAGTTATGTGTTCTTGGGTGGTATCCCAGGGGTGGAAGGAACACCTAGCATGGGTCGATCCCAATATTACGGGTGGTATCCCAGGGGTGAAAGGAAAGCCTATCATGGGTCGATCCCGATATATATATTGATGAGGACCGTATCCCAGGGGTTAAAATGCCTAGCATGGGTCATCCTCTTTTACCACTGATCAGTTGGTCCCGGGCATGATATGATTATTGTTGATATTGAGATGATACAGGAAATAAAGAATGTAATGTACATGATTCCACACGTATGAAATGTTGGTTTATCTATATTGTCTATTCTCTTATCTTTGAGTTACTTTGATGTTCTCACTTATTGGTACAGTTTTAGCCTTACATACTCAGTACATTCTTCGTATTGACCCCCTCGGGGGAATTTACCTTACTTGTTGCAGTCACAGGTACTAGTAGGCCTCCACTGTAGGTTGCGGATCGTTTGCGGACATTTGGTGAGCTCCAGTTGGTTCGGGGCTTTCCGAGTCTTATATGTACATTTGTTTTGGTCTTATGTATAGAGCGGGGTGTGTCCCGACTCTAGGTGGGTTTTGGTTGTGCATCTGTAGAGGCTTTGTAGATGTTGTGGGATAGATGAAGGGAAGGTGATGAACGTATGTTTTGTATTGATGGCCCTGACGGCCAAGTTTCTTATTTCTTATATATTTTTCATAATATCCGCTATTGGCTTCTTATTTCTAATTGTGGTGGTGATGACTATTGCGTGGTATGTGTATGGGTGTTTATGGATGTAGATTGGTTCTCTCGGGCCTTATCGGCTTCGGGTGCCATGTCCGTCCCGTTGGAATTCGGGGCATGACATATTCTTAATGATATTATGTTTCCAACAATGTTACTCATATGTCTCTTACTCATTGGTTAATGATCCAACGCTTCAAGTGATGTTATGACTATCAAAGTATCAATCTCAAAGTAATGAACAAAGTAATGCATATGTGGTCAATGATCAAGTACGGGTGGCAGGTCTAGGGGCATAAGCCTAGCTCGACCCGATCCCGATGCATTGATGTATGGGTGGCAAGTCTAGGGGCATAAGCCTAGCTCGACTCGATCCCAACACGATGATATGATATGTAAAGACCCACTGATCAGTCGGGGCCCGGGTACATTGTGACATGTGTAATGACAAGTGAGCATTGAATGTAAAGAAAGTAATGAAAGTAATGAAAGCAATCCACATGGTTTCCAAAATGCATCATGGTGACTTATTCACATTGATTAGTCATTTGTATTCGAGTTCATTGAGATATTCATGTGTTGTACAGTTTCATCTGAGCCTTGCATACTCAGTACTTATTTCGTACTGACCCCTCTCGGGGAATTTACCTTACTTGCTGCAGGCGCAGGTACTAGTAGGCCTCCACAGTAGGTTGCCAGTCGTTGCAGATCATTGGTGAGCTCCAGCTAATTCGGGGCTTCTCCGAGTCAGAGTGTATATCGGTTTTGGTGTTGTACATGTTGTATAAAGCGGGGACTTGTCCCGACTTTTAGTTTATTTTGGTCAATGCTTTGTTAGAGGCTTTTGTAGACAGGTGTGGGTGTATAAATGTCAAAGGGATATGGCATACTTGACTCGGTGGCCTCAACGGCCCAGTTTCGTATATGTATATATATATCATGGTCTATGAATTTCATTGTTGGTCTCTATAGCTGTTATGTGCTTATGGGTTTCTTATGGCATGCATATGATGGAACATAGGCAAAGGTTGGTTCTCTCGGGCCTTATCGGCTAAGGGTGCCAATCATGTCTCGATTGGATTCGGGGCGTGACATAGACGTTCTAACTTTTGTCCATAAGACAGATGTTCATGACATTTCAAGACAATGAACCTGCACAATTGACTAACTGTTATGCCTTAGAGGCAAGAGTTACAAATTAGGGTTATTGCCTATCAGACATAAGTTCTAACTTTTGCCCATAAGACATACGTTCATGACATTTTAAGACAATCAACATGCACAATTGATCAGAAGTTCTGTCTTATAAGCAAAAGTTAGAACTTAGATATATTACCCATAAGTTTGATGTTCTAACTCGAACTTATTTCGCAGGGACAAAAATTCAAGACTGGACACTTTGATGGATACTAGGTGTAATTTACCCATACTAGGGGTGCATATCAATCGGTTCGATTCGCTTTATCAGTTTCTAATATACTAAATCAATAAGATATCTGTTATCGATTTTTGATTAATCGGTTTTTGATCCTTTAAAGGTTTGGTTTTCTGTTCAACCGATAAGAAAATGTTCATCTAATTTTTTTTTTCTCTTATTTTTATTTATTTTACACTATCTTGATACATAAAGTCTACACAAATTACAAACACAAAAATAACGACTATAAAATGTAAAAAAAACTATTGTATTTAAAATCTAAAACCACTATCATATAATTAAGTATAAAAATAAAAAATTTGCCTTATTCTTATCGAGTAATCAATTTAACCATTAACTTAAACCGATTGCTTTTACTTTTTGGTCAAGCATATGAAATGTTATTGTAACATATAAATCTTTTTCTAGAATCAAATTATTTTAGATGAATTTGTATATCACATAGTATTGAGCAATACGAAAAATAAAAACTATATTGGTCACGTAACATATTGAATATACTTGATATCAATCAAGTGTTATAGGTCATCTACTCATAATCTTGAAGATCTAGTATCATTTTTCTATATCTTTTAATCTTATGCAATATGAACATTGAAAGAGGGAAAAAATTATTTAGCTACTTATTCAGGATTTATGAAAGATGTATTGAGAAAAATGTCGAATATAATTAAAAAAAAAGAATTACCAAGTGATTCTCGAGTCATTGATTACAGCTCTTAGCAAGAATTTCTTAGTGATTCCTTTTTTTGTTGAACCAAAAACTTTAGACCCCTCGTTTAAAGTAAGGTTGATTCAAGATTTAACAATTTATAAATTGATTATAAATTAATAAACTATACATTAAATTAAATTTCCTAAGTTAAATACAAAGTTTAGTTCATAGGTTCACCCCACTAGTCCGGTTAGCTAATGAGCGGTTCTTTCGGGTGGGAAGTAGGCTGGGCCCTATGGGCGGACATCAATTAGAAGTTCTTTCTTGATGTTTCAGTAAAAAATGTTCTCTGAACTTTTTATCTATATGAGGTGATCGTAATACAATATATAAGGAATTGTTTCGATGATCCATACGGAAAGTGGTCAACGAGAATTAATTATTGAGGAAAAACAGACCGCTAAATCCCAACCAGAAGGTGAAAATCTGCTGGAATGCCAAAGCCAAGAAAACCAAAACATATGCTTCAACTTCTACAGCATTTCATCATACATTCAAACTCCAACGAGTCGAAAACATGGCATTCCTGTTTTTTTGCAGCTAGTTTCATTGTCTAGTTTATATATTTGTAAAGTCAATTTTAGGCAGAAATTTTGCTTCTAGTTTTGTTGTGTTTGCAACTTTTTAATTTAGTTAATATGTGCACTCCTGTAATTCATCAACATCTACTTAACCATGACATAACTCATTACATTCCTCGCGTGTTTGCCCCATTCATTAGTTATGAAGGACAACACTTTGATGTGCTAGTTGCGTCCATGAACAAAGTAAATGGGAGAAGAAAATTTGATGAGACTGAGTTACTCACGCCACAAATCTGCCACTCCTACTGGGAGGGCAATGGCGTGGCTGACGCTACTCTTTTTGTGACCCCTTCACCCTTTACTTATTCGTCGTTTAAATGTGACTTAGAAGGAACTGCAACTCTCCATTCAGTTCTTCCTTCCTTGTAAATGCTTTTGTCTTTATGTTCAATAAATGCCTTTCTTAGCAAAAAGAAAATGGAAAAAATGAGCGGAACTAGCTTCATAAATTTATGAACTGACATTGCGGTTGAGCCATATTACTCAATAAATAATTAGGCTGAAATTATTACAACATACAGTATTATATAGTAAGCAATAATAGAAGTTGGGCTACAATCTGTACAAGAAAAACTTTATATAAATGAAAACAATTCAGGCTGAGTCTCAAATTTAGAAAAAAGAATGATGTCTTTATTCATAAGAGTAACAAACACTTTGGAAAAATCACAAACTATGAAAGAGAAAGGCTTATGTTTGCATCATTGGCGGCATATTAGACTTGAATCCTGCAATTTTCAAAGATGAAGAATTAAAGTTAAGAGTTTTAAGATTGAAGGAGGTAGAAAATACATGGATATACAAAACGTAATCTTCTGAAGGATAGAGATTAAGTTGAATACCTCAAGTTACACGCTAATATCTTTTCTTGTGCCTTTTCATTCTCATAATCATTCTGTGTTCCAATTGTACAACCAACCTCGAAAACCATACTAGATAGTAAGTTGACAACATTATGTATATTATGGACAGTCCAATAACTAGACCACAACCGTAACCCATAAGAACCGCTTGCCAACTGATGATTGGTGAATCTCCTTCTTCTTCTTCTTTATCTGGCTCAACTGGAGTTGTCGCTTGTGGTACCCCATCATCACCACCACAATCTTTTGAGAGTGGATATCCATGTAGTCCATCATTCCCTTGGTATGAACTGTTCTCAAATGTAGCAAATTGTTTCCCTTTGGGGATGCATCCAACAAGATGATTGTGACAGAGATTTAACACTTCAAGTGATGTGAGAGATGCAAGTTGTTGTGGAATTTCACCGCCTATTTTGTTGGATGAGAGATCCAATGATTCAAGTACCGATAGTTGGTGCAATGATTCTGGTATATGACCTTCCAAGCGATTATGAGATAAGTTCAATGTACGAAGTCCAATGAGATCTCCAATAATGCTTGGAATATAACCTTCAAATCTGTTCTTCGAGAGATTGATAATTATGTTTGTTGTCAAAACTCGAGGAAGTTCAAGATCTAGTCCCTTTGTTGTCACTATCAAAGAATTTGTGTAAAAATTAGAAAATATATCTGCCACATACTCTCTGGTTCCACTTTTCTCACCAATAATTTTCATGGCTTGAAAATTCTCAAAAAGGCTCACCGGTAAATTTCCACTAAATCCATTGGATGAGAGATCTATTACACGAATTTTAGCAAACAAGTTGTCCGTCCTTGAATCATTTATAGGGCCATGCAACTTATTTGATCTCAAGCTTAAAATCTGCAAATCAGGTAGGGCTCTCAACCAATTTGGAAATGAGTCATTCAACTCATTTTTACCCAGATCAACAATTACCAATTTTTTACAATTGATCAAAGATCGTGGAACTTTCCCCTGTAGCTTATTCCCATCCAATTTAATGATGTTGAGTCGGTTTTCAATACTAAAAGTTGTATTAATCGTCCCACTAAGACTATTGTTGCTTAAATCCAATATCGAAACTGTGCTCATCTCACCCAAACATTGTGGGATTGTTCCCTCCAAATTATTACTTCCCAAATCTAGCAGTATCAGTCTTTTCAGATTGCAGACGGTTGAAGCAATCTGCCCACTGAAATTATTTTGGGAAAGGATAAGAGCTTGTATGCCCTGATGGTCTAGGAGTGACTTTGGAATAGGACCTTGCAACTGATTTTGTTTTACAGAAACGAAAACCAATGTATTGGACTTGAAATCCTGAATATTTCCCCTTACATGGTTATTGCTCAAGTCTAACTGTTGTAGTGATGGGAGGGAGAATATCCAGGAAGGTATAGTCCCATTCAAGTGGTTTGATGACAAGAAGAGTATTTGTAGGTTTTGCAGTCCACTTACGTTGGATGGAATCAGACCAGTTAGGGAATTGGAAGAAAAATCTAAATGAACAAGTTGCGTCCAGCTTCTGTTAAAGAATAAGCACTCAAGTTGGCCATCAAAGTTGTTATATCGAAGTGATAATTCCTTGAGCTTTTCAAATCTCAAGACCTGGGAAATTGGTCCATCAAGATGGTTATTACCAAGGCCCAAATACTCCATGTTGGTGAGATTCCATAGAGGCTTAGGAATGGGCCCTGACAGATGGGAAGAACTCATGTGCAATTCAAGAAGTGAAGTTAGATGGCTAAATGATTCAGGTATCCTACCAGAAAAATTCACACCACCAACATATAACCCCATGAGTGATGCACTGCTATTCCATTTGGTCGTGGGAAACCTAACAGTGAGCTGGGGATTGTTCGATAACTGGAGAAATTCCAAGGTGGAAAGGTGGAAAACTCTTTCAGGCAATACCCCACATAGCTGTGTGCTTGGAAGCCTCAGAGTTGTTAAATAAGAAGAAAAATTTAAAGGAATGGTGGAAGAGATGTTAACAGAGTCAAGGTCAAGCACTCTTAATTGGGTCAAGTTCTTAAGAAGCGGTTCAAAATTGTAAGTCCCAAGTCTAAGCCCATATGGATCAAAAGTCCATATACGAAGAAAGTATAATTTAGAAAGGTGAGAGATTTCTGCTGGGATTAGACCTGTAAAACTTGAATGCGACAAATCAAGATGTGTCAAGCTAGATAACTCACCAAATTTAGGTGAAATGAGCGATCCAGAGAAATCATTAAAAGACAAATCAAGCCTTTTGAGATTGAACAGTTGGAAGAGGCTACTGTTGGAATGAAACTTGCCTTGAAGTCCGCTGCAATTGAGGTTTAGCTCAATCACTTGTCCCGTCGTCTCGTCACAATGAACTCCATGCCATGAGCAGCAATCTGTGCTCTTATTCCATGATTGTGTTTTCGGATAATAAGCACAATAATACTCACTAGCAGAAGCATTTATTGTAAACATGTGGTTGAATTGTAGAAGAGCAAGGGCTTGATCTTTGGGGCACAAATGAGGTAAGGATGAGGAGAAAGCAAGTTGATGGAGAAGGGGATATAGCATAAAAAATACAAGTTTTATACAACCCATTTCTTCACTAAAATGATCAAAACTTATTAAGTTGTTAGATAAGAAATCAAGAAATCTTTTCTCTGTGTCTCTATTCAATAATTTTGATAAAGTATATATAGAAGAAATTAAGCAAAGAAAAATTTACTACTATTGCTTTGGAGTAAGCAATTCCATAAAGGTCAGCAAGTCATTTTCAGTCAAGTTTAAAATTAACATATGCAAATTCTAATGAAAAAAAATAAATAGAACTTTTTAGAGCATTAAGACTTATTCGGTGATAGTGTTATAGTGAAAAAATAACCGTCACCATCTCAACATGTAAATACTATTTAATCTTTCATCACTATTATTATGCCATATATATAAACTGCAAGACATTTTCCCCCAACTGTGTAGAATTAATATTGAAACGAAATGGGCTAATATGGAATGAAATGAATGGTGAGGATTCATATAGCTTATCCCGACTAGCTTGGAGTTGAAGCTTAGTTATCGCAATTTCGGAGAAGAAAAAAGAAGTTGATTTTGAAAACAGTAAAAACCCGGATATGATAAAGACAATTGAAATCTACAGTTGGTTTGATAATAGTAAAAACCGGATATCATTTAGTACGTGCCCAAGGCACAGAGTGTTATATTATTTTTAAAATAATTCCATTGGACTTCAATGTTAGATAAATAGAAAAGGAATTCAAATTATATACATTAACAGTATAAAAATTTCCTTCATTTGGTTTTAAATTGTACAGAAGTTAAACTAAGGAAAATATCTCAAGTTTATATTCTCGAGTCAATGCACAAGTCGTTGCACTAAAATCCAAATGAATGCTGGAAAATATCAAATATTCAAATTCTTAAGTCAATGTACGAGTCATTAATCTTGTTTATCAAATATTACTAGATTTAACTATTACCTTATCCTACATAATGCTGAATAATGCACTTTGAGAATATTAACTTTACCAGTAAGAAACAATTATTTAATCAATTTTATTTCTTAAAGGGGAGAGAAAAGTCTCTATGAGTATTAATTGGGGTAGAGACCTTGACGAAAACATATCTAAGTCAAGAATTAAAAAGAAAAACACCAATTTTCCACGAGAACGTACCCTGCTGATGGAAAACAGTTCAAGATTCCAAACATGGCACTGATTCATTTAGTCCAGCTAGACAAATACTGTGAAACACAAATTAAGCAAAGAAAAATCTACTATGGTTGCTTTGGAGTAATCAATTCCAAGAAGGTCACCTAGTCTCTTTCAGTCAAACTTTAAGTTGTCAATTACATAACGGCTTCTCCGGTGGAATTCTACTAAAAAACTTTTTTAGACTACTAAAATCTACGGTGAAGGGGAGGGGGAGCCTTGGAGTAACTGGTAAAGTTGCTGCCGTGTGACCAAGAGGTCACGGGTTCAAGTCTTGGAAACAACATCTGACAGAAATGCACGCATAGCGAGAGCTTTAGTGCACCGGGCTGCCCTTTTTTACGAAAATCTACGGTTTATCTTGAAAACAGTAAAAGCCGGATATTTAGAACGTGTTCAAGGTACATGGTGTTAATTACTCTAATTCAATTCAACTTCAAATTATATATATATATCAACGGTATAATTTTTCTTTTAACGATATCACGTTGCTGTGCCGCCTACTGTTCACTTATCCTACTTTGTAGATATTTACTCCGTGATTGTAATAGAAAGTTTGCTGTAATTGGTTTTTAAACGACTTGGTAGTATGAAGTTAAAGTAATGGAAAAAAAAAATTCTCAAGTCAATGCACGAGTCGTTGCACAAAAATCAAAATGAATGCTGGAAAATATCAAAAATTCCAAATTCTCGAGTCAAGTCATTGCATATAAAGGTCCAAACGTAATACAATTTTGTTTGATACATTATCAGTGGAAAACGTCACAATCCCAAGTCTCTGCAAGTAGTCCAGACTCAATTGTCACGCACTATTAATCTTAGTTATCAAATAGTATTGGATATAACTATCCTATGTAATGCAGAACAATTCACTTTGAGAATATTATCTCTAACAATAGGAAACAATTTTTTAATCAATTTAAATTCTCAGAGGAGAAAGAAAAGTCTGTTAGAGTGATAATTGGTGTGTAGACCTTGACCAAAACTTTCATGTCAAAAATCAAGAAGAGTTCGATTAGTTAGGATAAGAGTATCGATTGGTGTATAGACCTTGACAACAAGTATTTCTAGTCAAAATTCATTAAAATTTTGATTGGTTACGATAAGAGTGTTACTTGGTGTATAAACCTTGACAACATGCATTTCTAGTCAAAATCCATTAAAATTTTGATTAGTTAGGATAAGAGTATCGGTTGGTGTATAGACCTTGATAACAAACATTTCTAGTCAAAATCCATTAAAATTTTGATTGGTTAGGATAAGAGTGTTACTTAGTGTATAGACCTTGACAACATGCATTTCTAGTCGAAATCCATTAAAATTTTGATTGGTTAGGATAAGAGTGTTACTTAGTGTATAGACCTTGACAACATGCATTTCTAGTCGAAATCCATTAAAATTTTGATTGGTTACGATAAGAGTGTTACTTGGTGTATAGACCTTGATAACAAACATTTCTAGTCAAAATCCATTAAAATTTTGATTGGTTAGGATAAGAGTGTTACTTAGTGTATAGACCTTGACAACATGCATTTCTAGTCGAAATCCATTAAAATTTTGATTGGTTACGATAAGAGTGTTACTTGGTGTATAGACCTTGACTTACAAGTCAAAAAAGGGTCTTTCCGTAAATACAACGTTTCCTTAACCCTTCTTTCTCTACACAATCAAGAATCACAATAAACCCTTCGTTGCAAAAACAGCTAAGGCAAATCAAAGTAGAACTGTGTACTACCACCTCCTTTTTAAAAAGGCCGAGCTGCCCTGTTAACCCTTTGCGGCGCTTGCTTCCTAGCTAAAACTCACACAGAGCAAACATAATACAATTCAAATAGAGTACAATACAATCTCGTGCAGATGATTAATTATGATGTATTAATATATTAAGTTAGTAAAATTACGTAGTAAATCACTAACCATGTTTTTGTATCAATAAAATCACTCAACTTATACAAGTAACTTCCACTGAAGAAATCACTTCCTGGCGAAAGAAATCCAACTTGGATAAAGCACAGTTATTGTTTTCGAGCATTAAGCACAGGTCTGAATCTGATACTAGTTCTCGATAGTTATTGTGTATTTCTAGTAGTTATCTTACTTTTCGATAGTTAGTTGTCTCTCTAGTTTGAGGTCTTTCAGAAAATTATTTTTCCTACATGGATGTTGTACAAGACCTGTATCTAATGGATCAAAAGAGTGGCCAATGGATATGAGATCACTCTAAGCAGCAATGGAATAACACAATTTACAAATCGATTACAAATCACTTAGCACAAATACGACTTGCAAAAAGTGATTTACAAATCGCAATAGGTGAAACACACTTTCCATGCAAATCGTGTTGATTAGCAAATCTGTCTGAAGTAGATGGAAATACTTTCTGTAAATTCATTTGTTTATTAAATAATATTCACTAATCTGTTAAGTTTTGAGCTGCTTCAACATGAGTCTGTTGCTTGAATCCATGATTTTCTTCATGACGAACATATGACAGTTGTGTCTGTTTGGTAGACTTTTCGGATTTCCTTCTACTGGAAAAGGTCTTCCTATAGCTAATTAAAGAATTGGGTGAAAGCTGAGATGCAGCGGAAGGTCTTCCATCCCATAGTTATATTTAGTTGAGCTGACAACTGCAGCAGCTTTAATTTGCTAGATTGTCAATGAGCCTTCTTGGTGATGAAGTCTCGACTAATCAGAATCAGCTAAAAGGATACTGCTATGAGTTTTGCACAGAGATTAAAGCACTTCTTGAAGAAAGCTGCAGTCATAGCCGATAAAAGTGTTGGGTTATGGGTCTTTTTCCCTTTCTATGTGGATAAATAAAAGCCCAAATTTGGACCAACCCACTTTGCCCATAGACCCAATTCTATGGGGAATATATATAGACCTTTTTAGGTCTTATTTTCTCAATCACAAAAGAGAGAAATCAGCAGCCACACATAGAGAGAAAATGCAGATTTTCGCACCCAATTTCAGACCTAAATTGTCAACTTCAAATTGCGATTCTCGCTTCGTTTCTTATCCGATTGAGCTGATTTTTGAACAGTTTGTTCCTCTCATCTCAATCTTTGATTAGTAACTGACAGAGTTGAAATTGGTGCCCTGCAGCTCCAGTTTTTCATCCGTGAACAGTAGCTGCGTTTTGGTGATTTTGCTTCTTTAATTCCCTAGTTTTTTGGTGTTGTGCTTTATGTAGTGTTGCTCGTTGTTTGACACTTATTTGGTGGTCATTTTGGAGAACATTATTATAACTCTTGGTGACTATAGTGGAGATTTTTGGTCCCGTGATTTTTTACTCTTCACACTGAAGAGTTTTTCACGTAAATCTGGTGTCTCGTGTGATTGGTTTTGACTCCCAATTTTGGCTCTCCGTGCTTAAAATTAACGTCTTCAGGCTTCCTGATCGTTAAAGAGCACAAAATACATCTTTTTTTATACACTTTTACAATTCGTTGATAATTATCCTTAATTTTGTAAATATTAGGATTTTTATCAATTTATTGTCATCTTAAATTTTTGACAGTCATCTGCACACGTACACAACATAACACTACAATTCTTTGCATTACACTACATTTTTAACTATTACATCATAATACATTTTTTAGGATAATTATATTTTATTTATTGTTATATTTTCTGTAATTACATATTGATATTTACATATTTTGTATATCATTTAATACAATCCACAAATGATAAGCCGGATCAATTACTTTGATACACAGAGCAATAATCCGGTCAAGTCGAGGTCTTGTCACCTTTATTAAAGGTGACTTGTCACTTGTCATTGTCATCTTTATTAAAGGTGATATTTGACATGACTACACAAGATTTTATCCTTTGAGTAATAACATTATATTTTGGTTAAAAGAATAAAGAAATCCGTTAGATAATAACTAATAAACTAAAGTAGTATTTAATGGATAAGGAAAAATTCTTTTATTTTTTGGATAAAAGAGGGGGTTGATTTTTATTATAAATAGAGGGGGGCGGGGGGGGGGGGGGGAAGAAAGACATACACACACACACATTTCTCATCCTCTCTCCCTTCTTTCTCTCTTTTTTCTCTTCTCTCCATCACACCCACCAACACCACCACCACCACAACCCTCTCTCATTTTTCCCTCCTGTTTTATTCTCTTAATGCTCCCCTCTTTCTCCATTAGTTTTTCCTTAAAGAAGAAAAATACTATTGCTCATTTTTTTAGAGTTCTTTCTTTTAAACTTAGGCTCACAATTATCTCTCCTCTCATATTTCTTATCTTTCTTCTTCAGTGGACTACTAACTGACTCCAACAAACCTCACTTCACGATCGTGACTATATTTTTATGTATACATATTTTTGTTAAATCTTACTTCTTATTGTTTTGCTACTGATATTGCAATCCTTATCCTAGTTTTTGCATGTTTTCAGTGGCCAATGAAAAAAATTTCGTCGGTTTTTGAGACCTCCATAAATAAAAAGACGAACATTACGTATACAAATACATGACAAAAAATAAATAAATATGGGCGATCACGAAATCATTATATTATTACGACAACATAAAAGTTTTATGATTCGTATCTTGACAAGGCGCTTTAGGACGGCCGATAAATTCGAGCAACCACTTCGTAGCCATGGCGTATCTAAAACTTCATCTGAGCCCACTATATAAATATTATTTTTCATATATACATTTACATACATATATGCACACATGTTCTTATAATTATTTGTTCGTTACTAATATTTCTAACAAGTGTTTACATAGGTTCTCGAGGATACTTCTCGGAAAGGGACATTAGAAAAAAGGAGTTTAAATCTTATGTTTGTATTTTATATTCTTACAATTGTACAAATATTAATCATAGTGAAAACTTTACTTTTGGGGCGTCGGGTGGGATTATCCTTTACTTACATATTTATTACAAGCGCTTAGGCAAAACTTAGGCCGTTAATATTTACATAAAAGAATCAAACTAATTTGGATATCTAATCAATTAATTCACACTTTTTCCATTAGAAAATATTGTGCAATCTTTTCTATCAAAATAAACATTTACTTTATTTAATCTTTCCTCCCATTAATTTTTGTCAAATACAAAAATATTATTTGAATACTTTTTCTTTAGTATGATACAAAAAATTACTTTTATTTTCATACATTACACACAAAAAATAATTTCCTTTCATAAAAGAACATTTTTTCACATATATATTTTTATACATATTTTATACAATATACTTTTGCTTATTTCTATACATATATATTACAAAAAATAAAGTCTATATATGCATTTGACATATCATGTTTTATACATGCATTTTTTTGCATATTTTAATTATTCATACTTTATTTCAAAAAATGATTTTTACCTCCTTCCTCTTTGATAAATTTAGTCTAGTCGGGTACCACATTTTGTGGATTCTGAAGGGTGCCTAACACCTTTCCTTCGGAATAATTTGAACCCTTAACTAGAATCTAAACTGGTTATCGCAGATTAAAACACAAGTCATACATGTCAGTAATTAAATAGGTTTCCTTATTTTCCTTAAAAAATTAGGTGACGACTCTGAACAAAATTAATTCTTTTAAAGTGCATAAGTCGTGCTTGTTTTAACCTTGGTGAAAATAGGGCATGACAATTGGTTTATTTTATCCTTGCTTATCTATTTTGGTTGATATATTTGTTGCCTTATTATCATTGTGCTTGGATTTGTTTGTCTTCTCTTGGTTCAAATTGAAAGGGAAAGTTTAGACTTGGGTATTCTTCCGCTGCTACCCTGTCGTGCACTATTGTTAGTGCCCTTGCCTTTTCCAACAAAGTGGTATCAGAGCGTAGGTTGTTGTTGATTGTCGATTTGAATGATGGAGGCAAATATGAGCAAAATGGTGTGTTTGAATTGTAGTAATTATCATACTTGGAAAGACAAGATGAAAGATCTCCTATTTGTCAAGAAAATGCATTTGCCTGTCTTTGCTTCTAATAAACCTCAGTCCATGACAGATGAGGATTGAGAATTTGAGCACTTGCAGGTTTGTGGCTATATTAGACAATGGGTTGAAGATAATGTTAGAAATCATATTGTAAATGAGACACATGCCAGAAGTTTATGGGACAAGCTCGAGACACTGTATGCTTCGAAGACTGGTAATAACAAGTTGTTCCTGTTGAAACAATTGATGAATATCAGGTACAAAGAGGGCAGTCCTATTTCTGATCATATTAATGATTTTCAGGGTGTCCTTGACCAGCTGTCCGGAATGGGTGTAAAGTTCGATGAAGAAATTCAGGGACTTTGGCTTCTTAATACTGGCTTCGAGTTTCTTTGACTAATTCTGCTCCCAGTGGTGTTGTAACTATGGAATATGCTAAGAGTGGTGTCTTAAATGAAGATATGAGAAGAAGATCTCAGGCCTCGTCTTCTTCAGCTTCACACTCCGATGTTTTGGTTACTGAAGATAGGGGGAGAAACAAGTCCAGAGGTCCGAATGACAGAGGTACAAGTAGAAGCAAATCTAAGTCCAACTACAAGAATATCACATGTGACTATTGCCACAAGAATGGGCATATCATGAAATATTGTTACAAGCATAAAAGAGATATGAGACGACAAAAGAAAGAAGACGATAATGAGAATCGTGTTGCTGTTGTTGCTAATGATGATCTTCTTGTTTCTTATGGTGAAAATGCCATTAATCTTGTTCGTGATGAGTCTAGCTGGTTTGTGGATTCTGGTGCTACTTCTCATATCACGCCCAAGAAGGAATTATTTTCTTCTTATACTCTAGGTAATTTTGGGATGTTGAAAATGGGCAATAATGATGAGGTTGAAGTACTTGGCATTGGCACAGTTTGTTTGGAAAGTAATAATGGTTCCAAACTTGTTCTCAATAATGTCAAGCATGCTCCAGATGTTCGCTTGAATTTGATTTCTGTAGGGAACCTTGATGATGAGGGTTATATTAATACCCTTGGTGCTAGCCAGTGGAAGCTTACTAGAGGTTCAATGGTTGTGGCTCATGGTGACAAGTTGTCTTACTTGTATGTATTTCAGAGCTCCACTTCTAGAGGCTCAGTAAACTTGGTGGAGAATAATACTTCATCAGAGTTATGGCATAGAAGGCTAAGTCATATGAGTGAGAAGGGGATTGACAGTTTGGCTAAGAAAAATTTCTTTTTGGAGTGAAACAAGCAAAGTTGAAGAGATGTGTTCATTGCTTAGCCGGTAAACAGAAAAGAGTTTCTTTTCAAAGTCATCCGCCAAGAAAGCTTGATTTGCTGGAGTTGGTACATTCTGATTTGTGTGGTCTTTTTAAGGTAAGGTCTCATGGTGGTGCACTTTACTTTGTGACTTTTATTGATGATCATTCTCGCAAGCTCTGGGTATTTCCTTTGAAGTCCAAGGATCAAGTACTTGATGTGTTCAAGGGTTTTCAGGCCTTGGTTGAGAGACAGACAGGGAAGAAATTGAAATGCATCCGCTCAAATAATGGTGGTGAGTATATTGGTCCTTTTGATAGATATTGCAGAGAGCAGGGTATTCGGCATCAGAAAACTCCTCCAAAGACTCCTCAGTTAAATGGTTTAGCAGAGAGGATGAATAGAACTCTAGTTGAGAGAGTTAGATGTATGCTTTCAGATGCTAAGCTGCCAGATTCCATTTGGGCAGAAGCACTTAATACTGCTGCTTATGTTATCAATTTATCTCCTACTGTTGCTTTGGATGGTGATGTCCCTGACAGAGTTTGGTTTGGTAAGAATGTTTCTTATGATCATCTTAGAGTCTTTGGGTGTAAAGCCTTTGTGCATGTTCCTAAGGATGAAAGGTCAAAGTTGGATGTTAAAACTAGGCAGTGTATCTTCATTGGTTAGGGTCAAGATGAATTTGGCTATCGTTTCTATGATCCAGTTGAGAAGAAACTTGTTAGAAGTCGTGATGTTGTGTTCTTTGAAGACCAAACAATTGAAGATTTTGACAAAGCTGAGAAGGTTAATTCTCAGAGTAGTGAGAGCCTAGTTGATGTTGATCCAATTCCTTTGACTTTTGCACATGAAGAAAGTCTTCATAATGATGAAAATCAAGTTGATAATGAAGATGGTGATCATGTTCAGAATGATGATGTTGATGCTCCAGTGCAAGTTGATGTGGTTGATCAGCAACCAAATGTTATTGATGCTCCAGAGAGTTCTCTTAGACGATCTACTAGAGAGAGAATACCTTTATCTCGTTATTCTCCCAATGAGTATGTACTCTTGACTGAAGGGGGAGAATCTGAGAGTCTTGATGAGGCCATGGAAAGTCAATAAAAAGAAAGGTGGTTTGATGCTATGGAAGATGAAATTAAATCTTTGCATGATAATCATACCTTTGATTTGGTTAAGCAACCTAAAGACAGAAAAGTTTTGAAAAACAGGTGGGTTTTTCGGGTGAAACATGAAGATGATAACCTAGTTCCACGGTACAAAGCTAGATTAGTTGTGAAGGGTTTTAACCAGAAAAAGGGAGTTGATTTTGATGAGATATTCTCTCCAGTTGTGAAGATGTCATCCATTCGTGTGTTTCTAGGCTTAGCTGCAAGTCTAGATTTAGAGGTTGAGCAAATGGATGTTAAAACTGCTTTTCTCCATGGTGACTTAGATGGAGAAATTTATATGGAGTAGCCGGAAGATTTTGAAGTCAAGGGAAAAGAGAATTATGTTTGCAAATTGAAGAAGAGCTTGCATGGTTTGAAGCAATCTCCCAGGCAGTGGTACAGGAAGTTTGGTTCTTTTATGAGTCAGCACGGCTTCAAAAAGACTTTTTCAGACCATTGTGTTTTTGTGCGAAAATTCTCTCATGGTGACTTTATTATTGTGTTGCTTTATTATGATGACATGCTTGTTGTTGGTCATAATGCTTGCATGATTCAGAAGTTGAAGCAAGAGTTGAGTAAGTCTTTTTCTATGAAAGACTTAGGACCAGCAAGGCAGATTCTTGGCATGCAGATTGTCCGTGACAGAAAGGCCAAGCAGTTGTGGTTATCACAAGAGAAGTACATTCAGAAAGTACTTCGCAGGTTCAACATAGACAAGGCTAAGGTTGTCAGTACACCTTTAGCGATGCACTTCAAATTGAACACAAAGCAGTGTCCTTCTAGTGATGATGAGAAGGAAGACATGAAGAAAGTTCCTTATGCTTCAGCCGTTGGTAGTTTGATGTATGCAATGGTTTGTACAAGACCAGATATTGCTCATGCTATTGGTATTGTTAGCCGTTTTCTTTCTAATCCGGGAAGAGAGCATTGGAATGTTGTGAAGTGGATTATGAGATATCTTTGTGGCACTTCTAGTCTGAGTTTGTGTTTTGGTACAGGGAAGCCTATTCTTTGTGGTTATACTGATTCAGACATGACTGGTGATGTTGATACTCGCAAGTCTACTTCAGGGTATTTGGTTACTTTTGCAGGGGGAGCTGTGTCTTGGCAATCTAGGTTGCAAGAATGTATTGCTCTATCTACTACAGAAGCTGAGCTTATTGCTGCCGTTGAAGCTTGTAAAGAGTTGCTCTGGACGAAGAGGTTCTTGGGGGAACTTGGTTGTGCTCAAGGGAGGTATGTGCTTTATTGCGACAGTCAAAGTGCTGTACAACTTGGCAAGAATTCTACATTTCATGGTTGGTCTAAACACATTGATGTTAGATATCATTGGATTCGAGATGTGTTGGATTCTAAGTTGCTTGAACTTGAGAAGATTCATACAGATGATAATGGCTCCGACATGATGACTAAAGTTTTGCCAAGAGGGAAGTTTGAAGATTGTTGCATGATCGCCGGGATAGCGGTCTCCTCCACATAGTTGTGAGGGGGAGAATTGTTGGGTTATGGGTCTTTTTTCCTTCCTATGTGGATAAATAAAAGCCCAAATTTGGACCAACCCACTTTGCCCATAGGCCCAATTCTATGGGGCATATAAATAGACCTTTTTAGGTCTTATTTTCTCAATCACAAAAGAGAGAAATCAGCAGCCACACATAGAGAGAAAGTGCAGATTTTCGCACCCAATTTCAGCCCTAAATTGTCAACTTTAAATTGCGATTCCCACTTCGTTTCTTATCCGATTGAGCTGATTTTTGGACAGCTTGTTCCTCTCATCTTAATCTTTGATTAGGAACTGACAGAGTTGAAATTGGTCCCCCGCAGCTCTAGTTTTTCATCCGTGAACAGTAGCTGCGTTTTGGTGATTTTGCTCCTTTAATTCTCTAGTTTTTGGTGTTGTGCTTTATGTAGTGTTTCTCGTTGTTTGGCACTTATTTGGTGGCCATTTTGGAGAACATTATTGTAACTCTTGGTGATTATAGTGGAGGTTTTTGGTCCCGTGATTTTTTACTCTTCACACTGAAGGGTTTTTCACGTAAATCTGGTGTCTCGTGTGATTGGTTTATTATATCCGTGCTTATCTATTTTGGTTGATATATTTGTTGCCTTATTATCATTGTGCTTGAATTTGTTTGTCTTCTCTTGGTTCAAATTGAAAGGGAAAGTTTAGACTTGGGTATTCTTCCGCTGCTACCTGTCGTGCACTATTGTTAGTGCCCTTGCCTTTCCCAACAAAAAGTTCATCAATTTTTTATTTTGAATTTATCTTCAACCTTGACAGATTAAGGAGATGATAGATCTTTGTGAGGGTTGGATTATTGAACAGAGGAAGTTTGCTAATTTTGTGCAATTTCAGGAGTGCCTTCAGAAGCATAGTCCATTCGATGGTGCAAATGTCGGCTTTGTCTCTCAACGATTTATTTTTGTGGTCAAGAGTTAAATTTTCCATTCAAACAAATGTAAGCTTTACATGACCAGCTAACTCTATTTGGACTTAAGAGTTAGCTCACCTATATCATTCTATACAGTTCATGTACTAACACTAGGAAACCAAATACAAGTCATTAGCACATACTAATCTATCTATAACTACTCAAGCAGGAGAGTGATGTAGCCGAGCCAGATGTGCTTCCCATTTGTTGTGCCTTAGTCCTATATCCCGAACTCCTTCCACTCCGTTCAGCCCAAATCTCGTATTTTAATTTTTCTCAGATCAGATCTGTTTGTCAATAAATAAAGATAATGAGTGGATGTGAGGTGATGAGCTCCTCCCAGATTCATTTTCCTACACAGAACTTGAGAAAGGAGTGCTAATGATGATGCAAACATCCGGGAGAATCCATTTACTGAAGGTGTGGATAAAGACGAAGGTGTTGATGATCAAGCCGTCAAGGTTATTGATATTGTTGAAACTTTCGGGCTTCAAGAGCAACCTTCTTTTGACAGAAGCAATTTGTTAGATACAGGGGCGGATCCACAGTATTAACTTGAGGTCATTCTAGGAACCCATAAACATCAAATTTTGGATCCGCCTATTGTTGGGTAAATAAAGAACCTAACACCCGTGCTATATGCAGAGAATCAAGAAGTGCTTAAGAAGAACACTGAAGCAGCAATCAAGTTCCTTGTGTCAAAGCGACCTTCAATTCTTTGTTGGTGAGTACATGATGATTTTTACCACTAATAGTAGAGTTCAATTTTTTATTGCAAACTAATATAGCGGCTGGATTTAATCATATGAAATTACAAGTGTGATTTTTGACTAACAAGGAGTGGCGACTTTTTCATAATAGAAGTCCCAATCTACTCTCTCGATTGCCTTAAGATTTTGGATTAAATGATCAAATGTTTATATGCTTGAACTTTAGAGCAATCTTTATCCATTGACGTAACGTCATAAGGATATTTAAGCCAATTAATCATACCATCAAGCACAATCTTAATAGGTAAATGTTTAGCTTGCTATTGATATTACATTATGTAATTAAGAAAAAGATAAGATAACCTCATAAATTTATTAACTGAACTTTGCAGTCGAATCCAATTAGCTAACTAAAAATTAGGTTGAATATATTACAAACACTTCAGAAACATCACAAACTAGGAAAGTAAAAACTTTTCTTTTGCATCCCAGCAACTCAGTAGACTTGAATCCTGCAATTTCCAAAAATGAAGAATTAAAGTTAAGAGCTTTAAGGATGAAGAAGGTAGAAAATACATGGATATATAAAACGTTATCTTCTGAAGGATAGAGATTAAGTTGAATACCTGGAAGTTCCACTCTAATATCTTTTCTTGTGCCTTCTCATTCTCGCAATAATTTTGTGTTCCAATTCTACAACCATCCTCAACAACCATATTGGATATTGAGTTGACAACATTATGTATATTATGGACAGTCCAATAACTAGACCACAACCGTAACCCATGAGAACCGCTTGCCCACTGATCATTGGTGAATCTCCTTCTTCTTCTTCATATAGCTCAACTGGAGTTGTCGCTTGTGGTGCCCCATCATCACCACCACAATCTTTTGAGAGTGGATATCCACGTAGTCCATCATTCCCTTGGTATGAACTGTTCTCAAACGTATCAAATTGTTTTCCTTTGGGGATGCATCCAGCAAGATGATTGTGAGAGAGATTTAAGACTGCAAGAAATGTGAGGGATGGAAGTTGTTGTGGAATTCCTCCGCCGATTTTGTTAAATGAGAGATCCAATGACTCAAGTACAGATAAATTTTGCAACGATGCTGGTATAATACCTTCCAAGCCATTATGAGATAAGTTGAGCGTACAAAGTCCAACGAGATCTCCAATAATGTTTGGAATATGACCTTCAAATCTGTTCCTTGAGAGATCGATAATCATGTTAGTAGCCAAAATTCGAACAGAATCATGATCCTGCCCCTTTGTTGTAATTCTCATCAAATAATCATAAATTAATCTATATTGATGTCCTACATACTGTGGGGTTCTTGTATTCTCATCAATTATCTTCATGGCTTGAAAATTCCCAAAAAGATTTGCTGGTAAATTCCCACTAAATCCATTGGATGATAGATCCATAATATGAAGCTGCGCAAACAAGTTTCTATTCCCTGAAGCTTTAATGGGCCCATACAACTTATTTGATCTCAAGCTTAAAATCTGCAAATCAGGTAGGGCTCCCAACCAATTTGGAAATGTATCATTCAACTGATTGTTAGCTAAATTAAGAAGTACCAAATCTTTGCAATTGATCAAAGATGGTTGGACTTTCCCCTCTAGCTTATTCCTGTCCAAGTTGATGACTATGAGTTTGTTTCCAATACTAAAAGTTGTATTAATTGTTCCACTGAGACTGTTGTTGCTTAAGTCCAAAACCTTAAGTTCACTCATTTCACTCAAACATCGTGGGATTGTTCCCTCAAAATTATTACCTCCCAAATCAAGCACTAACAATCTTTTCAGATTGCAAACGGTTGAAGGAATGTGTCCACTGAGATTATTTTGAGAAAGGCGAAGATAACCTAAGCCCTGCTGGTCTAGGAGTGACTTTGGAATAGTACCTTCCAGCTGATTTTGGTTTAGATCAACTGCTCCCAATGTTTTGGACTTGAACTCCTGAATTTTTCCACTGAAATAGTTATCACTCAAGAGTATCCAAGATAGTGATGGGAGGGAGAATATCCAGGAAGGTATAGTCCCATTCAAGTAGTTTGAGGACAAGTAGAGTGTTTGTAGGTTTTGCAGTCCACTTACGTTGGATGGAATTGGACCAGTTAGGCAATTGGACGAAAAATGTAAATGAACAAGTTGCGTCCAGCTTCTGTTAAAGGATAAGCACTCAAGTCGGCCCTCGAAGTTGTTATCTTCAAGTGATAACATCCTTAGCTTTCCCAATCTCAAGAACTGGGAAATTCGTCCTTCAAGATGGTTATTATCAGGGTACAAAACCTCTATGTTGGTGAGATTCCATAGAGGTTTAGGAATGGGCCCTGAGAGATTGGGAGAAATCATGGTCAACTCACGAAGTGAAGTTAAATAGCTAAATGATTCAGGTATCCTACCAGTAAAATTCACACCACGGAGATGTAAATTCATGAGTGATTCACTGCTATTCCATTTGGTCGTGGGAAACCTAACAGTGAGCTGGGTATTGTCATATACCTGGAGAAATTTCAAGTCGGAAAGGTGGAAAATTCTTTCAGGCAATACTCCATGTAACTGTGTGTATGGAAGCCTTAGAGTTGTTAAATAAGAAGAGAAATTTAAAGGAATGGTGGAAGAGATGTTAACAGAGTCAAGGTCAAGCTCTCTTAATTGGGTCAAGTTCTTAAGAAGCAGTTCAAAATTGTAAGGCCCAAGTCTAAGCCCATATGGATCAACAGTCCGTATACGAAGAGCACATAATTCAGAAAGACGAGAGATTTCAGAAGGGATTAGACCTGTAAAACCTGATTTCGACAAGTCAAGATGCGTCAAACTATAAAACTCACCAAATTTAGGTGAAATGAGCGATCCAGAGAAATCATTGCAAGACAAATCAAGCCTTTTGAGATTGGAGAGTTGAAAGAGGCTACTGTTGGAATGAAACTTGCCTTGAAGTCCGCTGCAAGTGAGGTTGAGCTCAATCACCTGTCCCATTGTCTCGTCACAGTAAACTCCATCCCATGAGCAACAATCTGTGCTCTTGTTCCATGAATGAGTTTTGGGACAGTACAATAACTAGTCCACAACCATAACCCATGAGAACTGCCTGCCAACTTATCATTGCTGAATCTCCTTCTTCTTCTTGATCTAGCTCAACTGGTGTTGTCGCTTGTGGTACCCCATCATCACCACCACAATCTTTTGAGAGTGGATATCCATGTAGTCCATCATTCCCCTGGTATGAACTGTTCTCAAACGTATCAAATTGCTTTCCTTTGGGGATGCATCCAACAAGATGATTGTGAGAGAGATTTAAGACTGAAAGAAATGTGAGGGATGCAAGTTGTTGTGGAATTCCTCCGCCAATTTTGTTAGATGAGAGATCCAATGATTCAAGTACAGATAAATGTTGCAAT
The DNA here is from genome assembly GCA_031232105.1 of Capsicum rhomboideum. Taxonomy (NCBI): domain Eukaryota; kingdom Viridiplantae; phylum Streptophyta; class Magnoliopsida; order Solanales; family Solanaceae; genus Capsicum; species Capsicum rhomboideum. The sequence continues at coordinate 1,573,740 of CP124719.1, read as the reverse complement.
GACGTTGGTATATGACCTTCCAAGACATTATGAGATAAGTTCAACGCACGGAGTCCAATGAGATCTCCAATAATGCTTGGAATATGGCCTTCAAATCTATTCCTTGAAAGATCGATAACCATGTATGTAGTCAAAACTCGAGGAAGTTCAAGATTCAGTCCCTTTGTCATCACTGTCAAAGAATTTATGTATATAGTATCAGAATATATAACTGCTACGTACTCTTGGGTTCCACTGTTCTCACCAATCAATTTCATGGCTTCAAAATTCTCAAAAAGGCTCAGTGGTAAATCTCCACTAAATCCATTGGATGAGAGATCTACGACTAGAATTTGAGCAAACCAGTTGCCAGTCGTTGATTCTTTTACTGGGCCATACAACTTGTTTGATCTCAAGCTTAATATCTTCAAATTAGGTAGGGCTCCCAACCATTTTGGAAATGTGTCACTCAACTCATTGTTACCTAAATCAAGAACTTCCAAATATTTGCAATTGATCAAAGATTGCGGAACTTTCCCTTGTAGCTTATTCCCATGCAATTTAATGATTCTAAGTTGGTTTCCTGTACTAAAAGTTGTATTAATTGTTCCACTGAGACTGTTGTTGCTTAAATCCAAAACCTGAAGTTCACTCATCTCACCCAAACATTGTGGGATTGTTCCCTCCAAATTATTACCTACCAAATCATGCACTAACAATGTTTTCAGATTACAGACGGTTGAAGCAATCTGTCCACTAAGATTATTTTGAGAAAGGATAAGATAATATAGGCCCTGCTGGTCTAGGAGTGACTTTGGAATAGGACCTTGCAGCTGATTTTGTTTTAAAACAACTGCTTCCAAAGTATTGGACTTGAACTCCTGAATATTTCCAGTGAATGTGTTATAGCTCAAGTCTAACCATTCTAGTGAAGGAAGGGAGAATATCCAGGAAGGTATAGTCTCATTCAAGAAGTTTGAGGACAAGTAGAGCCGTTGTAGGTTTTGCAGTCCACTTACGTTGGATGGAATTGGACCAGTTAGGGAATTGGACGAAAAATCTAAGGATTCAAGTTGCGTCCAGCTTCTGTTAAAGGATAAGCACTCAAGTCGGCCATCGAAGTTGTTATTTTCAAGTGATAAAAACCTGAGCTGTCCATTTCTCAAGAACTGGGAAATCGGTCCTTCAAGATGGTTATTACCAAGGTCCAAATCCTCTATGTTGGTGAGATTCCATAGAGGTTTAAGAATAGAACCTGAGAGTTTGGAAGAACTCAACTCCAAGTAGAGCAATGAAGTTAGATGACTAAATGATTCAGGCATGCTACCGGTAAAATTCACATCACTGAGATATAACTTCACGAGTGATGCACTACTATTCCATTTAGTCGTGGGAAACCTAGCAGTGATCTGGGGATTGAATAACAAATAGAGAGATTCTAAGTTGGAAAGGTGGAAAACTCTTTCGGGCAATACCCCACGTAACTGTGTGCCTGGAAGCCGTAGAGTTGTTAAAGAAGAAGAGAAATTTAGAGGAACGGTGGAAGAGATGTTCACATCGGAAAGGTGGAGCTCTCTTAATTGGGTCAAGTTCTTAAGGAGCAGTTCAAAATTGCAAGGCCCAAGTCTAAGCCCATACGGATCAACAGTCCATATACGAAGAACGTATAATTTAGAAAGGTGAGAGATTTCTGCTGGGATTAGACCTGTAAAACTTGAATGCGATAAATCAAGATGCGTCAAGCTATAAAACTCACCAAATTTAGGTGAAATGAGCGATCTAGAGAAATCATTAAAAGACAAATCAAGCCTTTTGAGATTGGAGAGTTGGAAGAGGCTACTGTTGGAATGAAACTTGCCTTGAAGTCCGCTGCAAGTGAGGTTGAGCTCAATCACCTGTCCCATTGTCTCGTCACAGTAAACTCCATCCCATGAGCAACAATCTGTGCTCTTGTTCCATGAATGAGTTTTGGGATATGACTGAATCCTGTATTGTCGTAACAATAATCAGAAGCATTAGGATTAATGGCAAACATTTGCTTGAATTGTAGAAGAGCAAGAGCTTGATCTTTGGGACACAAATGAGGTAAGGATGAGGAGAAAGCAAGTTGACATAGCAAGGGATATAGCATAAAAAATACAAGTTTTACAAAACCCATTTCTGCACTAAAATTATCAAAACTAATTAAGTTGGTAGAGAAGAAATCAAGAAATATTTGCTCTGTGTCTCTATTTAATAATTTCGATGAAGTATTTATATCACAATTAAGCAAAGAAAAGTTTACTACTGGTTACATAGTCATTTTCGGTCAATTTTAGACTCGTAATAACACATGCATTTTGGCTGATACAAAAAAGGTTTTCGTTTTGGTTGTCTTAACAACCAAAACAAAAAAGAAGAAGAAAATTTCTTCTTTGGTTTCTCTGCAAAATAAAGAGAGAATAGATTTGTGTTCACTTGATTTGTTATTGATAATTTTAATTTAATATGTCATGTTCTTAAATTTGGAAAATTAAATAGATCATGCTTGAACCTGTTCAGTGTTTGTTAATTACTTTCCAGATTCAAATTTCCACAATTTGGGAACTGTAAATGATGAAGCTGAGAGTTGTTTTGGAGATAAATCAGGCATGAGCCATGATGGATTGCCTCGATGATATGCCAGTTGGGTGTCTGAACAAAGTCCCAAATATGTGACTCACCCGAAGATGTTATTCCGCATAGTATCTCGCCTAAAAACTACTGCATATGTTAATTGATTGATAGTGTAACTAGTGCTGATCATCCTAATAGCTAAGTCAAACCAAAATAATCTGCATAAAACTTTATTGGCATAATACATAAAAAGGACCTTTAACTTGGCGTCAAATTATAACTATGACCTTTAACTTTGCCAGTGCATAAATAGGCCCTTTAACTATACAAAAACTGAACAAAAAAACACTCCAATCCTACCTGGCAAAATGCGTGAATACACTCAAAATAATGCGCGTCAAAGCTAAAATTTGAGCCCCCAACAGTAAAAAAAAGCGTAATTGGAGTATTTTTTTGTTCAGCTTTTGTATAGTTAAAGGGTCTATTTGTGCACGGGCAAAGTTAAAGGTCATAGTTATAATTTGACGTCAATGAGTGGATCTGAGTTTTAATTAGGTGGCAGCATCTGAGTGGATTCCTAATCCACGTAGGAGCGATTGAGTTTCACGCATATGAGTTGGAGGATTGGAGTGTTTTTTTGTTCAGCTTTTGTATAGTTAAAGGGCCTACTTGTGCACTGCTAAAGTTAAAGGTCATAGTTATAATTTGATGCCAAGTTAAAGGTCTTATTTATGTATTATGCCAAAAAAAAAGCATAATTGGAGTGTTTTTTTTTCAACTTTTGTATAGTCAAAGGGCCTATTTGTACACAGGCAAAGTTAAAGGTCATAGTTATAATTTGACGTCAATGAGTGGATCTGAGTTTTAATTAGGTGGAAGCATCTGAGTGGATTCCTAATCCACGTAGGAGCAATTGAGTTTCACGCATATGAGTTGGAGGATTGGAGTGTTTTTCTGTTCAGCTTTTGTATAGTTAAAGGGTCTACTTGTGCACTGCTAAAGTTAAAGGTCATAGTTATAATTTGATGCCAAGTTAAAGGTTCTATTTATGTATTATGCCAACTTTATTTTATGTATACTTAAGAGATATTTAATCCCCTCGGTTAATTTCTTTTTTTTTTTTTTTTCAAATTTCCTTAGTTAAAATCCCGACTCCGCCACTGCGTGGGACAGTGAAAAATGTCTTTGACTGCTTATTAAATACTTCCGCCTGATCTTAGATTCTGACAGTGTTTAATCTGTTGGAATGCCAATGCATAAAAAAATTCAAATGAAAGCTACAACATAAAGTCCCACCGGCCACTTGTAATAACACATGCATTTCATCTGATACCTTTAGACAAAGATGTCACAAAAAAATATCTTTGTTTTGCTCTCTTAATAACCCTCCACACACACCACACAACTTTCCCTTTTCTATTACACACACAAAAAAAAAACAAAAAAACAGACAATTTATCCAGGAATAGGACACACCACACAACTTAATTGGTTAGGATAAGAGTATTACTTGGTGTATAGACCTTGATAATAACATTACAATAGTGTGCCAGCTCTGAAGACACTCAAATATATAACTTTATATCATAGGAATAGGACGTCATTTTACTAATGCATTAAGGTGTAGATGGATATTGATCTACTATGAATACAGCGCCTTACATAGTGTGCCAGCTCGAGCCAGTTTCCCACGAGAATTGATCTGCTGATGGAAGACAGTGCAGACATGGCATCATGTCCTTCATATATTCAATACCACTGATTCATTAAGTCCAACTAGATTAAAGATATTTTTCTATATTGCTGGAACTTATAAAACAAAGGGACTTCTTGTAGGAAATTAAAAGGAGAAGTAGAAGGAAAGAAACACGTTGTTATAGTCCTCAAAGTTTAGTGATGGAAGGAGGATATCCAAGATGGCATAATCGTCCAATTCAAGTAGTTTGATGACAATATTAGAAACTGTAAGTTTTGTTAGGACATAAATTGAAGGATCTAAGGATTCAAATTGTGTCAATTTCTGTTTATCACTCAAATATGCCATAGGAGATAGTTTACTAATAATTAAGTTAAATTTATTTCTACATACTATAGACAAATGAAAAATAAATTTGGTTGAGTCACAAAGGAAGAAAACACATGAATTTATTCATAGACTACCGAACACTTCATGCAACATCAGAAACTAACAACGAGAACAACAAACCCAGTGTAATCCTACAGGTGGGCTTTGGGGAGGATAGTGTGTATGCAAACCTTACCCCTACTTTGAAGGTAGAGAGGTTGTTTCCGATAGATTCTTGGCTCAAAGAAAGATGCAAAAGAAGGCAGTGGCAACGAGCTGAAAAAACAACAAGGTAAGACAGTAATTGAGCTCAGAATCTGTGAAGATAAAAGCTTGTATTTTCATCCCATCTCTGTACACTCGGAACCTGCAATTTCCAAAAAATAAATTATTAAAGTTAAGAGCTTTAGAATTATTGGAAATATTATACAACCTATTTCTTAGACGAATAGTAGAATGGCTTAAGTTTAGCAATAAGTCACACGACAAAGAATTTGCATAGAGATCAAGTTGAATACCTGGAGGTCACACACTAATATCTTTTCTTGTGCTTTTTCATTCTCAAAATAATTTTGTATTCCAACCTTTCAAACATCCTTGAAAACCATGCTGGAGTTTGAGTTGACAGCATTATGTATATTATGGACAGTACACTAATTAGTCCACAACCATAACCCATGAGAACCGCTTGCCAACTGATCATTGGTGAATCTCCTTCTTCTTCTTGATCTAGCTCAACTGGAGTTGTCGCTTGTGGTACACTATTATCACCACCACAATCTCTACTGAGTGGAAATCCATGTAACCCATCATTCCCTTGGTATGAAGTCTTCTCAAATGTATCAAATTGCTTTCCTCTAGGAATGCATCCAACGAGATGATTGTAAGAGAGATTTAGAACTTCAAGTGATGTGAGAGATGCAAGTTGTTGCGGTATCCCTCCACCAATTTTGTTAAATGAGAGATCCAATGATTCAAGTACAGATAACTGGTTCAGTGATGCTGGTATACGACCTTCCAAGCGATTATGAGATAGGTTCAATGTGCGGAGTGCAGCGAGATCTCCAATAATACTTGGAATATAACCTTCAAATCTATTCCTTGAGAGGTTGATGATTATGTTTGTAGTCAAAACTCGAGCAAATTCAAGATCCAATCCCTTTGTTGTAATTGTCATCACAGAATCATAAAATATACCATATTGATCTCCTACATACCATGGGTCTCTCACATTCTCATTGATTATCTTCATGGCTTGGAAATTCTCAAAAAGACTTGCTGGTAAATTCCCACTAAACCCATTAGACGAGAGATCCATAATTTGAAGTTGGACAAACAACTTTTTGTTCTTTGAAGCTTTGATGGGACCATGCAACTTATTTGATCTCAAGCTTAAAAGCTTCAAATTCGGCAGAGTTCCTAACCATTTTGGAAATATGTCATTCAACTCATTTTCACCTAAATCAAGAAGTTCCAAATACTTGCAGTTGATCAAAGATCGCGGGACTTTCCCCTCTAGCTTATTTCCATGCAATTTAATGACGCTAAGTTGGTTTCCAATACTAAAAGTAGTATTAATTGTCCCACTGAGACGATTGTTGCTTAAGTCCAAAACCAAAACATGTTTAGTGATCTCACCCAAACATTGTGGGATTGTTCCGTTCAAATTATTGCTTCCCAGATCTAGAACTATTAGTGTTTTTAGATTGCAGATAGTTGAAGCAATCTGTCCACTAAAATTATTTTGTGAAAGGAGAAGAAATCCTAGGTTCTGCTGGTTTAGGAGTGACTTTGGGATAGGACCTTCCAGCTGATTTTGTTTTAGTGTAACTACGATTAATGATTGGGACTTGAACTCCGGAATTTTTCCACTGAAATGGTTATCGCTCAAGTATAACCAAGAAAGTGAAGGGAGGGAGAATATCCAGGATGGTATAGTCCCATTCAAGTTGTTTGATGACAAGTAGAGTGATTGTAGGTTTTTTAGTCCACTTACATTGGTAGGAATCGAACCGCTAAAGTTGTTTCCCCAAAGTCTTAACCCCCTTAGTTTTCCAAATTTGAAGAACGGAGAAATTGTTCCTTCAAGATTGTTATTTTCAAGGGACAAATTTTCTATGTTGGTGAGATTCCATAGAGGCTTAAGAATAGGTCCCGAAAGATTACCAGCACTCATGTCCAAGTCAAGCAGTGAAGTTAAATAGCTCATCGATTCAGGTATCTTACCATGAAACTTCACGCTAGAGAGATATAAGTTCATGAGAGATGTACTGCTATTCCATTTGGTCATCGGTAACCTAACTGTGAGCTGGCTATTGTACGATAACTCAAGAAGTTTCAAGTTGGGAAGGTGAAAAACTCTTTCGGGCAATGTCCCACATAATTGTCCGTTCAAAAGTTGAAGAGTTGTTAAGTAAGAAGAGAAATTTTGTGGAATGGTGGAAGAGATGTTCACATCGTAAAGCTCAAGCTCTATTAATCGAGTCAAGTTCTTAAGGAGCAGTTCAAAATTTTGAGGTCCAAATCTAAGCATATATGGATCTTCACTCCAGATACGAAGAACGTGTAACTTAGAAAGATGAGAGATTTCAGAAGGAATTTGACCTGTAAAACTTGAACCCCATAGATCAAGATGTGTTAATTTAGACAATCCACCAAATTTAGGCGAAATATGTGATCCGGAGAAATCATTAAAAGACAAATCAAGCCTTTTGAGATTGGAGAGTTGAAAGATGCTATTGTTGGGATGAAACTTGCCTTGAAGTTGGCTGCAACTAAGATCAAGCTCAATCACTTGTCCTGTCATTTCATCACAATAAACTCCGTCCCACGAGCAACAATCTATGCTCCTATTCCACGAAAGAGTTTTCGCATAAGAATGAGAACAACCAGAAGCATCAACATTTGTGGTAAATGTCTTCTTGAATTGTAGCAAAGCATGAGCTTGATCTTTGCGGTACAAATGAGGTAAAGCTGAGGAGAAAGCAAGTTGACATAGAAAGGTATATAACATAAACAATGCAACTTCTCCAATCCCCATTTCTGCACTAAAAAAGATCAAAACTATGTACTTGGTAGATATGAAATTTAAGAAACCTTTGCTTTGTTCCTCTACTCAATCATATTGAGGTATATATGGCACAAAACAGAGAATTTGCTACTGTTGCTTTGCAGTAGTCAAGCTCAGGAAGCTCACCTAGTCACTTTCCAGTCAACTTAGTGAAGTTAGTTACATATGCACATTCTCTGATGTATAAACTTTGACAAAAATCTATAACCATTCCAATGTGTCATACTATATGTGAAGACTATTTAATTTAACAGTAGTCAAGTAAGAAATATATATTTAAAAGAGTCTAACAGTAACAAAAGGCAACCCGGTGCACTAAAACTCCCGCTATGGGCGGGGTCCGGGGAAGGACCGGACCACAAGGGTCTATTGGACGCAGCCTCACCTTACATTATGCAAGAGGCTGTTTCCACGGCTTGGATCCCTGTCCTCCTGGTCATGTGGCAACAACTTAACCAGTTACTCCAAGGCTCCCCTTCTTAAAAGAGTCTAACAGTAGTCAATTTAAATTCTTGCAGAAAAGAGAAGCGTCTATAAGATCATTAATTGGTGTATAGACTTTGGTAAAAACCTCTCAAAGTCTAAAATTCAGAAAAGTTTGATTGGTCAGAATGAAGGTTAATAATTGATATATAGACTTTGAGTAAAACAACATTTCAAGTCAAAATTCCAATAAGTTTGGTTGGCTAGGATAATAGTGTTGGTTGGTGTATAGACTTTGACTTTCAAGTCAAAAATCCAACCACCAAGTCCATGATACAATCATCTTGAATGTGAATGATTTTAGGAAAAATAACTACAATGTATACATCCTATAATCTTAAGGTAACATCATTGGTTTGATAATGTGCAGAAAGGTTACTTTTTCTTTATTTTTTATGAAGTGTAATTTTGTTATCGTAATTTCGTTTCTCTTTTCATCCATAGGTTTGTGTTTGTTATCATAACATTCTTGGAATAAGGACATTTTTTGGAGTGAAAAAGTTCGCGTTGAAGGCCAAATGGGATCAGAAGCAAGTTTGTATTTGCAGCAGAAACGATTTCACTATCTAATGGGATCACTCTATACAGTAATGAGATAGATACATATAAGGGACAAACAAGAATCAAGAATGGAACAGCTGCTAGAAGACAGTTCAGTTTCAGCTAAACATATAGAAAGAAATTGCTTGTTTCATGAAAAGAAAAAGATATAATTAGTTCAGTTACTTTTATGTGAAGAAAAAAATAGTTGTCCTTGTATTGTTATGGTAGATAGTTTTTGTTAGTTGCTCTGATGTTTGCAAATGAAATGGTGCAAGCAGATATTACAACAACAACATCATATATACCTAGTGAAATACCACAAATGGGGTCTGGGGAGGGTAGAGTGTACGTAGACCTTACCACCACCTCGTGGTGATAGAGAGGTTGTTTTTGAAAGACCTTCCGCTCAAGTGCAATAAATCCACATAAAAAAAAAGGAAACAGTGAAGAAAGCATAGTAATTAATTAGGAAAGCTGTCAGAGCCTACAAGAAAGGGATAGTAACGACATCAAAAAGCGAGCAGACATTCTAGAAACTATTTATGAATAATCACGGAGCAATAATACTCCTATATGTTTGTATTTTGTCTTTGTATATATAAGTAGTAATATCCTTTTAACCAAGAAAATAAGGGTGAAGTTTAGTTAGTTTAATGCAAAAAAATAATTTTTATGGCCTTACCGGCATAATGAATAAAGTTTTTAGTGATCATTTTTATATTGACCCTACTTATTTGAATGTGTTGTTTCTGATACATTAATTTCATGACTTTGTTGACATGAGCAGGAAAGAAAAAATGTTATTACATAAATACACCAAAACAAAGCAAGCCACTTAGAAATAAATGAATTTCAAAGATCTTGGACCCTCTTTATCAATTTGGTTTGGCCAAACACATTTAGGCGCACAAGTGTCAAAATGGAAATTTTGAACAAGTTTAAAGGGCAACATATGTGTTTGGCCATTATCAACAAGAGTTGTGGTGGAGTGGTAAGTATTCCTTCATCTTTACTCAAAGGTCTCGGGTTCGAGTCCCTCTTTAACCCCCAATGTGGGACTTTCCGGCCTGAATTCGAATTTAGTCGGGCTCCAATGTGAGTACTAGACACCGGGTGGGAAACCAAAAAAAAAATATAAATATGTGTGTGCGTGTTTGGTCATTTGGTTTTGTTCCAAAGAAAATTAATAGTGGATTACAAAGGTCAATCATTTTAATATCAAAAAAATAAATTTGGTATCAATTTTTTTTACACTCTTCTTGAATAAATTTTTATATAATTGAAAAATCACATATAAAAGTACTAGAAACCACAATTTATTATTAAAAACATATTTTCTATTTTTCAAAATTAAAAACTATTTTAAAACTCTGCATATGTGAGCTCGCTCACATTGTCGGTCCCAAGTTCGGCTAAAGGAAGAGAGTTGTCGAGGATCAATCAGAAACAATCTCTCTATCCCTGCTTGTGAGATTACACTGAATTCATTGTTGCTGTTGTTTCATTCTTCAAACAAAAATTATTTAGGGGCCAAACATCACATAAAGAAAAGGTTGGGGACCAATTCATCATTTAAATTACTATAATAAACAGATTTTCCAATAACCCGAATGAAATGGTGAACCCCTAATTAACCCAATTCATCACTGAAACCAGTAGACCAAAAAGGGATATTTTTTTTAAATTTTTTATTTTATTTTTAAAGCATAGTAGAGAAACCCCATTTGGCTAAAATTCAAGAATCTGCAACTGAAAGGTAATTTTTTTAGTTTTAAAAGCATAGTAGAGAAACTCCATTTGGTTAAAAATCAAGAATTTGCAGCTTAAAGGTACTCCGTCTGCCTTAATTTATGTGACATCATTTGATTTGATACGAAATTTAAAAAAGAAAGAAAGAAAAACTTTTGAAATGTATGATCCTAAATAAGTTTTAGATATTTGTGTGATTGTAAATCAAAAGAAAAGTGTGTCACATAAATTGAGAGGGAGGGAGTAATTTTTTTTTGTAGAAGTATAGTGTAGAAACCCCATTTGGTTAAAATTCAAGAATCTGCAGCTTAAAGGTGATTTTTTTTGGTTATTAAATCATATTAGAGAAGCCCCCATTTAGTTAAAAATCAAGAATGTGCAGCTTAAAGGTAATTTTTTTGTTTTGAAAGCATACAAGATACTATTCCTGTAGTTTCTTGTCCTTCGACTTCTAATACTATCTAGTGTTTCGATTGTAGTATTATTTTGTTGTAGTATTGTTCTGCGACTATATGTTCTTTCTCGTTTATTGTCTATTATCTCTTGTACTTGCATAACGTCTTTTTCTGGTTGGTTTTTGTCTTGAGCTGGGGGTATATCGGAAACAGCCTCTTTACCTCACCTGTCACCTCTGAGGTAAAGGTACAGTCTAGGTACATTTTACCCTTTTCAGACCTCACTTTGTGGGCATACATTGGATATGTTGTTGTTATTGTAGTAGTAGAGAAATCCCATTTGGTTAAAATCAAGAATTTGCAGCTTAAAGGTAATTTTTTTGTTTCCTTGCTTAATTCTCTACTCAAAAATGAGCTAACTGTATATGTTTCTTTGATAGTATAATGAGATGTTTTTGAAGTATTGAATTTGGAAAGTGAAAAGGATGAATCTTGGTACTCAATGTTAGCTCTTTTTTTCTCTTTGAACTTTAGTTAGAATGATTTTGTACCTTGTTTCAAAGTTTGAAACTTTTTGCTTTGATGGCGTTTCTGTTTTGACCCTTTTGCATTTCATGGAATTCTTTGCTAATTTGATGTTTCACTAACAAAGATACCTGACTTTCCCATGAAATTTGTCAAGGGGTAAACTTTGCTAATTCTTTGAATATTTCTGATTGTTAAAGTTTGAAACTTTTTTGTTTTCTTGCGGATTATGTTTTTTAAAATCCTTTTTGATTTGATGAAATTGTATGGCTTAATATGGTTGTCTTGTTTGCCTATTCATGTTTCACAGCAAAAATAGCTAATAATATCATGAGAAGTGTATCAAATGAGTTACCTGGTACCTGTTGTGGAACCTGTTTCTGGTGGGAGGTGATAGGTATCCCATGTAATTAGTAGCTGGCTCGGACACTAAGGTTATCAAAAAAGAAAATTTTTTCTTTGAAACCAATTTGAAAATTTCCGATTCTTTGTTTAAGTTTGAAACTTTTGGTTTTGTTGGCACGATGATCATATATTTTTTGTTTTGTGTTTAGTAATGATATCAGAGATTGAATACTATTCTGCTGAGATTCACCTATGTAGGTGGTTTTCGTTTTTTGCTGATGCTGACTCATATTTGGATAATGTTTTTGTTTCTACAACCAATTTTCTTCATTATCCTGTTTTTTGGTACTGGTTGTTGATTCCTCCTGTATTTAGAATTTGGTTTTGTTCCAAGATCGTTAAGCTTGAGATGTTTTAACTTTAAAGGAAAAACTGATTCTAATCTTGTATTTGAAGGTGCTTGGTTAATCCTCTTGTTATTGTGACCTTCCTATGGATTGTGATTTTAGTACGTTCAGCCATCTTAAGCAACTACGGTTAAAATTCATTTTCTTTCTTGATCAGGTTTTTAGTTTTCAAGATTGTTACCCTTTTTGGCTCTGCGGTCATGTACACTACTTCATGATGGGAACTGAAGATAAAACACTGTTTTGTTTCTGTCATTGGGGTGGGAAGAATAAGGTGCTTCCAGATGGATCCACTTCGTATGTGGGAGGTATTACTGATCAGATCATTGTGAAGACAGGCATAAAGTACAATGATTTCGTGAATGCAATTTTTGACCGATTAGGCATCGATCCTTCAGATAAGGTCCTGCAGTTTACAGTGAAGTTTGATAAGGCCCAATTGATACGGCTGAGAGACCAAGAAGGTGTCAATACTCTGTTACAATACAATGATGGTTTTGCCCATGTTTATGCTTCAAGTTCGGAGAAGGAGCCTAATTCTGCAGTTGCTCCTAATATGGCTACCACTAGGTAATAGCCGTTATATAATGGTCCACAAGTTCTTATTATGGTAAGTTTTGTGAATACCAGGAGTTTGATTATATATTCTATCTCAGGGTTTCAACCACTGAGGTTGAAGCGGTCTCTCTCGGAAGTGCTGAGGAAGAACAAGTGAGTGCTGATACTCCAATTCCTACACCGTCGAACCAATGGATTACTGATGGAACTCCAGATGCTGCTGCCAACTGGAGTGAATTACTTGTCGGGGAAGGGCAAGCTTTTGAGAATGCGGATGCTTTTAGGCTTGCAGTTTTCAAGTATTCAATTGCGAATAGATTTCACTACAGAATTTTGCACAATAAACCTAGATATATTAGCATCCATTGTGCCGCTGATGGCTGCCCATGGAAAGTAAGTGCTGGCATCGAGAAGAAATCTCAAAATGTATCCATTAGGAAATTTGTTGATTCTCACTCACATCCTCCTCTAGATTCATCGCAACTGAAGCCTCGGATCAGGATGAAGTGGTTGGGGGGTATCATGCAAGAAGACATATTGGGCAGTCCTGATTGTTTGCCTCGAAAAGTGTGTGAGGATGCTGAGAAGAATTTGGCGATCAAATTGACCTATCGTCAGGCTTGGAGTGTGAAGCAGAGGATTAGGGAGGCAATCAATGAGAAGTCAGGTGAATCCTATAAATTGATTCCCTGGCTATGCAATCGCTTAATTGAGGCAATGCCCGGAACTATTGCTACATGGTCCTGCACTGAGGAAAACAGATTCAAACGGCTCTTCGTGTCATATGACTGCTCAATACGGGGCTTCCATGTTGGATGTAGGCCTTTGATATTTGTTGATGTTTACAACTTGAATGGGCTGCACAACAGCTCCTTTATAGTTGCTTCTGCTTTGGATGCGGACAATGAGATGTATCCTCTATCTTATGGCGTTCTCCTGTCCATGAATGAGGAAGATCTTATGTGGTTTCTAGAAAAGATAAAGCTCGTTGTGCAGAACCGCGAGGTCGTCATGGTTTCTGGCACGAGTCTCCCTTTTCTCTCCAGCTTGGACAAAATGTTTGGTGATGAAAACCACAGCTTTTGTTTTCATTGCGTAAAAGAGAACTTTAATAAATTCATTGATGGTAATACTTCCTTTAAAGTGCAGGGGAGAGGTAAGGAGATTGCACTTAAGTATTTGACAGATATTGCCTATGCACGAACACTAGATAGTTACAATGAAGCTCTAGGCAAGATCTGTTCTTTCCGCAGGGAATTGTATGATTGGGTAATAGCCAGCCAGCCAGAACGTTGGTCTAATGCCTTGTTTAGGAAACCTCGGTGGGATCATCTGAATTGTAAATCTACAGATTCTCTGAACTCTTTTATAGAGGAGGAGAAGTTTGTACATGTCCTAGAGTTGATGGAGGCTTATCATGAGAAGCTTTATATGTTATTACAGAGTAACAAGCTCAAAATTGAACAATGGAACCTTCCAATCGGTCCTCGGGTTGCTCAGAAGATTTTCCAAAACCAAAAAGTCGGTGATAACCTAGCAGTGACGGTTCTATCAGATATGGAGTTTAAATTACAGGAGCTGCATGGTAGAGAAGAAGTTGTAAACCTCAAACTCTGGACATGTACATGTTTAGTGGCAAATGACTGGCATTCCATGCAGCCATGCCTGCAATGCGATCGCGATGACAAGTATGGACATCTATCAGTATGTGGCCGATTGAATACCTATTTTACAATCTCCCGGCACATTAAATACCTATTCCAGTTCGTATCTTGAAATTTAGCTAATATAAACCCTAACAAACTTCAAATTGCATCAAAATGCAATAACTACGGCACAGAAAACCCAATTACTCCCATTTCAAATTCACCTCATAAAAAACCCTAAAAAACTTCAAATTCCATCAAAATGCAATAAATAAAGCACAAAAATCCCAATTAAAGTCTTCTACTCTACAATTTCCCAGCACATTAGCTAGGTCCAATCTCAAATTTAGCTAAAACAAAACCATAACAAACTTCAAAATTCCATCAAAATGCAATAACTAAGGCACAAAAAAAACCCTTTCCCAGCACATTAGCTAGGTCCAAGCTCAAATTTAGGGGTCTATTGTAATGGTCTACGATACTCAGTAGCACTAGCGGATGAACTATCACTTTCTCTATTGGCTTCGATGATATTTGCTGAGATTTTATTACATGCATTTTTGCTTCTTTCTCTTTGAAAAAAACTTGTTCTCCAAGAGAAAGAATCAATAAGTTGTTTTTGTTCCTCTTTTTGGTTTGCCAAACAGAGCTTTATATAAGTATGTATGTTTTTGTATTGACATTGAACTTAAAAGGGTAATGGGCTTTAGGCCCAAAAAAAAGGCCTATGTTTGGGCTATTGGACATGGAGTAGCTAGTCTGCCTAAACTAATTTCAAAAATAGCTAGTCGAGACTGTATCAATACGGTATATGAGTTGTATCAATAAGGTATAACGAGTGAAATTAATATGGTATAGGGACTGTATCAATATGGTATATGAACTATATATGCATATATTTTTCTGTATAAACTATATGAATATGGCATGAAGACTGTATCATTATAGTATATGGATTGTATATGAACAAAAAAACATGAAGGCGGTGGCAACAAAGGCCTTAATGGCTATATATACACACACACACTATGTGTATAGAAACTGTATCATTGTTGTATAGAATATGTATATTTATAGAATGTGTATCTGAATAACTATTGCAACAAAAAGCTGTATAAGATGTGTATAAAAACTGTATAACTATTGCATAAAATATATATCTATTTTTGATATCAAATAGTGTATTAAGAAGAATAGTAATTACATTGTTGCAAAATTATATTTGATTGTTAAAAAAAGGGCATCAATTAAACGGGTATTTTTTTTGTTTAAAAAAGGAAGCTGCAAAAAAAGAGTAAAAAAAAACAGTGAAAACAACAAAAGAGGATCGAAATTGAAAAATAAAAAAGAAGTGAAGCAGTGAATTTTTTTAAAAAAATATGAAACAACGAAATTAAAAAAAATGGAACAAGTAATATTTTTTTTTAGAAAAAAATGGTGCAACAAAATTAGAAAAAAAAAAGAGGAAGAAAGAATAAGAAAAAAAAAAATGAATTGGCTAGAAAATGGAATATTCAATTCCTTGGCTATTTGTTGGAGTTAGTTTGGCCGACACGGCCATTTATGTCCTTTTTCCTTTTTTTTTTTAAATTTTTTTTTTTTTGGACTAGGTTTGACTAAGGCCCTAAAGCATGGGATCTTTACTAGTGTGTGTATTAATCTGTTCGATTCAATTTGTATGTAAATCAAAAATCGATAAATCGAACTGATCATATGCACCCTTATGAAGCCACTTTCTATTTTGTCCCTTTTTTTAAAAAAGATTTCCAAATATAGCCTAGGCGCTTTACAAGTGATAGAAAGAAATATATTAGTTTGATCGTCTAAATACCTGCTACCTCCCAACAATAACATGTATCAGGTAAATCACCTAGTATTTGTCTAGGTTGAGAATTGAACCTAAGACCTCATGATGCTCAACCCAATTTCATTGAACCACTAGGCCACAACCTTGTGTGCTTGATCGTAACATTTTTTTATTATGATTTCAAGTTTTTTTTTTTCAAAGGTGGCTTCATTCACCGAACATCGAAATTGGAGCTCTTACTTTTTACTTAAGCATACGAAATGTTATTGTAGCATATAAATTTATTCCTAGAATCAAATTACTTTAGATAAATTTGTGTATCACATAGTATTGAGCAATACGAAAAATAAAAACTATGATGACCACATAATATATTGAATATACTTGATATCAATCAATTGTTATAGGTCATCTACTCATAATCTTGAAGATCTAGTATCATTTTTCTATATCTTTTAATCTTTTGCAATATGAACATTGAAAGAGGGAAAAAATTATTCAGCTACTTATTCAGGATTTTTATGAAAGATGTATTGAGAAAAACGTCGAATATAATTCAAAAAAGAATTATCAAGTGACTTCTGAGTCATTGATCACAATTCTTGGCAAGAATTTCTTAGTGATTCATTTTTTGGTTGAACCAAAAACTTTAGACCACTCGATTAAAGTACCAAAACTTCAGGCCCCTCGATTAAAGTGAAGGTTGATTTAAGATTTAGCAATTTATAAACGGAAAAGGGACCAATATACCCCCGAACTATGATAAATGATACGTATATATCCTCCGTCATACTTCGGGTATACAAATGCCCTGCCGTTAATGAAATAATACATACATGCCCCTCACACTAACGGTAGGGGCATATGTATACCCAAAGTATGACGGAGGTATATACGTATCATTTATCATAGTTCGGGGGTATATTGGTCCCTTTTCTGTTTTAATTTTTTTATCCCAAATAATTAACCCAAACCCACTACCTGACCCAATAAACCCATCGAACCCGATTTCAAACCAACTTAACCCGACCTCTATTTTTTGGTCCAAACCCGATACTCCCTCTGATTTTCACTTAAACGTGAACCCCAATCAAATTGCAGTGATTGGTTGCTGCTGCTAGTTGGTGTTTACTGGTTGGAGGGAGTGGAGATTAGGCCGGAGGTGGCTGGAGCTAGGGGTGCGACGATGGTTCGCCGATGGGGTGTTTTCGGTTCGACGGAGATGGTGTCTATGTGGTGTTGACCTGTGGTGGGTAGCGTTTTTCCGACGGAATTTCGCTGGAAATTGAAACGTGAGGGGTTCAATTTATTGTTGTTGTTTTTGGGTGTTATGGGTTAATGATTTTTTTTTTTAAATTGGTAGTAGTGGGTGTTACTGTATTGTGTGTGTATATCGTTATAAGGGTGGGAAAAACGCGTATGTTAGATAGGCGTCTCTTGGGTTTTAATTGGGACCGGGTCTGATAGTGGGTTTGGGTTAATCATTTGGGATAAAAAAATTAAAATGAAAAAGGGACAAATATATTCTCGAACTATGATAAATGGTATTTATATACCCTCGGTCATACTTTAGGTACACATATGCCCCTACCGTTAGTGTGAGGGGCATATACGTGCCATTTCATTAACGGTATGGGCATATGTGTACCTAAAGTATGACAGAGGGTATATACGTTCCATTTATCATAGTTCGGGGGTATATTTGTCCCTTTTCCGATTTATAAATTGGTTTCAAACTAATAAATTATACATTAAATTAAATTTCATAAGTTAAATACAAAGTTTAGGTCACAGGTTCACCCCCACTAGTTCGGCTAGCTAATGAGCGGTTCCTTCGGGCGGGAAGTAGTTCGTGTTGGGTTCGAAATCGGTAGGGCGTCATGCGGAAGCTATTAGTTGCAAACCATAAAGATGATAAATCGGATGACAAATAAAAGCATACTAAAAACATATTATTGATAGGGTTTGGTCAAACGACCTACATATTATAAAACTAATATAAAAAAGCATAAAACTTATTGAGAGAAATCTCCCCCTAAACAAGACACTTTGATGACTACATTGTGGATGCTATTTATTGTATTTTTATTTTTATGATTGGAGAAGAAGGGTCTTCTATTTATAGATGTTCAAAACCTTTCCTCCAAGAAAGATGTTAACTAATTATGGAAGAGATCTTTTCCTACAAGGAAACGTTTTCCACAAAGAAAACCTTTCTGAAGTAAAACACAATTATGACAAAAATCAAGTAAACTAGGAAATTCAGGACAAATCCTAACAAATCTCCCCTTGGCCTGAATTTTCTGGCAAAATTGATCTTCATCTTCTTCTTCACATAATCTTCATATATCACTGCTGCTTACCATGATTAAAAGTTGATATGGGTTAAAAATTGGAGCCCTATATTAAAAGTATGTAGGGTTGAAAATTGAAGCCTTGTGCATTAAAAGTGAGCACAGGTTAAAAGTGGAGCTCATGCGTTAAAAGTATATATGCATGAGTTGAAAGGAGCCCAAGCATTAAAAATTAGCAAGGGTTGAAAGTGGAGCCCATGCGTTGAAGCAAGTATGGGTTGAAAATATATTTTGATTTTAAAGATGGATTAGCAGCAGGATTGTTGAAAATTTGTTTGAAACTTCTTGTCCACATGTAGTATCTTGACTTTTTTTTTTTTTTTTTTTTTTTTTGACAAAAAAACTCTTCATTATCATCAACTTGGTTGCAACTTGCTTTGAACCTTCAATCTTGATGAACCATTGGACTCATAGGATCGTTAGCTCTGATACCACTTGTTGGGTTCGAAATCGGTAGGGCGTCATGCGGAAGCTATTAGTTGCAAACCATAAAGATGATAAATCGGATGACAAATAAAAGCATACTAAAAACATATTATTGATAGGGTTTGGTCAAACGACCTACATATTATAAAACTAATATAAAAAAGCATAAAACTTATTGAGAGAAATCTCCCCCTAAACAAGACACTTTGATGACTACATTGTGGATGCTATTTATTGTATTTTTATTTTTATGATTGGAGAAGAAGGGTCTTCTATTTATAGATGTTCAAAACCTTTCCTCCAAGAAAGATGTTAACTAATTATGGAAGAGATCTTTTCCTACAAGGAAACGTTTTCCACAAAGAAAACCTTTCTGAAGTAAAACACAATTATGACAAAAATCAAGTAAACTAGGAAATTCAGGACAAATCCTAACAAATCTCCCCTTGGCCTGAATTTTCTGGCAAAATTGATCTTCATCTTCTTCTTCACATAATCTTCATATATCACTGCTGCTTACCATGATTAAAAGTTGATATGGGTTAAAAATTGGAGCCCTATATTAAAAGTATGTAGGGTTGAAAATTGAAGCCTTGTGCATTAAAAGTGAGCACAGGTTAAAAGTGGAGCTCATGCGTTAAAAGTATATATGCATGAGTTGAAAGGAGCCCAAGCATTAAAAATTAGCAAGGGTTGAAAGTGGAGCCCATGCGTTGAAGCAAGTATGGGTTGAAAATATATTTTGATTTTAAAGATGGATTAGCAGCAGGATTGTTGAAAATTTGTTTGAAACTTCTTGTCCACATGTAGTATCTTGACTTTTTTTTTTTTTTTTTTTTTTTTGACAAAAAAACTCTTCATTATCATCAACTTGGTTGCAACTTGCTTTGAACCTTCAATCTTGATGAACCATTGGACTCATAGGATCGTTAGCTCTGATACCACTTGTTGGGTTCGAAATCGGTAGGGCGTCATGCGGAAGCTATTAGTTGCAAACCATAAAGATGATAAATCGGATGACAAATAAAAGCATACTAAAAACATATTATTGATAGGGTTTGGTCAAACGACCTACATATTATAAAACTAATATAAAAAAGCATAAAACTTATTGAGAGAAATCTCCCCCTAAACAAGACACTTTGATGACTACATTGTGGATGCTATTTATTGTATTTTTATTTTTATGATTGGAGAAGAAGGGTCTTCTATTTATAGATGTTCAAAACCTTTCCTCCAAGAAAGATGTTAACTAATTATGGAAGAGATCTTTTCCTACAAGGAAACGTTTTCCACAAAGAAAACCTTTCTGAAGTAAAACAAAATTATGACAAAAATCAAGTAAACTAGGAAATTCAGGACAAATCCTAACAGTTCGGGCCCTGCGGGCGGACATCAACTAGAAATTCTTTCTTGATTTTTCAGTAAAAAATGTTCTCTGAACTTTTTATCTATATGAGGTTATCGTAACATAATATATAAGGTCTTGATTCGATGATCCATATGAAATGTGATTAACGAGAATTAGTTATTGAGGACAGACAGACTGGTAAATCCCAACCAGAAGGTGAAAATCTGTTGGAATGCCAAAGCCAAAAAACCCAGAACATATGCTTCAACTTCTACAGCATTTCATCAAACATTCAAACTCACAACAAGTCGAAAACATGGCAATCCTGTTTTTTTGCAGCTAGTTTCATTGTATAGTTTATATCTTTGTAAAATCAATTTTAGGCAAAAATTTTGCTTCTAGTTTTATGTCTGTAACTTTTTTAATTTAGTTAATCATATGTGCAATACTGCAGTTCAATATCTACTTAACGATGAGACAATTCGTTACATTCCTCGCGTGTTTGCCCCATTCATTAGTTATGAGGGACAACACGTTGATGTGCAAGTTGTGGCAATGAACCAAGTAAAATGGGAGAAGCAGATTTTTATTGCTATTGTTGGTGTTAGTCCACAAATTGATAATGAGACTGAGTTACTCACGCCATAAATCTGCCACTCCGATCCTACTGGGAGGGCAATGGCGTGGCTGACGCTACTCTTTTTGAGACCTCTTCATCCTTTACTTCTCCGAAGTTTAAACGTGACTTAGAAGGAACTGCTACTCTCCATTCAGTTCTTCCTTCCTTGTAAATGCTTTCGTCTTTATGTTCAATAAAATGCCTTTTCTTAGAAGAAGAAAAGGGAAAAATTGAGGGGAACTAGCTTCATAAATTTATGAACTGACATTGCGGTTGAGCCATATTACTCAATTAATAATTAGGCTGAAATTATTACCACATACAATATTATCTAGTAAGCAATAATAGAAGTTGGGCTACAATCTGTACAAGAAAAACTTTATATAAATGAAAACAATTCAGGCTGAGTCTCAAATTTAGAAAAAAGAATGATGTCTTTATTCATAAGAGTAACAAACACTTTGGAAAAATCACAAACTATGAAAGAGAAAGGCTTATGTTTGCATCACCGGCGGCATATTAGACTTGAATCCTGCAATTTTCAAAGATGAAGAATTAAAGCTAAGAGTTTTAAGATTGAAGGAGGTAGAAAATACATGGATATACAAAACGTAATCTTCTGAAGGATAGAGATTAAGTTGAATACCTGGAAGTTACACACTAATATCTTTTCTTGTGCCTTTTCATTCTCATAATCATTCTGTGTTCCAATTGTACAACCATCCTCGACAACCATGCTGGATTTTGAGTTGACAACATTATGTATATTATGGATAGCCCAATAACGAGACCACAACCGTAACCCATGAGAACCGATTGCCAACTGATCATTGGTGAATCTCCTTCTTCTTCTTCATCTGGCTCAACTGGAGTTGTCGGTTGTGGTACCCCATCATCACCACCACAATCTTTTGAGAGTGGATATCCACGTAGTCTATCATTCCCTTGGTATGAACTGTTCTCAAATGTAGCAAATTGTTTCCCTTTGGGGATGCATCCAACAAGAAGATTGTGACAGAGATTTAACACTTCAAGTGATGTGAGAGATGCAAGTTGTTGTGGAATTTCACCGCCTATTTTGTTAGATGAGAGATCCAATGATTCAAGTACAGATAAATTTTGCAATGACATTGGTATATGACCTTCCAAGACATTATGAGATAAGTTCAATGCACGGAGTCCAATGAGATCTCCAATAATGCTTGGAATATGGCCTTCAAATCTATTCCTTGAGAGATCGATAATTACGTCTGTAGTCAAAACTCTAGGAAGTTCAAGATCCAGTCCCTTTATTGTCACTATCAAAGAATTTGTGTAAACATTAGAAAATATATCTGCCACATACTCTTGGGTTCCACTTTTCTCACCAATAATTTTCATGGCTTGAAAATTCTCAAAAAGGCTCACCGGCAAATTTCCACTAAATCCATTGGATGAGAGATCTATTACACGAATTTTAGCAAACAAGTTGTCCGTCCTTGAATCATTTATAGGGCCATGCAACTTATTTGATCTCAAGCTTAAAATCTGCAAATCAGGTAGGGCTCTCAACCAATTTGGAAATGAGTCATTCAACTCATTTTTACCCAGATCAACAATTACCAATTTTTTACAATTGATCAAAGATCGTGGAATTTTCCCCTGTAGCTTATTCCCGTCCAATTTAATGATGTTGAGTTGGTTTTCAATACTAAAAGTTGTATTAATCGTCCCACTAAGACTATTGTTGCTTAAATCCAATATCGAAACTGTGCTCATCTCACCCAAACATTGTGGGATTGTTCCCTCCAAATTATTACTTCCCAAATCTAGCAGTAACAGTGTTTTCAGATTGCAAACGGTTGAAGCAATCTGTCCACTGAAATTATTTTGGGAAAGGATAAGAGCTTGTATGCCCTGATGGTCTAGGAGTGACTTTGGAATAGGACCTTGCAACTGATTTTGTTTTACAGAAACGAAAACCAATGTATTGGACTTGAAATCCTGAATATTTCCACTTACATGGTTATTGCTCACGTCCAAGTCAGTTAGTGAAGGGAGGGAGAATATCCAGGAAGGTATATTCCCATTCAAGTGGTTTGATGACAAGTGGAGTATTTGTAGGTTTTGCAGTCCAGTTACGTTGGATGGAATTAGACCAGTTAGGGAATTGGAAGAAAAATCTAACACGACAAGTTGCGTCCAGCTTCTGTTAAAGAATAAGCACTCAAGTTGGCCATCAAAGTTGTTATTTCGAAGTGATAAGTACCTGAGCTTTCCAAATCTCAAGATCTGGCAAATTGGTCCATCAAGATGGTTATTATCAAGGCCCAAATCCTCCATGTTGGTGAGATTCCATAGAGGCTTAGGAATGGCCCCTGACAGATGGGAAGAACTCATGTTCAATTCAAGAAGTGAAGGTAAGGCTGCATACAATAGATCCTTGTGGTCGGGCCCTTCCCCGGACCCTGCACATAGCGGGAGCTTTAGTGCACCGGCTTGCCCTTTGTTACTAAAATCTACGGTTTAACTTGAAAACGGTAAAAAACGGATATTGTTTAGAACGTGTTCAAGGTACATGGTGTTAATTACTCTAATTCAATTCAACTTCAAAGTATATATATATATCAACGGTATAATTTTTCTTTTAACGATATCACGTTGCTGTGCCGCCTACTGTTCACTTATCCTACTTTGTAGATATTTACTCCGTGATTGTAATAGAAAGTTTGCTGTAATTGGTTTTTAAACGACTTGGTAGTATGAAGTTAAAGTAATGGAAAAAAAATTTTCTCAAGTCAATGCACGAGTTGTTGCACAAAAATCAAAAAGAATGCTGGAAAATATCAAAAATTCCAAATTCTCGAGTCAAGTCATTGCATATAAAGGTCCAAACGTAATACTTTATCAGTCGAAAACGTCACAGTCCCAAGTCTCTGCAAGTAGTCCAGACCCAATTGTCATGCACTATGAATCTTAGTTATCAAATAGTATTGGATATAACTATCCTATGTAATGCAGAACAATTCACTTTGAGAATATTATCTCTAACAATAGGAAGCAATTTTTTAATCAATTTAAATTCTCAGAGGAGAAAGAAAAATCTGTTAGAGTGATAATTGGTGTGTAGACCTTGACCAAAACTTTTCATGTCAAAAATCAAGATGAGTTCGATTAGTTAGCATAAGAGTATCGATAGGTTGGTGTATAGACCTTGACAACAAGCATTTCTAGTCGAAATTCATTAAAATTTTAATTGGTTACAATAAGAGTGTTACTTGGTGTATAGACCTTGACAACAACCCCAACAACATGTTTCCTTGTATCTCTAGAAACTCTATTGTAATGGTCTACGATACTCAGAATCACTAGCGGATGAACTATCACTTTCTCTATTGGCTTCGATGATATTTGCTGCGATTTTATTACATCCATTTTTGCTTCTTTCTCTATGAAATCTGAGAGGAGCAAAAAACTTGTTCTCCAAGAGAAAGAATCAATAAGTTGTTTTTGTTTCCTCTTTTTTTGGTTTGCCAAACAGAGCTTTATATGTATGTATGTTTTTGTATTGATATTGAACTTAAAAGGGTAATGGGCTTTAGGCCCATTTTTTTTTTTTATATTTTTGGACAAGGTTGGACTAAGGCCCTAAAGCATGGGATCTTTACTAGAGTGTGTATTAAGAAAAAAATAACATAAACATACACATTAACGTACCATAATAATACAAATTTTCACCCTTATAAAGTAATTACAATTTTTTTAAATAATTATGTATTTTCATTGGATGTATCGGGAGCTTAATTATGTATCTCGGCAGACCCAAAATCGAAAAAAATATATCGGGAGCTAATTATGTATCTTTACAAAGGAAAAAATGTATCTTCGTTGGATGTCTTATGTATCTCGACAGACCCAAAATAAAAAAAAAAAGTATCGGGAGCTAATTATGTATCTTTACAAAGGAAAAAATATATCTTCTTTGGATGTATCGGGAGCTAATTATGTATCTTGACAGACCCAAATTTGAATTTTTCAGTAATTATGCAAAATATCAGAATTTTCTGTAATTAAGCTCTAAACTGTTGGAATTTATGTTGTTTTTATAATAATTTCATAAATGGCCTTAAAATGGGCTGATCTTGATATTTTGTCGCCCGTAAAAGAAGTATTACAGAAATGACATCCATAAGGTAGACGTTCTAACTTTTGTCCATAATACAGATATTCATGACATTTCAAGACAATGAATCTGCACAATTGACTAACTATTATGCCTTAGAGGCAAGAGTTACAAATTAGGGTTATTGCCTATCAGACATAAGTTCTAACTTTTGCCCATAAGACATACGTTCATGACATTTTAAGACAATCAACATGCACAATTGATCAGAAGTTCTGTCTTATAAGCAAAAGTTAGAACTTAGATATATTGCCCATAAGTTTGATGTTCTAACTCGAACTTATTTCGCAGGGACAAAAATTCAAGACTGGACACTTTGATGGATACTAGGTGTAATTTACCCATACTAGGGGTGCATATCAATCGGTTCGATTCGGTTTATCAGTTTCTAATATACTAAATCAATAAGATATCTGTTATCGATTTTTGGTTAATCGGTTTTTGATCCTTTAAGGTTTGGTTTTCGGTTCAACCGATAAGAAAATGTTCATCTAATTTTATTTTTTTTTAGTTTTCTCTTATTTTTATTTATTTTACACTATCTTGATACATAAAGTCTACACAAATTACAAACACAAAGATAACGACTATAAAATGTAAAAAAAACTATTGTCCTTAAAATCTAAAACCACTATCATATAATTAAGTATAAAAATATAAATTTGACTCGAGTAATCGATTTAACCATTAACTTAAACCGATTGCTCTTACTTTTTGGTCAAGCATATGAAATGTTATTGTAACATATAAATCTTTTTCTAGAATCAAATTATTTTAGATGAATTTGTATATCACATAGTATTGAGCAATACGAAAAATAAAAACTATAATGGTCACGTAACATATTGAATATACTTGATATCAATCAAGTGTTATAGGTCATCTACTCATAATCTTGAAGATCTAGTATCATTTTTCTTTATCTTTTAATCTTATGCAATATGAAAAAATTATTTAGCTACTTATTCAGGATTTATGAAATATGTATTGAGAAAAATATCGAATATAATTAAAAAAAAAAAAGAATTACCAAGTGATTCTCGAGTCATTGATTACAGTTCTTAGCAAGAATTTCTTAGTGATTCCTTTTTTTGTTGAACCAAAAACTTTAGACCCCTCGTTTAAAGTAAGGTTGATTCAAGATTTAACAATTTATAAATTGGTTATAAATTAATAAACTATACATTAAATTAAATTTCCTAAGTTAAATACAAAGTTTAGTTCATAGGTTCACCCCAGTAGTCCGGCTAGCTAATGAGTGGTTCTTTCGGGCGGGAAGTAGACCGGGCCCTATTGGCAGACATCAATTAGAAATTCTTTCTTGATGTTTCAGTAAAAATTGTTCTCTGAACTTTTTATCTATATGAGGTGATCGTAATACAATATATAAGGAATTGATTCGATGATCCATACGGAAAGTGGTCAACGAGAATTAATTATTGAGGAAAAACAGATCGGTAAATCCCAACCAGAAGGTGAAAATCTGTTGGAATGCCAAAGCCAAGAAAACCGAAACATATGCTTCAAGTTCAAACATTCAAACTCCAACGAGTCGAAAACATGGCATTCCTGTTTTTTTGCATCTAGTTTCATTGTCTAGTTTATATATTTGTAAAGTCAATTTTAGGCAGAAATTTTGCTTCTAGTTTTGTTGTGTTTGCAACTTTTTAATTTACTTAATATGTACAATACTGCAATTCATCAACATCTACTTAACCATGACATAACTCATTACATTCCTCGCGTGTTTGCCCCATTCATTAGTTATGAAGGACAACACTTTGATGTGCTAGTTGCGTCCATGAACAAAGTAAATGGGAGAAGAAAATTTGACGAGACTGAGTTACTCACGCCACAAATCTGCCACTCCTACTGGGAGGGCAATGGCGTGGCTGACGCTACTCTTTTTGTGACCCCTTCACCCTTTACTTATTCGTCGTTTAAATGTGACTTAGAAGGAACTGCAACTCTCCATTCAGTTCTTCCTTCCTTGTAAATGCTTTTGTCTTTATGTTCAATAAATGCCTTTCTTAGCAAAAAGAAAAAATGAGCGGAACTAGCTTCATAAATTTATGAACTGACATTGGGTTGAGCCATATTACTCAATTAATAATTAGGCTGAAATTATTACAACATACAGTATTATATAGAAAGCAATAATAGAAGTTGGGCTACAATCTGTACAAGAAAAACTTTATATAAATGAAAACAATTCAGGCTGAGTCTCAAATTTAGAAAAAAGAATGATGTCTTTATTCATAAGAGTAACAAACACTTTGGAAAAATCACCAACTGTGAAAGAGAAAGGCTTATGTTTGCATCACCGGCGGCATATTAGACTTGAATCCTGCAATTTTCAAAGATGAAGAATTGAAGTTAAGAGTTTTAAGATTGAAGGAGGTAGAAAATACATGGATATACAAAACGTAATCTTATGAAGGATAGAGATTAAGTTGAATACCTGGAAGTTACACACTAATATCTTTTCTTGAGCCTTTTCATTCTCATAATCATTCTGTGTTCCAATTGTACAACCATCCTCGACAACCATGCTGGATTTTGAGTTGACAACATTATGTATATTATGGATAGCCCAATAAAGAGACCACAACCGTAACCCATGAGAACCGCTTGCCAACTGATCATTGGTGAATCTCCTTCTTCTTCTTCTTCATCTGGCTCAACTGGAGTTGTCGCTTGTGGTACCCCATCATCACCACCACAATCTTTTGAGAGTGGATATCCACGTAGTCCATCATTCCCTTGGTATGAACTGATCTCAAATGTAGCAAATTGTTTCCCTTTGGGGATGCATCCAACAAGATGATTGTGACAGAGATTTAACACTTCAAGTGATGTGAGAGATGCAAGTTGTGGAATTTCACCACCTATTTTGTTGGATGAGAGATCCAATGATTCAAGTACCGATAGTTGGTGCAATGATTCTGGTATATGACCTTCCAAGCGATTATGAGATAAGTTCAATGTACGAAGTCCAATGAGATCTCCAATAATGCTTGGAATATAACCTTCAAATCTGTTCTTTGAGAGATTGATAATTATGTTTGTTGTCAAAATTTGATGAAATTCAAGATCCAATCCCTTTGTTGTAATTGTCATCAAATAATCATAAATCAAATTAAATTGATCTACATACTGTCGGGTTCTTGTACTCTCATTAACGATCTTCATGGCTTGAAAATTCCCAAAAAGACTTGCTGGTAAGTTCCCACTAAATCCATTGGATGATAGATCCACAATGTGAAGCTGCGCAAACAAGTTTCTATTCCCTGAAGCTTTAATGGGCCCATACAACTTATTTGATCTCAAGCTTAAAATCTGCAAATCAGGTAGGGCTCCCAACCAATTTGGAAATGTATCATTCAACTGATTGTTAGCTAAATTAAGAAGTACCAAATCTTTGAAATTGATCAAAGATGGTTGGACTTTCCCCTCTAGCTTATTCCTGTCCAAGTTGATGACTATGAGTTTATTTCCAATACTAAAAGTTGTATTAATTGTTCCACCGAGACTGTTATTGCTTAAGTCCAAAACCTTAAGTTCACTCATTTCACTCAAACATTGTGGTATTGTTCCCTCAAAATTATTACCTCTCAAATCAAGCACTAACAATCTTTTCAGATTGCAAACGGTTGAAGGAATGTGTCCACTGAGATTATTTTGAGAAAGGCGAAGATAACCTAAGCCCTGCTGGTCTAGGAGTGACTTTGGAATAGTACCTTCCAGCTGATTTTGGTTTAGATCAACTGCTTCCAATGTTTTGGACTTGAACTCCTGAATTTTTCCACTGAAATAGTTATCACTCCAGAGTATCCAAGATAGTGATGGGAGGGAAAATATCCAGGAAGGTATAGTCCCATTCAAGTAGTTTGAGGACAAGTAGAGTGTTTGTAGGTTTTGCAGTCCACTTACGTTGGATGGAATTGGACCAGTTAGGCAATTGGACGAAAAATGTAAATGAACAAGTTGCGTCCAGCTTCTGTTAAAGGATAAGCACTCAAGTTGGCCATCAAAGTTGTTATCTTCAAGTGATAACGTCCTTAGCTTTCCCAATCTCAAGAACTGGAAATTGGTCCTTCAAGATGGTTATTAACAAGGTACAAAACCTCTATGTTGGTGAGATTCCATAGAGGTTTAGGAATGGGCCCTGAGAGATTGGAAGAAATCATGTCCAACTCACGAATTGAAGTTAAATAGCTAAATGATTCAGGTATCCTACCAGTAAAATTCACATCACTGAGATGTAAATTCATGAGTGATTCACTGCTATTCCATTTGGTCGTGGGAAACCTAACAGTGAGCTGGGTATTGTCATATACCTGGAGAAATTTCAAGTCGGAAAGGTGGAAAATTCTTTCAGGCAATACCCCATGTAACTGTGTGTATGTAAGGCTTAGAGTTGTTAAATAAGAAGAGAAATTTAAAGGAATGGTGGAAGAGATGTTAACAGAGTCAAGGTCAAGCTCTCTAAATTGGGTCAAGTTCTTAAGAAGCAGTTCAAAATTGTGAGGTCCGAATCTAAGTCCATATGGATAATAAAAAGTCCGTATACGAAGAAAGTATAATTTAGAAAGACGAGAGATTTCTGCTGGGATTATACCTGTAAAACTTGAATGCGACAAATCAAGATGTGTCAAGCTAGAAAACTCACCAAATTTAGGTGAAATGAGTGATCTAGAGAAATCATTAAAAGACAAATCAAGCCTTTTGAGATTGAAGAGTTGGAAGAGGCTACTGTTGGAATGAAACTTGCCTTGAAGTCCGCTGCAAGTGAGGTTGAGCTCAATCACCTGTCCCATTGTCTCGTCACAGTAAACTCCATCCCATGAGCAACAATCTGTGCTCTTGTTCCATGAATGAGTTTTGGGATATGGCTGAATCCTTTGGCCTGTTATGTCGTAACAATAATCAGAAGCATTAGGATTAATCGTAAACATTTGCTTGAATTGTAGAAGAGCAAGAGCTTGATCTTTGGGGCACAAATGAGGTGAGGATGAGGAGAAAGCAAGTTGACAGAGAAAGGGATATAGCATAAAAAATACAAGTTTTACACAACCCATTTCTGCACTAAAATGATCGTTAACTGTGTACTTTGGTAGAGAAGAAATCAAGAAATGTTTGCTCTGTGTCTCTATTCAATAATTTTGATGAGGTATATATAGCACAAATTAAGCAAAGAAAAATTTACTACTGGTTACCTAGTCATTTTCAGTCAAATTAAATTTGTCAATTACAAAAAGAAGAAGAAGAAGATGACAATTTAGAGTTGTCAATCATTCGATGTGTCACACAAATGAATATAAAGACATTCTCAAGTCAATGCATTTTTTCTGTTTCAGTCAACTTTAGACAAAGATGTCACAAAAAGGTCTTTCTTTTGGTTCCCTTAACAACCCACCAACAAACAAACACACACAACTTACCCTTTCTATTAGAAAAAAAAAAACACTTTTCTTTTTTTCCCCCACTTCTTCTCTCCTCATGATACACATGGCAACATTTCACCATGTGTTTGTTAGCAAATTCAACATTTAACAAAATAATGAGAATTTGTTCAAATGAAAATATCAAGCACAATTATCATATTATGTAAAAAATAATAATCAGAAATTAGGATAAATGAAGAGAGAATAGATTTACGTTCAATTGATGTGTTATTAATAATTTTTTTAATTTAATATATCATATTCTTAAATTTGGAAAATTAAACAAATCATGCTTGAACCTGTTCAATGTTTGTTTATGGAAGTGATGAAGCAGAGTTGTTTGGAGATAAAGCAGGTGTGAGCTTCGATGGAGTGCCTCGATGTTGGGAGTACGAACAAAGTCCCAAATACGAACAAAGTCACCTGACGAGACTACTAAAATTAAAAAAAGTTTGATTAGTCAGAATAAGAGTATGTACCCCTTTCATTCCTCAAATATATGTCCCATTCATTATATATTTAGTTACGAAGGAACCAGACTTTCTTTTGTGACATAAAATAATTTGATTGACTGATGGTTGCATGTGTTATGGTTTTCTACTGAAATGTTAGAGGAAAGGATGAAGAGAGAAAATTTTGGAGCGAAAAGTTTGCTTTGAAGGCTAAATTCTGTATTGCTATCTTAGGTGTTAGTCTACAAGTTGATGACGAGACTAATATAGTAAGGAAAAAGTTCAGATCAGACTTAGTTATTCATGCCGGATATCTGCTCTTTGGCTCGATTTGGGAAGGAAATGGCTTATGCTAATAAGCAGGTTGCTACTCTTTTTGTAACCCCTCCACCCTTTTCCGTCATTTGAATGTGACTTAGAGGCAATTGCAACTCTTCGTTCAATTCTTCCTTCCTTGTAACGTTTTTGTTTTATGTTCAATAAAATGACTTTTCTTAGCAAAAAGAAAAGGAAAAAGTTGAGGGGAACTAGTTCTGTTAAAAGTACTGCTTCAGAAATGTTCCGAGCTCAGTTGTTGAGAACGCTCATTTAATGAGTATACTAAATAATATGCTTGGAAGAGGATTCGAACTCGTGTGCTCTTTGTAGTACGAGATCTTGTGTGTACTTTTTGAGCATTTTCTTTAACAGGACTTTTAGTACTCCTTGAGCTAGTCCGTTGTTGTTTTCCTACACGGTATGTTGTACGAGGCCTGTATCTAATGGCTCAAAAGAGTCCAACCAATGGATATAGAATCAGATCACTCTAAGCAGCAACGGCAGAATACATACAAGAATCAAGAATGTGTCGTTCGTTGTATTTTAGGAGTAGGACGTCGCTTTGTTAATGCAAACTTGGATAGCGATGAAAACCCATTCTGAACACAACTCCATATACTCAATTAATAATTAGGCTGAAACTAATACTACATATTATATAGCAGGCAGTAATAGAAGTTGGGCTACAATCTCTATAAGAACAACTTTAAATAAATGAAAACAATTCAGGATGAGTCTCAAATTTAAAAAAAAAAAATCATGTCTTTATTCATAAAGTGACAAACACTTTGGAAGAATCACAAACTATGAAAAATAACTTATATTTGCTTCACCGGCGACATATTAGACTTGAATCCTGCAATTTCCAAAAATGAAGGATTAAGGTTAAGAGCTTTAAGGATGAAGGAGGTACAAAATACATGGATAAATAAAACGTAATCTTCTGAAGGATAGAGATTAAGTTGAATACCTGGAAGTTACACTCTAATAGCTTTTCTTGTGCCTTTTCATTCTCATAATCATTCTGTGTTCCAATTTTAAAACCATCCTCGAAAACCATACAGGATTTTGAGTTGACAACATTATGTATATTACAGACAGTACAATAACTAGTCCACAACCATAACCCATGAGAACTGCCTGCCAACTGATCATTGCTGAATCTCCTTCTTCTTCTTGATCTAGCTCAACTGGTGTTGTCGCTTGTGGTACCCCATCATCACCACCACAATCTTTTGAGAGTGGATATCCATGTAGTCCATCATTCCCCTGGTATGAACTGTTCTCAAACGTATCAAATTGCTTTCCTTTGGGGATGCATCCAACAAGATGATTGTGAGAGAGATTTAAGACTGAAAGAAATGTGAGGGATGCAAGTTGTTGTGGAATTCCTCCACCAATTTTGTTAGATGAGAGATCCAATGTTTCAAGTACAGATAAATGTTGCAATGACGTAGGTATATGACCTTCCAAGGCATTATGAGATAAGTTCAACGCACGGAGTCCAATGAGATCTCCAATAATGCTTGGAATATGGCCTTCAAATCTATTCCTTGAAAGATCGATAACCATGTATGTAGTCAAAACTCGAGGAAGTTCAAGATTCAGTCCCTTTGTCATCACTGTCAAAGAATTTATGTATATAGTATCAGAATATATAACTGCTACGTACTCTTGGGTTCCACTGTTCTCACCAATCAATTTCATGGCTTCAAAATTCTCAAAAAGGCTCAGTGGTAAATCTCCACTAAATCCATTGGATGAGAGATCTACGACTAGAATTTGAGCAAACCAGTTGCCAGTCGTTGATTCTTTTACTGGGCCATACAACACAAAGTCCGACCGGCCACTTGTAATAACACATGCATTTCATCTGATACCTTTAGACAAAGATGTCACAAAAAAATATCTTTGTTTTGCTCTCTTAACAACCCTCCACACACACCACACAACTTTCCCTTTTCTATTACACACACACACAAAAAAAAAAACAGACAATTTATCCAGGAATAGGACACACCACACAACTTAATTGGTTAGGATAAGAGTATTACTTGGTGTATAGACCTTGATAATAACATTACAATAGTGTGCCAGCTCTGAAGACACTCAAATATATAACTTTATATCATAGGAATAGGACGTCACTTTACTAATGCATTAAGGTGTAGATGGATATTGATCTACTATGAATACAGCGCCTTACATAGTGTGCCAGCTCGAGCCAGTTTCCCACGAGAATTGATCTGCTGATGGAAGACAGTGCAGACATGGCATCATGTCCTTCATATATGCAATACCACTGATTCATTAAGTCCAACTAGATTAAACATATTTTTCTATTTTGCTGGAACTTATAGGTGAGTGTGAGACTGCTGGAACTTATAAAACAAAGGGACTTCTTGTAGGAAATTAAAAGGAGAAGTAGAAGGAAAGAAACACGTTGTTATAGTCCTCAAAGTTTAGTGATGGAAGGAGGATATCCAAGATGGCATAATCGTCCAATTCAAGTAGTTTGATGACAATATTAGAAACTGTAAGTTTTGTTAGGACATAAATTGAAGGATCTAAGGATTCAAATTGTGTCAATTTCTGCTTATCACTCGAATATGCCATAGGAGATAGTTTACTAATAATTAAGTTAAATTTATTTCTACATACTATAGACAAATGAAAACAAAATTTGGTTGAGTCACAAAGGAAGAAAGCACATGACTTTATTCTTAGACTACCGAACACTTCATGCAACATCAGAAACTAACAACGAGAACAACAAACCCAGTGTAATCCTACAGGTGGGCTCTGGGGAGGATAGTGTGTATGCAAACCTTACCCCTACCTTGAAGGTAGAGAGGTTGTTTCCGATAGATTCTTGGCTCAAAGAAAGATGTAAAAGAAGGCAGTGGCAACGAGCTGAAAAAACAACAAGGTAAGACAGTAATCGAGCTCAGAATCTGTGAAGATAAAAGCTTGTATTTTCATCCCATCTCTGTAGACTCGGAACCTGCAATTTCCAAAAAATAAATTATTAAAGTTAAGAGCTTTAGAATTATTGGAAATATTATACAACCTATTTCTTAGACGAATAGTAGAATGGCTTAAGTTTAGCAATAAGTCACACGACAAAGAATTTGCATAGAGATCAAGTTGAATACCTGGAGGTCACACACTAATATCTTTTCTTGTGCTTTTTCATTCTCAAAATAATTTTGTATTCCAACCTTTCAAACATCCTTGAAAACCATGCTGGAGTTTGAGTTGACAACATTATGTATATTATGGACAGTACACTAATTAGTCCACAACCATAACCCATGAGAACCGCTTGCCAACTGATCATTGGTGAATCTCCTTCTTCTTCTTGATCTAGCTCAACTGGAGTTGTCGCTTGTGGTACACCATTATCACCACCACAATCTCTACTGAGTGGAAATCCATGTAACCCATCATTCCCTTGGTATGAAGTCTTCTCAAATGTATCAAATTGCTTTCCTCTAGGAATGCATCCAACGAGGTGATTGTAAGAGAGATTTAGAA
Source organism: Capsicum rhomboideum (assembly GCA_031232105.1). Lineage (NCBI taxonomy): Eukaryota > Viridiplantae > Streptophyta > Magnoliopsida > Solanales > Solanaceae > Capsicum > Capsicum rhomboideum. Next base: position 1,538,907 of record CP124719.1, on the reverse strand, counting down.
CTTCAAGTGATGTGAGAGATGCAAGTTGTTGTGGTATCTCTCCACCAATTTTGTTGAATGAGAGATCCAATGATTCAAGTACAGATAACTGGTGCAGTGATGCTGGTATACGACCTTCCAAGCGATTATGAGATAGGTTCAATGTGCGGAGTGCAGCGAGATCTCCCATAATACTTGGAATATAACCTTCAAATCTATTCCTTGAGAGATTGATGATTATGTTTGTAGTCAAAACTCGAACAAATTCAAGATCCAATCCTTTGGTTGTAATTGTCATCACAGAATCATAAAATATACCATATTGATCTCCTACATACCATGGATTTCTCACGTTCTCATCAATTATCTTCATGGCTCGGAAATTCTCAAAAAGACTTGCTGGTAAATTCCCACTGAACCCATTAGATGAGAGATCCATAATTTGAAGTTGGGCAAACAACTTTTTGTTCTTTGAAGCTTTGATGGGACCATGCAACTTATTTGATCTCAAGCTTAAAAGCTTCAAATTCGGCAGAGTTCCTAACCATTTTGGAAATGTGTCATTCAACACATTTTCACCTAAATCAAGAAGTTCCAAATACTTGCAGTTGATCAAAGATCGCGGGACTTTTCCTTCTAGCTTATTTCCATGCAGTTTGATGACGCTGAGTTGGTTTCCAATACTAAAAGTAGTGTTAATTGTCCCACTGAGACGATTGTTGCTTAAATCCAAAACCAAAACATGTTCAGTGATCTCACCCAAACATTGTGGGATTGTTCCGTTCAAATTATTGCTTCCCAAATCTAGCACTATCAGTGTTTTTAGATTGCAGATAGTTGAAGCAATCTGTCCACTAAAATTATTTTGTGAAAGGAGAAGAAATCCTAGGTTCTGCTGGTTTAGGAGTGACTTTGGAATAGGACCTTCCAGCTGATTTTGTTTTAGTGTAACTACGATTAATGATTGGGACTTGAACTCTGGAATTTTTCCACTGAAATGGTTATCGCTCAAGTATAACCAAGAAAGTGATGGGAGGGAGAATATCCAGGATGGTATAGTCCCATTCAAGTTGTTTGATGACAAGTAGAGTGATTGTAGGTTTTGTAGTCCACTTACATTGGAAGGAATCGAACCGCTAAAGTTGTTTCCCCAAAGTCTTAACCCCCTTAGTTTTCCAAATTTGAAGAACGGAGAAATTGTTCCTTCAAGATTGTTATTTTCAAGGGACAAATTTTCTATGTTGGTGAGATTCCATAGAGGCTTAAGAATAGGTCCCGAAAGATTACCAGCACTCATGTCCAAGTCAAGCAGTGAAGTTAAATAGCTCATTGATTCAGGTATCTTACCATTAAACTTCACGCTAGAGAGATATAAGTTCATGAGAGATGTACTGCTATTCCATTTGGCCATCGGTAACCTAACTGTGAGCTGGCTATTGTACGATAACTCAAGAAGTTTCAAGCTGGGAAGGTGAAAAACTCTTTCGGGCAATGTCCCACATAATTGTCCGTTCAAAAGTTGTAGCGTTGTTAAGTAAGAAGAGAAATTTTGTGGAATGGTGGAAGAGATGTTCACATCGTAAAGCTCAAGCTCTCTTAATCGAGTCAAGTTCTTAAGGAGCAGTTCAAAATTTTGAGGTCCAAATCTAAGCATATATGGATCTTCACTCCAGATACGAAGAATGTATAACTTAGAAAGATAAGAGATTTCAGAAGGAATTTGACCTGTAAAACTTGAACCCCATAGATCAAGATGTGTTAAGTTAGACAATCCACCAAATTTAGGCGAAATATGTGATCCGGAGAAATCATTAAAAGACAAATCAAGCCTTTTGAGATTGGAGAGTTGAAAGATGCTATTGTTGGGATGAAACTTGCCTTGAAGTTGGCTGCAACTGAGATCAAGCTCAATCACTTGTCCTGTCATTTCATCACAATAAACTCCGTCCCATGAGCAACAATCTATGCTCCTATTCCACGAAAGAGTTTTCGCATAAGATTGAGAACAACCAGAAGCATCAACATTTGTGGTAAATGTCTTCTTGAATTGTAGCAAAGCATGAGCTTGATCTTTGCTGCACAAATGAGGTAAAGATGAGGAGAAAGCAAGTTGACATAGAAACGTATATAACATAAACAATGCAACTTCTCCAATCCCCATTTCTGCACTAAAAAAGATCAAAACTATGTACTTGGTAGATATGAAATTTAAGAAACCTTTGCTTTGTTCCTCTACTCAATCATATTGAGGTATATATGGCACAAAACAGAGAATTTGCTACTGTTGCTTTGCAGTAGTCAAGTTCAGGAAGCTCACCTAGTCACTTTCCAGTCAACTTAGTGAAGTTAGTTACATATGCACATTCTCTGATGTATAAACTTTGACAAAAATCTATAACCATTCCAATGTGTCATACTATATGTGAAGACTATTTAATTTAACAGTAGTCAAGTAAGAAATATATATTTAAAAGAGTCTAACAGTAACAAAAGGCAACCCGGTGCACTAAAACTCCCGCTATGGGCGGGGTCCGGGGAAGGACCGGACCACAAGGGTCTATTGGACGCAACCTCACCTTATATTATGCAAGGGGCTGTTTCCACGGCTTGGATCCCTGTCCTCCTGGTTACATGGCAACAACTTAACCAGTTACTCCAAGGCTCCCCTTCTTAAAAGAGTCTAACAGTAGTCAATTTAAATTCTTGCAGGAAAGAGAAGAGTCTATAAGATCATTAATTGGTGTATAGACTTTGGTAAAAACCTCTCAAAGTCTAAAATTTAGAAAAGTTTGATTGGTCAGAATGAAGGGTAATAATTGGTATATAGACTTTGAGTAAAACAACATTTCAAGTCAAAATTCCAAAAAGTTTGATTGGCTAGGATAATAGTGTTGGTTGGTGTATAGTATAGACTTTGACTTCCAAGTCAAAAATCCAACCACCAAGTCCATGAAACAATCATCTTGAATGTGAATGATTTTAGGAAAAATAACTACAATGTACACATCCCATAATCTTAATGTGCAGAAAGGTTACTTTTTCTTTATTTACTTGTTTATGAAGTGTAATTTTGTTATCGTAATTTCGTTTCTCTTTTCATCCATAGGTTTGTGTTTGTTATCATAACATTCTTGGAAAAAGGACACTTTTTGGAGTGAAAAAGTTCGCGTTGAAGGCCAAATGGGATCAGAAGCAAGTTTGTATTTGCAGCAGAATCGACTTCACTATCTAATGGGATCACTCTATACAGTAATGAGATAAATACATATAAGGGACAAAAAAGAATCAAGAATGGAACAGCTGCTAGAAGACAGTTCAGTTCCAGCTAGACATATAGAAAGAAATTGCTTGTTTCATGAAAAGAAAAAGATGTAATTAGTTCAGTTACTTCTATGTGAAGAAAAAAATAGTTGTCCTTGTATTGTTATGGTAGATAGTTTTTGTGGTTGTGTTGTCATAGTAGATAGTTTTGTTCCTCAAATGGGAACTTCTCTATAGAGCTAGCTAGGAACTTACAAACTAAACACTGATGGCTTTTGCATGGGTAACCATGGGGTAGGAGTTATAGAGGGTACGATTATGAATAGTAGGGATCGGAGAATGGTTTATCGGATGTATAAGGGGCATGCCTAATACAACTAACAACATAATAGAGTTACTAGCTATTATGCAGGGGTTAAAAATTGCAGCGGAGAACAACTTGACGCCACTAAAAATCTCCACGGATTCAAAAGAGGTTATTACTATGCTAAAAAACTGGACATATCCCTTACAGTGCTACTGTATCCGAATGCAGGTTGTTACTGAAAAGGCTAGAAAACCCGGAGGTAAAGCATAATTACAGAAAGCAAAACAAGGTTGCTGATCTCCTATCATACGAAAGAGGCAAAGAAGAAGCTTTTTAAAATGTTAAGATTTTGGTAGTTGCTCTGATGTTTGCAAATGAAATGGTGCAAGCAGATATTACAACAACAACATCATATATACCTAGTGAAATACCACAAATGGGGTCTGGGAACGGTAGAGTATACGTAGACCTTACCACCACCTCGTGGAGATAGAGAGGTTGTTTTTGAAAGACCCTCCGCTCAAGTGCAACCATTCCACATAAAAAAGAGGAAACAGTGAAGAAAGCATAGGAATTAATTAGGAAAGCTGTCAGAGCCTACAGGAAAGGGACAGTAACGACATCAAAAAGCGAGCAGACATTCTAGGAACTATTTATGAATAGTCTGTACCGTCTTTATAATAAATAGTAATCAGATGGAAAATATTTCAGAACAATACTCCTATATCCTTGTATTTTGTCTTTGTATATAGAAGTAGTAATATCCTTTTAACCAAGAAAATAAGGGTGAAGTGTAGTTAGTTTAATGCAAAAAAATAATTTTTATGACTTTACCGGCATAATGAATAAAGTTTAGTGATCATTTTTATATTGACCCTACTTATTTGAATGTGTTATTTATGATACATTAATTATACAAAAAAAATATGAAGAAATTTCATGACTTTGTTGACATGACCAGCAAAGAAACAATGTTTTCTATACTTTTGGGATCACACAAGCCTATTATATAAATACACCAAAACAAAGCAAGCCACTTAGAAATAAATGAATTTCAAAGATCTTGGACCCTCTTTATCAATTTGGTTTGGCCAAACACATTTAGGCGCACAAGTGTCAAAATGGAAATTTTGAACAAGTTTAAAGGGCAACATATGTATTTGGCCATTACCAACAAGGGTTGTGGTGGAGTGATAAGTATTCTTTCGTTCTTAATCAGAGATCTCGGGTTCGAGTCCCTCTTTACCCCCCAATGTGGGACTTCCCGGCCCGAATTCGGATTTAGTCGAGCTCCAATGTGGGTACCGAACACCGGGTGAGAAACCAAAAAAAAATTTTAAAAAATATATTGTTCCATTTGGTTTTGTTCCAAAGAAAATTAATAGTGGATTACAAACGTCAATCATTTTAATATAAAAATAAATAAATTTTGTATCAATCTTTTTTACACTCTTCATGAATAAATTTTTATATAACTGAAAAATCACATATAAGAGTACTAGAAACCACAATTTATTATTAAAAACATATTTTCTATTTTTCAAAATTAAAAACTATTTTAAAGCTCACACTGTCGGTCCCAAGTTTGGCTAAAGGAATAGAGTTGTCGAGGATCAATCAGAAACAATCTCTCTACCCCTGCTTGTGAGATTACACTGAGTTCATTGTTGCCGTTTTTTCATTCTTCAAACAAAAATTACTTAGGGGCCCAAACATCACATAAAGAAAAGGTTGGGGACCAATTCATCATTTAAATTACTATAATAACCAGATTTTCCAATAACCCGAATGAAATGGTGAACCCCTAATTACCCAATTCATCACTGAAACCAGTAGGCCAAAAAAGGATTTTTTTTAAAAAATTTTTTATTTTATTTTTAAAGCATGGTAGAGAAACCCCATTTGGCTAAAATTCAAGAATCTGCAGCTGAAAGGTAATTTTTTTAGTTTTAAAATCATAGTAGAGAAACTCCATTTGGTTAAAAATCAAGAATTTGCAGCTTAAAGGTACTCCCTCCGGCCCAATTTATGTGGCATCATTTGACTTGATACGGAATTTAAGAAAGAATGAAAAAAAGACTTTTGAAATATATGATCCAAAAAAAAGTTTTAGATATTTGTGTGTTGTAAATATCTCATAAAGTTAAAGGTGACATTCTTTTTGGGATGAAATAAAAAGAAAAGTGTGTCATATAAATTGAGACAGGGGGAGTAATTTTTTTTTTGTAGAAGCATAGTGTAGAAACCCCATTTGGTTAAAATTCAAGAATCTGCAGCTTAAAGGTAATTTTTTTGTTTATTAAAGCATATTAGAGAATCCCCCATTTAGTTAAAAATCAAGAATGTGTAGCTTAAAGGTAATTTTTTTTGGTTTAAAAGCATACAAGATACTACTCTTGTAGTTTCTTGTCCTTCGACTTCTAATACTATCTAGTGTTTCGATTGTAGTATTATTTTGTTGTAGTATTGTTCTGCGACTATATGTTCTTTTTCGTTTATTGTCTATTATCTTTTGTACTTCGATAATGTCTTTTTCTGGTCGGTTTTTGTCTTGACCTGGGGGGTCTATCGAAACAACCTCTTTACCTCACGTGTCACCTCTGAGGAAAAGGTACAGTCTACGTACATTTTACCCATTTTCAGACCCCGCTTTGTGGGAATACATTGGATACGTTGTTGTTATTGTAGTAGTAGAGAAATCCCATTTGGTTAAAATCAAGAATTTGCAGCTTAAAGGTAATTTTTTTGTTTCCTTGCTTAATTCTCTACTCAAAAAATGAGCTAACTGTATATGTTTCTTTGATAGTATAATGAGATGTTTTTGAAGTATTGAATTTGGAAAGTGAAAAGGATGAATCTTGGTACTCAATATTAGCTCCTTTATTCTCTTTGAACTTTAGTTAGAATGATTTTGTACCTTGTTTCAAAGTTTGGAACTTTTTGCTTTGATGGGGTTTCTGTTTTGACCCTTTTGCATTTCATGGAATTCTTTGCTAATTTGATGTTTCACTAACAAAGATACCTGACTTTCCCATGAAATTTGTCAAGGGGTAAACTTTGCTAATTCTTTGAATATTTCTGATTGTTAAAGTTTGAAAGTTTTTGGTTTTCTTGCGGATTATGTTTTTTAAAATCCTTTTTGATTTGATGAAATTGTAGGGCTTAATATGCTTGTCTTGTTTGCCTATTCATGTTTCACAGAAAAAATAGCTAATAATATCATGAGAAGTGTATCAAGTGAGTTACTTGGTACCTGTTGTGGAACCTGTTTCTGGTGGGAGGTGACAGGTATCCCATGTAATTAGTAGCTGGCTCGGACACTACGGTTATCAAAAAAGAAATTTTTTTCTTTGAAACCAATTTGAAAATTTCCGATTCTTTGTTTAAGTTTGAAACTTTTGCTTTTGTTGGCACGATGATCATATATTTTTTGTTTTGCATTTTGTAATGATATCAGAGATTGAATACTATTCTGCTGAGATTCACCTATGTAGGTGGTTTTCGTTTTTTGCTGATGCTGACTCATATTTGGATAATGTTTTTGTTTCTACAACCAATTTTCTTCATTATCCTGTTTTTTGGTACTGGTTGTTGATACCCGTCCTGTATTTAGAATTTGGTTTTGTTCCAAGAACGTTAAGCTTGAGATGTTTTAACTTTAACGGAAAAACTGATTCTAATCCTGTATTTGAAGGTGCTTGGTTAATCCTCTTGTTATTGTGACCTTCCTATGGATTGTGATTTTAGTACGTTCAGCCTTCTTAAGCAACTTCGGTTAAAATTCATTTTCTTTCTTGATCAGGTTTTTAGTTTTCAAGATTGTTACCCTTTTTGGCTCTGCGGTCATGTACGCTACTTCATGATGGGAACTGAAGATAAAACACTGTTTTGTTTCTGTCATTGGGGTGGGAAGAATAAGGTGCTTCCAGATGGATCCACTTCGTATGTGGGAGGTGTTACTGATCAGATCATTGTGAAGACAGGCATAAAGTACAATGATTTCGTGAATGCAATTTTTGACCGATTAGGCATCGATCCTTCTGATAAGGTCCTGCAGTTTACAGTGAAGTTTGATAAGGCCCAATTGATACGACTGAGAGACCAAGAAGGTGTCAATACTCTGTTACAATACAATGATGGTTTTGCCCATGTTTATGCTTCAAGTTCAGAGAAGGAGCCTAATTCTGCAGTTGCTCCTAATATGGCTACCACTAGGTAATAGCCGTTATATAATGGTCCACAAGTTTTATTATGGTAAGTTTTGTGAATACGTGGAGTTTGATTATATATTCTATCTCAGGGTTTCAACCACTGAGGTTGAAGCGGTCTCTCTCGGAAGTGCTGAGGAAGAACAAGTGAGTGCTGATACTCCAATTCCTACACCGTCGAACCAATGGATTACTGATGGAACTCCAGATGCTGCTGCCAACTGGAGCGAATTACTTGTTGGGGAAGGGCAAGCTTTTGAGAGTGCGGATGCTTTTAGGCTTGCAGTTTTCAAGTACTCAATTGCGAATAGATTTCACTACAGAATTTTGCACAATAAACCTAGATATATTAGCATCCATTGTGCCGCTGATGGCTGCCCATGGAAAGTAAGTGCTGGCATCGAGAAGAAATCTCAAAATGTATCCATTAGGAAATTTGTTGATTCTCACTCACATCCTCCTCTAGATTCATCGCAACTGAAGCCTCGGATCAGGATGAAGTGGTTGGGGGGTATCATGCAAGAAGACATATTGGGCAGTCCTGATTGTTTGCCTCGAAAAGTGTGTGAGGATGCTGAGAAGAATTTGGCGATCAAATTGACCTATCGTCAGGCTTGGAGTGTGAAGCAGAGGATTAGGGAGGCAATCAATGAGAAGTCAGGTGAATCCTATAAATTGATTCCCTGGCTATGCAATCGCTTAATTGAGGCAATGCCCGGAACTATTGCTACATGGTCCTGCACTGAGGAAAACAGATTCAAACGGCTCTTCGTGTCATATGACTGCTCAATACGGGGATTCCATGTTGGATGTAGGCCTTTGATATTTGTTGATGTTTACAACTTGAATGGGCTGCACAACAGCTCCTTTATAGTTGCTTCTGCTTTGGATGCGGACAATGAGATGTATCCTCTATCTTATGGCGTTCTGCTGTCCATGAATGAGGAAGATCTTATGTGGTTTCTAGAAAAGCTAAAGCTCGTTGTGCAGAACCGCGAGGTCGTCATAGTTTCTGGCACGAGTCTCCCTTTTCTCTCCAGCTTGGACAAAATGTTTGGTGATGAAAACCACAGCTTTTGTTTTCACTGCGTAAAAGAGAACTTTAATAAATTCATTGATGGTAATACTTCCTTTAAAGTGCAGGGGAGAGGTAAGGAGATTGCACTTAAGTATTTGACAGATATTGCCTATGCACGAACACTAGATAGTTACAATGAAGCTCTAGGCAAGATCTGTTCTTTCCGCAGGGAATTGTATGATTGGGTAATAGCCAGCCAGCCAGAACGTTGGTCTAATGCCTTGTTTAGGAAACCTCGGTGGGATCATCTGAATTGTAAATCTACAGATTCTCTGAACTCTTTTATAGAGGAGGAGAAGTTTGTACATGTCCTAGAGTTGATGGAGGCTTATCATGAGAAGCTTTATATGTTATTACAGAGTAACAAGCTCAAAATTGAACAATGGAACCTTCCAATCGGTCCTCGGGTTGCTCAGAAGATTTTCCAAAACCAAAAAGTCGGTGATAACCTAGCAGTGACGGTTCTATCAGATATGGAGTTTAAATTACAGGAGCTGCATGGTAGAGAAGAAGTTGTAAACCTCAAACTCTGGACATGTACATGTTTAGAGTGGCAAATGACTGGCATTCCATGCAACCATGCCTGCAACGCGATAACAATGACAAGTATGGACATCTATCAGTATGTTGCTGATTGGTACAAGAGGGAAACGCAAGAACATATATATGCTGAAGTTATGGATGAACTCGCAAAATTTGATATACCACATCCGGATGACATTGTTTCTTCAGCTTCCTCAGGTAATGAAGTCATGCTGTGTCCACTTTCACCCCGTATTAAAAGACCTCCTGGTCGTCCCCGGAAAGAACCCAAAGGACTTCAAGCTGAAACTGTAAAAAGACCCATACGCTGTTCAAAATGTGGCGGTGTTGGACATAATAAACGTACTAAATGTAGTTCTGTAGCACAGTAAATTAATGTGCCCTTCAGAGGGGTTCTTGGAAGACATATTATGAGTGTTGGCAGTATTTTGAGTCCAACTGTTTGAGCTTGGTCACATTGTCGATCCCTTGTTGAGCTTGGTCACATTGTCGATCCCAAGCCGAGGTTGCAATAGGTTGTTAGCCAGAGTAAAGCTAGACAATGTATGATGAATTCTCACAATACAAATATATTATTAGGACGTGTTTACAGAGGCATGTGTTTCCATGTTAGAAATATAGTGAATTTCGAATATTTTTTTAATCTTTTTTTTTTGTGTGTATAATATTGACATAAGATGCGCTTAAATGAAGTGATATGTTCGGTGAGGATTCATATGATCGATTCCAGCTTCTTTGCCATTGAAGTGGCGTTGTTGTTGTTTTAGTCTTCCTATGATGGTAATGATAATTTGTCTATTTTACTTGTAAGCGAGCGTTGTATGGTTCATATAATCGACTCCAACATGGAGAATTTGAAAATGACGTTTTCTTTTACTCTCTCAACCAGAGTTGTAGTCTCTATTACAACTGAGATATAACACGATTTGTTATAGAGAGAAACATTTACAAATGACTTGTTGAGTTCCACTATCTGTTTTTTTTTTTTTTTTAACTTCCAACACGTTGATATTATCTCAAAAATCAAAATTAATTTTCAATATTCTTTTGTTCGTTCAACCATTTGTCAATCATCCAAGTGGATAAACACATTCAGTGTTTGTCTATCTTGATAGCCCTTTTATAAAAGGGTCGCTCGCCCTACTGAAGTACCAAAAGCTTTTGAGGTCCTATTAATAGTCAAATTGATTTTTTCAAATTAATTGCTTCATCTTAGGACAACTTTGTGGTATGACTAACTACTTTGTCAATCGTGAACAATAAGAATTTTGCCTTTTCGAACTGATGATTCAAATGTAAATTATTATTCAATCATGATCATGTTGCAAGAAAAAAAAAACATAATCTTTATTTACTTAAACCCTTTTGGCTTATAGAGAGAAAACTTTATAAATACTCCATAAAGGATCATATACTCATTTTAAAAATAATATTCTTTCTATTTTAATTTCTTTGACTTATTTGTTTTTTAATCTGCTTTAAAAGAATGATTTTTTTATTAACTCTTTAATCATATTTTTAATTTAGGATGATAAGATTTAATCTTTATTAAAAAAAAAAATATTGTACCTAACAAAAAAGATTATTCTGGTTTTTGTATTTCTTTTTCTTGTGGGTCCCTTTTCTTGCTGACATAACACTCAAACTAACTGGAGTCTACAGTATCTGTTAGTGACAGCTCACTTAACACAGCTGCTTTTCACACAGACAAAACTAGTAAATACACACTAATTAATCTAACTAAAACTAGTAATAATATTAAATTAAAATACAATAAAAAACTAAGGACTCGTTTGGTTGGAAAACAATTATCTCAAAATTAATTATTCTAAAATTATTATTCTACTTTTAATATAAAATAAAAATAATACTATAATTTTGAAATAAGTTATGCTGTAATTTTATTATAATTAAATATAAAATAAATTCATCTTAAAATTAATCTTGATTTAAGTTATTTATCTCTCGTACCAAACGAGCCCAAAGGTCTCAAATTTTCTTTAGCTAAAATCCCAAAATCTTCTAAGTAAAGAGACAAGATTTATCATATCAAAATCTACACACATCTGTCCTATTTTTCTGCTTACCCATTTTTTATTTCCTAAAAAAGAAACTTTCTTTCTATACAAAACCCTCTTCAAGATCCAAATTTTCTTCATAAAGATTGAATTTTTACTCAAGATCCAATTTTTTCTACAAACATTTGAGGGTTTTTAAGGTAATTAAAGTTAACCCTTTCCCCCCTTAACTCCTATTGTTGTATCTTTAGTCATACATTCTTTATTCAGTGTTTATCAACTTCAAGATCCAATTGTTCCTGTTGATTTTTTGTTTTTGAATAAAGGGTCAGTTTTAGATTAGTGGTATGGTAAGCCCCTTATCTTAGTTTTAGCATAGATATCTTTATTATTTTTAGCTTAATCTTGGTACTTTGATTTTGAGACTTTAAAGTTCAAGATCCAATTTTTCTTGTTGTTTTTGTGATTTTGAATAAAGGATCAGTTTCATATTAGTGCTAGAGTAAGCCCATTATCTTGATTTTAGCATAAAAATCTTCATTGTAGTTTAATCTTGGCACTTTGATTTTGAGACTTTAGAGTTCAAGATCCAATTTTTCTTGTTTTTGTGATTCTGAATAAAAGGGTCAGTTTCAGATTTAAGGTATAATAAGCAACTTATCTTGATTTTAGCATAAAAATCTTATTTTTAGCTTAATCTTGGTACTTTGATTTTGAGTTCAAGATCCAATTTTTCTTGTTGTGTGTGTAATTTTGAGTAAAGGGTCAGTTTGAGATGTCTTTCGTAGCTTAATCTTGGTACTCTTTTTGTAGAATTTAGAGTTTTTGTAGAAATGAAGGAATCGAATTCAACAGCAGATCCTATTGGGCAAAACTTGATAAAGGTTATAAGCAATGTGTGTTTCTCAGTTTTTGTATTCTCTGTGCTTATAATTACTGTAATTGCTATTACATACCAACCTCCTGATCCATGGGAATCTTCTAGAGCCTTAACTAAGGTTTTTACCCAAGTCGAAAACGCCACATTCAAAGTTGATAATTCTGTCTTAAAAACTGGTGAGGATGTTGCTAGTAGTCCCATTGAAACTCCTGCTGGAGCTTTTGCTTTAGTGCCGATTACTGAAGCTATTATCGAGAAATCCGAAGAGAAACTGTCCAATGAGACTCTGAAATCAGGATGTGAGGATGTGAATGTAGTGAATTGTTCGGATCCTCGGGTTTTGATCACGATCGAGAGGTTTAATTTGAAGGCCTTTAGGTCCATTGCGTTTTTGGACTATAGATCGCCTGTTAATGGGTCGAAGCCGAATGAATGTGATGTGGCGTGGAGGTTCCGAAACAAGAAAGAGAGATCTTGGAGAAAGTACAGGGATTTCCGGAGGTTTAAGATTGGTTTTACCGATGATTGTAGTTATAAAGTAGTTCATGCAGGTCGCTGGCATTCAGGAGTAAATGCCCGTCGTCCGAGATTTAATTCCACTAGAACTAGTAGAAGAGCCAAAATTGCTCCACCAGTTGTAGATGAGGAGATCAATGATACCATTCCAATCTTGGGATCGGATTCAGATTTCAAGAATGGGAGATACTTGTACTATTCGCGAGGTGGTGATTACTGTAAAGGAATGAACCAGTACATGTGGAGTTTTCTGTGTGCTTTGGGTGAGGCTCAGTACTTGAATCGCACATTTGTGATGGATTTGAGTGTCTGCTTAGCATCTTCTCACACTCGTAGTCATAAGGATGAGGAGGGGAAAGACTTTAGGTTCTATTTTGATTTCGAACATTTGAAGGAGACTGCATCCATTGTTGAGGAGGGAGACTTCCTTAAAGATTGGAGGAAATGGAATAGGGCGCATAAGAAGAAAATCTCCGTAAGAAAGGTTAAGGACTATAAAGTGCCCCCCACTCAACTGTTGAAGGATAAGAGCACAATTATATGGAGGCAATTTGACGCCCCTGAACCAGAGAACTATTGGTATCGCGTCTGTGAAGGACCTTCTGCCAAATACATCCAGAGACCGTGGCACACAGTGTGGAAATCAAAGCGACTTATGAATATAGTAACTGAGATTAGCGGAAGCATGGACTGGGATTTTGATGCTGTTCATGTTGTTCGTGGAGAGAAAGCACAGAATAAGGCGTTATGGCCTCATCTGGATGCTGATACATCCCCCGATTCCCTTGTCACAAAGCTTCAAGGAATTATCACACCTTGGAGGAACCTGTATATTGCTACAAACGAGCCGTTTTACAGCTATTTTGATAAGCTTAGATCTCACTACAAGGTGCATTTGCTTGATGATTATAGCTACTTGTGGAGTAATACAAGTGTGTGGTATAATGAAACTACACAACTGAATGGTAACTATCCAGTTGAATTCGACGGGTATATGAGAGTTGAAGTTGACACAGAGGTCCTTTATCGAGCAAAATCAAGGGTCGAGACATTTTACAACTTAACAAAAGATTGCAAGGATGGAGTTAATACATGCTAGACAGGAAGGATATATGTTTTAGTGCTCTGTATACGCCATTATACTTGCTTCTGCTGTTTCTAAATTTGTTTAGTTCTTTATGTGTTGGAGGTTTGAGATATATCACACCTTGTTACTGTTTTGTTCATCAGTGCATCAGTTGAACACCTGTCTCGTCACATATTTGTACATTATTCAGCGCCATAATCTTCATTCGATTTAGATTTGTTATCTCTATATCCTCCTTTAACCTTTACCTTTGTTTAGTTTTATTCTCTCATTTTCTCCGAGGAGGGGTATTGAAGCTAGCTTGAGTTCTTTACCATAATGTTCAAGAATTGGAACAGTGAAAATCTAACAGCAGTGCCAATTTTTCTTGAAGTTGTTCATGTGCATGTATTTATTTGAATGAGGGTGTTGACTCAGTTTAGATTAATCTATGTTGCTCAGACTCTCCAAATATGTTATTACGCTCGTGTCAGATCCCAAAAAATGCACTACTTTTGGAGGATCTGACACACGACCAACGATATTTTTGAAGAGTTCGAGCAACATACATTTGGAAGTGATCATGATTATAGGTTGTTGAATCTATCTCATTCCATTTCTAAACGAATCAATTGTTCTTTTTACCAAATTTACAACATCTCTTGCTACTCGAAACCAAACTATTTTTTTTTTCGTGTTTCTTTTTTCATTAGGAACTTCCATGTGAGTGGTAAATTACAAAGTGTTTTGTCAAACAATGGAAAATGCAATCTTCACACTTGAGTAATATGACAGATGCAAGCCAGAAAGTTATGGACTTCTTGTCACAGGTCCATCAGTGTTCCAACTTCTGCTTGTTGCTACTTGATTGTGTGTTGGCACATAATCCTGCAAATGTGACAATAACAAAAAAAAGGATAATATTATATAGTTGTACACTTTCTTGGTATTATAGTCTTAAGACTCATAACTAGGGGTGGAGCTAGAGGAGCAGAAGAGAGTTCATTTGAACCCTCTTTTTTTTTTTTTTGGGAAATCACATTGAACATGCGAAAATGCAAGGTAAGGCTGCGTACAATAGATCCTTGTGGTCGGGATCTTCTCCGGACCCTGCGCATAGCTGAAGCTTTAGTTGCATCGGGCACATTGAACGTGCAAGGTTAATTTTTTTAATTTTTTTATGTATATATATATTAGATGATGAATCTCGTTGATGAAAATACTGCCTAGCTCCGCTACTTCTCATAACCCTGATAATAATTGCCAAAATGCTGGCTTTTCTTGTCTTCCTTGACACTTTTGGGGCGTTTTTTTCTTTTCTTTTATAACTGGAAATTCCGAAGGACTGTTGACACACAATTTGAAACTCAGTGGAGATAAGGGGTCAGCTCTTTATCTTTGTCCACTTAAATATAAGATTTGTTCGCGACAAAGTCCAAATTTGTGACGTACGCTGCATTCACACATTATGTATTGCGCTCTTATTACTAAACCAAATATGATTAAAGAAGTACCTCCATTTTTTCCAAAAGCTCTTTGGGTGATGTAGCTGATATGACAATATTTCTTGCTGAAGGCTTAATAAATCCTTCTTCTACACCTTTGTCAAATAATCCAAGCAAGCAATCATAATATCCATCTATGTTCAATAGTCCAATCTGTAATTTCAAGAGAAGCAATATGGTTTCATCATGGATCATGCAGATAAAAATTTACTCACACTCGATATTTATATTAAACCAATAAAGGTGAAATAAGTATAAATATGCTCAAATATTGAGGCGTAAAGAAAGTATCGATCAATTAACTACGTCTCAATCCTAAATGATCCAAATAGGAAGTGGTCGAGTTCTTTATAATGTCGGTATATCGTTGTATATTGGATGTTGAAATTAGTTATTTTAATTTCGATTTGATTATTATAATTCAAATTTGTATGGTATTCTTTATAATATTTTCAAATTGTGACATACTAACCATAACATAAAATAATAAAAAAAAAGTTCTCAAAATCTTGGATTCACATTTGGTTTAGATTTATTTAATTTATTTTTTTATTAAGTGAGTTTATTAGGTGTGAAACATGACATAAGGCAGACTTGGCTATGATTCTTCAATAAACTAAAAATATTCAGAATGTCCATGATTATGTAATAACAAATTGACAAAATAATGTATACTAACTAAGAAATGTTAAACAAGTAAATTAACCATATGTAAAAAAATTCGTACTATTCACTTATTGTTTTGATATATACATCGGATGCAAATAAATATTTTCCCTTTATGGCGTGTGTAGATCTTTTATTTTTTTATTATTCGAGTTAGTTTTATTTGTTACTAACTGTATATCTATATCACATGATTATTAAATTATTGAAAAGAAAAAATAATGCAGAATATGAGATCCCCAAATCTTCTTGGTCTATAATTTAATTTGAATTAATTAAATTTTCTTTTGCGTGATGTGGTTCTCTTCTTATAGAAAAAAAAAAAAAAAAGAGAGGATATACAAACAAAAGGTATATTCTTATTATTGGTCTTCCCTCAAAATATTTAATTAAATTATTAGAAGTTGACTATTTATACTGTATATGCAGACAGTAATAACACTACCTACCACTCTATGTGTGTTAGGATGAATAAGATTTTTTCTGACTTTTAATTAGAAATTTCGAGTTCGAGTTATGAGAATGGAGAAATTAAATTTCCTGATAGAAATTGTGTTCCTCCAGTAAATACCACAAGGATAATTCGATGCACTAAAGTTCCCGCTATGCGTGGGATCATTCGTGGAAGGGCTGGACTATAAGGGTCTATTGTACGCAGTCTCACCTTATATTTCTGTAAGGGCTTGTTTCCATGACTTTAAACTCGTGACCTCCTAGGCACATGAAAACAACTTTACTAGTTACTCCGAGGCTCCCCTTATTATTATATTTATGAATAAAAGATAAACACCACCACTTTGCTATGGGTTTGAGGAGTAGGGACTAAAGAGACCCCTCAAAGGACATTGTAGCATGTTATAATACCAGCATTTTCTATCCTATTTTTGTCCCATCAATCAAATTATGAGGCTTTATATATTTATTATCAATATTATCATTTCTTTATTCAATAAATAAAAAACAGTATCGAATTAGAGATCTTATGTTTGAGCCATGATGATAGAGAATCCTAATAACTAGGAAGTGTCTCCCTTTTTAATAAATCTTATATGACATGAATCTAAATTCATCTAGGCCTTATAATAGGTAACAGACACCGAATAAAAAATATTGATATTATAGATTGAAATTTGAAAATGTAAAGTAAAATATTTTAAAGTAGGAGAAGTAATAATTCTTACTGGTTTTTCATGAATTCCAAGTTGTGACCATGTTATCACCTCAAGCAATTCTTCCATAGTTCCATATCCTCCTTCAATATCATCATCATCATTTTAACATGAAGAAAAACTATATAATATTTTAATAATCAGACCTCTCGATATATAACAATCATCCTCTGTAACAATATTTTACTATAGTACTTAAGTTTTATCATAAATCTTTCACGTGATATTTTACCTCTTTAGCTATAACAATCATCCTCTATAATGTACAACATTTCATTATATATAGCTGATAAGTTTACTTTGGAATAGGCTTTTCACATTATATTTTACCTCTCTATAATTGTTATCTTCTATAACGTACAACATTCTGTGCAACCAAATATTTTTTTGTATCGATTTTTCATGTTATATTTTACCTCTTTAGAACAGTCATTTTCTATAACTTCATTTCAGCATAACAAGCAACTTTATTTGTAACATATTTTTCATGTTATTTTACTTCCTTATAACAAATTTCAACTACAAATTAGGGCAGTGCAGTTCGGTGCACAAAACATCCTGATCACGCGTTAGCAGGGTCCAAGGGAATTAATATAGACACAAACACACACACACACACACACACACACACACACATATATATATATATATATATATATATATATCTTAATACAAATATTAGTAGTTGCTTCCACGACTCGAATGTGTGACCTATTTCAAATATGAAGTAATCATGACTCGAACTTGTGACCTATTTCAAACATGAATTAATCATGACTCGAACCTTTGACCTATTTCAAATATGAATTAATCACAACTCGAATTTGTGACCTATTTCAAATATGAATTAATCAAAGTATATAAAAAAAAAAAAAAAACTAAATTAGGGTTTTTACCAGGAAGTGCAACAAAAGCTTCAGCTCTACAAGCCATTTCAGCTTTCCTTTCATGCATATCTGAAACAATTAATACTTCTCCCACTGCATGGCCAGATATCTGTTAAGGAAATTGTTAAAACTGATAAAATAATTATTTTATATAAATAAAAACATATATTATGTTTAAAAAGGGGAAATAATTAAAAAGAATAAAAAGGGAATTAAAGGAGTGAGAGGAGAGTGTTTGGGATTTTATATTATCCATAATAATACCTCTACTGAAACAAGAGCTCTTGGGATAATTCTGTTAAATTGAAAAAAAAAATGAATAAATGTTAATAATATATATTCAGAAATTTGGTTCAAACTTGTATTAATGC
This sequence comes from Capsicum rhomboideum, assembly GCA_031232105.1. NCBI lineage: Eukaryota > Viridiplantae > Streptophyta > Magnoliopsida > Solanales > Solanaceae > Capsicum > Capsicum rhomboideum. Next base: position 1,520,453 of record CP124719.1, on the reverse strand, counting down.
AAACAAAAACCCATATTTCAAAAAAAAATAAAAATGAATTTTCACTTGTATTAATGCAAACAAAAACCCATATTTAAAAAAAAAAAATGGATTTTCACTTGATCTCACGCGATATTTACATCAATCTAATGAACACATGGCATTCGTCTTGATCAGAACATGTACTATCGTCAATTAATTCTGATAAATTAATAGTAGTACATAAGTTTGAATTTATTTCTTGAAAGAAAATAAGTTTCTTAAGAATTTTCATCTCGAATTATATTTCCACAAAAGGAATTGTGAAGTTGAAAAATTAATCAACCTTCGATTTTTTATTGTGGAGGTGATAAATTGTACGCCATCATATATATTTTCACTTCAATAGTATAACCTAGTTAACCATAGTAAACAACTACTTTAATTTGATGTAAACATCGAGTGAATTGTCAAATAAGTTTTTTTTTCCTCCTCTCCTCTCCTCTCCCTCCCCTCTTTCAACACAAGCAAAAGTTTTCTCGACGAGTTAATTTCTGACGGATTTCGTTGAAAATTCACAATATTTTTTGGGGGAGGGAGGGGGGTGGGGATTGTCTCTTACCCAATAACATTGCATCCACCATCATAAACAGCTTGAGAAACCAATCCCATAAGTCCAATACTTCCTCCTCCATAAACAAGATCAATCTTCCTCTCCACCTAATTAAAACATTTAATTTAATTTAATTAATTATTATAACAAATATAAAGAGAAAGTAGAGAGGAAAAAAATAAGAAAAAAATTACCAGTTCTCTTCCAAGATCAAGAGCAGCATCACTGAAAATTTTCCTGTTTCCTGAATTGCTTCCACAAAATACACAAATTTTCTTGAAATTACCCATATATGAATAATAATAATAATAATTAAAATATGATGTTTAGTTTTTTCTTCAAACTTCAAAAAGAAACAACTAGAGCTTTTATTTGAGTACTTCGAAAGAGTTTGATGACTTTAAGTGGTCAACCACATGATTAGATATATAAATAATAAGCAAATATAATAATAAACAATTAAATAATTATTGAAAAATTTATATTATTATGATAGGCTTGCATGACACATATATAGGTAAGGCAAGGTCCATGGCCCATTTTTGTAATAGGAGTCTAATTATTTAACCTTTTTAAGGTAAAATAGCGTCAACTGATCATTTTTTGATTTTGTATTTGAAAATTGACGCACTGATCCTGTTCTTATAAAATAGCTATGAACACATTGAGTTTCAAATTTCACACATAAAACTTCATATAATGATCTAAAATTTCCGTAGTGAAATTTGAAACTCAATGACATAATGGCTATTTTTTAATTACAAGGAATGAAAGTGGCTAATTTGGATTTTACCCCTCTTTTATTGTTAATATTTATTTATTTTTATTATTCTTGTAAAGTCAAGGAAAATTATTACTTTTTTTTAATAACTGTGATATCTGAACCAGCTTTCATACACCTCGACTGAATTTCCTTTCAAACTCAACTTTTTTTTGTTTTGTTTTGGTGGGTGCACCTTCTTGGAATTTAGGATCAAATTCATCTCCTCTATATTTTTTTAGTTCATTGAAATTAGTCTTATATTGTCCTTTAGAACTCTATTGAGGTGGCTATTGTCTATACACAATATAGCTTTTTTTTTAAAATTTAATTTTCTTCACTTTAATAAATCCAAGTTGATCATAATTGTTTGTTATTTACTTATAAGAAAGTCAATGTAGTACTATTAAAATATTCATTCTAGTGTTTAATTAAAATTAACATATAATTGAAAACCTCATAATTATTAGAAGTGTTTAATTTACTCCCCAAGTAGGAAAGACAATGTTGTTTTCAAGTACACTATTTAATTATTTTGACTAAAGTGGCTATTTTATAATTTTCTATAGTCGAAGAATAGGTACTATTTTTAATTTGTTTTTAAGATGTTAAACAAATAGAGGGGTAGTGAATATTCATTGAGATTTAGGTCTTCAATAATATCATCACTAGAAGTCTAGAATCATAGAGGATTATTCTGAATTAATTTTGGGATTCGAGAATCCAATTGATCCAAGTGCTGATAACAACTATTGAATTTATTAAAAGTAATTAAAAAAAAGAATTACATCATGCATGACAAGTAAATGCAATTTATATCACACCAAAAAGTTATAGTGGGTTCATAAGTATCTTTTTTTTCTTTAATCAAAGATCTCACGTTCGAATTTTGGCAATAAAATGATCCTTGGTAAGAAGTTTTACTTTGGAAAGAATGAAAAGAACCGCCTCTGGGAGTGAAATAAAATGTGAAACCAAGAATTAGGAGAAGTCAGGGTTCTTACAACGTGCCGGTTGAAGAATGAGTCGGCGACTTATAGACAACGGCTTGATTAATTCACTGAAGCTATAGCAAAAGCGAATATTCATAAGACAAGTGTCACTACTTATCGGAATTCAAAGCAGGTATCGAACTTCGGATGAGTAAGAAAACAATGATATATTTGTATACTCGAGAACCTATTTTCGTACTAATTTCAACTTTATATCCATGCCTCCATGGTCTGCAACTTATCACATGATTTTAGACCAAGAACTATTTGTTCTTTTGCATAGAATTATTAAGAGGTAACAATAACAGCAAATCATGTTTGCTTTTCTCCATACAAATTATTACTATTATTTTGAGATAAGAAACAATGATAAAGAAGTTGGTTCCTAAAGGCAATATATGACTCAATCTACCTGTCCTTGTTTGCTTTTGATTAAGCAAAGAAAACTCTCTTTCTATTTAAGTTAATACAATTTTTATATAATTATAAAAAAAATATATATGAATTAGCGACAAACAACTTCTATTGCTAAATAAGTTAATGTATATTCACATGAACAAAAACAACTAAATTCATGTGAATTCATAGTGGAACTCTAGACTAGATCTTCCCCTGTTAATCATTATTTAATGGTAGATTCACGATGAATTTTGTATAATTCATAAAAAATAGTGATTTGTATGCTTTCGATGAAAGAGTAATGGAGAATACTAAATATATAGCGTCAATATCCTGCCCAGGCTGATAATAATTAATCCAATAAAAAAATTATATTAATGTATAGATCTTTTTATCTTTTAGGTATTGGATATTTTCCTCTTATATAAATCCGTCTCCAAATCCACGTTAGTAGCTGCCTGTTGAAGGACAGTCAGTCCTACGAAGTTCTATTTGACCGGATTTATCCATAGAACTATGCATAATAGCAGGAGGAGCATTACGAAGAATTTGAAAGTGCATCTCCTATTTTCCAATACAACCAGAGAGACTTCCTAATAACGCATTAAAAACTATAATTTTTATAGTACTTGTGCTTGTGGACTTTTATTAATAACACCTCATAAAGAAAAATATATAAGGAGGGCAAAACCTTACCTATTTGAAATTTTATTTTACTTTGGTTATATGAAACTTTATTTACTTTTTGTACAACTTTCAAGTCTTTCTTTTTTAAAATTTTAAAAGAATGATTGCCCCATTGAAATGATGAAATAAGCTAGATATTTTGTTTTTTTTTCCTTGGGGTGGGGAGGGGGGTGGGGGAGGGGTGGGGTCTTCAATATTTTTGGTGATGTTATATATGGCTTTGCAAAATTCAAATTGTTTTCCTCTCTCCAAATCACAAATCATAAGGATTAATTTAAGCTTTGTGTTTGACTAGTCCTCACTAATAATTAAGGGCAAATAATCCCTTTTGTAATTAGAGACAATCAATGTTCGTTATGTACTCCTCCATTTAATGTTATTATACCATTTATTTAATTTCTTACTCCAGCGTTCGACATTCATATTGAGCCTCCTACCGTCCAAGTTTATGGCGTGACGTGTTCGCATTGGCTCAATGTGACTTATGAATTGTCCCTTGAGGGTAAATTATTATCGAGTTTAAAAGTGTGTACCAAATGAACATTTGTTATATCTCATTCGTTTGTATCTTCCACCTAGTGTTTATCAGTTTTGGAGTTCGACTTATTCAGATTAGCTTCAAGAAATTTCATGTTATTTTCTATTAAAGACGACTCAATACCCAAAGCTCAAACCAACTAATTTCTAAGCGTGCAGTCAAGGTTATGATGATAAGAAGGGGCCTATCATCCACTTCAACTACCACTAATTAAATCTTAATTATCCCATTTTAAATAAGAAAAATTAAAAAAAACTTCCATGCTTTATTCAGTTGGTTGCAAATATAATCATGCTACTTTTCTTATTGTTGAGCAACTTATTATTAATAATTAATTAATTTTAAAAAATTGATATCCACAAACAACAACCATCCACCAATGTAGAAATGATGAATATGGCTATGGTTTCTTATCTTTTCTTGATTTTTTATGTCCTTTTCTTTTTTCTTGTGGAAAACACGTGGACAGATTTGCTATGTTTGTCACTTCGGTGATGCCCGACTTGGTTGAGCAGGGAATCTTCCAAAAGGATTAGGGGTTCGATATCACCCCATGCTTTTCTCGATTGAGCCCACTTGCTTAATATGATTTACATCTTAATTCTATACATGTGATTTATGGGTTAGCTATTACACTGAAGCAGGGTTTTACGCAAAGTGCATTTGAAAAATAGCAACCGCAGATTTTCTTATTACAAAAAAAAAATTGCTATGTTGCACGCCGAGACGAATTTAATTTAAAATTTGAAGTTTATATATTTCTATAGCAATCTATTAATGTTCACGTCATATATATGCATTTTGAAAGATGTGTTACTTTACACTTCTATTAGTAGCAAGAACAAGTAAACCTAATATATACCAAATTGGTTAACAAAACAAACCTGCTCACTGCACTATTGAATATGGATTTACAAAAAAATTAGTTAAAGTTATAAAAATTCTTTAATTAAAAGAAGAATACTTATATATAATTTCTTAATTTAGTTAAATAAAAATAAGTCACTTGCCTATATATACCATGCGCCTGTGAAATAGAGATTAGAGGGTAAAAGATGATATGGAACTAATTAAGGAACTCAAAGGAAATATAAATATACCTCTTTATAACGGTATCGTTTTTGATTGCTATAATAGTGTAATCTAATATAACATGAAAATTGGTTCCAAAAAAAATTTAATTGTTATAGGAAAATGTTACAGAGGAGGATGTTTGTTACAAAGAAATCCCGTTGTATATAAGAAAGGTAGATAAAATAATAAAGACATTATACATAAACAAATATTTAGCACTCCAATTTTGAGAGAGTGCATTTAGGGTAAAAACTTACCTACACCCGGTGTATACACCAAACTAGTGTAATTTATCATGGTTAAGTGATTAAATGAAGTAAAATACATGTTAGTTAATCATGATTAAGTAACATGAACTCTAAATTCGAATACATGACATGCATGTATTGACTTGGTGTATACATCGAGTGCATGTAAATTTTACTCGTGCATCTAGACACCTTAGCTTGATCTCAATTAGCTACTAAATACTCCAACTCATCCCTAATGTATCTTGTGTACACTCAATGTTTACGTGTAAATTTTAGAGGTGTCGAGATGATTATTTTGTAAATTGGAGTATTTAATTAATACAATGAAGACGAATTTGAGGTGTCTAGAGGTATAATTCCTAAAATAAATCATAAAACTCAACCAATATTATGCATCCTTCATAAACTGCAATCAATAAAATGGTGACTATTAATTATGTGCTTTTTGACCAAAATTATTACGGAAAAGGGTCAAAAATACCCTTAAAGTATTAGAAAAGGCTCAAAAATACCCTCCTTCCACCTATTGGCTCAGAAATGCTCCTCCATCCATCTATTTGGATCAAAAATGCCCTTAAGGTTAAATTTAAGCTCTAAATTGCCCCTCTTTTTAACATATGGAATAAATAAATTTTTAAATTAAATATCTCGCATTATTTTTATGGTTTCACATATAAATGGACTCAAATTCATTCACAATCCTATCCATTAACTCAAACCCAATTAAAAGACCGATACGAAGCATGTTTATCAAAAACGTAAGTAAAGTTTAAATAAGTGAGCAATTTACAAACAAGAATCCAAATGGATCACCTTATATCCACTATATGTTGTTTTTCTTTTTTACTTTTTTTTTAAAAAAAAAATAAAATTAATTGTTCCTTTGTTTCAAAGCTAGTGGATTTCCAATATTCCCTTCATACTTTTTTATTTCAACGAATATAATATGAAGAAACTAAAATAATGAAATAACTGATTTACGAAGAAATAGTCAAAAAATAAATTTTTAGAAGAGAAAAATAAGGCAGGAAAAGAAAAGGGTATTGAGAAACTGAGGGTTAAGTTTCATTTGAATGTGAAAAGAGGGAGAATGAGAATTGGAATAAGTTAATTTAAGAGTATGCAAAAACACGAGGTTGCAACAAACATAGGTTGGAGGAAGATGGAGAAATGGTGGGTTTTTTAATTGGGTCTGAGTTAATGGGTAGGATTGTGAATGAATTTGAGTCTAATTATATTTGAAACAATAAAAATAATGCCACATATTTAATTTAAAAATTCATTTATTCCATATGTTAAAAGAAGGGGCAATTTAGAGCTTAAATTTAACCTTAAGGGCATTTTTGATCCAAATAGGTGGATGGAGGGGCATTTTTGAGCCAATAGGTGGAACAAGGGTATTTTTGAGATTTTTCTAATACTTTATAATTATAGTGAAAATGACTGGATACTCGTGCAGCCACTGTCTTTAATCATTCCAATTAATCTCATAATGCTAATTATGTACCACAATTAATTATGACCCTAAGGTGTCAATCAAACATTGAATTTCACTAGAACCTTATCATTATAAGTCAATAAAGTCAGTTTAGACCGATTTTCATGCGTTAGGTACTCTTCCAACCTTAATAAGAAATTTTGAGTTTGATGAGTTTTAAAAATAAAATTGTCTTTAGTATGAATCGCTTTACCCCAAAGTAAGTTCTGATGTAAATTTAAATTAATCGAAACTCTACAAAAAAGAGCTTTTAATAAGAAAGTTTTACCCCAAAATAAAGATTCTTTAACGTGAATTTAAATTAATCGGATCTCAAAACGAATACTTGACGATGTATGGAAACAAAAGAAAAATAGTCTAGACCAGTCTAGAATTGTAGTAGTTCATATTCTTTAGCTTTTCTCCACTTCTGTTTTAAAACAAACTTTTTTAAAAAAGAAAGATTTATTATTTATTTATACCATTCGATATGCCTTAGAGTAACTAGTAAAGTTGTTGTCATGTTACCAGGAGGTCGTGGGTTCAAACCGTGAAAACAATCCTTGCAGAAATGTTAAGTGAGGCTGCGTATAATAGACCCTTGTGGTCCAGCCCTTTCCCGAACCCCACACACAGCAGAAACTTTAGTCCATCGAACGGCCCTTTTTTAACATTTGCTATCTAGAACTCACTGGTCCTTCGGACTAGCACTTTGAAGGACCTAAAACAAGTACCGAACATCGAGTGAGAGAACAGAAGAAAAAGATTGTAAGGACTCAACAGTAAGTGAGACCTGCACTGAGACCAACTTCACATTTATAAACTATGCTTTTACAAGCTTGTATTAGGTAAAATTTGATTGAATTCAGCAAATATTACATAGTTATAGTAGTGCTTTCAAATAGCTATACAAAATAAAAGGAAATAGCAACATACAATGTTACATAGATCACATAAAAACTGATATATTATAAGGTTCATCCTAGAAAATACATAGATCATAAAGGCATGTTGATGCCAATTTCCAGGATATCATTGAATTACGATTTAGCTGATGATGAAGAAAAACACAGATACAAAGGCTTGAAATTTAACAAGACGCTGAGTCCAAGAGCTGAATTTAAGATTTATAAGCTTAAAGTAGTAGTTGACGATGATGTTGTTAAGACCTTTAGTCCTGATACACCGAAACGTGCAACTCCAGAAAGAGCAGACCTCCCAGGAGAAAGGATAAATTTGGATGAGCCAGGCGGAGATGAAAATCTACAAGCTGGCAAGTCTACTTGTAAACACTCTGAGATGGACGAAGTATTCATGAAGATCAGGAACCTTGGAAAGATCCTGCAAGTGAGCATTGGATTTTGATACTAGAAAACGTTGAGACGGATGACAAAAGTTGTTGAAGCTGTTAAAATACTCGTTTACGACATCCAAAGTGATGATAGTTTCCCGTATGGCCAGACATTTTTGGAGGATACAAACTCCTCAAAGAAACTTGTCTCATTATCAGTGCCACCCAAGAATCTCCATGCAAATGTTTTTCCATATTTCTTCAATTATCAGTCTTGCAAATGGTGTTTCACTATCTCCTCTATGTCCGATCCAAAGTATGCTACTAGTATCAATTGCAGGTGTACCATAGAAGATTTGAGAAGACTCCGAGACATAAGCCGTTCTTACTTCTTTCAGAAAAGGCATAACAAGACTCTCCGGGCAAAGCTTGTCCCCTATATCTTTAACAGTTATTGCTAAAGATGTTCCACTGTCAATTCTAAACTTTTCCTATGTTTCACTAAGGCTCCACTTTCGCTACTAGCTACTTGAAGCCTTGTTTTCTTGAGAATCGAACAGGTGGCATCCTTCCCGGGGCTTTCCTTAAAACCTGTCTTACCTGAAAGGAAATATGGACGCTTGTTTAATGCATGCCAAACATATTATGAATCCAAGCATGTGTATAGCCACTGCAAACCACCTTCTCTATTACCTTTCATAACACATATTGATGTTTTCGTGTATTGTCATGTTTATGCCTGCAATGGATAAGAATAGCATACTTTAGATAAGAAATGGAGAAGCTGATAGTAAAATGTAGCAATAAAAGTCGAAGAAATAGAGCACAAGCTTTTGCCTGGAGAGGGTTGTTATGCCTTTCTTGCAAGAACTAAATTTTTTTTGCACTCAGTATGTCTCTGATTCTGCTCAAATCTTCTGTGATACACCTGCCACGGATACTAGTGGTATACTTAGGAATTAGGATCAGAAACGGAGGAGAAGACAGCGAAACAACATTTGCTAGACTGACGGTGGAAGAAATATTGGAAAACATTTACATGGAGATTCTTGGAAGGCACTATTGATGAGTCAAGCTTCTTTGGAGAGTTTCGATCCTCCGGAAATGTCCGGCCACAGAGGAAACTATCACCACTTTGGATCTTGTAAAAGAGTAAATTAACAACTTCAACAACTGGAACATCATTCTCAACATTTCTAGTATCAAAATCCAATGCTCGCTTGCAGGATCTTTCCAAGGTTCTTGATTCTTCATGAATACTTTGTTCATCCATCTCAGAGTATCTGCTAATCGACTTGCCAGCTTGTAGAGATTCATCTCCACTTGGCTCATCCAAATTTATCCTTTCTCCTGAGAGGTCTTCTCTTGCTCTTTCTGGAGTCGCACACTTCGGTACACCAGGACTAAAGGTCTTCACAAGATCAACGTCAACTGCTACTTTAAGCTTATAAATTTTAAATTCAGCTCTTGGCCTAAGGGTCTTGCTAAATTTCAAGCTTCGTATCCATGTTTTTCTTCCTCATCAGCAAATACTGTAATATACTCGAAATTGGCATCGACTTCTAAATCGCCAATAGAAAGGATAATAGACATCACTCTGTGGAACAAGTTCAATCTTTAGAAAGTTATCAAGCACAAAAATACAATAGTTGACTAGTTCATTAAGAAAACATGATGAGGGCATGACTATTGACAAACCACAATAGCACGGATTCAACTTCAGTGTGATCTATGCTAGCGAAGGACTTCCCATGCCCCTTCTATAGAATAAAGGCCTCTTCGTGAGGTGGATGATAGAACATAATAAATGTAAAGTTGAATGTTGTTATTTCATTCAAATGAAATCAAGTCTAGCATTGGAAACTTAACCTATTTCTCAGTTTCTTTTATATTTTGAATAGAGTTGAAAAACAAGCACAATTATGACTGTAAAGTTTCCTGAACTCAATCAAATTTTATATGATCCCTGTATTCTTCCATAAAGCACATGAAGCATATGTATAGTTCACAAGCATTAACTTAGCAATAAGCCTGTAAAAGGCATAGTTATTCCAACAACAACAACATACCCAATGTAATTCCACAAGTGGGGTCTGGGGAGGGTAGTGTGTACGCAAAACTTACCCCTACAAGGTAGAGAGGCTGTTTCCGATTACAATTACACATCAAATTACTTAAATTAATCAGATAGATACAAAAACATCACATTTTCTCGAAGCGCCAACTCACCAGGAAATATGTTGGGCACACTACCACAAGAACCAGGAATAGCCAAAGGTGTTTATGAGGCGATCTTTTGTCTTCAGAAATTAAGTAGAGGGTGACAATGGCATTGCTGATTCTGTCAACGCCTCGTCTAATCTTCTCTGTGCAGACTTGGTTCTGTAACACCATATCTCAAAAGCCTCACTAAGGTCTGGATATTTAACCTGCTCAGCACTTATCCAATCTGCTAGAATGTCAGCTTGGTCATTTGACGGTAATGCTGAAACCAATGAAACTATTGCTCCCTCGACACATTGGCAAAGGTCTTCGCTCATCTTGTATGGAAATGCAGCCTCCGTTTTGCCCATTTTATCTGAAAGGGACTTCATTTTTCTTATGTATGGAAGCCATGTCTTGAGCAATTCTACTCGACTTTCTGCTGGAAGAACTACAGTTCCATAACCTACTGCTTCCAATACTTTTGATGTCACTTCTATTAACTTTATCTTCAAAATCCACATGACAGAATCAAGTCTTTTATCTTCGATGACCTTCAGTAAATTGCTCGATCTATTAGCCCAGTGGGAGACAAAGTCCTTCATGAGATCCATCTTCAAAAGAGTGTTATGCATCCATTCAAGGTCAGATAGACTCCGCATTATTTTCTCTTCCGTCTCCTTGTTTGCAATGTCAGGCTCCAAAATCAAGGAGAATAATTCATTTTCAAAAGAACAAAAGATTTTAGACACAACAATTCTAGTCTCCACTTTTATTTCATCATCAGCTATGACCAGCGGAATCTTTTCATCATCCTCAAGCATGAACTCAACCTGTTCTTGGGCTGAAGTTCTTAGGTCATCCTCAAATTGAGGGAAAGAATCACCAGTTGAAGTGGCATAGCGGATGGCAGACAAGAAAACTTCTTTTGTGCCGCGTAGTTCTGTTTCTTGTATATCGGAAAATATGGGCATGGTACAAGAACTAAGTTTCCGAAAAGTTCCTACTATCTTTTCTTCCTTATTCTGCGAAGAAAAGCCGAACGACTCAGCTAAGAAGAATCTCCTTACTTTGAAGAATCAGGGACTTCAAAATATCAAAAGTACATCCAAGAGAGAGTCCACCTGAAGAAGAAAGGGGTCGATCAAGAGGAATAAAACAAAGATTTGAAAGAAACAAGACTTGTAAGGAGTTGCAAATAGGCAAAACAACATGCAGATTGCAAAATAGTAATAGCTAGCATTAGCAAACAGCAAACGAATGCATTTCAGGGCAAACACCCTCCTCCTTCTTTCACAATGAGTTAAGCTTTGTAACCATTATTACTTGTTTTGGTACATACAATGAGCTCTCTCTAACAAGCTAAAACATAACCATTTTACCAGAGTACACTCTTCAAGTGTAATCAGGAATAAACTAGAGAAGCAAGACCAAATCTTCTGCTTAACATATACTAGACACTAATAACATAATTCACCAATGCAACTAAGATAAAAACTATCATCTTTAAAGAAAAAAGATGTTCCTTTTATAAACATGATAATGAGCCAGTTTGCACAGGGTACCAGCTACCTACCTCCCACCAGCTTATACTGGGTAATTCTGTAAAGCAAAAGGACACTCTCTGGCTTTTATTTTCCTCATAATAAAAGATTGAAGTACAACAAACTTCCCTCATATAGCCTATATATTTGTTAACTTTATCATCAACATTTGAAAATAATAAAAATGCACATGAATTAAACTTCATGTCAAAGGCTAGCAGCTATGCATGCAGTAGTCAAAGCTTAGTTTATCCCAATTTAAACCTTAGCAAAACAAATAAACTTCCCCATTGCCATTGGTATCTCTCAACAGATCTCCAGCTATGCAAGGATATACAAAAAAAAGAAAATTTTAATTCCTTCAGTTTTAGTGGGCACCAAAACCAAGATATCAAGATTGAATTTTTGTTAACTTTATCATCAACATTTGAAAATAATAAAAATGCATATGAATCAAACTTCATGTCAAAGGCTAACAACTATGCATGAAGTAGTCAAATTTAGTTTATCCCAACCCAAACGTTAGGAAAACAAATAAACTTCCTAATGCATCAGCCAGTGGCTAATTTCACAGCTCGAAACTGTGACCAGACAAGATACTATCAAGACTTAATTTTTATAGCATACCCAAAAAACAATAGTGTTAAAAAAGCAACTATATAGTTAAAAAAGGTCAGCCGGCACACGAAGCATCTTGGACTATCCTGATACATCAGTGACTGATTTCATGGCTCGAACTTGTGACCAGACAACTTTACCTTGATTTCACGGCTCGAACTTGTGACCAGACAACTTTACCTTGCTCCAAGACTCACTTTCACTACTTTATAATGGAAATGCTTTGAGAAATTGATAATACACAAGAGCAGCTATGCATGCAATAGTCAAATTTAGTTTTTATCCCAAACCAAGCCTTAGGAAAACAAATAAACTTCCCCCCTTGGTATTTCTTAACAGATCTCCAGCTATGCAAGAATATATTAAAAAAAAAAAGTAGAAAAAGACGCACACACAAAGAAAAAATTTGATTCCTTCTGTTTTACTTGGCACAAGAACCAAGATATCAAGATCTAATATTTATAGCATACCCCAAAATAATAATGTTAAAAAAACAACTTTCTAATAAAAAAAGATCAGCTCGGTACACGAAGCATCTCACACTATCCAGATGCATGCATCACTGTCAGATTCCACAGCTCAAACTCGTGACCAAACAACTTTACCTTTGCTCCAAGACTCACCTTTCACTACTTTATACACTAATAAAAATGCATATCAAGCTCTAATTTTTATAGCATACCCAAATACAATAAAGTTAAAAAAACACCACTTTATAGTAAAAAAAAAGTCGGCCCAGTACACGAAGCATCTTAGACTATCCTGATGCATGCATCAGTGTCTAATTTCACGGCTAGAACCCGTGACAATACAACTTTAACTTGCTCCAAGACTCACCTACACTACTTTATAATTAAAAAAGGTCAGCTCGGTACACGAAGCATCTAGATCTATCCATGCATCAGTGACTGATTCCACAGCTCAAACCCGTTCCACAGCTCGAACCCGTGACCAAACAACTTTACCTTTGCTACAAGACTCCCTTTCACTACTTTACACTGAAAGTAGTTAAAAATCAAGAAAATGTGTGAATAAAAATGGAAGCTTTATTTTTGCAAATTGAGAATTTTCTTTTGATAAAAAGTTAATTGGGTAAAAAGGGTGCAACAGATCTACAGCTATGCAAGGATATACCAAAATAAAAACAACAGAATTTTAATTCCTTCAGTTTTACTTGGCACAAGAACCAAGATATCAAGATTTATTTTTATAGCATACCCAAAAACAATAATGTTAAAAAACACCACTTTATAGTTAAAAAAAAGAAAAAAAAAGAGGTCAGCTCAGTACACGAAGCATTTTGCCGTATCCTGCATGCTTCGGTGTCTGATTCCACAGCTCGAACCCGTGACCAAACAACTTTACCTTACTCCAAGACTCCCTTTCACTACTTTATAATAAAAATGATTAAAAAGATTGACAATGATCAAGAACAAATTAGGAAACAAATGCAATTAACTAGTATAAAAAAAATCAAGAAAATGTGTGAATAAAAATGGAAGCTTTATCTATGCAAATTGAGTATTTTCTTTTGATAAAAAAGTTAACTGGGTAAAAGGGGTTTAAGGGTTTTACCTGAAAATTTGATTTTGTTGGAGAAAGAGAAGAGAAATGGAATTTTTTTTGCAGGTTAAGTAGAGTTCAGCTGAAGGAGAAAACTATGGAGTTATATTTGAAATTGGGCTTTCGGGTCTAAATTTGAGTGAGTTTGTTTATGATATGGGCTTGTATATTGGGCCCCCAATTTCTCTCTTTTATCCTCGAGTCATAAAGTGTCCTACAGTGGCGAAACCAGGATTTTTAATAAAGGGATTCAAAATATAAAGAAGTAAACACACTAAGAAGCCAAAGGTTCAACATCTATACTATATATACATAAGAAAATAATTTTAATCATGTATAAACAGTATAATTTTTCACCGAATGAGGTTCGAATGACCCACCCCACCCCCCGACTCTACCTAGATCCGTCCTAGCTATGCACAGGGGCTGGGGAAGGAATGAATCACAAGAATTTATTGTATATAGTCTTATCCTGCATTTCTGCAAGAGGCTGTTTCTACGACGTGAATCTGTGACCCAAAGGCTTCCCTTCATCATTTTGAGTCATCCTCCATATAATATTGGTCACAACATGATAATTATATTGTAAATGGAGTTAGAAAAGGATGGAATTTTTTTGGGAAAACTTCAGAAATGTCGATAGTTTGGATAATTATCAAATGTAGCGAGAGTTTCTGAAATTCGCTTTGTATCAGTGATTAATACAACAGTTTCTGAAATTCGTTCTGTATTAGTGATACAACAATTCACTTTGTATGATACAGAGCGGATTCTTCTGTTATGGCTCTCTTTGTATCACTGATGCAGAGCGAAGCGAATTTCAGAACTCTCGCTATGTATCACTTATCCCAAAAGTCTTTGCTAATCTAAGGGGAAAAAATAAATTATTAGTAGGTTTCCTAAAGAGACTGAATCAAATCGAACAACATCGATAATAACCAAATTGATGGATGTGTATTATAGTTGATTTGATTTGATTTTAATAAGTAAAAAGTCGATTAAATTGATTTGACTTTGATTTTATTCAAAAATTATCCAAACTTATCATGAATAGCAGCCTAACAAGACTCCACATTTATATACAAAAACTACCGGTCAATCTTATACAAATGAAACAATGGAAATTAAATATTTAAACAATTAATAGATTATAAAAAAATTAAAAACACATATATATATTTTTCTCTAGGGAAAAAAATAAAAACTACACATATATATATTTTTCTCTAGGGAAAAAATAAAAACTACTTTCACAATGCTACATTATTCTTGGTCATGAATAGCCAAAATATCTTTTATATACAACTAATATTCAACTTAGAAGTTCCCTCATGTCATTGACTTATCTTTTTTTTTTTTTTTTTGGGTCATTTTATTGTTATTTTACTATGCAATATAAATAGAGGTTTAGTAACCTACTTATTCTTATTTCGCTCTTCTTGTAGTTGAACCTAATATTTCAAAAAAAAAATAAAAATCTCCTACAATCTCTTCTTCTTTTTTTCACTAATAAATTTTCAATTTTAATTTCATCAAAATTGTTGTGTACTCTCTGAAAATATGGCAAGTGGAAATAATATTGAAAAAGGAAATTCTCTTCTTTTTTTCTAGCTCCAACATGGCGATGGCTGCGATTTATCCGGGTGAGTCAAATATATTTTTTAATTTCTATTTTTTTTTCTTTTTTTGTCGCTAAATAGCTTGTAACTAACAATTCTTTTGGATTATACACCGTTAAATAAGATTAACGACATATTTTTTTAATGTTTATTGACAGAAATTGTATGCCATTAATTAATTTCTGTTTAATCCTAGAGCTAGTAAAATGGTATTAATCAGAAGCATGCCTATAATATACATATATTTCATGTACATATAGTTCTATGTTATGTTCTTGTGGAATACATATTCTATTTTTCTTTCTTCAAGCTACATTTTTTTTTTTTTAAAAAAAATGCATTGGCTGGTAATCATTTTAATTTCTGTTTTTCTTGTATTTTTTTTTTGTTTAAATTGGTAGATTAGCTGAATGCATATGTTGGCCACCTAAAATTTCGACTTGTAGTTTTGACTAGTTATATTATCATATAAAGCACAACAAAATGCATGTGCATGCTACACACAATATAATTATGTTTTAACTTCAAACCATTAGGTGTTATATAAATGTTAAATTGTATAAGTAAGAACATTTCCCATTATGATTACAATTATTATAACTATGTCTCAATTCAAAATAAGTGTCACTACCTATATTAATCCTCAGTATTGATCATATAGTTATTATATATAAGTCGTTTCAGGCTAACATTATATCCTTACCTGCTATGTGTTTTTTTAAAAAGATAACATGCAGAAGAAGTGTCACTCGATCAATGAAAAATATTTACAAATTACTTAAAAAAAATGTGAATTCCCGATGAATTTGCTCATATATTGGAAACGTTCACGACGATCGGAAATTATCTATTTCCGATAAGACGTCCGTCAGAAATTGATGTTTTTAATTATAGTGATTTTAAAAGTATTTCCAACTTGGTCGTTAAATTTTTTTTTTTTTTTAGTTTAATCATTATGTTTGAATAGTTAGGATAGACCACCTTTTAATACTTGCATCTTTTGGGCAAGTATAGGACAAGTATAGACCACCTTTTAAAAATCAAGGGAGGAGAGCTATAATTCTAATTGCGAGTTTGACATAATTTGATAATTTTAGTTCAGATTCTGAAAATTCAAATCTTTTACATAGTATAGCCATTCGTTGAAAAAAATAATCGGCAAATATATAATATACATGTGTAGCGATTGTTAATATTTTTACCCCAATAATCAACTATGTAAAATATAACCAATAAATATATAAAATATAATATATGCATATATATTATATGTGTGCGACCGACTGTTAATATTTTTGACCGAACAGCCAACTATGTGACTTTTCCATCCTAAAATTCAAAATTCTTAAATTTAAAATTTTAGTTCCGCCTCCGAATTAAAAATCATTGTTTACTCTAAAAGTGCACAAGAAAGTAAAAATGATGAATTCATATGTAGAGTTACCTACCAATCACATGTGAAGTATATTAAATAATACAGACTAGTAGTTGTCTTTGAGTTGAAGTTGTGAATATTTGGTTGAAATAAATAGTACTTCATGTTGTTGTCAAATATAATGGAAGATGTAGACAAATGCTTGACAATTGAAGAAATAAACAAGTTACTTCATATAAGTATTGTTACTACTTGCCTGTTTGGCCAGATATTCAAAAAATACTTATTTCGAAAAGTATTTTTTGGGCAGTGCTTTTCAAAAAAGTTTGCGAAGAGTATCCCGTTTGTATTTGACTAGTTAATTTAAGAAAATACTTTTATCGATATTAGAAATCAAGATGGTTATAATTCTAAGCATACAACTTAATTTGTTTGAGTATTCTTTTATTATTTTTTATTGTTCGGTCATCTTGTATCAGTTGGTACATATTGGTTCGACTAATCCAAATTTGCAACCCCTCATTTTGTATGTTTGTTAATTTATACTCTCTCTATTCTAAATTAGTTGTTGAAAAAAAATATTCTAAATTAGTTATTTTTTACTTCTCGAAAGTCAAATTATATGAACTTTGACTAACATTTTGAAATATATTTATTCATCAAATTGACATGAAAAAAAGTTGCATTTGCAGTACTTATCATATAGTTTCTGGACATACAAATTCTAAATGCAAAATATATTGAGTTGATTTAGTCTAATTTAGCTTCAAAAATTAGTCAAATTCACCTTTGAATTAAAAGGGTAACATGAAAATTAATTTGAAATGGAGAGAGTAATTAATAAAAATTATCAAATATATAGCATTCCATAAGTGCAACCCTCACACACATACATATTCTATTACAAGATCAGTAAGATTCACTTATAAATCACACTGAAAAAAGACAATCTAGCTAGAAAATCACCAAGAAAAAAAATTCTTTTTGACTTAATTACAAACATCTATATATATATAAGAATCCAAGTCTAATTTTTTTCTTATATAAACATGTAAAGATAATAATTGAACATTCTTTCATTATTCATCCATTCTCTTGGGATTATTTTGATCAGATGAAGCCATAAAAGGATCAAAATCTTGCAATGTACCATTGATTTGTTGATTTTGGCAATTGAACATGTCTTCATTGATCAAAGAATTCAAGAAGGAGGAGAAGACATCGTCTGCGCAATAATTCATTTCATCGTCTCCCTCAGTAGTAACCGCGGCATTCATATGATCATCATCATAGTTGGCAAGCATCGCGTTAAAACTCTGATGCTGACAATCATCAGAACTCGTAATTTCTCCAGGACGGTTATTGTTGATGTTAATTCTCAATGATTCTCCCATTTGGAAAGGAATGTAATTAATGGGATTTGGATTAATTGTGTTGAGATTATCATTATTTGCTAATTTTGAGGATGAAGAAGGAGAAGAAGAATTAGCTTTGTTGTTAGTGATAATATGATTATCATCACTAGAGGAGTTAGGATTTAATATTAATGGTTTGTGTGTTCTTGGATCTATTCCTTGGCTGATTAATTTCTTGCTAAGGTGAGTATTCCAATAATTCTTGATCTCGTTATCTGTTCTCCCTGGAATTCTTCCTGCTATCAAGGACCACCTACAAAATTTCCAAAGTTAAAAAAAATTATTCATCTTTTGAAGTGTATAAAACATTAAAGATAGCTAAAGAATTGAACATAAAGGCAAAAGAGCATATGTAAATGCTTGCTAATTCTTTCTTTTACTTTGTGGGGATTAAATTCAATCTCAAGATCTCTCTAACTTTACAAATGAACTTTAAGACATCTGGAATTGCAAAGTAGGACTATATATATATATATATTTTAAACCAGATAATTTTGCACTTTTTGGAGTCGAGGATCTATCGCAAACAACCTCTCTACCCCACAAAGGTAGGAGTAAGGTCTGCATATATCCTACTCTTTCGAGACCCCATTTTGTGAAATTACACTTAGTATGTTGTACTTATAAACCAAGTTTGATCTTTTCCATAAATGAAAAACTAACAACTATTTCATTAAAAGATATACAAGTTTAGATTATACACAAATCAAACGTAAATATTTTATTACAACTAAAAAATAAAAAAGACATCTTTTCATAAAATAAAAAAGAAAAAAGAAAAAAAAAGTACACAATGTTCTTCGAAATTCTATAATGATCTCAAAATCAATCTTCCAATAATACACTCAAACAAAATATAGACACACAAAAGATACTGCAAACCCTAATAAAAACTCAGAGGAGATAAAAAGATTAATTAGTACTGAAAGAAAACCATCAAAGGCATACAATTTACTGGTAAGTGTGGAGCCAGCAAGGCTATTATGGGTTCGACCGAACCCAGCAACTTTTGCTCAAATTCTATATTTGTATTGAAAATTTAATTTAATATGTATAGACTATAGATAATTTGTTCAGAATCCAGTAAACGAAAGAAATTGTGATTTAGAACTCAAAACTAAAAATTCCGACTCCGCCTCTATTAGGTATCATTTCAAAAAAAAAGTACTTATCATTTCACCATAACCTTATCACACAACTAGAAAACAAGGAATTAGTGATGAACAAATTTCTTAGCTAATGGCAAAAACTCCATGCTAATTTCATTTAGCTACGGATTATAAGAAAATTCAATTAGCTAAGAGCATTTTAGTGATGGATCGGATTATCTAGGATTACCGATAAATTTCATAGTTAATTCAATGTTTTCTTGTAGGGTCACCACATCGATGTGGGACTTAACAAGACTACAGATAATTTGTGCAGAATCCAGAAAACAAAAAGAATTGTGATTCAGAACTCATAAACTAAAAATTCTGACTCCGCCTCAATCAGGTATCATTTCAAAAAAGTACTTATCATTCCATCACAACCTTCGATGATTGTGGATTTAATTGATCTCACTAGATCAATAAAACTACACCAAGAAAAGGGTTTTGAAATGGACTTGTGAATCCAGTAAACAAAAGGACTTGTGATTCAGAACTCATAAACTAAAAATTTCGCCTCAGCCTCTATCAGGTATCATTTCAAAATGGAAGCTAGAGTACGTATCATTCCACCATAACCTTCGATGATGATTGTGAATTTAATTCTCACTAGATCAAGAAAAATACACCAAGAAAAGGGTTTTCATTTTCTTATCTTTTAATTGTTAACAAGCAATTATAATTTATTTATAAGCCAAAAAACATATAAACAACACTTTGATATATATACATAATAATCATGAATTAAAATTAATTTTGAAGAACCTGTTTCCAAGGAGTCGATGTAGACGTAGTATTAGATCTTCTTCATCGATCGTAATATGTCCGCGTTTAACGGAAGGGCGGAGGTAGTTCATCCATCGAAGGCGACAACTCTTCCCACAACGGAGGAGTCCCGCCTTCTTTGGGAGCGTACGCCACCGCCCTTCCCCTTCTTTACTGACGTAATTCGTCAGTACTTCGTCTTCATCTGGTGTCCATGGTCCTCTTTTTAACCCTATTTTGTTACAACATGGTGTTACAATTTTGATTCTTGATGATGATGGGGTTCTCATTTTTTTTTCTATTTTTTGTGAATTTTTTTGGGTTGAAAAATGGAGGTGGGATTGTGGAGTGGTAGTACTTTTGGTTTGCATGTTAATGTTGGGTGAGTGTGATAATGTCTTGGTACTATATTTGGGAGGAAGGAAAAGGAGTGTGTGTTGTTACGTACGTTGCATTTAGAACACGTTTTTGCTCATATTGAATTTTTATTTTTTTTGTTTTAATTTGGTGGTATTTTTAATTGTTTTTATTTATAGACGTGAAGGGGGTCTTGGAGTAACTGGTAAAGTTGTTGTCATGTGATCGGGAGGTTACAGGTTCAAGCTAGGAAAACAGCTTCCTCAGAAATGTGAGGTAGACTGCACTTGTGGTTTGACCCTTCCTTGGGACCCGTGCATAGTGAAAGCTTTAGTGCGTCGGTCTGTCATTTTTTATTTATAAACGTGCCCACCATAGCTAATTTCACAATGTACGTATTATCTTCTACCAGCATAGGTACCGAGTAACTTGGTTCATCAAGACATTAGACATGGATGAATGAAAAGAAATCATCTGGTATAGCATTTTTTGTTTTTATTGGAATTTAAACGTGAGACCTCATAATTTTTAATTTACTTCACTGACCATGTTTTATCTTCATTGGTTTGGTGTAAATATGTATAGTAAAAAAAAAACTTATCCGCAACCAATATTTATTATATCAAAATGGGCAGCAGTTTAAGGTAAACGAAATTAATTGGAATTGTCTATCTCTTCCTTAAAATATTGAGGTATGGAGATTTAATTGTTGTACGCCAATTTTTTCTTAATTTGTATTTCACACTCAGTGTCTGATATCTGTTCGTGGCCCGACTATTCTAAATTCCCACCTAGACATTTCAAGTGCTAGCTCCCTGTTAAAGACGACTTCTTCTCCATAGCTTAAATTCAAGATCTCTAATTAATAATAGATCAAACTAACGTGTAAAAATAGACCAAAAATAGAAGACTTCCTTAGATGCATTATTTACCTCTTTTAGATAAATGGTAACGATATATGCATATGCATGGGGCTCACGAATTGATTATACTTAGAAATGGAGTATACAAGGAATTAATTAGTAATTTAAATATTTGATAAATCTCACCATTTGGTGGGAATTTAAGTAATGATAACATAATGAACTGTTGAATTCGACCAATGACCATATTTTAACAATTAATATTCACAAACTACATTTATTAATTTGGATATTTTTGGTTTGTTGATTATTCATCATAAAATTAATAAAACTAATTAATATGTGTGACACGTTTATGTAACAAATTTGTGGTGGGATGATAAGTATTCGTTCATCCTCAATCAATATGGTTAGGTTCGAACTTTGGAATGGAATCGGTTTTGATAGGGGAGCTTTACCCCCAAAGTGAAACTTCCTAGCACGAATTCAAATAAGTCAAATCCCAAAATAAGTATCAGACATCGGATGGAGAACAAAGCAAAAAATTGGTTATAGATCTTATAATCACGAAATTTAATACATTTTGATATATTTCTATTTTAGAGGCCGCAAATTGCTCAAGAAGTTTTAGATTGTGACTAAAAGAGCAAAAAAGTAAATTGTGACTCTCTAATCCGGTAAAAATTTAAACCATATTACTTTATCTTGATTAAGTAAAAAAATAAAATTAAGGTTAAAAATGATTATTTGGTATAAATACTGGATGTGGATAAGTTTTTACCCTCTGATTCTACAAATAAATAACTTATTTGGCCAAATTTCTGAAAGATCAAAATTTTAATTTACTTGATTGGATATTTATTTAGATTGGGTCACTAAATAAATTTGTACATTCACTTGAAGACTCACATAGTATACTCAACTCTTGTTAGAATAATTTATCAAAAAAAAAAACAAAAAACTCTTGTTAGAATAGCAAAACGTATAAAAGTAAATTTTGTGATGTGTATTTAGTGGACGCAAAAAATAGATTAGCATTTAATTAATCAGTTTGTCACATAATTAATTTTAATGAAAAAATTCCACAGTTGGAATTACTCATTATCATACCAGCAAAGAACAGTGACATTTGCGCACCCAAAATTACTTTGATCAATGACTTCACCAACCCAAAATTAAATCTTAATAAATACTTTTTAAGGAGGAAATAAGAAGAATAATTTTATATATATATATATATATATATATATATATATATATATATACCTTTTTATGGGTTGTGAGTTACTATTTTTTTCTTGTCTTTTCGTGTTGTATACACATAATTTTCTCTTGAGAAATTACTATAAGCTCCTATTCTTGAAATTAGCTACGAACTTCATCGCTAATTTTTCACTAACTCGCTCATTGCTAACATATTTTTTTGATAACTAATCTGTCACTAAATAGGATTAGCAACAGACTTTTTATTTATATAATAATAATAATAATATCAATAATAATAATAATAATAATAATAATAATAATAATAATAATAATAATAATAATAATAATAATAATTAAAAAAAAAGACGGTAGAAATATGTATGTATAAACCCCCTTTAGACCCTAAACCTATATGGTCTCGAAAAAAAAACAACAACTAAACGTAGTAGAAGTATAGGAAACTGCTATTATTCTTCCTTTAAAATATATATTTATATATAACGTTTGAGGTCCCTTTTTTTCCTTTCCTTGTTTATGATCACTTCGTATCCCGTATTCATATCAAAACCCAACTAACTTTGGACTCGCTCCGAAAATTCTCACATTCTTTATTGAATACTTTCATATTCGAACGAGGTAAGGACTCTTTATTTTTGAAGATTTTAATTACCTTTTACAAAGTCAACTAGGATTTAGACCTTTGGTTCAAACCCAAACTCGTAAACAGAACTGTAGCTCCGCGTTAGGTTGACTATTGGGCTTCATATATCAAAACATTACTGAAAAAGTCTTTAGGACTTTAAGTTCTATTAGGTTTATTCTTCTTAATTCTCCATAAGCCGTAATATATCTCTAGGGTTTATTCTTCTTTCCTCATAATTTCTACTTTCACTATCAAATTTTTTTGTTTGCTAATGGATTCTGATGATGAAATTTATGACATGTATTCAGATGGAGAGGAGGAGGAAGTTCCTACCATTGATGATGAACCTAGAGTCTCTCACAAACAAAAATGTTACAAAATCTTGAAGGATTATGATATTCGTCAACTCGTGAAAGAAGATGTATCGAAAACTTCAACGATTCTCTCCGTCCCACGAGACGTATCGTTAGCACTCCTTCGATGTCATGGTTGGGATATCGTTCGAGCCAATGAAGAATGGTTGGTTAACGAGCATGAAGTACGTAAGTCTATAGGTATGTTATCTGTATACGATAATAATAACTATGTCTCAATCGCAAAGAAGAAAAAAATGAATAATGAACGTGTGAATTGTGGGATATGTTTTGAGGAATATTGTATTGATGATAATGCTGCTTTTGCTAGTTGTAATAAACATCCTTTTTGTAAGGTATGTTGGGAATGTTACATTAGCACGTCGATTAATGATGGTGGTCCTAATAAATGTCTTAGTTTACGTTGTCCTGATCCATCTTGTGAAGCTATGGTAGGTGAAAGTATGATTGTTAAATTAGCTTCGGAGAAAGATCGATTGAAGTATTATGATTATTTGTTTCGATCATATGTTGAGGAACAAAAGAAGATCAAGTGGTGTCCCTCTCCAGGATGTGAATGTGCTGCTGAATTTGAGGTAGGGAGTGAGAATTACGACGTGTTATGTGATTGTTCTAATGGTTTTTGTTGGAATTGCTTGGAGGAAATTCATCGCCCGATTGATTGTGACATGATAGCTAAGTGGAAGAACATAAATCTCGAAGAATCTGCGAATACTAATTGGATTTTGGCATTCACTAAGAAGTGTCCCAAGTGTAAAAATTCAATTGAGAAAAATATGGGATGTATGCATATGACTTGTAGGTGTGGATATCAATTTTGTTGGCTTTGTTTTGCAAAATGGGGTACTTGTCTTAGTAGATGTAATAGGTATGAGGAGAAAAAAGAGATAACAGAAGCCAAAAGAAATATTCAAAGATATACACATTATTATGAGAGATGGTTATCTAATGGTAAGTCAAAAGAAAAGGCTTTATATGATTTGAAAAAAATGAAAAATGATGGATTGAAGAAGTTAAGTGATGATCATTCTATAGATGAGAAAGAATTGGGATTTGTTATTGAAGCTTGGGAACAAATTGTTGAATGTAGGAGGGTGTTGAAATGGACATATGTTTATGGATTTTATTTACCACAAGAGGAGGTAGCGAAAGCGCGATTTTTTGAGTATTTACAAGGGGAAGCTGAGGCAGGTCTAGAACGACTTCATCATTGCGCGGAGAAAGAATTGATGGATCATCTCGGGCCAATTACGAAGGAATTTGATTATACAGAGCAAGGATCTTACAAGAATTTCGTGAATTTTCGTACGAAAGTTATTGGCCTGACTAAAGTTACTGGAAATTACTTTGACAAGTTGGTTATGGCACTAGAAAATGGACTCAAAGATGTGAATAATCCATCAACAAGAGCAATTAAAGCACCAATGAGTAGCAATAGCAGCAGCAGCAGCAACAACAACAACACTCATATTGTTGAAGAAGGTCTTATGTGGACATGTGATTTGTGCACTTTTTTGAATGAAGATGTTCATACAGTTTGTCAAGCCTGCTTTGGTAATTATTGAAGCAAGTTTAATTTAGTGAATTTAGAAGAGTTTTTTTTTTTTTACGTTGGTTAGCAAGTTGGGTGAGAATGATTATAGATTATTTGGTATTAAACTTATGAAACTTTGATTTTTCTCAATTTCTTGTGTGCAGAATTTGCTCTACGTTCTGTTGTTAGTGTTCCTTTTTCTTCGTTATTGAATGTCATGTACTGCTTTTCCTATTATTTGCTCTAAGTGTGTATTTCCTTTCCATACTGCTTTGATAATACGTTATCTGGATGTCCATTCTAGTATTCTTAGTATTATTCTTGTTTCTTGTTTTTCGACTTCTGTTACTATTTGTTGTCTTGTATAAACCCCACCTTGTGGAATTACACTAGATATGTTGTTATTGTTGTGCTGCTTTGATATATGTAACTTGAACCGAGTCTCTTTTGGAGACAGTTTCTCTACCACCACTACTGCCCTCCCCAAACCCCACCTAGTCTAATCTTGCTGGATATATTGTTGCTGTTAATTTCATTTTGTTTCATTTATAATGTTTATGTCAAATTTTGTTTGTTCGTGTTCTATCTCAAGCATGTTTATTTTACTTGTCTTTCTCATGTAAACGCTCATTTTTTTTTTCTTGTACCAAGAATGGTTTAATATTGGATTGGTTGCGCGAATCATGCAGCAAACAAAAGCCTGATATTTAGTTTACGAAAAGAAAAGGATAGAAGAACGAGTGCATTATATTCGTATATAAATCTTCTGAAAAGATTCACACTGTTTCTCAGTTTTGGATACTCCATTACCCTAACTAGTAGTAAAGAGGTTTCATTAATGTTTTCGAAAGGCCAGAAACTTTTAGTGAGTGTGCGTGAAGGTTTTAGTATACCAATTATAAAAAATAATTTCAAATCGAGCCTAAGTTATTTGTGAGACACCATACTTGGAAGATTAGAATTCTTAATTTTGTGTCAAGACATACGGGCTAAGAGAATAGGACAGTCTTAGACTCTCAGCAGACAGTTTCTATGAGGCGTAGGACTTTCAAAAGATAACAGAAATGTCGGTCGTTGATAATTTTGTCAGGAGCCAATTGTTCTATTCCAATCATCACTATTTTCCAAGCATTGAGCCTAATAAATCGATCATCTGGCCTTTTTTTCATTTATTTTATTAATTTAATAATTAGCATAGTACTCTATTCTAATTTTCCAGCCAATAAAGTATATAAACTTTTATAGATAGGTAAAACAACTTTGAAAAATAGACATTTAATGAAGTTATTGAGGCACAAATATAATTACAAGAACAAATTACTAAAGATTATAATGAAGTAATTAATAAGCATTCTCTATTCTTAATAAGGAATCTTGGATTCGAGCCTTCAAAATAGAATCATTTTTGATGGAGAAAGTTTTACCTCATAGTGAAACTATCTGAATACCGAGCATCAAGTTGAAATAAATACAGGAATGAGATGATGGAAGTGAAAAAAGAAAAAATCTAACCTAACTAGATAGCTTGAGCGCACCATTGTCCTACATTACTCGAACTTTCCAAAAATGCTATTGCATCCGTATCGAATTATTAAAAAATGCACTTA
This sequence comes from Capsicum rhomboideum, assembly GCA_031232105.1. Classification (NCBI taxonomy): domain Eukaryota; kingdom Viridiplantae; phylum Streptophyta; class Magnoliopsida; order Solanales; family Solanaceae; genus Capsicum; species Capsicum rhomboideum. The sequence continues at coordinate 1,493,580 of CP124719.1, read as the reverse complement.
CTTTTTAAAACGAACGTTCTTTTTAACTTGGTCTGAGCTGACATCTATGCTCTCCAACTTTTGGTGTCACAAATAGACACTTAAACTTGTATAAAGTTGAACAAGTACACACACATCTTACGTAATATAATACAAATCAGTTGCTACTTGCGTACACGTAGGACGCCACTTAAATTTTTCTTCATAATTAGCTGATCACCTATTCATAATTAGCCCTACCATAATCAACATCTTCCAACATTTTTCTTTTTCTTTTTCTTTTTTTCTCTCTTTCATATTTATTTGGGGAGTAAATTTCAACGGTGGTCATTTAGCTTTTCTTTATCACACAAAAGTTACTTTACTAATTTTTGTTACATAAAAAATGTTTAGCTTAAAGGGCTATCACACAAAATTATTTTTCTATTTATACCTCACAAAAGTCATTTAACTTTATGATCACACAAAAGTAATTTTTGTATCATTTAAATTTTTCCCAAATTAACTAAAAAGTAAATTTCACCTGAATTTTTATATTTTATACTGAAAATCTGGTATAGCACTCCAAAATAGCTAATGTATTCATTTATACTTACACAAGAGACAATATATAGCTTAAATACCTAATTTAATATCACTTATATTTTATTTTTTGATAATGAATTTTATTTTAAAAATCTAATTGCGTAATTACACCTGTGCAACCAAACAGTACACAACAAATAGGCCGTCATAATTACTCTGTTTTGTAATTACTAGGCTGTGTAATTAATACCTTACACCAATTTCAAAAACAGATGGCTTTCCAAACAGTAATTATTACAATAATACGGCTAGTATAGCGACAAACACCAACCAGCCTAATCCCTCGAAAAGTAGCTAGAGACAACACTGCACTAACTACTAACCTTCTACCCTAATACGTATCCTCCACATTCTCCTATCTAAAGTCATGTCCTCGTTAACCTGAAGCTGCGCCATATCCTGTCTAATCACTTCTTCTCAATACTTCTTAGACCTACCTCTATCTCTCCTCGTACTTTCTATATCCAACCCCTCGCACCTCCTCACTGGGGCGTCTGTGCTTAGTTTCCATCTAATCTAACATAGAGTTCAATAAATACATGACGAAGACTAAAAATATTAATTCTTGGCAAATTTAAAAGACCAAAAATTACCATTTTTATCATTTTCTCCTACATATGCCTTGTATAAATTATAATGAAAAAAAAATGCAAATTTGTTATCGAACTTTGAGAAAAGACTCATTTATGTCATCCGTTAAAGTTGGGCCCACCTAAGCCAACTGTCGTGATACAAAGTGTCTATTCATGTCATTATTTATTAACGGGAAACATAGTTGGTTTTGGCATACCACTTTTTACATGTGGCAACCGATGAAAGAGGCCACGTCACTAATCAGTCAAATTTAGTAAAACACCCGCCCAAATTCAATTTACCCAACCGACATCCCCATTTAACCCAACACCAACCAACCTTCTTTGTCCTCTTCTCCGCTCTGGCGAGGAGCTTCTAGCTCTAATAAACTAGCACAACTAGCGACGCAACACAACCCCTTTCCCTCTTCATCTCTCACGTTCTCATCCTCATCTCCGATTAGTGAAAAGGATATAAATATGAATATGAAAAAAAAATAAAAATTTAACCATTTGGAGTCATTTTTTCGTTTTTAAGTGGAATGGTCATTAGAAGAACTGCTATCTCACTAAAGAGTATACTCTTCGTCATCCTTCTTTCTTTTTGTTTCTTTTTTGCAACAAACACGGCGAGATGAGCCATTTATCATTATGATAGGTGTCAAGTGGAAGTGCAGTAATGAATCGCGGTACCGGAAAATAAATTCATAATGAACCATGACAATGATTAAACCAAAGGAATATCTTCCCTAATCAGGAAATATGAGATAAGTTCAGATCATTTTGGCAAATTTAGAAAACCAAAAGTTTCCATTTTTATCATTTTATCCTACCTGTCCCTTTGTATAAATTCAACCTTAACATCTTCGAAAACCTTAAAACCTGCCACCATTTTCTCAAAAGCTGCGCCTACCACCACAATTTTCCAGTTCTCCATTGCCGAGAAATCCCTTATTTTTACTTGTCTTAATCAAAACTCTTGGTGATACCATGGCTTCTCAACGTCAACAAGCTTTTTTGGCTGCAATTCTTGGTCCAGAACCATTACCATTCCAGACCTTGATTGCACATTTGATGTCTCATTCAAACGTCCAACGATCCCGTGCTGAGTCAGTCTACAACTTCATCAAGCAAAACTACCCCAGCTTGCTGGCTCTGAAACTTGTTAATCATGTCAGCTCGACTCAAGCAGTTGAATCGCGGGGTATGTCTGCTGTTTTGCTTAGGAAATGCCTAACTAAGGGCGATTCATACATTTGGCCTAAGCTTGATCAGTCAACTCAGTTAAGCGTCAAAGTTATGCTCCTGAGATGTATCCAACTTGAAGACTCGAAATCCGTTGTCAAGAAGCTATGTGACACTGTTTCGGAACTAGCTTCCTCGATTCTCCCAGTTAATGGCTGGCCTGAGTTGTTACCATTTCTGTTCAAGTGTGTTACTTCTGATTATGTTAAGTTGCAGGTATTGAGTTTTTTGATATTCTCGCAATTAGCAGATCATGTAGGTGAAATGTTGATTCAGTTGGTTAATGTATTGCATTCGGTGTTCTTGAAAACACTGAGTAATTCCCTGAATCTGGATGTCAAGATAGCAGCATTTAGTGCGATTGTGAACTTTGTTCGGTGTTTATCTAGCCCGAGTGATCGGGAAAAGTTTCAGGAGTTGTTGCCATTGATGATGAGAACGCTGCCTGAGGCATTGAACAATGGTCAAGAGGCTATAGCGCAAGAAGCACTGGAACTGTTAATCGAATTAGCAGAGACCAACCCGAGCTTCTTCAGGAAGCAAATAGAGGATGTAGTGGGTTCAATGTTGCAGATAGCTGAGGCGGATTGTTTGGAAGAAGGGACAAGGAATTTAGCAATTGAGTTTGTGATTACTTTAGCTGAGGCCAGGGAAAGAGCACCAGGGATGATAAGGAAGTTGCCACAGTTTATTAGTAGGTTATTTGGTATTTTGTTAAAGATGTTGCTTGATATTGTTGACGACGTTGCTTGGCACAGCGCCAAGATTGAGCATGAGGCTGCAGGGGAAACAAATAATTATAATGTTGGTCGGGAGTGTTTGGATAGGTTGTCTATTGCATTGGGTGGTAATACTATTGTTCCTGTCGCCTTTGAGCAGCTTGCTTCTTACTTGGCTGCCCCCGAGTGGCAGAAGCACCACGCGGCACTCATTGCAGTTGGTCAGATTGCTGAAGGTTGCTCAAAGGTACAAATTAGTCAAGAAATAAAATTACTCCTATACGTTTGCACCTCATGTGTTTAAATAATCTATTATATCTAACATGTAATCTCACTTTTATATACTCTTTAATTTGCTCTTCATGTAATCTATTGATTTGACACAAACACTATATAAGCTTGTGAATGAATTATTGGCAAATACAATCCTTTAACCCTAGTCGCTAACAAAAAAACCTAGAGCCGCCGCCGATCTCCCTTCTTCTCCATCCATTCCCCCACTTTCCCCCACCAAAACCCACTGGCCAACCACCTTTTCCTCCTCTGTCATCTTGAAAACCGGCTGTAACACCACCACGTGCAGTTAAAAACGTATTTTCTTACTTTTTCTTGACTTTCCTTGTTGATTTCTCTGTCAAATCATGAACTTGTAGCAACTTTTAATCAAATTTTCTTTTGATTTCTTCTATTTAAGTCTTGTGGAAGAAGAATGGAAATTCACCGATTTTTTTCGCTTGAAGATCTGTATAAAAACAATAGAAAAATGTTAATTTTTCCGGACCTAGGACTATTGTTTTTGTGCTAATAGATTTGCAAAGTTGAAACTAGAAACTAGTTCATTCTGTTGCAATGTATGTGTGTGGATTCTACTTATGTGCATTTCTTCCTAAGTCTTTCTTTTACTGATTGAAAGGTGTATGTTTCTATAAAGAGTATGTCTTTAATGATGGCAAAGATTGGTGCGTTCTGCTGTCCTTTTATTGTATGCTTGCATTTATGGTAAAGATTATAATTAGTAGATGCTTTAGTGCTCTCTTCAGTGCTTGCATCATAAGATGTTGTCTACTTTTAAATGAGAGCCAAGGTATATATATATTTTTTGATTATCTATGAGTTTGTGATAGTGACAATCTTTGTTTTATATGATGTTTGTTGCTTTTAGTGCATTTGATTTGGTAATTAAAATCCTTGTCTTCTTTGTTGTAATAGGTTATGATTATTTATTTGGAGCAAGTGGTCAACATGACTGTCGTTACTTTCCAAGAACCTCATCCTCGAGTGAGATGGGCCTGCATTAATGTAATAGCCCGATTCTCCATAGATTTGGGTCCATATTTTCAAGAACAATACCACAGTCGGGTGTTGCCCGTGCTAGCAGAAGCTATGGATGATTTCCAAAATCCACGAGTACAGGTCTGTTCTAGTGGTAACATGTTTTTTTGCTCCATGAGTATTCTTTTCCTGCATTTCAGTTGCTTGTCATGTCTCTATAAATGTGCTGTTTTGATGAAGTCACAAAGAAGTTTTGTCATGCATACATATGAATTCTTTTGAGTTGGTAAGCAAATTTGTTTCATTTATATGCCTCGAAAAAAAATGTTCTGTAATGTGAATTGTGTGTGAGGGGTACATCTCTTGAAGTGAGGGAACGGTGACATAAGGTTGGTGGTCTATTAGACTTCTTTGTTTCAATTGAGAATTGTTTTGGGTGGTGGTCTTGGGCAGTAGCTAGTGGTGCTAGTGTTTGACAGTAGTGATTCATTGTGGTTGTTGATTGTGGTAGTTGTTGGTGTCTATTAATTTTTTTGGTGGACGGTAGTTAATTGGGGTGATGAATGATGATGGTAATTGGAGATATATAGTGGTGGTTAGTTGTGCTGATTGTCGTTTGTGATTGTTAATGTTGGCTAAACGTAATATAATGATAGATCTCAATGAAATTCTCTGGAGGATGTACTTTTTGTCTAGGGTTTGAAAGGGCGCCTTTTGCTTTCCAGCCTTTCCCATTAAAACAAATGTGCCTTTCACTTCCATATTTTAGGAGATCGTCAATGCTTTTAGATGTAACAGATAGCGAGCATTGTTCGTTGGTTCAGATGTCTGCTTGTTCATTCGATTGTCAATGATATCATTTATCTATTTATGATTTATTTTTTTTGTATTGCTGCAGGCACATTCTGCATCAGCTATCCTCGACTTTATTATAAACTGCACCCCAGAGATTTTGCTGCCCTACTTAGATAGTTTAGTTAGCAAACTGATCGTACTTGTGCAGGTATGACAACGAGAGGGAATAATATCATAGTATTAGTACTGAAATATGCAAGATTTGTGATACATACTTTTTCCTGCTCTTTGCTATTGTTTCGAGTGCAGAATGTAAACCAAATGGTGCAAGAAGAAGCATTAACTGCATTGGCTCTGGCGGCTGATTTGTCCAAGGTACTACAATTCCAGTTATTCAGCCTCAATTATTCTTGTTACAGATAGCTAAGAAATTATATACCAACAGGAGCACTTTCAGAAGTACTATGATGGGGTCATGCCACATCTGAAACTTATCTTGCTAAGTGCAAGTGATAATTCCAATCGCATGATTCGAGCCCAAGCAATGGAATGCATAAGCATGGTCATGATGGCTGTTGGCAAAGATAAGTTCGGAGATGATGCTAAGCAGGTTAGTATGAGATAATATATCCCATGCCGATGGTGCCAATTTGGAGATGTATTCGATGTGTCCTAAGTTGTTGGTAAGCCACGAAGTTTAAGAAAGAAATAATATATTTTGACACATAGTTAAATATGAGCAAAACGTCAAAACTATCTTGTACGTACAGTTTGTTTTGGGTTCACTATGATCTACAACAAGTATTTCAGTGGCAAAATGGGAACGTAGAATTATCTAGTTATCAAGTATAAAGAGATGCCAAACACAGCCGTATGCATAAGCTAATGGCCGGATAGCTAGGTTGATAGGATTACTTTACTCCATGTATTTCCTTCAGTATGTTTTCAAGCATAGTGCTTACTCTTGATTTTTTTTGAAAGGTTATGGAAGTGCTTATGTCTATTCAAGGGTCACAAATGGAGACAGATGATCCTACTACTATTTACTTGCTAAAGGTATGGGCGCATAATTTCAATGATTTGGGACTTCATTTATAGCTTACTGGTAAAGTTGTCGGCTCATTGTGCAGTCATTAAAAAAAATGTCAATTTATTTTTATAAAATAACGAAAAAATTAGTTAAGCAAGTCAGAGCAAGCTCAATATATTCCGTCTAACTCTATATATGATGTATAAGAACATCTCATAAATGTGAAAATATTTCCTGACACGTGTATTGCAGGTATACTCATTGTTGTTTAACATCTAACAGAATAATACATGTACTTCCTGACATGCCACATCACCGGACCTAGTTTTCTCAATTATTTATATATATAGATTCTCATTACATCATTGATTTCATTGCAGGCATGGGCTAGACTCTGCACGTGCTTAGGACAGGATTTTCTTCCTTACATGAGTGTAGTCATGCCTCCGTTGCTTCAATCTGCTCAACTAAAGCCTGATGTAGCCATATCGTCTGTGGATTCAGAATCAGATGATGATAGGTAAAGTTTTGCAATGATATGTAGTGGTTAGTCTACTGGAGGTTCCCAGGATCTTATCTAATTTTTCGTCTTCCAGATTGGAGAATCTAACACTTGGAGATGAAAGGTATGGTATTAAAACAAGCGTCCTAGAGGAGAAGGCTACAGCTTGTAGATTGCTACACAACTATGTGGATGAGTTGAAGGAGGGATTCTATCCATGGATTGACCAGGTTTGCATAAATATACTTGGATGTATCTCGTACAAGCTATTGATTTGAATTGGATTTGACAAATGATTTCATTGCATAAACAGGCTGTGCAAATATTAGTTCCGCTATTGGAATTCCTTGAGGAATTTAAGCTAGCTGCAGTTTACGGTGGGATTCATAATTTTGTTCCTCGTGTTCTTTTCTTTTTGTCTAATTTTGTGAACTATTGACATTAGTTTTGTTTGGTTATAGCCTTGCCGAAGATGTTACGTTCAGCTAAACTGGCTGTTGAGAAAGGCATTGCTCATGGTCGAAATGAAATGTATTTGAAGCAGTTGTTAGACTATGTAATACCAGCGTTGGTGAACGCTTTGCATAAGGAGCCTGACGCTAAAATTTGCTCGAGTATGTTGGTAGCAGTGCACGAGTGCTTGCAGGTTTGTTATTTACTAAAGTTGATTTAGTTCTTTGTATATTCAAGGGCCTCAATATACCACTAAACATCTATGATTTTGCTGGCACTCCTTCATGGATGTTCATTTATACAAGGAATCTTTCTCTTCTTTTTCCAGATATCTGGCCCACTCCTGGATGAAGGTCAGGTTCGGAGCATTGTGGATGAGATAAAGCGGGTCCTCACTGTAATTTTAAGTCGAAAACAAGATCGAGCAGAAAGAACAAAAGTTGAAGACTTTGATGCTGAGGAATATGATGAAGACTTTGATGCTGAGGAATATGATGAAGACTTTGATGCTGAGGAATCTGACTTGATCAATGAAGAAATTGAAGAAGAAGAGAACCTTTTCGAAGACGTATGTATGACACAACAAATGAAAGACAACGTCGAGTATCTTTGTTCTACTTCTTAGCATTTAAATCTAATTCTGTCTAATAAAATCTCCATATATCTCTGGAATAGGTTGGTGATATATTGGGCGAGCTGATCAAAACATTCAAGGCAGCCTTCTTACCTTTATTTGATGAGTTGTCTTCATATCTAATGCCTATGTGGGTAGGTACCTCCTCATGATATTCAATGTAACTTCAGTATCTAACATACTTTTCTCATTTTATTATATATCTAAATTTTTTCCTTTCATGCTTGTCTGTCAAGGGCAAGGATAAAACAGCAGAAGAAAGGATGGTAGCAATTAATATTTTTAACAATGTTGCAGAGCATTGCCGTGAAGCAGCTCTAAAGTAGGTGTTTATATATTGGTTTGTCTTGTTATGATACTAGAATAGTAAAGTATTAGATATAACTATTCCTTCCTGTGCAAACTAGGTACTATGACACATACGTTCCCTTAATTTTGGAAGCATGCAATGATGAAAGCTCAGATGTCCGACAGGTTTGTTTAGGTTAAAGGTGTCACCTTTTTCCGAAAATTGACATGTTCTGCTTGATTCTGAATTGTTAGTGTTATTTTAGGATTTTGCTTATGGACTTGGCAAATGTGCAGAACTTGGTGGTTCTGTTTTTAAACCATTTGTTGGAGGTATGATATAGTTGACGGTGTTGGAAGCCTTATATTTTGAGTAGTTTTTCATGCTTTTTGACGGGATCAAGGGTTAATAAAACTTTTAGCTTACCTGATATAGAGAACAACTTTATTTCAGAGGCTGTATCACAGCTCACTATAGCTATAGGGCATCCTAATGCTCTTCAACCTGAGAATGTAGTGGCGTATGATAATGCTGTTTCGGCCCTGGGGAAGATATGCCAGTTTCATCATGACAGTATTGACTCTGCCCAGGTATAGTCTTTTGGGAGCCATTTATTTTTTATTTTTGATCGGTACTTATTTTCCCCAGTGCTTGGGGTGGCATACTCGGATTTCGGTTGCATCTATCAAATTAAGATATCACCTTTGCTCTTAGAAGATTTAAAGCTTCTCCTGTACCTTGTTATAGTGTCTACAATGCTCTAATTTCTAAGATTTTTGGCAGGTTTTCCCTACTTGGTTGAATTGCCTGCCAATAAAAGCTGACGTAATAGAAGCGAAGGCTGTTCACGACCAACTTTGTTCTATGGTTGAAAGGTATACGATCTGTTTGCTTTAACTTAAATCCTTTTCAGTTACACTTAATAGTAAACAATGATGCCAAAATTTTTGAATTTTTTCCTGACTAGGTGGATGTAACAAAGATCCACTACCTATCTGTTTAGTTGCTTTTGAATTTTTTCCGATCCCTCATTTGTTTTTGTTGCACCCATGTAGTTTCAGAATGTATAGAGGATTGAATGTCTTTTGTAGAGAACATATCATTTGTAGGTTCTTTACTTTTTGGTATTCTTCTTGTATACGGCTGCTTTCGCACCTTTTGATTAACATAACTGTTTGCCTGATATAACAAAAGACATGTTGCATTTCTTTCAAACTATGTAAAAAATATCTTGAGTCGAGGGTCTATTGGAAACAGCCTCTATACAGCTTTTTGATTAATATAACTTGGCCTTTTGCTAACTCTCTTTGTAGATGGCTGTATCTGATATATTCATGCCTCCAGAGTCTTAATGTTTAACCAGGTTTTCCTGCTTGCAGGTCAGATGGAGAACTATTGGACCCCAACAATCAGTACCTTCCAAAAATTGTTTCAGTTTTTGCTGAGGTTAGTTATTATTGGACCTTCTGCATCAGGTCAGCGCTTTGTAGCCAAAAAAAGATAATCAATTTTTATCTCAATTTCTGGTGTTGGATCCAGTACATCTGATGCAAAAGACTAAGATATTCGTCCACATTCCCTTTTCTTGTTTTGTATCTTTGTCCTTCTGGAGGTCTCTCGCGACAACCTCTGTATCGATTTGCTACAATGGTCGTGTTATAGTAATATTCATGTCACTACCATTTTGTAATCCAAATTTGCTTCATATGTAGGTTCTATGCGCCGGTGAAGATCTTGCTAGCGAACAAACACTAAACCGGATAATTAATCTATTGAGGCAGCTCCAGCAAACACTACCGCCTGCGTCACTGGCTTCAATATGGTCTTCTTTGCAACCTCATCAGCAAATAGCACTGCAATCCATTCTATCATCATAAGGTTGTGGATGATGACAAGTTTTCTCCAATGCAATGGAGCTGCCCGGCCTTAGCTTCGTGATTGAATTATCAACTATTCAATAGTCATTTTTTTCTCATGTATATCATTCATTTGGGCGTGAGGACATACGACAGCCTGCTATTCGTTTGGGTTGAAGTACGCGGAAGTGTTTCTTTTGTGTAGTGTGTATACTAAAAATGTTGCAGTTGAGTCTTGCTTCAGCAAAAGAAAGAGGAGCATTTGAGGGTTATCGGGGAGAGGACTTGTGTCTTAGTTGTGATCCAGTTATCTTGTTGTTTGCATTGTTATAGATTGTGATAGCACAAGAAGAACATGACAGATATTGTTGAGATATTTTCATGCCTTTGATTGAGTTTTTGAGCTTTAATTGCTATAATTCTTTACTACTTTTGATTTAAGGCGTGTAGGGTCGGGATCGAGATCAGGTCCTGGGTCGGGGTCAGGAGTTGCATCTCGAATCTGGGTCGGGATTCAGGTCGGGGTGGGATGGTGAGGTTGAAAGAGAGTTATGGAAAATCTTCAACATATATGGTGATATTTGATGCTATGTTTTCCTTGATGATGCAAATTGTATTGTCTTATTTTACTAAAAAAAATTAATAGCTAAACCCCCCTCTAAACTATCACGCATTTGCATACTTAAGCTATTGGGTATTTTTGTTACCATAAAATACAACTTTCAAGGGTTAAAACTCAAGTTTAAAGAAGAAAGTGAAGAAGATTAAGAACAAATAAAGAGTATAATAAAGAAGAGAGAAAATAATAAAATCGAAAAAGTATTAATTTTCTGCTTAATTAACCATTAAGAAATCCAACATGGTATCATTTTTTCACCTTCCATGCGGATTGGTGGGTTTTAGTCTTCAAAAACTACAGTTTAGAGGAGTAATAAAACCCCGATAATTTAAGTATAAAACTTGCAAAACAGTGATAGTTTAGGCGTCCTCTAGTCATTATAAAAGCAGCGTGGATGACTTATTTCACCATACACACCTCTAAGTCAACACAATTAAACTAGACAATTGTTAGTTAAAAAGATAAACCAAGTCAACACAGCTTTATAGTTGTTTATTGCTGAATTATTGGTCATAGTTAGTACTTAAGAAGTAATCCAATAGATAGTTATTTTGATTTGTATATTTTCCATGTCAGTAAATCTCTACCATAGATTAAACACTAAATAATAAACTTAGTATGTATATTATAATGTTGGTGATGTCAACATTGTCCAAAATAATTCACTTTGTTGAATAGTTCCTAAAGCATTAGGAACCTTTCTAATTTTTGTAATTTAAAAAGGGGTAGATGACCTTAATACATATATAATCTTCAACTTTTCATATGGTGGAAACAATATAGTATCCCCCCCACCCCCAACAATATTTTAAAATGAAATACAGCCAATAAGTAATGATACTGACATAGAAACAGTCAAACAAAGCCAGCATAGTTTAGTTATTGTATATTGATAAATTATTCATGAAAGTCATTGTATAGGACTCGTTGGGTGGTCGGAGGGTGACTTCTTTGCTTTTTGTTCATACACAAGAACTAGGCTTAATACTTCTTTCTGTGTTTTAAGTTTTCTCTGTTATTAATATCACTACTCCATAGACTTTATCTCCCTCTGAGCTTTCAAAATTACTGTAATGGATAGAGAGTTGAGTCCGTTTCTGAAGGCGGAGATGGAAGAGATTCTGGGGCCTGACTCGGAGCCATTTGAAAACTTTATCTCCCTTCTCGTGGCGAAACAACCCTATGCTGAGGAAATGCTCATCCTGATCAAGCAGCAGGATCCCAAGTCCCTTGCTCTTAAGCTTGCTGACCTTCTTGGCTCTTCCCATAACATAGGTTTGCGCGAGAAATGTGCTGACCTCCTTTCCCGGATGCTTCTTGAAGACATAAGCATACGACGCAATCTAAGGGTGTCAACTCTATCCAACATCAAAAATTTGCTTAAGGAATCAACATCTCTCTTGTATCAATGTGTCACATCCAGTTCAAACAAGTTAAAAGTGTCGGCTTTCCATATACTTCAGCTACTAGCTGAAGACATAGGCGAAACAATGGTCCCCTGCGTGGACGATTTGCACTCACTATTCCTTGATTCACTGAATGATGATACACTTGACCTTCGTGTGAGAATCGTGGCCACAATGGCTGCGATCAGGTTCATTCAGTGCCTATCGAGTTCAAATGAAACGGAGAAGTTTCAGGATCTATTGCCAGGTATGATGAGGACCTTGACTGATACATTGTGCAACAGCAACAGATATTCCACCCAGGGAGTGGTGGAACTTTTTATTGAGTTGGCGAAGAAGAAGCCTCAGTTCTTGAGGAGGCAGCTAGTGGATGTTGTGGATTTGTTGTTGGTGGTAGCAGAGGACGAGAAATTGAAAGAGGAGACGAGGCACTTGGTGGTTGAGTTTGTATTAAGTTTGGTTGAGGCTAAGGAGAAGGCCCCTGACATGATTTACAAGCTGCCTTCCTTTACTAACACTTTTATTGCAATATTTTTGAAGTTGTTACTGGATATTAAGGATAAATCTAGTTGGCATATTGCAGAGGAGACTGAGTGCGAGGATGCAGGGCAAACGTACAACTACATTTTTGGTAAGAGGTGCTTATGCCGTTTTTCTATTGCATTAGGTGGCACGTCTATTGATCCTACTGCTATAGAGCAACTGGATGCTTACTTGGTTGCTGCTGAGTGGGAGAAGCGCCATGCAGCTCTCATTGCATTTGTTCAGATAGCTAAAGGTAGCTCAAAGGTAGAAATTAATCTGATATCTCGTTAGTGTATTTATCATGATTATTTTAGATTTATGTATGGTAGTTTCCCCACTTTTCCCTATTGATTTTAGTTTATTTAGATTAAGCTATTAGCTTGAACCCATGGTTTTATTTGTGTAATAGGTAATAATTGAGTATCTAGAGCAAGTAGTGATTATGGTTCTGAGTTCTTTCCAAGATTCTCATCCTCGAGTCAGATGGGCTGCTATTAATGCACTTTACCAGTTGTCGACCGACTTCTGTCCAGATTTGCAAGAGCAATATCATAACCAAGTGTTGCCTGCATTAGCTGAAGCTATGGATTTTCAAAGTCCTCGAGTGCAGGTCAGGCCTATTGTGATATGAACCCTTATGGTTGTTGCAGACTTCCCAAAATATAATTGCAGCTATAAATAAATAGATTTGTATTGATAGAGGAAGCAACTGGCAAAAGTACCTATACATATATATAGTGTAAAGTTGATGGTGATATAATGTTCAACAACTATACCTCAGTCCCTAACAACTTTACGTCTTCTAGTATGTTTGTTTGATAGGAATCTTGGACTTAAAACAGGACCACAATAACCTCATTGCTGGTGGATGTAACGCTATACAGACTAATATTAGCATGCATTCTTCTTACGTTTTTGTTGTCTGGATGCAATCGTTGAAGAATTCATAGCGTGTATATTTGGTACAGATGTGTCATTATTATTCAGTTCACGATATTAACCAAGTTACTTGTTTTGCTGGCGCTTTCATAGACACGTGCAGCTTCAACTCTCTTGCTTTTCTGTGGACCTGAAATGCAAGAAACTTTGGTACCGCACTTAGATGGATTACTTAACAAGCTTCTTGTACTTCTAAAGGTATGGAAAATGACACCATGTTCTAAAGGCAAAATCATTAGCAACTCTTAAGCTATGTTGCAAAAATGCTGCAGCAACCATGTTGGCTCCTCCAAATATGCACTACTTTTGGAGGATCTGACATGCATCCAACGTAGGTCTAAAGAGATCCATGCAATCTTTTCCTACTCATTGCTGTTGTTTGAAATGCAGACTGACAATGAAATGGTTCAAGAAGCAACAATAAAGGCATTTACTTCTATAGCTACTTTGTCTAAGGTATTACCTAGTTGCAGTTACTTTTTTGACTCAATTCTGTTTATGCTTATGTTATGGATAATGATAGCTAATATATTGTACTTCCACTTCCACAGGAGCACATTGAAAAGAACTATGATTTTTCAATGCCATATCTGATAACTATCCTGGTAAATGCAAACAATAAATCTAATCTCATGCTTCAAGGCAATGCCTTGGAGTGCATTAGCACCGTTGCGATGGTTGTAGGCAAAGAGAAATTCAGAGATGACCTAAAGCAGGTAATATCCCAACAATGCTCGATACTTCCTTTTTTTCCACATGTGGGCAATGTGGAACACATATGTTACTGCTATGAGGAAAACTTATCTTCCCCTAGTGTATATACAATACCATACTAATTTACCATGGTTAAGTGATAACATTTGGTGAAAATACATGTTAATTAACCATGACTAAGTTATAAAGTGTATGAAAGACACGCGGTATGTATTCACTGATTGGTGTAATCGTGAGTGAGTTTTCTCGCGGTGCCATTGCAGATGGAGTATCTTTATTCTTTTTTGCATTTCCCATGCTTTGTCAGATGGCATTTTTGTACACAAACCACAGTATTATGACTAGCGACTGATACATTCTGCGTCTCTTTTTTTTATAACCGTGAAATTCCCGAGGGCCAGTGGGGCACGGCTCGAAACCAGTGAATAATTGTACAGACCCCTCTATCCTTCTCCGCTTTAATACCAGGATTTTGCCTGTGGCAGTGTCCAAACATGTGACATGTGCCTAATCCACACACACAGGCGCTGAATCTTATCACTAGACTAAAGCCCCGGGGGCTACATTCTGCCTCTCTTTTGGCGCTCTTTTTTCTCATGGTCGCTTGGTTGTGAGATCTTATTGATTTGTTCATTTCTCAATGGAGATCTTTTTTCTTCTGAACTATTGTATTTTGTTTCATTAAAGGTTATGGAAGTGCTTAAGTCAATACAAGAATCACAATTGAAAGAGTTTGGTACTGTTGTGTGCTGTCTAGAGGTATGTGGATTTTTTACTGGCTCGGAATTTCTTTTTTGATGAGCCTCTCTATATTTGTTTTTTGATTTCGTTGTAGGCATGCTACAGAATTTGCATGTGCATGGGGAAGGAATTTCTTCCTTACATTAGTACAGTCTTGCCCCCTTTGATTGAATGTGCTCAACTTGAACCCAATGAGACTGTATTCTCAGAAGAATTAGAAGATAGGTAAGCTTTTTTCTTTACTTGAAAGTTAATTTAGATTTTTATTTTTATATTTGTATCTTTCTGTCTTTTCTATATAATATAGGGTAAAAACGACTGAATTAGCAAAAGCATATGTGACACTGTGGTCTTATAGTCTTCTAACGAGAATCAATCTTTATTTTTTCTTTCGACCAAACTATTGCATCATCTGTGTGCTCTTGTTGCCAACAACGGATTTTTTTACTACAATGAGCTAGCGAACTGTGTATGGGCTACATGTTCCTTGAAAATATTAGCTGGTGAGCCTTTAATAGTAGAATTAACTATCATCAAGTAGTACTAACATGCTGAAGACTCACATCTATGTCTAAGCATAAAATACTTTATGTTGATATGCTTATAACTTCTACTGCTACTATTATTGTTACAACTGAATTATCATAAAAGATTCTTAATGGCCTTAAAATAGTATCGGCAATCTTTAAGGTCTAATTAAAATGAAAATTTTCAACCATAACACTTGTGATGTCGTCTCATAGCATGCTATAAATTTATATTATGGATGTTTGCAACAATGGTTTGTTTATCCCACAATAGATTTACCAGTGTCCTTGCATCCACCCAATAGGAGTCTGAAAATTCGATGACCACCAATGAATTGGAATATTAATCTTGAGCCTGTTTTGTTTCCTTTCAAATTTGTTGCTTCTTCCTGCTAATTGGTTCTCTCTATATATCCGCATAGCTTGCCACATTCTGTTGTCAGTTAGTTTTACTCAACCAGTTCAATATAATTTCTGGTGAATTGGTAGGATTTCTTGTTGCTTTTTTTGCTACCAAGGATCTTGCTCAAGTTTCACATTTTGCAGTATACATGAAGTCAAATTTGGGGATGAAATAATATGCACCACTGGACGTCTCCTCATACAATCGAAATCTGTGGCCTGTAATCTCCTTTCTTTATATGCTCATGAATTGAAGGAAGATTTCTACCCATGGATTTCTGAGGTTAGCATGAAACAATCACTTGCACATTTACTTTTTTTCGTGTTTTGTTAAAGGGATCTAAAAACAGGTGAATATTTATGGCTTAAATCCTGAAACAGGCTACTCCAATTTTAATTCCTCCTCTGAAATTCTATATGGACATTGATGTCAGGAAAAATGCAAGTAAAGGTAAAAATTCTGATGATTTCAAATGGTTTTCTTTAACTTCTTGAATTCCTTATGAGATGTTTTAATTTGTGGTGGTTAAGCATTGGGTTCGCTGGTGCTTTCTGCTGAACTGGCGGTAGAGAAAGGGACTGCTCAAGGTGGACACCAGTCATACTTCGAGCAGCTGTGTGGCGATACAATAAAGGCTCTGGGGGATGCTTTATATTCGGTTGCCCTCGACACATTCTACTATTTATGTTCTTTTTTTCCTGGGGAAAAGGTCTGAGTTCTTTTTATCTGAATAATGAGAAAGTGACACTCTCATTGCTATCTCATGCAGGAGCCTGAGACAGAAGTGTGTGAAAGTATAATGCTTGCATTGCATGTATGCCTAAAGGTGCGTAGCTTTTTCGATGATATCTAATGATACCGCAATATTAATATGGTTTTTTTTGCCTTTGATCCTGTTGGAGAATAGTACATTTTAATATCAAAATAGTGCAAAATCGTATTATTTGTTGTGGCTATTAAGTGGACTAGTGTATCTTGGAGGGGACAGGTCAAATTGTATTACTGCTGGACCGGTAAAGATTCTACTGCAGTGGGCTTGAATCTCTTTAAAGAGAGCAAGATATTTGTGCCTTAGCTTGAAGATTTTGCTTGTCGCTCTTCATTCAGTTTTCAACTGGAATTCGTATTTTCATCAACATATCCAAGTTCCCAGTGTTCTTTAATGATGGTGATGTTCTGCTTTTGAGATTGTTATCTTCATTATGATAAGCAAGACTCTTGTCCAAGCTCATAAGGATGATAGTACTCTACGCGATAAAATTGGAGCTAGGGAACGAGAGTAATAACTTTTATAATAAGATCTTTAGGGTCGAAAATTGGAGCTTTGTCTGAGTTCGGACTTGATTCTTAGTCTTTGGGTGAGTGCACATGAAACTTGTAGCTCTTCCTAAAAGAGGACATACTTGGACCAAAAATGCTTAAGAATCGAAACGTGGACTAAAATCAACCATAAATTCCATAATTTCAAATGTTTCCTTGACATGAATATGTAAAACTGACAAACAAATTATTAACTATGTAGCACAGATCGACTCCAGAAGGAAATTTCCTTTCACTGAATCACTGTTGAGCCAACTAATGAAATGTTTCATGATTACTGTCAAAGCAAGAAGCAGCACTAGTTGTAGAAATTGAGTTAGAATGGCAATTTTTCACTTTTTATGGTCCTCTTTTTGCGTCTTCTTTCAGATCTGTGGTTCACTTCTCAATGACGAGCAGGTTTGTAGCATCATCAATGAGATAAAGCACGTCATTACAGAAAGTTCACGTAAAAGAGGAGAACTCACAGAGAGAGAAAAATCAGAAGATTTTGATGCTGAGGAAGCTGAATTGCTGATGGAGGAAATAGAGCAAGTAGAAGAAGTTTTTAGCAGTGTATGTCAGATAAGAGACTGGAGTTCAGACATAACTCGTGACACTACGTTGTAATTATAAATCTGTTCACTTTTGATTGTTCTTGAATCATAAACATTTTTCTTATCAGGTTGGTGGCATATTGTCGACATTGATCAAAACATTCAAAGCTGCTTTCCTGCCTTCCCTTGATGAGCTTGAACCATATCTAATATCTATGATGGTGAGTTTCTGATTTATATTGCTCGGACTCTTCGAAAATGTTAAAGGGTGCATATGTCGGATCCTCCAAATATAGTGCATATTTAGAGGATCCGACACAGGTGCGACAACATTTTTTGAGAGTTCGAGCAACATAGATCATGATAACCAATGTCCTTTTAATCCCCCTTGGTGTTTTTTCCATTTATATTTCCGATTGTTCTGATTTTCCCTGCTTGAAGGGAAAGGATAAAACAGCTGCAGAGAGAAGTACATGTTTGTGTATCTTTGATGCACTCACGGAGCATTGCGGCGAGGCAGCTCTAAAGTAGGTTGTCTATCTTCATAAGCTTTTTTCTTAAATAAGGTCATAATTCTGATATATACTTTCTGTCAAAACTAGGTACTATAACATATATCTTCCTTTTCTTTTGGAGTCGAGTAATGACAAAAATCCAGATGTCAGACAGGTTCGTGTATCTTGGTGGTTGGTACAGTTTTTAGTCAAGTTACATTTGCTATTTGATTCAACCAAACACCATTGATGCCGTGTTCAGAATGCGCTTTATGGACTTGGGCTTTGTGCTGAATATGGTGATTCTGTTTTCAAACCTTTTGTTGGAGGTATGATATTGTTGAACATAGTACAATCAAATCTCTCTATTACGGCGTCGTTTGTCTGGAGATTTTTTTGGCTGTTATAGCAAAATGTTGTTACAGAGGACATACAATATAACGTAATAACGTATAATGAAAAATCAGTTCTGAAGAAGCTTGGCTGTTATAATGAAATGTTATTATAGAAAGGTCTAACTGTCCTAGGATTCTTCTCATCACGGAGAGGAGACAAATTGGAGTAATCTGTTTTGGTTTATAACAAATTCCATGATTTCAGAGGCTATTTCAAGGATCAATGAAGTCATAACACATTTCGATGCTTGTGAACCTGAGGATGTAGAGGCATATGAGAGTGCTGTTTCTGCACTTGGTAAGATATGTCAGTTTCATCGGGAAAGTATTGACTCAGCGAAGGTACATTAGTTTTTCTCGGAATCTCTAATGTTTTGTTCACGCATTATATATACTTGAGTTAATTCTAACTTCCTCAACAGTTTTGAACTTTCTATAATCTTTTGATCACCTTCTTGTCTTATAGATTATTCCGGCTTGGTTGAGTTGTCTGCCTATAAAAGAGGACACGGTTGAAGCCAAAGTAGTCCATGACCAGCTTTGTTCAATGGTTGAAAGGTATCCGATTAGCTTTATCATACCAAGATAGTTCAAATATAATGACTAATTTTCTTTCCTACACTTCACTAACATATTCATACGAAATGCTTCCTTAACAATCGATGTATTTCCTTTGCCATCTACATTTATTTAGTGTCAATCTCTTCAAGACAGCATATATGGATGGTGAGGAGTATGCATAGCACCTAGCAACAGGGATTCAGTCTATATCAAACACGTTTTTAGCAACATTTTTTAATATAGTGATACAATCTCATATGTTTTTCAATCAAATTAATCCGTAAGCATGATTGTTTTTTTGCAATTTGACTTCCTCCATCGCATTTGTATATCTTCTCAAAATCATGGTTGTTGTTATGGGATTTTTTTTCTGGTTTTTCAGTTAACAAAGTAAAGACTAACCTAAGTTTGCAGACTCTAAAATGTAATCTCAGGTATTAAGAGTTTTTTCAGTCTTTAATATTTTTATCAATATCTTCTGAATTACAGATCAGACAGAGAACTTTTGGGTCCCAACAATCTGCACCTACCGAAGGTTATTTCAGTGTTTGCAGAGGTTAGTTCGGAATCAGAACTAGCAGGTGTATTAGATAGAGTTGTTCATTTAGTGATTGATATAGATAATTTCTCGATGGTGATTTTAATATTTACTTCTGTAAGAAAAGACTGTAGAAAACTAAGGCTTGTAGTGTAGTGCTATGTTGCTCGGATCCTCGCAAAATGCTACACAATGTGTCGGTGTGCCAGTATTTTTTGGAGGATCCGAGAAACATAGATGCAGTGGTATTGGTGTGAGTTTGATTCTCAGTGCCCCCTTCTCCCTGGCCCCTCTAAAAAAAAAAAAAAAGGCAGCAGAAAACTAAGGCCTGTAGTCTAGTGCTATGTTGCTCGGATCCTCCCAAAATACTGCACATGCGTCGGTGTGCCAGTATTTTTTGGAGGATCCGAGAAACATAGGTGATCCGAGAAACATAGGTGTAGTGGTATTGGTGTGAGTTTGATTCTCAGTGTTCCCTTCTCCCTGGCCCCTTAAAAAAAAAGAAAAGCAGTAGAAAGCTAAGGCTTGTAGTCTAGTGCTATGTTGTTTAGATCCTCCAAAAATTTTGCACCTGTGACGGTGTGCCAACAATTTTTGAAGGATCCGAGCAACATAGGTCTAGTGGCATTGGTGTGAGTTTGATTCTCACTGTCCCATACTCCCTAGACCTTTCTTTGGCACCAATGTAATAAGAGGGAGGGGAGGGGAAATAAAGGCAGTAGAAAATTAAGTCTTGTAATCTAGTGCTATATGTTGCTTGGATCCTCCAAAAGTGCCGCACCTATGTTGGTGCAACAGCATTTTTGGAGGATCCGAACAACATAAGCCTTTCTTTGGCGCCAAAGTAATAGGAGAAAAGAAGCAGTAGAAAACTAAGGCTTGTACCTAGTGCCATGTTGCTCGGATCCTTCAAAAATGCCACACTTGTGTTGGTGCAATGACATTTTTGGAAAATCCAAGCAACGTAAGTCTAAGACGTGTCTCTTTATTTCTTAATTGTGTAATTTCTTCATAGGTTCTATGTGGTGGAAAGGATCTTGTTACAGAAGAAACTGCAAAACGGATGATTAATCTTTTAAGGCATTTGCAGCAAACATTACCACCAGCCACCTTGTCATGGGCATGGTCATTGCTATTGCCTTATCAGGAGATGGAGTTGGAATCAATTATATCTGCTAGAGAGGATGTCAACTTGTAACTTAGATAATTTAACCAGAAATTTCGGATTTGAGTTATGAGAATAGGTTCAACTTACATCTCTTATTTTATTTTATCATTTGTAATAATTTTAAAATTTAATTATTATTAATATAAATAATATTAATTTGATTAAATTGGCCTTTATGATATATTTCTTTTTTAAATAATTATAAAAAGTGTTTTTTTTTTTGGAGAATATCAGTTTGTGTGTAGCAAAATCATTTTGAGAAGTATATTTGTAAGTAGTTTGGCCACTATGGTTTAAGTGTGAAATTACAAAAAAAGAAGATATTATTAATTATCTTCTTGTGTCGAAAGACTGTCGAAAACAACCTCTCTACCTTATTGAGGTCTATACGAAACAACTTCTCTACGTGCTCAAGGTAGGGGTAAGGTCTATGCACCTTGTTTTTAGGCTATCTTATTTTCTTATAATTGTGCTTCAAATTCATCTTTTCTTTTGAGCCAGAGTGTCTATCGGAAACAACCATATATAGAGGTAGGGTTAAGGACTGTGTACATCCCCAGATCCCACTAGTGGGATATTGTACTAGGTTGGTTGTTGTTGTTGGTTCTAAATTGATAATTTGTACATATTAATGAATTTTTAAGACAAACTTACTGGGTTAGGCGGCCGTGGTTACTGGGTCAAAATAGTGTACAACATATTGGTGATTCCTAAAATACTCTAATTTAAGGAGTCATCACCTAATTAATTATGGTGAATTAGGGCACTTAAAATAACTGAAACGATTGTCTGAAGTTAACTCCATTTTAAGGTCTACTTAACCAAAAGATTCTAGGTAAGGATTCAATTAATCTAAAGAGAAGGTATTAAGCACCTTTAATATTCATTAAAAAAAGTTTAACTGGCCAAACTTAGGTTAATAAAAACTAAACTAGAAAACGATTGCCAATTGCATAATAAAAACATTTGAAAAGGTTTTTTTAAAAAAACTTCCAACAAAATTAAACTCCTTGGACATTTTAAAACAAAAGTTTTAAAGTGAAAGGGATGAATCATTTTTTTTTAAACATAACTTAATAGGCCTAGAGCGGATATATCCAAATGTAATAATTCTTGTTTATAAAGATTTGTCAAATAAAAATCTGGAACAAACGGAAAATAGACAACTCTCGCTCAATCGAATTGATGCTTATATTCAATACTAGACTGGAATTACAAAGCAGTTACTAATGATAGAAAGTAAATTGAACAAGAAAGGGGATGAGATTAGACGATACAGAATTGGGATGAGGAACTCAGAGATACAGAGAAGAGACGAGAGAGAACAGTTAACATCACAATACGCATAAAACTATTCTGCCTAATCCAACTTTGAGTATGCACATCTAATACACCTCAACTCGTCTCCATTGTGTCAGTTGAACACTCCAACATACAAAATAATCATCTAGACACCTCCTAGCATCAAGTGTCCACGAGACACGGTATAGACAAGTTGATGGAGTGCTTAGTTGCCAGTTGAGATCAAGTTGACATGCACTATAAGAGTTGGAGTGCTTACTTGCCATGCAAGGTCAAGTTTGAGTGTCGATTTATATATTATGCCTAAAATGAATGAGTTAATAAAATTACAGATGGGAGGTGGGTGGGCTAAAAGTACAAGATCATCCATTTTAGAGTTATAAGTTCACAAATGGCCTCCATAAAGGCTGGTTTTGATTTTTTTGGCCTTGCTTAATAAAATATTTTTAAAATGCATAAGTTCTAGCTTTTGTATATAAGACAAAAGTTCAAGATATATCAATACAGTGAACCTATTCAGTCGATCAAAAGTTCTACCGACAAAAGTTAGAACTTATGTGCAACAAAAGTTCTTCCTAGCAAATTTTTCAAGTAAAGGTCATTTTTTAATGAATTTTTAGGCGGGGACAAAAATTCAAGACTAGACACTCACAAGTCACACATAATTTCCTGCCCATTTCAAGCTCCATTGGGTGTAATTTATTTGTGTAAATAACATAAATATCAGTAGTTTACGAGATAATTACACTCTCTCCCAACATTTGCTTAAATTACATCAAATCCCTTATCTTTACGGGGAATATACATAACTAAACGACCATATACACCACTAATATATACATAAGTACAAAACTGTTTAACGACATAAAAGAAAAATGAATTCATATTAGGAAACAGTATAATGCTTCCAGTCAATTCCCCTCATTTCCTTCCTATTTCCTTTCTCCTCTTTACCTATATAAGCGTTCCTTCTCTTCCCTTGTTTATCCAAAATTCAAACATTCACTATTCTCTCTTTCTTTTTCTAAATGGAGATAGATGTGATGATGCCATCTCCGGCGCCGATTGATTTCAATCTCGACAGTGGTTGTACTACTTCTTACATGAGTGCACCTTCTAGTCCTCCACGTACTGCCACGTTGTTTTACAGTGCACCCGCTACATATTTCATACCCTGTAATTATATACATAAGTATTAAAATAGTTCAAATCCAATTCCTAAATTAACAGACAAATAAGCAACATTCTCTTCTATGTGTATGCATTGCCTATGCTACTCAAATACATAAGTCTAATCCAATATATTAGTTAACACAGTTATGGATTTATTAGCTTGTATGTATATGCCACATACTTCATATACATAATTGCTATATGTGCATTAGATATATGTATCAGAATAAACAAATACACTACACTATCTTGTTTTCGCCATCATATTCATCATCAAAACATTACATATATGTATCAGAATAAATACTCCAACTTTGAGTATGCACATCTAATACACCTCAACTCGTCTCCATTGTGTCAGTTGAACACTCCAACATACAAAATAATCATCTAGACACCTCCTAGCATCAAGTGTCCACGAGACACGGTATAGACAAGTTGATGGAGTGCTTAGTTGCCAGTTGAGATCAAGTTGACTTGCACTCTAGATCATAATACGCATAAAACTATTCTGCATACATTAGATGTGCATGCTCCGTTAGCTTTTGCTGTCTATTTTCATGGTATATTTTTGTGTTATTTCTTACCAATCTGTCGAGGCAGGTTTCATATGGATGAATATACATATAAGAAAGTTTAATTTGTATGGAGTAGCTGGTGTTTTGCGAGTCTCGCCTCATGTGGAGACACTCAACATAGACATGATAATTACACGAGTGACTTCCTGGAACTTTTTTTCTTTTTATATTTATTCATAGGATGAGGTTTTAACCTCTGTGGAAGTTGCTGAGGAAGAAGCAAGTATATCCTTAATTGTCACTAAGAAGCTTTGCTTATATCACGATAAAGCTTTGCGTTAATATGGTTGGCACTGGTGCTTTCTTTGTGGCAATGAGCTCTGAACGAAAAGCGATTGTTGCACTACAACCTTTGCCATGAATCATTATGGTAGGAACAACCGTCATAATCTTTTATCGAATACCATTAGGATTTGTAGGTTCTGAAATTTTTCTATTATGAAATAATTTCTTTTCACATTTATGCAAGACAATTTTGCTGACCTGCATTTGATACTGATAAATTTCTCATCTCCAGTCAGATAATTCGCTCTGCCACTTTGAGTCAAGATATTTGGACAAAGGAGATAATATCGATTTTCCAGAGTTTGGTTTCCAACTTTGAGTTTCTCAACCTCAAGAAAGTTAAGACTGTTATCCCCTTAGATGTGTTTTAAGAATCCTTTGGTGTGGGAATTTGGAAGTTCTACAAACTCTCAAAATTTCTGTTAATGACTGCTATTGTTTTGGAGAAGCCCAAGGAGTTCTCCGTCTCAGGATACGAAAAATATCAGCTTCGATTGTGTTTTTGATAACTGCTCGTGTATTCCCAATCTATAACTTCTGTATGTAACTAATTAATGTTGATCTTTTGAACTTACCATTATGGTAGCTTGGTGAAGCTTTTGTTTTTTGCTTTTTAGATGTTGTACATGTGCATAGTGAATGAAAATCGTTCCCTTTTTGGTGCTTTTTCTTGGGAAAAGGAGATCTTCATTGTCTGTTTACTTCAATAGTTTTTAAATATTGTATTTGAGGCTTACCATGTTGTTGAATCTTTTTAGTTGAAGTTTGGTTATAATCAGAATATTAATTTCTGATTTGACTACCAAATTCAGCCTTAAGAATAATCTCCGGAGAAAGAAAGCTCTGTAAAGAAATCGAAAGAAAGTGACTTCTTTTTTCTGATATATTTGACTCCATTTGATTATTTTCATGAGATTCTTCTATTCCAGTCTCTCTTGATTAAAGATTTCATTTTTGCCACTATTTTTTTTTTTGGGTAAAAATTGATCATCCATCTCTAATATGATGGAACCTGAGAGAAGACAGTTGCATCATGTCCTTCATTTCACATGAGAAATTATACAAGTGTGGCATGCAATTTTGTTTATAAATGGTGTTAATAGTCGAAGAACATGTTGGAGATAAAGTTACACAGAAATATCATTCACAGAGATGCTAGAAATATGATGCGATTTTACCATTTTCTACACATTGATAAATAATTTTCCCATAATTTAATAATATATAATTACATTAATATATACAATATTCATGATTAATTCATGATCTTTGAGTTGTCCATCATGCTAACAAAAATATGATAAACCATATACATTTTGTTCTTCGTAGATAAAGTGATCGATGTACTTGTTTATCTCGTTACAATTTCTTCACAATTCTTATTCCAAATTATTTGGTAGGTCATTCCGATTTGGTTGAATTGCCTGCCTATAAAGGCTGACTTGGTTGAAGCCAAATATGTTCATGATGAACTATGTTCAATGGTTCAAAGGTATTGGAGATAAATGTGCTGTAGTTTTAATCCTTTTCTGGTCTTCACTTTACTACTTCAACTCTTTATTGTAAGTTGTTTCATGTACTTTATTCAGTGAAACTAGAAGAAAGATTACGAAATATAGACAAAGCAAAGATGTTCTTAATGCTTAGCATGCATATGTTCCAAATAAACATTCTAAAATCACATCTTGGGGAAACTAAGCAATCATTAGCCAAGGTAGGTTATTTATACACATCATCTTTGTATCTTTGTGATGGTGGCGCATGACTGCTAAATAACTTCTTGGTAGTTGTTACTAGAATTTTATCTAGTTAAATTCATATATTAATGCCTTTCTGATCTTCAGTGTGTTACCATATTTTCTCACTTCCAGGTTGGACAGAGAAGTTCTTGGTCCCAACTAACAGTACCTTCCAAAAATTATTTCAGTTTCTGCAGAGGTTAGTTTGAAATCAGAACTGTTAGATGCTAGATTGAGCTGTTCATTTCTGATCGATATAAAGATTTTTCAACTGTGATTCCGATATTTACTTTGTAAGAAAAGCATGCGAGATCTTGTGAAACTTTTATAAATTACGTTTATCTATCTCATGTTTTGTGTCCTATTCTTTAAGTATCAAATTGACTATCAGGCGGCTAACAGATAAACATCTGATAAGTAATACATGAAATACTATTCTCGTGTTTCTTCCTTTTTGATTTAAATTTTATCAATATAGTTGATTGATCTGCCTGTATTACTGTCTAAATATATTGTGTAATGTGGCCTTTTATCAAACTAAATCTAATGTATATGTAAACATTCAGTAAGTGACTATTACTTCTTCTGTAGGTTGTGTGTTCTGGAGAGGATCTTGCTACAGAAGAAACTGTGAATTGCATGATTAATGTATTGAGATATCTTCAGCAAACACTACCACCAGCCACTTTTGAATCAGCATGGTTATATGTTTTGCCTCAGCGAGCGATGGAACTGAAATCCATTTTATCACCTGAAGAAGATGCTAGCTTTTAATCAATTCAATGAAACTGCTACTCCTGTGAATCAAATATTTGAAGTTGATTCCTCAACTCATTCATTTGGGCTTGATAAACTTGCTTCTCATCCTCCCTCGATTCTGGTTCAGGAAAGGGTCAATGCAAAGATCTTATTCCGAAGCAATCTCTAGAGTTTTCCCTTGTCAGAACAGGTCTTTTCGATTTGATCAGAGTATATAAGCCAAGGTGGAGGTCATTGCGATGGTTCTGTTCCAATTTTCTTCTTTTTTGGGGGTGGTGGTGGTGTGGGGATGTACTCTCGAGTCATCTGAACAATGTTTAAGAGTGTCTTAGATGTGAACACAAAAGACACAAGAAATTCTATAACATCTACATGTATCATATACTTACATAGAAAGTTCTACTATTACAAACAACATCATTGTAAGTACAATTTAGCAAGTAACTTATTAGAGCTCATCATAGCATTATTAGTAACTTTTTCATGAGCTACTAATTTCTTGTACAAAACTTGTAATGTAAAGAAATGAAGTTCATAAATCAATGCAAGTCATTCATTTAAAGAAATTATTTTGAAGTAGAAACACAAATTTTATGATTCGATGATTCGAACATAGGTCAGTGCAACTTAAGTTTCTTCGAATATATATTAAGTGAAAAATATAAGATATGATTAGATTATAGTGTGGTGATGTAATAAAGTTATAAAAATCTGTCCAAAAATAGGCCATATAAGGCCCAAACCAGCCCAAAACATAACAGCCCATATGTATGTATTCTAATCCTTCTCAAGCAGTTAAAAGACCAAAATACCCCTCATTTAAATCTAGTCAACAAATGACAAATCCAAAGCTGCTTTGCTTCACGTGAATTTTGATAACAATTGATGCAGACCACATGTAACGAATGGTCTTATGTATGAGGAATTGAGGTATGGCGCAAAAGTCCCAATTTAACTATAGTTTCTTGAAATTATTGGTATCTTAACTATAGTTAAGGAAGGTGTTATATAATGTCACTTGGGTGTAAAACAAAATCTCCCGTAACTTTAAATTAATTACAAAACATATTGGGTACAGGGGAAATTGCGTGTATCTTAGATTTATGTATTTTAGATACATAGACCAAGTTGCGTGCATCTGAGATTGGAATAATGTATCTGAAATAATTTTAAGCTTTGTGTATCTAAAATAATTTTAAGTTTTGTGTATATAAACTAATAATAATTTTTGCTCTGTTTATCTGAAATAATTTTTGCTCTGTACCTCAAGTATTTAAAGTCCATTGTATCTGTGTATTTGTGCATATATATACACTACCAAAAATCACAAAAATCAAAGATACAAGCAGAATTTTGGCTTGTGTATGTGAGCAATTCCATCGGAAAACGCAAGTTCCGGCCAGATCTGCACTTCAATTTTCCAAAGTTAGTACTTTATTGGGTTTGTGTTATTACTTCCATTGGACAACAAAGGGCTATATTGAAAACTGTTTGTTTATTACTACTAGTTTGGCTGTCAAGCAAAGGGGTAAGGGACTGGTGGCTGTTTGGGTGGTTGTGGTGGTGGGATTTGGTGGATACATGCGATTTGATCTGTGTATCTCATATACACCCGAAATTTGACTTGTGTATCTGGGGCAACTACTTCGGTATGTCTTGTAATTATTTCAGAAGCTTAGGAGGTGCCTTGTAATTAGGGGGCCAAACCTTTTATATTTATGATGTTTGCCCATTCCATCATTATTTAGTTTTGTTGTTAAATGTGAGAATCCCATTCCTCATAACTGTCATGGATAGAGAGTTGACTCAGATGGAGGCTATTGAGGTGCCTGACTCTGACTCTGAGTCAGAGCCACTTGATCCCAACTACGTTGCTCTTATGCTCATCGACCATTTGGGCTCTTCCCAGGATATTGGTTTCCGTGAAATGTGTGTTGACATGATAACAGAGTTGCTTAGGGACGATGACTTGATCACTTGGCACAATCTAAGTGTCTCCACCCAATCCACCATCAAAACTTTCCTCCTTAATGGTATCATGATGGAAGAATCAGGATTCATCGTCCTAAAGTTTGGTTCGATTGTTCTTAACCTGGCTAAATCACTTATCAAAGATAATAACTGGCCTGAGTTATTACCATTCTTGTACCAATGCCTCGATTCCAGTTCAAACAAGTACGCGAAAGTGCAAGGTTTCCTCACATTTGCGGGACTAGCTGAAGACATAGGCGAAACAATAGTCCATAGTATGAAAGGTTTGCACTCAATATTCCGAGATACACTAAATGATGATACCCTCGATCTAGAAGTGAGGACCGCTGCCATGTTTGCTGCGGTTAACTTCATTCAGTGCGTATCGAGTTCAAATCAAAAGGAGCGGTTTCAGGATCTATTGCCAGGTATGATGAAGACTTTGAATTATGCATTGAGCAGTGGTGATGAAGAGTTTATATTGAGAAATCGGCACCCACTGAGATATTTTATGATGTTGGCGAAAGAGCCTAGGTTCTTGAGGAGGCAGCTAGTGGATGTGGTGGGTACTATTTTTGAGATAGCGGAGGCTGAGTGTTTGGAAGAGGAGACGAGGCACATGGCAGTTGAATTTTTGATAACCTTGGTTGAAGCGAAGGAGAAGGCACCTGGAATGATGAAGAAGTTGCCGTTGTTTATTAGCAGATGTTTTGCAATGTTACTGAAGTTATTTCTCGATATTAAGGATGACCCTGCTTGGCATAGTGCTGAGACTGTGTTTGATGATACAGGGACAACACGTATCTTCCATGTTGGTAGTGGTTGTTTAAAACGATTTTCTCTTGCAATAGGAGGGAAGTCTATTGCTCATATTGCCATAGAGCAGCTGTCTGCTTACTTGGATTCCCCAGAGTGGGAGAAGCGCCATGCAGCTCTCTTTGCACTTGCTTGTATTAATGAAGGTTGCTCAAAGGTACAAAAATTTGTTTTAGTTGTGTATTTATTATGGCTATATGGTTTGATGATATCACATATTATTTCAACTCGTATCAACTTTTCAAATTTATAAGATAGTTTTCCCAAATGCCCATATGACACTACCAGAATACTTTACAGTTTACATTATGTTTCATTGTTGAAAGCATCTCCACTTTGAAGAATACCTCTGAATCATGGCTTCTTTGCTTTTATAGGTGATAACTAAGAAACTGGATCAAGTGGTGAGTATGGTTCTAAATTGTTTCCAAGATTTTCATCCTCGAGTCAGATGGGCTGCTTGTAGGGCAATGATATGGTTGTTGCTTGACTTCTCTCCACATTTGCAAGAGCAATACCATAACCAAATTTTCCTTGTGTTAGCTGCAGCTGTGGAAGATTTTCATCCACGAGTGCAGGTTTGTCCTATGTAATATATATCATTGATAAATGGGGTAAGTTTCTCGAAAACAATTGAAAGCTAAAGGAAGATTAGATTTTTATCGTACATGAACAAGCAGCAAATGTTTTTAGTCTTACTGGACCTTTACTGGGTGATGGATATACCATACTTGTTTAATTCTTAGAGATTCTTGACAGTAATTGCTTCTTCTTGTAATCTTTATATCTTTCTTGTTATTCCTTCGGATGTCCAAGATTCTTTGTGTTTATCATTCATTTGTGAATTCCTAGCTTACTATCTTCAATTGATTCGTTTATTATTTATTGTTCCGTTGCTTATAACCCCAATCGTTGTGCGTAAATCAATTGTTTTTGAGTAAGAACAACAACATACCCAGTGTAATTTCACAAGTGTGGTGCGGAGAGAGTAGGATGTACACAGACGTTAACCCTACCTTTGTAGGGTAGAGAGATTGTTCCCAATATAACCCAATCTTATCAAGTAACTATTACTAAGAAAATGTCAGGGGAAAAAATTCATCAGCCTAAAAATTTGGTAGATACGACTTTGCTTCTATATTCTGTTGATGATACCAACTAATTTGCACCTTCTATTTTTTTGACATTTTCATAGGCATATGCTACAAGAGCTCTCGGCGCCTTCTGTATGTCCAACAAGCTAGAAACTTTGATTCCTCTCCTAGATGGAATAGTTAAAAAAACACTTGTACTTATACAGGTGTGCAAACATAGAAGCCCCTAAATTACTGCAATATATCACTGCTGACAAGTGCTAGAGACAAGTGATGTTTTTTTCTGATTCTTGTTGCTTGAAATGCAGAATGAGAAACAAATGGTCCAACAAGAAGCATTAAGAGCATTAAGTGCTACAGCTCAAACTGTTGAGGTAGATACAAACTTTATGCATCTATTTTACTCAATTCTGTTGCTACACTTTTATTACCAATCATTTTACTTTTATATTATGTGTCAACAGGAGCACTTCCGAACCTACTATGACACTGTCATGCCACACTTGAAAGCTATCCTCAGAGATGCACATCTTAAATCTGATCTCATTCTTCGTGCCAAAGCAATGGAGTGCATAAGCATTGTTGGGAGAGCTGTTGGCAAAGAGAAATTCAGAGATGACGGAAAGCAGGTCTTTTACCCATTATGCCTAGGGATCCAGTACATCTTGCTTAGCTCCACTCTCAAGGGACACCGATCACATAAATTGATGCCATTGATTGGGATTGCTTTGTTCTTGTTTCGTTTGTTATGCTTTGTCAGACGACTTTACAATAGTTAGATTACTCTTGTTTTAGTTAATGCCTCTTTCAACAATTATGTGCAACAAAATATCTTTCCTCTTACCAAATCCATTATCTTCCTCCTTTCCTCCTTTCTTGTCTTGGCATGAGCTATTTGCCTTTGGTCATTTCTCAACACAAAGCTTACCTTTTATTTGCTTCCTTGTTGTTGGAGTATTAAAGATTATAGAAGTGGTTGTGTCATTACAAGGATTACAAGATGATCCTTCTACTTGGGACATGCTAACGGTATGTGTTAATCACTTTATTGTAAGATCAGAATTTCTTTCTAGATTGGCCTCTCTTTACTTTCTTTATTTTATTTCAGGCATGTGCTAGAATTTGCGAGTGTATAGGACAGGAGCTTCTTACTTATATTAGTGCAGCCATACCCTTTTTAATTCAATGTGTGAAGTTACACTTTAAAAGGTATGAACTAGATGATACTAGGTAACCTTTTATCATTGAGGTTTGACTTGTCTTGTTATTTATGAAGTTCATTTAGATTTCTTCTTATTTGTTGTTGAGTCTTGCAGTATAGAGAAGGTCAAGGGTGAAGATGAAACTTTATGGAAAAAAATTGATGACCCGGAGGAGAAAGCTAAAGCATGTGATATGCTATGCTTGTATGCCAAACTATTGAAGGAAGACTTTTACCCATGGATTTCCCAGGTAAGCATGAATGATCACCTGCACATTTTCTTTTTCTCGTGTTCTGTTGAGTGAAGACAAATTAAACAAGTGATATCAAATGGATTAATATGGAACAGGTTGTTCTGATCCTCGTGCCGCTTCGGCAAGTCTATATTCTCAATCCTGATAGGAAATCTGATGCTAATCAAGGTGAAATTCTCATGTGATTTCTTTGTTTTCATGTAAATTTTTGAGATGCTGATGCAATTTTCTAGTTTCTTCTGTTTTAAGTCATGGCCATCCTTTTGCTTTCTGCTAAACTGGCTGTTGAGAAAGGGATTGCTGAAGGTGCAAGTGAGTCATACTTCAAGGAGTTGTCAGACTACGTAATACTGGCTTTGTTAGAAGCTTTGCATAAGGTTGTCCTTAACATCTAACTGTGTAACATGTTTATGTTCGGCCGATTTGGATAATGAGAAAGTGACAATTGACATGTTATCCCATGCAGGAACATGTAGCAAAAATATGTCAAATCATATTGAAAGAATTGAAGAATTGCTTGGTGGTATGTTTCTTCTGAACCTTTTATATTGCAATGTGATCAAACATTTTATATTGCAATAAGAAAGTGAGTTCAAACGGCGAAATTTGATACTCAAGTTTTATGGCCCCTACGTTTTTCTTTCAGATCTGCGGACCACTTATCAATGAAGGTCATCTTCATCGAATAGTGGATGAGCTAAAGCACGTCATTAAAGAAAGTTCAAATAGAAAAACAAATCTCACAGAAAGAACAAAATCAGAAGACTTTGATGATGAGGAAGCTAAAGTACTGGAGGATGAAGATGCGCATGAAAATCTGATCTTTGTCCATGTATGTTTCATTCTAAGAATGAAGTTCAGATATACGTGCCACACTTTTTTCTTTATGCAAGGCTTTTACTTAGGTTCTTTCTACTGTTATTCTCGAATAAGGCAACGTCTTTATCAGGTAGGTGCAATACTAAAAACATTGATCAAAACCTTCAAGGCTGCTTTCTTGCCTTTCCTTGACGAGCTATCAACATCTCTAATTCCTATGTGGGTAAGTTCGGGACATGACAATCACTGTCATTCTAATGCTCTTGTTTGCTATTCATTAATACATCTTTAACTTTTGTTTTCCAATTATTCTTTCTTCTATGAAGGGAAAATATAAATTGTCTAGCATGAGATTCGCATCAATTTATGTCCTTGTAAGTCTTGTGGAGGAGTGGCCTGAAGCAGCTCTAAAGTATGTTAGTGTGTATGAGTTTTTTTTAAACGGTTGGCTCACTGTTCTGATAAATTACTTCCTATGCCAACTAGGTACTCTGACGTATTTCTTCCTTTGCTTTTGGATGAAACCAATGACGAAAATCCAATGGTTAGAGAGGTTTGGTTTTCTGACATGTTCTTCTTTATTCCAGTTGCTCACGGTATGATTTAAACTAATTAACACCGTTGATGTTGTGATCAGTATGCTCTTTATGGAGTTTGTCTTTATGCAGAACATGGTGGTTCTGTTTTCAAGCCCTTTGTTAGAGGTATGATACCATTTAATGTGAAATTGAGATCCTTCTTACATGTGGAATTGGACGGGAAGTAATTTATGAACTAAATCTCATAACATGATTCAGAGGCTCTTTCAAGGATCGATGTAGTATTAACGCATTTTCGAGCTCATGAACCTGAGAATGAAGAAGCATATGATAAGGCTGTTTCTGCCCTTGGTAAGATATGTCAGCTTCATCGGGAGAGTATTGATTCAGCTCAGGTTTGTCCTTCTCGAAATCCCTAAATTTTATTTGTTTATGCATTTTTATGCCTTCAGTCATGTATCCTCCTCGAGTTGGAATTATGAATCTACTTTCCTTTCTAGAAAATCGAAACAATTTATTTTATGCATGATCAAACAATTCTTATTCTGAATTATTTGGTAGGTCATTCCGATTTGGTTGCATTGCCTTCCTATAAAGGCTGACTTGCTTGAAGCCAAATATGTTCATGGCGAACTATGTTCTATGGTTGAAAGGTACTGGATTAGTTTGATCTAGTTTTCCTCCTTATCTGGCCTTCACTTTACTATTTCAAATCTTCATCATAACTTGTTTACTATTTATCTAGTTAAATTCAAATATCAATGCCTTCCTGGTCTTTGATGATTTTCCAAATTTTCACACTTGCAGGTTAGACAGAGATATTATTGATCACAACTATCAATACCTTCCAAAAATTGTTTCAGTTTTTGCAGAGGTTAGTTTCAGATCGAAATACTATTAGATGCTAGATCGAGTCTTTCATTTGTGATCGATATAAAGATTTCTCAACTGTGATATATCTAAAACATTCAGTAATTTACTACTACTTTTGTAGGTTCTGTTTTCTGATGAAAAAGATGTTGTTACGGAAGAAACTGCAAATCGCATGATTAGTGTATTAAGGCATCTTCAACAAACACTAGCACCAACCACCATGGAATCGGCATGGTCATATGTTTTGCCTCAGCAGGAGATGGAACTGAAGTCCATTTTATCACCTGAAGTCTGAAGAGGATGCTAGCTCTGAATCAATTCAATGAAACTACTACTGTGAATCAAATATTCGATGTGGATTCCTCACAGGGGCGGATCTATGTAGAAGGGTGGTGGTGCCACGCCACCCGGAAGCCTCGGTTGAAACTTTTTATATATATATATGTGTACACATATAAAATTTGGAATATATACAAATCTTGGCACCCAGAGTGAAAAAGGAGCGACTGGAGCGACTGGTGCCACTGGCAAGGGTCTCAACATTCCAAACAAGCCACGGTGGATCAAGACTTGATGCCAGCCTTTTTATTATTTCCCCTTTTTTCTGAACCTTGTTTTGTCTTTTTATTCAGTTCTTCTTTACTTGCACTTCTTTATTAAATCCAAATTAACTTTTTTTTGGTTTAACTAATTCTCGTCTTTTTTTAACTTTTAACTTTTTGGAAATCTCTTTCCTTTCTCAAAATCTTAGAGAATAAGACCTCTTATTCCTATGAAAAAAATGAATTGTTTATATCTTTAATTTTAGAATATCTGAAAGAAAATATTGCTAAACAAATATGCATATTCAATCGATTTGTATATATAAATCGAAAAGAAAAGCAACCTAAATCGAAGCCCAAAATTACACAAACCGACCCGTTTATCCGATCCGAACAGTTGGCATCCAGAACCTTCAATTCCTGGATCCGCCTTTGATTCCTCAACTCATTCATTTGGGCTCGATGAGCTTGCTAGTCGGTTTGATCAGAGTACGTAAGCAAAGGTGGAGGTCATTGTGTCTCAGTTGTGAGCACAAAGGACAACTTGTAATGTAAAGAAATGAAGTTCATAAATCAATGCAAGTCATTCATTTAAAGAAATTGTTTTGAAGTAGAAACATAAATTTTATTTAGAACAAAAAAAGTTCTTCCACTTTCCCAGCTTGAAAGCATCCTCCATGTTACTAATAATTGAGTACAATCTACGTTTGTCCACTTGATCCAGCAATGTTTTCAGGCATAATTACATAAATAGACACTCAAACATGGCCTTAACTAGCAAATAAGCACTCCAACTTTGAGAGTGCACGTCTAGAAACTCAAACATGATCTCAATTGGCAACTAAGCATCAATGGCTTATTATAGGTTCGAACCCGTGACCTATAGGTCAAACGGAGACAACTTACCGCTGTTCCAAGACCCCCTTCAAAGTACAAACGCAAACTAATAAAGAAAAATTTCTTCAACTTCCCCAGCTTCCATCTAGCAGGATATGTTATTGTGCTTGATGAACAAAGGAAACAACTTAAGAGAATCATTGGTTCCTTACGATCAGCAATCGCTGTGCAGTGTGCTGCAGCTCGATATCTCCTCTATTAATTTTCAATCTTTCACCTTTGCACAGCACAGAAAAACTTCTCAATTGTTAATTACCAAGATTTAACAGGTAAAGTGTACACGCTCAGGAGATGATGAAAATAAGCTTAGAGTCAGTTACCTGTTGAATCAGCTGTTGCAGCTTCTTATATGTACGTCAGGTCGACGAATCCAAGGGGTGTATAAGGACCTTGAGCTCTTCGTTTCCATATCCTTCTTGCTCTTCCTGAATTTGCCTGACTGAATTTTCAAGAGACTCGCCACATCGCTTCACTTCAATCATCTTTAGAGTAGGAATTTCTCCAACAATAGAAGGAATTTCTTGAAGATGGAAGCAGCTTTCTACCAGAAGCTGTTCGAGGTTGGGCAAGGACTCACTTGAGGCATCCCATGTTGTAATTTTGAGTGATCTCAATTTAAGAACCTTGAGGGTCGGAAACTCTTCATCTTCAATGTCCCATTTTCCCTGCTGAAATGCTCTATGCTCCAACTTCAGAACCAGTAAATTTGGTAATCTCCCGATATTAGACATGTCACTTTGTGGCAACAAAACATCTGATAGAGTTAGCTTTGTTAATGTCTCTGGCAAGCTGAATTTCAAGATCTTACCATTCACACTGAGTGTTTCAAGTGGAAGAGCATCTAATCTGAGTTTGAGAGGCTCTTTACAGTGGCACTTGAGCTTTCGCAGTCTGTTTGCCTTCTTTATGATGTAGTCTGCTAGCTTGTTAGTGAGAGACACTGTGGCCAAGGTCTCTATGCAACAGATGTTTGTTGATTTGCGAGGAATGCGTCCATCAAAAGATGCAACAGGTACTACATGGACATGCTTTAACCTTGGGATATCCCAGATGGTCATTGGAAATATTGTGCCACTTCCTACTGTTATTACAAGCAATACCTCTAGGTTTGAAAGGTTCGAAATCCATGATGGCATAAATTCCAGATAGCCTTTGATTCCTAAGTAGTTCAGATGGATAAGCTCTTTTGATCTCTGGAATGACCTGTCTGACACAGGGCATTCCATTTGTAGAACTCTTAGAAGTTTAAAGTTCTCGAGATCAAAAAATTCCTGGCAGCCAGGTTTCGGGGGTCTGAAGAATGCAGACCGAACTTGCAGGTTTCCAATCCTCCCTGCCCAATAAAGGCTATGATGAATGCAAAGCCTCCGGTTCTCATAAAAGGAGCTTGACAAATCTGCCTTCCCATTGCTTGTTAGCTGCATAAACTTCTCTTCCTTAGCTTTCGTCACACAAAAATCATGCAACATATCATGAATGTGACATGTTCTTACTCCTCCAAGGGACCTTTTCTTGCTCACCATAATCAAGCTTCTACCAATGAGATCATTCAGTAAATTTTCGGCAACTAGCTCTATACTCTTCGCCTCCGTGTTTGGAACAAATCCCTCAATAGTCCATAACCACGCCAAGTTTGAGAATGAAATTTCTTCATCCTGCCGAAATGATGCAAAATAAAGAAGGCAGGGCTTGAGTTTATCTGGCAAGTGCTTGTAGCTCAATTCTATTACGTCCATGCACTCTTTTGCACTAGTGACAGTGTCTAAATTTATACTCTCTGCAATTTTTCTCCAACTTTCCTCATTTTTGCTTATCCCAGACAAAACTCCAGCTACCAAAATCACAAGAAGAGGTAGTCCTTGACACTTCTTCGCGATGTTTTCTCCTACTTTAGACAAGTTTGGTGGGCAAATTTGTTCCTTGAACAGCTTGATTTTCATTAGTTCCCAGCTTTCATTTTCGAAAAGAAAGCGAAGGTGAAGAGGTGCTCTATCAGGGTTAATTTCCGAAGCAACATCGCTGAGTCGGCTAGTTAACAAAATCCTGCTTCCATTATCATCATCTGGGAAACATCCTCTCAAGTCATCCCATGTGTCAACACTCCATATGTCATCAATGTAGAGAAGGTACCTCTTCCTCATTAAAAATTTCCGCAAAGCATCTGCTGGATTTTTCTCATTCTGTTGATCGGAACTTTTAACTTGATTCAAGATTTCAAGCAACAACTTTCTCCTGTCATAGGCTTGGGAAACACAACACATAGCTTGGACATCGAAATAGCGCTGTATGTTCTCATCACGATAAACTTTCTTTGCTAGTGTAGTCTTTCCAAGACCAGGCATCCCTACAATAGACACAATATCCAAGTCCTTTGGTCCTCTAGTAAGCCGGTCCATGAGCAAGTCAGCCTCTTCATCAAAACCCACCACTACCTCATCAAGTTGTGTAGTCTCAACTACTTGTCTGACAGGATTTGGTGCTTGTTCTTCGATAGGGACTTCAACTTCTCGCACAGTAGTAGCATGGAACTCCTTCAAATGATCCTTGACAAGCTTAGTTTCTGTTGTGATCTTACATAACAAATGCAGATACCAAACGGGATAATCTCCGGCAAGCAGGCAAGCAGTTATGCATTCTGCCTGGTAAGCGAGGGACATGACTTCTGTCCAAAGATCATGCTTCTTCATCTCCTCGAACTCATTAATGTTTTTCTCGATTTTCTCCAAGAAGGATCTTAGGAGAGCTAACTCCTCCAGAGTTTCTGCAATGAGATGTTTGACAACAGAATCACACTTCCCTTCTTGCAGCAGCTCTTTCAGATAGCGTAAGAGGGAATCAATAAAGCCTAATCCATTTGTCCTGGGGAAATTACACTGTGATGATAAAGGAGTTTTCAAAATCATGTCTCTCAGATCTTCCATGACAAGGTCAATCTTTTTTAACAAGTCAGCGAATACCGAGTTAACTTCTTCTGCTTTCTCCACAGAGAAGGAGTAAGCAGCAGATGCTACCTCAGCAATAAGACCTTCAACGCAAGTAAGTATATCACTCAATTTCCCCTGATCGACACACAGATCTTCAGGCGGATAAATGAGCAAAGTTACCAATTGCGTTGCTGCATGGTAAAGGCTTTTGATTTGATCGTTTATAAGAGGAAGCATCAAAGAACATTCCTCACTATTTGATAAATCCGACATATCCTGGAAGAGAAAATGAACAAAACCTTCGACAAATTCTATCAAATCCCGGTTGTACTGGATTTGCAATTTAACTAAACCTCTTAGAGCTCCAGTATAGATTTCTGAAACTCGGGGCTCAAGGGGCTTGATATCTTGCAAAACTTTAGAGATCTTAAGTCTCAAACCAGATGCCACATTATCATCCACTTCTTCCACATAACATAGGTAACAAATGTAAGCAGCATTCCGAGTGACAACCTCCACGTGATTAAAGAGCATTCTGGATTTCTCCAGTTCCATGCTTGCATCTTTTATGAAATTGAGGAAGGTTTTGAGATATTTTAAACTTTCTTCAAGGACTTGAAACTCTTTCTTTAGAAGAACAAAGTTGTCCAGCTCCTTCTCGTTGATGAAAAGATCCTTCAGATTCTGAAGTATGTAATCAATGAATTTCTGAAACAATGGGCTGCATAAATTTGGTAAAGGCCACCTTCCTGGAACCAGTGAAAGGAGAAACTCATAACCTTCTTTGACTTTTGTAGAAGATAAGTCTGCCCTTGGCCCCGATACAGTATCGCCAACTTGCATTCCATGTCCTCGCAGCCTCCCATCCTTAATCCTCCCTTTTTGAGTTGCCCAAAACAAAAAGGTATCAAGAAATCTCCTTTCTATTTCAGACATTTGTTTTCCCGCGGAAGTCTCCTCAGGATGGAGGAGATATTGACAGCTCTGGAAATACAGAGATTAAAAACAAATCACACTCTAAGACTATATCAGCAAAAATAATCACAGAAATTCTCAGAACACATGAAGAGAAAATATGCAATTTCAAGTATCTATTTAGAGTACTTACAGGAAACAATCAAAATATTGGCATTTTAGATGAACTGGAGATGTTTCCATAAGTCATAAAAAGTAGTGAATCTGATAAACTGATTGATGCATTGATAGATTAAATCACAACCATTAATGTCAAACAAAATATGGGAATTAGTTCAATTATATGAAGGATTTACTCTTATATTTTCTTGAAACACAGACCATAGTCCTCATTCACTCTTCAACAGATGCCTAGTGTGTGTAAATATGCTTTCTTGATCATTTTTTCTGTAAAATGAATTACACAAATTATTTGTCAATTTTCCTTGTGGTGGGGCCCTTCCCCGGACCCTGCGCATAGCGGGAGCTTTAGTGCACCGGGCTGCCCTTTTTATTTGTCAATTTTCCTGAGCAACAACAGAGTCAAAATTGATACTTATAGGTTATGGTGAAGTTGTAAGTACTACTCCATCCTTAGCTAGAAGTCTCGGGTTCAAACTCGTGTATGAAGTTGCCTTTAGTAGGGATCCCTTTACACCTCTCCCCCTCAAGTTGACCAACAAGTCATGATTCAAAACATACTACCACTGAGTTCAACTTTCCTTTCCCTATTTAACTATGTGAAAAAACAATGTGCAGAGGAAGATTCTTCAATCTGTATCACTTTTTGAAAAAAATTTATTGATTCATACAAGGATTCAATTTCTTCTTCTTTTTTTTTCTTCTCTGTGTGTGTGTGTGTGATCAATAAAGATTCAACCTTTTTCCTGTTAATTACTTCTAGTTGATACAGTTCAGATTTTAAAATAAAAAAGAATAGCTCATATTACGACCAGAAAACTGCAACATTGAGTGAGCAAGAAAGCAAAAAAAAAATTTGGAAGAAGAAAGAAACTAATAGTACAAAGCAAGTCTATTGATTACCTTTGACAAATTTGAGTGAACAAGAAGCACTGATGTTGGCTTCACCCTTGTGACCAGTTGAGTGTTTTCAAGATTCCTATTGGGTGTCTGTTTGCTGAGCACTTACATTTTGTTTATCTCAAGAGTAACAAGTAGTACTAAAGAACAAGACTTGGGACCAAGTTGGGTTCCTTTTTTAATCAATTATTTTAGTATTTTACATTTGGTGGGCCATTCTAAGTGTGATGGCTCTTTTTTTAAGACCATTGGCCTGCTTTCCTAACCAAAACAATTGAAAAAAAATTATTTTGTACCTCAAGGTTCACACAACTACACTAGTTATGTGAGTGCTTCGTTTTGTAACAAGTTAGTTGATCAACCTGTGAGACAAAAAGAAGGCACACAATTAGCGTGAGACACAAAATAAAGTTTTTTTATTTGTATTTTTTGTGTGTAAATCATGAAAGACTTAAATTTGAGATCCTGAATGCAATATTATCGGTCATTGATGTTAAGTATAAAAAAGTCATAAATGCTGAAGAATATATAATATTTTGCAACTTGGTGGCTCAAAAACAACATCACACTATAATATATATTGAAGGGGCGAAGCCAACATCAGTGCTTCTTGTATTAAACAAACCTAATTTGTATTAATTTCTTTCTTTCTTCTTACATTTTTTGCTGGTCCATTCATGATATATGTTGCAGCTTTCTGGTCATTATAGGAAGATCACAACAATCCTCCAGGTTTGGACTACTTCAAGATAATCTTTTTTGGATAGATCCATTGTATAAACATTATTCTTTATGTAACATTTTGTATCTAGAATATTATTCTAACTCTTGTCACATGAAAGATGAGATAACTTCAGGCCACTCGTGCAATGTTAATTAGATTTGCATCAGCTATGGCAGCCATTTGATGTCCACTCGTCAGAGTAGCGAGTGCAGAAAATTTGCTTAAGGAAAGAAGATATATTCAGGTAATATACGGTTAACTTCGTAACTGAGTTGATTACACTGCAATCGGGTGGTGGGGAATAAGGAAATAGTCACGGTAGTGGCATGAGTCGAACATTGGCAACAGAAAAACCAACAAAGAAAGAAATTGACTAGACACGAACTTTGGCATGATCAGTCGGTCTCCATAACTAACCAGCCTGAACCTTACACATTTGACCAACACAATGTTTGATTCCAACAAGTCACGAGGCTCTAGAGTAGTTTCATTGCGCGAGCTGAAATGTTAAAGTCTTTCTGATCAGGTGATAAAATGGATTCCAGTTCCATCTCCTGCTGAGGCAATAGCAATGCTCGTGCTGATGCCAAGGTGGCTG
Organism: Capsicum rhomboideum; assembly: GCA_031232105.1. NCBI lineage: Eukaryota > Viridiplantae > Streptophyta > Magnoliopsida > Solanales > Solanaceae > Capsicum > Capsicum rhomboideum. The sequence continues at coordinate 1,451,680 of CP124719.1, read as the reverse complement.
GTGGTAGTGTTTCCTTAAAATGCCTCAACAGATGAATCATCTGATTTGCAGTTTCTTCTGTAACAACATCATCTCCAGCACATAGAACCTAATAATAAGAAGTAACTTTCAGTTACTAAATGACTACATCAGCATAATTGTCAACTGACCAACGCATAACATGATTAAGAAATAAAAAGACGTCTTTTCTTAAGCTACAAAAGATTTCTACTGCATTAAACTCACACCCTGATACCACTAGACTACAAGTCTTGGTTTTCTATCGCCTTTCTTACAAAAGTAAGTATTATTAAGATCACTGTCATGGAATCATTTATATCAAGTACAAATAAACAACTCATTTTAACACCAACTAGTTGTGATTTTGAACTAACCTCTGTGAAAACTGAAATGACCTTTGGAAGGTGCAGATAGTTGGGGCCAAATAATTCTCTGTCTGATCTGGAAGTTAGAAGATTTGGTAAAACACATTAAAGACAAAGGGCAGCCTGGTGCACTAAAGATCCCGCTTTGCGCGGGGTCCGGGGAAAGGCCGGACCACAAAATTGTTACATTATATTGAAACAATGTTGCTAAAGAAACAATTTTTATGAATATGTTAGAAAAAAAATTTAGCATTATACATATATAGGCACTTTAACTTGGCCTCAACTGGCAACTAAACACCCCAACTTGGTTTAAGTTCCATAAACTCCTAAACTTTGAGAATGCACATCTAGAATGCATCCCCTAAAAGGTGTCTAGATGTGCATTTTCAAAATCAAGGTGTTCCTGAGATGCACCTGTATCAAGTTGAAGTGTCTAGATGGTCACAATGAAAGTTGAGGTGTTCAATTGCCAGTGGCGGCCAAGTCAAATGTCTATCTATGTATTATCCTTTTTTTGATTGTTGGTCAAGAATTTGTTAAGGTACTAAGTGGAAAACTTCAAACAGTAAAGTAAAGACCAGATGATGATAAAAACTAATCCAACCTTTCAACCATTGAACAGAGCTGGTCTAGAACTGCTTTGGCTTCATACATGTCATCTTTTATCGGCAGGCAATTCAGCCAAGCCGGAATAATCTACAAAAACACTTGGAATGAGAATATTGTGGAAGTTTAACGAGATTGGAGGTGCTAGCAGTGTTTATGATTGAAGACTTAGCAGATAGTTTTTTATTGTTTTGGATAGCTAGCAGTGTTATGCTAAGCTATGAATTTGTAACGACTCTCTTGGTAATTAATATGTATAAAGAGTGAACAATAAGATGTTAGAGATTTCCAGAAAAACGTACCTGCGCTGAGTCAATATTTTCCCGATGAAATTGGCATATCTTACCAAGTGCAGAAACAGCATAATCATATGCCTCTACATTCTTAGGTTCACGAGCATTGAAATGCGTTATGACTACATTGATCCTTGAAAGAGCCTCTGAAATCATGGATTTATCAAATACCAAAACAGATAATTCCTAATAGTCTCCTTCTCCATGATGAGAAGGGTCTCATAAATAGGTTTAACGATATCATACCTCCAACAAAAGGTTTGAAAATAGAACCACCATATTCAGCACAAATCCGAAGTCCATAAAGAGCATTCTGAACATGACATGGATGGTGTTTAGACGAATCAAATAGAAAATGTAACGTGACTGAAAACTGTGCCAACCTCCAAGAGTACACACAAACCTTTCTAACACGTGGATTTTCGTCATTGCTCCAGTCCAAAAGAAAAGGGAGATATGTGTCAAAGTACCTAGTTTTGACAGAAAGTAACTATCAGAACTGTGACTTTATTTAAGAAAAACTCATAAAGACATTCCCACTTTAGAGCTGCTTCACCACAATGCCCCACGAGATGATCAAATACATAAATACATGTATTTCTTTCTTCAGTTGTTTTATCCTCGCCCTTCAAGCAGTGAGGAAAAGAACTATTAGAAACATGAGAGGAAAACAACCTAGGTTGTTAAATTGGTTAGCGGAGCTGAAACTCACCGTCATAGGCATTAGATATGATGAAAGCTCATCAAGAAAAGGCAAGAAAGCAGCCTCGAATGTCTTGATTAATGTCATCAATAGGTGACCAATCTGTTAACAAATTGCTTACGCTATCAAAGTGAAAGGTTTTATAAAGATAACATGGTGTTATGCGTTATGTCTGAACTGCAATTTCTTATCGAACATACATTTTTGAAAACTTCTACTTCTTGCTGTCTTTCATCCCTCAGCAATTCAGCCTCCTCAGCATCAAAGTCTTCAAATTTTACTCTCTCTGTGAGTTCTCCTTTTCTACGTGAACTCTCTGCAATGACTTGTTTTATCTCATCGATGATGCTACGAACCTGAGTTTCATTGACAAGTCGTCCACAGATCTGAAAGAAGACACAAGAAGGACCATAATAAGTGGAAAAAAATGTCCTTCTAACTCAATTTTTACAACCAGTGTTGTCTCTTGTTTTGACAGTAAGCATGAAACATTTAACAGTGATTTTCTGGAAAGAAATTTCCCCATGGAGTCAATCTACTACATAGTTAATAATCTGTTTGTCAGTCTTACCTATTCATGTCAGGGGAACTTTTGTTATTATGCGATTACGGCGAGTTTCAGTCCACGTTTTTTTTAAAAAAAAAAAGGGCAGCCCGGTGCACTAAAGCTACCGCTATGCGCGGTATCCGGGGAAGAGCCCCACCACAAGGGTGTATTGTACGCAGCCTTACCTTGCATTTCTGCTAGAGGCTGTTTCCAAGGCTTGAACCCGTGACCTCCTGGTCACATGACAACAACTTTACCAGTTACTCCAAGGCTCCCCTTCACGTTTTAAAGTATATTATTATGGTCCAGGTATGTCTTTTTGTAGGAAAACTATAAATTATGCACACACTCATACACACTAAGAATCAAGTTAGGAGCCCCTATTTTACTTGATCCCGAAGATGCAAGTCATTACTTTCGCCCCCAAGTCTCACTATGTATAAGGTTGTACACATAACGAATATCATTCTTACTAGCTTGGACAAGTGTCTGCTTATCATTATGGACCTAAAAAGCTCGAAGCAGCACACCACCATCTTAGAAACATTGCAAACTTGGATCAAAGTAAAGAAACCATCTTAACATGACATACCTCTAGGCATTTATTCAACTCTTGCAATATAGTTACACATACTTTTGTCTCAGGCTCCTGCAGGGGAGAGGCAATTAAAGTGTCACATTCTCATCTTTAGATAAATGGAGTTCAATCCTTTTCCTGACAAAGAAAAAAGGTAAATATTAATGTTAATGACAACCGAAGATAAAGCGTCTCCCATAGCCAAGATTATATAACCAGACAACTGCTTGAAGTACTCGCTTCCACCTTGAGCAGTCCCTTTCACTATTGCCAGTTTAGCAGAAAGCAACAGGGGCGACATTGCTTAACCACCATAAATTATAACATCTCATTAGAAGCTGGAGAAGTTAAAGGAAAATAAATAAAACCATATGAAATCACGAGATTTTTTTTACCATTACAAGCAGCTTCCCTGGTATCACGGTGGATATAGAATTTCAGCAGCGGAACTAAAATTGAAGCAGCCTGTTTCATGATTTAAGCCATAAATATCACCTGTTAATTTTGAATTCACTTAACAGAACATGAAAAAAAGTAAACGTGCAAGTGATTATTCATGCTAGCCTGGGAAATCCATGGGTAGAAGTCTTCCTCCAACATTTCAGCAAATGAACCAAGGGCACAACAAGCCACAGATTTGCCCCACAGTAGGATCTCTCCTCTGATGCATATTATTTCATCTCGAAGCTTGACTTTGTGTATACTGCACAATGTATATTAAAGCTAGAGACAACATGTCTGATAGATATCAAAGCAAAGGTCTCTGTTGTACTTATCTACATGCAAGTGTGCAAGTCAAAGCGAGGAGAACAAGAAAAAAGAAATATAATTGCTACGAAAGAACATAGATGCCCATTCCAGTCACGTTACTTAAAAAGTGCGCGCGGAATATGTACAATGGGATGCCAAAGTCAATTGATGGACCCCCAAAAAAATATCCCTATTCTATTCCTGTACGGTATCTAAGAGATCTAAAATAGCCAGGTACACTATCATATGTTTCTATAAATCAGAATGAAAGACACAATATACAATTCGACTTGATCTTGTGTATAAAACTGAACTTGTCTTGACAGCACCTGCAATTCCTTGTTTGTCATTTTGTTTGTTTGTCATTTTGTCATTCCTTCCATGTTTCAACTCCTTGCATGTCTATTCTAGACTCAGGCATGACCGGATGAAGTCCCACAATATTCAAAAACAAATGCCAGAGTTGTCTGGTAAAGGAACAATGCGAGGATAAATCACTAATGCTATGTGATTTATCACACCACAAAGATAGCACCTGTTACATTACTGAATTCTGTTGGAAGACTGTAAGCTCACAGTGTCACATAGTGCTTTTGTTGATTTAGTCGTTTTAACCCAGATCGTATAAAACAGAAATATGAAATCTAAATTAAGAAGAAAAGGAAATCTAAATGAACTTCAAAAGTAAAGGAAAAAAGCCACACCTCAATTATAAAAGCTTACCTATCATTTAATTCGTCTGAGGATATGGTCTTATCAGGCTCAAGTTGAGAAAATTCAACCGTAGGGGGCATGATTATACTCATGTAAGGAAGAAAATCCTCCCCTATGACCTCGCAAATTTGAATCCATGCCTGTGATTAGATCAAGAAAAATATTGAGAGGCCAATCGAAAAAGAAGTTATGAACACCTAAAATCAAAGGATTAACACATACCACTAGAATGTGCGGAATAGTACCAAACTCTTTCACTTGTGATTCTTGAAATGACTTAAGCACATCCATAACCTAAAATGATAACAAAAACATTATTCAAAGAAGTCGACGTCGAGAAATGAATGAATGAATGAATAAGACCACACCATCATGCCACCAAGAGAAGAAAAAGAGACACAATGTAGGACCAAAAATGAATTAGTAGTTACATCACAGTCATCAGTCATTGCTCCCAACTGTTGAAGAAGGTAGTAATTCAAATAGGCGTAATCAAAACTATAGTATGAGTGCTAGAACGCCATATTAGAAACCCATAGCAAATGCAACAGGAACAAGATATTCCATCTGCAGTGGCACCACGATGATGTTTACACCAAATCAATGAATACAAGAAATGTGTTTTTAGATACACTTTATCACGTAAAGATGGTTAATTAACATGTATTTTCACCTCAAGTTATCACTTTACCATAGTAAATTAATGTGGCATGGTACAAATACGGGGTGTAAGTTCTTCCTATGGAACTAATATATGTGATCTGCATGGCAGTACTCTTGTGAAAAAGAAGTATTAGCCATAGTTGGGGGAACACCTGTTTTATGTCTTCTCTGAATTTCTCTTTGCCAACAGCCATCCCGACAGAGCTTATGCACTGCAACGTATTACATCCAAGCACTTCATCCGATTTGTCATTTGCATTTACCAGTAAAGTTTTCAGATATGGCATTACAAAATCGTAGCACTTATGGAAGTGCTCCTGTTGAAGTATTATATTAGTGTCATCCATAACATAAGTAGAAGTATATTTGAGGCAAAAATAAATGCAAGTAGGCAATACCTTAAACAAATAGGCTATAGCACCTAGTGCATTTAATGCTTCTTGCTGTACCATTTGATTGTCATTCTGCATTATAGACAACAACTACGAGTAAGAAAAGACGGCATGACTTGCTATAAGTAATCCACCTTTATAACATGGTGGCCTCTATATTTGCATACCTGCAGAAGTACAACCAGTTTTTTAAGTATCCTATCTACGTAGGGTTCAATAGTGTCTGAACTTTCAAATTGACAGAAAATCACCACAGAAGAAGCTGCAAATGCCTATTAAAATGCCAAAGAGAGTTAAACTAGTAAATTAGCTTGTATCATGAGCTGAATGAAGTAGTAATGACACATCTGTACCATATTCTTTACGCTGTGAATTGTTATAACCCTATTTAAGGGTCACTTTAGGTACCTCCCCTGACATATCTTGCTGTAATAATAACTTTCATTAAGCCAAGAGCTTTATATACCAAATGTAGTCATAGCTTATATTACAAGAAGTGCGATATTAAGGCACCATAATTTAGGATACTAATTATACAAGATTATTATCGGAAACAGCCTCTCTACTTCAACTGAGGTAGTGGTATGGACTGCGTACACTTTAACCCCCCCCCAGACCCCACCTGGTGGGAATACACTGGGTATGATGATGATGATGATGATGAATTATACAAGATTATACAAGGGAAGTTCGACAAATGTCCATACTTTTGCCTCATGTTGCAGAAAAGTACAATGTGGCAATGAGCCTGCAATGAGCATAAAGAGTTCATATCATCATAGGTCAGACCTGCACTCGAGGATTTTGAAGATCGTCCATAGCTTCAGCTAATGCAGGCAATATTTGGTTATGGTATTGTGCTTGTAAATTTGGACAAAAGTCAATCAACAACTGGTGAATTGCATGAACAGCGGCCCATCTCACTCGAGGATGAGGATCTTGGAAAGAATGCAGAACCATATTCACAAATTGCTCCAGATACCTGATCATCACCTGTATAGACAGCGAAACCATGGGTTCAAACTAATAGCCTAACTAACTAGTAGGGGCAAGTAGGCAAACTGTGTTATATATCCTAGTAGTTTGCTACCCAAAAGGAACCTATCAAATGCCTCATGATCATCCCAACATAATCATGATAAACACACTAATGTGACAGCTTTGTACCTTTGAGCTACCTTCAGATATCTGAACAATTGCTAGGAGAGCAGCGTGGCGTTTCTCCCACTCAGGGGCAACCAAGTAAGAAGGCAGCTGCTCTAGTGCAACAGGAGTAGTAGTCTTTCCACCTAATGCAACTGAAAACCGTTTTAAACAAGTTGCACCAAAAGAGCAGCTCTTCGTTGCCCCTGTAACTTCATGCTGTTTGTCCACACAATGCCAACTAGGTTCATCACTATGCCAAATAGGTTCAGCACTATGCCAGCGAGGTTCATCCTTAATATCCAGTAACAAATTTAATAAGATAGTGAAACAAGTGTTAGTAAACAAAGGCACCTTCTTCATCATGCCAGGGACCTTCTCCTTGGCCTCAACCAAAGTTAACATGAATTCAACTGCCAAATGCCTAATCTCCGCTTCCAAACTCTTAGTCTCTGCTATCTCAAACATGGTACCTACAACAACCACTAGTTGCCGCCTCAAGAATTTAGGCTCATTCCTCGCCAACTCAATAAAAAGTTTCAGCACGTTTGCTGCTGCATCCTCCAGGTCACTGTTGCTCAATGCATCAGTCAACGTCCTCATCATACCTGGCAACAGATCCTGAAACCGCTCCTTTTCATTTAAACTCGATACACACTGAATGAATCTGATCACACCCATCGTGGCAGTGATCCTCACGTCAAGATCATGGAGGGTATCATCACTATTCAGTGTATTAAGGAATAGCGAGTGCAAATCTTTCACACAACTGACTACTGTTTCGCCAATTTTGTCAGCTAGTTGTGCATAGAGTAAGAAAGCAGACAGTCTTAAGCAACTGTTTGAAGTGAAATCAGTGAAGCATTGGTGTATGAATGGTAGTAATTCAGGCCAGTTGTTATCTGGGAGAAGTGAAGCAGCTAAATCCGAAACGATGGCACAGAGCCTAGTGTTGATGGATTTTGACTCTTCAAGCATGATACGATCGAGGAGAACACACTTAAGGGTGGATTGAGTTGACACACATAGATTGTGCCAATTAGTACCTAAGTCCTGGTTAGTAACTAACCTTGTTAGAAGGGCAACACGAAATTCACGCGAATGATGAGTGTTATGGACAGAGCCAAGACTGTTAGCAAGCTTAAGAACCACGAAGTCTGGATCCTCATGTATCATCCTACTGAAGATCGAGCTAGCCTCATCTGGATTCTCAATGATATTGGAGATAATGGTTTCAAATGACTCCCAATCAAGCCGCGGAACCTCATCCATCTCAGGGGCCTTCTTAAATCGGCTCCATTTTCGCCTGCTACTCTTTACCATTATACAATATACAGAAAAAGAGAAATTTAAGTTGCTTATTTTTTCTCCCACTATGGAGTTACAAGAGACCTCATCAAGTCTTAAAGAACTGCTGATTTTGACCAGGTCCTCCCAGCGGCTGAGCTACAGCTTTGCATATAGTTCGGCACAACTCAATAGCTTTGGTTCAAGCTCTACATTTATGCTTACAAATCAACTTGATATGTATAAATACTTTATTAAAAACTCAGTAAGTTGCATTTTCTGGAATCCAGAATCCATAAACTCGAAATCTTAGTTTCGCGCTTGACTAATCTTAAAAGCCAAGTTGTTAAAAAAAGAATCTTGTGAAACATCAGCACGAAAAACAAGACCAATAATAATGCAGTAACCAGGACTGATAAAGTTAACTTAATTTTACAGAATTTGCAAAAGCCAGTTTTGCAGAACACAACCTTAAAGAAATCGAGAATGTGTCTTTTAGTGATATTATTATAGTATATAGTACTCCAATTAAGTGGAGTGCATGTGCTTGTTCAATAATTTATTATAGGCTTCATTATCTTTCTCTTTATTTAATTAAGGCTAAATTCATAGCCGGCCCTTAAGTTTGTCAAATACTTTCATTTTAACATCTAAAACTCCAACTAGTACCTATCAAACAAAAAAAAAAAAATATATATATATATATATATATAATTAAGACACATTTATGATGTAGCATAGTGCATGTATAACAATTTCTTTTAGAGAAAAATAACATATCCAGTGTATTTTCACAGGTGGGGTCTAGGAAGGGTAGAAGATATCAGTCATTACCACTACCTCATAGGTGAGGTAGAGAGACGGTTTCCGATAGACCCTCGGTCAAGGGGATATTCTTTTTCAACATTTATTTTAGTTGCAAGGGGATTTTCTTCCTTTTTTTATTTAGGTAAAAGAACTATGGATTATGAAAAATTCTTTTCAAAAAGAATTTCTTTCTATTTTTATTATTTGTTAATAGTCGCATGTCACTATTCTATTGGCTTTTTTGTCACATTGGCAATGTGTAGCATTCACGTTTTGTGATTTGTTTGAAACTGTAAATTTATGTTCAGTTGGTACAAACTTTTAAGATTTAAATGGTCAAAAAAACATCTGAAGTATCATATTTATGTGAATTTTCTACATGATTTTAATAGGCCGGTATGACGCTATTACATTAATGATCATCAGATATATATTGAGAGATTGCATGAATTAACATTCTATTTGAAAATTTATGGTTTCAACAGTGTATTGGATGACTTTTAAAGTAGAAACACTAAAACAAAAACAACCTTTAGCGGCAATAAATATGCACTTTAACAAAGAGTGCTAAAGTTTTTACCGGCATTAGTTTATTGCCATTGGATCCAATGTCGCTATAGGTTTTAGGGGCATTTACAAAAAATGCTAAAATGTAATTATCATTGATAAATGCCACTAAAAATACATATTTAGCAGCAATTAAGCTATTGCCGTTAATTAATTGCCGCTAAAGATCATTTTTGGTGTAGTGAAACCATAAAGTGTTAACATTTCAAGAAGATAAACAATGCAAGATAAGCCGGAGAGACTATCAAATTTTCTGCCACATATAAATTGTAAATTGGTATAAATTTTTAAGAGCTAATGGTAAAAAAAAAAGCATTTTAAATAAGCCAATAATTATGCCAATTATGTGTACTTAAAACAATTTCATGTATTAATTAATACATACGAATATAAGTACTCTTGAAGAGTTTTAACAATTATATTGTTAAGAGTTATTTAAGTAAATATATAAAGTACTTTTTATATCTAGCAACATTTCTATCTCTGTTGGGTATTTCTTTAAATTTTAGTTAATGTATGGCCATATGGGTAACTAGGACATCTCATTCATACACTCAGTTGTGAGCTCAAGAGAAAGAGAACAAAAAAGAAAGGAAAAAATATCACATTTATTTGAATCAAAAAAAGTAGACAATGGAAGGGGAAAATCTTTTGCTTTTGTCTTATTTAAATTATGTAAATAAAAAACAAACAATACATTATTAAAGAAATCAAGCTCTTGTTATAAATATATATATATTTATATTTATGAAATCCCCTTCCATCCCCTCATGCTATATGTGGATGCATGGATCTATGCCGAGTATGGTTTAGGCATGGGCAGACCCTTAACAATACCACAAAGAGGGTTGGTGTCAGGGATGTTGTACTCATCTCTCAAGGAGCGAGCTGGTGAAAGAACACTGAAGTAGAGTTGTTGTCCTAAGTAGAATCTCTCCCACATATCTGATCTCAAGTTCCATAGTCCAGCATTGTCTAGAGTTAACATCACCGCGGACCATGAGTTTGGATAGACTTGGACGGTGTTCCTGCTTATTGCGTCCACCAAGTTGTAGTTCTTTCTTTTCTCGGGATTCCAGGTTCCAGGCTCGACAGCTACTGCAAAGAAGGCATATCCGTCAAAGTGATAGGTTTGTATGGTCTTCTCGTGGTTCTCAAAGATGATCTCAACAAAGTTACGGAAGGTGGCATTCTTGATATTGGGGGCAATGGTCACCTTGTCAGTACTTGAGGGTTCGTCAGACATGAGATCGTACTTGAAGATCTTCTCGTTGACTCCAAAGTATTCAGCGAGCTTGAATGGAGTTTCTGAATTTGCATGGGAGATACCGTTCAAGGCGAATCTTAGCTTTCCATCTACTTCACTCCTGGAGTTGACAATCTTCAAAGTGCGGGTGATGTTGATCTTTCCGTAGTGGTAGGATCCCTGAGGGTTGGGGCGGGCAGCACTAGCAGTAAGGTTCCACCTGTAGGAGCGGAACTGGTTCATGGACCAGGCAATGCCTTGGGTGTTTTCTGGTGGAGGTGCTGGGAGGTCAGAAGATGCGGGTCCCTTGCCATTGGCATATCGGATGATAGCCACGGAGGAGAATTCTTCATTCTTCAAGAACCTGCTAGAAGCAACCAAGTAATAGTCCTTGGGATCTTGATCAGCAGTGACCAACACTGAAGCGCATTGACCAACATGGAGGTCAAGGGACTCATAGACGTTCTGCACAGTGTGGGATCCCTCAATTTCCACCAACTTCATGGGGTGGCCTTGAAACCTGACGTTGACTGATGTCCTCAGGCCGGCATTGCAAAATCTGTACCTATAGGTCTTGCCAGCCTCCATGGTGAAGAGTGGCTCGGCAGCCTTGTCACCAACCTTGAGGGATTTTCCATTAATGTGGATGCCATCGGGCCTGCCAATTGTGCGTCCCTCATCCAAGATCTTCTTCAAGGACTTGTAACCCTTGTTGTACCAATCACCCACGAAGACATCATATTCATCGGAGGGTTCAGGTCTGCCAAAAGGAATAGGGATAAGGAGACGGCTATGGATATTGATGGGACCAAAACCACCAGCAGCACGATGCAAGTCTGTTGTTGGGAAGTAGAAGAAACTACCGATCTGATCCTTGACCTGGAAGCGGTAGGTGAAGTTTGTACCGGGCATGATAGGGCACATGGTTCCTGGTGTACCATCCTGCCATGAGTTCTTCCTTTGTTGGATACCGTTCCAGGTAAAGAGCAATGGCTCATCTAGATGGTTGAAGACATTGACAACAATGTTGTTATTGGAGGTGCAGTTGATCCTGGGTCCTGGAAATTGTCCATTTATGAGGATTGCCTGTTGTGGCACACCCAATGGAGAAATTGTGCCATAGGAAACATTCCACTCAAAGAAGAGGTAAGGATCCTCAGCTCTCACCGCCACAACTGAGAGACAAACTAGCAAAGCAACAACCAACAAACTAGTTCTCTCCATGTTCCCCTTTTTTTTGGAATTTTCTTTTTTGGGGGGGGAATTTTATTTATTTATGACAAAGAAGAAGAGGGGATTGTTCTTCTTCTCCCTTTTTTTAGTTTCTAGAGCTTGCATTTGTATCTTCTAACTCAATGCCTTTTATAGCAAGTGTTATCCCTCTTGGAACCAATCATTCATAATTAAACTGCCTTGATGCTCTCTATGGTGCTCCTTGTATACCGTTCCCTTTTGTTACGCTTGCTTCTTCTTTAATATTGACTTATTCTGTTCTACTATTCATCCACAAGTTTAGCAAAATGTGTGGTACAATTGCAATACAATTAGTTATCCTCTTCTCTTTTCTTTTTTTTTTAAAGGAAAAAAAAAGTTGGAAGTATGAATAAATGTTTTTCTTCTCCAGTTTTTGTGGTCATTAATTAATATGCAAAAAAAAAACGATACTTTTATACATGCATGGACGTAATATATATGTTCCTATAGCGGGGATATACATATATACTAAACAAATTATTAAGAATATAGTTTTTTTAATTGTATAGTATATATAGTTATATGGACTAACTATAGGCAACGTATAATTACAGAATGTTAAAGAGATTCAAGTATATAGAACATGACTAGTTTTTACACTCATAGGTAGCAGAAATGGTAAATAGGTTAATAGTATATGTTGGTGAAAAAATGATATAGTAATTAAATTTGAAAACAAAAGTAAATTTTTAAGTTGATGTCTCGCTTTTTTAAGGAGATTTAAGACTGGTCCAACACTTGTTCGTTTTGGTTGTACATATAATTCAAATAAACTCTAGACTAGTTATTATGGTATCATGATCCTAATATGATGTTTACATCAATATCAAATTATATTACGTTATCATTGATCGAGTGAACATATCCTATATATTTTTGTCATATGGCGTATTGAAGAGCCAAAAAAATCATTGGAGAAAATGAGATCTCGTCTTTATACAAATTGAATAGAAGAAAATAGTCTTTTCCTATCTCTTACGTGTAAAACTGATGATCTCTTGTAAAAAAGACATTAAACTAAAAAAAAAGTTTGAAACGGGCTAAAAAATCATTTCTCCCGAAATATTGCTGGTCAAATTCTAGCAAAGAGTTTACGTACATGTGAATAAACAAACTTCCTTAACAATATATTCACCTTCAACTTCTTCCTGAAAAGCTGGGATTAAATTAAATTAAATTAATTCTGACTCTTTCTTTTATATTTGTTGTTAAAATTGGAGGCAAATAAATGGAAGTCAGATGATCCACCTTTTAATATCTATCAAATTTTATACTATATGGTTGGATAACTTTATCTTATTAGCTTCCCAAACTCTGGATTTGAATTTCTAAGAAACTAATTAAGGGAAGAAATAACTGAATTAACGTACAAATAGAGTAATACAAGTGATATATATAGGAGGCCAAAGAAATGAGTACTTTTCAGCTTTGTTATATCTGATAGGAACGAAATCGTATATAGTATTGTGTTCAATTGGAACTAGACTAAGTTCAAGTGCCTAAATTAAATTTTCGAGCTAGTTTGAGGGGCCATATATGTATTTGGCTAATTCTTTAACAAATGAAGAATAAAAATTCAATTCATCAATCTATAAAAATAGGAAGATTTAGAGTAACTCAAATATCGAACTATAATATTACATAATTACTAATTGAGAACATAGTGAGGATGAATATCATTTGAATCTCCTTCTGAAATTAACTAAACACTCTAAATTTATATCTTCTTAATGTCCCTCAAAATTATCAGATTTTTATTATTTGCTATTTGAAAGCAATTTTATATTTATTTATGAAAGAATAATGGTTAAATTATTAGGACTGAGAATGTTTATTGATTATTTAGTTTTAGAGAGATATATGTAGTTCTTTTTTTCTTTTTTTTTAGGGGGGGTGGGGAGGGTGAAAGGGAAGATATATCATAAATGTAGTTTAATATGAGTGATAATTTAAAAAAAAATTATGATTTTTTAATAGCCTTGTAAGTTAAGAGTTAAGACGTATGGCTGATTTGTATATCATGATAATTTTAACATTATTGCATTGTTTTGTATTAGTAAATCCAGTAATTAAGAATATCATTTATGATATTTCCTTTATTGCAATTTATTTGTCTTGCTTTCATTTTTAATTCATTTAATTTAATTCTACCTTTCACACGGCATCTTTAATATATTTGAAAAATATTTTGATACATTCTATATATATCTTTAAACCAAACATTTTTTTTACTTTCTTACGCTTCATGTCAAGTTAAAATGAAAGAAACAAATTAAACCGTATATTTATGCTATTTTATTTAAGTAATTGATTCCAAGAATGTGCTGATCCGATATGTGAAAGTTGGTGGACGTGGCACCACAAATTGAAATGAAATTGAAGAGGCTATTAGAGCCACTAGTCACAGACATGGTAATCCTTTTGCAGCAACACAAAAATCAAGAATAGGCTGAGGCAAATCAAGAACAATTTTTAATTAATGGCTTCTACAACTAGCTACACTTCACTTTGTTCTTTACTTAAACTCAATCAAACCAAGCAAAACACCCCTTCATCTTCTTTGCTTAAGTTCAAGAATCACCACCTATGTTTTAGCAACAACAGTAGCAGCATTTTAAGCAGTAGTCATATAGGAAAGGCTTCAATATTTGTGGTTAAAGCTGAGGCAACTCAATCTGCAAAATCAAAGGGAGAAGGACAAGAAGAAGGAGAAGAAGAGGTTAAGTATGAAGAGTATGAAGTGGAGATTGTGCAGCCTTATGGACTTAAATTTACTAAAGGAAGAGATGGGGGTACTTACATTGATGCCATTGCTCCTGGTGGTTCAGCTGATAAGACTGGCAAGTTCACTGTTGGAGATAGAGTACTTGCCACAAGGTATTTCTCAATTCTTGATTCTCAATCTTTTAGTTACTAAAGTCCTTATGGTATACTCTCAACGCTTCAATTTGATTGTTTTGTTTTGACTCGGCACGGAGTTTAAGAAAGTAAAGAATTTCTGAGTCTTGTGATTTTAAATTAAATATATGTAGAATATACCAAAATGTCCCTTTAATCTTGTGGTCTTAAACGTGTTATATGGAAAGTTAAAATTAAAAAGTTATCAAAAAAGAGATTAGGAACTCTTCTTGAAACGGACTTAAAGAAGATTTTTGAATGTGATCTTAAATTAAAGATACGTAGAATATGCAAAAATGTCTCTTTTAACTTGTGGTCTTAGACGTGTCATGTGGAAAGTTGAAATTAAATAGTTGCCGAAAAGGAAAAGATATTCTTTTTTAAACAAAGTAAAAAGGAAAGTAGGACAAATGAATTGAAACGGAGAGAGTACTGAATATGACATATCTGTGTCAATTTTATTATTTAGTTGTCCATTTGTAAGTAAAGAATGTGCAATGCCAAAATGTGTTCAGTGCAGTGTTTGGAGAAGAAATATGGCCTGCTGCTGAATATGGAAGAACAATGTACACTATCAGACAGAGAATTGGACCCTTGCTCATGAAGATGCAAAACAGATATGGTAGGCCTACTTCCGCACCAGATATATTGTATAACCCCTTTAGAGTATTGATAAAATATGTTAGTTAATTTAACTAATCTAGTCACCGCTGGCTGATTGTTCCTCGATATGTTATCAGGGAAGGTGGAAGAAGTAGGTGAATTGACAGAAAAGGAAATCATCAGAGCAGAGAGGAATGCCGGTTTCATTAGTGACAGAATTAG
This sequence comes from Capsicum rhomboideum, assembly GCA_031232105.1. Taxonomy (NCBI): domain Eukaryota; kingdom Viridiplantae; phylum Streptophyta; class Magnoliopsida; order Solanales; family Solanaceae; genus Capsicum; species Capsicum rhomboideum. The sequence goes on along the minus strand of CP124719.1, from coordinate 1,436,040 downwards.
GGACATTCAAGTGAGTAAACAAGTTTCAAGTATAAACGATTATACAAACTCTCTACACATATATATGCCTTGACCCTTTCCTTGTGATGTCGAAAACTCTCAGTTAACAAATGCTCGGAGGAAGAAAGAACAAAAGGAGCAAAGAGAAAAGGATCTTCGTGAAGGACTGCGACTTTCTAAGTAAGGCTAGTCCATTGGTTGTCGTTTCCATGCCTACTATTCTGTATTCCAAAACATCATTCTACCAATTAGTCCCTTTTTATTGGCATTCATGTAAAAGGTTCATATTATCGGATTGTGTTGGCCTCTGCGGATAACATTTTAATTTATCTTCATTCTTCCTGGTAAAAGGAATGGCAAATACGAAGAAGCACTAGAAAAGTTTGAGTCTGTGTTAGGATCAAGACCAACTGGAGATGAAGCTGCTGTGGCAAATTACAATGTTGCCTGTTGTTACTCCAAGCTTAATCAGGTAATTCTATTCACTAGTACTCATCCTTTTGATTGGACGCTGACCTTTCTCGAATTTTATACGTTGCCTGCATATTTTGTTTGAGTAGGCTGAGCTTTCTGCCGACCATAAAATCATTTTGGATGATATTGCTCATATAAACTGGATCTTGGTTCTCGAAATGACTTTCTTTATTGCTCCATGATAGGTTCAAGCGGGGTTATCTGCCTTGGAGGATGCAATGAAAGAAGGATTTGAAGATTTCAAGGTAAATGAGAAAAAGAAATTTGCAGGAAATTGTATGGTGTAATACCTGATTAATATTTGCCTGTTAACAGAGAATCAGGACAGACCCCGATCTTGCCAATCTAAGGACGTCTGAGAATTTTGAAACTCTCATGAAAAAGTTTGATGAATCGTTCATCAATGAGAACGCCATCAATGCTATTAAGTCTCTATTTGGCTTCAACGAGAAATAGAAGCAGCAGCACATCCGTAAATGCCAATGGATTGCTGGAAACTTACTTTGACATCCATGCACATATAAGGCAAAAGATATGGATCCGCAACAAGCTATGCTACCTTTTTTGGATTTTGTTTATAGGGTGAGTTAGAGATATGAATTTACCTCTAATCGTTAATTTTTTATTTCAATTGTATTATACTATTGTCAATCCTGTGTAATTATAAGGGTGGTATTCTGAATATGAAAAGTTCTTCCATTTGAAACCTACTGATCTTGTCCATTTTTGTATTCCATCAATAGTACATGCTCTTAATTTGGCCAAACTGAACTACAGATCTCATCGTCTGGGGGTAGCTCTCTTTTGTGCAAGAGGGGGTCTGTGAAAATTACACCTAAAAAGAATTATCAGAATGCTGTATACTTTTGTAACTTCTGTGGAATTTCCATTGCTGAGGGATAACCAGTCAAAAGTGTTCACCTACAGAAACACTAGTGCACATTAACATAATCACTACAATGACTAGCTAACACTCTATAGTCAACTACAAACAGTTCACCGCAATACACAATTAATTGACTTCACCTACCCACTACACGAAGTCTAAATGCCACTCTAGTCAACTTGAAGGACAGCTGATTTGCGTTTGTTATACACAAACCATTGACTCCACCAGTGTGGGAAAAAGCATCTTTCTTTAAAACCAGAATGTGTTCATCAATTCTTTAGTTGTAAAAAACAACTGACAATTGGAACGAACGAACTTTCAAAAAATCAAGTAATCCACCATGACCAACACATGCCTACTACTACTTTCACTGGGATTTCTCCTTTTCTTTAGTGCTGCTTTTTGCTGTCCAAATAATCAAAAACAGGCCCTTCTCAAGTTCAAATCTGCATTCCTGAAGAATACTGCTGTTAATTCATCTTCTTCGGACGGTTTCTTCAGCAATGGACTTGAGGACTGGAATTCCACCTCTGATTGTTGTAGTTGGGATAGAGTCATTTGCGACTCTAGACCAAATTCTAGAGTTGTGATTTCTCTCTATCTGGATTCCCTGCAATCTCTTGAGCCTGTGGTGGTCAGTTCTTCTGTTTTGGCACCCCTTTTTAGTATAAACTCTTTGAGGATGCTTATCTTATCCTCAAATCACATACAAGGGCAAATACCGGGTGAAGAGCTTGCCAATCTTGGAAACTTAGTTCATCTTGACTTAATGCAGAACAACTTTACTGGCCCTATTCCTCCACAAGTTTTTCACTTGAGGCACCTGCATTATCTAGACTTGAGTGGAAATTTGCTCACTGGTTTTTTGAATCCTGAAGTAGGATATCTTAAGAAGTTGAGGACGCTGAAGCTGGACGACAACTTTATTGGTGGGAACATTCCCATGGAGATTGGAAACCTCACCAAGGTTCAAGAATTGTCCCTCAGAAACAACCATTTTTCTGGTGGAATCCCACTTTCGGTATTGAACTTGAAGGGATTGCAAGTATTGGATTTAAGGGAAAATCAGTTGTCACAGCAGACTCCAACTGAGATAGGGAGCTTGTCAAATCTTTCTACTTTGGCCTTGAGCAAGAACAAGCTGACTGGTGTTATTCCAAGTTCAATACAGAACATGACTAAGTTGGAAACTCTTAAGTTGGATAACAATATGCTTACTGGTGAAATTCCATCTTGGTTATTCAACATGAAGGCTCTGAAAAGTCTGTTTCTTGGAAAAAATGGATTGCAATGGAACAACAATGCCAAGATAGTGCCTCAATGTATGTTATCTGGAGTGTCCCTTCAGTCTTGTGGCCTTGTAGGACCGATCCCAGGATGGATTTTTTCGCAAAAAAGTCTTGATTACTTGGATTTGAGTAAGAACCAGCTTGAAGGAATTTTTCCTCAGTGGCTTGGAGAAATGGATCTTGGAACTGTTATTATGTCCGATAACAATCTAACAGGTTCTCTCCCTCCTAGTCTCTTCCATTCCAGGAGTCTGTCTGTTCTTGACCTTTCAAGAAACAAGTTTTCAGGGGAACTGCCCGAAAACATAGGTAATGCTACCGCGATTATGATTCTCATATTGGCTGAGAACAGTTTCTCTGGGACAATACCGAGATCCATCACCAATATTTATCGCTTGCTGCTGTTGGATTTGTCAAAGAACAGACTTTCTGGCACAATTCCAGTTTTTTATCCAACTTCTTTTCTTGCATATGTTGATTTATCCTTGAATGACTTCTCCGGGGAAGTTCCTCTTACCTTTTCACAAGAAACTAGGATTTTAGCCTTAGGGGGAAACAATTTTACGGGCAGTTTGGCGAGGAACCTGACCAATTTTCACATGCTTGAGCATCTTGATCTCCATGACAACAGAATCACAGGAGAACTCCCAAACTTTATCTCAGAAATGTCCACCCTTAGAAGCTTGAATTTGAGGAATAATTCCCTACAAGGTTCAGTTCCTTTTAGTATTTCAAACTTAAGTAATCTTCAAATCCTTGACTTGTCACACAATGGCTTCACTGGAAGCATCCCTGCAGAGGTCGGAAACCTAGTTGGAATGATTGAAACACCAAACACCTTCTCATCAATTTCATCCGTTTTCACCTTCTCAATTGAGTATACTGACCTTATAGTGAACTGGAAGAGGTCAGTACAAGGTATGTCATCGAGTGCCAGAATCGACATCTACTCTTGGCTGGACTTGTCAAAGAACCATCTCTCTGGTGAAATCCCATCTTCTTTAGGAAAACTTAGAGGCCTAAAGATGCTTAACTTCTCTTACAATGTCCTTAAAGGAGAAATTCCATCAACTCTTGGGAATTTGGAGAGTCTTGAGAGCATAGATTTATCTCACAACAGTTTCTCTGGTCCAATTCCCCCGTCCTTTACAAAGCTTCAACAACTCACTACTTTGGATGTCAGCAACAACCATCTAAAAGGTAAAATCCCAGTTGGTGGCCAAATGGATACAATGGATGATCCAGCTTATTATGCTAATAATAGTGGTCTTTGTGGCTTCCAAATTCAACTGCACTGTCCCGACAACAAGCCAATACAACAAACGGAACCAGAGGATGAGAGCAAAGAATCATGGTTTGCGTGGGAAGCAATGTGGATAGGATTGCCATTTGGTTTCATTGTATCAACATTAGTCATATTTCTTACTGGATTTTGCGAGCTTACAGAACAGCGCAGCCTTCCCCTACGAAGGCAGACTCGGAGCTGAAAATGCATAGCACAGATGAAGAAGCAGCAAGAACAAGACAAAGATGGAAGTGGAAATAATTTTACTAATAAATAATTCCATTCCGACAGTTTGTTTACATTTGTCTTACTGGTGTGGCGGAAAAACCAGCATGATCTTCATAACTTCTTCCTTTAAATTCAGCTACAATACAAAAGAACAGAAAATAATTGCAACCTAAGCTCTTCTTTTCGATTAAAATATACCACACGAGATCTTTGATTTTAACCATTCAACCTGATCATTGGCATGTGTGCTACCTGTTTGTGACAATAAAGAGGAATTATACTTTTGTTATACATTCAAAATAAGCTTGTTTTCTCCCTCTATTAAGCAGTTTCATTGGCGCGCAATATATTATCAGTCTAGAACTCATTACAAGGCTATTATTTGGAGAAAACAGCAGAAATTACACATGCTGCTTTAATATTCCTGCACATAAGCTTTTTCAGTAGCCTTCAGATGCTAAAACCAGAAAACAACTGCAGGAGAAGACAGTGAGCTTGCGTGTGGTTTTATTACTCAGACGAATCAAGCAAGAATAAACATCAATTTGGCTTCACACTTTTACAACATGGAGCAATTGTCAGTTGACCTGAATTCTCACATAAGAAATCTTGAAGTTATCACAATCCATAATGGCAGGAAAGGCAGACATGAATAACCTTCACTCCCGTGTAGAGGGTTTCCCAGATAATCAAATGAGGAGTCTGGTTTTGAAATGAATGCATCAATTCCACTTCTACTAAAGCACGGATGGATGAAAATCTCGATGCAAATGAAAAAGAATAGCAATTCTGATGGAAGCATGCTTAGATGAGTGACTTTAGCGCCTGTAGCTTTTCCAATAATGGACATGAAGTCAATTCCTCATTGTTCTTCTATTAGATTAAACTGCAGCCACTTGGAAGTAGTTGCAGGAAGAAGGTGGTTATGCAGCATCAAAGAATAATGCATAGACAATGTCTTGTCTCCTCTTCAGTGTCAGTATCTCCCGTTTCACTGCAGAAACATCATCTAACATTCAGCGTAATATTAAAGGAACAAGAACAGAGGAAATAAAAAATGAAATAGGATTTAGAGAGAATATGACGAGAAAAGTGGAAAGGACATTAACAATGCAATATTAATTCATCTTAAGAAGTAACGAAAGCAGTTTTGACTCCTAAGTCCTAATTTATCCAGCATGACGTCAAGTAAATTCATCCATCGGCAAAGAGGAAAGATGGACTTTTATACTAAATGTAACATCTCAAGAAGGGGAGCATCGGATCAACGGTATAGTTGTGATCTCTGTGTGACCTATACGTCACGGTTCGAGCCATGGAAGCAGCCACTAATGCTTGCATTTGGGTAGGCTATCTACATCACACCCCTTGGGGTGCGGCTCTTCCCTGGACCCTGCTAATGCTTTGTGACCGAACAGCCCTTTTTATGTAACATCTCAACATTCTTCTCTAATAGGAGAGACAGAGAATGCAGTCACTAACATTATGTTTCTGAATGGTTAGATCTTTATGTTTTTCGGTGTATTACGGAAGAAGCAAGCTTTCCCTCTTTCATATGATTAGAATGCCTTTTCTACCAATGTTTATATGTGCCATGTTCCATCTTCATGCCCAATCACCTAATTGCTCAAGATCAACCTAAGGACAGCTCAATATATAGCATATAAATTCGGAGCTGTAAATCCTGCTCTACAAAAATTGCACTACCTCGTACTCGTTTAGTATAAGCAAAGAAAGCGCACATCAGAATAAATCATGTTTAGCATCAGCAAAGAAAGGCATAACAGAAAGTGAAAGGTTAACAATCCAAATAGTACAATGATATTTGAAGCAACAGTTGTGACCACAAACTAGCTATATTTTGGCACATCAAGTAAACCTTGTTCAATATCAGCAACAAAAATCTGAGAAAGGAAAAAAAACAAGCATTGCACATTGGTTCTTATCACTGTTCACTCAATTTCCTACCACACATATGTCCAACTTAGAAATTAGAAACTTTCTCCCTAAACATTCTAAATAAGAAAAGTCTTGTGGTCAGATCTTCATATTCTTGTCACATGCCTATATCTAATTTTCTTAGTTTCTTCAGACATATAGATGAGGGGATAACTTTTTTTTAGATAACCGTGTTGTTTGGGCCAGCTTTTGCGCACCTCGACAAATTCCATGGGATACCTGCCACTTCCCACCAGCAACAGGTACCAAGTAACTCTATCCACCAAGGCTAGGATAGATTGAAGAAAATAAACCTAGTGTTTTTGTCTCCATTGGGATTTGAACCTGAGACCTCATGGTTCTCACCCACTTCATTAACTTCTCCTTTTCACCCACGCTGTTCAAACTTCTAGCAGTTAGATCTCAATAATATATCTAAGTAACCTGGATCTATATTCTCCACATTTTATCGTCTTGACTAAATTTCCAATAACAGAATTAGCAAAATCATATGAATTGAGCAGAAACAAGAAGACATTTATAGTGCAAAAAGTAATGTTGATGAACAAAATTTACCTGGATTCAAACTCCTTGATGTCAACAAGTTCTTTCCCTATGTTATCCATCCATTGAACTCTCTTCTTGTCAATCTCCTTAGGTCCTTTCCTAATACAGCTTTTAAGTCCATTTGGAGCATCTAGATTGAGCTGAGATTGTTGATGAGAGGCACCAGCAGGAACATGTGGGGTACTTTCCAATTTCAATGGACCTGGAGTGTAAAGATGAGCAGCAGAGGGTTTACAGAAACAAATAAATGGACAATGGATTTTGCAGAACAAAACCCTCATCAAACTGCCTTCCTTCATCAATAATTCATTTCAAGAATGACCATTCCCACCCCTCACACCACCTACTACTGAAAAAGATCCAATCTTTAACCTCATAAAGCCCCCAAATTTTCATATGACAAATTTCCAATGAGCTGACACTTAGTACACATGCAATAATGATGTGTCCCAAATCCACCAGAAAACAACAAAAGTAATAAATTCATCCAAGTAAAGAAGAAAAAAAAACTATATTTTCAAGAAAGAAGCAGAACCCCTCTATCAAACATCATAATAATATCAAAAAAAAACAACTCTGCTCCTGCACTTTTTTTTTTACATGAAAATTCTGATCCTTTAAGACTTTATTTTAATGTAAAGAAAAGGACATGTCTTGTAGTTAGGAGAGAGAGAGAAAACAAACAAACAAACAAAGGTGCTTGCTTCCATCTACAAGTGAAATGCATGTCCTACCCTCTGCTGATTCATTGAAACAAAAACCAAATTGGAATTTTTATCTGAAGGTTGAGTTAATGTCAGAAGGAACAAAAAAGCTACAGCTGATGAAGAAGATGCATACCAACTTTCAAAAGACTCCAAAATATGGCAACTCTACTCTTCCCAATAACTAACTAGTACCACACAAACTACTTTAACAAAAATATTAAAATGTTAAAAGTAACTTAAAATTGTTGTCATATGGCTACGAGGTCATTTGTTCAACCCGTGTTAACGATGTGGCAAAAATGCAAAGTAAAACTACATACAATAGACCCCCTTGTGGTCTGACTCTTCCCCAGAGCTTCAGTGCACCAGGTATCTTTTTAGTGAGATGTCCCTTTTGCAATTGAAAGCTGTTTTCTTTGTTGTGTTATTTTCCTTTTTTTTTTTCTAAAAAATTGTTACCAAGTACCAACCACCATGATAGTAATATTTTTCTTGTGAACATCCAACAAAAGTGTGATTGAATTTTGGACAAACAAACAAAGCTTTTTTAAAAGATTTATTTGGCAAATAAAGAAATGAATAGGGATCTTCAACAAGGAAGATTAGGTCAACAAGACAAGACTGTACAACAAAAGAAGAATATGCAGACACCAAAGACAATGTGGAGTTTTGCTATCTAGTGGTGCTTTGCATGATGGTTACCCACTTTAAAAGTTATAAAATTTATCTAAAGATAATGACTTTGAACAATACCATAAGTCTTCAAATTGGTGCTTCTTTTTCTTTTTAGGCAATCCATAACTCAATTGATTTCCATAATATTAGTCTTTTTTTGTTTCCTTTCTTTTCTTAGTCATATTGACTTCATAACAATGACGGGAGTCTTGGAGTAGCCGGTAAAATTATTGTCATGTGATCAGAATGTCATCGGTTCAAGTCGTGAAAACAGCCTCCGACAGAAATGCAATGCGTGCAATCAGGGGCAGCTGTACAAGCCTACAAAAAAGGCAACCGCCTTAGGCCCCCAAATCTAAGGGGCCTCATTTTTTTTGTAGTAATAATATGTTATACGTATTTAAAAAAAATATTGAGTATTATTTATAGAAAATGTAAACTTTTCATATCAAAAAGAAGAATTATAAGAGAAAGTTTGACACATCTAAAATATTATGTCTCGAAAAATATTCAATGGACTTGTTATAATAAAATTCATTAAAAAAAATTAAAATTTAAGGCCTCAATTCAATTTTGACTTTAGGCCACTATTGTTCTTGAGTCGCCCCTGCGTACAATAGACCCTTATGGTCGAGATCGAGATTTATTGATTTCACACCAATACATGTTATAATAATCATTAAAAGTCTTGTTAAATTCTTGACAATTGATCTTTTTTTTGTATTATTTTTTGGTTCTTTCTCTTTTGCTTTTGCAATATGGCTATTTAACTTTAGAGGGCTAGGTTTACTTGAGTGTTGATGAATATATAGACTTATTATCAAGGCATAACAAGCTCAATATGGTGGTTATGCAACCATGTGAAGCTATAGAACAAATAAGAAAAGAATCTTTTACTTTCAAAGGCAAACTTTTTATAGGCCATAACTTGAGGTAACACTTGCTCATCATGCACTATTACTCACCCAAGTAGAGAGGCTATTTCCGAAAGACCCAAATTAAGAAACCAAGATAAGAATATAAAAATGAAAAGGCATAATATACCTCTTGGCACCATCTATGCACATTCCTAATTATCCCCCTGAACTTGGCGATTCGATTGCCTTCAGCTTCTAGACGCTTACATGGCAAAGAGCGTGGATACACAAAAATCAAAAAATCAAGACTCACATAGTCATATACCATAGTTTATTCGTTCCAACTGCATATTTCTTCTTACTTATTAATATACCATCGCGTATTTTACCTCTAACTTTGTAAAAAAAATTCATCAAAAACATTTGATGGTTCTTGAGGCCAAAATCTTTTCATTGCCTCCATAATTGCTCTCACTGTACTGGAAGCTCAATAGTTTACCAACACACTATAATTTTCCAGTACTAGCAATATTTCAAAATAGATTCATTTTCCAAGTTCTTTTTTTCCTTTTGGAAATTCATATCATTTTCATACAATCTAGATCCATTATTTACGCCTTGTAAACTTTTTTTTTTCTAAATCTAGATTCATTTCTCATGCATGTTCTTACCATTTGGGAATTCATATCATTTTGGTATAAGCTAATGATATTATATTCTCTAATTACACAAATATTATACATAAATAATGAATGCATGCTACTTTTTTTTTCACATAGAAATGCTATGAAGGTGGGGTTTGGGGAGGGGGTGGGGGTGTAGTTAGTGGCGTAGCCACATACAGTGAAGGGTGGTCAGTTGAACATCCTTCGTCGAAAAATTATATTGTATATATAGAAAATTATACAAAGTATATAGGTCACAAATTACTTTTCGTATGTATATATTAATTCTGGAACATTCCTAGTGAAATTTCTGATTTCGCCGCTGGTGCAGTTTAGATAAGATGTGAATTGTGAAATGAAAATAGAAGCAACAAAATGATTAAGGAAGGCCTATAAAGAGCTTTTTTCAATCTTTAGCACCAACTTTATAAAGAAAAAATTAACTTTTACCACCCAAGATTGGGACAAACGCATGGGGTAATGTATTTGATTGCGGAAGCAAAGTTGTTGTCTTCTTGCCCTACAATCCCCTAAACTTTTTCAAAGAAAAAAAAAATGAAGATAGGTCTAGCTATCAATGGTATAATTCCAATATCAAAAGTACATCACGCTGATATAGCCTATGCATGACCATTGAGACTTGTGGTGGGATGGATAACGTCTCTTTTATCCTTAATTAGAGGTGACGCATTCAAGTTGGGTATGAAAAACTTCTAGTAGGGAGCATATTCGTCCTCCTTTGATGAACTTTAGACAGAGCAAATCCGAATTAGTCGAGCCCAAATACTAATATTGGATACCGGACAAGAAACCAAAAGCAATAGCCTAAGCATCATTTCATGAGCGCTCGTGGCAGTAATTATTAGAAGTTCAAAAGGAGAAAGTAAGAAAGTAGTATGTTGTTTCAAAATTTTAAATATCTGCATCTATACATTAAAAGACACACCTAGTTGATTAGATGGTGATAGATAATTGATCTAAACAGCTTCGAGGTGTGTTGTATTAATACATAATGCTGATAGTTCAAGCACGAAAAGAGACTAGCTTATAATTGGAATGTAAAACTCGTGGAAAAAAAGTAATAATTCAAGTATGTTCTTGACATTATTAATGAATAGCATCGGCTATAATATTTCTTCGATTAGGTATGATGTATCTTTTACAAGAATGACCAAGCTAAATAAATAAAACCATCAAATGGATTGTGCTCAACACTTAACAAGTTACAGTTGACTCAACCTTTAGGTATAGTTTCAAATGACAATGTCCTGTTATTAGAACTAAAGCATCACAAAAATGATGTGAAGAACGCTTGTATATATTTCGCGAAAAAATGATCTCTTATCGAATTTTTTGCTCAAACTTGACTTTCTCAGGTAATAAAGACAACTATCCTGGCTCAAAATTGGCGAATTTTGTGTAACAAGCAACTCTTCGTGAAGTTACTGTTGAATCTTGAGGACTGGGAAAGCAATAACATCGCGGATGCTGGCTGAGTTTGTCAAAAGCATTACTAGCCTGTCAATGCCAAGTCCCTGAAAATGAATATGGCAAAACATGGTGCAAAGGTCAGGATGTTTCAACTCTACTACTTTTGAATCATCAAAAACTACCGAGTTTCATTTGTTGGCAAAGTATGCACTTTAGAAAGAAAAACCAATCAGCATCGAATCAACATACCATTCCAGAAGCTGGAGGCATTCCATATTCCAAAGCTGTGAGGAAATCTTCGTCAAGAGTTACTTCATACGAGTCATCATCATCATCTTCTTTGTTCTCTTGTTCCTCGGCACCAGACTTATTTAAACCTGATGCTGCTTTTTTCTCATTATGCTGCCTCACTTGTTCTTCCAAGCGTCTCCTCTGCAGCAAGTTTAAACACGACAGTAAATTTTTGTTCTGCATATATTGCACGCTAGTACACCCAGACTAACAAAGAATTCACTAATTATGCCGTGCCTAAAACTTCAAGTTCATAAGGGTGTTAGTCCTGCTGGATCCCGAAACCATTTCATCAGATTCTGCTGGACCTCATATATTCTGTGTAGGAGGTTAATATACTATTAAGCATATCTACTCTGTAAAACGGTCAACAGCTTCCGTGAATTTCATATGCTTCAACTTTCCAGCATTATTGAAAATCCCTCCATTCATGGCTATATGAGATGTTCATGGATTCAAACCATAGAAGCAAGAGTTTTCCCACCAAGAATTCATGCCGAGCACGAGCATAAGTATTGGTAAACAAATTTGTAACCTGAAGGCATTACTAAAAGAGGCATTTCCGGCCAAGCAATTCTCACGAATCAACTAGCATAGATGTAAACAGTTTCAAGATTTCAACACCATAATACCTGGTCCAGGGGATCAGTTAATTCTGAGAAGGCATTCGCCATCTCACGACCACAAATGAATAGCTCGAATCTCTCAGTTAAGCCTGAATGCCTGCAAAAAACAAATATCATGCAACAAGATAGTTGCGGTGTATATAAAAGTGAAAACTACTAAAGCAGTCTACTTTTGTACTATAATTTTTTAATCAGGTAAAACAAAGTCTACTTTTTGTAATATATTACACAATCCAGTACTCATTTGAAGCAAAATATTACAAGATCCAATATTAACATCAGGAAACTGATAGTGAGAAAGCTCCAATGATATCAAGAATCAGCATACAGAGTGCTTATACCAGACTTCATATCATCTGAACAGCCTAAGAATCTGAATAGATGAAAGGATAGCGGAGCATCTTTCGACAAAGGAAGATCTCTTTGAGCTGAAGTAAATGATATCCATAACAGAAGCCAAGACTACAACACATGACCTCAAAAATTTTATTCTGCCTATCTTGATCTATTGGAGATTTCAGCATCAAAATTCAAGTATCAAGAAACATCTCAGAGAGCAAAGCTAGTAACTTTTAATTGTAACATAAGTACAAGAATGAGTGATAATTTAGAAGGTGATCATAGCATCAGAACTCTCTGTATTAAAGAAAGTGATTAAACACTGATATTCACACAAAGCAGCCAGAAGGGGAGCCTTGGAGTAACTGGTAAAGTTGCTGCCATGTGACCAGGAGGTCACGGGTTCAAGCCTTGGAAACAGCCTCTGGCAGAAATGCAAGGTAAGGCTGCGTACAATACACCCTTGTGGTGGGGCCCTTCCCCGGACACCGCGCATAGCGGTAGCTTAGTGCACCGGGCTGCCCCTTTTATTCACACAAAGCAGCCAGATACAAGTAATTTTAAGCAAAGGAAAATGCAGCAAATAACTCGAGAAACGAAGGTGACTTGAATGAACTTTTCATGTACTGTTTCAGATGATGTGTTTTACTTCATATAAATTTTCTTTTCTAAAACCATAAAGATGCCAAGAAAGAAGGTAGTGTGGATTTAAGGGCAGAGTGGTGTATATCCTACGCATCATTCCCCTTGCATTTCTGCAGAGAGGTTGTTTTCATATAGCGGACCTGAGACCTGATCACCATTTTGGGACTGACCAAAGAAGGAACTAGACAATATTTTGCGACAAAAAGAGTATCTTCTTTCTTTGATACATCTTTTGATTTTCAGTCTTACTTATTTGAAAATTTATCAGCTAGTGAGCACATGTTGCCTTAGAAAGATCCTTAATGTTAAACAAAAAGAAATCAGAAGAGGACATATGCAGTTAGTTTTGTTTCAACATTCAAAAGAGAACTACGAGAGTCCTCCAGTTTACTGCCCATTTGAGAATTCTGTTGAAGGTTTAAGTACCTTCTATGTGGTTTGGCCAGTGGAGATATTTCAATAGGATAGTCCAAGACAAAAGTCGGTTGTAGAAGCTTTGGTTCTACTACCATCTCAAAGACCTGAAAATGGTTACAACACAAAGCAGTTCACATAAAAGAACCATCTTAACCAATAAGGTATTCTGGCATGGATATGTGGTTAAAGCTTTTTAGTTCTATGTATCTGCAGAAGGGAACATAAAAAAGTCTAAAGAACATGATTCAACCTCATTAAGCAAATGGCCAACAGAAGAGCATGCTTCAATTGAACTCTTATCCAGATCATCACCAAGAATATCAATTGCTTTACGAGTATGTTCTTTAGCAGCTTTAAGATCGTCACCAAAGTTTTTAAAGTCAATCCCTGTAGCTTCTCTCACAAGATTATGCATTGTTTCCCTCCTCCAAGGTCTTTCCAAGCAGATCTCAACACCCTGCAAGAGAGCATAAAGTTTGATTCCTTAGATTAAAGTTAAAAGGTGATTAAAAAAAATGAAATAACAAAAGCGAGACCAAAAACCTATTAAGCATAAAACTCATAGTTCACTGAAAAGTTAGTTCAACTCACTCATTAAATGTGTAAAATTTGACCATGTTTCAAAACCAGTGCTAAATCATTTTACACATTCTCCAAGAAAACATATGCAGCACATGAAAAGGCAAGAGGTAGGATCTCTGGAAATGATAAAATAAGACGAGATGGTTTGCATCAACTCAAGGAAACAGGTCAGGACGTCAGGTATCCAAATAGTAACTAAAAAATGTTTAGCTGGCCATTTTTTGGCAGACATTGTTCAGCCATTCAAAATTATGTTGTTATGTTGAGAGAATATTGTTGTCACGGCACACAAAATGATCAAATACAGAAGATACGCACTTAAGGAAGCTCCCTATGAATGGAAACTGAAAAGGTGCCAAACAAAAACAAATAATGCCATTGAGAAAGAAGTTCACATGATTCCTCCTATCGCTCATGGTCCATCCTTATAGCCAGATCAAGAAAGAACTAGGTTGGCTTCTAAGGGAACCTAAAAGAACAATCAAAGCCAGAAGCTTGCAAGTTCAATCAATTCTCAGTATTATGCCTTCAATATAAAAATGGCTGCCACACGTATTCCTGTAAGTGACTAGTATCATGTTTGACAGAGAAGATACATTCTACTATATAATAAAAGGGAATAAGCACACACCTCGTCAACATGTGTGCTTAAAGTGATAAACTTTATTGTCGAGGGTATTTTGGTCAGTTTAGTTGATTTTTATGCAATGTCTGCTTCAACTATTGGCTTCAGTGCTTATTTAAGGAATCCCAAATGACAAAATTTATCAGGAACTTTACCTCAATGTCAAATGTGTCCCACCTTTTTGCAATATGACCAGAAAGGATATTTTCGTAAATAGATTTTATAGAAGAGCAATATCGTTGGCTGAGAAGCAATTTTACTGTACCTACTGTACAAACTTTTGCATGCTTGGACAAATTCACCCTTCACATGTCAGCAACTATCTTTTCTTTGTGAATAGTATGTCAGCATCTATATTCTTTCTTATCAGTTCACTGCTAACCAAGAATCATTGTTTAGTCCTAAAATGACTTGCATTGTTTATAAACTGATATAGATTAATTTCTGTACAGTCTCCGTTTTAATTTGTTTTTCTTATTTTTTTTAATCTGATATATATTTGAAAATTACGTAAAAATTACTATAAATCACAACAATTAGCAACTTAAAATATTTTTAAAATTAGGTCAGAAGAAGTAACATATAATATTTGAAAACGACGTAGAAAGTACTACAAATCACAATAATTAATAACTTAAAATATTTAAAAGATATAAAAAAAAAAAATTTAGTTGACTCCCGAAATTATATTAATGCCTCATACATTGGGACAGAGGGAGTAACATATATTATTTGAAAATTACATTAAAAAAAATACTGCAAATCATAATAGTTAACCACTTAAAATATCTAAAAATCATATAAAATTTTTGATTAACTCTCTAAATTTTATCCGCATCACATAAATTGAGACAAAGAAAGTAATATCTATTGGGCCCGTGCTAGCACAAGCTCCTTTATGTCTAGTGAAAATATAAAGAATGATCACCAATTTCAAACACTACTGATGAAGATAAGCCAGAGGAAACAGTACTTACCTGGTAATCAATTTTAAGTTTCCCATTAACAGCAAGAGCACATCGTGTCACAATCTCTTCTGCCATATTCATCATGCTTTCATAGTCAGAGTATGCTTCATACATCTAAAATGAATGTTGAAATGATTATTGATCATTTTGCAGGAAAACTATTTGATTAAACATTCTCCAAATGAATTTGTAAATTCGCTTTGAAGCCCAATAAACTAAATAACGAGAAGTCCTTTGACCAAGAGCTATTACCTCAATGGTGGTGAATTCAGGATTATGACGGGTTGAAATGCCTTCATTGCGGAATATACGGCCAATTTCATAAACTTTTTCGAATCCCCCAACCTATGGTCACAAAAGAAATATGATGGACTGTAACAAAGAAGCAGAAGAAGCACAGCTCTTCTAATAAGAGTGAGGGAAAGTACAACAGAAAGTAGGGGTTCTTTCCTTCCCTTTTTTTGTCCTATGTGCACAAATGCACAGGACTAATCATGGTTCCAGCAGTTATTCAATTATTCAATCTTTTACGTTTATCTCCATGAAGAACTAAATAATTGAAAGTAGTCTCATGTAAACATTTTCTTGGAAAAGAAATATAACGTTAACTACAGGAAAAGTTCACCAGCATTCTCTTCAAATGAAGCTCTGTTGCAATTCTCAAATAAAGATCCCTTCCAAGAGAATTATGAAACGTAATAAACGGCCTAGCTTCTGCGCCACCAGCTGCTCCCTAGTAAATGAAACTGATTAAACACAATAGGAAAAATGTGCTTCTTAGAAAAAACAAAAATTCAAATCCTCAAAAGGCGAGGGGAAAACAAATAGATAGGATAAAGTCAGAATCACAGTTTGTTGTATGTATATATCAAGTCTTTCTTCTTTTTATCTTTCTATTCTTCCTTTATATACTCACCCTTAATTGATCAGCAGGGACAGAAGTATGGCAGAAGATAGAGGTTCATCCAAATCCAATAGCTTTAACTCAAACATTGTATATATGTTAAAAATCCACTAAAGAAGTATAAATAATGTATTTTGCACCCAATATATCAAAATAGAATCAAATCGAACCCATAAAGATCAAATCTTGGATTGATATGTGTTTATCAGGATACCTAGAGCGAGGACGACTGATTTACACAACATTGCAGAAAGAAACTGACATGTAACATTAATACAATCAACCCTAACATGCTAGCTTTATCATACAGTCATAGGCTCATGACCCACTAGTAAGGAAGAGATTAGAGGATGCAGCTTTCCTGTACTCTTCAATATGGGTCCCTAAAGCTCCAAGTTTGGCTGGCAGCACCAAGGTTCATCCTTACAGCTGAGAACTTAAGAGAAAGAAGTATAACACACACAAACTGATGATATATATACAAGAGATTGGGAGAAGATGTGGATCATTCGCTGGTCAGTGTCAGGTAGCATACTAGTTATGGGGCACGCATTGAATTTATTTGGTACAGAATGGACCATGTGTAACACCGGAAGAGATTTGCTAATTCGCTCAGGATTGAGTAGGAAAAGTGAAGCTTAGTACATAGTTCCTCTAACTCTTATGTGGACAATATGGATAAGAAATAGGAGGGCATTCGAAGGGATGGAAAACTCTTCTTTACAAACTAGGGGCTTGCTTTCTATAAATTTTTGGTGCACCTATAAGATTTCAGTTGGTACATATGACCAGGTGCAACATAGAATCACATTTTTGTTTAGATTCTCTACCTTTTGCACACATGCCACATGTATATGGGAGTTCTATATCAATTCTACAATTATTTTATTGAAAATGGAAGAGATTAATGTGGGACTCATCTAACTCCTTCCATTCAAGGATATTTGTGGGGATTGAAAACCTGTCAGTACCTCTTTCTTGTAACAACCAATACCAGTTAAAAAACCTATATTCCCTGAACAAGAGGAGCAATAGTTCTGCTGCATCCAGCACTTGGAGTTTACAAAAGGAAACGTTTTGACACCGAAAGCATATTATAGTCTTTCATGGAAGAGCAGCTCACAAGCTTTATCGAAAAATGCTAAAACGGAAAATAGATCACAACTAAATAAGAGATAACATTTGCCCGTACAACCAAAAGGAAATTCACAAACCTGGAGAACAGGTGTTTCAACTTCCACAAAGCCAAAAGATTCCACTGACTGACGTATCTCTGATATAATCTACTGAAGGAAGGATTAAATCAGCAAGGAATATAGTGCACATTTTTCATAGGAAAAGAAGAAATATTATGCATTTACAATGTCCATTACTGCCTATTGCAGCAGAACTTCTTGAGTAAGTAGCAGTATTAGTTTACTACAAGTCTACACCTTAGGTAATTCAAGAAAGACAACAATAAAACACTAATCATAAAAAGGCTATTTCTGAGGTTAACTTCATTTGCGAGAGACTATTACTCTGGCAAGATTCAAAGAAACAAATGCCCAGAGCAATACGAATAACTGAGAGCATTTTCCGTTACACTAGAAAATTCCAAGTAGAATCTTGTAGATTGTGGTTTTTATGTAGTTAAATGTGGTTATAAGTGCATTATTTGTTCTTATCGCTCCAGATTCCAGATCTACATGACCTCCGGGCGATAGAGTACATGCCCTCCGGGAGATAGAGGACAACTTTGCTATGAAATATATATAATATCACGCAAGCTAAAATAATAAGCTGAAAAGTAGTTTAAAATTTAGGGCTTGAATTGAGCTATTTATAGATCATGATCTGGGTGGAATAGATTGAACTAGAAACCCAAAAAGTAAGTCAGACACATGGATCCTCAAGACCTCAACAAAGGAGAAACTTTATAAAACCAAAAGGAGAGACAACGAAAAAGTACTAATCAATAATATTCTTTCAATAAGTGAGATATCATCTATATGATGTGCTACATGCATTTCTGAAATCATCAAGTACAACAAAATGCATGTTTGTAAGCAAAAATTTGAAAATCCAGCTTGTAATAATACCCATAATAACAAATATACATTCTGATCTAGTAAGCAATTGTTAAGAAATAATGAGATGATACAGGAAGTGGAGGATGCTAACCAACAGATAGTTTGAGACAAAGTAATAACAGAAAATTATATGCTCCTTGACTCACAAAATTGATGAAGTCTCCAGTCACTTTACTTTGGAAGGAGAAAATAGAAGAAAATTTGTAGACCAACGCTCACAAACTATTAACTCTGTAAATATCCATACTGCTGAGCAAAAGTAATTTACTGAAAGGTTTACAATTCAAGAGGTAACCAATTGATGATAAGAGAAAGATGGTATTGTACTTTTTGACGTAACAGTCAGTAGATAATTAAATAGCTAACCTACCTTTGCCCTCTTGCGAAAGGTATCAGCCACCTCAGGATTTGCAATCATGTCTACATACCTATCATAAACAGCAAGGAGAGTGAACACACCCTGATTTTGGAATACCAAGCTATCACAATTCGCTCCATGCTTTATTTTTTTGAGCTATCACAATTTTTTCCATGCTTTACTAGCACAAGCCTCAATAACATTTTCATGCAACAGTAAAGAAAATTAGTCATTTGACTGGTTTCCTCCTTGTATGCATAAGATATCATGAGAAGAAAGTCAGACATACATTTGTAATAGAACTCCTATAACCCATTCTAGAAAATTCCTATGATAGTTGTGCAATCACCCCTCCAACATCGAGTCAGAACCATGCAACTAGAAGCTTCAACCAGAAACTTGTGCAAGAAATAAAACTCACCGCTGTCGATAGCGCTTGTCTATATCAGTTAAGCCATGATATTTGTCCGGCAATGGAAGCAATGACTTTGTGAGAATTGAGAATGAGTTCACGCATACAGATAGCTCCCCTAGAAAGAAAACAGGAAGAAATACTTCAATGAAAAGGGCTTCAAGACTTCAAGACAACAGCTCAAAGAATAACAGAAACAGAAGAAACAAAGTTCAAAAAAAATATGATTCAT
Source organism: Capsicum rhomboideum (assembly GCA_031232105.1). Classification (NCBI taxonomy): domain Eukaryota; kingdom Viridiplantae; phylum Streptophyta; class Magnoliopsida; order Solanales; family Solanaceae; genus Capsicum; species Capsicum rhomboideum. The sequence continues at coordinate 1,416,564 of CP124719.1, read as the reverse complement.
GTTGCAAAAAGCAATTACTCAAAATCATGCAAGTCTTTTTCAGAAGTTTGGAATCATAAACCAAATCAAACTTAAATGGCATATACAGAACTGAAGACCGAATTGCTAGTGACTAAAAGGAAGTGAATTTTAAAAGCATGGTACGCCAACCAGAGATTTCCATCTTAGGTATGTATAGGATACCATAACTATCTGAATGCTCATGTATATATCATTTGCTTCCTTAAAAGTGAAAATTGAAGAACTACAAGATAGGATGACCTTGATGAGTGAGTAACAAGTGTTTAGCGAACCATACACATAGATTAAAAATAAAATATACTACTTCTGTTCAAAATGCTTGTCATACCTTCAACCCTGTGTTTTGTTAACTTAAAAAGGGATTTGATACGTTAAATACCAGAGAAAGAAAATTTAATTGAATCGGCATTAAGAAAATTTAATTGAATCGGCATTAATCTTCCAAACAAAACTTTATCTTCTATTTTACTCTTTCCGAACACAAAAATCAAATATTTCACTATTTAAACTCCTCTTAAATGTGTCTCGTGGAAACAGCCTCTCTACCTCTAAGAGGTAGTGTAAGGTTTGCGTACATCCTACCCTCCCCAAAGCCCACTTGTGGGAACCTACTGGGGTGGTTGTTGTTATACTAAATGTCAAGTCGAAAGGGATAAAGAAATTGGCCAGAGTGTACCAAAATATGTATGTAATATCTGCAAAGAAGTTGTGTTTATTCCTAAGGGACCTAAATTTGGCATGTTCCTTGATGTAGGGCAACACTTGATCACATAGATCTCTCATATATGGCCACCTCTAAGGTTGTAAGAAGCCTGCTAAGTGGTCTCCCATGTACCAGGGTTTTTATTGTTATTGTAGCTTTCTTTTGTCTAAAAGCTCATGTTTATTCAATTTGATTTGTGTTTTTCCTTCACCCGAGCAACGATATGATCAAAAGAAGAAAGAAAATTCCTCTCTTGATTGCAACCAGAGGAACAGCAAAGAAGAAAGTGCATAATTCAATTTTTTGCTACACTTATACCCTTGATATGTCCTCCACATGTCTTCAGCATGTCAAGAAGAAAGCAACATCTTTTTTACTGAGTTGAAAGCTCTAGTTAAGATCTTAAAACTATCAGCGGATAGACCCAAACTGACAATAAGAAAAAAAGGAAGAGGAAGAAGAGGATTCAAATATTTCACAAAACTATCAAAAGGCAAAAAATGCAGAGATGTCTTTATGAACTAATCTGCGATAGGTTTAAATTACTTCCAAGTTCAACTATCTCAGCTACTGAATACAGATGTAAGTGAACGGTGAGCCTATTCATAAAATAAATAAGAATGGATGTCAAAGTAGAACTAGGATGGGTATAGACACAAAATTACCTTTCTCTGTGCGCTTGATTGAACCATTTGCGCCCAATATATCACCAATATCAACAAGAGTCTTCAATTGCTCAAACTGATCACCTACAAGCCTTTCCTTCTCACAATAAAGCTAAAACCAACAATAACTTATTTCAATAGAGTGCAACATTTGTTTATCAAAGATTGATAATTTAAAGGTAAAACGTTGCTGCTTGACCAGAAATACAAGAAAATCTATTATAACAGGTTCTAGGGATATATCTCAGAGAGGTTCCTAACTTGTATATTGTCTACTGAACCTAAAAGTTCAAGAAATTGCAATCCCAGTTTCTTTTGCACATAATTGCTAAGAGACAAGAACACATGAAATGTGCTGAAGTACAGTTTAAAAGGAATATGCAGTTGAAAACTTCGCATATCAAATAGAGGATAGGCACTATCTATAGCCAGTCCTAGATAGAGCCTATCTAGTAAAGAAACCAATTGCCAGTGCCATGAGTTATATTTAACTAGATGCTTAAAAATCTGTATCTTATAGTAAAGCAGCACTACAGCTATTGCAGCTAACAGACAGCCAGCAATGTAAAAAACCCAAAGCAAAAAACAGTAAGAAGATTATGGCAAATATAAAAACCTGAATCATGCCAGAATCATCTCTTAAAGTTAAAAAAGCGAGCTTTCCGAAAGCTCTGCGAGCCACTATTCTTCCTGATATAGAAACATAATCATTTTCACTGTTTGACTCTTCACCATTTCCCAGGTTCTTATAAATTTCTTGCAGTTGATTGGCAGTGTGAGTTCGATCCCAGTTGTAAGCATATGGTTCCAAGCCATTGCTTCTCAATTCTTCCACCTGCGAGCAAGCATAACACTTATGCTCTGAAGACGAAATCGAAAATTTACATTGGGCATGGGATAGATCCAGTAGAACAAGGAAAATGTAAAGATTAAACGGTTTATGCTGGTACAGAACTGCCATTAGTGGGAATGATTACTGCAAGATCTTTTTAATCCTTATTAATTTAATCCGTAGGTGACCCTGTAGACATCATAGACTATCTTAGGGTCCCAGTTGTATGTAGCTTTGATGTAAATTTTCGGGATCCCAGCCTTCGTACTGAAGATTTATATACAAAGTTGTTACCTTTGTCAAGAAAAAAAAAAATGGGTAGGTGAAAATTCGAAGATAAATTTCATTACTCAAGGTGGCGCCTTTACCTACTCTGAACTATAATGATAGAACAATATTAAGCTGCATTTTACAAACATGCTCTCATAAGTCATAGTTACATCTAAACATTAGATATACCATGTATCTTGATGTCCAAGTTCAGGAAGAAACTAGTTACATCTCATAACTAGTTAATTGTGGTGTACGGGCCAGCTTCTCGATTAATTCCACGGGATACTAGCCACCTCCACCTGCAACTAGTACCAGGTAAAGAAATCACCTAGTATTTTTTTTTTGTCTCGGCTGAGATTTGAAAATGAAACCTAATAGTTCTTAACCCACGCCATTGACCACTAGGCCACACCCTTGGGGGGCCATAAAGAAAAGTAAGTTCTTTTTCTTATTAATTGTGGTGTTCGGGCAAGCTTTCGGACAGCTCTACTAATTCCACGGGATACCTGCCACCTCCCACCAACAACAGGTACCACCAGGTAACTCTGTCCACCAATACTCGGATTTGAACGTGAAAACTCATGGTTCTCAACCTGCGTCATTGACCACTAGGCCACACTCTTGTGCCATCGTTATAAAGATACAATTTTTCACACTCAATATTCAACTAAATTCCAGATGTTTCTGCTGCACCTTTCTTTTTTTGTTCTAACAAAAGGTTATGACATAGTAATATCCAATTATAAAAAAGTGAGCTTTAACATTGAACATTGTATAAAGATGCAATTTTTACAGTAACTAGTCCCACATTCAACTAAATTTTCAATTGCTTTAATGTCCATATATTCACAATCATAAAAAAGATGCAGTATTTACAGTAACTAGTCCCACATTCAACTAAATTTCAATTGCTTTAATGTCCATATATGAAACATTCACAATCATAAAAAAAGATGCAATTTTTACAGTAACTACTCCCACATTCAACTAAATTTTCAATTGCTTTAATGTTTATACATTCACAATCATTAAAAAATGCAATATTCACACTAACTAGGCACATATTCAACTAATTCCACGTGATACCTGCCACCTACCACCAGCAACAATAGGTACCAGCTAACTCTGTCCTCCAAGACTAGGATTCATGGAAAAGAAATAACCGAGTGTTTTTCTCACTAACTAGTCCCACATTCAACTAAATTTCAATTGCTTTAATGTCCATATATGATACATTCACAATCATAAAAAAAGATGCAATTTTTACACTAACTAGCCCCACCTTCAACTAAATTTTCAATTGCTTTAATGTTCATACATTCACAATCATTAAAAAAATGCAATATTTACACTAACTAGTCACATATTCTAACTAATTCCACGTGATAGCTGCCACCTCCCACCAGCAACAATAGTTACCATACCAGTTAACTCTGTCCACCAAGAGTAGGATATATGGAAAAGAAATCAGTTAGTGTTTTTTGTTCTCGTATTTGAACATGAAACCTCATGATTCTCAACTCACGCCATTGACGATTAAAAAAGTGATGCAATATTTACAGTGAACTACTGGCAAATACAAGTAATTATACTAATAGTTATCGGTTTACCTTTTTTATACGAATTGCGCGAATAGCTTCTTTATCGGAAGTGGAAGTAGAGTTGCCGGAAGATGACCTCCGGTTGCGGTTGTTGCCGGCGGCGGCTCTACCGGTAACTTCAACCGTAGAAGAAGAAGAAGAGCAGCAACGAACAATGAAGAAAGAAGAAGGAGAAGGACGAAATCTAAGAGAACGTTGAGAAGCAAAATGGATAAGTTGCTTCAATGGCTGCAACGCTTCCATTATCACACTTTCTTCCTTCTCTTTTTTTAACTCCAAAACACTATCTACAATTTTCTTCCCAAACACACCCCAAGGGAATTTTATTCTACAAGAAACAAAATTACCTATTTTCTCTCAAAATATTTTCTTAAAACTAAGGGGTCGTTTGGTTGGAAACAAGTTATGTCAGGATAATTAATTCTGAAATTAGCTATACAAGGATTATTTATCTCATCATGTATATGGAATAATGTCTTATATCATTATATTATAGTATAAATGATGAGATAAATAATCTCAGAATTAACTAGTACCTCCAAACAAACGCAGGATAAAATAATTTTATATTTTACCTCACACCAAATGACTCCTAAGAGTGTGTTTGGTACTAAGGAAAATGTATTTTCATAGAAAATGTTTTCATCAAAAAAGTTTTTTTTGGAAAACAAGTTCATTTTTTATTTATTTTCTAGTATTTGATAAATAAGCAACAAAAAAAAAAAAATTATCTCAAGATCATAATGTAATTTAGCAAAAAACTATAGAGGTGTGGGGCTTCGGGTGGGATGGTCAAGGGATAGAGTTTTTCGGCATTGGGTGGGTGTCCATGATGCTTCGACGGAAATGGAAGGCCTATCAGGTCGTATATCCATGGGTGCAGGATTCTTCGGAAAAACGTGGGATGAGCAGTCGTACTATGATCGTTCGGGAGACATGGATCCACACATTATACATAAGAATGAATTGTTATAAGGTCGGTAAACTCTTTCCTTTCTGTGGGCAACCTATCAAATCGGATCACGTATTTTGAAATTTGTCGTTATATATGTATTCTTCTTTTCCATTTTTTAATTTTTATGTTCCTGCTCGTGCTCGAATAGAGAATGGACACAACTCCCCCTCTCCCCGTTCTACCGTCCAGAGGATACAATAAACACAAATTAAGTTGTTTTCCTCATTTTCAAAGAACTTGTTTTCTAGCGAAAATGTTTTCAAAATTTTATCCAACCAAATATGGAAAAATAAATACCAAACACACCCTAAATCCAAAACACTAGCATTTTTAATGTTAAAATTGACCTCTGAGAAACATGTCCACTTAATTTTTTTTCAAGATGTATTTTTAATAAAAGTTGAAATAAAAGTTGATGGATGATCTAGAAACTAGTTTAAACTTTTTTATTGACTTAAGTATCGGAATTATTTGTTAAATGTTAATTGAATTAGAGTCTTTGTAGTTTACTTTGTTAACATTCGCTTTCTCGTATTGCTTATTAGCAAAAAGGACTTTTACTCATTTGATAATTACACATTCGATTAAAATGAAGAAACTAAATTTTAAATGAAAAACGTTGATGAAACAATTAAGCAAACGAGTGCATTTGTCATGATTTTGTTCTCAAAATCTTAGTATTTAGTGGTTTTTTCCTCTAAAATTTTTCGATAGATAAGTTGATTTCTAATTACCAAACAAAACTACTAAAAATAAAAAATAAAAACTTGGGACTCATTCCAACAAAGTAGCAACCTAATGACCCTTAGATTGAAAGTCAAAGGTAATGGCAATTGTCCAAACCTCCTCACTTTACTCTCCACTTCACCCATTTAACAATATCCAAATCATCATGTTATTACACAATTAGAAAGAAATTAACCCAAAAAATAAAGAACTCACAAAAAAATAAAGGAAGATCAATGGGATACTTAAGTTGTGTATTAGCGATTCAAATAATATACGTGGTGTTCTATGTATCGACATCTCCATTGATGGCATTGAAAAATATTGATTCATTAGTGGCATCTTCAACGGTAAATAATGGTTCATTAATAGCGTCTTCAAAGGAAACTAACAATTCATCAATGCCAATGTCAGGGGGGAATAATAGCTCATCAATGCCAACGTCAGGGGGAAATAATGGTTCATCAATAGGAAATATTAACAATTCATCAATAGCGTCATCTGGGGAAAATAACAATTCATCAATATCATCATCATCAGGTCAGAACGATAACATTGTGATGTGTGTTAGAGATTGCATGCACATCTGCATGACTTTGGACAACGCCACCTCGAAGGAGTGTGAGCGTGCTTGTCACAAGGGATGCCAACCATTGCTTGCTCGGAAAGATGTAGGAACGATTAATAATTTTAATAGTTCACATTTTAGTCTCGCCGAATTGAATAAGCATAATGATAAACATAACGACTTTGAGTAAATCATAACGATTTGATGCCTTCTTTGAGGTTGTACGCAACTACGCATGCATGTCGTATATTTAAATAGTAATATTTTTTTTCTTTAGTTAAATAAATTTCTTGGAGTTGAGAATGTGAAGAATTAAACTCAAAATATAGTTATCCCATAATATAATTCTTGCACATTATGTGTGAGTTGGTTGTACACTTAATTTACCGTGAAGGCCCAATCGATATGAAAAAGGAACAAAAGAATTACAATGGTTTTGGGCATGTATCTGGTTGAAGAAAGTGGGCTAGTACTAGAATGAAGGTCCAAAAAGAGATCTTTTCTAGGGGCATTAAATGGAGGAAATTACGTCTAGTGTTCGAGTATGTAAATAAATTGCAAATAGGATCCAAGTACCCAAAGGGGTCGGTCTTGAATTTTGTCTCCCAAATATTCGGTCTTGAAAATTCTTGTTTCCGCTAAATAAGTTCTAACGTTTGCCTATTAGGCAGAACTTTTGGCTAATTGTGTAAGTTTTTTGTCTTGAAATGTCATGAATGTCTGCCTTATGGGTAAGAGTTAGAACGTATGCCTTATGAGCAACATATTTATGTTCTAAGTTTTGCCTATTAAAGCAGAACTTATGGTCAATTTGGCAAGTTTATTATCTTATAATGTCATGAACATATGTCTTATGGGCAAGAGTTAGAACATTTGTCTTATAGGCAAAATTTATTAAGGAGAACCATAAAATCAAGACCACCCACCATTTTTGCAAAAAAATAAATAAATTGAAGACAAAATATCAAGACCAATTCATTCAAGGGCCATTTCTATTTCTGAACTTAACCCCATTAAATGGGTGACTGAGTTCACCATGGAAATTTTATTGTTTTCTATCAAACGAAATTACATTGTCATCACAAACTCGAGATCTCTTATAAATGCAGATTAACGTTTCACCATTCGTCCACACTTCTTTGATACTCTCTCTAGTTCAAATAAGTGAATTTTTGAGCTATTTTTCAATATCCAAAATAAGTGAATTGTTCATTTTTCAAGAGACATGTTGGAAATTTCTTCTAATTTTACCCTTCATTTATACTTTCTAGGTTATGAGTTGTAAGAGATTTAATTGACTTTATTTTAATATGGTTGAAATTTCAAAAGTAGTTTGATAATATCTAAAAGGATAAAAATGAAAGTAAAGTACAATTTATGTTCTAATTTTTTTTTTCATTAATAGGTATTTATTTTGGACTGGAGAGAATAGTTGTTTTCGTCTTCTTAAAATGGATTGCTTGTTGAGAATAAACTAAACTATGATACTGTGTTGCTAGGCTTCACCTATCTCTTCACTAAAAAGCACTTTAGTGCAGTTCTGTGCACTAAAATTTTTGTTATATGCGGGGTTTGATGAAGGATCGGATTACCAAGGTCAATTAGAATGTGCAAATTGTTGACAGAAAATGGATTGAAATTTCCATCGCACTAATCACGGAACCACTTTCTTCCTTCCTAATTACTACATATCATATGTATGGGAGGGACCAGCAGTATTTCATTAGCATCAGCCAATCAAGGAAAAGTGAAAACTGGAAAAAATAAATTCAATCATTTCATGCAAGAAAGGTATTTAATCCCTAATGATAAAGTTACGTATGATCATATAGAAAATTCATTTTGGTAGCTTTTTCTTCTATATGTTTTTTCAGTTGTAATTATTATGAGCTAGCTCTCCTTTGAAGAATTACCAACTAATATACTATCATATAAAATAATAGAGTATCTTATCTTCAAAATAGGAAATAATTCATCTACGCGATTGACTTCTCTCTCTCTCTATATATATTAGAAATATCGAATGAACAAGGAAATAAATAAATCATCGAACTGGAACAACAACAATAACATATTCTATGAAATTTCATAAAGTGAAATCTAGAAAGAATAGAGTCTGCGTAGATCTTACTTTTACCTTTTGAAGATGGAGAAACTATTTACGAAAGACCTCAACGACTCAAGAGAAACAAACCAAATGCAATGTAAATAATTATTAAGGCACATGTAGATTACTAGGAGTAGTATGTATTCCATAAATGCAATATTACTAAAGTTACTTTCAATTCTAATAAAGGTGCTATCATTTTTTCTGCTCGAGGAAATTCAGAAATAAATTAAAATATATATATAGTCTTATCAAGCTAGGTAGTACAGTAGCAGGTTTGGTAAACTTATAAGTAGATTTTTTGGGACTCTGACAGCAAAAGCAATTAATGTAATTAGTCCTTGTGAAATTAATGGACCTCATCAATTTGTTGCTTCTTCTTTCAATTTTGAGTTGATGTGCCAACATCTTCTTCTTCTTTTTTAACCTGTTTCAAATAAATTTAAAAGTAATTTGATTTAAAGTAGTGAATCTTAATTATGTCTTACTCAATTTCAAAATTCAGCTCATTGGTGCGAATTGTTCAAATTATTTTTTTTTAAAAAAAAATAGGTCAATGCATTAAAGTTTTTGTTATGTGTGGGTTCGGGAAGGGTCAAACCATAAAAATTTATTGTACGCAATCTTATTTTGCATTTCTGTCAGAGGTTGTTTCCATGGCTTGAACCTATAACGGCTTCCTGAGTCGTGATCACATGCATGACAACAACTTTATTAGTTACTCCGAGGTTCCCCTTCGAATTGTTCAAATTCATATAAGGGAAAAAAATTCTCATTTTCACTCTGATAATATTATAAGGAAATGGACATTAAATATAATTCAAACTCAAAAGTTACCTCATAAGATAAGGAATGTCGTCATAGATCATATAAAGAGATTATTGACATTTCATTCACGAAGAATGTGGGGGCAATTCAGCATATTCTTAATAAGAAGTTTTTATAAACACATAATTATCGAATGCGTAAGATCATATAATTGCTTCAAAAGTCTAATAACCAAAACACAATCACAAATTTCATTTTTTTTTCCAACTTTTGTGCTTATTCAATCTTAAGGAATGTTAATGGTTTCTTCGTTTTCAATTAGTTGGTGGTTTCACCAATATACAATCATCATGTCAAGGAAAAATTGAGAAGTTACTTAAAGGCATAATATCATTAACTTAACTTATTAGAATCTCAATTGAGCCAACGTTTGTGTATAACAAAATATTATCATTAGCCTTTTGTTCCAATAACTACATTAAGCATACGTACATTGGTTCATCATTGTTAATTTGTTATTCTAATTCTACTTATACTAGGAAAAAGGATAGCATTAAGTTGCATGTGTTGGAGTCCTACATCGAAGATCAAATCGATAAAGGGTTTTGGTCTCCTTATTGAAAACTTGTTATGAAGATTTATTTGTTGTTATAAGTCAATTTAACATGATGATATTAAAAAATTACTGTTTTAATATTGACAAAATATTTTTCAAAATTGATTAACCAAAGCTGAGACGGGGTAATTCTTTTAGGAATTTGACCAAATAAGATATAATTAAGCCACCTTCTTAATTTGTTGACTTAAAACATTTACTGTAATATTTTGTTTTCTAGTACCTAATATTTCCTTAAAAAGACATAATATTACTAATATCTTGTTTTGTGTCTTCTAGTTTCCTTGTGCATTCGCAATTTTAATCTGAACCCAGTAATTTCAACGTGGAACATAAATTTATATATATAAATTCATTAAAATTGCCCAAAACAGTAAATATGAATTCATAATTTTCAAATATACAGATTCAATACTATTAACCTTAATTATTGAACTCAGTGAACAAACAAACATAGAGTGGACTTTCTTCTTTTAGTTGAATCAGACTATTATTATTATTATTGAATCATTATTTATGTTAATTAATTACCTCTTGTGTCTAAAGTCCAAACAATTGACAGATGTAGATCATATCAAATCATTTTGTGTATACCAACTTTTGTCCCATATTTCTTGTCTCATACAAAATGACAGATAATTAGTAGTATGTGGTAATACATATGTAAACAATAATGGTTCACGAGTTTACTATATGAAATTTGTCCCAATTTTTCATGATAGAGAGAACACATATGGTGTAATAAGTTAAAGTGATTTTTTTGTAAGTTTGTATTCAGACTATTTTGCCAAAAGCTTTTTGTACTTCTACTATCTATGTTTAAAGTTGATTATCATAATATATAGTGACAAAACTCTTCAAGATTTTCTTCTCTATTGAAATCTATATTCATTTATGAAATGTATGATTTGTGCATGCATGCACCAGCAATTTATGATTTATAAACCCTTCGTTCTCTTTTACTAGTCCAGTATTAACTATGTACATTATTTAAGAAATTATTTACTTATGTGTTTATTTATTAAGTCGCCTATGTGAGAAATATAAGAGAAGAATATTACTGAATTGTGTATCTACATTATTACACTAAGACCCCAGTTATAGACAATATGTTATAATCCTTTTCCAACGAGGGCATTATACTGCAATCCTTTTTCAAGTAGGATTTTGTATATTATTTTTGTTCCTACTCGTATTCTAACAGTCTATATGCTAAAGAAATCTAAAATTTACCACTATTATATATATTCCAATAAGCTAGGGAAATATTTATTTTTAATATATCAGACAAGTAAAAAGGACGAAGGGAGTATATATAGGAAGATTTATTATCTATCTATCTATCTATCTATCTAGCTTCCCATTCAAACCTCAATTAAAGAAAGTTTAATGTGTGGAAAGGAACATATTAATCCACTAATATCTAATAAACAACTACGCATGATTATACCATTAAGTTAATTAATATTATAGTTGAATGAATAGCTAGGGAAAAAGATTGATATATGAATTCTACTATTCCGTGCAATTTGATTCCAATAATTTTGTATCACAAAGCCAACTAAACCATAAAATTTGCTTTTGGAAAAAAGGAGAAGAGAAAGATGAATCATTTCTAACTTTATAGCAAATCAATTAAATTAAGCATGAAGAACAATATTGTCCCCCAGCTCCCACTTAGTTTTATATCTTTATAATCTCTAACTCTTTTTTTTTTTTTTTTTTTTTTGACATTTACATCTCATAATTGATGAGAATATAACTAAATAATCTTATCTCTAGATCCTTCTCTAATTTAAAAATTCTCTCTTCCCTAGCTTGCAAATCTTATCTTCCACTCACGTCGTGTTTAAGCTCATGCCACGTATTGTCCGCTTTAGCCCAACAGACCTTACAAATTTATCTTTAGTGCTTCGCTATAATCGAGTTCAGAAGCATGCATCATATCTATGTACCTATGCTCAGTTTTATATAACATTTCACCTTCTTCTTCCCTTCTGATGTAAAATTCATCTAAAATGTCATGTACATCCATCTTCAAAAGCTTACCCATCATTCCCTGATCCACCCTCTGTCCAGGGGCATATCTAGGTGGGGGTCACCGGGTTCACGTGAACTCATGCTTCCCTCCCTAGATCATATATAGTAGTGTTATATTATTCTAAAAATATTTAAATATAGATGTGTGAACCCACGCTCGAAGTATTCTTATAATAGTGCACCCATTCTTTTGAAATGTTGGATACGCCTCTGCCTCTCCGTCAGAGGCATCACATGAGCCATATATCGAGTAGTGTTGTATATCTAAAAAGATAAAACCTACAATAATGTTAATTAAGAAAAAATATTTCATGCATGTCTATCGATCCTATGTCACTTTCAAGGGTCAAGTTTTATTTTTATTTCTTAATGCTTTAGTTATCTCAAATTTATACAAAAAAAATTTCATGTGAGGAAAAAATTGATGATTGCAAGTTCATTCAGAATGCCCCCACTCTCCTCTGTCTAACTAAGACACTTCACATGCCATATATGTAGTGCGATGTGATGTAACACAACATGTATCATCATAGTCATTAGTATTTTTTAAGCCGTATTCCTAAATAGATCAATATTATAAATCACATCTTATAAATCACATATTATTCCTGAAATATTGCGACTAAAATGTGATTTACAAATTGCATTCCTAGAATAAAATCAATTATTTATCTCATTCTCTTTGAGATCATATTGAGAAATGATATAAAATGGATTAAAAAATGAATTGGGTGGATTCATCTTTTATGGGATGTTTCCATGTTTGTGTTAAAATAACATGAAGGGCCAAATATATAAATGAGTTATGTCAAAAAGCAGCATTTGTGATGCCTAAAAGTACTGGGACCCTCCATCTAGAAAGTGTCAAAATAATTGAATTTTTAAGGACAATGATTCAATGAATATGATTTTTTTCTTATTTGACGATCACTAAAATAATGTGGATAAAATTATTAAATATAACACACCTTTTCTTTTTTTTTTTTCAAATAACATAATACTACACTTTAACTTATCATAATTATTTAAAATTTCACCACCTTAATTATTTATCGCGATAATAAAAAATTGAGATTTTATATAAGTATAAAAACAATCAGGATAGATGTAATTAGATACTAAGCAGTTGAAATTTATGAAAATTACCCATTTTTTTGTCATCAATCCATAAGTAAGAAAACGTTAGTAACAAACCATCTATGCAAGTTATAACTCTCTTGATTAAACATTAGTCTAAAGATACTCTTAGTATGATACAATATTATCCGCTTTAATTTGGCTAAATATGTGTGATTTTTGCCAAGAAACGTTACATTAAGAACAATTTTTATATATGTAGTGTTTTTTTTCTTTTATGCTATCTACTTATTGATATGAGACTTTGTTTGATACATCATAATCCGATAATCTCGCCCTCAAATCAAGTTTCAAATTATACCACCACTTTATAGACTTATTTCGAGGTTAATTGTGTGCAACCGATATCAATGAGTATTAATTATGGCTAAATCCCACTACAATTTTGTATATGCATCTCCAAGCTAAGAATAAAGAAAAAAATCGATTCGCAAAATAGCAAAGACACTAAGTCGAGCTCCATGACACAACAATGTGTCCGACAACATCTCCATACACATTCCGTCAGATCACTGACTCTGCTACCAGTTGTTGGACTCAAACAAAAAAACATGTACAAGATACCCAGTTGAAGTCCCACAAAGTGAGGTATGAGGAGGGTAGAATGTACGCAGACCTTACCACTATTTCTTGGAGGTCGAGAGACTGTTTTCGAAAGATTTCACACATTATGTTAAACATATTCCGGATAAAAGACTTCACACACTATTTTAAGCATAATACATAAATGTATCATTTAACTTGTTTTCAACTTTCATCTATATTCTTCAATCTTGGGTGTGCACAAGTAGACACTAAAACTTGTACAAAGTTGAATAATTAGACACATACGTTCTATGTGACGTCTTCCTGACCAATTCATGTCCTACATGGAGTCCTACGCGCATGTATTTACTTGTTCAATTTTATACAAGTTTATATGTCTACTTTACACATCCAAAGTTGACGATCATAAATATGAGTTGAAGTTAAGTTAAATTACATGTTTATATATTATGCCCTACGTTAAAAATATCCACCATATATATATATAGTAAAGATGGACCCCATGAATATAAACCATTGGATTCTTTTTTTTTTAGCTAATTGGGTAAACACAAAATCAGTGTAAAATTTTCTTTTTGTCAGAATGATGCATGGTGATTCGTGTAGGGACAGGACAGACATTTTGACTAAGTAATTCTTCACGGACTAAAGCTTTTACATGACGGACGTTGCACGTGTAACACCCACAAAGGACGATCACCTTTAACGCCGTTAGTTTAAGGTAACGGCAAAGTGCTTTTACCAGAAAATATAGACTATAGTTAGTTACTCTCATCATGAAAATAATTGTGTTACAGTATATGTCAGTTATTTATGTGAAATGACCAATTGACCCTTGATAAAGTAGAGGCGCACTGTTCTAACATGTCTTTTTGGGAAAATTATCTGTTTATTTTTGAAAATATTAACGCCATGTAGTTCATACTTGGTATATAAATACAAGATTTGATCTATATTGGTATATAAAATACAATCTAGAAAAAGATGTAATAGAGGTACAAAAAACTAACACAAAATAATATTACAAATGATTTGCCTGAAACCACATATTATGTCAACAAGAATCCAAGAAAACAATAAACTACAAGTGTAGCACTGCGACCATCAATAAGGACAACACTCATACCTACTAGTATGAATGCACTCCGACCTCCTACCCTTTTACCTAATATGCATTCGTCACAACTTCCCAATAATAATAATAATAATAATGTGAAATAAGTTTTGAAAGCAAAGACATATTTAGGATCGAAAAAACAAAAAAAGTGATGATGTCGAAAACAATAGAGATTTTGAAGTTCTGAATAGATAACTAGACATATTCAATGCATTAATTTTTCTGAAGTACTTCTAATTAAGTTCTAATCCTGTTTCTTTGTCAAATACTTAGGCAAAAACTTGTCTTTTTCTTCCATAGTAATTATACGAATAAACACAAATATATACTGCAAAAACCATAAACTTGGAGATAGTGCTCTTACCAATATTGACCAACTTATTATTTCACATAAAACACCATTTGACCATTGTCACGTCAGGAGTATATTCGTGTAGTTTAATTTATTTAACTAATTGTTACGTTTGTTGGGAAGAAAAATTAAGAAAAGATGATTAATTTAAGTGTTCATATGTAAATATTTTTATTATATAATACTATATAGAATATGAAAAGCATAGAATCTTTGTCTAGTTGAATAACAAAGAAACATTATCGTGGATGAAACTCCAAGTTGGCAGTGGATTCTCTGACTAAAACTTAATTACTATATAATTAATTGATGACACATTTTTTCATTGGATTCCACTCATCTATAGTTTTCTTTTTTGTTTGAATTATGTTAAGAAGAAATTAAATGTCACAAGCCTTCAAGTGTGCAATTATCGAGCTTAAAATCGTGTGTAGAGTATATATTTGTGCTATCAACTATGTCTTATGTAAAGCTACTATTCATTTTTCTTTCTGATGTGAGATTAATTTAGCGCGTAACATGCATGCACTTATTTTTCAAAAAATTTACTAGCCTAGAAGTTAGTCAATTCTTCTCTTTGATTTGTTGTCATCGGCCCACTCTCTATCATTACAAAACCGGGTATGTTGTTGTTGTTGTAATGCACTAAAGCTCTCGCTATGCACAAGGTCCAGAGAAGGACCAGACCACAAGAGTTTATTGTACGTGGTCTTACCTTGCATGTTTGCTGGAGTCTATTTTCATGACAATAATTTTACTGGTTAGTCCAAGGCTCCCTTCGACCACCCTCTATCATGAACGTCACATTAAAATGCATTCTAAAATACAAAAAAGAGCCCACACTTTCTGAATTAATTGATGAAGAATTCACATGGAAGGTGAGTCAGATCTCTCCTCTGTAGTTCAAATTAAAGAAGGATCAATCCAGAAGGTTGCATACGTGCATTACTATTCTTCTAATTATAATTATTTTACTACTAATAAAGTATCAAATAAAATTTTCTGAAAAAGAAGGAACTTTTTAAGGAATATTATTATTACCATAATTTATAATAAGTGCCCATTAATTAGGGTGAACGTGGAATAAAGTTAGCTGATTATGCTCTAAAAATACTAAATACACTTTGCTTTAGTCATCTTCTTTTTTTTCCCTCAAAAAAGAAGAAAGGGAAAAAAAGGAAAACTTTTACGGACCAAATTGACTTATAATTCATCTTTATTCTCACGACCCGACAGCAAAAGATGCCATGTGCAAATGCAATGCATAAACATATAATGTATGTATAGTTTTTTTTTTTTAATAAATAAATAAATAAATAAAAAGTTGGAGGAGGAAAAAGAAATTATAAGGCGGAGAACTGAGAGTTCATACAATAAGGACAATATATCCAGTCAAATTTTACAAAATAGAGTTTGAGGAGAGTAGAGTGTACACAGTCCATACCTTTATCTCAGAGCTAAGATACAAATGTTGTTTTCGATAGACCGACCCCCCCCCCCCCCCCAAAGTTTAAGATAACAACACTCTAGAAAAGTACGTAATAGAGGTATAAGAAATAGTAGATAGTACCGAAACGATAGATAGTAATAGAAACAAGACTACCACAAAATACATACAATCATTCTAGCCTACACAATATGCATCACCAAAACTCCTAAAAACTACAAGCATAACACTAGCATTACGACTATCAGTACAAACAACAAGACAAATCACTCATACCTCCTGGCAAGAACACATTCCTCCCTACTAGCTTTTTTACCTTAATCTACATCTTTTACAATTTTCTATCTAGAGTTATGTTCTTGATAAGTTGTAATTGAGTCATATTCTGTCTAATCACCTCTCTTCAGTATATATTTTCTTCGATTTACCTCTAACTCTCTTGAATCTAATCTATAGTCAACTTCTTAGACCTCCACACTGAGACCTCTGTGCATCTGAACTTTAATCAATAAAATAAAAATTAAATAACCAAGCAATGAAGATATTAAAATATAATTAATTGAGAAGGAAAAAAAATACTTTAGAATTTCTATGGTTGGTGCACTATTGTCTCGAGATGGTAAATGGAGGGGCAAATTCGAAATGCTAACGGTTAAAAAACTTTGAAAACAAAAGGGCAAAAACATAAATTCACAATTTTCTAATGTGGACCCCACTTTAAAAGAAAAGGACATCAGTGGTGCTGCATTTTCTCCACCCCTCCTACGCACTGTCCTTTCTTTTTTACCCCTCGTGTTCACCAAAATTAGAAAATAATAACAATAGTAAATTCAGTTTAATTCAATAAGTGGAGTTAAGAAAAAAATAGAGTTTATAATAAATCATATTTTACCTTATAGAAATAGAGAGATTATTTTCTATAGACCGTGACGGAAAGTAAAGTAATGTTCAAGCAAATAAGAAAATGAAATGCGAGAATAATAGTAATAAATATAATATAATAAATGAAGAGCAATATACAATACATGCTCTCTCTGTATTTAAATGAGTAGGATACTATTTTTAGCTTAAACATCCTTTAAGAAATGATTAATTCATAAACAATATTCTTTTAAAAAATTACTCAATTTATTAAAAGGTGTGCTTAAGCTAAAAATATCACTTATTTAGGAACGAATAGAGTACCAAAATAATATATAAACAAATGTGTTATTTCACCCGTTTCTAAATAATTGTCATCATTTTTGTTTGTACTTTCCTTAAGAAAAAAAACATTAATACTCTTTTTTATACTATATTGATATTCTTTATATTTATGACTAAGAATAAATATAAAAGAAAAAATAAGTAATTATGTTTTGGTTTTATAAAATGACAAGTATCTATTTTTAGTAAGCACGATAACTAATTAGGAACGGAGCGAATAATTTGAAAGAAAATAATAATAAAATAAACGGAGGGTGTGAAAATGGAAATAGAAAAAGACAGAGGCAAGTCTGCAATTTTATTGGATTTTTCGATAGAAGCGGAAAGTAAAGAGAGAGAAGAAAAGCTTTTAGCCCCTCTCACTCTCACTCTAAACACTTTGGTTTTATAGCAAAATTGTTTTTCTTTGTGAGGGGGTGCGTAGGATAAGCAGTGTATGGGTGTAGTTTAAGACCCTGCTCTTTCTTGCTCCTTTTCTTGGGCTATGGTGTAGTTGATTTTGAGCTCAAAAACACACTGAAAGTGTAGTGTGGGTAGTCATTTTAGCTCATTTCTTGACTTGGGTCTTGCTTGTTTTCTTGATTTGAGGTCTAAAACACACTGAAAGTGTAGTGTGGGTACTCATTTTAGCTCATTTCTTGACTTGGGTCTTGCTTGTTTTCTTGATTTGAGGTGGCTACAATGGCAGCTGCTGTACAGTTTAGAGGAACTTTTCTTGTAGTTTTCATGTTGTGGTGGGGTTCTTTCATTTCATTGTCTTGTACTGCTGCTAGGCTATCTGTTTCAAGGCAGAAACTTGAGATTGAGAAACACTTGAAAAGGGTCAACAAGCCTCCCATTAAAAGCATTGAGGTACTTGATTTAAGCTTAAAGAAGCTCTTTTGTGATGAACACAGTATAAAGATTCAAACTTTTTTGAGTTTTTAAAGTTATTGCTTGTGAAAAATGGGGTTCTGAGTGTTGTTTTTTGGGGGTGGAGGGTGGGGGAGGGGGAGGGGAGTAAGTGCTTTCTTGTTTTTGGCTCCAATTTGTGTGTTTTTGCATCCTGTCTTTCGAAAATAGTCTCTCTACCTCCACGAGGTAGTGGTATGGTCTGCGTACACTCTACCCTTCCCTACTTATGGGATTTAGCTGGTTATGTTGTTGTTGTTGTTGTGTGTTTGTATCCTCCCTTCTTGTTGGAAGTCATTCAAAATTAGTTAGGAGTAATAATGTCATTCTCTGAAGTAGAAACCAATTTCATTTGTTCAATGGAAGATATTTGACTAAAGATAGATTTTAATGTTGTGACTGTAATGATTATTACAGAGTGCAGATGGGGATATCATTGACTGTGTGCACATCTCTCAGCAACCTGCTTTTGACCACCCATTCCTCAAAGATCACAAAATCCAGGTCCATATTTCTTTTTCAGTATTGCTTTTAATACAAAAACACTTTTTCAGTATTTGCTCTTTGAAAATTCTTTGTAATATTCTAATGGTGTTTTTCTTTCACAAATGTTCAGATGAGGCCTAGCTACCACCCAGAAGGGCTTTATGATGAGGAAAAAATGTCCACAAGGTCTAAAGAAAGTACCAATCCCATAACTCAGTTGTGGCATATGAATGGAAGATGTCCTGAGGAAACTATTCCTGTTAGAAGAACAAAGAAAGATGATGTTTTGAGGGCAAGTTCTGTCAAAAGGTATGGTAAGAAGAAGCACAGGGCCATTCCTAAGCCCAGGTCTACAGATCCTGGCCTTACCAATGAAAGTGGCCATCAGGTGCCTAAAATTTCTACCATTTCTTGATTTCATTGTCAATTCTTTGGAGCTTGTTAGAGTCCATACTCTGATTGTTTTTGTGTGTGTTGCCAGCATGCAATAGCTTATGTAGAAGGAGACAAGTATTATGGAGCTAAGGCAACTATTAATGTGTGGGAACCCAAGGTACAGCAGTCAAATGAGTTTAGCTTGTCTCAGCTTTGGATTCTTGGTGGTTCTTTTGGTGAAGATCTAAACAGCATTGAAGCTGGTTGGCAGGTAACATTAATTATGTGAAAGATGTATCAGCTACATTTGAACTATTTTGAGTTAAAAAGTTATATTAAGGGACAATGACACCTTCACATGTCAAAAGTATTTTGAGTTACTATTATTGAGTCTAACAGTAAGCATACACGTGAATGTCAGGTTAGCCCTGACCTCTATGGTGACAATAACACAAGACTATTCACTTACTGGACTGTAAGTTTCTATACTAGAGTAGTTAAGAGTAATTGATTAACTCTTCTCATTTTCATTTAAACATTATGATCTTTTCTTAATCTTTTTTGGTTTCAATAATTGTAGAGTGATGCATATCAAGCAACAGGCTGCTACAATCTTCTATGCTCAGGTTTCATTCAAGTCAGCAGTGCAATAGCTATGGGAGCAAGCATTTCCCCAGTTTCGGCCTTTAGAAACTCCCAATATGATATCAGTATTCTTATCTGGAAGGTAAAATTCCACTCTCAGAGTTTCAGCCTAATATTCTCAACATAAAGGAAAATGCATAAAGAAACACAGAAAAGGCATAATTATAAAGCAAAATGCATTTCTGAATACATAATTACAGCAACTTTCTTGGAAAAACTAAAAATCTTTATGATTCAGAAACACAGAACTTCCACACTTCACTGTTACAATTGTATTAATATGTGCATTCGTGTGTAACACAAAAAACCTTCTTTTTATGTTTGTTCTTGTTGGTGTAATCCTTTTTTATATTGGACATTTATTGTAGGATCCAAAAGAAGGACATTGGTGGATGCAATTTGGAAATGACTATGTATTGGGGTATTGGCCATCTTTCTTGTTCTCCTATTTGGCAGAGAGTGCATCCATGATAGAGTGGGGAGGGGAGGTGGTGAATTCACAACCAGATGGTAAACATACAGCTACACAAATGGGAAGTGGTAGATTCCCAGAAGAAGGTTTTGGCAAGTCAAGTTATTTCAGAAACATTCAAGTTGTTGACAGCTCAAATAATCTCAAGTCTCCAAAAGATCTTGGCACCTTCACTGAGCAATCCAACTGTTATGATGTCCAAACAGGAAGTAATGAGGATTGGGGCCATCACTTTTACTATGGAGGCCCTGGTAGAAACCCCAATTGTCAATGAAGCAATACAAAAAGATCCCATATTGATAATAGCCCCCCCACCCTTGTAAAATTTAATCTAGTCTAATGCTCTCTTTATTGTATACCCTTTTGGTTTCTTTATTTTTTAGGTTTGAGTTAGCAGTAAATGTGAACTTTTTTCTGTAGTGGGAGTTTTGATCCTTTTGCCTTTTTTTTTTTCACCTTAAAAGGTTCTCCCATGTAAGTGAATGGGGAAGTGTGGCCTAGTTTCTCAAAAAAGCTTGAAAGAAACAAAAGGCCTTTTGTCATCTTCTTTGTTTTTAACTATTTGTTTATGTACTCCACTCTTAGGAGTACTATCACTCAATGGATAATGAAATGTATCCAACTGGTTTTCATTTTGCAACCAAGTCTTGATTTGTGGTTTATTCAAAGGGTACTTGAGAATGTGACTTATTTTGTTTTATATTTTGGTAAAATCAAAAATGTGAGTGAGTGGATAGAACTCTAGAAGAAAGGCATTTTGGATGGGGTGTTAGTGGATGACATTATATTTTATCATCTATGGATGGTCCATTAACTTTTTCCAAAGAGCCCCACCATTGTCACTCCCACTAATCACAGTGTGTCCAACATGTTTATCTGTCCTAAAACTGTTGTGTTTATATATATTTTTTTCATTTTCTATTCAAGATGCTTGGGTGTCCATTGCATGAAAAGTGATTGTAAAGTTGCTTCCTTTTTTGAGTTCATTTTGCAAATTGCTTCTGTTTTTGGTAGAAATTTTTGTACTAAGGCTATGATACATGTTATGAGTATAATACCCATAATGATTCACTTTTCAAGAATGTTACACAAACCAGGTAACCATTAGTAGAGAAAAATTAAGGCAAAATACATAAACATGTCCTTTAACTTGGCCTCAGTGCCTACTTGTGCACACATAAAATTGGAGGGTATAGATGCAAGTTAAGACCAAATTAAAGGGCACTTTAATGTATGATACCAAAAATTAATCCTGTAGACACATGGTACTTATACATTGGTGGGAAAAAAGTTGAAGGTGAATTCAGAATTGTAAGTGGTGAAATACCAATGTGATCATTACTCTCTGTAAATTCCATATGTTGAAAACTGCATCCACTCCTGAAGTGAAGTAAAATGCCAACATAGATAAAAGTAACTAAATAATCCATGCCCCATATACCAAAAATCATACTCCTATTCATTTTCTCTCTTTAATATGCCAAAGAACTTTTCAGTCACCAACTAATAACTATGTTGCTCAGAATCTTTAAAAATATCGACGAGTGCATGTTAGATCCTTCAAAAGTAGTTAAGGATCCGACACGAGTGCGACATCCTTTTTGGAGAGTCCAAGCAACATAGACTAAGACCATGTCCTCGAACATATACATTGAATTGCACCTTCTGGTGTGGCCTAATGATTAAAAGAATGGGTTAAAATCATGGGATCTTAAGTTCAAATTCCAACAGGCCAAAATACGCCATTATTTCTTCCCACCCATCCAAGACTTGGTGAACAAGTACGTGTGCTAATGGGCAGGGGGTAGAGCTAAGAGAGAACTGAGAAGAGGGTTCATCTGAACTCCTTCGGCAAAAACCACCTCTCTACCCTCACCTATGGGTAGAGATAAGGTTTGCATACACTCTAACCTCCCCAGACCTCATTTTGTGGGACTACAGTGGGTATAGAAATCTCTGCTTCGTTTTCAAGATCTGCTGCTTCGATGGTGTTACCGAAGTGTATACATAGTAGACCTTACCCCTACCGTGGAGGTAGAGAGAGAGTTTCCGATAGACCCTCGGCTCGCTGAACTATCAAAAGCAATTGTTGTTGTTTATAATAGATGTTGAACCCTCTTGGCTTCTTTACGTGTTTAGTACCTTTTTTATATTTTGAACTCCTTAGTGAACCACTAAGAATAGTAGAATGGTGGAAAACTAGTTAAAGTGAGCGCAAGCTTACTAAAATACCACAATTATAAAGAGTTATAACATGTACATTGAATTATTAGTTAATCAAGGAGCTTGTATTAATTTACATAAACTATGCTTCCCCCCCCCCCCCCCCCACGTAGTGCAGATATGGTTGATAGAAGTCATGAACACAAAATTTATAGAATTCCCTGATGTTTCCTTGCTTCATTAAAATTGCATTTTACCAATGTCTTGTGCATTGGATCAACAATAGTGGAAAAACATGGGATCAGACTTCAATTCTTGACTACAAATTAGGGACGGATCCAGAATTTGAATATAATGATTCAACTTCTAATGTTTGCCGAAATTTCGATGGCTTTTATATACATATTTATATCTCATGTCGAAAATACTAATGAACTCTAAAGATTTGGATTTTGTAATTATAGTAAATGGTGGTTATAATGGAAAATTTTGGCACTAATAGTCCAGAAATTGCTTCAAGAAGTGGTTAATTTTTAATGATTCAGTATTAATGCTAGTGCTGATAGTAATGAGTACTAACTACTATTTGAAATGATCAAAACTATATAGGCACTTTGACAATTTGCATAACATGAAGATAATCGTTTAGCAGGAACAGTGAATTAGGCCACTCATCCATGGGCTTAAGTGCTCGTTTGGTTCCTTACCTTATAATCTTGGGTTTCTAATTCATATATTATAATTCCCTGCGTAACTTGTCTCTAAACCAAATGACCTCTTTAAGAGAAAAGAATTGGCGTATATGGAAGCCCTAAAAATAAAGCCCAATATTTGTGAAAATTTTGGGCTTATGGACTGGATCATGAAGGCCCATAATCTAACTTACTGGACCATAGAGGCCCATAATCTAGCGTAAGTTCTTTTAAATTAATTTTAAAAAGATGAGATCATCGTCTGTTTCATATTCTCTTTATAATAAGGTAGGGATTAGGATATTTGGTTAGGGATTGAAAATTTGTTAGTTAAATTGTAAATCTGATAGTATAAATATATATATATAGAACTCTATCTAATGTATAACTCATGCATATAATATTAGATGTATGCAATATGAGTACGTATAAGAGTTAGGTAAGAACAAGAACCGAATCGATAATATATATATACATGTACTACAAACATAATAAAAAAATGGTGTTCTTAAAAATACTATACGGAACTAATTTGATGTGACGTTTTTGTGAGATAATTACTAGTGAGACATTAGACTATATTAGTTAAATGTGTAGGATGTATTTTATTAAAGAGGAAAGAATATTCAGTCAACCAATCTGAATAATTGATTATATAAAAATTATATATATCCTCAACATATCATGATCAATTGAAAATAATTGATACATGGACTTGTTTCGTTTATTATTAATGTTTGTTTCTTCATTTTCATTTTTGAGGTTTTAAATAATGGAATATAATAAAGGGTAGTTCGGTGCACTAAAGCTTTCACTATGTGCTGATCGTCCAAAGAAGGCAGGACCACAAAAGTTTATTGTACGCAAACTTATCTTGTATTTTTGTCGGAGCCTGTTTTCAAGGTTTGAACACGTAACCTCCTTGTTCTTGTATTATACTATAATACCATCAAAAATTTATAGTAATCATTTTGTCTCTGACTCTAATGCTTTGGAAATGGGAATATATATTGCTGGCAGAGTTAGTTTAAAATATTTGAAACTGGATCTTACTCACATGGCCATTGAAACGTTTAAATCTGAGGCAGCTCAGTCCAATATATCATAATCTTAACGATGAAATTTAACTCCGTCTGCATGAGCTTGTTTACGTTATTAGCTTATCAAGTTCGGATAAAGGAAAAGGATTGTGGTAGATGATAGGTTGACATCTAACATAAATTTTTACCCGTTCCAACTTGTTTGTGATATGATATGGCTGCATTATTATTATTATTAAGACAAATATAAGGAACCTTTAATTAAAATTTGTACTAGCTTCTATATAATATTCTGTATATTTATGACATAATGTATGGTAGGGAGACTCATATATTGTCATCTTCATAAAGTCATTATTCTTCTAGAAACCTCACAAAAAGAAAATGCCAATAGTACTCTGTCCAGAGTTCTCATTTTTGTTTTGGTGTTCATATCTAGGTTCCAACTAATCCAAATTCACATCGCGCATAAAATTTATTTAAGAAAAAACAATCTCATCGTATCGGTTGGAACTTTTTAACTACACCTAGGTGATTGTTTGATCTTCCAACTCTCAGTTTTATATTGGTTGATCAATTGGTATATGGTGGTCTTCATGGCATATCATGATATTTTCACATTCAACACTCAAATTCGAATCCTTTATGGACCGATCTTCAGTGACGGAGCCAGAATATTCACTAAGGAGTGTCAAAATATAAAGAAATAAATTCACGAAGAAGTTAAGGAGTGTCAATATATAATATATATACATAAAATTTATATTTTTATCTAACTACAGAATATAATTCTACAACGAAGGGGTTCGATCGACACCCCTTCGTCAATTTGACGTTTTCAATTATTTCTGCTGAGAAAAGTATGGCTCCAGTCCCCACTTCCCATGATAGAGACATGTAACTAGAAAAAAATAAAAGGGGCATAGTAGATATTTTATATAACTATAATAAATAACATCTCACCAAACTCTACATTATTTAATTATTCCCAAACAATAAGAACAGTTGCACAAAGTTTGGCTATTCTTATTAGTAATTGTTATTATCACAAATCATAATCTTGATGGTCATTTTAGTCATCTTCTGACTTCAATTTTATGACTAATTTATTAGTATATATATAGCTGATTTTTGGCTTCACATAAAATTATTTGCCAATAAATACATATATATTGCATGGTCCCTCATTTTTTTTTTCTTCTGATTTTTCATCCGGTGTTCGACATCTATATTGGAGTCCCGACTAATCTGAATTCCGCACTGCAAGACTCATTCTGGAGATGATACTTCCAAAAGAATTTTCTCCATATCTAGCATTCGAACTCGAGACGTCTGGTTAAGGTGTAGCAGCTGCACCACAACCCATGGTCCCTCATTGATTTCATATCATTTTCATGCCTCTCTTGGTATACTTTTTTTGACATGGGCGATAGATATTTTTCAAACTCTGAATTTTGCAGTTTCTGAATTGTACTTTGATTATCCTCAAATGCTTCTGACAAACCAATCACAAATTTACACCTATGTTCCTTCATATACAAAAAATTATAAAAAAATGAATGATAGATGAACAAGAAAGGGACTTTAGTTAATTTGCATATATAGGTGTATATACATATATATGGGGACCAATATTGTTAATATCAATGAGGATAAGGACTTTATGATACTTATTCATATTTAGGCAATAACTTTGGAAAATATGAATTTGATTTAGTATATTTACTATTCAATTAATTAAGATACGTGTTTTTTGATATCTTTGTGGGAAATATATGATATATTTGATTATTTATTGAAGAAACAATACAATTATAATAATATCATGTGAGTAATTAAATGGTGAAACGATTAATAATTATATTGAATTTGTGAATGCTCGCAAACAAAGAGATCAAAATTTCACAATGCAATTAATTAAAAGTTTAATATACTTGGTCAAAAGTGCTACTATTTGTCCTAGAAAATAATACTTCACTTACATATTTGTGCAGAGATTGTAAGCTTCACTAGCACTAATAAGGTTCACTTGTATTAGCCCTATTAAAGAATAGAGTATCATTTTTTATTTTTCATCCGGTGTTCGATATTTATATAATGATCCGACCCCAATTTGCGTTTACTTCTATATTTATCAACCAATGTGAATTAAAAAATAAAAAGGGAAGATAGAGAGGAATACCAGTGGTTTACTTCACCTAACAGAGTTGAAAAATTCAAAAGAGACAAATGAACTTAGCAACATTTTCTTACACTTTGATTTTTTTATGTACCTTTTTAAGTTATCAGGATAAAGAAACTCTTTAGAAATATTGTATCGATGCTAAATTATGTTATACGTGTTGTTATTTGTTTATTTTTAACTAGTAATTCAAAATTTAGGTGTACTCTAAATTGTGAAATGTGAAAAAATATCCAAAACTGAATACATGAATCTTGCTGATTAGTAGTCCTTTCGTTCATCTTTAATTGTCCACTATACTAAAAATAGATGTCCAACAATACTTGTTCAGTTTGGAAAATCAACGGATAATTTACCCATTTTATCCTTAGCATTAAATATGATTCATTATCCAATGTATCATTTACTATTTCTTAAGACAACTATTGATGGACGTAGGGAGTAATTATCTTAGCCTTATTAACCAGCAATAAATGAAGAGAATTCATAAATCCAAATCTACCACTCATTATTACTCAAAATGCCATATTTTATTAAATTATAAATTAAAAATAGTCACAACCCACTATTTACTCATATTTAGTTTTCTTTTGTAAATATATACATGATTTAAAGAAAGAATTTTGATTTAGAGGAAGTCTAGCTGAATTAATTTTCGATGGATGTAATCCTTTTATTCTTAATCAAATATCTCACATTTAATTCACGAGACAAAAAGCCTTCGCTTAATGAATCTTCTCTCTATAATGAGTCCACGCAAGAATAAAAAAACTTCAATTAGCAATCCTTCTTCTTATAATGATGAGTCCTACACGATAAATATGAATAAAAAAAAAGGACAAGCCGGTACATTAAAGCTCCTGCTATGTGTGGGTCCAGAAAAAGGCAAATTCACAAAGGTTTATTGTACACAACCTTTACCCTATCTTCTGCCAAAGGCTGTATTTAAGGCTTGACCCTTGACCTCCTGTATGGAACGATGGATATGAATCTCGAATAGGAAATTATTATTATTATTATTATTTTTTTAAAAAACAATTAAAAAAGAATATTCTAAAAAGATCAACTCTGAATTTCTTATACTTATAAGTGGGGATGTAGCGATGCAAGCAGCTCATGGTCGACGTGCCTATTTCTGTTACTTCAATTGTGATTTTATTATATCACTTTTAATTAATTATTATAAGTCATTTAAATATTAAAAAATAAATAATATTTAATAATAAAAATAAAATAAATATAAAATGGAAAAATAAAATACTTTTCAATAAAAACATTGTGTCAAAAAGGAAGTATTTTTTAAAAAATATCATAGATTTTTTTTTTAAAAATTATTTCTAAAATTAGAAAAATGACACTCTTTTTTGAAAGAATTAAAAAGCAAAATATATCACATAAATTGAAATAAAAAATTATAAATATTGGGCCCTCCACTAGTATTATATACTATAAATATTAATAGCATAGCATCTGCAATACCTCTCTGCATTTTTTTTGTACCAACTTTTCTCTCTTCTTCGGCGGAGTTTTCCTTTTTTTTTCTCCTCTCTGTTCTCATCTAAAAATGGCGTTCCAGAAAATCAACGTTCAAAATCCCATCGTTGAGATGGACGGTTAGATCTCTTTCTCTCCATTAACTTTCATTTTTAGATCGATTTTTTTTTTTTACAACAATTTATAAAAAGATCTGTTTTTTTGTTAGATCCTACTGATTATCTGTTTAACTACTGATTTTATTTGAGCTCTATGGTCTTTTTTATTTGTATATATGTTGTGGGATTGGTTAGATCAGAATTGTTAACTAATCTATATAACTATTGACTATACATTCAAGAATTGGTATATATTGAGCTCTTTCATTTAAAAAAAGATTCAAACTTTTAACAAATGGAAAACATATGTATGGTTTTTTTTTGTTTGTATTGTTAGTTGTATATATGTTGTGGGGTTGGTTACATCAAAGTTGTTAGCTAATCTATATAACTATGGATCATCCATTCAAGAATTGATGTGTAGCTCTTTGATGAAAAAGATCCAAACTTTTAACAAATGGAAAAGTATATACTGGTCTTTTTTGAGTTATTACTTGCATATATATCTTGTGGGTCCTACCACCCAAGAGTGTGGCCCAGTGATGGTCAATGAAGTGGGTGAAAATCCTGAGATCTCAGGATCAAATCCCTAGCCTTGGGGGACTGGACTGAGTTACCTGGTATGTTGTTGCTGGTGGTAGGTGGTAGGTAATGTCGAGTTGCATGTAAGCGGGCCCAGATACTACAGTTATTAAAAAAAAAAAAAGAAAAATCTTGTTGGCCCTTGTTTGTAATGGTTTTGATGATTAAGAGGAGAATCTAGTGACCCCTTTTTATTTTTATGTTTTGTTCAAAATTACTTGGGGCCAATTTGGTTTGAGATTTTTCCAAATCGATGTTAGTTATCGTGTGTAGAGGAATCACTTTCTCAATTAATGAATATATAGTTCTCGATGTAGTGATCTGTAATTTGTATATTTAAAGTTGTTTTCTCATCCAAACCAAACAAATGCTAGTTTTCTAACCATTCTTTTAATATGTGGGAATGCATAAAAAATGGAAAACAGTCTAATTTCTGTAATTTGAAGTATACCTACCATTCTTGAATTGGTTCAAGAATTGATCATATGAAAGGTTTCTTTCATATTTTGTCTTTCTTGATAGTAAGTCGTACTTTGTGACCTAATTCAGCTTGCTATAGTATTTCAAAATAACATTGACTGGTCACATCGTTTCAGTAGTCAATTTAACTTGGTTATGTTGGTCAGTAAGGGATTTTTTAAAAAGTATTCCCTCCGTTTCAATTTGTTCGTCTTAGTCTGACTAATCATAGAGTTTAGGAAAGTAAAAAAGACTTTGAATCTTGTGATCTTAAACTAAAGATATGTGTAATGTACTAAAATGTCCTTTAATCTTGTGGCCTTAAGTATGCTATGTAGCATGTTAGAATTAAAGAGTTGCCAAATTAGGAAATGACATTCTTTTAGAGTTTGCTGAGAAGAAGTAAAAGTTGATTAGATTTTATTTTCTTGTGGTATCATGTAGTATTTTCTTTGCTTTTTCTAAATTATTCATGTGATTTTGACTGTAAAAGACTATAATTTCTTCTCCTTATTATCTTCTTCTTGATTATGTGATTCAGGAGATGAAATGACGCGAGTTATTTGGAAATCAATCAAGGATAAGGTAACAAATTTTCTTGGCTTGTTTCTGAATCAGTACGGGTTTCTTGTTACCTTCTAATAATAAAATTGCAAGCCACTAATATATGAAGCTTCTTTGCTTGCTTTTAGCTCATCCTTCCCTTTGTGGAGTTGGACATAAAATACTTTGACCTTGGCCTTCCCCACCGTGATGCCACAGACGATAAGGTTACAGTTGAAAGTGCGGAAGCCACTCTAAAGTACGTTTTTGTTCATCTTTACTTCCTAGTTCACAACTTACGGGGAAGAAAAATATCCATTTGTTGGAGCAAATTCATTTGCTATCCTTTGCTTTATTCATATGTCTTCATTAGTTTCCTTAGGTTGCTGGATCTCTCTCTATTTGTGCTTCACATTAAACTTTATCTGGCATTATTACTTGTAACTTTTCAGCCTTCTTATGGTTTCTTAATGTCTACTGTATGGTCCAACTGCAGGTACAACGTAGCTATTAAGTGTGCAACCATTACTCCAGGTGCTTATTTTAGTGTCCAACTGGATTTCACTCCTTTTTGTTGAGTGGTTGCTCATATTTTCAACAAAGATTAGTCCTTTATGTTGAGCTATCATTCATAGAAAGTTCTATTTGCAGATGAGGCGCGTGTAAAGGAGTTTAACTTGAAATCCATGTGGAGAAGCCCAAATGGGACAATCAGAAACATTCTAAATGGTACCCCCTGCATTTTTTCTTGTTTCTGGATCATGTTGTTTTTTAGTTCTGGCTTCCTTGATTATAGCTCGTTGCAATCGTTTGCATTGACTACAGGAACGGTCTTTAGAGAACCAATTATGTGCAAAAATATTCCTCGACTTGTCCCAGGTGTCCCAGATTTCTTGTGCTTTCTGCTTTTGTGTTTTCCCTTAAGTTAGTTAGTAGTGTCATTGAGCAAACTCTGCTTCTTAAACCAGGATGGACCAAACCAATATGCATTGGTAGACATGCTTTTGGAGATCAATACCGAGCTACTGATGCAGTTATTCAAGGAGCTGGAAAACTCAAATTGGTGTTTGGTAAACTTTTGTTGGCTGCTTTACTTGATATGAACCTATTAAATAGCAATGCTACTCATCTTTTAGGGTCTAACCAGTTTTTTTTATTAGCATAGGGTTCTGCTTACTCGCTTAGAATATGTTTACTGAAGTGTTGTCTTTAATACTTTATCAGTGCCAGAAGGATCAGACGAGAAGACTGAATATGAAGTTTACAATTTTACTGGTGCTGGTGGAGTAGCTTTATCCATGTACAACACAGACGAGGTTTGCTTACAAATTTTTGGTTTCCTTTCCTAATTTGGAATATAAATTGCTGCAGACTTATATATTTATATCCTTTCACTTTCACTTTCTTGATGTGATGTAGTCTGTTCGTGCATTTGCTGATGCTTCAATGAACATGGCATACCAAAAGAAATGGCCACTCTATCTTAGTACAAAGAATACCATTCTTAAGAAATATGATGGGAGGTAAGCAGCCTAACTGTTGATCCTTCTGTTTCCCATTTGGCCTTCACTTATCCATTATAAATTAGGTTGACACCTCGAGCCATTTTGTTTTTTCCTCACTTATCTAGTGGTTTTTGTATACATTCTGTTCTTCTGAACTACCATTAATACTCTTATAAAGGTTCAAGGACATCTTCCAAGAAGTTTATGAAGCAAGTTGGAAGTCCAAGTACGAGGAAGCTGGAATCTGGTGAGTTCCACAATTCACTTGGTAAGCATGGTTCTACTATCAGTAGTACAAAAACCATTGACTCTTTAGTGATGTTTTATAGGTATGAACACCGTCTTATCGACGATATGGTTGCTTATGCTTTAAAGAGTGAAGGTGGTTATGTATGGGCCTGCAAGAACTATGATGGGGATGTACAGAGTGATTTCTTAGCACAAGGTATCTGACATGCATTTGTAGCTTTAAGGCTGTCATTTCAACAGATCCTCATAGAATATGTTATGGCATATTGACGTGCTAATACACTAAATTGCCGAATCGAGTATTGTCCCTCTCCCTATAATTTCTGCTCCTAGAGGTTTATAATTTTATCCCTTTTCCCTTGGAACAGGTTTTGGATCCCTTGGGTTGATGACATCTGTCCTGGTATGTTTAGTTTCTGGCATTCTTTTACTTCAACCAACTCCTTAATTGCTTCTGGCTCTTTAGATTGTTTTCCTTCGCGTTGCTGATATGATTCATTGTTTTGGATTCTAAGTTGTGGATATATGGTTCAGGTGTGTCCTGATGGCAAGACCATTGAAGCTGAAGCAGCCCATGGAACTGTTACCCGTCACTACAGGGTTCACCAGAAAGGAGGTGAGACCAGCACAAACAGCATTGCCTCGATCTTTGCCTGGACTCGTGGACTTGCACACAGGTAGGTGACTATGGTTCTCGATCTGCACAAACAGCATTGCCTCGATCTTTACCCTGATATTACAAGCGCGATTATCTGTTTTGGTGGATTATAAATACTTAATAAAATGCATGCTTGTGAACAGGGCAACATTGGACAAGAATGAAAGGCTGTTGGATTTTACTGAGAAACTAGAGGCGGCATGCATTGGTGCAGTGGAATCTGGAAAGATGACGAAAGATCTTGCACTCATCATCCATGGATCCAAGTGAGCCTTATTGTCCCTTCTTCATAATTTCCTTTTCTCATTTGTCTTTGTTAATGGAGCTTTCGTTCTCATTCCTTTTAAACCTTCTTTCCCTTTGAATAGGCTGTCAAGAGAGCATTATCTGAGCACGGAAGAGTTCATTGACGCTGTGGCCGATGAGCTCAAAGCAAGACTTCTGAAAGCAAAGGCCTAAATGTATGTAAATGTTTTGGCTTCTACACTTTGTTATAGTAACTATATTAAATCAACTTGTTATATCGTTGATGTAATCATCATCGATGTTTCTTTCATCTTGTTTGGTTATAGGTCTGGGTGCACAAGAGGACAGTCTTTTTCTCTGGCAGTTTGAGGGATATTGAAGAGAAATAAAAGGAGTTAGGGGCCTGATGGTATACTTAAATTTCAAGAGGTGATTGTTCTTGTAGGTTGGGGATTACTCTGCAGGCACTATAATAGGTGAACCATTTAAATTTGAATTTCTATTTGGTGCAAGTTGTTTGCTCACTTGCAAATGTACACTTAGCTCATTGTTGTTATCAATTTGCTTAAAGAAGTTCAGTAATTGCTGCCTTTTCTTTTTGGTACTCAACGTTTGTAGTACTATGTGAGAGGCTTGGTCGGATAAAATAATTTCAATTAGACTAGGTAGTTTCTTCCAATATGTTCAAGTCTTGGTGGTAGTAGGTATCTCGTGAAATTTGTCTAGCTGTGTGCTAGGCTGGAATACTATGGTTATACCAAAAAGGAAGTTATAATTCAATTAGACTATAAAAGTAAATGTATTAAGTAGTGTTTTATATCCTTTGGGGTGGTTTGGTTGGGAGAACTCACACTTAATCAATTTGCAGTGTAGGAATGGATCGAATCTCGAAGCTGACTTATGACTTGATGTTTTCTACGTCATGTAATTTTTCCAAATATTTACTGATTATACAGGTGTCCATACCATACCAACACACCAGAACAGTAGTATATTTGTTTGTTCAAAGAAAAAAAAATACTAGCCTGGAGAGCTAGATCAGAACTTAGATAAATGCTGTTGCCAATAGACTTATATTGTTATTATTAGAATTTGACATTGACTAGGAACGAGAGCAGAATGAGCCTAACAATGTACCTTCAGCTCGATCCAGATGTGAAAGTAAACCACCACTTAAACAAAATGAATATTGGAAAAGACTAAATTAGCCTTGTGAGAAAGAAGAAGAGTAGCTAAGAGGAAAGCCAAACTTAAATAATACTGAAAACTCCATTGCCATTTTAATTTAATTTGCATCGCTATGGAAGAGTACTATTTAATTTATAGGCATCATCTTCATATATCATATGGCCCTTTTTTCAACAATTCTATGGATAGGTCCATGTGGTACATGTATAGTTTCAACATCACACATGATCATAGAATTAATCCCATAATTTTATGTTTGTCATAAGTCGATCGATGTTTTATTGTGCCTACTCAACGCATTTTCTTTATCCTTTTCATTTATCATAACCTAAGATTACAGTTCCTTCACCAATCATTATTAGGTATGCATCAACTAGCTTATCTTATTATCTAAACGAGATAGTTTGAGAATTTCAATTTATGAGTCATATAACTATAAATCGATCCTCATAAAAAGAAGAGAGTGGAGAAAGATGATAAATTAACCATTTAAAAAACTTGAAACACAATTCAACATATAACTTAAGTTAGAATCAAATCTCTGATACCATGAAGAAGACTATAACACACTATTGAAAGTAAAAAATATAATCTTTTATTTTTCTCTACATGGCAGAAACTTAATTATATAGCCATGCCGCCTTCTTTAATTAATCAGGACTAAATAACCTAATTCTAATAATATGATAATCCAATTATACCATATCAGGAAAAAAAAAAAGTTTGGTGCACTAAAGTTTTCGCTATGTGTGGGGTCCAAGAAAAGGCCCGATCGCAAAGATTTATTGTATGCAATATTATCTTCTATTTTTATTAGAAGCTGTTTTCACGACTTGAGTGAACTCCTAATCACATGACTAACAACTTTACCAATCAATTCCTTTATTTTGTGAACTAATTATTACTGTCCGCCTTCAGATCTATTTATTGCTAAAGGCAGACCAAATCTTATCTCTTCGCTGCCTATTTTTTTTTTACCTTTACAAAAATTCAATTGTTAGGGGTTGCTGATTTCACTGGCACAATTATTTATTACATTTAAAGTCACAAATTTGAACGATAGGCCGCAAGACCCCTTTTTCTAAACATATTTTTGGACATTGTTTGTTGTACGAGGACATTGTTCTTTTTATAAAAATTTTGCTTTGTATTTTTGGAAAACATTTTTCAAACGAGGAGCTAATTTTCCTTCTGTTCATATCTTGTTCATTTCAACGAGGAGCATATATACATGCATATATTTTTTTTGGGCATATCGGGCAGTTTCAAATGAGATGTAGTTTTATATAAAAACATTTATTGTTAGCATTTGCGGGTTACGGGTCGCCCATGTGTATCGACCCGACCCGACCCATTTCATTTTTATCTGATAAGAAGATAAGATGAAGTTATCTTAACTCAAAATTTGAAGGGAACGGTTACAAAGTAATCTCTAAACTGCTATTGAAGATCCTCTTTATATTTTGTGCTTCTTTCTCAAAAAAACGATGGAAAAACACAGACAACAAAATAAGTGTTAAGAAGGAATATGAATTTCGATCTTCACTTAACAAAAACACCTAAAAACATCTAGTTTGTGATAAATAGAACTCTGTTTCCTAGTGATTCAAAGGTGATTTGGGGCAGATTCATGTGGTAGTAAGTTCAACAAATCTTTCGCTGTTTTAAGGTACACAATTCATTGTCCTTGCTCTGTATAATTAACATTTATAATGTCCAACTTTCAACGATAAAACTTTATAACCAGATTCCAGAATAAATTCTTGATTGATTTTGACAAAATATTCTACTCATATTTTTTTTTTTTTTAAAAAAAAACATCGAAAGAAGCTAAGCGATGTGTACCATTTGGTAAGTCTAGAAAAAAGAAGTCCGATTTGAAATTTTGGCCCTTTAGGCTTCGGACTTTAATGTATAGTAAGATAGGCATAGGGGTGTTCAAATGAAATCGAAAAATCGATCCGAACCGATAAATCGAGTTAAACCGACTTAATAAATCGCAAACCGACTTGGTTTGATTTGGTTTGGTTTTGAACTTTTGAAAACCGATAATATTTGGTATTGATTCCCAAAAACCGAAATCAAATTGAACCAAACCGATAAATAAAAACATACTTAAAGTTTATATATATTAGACATTAATTAAACTTTATCTATTTTCTTCATCATTTTGGTTATTTCAAGTCCAACACTTATTCAAACAATTAAATGAAAAGTTGGCCCATCTGGTCACCCTAGTCCATTTAAGTTTAAAGTAAAAAAAAAAATTGTCTTACTGAAATTAGTGAGCTACTATTTTGTGAAATTATAGGTGTCTTAGTAGCTTAAAGAGTTATTGATTGTTATAGCTTATATGCTCGTTGTTTTGTGAGTCCCTCTACAACATAGAGTGCGTGAAGTTCTTATGATGTTCGTTTTCATTTACCAGTTGAATATTGTTGTCTTGAATTCTCCATTAGCTTCTACGTATTGAGACATGTTGCTTTGTATGCTAAAAATACATTCTTAAAATCCACAAAAATCAAACCAAACTGATAAAATCGACAAAATCGAAACCAATAGAATTTATACTATAATGTTTTGGTTTGGTTTGAATATTAAAAAACCCGTCTTTATTGGTTTGGTTTGATTTCAACCAAAAATCGAGTCAAATCGAACCATGAACACCCCTAGATAGGCATATTTGTTTAATAATAATTAGACTATTATACATATAGGGCCCTCACCAAAGCCATTATAACCACATTTAGCGCAAGCCCATCCATCATTACAACCTTTATCATCGAAACATTTCCTTCTACAAGTAAAAGAATTAGGGAATATTCTTTGTTCCACTTCCACAGAAGTAATCTCTCGACCCGCCATTACATAATTACTTTTCAATTCACCTGAAAAAAATAATCAAATAATACTACATTACTTTACTTTACTACTATATAATATACGTCGACACTTAGGAATCGTTTGGTAGGATGCATTTAAAAAATAATGCATATATTAGCTTTGTATATTATTAATATCTTGTTTGGTGCACTTTTTCAACCTATATATAACTAATGCACTCTATTGTGTAGTATGTTATGTATAACCAATACATGGAAAACCTTGGTACTAACAATGCAAAAAACTTTAATGCATGCTTGGGTAAAGACACAATAGCCCCTCAAAACTTTTTTCACGTCATTTTCATTATATTTGTGGAAAGTATTTTTGTAAATAATTTTTTATTTATTTAAAAATATGCAATGCAAGTTATTTTTAACATACCAAACCGAACACTGCATAAGAAATAATCTCAGCATAACTAATACAAGCATTACTAATACATTATATTTTGTATTATTCTTATACACCCTACCGAAAGAGCCATTAGATGCATCCATATGTGAGTGTGTAGATACTAAAATCTCAATAGAATTTAATCAATTCTAATTTCTATCGTTGAGATAGAGAACTCAGTTCAACCAACAACTTTCTTTCTTCTTCCTTAATTATATTGAATCACTATTAACGACTAAGATTCTATTTCACCATCCTATGTTTTTTTCTGTATGCCTTACTTGTCTCATCTTTTCTTGATGGAATTTAGTATGAAATCAACGATCCTTTTCAAATTCTTTTTATTTATTTATTTTTTAAAAATAATATTTCTTAAATACACATATATTTGACAAATTAAAATTTATTTGCATGTTCATGTGAAAACATAATTATTATTTCTAATTAATTTTTATTTAAAATAAAAGAAAATCAAATTATGTAATAATACTTGTGTTTCGTTAGAAACAAAGCGAAAACACGCTACTTTTAGCCCTTTCAAGAATAAAAGCTCATGCAATACTCTATTTATGGATAATCAATTCATTTTCAAATATAGTTAGGAGACTTTACCCAAGAAATAAGTAACAAAAATTATGAAAAGATTGAAAAATGGGAATAGATTTGATAAGCTAAGTAAGGCTCCGTGATTCTCCAAACAAGCTCCTGGCCTTACCCGACGGAAGCGATCGAGAGCAATTACATTATAATTATGTTTTGGCAGACTAATAGATCAATGTAATTGCTATATTTGGATAATCACTTGGCTGTATAATCCTAGTAATTACATCGTAATTTCCAAACAAGCGCTAATTTGCAGATACTAAAAAAAAAGGGTACTTTGTGTGCATTCCAATCAAACAATATTTTACTAAAAAAATGAATAATAATTAACTTACCAGTAAAAAGAAGAGCAGCAAAGAGGAAAGCCAACTTAAATAATACTGAAAATGACGTAGCCATTTTAATTTAATTTGCGCCTCTATAGAAAGAGTGTAATTTATAGGCATCTTCATATATCATATGGCTCTTTACTCAACAATTTTATGGATTAGTCCATGTGGTACATGTAGAGTTTCAACAACATCGCACATGATCATAAAATTAATCCCATGATTTTATGTTTGTCTTAAGTTAAACGATATTTATTTTATTGTGCCTATTTTTCTTTATCCTTTTTGTCTATCATGACCTAAGATTATGGTTCCTTCACCAATCTTTAGGTATGCATCAACTAAATCTGCCTTGCCCCCTTTAATAATTTTTCTATTTTTCAACCCGTCCTATGCGCCCCCCCCCCCCCCCCCCAATATAGCTCTTTTTATTTTTTAATTAACAGTGTGATTTAATTTATTGATGTTATAGAAAGAAAGAGAAGGAGATCAAAGCAACAAAATGTGATGTCCCTGTTAAACTTGTTAAATTTACTGACGATATGATTTGGTTTACATGACGTAAAATTACTTATAAAAGATTCAAGGGTATGTTGGTACATTTGTCATAACTTTAATTTAGGACCACAAGATTCAAAAGTCTTATTTATTTTCTTAAACTCCGTGCAAGTCAAACTAGATCATTCTTTTTGAAACGGAGGGAGTAATAATAAGTAGAGCCGTCAATATGGGTCAGGTCCGTTGGGCTGACCTATAATTTGATAGCGTTAGACTTAGATTTTTACAGCCCGTTTAAGAACAAGGCTTTTTAGCCAGGCCCGAATAAGCCCGCTAGCTCGTAGGGCTTGAGCAATATGGGTTGGACCGGCCCGTGGGCCAAAAAAATAATAATTTAAACTAAACTAAAATAAAATAGTAAAAATAACAAGAGGAATCTAAACTCAAAATATACTTAAACTATCATAAATATGTAAATATTAATTATGCTTATGAAATAGGTAAATAATCAAAATACAATATCTTAAATTTTTTTTTTTAGAAATCACTATTTACTATTGAGGATTTACTCTCTTTCACTCTCAATAGCGGTAATCGTTTTCTCCTTTGTATTGTAGACCTTAGTTATTGTGGCTCAAATCTTTAGTGTTCTCATATTTATTATTTATGACTACTATTTAGGCAGAATATCCTCCCCATTCACACTAAGAAACTAAAAGAAGCTTAATTTCATTCTCCAATATTCAAAATTTAATACATTACCATTGGAATCAAATTAGCTTAATATTTCTATTTAACTAGTTATATTGTTACTCATTAACTCTTAAGTTTGCTTATTACTATCTCTATTTGGTTCGAACAATATCATGTCAAAAGTTATTCAGTTTTTCGGATTATTAGGATTAATTTTTTTTTTAAAATGAATTTGACACTTAATTAGCAAGTAGTAATACCATGTAATATTTTCTTGTAAATATTTATGTTATTAAAAATTTAAAATTTAAATTAAAAAAATAATATTTTTTTAAAAGTGGGCTGGCCCATCGAGGCCCGCAACCCACAAAGTGATGTATTGGACTTGCTGTTTTTTGGTCCGTCACTTTGATGAGCCAACCCGACATGACCCATTAAATTTCAAAGCCCGCATAGACTGAACCGACCCATATTGACAGCTCTAGTAATAAGTTTGTGATAAATGATGGAGTTACTTATACTAGACGTTGCTATTATGATGCTGAATGCAATGGTGGTTGGCTTTGCACCAAATGTAGATGGGATGCATTGACTGGTGTGAACTTATGTGGCCCATTCGATTGATATAATATGTTGCTCGGACTCTTAAAAAATGTTATCGGGTGCGTGTCGGATCCTTAGAAAATAACGCATTTTTGAAATAAATGTATGGATGTGTTCCTCTGGGTTAATTAGAGGTTTTGGATTCAAATTATGTCGGGATCAAAGAACTAGCATAAATTTGAATTAGTCGAACCTCAAATTCAAATCCTAATAAACAAGTCTGAACGCCCATAAGGTCCTTTTAGTTTTCTTTCTAGCATTCTTCCTCCATAAGAACACTAAACGCCCTGTTATATTTATTAGACTCTAAGCACAAGATGATATAGAAAGATGAAACATTAATAGTTTTAAGTTATCTACACATGAGGTACCGTATATAATTTGTTACATTATATATCAGGTTTTTTAACAGATAAATTTTATTTTA
The DNA here is from genome assembly GCA_031232105.1 of Capsicum rhomboideum. Taxonomy (NCBI): domain Eukaryota; kingdom Viridiplantae; phylum Streptophyta; class Magnoliopsida; order Solanales; family Solanaceae; genus Capsicum; species Capsicum rhomboideum. The sequence goes on along the minus strand of CP124719.1, from coordinate 1,376,484 downwards.
ATCTTAAAAATAAGATTAGGTAAAATTGATTTGACAAATATAAAAATTCATTTCTCTCCCAAGGAGTATAACATAAAGACTTATACAAATATCAAATTGAGAAAAAAGGCCAATGTATAAATGGGCTGCAGAATCTCCCATATATCATATATATCATGGATGGAGGGTAGATGACATTTATGTTAAGAGGATAAAAGGTAACATAAAGTCACAAATTTAAGATGATCCCTTTAAAGCATGTCCATTAATTCCACCTTATAATCTTTTCACACATTTCTCACTTATGGAATAAATTTTAGTACCAAATTATAATAATTTTTATTCAAAGACAAATCTATTTTCAGATCTCTTATTATATAAATAAATATTTCTTGGAAAAAAAGACCTACATATAAACGCAAGTTTTGGCATAACTTTGGCATATATACCAAAATCTTAGATAAAATTCAAGTGTTCATAGAGAGATTTTAAAACCTAAAAAATGAGAAGAAATAAGAAAAGATAAAGAAATAAGAAGAAGGCAAAAAGGAAAAGCTAAATAATGAAGGAAAACATGATTGAACATGAGACATACAAGTGTATGCAATAAGAACCCCAAAAAAGAAGCATTCATTTTCCAAAAGATTGAGCTAAAATTAAGAATAACAATATCCCAAAATACACAATTTTCTCTCCTCCTCCTCTCTTTGCCCCACAAAAAATAAAAATCCAAATGTTTCTTTCTATTTTCTGCCCATCATCCCAAAAGAACTCCCAAAAATCTATCTTGGCTATCTCTGGATCTGTCCTTGTTTCCTCATTCTCTCTTTATATCTTCATCACATTTCATTCTGAATCACTTTCCATGCTTCCCATTGCTTTCAATCCTCTTGGTTTCTGCACCAATAATATGTCATCATTAAAATAAAATACATCCTTGTCTAAGAACTATGTTGTTCAGACTTTTCAAATATGACGAGGGATGTGTATCGAATTCTCCAAAAGTAGTGCATTTTTTTGGAGGATCTGACAGGGGTGCATGCAATAAAAGAGAGCAAGTGCAATACCTTCTTAGAGGTCTTCTTCTCTCTCACTTCATACCTTTCTTGGCACAAATCTTGCAACCATGTACCTGGTTGCACCAACTATACACAACAACATAGGTAGCTATATTAGACTTGGAAAGAAACAAGAAATATTTAAAATGAAATGTCCAATTCTTGAATCACATATCTGAATTTGGAGTATTAGGACTTACAAGAATGGTTCTTTGTATCAACTTGGCCCTTTTCTTAGGCCTTTGAGGAAGCTTGCAACCTTTCATGGCCATAAAATCTTCTTCTTTTTCTTTACTTGACAATGTGATGAGCAATTTTGGCCAAACCAACTTTTTCTTTTCCTCCTTTGAATCCATGAACAACTTGCTACTATCGTCCACGCCTACGGACCCTCTCGTTGTATAATACCGGTCCTCCTTCTCAGGGGATGACACTGATGTCTTACGATGTTCATTTGCATTAGATCTATTCACACCCAAATCCCTGCCAAAACAGGAACCACTAAATCTTAGTACTACTACAATCTTTTACTTTTCGGATAACCAAATCCATGTAAGTTATTTTCAAGACTTGGATTCTTCAAAAAGCGGCACTATTGTGCTCAAAGGTAAAACACCACAACAGGAAATACCTCTAATCAACTTACAAAAACTAAGAAAATCAGCAAACCAATAACTGAAATTTGAAGTAATAGCTTCACCAAAAACAATATAATTCATTTTCAAGTATCATGATCAGCTCCAAAATAACCGATAATTCTATAACTTCAGATATGATGAGCTCACAAACCAACCCCAAACAAACCTAAAAACTACAACAATCAACTTCCTTTCCTTCTAATATACAAGTAAGACATCAAATCGCAATCACCCTCGCGTAATACAGGACATATACTGCTCAAATTTGATGTATTTCCTTTGATATACAAAAACCCCACTAATTATTTCTCACACAATGGACTTATTAAAACCCCTATGCAATCAAAGAATGATTCTTTGCATCAAAATCTTGACATACACAAGACAACTTCCATGAAATCTCTACCAACAGCATCTAAATAAATCAAAACTACTCATAATCTGAAATAAAAATCAAATCTTTAGCACCCAAGGGTACGTCCTAGTGGTCAATGAAGTGGGTTGAGAATCTGAGATCTCAGGTTCAAATCCCAGTAGAGAAAAAAAATACTAGATGAATCTTCCCATCTGTCCTAGCCTTGGTGGATAGAGTTATCTGTTGTTGGTGGGAGGTGGCAAGTATCGCGTGGATTTAGTCGAGGTGCGTGAAAGCTAGCCTAGACACCACGGTTATCAAAAGAAAAAACAAATCTCTAACACAAATGAAGCATTTTTTTCTCAATCTTCACACCAAGTTCATCTTAACAATCAACACAACAAATACATCAACAGTAAAACAAACTATTATTACCTGTTAAGACGATGCGGAGAAGACATAGAAGGAAGAAGACTAGATTCCTTATTATTATCAACAACTCTAGATGTAATTTTCTTCTTTACAACAAGATTTGCTCCATCAGATTTCCCATTTGAAGTTGAATCTTTCACCTTAAAACACCTAAGTCTTTTTCTATTTCCCCACTGTAACTTATCCATATCTGCAACAACACCCCACAAAAATAAACAACAAATTCATTACAAAAAGCTAAAAAAAAAAAATTGTTTTACAGATTTTGAAACAGTAAAAAGCAGAAAAAAAATACTGACCTCAAGATCTATGGTTAGATAATCCACCAGATTTTTTTTGACTCTACAACAATAGCATAATTTTTTTTTTTTAAAACCCATGAAACAAAAGATATAGATATTTGTTACTGGAAAAAACACAAAGATTGTAACAAACAAAAGATAGTATAATTAAAAAAATTATAATCTTTCTTCTTCTTGTTTTAGCCTCAGTAACTCCCAAAAAACTGTAAAAAGATGAGATTTTTGTTGAAAAAAATCAATGATTTTGCTAATAAATATCAAATAAATAAGCAAAGATGGTCTCTTTTTGCAGTAATATGAAATGGGGTTGTTAAATTATACAACAAATTCATTACAAATAACTAAAAAACTAAAAAACTAAATTTTTTATATAGATTTTGGAAGAGTAAAAAGCAGAAAAGAAAGACTGACCTCAAGATCTATGGTTAAATACTCCTCCAGATTTTTTTTGACTCTGCAAGAATAGCACTAAAAGATTAAAACTCATTAACCAAAATCTAATGTAACAACTGGAAAAACACAAAGATTGTAACAAACAAAAGATAGTATAATTACAAAGAGATAATCTTTTTTCTTCTTCTTCTTGTTTAGCCTCAGTAACTCCCAAAAAGCTGTAAAAAGATGAGATTTTTATTGAAAAAATCAATGATTTTGCCAATAAAATTCAAATAAATAAGCAAAGAAGGTGTTTTTTGCAATAATATGAAATGGGGTTGTTGAATTTTCTTCAAAAAAGGTGCAGTTTTCTTCTTTAGAGTGATAATCTTTCTGTATTTTCTCTTGTTTTGCTACTGTCTTACCCCTTTTTCTTTTCCCTTCCCATAGTTTTGTGGGTTTTTTTTTAGTAATTTTACTTCCGTCTCATATTAGTTAGTTATTTTTTTTACACGCACGTTAGGAAATCATAATTAATAATGTAATTTTATTAACTCACCCCTTAAGAAACTTGTTAAAACTTTACAAATAAGTATGAACACGTTTTCTTGATTTAGTAATGTGGATAATTAATATGAAACAACTATTTTTAGTAAGATGACCAATTAATATGAGACGGAGAAAGTATTTTTTATTTTTTCCTTTTTTGAGTGAAGCAAATCTTGGCCGTTGAATGTTGAATGGACGGCTAGATGAGTTTCCCTCCATTCAAGTGATTGTAGAAGACTTTAGGGAGTTTGTGGAAAAAGAGTGCACGTGACTATCACGCTTTTACTCAAAAGTTTGGTGACAACTATGTTGTGTTGAAGATGAGAAGAGCCCAAATGAATTTTGAAGATGGGTTGGGCCTAAATGTTTTGTTCATATTGGGCTTGGGTTAGGGTTAGATTAAGGGAATAAGAAAAGTTGGTCTTGGGCTATGGTTAGGTTGAGAGAAAAAGAAAGTTTGGGCTTAGGGTCCTAAGTTAAGGCTGGCGATACAACAACATCCACCCAGTGTAATCCCACAAGTGGGGTTTCTGGGGAGGATAGAGTGTATGCAGATCATACTTATACATTGTAGAGGTAGAGAGTCTGTTTCCGATAGACCCTCCGGCTAAGTTAAGGATGGCTATATATATTGTTGTCATTTTGAACCTGATCAATGATCTTCCATGAAATTGAAATTCCCAACCCCTCCAACACTCACTCTTGATGACTCATGTAATAATTAATAATAGTAATAATAATAATAGTCGGATAGTTATAGGGGGTACCCTATAATATATATATATATATATATATATATATATATAATGAATACACATGCATATCTTTGTAGTATTCATTATTTCAGTTGGTTGTTTCTCAAATTTTTTTTTAAGGTACATATTAACCTGCTAGTCATATATGCAATAAATCAATTATATAGAATATAATTTTGCATATCTCCTCAACACTATATGTATATTTATTTCTCAGACGTTGATGTTTTGTTGGTTTTCGAAAAAAGGTGGTAGATCATGAAGCATTTATTATTTTTAACCCGAACACTATACGTTTATATCGAAAAATAGTAACATACAAAAATATTGACTAAGCTTATTCCCATCTTATGAATATATAAAGTTGTCTAGATTATAACATGCACCTATAACTCTTTAACTTGATATAATGATTGAGTTTAGAGATAAATATTGAGTTTGAAAAATAACACAACTAAGATTAATTAGCTAGAGGGTCATTATCCTAATTAAAACAAAAAATTTATTGACCGGCCAGTTGACATATTACTCAATTTGTGAATAGAAATTTGGAGTGTTTGGTACAAACTTGACGTGCAATTAAACACAACTTGGTCCCTCGTTAAGTAAACTAATCATGCATGCATAGAACAAAAATTAGTAAAATTTCCCATACAAACATGCAAGTAATTTCAAATGTTAAAGCCGGGGTTATCGTATACCTTATCTTCTCCATACTCCACTTGGTGGAAATACATTGGGTATTTTGTTGATGTAAAACCTTCAAGGATCCATCATTGTTATACACTAAATAGTTTTTGACGAGCACATTTCCAACGAATTCCGTTGGAAAAACTCATTTTTAGTGTATATTTTTGATAACATATGATGAAAATTGCTCTAATTTTAATTAAATTTTTAAAGAGAGATTTTGGAAATCCACGATGGTAATTTTTGCATTATATTTCTCAACGTTATAATAATTTAGCTAACTTTAATTTGTAAATTGACCAAAAAAGTGGAGAGTGGAGATCTCTTTATTGTTGAAACTTTAAAAGAGGAGAAAGCAAAAGACATATCTCCCTAACATCTCTCTCTGCAATTCCTCTCTTTGAAGCATTTTGAGGAATATAATATTCAGAATCTCAGCTAACATTACAAAATGGAAGGCACTAACATGAAGATGCTTGTTGTTGCAGTTGTGTTAATGATTCATAAGGGTATTTTCGTCATTTCAGTTTTATGGTTTTTTTTTCTTTTTTGGGGAGTTGGATTTTTTTTTTTTGGTTTGGTTTTGGGGTGAGTCTATGATTGTATTTTGTTTAGTTTCGTGTATTTTTGTGTAATATATATTTTGGAATATTTAGTGAACTTTTAGGTGGTTATTATAATTATTATTATTAATAAGAGATCTTGACTCTAGTGTTTAATTTGGCTTCATAATTATCATTTTCTTAATTATTTATTAGAATTATTACACTACATTTGGCTTACTTCATTGCAAAATGGTAGAGATATTATGTTGAAAAATAGTAATTAATTAAAGAGGTTAAGTCGAGATGCACGCAAGCTTGCCTAAGTAGAGATATGAAGTTGAATAACAGTAATTAATTAAGGATTTCATTTTTTATTTTTTGCGAGTGTTAGCCTAGGTATTCCAAATAATTAGTCGAGATGCACGCAAGCTAGCCCACACCCCTCGGTTATCAAAAAAAACATATATCTTTTCATTTATTTTTCAGTTTACAGAGGCACGCAATTATATATGAAGAAAAAAAGTAATTTGGCCAAAAAAGGAGAAGCAAGTCTGATTGTTCCACTTCCCTGTACAAAATGCATGTTCAAACTAATTACCTGCTACGAAGATTACCGTTAAACAAATGAATCAAATGCTCATTCAATTGGAACATGCTTAGTTCTTGCTAATCCTAATTCAGCACCAAAGATTAGTGATTCTATTTTCTATTCCTAAAACAGATTCTGAACAAAACATTATGACCTTGGCAATTCATGGACCAAAATTTCTGATAGAAATATGCATTTCGCTGTAAGGTAAATTTTGCGCGCCTTTAACATTAGTCAATTGCCCCAACCATGAAGTTGTCCCACTCCCAACCCCCAGGAAGGTAAGGGATTAGGGTACACAAATCGCAGACAGAAAATGGGGCTCAGCTCTAACAACTTTATCAGTTACAGAATATGACCAGAGAAGGAAAAACGCAGAAATATGTGAATGTTTTATATATGTACATCTCAGAGTTGCCAAGATTCCCAGAGGAACGAGTGTCTAGTAGTCATGTATCCAAACCTGTCAAGCAAAAAACCACCAAATCATTTCAATATTTTGTAACTTTGTCAACAAATCATCTATTCCAGCTTAGTTTCAAGTTTGGCATGATCACACATTTGTAAGCAAGTTGCGTAGCATGAAAGATCTTAATCACCATGCATATGACATAAGAATAGTCGATATTCATCTAAATGCATGCAAGTAATGGTATTGCCAAAGTATGTTGGGAGTGGAACACACACAGGACAAACTATGGATCAAGTGGATTCATACTTATCACATTAAAGGGCAAGATTTAAGAACCTTCCCTATCCCACAACAAACCTGTTGGATGATAAGGAAAATACAGAGTGCAAGAGCACTGGCTACACAGATTCAGTATGATCCCACTAGCTCTAAAAGTTTCATTATACGGGTATTTACATCTTCTAGGAGACTATCCAACAATGGAGTGAAAAGGGTTTATGTTTAAGAATGATGAACGACCAAAATCCAAATTTACCATGTGGATACATTTGCATAGTCGCATGAGAACGGATGAAAGGTTGATACAATGGGGAATGAATGTTGAACCCAAATGCTCTCTATGCTTGCAGCACAATGAAACCAAAGAACACCTGCTTGTTCAATGTGATTACACTAGGAGGCTCTGGGACAAAATAGTACACTGAATAAAAGGACCATAGTTTACTGCTGGGAGTTGGGACCAATATGTGTTATGGGCTATAGAACATGCTAAAGGAAAGACACACACTGCCAGGATACTTAGGCTGATTTTTGCGGAAGTTGTCCACTCTATCTGGATAGAATGAAATTCAAGGGTCTTTGAGAAGAGAAGAAGAACTTGGGAGCTGCTGGCTAAAGAGATTGCTTATGTCACATATGCTCGAGCCTCACCAGGGATTACAAGTAGGATGCAAAATTTCATCTTCTAGTTAGGCTGAGTTTTTTTGATACTTGTGTTTGGTGTTTGGTGTTTGTTTGAGATGTTGTGGTAGCTTAGCTATGGCGATGTAAAGATACATTTTGGTGATTAATACAACACGGATAGTTACCAAAAAAACATAGTATTTCTAGCACATGAACACATCATAAAAGCTATGAATAGCATTTAATGGAACTAAACAACTTTCACTCCAACTTTGGTGGAAAAGAAATGAACCCTTGGTTAAACGATTTCCAGTTAATACAGTAATACCACTGAACATGCAGCTTAAGGTTTAATAAATTATAGAGAGATTCTAACCCACAGATGCGTCACTCGAGCAAAAATCTTACATAAGTCCTATGGAACTTATCGGAAGAACTCCATTACCAGAAGAAGTCATCTCCAAAAAGACACAAATCTGCAATTTCAAACATAAAACACAGCCAATAAGAAAACAAGAAGAGAAAACATTAGTATGGTTGATATCTAAAACATAAATCCGTGTAAAACAGTAGTACGTCATACGCACTCCACAGATCATCCAAACATAGAAGCAAAAACAGCACTACATTTTCAATTTGGGGCCAAGAGTGTAAACTTTGATGTTACTTTTATGACAGCTCTATCAAATATTACCTTCTCTATTGACGATCCTTGAGAGCAACGGCAAAAAGAAAATAAAAGTACATAGATAATGCTCAATATGAAAAAAGTAAGATAACTAGTGTTATGCTTATCTTATGAATGAGACAATTTAAAAAGTGGCAAATATAGTCTTTAGTCTTACCATGAATTCTCTATTAACACTCTTGATCCCATAGTTACTGAATTATCCATTTTTACAACAGAGCTTTTTATCATTTCGGTCACCACATTTTATTCTGCAAAGATCAACTACTTTCATCTGGTGTGATTGTTTCATGGAAAAACCACTGCCTCTTTTTCTCTTCATATGTAGAGAACATATTAGAAAAGACAATGTTCGAAATGGTTCCATCATGATGTGACAATCTTTAAATTCATCTATCACAATCTTCTTAACATTTTGTATATCCAAAGCTATATATAATTCACAAATTCCATCAATGACAAAACAAGATAAGTACAACATATTACGTGTCAGAAAAGGATACTAACCACAAGTACACTATGCACAAAGCTGTAGCTTCTCATTTTCTCTTGAGCTCTGATGCGGTTTTTTTTAGGTCCTCTTTTTGTTGCTAGAACAAACAATTAAAGCAAGCTCTCAGAAGATTGTGTGAGATACAAGAATAATACTGTTCCAAACATGGAAAACCACAAACCAGTTCCAGACCTTATATAGCTGATTCCACCAGCTGTCAGATCTTGATTGCAGTAAGCGCCACTCAATGCCCATTTCATGCTCTATGGTGTTGGGCTGAGAACAATGAGAAGTAGAAACTGCTTCTTTCTGAATAACAAAGACGATTGTATTAGGCTAGACAGACGTGACCAAATACGGGAATATATAGAGGGGACAAGAGTGAGACAGACCATTTCCCGCTGCACTTGTAGTCTTAGTTTGTCAACACATAAATGCCCAGCAAATGGAGAGTTTCCTTCCGTTTCCGGAAGAGTTAAAAAGCTAGCAACGAGCGGCCTGTGCATTAAAGAAGCTTTTATGCAACGGGAAATCATCCCAGCCAAACAAATTTAGTTGACATTTTATTAAACCAAACTAATTTACTTGTCTTGTCGTCTAAATATGGTTTCATTTGATCTTTTAGGTCCCGACTTCATTAGAAGATCAGGTAGGTTTTAGGTGTCACTTAGGCCTCATTGCCCATAAGTTCAAGTTTTTGTAGTGATGAATCGAAACCTTCCCCATAAGGTTGCACGTGACCAAAAAAGCAATATAAAAAGTGAACAATATCTTACCGGCAACTTAAAAAGAAGGGTACAGGAAACCAGAAAAACAGAAGACAAATAAATAAACAGAAAGCAGGGATAGTCACAAGTTATATTAAGGATTTCCCACGAACCAAGTCCAAACCGATATCATTCTCTTTTATGCAGGGATGTCATCACAAGAAAGGTCTAATCTGCCGCAAAACCACATCCCATCAGCCAGATTTGAAGATATGGACAAAGGCTTATTAAGTCCCAACTCTTAATGTTCAACGAGCCACAAGAGAATCAAATACTTAGAATAAATTATCTGAATGGCCTAGACATTAAAACACATTTATAATTAAATTATCACTGCTTTGGATGGGAACAGTGCAGTATATTTGGTGTCATGCACTAAACTCAGTTAACATAAAAAAGGAAAAAGGAAATCCGAATTCGTGTTCAAGAAAAATAAGTTTGGAACTCAATATCCATGAATCATCTAAAATCAATAGTCTGCTACGTTTTTCTGCAAGTACCAAACAGTACTACATGGAAGGATTTAGCAAAAGCACCTTAGCCAATTTTTTTGAAGAGCATGTGTTATTCTAACCAGTCTAAGAAAAGAACCCACTTTGAATCCTCATCCCAAAACTCATACGGACACTCAAGCGCATTCAACATTTGTTACCAAAAAGAACCTTGAATGTAAATTGAATATATACCTCTGATTTGTCACCATTAAGCATCCATCATCCAACTTTTTACCGACCCTTTCTGCAGCTTCCCTTGTTCGGAAAGCAACTAAAGCTCTACCTACCACATCAAAAGAAATAAGGTCAAACGCAAGAACAGATGATTTAGCCATGAACATAAAGTAGTGTTTCTTTGAAAATAAACTGCCCACTCTCCCATACAAAAGCGAAAAAAGGGAAATATAAACTTCATATATCATTCTGACAGAAAAAAAAAAACAAAAACAAAAAACATAAGATATAACTAGTCGAAGCTTGTAGACAGAAAGATTGACCACTTGAATACATACCAGAGTACGGGCTAGAGAAAGCAGTGCGCTGAACCATTTTGGCTGTGCAGTTTTCCCTGCATGCATGCCAGATAATATCCTGTAACATCATAAACACAATTGTCGGTACCACAGCCATGCAAAAATTTACAAAATAGCCCCCTCCAACAAACAGTTAGGGTTGGTGGAATAAATTGTCCTGGGATTATAGTCCTGGAATTATAATCCTGGGACTAATTTATACCACCTGGGAGTGGGATAAAATCATAAGATAGTCCCAAGTTTGATGGGATAAGGTGGGATTTCAAGGATTAAGGTTGGGATTAAATTTATAATGTGTTTAGTTGATGGTATAAATTTATCCGTCAACAAAACACATTATAAATTTAATCCCTAACTTAATCTTGGGATATCCACCTTATCTTGCGTACCAAATGACCCAAGTGCTAACAAAAAGGATAAGATTGGATAGATAGGAAACTAAGAGGACGAGAGATAGTGGAAAAGTGAATTTTATGAGCAGAATACATATTACAATCATTTTCTATCACCAGATAAACCATAATTTCCTTGGAAGCTTTCCCGCCTCATCATGAGAACTTCATGCTTTGATAGGAGCACCAAAGTCTCTAAGTTGGAAAACCCTCAGGGATAACAGGATGGAGGGCAACGGACAATGTTGTTAAGGGCAGGCTTAAAGTATGCTCAAGCCCTAAGGTTACATGACTACCAAGTTGGTAATTTGCCTCACCTAGGAGGTGCTTTAATCAATGTTATCAAAAGCAAAAAGCACAAAAAGGCTCAAAGGTCTGTTGGGGCTTTAAGCACAAAACACAGATAAAGCATGAGCTATAATGAAAAAAGGTGCAAAGGAAGGAAAAATACAATATATATGACTAGTCCAAGATTAATAATTATGAGCATGAATGACAAATATATGAATAAAGAAACTGAAAAAGTAATTATGATAAAGTGAAATATCAATTGTTTAGTGTCGCCTCTTTAGAAGAGATTCACTGGCAAGGAAAGTATGTCTTAGAACATTGACGACGACACTGAAGCGCACAGTAAGCGACGTGAAGCGCTTAAGCGTACTTTAAGCGCGCCGTTGATAACACTGGCTTTAATAGAGGCACCATGGCACTAAGGCAAGAGCCTCCATTGCCTATGACCTCCATCATGAACAGAGCAACACAAGAGATTAAATATCTTGATAAGTGATATATTTAATAGCTTTTTTTAGGAAGGTAACATAGTTATATATTTAATAATTAAAAATATACTCGCTTCATTTCAATTAGTTTAACATACTCTGACTCGGCACGAAATCTTAAGAAAAAAGGAAGACTTGGAATTTTTTTTTTTTTTCTTTTTGATAAAGTAGACTTGGAATTTGTGGTACTAAATATAGTATAACATTTGTGTGACTATAAGGCTTTTGAAACTTGTGGTCTTAAACATGTCAAAGAATATTTGTAGCTATAAAAGCTTCTCATAAAGGAAATATAGAAATGTGTCATAACATTAGTCATTCAAAAAATGAATTTCATCTTTACATCAAAAAAATAAAATTAAATAGTTACGGACATGATAGATAGGATTTCTGTTTCACATATTTAACTATAGGATAATTCATTTCTGGAATTCCGTTGAATCAATGATTATCATTTATAGATATTTTTTTCGTGCATTACACGCACGCACACAAATACACAATCTCTCTCTCTCTATATATATATTTTTGAAGAAAACACACACACACACATATATATATATGGTTTTGCTAACATACTACATGAAGGTAGTATGTTAGCAAAGTACCCATTTTTTAGTTTCCTTAAATACTCTTACAGACACGTTATCACCTCACTAATTGTGGGTTTTTTGTCTTTTTACCAAAGTTTTAATATCAAACATATTCTCCTCATTTGCAAACTATCTAGTCATTCTCCTCCTCCCATGAACTATACTTCATCGCTGTTTCACTCACAGACTAAAGCTAACGTTTCTTTTCATCTGTAAACAGTGAAATTGGACAATGGAGATAACAAAGAACTCGATTTCACCTATTTAATGGTTCGAATTTACTCAAACCATGAAAGAGAAACTACAAACAACTAACAGTAGATCTGGCCCATTGTCTTCAAATTTTCCTATCCGTGGAATCAAAACTAGTGCTTCTATAAGACCTTTCTATGATTGTACCGGTTATGGTCATTTTACCTTAGATTTGTGACTAACGAGCTTATACAACTCTGTCATTCATAATGACAACATAAGGAGGATGACAATAAACTTGCCAGCAGGATGCATAATCGCAAAGAGCATGGAGGATGACAGTACAATGACCAGTTGGATTAAGTCAGTTTGCAGATGAAAGACAAACTGAATGAATCTGGAAAGCTGATATTTTCAACTCTCTTTGTTTCTCTCTAGCCCTCAGACAAGAAAAAACAAATGAAGAATAAGAAAGAAAAAGAGGGAAAATGTAGGAAACAAAAAAAACAATAAGAAAAGAAAGAAAAGGGGGAGGGTAAATCTGACAATTTAATAAGGATTTTGCAACAAGCAGGCAAACCGGAAACTTATATAATCATGGTGGGCCTATTAGGCCAATTCTCAGCCAGACAAACTAGCTATTATCAGAAGTTAACTTGCATGGAATAGGGTATTACCTCCACCTCTCCTGATGTATATTCAGGTTTCAAATTTTCAAGCAAGACAAGTGTCCCTTGCTCATTTGATGTCTGCATCACCTCCTCCCAGGCCTAAATATGAGAAGAAAAAAAGACTATGAAAATGATGATGTCTTATTAATCACAACATGAATATCAGTGTTTACCTACAAAAAAACAATCATACAATCTAATAGATTACATTATCCAGAAGCAAGAGCACCTTGTTAAGGCAGCAATCATAAATGTAGGAAACATCACACAAACTAACAACTCCAAATGTGTGATGTTAGAATTGGAGTAGGAACAGGAATAATATAGAATTCTACTTGGAAAAGGAATTTAATGTAGTGTCTATAAATAGGGTCTCAATTTAATAATATAGATACACAATTCAATAATATTTTTATCTTATATTTCTCACAGGGTATCAGAGCCTCTACGATCTTGGTAGAGACTTTTTTTTAAAAAAAAAAAAAAGCTTTCACAGCCGGGGGTGGTTATAACTCTCAGAAACCTGATTTGCATACACTGTGCATCTTTCCGATGACAACTTTCCCATATCTGATTTGCGTAGCAACGTACATCTTTCTGGAGACTACTTTCTCATATCTGATTTGCGTAGCACCATGCAACTTTCCGGTGACTACTTTCTCATATCTTATTTGCGTAGCACCGTGCATTTTTCCGAACTACTTTTTCATATCTTAGTTGCATAACACTGTGCGTCTTTCCGGTGACTCCTCAGATCGGATTTGCGAAGTTCCATGCGTCTTTTCGATGACTCCTCAGATCTGATTTACGTAGTTTCACTTTTCGTCAGTGTTGTGTGAAAACCAAGAAGAAGAGGTCAAGTGTCTCCCAGCGACCAAACCCAAATAGCGCCATGGTGAACTGACCTCCCACGCGCCTCCACGCTCCGGTGTGTGACCCTGTTCCGACCAGTTTTTCAGTGACTTTCTTGTTCAAAATCTATTCATCTCTTGATTTCGAGATGACCCTTACATTTTGTACCGATTTCCGGTAATTTTCTAGCGACAGATCGACTTTTCGGCGACATTTACTACTTTTCCGACCACTTTTTCAATTTGTTCCTTTTCAACTGAGGTAGAAAAGACGCCCGACAATTCTAACTAGTTTTCTGGCAGATATCTTCACCTAGTCCCTCACTGGTCCTCGTATTAATTACATCTATAACAAGCTCGGGACATATGACCTGTATGCACCAGTTTGAGGGTGTGTGTTAGAATTGGAGTAGGAATAGGAATAGTATATAGAATCCTACTTGGAAAAGGATTGGAATGTAGTGTCAATAAATAGGGTCTCAGTTTAAAAATGTAAATACGCAATTCAATAATATTCTTCTCTTCTATTTCTCACATGTGAAACATTACTACACTACACGGGAAACCTTCAGTTTTAAAATATGTTGTTAGAGCTTCACACGTGACCATAACTTTCTAATTTTTAATTTGCGGTCAATTTGGCATAGGCATGTAGAAACACAATAGCGAGTTAAGTAATTTAGTAATTTTGCCACAATATTTTTTTGATAGATTTCTTTTTTATTAGTATGGTATGTAACGACCCATTGTTGATCGTATTCCAACAGTGCTGGAAGAAAGCTAGAGAGTAACCATCAAACCCCAAAGCTTTGTCACCTGCTCATCCCTCCACCGCCCTCTTCACCTCTTCCTCCTCGATTGCCCTCTCTAGCCACACACACTCTTCCCCCTTCAGTATGACTAAAACCTACCCCCCCCCCTCCAAATTTAGGCCTCCAACTTGTTTCTTCCTCAAACAAATGCTTGTAATAATCTACAATTGCCCCTTCTTCTTCCTTCTTCCCCACATGCACCACCCCATTACCCTCCACCGATTCTATAAAATCCTTCTCCTATTAGCGGCCGCTACCCGGTGGAAAAATTTTGTATTAGAATCCCCTTCTTCCAACCATAACACCCTCGATTTTTGTCTCCAACTATTCTCTTGAGCTAAAGCCAGCTCCCCGAGCTCCCTTTTCAACCCCATTTTTCTTTCCTTCTCCCTCACTTCTAACTCCCTCCCCGTTTCAATCCTCTCCAACTTCGTCACTTCAATCATAATCTCCCTCGTCTTCACCTTTACTCTACCAAACACTTCTTTATTCCATTCCTTTAAGTCTTTCTTAAGCAATCTCGGCTTTTTGGCAAGCCAAAAGGAAGGCTTCCCCTCCACCATCCCGCCATTATATCCTTTAAATCATCTACTCTTAACCACATGTTTTCAAATTTGAAGAGAGATCTTGTTCGTCTTCCTCTGGTACAATCCAACAAGATAGGAGAATGATCTGAAACCAATCTTGGAAAAGGAATATAAGGAGCTATGTTCTCCCAAGAAGTGGACACAAGGAATCTATCTAGTCTCGATCTACAATAAGAGTCTTTTAACCTGTCAAAGGAAAATCAACAAGAGAATGGTAATCAATAAACTTCGAGAACTCCTTCATTGCCCTAGAGACCACCCTACTCTCATTCTCTCCTCTGGGAATCTAAAGGCATTAAAATCCTCACCTAGTACCTAAGGAATATCCCACCTCCCTAAACCATCTCCTAATTCTTCCCAAAGGCACTTTTTTGATCCCCCCCCCTCCCCCCCCCCCCCCCCCCAACACCTCCACCGGACCATAAATGCCCCCAAAACCCCACTCCATTCCGCTACCAATTGTAGCCTAAGGATAACTTTTCACCTTATTATTTAATGTGTTTCTATAGTAATAACAGAACAGGCCAAACAATGACCTAGGATTTAAAAATGGATCAAAAAATTTGGTTGAGGTCACACTTCTACCGTGACAACACATTGCGGTCACTCATCCTTGTCAATAAACACATGAGCCATCAAACTTGATCTTTAATTAACTAGGCCATGCAACCATAGGGAGTAAGAACTTAATTGAATGAATCACTCAAAGATAAACAAAATAAACAATTCTAAGCTCAAATAAGTCACAATATGCCACTTCAAAAGATTTCACGTATAGTAATGACACGAGACAAGCTACATATTTCCTAGAAATATCAGTGTATCAGATTTAATCGGCCAAGTAAAATAGGACCAAGGATAGGATCACTTACAGGTGCCTTAAACCACTTGCTCGACCCCTGAAATATACACGAAAGTAGGATGCATAAGTTTGATATTTTAATAAAAAGATCGTAAATAAAACCAACTGCTTTGCATATATGATTAAGAGAAGCAGTATAAATTTCCACCATACCATATCAATAATCTAATATCATCTCACAACAGACTATATGAATCTAAATTAAATATAAGATCTCAAAAAGAAATCATTATACCAGAAAATCTAGAATAGGAAAAAGAATGATCACATTATAATCAAATCACATACACAAGATAGCAACAAGTAAAGCCATTTCTTTGGTCATCCAAAAAGGATAATGGGGAAATGCTCAAATTTTGAGTAAACCTCCATAATTTCCCATCTTAGAAAAATGTACATCCTCTATCCCAACTGATGTGACACTTCTTTCCTTTTTAATCACCTTTCTATATTATTAACAATTTGACATTAAACTTCACATTAGATATCCTTAATGAAATAATTTATAGCCTCACAACTATCAATGATTTATAGCGACTGGGTCAGACGAGATTCCTATGGAGTTTTGGAAAACACAGGCGGGATAGGTATGTAGTGGTTGACCAAGTTGTCTGACCGAATTGTTTAATGTCATTTTAAGATGTCGAAGATGCTCAAAGCTTGGATATAAAGTACAATTGTACAAGAACAAAGGTGACATTCATAATTGCAACAACTATATAGGTATCAAGTTGTTAAGTCACACTATAAAGGTTTGGGAAAGGGTGGTGGAGTTGAGGTTGAGGAGGATCGTAACTATTATCGAGAATCAATTCGATCGACTACAGAAGCCATTCATATAATAAGAATACTGGTGCAACAGTATAGGTAGAGGAAGATGAACTTACACTGTTCATCGACGTAGAAAAGGCTTACGACAGAGTCCCCAGGAAGGTTCTATAGAGGTGCTTGGAGGCTAGAGGTGTACCGGTGGCGTACACTAGGTCAATTAAAGACATGTATGATGGAGCCAAGACATGAGTAAGAGCTGCAAAAGGAGACTGGAAGCACTTCCAGTATTAATTGGGTTGCGTACCAGGGATCGACCCTTTGCCCGTTTCTATTTGCCTTGGTGATGGATGTATTGACATGGAAAATTCAAGAGGAGGTGTCATGGTGTATGTTATTTACGGATGATGTTGTTTTGATTGACGAGACTCGTGAGGAGTTAATAATAAGTTGGAAGTTCAAGACAGACCCTGAAGTCTAAAGGGTTTAGGTTGAGTAGGACCAAGCCTGAATATTTAGAGTGCAAGTTCAGCGAGGTGGCATATGAGGTTGCCATGGAGGTGAGGCTTGATACTCGGGCCATTCAAAAGAGAGGTAGTTTCAAATATCTTGGGTCTATTATCCAAGAAAATGAAGAGATTGACGAGGATGTCACTCACTGTATTGGTGCAGGGTGGATGAAATGAAGGCTCGCTTTTGGAGTCTTGTGTGATAGGGTGGTGCCACCTAAACTAAGGGAAAGTTCTACAGAGTAGTGGTTAGACCAGCTATGTTGTATGGAATAGAGTGTTGGCCAATAAAAAATTCTCATATCCAGAGGATGAAGGTGGCAAAGATGTGGATGTTGCTATAGATATGTGGGTTGACTAGGAGAAATAGGATTAAAAATGGAAGACAAAATGTTGAAACCGAGGTTGAGATAGTTCGAACATGTGATGAGGAGACGCACAGATACCCTAGTACGGAGGTGTGAGAAGTTGACTATGGATGGATTCCAAAGAGGTAGACATAGACCAAAGAAATATTGAGAGGTGATTAAACAGGACATAACATGGTTGCAGCTTACCGAGGACATGACCTAAGATAGAAGGTATGGCGAACGCGAATTAGGGTAGAAGGTTAGGAAGTCGGAGTGTGTTTATGCTAATAGGTAGAAGTGTTATCCTTATTGGTAGTCGTAGTGCTACGCTTGTAGTTTTTTGTTCTTGAATTCTTGTTGATATATGTTGTTTTGGGTAGATCGCTTGTAGTATTATTTTGTGGTGGTATTGTTCTGTTACTATCCGTTGCTGTTTTACTGCTTATTTATTGTCTTTTCTACCCATTTTACATTTTTTTCTAGACTATATTTTGACTTGAGTCAAGGGTCTATCGGAAACAGCCTCTCTACCTCACCTCTGAGGTAGTAATACGGACTGTGTACACTCTACCCTCCCCGAACCCTACTGTGTGAGAATACATTGGTATGTTGTTGTTGTAAGTTTTAAGTTTTCCTTTCATTTTTAAACTCTGCGCCCAATCAACCATCTTCACATAAATTAGGACGAAAGGCGTTATTAGCCACTAACAAGTTTTTACAAAATTATGAGTCTTACAAGTATCTCCAATACTAGAAGGGGTGTACAAAAACTGGTTTAACCAATAACCCAAACCGAAAAATATACAATTGATTTATCTGCATAGGATTATTGACTTAACGGCTTCTAAACAGTTTGGTCAAAAATTTTATTGGGTTATTTGTTCGCTTACCGATTTTATGATTTTGGTTAAAGGTTTAAAACTGATAACCCAATAAGATTATACTCCCTCTGTTTCAATTTGTTTGGACTATTTTGACATGCACGAAGTTTAAGAAAGTAAAGAAAACCTTTAAATCTTCTGATCTTAAACTAAATATATGTGATGAGGCGAATTAAAGAACCCCCTTAGTGTTTGACTAGGACACTCTTCTGTTAGTGTTGTGAGCATGTTCATGTTCCTTTATTGTTTTCCTTAGTATTGGGGATGAGTTATCCGGACTTAGTAGTCTAGATAACTCATGGACCATCATAGGCTTCGGAGGTTTTGGTTTTATGTCCCCCTCCTTGTACTTGTCTTTCCTTTTTGATTAATGATAAGGCCTGGGGGTTTTGCTCAGCCCCTGATCCCCTCAAGGATCATTAAAAAAAAATAAAATAAAAAATATATATATATATATATATTTATGTCAAATGTACCAAAATGTCCTTTAATCTGTGGTTGTTTTTATTTGAACTTGGTAACTTCTTTAATCTGTGGTTTTAATCATGTCATGTGAAAAGCTGAAATTAAAGAGATGCTAAAAGGGAAAGGGCCACTCTTTTTTAAACGAACTAAAAAAGATTTAGGCCAAACAAATTGAAGTAGAGGGAAAATTAAAATTACTATTTTACCCCTAATTATATAATAGTAGCTATAACATTTTACAAACCCTATTCTCTTTCCTAAATTGAAGTATAAATTGAAGTATTCCTTTCGTTAGAGGACCTTGCAGGCTGCTGATGTTTGCCTTGAGATTTCAAGCCTTATAGCATTTTAAATCAAGTTTTCTTCTTTTTTCGTATGTAGAAGATTCAACAAAATAGCTAGTGAACATCGTGTCTATCTGAGCATTTTGTTATTGTTTAAACCAAAAACCAAACTTTGAAGGACCAAAAATCGACAATAAATATCTTATTAATTTAGTTATCAATTTAGCATGTTTACAAATCAAAAACCGATGAACCGAACAGGCCATACACAAAACCAAACTGAACTGACCGATACGCACACCTAATTATTAGACAGTAACAAGAATCTTGAGATGTTGACTATTCATTCTCCTATGCATGATATTAGGAATGACTCTTTGAGATGGGGATTAGTCAACATGAGAAGAGTGAAGTTGAGGTGAGACTAGACGGAATTGTAATGCCAAAACGCAACCCATTTGGATAACATGGCTCGTTTCGAGAGAATGAAATGATAGACGAAGATTTTACTCATATGACTAAATTCGGATGGAACAAATGTTTAAGTGTTACTAGGGTGTTATATGACAAAAGGATGCCTACCAAAGTGAAAGTTCAATTCTATTGAAAAGCTATAAAACTGAAAATGTTATACGTATGTGTGAGATTTTGCCTGCACCGATTCATAGGTGTGAGATTATGGTGAGTGGAGGTGTTAAAAGAGAATGAGGTAGGCCTAAAATCACATTGAAGAAAGTTGTCTCAAAAGACCTGAACATTCTTGGAATCACTGCAAATTTAACTAAAGATTGGAGCAAAACAAAATGAAAAGATACATATTAGTGATATCTACTAGTTGGGAACAGATTTTAGACTTGATAGAGAACTTCTAATACTATTATTATTATTACTATTATAGTTTTTACAGTATAAATATATATTTAACTTGTTTTCGCTTTCCTTATCTCATCGATTCTAAAAGATTAAAAAATGTGAGATAATTTTTTAAAGCCACATGACATTTTCTAAATTCAGTCTATTTACGAAAAGGATAAATATGCACCACTTTTTTAACGAGGAGTATATCCACTCTAATCGCAAAGTTGAAGGGTAAATTTACCCTTGTTCCCTTTATTTTTTTGTAGATAATCCCTTCATTTACATTTATATTTATATATATTAATATAAGAACCAAAAATTTAGCCTATCACAAACCTAATTCTCTAGTGTTTTTTTATAACTGTGATGTTGGGGCCATCTTGT
The DNA here is from genome assembly GCA_031232105.1 of Capsicum rhomboideum. Lineage (NCBI taxonomy): Eukaryota > Viridiplantae > Streptophyta > Magnoliopsida > Solanales > Solanaceae > Capsicum > Capsicum rhomboideum. The sequence continues at coordinate 1,355,689 of CP124719.1, read as the reverse complement.
ACCCACCCCGACAAACTCCACGGAATACCTGCCACCTGCCACCTCCCACCGGCAACAGGTGTCAGGTAACTCTGTCCACCAAGTCTAAGACAAATGGGAAGAAATCACCTAATGTTTTTGTCTTCGTCGGGATTTGAACCCAAGTCCTTACTCCACTAACTCCACTTCATTGACCACTAGGCCACACCCTCTAATTCTCTAGTTTTTCTTAAGAATAAATCAAAATTTGTCTCCGTGATATCACACCAAAGGTGTTAAATGTGTTCAAAAACCGAGTGGCTCAACCACAATTTTCAAACTGATTGCTCCAATCAAGTCTAGAAATTGGTAATCTTCTATTTACACCAAAACCAATATACACAAAAGAAAAGAATTCAAAGTAATCCCAATATACCCTGTACGTGAACGATGCGCTCTTGTGTTCCTCTCATTTAAGACAATCCAAATGTACATAGAAGTACTGTCCTCAAAATTGTCATGTTTTCCTTGTTTATCCTCTATGATCTTGAACCATTGATCATCACCACTATTACCTTCCACTTCACCTAAGTCATCTTGCATAAAGCAAATGAAAGCTTCCCAAGCAAGGATGTGAATCTGCAATGTACTAATACACGAATATCATTTTCCTCAAATACCATCAGAATTTCATGATGCAATGCGGAAAGAATCACCCCTTCTTAGTAGCTTTGGCATCAATACTCTAGTTACACCTCACCCTCTTATCCCCAACTGTGCATGGCTCCCCATAAGATGGACTCTCACAACTTAAATATTGTCCGTCTCCCTCCATCCATACATCCTATCTTACTCTTCATTACCAATGGGTTACTCATATATCTTATGAAGGAACTCTTCAATATCCTCCAATTCCTGGGCATGCAAAACCCTTCCATTATTGGACTCGGCTCTCATTCTTTATTGTTATATTAAAAATTTATTGACTGAGAATTTGCATAGGTCAAACTTCATTGACAAACTTTTTTGAGGTTTGTCTCTCTAAATATAATGAAATGTTATTTTGTAAAACGTAGCTTGCTTCAATTCAACGGATTTTGCTATGTCTTGATAAGCTTGATTGCAATCAAAGAGAAGTTGGTTCAAAAGCTTCTCATTAGCATGGAGAAGTACGTAATCCCATGAAATGCAACCATTGTATCATCAAAAAGAAATCTTTAGTTCTTTACCACAACTAGCATCACCGGATTCACAAAAGATTTAAGTGGAACAGGTTATGCGCAATATTATCTAGCAACAAATTAAACTTCGGAAGAAAACGACATTGCTCAGAGCAAAACTTACTACAACGGGTCTTCGACTGACTTCGAAGCTCTTGCCTTCCGTTCTCTCAACTTCCTTCGGGGATGTTCCAGCAGATAGTTTAGGCAACTTGTCTATATTATCGGGACGTTTACCTATTGCAATGTTGCTTTTATCACTATCCTGTTTTACTGTATGAGTGCCAATATTTGCTTTCTTTGGAGGTCTGATATCCAAGGCAGCACCATCTTTTCGGATCTTCGTATTCTTGTCCAGTCCACCAGAAAGTTTACTATCTACAGATTTCTTTCTTTCATCAGAAGGAGAGTCACTTGTTCCCATAACCTTTTTGTCATTTCTGCAAACAGTGGAGTTCTGTACACTGTTCCCAGCCTTGTCCTCTGATATTGCCTCAGAACCATTTACTTTTATTCGTTTTGAAGGCCTACCATCCAAAATGCCGAGATTCTTCGGAGGTTTTACTCTTTCACCAGCTTCTACAAGTTTTATTGGAGGCTTATTAACTTTTCCATCATACTTGTCATTCTTATCTATGCAGCGTGCATTTTCTTCACTTAAAGTATTTTGCTTGTGAACAACTGTAGTGTCTGTTTTTCTGTCAACAATCAGCACCGGCGCGGGATTTCCTTTCATTGTTGGTTGCAGCTCAATGTGAGAATCATTTGCATCTCCATGTAAGGCATCCCCTCTAATTGGTGAACTTTGCGCATCTACATCACTTCTTCCCACTAAATGACCTGATTTTCCAGCAGGTTTGGCAACTCCCAAATCATGTGAGTTTTTCTCACCAGGGACAGAATTCCCTTTCTTAGCTGTTGCCTGATTAACATGTAAAACATTGGTATCTCTTTGTAAGGCATCCTGTCTAACCAGAGAACTTTGTACATCATTTTTTCCAATTAAATGACTCGCTTTGGCAGTTCCAAGATAATTCTGAGGCTTTAGCCCATAGGACTCCCCATTAGCTCGATATTCCACGGCAGTTTTGTCATCTTTCTGGTCAGAAGCAAGTTTGAGGACAGGACTGCCCTTTTGACTCTCTTGCCTGTTAAAAACATATTTGACTGTACCAAAATATAAGCAAATAAGAGATTAATCTAACACAACAAAATATAATGGAACGAATAGCAACTTTATATTATTCCATTAAAACCGAAACTTATACTATGGGACATCACAAAGAGGACTACCCAGGGAGCTGCGGCACATACCATCCAGCCCACCAACTTTGTCATCCATCTTGTCCAAAATTGTACAATTTCCAACATCAAAAGTACGGTAGAAAACATAGTCAGCCACTTTAACTTCTTCATCTGAGGGTTGCGGATTTCTGCTGTCCTCTGAAATGCAAACAACATTGCATTTGCCAGCAACAGCTTCCTGATCAAGTTAATCAACAAGGAGGTAAGCAGCCAACTCTCGTACAGTTATGAGGCAGCATAATAACGATAGGAATATGATAAGTTACAATATTAAGCACATGATATTGACAATAGCTATATAACAAATTCAGAAACGGACAGATTCATATTTAGATTTTCCACTATTAGGATTACCCTCTATAATGAGAATACCAAACAACACCAATATGATTCATAATTCACGTAAAGAAATAGACCATACTACTCATTTGTTAATCATCAAAACTTCATATTGTCAGCCTAGCACCTAGCTCACATTGCTCTCCCTAATACATGCAACTCTCATTGCTCTTAGCACAACAATTGAACCTTTTTGATAATGACAAACCCATAACAAAAAATAACTCTTCTTTGTAGTTGCATGTGCACTCAGGTGCAATTCTTCCCCCTAAGAACCAGCTTCATGTTGATCATCATGACTTAGCAAGATTTGTGCTCTTACCTAAGTCTTTCATGGACTGACCTTCAAACCCATCGCAACCAAGTAGGTGGCTATCAGATTCTTTCATAAGGATCAGGTTCAATCATACCACTAGACAGGGACCTAGTTTTTTTTGCAGCTGTCCAGTATAAATAGTCCAGGAGCCAGGTTCTTTCTTCATTAGTGGTCGTCAGAGTTATATTTCTCCATCCTTCTTACCTTTCCCTTATTGGAATCATAGAAAAGTATCATTCAAGATATAGAACAGCTAGTCATTGAGGGAATAAGAAGGTCCTTTCTCCGTATTATCTCTCAAGAAGTGGTGCCCAACCATCACTATGTTTTGTTCTTTTGTGATGAACTAGATTCTTTGCCATCTTCAGAGCACTTATGTTAGCACATAAGATTGGAACTTTTTAATCATTACACCAATCTTCAAGTTGTTGCTTGATCCATTAATATTGTGCACAACAAGAGGGAGCAACTACATACTTGGCCTCAGCAATAGCTATAGCCAGAGAGTGTTGCTTTTTTGTTGCCCATGAAATGAAATCAAGCATGACCCTAACAAGTGAGACATCCCAAATGTACTCTTCCTATCTACCAACTATCTAGCGTAGTAAGCATCAACATATCCAACCAGCTCAAAAGACCCTTTTGATGGGTACCAAAAGACCACGCCCTGAGTAACTTTGTGATACCTTAGTATTCTCTTTGCTGCTTTCACATGACTCCTTTGGACATGATTGAAATCTAGCACAAAGTTCAAAACTAAATAAAATATCAAGTCTGCTTGCAGTTAAGTGGAGCAAAGACTCAATCATACCCTTTGTACTCCTATTTCAACCAAAGGACCGGGTTCCTCCTTGTCAAGTCGAACGACAGTTGCTATAGGGGTATCAATGGCCTTTGTATTGTCCATATCAAACTGTTTGAGCAGCTCCTCCGTGTATGGTTTTTGATGAATCATTGTCTCCACTCTCCTCCTTGTCTGTTTTACTTGTAACCATAAAAGAAGCTCAGTTCTCCCTTCATGCTCATCTCAAATTCACTTCCTATAAGTTTGGCAAACTCGTTACATAGTTTCTTGTCTGCGGAACCAAAAATGATGACATCCACATATATTTGCACAATCAATAGTCTTGTATTTTGCTTCAATAAAAAAGAGTGTTATCAATCTTTCCTCTTGTAAATCCATTCTCAAGAAGAAATTTGATGATTTCTCATACCAAGCTCTTAATGCTTGTTTTACCCCATAAAACGCTTTGTCTAGTTTGTATACCATGACTGGAGAACTCATGGCTCTCAATCTAAGAGGTCGTTGCACATATACTTCCATCTTTGCCACTGAGGCAAAAGTCTCATCATAGTCTATACCCTTCTCTTTATCATGACCTTGTACCACTAGCCTTGCTTTGTTCCTTGTAATGTTACCTTAGATAGTCCTGACTTCAGGTTTGGATTCCAAATGTCATACCATATTTCTCTCAAAATTAATGTAGCTCCTCTTACGTAGCAACCCAGTCAGCTTCTTGAAGAACCTCTGTTATATTTTTGGACTCAATCATTCATAGATAAGCAAGGCAAGCACACAAATTTTGGTATAGGATATAGTCATTACTCTGAAATCTACAGAGGTGATGATGCTCTCAACTGGATGTGCTTTCTTATATGCTTTCTTATATTTCCAACTGCTCCCATAAATAATAAAGGGACCAGGTTCTTCATTGTCTCCTTGTTAAGTTCCTCGAAGCTATTTTCGACGTTGGCCTACTCAATTCTCTCCCATTGACTTCTTATCTTGGAGAGCTCCCAAAGGCCAAGTTCTTCGGGGTTCTAGTGATGGCTTGTCATTATAGCCCTGTGTGAGTCCAATTTCAACATCATCATGTACTCGTCTCCGATCACGTGGACACTTTCTTCGATACATGATACTTTCTAAGCCTTATTTTACGATGAATACCCAAGAAAGATCCTTGCATCACTTTTTGCATCAAACTTTACTATAGCTTGTTTTCCATTATTATGAACGAAACACTTGCTACCAAAAGCTCTAAGATGAGTGATCCGGGGCTTTACTCCTTATAAAAGCTCATAGGGAGTCTTCTCGAGCAAGGACCTCCCATTGCACCTATTGATGATGTAACATGCAGTATTGACAGCCTCAACCTGAAATGACTTCAAAACATCGCTTGCAATGAGCATAGTTCTTCTCGTATCTTCCAAGGTTCTGTTTTTTCTTTCAAAATACCATCTTGTTGAGATGTCCTAGGTGTTGAGAAGTTGAGGTCTATCCATGTTTCTAACAATACTCAATAAAGCTAGCATTCTCAAACTTTGTTCCATGACCATATATGATGCTAACTATTTGAGCATTCAATTTTCTTTGTAACTTCTTCACAAATATAGAGAATAGGTCAAATGTGTCCTCTATGGATGCAAGAAAGAACGTCCAGGTGAATCTAGAGTCATCAGAAACAATCACAAACATTTGCCTTTCTCCTCATCTAATTTGAACCCTCATAAGACCATATAGATTCATATGTAACAACTCTGGTGGTCAAGTTGAGTTGAATCGAAATAGGACTTGACATATTTTCTTCTGGCACATGCATCACACACCTTATCCTTCATTTAACCTGGATTTTGGCAACCCAATAACCTTGTCCTTCGAAATCAGCTTGTTGAGCAGAGAGAGGCTTGCATGTCTTAGCCTTTTGTGTCGGTAGTGAGTCATTTCTCATATGCACTAAGGGCTTATGACCTAATTCTTTGAGGAGTCATGATTCAGTCTGCTATAAACACATTTTTGTGTCTTTCACCTTTAAGAACCAGGTTCTTTGTTTTGCAATCTGTGACAGTACAATCATTAGAAGTGAGCAGAACCTGATTCCCTTTATCACATTTTTTTGAACTTGAACTTTATCACTTATTACACTCAATAGGTTGTGTTTAAAACCTTTGACAAGATACACGTTGTCGATTGCATGGGAGTGGGATTTTTTAATTTTCCAATTCAATGATGTCTCCTTCTTCCTATTTCCAAAGCCCCATACTTCCTCTTTGATATGCTTTTAGTGAGACAAAATTTCCTTTTCATGCCGTTATGTGTCTGGAACACGCACAATTCACATACCACATCATATGCTCCCTTCCTTCCTCACTTTAGCCTTTATGTCTTGATCTTCAGTTGCTAGATCAAATTTGGTCATTAAGGCTAGGATCTTTTCTGAGTAGGGTTTGTCTTTAGCCAACATGGAGCATTTATCCTCTTCAACTTTCTGCTCTTATCATTACTTGAGAAATTTTCTCAATGGCTTTCAAAATATTCTTTACTACCTTGTTTGTTTGCCTATGTTGTTCTGCAACTAGGGACCTGGTTCCTGCTTCCTTTATCAGGATCATCCCTTTCAACCATTGTATCATACTTCCTCTTTTCTTGACTGTTTCTTGGACCTTCTTACTTAGACTCCAGGATGCCCCCATAGTTGTTTTGTCGTGTTGGAATAAGAGATTTGTTCATATATGTTTAAGTCCAATACCCTCAACAAGTATCTTCTTAGCTTGGGCTTTTAACTGACTTTGACATCCTCTTTTGCATGTTGAGCCTTGATCCTGGGACTTGCTTACCTTCTTTTAGCCTGCTTCCTGGGGTGTTTGGATCATCTTGCATTGCCTCCCAAATATCTAGATCTTCGGCAGTTACAAAAACTTCCATTCTTAATTACCACCATTGAAGATTACAAAAACATTACTTCGGCAGTTACCAATAGTAATGTTCTCCATTGAAGATTGGTGGCCTTGTGATTGATAGACCTCTTATACTCCTAGAGGTGCAGTCATCTCAAGAACTTTCTAGGTGTTAACCTTTAGAAACAACCACTCTAATACCAATTGTAATTTTATGATTCCACAATCCACATATGTACTGAAGAACCAGGTTCTTCAGCAACTCTACAAAAAGTGTGAAATAAAGTAAATCAACACAAGAATTTTACGAGGAAAAACTCGTCCCGTGAGTCAAAAAACCACGGTCTCTATCTTTTAAATTACCACTAAATTTGAGTTACACAAGTTTTAGGTTGCAACCAACCAAGGAGCTAACCACTATAGCACATATTCCCCCTTGTACAATACGTTTTGATAGTAGGCCAACTTCTTCAACAACTCTACCCAAACGCTAAAGCCCTTACAACACAAAACAACTCCTATACAAATCACTATTAAATGTAAAGGTTTACAAATAAACTTGAAGAATCAAACTAGAAAACATAGTTTTAAATGATTCTCGATAGGAACAAGTTCTTTCGTCGCTACCAGTTAACTCTCTCTCAAGCAGAAGATCCTCTCACAAAATATACTCTCATTGCTTGTGCAGTTGAGTCTCTCATCTTCACCAGGATAAAATTGATGCTATATATAGTAGATGGTCTTTTCTTGTTTTTCCAATCCAACAAGCATTAGATCAAGACTCTAGGATTCTAAAACTAGTTTAACTTAGTTCTCCTTTACGTGTTTGGCCATTGTTCTCTCCTATTTTCCAAAGACACTACCATGTATCCAAATATGGTGAAGTTTCCATATTCTACTTGATCCTTGCATCATAGGATTAGTCAAAATCCTAATTCCTCAACGAATCCTTCTACGCACTTGGAATCTGCTTTGCCTTGATCAATGGCCTTCTCCAAGTCTACTGTGAAGGACCTGGTTTCTTCACTCCCCTCATCTTGTCCACCCACAATCAATGAAAGTCAAAAAGAATCTGAAGAGTGAAAGATGAAGTCGTACGACACCTGATTTGTTGTCCATGTCAGCACAACTGATTTCCATGCTCGTCTGGAGGTGTTCATTATGTGTATTTTTACCAAGCATTGGCGCTTAATGCTTGGTAAACCTAATCTATTAGCAAAGAAGAATATATTGAATTCTCATCTTTGTTCCCAAACCTAATCAGACCCCTCCCCAACTTTGATTTCCAAATTTCTTTTTTCCTCCTTCCCATTTTCCTTTCATTCATTTCTTCTACGTCCATACTTCCAACAATAAATTTGTATCACGATTACACAACTCAGCTGCAATTGATGCTTTTGCACTAAACATGCAAAAGATGGAACTTGTTTCTAAAAAGTTTACTCATTTCATCCTACATTTCACTTTTGAAATCCCGTCACTTATTTAGAGCAACCCCCCCCCCCCAAATCATTCCCATTCCTTCTTCCGTTTCTTAGGTCAACAAGAATTACCCTAAGCAAAAAATCATTTAGAAAGAGGTAGCTCAAAGGTTGATCCTTCGTTCAATCAATGAAGAGGATAAATTTCGTAAGAAGGCAGACGGGCAACTGGAGACAGAATTGGCATTGAGCAGAAATATAGGAGAGAACAATTTGCTAGCCTCTCCTAACTCTCATTTTAGGCAAACTTCACAGAGAAGAAATTATTGTTACAGGATCATCTGCTTTGCCATCATCAGCTAGTAATAAATCAGCTCAGACTTACTTTTTGATGGTTCATCTTCCACCACATTAACCACTATGTAAGTTAGAAAACGGCATCTAGTTTAAATACTCATCATTATCAAACTTCAGCAAATAATAACATTTGTTTCAAGTTAATTAGTTGTCTTATCCCCTCAACAAGAAGCGCATCTTCAATTGAAGATTCACTGAAATCAAGTAGAAACAAGCAGAAGGGATTCCACAAGAGCTAATGGAGTTTTACTAACATGGACTAGGTGGACATAAATAGATCTATATTGGATAAAAAGTTGCCATAAATCGGACTCCTCTAACTATAAGGAGTTGGTCGAGAGATACTTTAAGTAATTCTACATTGTTAATTCCTAGTAAAAGCAGACAGAAAGAAAATGCAATGAGATAAAAGCAGTTTTCTGACGCTCACCAAAGGATTAACATTGGCCAAACCAGTGCCTTCACCAGAGGCAAGAAACATTTCATTCTCAGCTACCTTTACATCTTTCAGGTAATACAAGATCTCTGATGGCTGGAAAAACCAGTGAATCTTTAGCTTCCTAGACTTGTCTGGATTTTCCCATATCTTTATGATCTTACCAATGTAAGGAAGTTCACCTTCCTTGTGCATGTATACACAGTCATATAGAGCATATTCCACACCATCATAGGTGAAAGATTCATAAAACTGCACCTCCTTTCTTTTACCACCAAGACCTCTCTTTCTACCCCAGAAAAATTCAACTTCTTCATCATTTTCTAGCACTTTTAAAGGCTCTACTTTAACTGCTTCTACCAAGGCCATAATTGTCTCCACTCAGAGACCTGCTTCCTCTTCCTATCAAGGCCTCTACTTTTACCACACAGATTTTGCCCTTGATGATCCTATAGTGACTGCTTCACTAAGATGATGTTTATTAAAAGTTCCACCAAGTTGCTATTTCTTTCGCAGCTGGACCTGAAATGCGAAATGTGCAGTATTAAATGCCTTAATTTTAGCTATAATTAAATTAATAATGGAGTAAAAACAACTATAGGTATATAGTAGTAAAATCCAACAGACATATTGCATAACAAGCTAAGGACATGAGAATATTCCAAGAATGAAATACTCTAAAATAATTTAAGAAAATAACAATTCCATCTTAAGAGTGATAACTAGAAATGGTAAAAAAGGAAAACAAACAAAAAAACAGTAATTCCTTAAAAAATTTAGTATCATCAAAGAATGTACATGTCCTACTAGAAGATTGCAAACATAATCCGACAACATCAGAAATGAAAGCATTGCATAACTGAACCCCCAACACTACTCGCTGTGGGAAAAAGCAAACTGAACTCAAACTGCAGACGTGCAAACCCCATAACCATTCCTTTTTACCAAGGAAAATAACTCTTCAACCACAATACCAACATTGGAAAAGAAATGGTACAACACAGGAGATGGAGCCGTGCATCATCACCCAAGAATGGAAAATTACCCACAAATCAAACGAATTAAGAAGCAACACTACAACAAGAACTCTACTCAAAACCATCGGCTTCACCAATTCTCAACCTAATGTCTAATTAGTATTGCTTGGTGCTTTCCTAGGTAAAGAGGAAAACACAGACATACCAATGTTTAATGTTTTGACCAGAAACCTAAAACAGCATCTTCTTCAATTTTGAGCAACAACATACCCAGTGTAATCCCCACAAAGTGGGGTCTGGGGAGGGTACAGTGTATGCAGTCCATACCACTACCTCAGAAGAAGTAGAGAGGTTGTGTCCGATAGACCCCCGGCACAGAACAAAAAAAAGTTATCAAAAGACGTAATAAAAACAAAAAACAAGATGGAATAACAAAAAATACTTATCTAATTTTTTTTGTATAGGTAGTTGATTCATTGTTGTATTTTTTGATATTAATATTGTCTTGCCTTCACCCTAATTGTCTGTTGTACACGAAGACTGCCACATGTTCCCAAACACTAGCGCTAGGATAGAGCAAACATGAGGATAGAATGGAGGGAAAAGAAATGTAGTGTCGAAGCGGCACTGCACTAGGAATGCTCTGGTTGTATAGTGGGGTTGGACAAAGACGATTACATAAAGAGAGAGAGACACATTCCAAACATAATAGAGAGAGCATTGCTTAGGAGCATTTTTTTTTTGGATAAGGTAAACAAGTTTCATTAATCACAGGGCCAAAATCGGCCGTATACAAGAAGTATACCAAAAAGTATAGAACCTACAACACGACATGGTTCTCTACAAAAGACACCCAATCCTCTATACAACCCGGCATTACATGGGTTCACCAAAAATAAATAAGGGACCTAAGGCTACTCCTCAATTGCCCAAAAGTCACTTCTACCCCTTCATACGCCCTTCTATTTCTCTCTCTCCAAACGATCCACATCAAAGCTAAAGGGACAGCATTCCAAGCTCTGCACTTTCTCCTGCTTCTTCTAGATTTCCAACAAGACAACGTATCCTTCACAGATCTAGGCATCACCCAAGACATACCAAACCAGCTAAACATACCCCACCACAGTCTCGAAGTCAGGTTGCAATGTACTAGAAGATGATCAACATCCTCACCTGTCTCTTTGCATAAGAAACACCAGCTAATACATATGAACTTTCTTTTCCTAAGGTTTTCCGCCGTCAAAATCACTCCTTTAACAACTAACCATGAGAAAAAGCACACATTTCTCGGCACCTTCGGAATCCAAATCGACTTTATGGGGAAAGCCTCCAGCTCCCTCATCAAAAGCTTCTCATAGAAGGACTTGACAGAAAAAACCCGATTACTCCCCAACTACCATTTCAGAGCATTGGGTCTATCAACTAGCTCGCGATGCTGATGCAGAAGAGCCATAAAGAATGGACCTCTATCCCGAATCTCCACAACCATTTCCCCAGCAAAGCTCTATTAAATACCCTCAAATCTTTGACTCCCAACCCTCCCGAAGCTTAGGAGCATACACATGGAAGGGGAAAGAAAGATCTCAAAGTGGGTGGAAGAAGAATTTATAAACTTCAGGAAATTCTTGGGGATGACCTAATGAAGGGATGGAGGAAAGAGCAACGCGGGTATTAGTTATTTCATCTTTTACCCCACATAAGATAATTCATCAATTCCCTCATAACTTATACATGTATTACTTATGCGGGTTTCTAAATTGCAAACCAACCGTCGTATTAGTAATTTCATACATGAATAACTTATTTCATAATTAGCTACCAAATGTTGTATAACTTACATGAATAAGTTGCTTCTTTACTAGCTACCAAACGACTCCTAAGATTCCTAAAGGAGAGGATTGGGAGTAGGGTGATATCCACTCCACGGAGTTCTCGGGATTAATGATAACCATTTTCTAATTGATTTGGCTTTAATAGGTCCCTCTTACACTTAGTCCAGGTTGGAGGACTCCCCTTCTAGATCGAGACTAAGCAAATTGCTTGTGTCTACGTCTGGGGAGGAGTTAGTATCCAATGTGATCCAGGTTCCCCTTTAGCGCCTATTATTGGACCATTTGTTTGTCTAATTGGATTGTAGTAGAGGAAGACAGATAACATATCTTTCAGATTTGAGAACATATGACTAGCTATTGGATGATTTCGGGGGATAGAGTGGCTGAATGGTGTAGTAGTTATGGGGTGGAGAGGAAGCGTTTTTATAGGCTTGCCAAAAAGTTAAAAGTTGCTTAAAATAAATATTCTGATGTGGAACAAAGATGAGTTTGGAAGGGTAGAGGTGAACTGAAGAAGAGAAATGGGGAGAGGAAGGAGGAGAGAAATGAGTGGCTAAAAAGGGAGCTAGCTGATTTGGCTTTGGCTCAAGAAGTTAGTTGGAGAGGAAAATCAAGGGTGTTGTGATTGGAGAAAGAGGACTCTAATACAAAAGAATTTTATAAGGTGGCAGTCGCAAATAAGAGAATAATCTTCATAAAGTTGATGGAGGTTAACATGGTGATGCATATGGGTGAGGATGCAGTACAGGGGGAAATTGTTAATTATTATGAACGTTTGTTCAAAGAGGAAGAGGAGAGGAGCCCTAATTAGAGGGGGAGAATGTGTTTATTTAAAAAGGGCTTCGAAGAGGAGGTGAAAAAGGAGGTGGGGTGTTGTGTACTTGAATACAGTCAAATCGACTTTACATACTAGTGGTACTAGGGAGCTTGTTCATCTTTCTTCAAGTAAATTTAGTGTTGGTTGTTATTGGGTTTATGCATTCAAAATTAGTTAGGATGACCAAGTTGATAGACTTGAGGCTCGTCTTGTCGAGTAAGAGATATACTCAGATATTTGGGCTTTATTATAGTGATACTTTCTCTTTCATGGCCAAAGTAGCATTTGTTCATCTTTTTCTATTTAATATGGTTGTTGTCTGCCATTAGTATGGACATTAAAAATGGTTGTTGACTTCTAAAGGATGAAGTTTAAATGGAGTAACCACTTGGCATTGTTGCTCAAGAGGAGTCTAATAGCCCTGTATGTTGGTTGTATCGATCGCTCTATGGTCTGAAACAATCTCTTTAAGGTTGGTTCTGAAAGTTCAACACAGTAATTCAAGAGTTTGGCATGAATGTAGCGAAGTTTATCACTCTGTCTTTTATCGACATTATGCTCCAAATTTGTGTATCCATTTGAAAGTTTATGCTGACAAAATCATGAATCAGTAATGATCAAGATGATATTACTTTTTTTTAATCAAGTAAAAGTATTTCATTCATAAACATGACCAAAACGGTCGTATAAAAAGGTTATACCAAAAGATCAAGACTACAAAATATGATTCTCTACAAACTCCATCCAATCCTCTAAACAACAAGGAACTTTCTGTTTACACCAAAAGAAAAGAAGGGAGCGAAGATTACTCCTCAGCTGCAAGAAACTTGACTCTACACCTTCAAAAGCTCTCCTATTTCTCACTCCAAACTACCCATATTAATGCAATCGGAACCAAGTTCCAGGACCTCCGTCTTCTCCTTCCTCTCCTACTCTTCCAAATAAGCATCAGATCTTTCACAGTTCTTGGCATAACCCAAGAAGTGTGAAACCATCTAAACATATCCCACCATAATCTCATGGTAAGCCCACAATGTAAAAAAAGGTGATTCACGTCCTCGCCCCTCTCCTTGCACATGAAGCACCAACTAACGAAGACAACCTTCCTCTTTCTAAGATATTCCGCTGTCAAAATCACCCTTCTAGTGGCTAACCAAGTTAAAAAGCATACCTTCCTCGAAACACTTGGAGCCCATATTGTGTTACATGGAAGCTCAACTTCTTCCCTAACCAAAATCTTCCTATAGAAAAACTTCACGGAGAACACTCCATGACTTCCAAGATCCCACCACCACACATCGAGATTATCCACCAGATTGACTTACCTATGAAGTAAGTCTATCAGTCTTTCGAACTCATTCACTTTCCAATCCTGAAAATCTCTTCTAAATCTCAATAGAAGATTTGTGCCATTACTCTATTAATGGGTTAACCGGTTTGAGTTTTGAACAGACTTGTGGCGCGCAATAAAGCACCCAATCCTCCCTAAAACCCTCATACCCTTTTAGGTGAGTTCTCCGATTAACAGGTATACCCTTTTCTTCGATTCTCTTTACATTTGTGCCCTAGTTTTTTCTGATTAACAGATTCATTCTATATCGATACTCTACTCTCGCTGTGAATTTAGTATTTGACACACATTCATATTTCGATTAACATATTCATGTTGTTCTATTGTGTTTCACTTATTGCACTCTTTTGTAATTTTTGTTCTTCTAGGCTTTGCCTTAATAGTTGCTATGTTTTGCCTTTCCCAGACCCTGCACATAGTGGGAGCTTTAGTGCACCAGGCTGCCCTTTTCTTTTTTTTTTCATTTCGAATGGTGAACAAGTTAGCATTCCTTTGTCGCATGTCAATTTTGTACGTGCTCACGTTGTTTGAGTGCTTTAAAGCATTACGTTGGGAAGCTGCCTATAAGACTAGTTTCTTTTCTTTATTCCGATTTCTAGCTTGATTCCATGCTATACATGAGAAAAGTGTTTGTTTGAGATTCCATGTTTTCGACACAAACTAATATAAAGATCCTGGAATCATCGCAAATGTGAACCAACCACCACGATTAAGATGTGTTTTAAGTATGTATAACCGTGTTAAAAAAAGCATGAATCTTTGTGTCAAGACTTCATTATTTTAAACATGTTGCCTGCACTTCATCCTTGGTCAAATCCTGTCTCCTTGTGGAGATCATGTTTTATCCCTAAAACCTGGGGATTAGTAATGAGAGAAATAATAAAGAAATATAGAACAATGCGAGAGATGTACCTTAATCTTTTGCTTCCACCACTCATCATCTGCTATGATTGTATTTTTTGTAGCATCCCAACCTAAACCTGGATCCCCTCTCACCAACTGCTTAAAAAGAGTCCAATCCTGTTTCATGTTATCCCACTTATTTTTCAATTGTTTTCTAGTATATTTTCTTCCCGTCTTCCTATTGAACTCGTCAACCATATTTTTCCATCCATCTTTATTTAAATGAGTGTTCGGTCTATTTCCTTTTCTAATTTCTGTTTCACAGACCTCTATTAAAGAAAGATGGGCATCATCGTCCCATTTAGCATTACTTCGTACCGAACTAGTTTCCGGCATGATGGAATAAAAATGATCTGAAGATGTGAATGAATAAGATGGGCAGTTCAAAAAATTTCTGGGAAAACACTAATCAAAGTGTTATCAAAAAGGAAAGTATGTCATTCATAAAGAAGCAAAATACAGATACAAAGAACTAGAAAAGCCCCAAAGTATAAAAAGTCCATACATAACAACAAACACCTAGTTCCAACTTGCAGCAAGTCATTGAACAAGTCATTAACTTGCAGCACCATAAATAGCTCATTTAAAGTACCTAAACCCTAGTGAAAGCAAAGAAACAACCCCCTACCTCTCTCCACCCCACCCCACCCCCTACGATCACTGGAAAGCAATTATATTGCGCATTTGACAACTGCCTATTGCTATTGTAGTTGGAGTTGTTGCACTTGGTGCTTTATACTTGTATATCAACAACAGTTCATAGATTCAAATGAACTAAGAAAAAAAATACCATCATCTTCTTATTAACAAATCGAGGGGACTGTTGAGTATAATAAATATTAATCCCTATCGTTTAATAGTCGAATACATACCCATTAACATTTGCTGTTGCAGTCAAATAAACTACCCAAAAAAATATTCTTCCCAATTCCTCACAAACTCCACAAACATCAAATTGCTACCGAACCACTAATAAAACACACAAAATGGAGAAAAAAAAATGCAAAAATGGAGAGAGAAAACGCAAAGATTGAGAGAACTTACCGCCGAATCTTGAAGGAAAATGCAGCAATTTGAGAGAGGATCTGGAGAGCTGCGGCGTTAGATTGGAGGAGTTGTGTTGAAGATGAGAAGAGCCCAAAAGAATCTTGAAGATGGGCTGGGCCTAAATGTTTTGTTCATATTGGGCTTGATCTTGGGCTTGGGTTAGGGTTAGGGTTAGGTTAAGAGAACAAGAAAAGTTGGGCTTGGGCTATGGCTAGGTTGAGAGAAAAAGAAAGTTTGGGCTTAGGGTCCTAAGTTAAGGCTGGCGATACAACAACATCCACCCAGTGTAATCCCACAAGTGGGGTTTCTAGGGAGGGTAGAGTGTACGCAAATCATACTTATACGTTGTAGATGTAGAGAGACTGTTTCCGATAGACCCTCTGGCTAGGTTAAGGATGGCTATATATATGGTTGTCATTTTGAACCTGATCGATGATCTTCCATGAAATTGAAATTCCCAACCCCTCCAACACTCACTCTTGATGACTCATGTAATAATTAATAATAATAATAATAGTCAGATAGTTATAGGGGGACCCTATAATATATGTATATATATATAATGAATACACATGCACATCTTTGTAGTATTCATTATTTTAGTTGGTTGTTTCTCAAAAAAAAAAAATTAAGGTACATATTAATCTGCTAGTCATATATGCAATAAATCAATTATATAGAATATAATTTTGCATATCTCCTCAACACTATATGTATATTTATTTCTCAGACGTTGATACTTTGTTGGTTTTCGAAAAAAGGTGGTAAATCATGAAGCATTTATTATTTTTAACCCGAACACTATATATTTAATATTGAAAATTAGTAACATACAAAAATATTGACTAAGCTTATTCCCATCTTATGAATATATAAAGTTGTCTAGATTATAACATGCACCTATAACTCTTAACTTGATATAATGATTGAGTTTAGAGATAAATATTGAGTTTGAAAAATAACACAACTAGGATTAATTAGCTAGAGGGTCATTATCCTAATTAAAACAAAAATTTTATTGACCGGCCAGTTGATATATATAACTCAAATTGTGAATAGAAATTTGGAGTGTTTGGTACAAACTTGACGTGCAATTAAACACAACTTGGTCCCTCGTTAAGTAAACTAATCATGCATGCATCGAACAAAAATTAGTAAAATTTCCCATACAAACATGCAAGTAATTTCAAATGTTAAAGCCGGGGTTATCGTAAACAACTTCTCTACTTCATCTGAGGTAGTAGTATGAACTACGTACACTTTACCTTCTCCAGACCCCACTTGGTGGGAATACATTGGGTATGTTGTTGATGTAAAACCTTCAAGGATCCATTATTGTGACGCCCCAAATAGTTTTTGACGAGCACATTTCCAACGAATTCCGTTGGTAAAACTCTTTTTTTAGTGTATATTTTTGATAACATATGATGAAAATTGCTCTAATTTCAATTAAAGTTTTAAAGAGAGATTTTGGAAATCCACGATGGTAGTATTTGCATTATATTTCTCAACGTTATAATAATTTAGCTAACTTTAATTTGAAAATTGACTAAAAAAAGTGGAAAGTGGAGATCTCTTTATGTTGAAACTTTAAAAGAGGAGAAAGCAAAAGACTAATTTCTAAAAAGGGAGAAAACATAAGATTAATCTTTAAAGAAAGTAAAATAAAGAAAGAAAGAATTATTAAGATGACTGTTAATTAATTTGATAGTATTCATAATTTGACATGATTGTAATTATTATGTTTAAACACGTAAACAGAACATTGTCATATGCAATTATCTTACCTTTGCTCAACATTACCATTCATAATTTGACATGAGTCAAACATATGGGGTAATTTCGTACATGCATTGGGTAAATTTGTAGGTAAAATCACCACCGAAAAAAGTTCAAAAGTAGACTGTAATTCTAGAATCCCCCACTCTATTGTCCCTTTTACCAAATGCAATTTCATTATCGGGACTAAAATTCAAAACATCTAATGAAGGATATTGAAGAAAATACTTATCATCCCATCGCGGCCTTCAACATAATGTTACAAGTGACTAATCATTATTAGGTAAACTAATGATGAAAACACGGGATAATTCTTATTAGGTAAACTAATCATGGAACTCTAAATAGTATAAATGTTTAAGTTGGCATAGGAAACAAATAGTATCAAGAAATATATGTAGAATTGTGTAGAGTGGGAGCCCTTCTCCTTTTTTTTTTTTGAAAAACTTGGAGAAGAAATTGTAACTTTGGTGTCATTTCCTAACTACCCTTTTGTTTGAAAAAGCAATCAAAGGTTCTTTTTTTTTTTCCCAAGGTTGCCGTATGAGTAAATTGCACAAAGGGGTTTGCTTTAAGTTTTTTTTAAAAAAGGAGGAAATTTGGGTTACTAAATTGCTAATGCTACTTTATTTTATGATAAAAAGTAAATTCATCAAACGATCTGAGCTCGTGGTTTTGTGATTTTGTTTGGTAGTGTTTGTATTTATTTATTTTTGGTTTCCCACCAGATGTGTGATACCCGCATTGGAACCTCGACTAATTCGGATCGCGTACTGCAGGGCCCATTGGGGGAGGGGGGGTCCCAACAAGATTTTCTTCATTTTCAGGGTTCGAATCCGAGACATCTGGTTGAAGGTGGAACAGTCCCACAATTGCACCACAACTCATGTTGATCGTATACTTGTAGTGTTTATATTTATAAGAATAAAACTTTACGATAAGACAAATAGTATTTTGAAAATCCCAAAATTAAGTGGATAATTAATCTGGAATGATGTGAAATGAGATATTTATATTGATTTAGCTTTTGATACATAGCCCCCTAACTCTTAAGTGATTATGTGAAAGTTTGCAATTTTAGGGAAGAAAAGATTTTATTGACTTAACGACAATACTCACTAACTTTCACTATTAAAAAATACTAACTTTTTCCGCTCGAACTCATAACCTCACGGTTAGAAATAATGGGCGTTTATCATCTACCTCTTGTCCACAGATATTTTGATTGAATCAGTTAGAAAAGAAAAGATAATAGTGTAGAAATTAGGAAATTTCCGAGTGTTTCAGTGAGATTTATTAATTATTATGATGCAAACTCTTAATTTTCTAGTCAAATTTAAAGGACTACCATTTCTATATTTACTGGTGCTACATTAATTAAAAGTGCATAATGTGTTATATGATGTTACAGTCCAACGAATTGAGGAGTCGTTTGCTTTAGAAGTCTTGCGTGATGAGACATTATGACTTTTCTATTGTTACAAACAATAGTCGTGGTGTGGTAGAACGGTAAATATTTTTTCATTCTTAATCAAAAATATCTTATTTGAGCTCTATAATTGAATGTAGAGTCATATTTGTTAGAAACTGTTTTAAGACTCATGACACAAATTTAAATTTAATCAGATTCCAATATAGATATCAAATATTGAAAAAATAAACAAAAAAGAAGACTTTTCTATTGGTATACCTTTCCTAATAATAATACTAATATTTTTGGTTAATATTCAAAGCATTCAACATCTAGAAAACGACCAAGTAACCATAGATCTTTAGCTAGTCTTGACGAATACTTGTTTGACAAATCATAGACAAAATTGCAATCACTAGACTCACTAAAATTTAAATGATAAATTTTAAAAAGGCTTTTTAAACTTTTTTACATTTTATTATATTTGAACTTATTGCTCACGTTCCTATTATTTTAAGTTCAGCTTTTTAATTTTTCTAATAATAATGTGGCATGCGTATGAACTGTTCACACTAACTTTATCAGAGATATATGCTCAAAAAATACCAACTCACACCTACTTTTGTTTGGCTATTTACACTACCTCAATGAATGCAAGCATAGTATTCACAAAATGACCCCCAAATATTGCGTTGGAGCGTTTAGTACTCATTCATTCTTAACTAAAATTTCAAATTCAAATCCTTGATGGAAAATTAGCTTTAGTAAGAAGCATTTTAATTTCAAAACGAGCTTCAAAACAAAGTTACTGATTAAAAATACACAAATGAATGGTGGAAAAAGCCAAAATTGTGGTTAAGAAGACAGCTTTGAGGTGGTGACCCATTAGTATTTTATTTTATTTTAAAATAAGAGCTGTACTTTATAAATCGCTGTTTGTACACTCTGTCTAATTTCGGGCAGCGGGCAGCCCACCCTTTTTTGGCTCTCACAATTTATTAACTTACTTATATAGTTAAATAAACTTTTATCTTCTAGAAAATGTATGTATGAACTGTTATTAGTAACAAAATAGAATATAATTCACGTTTTGTTCGCTTAAATTTTCGAACCAACAAAGTCCCCAATAGAGAAAGACCAAATTCTAGCTTCAATTTCTATCATATCATATATTAATCAATAATTTGTGCTTTAGTATTTTTTGTATATTGAAAAAAAAAAAAGAGTCTAAATAAAGATATTAAAATCAATCATAATTAGCATGGGCTTAAGTTTGCTTAAAGAAAAAAGAAGAAATTTTATGCATTTAAATGCAATAGCCTATAATATTAAAGACTCTTCATGATTGTGTCCTTAAAAAATAACACATGGATTAGTTTTCACACATAGGAGTTTATGATTGTAGTTTTATTTGCCTTCAACAAATATCTACGATCTTCAATAATAGATCCAAGGGGGCAAATCATTAAGCAATTTGTTTTCACATATCTAATCCTGCTCTAAAAAATTCAATAACCACCTTTCCACATAATCTTCAATAATTCCTTCAATTTTTTTTTTCCAGATTGCATCTTGACATTATAATAATAACAACATATTTTGTGTAATCTCACAGATAAAATCTATGAAGAATAAATAATACACAGATTTATCTCTACTTCATGAAAGTAGCTAGAGAATATATTTCCAAAAAAACCTCAATTCATATATATGTAATTAAACAAAGTTAAATAAATAAATTGGGACTTAGAAAGTAGAATAAATAAAAGGAAAGTCTGGTGCACTAAAACTCTCACTATACACGAGGTTTGAGAAAGGATCGTACCTTAAAAATTTATTATATGCAGTCTAACCTTGCATTTCTATAAGAAATAGTCTCCATAGCTTGAACCCATGACCTTGTATTCACACCAACTTTACCAATTACTCAAGGCTCCCTCCCTTATTTGTGCCCGTTTGGCCATGAGAATTTTTTTTTTTTTTACTTTATTCCAAATACAACTCTAAGTTGATTTTTGGCCATAAGAATTTCAAATACAACTTGGAGTTGTATTTGGAAAAGTGAAAACAACTTAGAGTTGTTTTCACTTTTTTCCATCCCATTTCTCTCACAAAAATTTAAAAAATAACTTAAATTTATATTCATGGTCAAACACAATCTAACTCCAATTTTTTTTTTTTCATGATCAAACACCTATTTAGAAAGTAGAATAGTATTACATATGTACATTCTCTCTCACTTTTATGGTGTAGTGACTTGCATGTGATACATTTCAACGGGCAGGTGAGCTAAGCTGCCCGTAATTCTTCTTCACTTTCACACAACACTGAACACCCCACCACACAGTGCACCATTCAGCTATATATATATATTTGCTATATATATATACATATATCTCCCTAACATCTCTCTCTGCAATTCCTCTCTTTGAAGCATTTTGAGGAATATAATATTCAGAATCTCAGCTAACATTACAAAATGGAAGGCACTAACATGAAGATGCTTGTTGTTGCAGTTGTGTTAATGATGGTGGCTTTCTCCGCCGTGAAGGGTGTCTCCGCTGCTGATGCTCCGGCACCAGCACCGGCTTCTGATGCTACTGTCTTTCTCCCTACTGCAATCTTCTCTTCATTGGTTGCTATCGCTTTGGCTCTTCTCTTCTGAGCTAGCCACATCTTTTCTTTATTTATTCATGAGGGTATTTTCGTCATTTCACTTTTATGTTTTTTTTTTTTGTCCTTTTTTGTGGAGTTGGATTTTTGGGTTTGGGGTGAGTCTATGATTGTATTTGTTTAGTTTCGTGTATTTTTGTGTAATATATATTTTGGAATATTTAGGTTATTATTATTATTATTATTATTATTATTAATAAGAGATCTTGACTCTAGTGTTTAATTTGGCTTCATAATTCTCATTTTCTTAATTATTTATTAGAATTATTACACTACATTTGGTTTACTTCATTGCAAAATGGTAGAGATATTATGTTGAAAAATAGTCATTAATTAAAGAGCTTAAGTTATAAACCTCGACTTTTACACTATGAGGTTATCTTTATTTGTCTTAATAAGTTGCAATTTTACGCGAGGAAGTTGCTTGCAGATTTTAGATGATCGAATAGTGTAAATTATAAACCTCACCTTTTACACTATCAGGTTATCTTTATGATTTTCTCCTCATATTATTTCATGAGCTAAACTTGAAGCTAATTTTGGAAGGTAAATATTTCTTGATTACCAAAATGCAAAAGGCTCAAGAAAACAAGGGCACACTCTAACCAATTCAAAAATAAACATTGAGAATAAAAAAAATGAAGAAAAAGAACCTTTATGAGCATAATATTTGGACCAACTATACTTGTAAAACCTCTTTTGTTAAGTCTTTCTAGAAAGAATTCCAAGCCTATAATATTGCTTGTTTACTTTAAAGACTTAACTAGTTGAACTACCTTTGGAACCTTTTGTAAGGTGAACTTCTTTAATAAAAGGAACATGTTGAGAATGATTCCACTAGCAACTTGTAATGGAATGTACAATAGGCACATTATTGTATGAAATGTGAATTTTAAGTCTCCAAAACATAAATTGCTTTAAGACTTTGATCTACCAATAAAAGCGCAACACATATATAT
Source organism: Capsicum rhomboideum (assembly GCA_031232105.1). Classification (NCBI taxonomy): domain Eukaryota; kingdom Viridiplantae; phylum Streptophyta; class Magnoliopsida; order Solanales; family Solanaceae; genus Capsicum; species Capsicum rhomboideum. The sequence goes on along the minus strand of CP124719.1, from coordinate 1,332,913 downwards.
GATTCTAGTCCAAATTTAATTTTGGATACAGACAAAAAGTTGGAAAACCATTATAAAACTAAAAAGCGAAACTTTAAACATAAATTTATAGTTTCAAAAACTCAAATTGTCATGGTGATCTAAGAATCTGCAAAAGTAATTAAGCCAGTGCCTATTTGTTGTAGATCTGCTGGCTCAGACACTTAAATTTTTTCCACTGCAAAAAATCGAATAATGTGCTTCCTACACGGTTGGATGTCTGGTTCTGATAAAGCTACATAATTCACCACCATCCTTTTTTGATAGATTTGGAGTTTTTCAAAAGATATTGAGCATGTTCTCCATCTCTTCTAGAGAAAGTTAGTTGAATAGATGCCACAAATTTAGATTTTCTTTGTTGTGTAGGTACTAGCAGCCATTTATCAAGAGAATTCTCTTTGATATCAATTGATGGTGACTCTTGAATCATACATGTGAACTAACAAGTTGTACTCTTATTTGAAATTCAATGAAAGGCTACCAAATTGTGAAAATTATAGACAACTCATCTCATTAATCTATAGCTACCAAAATTGGCTACTTGGTGCTCTCATTATATTTATATTTATTTATGTCTTATTCCTATATTAGTAGGTGGTTGGTTTTACCAAAATCTCATAAAATAATATATGTATTAATTATCATTCCTATTTTCTTTGAAACAATAAAATGGGAGGTCTCTTTAATTAGTTGCTAGATTTGCTTGTTTGTTCTTTCTGTTTTCTTTTCAATGTGTGTGAATTCAATATTTTCTGAAAATTATCTTTATTTTCCAAATAAATCCGCTAAACACCATTATTAACAAATCCTCAAGAGAGGATCAGGAGTTTAAGTTTAACATAATTCTTGATTAAATATGTGATTATTGTTAAACCTAGAATCCCACTAATTCAAACCACCACATGGCTAACAATAGAGAAGATACTCCTCTTCATCAATAGGCTAACATCTTGATTAAAAATGTGATTAATGTTAAGTAAAGACAAGTTTTAGTTTAACACAAAAAAGGGAGACATGGAAATACACTAGCAACAAAGCATGATAACTAAACATTCAAAGGTGTTGCCTAATGATTAATAAAATTGGTTGAAAATTATAAGGTCTCAAGTTTAAAGTCCAAAAAAAAAATAAAAAAATTAGGTCTTCTCATCGCATTTATCCAAGCTTTAGTGCATAAAATCATCCAGTACATGTCTGGTAAAAGATAACAGGTACCTCGTGAAATTAATCAAAATATGTTCAAACTGACTCAAAAACTGCACTTATAAGAAGAGAACATGATGTCCATATGCTATTTCTTTTGGGGTGCACATGGTAGTAGATAATGAAAAGAGAGAAGGCCTAAACATATGACTCCCCACCCAAAATATATGATTAATCCATCCTTCAATAATTCATCAACATGCAGCTCCAGAACTTGGTCGGTTGGTTCAGAACTTAATATCTAAAGTATACTTACTACATAATAGCAACCCAATACTGCAGAAGAAATTAAATGAAGTACTCCAGATACAAAGTATGGAGGCCTTTTGCTCACCCCACGAAAGGCGCATGGGTTGACTCTATTTCTTTCTATGAGTTAAGCAGATGAGAAGGAAACGGGCTGCAACTCACCTGCATGAAGCCGAAATTCGCTAGTAATCGCCAGTCAGCCATATGGCGAAGAAGACCTTCCAGAACAAATATAGCTTATGAATGAAGTAATCGCAATGAAAAGAGATTAACAGATATTGAACAGAAAAAATCAAGATTCGTCAATTATCTTTCGAATCAAGGTAACAGTTACCTTCTAAATGAGTACTTGCCATTTTTACCAATATCAATTAAACTCAAATATTGATAACCTACGTATAGCCTGTTTGGCCAAGCTTATTTTTCCTCAAAAGTGCTTATTTTTTCTCAAAAGTGCTTATTTTAAAAAATTGAGGTGTTTGGCCAAGCTTATGGAAGAAAATAAGTGCTTCTGGGGAGTAAAAAAAACAGTTTATCATAAGCTAAAAAAAATAGCTTCTCTCTAAAAGCACTTATAAGAAAAATATACTAAAAAGCACTTTTAAAAGCTTGACCAAACACTAATTGTTGCTCAAAAGTGCTTTTTTAATTGTATTGGCCAAACACAAACCGCTTCTCACCAAAAGTACTTTTTTGAAAAGCACTTCTGAAAAAAAACTGATTTTAGAAGCTTGGCCAAACAGGCTATTAGTTAACAGATACCTTCTAAATGAGTACTTACCATTTTTACCAATATCAATTAAACTCAAATATTGATAACCTACGTATAGCCTGTTTGGCCAAGCTTATTTTTCCTCAAAAGTGCTTATTTTTTCTCAAAAGTGCTTATTTTAAAAAATTGAGGTGTTTGGCCAAGCTTATGGAAGAAAATAAGTGCTTCTGGGGAGTAAAAAAAACAGTTTATCATAAGCTAAAAAAAGTAGCTTCTCTCTAAAAGCACTTATAAGAAAAATATACTAAAAAGCACTTTTAAAAGCTTGACCAAACACTAATTGTTGCTCAAAAGTGCTATTTTAATTGTATTGGCCAAACACAAACCGCTTCTCACCAAAAGTACTTTTTTGAAAAGCACTTCTGAAAAAAAACTGATTTTAGAAGCTTGGCCAAACAGGCTATTAGTTAACAGATACCTTCTAAATGAGTACTTACCATTTTTACCAATATCAATTAAACTCAAATATTGATAAACTACTTAGTTAACAGACAACACTGATGAAGAGCATCATCCACTGAACAAACCATCACAGACAAACACATGCAGTGTTACAAATTCTCCCTCTTGTCATCATGTAATATACATAGAAACCCTCTGTTCCTCAAAATTTACAAGAACGCTGTTCATGTTTCCACCTAAACTCTAAAAGCACATCATCTTCTGGTCTCTGCGTATATTTAAATTTTTTGAAAGAGATAAGATACAATACGGGGCCAGAACATCTAAACCGAGGGGGAAGAAATAGCAGGGAATGAAGAAGTAAGACCACTCTACTTGCTGTAGAAGCCAGATTCTGAGTTCTAACTTGTTCGCTTTAGTGACAATCTGATGCAAGAGACAACGAGCAGTAGCTTACAGGTCTCCTGATGGGGACACTCTTGCTGCTGACGTCTCTCCCAGCGAAACTGATGTCAAGGATGAAGCCCAAACTCGAGCATTCCTAGCACCTTTATGGAAGTTTCTCGTTTTGCATAACTTTAGCTTGTTCCAAGCCCTCTTGGGGTCCATTACGTGGAAGACACGCCCCAGGAGCTGCCTTGAATCTCCAAAGATCCCCATGTTTAGATGAGGAATATATGCAGCCCATAATGCTACTACACGAGCTACCAAGCCAGGCAAGAAATATAGGGAAGCTCTAAACAATAGGAATGCAACCGATAATACAAGGTAAGGTTCACTCGAGAGTAATTCTCTTAAAGAGGATCCTTTACATTTCTGAAAAGTTTTGTGACCATCTGTCTTATAAGTAATTTGACTTTCAGTCGCATCGACCACAGGATCAAGCCCTGAAACAAGCATATAAGTGTGAAGTCTATACCATCAAGTTGAATATGAAAAAGAGTAAAGCACTAATTTGTTGCATACCGTACAAATTTCTAAATAAATATTCTATTACTTATATCGATATCGCATATGACTGCATGGTTAAACCCAGTACATTGCCAATTATAACTTCAAGTTTTAGACTCATAAATAAGGCGGTCCTTTTTCCTGGGAAGAGGGCCCTTATAGTTGTTCACTCTACGCGCTATGGCAAATTTGCTTTGCATTTCAGCAGTCATAAAATAATGTGTGGACACTGTCTGAAAGAGGGAAAGTGAGAGAACTTTGAAAGCAGAGGTAGAGGAGAAAAAATATGAGACTATAAGAGAGGACAAAAATGAATTTTAGGTCAATCTCCCAAATGATCTCACATTAAGAGCTATGTTCTCATTTTAGTATTCTGATGAAAACAAAAACTCAAGGAATTGAAATATCATGGAACCCTCTGCCTGTTTCACTTTTTGTTTGTTTGGTAACTCTCATGGATCAAAACAGGAACGGGAGGATTTAAAACAACAAATGATGACGAAGCTGTTAAATTGCAAGAAAATGTTCCTTCTACATATGAGAACTGCCACATTGTGGATGAGTTTAGTTAATGAACTTGAAGTCCCAATGATACCCCTCTTTAAGTCTTAACTAGTCTTCATGCCTTCTGAATGCACGAAATTACAATACCCAGTATTCCCTGGAGTGGTAAAACTAGGCTTAAAGTGGTTCAAACTTTTACCTTTGTAAGATTGCTATGAACTGTTAACAAAATTGCTGTTTTGGAAACCAAATTACTTGATGTTCAAATTTGAAAAACATTCACAGAGTTAAGTAATATTCAGATTCCGTTCTCTCAAGCTTATATGTTTTAGTTGAGTTTTTAGTAGCGGGCTCTTCATTTTGGGACCAAAATCTAAATACTAGGTGGGGTTATTGTGCCTCAATATAAGTGTGTGGGCCATAAAATGAAGAGTTAACTGTGGTTACCAATTTTAGTTCTTCGTTGCTTCAACATTACTTTGGCTTAACCAATATGCATATGTTAAATGTAAAACATTTCAAAATAATCAAAGCCCCATCACCTAATTTTAGGTTTGTCTTGTAATTAGTAAAAGATGAAAAATGCTCACTCCTAAACATTATCAACATTATGGATGAACTCTTACTACTATGCCAACCAAAAGCAGGCAAACGGAGAATATAGGCAAGCACTTGAAAAGATAACCTGTAGTCCTCTTGTAGAAGTTCACAAGAGAGTGAAGATCTTTCCGGCCATGATATCGCACTCTCGCTGTCTGAGTCACAATCAATATTGATGGAAAGCTGTGAACTCCATATCTGGAGAAGACACTGCAGATGAGAGGCAAGATACATGATTCAAATTGTGACGAGCAGCTGAAACAAGAGCGGAGAAGCTAGGGAAAGAGGAAAAAGCTAAATTCTTTATCAATTTTCCTTTTCTTGGGGAAATATTATGATGTCATCACGGCATACATGCTTAATACTGAAGCACACAACAGTGCTTATTTAATTGAAAGCATATGCAGGTCAAAACTCAAACGGCTTCTGTCACTAGGTTGCTTGGCAAAATATTCATCTAATAGTTTCAATCTCATACTTTCCCTAAGAAAAAATTCCATGCAGTACATCCACGTTATGAAAACAGAAAGGTTTGGGACGACTATTTAATTGTTTAATGTCTGGCACTAATTAAGTATTTTTAACAAGGGCATAAAGGTTAGTCAGGGATCAGATGTTTCCATAAACTTTATTGACAACTTGTGAGCAGTTACTGCGAAAGCTCTAAAGGCGGAACAAAGTGCTAATAGAGATGACACAGCTTTACCATACTCAGAAAAGATAATAATAACAACAATACCTAGGCATGGCTTTTGATTGCTCAACCATCACATGTCTGATTTGCGGGAACATGGAACTCAGAGTACCAAACTTTGATTTAACATCTGTCGAGAAAGGACACCACGAGGCATAGAACAAGATAGCAGTAACCTCATCTTTCTGACTGGACCTCAGAGCCTTGTCAAGCGATTCTCCATCTGTCTTTTGTGAGAAATTGCAAAAGGCAAAAAATAGGATAAAAGAAAAATAAGTATACTAGAATGCATGCCATCTTTTAAAAACAAAAAGAACGCAGTTCACATGAAGAATTATAAAGTTAATCTATAAGAGATTAGGTCCTCAATTCCCTCTGCTACACCCAAAAACATAACCCAGCTGTCTTACACCAAGGAACAGAAATGGAAAAGAAAATGATCATATAACGTAAACTTTGGGAAACTATGGAAGGATATCTATGAGACCCATCCATTAAGAACAAAGTATATAGGTTGCATAGATTTCGGGCTGGAGATGAATTTTATGCAACAAAAGAGTAAGCACTCCTCACAAGTATTCAGGAATTTCATATAACATAAAAGGGGGTTAAATGCTACAAAACCGATTCTAATTCTATATATTCTTTCAGATTTTATGCCTTCATCTCAGCGAGGAGATCAAATGCTCAATCCATTTATTTTCTGGTATTCAAGCAGGTTGGAATATTATTATCATAACAATAGTAGAAATGGAATCATTTTTGTTTTGATATTCTATACAAAATCCTATAACTTAATATGGTAGAAATGGAGAATGCCTGTCATGTTCAACACATAATAAGCAAAAAAGGAGCAATCCTAGAACCAAAGTACGTATATATTACTGAGACACAATAACCACATACTGATGAACACGTATTAAATACACCTTTTTTGAGAAAGGTAACAGTATGTATTAGATGCAACTTCCCAACCTACATTAGAACTTGAATAATCTATTTTTCAAAGTTGATCTGAACATTTCAAATCCATCTGAAGCCACAAGAAGTTAGGTAAACACATACATTCAAACTTAACATAGCTTGACCACCAACTTGTCTGTTCATCATCCACTTAATGACCACTTTATCATTCACTTATTTGGAAGCCAGTTATTTCTAGTCTTATTTCAGCTTCTTATACATGCTACTACTATCACCTTTTAAGCCAAGCTCTTGGTGCATTCTTTAGCTTGTAGGAGGTTGTAACATAAATCACTTTCTTGAACTTGCATACCAAGGATTGACTAGGATAAGAGAAGTGTGGAGCCTGAGGAAGTCAAATAGCCTTTCTTATAATGTTCACCTAAAATAGAAATAATGCTACATTCCGATTGAAGCTAAGTTAAAATGACATGATGGTGTTTCATAATCAGTCAACTCATTACCAGTAGACATTCATATGAACACATCCTAAGGGAGAATACATGAGCTACATTAAAGGGAAATCCGGTGCACTAAAGCTCCCACTATGCACGGGGTCTGCCGAAGAGCCGAACCACAAGGGTCTATTGTACGCAAAGGAAGCTAAGCAGATCACCTGAAACTCTTCCAAACCAAGTTTCCCACTCTATGCATACTTCACACTCTATTCTTAAAAGTAATACACTTTTCAAAGACTTGACAAAGTTTCAAAATAGAATCAATGACATAACATTGAGCTTTTCTCGCTGATGGGCTTCTCCAAGGAAGAAGAGACGCTGCTCATACAACTTACACAAACTTTTTTTTATCTAATGCATACAAAAAATCGAAAAATCAATATTTCTGCATGCACTAAATGCACATAACTGCCTACTCTCAAGACATGGAATATAATTTCCAAATAGAAAATCTTCAAAAACAAAGTAAACGTCATTATATTGAGCAGTGGCCTACTCATGGGCATCCCCGAGTGGACGAGGGGAAGCTACCATTACAACTTAGTACTCCAGATAGTTTTGATCCGCTTCTTCAATCCTTACTGACAAAAAACATTCTTTTCAATTTCTAAATTCAAAGAAAATCATTTTTCCCGACTAATGACTAGACTAATCTTTTAAATCATCTACGACAACTGAAAAGTACCACAATTTATAACTTTCAAAAGATGGTCCTAAACAATCAGCATCAACTCCATGACTCAGCAACCTAAACCATGATTAGCAATTGAAAATACTTAACTGATCTTGCTCATACAATAATCCTTTCTTTGTTTCAAATCTATATACATAGCACTAACAATTTAAAAAAAAATACCCAGACCAAAAATATCAGCAAATAGAAGCTGCAGTATTTTCCCCAATGACTTAAAACCTTATCTTGTGAATCATAAGATAAATCTCAAACCCCAAAACAACCTAAAACTCCAATCTTTTAAAGAAAAAATAATGAAAAGCCCTTAATAAATAATCAACAAATCACAACCAAATTATGCTTAGCTATTGAAAAGTAAACCAAATTAATCAAGAATAAACAAAACCCAAATCATAAAAACAACTTGAAACCCCAACTAATCACCAAAATTAGCACAACCACATAAAAAAAATGAAATCTTTACAAAACCAATCAACAAAAGAATTTAAAAACTACAACCAAATTATGCTTAGCTATTGAAAAGTAAACCAAATTAATCAAGAATAAACAAAACCCAAATCACAAAAACAACTTGAAACTCCAACTGATCACCAAAATTAGCAAAACCACATCAAAAAATGAAATCTTTACAAAACCAATCATCAAAATAATAAAAAAATTACAACCCATTTCAATTAATATACAAAAGAACCCAACAACAACAAAATCCCTCCCCCCCCCCCCCCACCAAAAAATAAATAAATAAATAAATAAATAAATAAAATGGAGTAATAATAATAATAAAAATTTAACAATTACCTGAACAAGCAAAGGAGATGGAAAGGAGATCCCAATAGGAGATTGAGACCTCAGATCATACAGAAAATTATATGCCTGAATTCCACAAACAGATTGGGAATTTGTATATCCAAAAGCTGCAAATAAATAAGCTAATACTAATACCAATATATATGTCATAGACACCATAATCAACAATAATACTTTCTTGATTTTCACCTAAAAATACTCAAATTAAAACTTCCCTAAAATTATTCAGAAAAATAAAAATAAAAAAAAAGAATTCCCTTTTGAGTCTTTCTTGAAGAAAATTTTGAAATTTTGGATTTATTTTTTTGAAGGCTTTTTTATTGTATAGTTGGGCAGAACCAGCTTTTTCTCAGCAACTTTATCGTCTTCCTACCATTTTTATTTAAATAATATAATTAATTTTTCTTTTTTATATTTTAATATAATATAATAAGGCCTGTTTGGTTTCTTTCTTGTTAGTTATTGTCAAAAATGGTCCCTCATTTTTTAATATTTATATTTTTCTTCCTACTTTGACAACAATTTAAAAAAGAAAAGAAAAAGAAATTACTGTATCCGTGTTAATTTGACAATTTAAAATTTGTGAAAAATAATAAATAAGTACATACTCCCTCCATTCGTTTTTACTTATCACATTTTAACTTAACATATCCATTAAGAAAATAATTATTGACGTGACTATTTTACCATAATATTTATATTATTAATGTTTACTATTTCATCTTAAAATTAGTTTGGAGAATAAACTATTAATACTAAGGGCAAAATAGAAAAAAAAAATTGTCTTTTCTTGATATGTCAAAAATAACAAATAAAAATAGAAATTTAATTAGAAAATAAGTGATAAGTAAAAGCAAACGGAGGGAGTATATCCTATAAGATTGTCACCAAGTCAAAAATACTCTTTTGTAATTAGATTCGAGTCAGTATAAAATCATCTTTAAGTATTTTATTTTTAATATGAAACTTTTCCAAAATAAAAACTACTCCTTCAATCTATTTTTCCCTGTCCACTTTTCTATTTTGAGATGTCCAATAATACTTGTCCAGTTTATAAATTAATGGATAATTTACCTAGTTTTACCCATTTTATTTTTGATATTAAATACAATACATCCCTCATTGCATTTTTCAAAGCAAAAAAAATTATTATATTCAAAGGATGATATAGTAAAATCACCACTCTATTTATTGTTTCTTAAGGTATTTATCAAGTCAAAAGTGGACAACTATTTATGGACGAAGGGAGTAATTTAATCTGGCTCCAAATAGTGAAAGAGAAATTAAGCATGTGTTTGGACATAAAAATTGTGAAATTTGAAAAAAAGTTAAACAATGTATTTGAAAATCAACATAAATTGTAGCTGTTTTAAAATTTTTAAAAGTAATTTAAAGTAAAAATTATGAAAATAACTATTTTAAATTATAATAATTCTATGTCCAAATAATTTTTGGGAAGATGTTAAAACTTAAAAGTCTGCCTAGCTCCAAAATAAAAGACTATTTTGTTTCCACTAGTTGCTCCACTCTACCGACAGCTTGAGGTAATTAAATAGCAGTATTACTGATCTATGACTTCTTTGTTGTCTTTTTTTCAATTGGATTATCTAATTCATTGCTAGTTGATTTTTCTATGGCATGTCATTAATATTCCATACACATCAAACTTGTTTCTGAATTTTAATTACTTTAGCTTTAATTTTCATTTACTTTTTTCAAGAATTCCAAGCCATAATAAAAAGGTCTGCTAGCTGATATTGATCCATTCATCTTATCTTTATGGGGTTGCAGATTCTTGAATGTTGCTAAATTTGTACTCTAGTTTATATCATTGAGTTCTCTTTTGGTGTATTGAGATTGTTTTTAATTGCATAGAATTTGCTTAGTTCTATCTGACTATGCTGGGATTCATCTCTTATTGCACAAGCTACCCCGTAAAGATTAGAACTTTCTCCTTTTATCATTTCTTGAAAATCTAATCCCTCAGTGGAACAAACTCACATTTTCATCATATTCCTGAATGAACTGAGATAACTGTATGCAGTAAAGAGGAGTCAAGCTAAGAAAAACCTAGTGAAAGATGGAAATCTGATGCTTATAGCTAAGCTTGTCCTCAAAGTTCATTGCTTTCCCTTATGGATCGACTTAGTGAGCTGCCTGAATCCATACTGCTTCACATCTTATCATTCCTGACCATGAAAGATGTTGTCAAAACAGCCGTTCTCTCCAAACGCTGGTGGCACCTGTGGACTATTGTCCAACAACTTGATTTTGATCTTAAGGATTTCTTTCCATATCAGAATTTTGTGGACTTTGTGAATCGGACCTTGCTTTGTCGTGGCACTTCTAAGATCAGAAGACTTAGAATTGGTCTCTTTTTAAATGCTAGTTCTCATAAAGATTATGTTGGATGGATGTTGTATGCTGCAAAAAACAATGTGGAAGAGCTCTTTCTAGATTTTGATTCAGATTGTTGTGAATGGACCCCACCTCCGTGTGTGTATTGCAATTCGTCACTCAAGACATTGAGGTTGTGGAGCTGCAGGCTCATACCTGGTTTGCAGATAAGATGGAACTTGTTGACAAAGTTAACCCTCGAGTACTCAGTATTGTGGGATGTAATCATTCATAAGATTATGGTGGGTGCTCCAAAGCTGGAATTCTTTGAGTTGAGTTCATGCTGGGGCTATGATGATCTGACTTTTGATTCTCCTTCTTTAAGAGTACTTATTGTCCGTGAGTATGAATCAGGTGTGTACGAACATGGTCCCGTCGTGAGAATTTCAGCCCCGAATGTTCAGTCTTTGCAACTGTCAGGACCTTTTTATAGGAAGTGTGTTTTGATGAACATGCCATCTGTTGTTCATGCCACTCTCGATTTTCGTCCATTTACTTATTCCGATAAAGATAAGGAGGACTTAACATGGAAGCAGGACAACCTAATGGAGTTAGTTGGGTTCCTTCAACATGTTGAGTGCTTAACCTTGGGCAGTTGGTGCATCAAGGTTTGTTTTCTAAACAAGTAATCTGTATCTGATATTTTCTTATTGCATTTCTTGTAACGTTCTTTTGTTGTCTGTTTTTATGAAGTGTATGTTAGGTGTCTTAATCTTTGGAGTAGAGTGAAGTAATTATTGCAATAGCTTGATTTTCATCAAAAATTTTTTTATTGCAATAGCTTGATTTAGTTTCTCCTATTGGTTTTGATTGCTAGACATTATTCTACAAACATAAATCACATCGGTAGAAGCTTGTTTAGTGTGTGTTTATATTTCAACTTCCCCATGACTACAGCTTATCCAATTTCATGAAATTCAGATCAGACTTGCTTCTCCTAGTGTTTACTGAAATATCTACTTCTTTTTCCTCCGGATTCTGATGGTACAAGGTTCTAGCACTTAGGGAGAAGAGACGTATGCCTTCTCAGATTTCAACCTACAAATGTGTCACATTAAGTATACCTATGACGGAAGATGATCTTTTGGGGACAGTTAACCTGCTAAAAGGTTCACCAGCTCTGCAGACACTAATAATAGACATGAAATCAGTAATCTATGACCGGGTACACATTTCCTAAACTTTTCTGTCTTCTGTATTTCTTATATGACATATTCTGCCAAGAGAATTACTGGAAATTTGAGGGAGAAAAACATAAATGCCCCCCGTTATCACAAATATATGATCAAAAAAGATATGTGTTACATTAATCTGCTTATACATGAACTAAGATTCATGTTCTAGGGATGATTCTAGTTTATTTATCAAACAACCCCTTTAAACTTGATTCACCACTCCAAGAAACGGTTATTGATTTAAAACTAGGATCTTGTTACCACTCTGTTATACATGTAAGAAAAGAACAACACAATTCAAAGGGTAAAATTCCACAAGGCATGAAGAGAAAAGAAGAGGGAGATAAGTTCAAAGCACACTAGTAACATTTTGAAAAGCTCAAAATACAAAGAGCCAAGACAGTTGTTGATTTAACTAATTCCAACAGTATCTTTGTGAAGAACAGATTTCGGAAATTCAACTTCAGTTAATAAACCAAAATATCGCATTGATCACATTTTCTTGGCGATTTTTCTATTCTCCCCTGAATAAATTTATTTTCCTTTTTGTTGTCCTAGAAGTAGTCGATGCTTTCGCTAACCATAAAATGAAATATCCATGATTTGATTATCTACTGGCTTCTGGAGATCATTTGTGCTATGAGTTTCTGTTTCTATCAAAATGTAACTTAACTTTATCTTAAAAATGTTTTTCTAGCCAGAAGGCACTGAATTAGCAGATTCAGAAAACTTCAGCATTGCTAATGGTGCAAACTACTTAGCATCACAAGCGAACCACGTGGAATGTTTGTTGCATCATTTGAAGACTGTCAAGATTACCCAATTTGTGGAACAACACTCCGTATTTCCATTTGTGGAGTTCATTTTGAAGAACGGAAGGGTACTGGAGAATCTCGTAATCATAGCTCAAAGGGGGTTAGATGAAAATTCGCCAGAGTCCTGGCTGAAAGCTCAGATCATAGCTCAAAGGGGGTTAGATGAAAATACGCCAGAGTCCTTGCTGAAAGTAGCTCAGAGATTACTAAGCCTGCCTAGGGCTTCTTCCCGAGCAGTTGTTACACTCCTCAACTGACAACATTAAGTCATTTCGTACTCCGATGGAACTACATTCTTCTGCTTCAGAAGCTGTATCCATTGTATTCGACTTCTTTTAGATCAGATATCATGAGTAGTTATGTAAAATATGTTTTTGTTAGATGAACTTTTACTATTATGTGAAGGGAAAGTCTCTCTGTTGAAATATTGCTAAGATATTTGAGTATTGTACTGAAAATGAAAACCCTGCTCTATTAAGGGTTAAACACATCTACTACACTTCATATTACTAGTGAAAATTCCTATACTTGTTAGTGTATGTAAGTAGTGAGTTAGGAAGTTCTGTGGTGGTGATCAAAGATGTAAAACCACAAGTGTCAAAAGTTGTTTGTGGTGATGGAAGATGAAAAACACATGTTCATGGTGCACGTGTTAAACTTGAAGTTTTGTCCATGAGGCAGGTAAGGTCAAAAGTCCAAGACTACCCACCACCAAGGCTATTCTGGTAAATCACCCCTAATTTATCCTTCTACCTTCCCCTCCTTATTATTCATGGGCTCGTCGTCTTCCCAAAAGAAATTTAAAAATACAATTTCAAGAATAGCTACAAGAAAAAATCATTTTATCTGCAGATCAATACAAATAATGTAGCTAATAAAGAAGAAACAAGTTTGTATTGTGATATGTACTACTACTATATATACTGTTTGTTTGAAAAATTAACAGGTTCATAGCACCAATATTGACCCATTTTATTTTCAGCATAAACTTAAACGAGAACTTTTAAATTTTTGAGAATACCTAAATAACCTCCTAAACTATTCACGTTTTGTGAGTTTAATACTTGAATTATAAAATATTGTTATTACCATCGGATTATAATATTTTATATCTAAAAACCCCAGTTGTGCCAAGTGAATTCATTCTCTTTTTGTAGTATGAGAGCTAGAAAGTAGGCCAGTAAAAATTGAAACGCCACAAAGTTAAAGTTATCGAAGTTGTAGAACATGGATAGTTTGGGAGGAATTTTAAGTATTACCTTTTAACTATTTTGATATAACATTAGCATATTAAGAATTAAAAAAAAATATAAATCATAAGTACATTGAAAGTATTTTAGAAGTCACAATTCTTCAAATACTATTTTAAAGAGAAAAGGAAAGTACTAGATAAGTAGAAGAATCTAGTAACAGGAAAAAAACAGGACATTAGTAGTTTGTGTTTTCACTGGTTGTTCCACTCTACCGACAGCTTCAGGAAAATGGTATTTCTGATCTTTGTTAGTGGTCTATTAATTAGTGATTTTTCTTTCAAGATTCCAACATCAAACTTGTTTCTGAATTTTAACTTCTTTAGCTTTGATTTTCATATGCTTTTTTCAAGAATCCCAAATCATAATAAACTTCTTTAGCTTGCTGGTATTGATCCATTCATCTTATTATCTTTATGGGGTAGCAGATTCTTGAATGTTGCTAATTTGTACTCTAGTTTATATCATTGAGTTCTCTTTTGGTGTGTTTTAAGATTAGCTGAATATGATGGGATTCATCTCATATTAGTCTGCTGCAATCACCATTTGTTATTCTTTATCTTTTGTTTGTTTGTTGATAAAGATTAAAACATTGAAGGGAAACTTGAAGCAACTGTAAAGTTGTTTCCAGAGGTCACGGGTTCGAGCTGTGAATCAGCCACTAATGCTTGCATTAGGTAGGCTGCCTATATAACACCCTTTGGGGTGCCCTTCCTCGAACCCTGCATTAACGCGGGATGCTTCAGCGGAAATGAACTCACCTTCTGAACATATTCCTGAATCAATTGAGATAACTTTATGCAGTGAAGAAGAATTGTGCTCTGGAGATTAGCCAAGAAAAAACTAATTAAAGAAGCAAAGCTGATCCTGTGAAAGTTCATTGCTTTCCCTTATGGATAGACTTAGTGAGCTGCCTGAATCGATACTGCTTCACATCCTCTCATTCCTGGACATGAAAGATGTTGTCAAAACGGCCATTCTCTCCAAACGCTGGCGCCACCTGTGGACAATTGTCCCAAGTCTTGATTTTGTTAAGGATCATTTGTTTGCCTATCGGGATTTTGTGGACTTTGCGAATCGAACCTTGCTTTGTCGTGGCAATTATAAGATAAGAAGGCTTAGAATTAATCTTTCTTTAAATGAGAGTTCTCGTAAAGACTATGATGGATGGATTATGTATGCTGCAAAGAATAATGTGGAAGAACTCTTCTTAGAAGTTAACCACTGTTGTGATTGGTTCCCACCTCAGTGTGTGTATTGCAATTCGTCACTCAAGACATTGAGTTTGTGGGACTGCAAGTTCACACGTGATGTGCAAATAATCTGGAACTCGTTGACAAAGTTAACCCTCTCGACGGCGGTGTTGGGGGATCAAGCCGTTCATAAGATTATGGTGGGTGCTCCGAAACTGGAAGTCTTTGAGTTGTGTTGGTGTTGGGGCTATAACGATCTGAACCTTGATTCTCCTTCTTTAAGTACGCTGATCATACGTGAGTTTGAATCACTCGAGCATGATTATGGTGATTCCATCATGAGAATTTCAGCTCCCACAGTTCAGTCCTTGGACCTATCAGGATCTCTTCATAGGAAGTGTATTTTGATGAATGTGTCGTCCGTCGTTCATGCCACCATCGATTTTCGTCCACGTGACAGTTTGATGACCAGTTTGATGAGTGGAAAGAAGACTTTAAAATGGCAGCTGAAAAACTTAATGGAGGTAGTTGGAAGCCTTAAGCATGCTGAGAGCTTAAATTTGGGCCCTGGGTGCATTGAGGTTAGTCTTTCTTTTTGCCTTCCTTTAGTTCTATGATTAATAATTAACTTTCTAGGCATGACTCTATATTTATATTGCTGGGACTCTTCAAAAATGCTGCAGGGGGCATGTCAAGTCCTCCAAAGTCATGTAATTTTGGAAGATCCAGCACGGGTTAAACTACATTTTGGAGAGTCCGAGCGACATAGCTCTATATAAATCAAGCACATTGGTCGAAACTTGATAGTTGAAACAAACTCGTTAGAGTGATCTTCCGTTGGATCCTCCGATTGCTTAGCATTAGGTTATTTCTATATTTCAAAAGACAAGTATTATTCTAGTTTTTTTTTTTGTAAACAAAACAGCATTCATTCCAAATGCAACTGCAAATATAAATTCCCAAGCTCACAAGGAAATTGAACTGTCACTGGCTCCGCCTGAATTCATTCAACCTCATAATATTTGTAAGAAAAATCTAACTTACGTGAGAATCTAATGGAAGAAATTTCTTAAGCTCTCCGATGACAATTTCTCCAGATATCTAAAATGACCAAATTGTTTGCACAAGTAACTGAATTCTTAAAGAGGACGTAAAATTGTATCAACGTAAGCGTGAATGAGCACATTGCTTACCTCCTTTCATCTTTATCTAAAGTAAAATGTTGTAGTGACAAATTTAGCTTTCTCTCTAGCCCTTTTATTGGTGCCGAAATTCCTGTTAATGCTTTCTGCATTCTCTCTCATTCTTCTGTACTTAGGCAGGACGTCAACTTTCACTGAATTACTAAACTTCCACCTAAAAATGCTAAGAAAACGACAAAGACCAATATCACATAGTGCTTTATTACTATGTTGCTCGGACTTTTAAAAAATGTTGACTAGTACGTATTGGATCCTCCAAAATTAGTGCATTTTAGGAGGTTCCAGCAGCACTTTTGGAGAGTCTGAGCAACATAACTCTATGGTAGCACCACATTGCTTGGTTTAGATCCTAATCTGGGGAGGCAAGCCAAACGTTTATTATGTTATCTTATGTTCTAGTATATGACTATGTTTAAGAAATTAACGTCTTGGTACTTGGTGGAACGTCTTTATATTTCAACTTCTCCATGACTGCACATTATCCAATTTCATTTTCAGATCGGACTTGCTTGTTCTAGTGTGTACTGAAATATCTACTTTTTTTCCTATGGACCCTGTGATTTTGATGGTACAAGGCTTTAGCGCTAAACGAGAAGAGACGTATTCCTTCTCAGATGCCAACTCATAAGTGTGTCACATTAAGTGTACCTATGAGGGAAGATGATCTTTTGGGGACAGTTCAGCTGCTAAAAGGTTCACCAGCTCTGCAGACGCTTATAATAGACATGCAAACTGAACGCTCTGACCAGGTACACATTTCCTAAGCTTCCGTCTTCTGTATTTCTTATCTGACATATTCTGCCAAGAGGATTTGCTGGATCAAACATAAACACCCCCTTTATCCCAAATACATAAACATAAACACACGTGTTACATTGATCTCCTAATACATGAACTAAGATTCATGTACTTGGGATGATTCTTGTTTATTTATCAAACACCCTCTTTAAACTTGATTCACCACTCCAAAAAACAGTTATTGAATTGTAACTAGGATCTTGTTACCACTCCGTTATAAATGTAAGAAGAGAGTAACACAATTCAAAGGATATAATTCTACAAGGCACCAAGAGAACAGAAGAGGGAGATAACTTCAAAGCACTCTAGTAACATTTTGAAAAACTCAAAATACAAAGAACCAAGACATTGGTTCATACTTCCAAGTTTACTATTTCCAACAGGATCTTTGTGAAGATCAGGTTGCGGAAATCCATCTTCATTAATAAACCAAAATATCGCATTGACCACATTTTCTTGGCTAATTTTCTGTCTTTGCCCTGAATAAATTTATTTTCCTTTTGTTGTCCTACAAGTAGTCAATGCTTTCATTAACCATAAAATGAAATTTTCCTTTACTTGCTTCTGGAGATCATTTGTACTATTAGTTCCGTTTCCAGCAAAATGTAAGTAAACTTTATCTTGGAAATGTTTGTCTAGCTGCCAAAAGCCACGGAGTACTTGTGCGATTCTAATGGCGAAGACTACTTAGCATCACAAGCAAAGCACATCAGGTGTCTGCGTCATTTGAAGACGGTCAAGCTTACCAAATTTGTGGAACAACACTCCGTATTTCCATTTGTGGAGTTCATTTTGAAGAACGGGAGTGTACTGGAGAATCTCGTAATCATAGCTCAAAGGGGGTTAGATGAAAATTCGCCAGAGTCCTTGCTAAAAGTTGCTCAAAAATTACTAAGTATGCCTAGGGCTTCTTCCCGAGCAGTCGTTACACTCCGTAACTGACAACATTAAGTCATTTCATACTCCGATGGAACTATATTACATCGGCTGTTCAGACGCTGTATGGTTTTGTGTTTATTTCTGCGAGGTCAAGACATGTTGAATAGTTCAAACAAGCTTTTGTAAGATGAACTTTTGTTATTTTGTGAAGGTAATAGTGTGTTTTTGTTGATATATTGCTTAGATGCTTCTTTTCTCCTAGTGGTCATATTATGTTGCCTCAAGTAAATATTTTTGGAGGATCTAACACGCATCTTTTGATATTTTTAAAGAGTTCGAGTAATATAATATATTCATGTATCCCCTTAGGCTTCTTGTCAAGTTTTTTAATCATGTGATTTTCTTATATATATGATAGGGAAAAGGCTCAAATATGCCATCGAACTATTGGAAATGGCTCATTTATACCATCCGTTAAAAGTTTGGCTCATTTATGCCATCGCCGTTACAAAACAGGCTCATCCATGCCATTGTTTCTTAACGGTGGTTTTTAAAAACAGCTTTGCCACGTGGCATCTTACTAGAGGTCCACGTCATTGATCAAATATGCCATCGAACTTTGAGAAAAGGCTCATCTATGCCATCCGTTAAAAGTTTGGCTCATTCATGCCATTTTTTTTAATAGTCCAATTTGGGGTTTTTTTGCAAAACCATTTTGTACACGTGACCAACAATAATTCTTCCACATCATTAATTAAATCAGCCAAAGAAATTTTAAAATTTCTAATAAGAAAATATCGACTTCTCCGGCCAAAATATTTCTATGCATTTTGTAACTCCTTTATAGGCACTATAAAGAGTTCATCCATTTTCAGTTTCTTCGGAATCGCCGAACACAATTCTGCAAATCTCAAGGCCAATTCAAGCCCGAAACAGACATCAACTATTTCAAACAACGAATCAATTATTTACCGAAACATAATTTTTCAAATTTTTAAAAACTTGTACTTGAAGCAAAAATCAGAAAAATTCTATAATCGGTGAAATTACAGAAAAGAAAAGAAGAATATTTCAACAAAATCAAATTAAAATCAAAACTTGAAGATTCTAATGACTTGAAGAATCAGATGTACCAGAAATTTGTGAATCGTGGAAAACAAAATTTTAATTTCACCTTTTAGAAGAAAGTTCAATTTTTTAGATTTTTTATTTGGCTGATTTAATTAATGATGTGGACGGATCATTGTTGGCTACGTGTACAAAATGATTTTGCAAAAATTCACCAAACTGAAATGTTAAAAAAATGGCATGAATGAGCCTTTTTTGTAACAACAATGGCATAAATGAGCCAAACTTTTAACGGATGGTATAAATGAGCCTTTTCTCAAAGTTCGATGGCATATTTGATCAATGACGTGGACCTCTAATAAAATGCCACATGGCAAAGCTGTTTTTAAAAACCACCGTTAAGAAGCAATGGCATGGATGAGCCTATTTTGTAACGGCAATGGCATAAATGAGCCAAACTTTTAACGGATGGCATAAATGAGCCATTTTCAATAGTTCGATGGCATATTTGAGCCTTTTCCCTATATGATATATGATATATGATATAAGGATCTTCTTTTGGAGTATATCTGAACTCCAATAGACATTTCAGAATGAATCAACTTAAAAACTTACTCGCATTCAGTATCTATACTAAATTATATTCCATTATAATGGTTAAGTAATTTAATGAGTTACGTAATGCATGTGCAAACATATGTCATATCATGAATAAATCGTGATTACGTGATTGGAAGTGTTATAACAAATTAAAAATAGTGTGTGGATAAATTTTCACCATTGTAAAACCAAATTGCATTAGATATCGTAGTACGCTACAACTTATTGTTTGATTGGAGTTATTTTTAATCTTAATGTATTATAGGGCAATTAATTATTCCTTTCGGTTTAAGAAGCTAAATAATGTCTTCATTAAATACTAATTAATCGGTTGGTTTCTTTCATATTATCCGTTACAGAATTCAGATGATCCTAAATTATGTCTAAATAAAAAATATACTTTTACACCTTTTGTGAAATAAATTGTCAGTTCATCTATTTTTCTTAGCTTAAATTTAATGATGGATTTGAAGGAAAGAATATTTTATTTTCTCTCTTTTGCAATTTCCATTTTTCTTGGTATATTTTTCCCTGCATCTGTTGATTCAGAATGCAATAAAAATGTAGTAATTATAAATTTTGGAGATTCAAATTCTGATACTGGTGGCTATGTTATAGTACATGGCATGATAGGACAGCTTCCAAAAATGCACACCTTCAATCATGATTTATCTGGTCGAATGTGTGATGGAAGATTAATTATTGACTTTCTATGTAGGTTTAGTATTCGATGTTCGATACTTGTTTTGGGAATTTCGACTTGTATCAAAAAATTTCACTTCAGAATAAAATGTCTCTTATCAAAGACGATTACAATTCGAACGTGAAATCGTTGATTACGGGATATAAGAGTATCTATTGTTTCACAACTTTGGTGGTTTTATTTCAGAATAAAATGTCTCCTATCAAAGACGATTACAACTCGAACGTGAAGGGATATAAGAGTATCTATTGTTTCACAACTTTGGTGGTTACACCATATGTTATATCGTTAAGATAATTGAAATAATCTCTCTTTTAATACCAATTTTTCAAAAAAATTTACCTCTAAGAAGTTCTATTTTTTTAGTTTCTCACTAGATGTTTGATATACGGTTTTGGATCTGATTATTCGCACCAAAAAGTCCTATTTTCCATAGTGATGTTTTCATATTCGGAGCTTAAATCTGAAACCGCTAATTAAGAGTGAAAGAACACTTACTAGTGTTTTATTTCTTATTTAATTTTTCCCTCATGATTAGTTTATTTTTTTTAATTTGATTCTCATTGTTTTTATGGCAGGTGAAAGTGTGGGAAATGGTTATTTAACTCCATTTATGGAGTCAATAGGCAAAAACTTCACAAATGGAGTCAATTTTGCTATTGCTGGTTCTAAAACTCTTCCAAGATTAGATTCTTTTAATTTGCACATCCAAATTGCCCAATTCCATCGGTTTCAATCTCTTTCTCTTGAGTTATTTGACAAAGGTATATATACGGAATTATAATAAATATTTTTTAAAGAAAATACAACATCAAGGCTTTGATTCAGTGGAATAAGCGCAACACGTGATGTGTGAGTTAGACGCACGTCACATATAGAGAATAATTAACCAACTGACCCTCGTGGATTTCTCGATTGTTAGGTGATGGAAATTTGCTAGGAGATGAAGATTTAAGGAATGCAATTTACACAATTGATATTGGACAAAATGATTTGGATGGAATATTTGGTGGTCTCTCATATGAAAAAGCTATTCACAAAATTTCTGATATTATTTCTGAAATTGAAAATGCTATAAAGGTAAGTTAAGCGAATTTGTGTTTTTGCACTTCTTTTTTCCTTTTCCTTTACTTTATTTTTAATTATTTTATTTTATTTTATTTTATTTTGGATTTGTCGAATTTTATATTGAATTTGCAGGCAATTTATGAACAAGGTGGAAGGAATTTTTGGGTACACAATACAGGGCCATTAGGGTGTTTGCCTAGATCACTTGCAACATATAAGAAATATGAGAATGATTATGATTGAGCATGGGTTCTTAATTTCGCTTAATGAAGGTGCAAAAATATTTAATGACAAATTAAAACTCCTTTGTGAAAAATTAAGAGATGAAATGAAGAGTTTCACGCTTATATATGTTGATGTTTACTCCATCAAATATGATCTCATTGCCAATTCTTCTAGTTATGGTAAGTCCTTATTTCTTTCCTTATAGAAAACAAAATGAAACACTATCTACCTATTTGAAAATTTTGGATGAACTATATTTATATCGAGGATCGTAAGGTATATACGTTGATAGTGTTACATAATCAGTTTAGAAACTAATGTCTATCAAACAAAAGACATGAACTAGAAAAAGGATAAAAATCCAAAAAAACAAAAAAAAAATCCCCCCAAAAAAAGGATAAAAATTTAACAATTACCTCAATAAGCAAAGGAGATGGAAAAGAGATCCCAATAGGAGATTGAGACCTCACATCATACAGAAACCTATAACTCTGAATTTCACAAACAGATTGGGAATTTGTATATCCAAAAGCTGCAAATAAAGAAGCTAATAATAATACCAATATATATCTCATCGATACCATAATCAACAATAATACTTTCTTAATTTTCACCTAAAAATACCCAAATTAAAACTTCCCTAAATTATTCAGAAAAAGAAAAAAGAAAAAGAATTCCCCTTTGAGCCTTTCTTGAAGAAAATTTTGAAATTTTGGATTTTTATTTTTAAGGCTTTTATTGTATAGTGTTGAATGTTGGGCAGAACCAGCTTTTTTCTCAGCAACCTTATCGTCTTCCTACCATTTTTTATTTAAATAATTCTCAGCAACCTTATCGTCTTCGTACCATTTTTTATTTAAATAATTAAAATTTCTTTCTTATATTTTAATAATTTTTTTTTGTTATTGGCAAAAACTGGTTGGTACTCCCTTCTTTTTTAATATTTATATATTTATCTTCCTGCTTTTGACAACAATTTAAAAAAGAATTACTGTATCCGTGTTAATATGACAATTTAACCAAAACTATATCAAACCCACCAACTAAAAATAATAATAAATAAGTACAAGGATGTATATCCTATAAGGTTGTGACCAAGTCATAAGTACTCTACCGACAGCTTCCGGTAAATAGCGCTACTTACTTATTACTGATCTATGACTTGTTTGTTGTCTTTTTTCTGGAAAATCAAATCCCTCAGTGGAACAAACTCACATTTTCATCATATTCCTGAATGAATTGAGATAACTGTATGCAGTAAAGAGGAATCAAGCTAAGAAAAACCTAGTGAAAGATGGAAATCTGATGCTTATAGCTAAGCTTGTCCTCAAAGTTCATTGCTTTCCCTTATGGATCGACTTAGTGTGCTGCCTGAATCCATACTGCTTCACATCCTATCATTCCTGACCATGAAAGATGTTGTCAAAACAGCCGTTCTCTCCAAACGCTGGCGGCACCTGTGGACTATTGTCCAACAACTTGATTTTGATCTTAAGGATTTCTTTCCATATCAGAATTTTGTGGACTTTGTGAATCGGACCTTGCTTTGTCGTGGCACTTCTAAGATCAGAAGACTTAGAATTGGTCTCTTTTTAAATGCTAGTTCTCATAAAGATTATGTTGGATGGATGTTGTATGCTGCAAAAAACAATGTGGAAGAGCTCTTTCTAGATTTTGATTCAGATTGTTGTGAATGGACCCCACCTCCGTGTGTGTATTGCAATTCGTCACTCAAGACATTGAGATTGTGGAGCTGCAGGCTCATACCTGATATGCAGATAAGATGGAACTTGTTGACAAAGTTAATCCTCCGGTTCTCAGTGTTGTGGGATGAAATCATTCATAAGATTATGGTGGGTGCTCCAAAGCTGGAATTCTTTGAGTTGAGTTCATGCTGGGGCTATGATGATCTGACTTTTGATTCTCCTTCTTTAAGAGTACTTATTGTCCGTGAGTATGAATCAGGTGTGTACGAACATGGTCCCGTCGTGAGAATTTCAGCCCCGAATGTTCAGTCTTTGCAACTGTCAGGACCTTTTTATAGGAAGTGTGTTTTGATGAACATGCCATCTGTTGTTCATGCCACTCTCGATTTTCGTCCATTTACTTATTCCGATAAAGATAAGGAGGACTTAACATGGAAGCAGGACAACCTAATGGAGTTAGTTGGGTTCCTTCAACATGTTGAGTGCTTAACCTTGGGCAGTTGGTGCATCAAGGTTTGTTTTCTAAACAAGTAATCTGTATCTGATATTTTCTTATTGCATTTCTTGTAACGTTCTTTTGTTGTCTGTTTTTATGAAGTGTATGTTAGGTGTCTTAATCTTTGGAGTAGAGTGAAGTAATTATTGCAATAGCTTGATTTTCATCAAAAATTTTTTTATTGCAATAGCTTGATTTAGTTTCTCCTATTGGTTTTGATTGCTAGACATTATTCTACAAACATAAATCACATCGGTAGAAGCTTGTTTAGTGTGTGTTTATATTTCAACTTCCCCATGACTACAGCTTATCCAATTTCATGAAATTCAGATCAGACTTGCTTCTCCTAGTGTTTACTGAAATATCTACTTCTTTTTCCTCCGGATTCTGATGGTACAAGGTTCTAGCACTTAGGGAGAAGAGACGTATGCCTTCTCAGATTTCAACCTACAAATGTGTCACATTAAGTATACCTATGACGGAAGATGATCTTTTGGGGACAGTTAACCTGCTAAAAGGTTCACCAGCTCTGCAGACACTAATAATAGACATGAAATCAGTAATCTATGACCGGGTACACATTTCCTAAACTTTTCTGTCTTCTGTATTTCTTATATGACATATTCTGCCAAGAGAATTACTGGAAATTTGAGGGAGAAAAACATAAATGCCCCCCGTTATCACAAATATATGATCAAAAAAGATATGTGTTACATTAATCTGCTTATACATGAACTAAGATTCATGTTCTAGGGATGATTCTAGTTTATTTATCAAACAACCCCTTTAAACTTGATTCACCACTCCAAGAAACGGTTATTGATTTAAAACTAGGATCTTGTTACCACTCTGTTATACATGTAAGAAAAGAACAACACAATTCAAAGGGTAAAATTCCACAAGGCATGAAGAGAAAAGAAGAGGGAGATAAGTTCAAAGCACACTAGTAACATTTTGAAAAACTCAAAATACAAAGAGCCAAGACAGTTGTTGATTTAACTAATTCCAACAGTATCTTTGTGAAGCACAGATTTCGGAAATTCAACTTCAGTTAATAAACCAAAATATCGCATTGATTACATTTTCTTGGCGATTTTTCTATTCGCCCCTGAATAAATTTATTTTCCTTTTTTGTTGTCCTAGAAGTAGTCGATGCTTTCGCTAACCATAAAATGAAATTATCCATGATTTGATTCTCTACTGGCTTCTGGAGATCATTTGTGCTATGAGTTTCTGTTTCTATCAAAATGCAACTTAACTTTATCTTAAAAATGTTTTTCTAGCCAGAAGGCACTGAATTAGCAGATTCAGAAAACTTCAGCATTGCTAATGGTGCAAACTACTTAGCATCACAAGTGAACCACGTGGAATGTTTGCTGCATCATTTGAAGACTGTCAAGATTACCCAATTTGTGGAACAACACTCCGTATTTCCATTTGTGGAGTTCATTTTGAAGAACGGGAGAGTACTGGAGAATCTCGTAATCATAGCTGAAAGGGGGTTAGATGAAAATTCGCCAGAGTCCTGGCTGAAAGCTCAGATCATAGCTCAAAGGGGGTTAGATGAAAATTCGCCAGAGTCCTTGCTGAAAGTAGCTCAGAGATTACTAAGCCTGCCTAGGGCTTCTTCCCGAGCAGTCGTTACGCTCCTCAACTGACAATATTAAGTCATTTCATACTCCGATGGAACTACATTCTTCTGCTTCAGAAGCTGTATCCATTGTATTCGACTTCTTTTAGATCAGACATCATGAGTAGTTATGTAAAATATGTTTTTGTTAGATGAACTTTTACTATTATGTGAAGGGAAAGTCTCTCTGTTGAAATATTGCTAAGATATTTGAGTATTGTACTGAAAATGAAAACCCTGCTCTATTAAGGGTTAAACACATCTACTACACTTCATATTACTAGTGAAAATTCCTATACTTGTTAGTGTATGTAAGTAGTGAGTTAGGAAGTTCTGTGGTGGTGATCAAAGATGTAAAACCACAAGTGTCAAAAGTTGTTTGTGGTGATGGAAGATGAAAAACACATGTTCATGGTGCACGTGTTAAACTTGAAGTTTTGTCCATGAGGCAGGTAAGGTCAAAAGTCCAAGACTACCCACCACCAAGGCTATTCTGGTAAATCACCCCTAATTTATCCTTCTACCTTCCCCTCCTTATTATTCATGGGCTCGTCGTCTTCCCAAAAGAAATTTAAAAATACAATTTCAAGAATAGCTACAAGAAAAAATCATTTTATCTGCAGATCAATACAAATAATGTAGCTAATAAAGAAGAAACAAGTTTGTATTGTGATATGTACTACTACTATATATACTGTTTGTTTGAAAAATTAACAGGTTCATAGCACCAATATTGACCCATTTTATTTTCAGCATAAACTTAAACGAGAACTTTTAAATTTTTGAGAATACCTAAATAACCTCCTAAACTATTCACGTTTTGTGAGTTTAATACTTGAATTATAAAATATTGTTATTACCATCGGATTATAATATTTTATATCTAAAAACCCCAGTTGTGCCAAGTGAATTCATTCTCTTTTTGTAGTATGAGAGCTAGAAAGTAGGCCAGTAAAAATTGAAACGCCACAAAGTTAAAGTTATCGAAGTTGTAGAACATGGATAGTTTGGGAGGAATTTTAAGTATTACCTTTTAACTATTTTGATATAACATTAGCATATTAAGAATTAAAAAAAAATATAAATCATAAGTACATTGAAAGTATTTTAGAAGTCACAATTCTTCAAATACTATTTTAAAGAGAAAAGGAAAGTACTAGATAAGTAGAAGAATCTAGTAACAGGAAAAAAACAGGACATTAGTAGTTTGTGTTTTCACTGGTTGTTCCACTCTACCGACAGCTTCAGGAAAATGGTATTTCTGATCTTTGTTAGTGGTCTATTAATTAGTGATTTTTCTTTCAAGATTCCAACATCAAACTTGTTTCTGAATTTTAACTTCTTTAGCTTTGATTTTCATATGCTTTTTTCAAGAATCCCAAATCATAATAAACTTCTTTAGCTTGCTGGTATTGATCCATTCATCTTATTATCTTTATGGGGTAGCAGATTCTTGAATGTTGCTAATTTGTACTCTAGTTTATATCATTGAGTTCTCTTTTGGTGTGTTTTAAGATTAGCTGAATATGATGGGATTCATCTCATATTAGTCTGCTGCAATCACCATTTGTTATTCTTTATCTTTTGTTTGTTTGTTGATAAAGATTAAAACATTGAAGGGAAACTTGAAGCAACTGTAAAGTTGTTTCCAGAGGTCACGGGTTCGAGCTGTGAATCAGCCACTAATGCTTGCATTAGGTAGGCTGCCTATATAACACCCTTTGGGGTGCCCTTCCTCGAACCCTGCATTAACGCGGGATGCTTCAGCGGAAATGAACTCACCTTCTGAACATATTCCTGAATCAATTGAGATAACTTTATGCAGTGAAGAAGAATTGTGCTCTGGAGATTAGCCAAGAAAAAACTAATTAAAGAAGCAAAGCTGATCCTGTGAAAGTTCATTGCTTTCCCTTATGGATAGACTTAGTGAGCTGCCTGAATCGATACTGCTTCACATCCTCTCATTCCTGGACATGAAAGATGTTGTCAAAACGGCCATTCTCTCCAAACGCTGGCGCCACCTGTGGACAATTGTCCCAAGTCTTGATTTTGTTAAGGATCATTTGTTTGCCTATCGGGATTTTGTGGACTTTGCGAATCGAACCTTGCTTTGTCGTGGCAATTATAAGATAAGAAGGCTTAGAATTAATCTTTCTTTAAATGAGAGTTCTCGTAAAGACTATGATGGATGGATTATGTATGCTGCAAAGAATAATGTGGAAGAACTCTTCTTAGAAGTTAACCACTGTTGTGATTGGTTCCCACCTCAGTGTGTGTATTGCAATTCGTCACTCAAGACATTGAGTTTGTGGGACTGCAAGTTCACACGTGATGTGCAAATAATCTGGAACTCGTTGACAAAGTTAACCCTCTCGACGGCGGTGTTGGGGGATCAAGCCGTTCATAAGATTATGGTGGGTGCTCCGAAACTGGAAGTCTTTGAGTTGTGTTGGTGTTGGGGCTATAACGATCTGAACCTTGATTCTCCTTCTTTAAGTACGCTGATCATACGTGAGTTTGAATCACTCGAGCATGATTATGGTGATTCCATCATGAGAATTTCAGCTCCCACAGTTCAGTCCTTGGACCTATCAGGATCTCTTCATAGGAAGTGTATTTTGATGAATGTGTCGTCCGTCGTTCATGCCACCATCGATTTTCGTCCACGTGACAGTTTGATGACCAGTTTGATGAGTGGAAAGAAGACTTTAAAATGGCAGCTGAAAAACTTAATGGAGGTAGTTGGAAGCCTTAAGCATGCTGAGAGCTTAAATTTGGGCCCTGGGTGCATTGAGGTTAGTCTTTCTTTTTGCCTTCCTTTAGTTCTATGATTAATAATTAACTTTCTAGGCATGACTCTATATTTATATTGCTGGGACTCTTCAAAAATGCTGCAGGGGGCATGTCAAGTCCTCCAAAGTCATGTAATTTTGGAAGATCCAGCACGGGTTAAACTACATTTTGGAGAGTCCGAGCGACATAGCTCTATATAAATCAAGCACATTGGTCGAAACTTGATAGTTGAAACAAACTCGTTAGAGTGATCTTCCGTTGGATCCTCCGATTGCTTAGCATTAGGTTATTTCTATATTTCAAAAGACAAGTATTATTCTAGTTTTTTTTTTTGTAAACAAAACAGCATTCATTCCAAATGCAACTGCAAATATAAATTCCCAAGCTCACAAGGAAATTGAACTGTCACTGGCTCCGCCTGAATTCATTCAACCTCATAATATTTGTAAGAAAAATCTAACTTACGTGAGAATCTAATGGAAGAAATTTCTTAAGCTCTCCGATGACAATTTCTCCAGATATCTAAAATGACCAAATTGTTTGCACAAGTAACTGAATTCTTAAAGAGGACGTAAAATTGTATCAACGTAAGCGTGAATGAGCACATTGCTTACCTCCTTTCATCTTTATCTAAAGTAAAATGTTGTAGTGACAAATTTAGCTTTCTCTCTAGCCCTTTTATTGGTGCCGAAATTCCTGTTAATGCTTTCTGCATTCTCTCTCATTCTTCTGTACTTAGGCAGGACGTCAACTTTCACTGAATTACTAAACTTCCACCTAAAAATGCTAAGAAAACGACAAAGACCAATATCACATAGTGCTTTATTACTATGTTGCTCGGACTTTTAAAAAATGTTGACTAGTACGTATTGGATCCTCCAAAATTAGTGCATTTTAGGAGGTTCCAGCAGCACTTTTGGAGAGTCTGAGCAACATAACTCTATGGTAGCACCACATTGCTTGGTTTAGATCCTAATCTGGGGAGGCAAGCCAAACGTTTATTATGTTATCTTATGTTCTAGTATATGACTATGTTTAAGAAATTAACGTCTTGGTACTTGGTGGAACGTCTTTATATTTCAACTTCTCCATGACTGCACATTATCCAATTTCATTTTCAGATCGGACTTGCTTGTTCTAGTGTGTACTGAAATATCTACTTTTTTTCCTATGGACCCTGTGATTTTGATGGTACAAGGCTTTAGCGCTAAACGAGAAGAGACGTATTCCTTCTCAGATGCCAACTCATAAGTGTGTCACATTAAGTGTACCTATGAGGGAAGATGATCTTTTGGGGACAGTTCAGCTGCTAAAAGGTTCACCAGCTCTGCAGACGCTTATAATAGACATGCAAACTGAACGCTCTGACCAGGTACACATTTCCTAAGCTTCCGTCTTCTGTATTTCTTATCTGACATATTCTGCCAAGAGGATTTGCTGGATCAAACATAAACACCCCCTTTATCCCAAATACATAAACATAAACACACGTGTTACATTGATCTCCTAATACATGAACTAAGATTCATGTACTTGGGATGATTCTTGTTTATTTATCAAACACCCTCTTTAAACTTGATTCACCACTCCAAAAAACAGTTATTGAATTGTAACTAGGATCTTGTTACCACTCCGTTATAAATGTAAGAAGAGAGTAACACAATTCAAAGGATATAATTCTACAAGGCACCAAGAGAACAGAAGAGGGAGATAACTTCAAAGCACTCTAGTAACATTTTGAAAAACTCAAAATACAAAGAACCAAGACATTGGTTCATACTTCCAAGTTTACTATTTCCAACAGGATCTTTGTGAAGATCAGGTTGCGGAAATCCATCTTCATTAATAAACCAAAATATCGCATTGACCACATTTTCTTGGCTAATTTTCTGTCTTTGCCCTGAATAAATTTATTTTCCTTTTGTTGTCCTACAAGTAGTCAATGCTTTCATTAACCATAAAATGAAATTTTCCTTTACTTGCTTCTGGAGATCATTTGTACTATTAGTTCCGTTTCCAGCAAAATGTAAGTAAACTTTATCTTGGAAATGTTTGTCTAGCTGCCAAAAGCCACGGAGTACTTGTGCGATTCTAATGGCGAAGACTACTTAGCATCACAAGCAAAGCACATCAGGTGTCTGCGTCATTTGAAGACGGTCAAGCTTACCAAATTTGTGGAACAACACTCCGTATTTCCATTTGTGGAGTTCATTTTGAAGAACGGGAGTGTACTGGAGAATCTCGTAATCATAGCTCAAAGGGGGTTAGATGAAAATTCGCCAGAGTCCTTGCTAAAAGTTGCTCAAAAATTACTAAGTATGCCTAGGGCTTCTTCCCGAGCAGTCGTTACACTCCGTAACTGACAACATTAAGTCATTTCATACTCCGATGGAACTATATTACATCGGCTGTTCAGACGCTGTATGGTTTTGTGTTTATTTCTGCGAGGTCAAGACATGTTGAATAGTTCAAACAAGCTTTTGTAAGATGAACTTTTGTTATTTTGTGAAGGTAATAGTGTGTTTTTGTTGATATATTGCTTAGATGCTTCTTTTCTCCTAGTGGTCATATTATGTTGCCTCAAGTAAATATTTTTGGAGGATCTAACACGCATCTTTTGATATTTTTAAAGAGTTCGAGTAATATAATATATTCATGTATCCCCTTAGGCTTCTTGTCAAGTTTTTTAATCATGTGATTTTCTTATATATATGATAGGGAAAAGGCTCAAATATGCCATCGAACTATTGGAAATGGCTCATTTATACCATCCGTTAAAAGTTTGGCTCATTTATGCCATCGCCGTTACAAAACAGGCTCATCCATGCCATTGTTTCTTAACGGTGGTTTTTAAAAACAGCTTTGCCACGTGGCATCTTACTAGAGGTCCACGTCATTGATCAAATATGCCATCGAACTTTGAGAAAAGGCTCATCTATGCCATCCGTTAAAAGTTTGGCTCATTCATGCCATTTTTTTTAATAGTCCAATTTGGGGTTTTTTTGCAAAACCATTTTGTACACGTGACCAACAATAATTCTTCCACATCATTAATTAAATCAGCCAAAGAAATTTTAAAATTTCTAATAAGAAAATATCGACTTCTCCGGCCAAAATATTTCTATGCATTTTGTAACTCCTTTATAGGCACTATAAAGAGTTCATCCATTTTCAGTTTCTTCGGAATCGCCGAACACAATTCTGCAAATCTCAAGGCCAATTCAAGCCCGAAACAGACATCAACTATTTCAAACAACGAATCAATTATTTACCGAAACATAATTTTTCAAATTTTTAAAAACTTGTACTTGAAGCAAAAATCAGAAAAATTCTATAATCGGTGAAATTACAGAAAAGAAAAGAAGAATATTTCAACAAAATCAAATTAAAATCAAAACTTGAAGATTCTAATGACTTGAAGAATCAGATGTACCAGAAATTTGTGAATCGTGGAAAACAAAATTTTAATTTCACCTTTTAGAAGAAAGTTCAATTTTTTAGATTTTTTATTTGGCTGATTTAATTAATGATGTGGACGGATCATTGTTGGCTACGTGTACAAAATGATTTTGCAAAAATTCACCAAACTGAAATGTTAAAAAAATGGCATGAATGAGCCTTTTTTGTAACAACAATGGCATAAATGAGCCAAACTTTTAACGGATGGTATAAATGAGCCTTTTCTCAAAGTTCGATGGCATATTTGATCAATGACGTGGACCTCTAATAAAATGCCACATGGCAAAGCTGTTTTTAAAAACCACCGTTAAGAAGCAATGGCATGGATGAGCCTATTTTGTAACGGCAATGGCATAAATGAGCCAAACTTTTAACGGATGGCATAAATGAGCCATTTTCAATAGTTCGATGGCATATTTGAGCCTTTTCCCTATATGATATATGATATATGATATAAGGATCTTCTTTTGGAGTATATCTGAACTCCAATAGACATTTCAGAATGAATCAACTTAAAAACTTACTCGCATTCAGTATCTATACTAAATTATATTCCATTATAATGGTTAAGTAATTTAATGAGTTACGTAATGCATGTGCAAACATATGTCATATCATGAATAAATCGTGATTACGTGATTGGAAGTGTTATAACAAATTAAAAATAGTGTGTGGATAAATTTTCACCATTGTAAAACCAAATTGCATTAGATATCGTAGTACGCTACAACTTATTGTTTGATTGGAGTTATTTTTAATCTTAATGTATTATAGGGCAATTAATTATTCCTTTCGGTTTAAGAAGCTAAATAATGTCTTCATTAAATACTAATTAATCGGTTGGTTTCTTTCATATTATCCGTTACAGAATTCAGATGATCCTAAATTATGTCTAAATAAAAAATATACTTTTACACCTTTTGTGAAATAAATTGTCAGTTCATCTATTTTTCTTAGCTTAAATTTAATGATGGATTTGAAGGAAAGAATATTTTATTTTCTCTCTTTTGCAATTTCCATTTTTCTTGGTATATTTTTCCCTGCATCTGTTGATTCAGAATGCAATAAAAATGTAGTAATTATAAATTTTGGAGATTCAAATTCTGATACTGGTGGCTATGTTATAGTACATGGCATGATAGGACAGCTTCCAAAAATGCACACCTTCAATCATGATTTATCTGGTCGAATGTGTGATGGAAGATTAATTATTGACTTTCTATGTAGGTTTAGTATTCGATGTTCGATACTTGTTTTGGGAATTTCGACTTGTATCAAAAAATTTCACTTCAGAATAAAATGTCTCTTATCAAAGACGATTACAATTCGAACGTGAAATCGTTGATTACGGGATATAAGAGTATCTATTGTTTCACAACTTTGGTGGTTTTATTTCAGAATAAAATGTCTCCTATCAAAGACGATTACAACTCGAACGTGAAGGGATATAAGAGTATCTATTGTTTCACAACTTTGGTGGTTACACCATATGTTATATCGTTAAGATAATTGAAATAATCTCTCTTTTAATACCAATTTTTCAAAAAAATTTACCTCTAAGAAGTTCTATTTTTTTAGTTTCTCACTAGATGTTTGATATACGGTTTTGGATCTGATTATTCGCACCAAAAAGTCCTATTTTCCATAGTGATGTTTTCATATTCGGAGCTTAAATCTGAAACCGCTAATTAAGAGTGAAAGAACACTTACTAGTGTTTTATTTCTTATTTAATTTTTCCCTCATGATTAGTTTATTTTTTTTAATTTGATTCTCATTGTTTTTATGGCAGGTGAAAGTGTGGGAAATGGTTATTTAACTCCATTTATGGAGTCAATAGGCAAAAACTTCACAAATGGAGTCAATTTTGCTATTGCTGGTTCTAAAACTCTTCCAAGATTAGATTCTTTTAATTTGCACATCCAAATTGCCCAATTCCATCGGTTTCAATCTCTTTCTCTTGAGTTATTTGACAAAGGTATATATACGGAATTATAATAAATATTTTTTAAAGAAAATACAACATCAAGGCTTTGATTCAGTGGAATAAGCGCAACACGTGATGTGTGAGTTAGACGCACGTCACATATAGAGAATAATTAACCAACTGACCCTCGTGGATTTCTCGATTGTTAGGTGATGGAAATTTGCTAGGAGATGAAGATTTAAGGAATGCAATTTACACAATTGATATTGGACAAAATGATTTGGATGGAATATTTGGTGGTCTCTCATATGAAAAAGCTATTCACAAAATTTCTGATATTATTTCTGAAATTGAAAATGCTATAAAGGTAAGTTAAGCGAATTTGTGTTTTTGCACTTCTTTTTTCCTTTTCCTTTACTTTATTTTTAATTATTTTATTTTATTTTATTTTATTTTGGATTTGTCGAATTTTATATTGAATTTGCAGGCAATTTATGAACAAGGTGGAAGGAATTTTTGGGTACACAATACAGGGCCATTAGGGTGTTTGCCTAGATCACTTGCAACATATAAGAAATATGAGAATGATTATGATTGAGCATGGGTTCTTAATTTCGCTTAATGAAGGTGCAAAAATATTTAATGACAAATTAAAACTCCTTTGTGAAAAATTAAGAGATGAAATGAAGAGTTTCACGCTTATATATGTTGATGTTTACTCCATCAAATATGATCTCATTGCCAATTCTTCTAGTTATGGTAAGTCCTTATTTCTTTCCTTATAGAAAACAAAATGAAACACTATCTACCTATTTGAAAATTTTGGATGAACTATATTTATATCGAGGATCGTAAGGTATATACGTTGATAGTGTTACATAATCAGTTTAGAAACTAATGTCTATCAAACAAAAGACATGAACTAGAAAAAGGATAAAAATCCAAAAAAACAAAAAAAAAATCCCCCCAAAAAAAGGATAAAAATTTAACAATTACCTCAATAAGCAAAGGAGATGGAAAAGAGATCCCAATAGGAGATTGAGACCTCACATCATACAGAAACCTATAACTCTGAATTTCACAAACAGATTGGGAATTTGTATATCCAAAAGCTGCAAATAAAGAAGCTAATAATAATACCAATATATATCTCATCGATACCATAATCAACAATAATACTTTCTTAATTTTCACCTAAAAATACCCAAATTAAAACTTCCCTAAATTATTCAGAAAAAGAAAAAAGAAAAAGAATTCCCCTTTGAGCCTTTCTTGAAGAAAATTTTGAAATTTTGGATTTTTATTTTTAAGGCTTTTATTGTATAGTGTTGAATGTTGGGCAGAACCAGCTTTTTTCTCAGCAACCTTATCGTCTTCCTACCATTTTTTATTTAAATAATTCTCAGCAACCTTATCGTCTTCGTACCATTTTTTATTTAAATAATTAAAATTTCTTTCTTATATTTTAATAATTTTTTTTTGTTATTGGCAAAAACTGGTTGGTACTCCCTTCTTTTTTAATATTTATATATTTATCTTCCTGCTTTTGACAACAATTTAAAAAAGAATTACTGTATCCGTGTTAATATGACAATTTAACCAAAACTATATCAAACCCACCAACTAAAAATAATAATAAATAAGTACAAGGATGTATATCCTATAAGGTTGTGACCAAGTCATAAGTACTCTACCGACAGCTTCCGGTAAATAGCGCTACTTACTTATTACTGATCTATGACTTGTTTGTTGTCTTTTTTCTGGAAAATCAAATCCCTCAGTGGAACAAACTCACATTTTCATCATATTCCTGAATGAATTGAGATAACTGTATGCAGTAAAGAGGAATCAAGCTAAGAAAAACCTAGTGAAAGATGGAAATCTGATGCTTATAGCTAAGCTTGTCCTCAAAGTTCATTGCTTTCCCTTATGGATCGACTTAGTGTGCTGCCTGAATCCATACTGCTTCACATCCTATCATTCCTGACCATGAAAGATGTTGTCAAAACAGCCGTTCTCTCCAAACGCTGGCGGCACCTGTGGACTATTGTCCAACAACTTGATTTTGATCTTAAGGATTTCTTTCCATATCAGAATTTTGTGGACTTTGTGAATCGGACCTTGCTTTGTCGTGGCACTTCTAAGATCAGAAGACTTAGAATTGGTCTCTTTTTAAATGCTAGTTCTCATAAAGATTATGTTGGATGGATGTTGTATGCTGCAAAAAACAATGTGGAAGAGCTCTTTCTAGATTTTGATTCAGATTGTTGTGAATGGACCCCACCTCCGTGTGTGTATTGCAATTCGTCACTCAAGACATTGAGATTGTGGAGCTGCAGGCTCATACCTGATATGCAGATAAGATGGAACTTGTTGACAAAGTTAATCCTCCGGTTCTCAGTGTTGTGGGATGAAATCATTCATAAGATTATGGTGGGTGCTCCAAAGCTGGAATTCTTTGAGTTGAGTTCATGCTGGGGCTATGATGATCTGACTTTTGATTCTCCTTCTTTAAGAGTACTTATTGTCCGTGAGTATGAATCAGGTGTGTACGAACATGGTCCCGTCGTGAGAATTTCAGCCCCGAATGTTCAGTCTTTGCAACTGTCAGGACCTTTTTATAGGAAGTGTGTTTTGATGAACATGCCATCTGTTGTTCATGCCACTCTCGATTTTCGTCCATTTACTTATTCCGATAAAGATAAGGAGGACTTAACATGGAAGCAGGACAACCTAATGGAGTTAGTTGGGTTCCTTCAACATGTTGAGTGCTTAACCTTGGGCAGTTGGTGCATCAAGGTTTGTTTTCTAAACAAGTAATCTGTATCTGATATTTTCTTATTGCATTTCTTGTAACGTTCTTTTGTTGTCTGTTTTTATGAAGTGTATGTTAGGTGTCTTAATCTTTGGAGTAGAGTGAAGTAATTATTGCAATAGCTTGATTTTCATCAAAAAATTTTTTATTGCAATAGCTTGATTTAGTTTCTCCTATTGGTTTTGATTGCTAGACATTATTCTACAAACATAAATCACATCGGTAGAAGCTTGTTTAGTGTGTGTTTATATTTCAACTTCCCCATGACTACAGCTTATCCAATTTCATGAAATTCAGATCAGACTTGCTTCTCCTAGTGTTTACTGAAATATCTACTTCTTTTTCCTCCGGATTCTGATGGTACAAGGTTCTAGCACTTAGGGAGAAGAGACGTATGCCTTCTCAGATTTCAACCTACAAATGTGTCACATTAAGTATACCTATGACGGAAGATGATCTTTTGGGGACAGTTAACCTGCTAAAAGGTTCACCAGCTCTGCAGACACTAATAATAGACATGAAATCAGTAATCTATGACCGGGTACACATTTCCTAAACTTTTCTGTCTTCTGTATTTCTTATATGACATATTCTGCCAAGAGAATTACTGGAAATTTGAGGGAGAAAAACATAAATGCCCCCCGTTATCACAAATATATGATCAAAAAAGATATGTGTTACATTAATCTGCTTATACATGAACTAAGATTCATGTTCTAGGGATGATTCTAGTTTATTTATCAAACAACCCCTTTAAACTTGATTCACCACTCCAAGAAACGGTTATTGATTTAAAACTAGGATCTTGTTACCACTCTGTTATACATGTAAGAAAAGAACAACACAATTCAAAGGGTAAAATTCCACAAGGCATGAAGAGAAAAGAAGAGGGAGATAAGTTCAAAGCACACTAGTAACATTTTGAAAAACTCAAAATACAAAGAGCCAAGACAGTTGTTGATTTAACTAATTCCAACAGTATCTTTGTGAAGCACAGATTTCGGAAATTCAACTTCAGTTAATAAACCAAAATATCGCATTGATTACATTTTCTTGGCGATTTTTCTATTCGCCCCTGAATAAATTTATTTTCCTTTTTTGTTGTCCTAGAAGTAGTCGATGCTTTCGCTAACCATAAAATGAAATTATCCATGATTTGATTCTCTACTGGCTTCTGGAGATCATTTGTGCTATGAGTTTCTGTTTCTATCAAAATGCAACTTAACTTTATCTTAAAAATGTTTTTCTAGCCAGAAGGCACTGAATTAGCAGATTCAGAAAACTTCAGCATTGCTAATGGTGCAAACTACTTAGCATCACAAGTGAACCACGTGGAATGTTTGCTGCATCATTTGAAGACTGTCAAGATTACCCAATTTGTGGAACAACACTCCGTATTTCCATTTGTGGAGTTCATTTTGAAGAACGGGAGAGTACTGGAGAATCTCGTAATCATAGCTGAAAGGGGGTTAGATGAAAATTCGCCAGAGTCCTGGCTGAAAGCTCAGATCATAGCTCAAAGGGGGTTAGATGAAAATTCGCCAGAGTCCTTGCTGAAAGTAGCTCAGAGATTACTAAGCCTGCCTAGGGCTTCTTCCCGAGCAGTCGTTACGCTCCTCAACTGACAATATTAAGTCATTTCATACTCCGATGGAACTACATTCTTCTGCTTCAGAAGCTGTATCCATTGTATTCGACTTCTTTTAGATCAGACATCATGAGTAGTTATGTAAAATATGTTTTTGTTAGATGAACTTTTACTATTATGTGAAGGGAAAGTCTCTCTGTTGAAATATTGCTAAGATATTTGAGTATTGTACTGAAAATGAAAACCCTGCTCTATTAAGGGTTAAACACATCTACTACACTTCATATTACTAGTGAAAATTCCTATACTTGTTAGTGTATGTAAGTAGTGAGTTAGGAAGTTCTGTGGTGGTGATCAAAGATGTAAAACCACAAGTGTCAAAAGTTGTTTGTGGTGATGGAAGATGAAAAACACATGTTCATGGTGCACGTGTTAAACTTGAAGTTTTGTCCATGAGGCAGGTAAGGTCAAAAGTCCAAGACTACCCACCACCAAGGCTATTCTGGTAAATCACCCCTAATTTATCCTTCTACCTTCCCCTCCTTATTATTCATGGGCTCGTCGTCTTCCCAAAAGAAATTTAAAAATACAATTTCAAGAATAGCTACAAGAAAAAATCATTTTATCTGCAGATCAATACAAATAATGTAGCTAATAAAGAAGAAACAAGTTTGTATTGTGATATGTACTACTACTATATATACTGTTTGTTTGAAAAATTAACTGGTTCATAGCACCAATATTAAACTTAAATGAGAACTTATAATTTTTTGAGAATACTTAAATGACCTCCTAAACTATTCACGTTTTGTGAGTTTAATACTTGAAGTATAAAATATTGTTATTACCATCGGATTATAATATTTTATATCTAAAAACCCCAGTAGTGCCAAGTGAATTCATTCTCTTTGTAGTATGCGAGAGCTAGAAAGTAGGCCAATAAAAATTGAAACGCCACAAATTAAAGTTATGAAGTTGTAAAACATGGATTGTTTGGGAGGAATTCTAAGTATTACCTTTTAACTATTTTGATATAAAATTAGCATATTAAGAATTACAAAAAAATATAAATCATACATTGAAAGTAATTTAAAAATAACAATTCTTCAAGTACTATTTAAAAAAAAAGAAGAAGAAGATTACTAGATAAGTAGAAGAATCTAGTAACAGGAAAAAAACAGGACATTAGTAGTTTGTGTTTTCACTAGTTGTTCCACTCTACCGACAGCTTCAGGTAAATGGTATTTCTGATCTTTTATAATAGTGTTTTTTTAGTGGTCTATTAATTAGTGATTTTTCCTTCCAGATTCCAACATCAAACTTGTTTCTGAATTTTGACTGCTTTAGCTGTGATTTTCATATGCTTTTTTCAAGAATCCCAAATCATTATAAAATGGTTAGCTTGATCCATTCATCATCTTATCTTTATGGGGTTGCAGATTCTTGAATGTTGCTAATTTGTACTCTAGTTTATATCATTGAGTTCTCTTTTGGTGTGTTTTAAGATTAGCTGAATATGATGGGATTCATCTCATATTAGTCTGCTGCAATCACCATTTGTTATTCTTTATCTTTTGTTTGTTTGTTGATAAAGATTAAAAAATTGAAGGGAAACTTGAAGCAACAGTAAAGTAGTTTCCATAGGTTACGGGTTCGAGTTGTGAATCAGCCACTAATGCTTGCATTTGGTAGGCTGCCTATATAACACCCTTTGGGGTGCCCTTCCTCGGACCCTGCATTAACGCGGGATGCTTCAGCGGAAATGAACTCACCTTCTGAACATATTCCTGAATCAATTGAGATAACTTTATGCAGTGAAGAAGAATTGAGCTCTGGAGATTAGCCAAGAAAAAACTAATTAAAGAAGCAAAGCTGATCCTGTGAAAGTCATTGCTTTCCCTTATGGATAGACTTAGTGAGCTGCCTGAATCGATACTGCTTCACATTCTCTCATTCCTGGATATGAAAGATGTTGTCAAAACGGCCATTCTCTCCAAACGCTGGCGCCACCTGTGGACAATTGTCCCAAGTCTTGATTTTGTTGAGGATCATTTGTTTGCCTATCGGGATTTTGTGGACTTTGTGAATCGAACCTTGCTTTGTCGTGGCAATTATAAGATAAGAAGGCTTAGAATTAATCTTTCTTTAAATGAGAGTTCTCATAAAGATTATGATGGATGGATTATGTATGCTGCACAGAATAATGTGGAAGAACTCTCCTTAGAATTTAACCACTGTTGCTTTTGGTTCCCACCTCAGTGTGTATATTGCAATTCGTCACTCAAGACATTGAGTTTGTGGGACTGCAAGTTCACACGTGATGTGCAAATAATCTGGAACTCGTTGACAAAGTTAACCCTCTCGACGGTGGTGTTGGGGGATCAAGCCGTTCATAAGATTATGGTGGGTGCTCCGAAACTGGAAGTCTTTGTGTTGTGTTGGTGTAGGGGCTATAACGATCTGAACCTTGATTCTCCTTCTTTAAGTACGCTGATCATACGTGAGTTTGAATCACTCGAGCATGATTATGGTGGTCCCATCATGAGAATTTCAGCTCCCACAGTTCAGTCCTTGGACCTATCAGGAACTCTTTATAGGGAGTGTATTTTGATGAATGTGTCGTCCGTCGTTCATGCCACCATCGATTTTCGTCCACGTGACAGTTTGATGACCAGTTTGATGAGTGGAAAGAAGACTTTAAAATGGCAGCTGAAAAACTTAATGGAGGTAGTTGGAAGCCTTAAGCATGCTGAGAGCTTAAATTTGGGCCCTGGGTGCATTGAGGTTAGTTTTCCAAACAAGTAATCTGTATCAGGTCTTTCTTTTTGCCTTCCTTTAGTTCTCTGATTAATAATTAACTTTCTAGGCATGACTCTATATTTATATTGCTGGGACTCTTCAAAAATGCTGCAGGGGGCATGTCAAGTCCTCCAAAGTCATGTAATTTTGGAAGATCCAGCACGGGTTAAACTACATTTTGGAGAGTCCGAGCGACATAGCTTCTGTATAAATCAAGCACATTGGTCGAAACTTGATAGTTGAAACAAACCCGTTAGAGTGATCTTCCGTTGGATCCTCCGATTGCTTACCATTAGGTTATTTCTATATTTCAAAAGACAAGCATTATTCTAGTTTTTCTTTGTAAACAAAACAGTATTCATTCCAAATGCAACTGCAAATATAAATTCCCAAGCTCACAAGGAAATTGAACTGTCACTGGCTCCGCCTGAATTCATTCAACCTCATAATATTTGTAAGAAAAATCTAACTTACGTGAGAATCTAATGGAAGAAATTTCTTAAGCTCTCCGATGACAATTTCTCCAGATATCTAAAATGACCTAATTGTTTGCACAAGTAAGTGAATTCTTAAAGAGGGGAAGACCAAAGAGGACGTAAAATTGTATCAACGTAAGCGTGAATGAGCACATTGCTTACCTCCTTTCATCTTTATCTGAAGTAAAATGTTGTAGTGACAAATTTAGCTTTCTCTCTAGCCCTTTTATTGGTGCCGAAATTCCTGTTAATGCTTTCTGCATTCTCTCTCATTCTTCTGTACTTAGGCAGGACGTCAACTTTCACTGAATTACTAGACTTCCACCTAAAAATGCTAAAAAAACAACATAGACCAATATCACATAGTGCTTTATTACTATGTTGCTCGGACTTTTAAAAAATGTTGACTAGTGCGTATTGGATCCTCCAAAATTAGTGCATTTTAGGAGGTTCCAGCAGCACTTTTGGAGAGTCTGAGCAACATAACTCTATGGTAGCACCACATTGCATGGTTTAGATCCTAATCTGGGGAGGCAAGCCAAACGTTTATTATGTTATCTTATGTTCTAGTATATGACTTTGTTTAAGAAATTAACATCTTGGTACTTGGTGGAATGTCTTTATATTTCAACTTCTCCATGACTGCACATTATCCAATTTCATTTTCAGATCGGACTTGCTTGTTCTAGCGTGTACTGAAATATCTACTTTTTTTCCTATGGACCCTGTGATTTTGATGGTACAAGGCTTTAGCGCTAAAGGAGAAGAGACGTATTCCTTCTCAGATGCCAACTCATAAATGTGTCAGATTAAGTGTACCTATGACGGAAGATGATCTTTTGGGGACAGTTCACCTGCTAAAAGGTTCATCAACTCTGCAGACGCTTATAATAGACATGCAAACTGAACGCTCTGACCAGGTACACATTTCCTAAGCTTCCGTCTTCTGTATTTCTTATCTGACGTATTCTGCCAAGAGGATTTGCTGGAAATTTGAGGGGAAAACAATCAAACATAAACACCCCCTTTATCCCAAATACATAAACATAAACACACGTGTTACATTGATCTCCTAATACATGAACTAAGATTCATGTACTTGGGATGATTCTTGTTTATTTATCAAACACCCTCTTTAAACTTGATTCACCACACCAAAAAACAGTTAATGAATCGTAACTAGGATCTTGTTACCACTCCTTTATGAATGTAAGAAGAGAGTACCACAATTCAAAGGATAAAATTCTACAAGGCACGAAGAGAACAGAAGAGGGAGATAACTTCAAAGCACACTAGTAACATTTTGAAAAACTCAAAATACAAAGAACCAAGACATTTGTTCATACTTCCAAGTTTACTATTTCCAACAGGATCTTTGTGAAGATCAGGTTGCGGAAATCCATCTTCATTAATAAACCAAAATATCGCATTGACCACATTTTCTTGGCTAATTTTCTGTCTTGCCCTGAATAAATTTATTTTCCTTTTGTTGTCCTAGAAGTAGTCAATGCTTTCATTAACCATAAAATGAAATTATCTTTACTTGCTTCTGGAGATCATTTGTACTATTAGTTCCGTTTCCATCAAAATGTAAGTAAACTTTATCTTGGAAATGTTCCGTCTAGCTGCCAAAAGCCACGGAGTACTTGTGCGATTCTACTGGCGCAAACTACTTAGCATCACAAGCGAACCACGTGGAATGTTTGCTGCATCATTTGAAGACTGTCAAGATTACCCAATTTGTGGAACAACACTCCGTATTTCCATTTGTGGAGTTTCATTTTGAAGAACGGGAGGGTACTGGAGAATCTTGTAATCATAGCTCAAAGGGGGTTAGATGAAAATTCACCAGAGTCCTTGCTGAAAGTAGCTCAGAGATTACTTAGCCTGCCTAGGGCCTCTTCCCGAGCAGTCGTTACGCTCCTCAACTGATAACATTCAGTGATCATATTGTACTCCGATGGAACTATATTCATCGGCTTCAGAAGCTGTATGGATTTGTTGTATTTTATTTCTTTAAGATCAGACATCATGAGTAGTTGTATGAAACATGTTTTTGTAAGATGTAACTTGCTAAAAGTTGCTCAAAAATTACTAAGTATGCCTAGGGCTTCTTCCCGAGCAGTCGTTACACTCCTTAGTCGTTACACTCCTTAACTGACAACATTAAGTCATTTCATACTCCGATGGAACTATATTTCATCGGCTGTTCAGACGCTGTATGGTTGTGTTTTCTTGCTGAAAGGTCAAGACATGTTGAATAGTTCAGACAGGCTTTTGTAAGATGAACTTTTGCTATTTTGTGAAGGTAATAGTGTCGTTTTGTTGATATATTGCTTAGATGCTTCTTTTCTCCTAGTGGTCATATTATGTTGCCTCAAGTAAATATTTTGCTCAGAGCCTCTAAAAATGTTGCCGCATCCATGTTGGATATTCCTTCAAAAATGTACTATTTTTAGAGGATCTAACACGCATCTTTTGATATTTTTAAAGAGTTCGAGCAATATAATATATTCATGTATCCCCTTGGGCTTCTTGTCAAGTTTTTTAATCATGTGATTTTCTTATATATATGATATAAGGATCTTCTTTTGGAGTATATCTGAACTCCAATAGACATTTTAGAATATATGAATCAATTTAAATGCTTACTCGCATTCAGTATCTATACTAAACTTTATTCCATTATAATGGTTAGGTAATTTAATGAGTTACGTGATAAAAATGCATGTGCAAACATGTCATAGCATGAATAAATCGTGATTACGTGATTGGAAGTGTTATAACAAATTAAACATAGAGTTTGGATAAATTTTCACCATTGTAAAACCAAATTGCATTAGATATCGTAGTACGCTACAATTTATTGTTTGATTGGAGTTATTTTTTATCTTAATGTATTATAGGGCAATTAATTATTTCCTTTCGGTTTAAGAAGCTAAATAATGTCTTCATTAAATACTAATTAATCGGTTGGTTTCTTTCATATTATCCGTTACAGAATTCAGATGATCCAAAATTATGTCTAAATAAAAAATTTACTTTTACACTTTTTGTGAAATAAATTGTCAGTTCATCTATTTTTCTTAGCTTAAATTTAATGATGGATTTGAAGGAAAGAATATTTTATTTTCTCTCTTTTGCAATTTCCATTTTTCTTGGTC
Source organism: Capsicum rhomboideum (assembly GCA_031232105.1). Classification (NCBI taxonomy): domain Eukaryota; kingdom Viridiplantae; phylum Streptophyta; class Magnoliopsida; order Solanales; family Solanaceae; genus Capsicum; species Capsicum rhomboideum. Next base: position 1,288,374 of record CP124719.1, on the reverse strand, counting down.
TTTTTTTCCCTGCATCTGTTGATTCAGAATGCAATAAAAATGTAGTAATTATAAATTTTGGTGATTCAAATTCTGATACTGGTGGCTATGTTATAGTACATGGCATGATAGGACAGCTTCCAAAAATGCACACCTTCAATCATGATTTATCTGGTCGAATGTGTGATGGCAAATTAATTATTGATTTTCTATGTAAGTTGGTTTAATATTACAGCCTAGCCTGATGTTCGATACTTGAATTTAAGATCGTTGATTAAGGATAAAAGAGTATCTATTGTTTCACAACTTCTTATGGTTACACCATGTGTGGTATCTTTAGATATAATTGAAATAATCTCTCTTTTGTTACCATTTTTTTCAAATATTTTACCTATAAGAAATTGTTATATTTTGGTTTTTTATCCGATGTCTCATTTGATTAATCTGAATTCGCACCCGGAAGTCTCATTTGTGCCTTTCTTACCGAAGACAATTCCAATACTCAAGGCTCGAACACATAAACACTGATTAAGATTGAAAGAATATTTACTAATGTTTTATTTTCTATTTATTTTTTTCCTCATGATTAGTTTTTTTAATTTGATTTTCATTGTTTTTATTGCAGGTGAAAGTGTGGGAAATGGTTATTTAACTCCATTTATGGAGTCAATAGGCAAAAACTTCACAAATGGAGTCAATTTTGCTATTGCTGGTTCTAAAACTCTTCCAAGATTAGATTCTTTTAATTTGCACATCCAAATTGCCCAATTCCATCGGTTTCAATCTCTTTCTCTTGAGTTATTTGACAAAGGTATATATACGGAATTATAACAAATATTTTTTAAAGAAAATACAACATCAAGGCTTTGATTCAATGGAATAAGCGCAACACGTGATGTGTGAGTTAGACGCACGCCACATGTAGAGAATGATTAACCAACTTACCCTCGTGGATTTCTCGATTGCTAGGTGATGGAAATTTGCAAGGAGATGAAGATTTAAGGAGTGCACTTTACACAATTGATATTGGACAAAATGATTTGGATGGAATATTTGGTGCTCTCTCATATGAAAAAGCTATCCTCAAAATTCCTCATATTATTTCTGAAATTGAAAATGCTATAAAGGTAAGCTAAGTGAATTTGCATTTTTGCACTTTTTTCTTTCCTTTTCCTTTTCTTTATTTTTAATCATTTTATTTTATTTTGGATTTATAGAATTTTATATTGAATTTGCAGGCAATTTATGAACAAGGTGGAAGGAATTTTTGGGTACACAATACAGGGCCATTAGGGTGTTTGCCTAGATCACTTGCAACATATAAGAAATATGAGAATGATTATGATGAGCATGGATGCTTAATTTCTCTTAATGAAGGTGCAAAAATATTTAATGAGGAATTACAACTCCTTTGTGAAAAATTAAGAGATGAAATGAAGAATATCACCATTGTATATGTTGATGTTTACTCCATCAAATATGATCTCATTGCCAACTCTTCTAGTTATGGTAAGTCTTTATTTCTTTCCTTATACAAAATATAATGAAATATACCTATTTGAAAATTTTGGATGAACTTTATTTATATCGAAGATTTTAAGGTATATACACTGATAGTGTTACATGATCAGTTTAGAAACTAACGTTTATCAAAGAAAAGACATGACCTAGAAAAACGGGAAGAAAAGGTATATACACTCACCGAACAAGACGTTTGGAGATGGAATTAGGTTCCTCCTCCGTATTTACTTATAATTACCTGATAAGTGACCTGATCGAGTGTGTAGAACCAAACTGATTGTGTTAGTTTGGTGTAAACAAAGAGTGCGGACAAATACTTAATGACTTTCTTGGCAGGGTTTGTGAATCCATTGATGGGATGCTGTGGATATGGAGGGCCACCATACAACTTTGAATCAAACAACAAATGTGGGCAAGGGAATTACACAATCTGTGAGGATAGATTCAAGTACATTAGCTGGGATGGTGTCCACTATACAGAAGCAGCTAATGGATTTGTTGCCTCCAAAATACTCTCAACACAATACCCTACACCTCCACTTAAGTTGAATAATTTTTGCAACGTTGCACTTTGATATGGCAACTAGACTCTTATCAATCAGTGTGGTAGTACAGTTATATGGAAGAATGGCTTTATGGTCAATGATAAATGTTCTTCTAGTTATATAGCCATTTTCATATACATAAGTAATATAACACATGAACCAGAAAAACAGAAAAGATCTTGTTTAGTAACTCAGCCATCATGCCATAGAATTATGTGTTACAATGCATGCAAGAATGAAAGATCAGATTCATGAACATGATTTTGTATCTATAATGCTGCAAAGACAAGGGATATAATTAAGTTAAAGGTTATAACAATCTGGTCAAATGATCAGAGACAAAGAAAGGTGAACGAGAAACTATTACATCCAAATGGAGCACAACATTTGGAAGCATTTTTACTCCAATACTCAATAGCACAATATAAAGATGGATGCTAACAAATGAAATTTTACCATTTAAGAAAAGCCAGAAATCGGTAACAAGATCAAGCTCAAGATGGCAAGCCGGAATTGGTGTAGAACTTAATAAAACCTACTTCAAGATAGTTTTTGAAGTACATAGATTATTCAGCTAAAAGAATCTTCCCATCAATATGGATAAAGTAGTCCTTCCAAAACTAAATTGGTAGGAATATTGAAAAGACCAAATGCCTAACCTAAATTTCCACGAGTCAATGTATCACCACGAAGATCTTAAAGCACTCTTTCACTTTGAAGGCGTGAAAAAACTGAAAGTAAAGAAAGAGCGAAAACAGTACTAATACAACAAGCCGAAGATGTTATTTCTAATATAGCTCAACTTGAGAGGATGTATCTTTTTTTGCAACAATCACAATCCGATTTTCTTCTCCACCTTCTGAATTTGGTTAAGGAAAATCCAAGTCATCTGTATAGACAAAAGAAAGAAGCAAACATATGTTAAAAGCTAACATAAAACCGAGAGAATAGAAGTTATGAGAAATAGAAGGAAACATACCATAACATGAGGGGCAATCCTAACACAATATACTGGAAATCCAGTGTAAAATTTGAAGGGTCCTCCCGCCTTCAATGTCTTCATGGCACAGTCGAAGGAACCAGAGTAGGGCAATTTTCCTTCAGCATCTGGCTGCATTTTCTGAATCTGGGTCTTCACGTAATCAAATGGTAAACTGCAAGCAGCAGCAAAAAATCCAGAGACACTGCTGGCCCCTGTATTTTAGGAAAGGGAAAGGCACTCTAGTAAGAACGTGAAATTTGCAGCATTTTCATCATTCAATGATAACACCAACGTTCAAGACAGTCAAATGTGAAGAGCAAGGAAAAAAACTACTTCAACGCACAAATACCCCAAACAACCTTTTCCCCTTTCCATGTTATTGAATGCCACAGCAGAAATGACTTCCTACATAACATTCTAGAGCCAGAGCAGAAGAATCTACTCACTGGCAACACCTCAAAGGTATAGCTTACACCATCTAACAGTCTGCACTGTTAACCAGCTTTGCCAGAGTCCCAAATTCCCTCAAATGGTTTTTTTACCATAAAGCACTTAATTGCACGATAGAGAGGGCATCAAGCCAAAAGATGCTGCATTCTCTAGCAGCAAGTAACTTTAATGATTAACCAGGCTATGCAAAAGATGGGTGGATTCTCTAAAGAGAAGTTTGCTTCTTTTTTTTTTTCAAGACAAGTAGCATACATTTGATGCCCTCTTGAAATTACAATCTGAACTTAAACCCTTCCTGAGGGAAGGCACTGAAGAAACTTGACTTGACTTAAAACTAAAATCAGGCCCATGGAAGCATTTGCACAGAAATTATCTTACCTACTACTGTAGCAGCTTCGCCCATGCCAAGGTTGTCCCTGAAGAACTCCACACTCTGATCATAAGAGGCAAGCATCCCCATGTTCAACGCCATTGCCCTTACTACTGTTGGGCCAGCACCTTTCCAGAGGGCTAGAATTCCTTCATCAGCCGCAATACGGGAGAGTGCATGGAATGCATTTGTGTAATTGCGTCTCTGTGCTAAAGGCAAGGTAGCATCAGCTTGCATACGAATGAGGGCCAAATCTGCTGGACTGCCAACAGTTGCACCAATTGCTCCAGCAGTAAGACCACACAAAGCCTTTTGGTACAGAGGTAAGGGCTTCCCTTCATTAGCCTCAATGGCCTTGTTTGTCAAAATTCTATTTTAAGAAAAGAAGAAGAAACGTAAAAAAGTTAGTCCTACCTTTTTTTTCTTTAAATGGATGACGAAAGAAAGAATCTTATCAAGCAAAAGGTATAACAGCACTAAGTTGCATAACAGCGCTAAGTTGGACTATTGTAAAAACTCATCCCCAAAATCACCAACAATGAAGTGTAGTTTAATTTTCAATCACAAAAAAAATTCAAGGTCATCACACTGTTTGCTGAAGGGTACAGACAACAGACGAAAACAGGTAGTACATATAATTCAATGATAGGCTAATTACATGCAAAATTCAGCTTCCTGTTGCATAAACCAGCTCACCTTCCTCCCAAGAAAGAAGACAATGGAATCTCATTGATTCTTCCTTATCCCTAGGGAGGATGGAAAACTGAACTAGTTCTTAACATCTCATGATTAATGAGCTAAAGTATCAATCAAAGGATTTGAAGTGGTTTTAGAGGATTCAAGAAAGTAGTTTGCAATTACACTAGTAACTACACTTGACACTCCAATCATGCATGGAATAAGTGAAGTAGGTTTTAAGCTTTTGTATTTTTTCTAAAATTCATCACATCACTTTTTCTTCAACCTGCTGATTTTTTTTTTCCACGTCATTTCTTTTCAAAAGGTATGTCAGCTAAATATTTCCATAAACACATAAAATTTTAGCAAAACCCTGAATCCCAATGGAGGTCCAACAATGACATCACCCCTTGAAAATAGAATAAGCAGAAAAGAACAGCGTAAACCCAATAAGCACAACCACCTCATAAATTATAAAATAATACCAAGCTGCAGAACCTTAAAAAAAAGTTAACAGCCAAGTGGAGGGGAGAGGGAGAAGGAGAGGGTGACATTGGTCATTGGGTGTCTTAATCCCAAGCTCTTCAAAAAATCTGAAAAGCAAGACTTGCAGAAAATCAATAATATCACTGTTCATAAATTTATTACATGTTGACACTTGACATATCCAAAAAGTAACTAACTTCACAACAAGGCATTTCCAATAAGATGTGCCAAGCACCTCAACATGAGTGGTTCAGACTGTACCTTTAATTCAAATAATCCAAATGGAAAACTAGACCTTATAAGGAAGGTGACTATGCAGAATAACGGTGGTACCGAGATCCCAGAGCAAATCCTTGGACAACCTCCAAGTTATTCCAGAGTCATATATTATGTACAAGACATAGTTGTAGGAGGGTATGAGCCACAACTTTGAACCAAGATGCATCAAAGAACAATAGAGGAAGGTAATCCTTAGGGCTGTGCAAAGTTTTATGAACCTTGACATATGTCAATGGTATTTGAAAACCTTAGTATGCCCGGTTCATTCTGAATGGAGAAAAGATATAATTTAGGACAAACAGTCACCTGAATGACCCGAGTCGGGCTGTTGTGTAGGTTGCCTGCCTAAGAAGCCCAGCTGACAGACCCTGCATAAGATAATAAATAATTAAAGGCATGGAATCGCAAGAAACCCATACAACACAAAAGATAGAGAGGAAGTGCATAAAACCATCCAATAATGGGTGATATTAATTTAGACAATATTTATAAAAGATCTCAGCCTTAAATTGAAAGAAAATTGATAACATTGCATCCATCTCAGAGTCAAGATTATTCAAGCACTGTAAAATCCATCTGATCATTTGAAGCTGCAGTCACTAAAGCTTATAATATTTGTGATCTTTCTCAATTGTCTTTCAAGTAAAAACCATTCGACTTTTAGGTAAAATAATCTATTTCCCTAGGCACTCTCACAGGAAATCTAACAACTATCTCAATTAATAATCATACAATAGATAAGTCAATAAATTTGGGAGTCACCTTATGTAGTCCAATTTATCTTACTCAGCAACTGTCTAATCCACGATATATTATAAATAAAAATATAGCATTGATCAATTAAAAGCTTGAAATCAGAGCATATCCATTACATAATACCAAAGATGTGCATTGCAGGACATAAAACATTTGTATTAAATGCAGCTTTCATCAGCTCATTTCTAGTGGAAAGCATCATCTAGTTCCTTGCTGATTTTTTTCCAAGTGTACTATCGGTTGGCAATGATTTTTTTTTTTTTTTGAGATTGTTCCGTAGGGACATGTAAACTTTTCAGGATCATATATAGTAGTAAGAAGAAATGCTTAATTCCAGAAGCTCCAAGTAAATAGGTAATCCAGTATGGCATAACCAAAGTATAAATTCAGCTTGAATAATTGGAGAGATTTACCACTCCTACTCTATTGAGGATACTATAATGTATGAACTACAAACGCATCCTCTCCAAGTTTAAAAGAGCAGGGTATGCTCATTATTCGGAGGGAAATTAAAATACCAATATGTTTCTTGTGATCCGACAAAAAATAAAGATCCATTCAGTCAGAGATCAACAAGTAGATACATTATTTATCATCAATCAACGTTTTTCGATAAGGTAATCGACGACAAACCTTGTAAAAGGCACCAAAGCCTTCATTCTTAAGCATGGTCTTGGTAACATCAGCTGCTGAGCCCTGACCCAATTGTATCCTCACCTGCCATCATAAGAAACACGTACCAGATGTCATCAAACTTGACAAAAAATAGTATCACAAACTGCAATACTCAAACTTTACATCATATTGCATATGAAACAACCACAAAGATTCAGTCTTTTCAAGGCAAAATCTTGTTCATTCACTGCAAAACAACTCCATATTGGAAAAGTAAACTGACACATTTCAACAACATCCCATTTGATCCAAGATCTGAAAGCCACCAAATCCACCAAAAGATCATATAACCAAACATCCCATGTAAACAAAATGACAACAAAATCAATACAAACCACTCATTTTCTTCAAGATCTGAACCCGACCCACTAACCAAACACATCTCAAAACCTCAAAAACATCGAAAAAGACACTATCCTTACAATCAAGAACCTCAAAAAAGACACTATCCTTACAATCAAGAACACCAAAAACATCAAAAAAGACAGGATCTTTACAATCAAGAACCTCAAAAACATCAAAAAGGACAGGATCTTTACAATCAAGAACGCTAACAATCAAAAAAAGCAATACCCATCAAAGAAAAAAGTAGATTATGTGCTAAAGATGTTACCTTAATCATATCAATGGGCTGAATAACACAGGTAGCAAGCATACCAGAAGCACCTCCATTAACAAAGGGCTTAACAGTGGGCCAAACACCTCCAGATTTTGGCTTCTCACCCATTCTTTCCCTTCAGATTTCAAAAAAGAAACAAGAGAATGGGAGGCTTAGGGGACAAAAGCTCTCTTAAGGGTTTACAGAGAGAAAGGAGAAAATAAAGGAAAGAGGGGAGAAGGGTATTTATACACAGTTGGAAACATCAACAAACAGTACTAGCACCTCACCAATAAACAAGGAAAAACAAAACCCTTTGTGTGGTTCAAGCTATTTTTGTGTAGGACTATATTTTGTTTTTCGAAATTTAAGCAGTGTAATTTTGATCATAAATCTTCAATTTTTTAAAAATAAAATTTATATATTTGAAAACTACGTAAAAGGTACTATAAGCCATAATAATTGATAATTTAAAATATTTAAAACATATATGGAAAAATTACAGTCAAAGATAGACATGATTAAATCTCGAAATCCAAAATGTGCGACATAAATTAGAACGGAGGGAGTATATTTTTAGAAATTTTCTTTCTCCGATCAATTTATGTGGTATAATTTGATGATTAATTAGACACGAATCTTAAAATATATGGAAAGATTTTGTAATGTATCAAAATTATCCTTCAAAGTAAATAAATTTTGAAAAAGAAGAGTATAACTTTGTAGATTTTCCGCAAAATAAGTGAAATCCAACATGGGTAAAATGTTGATCATATCATTAAATATTTTACCGAATAAGGGAATATGTCATTCTTTAAAGACTGATTTAAAAAAAAATTTGTGTGTTATATAAATTGGACTGAAAGAATAAAAAATTTGTCCTTCGTTGTTGAATATATTGGATTTGCATGCACTTTAACTAATAAAAAAAGAATTGGTAAAATTCTCATGTAGAAAAAGCAAACTAAACTTGTTTTTAGATAAAGAATCCTCCACGGCACATCCAAAATATGTGGCAAAAGATTGTAGAGAATCAGAATCCAAGCAATGGATGCTACATAAGTAGAATGTTTCAAAGAATTTGCTTTTGAAAAAAATTGGGCTAATTGTGTCATAGGGAACGCAAGAAGATTCATTACTAGAAAGCTACATTGTATATATAAAATATATGATTAAAATTATTTTTTATGTATATATAATAGATAAATCTTCTTCGCCGAAAAATTATCATACATGCAAGGACAAAATTACTGTTTATATCTTAAATTTCTTAGTTAAAGTTTTAACTCTGCACTGACAAGATATGTGGTGTATGAGTGTTCCAAATATACTCATATTTACATGATACTTCATAAGAAGTCGTTATATTATTATAATTGAAAATGAAGAAACAAATAAATAAAGAGTGTTATTCATATACAAGTTGAAAATAAAAACAAAGTGTCATAACTGTCTTCTTGAAAAGATTCTTTCAAGAAAATCAAATATATTTATTGGTGATGGGCAGTTTAATTTTAGAATTTGACATGAAAATATGGCAGAATGTTTATCTACTATGATGATTCTCTTCCAATTGAAGAAACTTTGGCACTTTTTGCCTTTGCTTGATACACACTAATACCACAAAAAATTTACTCATTTATTTTTAATCACACTTTTCGAGTTCGAGCCAAATGAATAAAACCACCTTTAGCATTTTCTCCTGAAGTGAGGTTTTTTAACGTATAGAATTAAAATTAGTCAGACTTTTAAAACGGATACCGAATAACTCATGGTAAATAAAAGGACAAACAACATAAATTTCGATATTTTGCAAATTTTGATTTTAGATCTGTCGAGATATATAATTCCCGATACATCTAAAGAAGATACATTTTTTTCCTTTGTAAAGATACATAATTTACTCCCGATACATTTTTTTCGATTTTGGGTCTATAGAGATACATAATTAGCTCCCGATACATCTAAGGAAGATACATAATTAGTTAAAATTTTTGTAATTATTTTGTAAGGGTGGAGATTTATGTATATATGGTAAGTTAAGGTATATGCTTATGTTATTTCTTAGTAAGAATATTGAATTAATTGACCTTTCAAGGGTACATATGTAATTTACTCTCCAACATTCTATTTTTATTTTTTGAATTTCCCTCAAATACGATGTTGGCGTGACCACATCTTTTCTTATTTATTGTTTTTTCCCACTTGTTTAGGCGGCGTTACTTTCAATAAATAATGGCATTAAAAGTAAATTTAAAATTTCAATGAGGGTATTAACGGGATTGTTGACCCTTTAAACATTTAATCTTCCCCGCCGTACGAGGTCTGCAGGTAAGTTGATCAGTTCGACGATTGCTTCAAAGCATATAGTACCAAAAATACCCCTACACTGTAACATCAATAACAATTCAAAAACAAATTATGATGTGTGTTCCAAAATTTTTTGCCTGGTGATATATGTGACAGATTTATGTGGTTTGTGTTCTGATGTTTTAAAACCAAAATGAAAACAAACTTAAATGTTACAAGGTCAGACTTTCAAATGTTAGTTCTTTTTCGTTCACGGTTTTAATGAGATGAATAAATTTTTTCCATCCTCAATAAGATATCTCGAGTTTGAGTATTAGATATAAATATTAAGTTTGATAAAGAACGTTTTTTCTTTAAATACATCTTACGGGACGCCAATTCGGATAATTGGAAAGACCCCATTAAGGCAAGAATTTCACCCTTCGAGCGTACTGCGCCTGATGCAAACAACTATCTCTTTTCATGATATACCAATCAGAATGGATCCAATGCGAAGTACCGGATAACGAATGAAAAGTTAAAAGAAATTTATTTTCAAAAGATAAATGAAGGACCATGCAAATGTCACAAATGTAACAAGGAGAATGGTTAGGAAGTTGAGGTCAACGCCATTTCTTTTGTCATTTTCACTACTTCTTTTTCAATAGATAAAACCAAAGAGCTTTTTAGATTTTGCCATTAAATGATAAAAAATCAGCATGTCATTTGGGAGTAAAAATTGGATTAAGTCACATGTTGTAGGAGCAATTACAATTCAAAAAGGCAGCGCTGTCAATAATTGATTTTAATATCATTTTTTTAAAAAACAATTGCACTTTAAGGTTAAGTCAAGAAAAGTACAATGCACATAAATAAAAAAAAGTCAAGAAAGTTTGGTGGAGGCTGTGCTTAAAGCCTTAAACACCATATAGATTAGGTGAACTTTTTTATTAGCATGATAAAATTAGCGTATTATATCTTGTTTATGAATTATGATTTGTTCATTAGATAAAATTGTATAAGAGTTGGAGAAGTTTTGATAACTTTTACAATTTATGACGTTTTTATTGTTAAGCTAGCCAAGTTAGTGCTGTTATATAGTATTGATGTAATATTATGTAGGTGTACTGTTGTGCACATTGATCAAAGGTTTCAAGGTTGCTTTCTAGGTGTCATGAGTTATCAATTATTGTGATTTAACAGTAAAAACTAAATTGTTTGACTTTTGAAATTCAAACTGTGACACGTAAGAGAGGGAGTACCTATGAGGGTTGTAGCCAATATCATCCTAACCTTTTAGTTTGCTTTTCATTATTGCGTTACTGTATTCATTTTTCTTGCTTGTGTGAAGCCAAAGAGGAAACACCTAATGAAATATATATATGTATATCTATTTGCCTCTTTTGATGCTCTTGTGGAGGTGTGCCCTGAAGCAGCTCTAAAGTAGGTCTATTTGTATATGTTTTTCTTAAACGCGTAACTTGACATTTACTTCATGTGAAAATTAGGTACTATGACGTATATCTTCTTTTAATTTTGGATGCAAGTAACGATGAAGACGCAGATGTTAGACAGGTTTGTACATAGTAGATGCATGTGATAATGTTGCTTCTGTACTTGGTAAGATATGATAGAATCATATGATAGAATCATAGTGTTTTAGTTGAACTGCCTGCGTATGAAAGCTAACTTGGACGAAGCCAAAAATTGTTCATGAATAGTTGTGTTCAATGGTTGAAAGGTACTGAACTCGTTTGCTCTAGTTTTCCTCCTCATTTGCTCTTCTTACTTTATTGTTTCATGTCTTCATTTTTTTAACCTTAGCATTGGTTTTCATTTAGCAAATTAAACATGACCTCGAATGTATGATCTCGTATATTAGTGCCATTTTAGTCTCTTTAGTGTTAACTGAATTTTTCAATTGCAGGTCAGACAGAGAACTTGTAGGCCTCAACTATCTACACCTTGCAAAAGTTATTTTAAGTTTTTGCAGAGGTTAGTGTGAAATCAAAACAGTTAGATGCTAAATTAAGTTGTTGATCATTTGTGATAGATGCAAAGATTTTGCAATTGTGATTCATTTGTTTGTTCTTGGAAGAAAAGTTACAATCGTGATCAATTCGGACTAGATATGAAATTATAATTCAGTAAAAACTGTTAAAAGCTTGTACAAGAAGTAAAGAATTTGTAATTGTTGGTTCTTTTTTTACCTTGAGCTCCATGGGACTTACAGAGACGACTCTTTCTTTTTCATTTTTGTGAGGCTTAATTCCAGGAGACCTTTTAAGAGTACTTAAAAGGTCAGGTGCTACGTTATTAAAAAGTGATTAGATACATCACTTTCCGACTTGAGTGACCTTTCAGATTAAATAGCAACAAAAAGAAAGTGACTTCTCGATGCAAAAGAAAGAAAAATGACCTTTTGAAGTGAAATAACAAAAGATATCCAATAGCTCAATGATCATTTAAGCAATGAACTATTCAAAACAATTTACCATATCTTTCATCTCATTAGAACTAAGAATCACACTTCTACAATTTTTGTGTTGTTAGAAGCTTGTAAGATTGTTTTCTCAAAATGTGCAGCTTTGCCAAACTGCATGATTAATCTCTTGGAGAATCTTCAATGAACTACCACCAACCACCTTGTCATCAGCAGGAGATGGAGCTGAAATTAGTCCTATCGATAAAGATGCTAATTTTTCATCATCAGTCCAATGAAACTATGAATTTGCAGCTTTGTGCTGTTCTATTCTCCCCTGGAAATATCATTCATTTTACAAATGTGAATAGCACTACTGTTCCGGCTGATATTTGCTTCAACACTGAAATAGGAGCATGAAATCAAATATGGTGTATGTATTAGACAAATGTATAAGGTATATCTGTATTTGTAAGGACACTGACTCATGTAGAACTACTCATCTAGTCGTTTTGTTCTTTACATGTGGATTGTAATGCACATATTACATATTAAGTAGTTGTTACCAAGCATGTGATAAAGGCCAAGAGGAGCCGAGATGGCAAATCAAGCAACCTATTGCACTAACTGTAATGGATGAAAGGAAAGAGGGACAAAATGAAAGACGGGTTCACTCAAACAAGTTGAATAACCAAGCCAATAAGATAAAAATGCTCTTGTTGAACCATCTACTAATCATCAAATCCTTTGTTTTCTAGCCCTTTCCAAACTTTTTATAGTTTTACGACATGTTCATAAGAGATTTCCACAAGAGATCTCATTTCGCCCTTTATATCCATCCACCTATGATAGTGAGCCTCAAATGCTTATATTAAATGACCTTGAGGAGGCAAGGGAAGCACCAAAACTTGATGTGCTATGTTTAGGCTGATTCTCTTGCTTTAGGTGCAAGGCTATTGCTCCTACGTGCTTAATTGAAGCGGATAGCTCAAAGGTCTCACTAGGTAGCTCAACGGCACATAGCTATGGTTAGATTATAAGACTTGTATATAAAATCTGGCTCATTGGTTAATCTATCATGAAAATCTTCCCATGATTGTGTAGCATGTATGAGGTGTTTTTCCTTTTGGCTGCAAACTACTAGGAATATAAGTCCCTACTAGTTTTTAGTTAAATTCTATTTGGCTATTAGCTTGAACCAATTCATTGTCTTTTTATATGTGATGATCAAGTACTTGGAGCAGGTAATGAAAATGGTTTTGCCTAAGTGCTTTTGATCGCATGGTGTCAATTAGTTTGCTATCTTGTTGTTGTTGTCAATATGAACATATCAATATTGATCACATATATGTAAGGAAATATGTCAAACATGTAGACGTCCCTTAATCTCCAACCACAATGACAAAAAGTTTTCCATCGAGTTAAAACATTAAAGAACATCATAACTCAATTTTGCTTCTAGGGAACGAGTCGATCAAAAACTAAAATTTAATTTTGCCAACCAGATAGCGAAGCAAAACACAACATAGACTAATTTAACATTTGATTTATTAAAATAATAATAATGTAGTACCCCAACGTCCAAATACACCACAAAAATTAGGCGCAAAGGATAGCGAGGGGAACATTTTTTTAGCTTCACTTGTAATAGTAACACACAACAAAAGTGTCCCACAAAAATAATTAGCAAAGCATAGTACGAAAGAAATTTATAAACTTTAAAACGCTTCTTGCTTCTTAAAAAAAGGTTGAGGTAAGGTAGACGTACATGTGTGGAACAACTCAGTCCCTTAGATGTTCAATTTGTTGCGATCATCTTCGCAAATCATTACAGGTCTGTGTAACTGTAAAAATTATTCATCACTGTTGTTCCACACAATGTACTACATTTAAATAAAATAATCTACGCTTATAGAAAAAAATAATTGATGAACAACTCAGTCCCTTAGATGTTCAATTTTGTTGCGATCATTTTCGCAAATCATTACAGGTCTGTAACTGTAAAAATTACTCATCACCGTTGTTCACCCCAAAAGAAAGACATTTTGTAAAAATAATAAATAAATATAAATAAGAAAACTTGTAGCTGCCCCAATGTTCTCCAAAATAATTGAGTGAGTTATGAAAGAGAAATATGAAAAAAGAGCAACACACTTACTATTGCTTCAAGGGAACGAGTTGGTCAAAAATAGATTAGTTCTTGCCAACCAGATTAAAGAAGCACTTAACTAAAACACATACACATAAACTTTAGTTAAAGACAAAATAAAAAAGATACCACCAGCATATTGTTGATGCCTTCCATCTGAGCTGCGGGGCGGCTAAGGAAGAGTAGATAAATTGCTATGTATGTTGTAGCTTGGTGGTCCTGTTTATATAGTCAAGTGAGGCTGCTATAGCAAGGAGGGTAGGGTTTTGGTGAGGGAGATATTTTGGGCTTTTAACATGGCCGGCCCAATATGTAGGAAGCCCATTTATTTCAAAACCTATTGGGCTGTCACTTTTTTTTTTTTTTGGGCTGCTACCTTGTCTCTTAAAAAAAGGTGCATGTAATACTAAAGTTTTCTCTATGCGGTGAAAAGGCAAATCACAAGTGTTTATTATATTCAGTCTTACTTTATATTTCTACAAAGTTATTTTCAGGCTTGAACCCATGAACACGTGGTTACATGTCAGCAAATTTACAGGCTACTCCAAGTTTCCCTTAGGTCACTTTGTCTCTAAACTCCATTACATACTCATTTCACATTTGTTTTCAGATTATTTCAATTGTCTGCCTATAAAGGGTGACACAATTGAAGTTCTCTCTGTTCAATGCTCGAAAGGTACTGAACTAGTATTTATCATCATTTGGCTTTTATCAGACTTTATATTCAGTTGACTTGTCAAAGTCTTATACAAAGTGTTTCTTTTGTGGATAATAGTAGTTGGTTTTGCGATCAACATATCCACATATAAAATTCAAATAGGTTCTTATTCATTCTTGTCTGCTTACATTATGTCATAGTTTAACGGCACACCCATTCCTGTATGCTTTACAACATGTTCCTTATTGTGTTTCGAGTGCTTGGCTATTTTATGATGAAGTTAGGTAGCCTGATTCTTAGTCTATACCTGCTATTTGTTTATTCTAGCAGTTGCATGATGCTCTAATGCAAGCATTTACATTTGAGTTGCAAATTGATCGACTGTCTTGAACATCTTATCCATTGAAGATTGTTTTTTGGTTTATTGTTGTCTGGTGGTTTATTGTTGTATTGCGCTCATCATAGAACCTAAACAGGCTAGTTGTACTATATTAACTAGCCGGATGTTACAAAAAGATTGATTTTTCTCCTAAGTACCTTATTTTAAGGATCGTTAATAAATCATAAATTTCAAATTTATATTTATTTATAGGCATATATCAAGCCTTTTAAATGTAACATCTATCTAGCAAGACTTATGAATGATGTAACATTTCTCCATTTTAAGGCATCTTTTCAGCTCAAATAGATCACCAATCCAGTAGTATTCCCAACCAACACAAAAACTCCCATATTTTTATACCATCAAAATATATGCGGAACTAAAATTTTGAGTTTATAAATTTTGAAATTTTTTTTTAAAATAATTTATTAAGTAAATTTTAAATACAAATATTGAGTCTGGATCGAAATTATCAGATTTTATCGACCCTGTAGACAGACTTATAACTCTGCCCCAAATTAGAAACCTAGTAGGTTTAGTTGTTGCGGTTATGTTATAAAATGCAGCGTGCAACCAAAAGATTCTAAAACTTATAACATTATATATTTGTTGGATGATATCTTATTTTCAATTTTAGTTTTAGTTAGAAGTATGAGATGTATCCAAATGGCAGATTTTTGGAGGGCTAAGGTAGATAAATTATTTAAGAAAATGATGAAAAAGTAAAACATAAAGAGCAGGCTAGGTTCGTGATTGCAACTTAGTTTTATGGTTGACCAAGTGCAAAGTTGTCCTAATCCACCAAATATTATGCTATTTTTTGTCAATAACTAGACCACATTTGACTTTTGTTTCGTTTAATTAATAGTAATAATAATTACACTATACATTTTGTACTTTGTGACATGGTATCTTGAATCACGTACTGCCTAGCATGTCTCAAATTATTTTGAATATTTTATGTTTCTCTCTATCTTGTGAAATCTTTAAAATGATATTATTTGAAAATTTTTGTAACTTTTATCATTAATTTTCACCATCTTTGAAAATTTTTGGTTAGTTACACAAAATTCTGATTCTTTTATCAAAGACAGCAGTAGATAAAGAAAGGGATTTTGTTCATTCTATGACTCATGTATGAACAATAAAACTCATGCAAATTGACTTATATGATCCTTGGAGGAGGGGGGAGGAAGGTAATAAAACTTGAGATACAAAAGAACTTTCTTCCAATGAGCAAAATCAATAGAAAAAAGGTTAAAATTCCTCATGTCACTATAATTTGTTGAAGTAATTTGTTAAGATAAGCATAACATATTATTTATGTGCTTTTGCAGGCACAAAAAATGATTCATAGTCTGCAAAAATGACAAAATGTGCCTTTTAAGGATGATGAAGAATGCCACCACCTATACTAATTAGTAAAAATACATGCAATGTCATCACCAATTGTACTTGAAATTAAGAAAAAGCAAAAAAAATTCCCATAGACCCTATATTAATTAGACTTATAGTAGTTGATATGTTAGGTATTTTTGATCATCCAAAATATTATAAATAAATAAATTAAAAAAGGAAACGAAGAATCTCTAGAAGAGATAAAATGCCAAAAACTAAGGCATCATTTTCCACCCCTTTTAACCAAAAAGACAAAGGACGTGCATAAGTGTGAGACTTCGAGCATGCCTTGCAAAAATGCAGCAAACTTAACAAACTAACAAACACACACAACAAACATTAAATAATTTTTTTTAAAAAAATTATAATTTGGTTTAATCATTCATGTTAAACAAGTCATTTTGCCTTCATGACATATTCCCCCATCTTCTCTCCTCAACACACACCTTCATATTTCCATTTTTTTTTTGTTTTCCCCGGTGTTCAATACCTGCATTGAGGCCCCAACTAATCAATAGTTATGTTACGTAAGAGCCATTTAAGGGAGAAACATATTGGGCTCCTATCATAATTTTTTCCATATCCAAAGTCTGAATTCAAAACTTCTAATTAAGAATAAAGGGATCATATCTATCCCACCATAACCCTAGGTGGTTCACATACTTTGATATTTCAGTCAACTAAAGAAAGAACAAGTAAATGAAGACAAGGCTACCATAAACTCCAAAGACTTATATAAAGAACCTTAACATTGTCTTTTTTGTTTAAACAACTCTCTATTTCCTCTCCTCTTATTATAAGTCCTTTTAATTTCTTTTGAACATCTCTCCCTTTAGCTCCCATGGAACATGATTCCACCAAACAATGGAATCCTAAAGTTCAAAAGCAGAAAAAATTTGTTGGTGTAAGACAAAGGCCTTCTGGAAAATGGGTTGCAGAGATCAAGAACACAACTCAGAAGATCAGGATGTGGCTCGGGACATTTGATTCAGCTGAGGAAGCTGCGCGCGCTTATGATGAGGCTGCTTGTCTTCTCCGAGGATCAAATGCTCGAACGAATTTCCTTAACCATGCCCCTGTCAGTCCTGCTCTTTCTATGAAAATCAGAAACCTCCTCAACCAGAAGAAAAGCCTCAACAAGATCAATCCCAAAAATACTCCTAAAAATCCCACCACTAGAACTACTACTACTACTAGAACTACTACTAATACTACAACCACTAGTACTATTTCTACTTCAACAAGTTCTCTTAGTGGATCAAGAGGTCATCAAGAAACAAAGATATTTGATGATGATGCATACAAGCCTGATTTGAGCAGCTGCTTTATGGCTGGATTTGATCAAATGGGGTCGTCTAATTTTGATCATTCAATAACATTTTCAACTGATTTTGATAGGATTCTGTTGGATGATGAAAAAGTTGGTAACTTTCAGGAGGTACCAAAAGGAAATCTTGAAGATCAGATGCCTGAATTTGAACACATGAAGGTTGAGAGGCAGATATCAGCATCACTATATGCTATGAATGGAGTGAATGAATATTGGGAGAATTTTCAAGATTGTAATGATGCTACTTTTTGGGATCTCCCTATGCTCTACCAAATGTTTTGTCCAAGTTAGAAATTGGTACATTGGAAATAGAAATACTAAAATCTTTCATTAGCTATACTGCTTAAATATGCATGTCTAAGGCTAAAAAATCTATATCCTTGATAGCCCCTTCTCATATTAGTAGAGCATCCTCATGTTCGTGATCTTCATTTACCAGAAAGTCAACACATTGATCGTCTTATCGGCTTCACGCAAGTATTTGCAATCTTCAATAATAACTTTAAGAGGGTGATATTGTATGCAGTGGCGGAGCCAGGAATTTAACGAAGAGTGTGCAAATTTTCTTCTCAGTTGCATTAAGGGTGTGCAAAATTAAATACACACTCATAATATCTAACATTTAACCTATATACACAACATAATTTTCCGACGAAGGTTGTGCACTTGAACAACCTTCGAGACATGTGGCTCCGCCCATGATTGTATGATATCCTCTTTGATAAATTTAACAAGTAGACAATCGATTTCCACTTGTAATCTTTACATCTTATTTGTTTGGCTAATTCTAGCCTTTGTTTGATGCTCCACAAGTAGGTATCTGCCCTGTCAAATGTTCTATTGAAGTTAGGAATGTTTTAAGGCATTTCTCAATATCTATTATCTTCATAATTGAAGTTAATCATCAAATCAAGCGCCTTTTTGAATTTCATAGTTATTGAGCTTTTTTTAGTATCTTGAGAATTGGATCAATTATGAAACAAAATATTAGTAGTAATTTCTTCTTATTTACAAATATTTTGAGGTGATACCGATTGGGGGAATCTTAGTAGCTTAGTTGGTTAGTTACCTAAACTCTCACCTTGTTGGTGATAGTTCGATTTCCCATATTGTAATCCCCTCCCCCATTCCCCTTCCCCTAATACCCCCATTTTTTTTTTTAAAAAAAGGTGATATCGATTTGAAGTAGCTATCGGTAATTTCATCTACAGTCTATCGTCGACAAAATATGTGCGATAATTTTCATCTTACTTCTTTCAGTTTAATGTCTTGGGTCACGAGTTCAAGCCGTGGAAACAACCCCTTAATGCAAGGTAAGACTGCGTACAATAAATTTTTGTGGTTTGGTTCTTCTCCGAACCCATCCATAACAGGAGCTTTAGTGCACCGAGCTGCCCTTGAGACAAAATTGTGTGCGTATAAGTTGTTTCTGTTAAAAAAAACTCATGGTAATTAGGATTTCGACTGAAACTGCATTATTATTATTATTTTTTATTTTTTTTTGAAAATGCGGACTATTAATGCTTCGCCTCAAAGTAATATACTGTACTAGAATATTTTGTGACTAAGTTCAAAGATAATGGACTGTTTTACACATTTTTCTCCAATTAACTTGGAAAAGATTCAGAAGCCAAGTTTTTTCTTTAAAAAAACAAACAACCAAAATAAGTTAAAAAAAGTAGAAACCCAAGATTAAATTAAAAATTATTATAATATAAATGACTTTTCACTAATAAAGTTTAATAGAAAAGTAAATGTATTTTCTATTTTTAGCCAATCAAGAAATAAAAGTTACTTCTATACAAATTATCAAAAAACACCTATAATAATTACTCCACATGTACAATAATACTTATTCATTATTGATTTGACACATAAATTAAAAAATAATAAATAATAAGAGTAATTTTATTCTATTGCTCCTTGAATATAATATAAGTAATATTTTGAAAAATATGTGTTGAGTGATGAATAATGTTTAACAATAAAAATAAAATAGGTAGAATTTTTTTTAAAAATTGAATAAGTATTGTTGGAGAGAAAACTAATAAAAGGGAAAAATAAAAATAAAAAAGAAATAAGAAGAGTGGAATTACAGGAGGGAAAAGCAGAAAAGAGAATTGAGTGTGTTGTATGTAATGGCGAAATAGCCACGTCATCGGTTCCCTTTCCCTTTCTTCAATAAAAAGACACCTCTTTTGAATCAAAATTCTTTTTTTTTTTTAACAATTCACACACACCTTCGCTCATAATCTTTCAATTACATCTTTCTATTCTCTCAACTAGGTGACTACTTTTATTTACTTATTCTCTAGCTTCATCATGCATTTACACTTGGGTTATTCTTGATACTGTCTTTGTTCAGTTGATTCCAGTTTGCTGTAAAGTTTACTGCTTTTTTGCTTTCTGGGGTGTTGTTTTCTTGATGTTATTTTGATGTATTTTACACTTGGGTTATTCTTGATACTGCCTTTGTTCAGTTGATTTCGGTTTGTTTTGTAAAGTTTACTGCTTTTTTGCTTCTGGGGTGTTGTTTTCTTGATGTTATTTATACTGCCTTTGTTCAGTTGATTTCGGTTTGTTTTGTAAAGTTTACTGCTTTTTTGCTTTCTGGGGTGTTGTTTTCTTGATATTATTTTGATGTATTTTACAGTTGGGTTATTCTTGGTACTGTCTTTGTTCAGTTGATTTTGTAAAGTTTACTGCTTTTTTGCTTTCTGGGGTGTTGTTTTCTTGATGTTATTTTGATGTAGTTTACAGTTGGGTTATTCTTGATACTGTCTTTGTTCAGTTGATTTCGGTTTGTTTTGTCAAGTTTACCGCTTTTTGGCTTTCTGGGTTTTGTTTTCTTCAAGTTATTTTGATGTATTTTACAGTTGGGTTATTCTTGATACTGTGTCTTTGGTTATTCTTGATACTGTGTCTTTGGTTATTCTTGATACTGTGTGTTCAGTTGATTTCTTCTGGGGTTTTGTTCAGTTTTGTGAAGTTTAATGCTTTCTACAATTTTAATGCTTTCTGATTTCTCGGGTTCATTTTGTTCTATTTTGATGTATTTTCAGTTGGGTTTCGTGCTTGTATTTTGTTCAATTGATAATCGGTTTGTTTGTCCAGTTCAATAATGCTTTCTTATTTATGGGTTTTTTGTTTTCTTTTAAATTGTGATGATCATGATATGTAGTTCACAATCAGGGGTGGAGCTAGGTAGGGCCGAGGGGTTCATCCAAACTCCCTTTGGTGGAAAATTATACTGCGTATACATGGTTATTATATAGTAGATTTTGAACCCCTTGGCATCTTTATGTGCTTGCGTCTTTATATTTTGAACTCGGCGAAAATCCTAGGTACTATTATTTGAGTTTCTACTGACTAATAAGATGTTAGTTGAGATTCATCCAGGTTTCCTAAAAACCTTGCTGGCAATGAGGACATAGGCTGAAGATCCTCTTATTCACTACTTATACCCTACATAGATCCTCTTCCCCTTCTTAATGACGTTTGACTACTTTCAATTGCATCTCTTTTTTGTCTTTCCATAAGTAGTAGCAGGAAATTTCTGAATATTTGCCCAAGTAGGTGAGTTTTGCATTGTTTATTTATGTATTCTCTAGCTTGATGCATTTTCAGTTTGTTTCTTGATACTATGTTTGTTCCATTGATTTCAGTTAGTTTTTTGCAGTTTAATGCTTTCTGATTACTGGATTCTTTGTTTTCTTGAAAGCTATTTTGCTCTATTTTGATGTATTTCAGTCTGGTTCATGATGGTATTTTGTTCAATTGATAATGAGTTTGTTTGTCCAGTTTAGTGCTTTGACATTTCTGGGTTTCACGTTCTCTTTTGAGTGTTTTTTTTATTTGTGATGATTACGACATGTTGGTCACATATGGCTTTGGTGTGGTTTTATATGTTTGTGCTCTATGTGCAAACGAAGGAGAAACAAATCGTAATAACAGGTACTAATATTTTGAGCTTCTTCTGGGTTCCCTGAAAACCTCACATGAAATGAGGGCATGGGCTGAAGATCCTCTCATATCTCTCCAACTTTTTTATTTGTTGTTGTTGTACTTGTTAACATTTAAGCTCATCACTTCTTATCCCCTACATAGCCCCCCTTCCCTTCTTAATGACCTGTTGCTCTAGGGCTCACCAATTTGACTGCCTTGGTGAATCGTATTTAAATTTCTCGTGTTGAGCCTTGATATGTGATTTACTAATCTGAGCTCATTTTTCAATGAAGCTGGATAATAGGTGTAAGTGACTACCTTTTTGAACTATACTCATTGATGGTGCACGTAAGCTGGGGTGTACATTTCTACTGAAAAAATTGGAACAGAGCTTTGTTGCTATAGTTTCAAATTGGGGCCTCAAAAATGTCGAGCGGAGATGGACGAAAAGTCTCTTGTGAAGATATACAAATGGTATGCAATCTTTTTATAGATGAGTTATGATCTTTTACATGTTACTTTGTCTTTGCTTAGCATGTTGCTCATTTATTTATCATTCTTCAAGAAACACAATTGTTGAAAAGGTGAGAAGAAATTGTGATGATTCTAGTACTTGATGATCATTTCTCAAAAACACCAAGAATTTATACTCGGTTCCTCTTCCCCATTAACATGGAAGAATGTTTTTCTGGCTCATTAATGCTGTCTCCTTAGCAACATTTTGACAACTAATAACATCTTTTTGGGCACAGAGATCAATTTGTTGAAGAGACATGGTTTTCTTTATGTTTATATTTCACTTGTACCTTTATAGAATGTTATCACTAATAACATAGACTTCAACCAATTCTGCATAATCTAGCATTGCAATGTCAATATACTTCTCTGAATCTTAACCTCCAACCCACCCCTCCCAATAAAACAAAACTGAAAGAAAGCCCGTGTCCTACTTAGATGAGTTCTCATAATCACCAGCTGTTACAAATTGAGTAATCATGAGATCTGCACAATGTCGTGTGAAAAAAGATGATGGTTGTCTTGAATTTCAGGTGCAAAATCGGATAGAGCAGTGTCTTCGGCAATACATGAGTCGGAAAGAAGTTGTGAACACTCTCTTAATCCAGGACAATATAGAACCTAGATTTACTGAACTCGGTATGTTATATATTTTCAAGGCATACTTTCACTTCCTCCATGTAGTGTGGAATGAGGACTGAACCTAAGGATCACAATGCTTCCTATGACTAATAACAGTTGCCAGTATTCCTTACACTTCCTGAAAATAACAGATGCATTATCAAACAATGCAATATACATTGATAGTTCCAATCATTAAATCAAAAAAAGAGTTTCTTTTGCCCTTGATTTTTAGCTCTTTATCACACATGCAGATGTTCTCTGTGGAAAATTTAATAGAAATTACCTTTTCATCCTCGGAAAGTCGAGTTTACTAGTGCTTTTTATAAGCTTTATATCTTACTAGTTGACTTCCCTTCTCTGTTTGTGTGCTGTTCTTTTTGGTATGTCTCTTTTGTTGTCTATTTTCTATCTCTAACTTCTACAGTAGAATGCTTCCTTTGCTGATCAATGTCCAAGGTAAACAAGTATATGAATGCATGTGCATGTAAATATTCTTGAACAGAGGCACCTACCCCCTAACGCTACTGTCATTGCTTCTTTATACCCTTGCTTATGGATTTATTATTTAAAGGAAAAAATGTTAATTTTTCCCTGTATTATCTGAAATTGAGAAACTTTATCCTTCACTTGATTTGTGGTCTAATGTCATCCTTGCCGGTAGGAACAAGTCTTCTTTCTCCATTAAAAAAAGTCTCTTTTTCTTGAGATGGTAACCAGATTATAGTAAATTCATAAAAAGACTGTGAAGCCACATTTACAGGTAAAAGGAAGCAATAACTGCCAAACTAGAAGAAAATATCTACTGAAAACTGCTTAAAGAAACTATAGAGACTCTTAAGACTTGTAGAAGAGCCTCAGTTTCTTCTATGTACTCTTGTTTACAGCAAAATGAAAAAGCAAAATACAACTTCGTTTCATCTTTTGGTCTGGGATGCTTAAATTTGGTTTTCTAGTCTAGGATGCTATTTTGAATCTGTTGAACATTCCAGAACAGTGATAAGATTTTGAATGTTTCAGAACTGGATGTTTCACCTCAAGTGGATCTTTCCTGCATTTAAAGAATTTTGAAGAAACCTAGACACTTTATAAAGTTCTGTTCAAGTTCAGAGCCTTTGGAATTCCTTTAAACTTGACATTTCTGTAAATTTGATTGCTTCTAATTTTCTGACCTCTTCGGTGGGAGTAGTGCTGCTACCTGTATCAGATACGTGTGTCATTCGAGAAGCAATTGAAGATATTTTTGTACTATCCATTTTGTTCCTCTGCTTATGAATGTACTCACGAGCATTTGCAGATCTAGTAGGCATATTATGATGAAACTGATTTTAGAAAAGATGATATTAATACTAATGTGAAGCTACTAATGCCTCTCATGAGCTGTGTTGTATAGCATGTAAATATACTGTCTTACTGTATGTTCTGTTTATGTTTGTCCTTGTTTCCCGTATTGCCTACATGCATGTAGCAATTTACAGCTTTTATGTGATTCCGGTTTCCTAACTCTTTAGCATTGTGACGTTCTCCCTGTTTTTCAGTTTGGCAAAAACTAGAAGAAGAAAATCAGGAATTTTTTCAAGCATATTACCTGAAGCTGATGGTGAAAGAGCAAATAATTGAATTCAACAGGTTGCTTGCCGAACAGGTGAAGATGACGCAGCAATTTCCAAGTGCAATTGCTTCTTTACCAATGTCTAATGGGTGTAATATTTCACCAAGTAAGTTGGCTACTTAGTGAACCTTTCTGCATTTTGTTCTGATGCATCAGTCAGTATCTTGTCACTGGGTAGCTAAAAAAAGCACTTGTCTAACTGGGCAGTTCATGTTCAGTTTGTGCATATACTAAGTAACGTCCAAATTTTTAACCATGACTTTACCTCAAAACGGTGCATGCACCAGAGATGCTCTTAAACCTAATTGGTTGGCAGACTTCCATTTGATCTGCTGTCAAATGCCTGCTTTGTCTTAGTACGTTTGATGCTGTTGCATTCATTTACACATGGTTTATGCCAAGTATGCGAGATACATACAGAAGCCTCTAGTTTCATCTGCTTTGTATAGTTATAAACTTCATTTGACTTACTACGAGGAGTTCCACCCTGCCCTCTACTCATTCCTTTCAGATACCCTCTTTCATTTGCCTCTACCATATTTTAAATTTTCCTTCCAGCACCTGATGCTTCACCTGCTACATTAAATGTTGTTTGCAGATTTTTAAACTATGCACTTCATTCAATTTAAAAAAAAAGACAAAAAAAAAACTATGCACTTCATTGTAGAACATTGGCTTTCAACAATTTGATAATTTTTTGGTATGTCAGTATCTTCTTTATGTTTATGCTTATATCAAGCAAGCACAGTTATTATGAAGGTGGAAGTGGTTTCTGTACCATTTTCCTTTTGAGTGCAACTTCTGAAGTTGATTTGGGATCCATTATTGATATGTCAGTGAGAGTCTTTGATGCATGTCTTTTCTGATATTAAACCTGTCATTTTTGCTTTAACATGTCTAATCTCCTGTATACCTGGCTTTACAATCTTCAATGATGCAAACAATTTCCCCTCAAGAACTTGCACTTACCCAATTCCTAGTAAGACAGTCTAAATATCTTCTATGCTGACAGATGCCTATTGGTGGTTAGTTTTTTCGCCAGGAGGTTGCATTGGAAGGTACAAGTATATATGATATTGGTAAAACCAGCAAGCACCATATATTTTTGAAAATGGTAACATATATATATATATATAAAGGCTATGCTGGCAGCATTTTCTTTACAAAAATGAGCCTCTGTGTGCTTTACAAGGCTTCCAAAAATTGCAAAATGGATTCAGCATCCTCTACAAAAAACTCTTTACGTCAAAATAATTTGTCTGATCTTATCTCCAACAAGCATGACGAGCACTGTTTTCAGTTTGAAGCCTGTCCCTAAGCTCGTCTAGACTTATCCTTATCTTCATTGCCCTCTATTTGCTTTTTATCTGTGTTCTTGCTAGAACCTGCATTTGAGAAGCTGTGTTGTTGTCCCTAGTTAATGTTAAGTTTTCTTTCCTTACTGCAGTGCATCAAATTTCAACTTGCGGTGCTGCTGAAAATGTTGGAACTGCTGCAAAACCTAATGGCATAATGCATGAACCTGTACATGCTGATAGACCCAACGCCTTCAGTAACAACAGCTCATCTGTTCTCTCTTGCATACAAACAGCAGTTGATATTCCTTCCCAAAGCAGAAAAATTGATCTTCCTCCTAATATGTTTTTGGGCCAGCCCTCTAACATGGGGATGAGACAAACAATGGATGGGAGGATTATTAAGACAGAACCTGTCTATGGTGGGAATTCTCCGTTTGCCTTTGGTCCTCATGGCAGTTACTTGGAGTCACGGTCTGCAATGGGTGATGCATCTGTTTCTTCATTTAGTAGTGTGGAGTCAAACACACAACCTCTTAATGAACCTCTTCTGGATGCTGACACTACTTCATTTGGATTTCTTGGGGAGATGCCTCAAAATTTTGGTTTCTCAGACTTGACTGCTGATTTCACTAATAGTTCTGGTATGTGTCTTCCTCTCCCCATTTTCTCTGTAATTTCACCGCATCTCTGGATTCTGTGCTTTTCTGCTTTTAAAGTTTTAGGTATTAAAATGAGCTGGTATGATGCTAATCAGGCGTACTTTATATCTGTTTTGACCATGTTCAGATATATTGGAGAGCTACTCTAGGACTCCCTTTCTAGCAACAGATACTGGTAACTTGCTTGATTCAAATGGTAGGTGGATATTACCAAGATAAGACTTTGTACTTTTTGTTATTCTCTTCGGATAACCAATATGACTTTCAGGAGGCATTGAGAGGTTAACCAATGCATCAGAGAACTTGAGATACACTAATTTCAGTGGAGATTGATTGTGTATAGGTAACTTTCTCCATCTTATAAGATTCATTAGAGTTGTAGTACTTATCTTTGGGGTTTTACTTGGCAATGCATTAGAAAACTTGAGATGCAATGGTTTCACTGGAGATTGGTTGTTTAGGTACTTTTTCCATTTTATAAAAAAAGAAAAATTCATTAGACATGAAAGCTCCTGTGGTCATATTATACTCCTTTGGTTCCATTTTGTATGACGATTTTGAGTGTACATAATGTTTAAGATATTAATTTTGTTTTATGGTGCTAGTAGCACATGCGTTGGACCTGCAACTTGATGATTGTAGATGTACAAAGGTATGAGATAGATCAATAATATATGGAATAAAGTAATCTCATAAGTCCTAGAACTTTTTTTTGGAATCAATATAGACGAATCTAGTTAATAATGTCAAATATTTTCCATATCCCAAAATGAAGAGAGTATAGTATACATTCTAGAGAAGTCATGCGCTTAGTTTTCCAACTTGCTTGTATGTGAATGTTTTAGTTAATATGGGAAGACTGTTTTCAGCTTGGAAACAATACAACAGGAATTATGGTCTTCTTTCTTCATCGTTTCACCTCTCGTTGTAGGAGGACTTAGTAACTTATTATAGGATGAAGTAGGTGTGGCTTTTCTACCATGGGGCCAATTGATGTTTCTTTTAGAAATAATACTTACTTGCTCTACTGTCTAAAATTTTCTGCATTATTTTGGTTGATGATGGTTGAATGTAAATGACTCAGTGTTGATGTTGTCACTGCAGATTGGATCAAACACATTCACGAAAATAGCTTTTGTATATGCTGGCTGCTCAAGTGGTTTAGGATATATTTGGATTCTCTGTATTGTAGGTTGAGGTTTCCATCATGGAGAATAATTCAAACATGAAAGATTTCAGTAGAGATCTTGTACAGAGAGTTAAATGTGACTTAGAATATTGTTATCTTAGCCACGTATAGCATACTGTCTGATATTTAGTGCAACTATAGAATAGTGGTGAAGTTTAGTGCATATTGGATCGGGAGATTTCAGCTTCTTTAAGAAAATTATTTTAGTTTCGCCTAAAACTCATTCAGACGCCCATATCCCCATTAACCCATGACCTAATACACGAAAAATCAAAACAGTCCTCAATTTCTGTTATTTTGTTCATATGTTTTACAAAAGCTCAGTCCGCCTCGACAAAAAAAAGTCATTTTCAGTATTTCGCTCATGGGACGCCCTAAAAACCTCAGTCTGACCCCCCCGAGCCTATGGATCCGATTAATAGCTCGTCAGGGATGTCCTCGAGAGGTTCGGTCCAACTCCAGCCCCAGATCCAACACCCCCCTATCGATCCATGGGCTAACACACGAAAAATCGCAAAAAAAATAGTCGTTTTCAGTATTTCGTTCATAGGACGTCCTAAAAACCTCCGCCTGACCCCTCGAAGCCTATGGATCCGCTTAACAGCGTGTCAGAGACGCTCTCTAGAGGTTCGACCCGATTCCCGCCCAGGATCCAGCACCCCCTTCGATTCAAGGGCTAACAGACACAAAAAATAACAAAAATATAGCCATTTTTAGTATTTGCTCATGGGACCCCCTAAAAACTTTCGCCCGACCCCCCGGAGCCTATAGATTCGCTTAACAGCTCGTCAGGGACTCCCCCTAGAGGTTCGGCCTAATTCCCGCCCCGGATTTAGCACCCCCCAATCGATCCATTAGCTAACACACGAAAAACCGCAAAAAAACAGTCGTTTTCAGTATTTCGCTCATGGGACGCCTTAAAAACCTCTGCCCGACCCCTCGGAGCCTATGGATCCGCTTAACAGCTCGTCAAGGGCGCCCCTGAGAGGTTTGGCCCAATTCTCGCCCCGAATCCAGCACCCCCCCATCGATCCATGGGCTAACACACACGAAAAATTGCAAAAAAAGCCATTTTCAGTATTTCGCTCATGGGATGCACTAAAAACCTCCGGCCGACCCCAAGACCCCTATGGATCAGCTAAACAGCTCGTCAGGGACGCCCCCGCGAGATTCGGCCCAATTTCCACCCCGGATCCAGCACCCCCCAATTGATCCATGGGCTAACACACACGGAAAATAAAAAAAACCTCCCGTTTTCAGTATTTTGCTCATGGGACGCCTTAAAACCTTCCTCCCGATCACCCGGAGCCTATGGACCCGCTTAACAGCTTGTCAGGAACGCCCCTGAGAGGCTCAGTCCAAAAATATTTTTAGAGCCAGCACCCCTCCATCAATCCATGGGCTAACACACACGAAAAATCGCAAAAAAACTGTCGTTTTCAGTATTTCGCTCATGGGACGCCATAAAAACCTCCGCCCGACCCCCCAGACCCAATGGATCCGCTTAATAGCTCGTCAGGGACGCCCCCGAGGGGCTTGGCCCAAAAATATTTCCGGAGACAGCACCCCCCCATCGATCCGTGGGCTAACACATAAATCGCAAAAAAACTGTCATTTTTAGTATTTTGCTCATGGGACGCCCTAAAAACCTCCGCCCGATCCCCCGGAGCTTATGGATCCGCTTAACAGCATGTCAGGACGTGCCCAAGGGGCTCGGCCCAAAAATATTTTCGGAGCCAGCACCCCCCAACGATCCATGGGCTAACACACACGGAAAATCGCAAAAAAATTATCGTTTTCAGTATTTTGCTCATGGGACGCCCTAAAAACCTCCGTCTGACCCCTTGGAACCTATGGATCCGCTAAACAGTTCGTCAGGGACACCCTCGAGGGGCTCGGCCCAAAAATATTTTCGGAGCCAGCACCCCCAATCGATCCATGGGCTAACACACGAAAAATCGCAAAAAAACTATCGTTTTCAGTATTTAGCTTATGGGACGCCCTAAAAACCTCCACCCGACCCCCCGGAGCCTATTGATCTGCTTAACAGCTCGTCAGGGACGCCCCTGAGTGGCTCGGCCCAAAAATATTTCTGGAGCCAACACCCCCCTTCGATCCATGGGCTAACACACACGAAAAATCGCAAAAAAACTGTTGTTTTCAGTATTTCGCTCATGGGATGCCCTAAAAACCTCCGTCCGACCCCCCGAAGCCTATGGATCCGCTTAACAGCTCGTCAGGGACGCCCCCGAGGGGCTCGACCCAAAAATATTTTCGGAGCCCATCGATCCATAGGCCTAAAAACCTCCGCCAAACCCCCTTGAGCATATGGATCCACTTAACAGATCGTTAGGGATGCCCCCGAGGGGCTCGACCCAAAAATATTTTCCGAGCCAGCACCCCCCTATCGATCCATGGGCTAACACACACGAAAAATCGCAAACAAATTGTCGTTTTCAGTATTTCGCTCATGGGACGCCCTAAAAGCCTCCGTCCGATCCCCCGGAGCCTATGGATACTCTTAACAGCTCATCAGGGACGCCCCCGAGGGGCTCAGCCTAAAGATATTTTTGGAGACAGCACCCCTCATCGATCCATGGGCTAACACACACGGAAAATCGCAAAAAAATTGCCGTTTTCAGTATTGCGCTCATAGGACGCCCTAAAAACTTTCGCCCTACCCCCTAGAGCCCATGGATCCGCTTAACAGCTTGTCAGGGATGCCCCCGAGGGGCTCGGCCCAAAAATATTTCCAGAGCCAGCACCCCCACCAATCCATGGGCTAACACTCACGAAAAATAGCAAAAAAACCTGCAGTTTTTAGTATTTTGCTCATGGGATGCCCTAAAACCTCCTCGCGGCCCCCAGAGTCTATGGATCCGCTTAACAACTCGTCAAGGACGCCCCCGAGTGGTTCGGCCCAAAATTATTTTCGTATCCAGCACCCCCCTTCGATTCATGGGCTAACACACACGAAAAATCATAAAAAAAACTGTCGTTTTCAGTATTTCGCTCATGGGACGCCCTAAAAACGACCGCCCGACCCCTCGAAGCCCATGAATCCGCTTAAAAGCTCGCCAGGGACGCTCCCGAGGAGCTTGACCCAAAAATATTTCCACAGCCCCCCCGATCCATAGGCTAAGACACACGAAAAATCATTAAAAAACTGTCGTTTTCAGTATTTCGCTCATGGGTCCCCCAGAGCCGATGGATCTGCTTAACAGCTCGTTAGGGACGCCTCCGAGGGGAACGACCTAAAAATATTTCTGGAGCCAGCTCCTCACCGCCGAAATCGCCAAAAAACTAACGTTTTCAGTATTTCGCCTATGGGACGCCCTAAAAACTTCCGCCCCACCCCACAAAGCCTATGATTCCACTTAACAGCTCGTCAGAGACGCCCCCTAGGGGCTCGACCCAAAAATATTTTCGGAGCCAGCACCCCCCCAGCGATCCATGAGCTAACACACACAAAAAATCGCAAAAAAACTTACATTTTCAGTATTTCGCCTATGGGACGCCCTAAAAACCTCTGTCCCACACCACAGAGCCTATGGATCCGCTTAACAGCTCGTCAGGGACGCCCCAGAGGATCTCGGCCCAAAAATATTTCCGGAGCCAGCACCCCCCCAGCGATCCATGGGCTAACACACACGGAAAATCGCCAAAAAACTGACGTTTTTGGTTTTTCGCCTATGGGACGCCCTAAAAACCTATGCGCCACCCCACGGAGCCTATGGATCCGCTTAACAGCTCGTCAGGGACGCCCCCGAGGGGGTCGGCCAAAAAATATTTTCGGCGCTAGCACCCACCCAGCAATCCATGGGCCAATACACACGAAAAATGGCCAAAAAGCTGACGTTTCAGTATTTCACCTATGGGACGCCCTAAAAACCTCTGCCCCACCCCACGGAGCCTATGGATTCGCTTAAAAGCTCATCAGGGATGCCCCCGAGGGGCTCAGTCCTAAAATATTTCCAAAGCCAGCACCCCCCAAGCGATCCATGGGCTAACACACACGGAAAATCGCCAAAAAACTGACGTTTTCAGTATTTCGCCTATGGGACGCCCTTAAAACCTCCGCCCCACCCCACAGAGCTTATGGATCCGCTTAACAACTTGTTAGGGATGCCCCCGAGAGGGTCGGCCAAACAATATTTTCGGAGCTAGCACCCCCCCAGCGATCAATGGGCTAACACACACGAAAAATCGCCAAAAAAGTGACATTTTCAGTATTTCTCCTATGGGACGCCCTAAAAACCTTCGCCCCACCCCACGGAGCCTATGGATCCACTTAACAGCTCGTTAGGAACTCCCCCGAAGGGCTCGGTCCAAAAATATTTTCGGAGCCAGCACCCCCAAGCTATCATGGGCTAACACATATGGAAAATAGCCAAAAAATTGACGTTTTCAGTATTTCGCTTATGGGACGCCCTAAAAACCTCCGCCCCACCCTACGGAGCCGATGGAACCGCTTAACAGCTCGTCAGGGACGCCCCCGAGGGGCTCGGCCCTAAAATATTTCCGAAGCCAGCACCCCCCAGCGATCCATGGGCTAACACAAATGGAAAATCGCCAAAAAATTGACATTTTCAGTATTTCGCCTATGGGACACCCTAAAAACCTCCGCCCCACCCCACGAAGCCTATGATTCCGCTTAACAGCTCGTCAGGGACGCCCCCGAGGGGCTCGACCCAAAAATATTTTCGGAGCCAGCACCCCCCAGTGATCCATGAGCTAACACACACAGAAAATCGCAAAAAAACTGACATTTTCAGTATTTTGCCTATGGGATGCCCTAAAAACCTCCGTCCCACACCACATAGCCTATGGATCCGCTTAACAGCTCGTCAGGGATGCCCCAGAGGAGCTCGGCCCAAAAATATTTCCGGAGCCAACACCCCCCCAGCGATCTATGGGCTAGCACACACGAAATATTGCCAAAAAACTGACATTTTCAGTATTTCGCATATGGGACGCCCTAAAACCTCCGTCCTACACCAGAGAGCCTATGGATTCGGTTAACAACTCGTCAGGGACACCCCTGAAGGGATCGACCTAAAATAAATTTTGGAGCCAGCACCCCCTAAGCGATCCACGCCCTAACACACACAGAAAATTGCCAAAAAACTGACGTTTTCAGTATTTCGCCTATGGGACGCCCTAAAAAGCTCCTCCCACACCACGGAGCCTATGAATCCGCTTAACAGCTCATCATGGACGCCCCTGAGGGGCTCGACCCAAAAATATTTTCGGCGCCAGCACCCCCCCAGCGATCCATGGGCAAACACACACAAAAAATTGCCAAAAAATTGACGTTTTCAGTATTTCGCCTATGGGACGCCCTAAAAACCTCCGCCCCACCCCACGAAGCTTATGGATGCGCTTAACATCTCGTCAGGGACGCCCTAGAGAGGCTCAGCCCAAAAATATTTTTGAAGCCAGCACCCCCCCAGCGATCAATGGACTAACACACACGAAAAATCGCCAAAGAATTGACGTTTTCAGTATATCGCTTATGGGACGCCCTAAAAAGCTCCGCCCACCCCATGGATCCTGTGGATCCACTTAACAGCTCATCAGGAACTCCCCCGAAGGGCTCGTCCCAAAAATATTTTCGGAGCCAGCACCCCCCCAGCGATCCATGGGCTAACGCACACGAAAAATCGCCAAAAAACTAACGTTTTCAGTATTTCGCCTATAGGACGCCCCCGAGGGGATCGACCCAAAAATATTTTCAGAGCCAGCACCCCCACCAGCGATCAATGGGCTAACACACACGAAAAATCGCCAAAAAACTGACATTTTCAGTATTTCTCCTTTGGGACGCCCTAAAAACCTTCGCTCCACCACACGGAGCCTATGGATCCACTTAACAGCTCGTCAGGGACTCCCCCAAAGGGCTCGGTCCAAAAATATTTTCGGAGTCAGCACCCCCCAGCTATCTATGGGCTAACACATACGGAAAATCGCCAAAAAATTAACGTTTTCAGTATTTTGCCTATGGGACGACATAAAACCTCCGCCCCACCCTACGGAGCCGATGGATCTGCTTAACAACTCGTTAGGGACGCCCCCGATGGGCTCGGCCCTAAAATATTTTCGGAGCCAGCCCCCCCCCCCCCCCGGCGATTTATGGGCTAACACACACGAAAAATCGCCAAAAAATTGACGTTTTCAGTATTTCGCCTATGGGACGCCCTAAAACCTCCACCCCACCCCACGGAGCCTATGGATCCGCTTAATAGCTCGTCAGGGATGCCCCCGAGGGGCTCGGCCCTAAAATATTTCCGAAGCCAACACCCCCCCAGGGATTCATGGGCTAACACACACGAAAAATTGCCAAAAAACTGACGTTTTCAGTATTTCTCCTATGGGACGCCCAAAAAACCTCTGCCCCACCCCACGGAGCTTATAGATCCGCTTAACAGCTCGTCAGGGACGCCCCCGAGGGGCTCAGCCCAAAAATATTTCTGGAGCCAGCACCCCCCTAGCGATCCATGAGCTAACACACACAAAAAATCGCAAAAAAACTGACATTTTCAGGGTTTCGCCTGTGGGACGCCCTAAAAACCTCCGTCCCACACCACAGAGCCTATGGATCAGCTTAACAGCTCGTTAAGATGCCCCAGAGGGGCTCGACCCAAAAATATTTTTGGAGCTAGCACCCCCCCAGCGATCCATGGGCTAACACACACAGAAAATCGCCAAAAAACTGACATTTTCAGTATTTCGCCTATGGGACCCCCTAAAAACCTCCGCCCCACCCCACGGAGCCTATGGATTCACTTAACAGCTCATCAGGGACTCCCCCAAAGGGCCCGACCCAAAAATCTTTCTGGAGCTAGCACCCCCCAGCGA
The DNA here is from genome assembly GCA_031232105.1 of Capsicum rhomboideum. Classification (NCBI taxonomy): domain Eukaryota; kingdom Viridiplantae; phylum Streptophyta; class Magnoliopsida; order Solanales; family Solanaceae; genus Capsicum; species Capsicum rhomboideum. The sequence continues at coordinate 1,253,729 of CP124719.1, read as the reverse complement.
TCCATAGGCTAACACACACGAAAAATCACCAAAACCCTGACATTTTCAGTATTTTGCCTATGGGACGCCCTAAAAACCTCCGTCCTACACCACAGAGCCTATGGATTCGCTTAACAGCTCATCAGGGAAGCTCCCGAGGGGCTCGTCTCAAAAATATTTCCAGCGCCAGTAACCCCCAGCGATCCATGGGCTAACACACACGAAAAATTGCCAAAAAACTGACGTTTTCAGTATTTTGCCTATGAGACGCCCTAGAAACAGCCGCCCCACTTCACGGAGCCTGTGGATCCGCTTAACAAATCCTAAGAGACTCCCCCGAAGGGCTCGACCCAAAAATATTTCCGGAGCCAAGACCCCCCCAGCGATCCAAGGGCTAACACACACGAAAAATTGCCAAAAAATTGACATTTTCAGTATTTCACATATGGGACGCCCTAAAAACCTCCGTCCTACACTACAAAGCCTATGGATTCGCCAACTCTTCAGGGATGCCCCTGAGGGGATCGACCCAAAATAAATTCCGGAGCCAGCGCCCACCAGCGATCCGTAGGCTAACACCCACGAAAAATTGCCAAAAAACTGTCGTTTTCACTCTTTCGCCTCTGGGATGCTCTAAAAACCTCTCACCGGCCCCACGGAGCCCATGGATCCTCTTAACAGCTCGTCAGGGACGCCTCCAAGGGGCTCGGCCAAAAATAATTTCCGAAGCCAGCACCCCCCAGCGATCTGTGGGCTAACACCCACAGAAAATCGCCAAAAAACTGCCATTTCCACTCTTTCGCCTCTGGGACACCCTCAAAACCTCCCACAGGCCCCCCAGAGCCCATGGATCCGCTTAATAGCTCATCAGGGACGCCTCCGAGTAGCTCGGCCCAAAATAATTTCCGAACACAGTGCCCCCCCATCGATCCGTGGGCTAACACCCACGAAAAATAGCCAAAAAACAGCCGTTTCAACTCTTTCGCCTCTGGGACGCCCTAAGAACCTCCCACAGGCCCCCCGGAGCCCATGGATCCGCTTAATAGCTCATCATGGACGCCCCCGAGTGGCTCAGCCCAAAATAATTTTTGTACCTTGTGCGCCCCCATCGATCCGTGGGCTAACACCTACGTAAAATCGCCAAAAAACTGCCGTTTCCACTCTTTCGCCTCTGGGACGCCCTCAAAAACCTCCCACAGGCCCCCCGGAGCCCATGGTTCCGCTGAACATCTCATCAGGGACGCACCCGTAATTTTTGGACCCAGCGCCCCACATTAAATCGTGGGCTAACACCTATGGAAAATCGCCAAAAAATTGCCGTTTCCACTCTTTCACCTCTGGGACGCCCTCAAAACCTCCCACAGGCCCCCAGAGCCCATGGATCCATTTAAAAGCTCATCAGGGACGCCCCCGAGCGGCTCGGGCCAAAATAATTTTCGGACCCAGCGCCCCCCATCGATCCGTGGGCTAACACCCACGGCAAATCGCCAAAAAACTGCCGTTTCCACTCTTTCACCTCTGGGACACTCTAAAAACCTCCCACAGGACCCCCGGAGCCAATGGTTCCGCTTAACAGCTTGTCAGAGACGCACACGAGTGGCTCAGCCCAAAATAATTTCCGGACCCAGCGCCCCCCCATTGATCCGTGGGCTAACACCTACGAAAAATCGCCAAAAAACTGCCGTTTCCACTCTTTCGCCTCTGGGACGCCCTCAAAACCTCCCACAGGCCCCATGGAGCCCATGGATCCGCTCAAAAGCTCACCAGGGACGCCTTCGAGTAGCTCGGCCCAAAATAATTTCTGGACCCAGTGCCCCCCCATCGATCCGTGGGCTAACACCCACGAAAAATCGCCAAAAAACTGTCGTTTCCACTCTTTCGCCTCTGGGACGCCCTCAAAACCTCCCACAGGCCCACCGGAGCCCATGGATCCATTTAAGATCTCATCAGAGATGCCCCCGAGAAGATCGGCCCAAAATAATTTTCGGACCCAGCGCTCCTCATCGATCAGTGGGCTAACACCCACAGAAAATCGCCAAAAAACTGCTGTTTCCATTCTTTCACCTTAGGGACGCCCTCAAAACTTCCCACTTGCCCCCCGGAGCCCATGGTTCCGCTTAACAGCTCATCAGGGATGCCCCCGAGCGGCTCGGTCCAAAACAATTTCCGTACCCAGCGCCCCCCCCATCTATCCGTGGGCTAACACCCACGGAAAATCACTAAAAAACTGCCCTTTCCACTCTTTCACCTCTGGGACACCCTCAAAACCTCCCACAGGACCCCAGAGCCCATGGTTCCGCTTAACAACTCGTCAGGGATGCCCCCGAGCGACTCCGCCAAAAATAATTTCAAGACCCAATGCCCCCCCATCGATCCGTGGGCTAACACCCACGAAAAATTGCCAAAAAACTGTTGTTTCCACTCTTTCGCCTCTGGGACGCCCTCAAAACCTCCCACAGGCCCCCCGGAGCCCATTGATCTGCTTAAAACCTCGTCAGGGACGCCCTCGAGTAGTTCGGCCCAAAATAATTTACGGACCCAGCGCCCCCCATCGATCCGTGGGCTAAAACCCACAGAAAATTGCCAAAAAATTACCGTTTCCACTCTTTCGCCTCTGGGATGCCCTCAAAACCTCCCACAGGCCTGCCGAAGCCCATGGATCCGCTTAACAGCTCGTCAGGGACGCCCCGGAGTAGCTCGGTCCAAAATAATTTATGGACCCAGCGCCCCCCCATCGATCCGTGGGCTAACACCCACGGAAAATCGCCAAAAAACTGCCGTTTCCACTCTTTCGCCTCTGGGACGCCCTCAAAACCTCCCACAGGCCCCCCTGAGCCGATGGTTCCGTTTAACAGCTCGTCAGGGATGCCCCCGAGTGGCTCGGCCCAAAATAATTTCCCGACCCAGCGCCCCCCCATCGATCCGTGGTCTAATACCCACGAAAAATCACAAAAAAAACTGCCGTTTCCACTCTTTCGCCTCTAGGACGCCCTCAAAAACTCCCACTGGACCCCCGGAGCCTACGGATCCACTTAAAAGCTCATCAGGGACGCCCTCGAGTGGTTCGTCCCAAAATAATTTTCGGACCCAACGCCCCCCCATCGATCCGTGGTCTAACACCCACGGAAAATTGCAAAAAAACTGCCGTTTCCACTCTTTCGCCTCTGGGACGCCCTCGAAACATCCCATAGGCCACCCGGAGCCCATGGATCCACTTAAAAGCTCGTCAATAATGCCCCCAAGTGGCTTGACCCAAAATAATTTTTGTACTCAGCACCCCCCATGGATCCGTGGGCTAACACCCATGGAAAATTGCCAAAAAACTATCGCTTCCACTCTTTCGCCTCTGGGACGCCCTCAAAACCTACCACAGGCCCCCCGGAGCCTATGGATCCGTTTAAAAGCTCATCAGGGATGCCTCCGAGTGGCTCAGCCTAAAATAATTTTTGGACCCAGCGCACCTCAATCGATCCGTGGGATAACACCCATGGAAAATTGCCAAAAAACTGCCGTTTCCACTCTTTCGCCTCTGGGATGACTTCAAAACCTCCCACCGGCCCCCCGGATCCCATGGATCCGCTTAACAGCTCGTCAGAGATGCCCCAGAGCAGCTCGGCCTAAAATAATTTTCGGACCCAGTGCCCCCCCATCGATCCGTGGGCTAACACCCACGGAAAATCGCTAAAAAACTGCCGTTTCCACTCTTTCGCCTCTGGGACGCCCTCAAAACCTCCCACAGGTCCCCCGGAGCCCATGGATCCGCTGAACAGATCATCAGGGACGCCTCCGAGTGGGTCGATCTAAAATAATTTCCGGACCCAGCGCCCCCCCATCGATCCGTGGGCTAACACCCACGGAAAATCACCAAAAAACTGCCGTTTCCACTCTTTCGCCTAAGGGACGCCCTCAAAACCTCCCACAGGCCCCCAGGAGCCCATGGATCTGCTTAACAGCTCGTCAAGGACGCCCCTGAGTGGCTCGGTCCAAAACAATTTCCGTACCCAGTGCCCCCCCCATCTATCCGTGGGCTAACACCCACGGAAAATCACCAAAAAACTGCCCTTTCCACTCTTTCACCTATGGGACGCCCTCAAAACCTCCCACAGGACCCCAGAGCCCATGGTTCCGCCTAACAACTCGTCAGGGATGCCCCCGAGCGACTCCGCCAAAAATAATTTCAGGACCCAATGCCCCCCCATCGATCCGTGGGCTAACACCCACGAAAAATTGCCAAAAAACTGTCGTTTCCACTCTTTCGCCTCTGGGACGCCCTCAAAACCTCCCACAGGCCCCCCGGAGCCCATGGATCTGCTTAAAACCTCGTCAGGGATGCCCCCGAGTAGCTCAGTCCAAAATAATTTACGGACCCAGCGCCCCCCATCGATCCGTGGGCTAACACCCACAGAAAATTGCCAAAAAATTGCCGTTTCCACTCTTTCGCTTCTGGGATGCCCTCAAAACCTCCCACAGGCCCCCCGGAGCCCATGGATCCGCTTAACAGCTCGTCAGGGACGCCCCGGAGTAGCTCGGTCCAAAATAATTTATGGACCCAGCGCCCCCCCATCGATCCGTGGGCTAACACCCACGGAAAATCGCCAAAAAACTGCCGTTTCCACTCTTTCGCCTCTGGGACGCCCTCAAAACCTCCCACAGGCCCCCCTGAGCCGATGGTTCCGTTTAACAGCTCGTCAGGGATGCCCCCGAGTGGCTCGGCCCAAAATAATTTCCCGACCCAGCGCCCCCCCATCGATCCGTGGTCTAATACCCACGTAAAATCGCAAAAAAAACTGCCGTTTCCACTCTTTTGCCTCTGGGACGCCCTCAAAATCTCCCATAGGCCCTCCGGAGCCCATGGATCAACTTAACAGCTCATCAGGGACGCCCTCGAGCGGCTCAGTCCAAACTAATTTCCGAACCCAGCGCCCCCCATCGATCCGTGGGCTATCTCCCACGAAAAATTGCTAAAAAACTGCCGTTTCCGCTCTTTCGCCTCTAGGACGCCCTCAAAAACTCCCACTGGACCCCCGGAGCCTACGGATCCACTTAAAAGCTCGTCAGGGACGCCCTCGAGTGGTTCATCCCAAAATAATTTTCGGACCCAACGCCCCCCCATCGATCCGTGGTCTAACACCCACGGAAAATTGCAAAAAAACTGCCGTTTCCACTCTTTCGCCTCTAGGACGCCCTCGAAACATCCCATAGGCCACCCGGAGCCCATGGATCCACTTAAAAGCTCGTCACTAATGCCCCCGAGTGGCTTGACCCAAAATAATTTTTGTACCCAGCGCACCTCCATCGATCCGTGGGATAACACCCACGGAAAATCGCCAAAAAACTGCCGTTTCCACTCTTTCGCCTCTGGGATGACTTCAAAACCTCCCACCGGCCCCCCGGATCCCATGGATCCGCTTAACAGCTCGTCAGAGATGCCCCCGAGCGGCTCGACCTAAAATAATTTTCGGACCCAGTGCCCCCCATCTATCCGTGGGCTAACACCCACGGAAAATCGCTAAAAAACTGCCGTTTCCACTCTTTCGCCTCTGGGACGCCCTTAAAACCTCCCACAGGCCCCCCTGAGCCGATGGTTCCGTTTAACAGCTCGTCAGGGATGCCCCCGAGTGGCTCGGCCCAAAATAATTTCCCGACCCAGCGCCCCCCCATCGATCCGTGGTCTAATACCCACGTAAAATCGCAAAAAAAACTGCCGTTTCCACTCTTTTGCCTCTGGGACGCCCTCAAAATCTCCCATAGGCCCTCCGGAGCCCATGGATCAACTTAACAGCTCATCAGGGACGCCCTCGAGCGGCTCAGTCCAAACTAATTTCCGAACCCAGCGCCCCCCATCGATCCGTGGGCTATCTCCCACGAAAAATTGCTAAAAAACTGCCGTTTCCGCTCTTTCGCCTCTAGGACGCCCTCAAAAACTCCCACTGGACCCCCGGAGCCTACGGATCCACTTAAAAGCTCGTCAGGGACGCCCTCGAGTGGTTCGTCCCAAAATAATTTTCGGACCCAACGCCCCCCCATCGATCCGTGGTCTAACACCCACGGAAAATTGCAAAAAAACTGCCGTTTCCACTCTTTCGCCTCTAGGACGCCCTCGAAACATCCCATAGGACACCCGGAGCCCATGGATCCACTTAAAAGCTCGTCACTAATGCCCCCGAGTGGCTTGACCCAAAATAATTTTTGTACCCAGCGCACCTCCATCGATCCGTGGGATAACACCCACGGAAAATCGCCAAAAAACTGCCGTTTCCACTCTTTCGCCTCTGGGATGACTTCAAAACCTCCCACCGGCCCCCCGGATCCCATGGATCCGCTTAACAGCTCGTCAGAGATGCCCCCGAGCGGCTCGACCTAAAATAATTTTCGGACCCAGTGCCCCCCATCTATCCGTGGGCTAACACCCACGGAAAATCGCTAAAAAACTGCCGTTTCCACTCTTTCGCCTCTGGGACGCCCTTAAAACCTCCCACAGGTCCCCCGGAGCCCATGGATCCGCTGAACAGCTCATCAGGGACGCCTCCGAGTGGGTCGATCTAAAATAATTTCCGGACCCAGCGCCCCCCCATCGATCCGTGGGCTAGCACCTACGAAAAATTGCCAAAAAACTGTCGTTTCCACTCTTTCACCTCTGGGACGCCCTCAAAACCTCCCATAGGCCCCCCGGAGCCCATGTATCCGATTAACAGCTCGTCAGGGACGCCCCCGAGAGGTTTGGCCCAAAATAATTTCCGGACCCAAGGCCCCCCCATCGATCCGTGGGATAACAACCACAAAAAGTTGCCAAAAAACTGCCGTTTCAGCTCTCTCGCCTCTGGGACGCCCTCAAAACCTCCCACTGGACCCCCGGAGCCTACGGATCCACTTAAAAGCTCGTCAGGGACGCCCTCGAGTGGTTCGTCCCAAAATAATTTTCGGACCCAACGCCCCCCCATCGATCCGTGGTCTAACACCCACGGAAAATTGCAAAAAAACTGCCGTTTCCACTCTTTCGCCTCTAGGACGCCCTCGAAACATCCCATAGGCCACCCGGAGCCCATGGATCCACTTAAAAGCTCGTCACTAATGCCCCCGAGTGGCTTGACCCAAAATAATTTTTGTACCCAGCGCACCTCCATCGATCCGTGGGATAACACCCACGGAAAATCGCCAAAAAACTGCCGTTTCCACTCTTTCGCCTCTGGGATGACTTCAAAACCTCCCACCGGCCCCCCGGATCCCATGGATCCGCTTAACAGCTCGTCAGAGATGCCCCCGAGCGGCTCGACCTAAAATAATTTTCGGACCCAGTGCCCCCCATCTATCCGTGGGCTAACACCCACGGAAAATCGCTAAAAAACTGCCGTTTCCACTCTTTCGCCTCTGGGACGCCCTTAAAACCTCCCACAGGTCCCCCGGAGCCCATGGATCCGCTGAACAGCTCATCAGGGACGCCTCCGAGTGGGTCGATCTAAAATAATTTCCGGACCCAGCGCCCCCCCCATCGATCCGTGGGCTAGCACCTACGAAAAATTGCCAAAAAACTGTCGTTTCCACTCTTTCACCTCTGGGACGCCCTCAAAACCTCCCATAGGCCCCCCGGAGCCCATGTATCCGATTAACAGCTCGTCAGGGACGCCCCCGAGAGGTTTGGCCCAAAATAATTTCTGGACCCAAGGCCCCCCCATCGATCCGTGGGATAACAACCACAAAAAGTTGCCAAAAAACTGCCGTTTCAGCTCTCTCGCCTCTGGGACGCCCTCAAAACCTCCCACAGGCCCACCAGAGCCCATGGTTCCGCTTAACAGCTCATCAAGGATTCCCCCGAGTGGCTCGACCCAAAATAATTTCCGGACCCAGTGCCCCCCCATCAATCCGTGGGCTAACACCCACAAAAAATTGCAAAAAAACTGCCGTTTCCACTCTTTTGCCTCTGGGACGCCCTCAACACCTCCCACAGGCCCGCCGGAGCCCATGGATCCGCTTAACAGCTCGTTAGGGACGCCCTCAAGAGGCTCAGGCCAAAATAATTTCCGAACCCAGTGCCCCCCCATCGATCCGTGGGCTAACACCCACGAAAAATCACCAAAAAACTGCCGTTTCCACTTTTTCGCCTCTTGGACGCCCTCAAAACCTCCCACAGGCCCCCCGGAGCTCATGGATCCATTCAAAAGCTCGTCAGGGACGCCCTCGAGTGGCTCGACCCAAAATAATTTTCGGACCCAGCGCCCCCCCATCGATCCGTGGGCTAACACCTACTAAAAATTGCCAAAAAACTGTCGCTTCCACTCTTTCGCCTCTGGGATGCCCTCAAAACCTCCCACAGGCCCCCCGGAGCCCATGGATCCGCTCAAAAGCTCGTCAGGGATGCCCCCGAGTGGCTCAGCCCAAAATAATTTTCGGACCCAGCGCCCCCCCATCGGTCCGTGGGCTAACATCCATGAAAAATCGCCAAAAAACTACCGTTTCCACTCTTTCGCCTCTGGGACTCCCTCAAAACCTCCCATAGGCCCCCCGGAGCCCATGTATCCACTTAACAGCTCGTCAGGGACGCCCTCGAATGGCTCAGACCAAAATAATTTTCGGACCCAGTGCCCCCCCATCGATCCGTGGGCTAACACCCATGAAATATCGCCAAAAAGCTGCCATTTCCACTCTTTCGCCTCTAGGACGCCTTCAAAACCTCCCACAGGACCCCGGAGCCCATGGATACGCTTAAAAGCTCGTCAGGGATGCCCTCGAGCAGCTCAGCACAAATTAATTTCTTGACCCAGCGCCCCCCCATTGATCCGTGGGCTAACACCCACGAAACATCGCCAAAAAACTGCCGTTTCCACTCTTTCGCCTCTGGGACGCCCTCAAAACCTCCCACAAGCCACCCGGAGCCCATGGATCCGCTCAACAGCTCGTCAGGGACGCCCTCGAGCGGCTCGGCCCAAAATAATTTTCGTACCCAGCGCCCCCCATTGATCCGTGGGCTAACACCCATGAAAAATCGCCAAAAAACTGCCGTTTCCACTCTTTCGCCTCTGGACGCCCTCAAAACCTCCCACAGGCCCCCGGAGCCCATGGATATGCTCAACAGCTCGTCAGGGACTCCCCCAAGCGTCTTGCCTAAAAATAATTTTCGGACCCAGCGCCCCCCCATCGATCCATGGGCTAACACCCACGAAAAATCGCCCAAAAACTGTCGTTTCCACACTTTCGCCTCTGGGACGCCCTCAAAACCTCCCACAGGCCCCCCGGAGCCTATGGATCCATTCAAAATCTTGTCAGGGACGCCCCAGAGAGGCTCGGCCCAAAATAATTTCCGGACCCAGCGCCCCCCCATCGATCCGTGGGCTAAGACCCACGGAAAATCGCCAAAAAACTGCCGTTTCCACTCTTTCGCCTCTGGGACGCCCTCTAAACCTCCCACAAGTCCCCCTGAGCCCATGGTTCCGCTTAACAGCTCATCAAGGATGCCCCTGAGTGGCTCGGCCCAAAATAATTTCTGGACCTGGCGCCCCCCCATCGATCCGTGGTCTAACACCCACGAAAAATTGCAAAAAAACTGTCGTTTCCACTCTTTCGCCTCTGGGACGCCCTCAAAACATCCCATAGGCCACTCGGAGCCCATGGATCCACTTAAAAGCTCGTCACTAATGCCCCCGAGTGTCTTGACCAAAGATAATTTTTGTACTCAGCGCCCCCCATGGATCCGTGGGCTAACACCCATGGAAAATTGCCAAAAAACTATCGCTTCCACTCTTTCGCCTCTGGGACGCCCTCAAAACCTCCCACAGGCCCCTCGGAACCTATGGATCCATTTAAAAGCTCGTCAGGGATGCCTCCGAGTGGCTCAGGCTAAAATAATTTTCGGACCCAGCGCACCTCCAACGATCCGTGGGCTAACACCCACGGAAAATCGCCAAAAAACTGCCGTTTCCACTCTTTCGCCTCTGGGATGACTTCAAAACCTCCCACAGGCCCCCCGGATCCCATGGATCCGCTTAACAGCTCGTCAGAGATAACCCCGAGCAGCTCGGCCTAAAATAATTTTCGGACCCAGCGCCCCCCCATTGATCCGTGGGCTAACACGCACGGAAAATCGCTAAAAAACTGTCGTTTCCACTCTTTCACCTCTGGGACGCCCTCAAAACCTCCCACAGGTACCCCGGAGCCCATGGATCCGCTGAACAGCTCGTCAGGGATGCCTCCGAGTGGGTCGATCTAAAATGATTTCCGGACCCAGCGCCCCCCCATCGATCCGTGGGATAACACCTACGAAAAATCGCCAAAAAATTGTCGTTTCCACTCTTTCACCTCTGGGACGCCCTCAAAACCTCCCATAGGCCCCCCGGAGCCCATGTATCCGCTTAACAGCTCATCAGGGACACCCTCGAGTGGTTCGGCCCAAAATAATTTCCGGACCCAGCGCCCCCCCATCGATCCGTGGGATAACACCCACGAAAAATTACCAAAAAACTGCCATTTCCACCCTTTCGCCTCTAGGACGCCCTCAAAACCTCCCACAGGCCCTCCGGAGCCCATGGATCCGCTTAACAGCTTGTCAGGGAATCCCCGAGCGGCTCGGCCCAAAATAATTTTCGTACCCAGTGCCCCCCAATCAATCCGTGGGCTAACACCCACGAAAAATCGCCAAAAAACTACCGTTTCCACTCTTTCACCTCTGGGACGCCCTCAAAACCTCCCACAGGCCCCTCAGAGCCCATGGATCTGCTGAACAGCTCGTCAGGAATGCCCCCGAGCGGCTCAGCCAAAAATAATTTTCGGACCCAGCGCCCCCCCATCGATCCGTGGGCTAACACCCACGAAAAATTGCAAAAAAACTGTCGTTTCCACTCTTTCGCCTCTGGGACGCCCTCAAAACCTCCCACAGGACCCCGGAGCCCATGGATATGCTTAAAATCTTGTCAGGGACGCCCCCAAGTGGCTTGGGCCAAAATAATTTTTGGACCCAGCGCACCCCCATCGATCCGTGGGCTAACACCCACTAAAAATTGCCAAAAAGCTGCCGTTTCCACTCTTTCGCCTATGGGACGCCCTCAAAACCTCCCACAGGCCCACCGAAGCCCATGGATCTGTTTAACAGCTTGTCAGGGATGCCCTCGAGTGGCTCGGCCCAAAATAATTTTCGGACCCAGCGCCCCCCATCGATCCGTGGGCTAACACCCACGAAAAATTGCCAAAAAGCTGCCGTTTCCACTCTTTCGCCTCTGGGACGCCCTCAAAACCTCCCACAGGCCCCCCGGAGCCCATGGATCCGCTTAAAAGTTCATCAGGGACACCCCCGAGTGGCTCGTCCCAAAATAATTTCCGGACCTAGTGCCCCCCCATCGATCCGTGGGCTAACACTCACTAAAAATTGCCAAAAAACTGTCGTTTCCACTCTTTCGCCGCTGGGACGCCCTCAAAACCTCCCACAGGCCCACCAAAGCCCATGGATCCGTTTAACAGCTTGTCAGGGATGCCTGTGAATGGCTCGGCCCAAAATAATTTTCGTACCCAGCGCTCCCCCTCGATCCGTGGGCTAACACCCACGAAAAATTGCCAAAAAACTACGGTTTCCACTTTTTCACCTCTGGGACGCCCTCTAAACCTCCCACAGGCCCCCTGGAGCCCATGGATCCGCTCAACAGCTCGTCAGGGACGCACCCGAGCAGCTAGGCCCAATATAATTTTCAGACCCAGCGCCCCCCCAGCGATTCGTGGGCTAACACCCACGAAAAATCGCCAAAAAAATGCCGTTTCCACTCTTTCACCTCTGGGACGCCCTCAAAACCTCCCACAGGCACCCTGGAGCCCATGTATCCGCTTAACAGCTCATAAGGGAATCTCCTGAGCGGCTCGGCCCAAAATAATTTCTGGACCCAGTGCCCTCCCATTGATCCGTGGGCTAACACCCACGAAAAATCGCCAAAAAACTATCGTTTCCACTCTTTCGCCTCTTGGATGCCCTTAAAACCTCCCACAGGCCCTCCGGAGCACATGGATCCACTTAACAGCTTGTTAGGGACACCCCCGAGCAGCTAGGCCCAAAATAATTTCCGTACCCAGCGCCCCCCCCATCGATCCGTGGGCTAACACCCACGAAAAATCGCCAAAAAACTGCCGTTTCCACTCTTTCGCCTCTGGGATACCCTCAAAACCTACCACAGGCCCCCCGGAGCCCATGGATATGCTTAAAAACTCGTCAGGGACGCCCCTGATTGGCTCGACCCAAAATCATTTTCAAACCCAGCGCCCCCCCATCGATCTGTGAGCTAACACCCACGAAAAATTGCCAAAAAACTGCTGTTTCCAATCTTTCGCCTCTGGGACGCCCTCAAAACCACTCACAGGCCCTCTGGAGCCCATGGATCCACTTAACATCTCGTCAGGGATGCCCCCGAGTGGCTTAGCCCAAAATAATTTTCGGACCCTGCGTCCCCCCATCGATCCGTGGGCTAACACCCACGAAAAATTGCCAAAAAACTGTCGTTTCGACTCTTTCGCCTCTGGGACACCCTCAAAACCTCCCACAGGCCCCCCGGATCCCATGGATCCGCTCAACAGCTCGTCAGGGATGGCCCCAAGTGGGTCGGCCCAAAATAATTTTTGGACCCAGTGCCCCCCATCGATCCGTGGGCTAACACCCACGAAAACTACCGTTTCCACTCTTTCGCCTCTGGAACGCCCTAAAAACATCCCACAAGCCCCCCGGAGCCCATTGATCCGCTCAAAAGCTCATCAGAGACGCCCCCAAGTGGCTCGAACCAAAATCATTTCCGGACCCAGCGCCCACCCAGCGATCCGTGGGCTAACACCCACCAAAAATCGCCAAAAAACTGCCGTTTCCACTCTTTCGCCTCTAGGACGCGCTCAAAACCTCCCACAGGCCCCCCGGAGCCCATGGATCCGTTTGACAGCTTGTCAGGGATGCCCTCCAGTGGCTCGGCCCAAAATAATTTCCGGACCCAGCGCCCCCCATCGATCCGTGGGCTAACACCCACGAAAAATCGCCAAAAAACTGCCGTTTCCACTCTTTCGCCTCTGGGACGCCCTCGAAACCTCCCACAGGCCCCCCAGAGACCATGTATCCGCTTAAACGCTCATCAGGAATGCCACCGAGTGGCTCGGTACAAAACAATTTCCGAACCCAGCGCCCCACCAGCGATGCGTGGGCTAACACCCACAAAAAATTGCCAAAAAACTGCCGTTTCCACTCTTTCGCCTCTGGGACGCCCTCAAAACTTCCCACAGGCCCCCAGTAGCCCATGGATCCGCTTAACAGCTCGTCAGGGATGCCCCCGAGTGGCTCGACCCAAAATAATTTCCGGACCCAGCGCCCCCCAGTGATCCGTGGGCTAACACCCACGAAAAATATCCAAAAAACTGCCGTTTCCACTCTTTCGCCTATGGGACGCCCTCAAAACCTCCCAAAGTCCCCCAGGATCCCATGGATCCACTTAACAGCTCGTCAGGGATGCCCCCGAGTGGCTCGGCCCAAAATAATTTCCGGACCCAGCGCCCCCCCAGCGATCCGTGGGCTAACACCCACGAAAAATTGCCAAAAAACGTTCGTTTCCACTCTTTCGCCTATGGGACGCCCTCAAAACCTCCCACAGGCCCCCAGGATCCCATGGATCCGCTTAACAGCTCGTCAGGGACGCCCCTGAGTGGCTCGACCCAAAATAATTTCCGGATCCAGCGCCCCCCCAGCGATCCGTGGGCTAACATCCACGAAAAATCGCCAAAAAACTGTCGTTTCCACTCTTTCGCCTATGGGACGCCCTCAAAACCTCCCACAGGGCCCAGGAGCCCATGGATCCGCTTAACAGCTCGTCAGGGACGCCCCCGAGTGGCTCGGCCCAAAATAATTTCCGGACCCAGCGCCCCCCCAGCGATCCGTGGGCTAACATCCACGAAAAATCGCCAAAAAACTGTCGTTTCCACTCTTTCGCCTATGGGACGCACTCAAAACCTCCCACAGGGCCCAGGAGCCCATGGATCCGCTTAACAGCTCGTCAGGGACGCCCCCGAGTGGCTCGGCCCAAAATAATTTCCGGACCCAGCGCCCCCCCAGCGATCCGTGGGCTAACATCCACGAAAAATCGCCAAAAAACTGTCGTTTCCACTCTTTCGCCTATGGAACGCCCTCAAAACCTCCCTCATACCCCAGGAGCCCATGGATCCGCTTAACAGCTCGTCAGGGACGCCCCCGAGCGGCTCGGCCCAAAATAATTTCCAGACCCAGCGCCCCCCCAGCGATCCGTGGGCTAATACCCACGAAAAATCGCCAAAAAACTGCCGTTTCCACTCTATCGCCTATGGGACGCCCTCAAAACCTCCCACAGGCCCCCAGGATCCCATGGATCCGCTTAACAGCTCGTCAGGGACGCCCCTGAGTGGCTCGACCCAAAATAATTTCCGGATCCAGCGCCCCCCCAGCGATCCGTGGGCTAACATCCACGAAAAATCGCCAAAAAACTGTCGTTTCCACTCTTTCGCCTATGGGACGCCCTCAAAACCTCCCACAGGGCCCAGGAGCCCATGGATCCGCTTAACAGCTCGTCAGGGACGCCCCCGAGTGGCTCGGCCCAAAATAATTTCCGGACCCAGCGCCCCCCCAGCGATCCGTGGGCTAACATCCACGAAAAATCGCCAAAAAACTGTCGTTTCCTCTCTTTCGCCTATGGAACGCCCTCAAAACCTCCCACAGGCCCCCAGGAGCCCATGGATTCGCTTAACAGCTCATCAAGGACGCCCCCGAGTGGCTCTGCCCAAAATAATTTTTGGACCCAGCGCCCCCCCAGCGATCCGTGGGCTAACACCCATGAAAAATCGCCAAAAAACTGTCGTTTCCACTCTTTCGCCTATGTGACGCCCTCAAAACCTCCCACAGGCCCCCAGGAGCCCATGGATCCGCTTAACAGCTCATCAGGGATGCCCCCGAGTGGCTCAACCCAAAATAATTTCCGGACCAAGCGCCCACCCAGCGATCCGTGGGCTAACACCCACGAAAAATCGCCAAAAAACTGCCGTTTCCACTCTTTCGCCTATGGGACGCCCTCAAAACCTCCCACAGGCCCCAGGAGCCCATGGATCCACTTAACAACTCGTCAGGGATGCCCCCGAGTGGTTCGGCCCAAAATAATTTCCGCACCCAGCGTTCCCCCAGCGATCCGTGGGCTAACACCCACGAAAAATCGTAAAAAAACTGCCGTTTCCACTCTATCGCCTACGGGACGCCCTTAAAACCTCCGACAGGCCCCCAGGAGCCCATGTATCCACTTAACAGCTCGTCAGGGATGCCCCCGAGTGGCTCGGCCCAAAATAATTTTCGCACCCAGCGCCCCCCCAGCGATCCGTGGGCTAACACCCACGAAAAATCGCCAAAAAACTGTTGTTTCCACTCTTTCGCCTATGGGACGCCCTCAAAACCTCCCACAGGCCCCCAAGATCCCATGGATCTACTTAACAGCTCGTCAGGGACGTCCCTGAGTGGCTCGGCCCAAAATAATTTCCGTACCTAGCGGCCCCCCAGCAATCCGTGGGCTAACACCCACGAAAAATCACCAAAAAAATGCCATTTCCACTCTTTCGCCTATGGGACGCCCTCGAAACCTCCCACAGGCCCCTAGGAGCCCATGGATCCGCTTAACAGCTCGTCAGGGATGCCACCGATTGGCTCGGTACAAAATAATTTCCGGACCCAGCGCCCCACCAGCGATGCGTGAACTAACACCCACAAAAAATTGCCAAAAAACTGCCGTTTCCACTCTTTCGCCTCTGGGACGCCCTCAAAACTTCCCACAGGCCCCCAGTAGCCCATGGATCCGCTTAACAGCTCGTCAGGGATGCCCCCGAGTGGCTCGGCCCAAAATAATTTCCGGACCCAGCGCCCCCCAGTGATCCGTGGGCTAACACCCACGAAAAATATCCAAAAAACTGCCGTTTCCACTCTTTCGCTTATGGGACGCCCTCAAAACCTCCCAAAGTCCTCCAGGATCCCATGGATCCACTTAACAGCTCGTCAGGGATGCCCCCGAGTGGCTCGGCCCAAAATAATTTCCGGACCCAGCGCCCCCCCAGCGATCCGTGGGCTAACACCCACGAAAAATTGCCAAAAAACTTTCGTTTCCACTCTTTCGCCTATGGGACGCCCTCAAAACCACCCACAGGCCCCCAGGAGCCCATGGATCTGCTTAACAGCTCATCAGGGATGCCCCCGAGCTGCTCGGCCCAAAATAATTTCCGAACCTAGCGCCTCCCCTCGATCCGTGGGTTAACACCCACAAAAAATCGGCAAAAAACTGCCGTTTCCACTCTTTTGCCTATGGGACGCCCTCAAGACCGCCCTCATACCCCAGGAGCCCATGGATCCGCTTAACAGCTCGTCAGGGACGCCCCTGAGCGGCTCGTCCCAAAATAATTTCCGGAACCAGCGCCCCCCCAGCGATCCGTGGGCTAACATCCACGAAAAATCGCCAAAAAACTGTCGTTTCCACTCTTTCGCCTATGGGACGCCCTCAAAACCTCCCACAGGGCCCAGGAGCCCATGGATCCGCTTAACAGCTCGTCAGGGACGCCCCCGTGTGGCTCGGCCCAAAATAATTTCCGGACCCAGCGCCCCCCCAGCGATCCGTGGGCTAACATCCACGAAAAATCGCCAAAAAACTGTCGTTTCCACTCTTTCGCCTATGGGACGCCCCTCAAAACCTCCCACAGGCCCCCAGGAGCCCATGGATTCGCTTAACAGCTCGTCAAGGACGCCCCCGAGTGGCTCGGCCCAAAATAATTTTCGGACCCAGCGCCCCCCCAGCGATCCGTGGGCTAACATCCACGAAAAATCACCAAAAAACTGTCGTTTCCACTCTTTCGCCTATGGGACGCCCTCAAAACCTCCCACAGGCCCCCAGGAGCCCATGGATTCGCTTAACAGCTCGTCAAGGACGCCCCCGAGTGGCTTGGCCCAAAATAATTTTCGGACCCAGCGCCCCCCCAGCGATCCGTGGGCTAACACCCATGAAAAATCGCCAAAAAACTGTCGTTTCCACTCTTTCGCCTATGTGACGCCCTCAAAACCTCCCACAGGCCCCCAGGAGCCCATGGATCCGCTTAACAGCTCATCAGGGATGCCCCCGAGTGGCTCAACCCAAAATAATTTCCGGACCAAGCGCCCACCCAGCGATCCGTGGGCTAACACCCACGAAAAATCGCCAAAAAACTGCCGTTTCCACTCTTTCGCCTATGGGACGCCCTCAAAACCTCCCACAGGCCCCAGGAGCCCATGGATCCACTTAACAGCTCGTCAGGGATGCCCCCGAGTGGTTCGGCCCAAAATAATTTCCGCACCCAGCGCCCCCCCAGCGATCCGTGGGCTAACACCCACGAAAAATCGTAAAAAAACTGCCGTTTCCACTCTATCGCCTACGGGACGCCCTTAAAACCTCCAACAGGCCCCCAGGAGCCCATGTATCCACTTAACAGCTCGTCAGGGATGCCCCCGAGTGGCTCGGCCCAAAATAATTTTCGCACCCAGCGCCCCCCCAGCGATCCGTGGGCTAACACCCACGAAAAATCGCCAAAAAACTGTTGTTTCCACTCTTTCGCCTATGGGACGCCCTCAAAACCTCCCACAGGCCCCCAGGATCCCATGGATCTACTTAACAGCTCGTCAGGGACGTCCCTGAGTGGCTCGGCCCAAAATAATTTCCGTACCTAGCGGCCCCCCAGCAATCCGTGGGCTAACACCCACGAAAAATCACCAAAAAAATGCCATTTCCACTCTTTCGCCTATGGGACGCCCTCGAAACCTCCCACAGGCCCCTAGGAGCCCATGGATCCGCTTAACAGCTCGTCAGGGATGCCACCGAGTGGCTCGGTACAAAATAATTTCCGGACCCAGCGCCCCACCAGCGATGCGTGAACTAACACCCACAAAAAATTGCCAAAAAACTGCCGTTTCCACTCTTTCGCCTCTGGGACGCCCTCAAAACTTCCCACAGGCCCCCAGTAGCCCATGGATTCGCTAAACAGCTCGTCAGGGATGCCCCCGAGTGGCTCGGCCCAAAATAATTTCCGGACCCAGCGCCCCCCAGTGATCCGTGGGCTAACACCCACGAAAAATATCCAAAAAACTGCCGTTTCCACTCTTTCGCCTATGGGACGCCCTCAAAACCTCCCAAAGTCCCCCAGGATCCCATGGATCCACTTAACAGCTCGTCAGGGATGCCCCCGAGTGGCTCGGCCCAAAGTAATTTCCGGACCCAGCGCCCCCCCAGCGATCCGTGGGCTAACACCCACGAAAAATTGCCAAAAAACTTTCGTTTCCACTCTTTCGCCTATGGGACGCCCTCAAAACCACCCACAGGCCCCCAGGAGCCCATGGATCTGCTTAACAGCTCATCAGGGATGCCCCCGAGCTGCTCGGCCCAAAATAATTTCCGAACCTAGCGCCTCCCCTCGATCCGTGGGTTAACACCCACAAAAAATCGCCAAAAAACTGCCGTTTCCACTCTTTTGCCTATGGGATGCCCTCAAGACCACCCTCATACCCCAGGAGCCCATGGATCCGCTTAACAGCTCGTCAGGGACGCCCCCGAGCGGCTCGGCCCAAAATAATTTCCGGACCCAGCGCCTCCCCAGCGATCCGTGGGCTAATACCCACGAAAAATCGCCAAAAAACTGCCGTTTCCACTCTATCGCCTATGGGACGCCCTCAAAACCTCCCACAGGCCCCCAGGATCCCATGGATCCGCTTAACAGCTCGTCAGGGACGCCCCTGAGCGGCTCGTCCCAAAATAATTTCCGGACCCAGCGCCCCCCCAGCGATCCGTGGGCTAACATCCACGAAAAATCGCCAAAAAACTGTCGTTTCCACTCTTTCGCCTATGGGACGCCCTCAAAACCTCCCACAGGGCCCAGGAGCCCATGGATCCGCTTAACAGCTCGTCAGGGACGCCCCCGAGTGGCTCGGCCCAAAATAATTTCCGGATCCAGCGCCCCCCCAGCGATCCGTGGGCTAACATCCACGAAAAATCGCCAAAAAACTGTCGTTTCCACTCTTTCGCCTATGTGACGCCCTCAAAACCTCCCACAGGCCCCCAGGAGCCCATGGATCCTCTTAACAGCTCATCAGGGATGCCCCCGAGTGGCTCAACCCAAAATAATTTCCGGACCAAGCGCCTCCCCAGCGATCCGTGGGCTAATACCCACGAAAAATCGCCAAAAAACTGCCGTTTCCACTCTATCGCCTATGGGACGCCCTCAAAACCTCCCACAGGCCCCCAGGAGCCCATGGATCCGCTTAACAGCTCGTCAGGGACGCCCCCGAGTGGCTCGGCCCAAAATAATTTTCGGACCCAGCGCCCCCCCAGCGATCCGTGGGCTAACATCCACGAAAAATCGCCAAAAAACTGTCGTTTCCACTCTTTCGCCTATGGGACGCCCTCAAAACCTCCCACAGGCCCCCAGGAGCCCATGGATCCGCTTAACAGCTCGTCAGGGACGCCCCTGAGCGGCTCGTCCCAAAATAATTTCCGGACCCAGCGCCCCCCCAGCGATCCGTGGGCTAACATCCACGAAAAATCGCCAAAAAACTGTCGTTTCCACTCTTTCGCCTATGGGACGCCCTCAAAACCTCCCACAGGGCCCAGGAGCCCATGGATCCGCTTAACAGCTCGTCAGGGACGCCCCCGAGTGGCTCGGCCCAAAATAATTTCCGGATCCAGCGCCCCCCCAGCGATCCGTGGGCTAACATCCACGAAAAATCGCCAAAAAACTGTCGTTTCCACTCTTTCGCCTATGGGACGCCCTCAAAACCTCCCACAGGGCCCAGGAGCCCATGGATCCGCTTAACAGCTCGTCAGGGACGCCCCCGAGTGGCTCGGCCCAAAATAATTTCCGGATCCAGCGCCCCCCCAGCGATCCGTGGGCTAACATCCACGAAAAATCGCCAAAAAACTGTCGTTTCCACTCTTTCGCCTATGGGACGCCCTCAAAACCTCCCACAGGCCCCCAGGAGCCCATGGATTCGCTTAACAGCTCGTCAAGGACGCCCCCGAGTGGCTCGGCCCAAAATAATTTTCGGACCCAGCGCCCCCCCAGCGATCCGTGGGCTAACACCCACGAAAAATCGCAGAAAAACTGTCGTTTCCACTCTTTCGCCTATGCGACGCCCTCAAAACCTACCACAGGCCCCCAGGAGCCCATGGATCCGCTTAACAGCTCATCAGGGATGCCCTCGAGTGGCTCAACCCAAAATAATTTCCGGACCAAGCGCCCACCCAGCGATCCGTGGGCTAACACCCACGAAAAATCGCAAAAAAACTGCCGTTTCCACTCTTTCGCCTATGGGACGCCCTCAAAACCTCCCACAGGCCCCAGGAGCCCATGGATCCACTTAACAGCTCGTCAGGGATGCCCCCGAGTAGCTCAGCCCAAAATAATTTCCGCACCCAGCGCCCCCCCAGCGATCCGTGGGCTAACATCCACGAAAAATCGCCAAAAAACTGTCGTTTCCACTCTTTCGCCTATGGGACGCCCTCAAAACCTCCCACAGGCCCCCAGGAGCCCATGGATCTACTTAACAGCTCGTCAGGGACGTCCCTGAGTGGCTCGGCCCAAAATAATTTCCGTACCTAGCGGCCCCCCAGCAATCCGTGGGCTAACACCCACGAAAAATCACCAAAAAAATGCCATTTCCACTCTTTCGCCTATGGGACGCCCTCGAAACCTCCCACAGGCCCCTAGGAGCCCATGGATCCGCTTAACAGCTCGTCAGGGATGCCACCGAGTGGCTCGGTACAAAATAATTTCCGGACCCAGCGCCCCACCAGCGATGCGTGAACTAACACCCACAAAAAATCGCCAAAAAACTGCCGTTTCCACTCTTTCGCCTCTGGGACGCCCTCAAAACTTCCCACAGGCCCCCAGTAGCCCATGGATCCGCTTAACAGCTCGTCAGGGATGCCCCCGAGTGGCTCGGCCCAAAATAATTTCCGGACCCAGCGCCCCCCAGTGATCCGTGGGCTAACACCCACGAAAAATATCCAAAAAACTGCCGTTTCCACTATTTCGCCTATGGGACGCCCTCAAAACCTCCCAAAGTCCCCCAGGATCCCATGGATCCACTTAACAGCTCGTCAGGGATGCCCCCGAGTGGCTCGGCCCAAAATAATTTCCGGACCCAGCGCCCCCCCAGCGATCCGTGGGCTAACACCCACGAAAAATTGCCAAAAAACTTTCGTTTCCACTCTTTCGCCTATGGGACGCCCTCAAAACCACCCACAAGCCCCCAGGAGCCCATGGATCTGCTTAACAGCTCATCAGGGATGCCCCCGAGCTGCTCGGCCCAAAATAATTTCCGAACCTAGCGCCTCCCCTCGATCCGTGGGTTAACACCCACAAAAAATCGGCAAAAAACTGCCGTTTCCACTCTTTTGCCTATGGGACGCCCTCAAGACCGCCCTCATACCCCAGGAGCCCATGGATCCGCTTAACAGCTCGTCAGGGACGCCCCCGAGCGGCTCGGCCCAAAATAATTTCCGGACCCAGCGCCCCCCCAGCGATCCGTGGGCTAACATCCACGAAAAATCGCCAAAAAACTATCGTTTCCACTCTTTCGCCTATGGGACGCCCTCAAAACCTCCCACAGGCCCCCAGGAGCCCATGGATTCGCTTAACAGCTCGTCAAGGACGCCCCCGAGTGGCTTGGCCCAAAATAATTTTCGGACCCAGCGCCCCCCCAGCGATCCGTGGGCTAACACCCACGAAAAATCACCAAAAAACTGTCGTTTCCACTCTTTCGCCTATGTGACGCCCTCAAAACCTCCCACAGGCCCCCAGGAGCCCATGGATCCTCTTAACAGCTCATCAGGGATGCCCCCGAGTGGCTCAACCCAAAATAATTTCCGGACCAAGCGCCTCCCCAGCGATCCGTGGGCTAATACCCACGAAAAATCGCCAAAAAACTGCCGTTTCCACTCTATCGCCTATGGGACGCCCTCAAAACCTCCCACAGGCCCCCAGGATCCCATGGATCCGCTTAACAGCTCGTCAGGGACGCCCCTGAGCGGCTCGTCCCAAAATAATTTCCGGACCCAGCGCCCCCCCAGCGATCCGTGGGCTAACATCCACGAAAAATCGCCAAAAAACTGTCGTTTCCACTCTTTCGCCTATGGGACGCCCTCAAAACCTCCCACAGGGCCCAGGAGCCCATGGATCCGCTTAACAGCTCGTCAGGGACGCCCCCGAGTGGCTCGGCCCAAAATAATTTCCGGATCCAGCGCCCCCCCAGCGATCCGTGGGCTAACATCCACGAAAAATCGCCAAAAAACTGTCGTTTCCACTCTTTCGCCTATGGGACGCCCTCAAAACCTCCCACAGGCCCCCAGGAGCCCATGGATTCGCTTAACAGCTCGTCAAGGACGCCCCCGAGTGGCTCGGCCCAAAATAATTTTCGGACCCAGCGCCCCCCCAGCGATCCGTGGGCTAACACCCACGAAAAATCGCAGAAAAACTGTCGTTTCCACTCTTTCGCCTATGCGACGCCCTCAAAACCTACCACAGGCCCCCAGGAGCCCATGGATCCGCTTAACAGCTCATCAGGGATGCCCTCGAGTGGCTCAACCCAAAATAATTTCCGGACCAAGCGCCCACCCAGCGATCCGTGGGCTAACACCCACGAAAAATCGCAAAAAAACTGCCGTTTCCACTCTATCGCCTACGGGACGCCCTTAAAACCTCCAACAGGCCCCCAGGAGCCCATGTATCCACTTAACAGCTCGTCAGGGATGCCCCCGAGTGGCTCGGCCCAAAATAATTTTCGCACCCAGCGCCCCCCCAGCGATCCGTGGGCTAACACCCACGAAAAATCGCCAAAAAACTGTTGTTTCCACTCTTTCGCCTATGGGACGCCCTCAAAACCTCCCACAGGCCCCCAGGATCCCATGGATCTACTTAACAGCTCGTCAGGGACGTCCCTGAGTGGCTCGGCCCAAAATAATTTCCGTACCTAGCGGCCCCCCAGCAATCCGTGGGCTAACACCCACGAAAAATCACCAAAAAAATGCCATTTCCACTCTTTCGCCTATGGGACGCCCTCGAAACCTCCCACAGGCCCCTAGGAGCCCATGGATCCGCTTAACAGCTCGTCAGGGATGCCACCGAGTGGCTCGGTACAAAATAATTTCCGGACCCAGCGCCCCACCAGCGATGCGTGAACTAACACCCACAAAAAATCGCCAAAAAACTGCCGTTTCCACTCTTTCGCCTCTGGGACGCCCTCAAAACTTCCCACAGGCCCCCAGTAGCCCATGGATCCGCTTAACAGCTCGTCAGGGATGCCCCCGAGTGGCTCGGCCCAAAATAATTTCCGGACCCAGCGCCCCCCAGTGATCCGTGGGCTAACACCCACGAAAAATATCCAAAAAACTGCCGTTTCCACTATTTCGCCTATGGGACGCCCTCAAAACCTCCCAAAGTCCCCCAGGATCCCATGGATCCACTTAACAGCTCGTCAGGGATGCCCCCGAGTGGCTCGGCCCAAAATAATTTCCGAACCCAGCACCCCCCCAGCGATCCGTGGGCTAACACCCACGAAAAATTTCCAAAAAACTTTCGTTTCCACTCTTTCGCCTATGGGACGCCCTCAAAACCACCCACAAGCCCCCAGGAGCCCATGGATCTGCTTAACAGCTCATCAGGGATGCCCCCGAGCTGCTCGGCCCAAAATAATTTCCGAACCTAGCGCCTCCCCTCGATCCGTGGGTTAACACCCACAAAAAATCGGCAAAAAACTGCCGTTTCCACTCTTTTGCCTATGGGACGCCCTCAAGACCGCCCTCATACCCCAGGAGCCCATGGATCCGCTTAACAGCTCGTCAGGGACGCCCCCGAGCGGCTCGGCCCAAAATAATTTCCGGACGCAGCGCCCCCCCAGCGATCCGTGGGCTAACATCCACGAAAAATCGCCAAAAAACTATCGTTTCCACTCTTTCGCCTATGGGACGCCCTCAAAACCTCCCACAGGCCCCCAGGAGCCCATGGATTCGCTTAACAGCTCGTCAAGGACGCCCCCGAGTGGCTTGGCCCAAAATAATTTTCGGACCCAGCGCCCCCCCAGCGATCCGTGGGCTAACACCCACGAAAAATCGCCAAAAAACTGTCGTTTCCACTCTTTCGCCTATGTGACGCCCTCAAAACCTCCCACAGGCCCCCAGGAGCCCATGGATCCTCTTAACAGCTCATCAGGGATGCCCCCGAGTGGCTCAACCCAAAATAATTTCCGGACCAAGCGCCCACCCAGCGATCCGTGGGCGAACACCAACGAAAAATTGGCAAAAAACTGCCGTTTCCACTCTTTCGCCTATGGGACGCCCTCAAAACCTCCCACAGGCCCCAGGAGCCCATGGATCCACTTAACAGCTCGTCAGGGATGCCCCCGAGTGGTTCGGCCCAAAATAATTTCCGCACCCAGTGCCCCCCCAGCGATCCGTGGGCTAACACCCACGAAAAATCGTAAAAAAACTGCCGTTTCCACTCTATCGCCTACGGGAACCCTTAAAACCTCCAACAGGCCCCCAGGAGCCCATGTATCCACTTAACAGCTCGTCAGGGATGCCCCCGAGTGGCTCGGCCCAAAATAATTTTCGCACCCAGCGCCCCCCCAGCGATCCGTGGGCTAACATCCACGAAAAATCGCCAAAAAACTGTCGTTTCCACTCTTTCGCCTATGGGACGCCCTCAAAACCTCCCACAGGCCCCCAGGATCCCATGGATCTACTTAACAGCTCGTCAGGGACGCCCCCGAGTGGCTCGGCCCAAAATAATTTCCGGATCCAGCGCCCCCCCAGCGATCCGTGGGCTAACATCCACGAAAAATCGCCAAAAAACTGTCGTTTCCACTCTTTCCCCTATGGGACGCCCTCAAAACCTCCCACAGGCCCCCAGGAGCCCATGGATTCGCTTAACAGCTCGTCAAGGACGCCCCCGAGTGGCTCGGCCCAAAATAATTTTCGGACCCAGCGCCCCCCCAGCGATCCGTGGGCTAACACCCACGAAAAATCGCAGAAAAACTGTCGTTTCCACTCTTTCGCCTATGCGACGCCCTCAAAACCTACCACAGGCCCCCAGGAGCCCATGGATCCGCTTAACAGCTCATCAGGGATGCCCTCGAGTGGCTCAACCCAAAATAATTTCCGGACCAAGCGCCCACCCAGCGATCCGTGGGCTAACACCCACGAAAAATCGCAAAAAAACTGCCGTTTCCACTCTTTCGCCTATGGGACGCCCTCAAAACCTCCCACAGGCCCCAGGAGCCCATGGATCCACTTAACAGCTCGTCAGGGATGCCCCCGAGTAGCTCAGCCCAAAATAATTTCCGCACCCAGCGCCCCCCCAGCGATCCGTGGGCTAACACCCACGAAAAATCTTAAAAAAACTGCCGTTTCCACTCTATCGCCTACGGGACGCCCTTAAAACCTCCAACAGGCCCCCAGGAGCCCATGTATCCACTTAACAGCTCGTCAGGGATGCCCCCGAGTGGCTCGGCCCAAAATAATTTTCGCACCCAGCGCCCCCCCAGCGATCCGTGGGCTAACACCCACGAAAAATCGCCAAAAAACTGTTGTTTCCACTCTTTCGCCTATGGGACGCCCTCAAAACCTCCCACAGTCCCCCAGGATCCCATGGATCTACTTAACAGCTCGTCAGGGACGTCCCTGAGTGGCTCGGCCCAAAATAATTTCCTTACCTAGCGGCCCCCCAGCAATCCGTGGGCTAACACCCACGAAAAATCACCAAAAAAATGCCATTTCCACTCTTTCGCCTATGGGACGCCCTCGAAACCTCCCACAGGCCCCTAGGAGCCCATGGATCCGCTTAACAGCTCGTCAGGGATGCCACCGAGTGGCTCGGTACAAAATAATTTCCGGACCCAGCGCCCCACCAGCGATGCGTGAACTAACACCCACAAAAAATCGCCAAAAAACTGCCGTTTCCACTCTTTCGCCTCTGGGACGCCCTCAAAACTTCCCACAGGCCCCCAGTAGCCCATGGATCCGCTTAACAGCTCGTCAGGGATGCCCCCGAGTGGCTCGGCCCAAAATAATTTCCGGACCCAGCGCCCCCCAGTGATCCGTGGGCTAACACCCACGAAAAATATCCAAAAAACTGCCGTTTCCACTATTTCGCCTATGGGACGCCCTCAAAACCTCCCAAAGTCCCCCAGGATCCCATGGATCCACTTAACAGCTCGTCAGGGATGCCCCCGAGTGGCTCGGCCCAAAATAATTTCCGGACCCAGCGCCCCCCCAGCGATCCGTGGGCTAACACCCACGAAAAATTGCCAAAAAACTTTCGTTTCCACTCTTTCGCCTATGGGACGCCCTCAAAACCACCCACAGGCCCCCAGGAGCCCATGGATCTGCTTAACAGCTCATCAGGGATTCCCCCGAGCTGCTCGGCCCAAAATAATTTCCGAACCTAGCGCCTCCCCTCGATCCGTGGGTTAACACCCACAAAAAATCGGCAAAAAACTGCCGTTTCCACTCTTTTGCCTATGGGACGCCCTCAAGACCGCCCTCATACCCCAGGAGCCCATGGATCCGCTTAACAGCTCGTCAGGGACGCCCCCGAGCGGCTCGGCCCAAAATAATTTTCGGACCCAGCGCCCCCCCAGCGATCCGTGGGCTAACATCCACGAAAAATCGCCAAAAAACTGTCGTTTCCACTCTTTCGCCTATGGGACGCCCTCAAAACCTCCCACAGGCCCCCAGGAGCCCATGGATTCGCTTAACAGCTCGTCAAGGACGCCCCCGAGTGGCTCGGCCCAAAATAATTTTCGGACCCAGCGCCCCCCCAGCGATCCGTGGGCTAACACCCACGAAAAATCGCCAAAAAACTGTCGTTTCCACTCTTTCGCCTATGCGACGCCCTCAAAACCTACCACAGGCCCCCAGGAGCCCATGGATCCGCTTAACAGCTCATCAGGGATGCCCTCGAGTGGCTCAACCCAAAATAATTTCCGGACCAAGCGCCCACCCAGCGATCCGTGGGCTAACACCCACGAAAAATCGCCAAAAAACTGCCGTTTCCACTCTTTCGCCTATGGGACGCCCTCAAAACCTCCCACAGGCCCCAGGAGCCCATGGATCCACTTAACAGCTCGTCAGGGATGCCCCCGAGTAGCTCAGCCCAAAATAATTTCCGCACCCAGCGCCCCCCCAGCGATCCGTGGGCTAACACCCACGAAAAATCGCCAAAAAACTGTTGTTTCCACTCTTTCGCCTATGGGACGCCCTCAAAACCTCCCACAGGCCCCCAGGATCCCATGGATCTACTTAACAGCTCGTCAGGTACGTCCCTGAGTGGCTCGGCCCAAAATAATTTCCGTACCTAGCGTCCCCCCAGCAATCCGTGGGCTAACACCCACGAAAAATCACCAAAAAAATGCCATTTCCACTCTTTCGCCTATGGGACGCCCTCGAAACCTCCCACAGGCCCCTAGGAGCCCATGGATCCGCTTAACAGCTCGTCAGGGATGCCACCGAGTGGCTCGGTACAAAATAATTTCCGGACCCAGCGCCCCACCAGCGATGCGTGAACTAACACCCACAAAAAATCGCCAAAAAACTGCCGTTTCCACTCTTTCGCCTCTGGGACGCCCTCAAAACTTCCCACAGGCCCCCAGTAGCCCATGGATCCTCTTAACAGCTCGTCAGGGATGCCCCCGAGTGGCTCGGCCCAAAATAATTTCCGGACCCAGCGCCCCCCAGTGATCCGTGGGCTAACACCCACGAAAAATATCCAAAAAACTGCCGTTTCCACTCTTTCGCCTATGGGACGCCCTCAAAACCTCCCAAAGTCCCCCAGGATCCCATGGATCCACTTAACAGCTCGTCAGGGATTCCCCCGAGTGGCTCGGCCCAAAATAATTTCCAGACCCAGCGCCCCCCCAGCGATCCGTGGGCTAACACCCACGAAAAATTGCCAAAAAACTTTCGTTTCCACTCTTTCGCCTATGGGACGCCCTCAAAACCACCCACAGGCCCCCAGGAGCCCATGGATCTGCTTAACAGCTCATCAGGGATGCCCCCGAGCTGCTCGGCCCAAAATAATATCCGAACCTAGCGCCTCCCCTCGATCCGTGGGTTAACACCCACAAAAAATCGGCAAAAAACTGCCGTTTCCACTCTTTTGCCTATGGGACGCCCTCAAGACCACCCTCATACCCCAGGAGCCCATGGATCCGCTTAACAGCTCGTCAGGGACGCCCCCGAGCGGCTCGGCCCAAAATAATTTCCGGACCCAGCGCCCCCCCAGCGATCCGTGGGCTAATACCCACGAAAAATCGCCAAAAAACTGCCGTTTCCACTCTATCGCCTATGGGACGCCCTCAAAACCTCCCACAGGCCCCCAGGATCCCATGGATCCGCTTAACAGCTCGTCAGGGACGCCCCTGAGCGGCTCGTCCCAAAATAATTTTCGGACCCAGCGCCCCCCCAGCGATCCGTGGGCTAACATCCACGAAAAATCGCCAAAAAACTGTTGTTTCCACTCTTTCGCCTATGGGACGCCCTCAAAACCTCCCACAGGGCCCAGGAGCCCATGGATCCGCTTAACAGCTCGTCAGGGACGCCCCCGAGTGGCTCGGCCCAAAATAATTTCCGGACCCAGCGCCCCCCCAGCGATCCGTGGGCTAACATCCACGAAAAATCGCCAAAAAACTGTCGTTTCCACTCTTTCGCCTATGGGACGCCCTCAAAACCTCCCACAGGCCCCCAGGAGCCCATGGATTCGCTTAACAGCTCGTCAAGGACGCCCCCGAGTGGCTCGGCCCAAAATAATTTTCGGACCCAGCGCCCCCCCAGCGATCCGTGGGCTAACACCCACGAAAAATCGCCAAAAAACTGTCGTTTCCACTCTTTCGCCTATGCGACGCCCTCAAAACCTACCACAGGCCCCCAGGAGCCCATGGATCCGCTTAACAGCTCATCAAGGATGCCCTCGAGTGGCTCAACCCAAAATAATTTCCGGACCAAGCGCCCACCCAGCGATCCGTGGGCTAACACCCACGAAAAATCGCCAAAAAACTGCCGTTTCCACTCTTTCGCCTATGGGACGCCCTCAAAACCTCCCACAGGCCCCAGGAGCCCATGGATCCACTTAACAGCTCGTCAGGGATGCCCCCGAGTAGCTCAGCCCAAAATAATTTCCGCACCCAGCGCCCCCCCAGCGATCCGTGGGCTAACACCCACGAAAAATCGTAAAAAAACTACCGTTTCCACTCTATCGCCTACGGGACGCCCTTAAAACCTCCAACAGGCCCCCAGGAGCCCATGTATCCACTTAACAGCTCGTCAGGGATGCCCCCGAGTGGCTCGGCCCAAAATAATTTTCGCACCCAGCGCCCCCCCAGCGATCCGTGGGCTAACACCCACGAAAAATCGCCAAAAAACTGTTGTTTCCACTCTTTCGCCTATGGGACGCCCTCAAAACCTCCCACAGGCCCCCAGGATCCCATGGATCTACTTAACAGCTCGTCAGGGACGTCCCTGAGTGGCTCGGCCCAAAATAATTTCCGTACCTAGCGGCCCCCCAGCAATCCGTGGGCTAACACCCACGAAAAATCACCAAAACAATGCCATTTCCACTCTTTCGCCTATGGGACGCCCTCGAAACCTCCCACAGGCCCCTAGGAGCCCATGGATCCGCTTAACAGCTCGTCAGGGATGCCACCGAGTGGCTCGGTACAAAATAATTTCCGGACCCAGCGCCCCACCAGCGATGCGTGAACTAACACCCACAAAAAATCGCCAAAAAACTGCCGTTTCCACTCTTTCGCCTCTGGGACGCCCTCAAAACTTCCCACAGGCCCCCAGTAGCCCATGGATCCGCTTAACAGCTCGTCAGGGATGCCCCCGAGTGGCTCGGCCCAAAATAATTTCCGGACCCAGCGCCCCCCAGTGATCCTTGGGCTAACACCCACGAAAAATATCCAAAAAACTGCCGTTTCCACTCTTTCGCCTATGGGACGCCCTCAAAACCTCCCAAAGTCCCCCAGGATCCCATGGATCCACTTAACAGCTCGTCAGGGATGCCCCCGAGTGGCTCGGCCCAAAATAATTTCCGGACCCAGCGCCCCCCCAGCGATCCGTGGGCTAACACCCACGAAAAATTGCCAAAAAACTTTCGTTTCCATTCTTTCGCCTATGGGACGCCCTCAAAACCACCCACAGGCCCCCAGGAGCCCATGGATCTGCTTAACAGCTCATCAGGGATGCCCCCGAGCTGCTCGGCCCAAAATAATTTCCGAACCTAGCGCCTCCCCTCGATCCGTGGGTTAACACCCACAAAAAATCGGCAAAAAACTGCCGTTTCCACTCTTTTGCCTATGGGACGCCCTCAAGACCGCCCTCATACCCCAGGAGCCCATGGATCCGCTTAACAGCTCGTCAGGGACGCCCCCGAGCGGCTCGGCCCAAAATAATTTCCGGACCCAGCGCCCCCCCAGCGATCCGTGGGCTAATACCCACGAAAAATCGCCAAAAAACTGCCGTTTCCACTCTATCGCCTATGGGACGCCCTCAAAACCTCCCACAGGCCCCCAGGATCCCATGGATCCGCTTAACAGCTCGTCAGGGACGCCCCTGAGCGGCTCGTCCCAAAATAATTTCCGGACCCAGCGCCCCCCCAGCGATCCGTGGGCTAACATCCACGAAAAATCGCCAAAAAACTGTCGTTTCCACTCTTTCGCCTATGGGACGCCCTCAAAACCTCCCACAGGGCCCAGGAGCCCATGGATCCGCTTAACAGCTCGTCAGGGACGCCCCCGAGTGGCTCGGCCCAAAATAATTTCCGGACCCAGCGCCCCCCCAGCGATCCGTGGGCTAACATCCACGAAAAATCGCCAAAAAACTGTCGTTTCCACTCTTTCGCCTATGGGACGCCCTCAAAACCTCCCACAGGCCCCCAGGAGCCCATGGATTCGCTTAACAGCTCGTCAAGGACGCCCCCGAGTGGCTCGGCCCAAAATAATTTTCGGACCCAGCGCCCCCCCAGCGATCCGTGGGCTAACACCCACGAAAAATCGCCAAAAAACTGTCGTTTCCACTCTTTCGCCTATGCGACGCCCTCAAAACCTACCACAGGCCCCCAGGAGCCCATGGATCCGCTTAACAGCTCATCAGGGATGCCCTCGAGTGGCTCAACCCAAAATAATTTTCGGACCAAGCGCCCACCCAGCGATCCGTGGGCTAACACCCACGAAAAATCGCCAAAAAACTGCCGTTTCCACTCTTTCGCCTATGGGACGCCCTCAAAACCTCCCACAGGCCCCAGGAGCCCATGGATCCACTTAACAGCTCGTCAGGGATGCCCCCGAGTAGCTCAGCCCAAAATAATTTCCGCACCCAGCGCCCCCCCAGCGATCCGTGGGCTAACACCCACGAAAAATCGCCAAAAAACTGTTGTTTCCACTCTTTCGCCTATGGGACGCCCTCAAAACCTCCCACAGGCCCCCAGGATCCCATGGATCTACTTAACAGCTCGTCAGGGACATCCCTGAGTGGCTCGGCCCAAAATAATTTCCGTACCTAGCGGCCCCCCAGCAATCCGTGGGCTAACACCCACGAAAAATCACCAAAAAAATGCCATTTCCACTCTTTCGCCTATGGGACGCCCTCGAAACCTCCCACAGGCCCCTAGGAGCCCATGGATCCGCTTAACAGCTCGTCAGGGATGCCACCGAGTGGCTCGGTACAAAATAATTTCCGGACCCAGCGCCCCACCAGCGATGCGTGAACTAACACCCACAAAAAATCGCCAAAAAACTGCCGTTTCCACTCTTTCGCCTCTGGGACGCCCTCAAAACTTCCCACAGGCCCCCAGTAGCCCATGGATCCTCTTAACAGCTCGTCAGGGATGCCCCCGAGTGGCTCGGCCCAAAATAATTTCCGGACCCAGCGCCCCCCAGTGATCCGTGGGCTAACACCCACGAAAAATATCCAAAAAACTGCCGTTTCCACTCTTTCGCCTATGGGACGCCCTCAAAACCTTCCAAAGTCCCCCAGGATCCCATGGATCCACTTAACAGCTCGTCAGGGATTCCCCCGAGTGGCTCGGCCCAAAATAATTTCCAGACCCAGCGCCCCCCCAGCGATCCGTGGGCTAACACCCACGAAAAATTGCCAAAAAACTTTCGTTTCCACTCTTTCGCCTATGGGACGCCCTCAAAACCACCCACAGGCCCCCAGGAGCCCATGGATCTGCTTAACAGCTCATCAGGGATGCCCCCGAGCTGCTCGGCCCAAAATAATTTCCGAACCTAGCGCCTCCCCTCGATCCGTGGGTTAACACCCACAAAAAATCGGCAAAAAACTGCCGTTTCCACTCTTTTGCCTATGGGACGCCCTCAAGACCACCCTCATACCCCAGGAGCCCATGGATCCGCTTAACAGCTCGTCAGGGACGCCCCCGAGCGGCTCGGCCCAAAATAATTTCCGGACCCAGCGCCCCCCCAGCGATCCGTGGGCTAATACCCACGAAAAATCGCCAAAAAACTGCCGTTTCCACTCTATCGCCTATGGGACGCCCTCAAAACCTCCCACAGGCCCCCAGGATCCCATGGATCCGCTTAACAGCTCGTCAGGGACGCCCCTGAGCGGCTCGTCCCAAAATAATTTTCGGACCCAGCGCCCCCCCAGCGATCCGTGGGCTAACATCCACGAAAAATCGCCAAAAAACTGTTGTTTCCACTCTTTCGCCTATGGGACGCCCTCAAAACCTCCCACAGGGCCCAGGAGCCCATGGATCCGCTTAACAGCTCGTCAGGGACGCCCCCGAGTGGCTCGGCCCAAAATAATTTCCGGACCCAGCGCCCCCCCAGCGATCCGTGGGCTAACATCCACGAAAAATCGCCAAAAAACTGTCGTTTCCACTCTTTCGCCTATGGGACGCCCTCAAAACCTCCCACAGGCCCCCAGGAGCCCATGGATTCGCTTAACAGCTCGTCAAGGACGCCCCCGAGTGGCTCGACCCAAAATAATTTTCGGACCCAGCGCCCCCCCAGCGATCCGTGGGCTAACACCCACGAAAAATCGCCAAAAAACTGTCGTTTCCACTCTTTCGCCTATGCGACGCCCTCAAAACCTACCACAGGCCCCCAGGAGCCCATGGATCCGCTTAACAGCTCATCAAGGATGCCCTCGAGTGGCTCAACCCAAAATAATTTCCGGACCAAGCGCCCACCCAGCGATCCGTGGGCTAACACCCACGAAAAATCGCCAAAAAACTGCCGTTTCCACTCTTTCGCCTATGGGACGCCCTCAAAACCTCCCACAGGCCCCAGGAGCCCATGGATCCACTTAACAGCTCGTCAGGGATGCCCCCGAGTAGCTCAGCCCAAAATAATTTCCGCACCCAGCGCCCCCCCAGCGATCCGTGGGCTAACACCCACGAAAAATCGTAAAAAAACTGCCGTTTCCACTCTATCGCCTACGGGACGCCCTTAAAACCTCCAACAGGCCCCCAGGAGCCCATGTATCCACTTAACAGCTCGTCAGGGATGCCCCCGAGTGGCTCGGCCCAAAATAATTTTCGCACCCAGCGCCCCCCCAGCGATCCGTGGGCTAACACCCACGAAAAATCGCCAAAAAACTGTTGTTTCCACTCTTTCGCCTATGGGACGCCCTCAAAACCTCCCACAGGCCCCCAGGATCCCATGGATCTACTTAACAGCTCGTCAGGGACGTCCCTGAGTGGCTCGGCCCAAAATAATTTCCGTACCTAGCGGCCCCCCAGCAATCCGTGGGCTAACACCCACGAAAAATCACCAAAACAATGCCATTTCCACTCTTTCGCCTATGGGACGCCCTCGAAACCTCCCACAGGCCCCTAGGAGCCCATGGATCCGCTTAACAGCTCGTCAGGGATGCCACCGAGTGGCTCGGTACAAAATAATTTCCGGACCCAGCGCCCCACCAGCGATGCGTGAACTAACACCCACAAAAAATCGCCAAAAAACTGCCGTTTCCACTCTTTCGCCTCTGGGACGCCCTCAAAACTTCCCACAGGCCCCCAGTAGCCCATGGATCCGCTTAACAGCTCGTCAGGGATGCCCCCGAGTGGCTCGGCCCAAAATAATTTCCGGACCCAGCGCCCCCCAGTGATCCTTGGGCTAACACCCACGAAAAATATCCAAAAAACTGCCGTTTCCACTCTTTCGCCTATGGGACGCCCTCAAAACCTCCCAAAGTCCCCCAGGATCCCATGGATCCACTTAACAGCTCGTCAGGGATGCCCCCGAGTGGCTCGGCCCAAAATAATTTCCGGACCCAGCGCCCCCCCAGCGATCCGTGGGCTAACACCCACGAAAAATTGCCAAAAAACTTTCGTTTCCACTCTTTCGCCTATGGGACGCCCTCAAAACCACCCACAGGCCCCCAGGAGCCCATGGATCTGCTTAACAGCTCATCAGGGATGCCCCCGAGCTGCTCGGCCCAAAATAATTTCCGAACCTAGCGCCTCCCCTCGATCCGTGGGTTAACACCCACAAAAAATCGGCAAAAAACTGCCGTTTCCACTCTTTTGCCTATGGGACGCCCTCAAGACCGCCCTCATACCCCAGGAGCCCATGGATCCGCTTAACAGCTCGTCAGGGACGCCCCCGAGCGGCTCGGCCCAAAATAATTTCCGGACCCAGCGCCCCCCCAGCGATCCGTGGGCTAATACCCACGAAAAATCGCCAAAAAACTGCCGTTTCCACTCTATCGCCTATGGGACGCCCTCAAACCCTCCCACAGGCCCCCAGGATCCCATGGATCCGCTTAACAGCTCGTCAGGGACGCCCCTGAGCGGCTCGTCCCAAAATAATTTCCGGACCCAGCGCCCCCCCAGCGATCCGTGGGCTAACATCCACGAAAAATCGCCAAAAAACTGTCGTTTCCACTCTTTCGCCTATGGGACGCCCTCAAAACCTCCCACAGGGCCCAGGAGCCCATGGATCCGCTTAACAGCTCGTCAGGGACGCCCCCGAGTGGCTCGGCCCAAAATAATTTCCGGACCCAGCGCCCCCCCAGCGATCCGTGGGCTAACATCCACGAAAAATCGCCAAAAAACTGTCGTTTCCACTCTTTCGCCTATGGGACGCCCTCAAAACCTCCCACAGGCCCCCAGGAGCCCGTGGATTCGCTTAACAGCTCGTCAAGGACGCCCTCGAGTGGCTCGGCCCAAAATAATTTTCGGACCCAGCGCCCCCCCAGCGATCCGTGGGCTAACACCCACGAAAAATCGCCAAAAAACTGTCGTTTCCACTCTTTCGCCTATGCGACGCCCTCAAAACCTACCACAGGCCCCCAGGAGCCCATGGATCCGCTTAACAGCTCATCAGGGATGCCCTCGAGTGGCTCAACCCAAAATAATTTCCGGACCAAGCGCCCACCCAGCGATCCGTGGGCTAACACCCACGAAAAATCGCCAAAAAACTGCCGTTTCCACTCTTTCGCCTATGGGACGCCCTCAAAACCTCCCACAGGCCCCAGGAGCCCATGGATCCACTTAACAGCTCGTCAGGGATGCCCCCGAGTAGCTCAGCCCAAAATAATTTCCGCACCCAGCGCCCCCCCAGCGATCCGTGGACTAACACCCACGAAAAATCGTAAAAAAACTGCCGTTTCCACTCTATCGCCTACGGGACGCCCTTAAAACCTCCAACAGGCCCCCAGGAGCCCATGTATCCACTTAACAGCTCGTCAGGGATGCCCCCGAGTGGCTCGGCCCAAAATAATTTTCGCACCCAGCGCCCCCCCAGCGATCCGTGGGCTAACACCCACGAAAAATCGCCAAAAAACTGTTGTTTCCACTCTTTCGCCTATGGGACGCCCTCAAAACCTCCCACAGGCCCCCAGGATCCCATGGATCTACTTAACAGCTCGTCAGGGACGTCCCTGAGTGGCTCGGTCCAAAATAATTTCCGTACCTAGCGGCCCCCCAGCAATCCGTGGGCTAACACCCACGAAAAATCACCAAAACAATGCCATTTCCACTCTTTCGCCAATGGGACGCCCTCGAAACCTCCCACAGGCCCCTAGGAGCCCATGGATACGCTTAACAGCTCGTCAGGGATGCCACCGAGTGGCTCGGTACAAAATAATTTCCGGACCCAGCGCCCCACCAGCGATGCGTGAACTAACACCCACAAAAAATCGCCAAAAAACTGCCGTTTCCACTCTTTCGCCTCTGGGACGCCCTCAAAACTTCCCACAGGCCCCCAGTAGCCCATGGATCCGCTTAACAGCTCGTCAGGGATGCCCCCGAGTGGCTCGGCCCAAAATAATTTCCGGACCCAGCGCCCCCAAGTGATCCGTGGGCTAACACCCACGAAAAATATCCAAAAAACTGCCGTTTCCACTCTTTCGCCTATGGGACGCCCTCAAAACCTCCCAAAGTCCCCCAGGATCCCATGGATCCACTTAACAACTCGTCAGGGATGCCCCCGAGTGGCTCGGCCCAAAATAATTTCCGGACCCAGCGCCCCCCCAGCGATCCGTGGGCTAACACCCACGAAAAATTGCCAAAAAACTTTCGTTTCCACTCTTTCGCCTATGGGAGGCCCTCAAAACCACCCACAGGCCCCCAGGAGCCCATGGATCTGCTTAACAGCTCATCAGGGATGCCCCCGAGCTGCTCGGCCCAAAATAATTTCCGAACCCAGCGCCCCCCCTCGATCCGTGGGTTAACACCCACAAAAAATCGGCAAAAAACTGCCGTTTCCACTCTTTTGCCTATGGGACGCCCTCAAGACCGCCCTCATACCCCAGGAGCCCATGGATCCGCTTAACAGCTCGTCAGGGACGCCCCCGAGCGGGTCGGCCTAAAATAATTTCCGGACCCAGCGCCCCCCAGCGATCCGTGGGCTAATACCCACGAAAAATCGCCAAAAAACTGCCGTTTCCACTATATCGCCTATGGGACGCCCTCAAAACCTCCCACAGGCCCCCAGGATCCCATGGATCCGCTTAACAGCTCGTCAGGGACGCCCCTGAGCGGCTCGTCCCAAAATAATTTCCGGACCCAGCGCCCCCCCAGCGATCCGTGGGCTAACATCCACGAAAAATTGCCAAAAAACTGTCGTTTCCACTCTTTCGCCTATGGGACGCCCTCAAAACCTCCCAAAGTCCCCAGGAGCCCATGGATTCGCTTAACAGCTCGTTAAGGACGCCCCCGAGTGGCTCGGCCCAACATAATTTTCGGACCCAGCGCCCCCCCAGCGATCCGTGGGCTAACACCCACGAAAAATCACCAAAAAACTGTCGTTTCCACTCTTTCGCCTATGTGACGCCCTCAAAACCTCCCACAGGCCCCCAGGAGCCCATGGATCCGCTTAACAGCTCATCAGGGATGCCCCCGAGTGGCTCAACCCAAAATAATTTCCGGACCAAGCGCCCACCCAGCGATCCGTGGGCTAATACCCACGAAAAATCGCCAAAAAACTGTCGTTTCCACTCTTTCGCCTATGTGACGCCGTCAAAACCTCCCACAGGCCCCCAGGAGCCCATGGATCCGCTTAACAGCTCATCAGGGATGCCCCCGAGTGGCTCAACCCAAAATAATTTCCGGACCAAGCGCCCACCCAGCGATCCGTGGGCTAACACCCACGAAAAATCGCCAAAAAACTGCCGTTTCCACTCTTTCGCCTATGGGACGCCCTCAAAACCTCCCACAGGCCCCAGGAGCCCATGGATCCACTTAACAGCTCGTCAGGGATGCCCCCGAGTGGCTCGGCCCAAAATAATTTTTGCACCCAGCGCCCCCCCAGCGATCCGTGGGCTAACACCCACGAAAAATCGCCAAAAAACTGTTGTTTCCACTCTTTCGCCTATGGGACGCCCTCAAAACCTCCCACAGGCCCCCAGGATCCCATGGATCTACTTAACAGCTCGTCAGGGACGTCCATGAGTGGCTCGGCCCAAAATAATTTCCGTACCTAGCGGCCCCCCAGCAATCCGTGGGCTAACACCCACGAAAAATCACCAAAAAAATGCCATTTCCACTCTTTCGCCTATGGGACGCCCTCAAAACATCCCAAAGGCCCCTAGGAGCCCATGGATCTGCTTAACAGCTCGTCAGGGATGCCACCGAGTGGGTCGGCCCAAAATAATTTCCGGACCCAGTGCCCCCCCAGCGATCCGTGAACTAACACCCACAAAAAATTGCCAAAAAACTGCCGTTTCCACTCTTTCGCCTATGGGACGCCCTCAAAACCTCCCAAAGTCCCCCAGGATCCCATGGATCCACTTAACAGCTCGTCAGGGATGCCCCCGAGTGGCTCGGCCCAAAATAATTTCCGGACCCAGCGCCCCCCCAGCGATCCGTGGGCTAACACCCACGAAACATTGCCAAAAAACTTTCGTTTCCACTCTTTCGCCTATGGGACGCCCTCAAAACCACCCACAGGCCCCCAGGAGCCCATGGATCTGCTTAACAGCTCATCAGGGATGCCCCCGAGCTGCTCGGCCCAAAATAATTTCCGAATCCAGCGCCCCCCCTCGATCCGTGGGTTAACACCCACAAAAAATCGGCAAAAAACTGCCGTTTCCACTCTTTTGCCTATGGGACGCCCTCAAGACCGCCCTCATACCCCAGGAGCCCATGGATCCGCTTAACAGCTCGTCAGGGACGCCCCCGAGCGGCTCGGCCCAAAATAATTTCCGGACCCAGCGCCCCCCCAGCGATCCGTGGGCTAATACCCACGAAAAATTGCCAAAAAACTGTCGTTTCCACTCTATCGCCTATGGGACGCCCTCAAAACCTCCCACAGGCCCCCAGGATCCCATGGATCCGCTTAACAGCTCGTCAGGGATGCCCCTGAGCGGCTCGGCCCAAAATAATTTCCGGACCCAGCGCCCCCCCAGCGATCCGTGGGCTAACATCCACGAAAAATCGCCAAAAAACTGTTGTTTCCACTCTTTCGCCTATGGGACGCACTCAAAACCTCCCACAGGGCCCAGGAGCCCATGGATCCGCTTAACAGCTCGTCAGGGATGCCCCCGTGTGGCTCGGCCCAAAATAATTTCCGGACCCAGCGCCCCCCCAGCAATCCGTGGGCTAACATCCACGAAAAATTGCCAAAAAACTGTCGTTTCCACTCTTTCGCCTATGGGACGCCCTCAAAACCTCCCACAGGCCCCCAGGAGCCCATGGATTCGCTTAACAGCTCGTCAAGGACGCCCCCGAGTGGCTCGGCCCAAAATAATTTTCGGACCCAGCGCCCCCCCAGCGATCCGTGGGCTAACACCCACGAAAAATTGCCAAAAAACTGTCGTTTCCACTCTTTCGCCTATGTGACGCCCTCAAAACCTCCCACAGGCCCCCAGGAGCCCATGGATCCGCTTAACAGCTCATCAGGGATGCCCCCGAGTGGCTCAACCCAAAATAATTTCCGGACCAAGCGCCTACCCAGCGATCCGTGGGCTAACACCCACGAAAAATCGCCAAAAAACTGCCGTTTCCACTCTTTCGCCTATGGGACGCCCTCAAAACCTCCCACAGGCCCCAGGAGCCCATGGATCCACTTAAAAGCTCGTCAGGTATGCCCCCGAGTGGCTCGGCCCAAAATAATTTCCGCACCCAGCGCCCCCCCAGCGATCCGTGGGCTAACACCCACGAAAAATCGTAAAAAAACTGCCGTTTCCACTCTATCGCCTACGGGACGCCCTTAGTGGCTCGGCCCAAAATAATTTCCGTACCTAGCGGCCCCCCAGCAATCCGTGGGCTAACACCCACGAAAAATCACCAAAAAAATGCCATTTCCACTCTTTCGCCTATGGGACGCCCTCAAAACATCCCAAAGGCCCCTAGGAGCCCATGGATCCGCTTAACAGCTCGTCAGGGATGCCACCGAGCGGCTCAGCCCAAAATAATTTCTGGACCCAGTGCCCCCCCAGCGATCCGTGAACTAACACCCACAAAAAATCGCCAAAAAACTGCCGTTTTCACTCTTTCGCCTCTGGGACGCCCTCAAAACCTCCCAACGGCCCCAAGGAGCCCATGGATCCGCTTAACATCTCGTCAGGGACGCCCCCGAGGGCCTCGTCCCAAAATAATTTCTGGAGCTAGCGCCCCCCCAGCGATCCGCGGCTAACACCCACGGAAAATCGCCAAAAAACTGCCGTTTTCACTCTTTCGCCTATGGGACGCCCTCAAAACCTCCCACAATCCCCCAGAAGCCCATGGATCCGCCTAACAGTTCGTCAGGAACGCCCCCGAGAGGCTCGGCCCAAAATAATTTCCGGACCCAGCGCCCCCCAAGCTATCCGTGGGCTAACACCCACGAAAAATTGCCAAAAAACTGCTGTTTCCACTCTTTCGTCTATGGGACGCCCTCAAAACCTCCCACAGGCCCCCATGAGCCCATGGATCCACTTAACAGCTCGTCAGGGACGCCCCCGAGTGGCTCGGCCCAAAATAATTTTCGGACCCAGCGCCCCCCCAGCGATCCGTGGGCTAACACCCACGAAAAATTGCCAAAAAACTGCCGTTTCCACTCTTTCGCCTATGGGACGCCCTCAAAACCTCCCACAGGACCCCAGGAGCCCATGGATCCGCTTAACAGCTCGTCAGGGATGCCCCCAAGCGGCTCAACCCAAAATAATTTTCGGACCCAGCACCCACCCAGCGATCCGTGGGCTAACACCGACGAAAAATCGCCAAAAAACTGCCGTTTCCACTCTTTCGCCTATGGGACGCCCTCAAAACCTCCCACAGGACCCCAGGAGCCCATGGATCCGCTTAACAGCTCGTCAGGGATGCCCCCAAGCGGCTCAACCCAAAATAATTTTCGGACCCAGCACCCACCCAGCGATCCGTGGGCTAACACCGACGAAAAATCGCCAAAAAACTGCCGTTTCCACTCTTTCGCCTATGGGACGCCCTCAAAACCTCCCACAGGCCCCCAGGAGCCCATGGATCCACTTAACAGCTTTTCAGGGATGCCCCCGAGTGGCTCGGCCCAAAACAATTTCCACACCCAGCGATCCGTGGGCTAACACCCACAAAAAATTGCCAAAAAACTGTCGTTTCCACTCTATCGCCTACGGGACGACCTTAAAACCTCCCACAGGCCCCCAGGAGCCCATGGATCCACTTAACAGCTCGTCAGGGATGCCCCTGAGTGGCTCGGTCCAAAATAATTTCAGCACCCAGCGCCCCCCAGCGATCCGTGGGCTAATACCCACGAAAAATTGCCAAAAAACTGCCGTTTCCACTCTTTCGCCTACGGGACGCCCTTAAAACCTCCCACAGGCCCCCAAGAGCCTATGGATACGCTTAACAGCTCGTCAGGGAGGCCCCCGAGCGGCTCGGTCCAAAATAATTTCCGGACCCAGCGCCCCCCCAGCGATCCGTGGGCTAACACCCACGAAAAATCGCCAAAAAACTGTTGTTTCCACTCTTTCGCCTATGGGACGTCCTCAAAACATCCCAAAGGCCCCTAGTAGCCCATGGATCCACTTAACAGCTCGTCAGGGATGCCCCCGAGCAGCTCAGCCCAAAATAATTTCCGGACCCAGTGCCCCCCCAGCGATCCGTGGGCTAACACCCACGAAAAATCGCCAAAAAACTGTTGTTTCCACTCTTTCGCCTATTGGATGCCCTCAAAACCACCCACAGGCCCCCAGGAGCCCATGAATCTGCTTAACAGCTCGTCAGGGATGCCCCCGAGCGGCTCGGCCCAAAATAATTATCGGACCCAGCGCCCCCCAGTGATCCGTGGGCTAACACCCACGAAAAATCGCCAAAAAACTGTGGTTTCCACTCTTTCACCTATGGGACGCCCTCAAAACCTCCCACAGGCCCTCAGGAGCCCATGGATCCGCTTAACAGCTCGTCAGGGACGCCGCCGAGCAGCTCGGCCTAAAATAATTTCCGGACCCAGCGCCCCCCCAGCGATCCGTGGGCTAACACCCACAAAAAATCGCCAAAAAACTGCCGTTTCCACTCTTTCGCCTATGGGACGCCCTCAAAACCTCCCACAGGCCCCCAGGATCCCATGGATCCGCTTAACAGCTCGTCAGGGACGCCCCTGAGCGGCTCGGCCCAAAATAATTTCCGGACCCAGCGCCCCCCCAGCGATCCGTGGGCTAACACCCACAAAAAATATCCAAAAAACTGCCGTTTCCACTCTTTCGCCTATGGGACGCCCTCAAAACCTCCCAAAGTCCCCCAGGATCCCAAGGATCCGCTTAACAGCTCGTCAGGGATGCCCCAAAGTGGCTCGGCCCAAAATAATTTTCGGACCCAGCGCCCCCCCAGCGATCCGTGGGCTAACACCCACGAAAAATCGCCAAAAAACTGTCGTTTCCACTCTTTCGCCTATGTGACGCCCTAAAAACCTCCCACAGGCCCCCAGGAGCCCATGGATCCGCTTAACAGCTCATCGGGGATGCCCCCGAGTGGCTCAACCCTAAATAATTTCCGGACCAAGCGCCCACCCAGCGATCCGTGGGCTAACACCCACGAAAAATCGCCAAAAA
Organism: Capsicum rhomboideum; assembly: GCA_031232105.1. Lineage (NCBI taxonomy): Eukaryota > Viridiplantae > Streptophyta > Magnoliopsida > Solanales > Solanaceae > Capsicum > Capsicum rhomboideum. The sequence goes on along the minus strand of CP124719.1, from coordinate 1,211,247 downwards.
ACTGCCGTTTCCACTCTTTCGCCTATGGGACGCCCTCAAAACCTCCCACAGGCCCCAGGAGCCCATGGATCCACTTAACATCTCATCAGGGATGCCCCCGAGTGGCTTGGCCAAAAATAATTTTCGCACCCAGCGCCCCCCCAGCGATCCGTGGGCTAACACCCACGAAAAATCGCCAAAAAACTGCCGTTTCCACTCTATCGCCTACGGGATGACCTTAAAACCTCCAACAGGCCCCAGGAGCCCATGTATCCACTTAAAAGCTCGTCAGGGATGCCCCCGAGTGGCTCGGCCCAAAATAATTTTTGCACCCAGCGCCCCCCCAGCGATCCGTGGGCTAACACCCACGAAAAATCGCCAAAAAACTGTTGTTTCCACTCTTTCGCCTATGGGACGCCCTCAAAACCTCCCACAGGCCCCCAGGATCCCATGGATCTACTTAACAGCTCGTCAGGGACGTCCCTGAGTGGCTCGGTCCAAAATAATTTCCGTACCTAGCGGCCCCCCAGCAATCCGTGGGCTAACACCCACGAAAAATCACCAAAAAAATGCCATTTCCACTCTTTCGCCAATGGGACGCCCTCAAAACCACCCACAGGCCCCCAGGAGCCCATTGATATGCTTAACAGCTCGTCAGGGATGCCCCCGAGCGGCTCGGCCCAAAATAATTTCCGGACCCAGCGCCCCCTTAGCGATCCGTGGGCTAACATCCACGAAAAATCGCCAAAAAACTGTTGTTTCCACTCTTTCGCCTATGGGACATCCTCAAAACATCCCAAAGGCCCCTAGTAGCCCATGGATCCACTTAACAGCTCATCAGGGATGCCCCCGAGCAGCTCAGCCCAAAATAATTTCCGGACCTTGTGCCCCCCCAGCGATCCGTGGGCTAACACCCACGAAAAATCGCCAAAAAACTGTTGTTTCCACTCTTTCGCCTATTGGACGCCCTCAAAACCTCCCACAGGCCCCCAGGAGCCCATGGATCCGCTTAACAGCTCATCAGGGACGCCCCCAAGTGGCTTAGCCCAAAATAATTTTCGGACCCAGAGGCCCCCCCAGCGATCCGTGGGCTAACACCCACGAAAAATCGCCAAAAAACTGCCGTTTCCACTCATTCGCCTCTTGGACGCCCTCAAAACCTCCCACAGGCCCCCAGGAGCCCATGGATCCGCTTAACAGCTCGTCTGGGACGCCCCCGAGTGGCTCGGCCTAAAATAATTTCCGGACCCAGCGTCCCCCCAGTGATCCGTGGGCTAACACCCACGAAAAATCGCCAAAAAACTGTCGTTTCCACTCTTTCGCCTATGGGACGCCCTCAAAACCTCCCACAAGCACCCAGAAGAAAATGGATCCGCCTAACAGTTCGTCAGGGACGCCCCCGAGAGGCTCGGCCCAAAATAATTTCCGGACCCAGCGCCCCCCAAGCTATCCGTGGGCTAACACCCACGAAAAATTGCCAAAAAACTGCTGTTTCCACTCTTTCGTCTATGGGACGCCCTCAAAACCTCCCACAGGCCCCCAGGAGCCCATGGATCCACTTAACAGCTCGTCAGGGACGCCCCCGAGTGGCTCGGCCCAAAATAATTTTCGGACCCAGCGCCCCCCCAGCGATCCGTGGGCTAACACCCACGAAAAATTGCCAAAAAACTGTTGTTTCCACTCTTTCGCCTATGGGACATCCTCAAAACATCCCAAAGGCCCCTAGTAGCCCAGGGATCCACTTAACAGCTCGTCAGGGATGCCCCCGAGCAGCTCAGCCCAAAATAATTTCCGGACCTTGTGCCCCCCCAGCGATCCGTGGGCTAACACCCACGAAAAATCGCCAAAAAACTGTTGTTTCCACTCTTTCGCCTATTGGACGCCCTGAAAACCTCCCACAGGCCCCCAGGAGCCCATGGATCCGCTTAACAGCTCATAAGGGACGCCCCCAAGTGGGTTAGCCCAAAATAATTTTCGGACCCAGCGCCCCCCCAGCGATCCGTGGGCTAACACCCACGAAAAATTGCCAAAAAACTGCCGTTTCCACTCTTTCGCCTATGGGACGCCCTCAAAACATCCCACAAGCCCCAGGAGCCCATGGATCCGCTTAACAGCTCGTCAGGGACGCCCCCGAGCAGCTCGGCCTAAAATAATTTTCCGACCCAGCGCCCCCCAAGCGATCCGTGGGCTAACACCCACGGAAAATCGCCAAAAAACTGCCGTTTCCACTCTTTCGCCTATGGGACGCCCTCAAAACCTCCCACAGGCCCCCAGGAGCCCATGGATTCACTTAACAGCTCGTCATGGACACCCCCGAGCGGCTCGTCCCAAAATAATTTTCAGATCCAGCGCCCCCCCAGCGATCCGTGGGCTAACACCCACGAAAAATTGCCAAAAAACTGCCGTTTCCACTCTTTCGCCTATGGGACGCCCTCAAAACCTCCCACAGGCCCCCAGGAGCCCATGGATTCGCTTAACAGCTCATCAAGGACGCCCCCGAGCGGCTCGGCCCAAAATAATTTCCGGACCCAGCGCCCCCCCAGCGATCCATGGGCTATCACCCACGAAAAATCGCCAAAAAATTGCCGTTTCCACTCTTTCGCCTATGGGACGCCCTCAAAACCTCCCACAGGCCCCCAGGAGCCCATGGATCCACTTAACAGCTCGTCAGGGACGCCCCCGAGCAGCTCGGCCCAAAATAATTTCTGGACCCAGCTCCCCCCAACGATCCGTGGGCTAACACCCACGAAAAATCGCCAAAAAACTGCCGTTTCCACTCTTTCGCCTATGGGACGCCCTCAAAACCTCCCACAGGCCCCCTGGAGCCCATGGATCCGCTTAACAGCTCGTCAGGGATGCCCCCGAGTGGCTCGGCCCAAAATAATTTCCGGACCCAGCGCCCCCCCAGCGATCCGTGGGCTAACACCCACGAAAAATCGCCAAAAAACTGTTGTTTCCACTCTTTCGCCTATGGGACGTCCTCAAAACATCCCAAAGGCCCCTAGTAGCCCATGGATCCACTTAACAGCTCGTCAGGGATGCCCCCGAGCAGCTCAGCCCAAAATAATTTCCGGACCCAGTGCCCCCCCAGCGATCCGTGGGCTAACACCCACGAAAAATCGCCAAAAAACTGTTGTTTCCACTCTTTCGCCTATTGGATGCCCTCAAAACCACCCACAGGCCCCCAGGAGCCCATGAATCTGCTTAACAGCTCGTCAGGGATGCCCCCGAGCGGCTCGGCCCAAAATAATTTTCGGACCCAGCGCCCCCCAGTGATCCGTGGGCTAACACCCACGAAAAATCGCCAAAAAACTGTGGTTTCCACTCTTTCACCTATGGGACGCCCTCAAAACCTCCCACAGGCCCTCAGGAGCCCATGGATCCGCTTAACAGCTCGTCAGGGACGCCGCCGAGCAGCTCGGCCTAAAATAATTTCCGGACCCAGCGCCCCCCCAGCGATCCGTGGGCTAACACCCACAAAAAATCGCCAAAAAACTGCCGTTTCCACTCTTTCGCCTATGGGACGCCCTCAAAACCTCCCACAGGCCCCCAGGATCCCATGGATCCTCTTAACAGCTCGTCAGGGACGCCCCTGAGCGGCTCGGCCCAAAATAATTTCCGGACCCAGCGCCCCCCCAGCGATCCGTGGGCTAACTTCCATGAAAAATCGCCAAAAAACTGTCGTTTCCACTCTTTCGCCTATGGGACGCCCTCAAAACCTCCCACAGGGCCCAGGAGCCCATGGATCCGCTTAACAGCTCGTCAGGGACGCCCTCGAGCGGCTCGGCCCAAAATAATTTCCGGACCCAGCGCCCCCCAGCGATCCGTGGGCTAACACCCACGAAAAATATCCAAAAAACTGCCGTTTCCACTCTTTCGCCTATGGGACGCCCTCAAAACCTCCCAAAGTCCCCCAGGATCCCAAGGATCCGCTTAACAGCTCGTCAGGGATGCCCCAAAGTGGCTCGGCCCAAAATAATTTTCGGACCCAGCGCCCCCCCAGCGATCCGTGGGCTAACACCCACGAAAAATCGCCAAAAAACTGTCGTTTCCACTCTTTCGCCTATGTGACGCCCTAAAAACCTCCCACAGGCCCCCAGGAGCCCATGGATCCACTTAACAGCTCATCAGGGATGCCCCCGAGTGGCTCAACCCTAAATAATTTCCGGACCAAGCGCCCACCCAGCGATCCGTGGGCTAACACCCACGAAAAATCGCCAAAAAACTGCCGTTTCCACTCTTTCGCCTATGGGACGCCCTCAAAACCTCCCACAGGCCCCAGGAGCCCATGGATCCACTTAACATCTCATCAGGGATGCCCCCGAGTGGCTCGGCCAAAAATAATTTTCGCACCCAGTGCCCCCCCAGCGATCCGTGGGCTAACACCCACGAAAAATCGCCAAAAAACTGCCGTTTCCACTCTATCGCCTACGGGACGACCTTAAAACCTCCAACAGGCCCCAGGAGCCCATGTATCCACTTAAAAGCTCGTCAGGGATGCCCCCGAGTGGCTCGGCCCAAAATAATTTTTGCACCCAGCGCCCCCCCAGCGATCCGTGGGCTAACACCCACGAAAAATCGCCAAAAAACTGTTGTTTCCACTCTTTCGCCTATGGGACGCCCTCAAAACCTCCCACAGGCCCCCAGGATCCCATGGATCTACTTAACAGCTCGTCAGGGACGTCCCTGAGTGGCTCGGCCCAAAATAATTTCCGTACCTAGCGGCCCCCCAGCAATCCGTGGGCTAACACCCACGAAAAATCACCAAAAAAATGCCATTTCCACTCTTTCGCCAATGGGACGCCCTCAAAACATCCCAAAGGCCCCTAGGAGCCCATGGATCCGCTTAACAGCTCGTCAGGGATGCCACCGAGCGGCTCAGCCCAAAATAATTTCCGGACCCAGTGCCCCCCCAGCGATCCGTGAACTAACACCCACAAAAAATCGCCAAAAAACTGTCGTTTCCACTCTTTCGCCTATGGGACGCCCTCAAAACCACCCACAGGCCCCCAGGAGCCCATTGATATGCTTAACAGCTCGTCAGGGATGCCCCCGAGCGGCTCGGCCCAAAATAATTTCCGGACCCAGCGCCCCCTTAGCGATCCGTGGGCTAACATCCACGAAAAATCGCCAAAAAACTGTTGTTTCCACTCTTTCGCCTATGGGACATCCTCAAAACATCCCAAAGGCCCCTAGTAGCCCATGGATCCACTTAACAGCTCATCAGGGATGCCCCCGAGCAGCTCAGCCCAAAATAATTTCCGGACCTTGTGCCCCCCCAGCGATCCGTGGGCTAACACCCACGAAAAATCGCCAAAAAACTGTTGTTTCCACTCTTTCGCCTATTGGACGCCTTCAAAACCTCCCACAGGCCCCCAGGAGCCCATGGATCCGCTTAACAGCTCATCAGGGACGCCCCCAAGTGGCTTAGCCCAAAATAATTTTCGGACCCAGAGGCCCCCCCAGCGATCCGTGGGCTAACACCCACGAAAAATCGCCAAAAAACTGCCGTTTCCACTCATTCGCCTCTTGGACGCCCTCAAAACCTCCCACAGGCCCCCAGGAGCCCATGGATCCGCTTAACAGCTCGTCTGGGACGCCCCCGAGTGGCTCGGCCTAAAATAATTTCCGGACCCAGCGCCCCCCCAGTGATCCGTGGGCTAACACCCACGAAAAATCGCCAAAAAACTGTCGTTTCCACTCTTTCGCCTATGGGACGCCCTCAAAACCTCCCACAAGCACCCAGAAGAAAATGGATCCGCCTAACAGTTCGTCAGGGACGCCCCCGAGAGGCTCGGCCCAAAATAATTTCCGGACCCAGCGCCCCCCAAGCTATCCGTGGGCTAACACCCACGAAAAATTGCCAGAAAACTGCTGTTTCCACTCTTTCGTCTATGGGACGCCCTCAAAACCTCCCACAGGCCCCCAGGAGCCCATGGATCCACTTAACAGCTCGTCAGGGACGCCCCCGAGTGGCTCGGCCCAAAATAATTTTCGGACCCAGCGCCCCCCCAGCGATCCGTGGGCTAACACCCACGAAAAATCGCCAAAAAACTGTTGTTTCCACTCTTTCGCCTATGGGACATCCTCAAAACATCCCAAAGGCCCCTAGTAGCCCAGGGATCCACTTAACAGCTCGTCAGGGATGCCCCCGAGCAGCTCAGCCCAAAATAATTTCCGGACCTTGTGCCCCCCCAGCGATCCGTGGGCTAACACCCACGAAAAATCGCCAAAAAACTGTTGTTTCCACTCTTTCGCCTATTGGACGCCCTCAAAACCTCCCACAGGCCCCCAGGAGCCCATGGATCCGCTTAACAGCTCATGAGGGACGCCCCCAAGTGGCTTAGCCCAAAATAATTTTCGGACCCAGCGCCCCCCCAGCGATCCGTGGGCTAACACCCACGAAAAATCGCCAAAAAACTGCCGTTTCCACTCTTTCGCCTATGGGACGCCCTCAAAACATCCCACAAGCCCCAGGAGCCCATGGATCCGCTTAACAGCTCGTCAGGGACGCCCCCGAGCAGTTCGGCCTAAAATAATTTTCCGACCCAGCGCCCCCCAAGCGATCCGTGGGCTAACACCCACGGAAAATCGCCAAAAAACTGCCGTTTCCACTCTTTCGCCTATGGGACGCCCTCAAAACCTCCCACTGGCCCCCAGGAGCCCATGGATTCACTTAACAGCTCGTCATGGACACCCCCGAGCGGCTCGTCCCAAAATAATTTTCGGATCCAGCGCCCCCCCAGCGATCCGTGGGCTAACACCCACGAAAAATTGCCAAAAAACTGCCGTTTCCACTCTTTCACCTATGGGACGCCCTCAAAACCTCCCACAGGCCCCCAGGAGCCCATGGATTCGCTTAACAGCTCATCAAGGACGCCCCCGAGCGGCTCGGCCCAAAATAATTTCCGGACCCAGCGCCCCCCCAGCGATCCATGGGCTATCACCCACGAAAAATCGCCAAAAAATTGCCGTTTCCACTCTTTCGCCTATGGGACGCCCTCAAAACCTCCCACAGGCCCCCAGGAACCCATGGATCCACTTAACAGCTCGTCAGGGATGCCCCCGAGCAGCTCGGCCCAAAATAATTTCTGGACCCAGCTCCCCCCAACGATCCGTGGGCTAACACCCACGAAAAATCGCCAAAAAACTGTCGTTTCCACTCTTTCGCCTATGGGACGCCCTCAAAACCTCCCACAGGCCCCCTGGAGCCCATGGATCCGCTTAACAGCTCGTCAGGGATGCCCCCGAGTGGCTCGGCCCAAAATAATTTCCGGACCCAGTGCCCCCCCAGCGATCCGTGGGCTAACACCCACGAAAAATTGCCAAAAAACCGCCGTTTCCACTCTTTCGCTTCTGGGACGCGCTCAAAACCTCCCACAGGCCCCCAGGAGCCCATGGATCCGCTTAACAGCTCGTCAGGGATGCCCCCAAGGGCCTCGGCCCAAAATAATTTCCGAACCCAGCGCCCCCCAGCGATCCGTGGGCTAACACCCACGAAAAATCGCCAAAAAACTGCCGTTTCCACTCTCTCGCCTATGGGACGCCCTCAAAACATCCCACAGGCCCCTAGGAGCCCATGGATCCGCTTAAAAGCTCGTCAGGGACGTCCCCGAGCGGCTCGGCCCAAAATAATTTCCAGACCCAGCGCCCCCCCACCGATCCGTGGGCTAAAACCCACGAAAAATTGCCAAAAAACTGCCGTTTCCACTCTTTCGCCTATGGGACGCCCTCAAAACCTCCCACAGGCCCCCAGGAGCCCATGGATCCGCTTAACAGCTCGTCAGGGAGGCCCCCGAGCGGCTCGGCCTAAAATAATTTCCGGACCCAGCACCCCCCCAGCGATCCGTGGGCTAACACCCACGAAAAATCGCCAAAAAACTGTTGTTTCCACTCTTTCACCTATGGGACGCCCTCAAAACCACCCACAGGCCCCCAGGAGCCCATGGATCTTCTTAACAGCTCGTCAGGGATGCCCCCGAGCGGCTCGGCCTAAAATAATTTTCGGACCTAGCGCGCCCCTTGCGATCCGTGGGCTAACACCCACGAAAAATCGCCAAAAAACTGCCGTTTCCACTCTTTCGCCAATGGGATGCCCTCAAAACCTCCCACAGGCCCCCAGGAGCCCATGGATACGCTTAACAGCTCGTCAGGGAGGCCCCCGAGCGGCTCGGCCCAAAATAATTTCCAGACCCAGCGCCCCCCCATCGATCCGTGGGCTAACACCCACGAAAAATTGCCAAAAAACTGTCGTTTCCACTCTCTCGCCTATGGGACGCCGTCAAAACATCCCACAGACCCCCAGGAGCCCATGGATCCGCTTTAAAGCTCGTTAGGTACGTCCCCGAGCGGCTCGGCCCAAAATAATTTCCAGACCCAGCGCCCCCCCCCCCCGATCCGTGGGCTAACACCCACAAAAAATTGCCAAAAAACTTCCGTTTCCACTCTTTCGCCTATGGGACGCCCTCAAAACCTCCCACAGGCCCCCAGGAGCCCATGGATCCGCTTAACAGCTCGTCAGGGAGGCCCCCGAGCGGCTCGGCCTAAAATAATTTCCGGACCCAGCACCCCCCCATGGATCCGTGGGCTAACACCCACGAAAAATCGCCAAAAAACTGTTGTTTCCACTCTTTCACCTATGGGACGCCCTCAAAACCACCCACAGGCCCCCAGGAGCCCATGGATCTTCTTAACAGCTCGTCAGGGATGCCCCCGAGCGGCTCGGCCTAAAATAATTTTCGGACCTAGCGCGCCCCTTGCGATCCGTGGGCTAACACCCACGAAAAATCGCCAAAAAACTGCCGTTTCCACTCTTTCGCCAATGGGATGCCCTCAAAACCTCCCACAGGCCCCCAGGAGCCCATGGATACGCTTAACAGCTCGTCAGGGAGGCCCCCGAGCGGCTCGGCCCAAAATAATTTCCAGACCCAGCGCCCCCCCATCGATCCGTGGGCTAACACCCACGAAAAATTGCCAAAAAACTGTCGTTTCCACTCTCTCGCCTATGGGACGCCCTCAAAACATCCCACAGGCCCCCAGGAGCCCATGGATCTGCTTTGAAGCTCGTCAGGTACGTCCCCGAGCGGCTCGGCCCAAAATAATTTCCAGACCCAGCGCCCCCCCACCGATCCGTGGGCTAACACCCACAAAAAATTGCCAAAAAACTGCCGTTTCCACTCTTTCGCCTATGGGACGCCCTCAAAACCTCCCACAGGCCCCCAGGAGCCCATGGATCCGCTTAACAGCTCGTCAGGGAGGCCCCCGAGCGGCTTGGCCTAAAATAATTTCCGGACCCAGCACCCCCCCAGCGATCCGTGGGCTAACACCCACGAAAAATCGCCAAAAAACTGTTGTTTCCACTCTTTCGCCTATGGGACGCCCTCAAAACCACCCACAGGCCCCCAGGAGCCCATGGATCTGCTTAACAGCTCGTCAGGGACGCCTCCGACTAGCTCGGCCCAAAATAATTTCTGAACCCAGCGCCCCCCCAGCGATCCGTGGGCTAACACCCACGAAAAATCATCAAAAACTGCCGTTTCCACTCTTTCGCCTCTGGGACGCCCTCAAAACATCCCAACGGCCCCAAGGAGCCCATAGATCCACTTAACAGCTTGTCAGGGATGCCCTCGAGTGGCTCGGCCCAAAATAATTTCCGCACCCAGCGATCCGTGGGCTAACACCCACGAAAAATTGCCAAAAAACTGCCGTTTCCACTCTATCGCCTACGGGACGACCTTAAAACCTCCCACAGGCCCCCAGGAGCCCATGGATCCACTTAACATCTCGTTAGGGATGCCCCTGAGTGGCTCGGTCCAAAATAATTTCGGCACCCAGCGCCCCCCAGCGATCCGTGGGCTAACACCCACGAAAATTCGCCAAAAAACTGCCGTTTCCACTCTTTCGCCTATGGGACGCCCTCAAAACCTCCCACAGGCCCCCAGGAGCCCATGGATTCACTTAAAAGCTCGTCATGGACAACCCCGAGCGGCTCGTCCCAAAATAATTTCCGGACCCAGCGCCCCCCCAGCGATCCGTGGGCTAACACCCACGAAAAATTGCAAAAAAATTGCCGTTTCCACTCTTTCGCCTATGGGACGCCCTCAAAACCTCCCACAGGCCCCCAGGAGCCCATGGATTCGCTTAACAGCTCGTCAAGGACGCCCCCGAGCAGCTCGGCCCAAAATAATTTCCGGACCCAGCGCCCTCCCAGCGATCCATGGGCTATCACCCACGAAAAATCGCCAAAAAACTGCCGTTTCCACTCTTTCACCTATGGGACGCCCTCAAAACCTCCCACAGGCCCCCAGGAGCCCATGGATCCACTTAACAGCTCGTCAGGGACGCCCCCGAGTAGCTCGGCCCAAAATAATTTCTGGACCCAGCGCCCCCCCAACGATCCGTGGGCTAACACCCACGAAAAATCGCCAAAAAACTGCCGTTTCCACTCTTTCGCCTATGGGACGCCCTCAAAACCTCCCACAGGCCCCCTGGAGCCCATGGATCCGCTTAACAGCTCCTCAGGGATGCCCCCGAGTGGCTCGGCCCAAAATAATTTCCGGACCCAGTGCCCCCCAGCGATCCGTGGGCTAACACCCACGAAAAATTGCCAAAAAACCGCCGTTTCCACTCTTTCACTTCTGGGACGCGCTCAAAACCTCCCACAGGCTCCCCAGAGCCCATGGATCCGCTTAACAGCTCGTCAAGGACGCCCTTGAATGGCTCGGCCCAAAATAATTTCCAGACCCAGCGCCCCCCCAGCGATCCGTGGGCTAACACCCACGAAAAATTGCCAAAAAACTGCCGTTTCCACTCTTTCGCCTATGGGACGCCCTCAAAACCTCCCACTGGCCCCCAGGAGCCCATGGATCCGCTTAACAGCTCGTCAGGGAGGCCCCCGAGTGGCTTGGACCAAAATAATTTCCGTACCCAGCACCCCCCCAGCGATCCGTGGGCTAACACCCACGAAAAATCGCCAAAAAATTGTTGTTTCCACTCTTTCGCCTATGGGACGCCCTCAAAACCACCCACAGCCCCCCAGGAGCCCATGGATCTGCTTAACAGCTCATCAGGGATGCCCCCGAGCGGCTCGGCCTAAAATAATTTCCGGACCCAGCGCCCCCTAGCGATCCGTGGGCTAACACCCACGAAAAATCGCCAAAAAACTGCCGTTTCCACTCTTTCGCCTACGGGACGCCCTTAAAACCTCCCACAGGCCCCCAAGAGCCTATGGATACGCTTAACAGCTCGTCAGGGAGGCCCCCGAGCGGCTCGGCCCAAAATAATTTCCGGACCCAGCGCCCCCCCGCGATCCGTGGGCTAACACACACGAAAAATCGCCAAAAAACTGTTGTTTCCACTCTTTCGCCTATGGGACGTCCTCAAAACATCCCAAAGGCCCCTAGTAGCCCATGGATCCACTTAACAGCTCGTCAGGGATGCCCCCGAGCAGCTCAGCCCAAAATAATTTCTGGACCCAGTGCCCCCCCAGCGATCCGTGGTCTAACACCCACGAAAAATCGCCAAAAAACTGTTGTTTCCACTCTTTCGCCTATTGGATGCCCTCAAAACCACCCACAGGCCCCAGGAGCCCATGGATCTGCTTAACAGCTCGTCAGGGATGCCCCCGAGCAGCTCGGCCCAAAATAATTTTCGGACCCAGCGCCCCCCAGTGATCCGTGGGCTAACACCCACAAAAAATCGCCAAAAAACTGCCGTTTCCACTCTTTCGCCTATGGGACGCCCTCATAAACTCCCACGAGCCCCCATAAGCCCATGGATCCTCTTAACAGCTCATCAGGGACGCCCCCAAGTGGCTTAGCCCAAAATAATTTTCGGACCCAGTGCCCCCCCAGCGATCAGTGGGCTAACACCCACGAAAAATCGCCTAAAAACTGCCGTTTCCACTCTTTCGCCTATGGGACGCCCTCAAAACATCCCACAAGCCCCCAGGAGCCCATGGATTCGCTTAACAGCTCGTCAAGGACGCCCCCGAGCGGCTCGGCCCAAAATAATTTCCGGACCCAGCGCCCCCCCAGCGATCCATGGGCTATCACCCACGAAAAATCGCCAAAAAACTGCCGTTTCCACTCTTTCGCCTATGGGACGCCCTCAAAACCTCCCACAGGCCCCCTGGAGCCCATGGATCCACTTAACAGCTTGTCAGGGATGCCCCCGAGTGGCTCGGCCCAAAATAATTTCCGGACCCAGTGCCCCCCAGCGATCCGTGGGCTAACACCCACGAAAAATTGCCAAAAAACCGCCGTTTCCACTCTTTCGCTTATGGGACGCGCTCAAAACCTCCCACAGGCTCCCCAGAGCCCATGGATCCGCTTAACAGCTCGTCAAGGACGCCCTTGAATGGGTCGGCCCAAAATAATTTCCGGACCCAGCGCCCCCCTCGATCCGTGGGCTAACACCCACAAAAAATCAGCAAAAAACTGCCGTTTCCACTCTTTCGCCTATGGGATGCCCTCAAAACCACCCACAGGCCCCCAGGAGCCCATGGATCCGCTTAAAAGCTCATCAGGGACGCCCCCGAGCGGCTCGGCCCAAAATAATTTCCAGACCCAGCGCCCCCCCAGCAATCCGTGGGCTAACACCCACGAAAAATCGACAAAAAACTGCCGTTTCCACTCTTTCGCCTATGGGACGCCCTCAAAACCTCCCACAGGCCCCCAGGAGCCCATGGATCCGCTTAGCAGCTCGTCAGGGAAGCCCCCGAGCGGCTTGGCCCAAAATAATTTCCGGACCCAGCACCCCCCCAGCGATCCGTGGGCTTACACCCACGAAAAATCGCCAAAAAACTGTTGTTTCCACTCTTTCGCCTATGGGACGCCCTCAAAACCACCCACAGCCCCCCAGGAGCCCATGGATCTGCTTAACAGCTCATCAGGGATGCCCCCGAGCGGCTCGGCCTAAAATAATTTCCGGACCCAGCACCCCCCTAGCGATCCGTGGGCTAACACCCACGAAAAATCGCCAAAAAACTGCCGTTTCCACTCTTTCGCCTATGGGACGCCCTCAAAACCTCCCACAGGCCCCAGGAGCCCATGGATCCACTTAACAGCTCGTCAGGGATGCCCCCGAGTGGTTCTGCCCAAAATAATTTCCGCACCCAGCACCCCCCAGCGATCCGTGGGCTAACACCCACGAAAAATCGCCAAAAAACTGTTGTTTCCACTCTTTCGCCTATGGGACGCCCTCAAAACCACCCACAGCCCCCCAGGAGCCCATGGATCTGATTAACAGCTCATCAGGGATGCCCCCGAGCGGCTCGGCCTAAAATAATTTCCGGACCCAGCGCCCCCCTAGCGATCCGTGGGCTAACACCCACGAAAAATCGCCAAAAAACTGCCGTTTCCACTCTTTCGCCTATGGGACGCCCTCAAAACCTCCCACAGGCCCCCAGGAGCCCATGGATCCGCTTAACAGCTCGTCAGGGAGGCCCCCGAGTGGCTTGGCCCAAAATAATTTCCGGACCCAGCAACCCCCAGTGATCCGTGGGCTAACACCCACGAAAAATTGCCAAAAAACTGTTGTTTTCACTCTTTCACCTATGGGACGCCCTCAAAAGCTCCCACAGGCCCCCAGGAGCCCATGGATCTGCTTAACAGCTCGTCAGGGACGCCGCCGAGCAGCTTGGCCTAAAATAATTTCCGGACCCAGTGCCCCCCAGCGATCCGTGGGCTAACACCCACGAAAAATCGCCAAAAAACTGCCGTTTCCACTCTTTCGCCTATGGGACGCCCTCAAAACCTCCCACGAGCCCCTAGAAGCCCATGGATCCGCTTAACAGCTCATCAGGGATGCCCCCGAGCGGCTTAGTCCAAAATAATTTTCGGACCCAGCGCCCCCCCATCGATCCGTGGGCTAACACCCACGAAAATTCGCCAAAAAACTGTCGTTTCCACTCTTTCGCCTATGGGACGCCCTCAAAACATCCCATAAGCCCCCAGGAGCCCATGGATCCGCTTAACAGCTCGTCCGGGACGCCCCCGAGCAGCTCGGCCTAAAATAATTTTCGGACCCAGCGCCCCCCAAGCGATCCGTGGGCTAACACCCACGAAAATTCGCCAAAAAACTGCCGTTTCAACTCTTTCGCCTATGGGACGCCCTCAAAACCTCCCACAGGCCCCCAGGAGCCCATGGATTCGCTTAACAGCTCGTCATGGACACCCCCGAGCGGCTCGGCCCAAAATAATTTCCGAACCCAGCGATCCGTGGGCTAACACCCACGAAAAATCGCCAAAAAACTGCCGTTTCCACTCTTTCGCCTATGGGACGCCCTCAAAACCTCCCACAGGCCCCAGGAGCCCATGGATCCGCTTAACAGCTCGTCAGGGATGCCCCCGAGTGGTTCTGCCCAAAATAATTTCCGCACCCAGCACCCCCCAGCGATCCGTGGGCTAACACCCACGAAAAATCGCCAAAAAACTGTTGTTTCCACTCTTTCGCCTATGGGACGCCCTCAAAACCACCCACAGCCCCCCAGGAGCCCATGGATCTGATTAACAGCTCATCAGGGATGCCCCCGAGCGGCTCGGCCTAAAATAATTTCCGGACCCAGCGCCTCCCTAGCGATCCGTGGGCTAACACCCACGAAAAATCGCCAAAAAACTGCCGTTTCCACTCTTTCACCTATGGGACGCCCTCAAAACCTCCCACAGGCCCCCAGGAGCCCATGGATCCGCTTAACAGCTCGTCAGGGAGGCCCCCGAGCGGCTTGGCCCAAAATAATTTCCGGACCCAGCAACCCCCAGTGATCCGTGGGCTAACACCCACGAAAAATTGCCAAAAAACTGTTGTTTTCACTCTTTCGCCTATGGGACGCCCTCAAAAGCTCCCACAGGCCCCCAGGAGCCCATGGATCTGCTTAACAGCTCGTCAGGGACGCCGCCGAGTAGCTTGGCCTAAAATAATTTCCGGACCCAGTGCCCCCCAGCGATCCGTGGGCTAACACCCACGAAAAATCGCCAAAAAACTGCCGTTTCCACTCTTTCGCCTATGGGACGCCCTCAAAACCTCCCACGAGCCCCTAGAAGCCCATGGATCCGCTTAACAGCTCATCAGGGATGCCCCCGAGCGGCTTAGCCCAAAATAATTTTCGGACCCAGCGCCCCCCCATCGATCCGTGGGCTAACACCCACGAAAATTCGCCAAAAAACTGTCGTTTCCACTCTTTCGCCTATGGGACGCCCTCAAAACATCCCATAAGCCCCCAGGAGCCCATGGATCCGCTTAACAGCTCGTCCGGGACGCCCCCGAGCAGCTCGGCCTAAAATAATTTTCGGACCCAGCGCCCCCCAAGCGATCCGTGGGCTAACACCCACGAAAATTCGCCAAAAAACTGCCGTTTCAACTCTTTCGCCTATGGGACGCCCTCAAAACCTCCCACAGGCCCCCAGGAGCCCATGGATTCGCTTAACAGCTCGTCATGGACACCCCCGAGCGGCTAGGCCCAAAATAATTTCCGAACCCAGCGCCCCCCAGCGATCCGTGGGCTAACACCCACGAAAAATTGCCAAAAAACTGCCGTTTCCACTCTTTCGCCTATGGGACGCCCTCAAAACCTCCCACAGGCCCCAGGAGCCCATGTATCCGCTTAACAGCTCGTCAAGGACGCCCCCGAGCGGCTCGGCCCAAAATAATTTCCGGACCCAGCGCCCCCCAGCGATCCGTGGGCTAACACCCACGAAAAATTGCAAAAAAACTGCCGTTTCCACTCTTTCGCCTATGGGACGCCCTCAAAACCTCCCACAGGCCCCAGGAGCCTATGTATCTGCTTAACAGCTCGTCATGGACACCCCCGAGCGGCTCGGCCCAAAATAATTTCCGGACCCAGCGCCCCCCAGCGATCCGTGGGCTAACACCCACGAAAAATTGCCAAAAAACTGTTGTTTCCACTCTTTCACCTATGGGACGCCCTCAAAACCTCCCACAGGCCCCCAGGAGCCCATGGATCTGCTTAACAGCTCGTCAGGGACGCCGCCGAGCAGCTTGGCCTAAAATAATTTCCGGACCCAGCGCCCCCCAGCGATCCGTGGGCTAACACCCACGAAAAATCGCCAAAAAACTGCCGTTTCCACTCTTTCGCCTATGGTACGCCCTCAAAACCTCCCACGAGCCCCTAGAAGCCCATGGATCCGCTTAACAGCTCATTAGGGATGCCCCCGAGCGGCTTAGCCCAAAATAATTTTCGGACCCAGCGCCCCCCCATCGATCCGTGGGCTAACACCCACGAAAATTCGCCAAAAAACTGTCGTTTCCATTCTTTCGCCTATGGGACGCCCTCAAAACATCCCATAAGCCCCCAGGAGCCCATGGATCCGCTTAACAGCTCGTCCGAGACGCCCCCGAGCAGCTCGGCCTAAAATAATTTTCGGACCCAGCGCCCCCCAAGCGATCCGTGGGCTAACACCCACGAAAATTCGCCAAAAAACTGCCGTTTCCACTCTTTCGCCTATGGGACGCCCTCAAAACCTCCCACAGGCCCCCAGGAGCCCATCGATTCGCTTAACAGCTCGTCATGGACACCCCCGAGCGGCTCGGCCCAAAATAATTTCCGGACCCAGCGCCCCCCAGCGATCCGTGGGCTAACACCCACGAAAAATTGCCAAAAAACTGCCGTTTCCACTCTTTCGCCTATGGGACGCCCTCAAAACCTCCCACAGGCCCCAGGAGCCCATGTATCCGCTTAACAGCTCGTCACGGATGCCCCCGAGCGGCTCGGCCCAAAATAATTTCCGGACCCAGCGCCCCCCAGCGATCCGTGGGCTAACACCCACGAAAAATTGCCAAAAAACTGCCGTTTCCACTCTTTCGCCTATGGGACGCCCTCAAAACCTCCCACAGGCCCCAGGAGCCCATGTATCCGCTTAACAGCTCGTCATGGACACCCCCGAGCGGCTCGGCCCAAAATAATTTCCGGACCCAGCGCCCCCCAGCGATCCGTGGGCTAACACCCACGAAAAATTGCCAAAAAACTATTGTTTCCACTCTTTCACCTATGGGACGCCCTCAAAACCTCCCACAGGCCCCCAGGAGCCCATGGATCTGCTTAACAGCTCGTCAGGGATGCCGCCGAGCAGCTTGGCCTAAAATAATTTCCGGACCCAGTGCCCCCCAGCGATCCGTGGGCTAACACCCACGAAAAATCGCCAAAAAACTGTCGTTTCCACTCTTTCGCCTATGGGACGCCCTCAAAACCTCCCACGAGCCCCTAGAAGCCCATGGATCCGCTTAACAGCTCATCAGGGATGCCCCCGAGCGGCTTAGCCCAAAATAATTTTCGGACCCAGCGCCCCCCCATCGATCCGTGGGCTAACACCCACAAAAATTTGCCAAAAAATTGTCGTTTCCACTCTTTCGCCTATGGGACGCCCTCAAAACATCCCATAAGCCCCCAGGAGCCCATGGATCCGCTTAAAAGCTCGTACGGGACGCCCCCGAGCAGCTCGGCCTAAAATAATTTTTGGACCCAGCGCCCCCCAAGCGATCCGTGGGCTAACACCTACGAAAATTCGCCAAAAAACTGCCGTTTCCACTCTTTCGCCTATGGGACGCCCTCAAAACCTCCCACAGGCCCCTAGGAGCCCATGGATTCGCTTAACAGCTCGTCATGGACACCCCCGAGCGGCTCGGCCCAAAATAATTTCCGGACCCAGCACCCCCCAGCGATCCGTGGGCTAACACCCATGAAAAATCGCTAAAAAACTGTCGTTTCCACTCTTTCGCCTATGGGACGCCCTCAAAACCTCCCACAGGCCCCAAGGAGCCCATTGATCCACTTAACAGCTCGTCAGGGAAGCCTCCGAGTGGCTCGGCCCAAAATAATTTCTGGACCCAGCGCCCCCCCAACGATCCGTGGGCTAACACCCACGAAAAATCGCCAAAAAACTGTCGTTTCCACTCTTTCGCCTATGGGATGCCCTCAAAACATCCCACAGGCCCCCTGGAGCCCATGGATCCACTTAACAGCTCGTCAGGGAGGCCCCCGAGCGGCTCGGCCTAAAATAATTTCCGAACCCAGCGCCCCCCCAGCGATCCGTGGGCTAACACCCACGAAAAATCGCCAAAAAACTGCCGTTTCCACTCTCTCGCCAATGGGACGCCCTCAAAACATCCCACTGGCCCCCAGGAGCCCATGGATCCGCTTAACAGCTCGTCAGGGATGCCCCCGAGTAGCTCGGCCCAAAATAATTTCCGGACACAGCGCCCCCCCAGCGATCCGTGGGCTAACACCCACGAAAAATCGCCAAAAAACTGCCGTTTCCACTCTTTCGCCTATGGGACGCCCTCAAAACCTCCCACAGGCCCCCAGGAGCCCATGGATTCGCTTAACAGCTCTTCAGGGACGCCACCGAGCGGGTCGGCCCAAAATAATTTCCGGACCCAGCGCCCCCCAGCGATCCGTAGGCTAACACCCACGAAAAATTGCCAAAAAACTGCCGTTTCCACTCTTTCGCCTATGGGACGCCCTCAAAACATCCCATAAGCCCCCAGGAGCCCATGGATCCGCTTAACAGCTCGTCCGGGACGCCTCCGAGCAGCTCGGCCTAAAATAATTTTTGGACCCAGCGCCCCCCAAGCGATCCGTGGGCTAACACCCACGAAAATTCGCCAAAAAACTGTCGTTTCCACTCTTTCGCCTATGGGACGCCCTCAAAACCTCCCACAGGCCCCCAGGAGCCCATGGATTCGCTTAACAGCTCGTCATGGACACCCCCGAGCGGCTCGGCCCAAAATAATTTCCGGACCCAGCGCCCCCCAGCGATCCGTGGGCTAACACCTACGAAAAATCGCTAAAAAACTGTCGTTTCCACTCTTTCGCCTATGGGACGCCCTCAAAACCTCCCACAGGCCCCCAGGAGCCCATTGATCCACTTAACAGCTCGTCAGGGAAGCCCCCGAGTGGCTCGGCCCAAAATAATTTCTGGACCCAGCGCCCCCCCAATGATTCGTGGGCTAACACCCACGAAAAATTGCCAAAAAACTGTCGTTTCCACTCTTTCGCCTATGGGACGCCCTCAAAACATCCCACAGGCCCCCTGGAGCCCATGGATCCACTTAACAGCTCGTCAGGGAGGCCCCCGAGCGGCTCGGCCCAAAATAATTTCCGGACCCAGCGCCCCCCCAGCGATCCGTGGGCTAACACCCACGAAAAATCGCCAAAAAACCGCCGTTTCCACACTTTTGCCTCTGGGACGCGCTCAAAACCTCCCACAGGCTCCCCGGAGCCCATGGATCCGCTTAACAGCTCGTCAAGGACGCCCTTGAATGGCTCGTCCCAAAATAATTTCCGGACCCAGTGCCCCCCTCGATCCGTGGGCTAACACCCACGAAAAATCACCAAAAAACTGCCGTTTCCACTCTTTCGCCTATGGGACGCCCTCAAAACCTCCCACAGGCCCCCAGGAGCCCATGGATTCACTTAAAAGCTCATCATGGACACCCCCGAGCGGCTCGTCCCAAAATAATTTTCGGACCCAGCGCCCCCCCAGCGATCCGTGGGCTAACACCCACAAAAAATTACAAAAAAACTGCCGTTTCCACTATTTTGCCTATGGGACGCCCTCAAAACCTCCCACAGGCCCCCAGGAGCCCATGGATTCTCTTAACAGCTCGTCAAGGACGCCCCCGAGCGGCTCGGCCCAAAATAATTTCTGGACCCAGCGCCCCCCCAGCGATCCATGGGCTATCACCCACGAAAAATCGCCAAAAAACAGTCGTTTCCACTCTTTCGCCTATGGGACGCCCTCAAAACCTCCCACAGGCCCCCAGGAGCCCATGGATCCACTTAACAGCTCGTCAGGGATGCCCCCGAGCAGCTCGGCCCAAAATAATTTCTGGACCCAGCGCCCCCCCAACGATCCGTGGGCTAACACCCACGAAAAATCGCCAAAAAACTGTCGTTTCCACTCTTTCGCCTATGGGACGCCCTCAAAACCTCCCACAGGCCCCCTGGAGCCCATGGATCCGCTTAACAGCTTGTCAGGGATGCCCCCGAGTGGCTCGGCCCAAAATAATTTCTGGACCCAGTGCCCCCCAGCGATCCGTGGGCTAACACCCACGAAAAATTACCAAACAACCGCTGTTTCCACTCTTTCGCTTCTGGGACGCGCTCAAAACCTCCCACAGGCTCCCCAGAGCCCATGGATCCGCTTAACAGCTCGTCAAGGACACCCTTGAATGGGTCGGCCCAAAATAATTTCCGGACCCAGCGCCCCCTCGATCCGTGGGCTAACACCCACAAAAAATCAGCAAAAAACTACCGTTTCCACTCTTTCGCCTATGGGATGCCCTCAAAACCTCCCACAGGCCCCCAGGAGCCCATGGATCCGCTTAAAAGCTCGTCAGGGACGCCCCCGAGCGGCTCGGCCCAAAATAATTTCCAGACCCAGCGCCCCCCCAGCGATCCGTGGGCTAACACCCACGAAAAATCGACAAAAAACTGCCGTTTCCACTCTTTCGCCTATGGGACGCCCTCAAAACCTCCCACAGGCCCCCAGGAGCCCATGGATCCGCTTAACAGCTCGTCAGGGAGGCCCCCGAGCGGCTTGGCCCAAAATAATTTCCGGACCCAGCACCCCCCCAGCGATCCGTGGGCTAACACCCACGAAAAATCGCCAAAAAACTGTTGTTTCCACTCTTTCGCCTATGGGACGCCCTCAAAACCACCCACAGCCCCCAGGAGCCCATGGATCTGCTTAACAGCTCATCAGGGATGCCCCCGAGCGGCTCGGCCTAAAATAATTTCCGGACCCAGCGCCCCCCTAGCGATCCGTGGGCTAACACCCACGAAAAATCGCCAAAAAACTGCCGTTTCCACTCTTTCGCCTCTGGGACGCCCTCAAAACCTCCCACAGGCCCCCCGGAGCCCATGGATCCGCTTAACAGCTCGTCAGGTAGGCCCCCGAGCGGCTTGGCCCAAAATAATTTCCGGACCCAGCGCCCCCCAGTGATCCGTGGGCTAACACCCACGAAAAATTGCCAAAAAACTGTTGTTTCCACTCTTTCACCTATGGGACGCCCTCAAAACCTCCCACAGGCCCCCAGGAGCCCATGGATCTGCTTAACAGCTCGTCAGGGACGCCGCCGAGCAGCTTGGCCTAAAATAATTTCCGGACCCAGCGCCCCCCAGCGATCCGTGGGCTAACACCCACGAAAAATCGCCAAAAAACTGCCGTTTCCACTCTTTCGCCTATGGGACGCCCTCAAAACCTCCCACGAGCCCCTAGAAGCCCATGGATCCGCTTAACAGCTCATCAGGGATGCCCCCGAGCGGCTTAGCCCAAAATAATTTTCCGACCCAGCGCCCCCCCATCTATCCGTGGGCTAACACCCACGAAAATTCGCCAAAAAACTGTCGTTTCCACTCTTTCGCCTATGGGACGCCCTCAAAACATCCCATAAGCCCCCAGGAGCCCATGGATCCGCTTAACAGCTCGTCCGAGACGCCCCCGAGCAGCTCGGCCTAAAATAATTTTCGGACCCAGCGCCCCCCAAGCGATCCGTGGGCTAACACCCACGAAAATTCGCCAAAAAACTGCCGTTTCCACTCTTTCGCCTATGGGACGCCCTCAAAACCTCCCACAGGCCCCCAGGAGCCCATGGATTCGCTTAAAAGCTCGTCATGGACACCCCCGAGCGGCTCGGCCCAAAATAATTTCCGGACCCAGCGCCCCCCAGCGATCCGTGGGCTAACACCCACGAAAAATTGCCAAAAAACTGCCGTTTCCACTCATTCGCCTATTGGACGCCCTCAAAACCTCCCACAGGCCCCAGGAGCCCATGTATCCGCTTAACAGCTCGTCTAGGACGCCCCCGAGCGGTTCGACCCAAAATAATTTCCGAACCCAGCGCCCCCCAGCGATCCGTGGGCTAACACCCACGAAAAATTACCAAAAAACTGCCGTTTCCACTCTTTCGCCTATGGGACGCCCTCAAAACCTCCCACAGGCCCCAGGAGCCCATGTATCCGCTTAACAGCTCATCATGGACACCCCCGAGCGGCTCGGCCCAAAATAATTTCCGGACCCAGCGCCCCCCAGCGATCCGTGGGCTAACACCCACGAAAAATTGCCAAAAAACTGTTGTTTCCACTCTTTCACCTATGGGACGCCTTCAAAACCTCCCACAGGCCCCCAGGAGCCCATGGATCTGCTTAACAGCTCGTCAGGGACGCCGCCGAGCAGCTTGGCCTAAAATAATTTCCGGACCCAGCGCCCCCCAGCGATCCGTGGGCTAACACCCACGAAAAATCGCCAAAAAACTGTCGTTTCCACTCTTTCGCCTATGGGACGCCCTCAAAACCTCCCACGAGCCCCTAGAAGCCCATGGATCCGCTTAACAGCTCATCAGGGATGCCCCCGAGCGGCTTAGCCCAAAATAATTTTCGGACCCAGCGCCCCCCCATCGATCCGTGGGCTAACACCCACGAAAATTCACCAAAAAACTGTCGTTTCCACTCTTTCGCCTATGGGACGCCCTCAAAACATCCCATAAGCCCCCAGGAGCCCATGGATCCGCTTAACAGCTCGTTCGGGACGCCCCCGAGCAGTTCGGCCTAAAATTATTTTTGGACCCAGCGCCCCCCAAGCGATCCGTGGGCTAACACCCACGAAAATTCGCCAAAAAACTGCCGTTTCCACTCTTTCGCCTATGGGACGCCCTCAAAACCTCCCACAGGCCCCCAGGAGCCCATGGATTCGCTTAACAGCTCGTCATGGACACCCCCGAGCGGCTCGGCCCAAAATAATTTCCGGACCCAGCGCCCCCCAGCGATCCGTGGGCTAACACCCACGAAAAATTGCCAAAAAACTGTTGTTTCCACTCTTTCACCTATGGGACGCCCTCAAAACCTCCCACAGGCCCCCAGGAGCCCATGGATCTGCTTAACAGCTCGTCAGGGACGCCGCCGAGCAGCTTGGCCTAAAATAATTTTTGGACCCAGCGCCCCCCAGCGATCCGTGGGCTAACACCCACGAAAAATCGCCAAAAAACTGCCGTTTCCACTCTTTTGCCTATGGGACGCCCTCAAAACCTCCCACGAGCCCCTAGAAGCCCATGGATCCGCTTAACAGCTCATCAGGGATGCCCCCGAGCGGCTTAGCCCAAAATAATTTTCGGACCCAGCGCCCCCCCATCGATCCGTGGGCTAACACCCACGAAAATTCGCCAAAAAACTGTCGTTTCCACTCTTTCGCCTATGGGACGCCCTCAAAACATCCCATAAGCCCCCAGGAGCCCATGGATCCGCTTAACAGCTCGTTCGGGATGCCCCCGAGCAGCTCGACCTAAAATTATTTTTGGACCCAGCGCCCCCCAAGCGATCCGTGGGCTAACACCCACGAAAATTCGCCAAAAAACTGCCGTTTTCACTCTTTCGCCTATGGGACGCCCTCAAAACCTCCCACAGGCCCCCAGGGGCCCATGGATTCGCTTAACAGCTCGTCATGGACACCCCCGAGCGGCTCGGCCCAAAATAATTTCTGGACCCAGCGCCCCCCAGCGATCCGTGGGCTAACACCCACGAAAAATTGCCAAAAAACTGTTGTTTCCACTCTTTCACCTATGGGACGCCCTCAAAACCTCCCACAGGCCCCCAGGAGCCCATGGATCTGCTTAACAGCTCGTCAGGGATGCCACCGAGCGGGTCGGCCCAAAATAATTTCCGGACCCAGCGCCCCCCAGCGATCCGTGGGCTAACACCCACGAAAAATCGCCAAAAAACTGCCGTTTCCACTCTTTCGCCTATGGGACGCCCTCAAAACATCCCATAAGCCCTCAGGAGCCCATGGATCCGCTTAACAGCTCGTCTGGGACGCTCCCGAGCAGCTCGGCCTAAAATAATATTTGGACCCAGCGCCCCCCAAGCGATCCGTGGGCTAACACCCACGAAAATTCGCCAAAAAACTGCCGTTTCCACTCTTTCGCCTATGGGACGCCCTCAAAACCTCCCACAGGCCCCCAGGAGCCCATGGATTCGCTTAACAGCTCGTCATGGACACCCCCGAGCGGCTCGGCCCAAAATAATTTCCGGACCCAGCGCCCCCCAGCGATCCGTGGGCTAACACCCATGAAAAATCGCTAAAAAACTGTCGTTTCCACTCTTTCGCCTATGGGACGCCCTCAAAACCTCCCACAGGCCCCCAGGAGCCCATTGATCCACTTAACAGCTCGTCAGGGAAGCCCCCGAGTGGCTCGGCCCAAAATAATTTCCGGACCCAGCGCCCCCCCAATGATCCGTGGGCTAACACCCACGAAAAATCGCCAAAAAACTGTCGTTTCCACTCTTTCGCCTATGGGACGCCCTCAAAACATCCCACAGGCCCCCTGGAGCCCATGGATCCACTTAACAGCTCGTCAGGGAGTCCCCCGAGCGGCTCGGCCCAAAATAATTTCCGGACCCAGCGCCCCCCCAGCGATCCGTGGGCTAACACCCACGAAAAATCGCCAAAAAACCGCCGTTTCCACACTTTTGCCTCTGGGACGCCCTCAAAACCTCCCACAGGCCCCCAGGAGCCCATGGATTCACTTAAAAGCTCGTCATGGACACCCCCGAGCGGCTCGTCCCAAAATAATTTTCGGACCCAGCGCCCCCCCAGCGATCCGTGGGCTAACACCCACAAAAAATTGCAAAAAAACTGCCGTTTCCACTATTTCGCCTATGGGACGCCCTCAAAACCTCCCACAGGCCCCCAGGAGCCCATGGATTCGCTTAACAGCTCGTCAAGGACGCCCCCGAGCGGCTCGGCCCAAAATAATTTCCGGACCCAGCGCCCCCCCAGCGATCCATGGGCTATCACCCACGAAAAATCGCCAAAAAACTGCCGTTTCCACTCTTTCGCCTATGGGACGCCCTCAAAACCTCCCACAGGCCCCCAGGAGCCCATGGATCCACTTAACAGCTCGTCAGGGATGCCCCCGAGCAGCTCGGCCCAAAATAATTTCTGGACCCAGCGCCCCCCCAACGATCCGTGGGCT
Source organism: Capsicum rhomboideum (assembly GCA_031232105.1). NCBI lineage: Eukaryota > Viridiplantae > Streptophyta > Magnoliopsida > Solanales > Solanaceae > Capsicum > Capsicum rhomboideum. Next base: position 1,186,284 of record CP124719.1, on the reverse strand, counting down.
AACACCCACGAAAAATTGCCAAAAAACTGCCGTTTCCACTCTTTCGCCTATGGGACGCCCTCAAAACCTCCCACAGGCCCCCTGGAGCCCATGGATCCGCTTAACAGCTTGTCAGGGATGCCCCCGAGTGGCTCGGCCCAAAATAATTTCCGGACCCAGTGCCCCCCAGCGATCCGTGGGCTAACACCCACGAAAAATTACCAAAAAACCGCCATTTCCACTCTTTCGCTTCTGGGACGCGCTCAAAACCTCCCACAGGCCCCCCAGAGCCCATGGATCCGCTTAACAGCTCATCAAGGACGCCCTTGAATGGGTCGGCCCAAAATAATTTCCGGACCCAGCGCCCCCTCGATCCGTGGGCTAACACCCACAAAAAATCAGCAAAAAACTACCGTTTCCACTCTTTCGCCTATGGGATGCCCTCAAAACCTCCCACAGGCCCCCAGGAGCCCATGGATCCGCTTAAAAGCTCGTCAGGGACGCCCCCGAGCGGCTCGGCCCAAAATAATTTCCAGACCCAGCGCCCCCCCAGCGATCCGTGGGCTAACACCCACGAAAAATCGACAAAAAACTGCCGTTTCCACTCTTTCGCCTATGGGACGCCCTCAAAACCTCCCACAGGCCCCCAGGAGCCCATGGATCCGCTTAACAGCTCGTCAGGGAGGCCCCCGAGTGGCTTGGCCCAAAATAATTTCCGGACCCAGCACCCCCCCAGCGATCCGTGGGCTAACACCCACGAAAAATCGCCAAAAAACTGTTGTTTCCACTCTTTCGCCTATGGGACGCCCTCAAAACCACCCACAGCCCCCAGGAGCCCATGGATCTGCTTAACAGCTCATCAGGGATGCCCCCGAGCGGCTCGGCCTAAAATAATTTCCGGACCCAGCGCCCCCCTAGCGATCCGTGGGCTAACACCCACGAAAAATCGCCAAAAAACTGCCGTTTCCACTCTTTCGCCTCTGGGACGCCCTCAAAACCTCCCACAGGCCCCCCGGAGCCCATGGATCCGCTTAACAGCTCGTCAGGGAGGCCCCCGAGCGGCTTGGCCCAAAATAATTTCCGGACCCAGCGCCCCCCAGTGATCCGTGGGCTAACACCCACGAAAAATTGCCAAAAAACTGTTGTTTCCACTCTTTCACCTATAGGACGCCCTCAAAACCTCCCACAGGCCCCCAGGAGCCCATGGATCTGCTTAACAGCTCGTCAGGGACGCCGCCGAGCAGCTTGGCCTAAAATAATTTCTGGACCCAGCGCCCCCCAGCGATCCGTGGGCTAACACCCACGAAAAATCGCCAAAAAACTGCCGTTTCCACTCTTTCGCCTATGGGACGCCCTCAAAACCTCCCACGAGCCCCTAGAAGCCCATGGATCCGCTTAACAGCTCATCAGGGATGCCCCCGAGCGGTTTAGCCCAAAATAATTTTCGAACCCAGCGCCCCCCCATCGATCCGTGGGGTAACACCCACGAAAATTCGCCAAAAAACTGTCGTTTCCACTCTTTCGCCTATGGGACGCCCTCAAAACATCCCATAAGCCCCCAGGAGCCCATGGATCCGCTTAACAGCTCGTCCGGGACGCCCCCGAGCAGCTCGGCCTAAAATAATTTTCGGACCCAGCGCCCCCCAAGCGATCCGTGGGCTAACACCCACGAAAATTCGCCAAAAAACTGCCATTTCCACTCTTTCGCCTATGGGACGCCCTCAAAACCTCCCACAGGCCCCCAGGAGCCCATGGATTCGCTTAACAGCTCGTCATGGACACCCCCGAGCGGCTCGGCCCAAAATAATTTCCGGACCCAGCGCCCCCCAGCGATCCGTGGGCTAACACCCACGAAAAATTGCCGAAAAACTGCCGTTTCCACTCTTTCGCCTATTGGACGCCCTCAAAACCTCCCACAGGCCCCAGGAGCCCATGTATCCGCTTAACAGCTCGTCAAGGACGCCCCCGAGCGGCTCGACCCAAAATAATTTCCGAACCCAGCGCCCCCCAGCGATCCGTGGGCTAACACCCACGAAAAATTGCCAAAAAACTGCCGTTTCCACTCTTTCGCCTATGGGACGCCCTCAAAACCTCCCACAGGCCCCAGGAGCCCATGTATCCGCTTAACAGCTCGTCATGGACACCCCCGAGCGGCTCGGCCCAAAATAATTTCCGGACCCAGCGCCCCCCAGCGATCCGTGGGCTAACACCCACGAACAATTGCCAAAAAACTGTTGTTTCCACTCTTTCACCTATGGGACGCCCTCAAAACCTCCCACAGGCCCCCAGGAGCCCATGGATCTGCTTAACATCTCGTCAGGGACGCCGCCGAGCAGCTTGGCCTAAAATAATTTCCGGACCCAGCGCCCCCCAGCGATCCGTGGGCTAACACCCACGAAAAATCGCCAAGAAACTGCCGTTTCCACTCTTTCGCCTATGGGACGCCCTCAAAACCTCCCACGAGCCCCTAGAAGCCCATGGATCCGCTTAACAGCTCATCAGGGATGCCCGCGAGCGGCTTAGCCCAAAATAATTTTCGGACCCAGCGCCCCCCCATCGATCCGTGGGCTAACACCCACGAAAATTCGCCAAAAAACTGTCGTTTCCACTCTTTCGCCTATGGGACGCCCTCAAAACATCCCATAAGCCCCCAGGAGCCCATGGATCCGCTTAACAGCTCGTTCGGGATGCCCCCGAGCAGCTCGGCCTAAAATTATTTTTGGACCCAGCGCCCCCCAAGCGATCCGTGGGCTAACACCCACGAAAATTCGCCAAAAAACTGCCGTTTCCACTCTTTCGCCTATGGGACGCCCTCAAAACCTCCCACAGGACCCCAGGAGCCCATGGATTCGCTTAACAGCTCGTCATGGACACCCCCGAGCGGCTCGGCCCAAAATAATTTTCGGACCCAGCGCCCCCCAGCGATCCGTGGGCTAACACCCACGAAAAATCGCTAAAAAACTGTCGTTTCCACTCTTTCGCCTATGGGACGCCCTCAAAACCTCCCACAGGCTCCCAGGAGCCCATTGATCCACTTAACAGCTCGTCAGGGAAGCCCCCGAGCGGCTCGGCCCAAAATAATTTCTGGACCCAGCGCCCCCCCAATGATCCGTGGGCTAACACCCACGAAAAATCGCCAAAAAACTGTCGTTTCCACTCTTTCGCCTATGGGACGCCCTCAAAACCTCCCACAGGCCCCCTGGAGCCCATAGATCCACTTAACAGCTCGTTAGGGAGGCCCCCGAGTGGCTCGGCCCAAAATAATTTCCGAACCCAGCGCCCCCCCAGCGATCCGTGGGCTAACACCCACGAAAAATCGCCAAAAAACTGCCGTTTCCACTCTCTCGCCTATGGGCCGCCCTCAAAACATCCCACAGGCCCCCAGGAGCCCATGGATCCGCTTAACAGCTCGTCAGGGATGCCCCCGAGTAGCTCGGCCCAAAATAATTTCCGGACACAGCGCCCCCCCAGCGATCCGTGGGCTAACACCCACGAAAAATTGCCAAAAAACTGCCGTTTCCACTCTTTCGCCTATGGGACGCCCTCAAAACCTCCCACAGGCCCCCAGGAGCCCATGGATTCGCTTAACAGCTCTTCAGGGACGCCACCGAGCGGGTCGGCCCAAAATAATTGCCGGACCCAGCGCCCCCCAGCGATCCGTGGGCTAACACCCACGAAAAATCGCCAAAAAACTGCCGTTTCCACTCTTTCGCCTATGGGACGCCCTCAAAACCTCCCACAGGCCCCCAGGAGCCCATGGATTCGCTTAACAGCTCGTCATGGACACCACCGAGCGGCTCGGCCCAAAATAATTTCCGGACCCAGCGCCCCCCAGCGATCCGTGGGCTAACACCCACGAAAAATCGCTAAAAAACTGTCGTTTCCACTCTTTCGCCTATGGGACGCCCTCAAAACCTCCCACAGGCCCCCAGGAGCCCATGGATACGCTTAACAGCTCGTCAGGGAGGCCCCCGAGCGGCTCGGCCCAAAATAATTTCCGGACCCAGCGCCCCCCCAGCGATCCGTGGGCTAACACCCACGAAAATTCGCCAAAAAACTGCCGTTTCCACTCTTTCGCCTATGGGACGCCCTCAAAACCTCCCACAGGCCCCCAGGAGCCCATGGATTCACTTAACAGCTCGTCATGGACACCCCCGAGCGGCTCGGCCCAAAATAATTTTCGGACCCAGCGCCCCCCAGCGATCCGTGGGCTAACACCCACGAAAAATCGCTAAAAAACTGTCGTTTCCACTCTTTCGCCTATGGGACGCCCTCAAAACCTCCCACAGGCCCCCAGGAGCCCATGGATCCGCTTAACAGCTCGTCAGGGAGGCCCCCGAGTGGCTCGGCCCAAAATAATTTCCGGACCCAGCGCCCCCCCAGCGATCCGTGGGCTAACACCCACGAAAAATCGCCAAAAAACTGTTGTTTCCACTCTTTCGCCAATGGGACGCCCTCAAAACCTCCCACAGGCCCCCAGGATCCCATGGATCTTCTTAACAGCTCGTCAGGGATGCCCCCGAGTGGCTCGGCCCAAAATAATTTCCGGACCCAGCGCCCCCCCAGCGATCCATGGGCTATCACCCACGAAAAATCGCCAAAAAACTGCCGTTTCCACTCTTTCGCCTATGGGACGCCCTCAAAACCTCCCACAGGCCCCCAGGAGCCCATGGATCCACTTAACAGCTCGTCAGGGATGCCCCCGAGCAGCTCGGCCCAAAATAATTTCTGGACCCAGCGCCCCCCCAACGATCCGTGGGCTAACACCCACGAAAAATTGCCAAAAAACTGCCGTTTCCACTCTTTCGCCTATGGGACGCCCTCAAAACCTCCCACAGGCCCCCAGGAGCCCATGGATTCGCTTAACAGCTCGTCAAGGACGCCCCCGAGCGGCTCGGCCAAAAATAATTTCCGGACCCAGCGCCCCCCCAGCGATCCATGGGCTATCACCCACGAAAAATCGCCAAAAAACTGCCGTTTCCACTCTTTCGCCTATGGGACGCCCTCAAAACCTCCCACAGGCCCCCAGGAGCCCATGGATCCACTTAACAGCTCGTCAGGGATGCCCCCGAGCAGCTCGGCCCAAAATAATTTCTGGACCCAGCGCCCCCCCAACGATCCGTGGGCTAACACCCACGAAAAATTGCCAAAAAACTGTCGTTTCCACTCTTTCGCCTATGGGACGCCCTCAAAACCTCCCACAGGCCCCCTGGAGCCCATGGATCCGCTTAACAGCTTGTCAGGGATGCCCCCGAGTGGCTCGGCCCAAAATAATTTCCGGACCCAGTGCCCCCCAGCGATCCGTGGGCTAACACCCACGAAAAATTACCAAAAAACCGCCGTTTCCACTCTTTCGCTTCTGGGACGCGCTCAAAACCTCCCACAGGCCCCCCAGAGCCCATGGATCCGCTTAACAGCTCGTCAAGGACGCCCTTGAATGGGTCGGCCCAAAATAATTTCCGGACCCAGCGCCCCCTCGATCCGTGGGCTAACACCCACAAAAAATCAGCAAAAAACTACCGTTTCCACTCTTTCGCCTATGGGATGCCCTCAAAACCTCCCACAGGCCCCCAGGAGCCCATGGATCCGCTTAAAATCTCGTCAGGGACGCCCCCGAGCGGCTCGGCCCAAAATAATTTCCAGACCCAGCGCCCCCCCAGCGATCCGTGGGCTAACACCCACGAAAAATCGACAAAAAACTGCCGTTTCCACTCTTTCGCCTATGGGACGCCCTCAAAACCTCCCACAGGCCCCTAGGAGCCCATGGATCCGCTTAACAGCTCGTCAGGGAGGCCCCCGAGTTGCTTGGCCCAAAATAATTTCCGGACCCAGCACCCCCCCAGCGATCCGTGGGCTAACACCCACGAAAAATCGCCAAAAAACTGTTGTTTCCACTCTTTCGCCTATGGGACGCCCTCAAAACCACCCACAGCCCCCAGGAGCCCATGGATCTGCTTAACAGCTCATCAGGGATGCCCCCGAGCAGCTCGGTCTAAAATAATTTCCGGACCCAGCGCCCCCCTAGCGATCCGTGGGCTAACACCCACGAAAAATCGCCAAAAAACTGCCGTTTCCACTCTTTCGCCTCTGGGACGCCCTCAAAACCTCCCACAGGCCCCCCGGAGCCCATGGATCCGCTTAACAGCTCGTCAGGGAGGCCCCCGAGCGGCTTGGCCCAAAATAATTTCCGGACCCAGCGCCCCCCAGTGATCCGTGGGCTAACACCCACGAAAAATTGCCAAAAAACTGTTGTTTCCACTCTTTCACCTATGGGACGCCCTCAAAACCTCCCACAGGCCCCCAGGAGCCCATTGATCTGCTTAACAGCTCGTCAGGGACGCCGCCGAGCAGCTTGGCCTAAAATAATTTCCGGACCCAGCGCCCCCCAGCGATCCGTGGGCTAACACCCACGAAAAATCGCCAAAAAACTGCCGTTTCCACTCTTTCGCCTATGGGACGCCCTCAAAACCTCCCACGAGCCCCTAGAAGCCCATGGATCCGCTTAACAGCTCATCAGGGATGCCCCCGAGCGGTTTAGCCCAAAATAATTTTCGGACCCAGCGCCCCCCCATCGATCCGTGGGGTAACACCCACGAAAATTCGCCAAAAAACTGTCGTTTCCACTCTTTCGCCTATGGGACGCCCTCAAAACATCCCATAAGCCCCCAGGATCCCATGGATCCGCTTAACAGCTCGTCCTAGACGCCCCCGAGCAGCTCGGCCTAAAATAATTTTTGGACCCAGCGCCCCCCAAGCGATCCGTGGGCTAACACCCACGAAAATTCGCCAAAAAACTGCCGTTTCCACTCTTTCGCCTATGGGACGCCCTCAAAACCTCCCACAGGCCCCCAGGAGCCCATGGATTCGCTTAACAGCTCGTCATGGACACCCCCGAGTGGCTCGGCCCAAAATAATTTCCGGACCCAGCGCCCCCCAGCGATCCGTGGGCTAACACCCACGAAAAATTGCCAAAAAACTGCCGTTTCCACTCTTTCGCCTATTGGACGCCCTCAAAACCTCCCACAGGCCCCAGGAGCCCATGTATCCGCTTAACAGCTCGTCAAGGACGCCCCCGAGCGGCTCGACCCAAAATAATTTCCGAACCCAGCGCCCCCCAGCGATCCGTGGGCTAACACCCACGAAAAATTGCCAAAAAACTGCCGTTTCCACTCTTTCGCCTATGGGACGCCCTCAAAACCTCCCACAGGCCCCAGGAGCCCATGTATCCGCTTAACAGCTCGTCATGGACACCCCCGAGCGGCTCGGCCCAAAATAATTTCCGGACCCAGCGCCCCCCAGCGATCCGTGGGCTAACACCTACGAAAAATTGCCAAAAAACTGTTGTTTCCACTCTTTCACCTATGGGACGCCCTCAAAACCTCCCACAGGCCCCCAGGAGCCCATGGATCTGCTTAACATCTCGTCAGGGACGCCGCCGAGCAGCTTGGCCTAAAATAATTTCCGGACCCAGCGCCCCCCAGCGATCCGTGGGCTAACACCCACGAAAAATCGCCAAGAAACTGCCGTTTCCACTCTTTCGCCTATGGGACGCCCTCAAAACCTCCCACGAGCCCCTAGAATCCCATGGATCCGCTTAACAGCTCATCAGGGATGCCCCCGAGCGGCTTAGCCCAAAATAATTTTCGGACCCAGCGCCCCCCCATCGATCCGTGGGCTAACACCCACGAAAATTCGCCAAAAAACTGTCGTTTCCACTCTTTCGCCTATGGGACGCCCTCAAAACATCCCATAAGCCCCCAGGAGCCCATGGATCCGCTTAAAAGCTCGTTCGGGATGCCCCCGAGCAGCTCGGCCTAAAATTATTTTTGGACCCAGCGCCCCCCAAGCGATCCGTGGGCTAACACCCACGAAAATTCGCCAAAAAACTGTCGTTTCCACTCTTTCGCCTATGGGACGCCCTCAAAACCTCCCACAGGAGCCCATGGATTCGCTTAACAGCTCGTCATGGACACCCCCGAGCGGCTCGGCCCAAAATAATTTTCGGACCCAGCGCCCCCCAGCGATCCGTGGGCTAACACCCACGAAAAATCGCTAAAAAACTGTCGTTTCCACTCTTTCGCCTATGGGACGCCCTCAAAACCTCCCACAGGCTCCCAGGAGCCCATTGATCCACTTAACAGCTCGTCAGGGAAGCCCCCGAGCGGCTCGGCCCAAAATAATTTCTGGACCCAGCGCCCCCCCAATGATCCGTGGGCTAACACCCACGAAAAATCGCCAAAAAACTATCGTTTCCACTCTTTCGCCTATGGGACGCCCTCAAAACCTCCCACAGGCCCCCTGGAGCCCATGGATCCACTTAACAGCTCGTCAGGGAGGCCCCCGAGCGGCTCGGCCCAAAATAATTTCCGAACCCAGCGCCCCCCCAGCGATCCGTGGGCTAACACCCACGAAAAATTGCCAAAAAACTGCCGTTTCCACTCTCTCGCCTATGGGCCGCCCTCAAAACATCCCACAGGCCCCCAGGAGCCCATGGATCCGCTTAACAGCTCGTCAGGGATGCCCCCGAGTATCTCGGCCCAAAATAATTTCCGGACACAGCGCCCCCTCAGCGATCCGTGGGCTAACACCCACGAAAAATCGCCAAAAAACTGCCGTTTCCACTCTTTCGCCTATGGGACGCCCTCAAAACCTCCCACAGGCCCCCAGGAGCCCATGGATTCGCTTAACAGCTCTTCAGGGACGCCACCGAGCGGGTCGGCCCAAAATAATTGCCGGACCCAGCGCCCCCCAGCGATCCGTGGGCTAACACCCACGAAAAATTGCCAAAAAACTGCCGTTTCCACTCTTTCGCCTATGGGACGCCCTCAAAACCTCCCACAGGAGCCCATGGATTCGCTTAACAGCTCGTCATGGGCACCCCCGAGCGGCTCGGCCCAAAATAATTTCCGGACCCAGCGCCCCCCAGCGATCCGTGGGCTAACACCCACGAAAAATCGCTAAAAAACTGTCGTTTCCACTCTTTCGCCTATGGGACGCCCTCAAAACCTCCCACAGGCCCCCAGGAGCCCATGGATCCGCTTAACAGCTCGTCAGGGAGGCCCCCGAGCGGCTCAGCCCAAAATAATTTCCGGACCCAGCGCCCCCCCAGCGATCCGTGGGCTAACACCCACGAAAATTCGCCAAAAAACTGCCGTTTCCACTCTTTCGCCTATGGGACGCCCTCAAAACCTCCCACAGGCCCCCAGGAGCCCATGGATTCACTTAACAGCTCGTCATGGAAACCCCCGAGCGGCTCGGCCCAAAATAATTTTCGGACCCAGCGCCCCCCAGCGATCCGTGGGCTAACACCCACGAAAAATCGCTAAAAAACTGTCGTTTCCACTCTTTCGCCTATGGGACGCCTTCAAAACCTCCCACAGGCCCCCAGGAGCCCATGGATCCGCTTAACAGCTCGTCAGGGAGGCCCCCGAGCGGCTCGGCCCAAAATAATTTCCGGATCCAGCGCCCCCCCAGCGATCCGTGGGCTAACACCCACGAAAAATCGCCAAAAAACTGTTGTTCCCACTCTTTAGCCAATGGGACGCCCTCAAAACCTCCCACAGGCCCCCAGGATCCCATGGATCTTCTTAACAGCTCGTCAGGGATGCCCTCGAGTGGCTCGGCCCAAAATAATTTCCGGACCTAGCGCCCCCCCAGCGATCCGTGGGCTAACACCCACGAAAAATAGCCAAAAAACTGCCATTTCCACTCTTTCGCCTATGGGACGCCCTCAAAACCTACGACAGGCCCCCAGGAGCCCATGGATCCGCTTAACAGCTCGTCAGGGACGCCCCCGAGTGGCTCGTCCTAAAATAATTTTTGGACCCAGCACCCCCCCAGCGATCCGTGGGCTAACACCCACGAAAAATCGCCAAAAAACTGCCGGTTCCACTCTTTCGCCTATGAGACGCCCTCAAAACCTCCCACAGGCCCCCAGGAGCCCATGGATCCACTTAACAGCTCGTCAGGGAGGCCCCCGAGCGGCTCGGCCCAAAATAATTTCCAAACCCAGCGCCCCCCCAGCGATCCGTGGGCTAACACCCACGAAAAATCGCCAAAAAACTGCCGTTTCCACTCTCTCGCCTATGGGACGCCCTCAAAACATCCCACAGGCCCCCAGGAGCCCATGGATCCGCTTAACAGCTCGTCAGGGACGCCCCCGAGTGGCTCGTCCTAAAATAATTTTCGGACCCAGCACCCCCCCAGCGATCCGTGGGCTAACACCCACGAAAAATCGCCAAAAAACTGCCGGTTCCACTCTTTCGCCTATGAGACGCCCTCAAAACCTCCCACAGGCCCCCAGGATCCCATGGATCCACTTAACAGCTCGTCAGGGAGGCCCCCGAGCGGCTCGGCCCAAAATAATTTCCAAACCCAGCGCCCCCCCAGCGATCCGTGGGCTAACACCCACGAAAAATCGCCAAAAAACTGCCGTTTCCACTCTTTCGCCTATGGGACGCCCTCAAAACCTCCCACAGGCCCCCAGGAGCCCATGGATTCGGTTAACAGCTCTTTAGGGACGCCACCGAGCGGGTCGGCCCAAAATAATTTCCAGACCCAGCGCCCCCCAGCGATCCGTGGGCTAACACCCACGAAAAATCGCCAAAAAACTGCCGTTTCCACTCTTTCGCCTATGGGATGCCCTCAAAACCACCCACAGGCCCCCAGGAGCCCATGGATCCACTTAACAACTCGTCAGGGATGCCCCCGAGCAGCTCGGCCCAAAATAATTTCTGGACCCAGCGCCCCCCCAGCGATCCGTGGGCTATCACCCACGAAAATTTGCCAAAAAACTGCCGTTTCCACTCTTTCGCCTATGGGACGCCCTCAAAACCTCCCACAGGCCCCCAGGAGCCCATGGATCCACTTAACAGCTCGTCAGGAACGCCCCCAAGCGGGTCGGCCCAAAATAATTTCTGGACCCAGCGCCCCCCAACGATCCGTGGGCTAACACCCACGAAAAATCGCCAAAAAAGTGCCGTTTCCACTCTTTCGCCTATGGGACACCCTCAAAACCTCCCACAGGCCCCCTGGAGCCCATGGATCCGCTTAAAAGCTCGTCAGGGATGCCCTCGAGTGGCTCGGCCAAAAATAATATCCGAACCCAGCGCCCCCCCAGCGATCCGTGGGCTAACACCCACGAAAAATCGACCAAAAACCGCCGTTTCCAGTCTTTCGCTTCTGGGACGCGCTCAAAACCTCCCACAGGCCCCCCGGAGCCCATGGATCTGCTTAACAGCTCGTCAAGGATTCCCTTGAATGGATCGGCCCAAAATAATTTCTGGACCCAGCGCCCCCCCTCGATTCGTGGGCTAACACCCACAAAAAATCAGCAAAAAACTGCCGTTTCCACTCTTTCGCCTATGGGATGCCCTCAAAACCTCCCACAGGCCCCCAGGAGCCCATGGATCCGCTTAAAAGCTCTTCAGGGACGCCCCCGAGCGGATCGGCCCAAAATAATTTCCGTACCCAGCGCCCCCCCAGCGATCCGTGGGCTAACACCCACGAAAAATCGCCAAAAAACTGCCGTTTCCACTCTTTCGCCTATGGGACGCCCTCAAAACATCCCACAGGCCCCCAGGAGCCCATGGATCCGCTTAAAAGCTCGTCAGGGACTCCCCCGAGTAGCTCGGCCCAAAATAATTTCCGAACCCAGCGCCCCCCAGCGATCCGTGGGCTAACACCATCGAAAAATCGTCAAAAACTGCCGTTTCCACTCTTTCGCCTCTGGGATGCCCTCAAAACCTCCCAACGGCCCCAAGGAGCCCATGGATCCGCTTAACATCTCGTCAGGGATGCCCCCGAGGGCCTCGTCCCAAAATAATTTCCGGATCTAGCGCCCCCCCAACGATCCGTGGGCTAACACCCACGGAAAATCGCCAAAAAACTACCGTTTTCACTCTTTCGCCTCTGGGACGCCCTCAAAACCTCCCAAAGGACGCACGGAGCCCATGGATCCGCTTAACAGCTCGTCAGGGATGCCCCCAAGGGCCTCGGCCCAAAATAATTTCCGAACCCAGTGCCCCCTCAGCGATCCGTGGGCTAACACCCACGAAAAATCGCCAAAAAACTGCCGTTTCCACTCTCTCGCCTATGGGACGCGCTCAAAACCTCCCACACGCCCCCAGGAGCCCATGGATCCACTTAACAGCTCGTCAGGGATGCCCCCGAGTAGCTCGGCCCAAAATAATTTCCGGACCCAGCGCCCCCCCAGCGATCCGTGGGCTAACACACACGAAAAATCGCCAAAAAACTGTCGTTTCCACTCTTTCGCCTATGGTACGCCCTCAAAACCTCCCACAGACCCCCAGGAGCCCATGGATTCGCTTAACAGCTCGTCAGGGATGCCCCCGAGCGGCTCGGCCCAAAATAATTTCTGGACCCAGCGCCCCCCCTGCGATCCGTGGGCTATCACCCACGAAAAATTGCCAAAAAACTATCGTTTCCACTCTTTCGCCTATGGGACGCCCTCAAAACCTCCCACAGGCCCCCAGGAGCCCATGGATTCACTTAACAGCTCATCAGGGACGCCCCCGAGTGGCTCGGCCCAAAATAATTTCCGGACCCAGCAACCCCCAGTGATCCGTGGGCTAACACCCACGAAAAATTACCAAAAAACCGCCGTTTCCACTCTTTCGCTTCTGGGACGCGCTCAAAACCTCCCACAGGCCCCCCAGAGCCCATGGATCCGCTTAACAGCTCGTCAGGGATGCCCCCGAGTGGCTCGGCCAAAAATAATTTCCGAACCCAGTGCCCCCCAGCGATCCGTGGGCTAATACCCACGAAAAATTGACAAAAAACCGCCGTTTCCAGTCTTTCGCTTCTGGGACGCGCTCAAAACCTCCCACAGGCCCCCCGGGTCCCATGGATCTGCTTAACAGCTCGTCAAGGATGCCCTTTAATGGGTCGGCCCAAAATAATTTCCGGACCCAGCGCCCCCCCTCGAACCGTGGGCTAACACCCACAAAAAATCACCAAAAAACTGCCGTTTCCACTCTTTCGCCTATGGGATGCCCTCAAAACCTCCCACAGGCCCCCAGGAGCCCATGGATCCGCTTAAAAGCTCGTCAGGGACGCCTCCGAGTGGCTCGGCCAAAATAATTTCTGGACCCAGCGCCCCCCAACGATCCGTGGGCTAACACCCACGAAAAATCGCCAAAAAAGTGTCGTTTCCACTCTTTCGCCTATGGGACACCCTCAAAACCTCCCACAGGCCCCCTGGAGCCCATGGATCTTCTTAACAGCTTGTCAGGGATGCCCCCGAGTGGCTCGGCCAAAAATAATTTCCGAACCCAGCGCCCCCCCAGCGATCCGTGAGCTAACACCCACGAAAAATCGACAAAAAACCGCCGTTTCCAGTCTTTCGCTTCTGGGACGCGCTCAAAACCTCCCACAGGCCCCCCGGAGCCCATGGATCTGCTTAACAGCTCGTCAAGGATTCCCTTGAATGGCTCGGCCCAAAATAATTTCTGGACCCAGCGCCCCCCCTCGATCCGTGGGCTAACACCCACAAAAAATCAGCAAAAAATTGCCGTTTCCACTCTTTCGCCTATGGGATGCCCTCAAAACCTCCCACAGGCCCCCAGGAGCCCATGGATCCGCTTAAAAGCTCGTCAGGGACGCCCCCGAGCGGATCGGCCCAAAATAATTTCCGAACCCAGCGCCCCCCAGCGATCCGTGGGCTAACACCCACGAAAAATCGCCAAAAAACTGCCGTTTCCACTCTTTCGCCTATGGGACGCCCTCAAAAGATCCCACAGGCCCCCAGGAGCCCATGGATCCGCTTAACAGCTCGTCAGGGACTCCCCCGAGTAGCTCGGCCCAAAATAATTTCCGAACCCAGCGCCCCCCCAGCGATCCATGGGCTAACACCATCGAAAAATCGTCAAAAACTGCCGTTTCCACTCTTTCGCCTCTTGGACGCCCTCAAAACCTCCCAACGGCCCCAAGGAGCCCATGGATCCGCTTAACATCTCGTCAGGGACGCCCCCGAGGGCCTCGTCCCAAAATAATTTCCGAATCTAGCGCCCCCCCAACGATCCGTGGGCTAACACCCACGGAAAATCGCCAAAAAACTGCCGTTTTCACTCTTTCGCCTCTGGGACGCCCTTAAAACCTCCCAAAGGACCCACGGAGCCCATGGATCCGCTTAACAGCTCGTCAGGGACGCCCCTGAGGGCCTCAGCCCAAAATAATTTCCGGAGTCAGCGCCCCCCCAGCGATCCGTGGGCTAACACCCACGGAAAATCGCCAAAAAACTGCCGTTTTCACTCTTTCGCCTCTGGGACGCCCTCAAAACCTCCCAAAGGACGCACGGAGCCCATGGATCCGCTTAACAGCTCATCAGGGATACCCCCAAGGGCCTCGGCCCAAAATAATTTCCGAACCCAGCGCCCCCCCAGCGATCCGTGGGCTAACACCCACGAAAAATCACCAAAAAACTGCCGTTTCCACTCTCTCGCCTATGGGACGCCCTCAAAACATCCCACAGGCCCCCAAGAGCCCATGGATCGCTTAACAGCTCTTCAGGGATGCCCCCGAGTAGCTCGACCCAAAATAATTTCCGGACCCAGCGCCCCCCCAGCGATCCGTGGGCTAACACCCACGAAAAATCGCCAAAAAACTGCCGTTTCCACTCTTTCGCCTATGGGACGCCCTCAAAACCTCCCACAGGCCCCCAGGAGCCCATGGATCCGCTTAACAGCTCTTCAGGGATGCCCCCGAGCGGGTCGGCCCAAAATAATTTCCGAACCCAGCGCCCCCAGTGAAACGTGGGCTAACACCAACGAAAAATTGCCAAAAAACTGCCGTTTCCACTCTTTCGCCTATGGGACGCCCTCAAAACCACCCACAGGCCCCCAGGAGCCCATGGATCCGCTTAAAAGCTCGTCAGGGATGCCCCCGAGCAGCTCGGCCCAAAATAATTTCCGGACCCAGCGCCCCCCCAGCGATCCGTGGGCTAACACCCACGGAAAATCGCCAAAAAACTTTTGTTTCCACTCTTTCGCCTATGGTACGCCCTCAAAACCTCCCACAGGCCCCCAGGAGCCCATGGATTCGCTTAACAGCTCGTCAGGGATGCCCCCGAGCGGCTCGACCCAAAATAATTTCTGGACCCAGCGCCCCCCAGCGATCCGTGGGCTATCACCCACGAAAAATTGCCAAAAAACTGTCGTTTCCACTCTTTCGCCTATGGGACGCCCTCAAAACCTCCCACATGCCCCCAGGAGCCCATGGATCCACTTAACAGCTCGTCAGGGACGCCCCCGAGTGGCTCGGCCCAAAATAATTTCTGGACCCAGTGCCCCCCCAACGATCTGTGGGCTAACACCCACTAAAAATCGCCAAAAAAGTGCCGTTTCCACTCTTTCGCCTATGGGACGCCCTCAAAACCTCCCACAGGCCCCCTGGAGCCCATGGATCCGCTTAACAGCTCGTTAGGGATGCCACCGAGTGGCTCGGCCAAAAATAATTTCCGAACCCAGCGCCCCCCCAGCGATCCGTGGGCTAACACCCACGAAAAATCGACAAAAAACCGCCGTTTCCAGTCTTTCGCTTCTGGGACGCGCTCAAAACCTCCCACAGGCCCCCCGGAGCCCATGGATCTGCTTAACAGCTCGTCAAGGATGCCCTTGAATGGCTCGGTCCAAAATAATTTCCGTACCCAGCGCCCCCCCAGCGATCCGTGGGCTAACACCCACGAAAAATTGCCAAAAAACTGTCGTTTCCACTCTTTCGCCTATGGGACGCCCTCAAAACCTCCCACAGGGCCCAGGAGCCCATGGATCTGCTTAACAGCTCGTCAGGGACGCCCTCGAGCGGCTCGGCCCAAAATAATTTTCGGACCCAGCGCCCCCCCAGCGATTCGTGGGCTAACACCCACGAAAAATATCCAAAAAACTGCCGTTTCCACTCTTTCGCCTATGGGACGCCCTCAAAACCTCCCAAAGTCCCCCAGGATCCCATGGATCCGCTTAACAGCTCGTCAGGGATGCCCCAAAGTGGCTCGGCCCAAAATAATTTTCGGACCCAGCGCCCCCCCAGCGATCCGTGGGCTAACACCCACGAAAAATCGCCAAAAAACTGTCGTTTCCACTCTTTCGCCTATGTGACGCCCTAAAAACCTCCCACAGGCCCCCAGGAGCCCATGGATCCGCTTAACAGCTCATCAGGGATGCCCCCGAGTGGCTCAACCCTAAATAATTTCCGGACCAAGCGCCCACCCAGCGATCCGTGGGCTTACACCCACGAAAAATCGCAATAAAACTGCCGTTTCCACTCTTTCGCCTATGGGACGCCCTCAAAACCTCCCACAGGCCCCAGGAGCCCATGGATCCACTTGACATCTCATCAGGAACGCCCCCGAGTGGCTCAACCCTAAATAATTTTCGCACCCAGCGCCCCCCCAGCGATCAGTGGGCTAACACCCACAAAAAATCGCCAAAAAACTGCCGTTTCCACTCTATCGCCTACGGGACGCCCTTAAAACCTCCAACAGGCCCCAGGAGCCCATGTATCCACTTAAAAGCTCGTCAGGGATGCCCCCGAGTGGCTCGGCCCAAAATAATTTTTGGACCCAGCGCCCCCCCAGCGATCCGTGGGCTAACACCCACGGAAAATCGCCAAAAAACTGTCGTTTCCACTCTTTCGCCTATGGGACGTCCTCAAAACCTCCCACAGGCCCCCAGGAGCCCATGGATTCGCTTAACAGCTCGTCAGGGATGCCCCCGAGCGGCTTGGCCCAAAATAATTTCTGGACCCAGCGCCCCCCCAGCGATCCGTGGGCTATCACCCACGAAAAATTGCCAAAAAACTGCCGTTTCCAGTCTTTCGCCTATGCGACGCCCTCAAAACCTCCCACAGGCCCCCAGGAGCCCATGGATCCACTTAACAGCTCATCAAGGACGCCCCCGAGCGGCTCGGCCCAAAATAATTTCTGGATCCAGTGCCCCCCCAACGATCCGTGGGCTAACACCCACGAAAAATTGCCAAAAAAGTGTCGTTTCCACTCTTTCGCCTATGGGACGCCCTCAAAACCTCCCACAGTCCCCCTGGAGCCCATGGATCCGCTTAACAGCTCGTCAGGGATGCCCCCGAGTGGCTCTCCCAAAAATAATTTCCGAACCCAGCGCCCCCCCAGCGATCCGTGGGCTAACACCCACGAAAAATCGACAAAAAACCGCCGTTTCCAGTCTTTCGCTTCTGGGACGCGCTCAAAACCTCCCACAGGCCCCCCGGAGCCCATGGATCTGCTTAACAGCTCGTCAAGGATGCCCTTGAATGGCTCGGCCCAAAATAATTTCCGAACCCAGCGCCCCCCCTCGATCCGTGGGCTAACACCAACAAAAAATCAGCAAAAAACTGCCGTTTCCACTCTTTCGCCTATGGGATGCCCTCAAAACCTCCCACAGGCCCCCAGGAGCCCATGGATCCGCTTAAAAGCTCGTCAGGGATGCCCCCGAGCGGCTCGGTCCAAAATAATTTCCGTACCCAGCGCCCCCCAGTGATCCGTGGGCTAACACCCACGAAAAATCGCCAAAAAACTGCCGTTTCCACTCTTTCGCCTATGGGACGCCCTCAAAACATCCCACAGGCCCCCAGGAGCCCATGGATCCTCTTAACAGCTCGTCAGGGACGCCCCCGACTAGCTCGGCCCAAAATAATTTTCGAACCCAGCGCCCCCCCAGCGATCCGTGGGCTAACACCATCGAAAAATCGTCAAAAACTGCCGTTTCCACTCTTTCGCCTCTGGGACGCCCTCAAAACCTCCCAACGGCCCCAAGGAGCCCATGGATCCGCTTAACATCTCTTCAGGGACGCCCCCGAGGGCCTCGTCCCAAAATAATTTCCGGAGCTAGCGCCCCCCCAGCGATCCGTGGGATAACACCCACGGAAAATTGCCAAAAAACTGCCGTTTTCACTCTTTCGCCTCTGGGACGCCCTCAAAACCTCCCAAAGGACCCACGGAGCCCACGGATCCGCTTAACAGCTCGTCAGGGACGTACCTGAGGGCCTCGGCCCAAAATAATTTCCGGAGCCAGCGCCCCCCCAGTGATCCGTGGGCTAACACCCACGGAAAATCGCCAAAAAACTGCCGTTTTCACTCTTTCGCCTCTGGGACGCCCTCAAAACCTCCCAAAGGACCCACGGAGCCCATGGATCCGCTTAACAGCTCATCAGGGATGCCCCCGAGGGCTTCGGCCCAAAATAATTTCTGGAGCCAGCGCCCCCCCAGCGATCCGTGGGCTAACACCCACGGAAAATCGCCAAAAAACTGCCGTTTTCACTCTTTCGCCTCTGGGACGCCCTCAAAACCTCCCAAAGGACCCACGGAGCCCATGGATCCGCTTAACATCTCGTCAGGGACGCCCCCGAGGGCCTCGGCCCAAAATAATTTTTGGAGCCAGCGCCCCCCCAGCGATCCGTGGGCTAACACCCACGGAAAATCGCCAAAAAACTACCGTTTTCACTCTTTCGACTCTGGGACGCCCTCAAAATCTCCCAAAGGACCCACGGAGCCCATGGATCCGCTTAACAGCTCGTCAGGGACGCCCCCGAGGGACTCGTCCCAAAATAATTTCCGGAGCCAGCGCCCCCCCAGCGATCCGTGGGCTAACACCCACGGAAAATTGCCAAAAAACTGCCGTTTTCACTCTTTCGCCTTTGGGACGCCCTCAAAACCTCCCAAAGGACCCACGGAGCCCATGGATCCGCTTGAAATCTCATCAGGGATTCCCCCTAGGGCCTCGGCCCAAAATAATTTCCGAAGCCAGCGCCCCCCCAGCGATCCGTGGGCTAACACCCACGGAAAATCGCCAAAAAACTGCCGTTTTCACTCTTTCGCCTCTGGGACGCCCTCAAAACCTCCCAAAGGACCCACGGAGCCCATGGATATGCTGAACAGCTCGTCAGGGATGCCCCCGAGGGCCTCGGCCCAAAATAATTTCCGGAGCCAGCGCCCCCCCAGCAATCCGTGGGCTAACACCCACGGAAAATCGCCAAAAAACTACCGTTTTCACTCTTTCGACTCTGGGACGCCCTCAAAACCTCCCAAAGGACCCACGGAGCCCATGGATCCGCTTAACAGCTCGTCAGCGACGCCTCCGAGGGCCTCGGCCCAAAATAATTTTCGGAGCCAGCGCCCCCCCAGCAATCCGTGGGCTAACACCCACGGAAAATCGCCAAAAAACTGCCGTTTTCACTCTTTCGCCTCTGGGACGCCCTCAAAACCTCCCAAAGGACCCACGGAGCCCATGGATCCGCTTGACATCTCGTCAGGGATTCCCCCTAGGGCCTCGGCCCCAAATAATTTCCGAAGCCAGCGCCGCCCCAGCGATCCGTGGGCTAACACCCACGGAAAATTGCCAAAAAACTGCCGTTTTCACTCTTTCGCCTCTGGGACGCCCTCAAAACCTCCCAAAGGACCCACGGAGCCCATGGATACGCTTAACAGCTCGTCAGGGACGCCCCCGAGGGCCTCGGTCCAAAATAATTTCCGGAGCCAGCGCCCCCCCAGCAATCCGTGGGCTAACACCCACGGAAAATCTCCAAAAAATGGCCGTTTTCACTCTTTCGCCTCTGGGACGCCCTCAAAACCTCCTAAAGGACCCACGGAGCCCATGGATCCGCTTAACAGCTCGTCAGGGACGCCCCCGAGGGCCTCGGCCCAAAATAATTTCTGGAGCCAGCGCCCCCCCAGCGATCCGTGGGCTAACACCCACGGAAAATCGCCAAAAAACTGCCGTTTTCACTCTTTCGCCTCTGGGATGCCCTCAAAACCTCCCAAAGGACCCACGGAGCCCATGGATCCTCTTAAAAGCTCGTAAGGGACGCCCCCGAGGGCCTCGGACCAAAATAATTTTCAGAGCCAGCGCCCCCCCCAGCGATCCGTGGGCTAACACCCACGGAAAATCGCCAAAAAACTGCCGTTTTCACTCTTTCGCCTCTGGGACGCGCTCAAAACCTCCCAAAGGACCCACGGAGCCCATGGATCCGCTTAACAGCTCGTCAGGGATGACCCCCGAGCGGCTCGGCCCAAAATAATTTCCGAACCCAGCTCCCCCCCTCGATCCGTGGGCTAACACCCACAAAAAATCGACAAAAAACTGTCGTTTCCACTCCTTTGCCTATGGGACGCCCTCAAGACCTCCCACATACCCCAGGAGCCCATGGATACGCTTAACAACTCGTCAGGGACGCCCCCGAGGGCCTCGGCCCAAAATAATTTCCGGAGCCAGCGCCTCCCCATCGATCCGTGGGCTAACACCCACGGAAAATCGCCAAAAAACTGCCGTTTTCACTCTTTCGCCTCTGGGACGCCCTCAAAACCTCCCAAAGGACCAACGGAGCCCATGGATCTGCTTAACAGCTCGTTAGGGACGCCCCCGAGGGACTCGGACCAAAATAATTTTCGGAGCCAGCGCCCCCCCAGCGATCCGTGGGCTAACACCCACGAAAAATCGCCAAAAAACTGCCGTTTTCACTCTTTCGCCTCTGGGACGCCCTCAAAACCTCCCAAAGAACCCACGGAGCCCATGGATCCGCTTAACAGCTCGTCAGGGATGCCCCCGAGGGCCTTGGTCCAAAATAATTTCCGGAGCCAGCGCCCCCCCAGCGATCCGTGGGCTAACACCCACGGAAAATCGCCAAAAAACTTCCGTTTTCACTCTTTCGCCTCTGGGACGCCCTCAAAACCTCCCAAAGGACCCACGGAGCCCATGGATCCGCTTAACAGCTCGTCAGGGATGCCCCCGAGGGCCTCGGCCCAAAATAATTTCCGGAGCCAGCGCCCCCCCAGCGATCTGTGGGCTAACACCCACGCAAAATCGCCAAAAAACTGCCGTTTTCACTCTTTCGCCTCTGGGACGCCCTCAAAACCTCCCAAAGGACCCACGGAGCCTATGGATCCTCTTAAAAGCTCGTCAGGGACGCCCCCGAGGGCCTCGGTCCAAAATAATTTGCGGAGCCAGCGCCCCCCCAGCGATCCGTGGGCTAACACCCACGGAAAATCGCCAAAAAACTGCCGTTTTCACTCTTTCGCCTCTGGGACGCCCTCAAAACATCCCAAAGGACCCACGGAGGCCATGGATCCGCTTAACAGCTCCTCAGGGACGCCCCCGAGGGCCTCGGCCCAAAATAATTTCCGGAGCCAGCGCCCCCCCAGCGATCCGTGGGCTAACACCCACGGAAAATTGCCAAAAAACTGTTGTTTTCACTCTTTCGCCTCTGGGACGCCCTCAAAACCTCCCAAAGGACCCACGGAGCCCATGGATCCACTTAACAGCTTGTCAGGGACGCCCCCGAGGGCCTCGGCCCAAAATAATTTCCGGAGCCAGCGCCCCCCAGCGATCCGTGGGCTAACACCCACGGAAAATAGCCAAAAAACTGTTGTTTTCACTCTTTCGCCTCTGGGACGCCCTAAAAACCTGCCAAAGGACCAACGGAGCCCATGGATCCGCTTAACAGCTCGTCAGGGATGCCCCCGAGGGCCTTGGTCCAAAATAATTTGCGGAGCCAGCGCCCCCCCAGCGATCCGTGGGCTAACACCCACGGAAAATCGCCAAAAAACTGCCGTTTTCACTCTTTCGCCTCTGGGACGCCCTCAAAACCTCCCAAAGGACCCACGGAGCCCATGGATCCGCTTAACAGCTCATCAGGGATGCCCCCGAGGGCCTCGGCCCAAAATAATTTCTGGAGCCAGCGCCCCCCCAGCGATCCGTGGGCTAACACCCACGGAAAATCGCCAAAAAACTGCCGTTTTCACTCTTTCGCCTCTGGGACGCCCTCAAAACCTCCCAAAGGACCCACGGAGCCCATGGATCCGCTTAACATCTCGTCAGGGACGCCCCCGAGGGCCTCGGCCCAAAATAATTTTTGGAGCCAGCGCCCCCCCAGCGATCCGTGGGCTAACACCCACGGAAAATCGCCAAAAAACTACCGTTTTCACTCTTTCGACTCTGGGACGCCCTCAAAACCTCCCAAAGGACCCACGGAGCCCATGGATCCGCTTAACAGCTCGTCAGGGACGCCCCCGAGGGCCTCGTCCCAAACTAATTTCCGGAGCCAGCGCCCCCCCAGCGATCCGTGGGCTAACACCCACGGAAAATTGCCAAAAAACTGCCGTTTTCACTCTTTCGCCTTTGGGACGCCCTCAAAACCTCCCAAAGGACCCACGGAGCCCATGGATCCTCTTGAAATCTCATCAGGGATTCCCCCTAGGGCCTCGGCCCAAAATAATTTCCGAAGCCAGCGATCCGTGGGCTAACACCCACGGAAAATCGCCAAAAAACTGCCGTTTTCACTCTTTCGCCTCTGGGACGCCCTCAAAACCTCCCAAAGGACCCACGGAGCCCATGGATACGCTGAACAGCTCGTCAGGGATGCCCCCGAGGGCCTCGGCCCAAAATAATTTCCGGAGCCAGCGCCCCCCCAGCAATCCGTGGGCTAACACCCACGGAAAATCGCCAAAAAACTACCGTTTTCACTCTTTCGACTCTGGGACGCCCTCAAAACCTCCCAAAGGACCCACGGAGCCCATGGATCCGCTTAACAGCTCGTCAGGGACGCCTCCGAGGGCCTCGGCCCAAAATAATTTTCGGAGCCAGCGCCCCCCCAGCAATCCGTGGGCTAACACCCACGGAAAATCGCCAAAAAACTGCCGTTTTCACTCTTTCGCCTCTGGGACGCCCTCAAAACCTCCCAAAGGACCCACGGAGCCCATGGATCCGCTTGACATCTCGTCAGGGATTCCCCCTAGGGCCTCGGCCCCAAATAATTTCCGAAGCCAGCGCCGCCCCAGCGATCCGTGGGCTAACACCCACGGAAAATCGCCAAAAAACTGCCGTTTTCACTCTTTCGCCTCTGGGACGCCCTCAAAACCTCCCAAAGGACCCACGGAGCCCATGGATACGCTTAACAGCTCGTCAGGGACGCCCCCGAGGGCCTCGGTCCAAAATAATTTCCGGAGCCAGCGCCCCCCCAGCAATCCGTGGGCTAACACCCACGGAAAATCTCCAAAAAATGGCCGTTTTCACTCTTTCGCCTCTGGGACGCCCTCAAAACCTCCTAAAGGACCCACGGAGCCCATGGATCCGCTTAACAGCTCGTCAGGGACGCCCCCGAGGGCCTCGGCCCAAAATAATTTCTGGAGCCAGCGCCCCCCCAGCGATCCGTGGGCTAACACCCACGGAAAATCGCCAAAAAACTGCCGTTTTCACTCTTTCGCCTCTGGGATGCCCTCAAAACCTCCCAAAGGACCCATGGAGCCCATGGATCCTCTTAAAAGCTCGTCAGGGACGCCCCCGAGGGCCTCGGACCAAAATAATTTTCGGAGCCAGCGCCCCCCCCAGCGATCCGTGGGCTAACACCCACGGAAAATCGCCAAAAAACTGCCGTTTTCACTCTTTCGCCTCTGGGACGCGCTCAAAACCTCCCAAAGGACCCACGGAGCCCATGGATCCGCTTAACAGCTCGTCAGGGACGACCCCCGAGCGGCTCGGCCCAAAATAATTTCCGAACCCAGCTCCCCCCTCGATCCGTGGGCTAACACCCACAAAAAATCGACAAAAAACTGTCGTTTCCACTCCTTTGCCTATGGGACGCCCTCAAGACCTCCCACATACCCCAGGAGCCCATGGATACGCTTAACAACTCGTCAGGGACGCCCCCGAGGGCCTCGGCCCAAAATAATTTCCGGAGCCAGCGCCCCCCCAGCGATCCGTGGGCTAACACCCACGGAAAATCGCCAAAAAACTGTCGTTTTCACTCTTTCGCCTCTGGGACGCCCTCAAAACCTCCCAAAGGACCAACGGAGCCCATGGATCTGCTTAACAGCTCGTTAGGGACGCCCCCGAGGGACTCGTACCAAAATAATTTTCGGAGCCAGCGCCCCCCCAGCGATCCGTGGGCTAACACCCACGAAAAATCGCCAAAAAACTGCCGTTTTCACTCTTTCGCCTCTGGGACGCCCTCAAAACCTCCCAAAGAACCCACGGAGCCCATGGATCCGCTTAACAGCTCGTCAGGGATGCCCCCGAGGGCCTTGGTCCAAAATAATTTCCGGAGCCAGCGCCACCCCAGCGATCCGTGGGCTAACACCCACGGAAAATCGCCAAAAAACTGCCGTTTTCACTCTTTCGCCTCTGGGACGCCCTTAAAACCTCCCACCGGCCCCAAGGAGCCCATGGATCCGCTTAACAGCTCGTCAGGGACGCCCCCGAGGGGTTCGGCCCAAAATAATTTCCGGAGCCAGCGCCACCCCAGCGATCCGTGGGCTAACACCCACGGAAAATCGCCAAAAAACTGCCGTTTTCACTCTTTCGCCTCTGGGACGCCCTTAAAACCTCCCACCAGCCCCAAGGAGCCCATGGATCCGCTTAAAAGCTCGTCAGGGACGCCCCCGAGGGGCTCGGCCCAAAATAATTTCCGGAGCCAGCGCCACCCCAGCGATCCGTGGGCTAACACCCACGGAAAATCGCCAAAAAACTGCCGTTTTCACTCTTTCGCCTCTGGGACGCCCTTAAAACCTCCCACCGGCCCCAAGGAGCCCATGGATCCGCTTAACAGCTCGTCAGGGACGCCCCCGAGGGGCTCGGCCGAAAATAATTTCCGGAGCCAGCGCCACCCCAGCGATCCGTGGGCTAACACCCATGGAAAATCGCCAAAAAACTGCCGTTTTCACTCTTTCGCCTCTGGGACGCCCTTAAAACCTCCCACCGGCCCCAAGGAGCCCATGGATCCGCTTAACAGCTCGTCAGGGACGCCCCCGAGGGGCTCGGCCCAAAATAATTTCCGGAGCCAGCGCCACCCCAGCGATCCGTGGGCTAACACCCACGGAAAATCGCCAAAAAACTGCCGTTTTCACTCTTTCGCCTCTGGGACGCCCTTAAAACCTCCCACCGGCCCCAAGGAGCCCATGGATCCGCTTAACAGCTCGTCAGGGACGCCCCCGAGGGGCTCGGCCCAAAATAATTTCCGGAGCCAGCGCCACCCCAGCGATCCGTGGGCTAACACCCACGGAAAATCGCCAAAAAACTGCCGTTTTCACTCTTTCGCCTCTGGGACGCCCTTAAAACCTCCCACCGGCCCCAAGGAGCCCATGGATCCGCTTAACAGCTCGTCAGGGACGCCCCCGAGGGGCTCGGCCCAAAATAATTTTCGGAGCCAGCGCCACCCCAGCGATCCGTGGGCTAACACCCACGGAAAATTGCCAAAAAACTGCCGTTTTCACTCTTTCGCCTCTGGGACGCCCTTAAAACCTCCCACCGGCCCCAAGGAGCCCATGGATCCGCTTAACAGCTCGTCAGGGACGCCCCCGAGGGGCTCGGCCCAAAATAATTTCCGGAGCCAGCGCCACCCCAGCGATCCGTGGGCTAACACCCACGGAAAATCGCCAAAAAACTGCCGTTTTCACTCTTTCGCCTCTGGGACGCCCTTAAAACCTCCCACCGGCCTCAAGGAGCCCATGGATCCGCTTAACAGCTCGTCAGGGACGCCCCCGAGGGGCTCGGCCCAAAATAATTTCCGGAGCCAGCGCCACCCCAGCGATCCGTGGGCTAACACCCACGGAAAATCGCCAAAAAACTGCCGTTTTCACTCTTTCGCCTCTGCGACGCCCTTAAAACCTCCCACCGGACCCAAGGAGCCCATGGATCCGCTTAACAGCTCGTCAGGGACGCCCCCGAGGGGCTCGGCCCAAAATAATTTCCGGAGCCAGCGCCACCCCAGCGATCCGTGGGCTAACACCCACGGAAAATCGCCAAAAAACTGCCGTTTTCACTCTTTCGCCTCTGGGACGCCCTTAAAACCTCCCACCGGCCCCAAGGAGCCCATGGATCGGTTAACAGCTCGTCAGGGACGCCCTCGAGGGGCTCGGCCCAAAATAATTTCCGGAGCCAGCGCCACCCCAGCGATCCGTGGGCTAACACCCACGGAAAATAGCCAAAAAACTGCCGTTTTCACTCTTTCGCCTCTGGGACGCCCTTAAAACCTCCCACCGGCCCCAAGGAGCCCATGGATCCGCTTAACAGCTCGTCAGGGACGCCCCCGAGGGGCTCGGCCCAAAATAATTTCCGGAGCCAGCGCCACCCCAGCGATCCGTGGGCTAACACCCACGGAAAATCGCCAAAAAACTGCCGTTTTCACTCTTTCGCCTCTGGGACGCCCTTAAAACCTCCCACCGGCCCCAAGGAGCCCATGGATCCGCTTAACAGCTCGTCAGGGACGCCCCCGAGGGGCTCGGCCCAAAATAATTTCCGGAGCCAGCGCCACCCCAGTGATCCGTGGGCTAACACCCACGGAAAATCGCCAAAAAACTGCCGTTTTCACTCTTTCGCCTCTGGGACGCCCTTAAAACCTCCCACCGGCCCCAAGGAGCCCATGGATCCGCTTAACAGCTCGTCAGGGATGCCCCCGAGGGGCTCGGCCCAAAATAATTTTCGGAGCCAGCGCCACCCCAGCGATCCGTGGGCTAACACCCACGGAAAATCGCCAAAAAACTGCCGTTTCCACTCTTTCGCCTCTGGGACGCCCTTAAAACCTCCCACCGGCCCCAAGGAGCCCATGGATCCGCTTAACAGCTCGTCAGGAACGCCCCCGAGGGGGTCGGCCCAAAATAATTTCCAGAGCCAGCGCCACCCCAGCGATCCGTGGGCTAACACCCACGAAAAATCGCCAAAAAACTGCCGTTTTCACTCTTTCGCCTCTGGGACGCCCTTAAAACCTCCCACCGGCCCCAAGGAGCCCATGGATCCGCTTAACAGCTCGTCAGGGACGCCCCCGAGGGGCTCGGCCCAAAATAATTTCCGGAGCCAGCGCCACCCCAGCGATCCGTGGGCTAACACCCACGGAAAATCGCCAAAAAACTGCCGTTTTCACTCTTTCGCCTCTGGGACGCCCTTAAAACCTCCCACCGGCCCCAAGGAGCCCATGGATCCGCTTAACAGCTCGTCAGGGACGCCCCCGAGGGGCTCGGCCCAAAATAATTTCCGGAGCCAGCGCCACCCCAGCGATCCGTGGGCTAACACCCACGGAAAATCGCCAAAAAACTGCCGTTTTCACTCTTTCGCCTCTGGGACGCCCTTAAAACCTCCCACCGGCCCCAAGGAGCCCATGGATCCACTTAACAGCTCGTCAGGGACGCCCCCGAGGGGGTCGGCCCAAAATAATTTCCAGAGCCAGCGCCACCCCAGCGATCCGTGGGCTAACACCCACGAAAAATCGCCAAAAAACTGCCGTTTTCACTCTTTCGCCTCTGGGACGCCCTTAAAACCTCCCACCGGCCCCAAGGAGCCCATGGATCCGCTTAACAGCTCGTCAGGGACGCCCCCGAGGGGCTCGGCCCAAAATAATTTCCGGAGCCAGCGCCACCCCAGCGATCCGTGGGCTAACACCCACGGAAAATCGCCAAAAAACTGCCGTTTTCACTCTTTCGCCTCTGGGACGCCCTTAAAACCTCCCACCGGCCCCAAGGAGCCCATGGATCCGCTTAACAGCTCGTCAGGGACGCCCCCGAGGGGCTCGGCCCAAAATAATTTCCGGAGCCAGCGCCACCCCAGCGATCCGTGGGCTAACACCCACGGAAAATCGCCAAAAAACTGCCGTTTTCACTCTTTCGCCTCTGGGACGCCCTTAAAACCTCCCACCGGCCCCAAGGAGCCCATGGATCCGCTTAACAGCTCGTCAGGGACGCCCCCGAGGGGTTCGGCCCAAAATAATTTCCGGAGCCAGCGCCACCCCAGCGATCCGTGGGCTAACACCCACGGAAAATCGCCAAAAAACTGCCGTTTTCACTCTTTCGCCTCTGGGACGCCCTTAAAACCTCCCACCGGCCTCAAGGAGCCCATGGATCCGCTTAACAGCTCGTCAGGGACGCCCCCGAGGGGCTCGGCCCAAAATAATTTCCGGAGCCAGCGCCACCCCAGCGATCCGTGGGCTAACACCCACGGAAAATCGCCAAAAAACTGCCGTTTTCACTCTTTCGCCTCTGCGACGCCCTTAAAACCTCCCACCGGACCCAAAGAGCCCATGGATCCGCTTAACAGCTCGTCAGGGACGCCCCCGAGGGGCTCGGCCCAAAATAATTTCCGGAGCCAGCGCCACCCCAGCGATCCGTGGGCTAACACCCACGGAAAATCGCCAAAAAACTGCTGTTTTCACTCTTTCGCCTCTGGGACGCCCTTAAAACCTCCCACCGGCCCCAAGGAGCCCATGGATCGGTTAACAGCTCGTCAGGGACGCCCTCGAGGGGCTCGGCCCAAAATAATTTCCGGAGCCAGCGCCACCCCAGCGATCCGTGGGCTAACACCCACGGAAAATCGCCAAAAAACTGCCGTTTTCACTCTTTCGCCTCTGGGACGCCCTTAAAACCTCCCACCGGCCCCAAGGAGCCCATGGATCCGCTTAACAGCTCGTCAGGGACGCCCCCGAGGGGCTCGGCCCAAAATAATTTCCGGAGCCAGCGCCACCCCAGTGATCCGTGGGCTAACACCCACGGAAAATCGCCAAAAAACTGCCGTTTTCACTCTTTCGCCTCTGGGACGCCCTTAAAACCTCCCACCGGCCCCAAGGAGCCCATGGATCCGCTTAACAGCTCGTCAGGGATGCCCCCGAGGGGCTCGGCCCAAAATAATTTTCGGAGCCAGCGCCACCCCAGCGATCCGTGGGCTAACACCCACGGAAAATCGCCAAAAAACTGCCGTTTTCACTCTTTCGCCTCTGGGACGCCCTTAAAACCTCCCACCGGCCCCAAGGAGCCCATGGATCCGCTTAACAGCTCGTCAGGGACGCCCCCGAGGGGCTTGGCCCAAAATAATTTCCGGAGCCAGCGCCACCCCAGCGATCCGTGGGCTAACACCCACGGAAAATCGCCAAAAAACTGCCGTTTTCACTCTTTCGCCTCTGGGACGCCCTTAAAACCTCCCACCGGCCCCAAGGAGCCCATGGATCCACTTAACAGCTCGTCAGGGACGCCCCCGAGGGGCTCGGCCCAAAATAATTTCCGGAGCCAGCGCCACCCCAGCGATCCGTGGGCTAACACCCACGGAAAATCACCAAAAAACTGCCGTTTTCACTCTTTCGCCTCTGGGACGCCCTTAAAACCTTCCACCGGCCCCAAGGAGCCCATGGATCCGCTTAACAGCTTGTCAGGGACGCCTCCGAGGGGCTCGGCCCAAAATAATTTCCGGAGCCAGCGCCACCCCAGCGATCCGTGGGCTAACACCCACGGAAAATCGCCAAAAAACTGCCGTTTTCACTCTTTCGCCTCTGGGACGCCCTTAAAACCTCCCACCGGCCCCAAGGAGCCCATGGATCCGCTTAACAGCTCGTCAGGGACGCCCCCGAAGGGCTCGGCCCAAAATAATTTCCGGAGCCAGCGCCACCCCAGCGATCCGTGGGCTAACACCCACGGAAAATCGCCAAAAAACTGCCGTTTTCACTCTTTCGCCTCTGGGACGCCCTTAAAACCTCCCAACGGCCCCAAGGAGCCCATGGATCCGCTTAACAGCTCGTCAGGGACGCCCCCGAGGGGCTCGGCCCAAAATAATTTCCGGAGCCAGCGCCACCCCAGCGATCCGTGGGCTAACACCCACGGAAAATCGCCAAAAAACTGCCGTTTTCACTCTTTCGCCTCTGGGACGCCCTTAAAACCTCCCACCGGCCCCAAGGAGCCCATGGATCCGCTTAACAGCTCGTCAGGGACGCCCCTGAGGGGCTCGGCCCAAAATAATTTCCGGAGCCAGCGCCACCCCAGCGATCCGTGGGCTAACACCCACGGAAAATCGCCAAAAAACTGCCGTTTTCACTCTTTCGCCTCTGGGACGCCCTTAAAACCTCCCACCGTCCCCAAGGAGCCCATGGATCCGCTTAACAGCTCGTCAGGGACGCCCCCGAGGGGCTCGCCCCAAAATAATTTCCGGAGCCAGCGCCACCCCAGCGATCCGTGGGCTAACACCCACGGAAAATCGCCAAAAAACTGCCGTTTTCACTCTTTCGCCTCTGGGACGCCCTTAAAACCTCCCACCGGCCCCAAGGAGCCCATGGATCCGCTTAACAGCTCGTCAGGGACGCCCCCGAGGGGCTCGGCCCAAAATAATTTCCGGAGCCAGCGCCACCCCAGCGATCCGTGGGCTAACACCCACGGAAAATCGCCAAAAAACTGCCGTTTTCACTCTTTCGCCTCTGGGACGCCCTTAAAACCTCCCACCGGCCCCAAGGAGCCCATGGATCCGCTTAACAGCTTGTCAGGGATGCCCTCGAGGGGCTCGGCCCAAAATAATTTCCGGAGCCAGCGCCACCCCAGCGATCCGTGGGCTAACACCCACGGAAAATCGCCAAAAAACTGCCGTTTTCACTCTTTCGCCTCTGGGACGCCCTTAAAACCTCCCACCGGCCCCAAGGAGCCCATGGATCCGCTTAACAGCTCGTCAGGGACGCCCCCGAGGGGCTCGGCCCAAAATAATTTCCGGAGCCAGTGCCACCCCAGCGATCCGTGGGCTAACACCCACGGAAAATCGCCAAAAAACTGCCGTTTTCACTCTTTCGCCTCTGGGACGCCCTTAAAACCTCCCACCGGCCCCAAGGAGCCCATGGATCCGCTTAACAGCTCGTCAGGGACGCCCCCGAGGGGCTCGGCCCAAAATAATTTCCGGAACCAGCGCCACCCCATCGATCCGTGGGCTAACACCCACGGAAAATCGCCAAAAAACTGCCGTTTTCACTCTTTCGCCTCTGGGACGCCCTTAAAACCTCCCACCGGCCCCAAGGAGCCCATGGATCCGCTTAACAGCTCGTCAGGGACGCCCCCGAGGGGTCGGCCCAAAATAATTTCCGGAGCCAGCGCCACCCCAGCGATCCGTGGGCTAACACCCACGGAAAATCGCCAAAAAACTGCCGTTTTCACTCTTTCGCCTCTGGGACGCCCTTAAAACCTCCCACCGGCCCCAAGGAGCCCATGGATCCGCTTAACAGCTCGTCAGGGACGCCCCCGAGGGGCTCGGCCCAAAATAATTTCCGAAGCCAGCGCCACCCCAGCGATCCGTGGGCTAACACCCACGGAAAATCGCCAAAAAACTGCCGTTTTCACTCTTTCGCCTCTGGGACGCCCTTAAAACCTCCCACCGGCCACAAGGAGCCCATGGATCCGCTTAACAGCTCGTCAGGGACGCCCCCGAGGGGCTCGGCCCAAAATAATTTCCGGAGCCAGCGCCACCCCAGCGATCCGTGGGCTAACACCCACGGAAAATCGCCAAAAAACTGCCGTTTTCACTCTTTCGCCTCTGGGACGCCCTTAAAACCTCCCACCGGCCCCAAGGAGCCCATGGATCCGCTTAACAGCTCGTCAGGGACGCCCCCGAGGGGCTCGGCCCAAAATAATTTCCGGAGCCAGCGCCACCCCAGCGATCCGTGGGCTAACACCCACGGAAAATCGCCAAAAAACTGCCGCTTTCACTCTTTCGCCTCTGGGACGCCCTTAAAACCTCCCACCGGCCCCAAGGAGCCCATGGATCCGCTTAACAGCTCGTCAGGGATGCCCCCGAGGGGCTCGGCCCAAAATAATTTCCGGAGCCAGCGCCACCCCAGCGATCCGTGGGCTAACACCCACGGAAAATCGCCAAAAAACTGCCGTTTTCACTCTTTCGCCTCTGGGACGCCCTTAAAACCTCCCACCGGCCCCAAGGAGCCCATTGATCCGCTTAACAGCTCGTCAGGGACGCCCCCGAGGGGCTCGGCCCAAAATAATTTCCGGAGCCAGCGCCACCCCAGCGATCCGTGGGCTAACACCCACGGAAAATCGCCAAAAAACTGCCGTTTTCACTCTTTCGCCTCTGGGACGCCCTTAAAACCTCCCACCGGACCCAAGGAGCCCATGGATCCGCTTAACAGCTCGTCAGGGATGCCCCCGAGGGGCTCGGCCCAAAATAATTTCCGAAGCCAGCGCCACCCCAGCGATCCGTGGGCTAACACCCACGGAAAATCGCCAAAAAACTGCCGTTTTCACTCTTTCGCCTCTGGGACGCCCTTAAAACCTCCCACCGGCCCCAAGGAGCCCATGGATCCGCTTAACAGCTCGTCAGGGACGCCCCCGAGGGGCTCGCCCCAAAATAATTTCCGGAGCCAGCGCCACCCCAGCGATCCGTGGGCTAACACCCACGGAAAATCGCCAAAAAACTGCCGTTTTCACTCTTTCGCCTCTGGGACGCCCTTAAAACCTCCCACCGGCCCCAAGGAGCCCATGGATCCGCTTAACAGCTCGTCAGGGACGCCCCCGAGGGGCTCGGCCCAAAATAATTATCGGAGCCAGCGCCACCCCAGCGATCCGTGGGCTAACACCCACGGAAAATCGCCAAAAAACTGCCGTTTTCACTCTTTCGCCTCTGGGACGCCCTTAAAACCTCCCACCGGCCCCAAGGAGCCCATGGATCCGCTTGACAGCTCGTCAGGGACGCCCCCGAGGGGCTCGGCCCAAAATAATTTCCGGAGCCAGCGCCACCCCAGCGATCCGTGGGCTAACACCCACGGAAAATCGCCAAAAAACTGCCGTTTTCACTCTTTCACCTCTGGGACGCCCTTAAAACCTCCCACCGGCCCCAAGGAGCCCATGGATCCGCTTAACAGCTCGTCAGGGACGCCCCCGAGGGGCTCGGCCCAAAATAATTTCCGGAGCCAGCGCCACCCCAGCGATCCGTGGGCTAACACCCACGGAAAATCGCCAAAAAACTGCCGTTTTCACTCTTTCGCCTCTGGGACGCCCTTAAAACCTCCCACCGGCCCCAAGGAGCCCATGGATCCGCTTAACAGCTCGTCAGGGACGCCCCCGAGGGGCTCGGCCCAAAATAATTTCCGGAACCAGCGCCACCCCAGCGATCCGTGGGCTAACACCCACGGAAAATCGCCAAAAAACTGCCGTTTTCACTCTTTCGCCTCTGGGACGCCCTTAAAACCTCCCACCGGCCCCAAGGAGCCCATGGATCCGCTTAACAGCTCGTCAGGGACGCCCCCGAGGGGCTCGGCCCAAAATAATTTCCGGAGCCAGCGCCACCCCAGCGATCCGTGGGCTAACACCCACTGAAAATCGCCAAAAAACTGCCGTTTTCACTCTTTCACCTCTGGGACGCCCTTAAAACCTCCCACCGGCCCCAAGGAGCCCATGGATCCGCTTAACAGCTCGTCAGGGACACCCCCGAGGGGCTCGGCCCAAAATAATTTCCGGAGCCAGCGCCACCCCAGCGATCCGTGGGCTAACACCCACGGAAAATCGCCAAAAAACTGCCGTTTTCACTCTTTCGCCTCTGGGACGCCCTTAAAACCTCCCACCGGCCCCAAGGAGCCCATGGATCCGCTTAACAGCTCGTCAGGGACGCCCCCGAGGGGCTCGCCCCAAAATAATTTCCGGAGCCAGCGCCACCCCAGCGATCCGTGGGCTAACACCCACGGAAAATCGCCAAAAAACTGCCGTTTTCACTCTTTCGCCTCTTGGACGCCCTTAAAACCTCCCACCGGCCCCAAGGAGCCCATGGATCCGCTTAACAGCTCGTCAGGGACGCCCCCGAGGGGCTCGGCCCAAAATAATTTCCGGAGCCAGCGCCACCCCAGCGATCCGTGGGCTAACACCCACGGAAAATCGCCAAAAAACTGCCGTTTTCACTCTTTCGCCTCTGGGACGCCCTTAAAACCTCCCACCGGCCCCAAGGAGCCCATGGATCCGCTTAACAGCTCGTCAGGGACGCCCCCGAGGGGCTCGGCCCAAAATAATTTCCGGAGCCAGTGCCACCCCAGCGATCCGTGGGCTAACACCCACGGAAAATCGCCAAAAAACTGCCGTTTTCACTCTTTCGCCTCTGGGACGCCCTTAAAACCTCCCACCGGCCCCAAGGAGCCCATGGATCCGCTTAACAGCTCGTCAGGGACGCCCCCGAGGGGCTCGGCCCAAAATAATTTCCGGAGCCAGCGCCACCCCAGCGATCCGTGGGCTAACACCCACGGAAAATCGCCAAAAAACTGCCGTTTTCACTCTTTCGCCTCTGGGACGCCCTTAAAACCTCCCAACGGCCCCAAGGAGCCCATGGATCCGCTTAACAGCTCGTCAGGGATGCCCCTGAGGGGCTCGGCCCAAAATAATTTCCGGAGCCAGCGCCACCCCAGCGATCCGTGGGCTAACACCCACGGAAAATCGCCAAAAAACTGCCGTTTTCACTCTTTCGCCTCTGGGACGCCCTTAAAACCTCCCACCGGCCCCAAGGAGCCCATGGATCCGCTTAACAGCTCGTCAGGGACGCCCCCGAGGGGCTCAGCCCAAAATAATTTCCGGAGCCAGCGCCACCCCAGCGATCCGTGGGCTAACACCCACGGAAAATCGCCAAAAAACTGCCGTTTTCACTCTTTCGCCTCTGGGACGCCCTTAAAACCTCCCACCGGCCCCAAGGAGCCCATGGATCCGCTTAACAGCTCGTCAGGGACACCCCCGAGGGGCTCGGCCCAAAATAATTTCCGGAGCCAGCGCCACCCCAGCGATCCGTGGGCTAACACCCACGGAAAATCGCCAAAAAACTGCCGTTTTCACTCTTTCGCCTCTGGGACGCCCTTAAAACCTCCCACCGGCCCCAAGGAGCCCATGGATCTGCTTAACAGCTCGTCAGGGACGCCCCCGAGGGGCTCGGCCCAAAATAATTTCCGGAGCCAGCGCCACCCCAGCGATCCGTGGGCTAACACCCACGGAAAATCGCCAAAAAACTGCCGTTTTCACTCTTTCGCCTCTGGGACGCCCTTAAAACCTCCCACCGGCCCCAAGGAGCCCATGGATCCGCTTAACAGCTCGTCAGGGACGCCCCCGAGGGGCTCGGCCCAAAATAATTTCCGGAGCCAGCGCCACCCCAGCGATCCGTGGGCTAACACCCATGGAAAATCGCCAAAAAACTGCCGTTTTCACTCTTTCGCCTCTGGGACGCCCTTAAAACCTCCCACCGGCCCCAAGGAGCCCATGGATCCGCTTAACAGCTCGACAGGGACGCCCCCGAGGGGCTCGGCCCAAAATAATTTCCGGAGCCAGCGCCACCCCAGCGATCCGTGGGCTAACACCCACGGAAAATCGCCAAAAAACTGCCGTTTTCACTCTTTCGCCTCTGGGACGCCCTTAAAACCTCCCACCGGCCCCAAGGATCCCATGGATCCGCTTAACAGCTCGTCAGAGACGCCCCCGAGGGGCTCGGCCCAAAATAATTTCCGGAGCCAGCGCCACCCCAGCGATCCGTGGGCTAACACCCACGGAAAATCGCCAAAAAACTGCCGTTTTCACTCTTTCGCCTCTGGGACGCCCTTAAAACCTCCCACCGGCCCCAAGGAGCCCATGTATCCGCTTAACAGCTCGTCAGGGACGCCCCCGAGGGGCTCGGCCCAAAATAATTTCCGGAGCCAGCGCCACCCCAGCGATCCGTGGGCTAACACCCACGGAAAATTGCCAAAAAACTTCCGTTTTCACTCTTTCGCCTCTGGGACGCCCTTAAAACCTCCCACCGGCCCCAAGGAGCCCATGGATCCGCTTAACAGCTCGTCAGGGACGCCCCCGAGGGGCTCGGCCCAAAATAATTTCCGGAGCCAGCGCCACCCCAGCGATCCGTGGGCTAACACCCACGGAAAATCGCCAAAAAACTGTCGTTTTCACTATTTCGCCTCTGGGACGCCCTTAAAACCTCCCACCGGCCCCAAGGAGACCATGGATCCGCTTAACAGCTCATCAGGGACGCCCCCGAGGGGCTCGGCCCAAAATAATTTCCGGAGCCAGCGCCACCCCAGCGATCCGTGGGCTAACACCCACGGAAAATCGCCAAAAAACTGCCGTTTTCACTCTTTCGCCTCTGGGACGCCCTTAAAACCTCCCACCGGCCCCAAGGAGACCATGGATCCGCTTAACAGCTCGTCAGGGACGCCCCCGAGGGGCTCGGCCCAAAATAATTTCCGGAGCCAGTGCCACCCCAGCGATCCGTGGGCTAACACCCACGGAAAATCGCCAAAAAACTGCCGTTTTCACTCTTTCGCCTCTGGGACGCCCTTAAAACCTCCCACCGGCCCCAAGGAGCCCATGGATCCGCTTAACAGCTCGTCAGGGACGCCCCCGAGGGGCTTGGCCCAAAATAATTTCCGGAGCCAGCGCCACCCCAGCGATCCGTGGGCTAACACCCACGGAAAATCGCCAAAAAACTGCCGTTTTCACTCTTTCGCCTCTGGGACGCCCTTAAAACCTCCCACCGGCCCCAAGGAGCCCATGAATCCGCTTAACAGCTCGTCAGGGATGCCCCCGAGGGTCTCTGCCCAAAATAATTTCCGGAGCCAGTGCCACCCCAGCGATCCGTGGGCTAACACCCACGGAAAATCGCCAAAAAACTGCCGTTTTCACTCTTTCGCCTCTGGGACGCCCTTAAAACCTCCCACCGGCCCCAAGGAGCCCATGGATCCGCTTAACAGCTCGTCAGGGACGCCCCCGAGGGGCTCGGCCCAAAATAATTTCCGGAGCCAGCGCCACTCCAGCGATCCGTGGGCTAACACCCACGGAAAATCGCCAAAAAACTGCCGTTTTCACTCTTTCGCCTCTGGGACGCCCTTAAAACCTCCCACCGGCCCCAAGGAGCCCATGGATCCGCTTAACAGCTCATCAGGGACGCCCCCGAGGGGCTCGGCCCAAAATAATTTCCGGAGCTAGCGCCACCCCAGCGATCCGTGGGCTAACACCCACGGAAAATCGCCAAAAAACTGCCGTTTTCACTCTTTCGCCTCTGGGACGCCCTTAAAACCTCCCACCGGCCCCAAGGAGCCCATGGATCCACTTAACAGCTCGTCAGGGACGCCCCCGAGGGGCTCGGTCCAAAATAATTTCCGGAGCCAGCGCCACCCCAGCGATCCGTGGGCTAACACCCACGGAAAATCGCCAAAAAACTGCCGTTTTCACTCTTTCGCCTCTGGGACGCCCTTAAAACCTCCCACCGGCCCCAAGGAGCCCATGGATACGCTTAACAGCTCGTCAGGGACGCCCCCGAGGGGCTCGGCCCAAAATAATTTCCGGAGCCAGCGCCACCCCAGCGATCCGTGGGCTAACACCCACGGAAAATTGCCAAAAAACTGCCGTTTTCACTCTTTCGCCTCTGGGACGCCCTTAAAACCTCCCACCAGCCCCAAGGAGCCCATGGATACGCTTAACAGCTCGTCAGGGACGCCCCCGAGGGGCTCGGCCCAAAATAATTTCCGGAGCCAGCGCCACCCCAGCGATCCGTGGGCTAACACCCACGGAAAATCGCCAAAAAACTGCCGTTTTCACTCTTTCGCCTCTGGGACGCCCTTAAAACCTCCCACCGGCCCCAAGGAGCCCATGGATCCGCTTAACAGCTCGTCAGGGACGCCCCCGAGGGGCTCGGCCCAAAATAATTTCCGGAGCCAGCGCCACCCCAGCGATCCGTGGGCTAACACCCACGGAAAATCGCCAAAAAACTGCCGTTTTCACTCTTTCGCCTCTGGGACGCCCTTAAAACCTCCCACCGGCCCCAAGGAGCCCATGGATCCGCTTAACAGCTCGTCAGGGACGCCCCCGAGGGGCTCGGCCCAAAATAATTTCCAGAGCCAGCGCCACCCCAGCGATCCGTGGGCTAACACCTACGGAAAATCGCCAAAAAACTGCCGTTTTCACTCTTTCGCCTCTGGGACGCCCTTAAAACCTCCCACCGGCCCCAAGGAGCCCATGGATCCGCTTAACAGCTCGTCAGGGACGCCCCTGAGGGGCTCGGCCCAAAATAATTTCCGGAGCCAGCGCCACCCCAGCGATCCGTGGGCTAACACCCACGGAAAATCGCCAAAAAACTGCCGTTTTCACTCTTTCGCCTCTGGGACGCCCTTAAAACCTCCCACCGGCCCCAAGGAGCCCATGGATCCGCTTAACAGCTCATCAGGGACGCCCCCGAGGGGCTCGGCCCAAAATAATTTCCGGAGCCAGCGCCACCCCAGCGATCCGTGGGCTAACACCCACGGAAAATCGCCAAAAAACTGCCGTTTTCACTCTTTCGCCTCTGGGACGCCCTTAAAACCTCCCACCGGCCCCAAGGAGCCCATGGATCCGCTTAACAGCTCGTCAGGGACGCCCCCGAGGGGCTCGGCCCAAAATAATTTCCGGAGCCAGCGCCACCCCAGCGATCCGTGGGCTAACACCCACGGAAAATCGCCAAAAAACTGCCGTTTTCACTCTTTCGCCTCTGGGACGCCCTTAAAACCTCCCACCGGCCCCAAGGAGCCCATGGATCCGCTTAACAGCTCGTCAGGGACGCCCCCGAGGGGCTCGGCCCAAAATAATTTCCGGAGCCAGCGCCACCCCAGCGATCCGTGGGCTAACACCCACGGAAAATCGCCAAAAAACTGCCGTTTTCACTCTTTCGCCTCTGGGACGCCCTTAAAACCTCCCACCGGCCCCAAGGAGCCCATGGATCCGCTTAACAGCTCGTCAGGGACGCCCCCGATGGGCTCGGCCCAAAATAATTTCCGGAGCCAGCGCCACCCCAGCGATCCGTGGGCTAACACCCACGGAAAATCGCCAAAAAACTGCCGTTTTCACTCTTTCGCCTCTGGGACGCCCTTAAAACCTCCCACCGGCCCCAAGGAGCCCATGGATCCGCTTAACAGCTCGTCAGGGACGCCCCCGAGGGGCTCGGCCCAAAATAATTTCCGGAGCCAGCGCCACCCCAGCGATCCGTGGGCTAACACCCACGGAAAATCGC
Source organism: Capsicum rhomboideum (assembly GCA_031232105.1). NCBI lineage: Eukaryota > Viridiplantae > Streptophyta > Magnoliopsida > Solanales > Solanaceae > Capsicum > Capsicum rhomboideum. The sequence goes on along the minus strand of CP124719.1, from coordinate 1,147,558 downwards.
CAAAAAACTGCCGTTTTCACTCTTTCGCCTCTGGGACGCCCTTAAAACCTCCCACCGGCCCCAAGGAGCCCATGGATCCGCTTAACAGCTCGTCAGGGAGGCCCCCGAGGGGCTCGGCCCAAAATAATTTCCGGAGCCAGCGCCACCCCAGCGATCCGTGGGCTAACACCCACGGAAAATCGCCAAAAAACTGCCGTTTTCACTCTTTCGCCTCTGGGACGCCCTTAAAACCTCCCACCGGCCCCAAGGAGCCCATGGATACGCTTAACAGCTCGTCAGGGACGCCCCCGAGGGGCTCGGCCCAAAATAATTTCCGGAGCCAGCGCCACCCCAGCGATCCGTGGGCTAACACCCACGGAAAATCGCCAAAAAACTGCCGTTTTCACTCTTTCGCCTCTGGGACGCCCTTAAAACCTCCCACCGGCCCCAAGGAGCCCATGGATCCGCTTAACAGCTCGTTAGGGACGCCCCCGAGGGGCTCGGCCCAAAATAATTTCCGGAGCCAGCGCCACCCCAGCGATCCGTGGGCTAACACCCACGGAAAATCGCCAAAAAACTGCCGTTTTCACTCTTTCGCCTCTGGGACGCCCTTAAAACCTCCCACCGGCCCCAAGGATCCCATGGATCCGCTTAACAGCTCGTCAGGGACGCCCCCGAGGGGCTCGGCCCAAAATAATTTCCGAAGCCAGCACCACCCCAGCGATCCGTGGGCTAACACCCACGGAAAATCGCCAAAAAACTGCCGTTTTCACTCTTTCGCCTCTGGGACGCCCTTAAAACCTCCCACCGGCCCCAAGGAGCCCATGGATACGCTTAACAGCTCGTCAGGGACGCCCCCGAGGGGCTCGGCCCAAAATAATTTCCGGAGCCAGCGCCACCCCAGCGATCCGTGGGCTAACACCCACGGAAAATCGCCAAAAAACTGCCGTTTTCACTCTTTCGCCTCTGGGACGCCCTTAAAACCTCCCACCGGCCCCAAGGAGCCCATGGATCCGCTTAACAGCTCGTTAGGGACGCCCCCGAGGGGCTCGGCCCAAAATAATTTCCGGAGCCAGCGCCACCCCAGCGATCCGTGGGCTAACACCCACGGAAAATCGCCAAAAAACTGCCGTTTTCACTCTTTCGCCTCTGGGACGCCCTTAAAACCTCCCACCGGCCCCAAGGATCCCATGGATCCGCTTAACAGCTCGTCAGGGACGCCCCCGAGGGGCTCGGCCCAAAATAATTTCCGAAGCCAGCACCACCCCAGCGATCCGTGGGCTAACACCCACGGAAAATCGCCAAAAAACTGCCGTTTTCACTCTTTCGCCTCTGGGACGCCCTTAAAACCTCCCACCGGCCCCAAGGAGCCCATGGATCCGCTTAACAGCTCGTCAGGGACGCCCCCGAGGGGCTCGGCCCAAAATAATTTCCGGAGCCAGCGCCACCCCAGCGATCCGTGGGCTAACACCCACGGAAAATAGCCAAAAAACTGCCATTTTCACTCTTTCGCCTCTGGGACGCCCTTAAAACCTCCCACCGGCCCCAAGGAGCCCATGGATCCACTTAACAGCTCGTCAGGGACGCCCCCGAGGGGCTCGGCCCAAAATAATTTCCGGAGCCAGCGCCACCCCAGCGATCCGTGGGCTAACACCCACGGAAAATCGCCAAAAAACTGCCGTTTTCACTCTTTCGCCTCTGGGACGCCCTTAAAACCTCCCACCGGCCCCAAGGAGCCCATGGATCCGCTTAACAGCTCGTCAGGGACGCCCCCGAGGGGCTCGGCCCAAAATAATTTCCGGAGCCAGCGCCACCCCAGCGATCCGTGGGCTAACACCCACGGAAAATCGCCAAAAAACTGCCGTTTTCACTCTTTCGCCTCTGGGACGCCCTTAAAACCTCCCACCGGCCCCAAGGAGCCCATGGATCCGCTTAACAGCTCGTCAGGGACGCCCCCGAGGGGCTCGGCCCAAAATAATTTCCGGAGCCAGCGCCACCCCAGCGATCCGTGGGCTAACACCCACGGAAAATCGCCAAAAAACTGCCGTTTTCACTCTTTCGCCTCTGGGACGCCCTTAAAACCTCCCACCGGCCCCAAGGAGCCCATGGATCCGCTTAACAGCTCGTCAGGGACGCCCCCGAGGGGCTCGGCCCAAAATAATTTCCGGAGCCAGCGCCACCCCAGCGATCCGTGGGCTAACACCCACGGAAAATCGCCAAAAAACTGCCGTTTTCACTCTTTCGCCTCTGGGACGCCATTAAAACCTCCCACCGGCCCCAAGGAGCCCATGGACCGCTTAACAGCTCGTCAGGGACGCCCCCGAGGGGCTCGGCCCAAAATAATTTCCGGAGCCAGCGCCACCCCAGCAATCCGTGGGCTAACACCCACGGAAAATCGCCAAAAAACTGCCGTTTTCACTCTTTCGCCTCTGGGACGCCCTTAAAACCTCCCACCGGCCCCAAGGAGCCCATGGATCCGCTTAACAGCTCGTCAGGGACGCCCCCGAGGGGCTCGGCACTAAATAATTTCCGGAGCCAGCGCCACCCCAGCGATCCGTGGGCTAACACCCACGGAAAATCGCCAAAAAACTGCCGTTTTCACTCTTTCGCCTCTGGGACGCCCTTAAAACCTCCCACCGGCCCCAAGGAGCCCATGGATCCGCTTAACAGCTCGTCAGGGACGCCCCCGAGGGGCTCGGCCCAAAATAATTTCCGGAGCCAGCGCCACCCCAGCGATCCGTGGGCTAACACCCACCGAAAATCGCCAAAAAGCTGCAGTTTTCACTCTTTTGCCTATGGGACGCCCTAAAAACATCCCAAAGGACCCACGGAGCCCATGGATTTGCTTAACAGCTCGTCAGGGACTCCCCCGAGGGCCTCGGCCCAAAATAATTTCCGGAGACAGTGCCACCCCAGCGATCCGTGGGCTAACACCCACCGAAAATCGCCAAAAAGCTGCAGTTTTCACTCTTTCGCCTATGGGACGCCCTAAAAACATCCCAAAGGAACCACGGAGCCCATGGATCCGCTTAACAGCTCGTCAGGGACGCCCCCGAGGGCCTCGGCCCAAAATAATTTCCGGAGACAGCGCCACCCCAGCGATCCGTGGGCTAACACCCACCGAAAATCGCCAAAAAGCTGCAGTTTTAACTCTTTCGCCTATGGGACGCCCTAAAAACATCCCAAAGGACCCACGGAGCCCATGGATCCGCTTAACAGCTCGTCAGGGACGCCCTCGAGGGCCTCGGCCCAAAATAATTTCCGGAGACAACGCCACCCCAGCGATCCGTGGGCTAACACCCACCGAAAATCGCCAAAAAACTGTCGTTTTCACTCTTTCGCCTATGGGACGCCCTAAAAACATCCCAAAGGACCCACGGAGCCCATGGATCCGCTTAACAGCTCGTCAGGGACGCCCCCGAGGGCCTCGGCCCAAAATAATTTCCAGAGACAGCGCCACCCCAGCGATCCGTGGGCTAACACCCACCGAAAATCGCCCAAAAGCTGCAGTTTTCACTCTTTCGCCTATGGGACGCCCTAAAAACATCCCAAAGGAACCACGGAGCCCATGGATCCGCTTAACAGCTCGTCAGGGACGCCCCCGAGGGCCTCGGTCCAAAATAATTTCCGGAGACAGCGCCACCCCAGCGATCCGTGGGCTAACACCCACCGAAAATCGCCAAAAAGCTGCAGTTTTCACTCTTTCGCCTATGGGACGCCCTAAAAACATCCCAACGGACCCACGAATCCCATGGATCCGCTTAACAGCTCGTCAGGGACGCCCCCGAGGGCGTCGGCCCAAAATAATTTCCAGAGACAGCGCCACCCCAGCGATCCGTGGGCTAACACCCACCGAAAATCGCCAAAAAGCTGCAGTTTTCACTCTTTTGCCTATGGGACGCCCTAAAAACATCCCAAAGGACCCACGGAGCCCATGGATCCGCTTAACAGCTCGTCAGGGACGCCCCCGAGGGCCTCGGCCCAAAATAATTTCCGGAGACAGCGCCACCCCAGCGATCCGTGGGCTAACACCCACCGAAAATCGCCAAAAAGCTGCAGTTTTCACTCTTTCGCCTATGGGACGCCCTAAAAACATCCCAAAGGAACCACGGAGCCCATGGATCCGCTTAACAGCTCGTCAGGGACGCCCCCGAGGGCCTCGGCCCAAAATAATTTCCAGAGACAGCGCCACCCCAGCGATCCGTGGGCTAACACCCACCGAAAATCGCCAAAAAGCTGCAGTTTTAACTCTTTCGCCTATGGGACGCCCTAAAAACATCCCAAAGGACCCACGGAGCCCATGGATCCGCTTAACAGCTCGTCAGGGACGCCCTCGAGGGCCTCGGCCCAAAATAATTTCCGGAGACAGCGCCACCCCAGCGATCCGTGGGCTAACACCCACCGAAAATCGCCAAAAAACTGTCGTTTTCACTCTTTCGCCTATGGGACGCCCTAAAAACATCCCAAAGGACCCACGGAGCCCATGGATCCGCTTAACAGCTCGTCAGGGACGCCCCCGAGGGCCTCGGCCCAAAATAATTTCCGGAGACAGCGCCACCCCAGTGATCCGTGGGCTAACACCCACCGAAAATTGCCAAAAAGCTGCAGTTTTCACTCTTTCGCCTATGGGACGCCCTAAAAACATCCCAAAAGAACCACGGAGCCCATGGATCCGCTTAACAGCTCTTCAGGGACGCCCCCGAGGGCCTCGGCCCAAAATAATTTCCGGAGACAGCGCCACCCCAGCGATCCGTGGGCTAACACCCACCGAAAATCGCCAAAAAGCTGCAGTTTTCACTCTTTCGCCTATGGGATGCCCTAAAAACATCCCAAAGGACCCACGAATCCCATGGATCCGCTTAACAGCTCGTCAGGGACGCCCCCGAGGGCGTCGGCCCAAAATAATTTCCAGAGACAGCGCCACCCCAGCGATCCGTGGGCTAACACCCACCGAAAATCGCCAAAAAGCTGCAGTTTTCACTCTTTTGCCTATGGGACGCCCTAAAAACAACCCAAAGGACCCACGGAGCCCATGGATCCGCTTAACAGCTCGTCAGGGACGCTCCCGAGGGCCTCGGCCCAAAATAATTTCCGGAGACAGCGCCACCCCACCGATCCGTCGGCTAACACCCACCGAAAATCGCCAAAAAGCTGCAGTTTTCACTCTTTCGCCTATGGGACGCCCTAAAAACATCCCAACGGACCCACGAATCCCATGGATCCGCTTAACAGCTCGTCAGGGACGCCCCCGAGGGCCTCGACCCAAAATAATTTCCAGAGACAGCGCCACCCCAGCGATTCGTGGGCTAACACCCACCGAAAATCGCCAAAAAGCTGCAGTTTTCACTCTTTTGCCTATGGGACGCCCTAAAAACATCCTAAAGGACCCACGGATCCCATGGATCCGCTTAACAGCTCGTCAGGGACGCCCCCGAGGGCCTCGACCCAAAATAATTTCCGGAGACAGCACCACCCCAGCGATCCGTGGGCTAACACCCACCGAAAATCGCCAAAAAGCTGCAGTTTTCACTCTTTCGCCTATGGGATGTCCTAAAAACAACCCAAAGGACCCACGGATCCCATGGATCCGCTTAACAGCTCGTCAGGGATGCCCCCGAGGGCCTCGGCCCAAAATAATTTTTGGAGACAGCGCCACCCCAGCGATCCGTGGGCTAACACCCACCGAAAATCGCCAAAAAGCTGCAGTTTTCACTCTTTCACCTATGGGACGCCCTAAAAACATCCCAAAGGACCCACGGAGCCCATTGATCCGCTTAACAGCTCGTCAGGGACGCCCCCGAGCGCCTCGGCCCAAAATAATTTTCGGAGACAGCGCCACCCCAGCGATCCGTGGGCTAACACCCATCGAAAATCGCCAAAAAGCTGCAGTTTTCACTCTTTCGCCTATGGGACGCCCTAAAAACATCCCAAAGGAACCACGGAGCCCATGGATCCGCTTAACAGCTCGTCAGGGACGCCCCCGAGGGCCTCGGCCCAAAATAATTTCCGGAGACAGCGCCACCCCAGCGATCCGTGGGCTAACACCCACCGAAAATCACCAAAAAGCTGCAGTTTTAACTCTTTCGCCTATGGGACGCCCTAAAAACATCCCAAAGGACCCACGGAGCCCATGGATCCGCTTAACAGCTCGTCAGGGATGCCCCCGAGGGCCTCGGCCCAAAATAATTTCTGGAGACAGCGCTACCCCAGCGATCCGTGGGCTAACACCCACCGAAAATCGCCAAAAAGCTGCAGTTTTCACTCTTTCGCCTATGGGACGCCCTAAAAACATCCCAAAGGACCCACGGAGCCCATGGATCCGCTTAACAGCTCGTCAGGGACGCCCCCGAGGGCCTCGGCCCAAAATAATTTCCGGAGACAGCGCCACCCCAGCGATCCGTGGGCTAACACCCACCGAAAATCGCCAAAAAGCTGCAGTTTTCACTCTTTCGCCTATGGGACGCCTAAAAACATCCCAAAGGACCCACGGAGCCCATGGATCCGCTTAAAAGCTCGTCAGGGACGCCCCCGAGGGCCTCGGCCCAAAATAATTTCCGGAGACAGCGCCACCCCAGCGATCCGTGGGCTAACACCCACCGAAAATCGCCAAAAAGCTGCAGTTTTCACTCTTTCGCCTATGGGACGCCCTAAAAACATCCCAAAGGACCCACGGAGCCCATGGATCCGCTTAACAGCTCGTTAGGGACGCCCCCGAGGGCCTCGGCCCAAAATAATTTCCGGAGACAGCGCCACCCCAGCGATCCGTGGGCTAACACCCACCGAAAATCGCCAAAAAGCTGCAGTTTTCACTCTTTCGCCTATGGGACGCCCTAAAAACATCCCAACGGACCCACGGAGCCCATGGATCCGCTTAACAGCTCGTCAGGGACGCCCCCGAGGGCCTCGGCCCAAAATAATTTCTGGAGACAGCGCCACCCCAGCGATCCGTGGGCTAACACCCACCGAAAATCGCCAAAAAGCTGAAGTTTTCACTCTTTCATCTATGGGACACCCTAAAAACATCCCAACGGACCCAAGGAGCCCATGGATCCGCTTAACAGCTCGTCAGGGACGCCCCTGAGGGCCTCGGCCCAAAATAATTTCCGGAGCCAGCGCCACCCCAGCGATCCGTGGGCTAACACCCACCGAAAATCGCCAAAAAGCTGCAGTTTTCACTCTTTCGCCTATGGGACGCCCTAAAAACATCCCAACGGACCCACGGAGCCCATGGATCCGCTTAACAGCTCGTCAGGGACGCCCCCGAGGGCCTCGACCCAAAATAATTTCCGGAGACAGCGCCACCCCAGCGATCCGTGGGCTAACACCCACCGAAAATCGCCAAAAAGCTGCAGTTTTCACTCTTTCGCCTATGGGACGCCCTAAAAACATCCCAACGGACCCACGAATCCCATGGATCCGCTTAACAGCTCGTCAGGGACGCCCCCGAGGGCCTCGGCCCAAAATAATTTCCAGAGACAGCGCCACCCCAGCGATCTGTGGGCTAACACCCACCGAAAATCGCCAAAAAGCTGCAGTTTTCACTCTTTTGCCTATGGGACGCCCTAAAAACATCCCAAAGGACCCACGGAGCCCATGGATCCGCTTAACAGCTCGTCAGGGATGCCCCCGAGGGCCTCGGCCCAAAATAATTTTTGGAGACAGCGCCACCCCAGCGATCCGTGGGCTAACACCCACCAAAAATCGCCAAAAAGCTGCAGTTTTCACTCTTTCGCCTATGGGATGCCCTAAAAACATCCCAAAGGACCCACGGAGCCCATGGATCCGCTTAACAGCTCGTCAGGGATGCCCCCGAGGGCCTCGGCCCAAAATAATTTTTGGAGACAGCGCCACCCCAGCGATCCGTGGGCTAACACCCACCAAAAATCGCCAAAAAGCTGCAGTTTTCACTCTTTCGCCTATGGGACGCCCTAAAAACATCCGAAAGGACCCACGGAGCCCATTGATACGCTTAACAGCTCGTCAGGGACGCCCCCGAGGGCCTCGGCCCAAAATAATTTTCGGAGACAGCGCCACCCCAGCGATCCGTGGGCTAACACCCATCGAAAATCGCCAAAAAGCTGCAGTTTTCACTCTTTCGCCTATGGGACGCCCTAAAAACATCCCAAAGGAACCACGGAGCCCATGGATCCGCTTAACAGCTCGTCAGGGAAGCCCCCGAGGGCCTCGGCCCAAAATAATTTCCGGAGACAGCGCCACCCCAGCGATCCGTGGGCTAACACCCACCGAAAATCGCCAAAAAGCTGCAGTTTTAACTCTTTCGCCTATGGGACGCCCTAAAAACATCCCAAAGGACCCACGGAGCCCATGGATCCGCTTAACAGCTCGTCAGGGATGCCCCCGAGGGCCTCGGCCCAAAATAATTTCCGGAGACAGCGCTACCCCAGCGATCCGTGGGCTAACACCCACCGAAAATCGCCAAAAAGCTGCAGTTTTCACTCTTTCGCCTATGGGACGCCCTAAAAACATCCTAAAGGACCCACGGAGCCCATGGATCCGCTTAACAGCTCATCAGGGACACCCCCTAGGGCCTCGGCCCAAAATAATTTCCGGAGACAGCGCCACCCCAGCGATCCGTGGGCTAACACCCACCGAAAATCGCCAAAAAGCTGCAGTTTTCACTCTTTCGCCTATGGGACGCCCTAAAAACATCCCAAAGGACCCACGGAGCCCATGGATCCGCTTAAAAGCTCGTCAGGGACGCCCCCGAGGGCCTCGGCCCAAAATAATTTCCGGAGACAGCGCCACCCCAGCGATCCGTGGGCTAACACCCACCGAAAATCGCCAAAAAGTTGCAGTTTTCACTCTTTCGCCTATGGGACGCCCTAAAAACATCCCAAAGGACCCACGGAGCCCATGGATCCGCTTAACAGCTCGTTAGGGACGCCCCCGAGGGCCTCGGCCCAAAATAATTTCCGGAGACAGCGCCACCCCAGCGATCCGTGGGCTAACACCCACCGAAAATCGCCAAAAAGCTGCAGTTTTCACTCTTTCACCTATGGGACGCCCTAAAAACATCCCAACGGACCCACGGAGCCCATGGATCCGCTTAACAGCTCGTCAGGGACGCCCTCGAGGGCCTCGGTCCAAAATAATTTACGGAGACAGCGCCACCCCAGCGATCCGTGGGCTAACACCCACCGAAAATCGCCAAAAAGCTGAAGTTTTCACTCTTTCGTCTGTGGGACACCCTAAAAACATCCCAACGGACCCAAGGAGCCCATGGATCCGCTTAACAGCTCGTCAGGGACGCCCCTGAGGGCCTCGGCCCAAAATAATTTCCGGAGCCAGCGCCACCCCAGCGATCCGTGGCTAACACCCACCGAAAATCGCCAAAAAGCTGCAGTTTTCACTCTTTCGCCTATGGGACGCCCTAAAAACATCCCAACTGACCCACGGAGCCCATGGATCCGCTTAACAGCTCGTCAGGGACGCCCCCGAGGGCCTCGGCCCAAAATAATTAACGGAGCCAGCGCCACCCCAGCGATCCGTGGGCTAACACCCACCGAAAATCGCCAAAAAGCTGCAGTTTTCACTCTTTCGCCTATGGGACGCCCTAAAAACATCCCAACGGACCCACGGAGCCCATGGATCCACTTAACAGCTCGTCAGGGATGCCCCCGAGGGCCTCGACCCAAAATAATTTTCGGAGACAGCGCCACCCCAGCGATCCGTGGGCTAACACCCACCGAAAATCGCCAAAAAGCTGAAGTTTTCACTCTTTTGCCTATGGGACACCCTAAAAACATCCCAACGGACCCAAGGAGCCCATGGATCCGCTTAATAGCTCGTCAGGGACGCCCCCGAGGGCCTCGGCCCAAAATAATTTCCGGAGACAGCGCCACCCCAGCGATCCGTGTGCTAACACCCACCGAAAATCGCCAAAAAGCTGAAGTTTTCACTCTTTCGTCTATGGGACACCCTAAAAACATCCCAACGGACCCAAGGAGCCCATGGATCTGCTTAACAGCTCGTCAGGGATGCCCCCGAGGGCCTCGGCCCAAAATAATTTCCGGAGCCAGCGCCACCCCAGCGATCCGTGGGCTAACACCCACCGAAAATCGCCAAAAAGCTGCAGTTTTCACTCTTTCGCCTATGGGACGCCCTAAAAACATCCCAACGGACCCACGGAGCCCATGGATCCAATTAACAGCTCGTCAGGGATGCCCCCGAGGGCCTCGACCCAAAATAATTTTCGGAGACAGCGCCACCCCAGCGATCCGTGGGCTAACACCCACCGAAAATCGCCAAAAAGCTGAAGTTTTCACTCTTTTGCCTATGGGACACCCTAAAAACATCCCAACGGACCCACGGAGCCCATGGATCCGCTTAACAGCTCGTCAGGGATGCCCCCGAGGGCCTCGGCCCAAAATAATTTCCGGAGCCAGCGCCACCCCAGCGATCCGTGGGCTAACACCCACCGAAAATTGCCAAAAAGCTACAGTTTTCACTCTTTCGCCTATGGGAGCCCATGGATCTGCTTAACAGCTCGTCAGGGATGCCCCCGAGGGCCTCAGCCCAAAATAATTTCCGGAGCCAGCGCCACCCCAGCGATCCGTGGGCTAACACCCACCGAAAATCGCCAAAAAGCTGCAGTTTTCACTCTTTCGCCTATGGGACGCCCTAAAAACATCCCAACGGACCCACGGAGCCCATGGATCCGCTTAACAGCTCGTCAGGGATGCCCCCGAGGGCCTCGGCCCAAAATAATTTCCGGAGACAGCGCCACCCCAGCGATCCGTGGGCTAACACCCACCGAAAATTGCCAAAAAGCTGAAGTTTTCACTCTTTCGCCTATGGGACGCCCTTAAAACATCCCAACGGACCCACGGAGCCCATGGATCCGCTTAACAGCTCGTCAGGGATGCCCCCGAGGGCCTCGGCCCAAAATAATTTCCGGAGCCAGCGCCACCCCAGCGATCCGTGGGCTAACACCCACCGAAAATTGCCAAAAAGCTACAGTTTTCGCTCTTTCGCCTATGGGACGCCCTAAAAACATCCCAACGGACCCACGGAGCCCATGGATCCGCTTAACAGCTCGTCAGGGATGCCCCCGAGGGCCTCGGCCCAAAATAATTTCCGGAGACAGCGCCACCCCAGCGATCCGTGGGCTAACACCCACCGAAAATTGCCAAAAAGCTGAAGTTTTCACTCTTTCGCCTATGGGACGCCCTTAAAACATCCCAACGGACCCACGGAGCCCATGGATCCGCTTAACAGCTCGTCAGGGATGCCCCCGAGGGCCTCGGCCCAAAATAATTTCCGGAGACAGCGCCACCCCAGCGATCCGTGGGCTAACACCCACCGAAAATTGCCAAAAAGCTGCAGTTTTCACTCTTTCGCCTATGGGACGCCCTAAAAACATCCCAACGGACCCACGGAGCCCATGGATCCGCTTAACAGCTCGTCAGGGATGCCCCCGAGGGCCTCGGTCCAAAATAATTTCCAGAGACAGCGCCACCCCAGCGATCCGTGGGCTAACACCCACCGAAAATCGCCAAAAAGCTGCAGTTTTCACTCTTTTGCCTATGGGACGCCCTAAAAACATTCCAAAGGACCCACGGAGCCCATGGATCCGCTTAACAGCTCGTCAGGGACGCCCCCGAGGGCCTCGACCCAAAATAATTTCCGGAGAGAGCACCACCCCAGCGATCCGTGGGCTAACACCCACCGAAAATCGCCAAAAAGCTGCAGTTTTCACTCTTTCGCCTATGGGATGCCCTAAAAACATCCCAAAGGACCCACGGAGCCCATGGATCCGCTTAACAGCTCGTCAGGGATGCCCCCGAGGGCCTCGGCCCAAAATAATTTTTGGAGACAGCGCCACCCCAGCGATCCGTGGGCTAACACCCACCAAAAATCGCCAAAAAGCTACAGTTTTCACTCTTTCGCCTATGGGACGCCCTAAAAACATCCCAAAGGACCCACGGAGCCCATTGATCCGCTTAACAGCTCGTCAGGGACGCCCCCGAGGGCCTCGGCCCAAAATAATTTTCGGAGACAGCGCCACCCCAGCGATCCGTGGGCTAACACCCATCGAAAATCGCCAAAAAGCTGCAGTTTTCACTCTTTCGCCTATGGGACGCCCTAAAAACATCCCAAAGGAACCACGGAGCCCATGGATCCGCTTAACAGCTCGTCAGGGAAGCCCCCGAGGGCCTCGGCCCAAAATAATTTCCGGAGACAGCGCCACCCCAGCGATCCGTGGGCTAACACCCACCGAAAATCGCCAAAAAGCTGCAGTTTTAACTCTTTCGCCTATGGGACGCCCTAAAAACATCCCAAAGGACCCACGGAGCCCATGGATCCGCTTAACAGCTCGTCAGGGACGCCCCCGAGGGCCTCGGCCCAAAATAATTTCCGGAGACAGCGCCACCCCAGCGATCCGTGGGCTAACACCCACCGAAAATCGCCAAAAAGCTGCAGTTTTCACTCTTTCGCCTATGGGACGCCCTAAAAACATCCCAAAGGACCCACGGAGCCCATGGATCCGCTTAACAGCTCGTCAGGGACGCCCCCGAGGGCCTCGACCCAAAATAATTTCCGGAGAGAGCACCACCCCAGCGATCCGTGGGCTAACACCCACCGAAAATCGCCAAAAAGCTGCAGTTTTCACTCTTTCGCCTATGGGATGCCCTAAAAACATCCCAAAGGACCCACGGAGCCCATGGATCCGCTTAACAGCTCGTCAGGGATGCCCCCGAGGGCCTCGGCCCAAAATAATTTTTGGAGACAGCGCCACCCCAGCGATCCGTGGGCTAACACCCACCGAAAATCGCCAAAAAGCTGCAGTTTTAACTCTTTCGCCTATGGGACGCCCTAAAAACATCCCAAAGGACCCACGGAGCCCATTGATCCGCTTAACAGCTCGTCAGGGACGCCCCCGAGGGCCTCGGCCCAAAATAATTTCCGGAGACAGCGCTACCCCAGCGATCCGTGGGCTAACACCCACCGAAAATCGCCAAAAAGCTGCAGTTTTCACTCTTTCGCCTATGGGACGCCCTAAAAACATCCCAAAGGACCCACGGAGCCCATGGATCCGCTTAACAGCTCGTCAGGGACGCCCCCGAGGGCCTCGACCCAAAATAATTTCCGGAGAGAGCACCACCCCAGCGATCCGTGGGCTAACACCCACCGAAAATCGCCAAAAAGCTGCAGTTTTCACTCTTTCGCCTATGGGATGCCCTAAAAACATCCCAAAGGACCCACGGAGCCCATGGATCCGCTTAACAGCTCGTCAGGGATGCCCCCGAGGGCCTCGGCCCAAAATAATTTTTGGAGACAGCGCCACCCCAGCGATCCGTGGGCTAACACCCACCAAAAATCGCCAAAAAGCTACAGTTTTCACTCTTTCGCCTATGGGACGCCCTAAAAACATCCCAAAGGACCCACGGAGCCCATTGATCCGCTTAACAGCTCGTCAGGGACGCCCCCGAGGGCCTCGGCCCAAAATAATTTCCAGAGACAGCGCCACCCCAGCGATCTGTGGGCTAACACCCACCGAAAATCGCCAAAAAGCTGCAGTTTTCACTCTTTTGCCTATGGGACGCCCTAAAAACATCCCAAAGGACCCACGGAGCCCATGGATCCGCTTAACAGCTCGTCAGGGACGCCCCCGAGGGCCTAGGCCCAAAATAATTTCCGGAGCAAGCGCCACCCCAGCGATCCGTGGGCTAACACCCACCGAAAATCGCCAAAAAACTGCAGTTTTCACTCTTTCGCCTATGGGACGCCCTAAAAACATCCCAACGGACCCACGGAGCCCATGGATCCGCTTAACAGCTAGTCAGGGACGCCCCCGAGGGCCTAGGCCCAAAATAATTTCCGGAGCAAGCGCCACCCCAGCGATCCGTGGGCTAACACCCACCGAAAATCGCCAAAAAACTGCAGTTTTCACTCTTTCGCCTATGGGACGCCCTAAAAACATCCCAACGGACCCACGGAGCCCATGGATCCGCTTAACAGCTAGTCAGGGACGCCCCCGAGGGCCTAGGCCCAAAATAATTTCCGGAGCAAGCGCCACCCCAGCGATCCGTGGGCTAACACCCACCGAAAATCGCCAAAAAACTGCAGTTTTCACTCTTTCGCCTATGGGACGCCCTAAAAACATCCCAACGGACCCACGGAGCCCATGGATCCGCTTAACAGCTAGTCAGGGACGCCTCCAAGGGCCTAGGCCCAAAATAATTTCCGGAGCAAGCGCCACCCCAGCGATCCGTGGGCTAACACCCACCGAAAATCGCCAAAAAACTGCAGTTTTCACTCTTTCGCCTATGGGACGCCCTAAAAACATCCCAACGGACCCACGGAGCCCATGGATCCGCTTAACAGCTAGTCAGGGACGCCCCCGAGGGCCTAGGCCCAAAATAATTTCCGGAGCAAGCGCCACCCCAGCGATCCGTGGGCTAACACCCACCGAAAATCGCCAAAAAACTGCAGTTTTCACTCTTTCGCCTATGGGACGCCCTAAAAACATCCCAACGGACCCACGGAGCCCATGGATCTGCTTAACAGCTAGTCAGGGACGCCCCCGAGGGCCTAGGCCCAAAATAATTTCCGGAGCAAGCGCCACCCCAGCGATCCGTGGGCTAACACCCACCGAAAATCGCCAAAAAACTGCAGTTTTCACTCTTTCGCCTATGGGACGCCCTAAAAACATCCCAACGGACCCACGGAGCCCATGGATCCGCTTAACAGCTAGTCAGGGACGCCCCCGAGGGACTAGGCCCAAAATAATTTCCGGAGCAAGCGCCACCCCAGCGATCCGTGGGCTAACACCCACCGAAAATCGCCAAAAAAGTGCAGTTTTCACTCTTTCGCCTATGGGACGCCCTAAAAACATCCCAACGGACCCACGGAGCCCATGGATCCGCTTAACAGCTAGTCAGGGACGCCCCCGAGGGCCTAGGCCCAAAATAATTTCCGGAGCAAGCGCCACCCCAGCGATCCGTGGGCTAACACCCACCGAAAATCGCCAAAAAACTGCAGTTTTCACTCTTTCGCCTATGGGACGCCCTAAAAACATCCCAACGGACCCACGGAGCCCATGGATCCGCTTAACAGCTAGTCAGGGACGCCCCTGAGGGCCTAGGCCCAAAATAATTTCCGGAGCAAGCGCCACCCCAGCGATCCGTGGGCTAACACCCACCGAAAATCGCCAAAAAACTGCAGTTTTCACTCTTTCGCCTATGGGATGCCCTAAAAACATCCCAACGGACCCACGGAGCCCATGGATCCGCTTAACAGCTAGTCAGGGACGCCCCCGAGGGCCTAGGCCCAAAATAATTTCCGGAGCAAGCGCCACCCTAGCGATCCGTGGGCTAACACCCACCGAAAATCGCCAAAAAACTGCAGTTTTCACTCTTTCGCCTATGGGACGCCCTAAAAACATCCCAACGGACCCACGGAGCCCATGGATCCGCTTAACAGCTAGTCAGGGACGCCCCCGAGGGCCTAGGCCCAAAATAATTTCCGGAGCAAGCGCCACCCCAGCGATCCGTGGGCTAACACCCACCGAAAATCGCCAAAAAACTGCAGTTTTCACTCTTTCGCCTATGGGACGCCCTAAAAACATCCCAACGGACCCACGGAGCCCATGGATCCGCTTAACAGCTAGTCAGGGACGCCTCCAAGGGCCTAGGCCCAAAATAATTTCCGGAGCAAGCGCCACCCCAGCGATCCGTGGGCTAACACCCACCGAAAATCGCCAAAAAACTGCAGTTTTCACTCTTTCGCCTATGGGACGCCCTAAAAACATCCCAACGGACCCACGGAGCCCATGGATCCGCTTAACAGCTAGTCAGGGACGCCCCCGAGGGCCTAGGCCCAAAATAATTTCCGGAGCAAGCGCCACCCCAGCGATCCGTGGGCTAACACCCACCGAAAATCGCCAAAAAACTGCAGTTTTCACTCTTTCGCCTATGGGACGCCCTAAAAACATCCCAACGGACCCACGGAGCCCATGGATCCGCTTAACAGCTAGTCAGGGATGCCCCCGAGGGCCTAGGCCCAAAATAATTTCCGGAGCAAGCGCCACCCCAGCGATCCGTGGGCTAACACCCACCGAAAATCGCCAAAAAACTGCAGTTTTCACTCTTTCGCCTATGGGACGCCCTAAAAACATCCCAACGGACCCACGGAGCCCATGGATCCGCTTAACAGCTAGTCAGGGACGCCCCCGAGGGCCTAGGCCCAAAATAATTTCCGGAGCAAGCGCCACCCCAGCGATCCGTGGGCTAACACCCACCGAAAATCGCCAAAAAACTGCAGTTTTCACTCTTTCGCCTATGGGACGCCCTAAAAACATCCCAACGGACCCACGGAGCCCATGGATCCGCTTAACAGCTAGTCAGGGACGCCCCCGAGGGCCTAGGCCCAAAATAATTTCCGGAGCAAGCGCCACCCCAGCGATCCGTGGGCTAACACCCACCGAAAATTGCCAAAAAACTGCAGTTTTCACTCTTTCGCCTATGGGACGCCCTAAAAACATCCCAACGGACCCACGGAGCCCATGGATCCGCTTAACAGCTAGTCAGGGACGCCCCTGAGGGCCTAGGCCCAAAATAATTTCCGGAGCAAGCGCCACCCCAGCGATCCGTGGGCTAACACCCACCGAAAATCGCCAAAAAACTGCAGTTTTCACTCTTTCGCCTATGGGATGCCCTAAAAACATCCCAACGGACCCACGGAGCCCATGGATCCGCTTAACAGCTAGTCAGGGACGCCCCCGAGGGCCTAGGCCCAAAATAATTTCCGGAGCAAGCGCCACCCCAGCGATCCGTGGGCTAACACCCACCGAAAATCGCCAAAAAAGTGCAGTTTTCACTCTTTCGCCTATGGGACGCCCTAAAAACATCCCAACGGACCCACGGAGCCCATGGATCCGCTTAACAGCTAGTCAGGGACGCCCCCGAGGGCCTAGGCCCAAAATAATTTCCGGAGCAAGCGCCACCCCAGCGATCCGTGGGCTAACACCCACCGAAAATCGCCAAAAAAGTGCAGTTTTCACTCTTTCGCCTATGGGACACCCTAAAAACATCCCAACGGACCCACGGAGCCCATGGATCCGCTTAACAGCTAGTCAGGGACGCCCCCGAGGGCCTAGGCCCAAAATAATTTCCGGAGCAAGCGCCACCCCAGCGATCCGTGGGCTAACACCCACCGAAAATCGCCAAAAAACTGCAGTTTTCACTCTTTCGCCTATGGGACACCCTAAAAACATCCCAACGGACCCACGGAGCCCATGGATCCGCTTAACAGCTAGTCAGGGACGCCCCCGAGGGCCTAGGCCCAAAATAATTTCCGGAGCAAGCGCCACCCCAGCGATCCGTGGGCTAACACCCACCGAAAATCGCCAAAAAACTGCAGTTTTCACTCTTTCGCCTATGGGACGCCCTAAAAACATCCCAAAGGACCCACGGAGCCCATGGATCCGCTTAACAGCTAGTCAGGGACGCCCCCGAGGGCCTAGGCCCAAAATAATTTCCGGAGCAAGCGCCACCCCAGCGATCCGTGGGCTAACACCCACCGAAAATCGCCAAAAAACTGCAGTTTTCACTCTTTCGCCTATGGGACGCCCTAAAAACATCCCAACGGACCCACGGAGCCCATGGATCCGCTTAACAGCTAGTCAGGGACGCCCCCGAGGGCCTAGGCCCAAAATAATTTCCGGAGCAAGCGCCACCCCAGCGATCCGTGGGCTAACACCCACCGAAAATCGCCAAAAAACTGCAGTTTTCACTCTTTCGCCTATGGGACGCCCTAAAAACATCCCAACGGACCCACGGAGCCCATGGATCCGCTTAACAGCTAGTCAGGGACGCCCCCGAGGGCCTAGGGCCAAAATAATTTCCGGAGCAAGCGCCACCCCAGCGATCCGTGGGCTAACACCCACCGAAAATCGCCAAAAAACTGCAGTTTTCACTCTTTCGCCTATGGGACGCCCTAAAAACATCCCAACGGACCCACGGAGCCCATGGATCCGCTTAACAGCTAGTCAGGGACGCCCCCGAGGGCCTAGCCCCAAAATAATTTTCGGAGCAAGCGCCACCCCAGCGATCCGTGGGCTAACACCCACCGAAAATCGCCAAAAAACTGCAGTTTTCACTCTTTCGCCTATGGGACGCCCTAAAAACATCCCAACGGACCCACGGAGCCCATGGATCCGCTTAACAGCTAGTCAGGGACGCCCCCGAGGGCCTAGGCCCAAAATAATTTCCGGAGCAAGCGCCACCCCAGCGATCCGTGGGCTAACACCCACCGAAAATCGCCAAAAAACTGCAGTTTTCACTCTTTCGCCTATGGGACGCCCTAAAAACATCCCAACGGACCCACGGAGCCCATGGATCCGCTTAACAGCTAGTCAGGGATGCCCCCGAGGGCCTAGGCCCAAAATAATTTCCGGAGCAAGCGCCACCCCAGCGATCCGTGGGCTAACACCCACCGAAAATCGCCAAAAAACTGCAGTTTTCACTCTTTCGCCTATGGGACGCCCTAAAAACATCCCAACGGACCCACGGAGCCCATGGATCCGCTTAACAGCTAGTCAGGGACGCCTCCGAGGGCCTAGGCCCAAAATAATTTCCGGAGCAAGCGCCACCCCAGCGATCCGTGGGCTAACACCCACCGAAAATCGCCAAAAAACTGCAGTTTTCACTCTTTCGCCTATGGGATGCCCTAAAAACATACCAACGGACCCACGGAGCCCATGGATCCGCTTAACAGCTAGTCAGGGACGCCCCCGAGGGCCTAGGCCCAAAATAATTTCCGGAGCAAGCGCCACCCCAGCGATCCGTGGGCTAACACCCACCGAAAATCGCCAAAAAACTGCAGTTTTCACTCTTTCGCCTATGGGACGCCCTAAAAACATCCCAACGGACCCACGGAGCCCATGGATCCGCTTAACAGCTAGTCAAGGACGCCCCCGAGGGCCTAGGCCCAAAATAATTTCCGGAGCAAGCGCCACCCCAGCGATCCGTGGGCTAACACCCACCGAAAATCGCCAAAAAACTGCAGTTTTCACTCTTTCGCCTATGGGACGCCCTAAAAACATCCCAACGGACCCACGGAGCCCATGGATCCGCTTAACAGCTAGTCAGGGACGCCCCCGAGGGCCTAGGCCCAAAATAATTTTCGGAGCAAGCGCCACCCCAGCGATCCGTGGGCTAACACCCACCGAAAATCGCCAAAAAACTGCAGTTTTCACTCTTTCGCCTATGGGACGCCCTAAAAACATCCCAACGGACCCACGGAGCCCATGGATCCGCTTAACAGCTAGTCAGGGATGCCCTCGAGGGCCTAGGCCCAAAATAATTTCTGGAGCAAGCGCCACCCCAGCGATCCGTGGGCTAACACCCACCGAAAATCGCCAAAAAACTGCAGTTTTCACTCTTTCGCCTATGGGACGCCCTAAAAACATCCCAACGGACCCACGGAGCCCATGGATCCGCTTAACAGCTAGTCAGGGACGCCCCCGAGGTCCTAGGCCCAAAATAATTTCCGGAGCAAGCGCCACCCCAGCGATCCGTGGGCTAACACCCACCGAAAATCGCCAAAAAACTGCAGTTTTCACTCTTTCGCCTATGGGACGCCCTAAAAACATCCCAACGGACCCACGGAGCCCATGGATCCGCTTAACAGCTAGTCAGGGACGCCCCCGAGGGCCTAGGCCCAAAATAATTTCCGGAGCAAGCGCCACCCCAGCGATCCGTGGGCTAACACCCACCGAAAATCGCCAAAAAACTGCAGTTTTCACTCTTTCGCCTATGGGACGCCCTAAAAACATCCCAACGGACCCACGGAGCCCATGGATCCGCTTAACAGCTAGTCAGGGACGCCCCCGAGGGCCTAGGCCCAAAATAATTTCCGGAGCAAGCGCCACCCCAGCGATCCGTGGGCTAACACCCACCGAAAATCGCCAAAAAACTGCAGTTTTCACTCTTTCGCCTATGGGACGCCCTAAAAACATCCCAACGGATCCACGGAGCCCATGGATCCGCTTAAAAGCTAGTCAGGGACGCCCCCGAGGGCCTAGGCCCAAAATAATTTCCGGAGCAAGCGCCACCCCAGCGATCCGTGGGCTAACACCCACCGAAAATCGCCAAAAAACTGCAGTTTTCACTCTTTCGCCTATGGGACGCCCTAAAAACATCCCAACGGACCCACGGAGCCCATGGATCCGCTTAACAGCTAGTCAGGGACGCCCCCGAGGGCCTAGGCCCAAAATAATTTCCGGAGCAAGCGCCACCCCAGCGATCCGTGGGCTAACACCCACCGAAAATCGCCAAAAAACTGCAGTTTTCACTCTTTCGCCTATGGGACGCCCTAAAAACATCCCAACGGACCCACGGAGCCCATGGATCCGCTTAACAGCTAGTCAGGGACGCCCCCGAGGGCCTAGGCCCAAAATAATTTCCGGAGCAAGCGCCACCCCAGCGATCCGTGGGCTAACACCCACCGAAAATCGCCAAAAAACTGCAGTTTTCACTCTTTCGCCTATGGGACGCCCTAAAAACATCCCAACGGACCCACGGAGCCCATGGATCCGCTTAACAGCTAGTCAGGGACGCCCCCGAGGGCCTAGGCCCAAAATAATTTCCGGAGCAAGCGCCACCCCAGCGATCCGTGGGCTAACACCCACCGAAAATCGCCAAAAAACTGCAGTTTTCACTCTTTCGCCTATGGGACGCCCTAAAAACATCCCAACGGACCCACGGAGCCCATGGATCCGCTTAACAGCTAGTCAGGGACGCCCCCGAGGGCCTAGGCCCAAAATAATTTCCGGAGCAAGCGCCACCCCAGCGATCCGTGGGCTAACACCCACCGAAAATCGCCAAAAAACTGCAGTTTTCACTCTTTCGCCTATGGGACGCCCTAAAAACATCCCAACGGACCCACGGAGCCCATGGATCCGCTTAACAGCTAGTCAGGGATGCCCCCGAAGGCCTAGGCCCAAAATAATTTCCGGAGCAAGCGCCACCCCAGCGATCCGTGGGCTAACACCCACCGAAAATCGCCAAAAAACTGCAGTTTTCACTCTTTCGCCTATGGGACGCCCTAAAAACATCCCAACGGACCCACGGAGCCCATGGATCCGCTTAACAGCTAGTCAGGGACGCCCCCGAGGGCCTAGGCCCAAAATAATTTCCGGAGCAAGCGCCACCCCAGCGATCCGTGGGCTAACACCCACCGAAAATCGCCAAAAAACTGCAGTTTTCACTCTTTCGCCTATGGGACGCCCTAAAAACATCCCAACGGACCCACGGAGCCCATGGATCCGCTTAACAGCTAGTCAGGGACGCCCCCGAGGGCCTAGGCCCAAAATAATTTCCGGAGCAAGCGCCACCCCAGCGATCCGTGGGCTAACACCCACCGAAAATCGCCAAAAAACTGCAGTTTTCACTCTTTCGCCTATGGGACGCCCTAAAAACATCCCAACGGACCCACGGAGCCCATGGATCCGCTTAACAGCTAGTCAGGGACGCCCCCGAGGGCCTAGGCCCAAAATAATTTCCGGAGCAAGCGCCACCCCAGCGATCCGTGGGCTAACACCCACCGAAAATCGCCAAAAAACTGCAGTTTTCACTCTTTCGCCTATGGGACGCCCTAAAAACATCCCAACGGACCCACGGAGCCCATGGATCCGCTTAACAGCTAGTCAGGGACGCCCCCGAGGGCCTAGGCCCAAAATAATTTCCGGAGCAAGCGCCACCCCAGCGATCCGTGGGCTAACACCCACCGAAAATCGCCAAAAAATTGCAGTTTTCACTCTTTCGCCTATGGGACGCCCTAAAAACATCCCAACGGACCCACGGAGCCCATGGATCCGCTTAACAGCTAGTCAGGGACGCCCCCGAGGGCCTAGGCCCAAAATAATTTCCGGAGCAAGCGCCACCCCAGCGATCCGTGGGCTAACACCCACCGAAAATCGCCAAAAAACTGCAGTTTTCACTCTTTCGCCTATGGGACGCCCTAAAAACATCCCAACGGACCCACGGAGCCCATGGATCCGCTTAACAGCTAGTCAGGGACGCCCCCGAGGGCCTAGGCCCAAAATAATTTCCGGAGCAAGCGCCACCCCAGCGATCCGTGGGCTAACACCCACCGAAAATCGCCAAAAAACTGCAGTTTTCACTCTTTCGCCTATGGGACGCCCTAAAAACACCCCAACGGACCCACGGAGCCCATGGATCCGCTTAACAGCTAGTCAGGGACGCCCCCGAGGGCCTAGGCCCAAAATAATTTCCGGAGCAAGCGCCACCCCAGCGATCCGTGGGCTAACACCCACCGAAAATCGCCAAAAAACTGCAGTTTTCACTCTTTCGCCTATGGGACGCCCTAAAAACATCCCAACGGAGCCCATGGATCCGCTTAACAGCTAGTCAGGGATGCCCCCGAGGGCCTAGGCCCAAAATAATTTCCGGAGCAAGCGCCACCCCAGCGATCCGTGGGCTAACACCCACCGAAAATCGCCAAAAAACTGCAGTTTTCACTCTTTCGCCTATGGGACGCCCTAAAAACATCCCAACGGACCCACGGAGCCCATGGATCCGCTTAACAGCTAGTCAGGGACGCCCCCGAGGGCCTAGGCCCAAAATAATTTCCGGAGCAAGCGCCACCCCAGCGATCCGTGGGCTAACACCCACCGAAAATCGCCAAAAAACTGTAGTTTTCACTCTTTCGCCTATGGGACGCCCTAAAAACATCCCAACGGACCCACGGAGCCCATGGATCCGCTTAACATCTAGTCAGGGACGCCCCCGAGGGCCTAGGCCCAAAATAATTTTCGGAGCAAGCGCCACCCCAGCGATCCGTGGGCTAACACCCACCGAAAATCGCCAAAAAACTGCAGTTTTCACTCTTTCGCCTATGGGACGCCCTAAAAACATCCCAACGGACCCACGGAGCCCATGGATCCGCTTAACAGCTAGTCAGGGACGCCCCCGAGGGACTAGGCCCAAAGTAATTTCCGGAGCAAGCGCCACCCCAGCGATCCGTGGGCTAACACCCACCGAAAATCGCCAAAAAACTGCAGTTTTCACTCTTTCGCCTATGGGACGCCCTAAAAACATCCCAACGGACCCACGGAGCCCATGGATCCGCTTAACAGCTAGTCAGGGACGCCCCCGAGGGCCTAGGCCCAAAATAATTTCCGGAGCAAGCGCCACCCCAGCGATCCGTGGGCTAACACCCACCGAAAATCGCCAAAAAACTGCAGTTTTCACTCTTTCGCCTATGGGACGCCCTAAAAACATCCCAACGGACCCACGGAGCCCATGGATCCGCTTAACAGCTAGTCAGGGACGCCCCCGAGGGCCCAGGCCCAAAATAATTTCCGGAGCAAGCGCCACCCCAGCGATCCGTGGGCTAACACCCACCGAAAATCGCCAAAAAACTGCAGTTTTCACTCTTTCGCCTATGGGACGCCCTAAAAACATCCCAACGGATCCACGGAGCCCATGGATCCGCTTAAAAGCTAGTCAGGGACGCCCCCGAGGGCCTAGGCCCAAAATAATTTCCGGAGCAAGCGCCACCCCAGCGATCCGTGGGCTAACACCCACCGAAAATCGCCAAAAAACTGCAGTTTTCACTCTTTCGCCTATGGGACGCCCTAAAAACATCCCAACGGACCCACGGAGCCCATGGATCCGCTTAACAGCTAGTCAGGGACGCCCCCGAGGGCCTAGGACCAAAATAATTTCCGGAGCAAGCGCCACCCCAGCGATCCGTGGGCTAACACCCACCGAAAATCGCCAAAAAACTGCAGTTTTCACTCTTTCGCCTATGGGACGCCCTAAAAACATCCCAACGGACCCACGGAGCCCATGGATCCGCTTAACAGCTAGTCAGGGACGCCCCCGAGGGCCTAGGCCCAAAATAATTTCCGGAGCAAGCGCCACCCCAGCGATCCGTGGGCTAACACCCACCGAAAATCGCCAAAAAACTGCAGTTTTCACTCTTTCGCCTATGGGACGCCCTAAAAACATCCCAACGGACCCACGGAGCCCATGGATCCGCTTAACAGCTAGTCAGGGACGCCCCCGAGGGCCTAGGCCCAAAATAATTTCCGGAGCAAGCGCCACCCCAGCGATCCGTGGGCTAACACCCACCGAAAATCGCCAAAAAACTGCAGTTTTCACTCTTTCGCCTATGGGACGCCCTAAAAACATCCCAACGGACCCACGGAGCCCATGGATCCGCTTAACAGCTAGTCAGGGACGCCCCCGAGGGCCTAGGCCCAAAATAATTTCCGGAGCAAGCGCCACCCCAGCGATCCGTGGGCTAACACCCACCGAAAATCGCCAAAAAACTGCAGTTTTCACTCTTTCGCCTATGGGACGCCCTAAAAACATCCCAACGGACCCACGGAGCCCATGGATCCGCTTAACAGCTAGTCAGGGACGCCCCCGAGGTCC
The DNA here is from genome assembly GCA_031232105.1 of Capsicum rhomboideum. Taxonomy (NCBI): domain Eukaryota; kingdom Viridiplantae; phylum Streptophyta; class Magnoliopsida; order Solanales; family Solanaceae; genus Capsicum; species Capsicum rhomboideum. The sequence continues at coordinate 1,123,148 of CP124719.1, read as the reverse complement.
TAGGCCCAAAATAATTTCCGGAGCAATCGCCACCCCAGCGATCCGTGGGCTAACACCCACCGAAAATCGCCAAAAAACTGCAGTTTTCACTCTTTCGCCTATGGGACGCCCTAAAAACATCCCAACGGACCCACGGAGCCCATGGATCCGCTTAACAGCTAGTCAGGGACGCCCCCGAGGGCCTAGGCCCAAAATAATTTCTGGAGCAAGCGCCACCCCAGCGATCCGTGGGCTAACACCCACCGAAAATCGCCAAAAAACTGCAGTTTTCACTCTTTCGCCTATGGGACGCCCTAAAAACATCCCAACGGACCCACGGAGCCCATGGATCCGCTTAACAGCTAGTCAGGGACGCCCCCGAGGGCCTAGGCCCAAAATAATTTCCGGAGCAAGCGCCACCCCAGCGATCCGTGGGCTAACACCCACCGAAAATCGCCAAAAAACTGCAGTTTTCACTATTTCGCCTATGGGACGCCCTAAAAACATCCCAACGGACCCACGGAGCCCATGGATCCGCTTAACAGCTAGTCAGGGACGCCCCCGAGGGCCTAGGCCCAAAATAATTTCCGGAGCAAGCGCCACCCCAGCGATCCGTGGGCTAACACCCACCGAAAATTGCCAAAAAACTGCAGTTTTCACTCTTTCGCCTATGGGACGCCCTAAAAACATCCCAACGGACCCACGGAGCCCATGGATCCGCTTAACAGCTAGTCAGGGACGCCCCCGAGGGCCTAGGCCCAAAATAATTTCCGGAGCAAGCGCCACCCCAGCGATCCGTGGGCTAACACCCACCGAAAATCGCCAAAAAACTGCAGTTTTCACTCTTTCGCCTATGGGACGCCCTAAAAACACCCCAACGGACCCACGGAGCCCATGGATCCGCTTAACAGCTAGTCAGGGACGCCCCCGAGGGCCTAGGCCCAAAATAATTTCCGGAGCAAGCGCCACCCCAGCGATCCGTGGGCTAACACCCACCGAAAATTGCCAAAAAACTGCAGTTTTCACTCTTTCGCCTATGGGACGCCCTAAAAACATCCCAACGGAGCCCATGGATCCGCTTAACAGCTAGTCAGGGATGCCCCCGAGGGCCTAGGCCCAAAATAATTTCCGGAGCAAGCGCCACCCCAGCGATCCGTGGGCTAACACCCACCGAAAATCGCCAAAAAACTGCAGTTTTCACTCTTTCGCCTATGGGACGCCCTAAAAACATCCCAACGGACCCACGGAGCCCATGGATCCGCTTAACAGCTAGTCAGGGACGCCCCCGAGGGCCTAGGCCCAAAATAATTTCCGGAGCAAGCGCCACCCCATCGATCCGTGGGCTAACACCCACCGAAAATCGCCAAAAAACTGTAGTTTTCACTCTTTCGCCTATGGGACGCCCTAAAAACATCCCAACGGACCCACGGAGCCCATGGATCCGCTTAACAGCTAGTCAGGGACGCCCCCGAGGGCCTAGGCCCAAAATAATTTTCGGAGCAAGCGCCACCCCAGCGATCCGTGGGCTAACACCCACCAAAAATCGCCAAAAAACTGCAGTTTTCACTCTTTCGCCTATGGGACGCCCTAAAAACATCCCAACGGACCCACGGAGCCCATGGATCCGCTTAACAGCTAGTCAGGGACGCCCCCGAGGGCCTAGGCCCAAAATAATTTCCGGAGCAAGCGCCACCCCAGCGATCCGTGGGCTAACACCCACCGAAAATCGCCAAAAAACTGCAGTTTTCACTCTTTCGCCTATGGGACGCCCTAAAAACATCCCAACGGACCCACGGAGCCCATGGATCCGCTTAACAGCTAGTCAGGGACGCCCCCGAGGGCCTAGGCCCAAAATAATTTCCGGAGCAAGCGCCACCCCAGCGATCCGTGGGCTAACACCCACCGAAAATCGCCAAAAAACTGCAGTTTTCACTCTTTCGCCTATGGGACGCCCTAAAAACATCCCAACGGACCCACGGAGCCCATGGATCCGCTTAACAGCTAGTCAGGGACGCCCCCGAGGGCCTAGGCCCAAAATAATTTCCGGAGCAAGCGCCACCCCAGCGATCCGTGGGCTAACACCCACCGAAAATCGCCAAAAAACTGCAGTTTTCACTCTTTCGCCTATGGGACGCCCTAAAAACATCCCAACGGACCCACGGAGCCCATGGATCCGCTTAACAGCTAGTCAGGGACGCCCCCGAGGGCCTAGGCCCAAAATAATTTCCGGAGCAAGCGCCACCCCAGCGATCCGTGGGCTAACACCCACCGAAAATCGCCAAAAAACTGCAGTTTTCACTCTTTCGCCTATGGGACGCCCTAAAAACATCCCAACGGACCCACGGAGCCCATGGATCCGCTTAACAGCTAGTCAGGGACGCCCCCGAGGGCCTAGGCCCAAAATAATTTCCGGAGCAAGCGCCACCCCAGCGATCCGTGGGCTAACACCCACCGAAAATCGCCAAAAAACTGCAGTTTTCACTCTTTCGCCTATGGGACGCCCTAAAAACATCCCAACGGACCCACGGAGCCCATGGATCCTCTTAACAGCTAGTCAGGAACGCCCCCGAGGGCCTAGGCCCAAAATAATTTCCGGAGCAAGCGCCACCCCAGCGATCCGTGGGCTAACACCCACCGAAAATCGCCAAAAAACTGCAGTTTTCACTCTTTCGCCTATGGGACGCCCTAAAAACATCCCAACGGACCCACGGAGCCCATGGATCCGCTTAACAGCTAGTCAGGGACGCCCCCAAGGGACTAGGCCCAAAATAATTTCCGGAGCAAGCGCCACCCCAGCGATCCGTGGGCTAACACCCACCGAAAATCGCCAAAAAACTGCAGTTTTCACTCTTTCGCCTATGGGACGCCCTAAAAACATCCCAACGGACCCACGGAGCCCATGGATCCGCTTAACAGCTAGTCAGGGACGCCCCCGAGGGCCTAGGCCCAAAATAATTTCCGGAGCAAGCGCCACCCCAGCGATCCGTGGGCTAACACCCACCGAAAATCGCCAAAAAACTGCAGTTTTCACTCTTTCGCCTATGGGACGCCCTAAAAACACCCCAACGGACCCACGGAGCCCATGGATCCGCTTAACAGCTAGTCAGGGACGCCCCCGAGGGCCTAGGCCCAAAATAATTTCCGGAGCAAGCGCCACCCCAGCGATCCGTGGGCTAACACCCACCGAAAATCGCCAAAAAACTGCAGTTTTCACTCTTTCGCCTATGGGACGCCCTAAAAACATCCCAACGGAGCCCATGGATCCGCTTAACAGCTAGTCAGGGATGCCCCCGAGGGCCTAGGCCCAAAATAATTTCCGGAGCAAGCGCCACCCCAGCGATCCGTGGGCTAACACCCACCGAAAATCGCCAAAAAACTGCAGTTTTCACTCTTTCGCCTATGGGACGCCCTAAAAACATCCCAACGGACCCACGGAGCCCATGGATCCGCTTAACAGCTAGTCAGGGACGCCCCCGAGGGCCTAGGCCCAAAATAATTTCCGGAGCAAGCGCCACCCCAGCGATCCGTGGGCTAACACCCACCGAAAATCGCCAAAAAACTGCAGTTTTCACTCTTTCGCCTATGGGACGCCCTAAAAACATCCCAACGGACCCACGGAGCCCATGGATCCGCTTAACAGCTAGTCAGGGACGCCCCCGAGGGCCTAGGCCCAAAATAATTTCCGGAGCAAGCGCCACCCCAGCGATCCGTGGGCTAACACCCACCGAAAATCGCCAAAAAACTGCAGTTTTCACTCTTTCGCCTATGGGACGCCCTAAAAACATCCCAACGGACCCACGGAGCCCATGGATCCGCTTAACAGCTAGTCAGGGACGCCCCCGAGGGCCTAGGCCCAAAATAATTTCCGGAGCAAGCGCCACCCCAGCGATCCGTGGGCTAACACCCACCGAAAATCGCCAAAAAACTGCAGTTTTCACTCTTTCGCCTATGGGACGCCCTAAAAACATCCCAACGGACCCACGGAGCCCATGGATCCGCTTAACAGCTAGTCAGGGACGCCCCCGAGGGCCTAGGCCCAAAATAATTTCCGGAGCAAGCGCCACCCCAGCGATCCGTGGGCTAACACCCACCGAAAATCGCCAAAAAACTGCAGTTTTCACTCTTTCGCCTATGGGACGCCCTAAAAACATCCCAACGGACCCACGGAGCCCATGGATCCGCTTAACAGCTAGTCAGGGACGCCCCCGAGGGCCTAGGCCCAAAATAATTTCCGGAGCAAGCGCCACCCCAGCGATCCGTGGGCTAACACCCACCGAAAATCGCCAAAAAACTGCAGTTTTCACTCTTTCGCCTATGGGACGCCCTAAAAACATCCCAACGGACCCACGGAGCCCATGGATCCGCTTAACAGCTAGTCAGGGACGCCCCCGAGGGCCTAGGCCCAAAATAATTTCCGGAGCAAGCGCCACCCCAGCGATCCGTGGGCTAACACCCACCGAAAATCGCCAAAAAACTGCAGTTTTCACTCTTTCGCCTATGGGACGCCCTAAAAACATCCCAACGGACCCACGGAGCCCATGGATCCTCTTAACAGCTAGTCAGGAACGCCCCCGAGGGCCTAGGCCCAAAATAATTTCCGGAGCAAGCGCCACCCCAGCGATCCGTGGGCTAACACCCACCGAAAATCGCCAAAAAACTGCAGTTTTCACTCTTTCGCCTATGGGACGCCCTAAAAACATCCCAACGGACCCACGGAGCCCATGGATCCGCTTAACAGCTAGTCAGGGACGCCCCCAAGGGACTAGGCCCAAAATAATTTCCGGAGCAAGCGCCACCCCAGCGATCCGTGGGCTAACACCCACCGAAAATCGCCAAAAAACTGCAGTTTTCACTCTTTCGCCTATGGGACGCCCTAAAAACATCCCAACGGACCCACGGAGCCCATGGATCCGCTTAACAGCTAGTCAGGGACGCCCCCGAGGGCCTAGGCCCAAAATAATTTCCGGAGCAAGCGCCACCCCAGCGATCCGTGGGCTAACACCCACCGAAAATCGCCAAAAAACTGCAGTTTTCACTCTTTCGCCTATGGGACGCCCTAAAAACACCCCAACGGACCCACGGAGCCCATGGATCCGCTTAACAGCTAGTCAGGGACGCCCCCGAGGGCCTAGGCCCAAAATAATTTCCGGAGCAAGCGCCACCCCAGCGATCCGTGGGCTAACACCCACCGAAAATCGCCAAAAAACTGCAGTTTTCACTCTTTCGCCTATGGGACGCCCTAAAAACATCCCAACGGAGCCCATGGATCCGCTTAACAGCTAGTCAGGGATGCCCCCGAGGGCCTAGGCCCAAAATAATTTCCGGAGCAAGCGCCACCCCAGCGATCCGTGGGCTAACACCCACCGAAAATCGCCAAAAAACTGCAGTTTTCACTCTTTCGCCTATGGGACGCCCTAAAAACATCCCAACGGACCCACGGAGCCCATGGATCCGCTTAACAGCTAGTCAGGGACGCCCCCGAGGGCCTAGGCCCAAAATAATTTCCGGAGCAAGCGCCACCCCAGCGATCCGTGGGCTAACACCCACCGAAAATCGCCAAAAAACTGCAGTTTTCACTCTTTCGCCTATGGGACGCCCTAAAAACATCCCAACGGACCCACGGAGCCCATGGATCCGCTTAACAGCTAGTCAGGGACGCCCCCGAGGGCCTAGGCCCAAAATAATTTCCGGAGCAAGCGCCACCCCAGCGATCCGTGGGCTAACACCCACCGAAAATCGCCAAAAAACTGCAGTTTTCACTCTTTCGCCTATGGGACGCCCTAAAAACATCCCAACGGACCCACGGAGCCCATGGATCCGCTTAACAGCTAGTCAGGGACGCCCCCGAGGGCCTAGGCCCAAAATAATTTCCGGAGCAAGCGCCACCCCAGCGATCCGTGGGCTAACACCCACCGAAAATCGCCAAAAAACTGCAGTTTTCACTCTTTCGCCTATGGGACGCCCTAAAAACATCCCAACGGACCCACGGAGCCCATGGATCCGCTTAACAGCTAGTCAGGGACGCCCCCGAGGGCCTAGGCCCAAAATAATTTCCGGAGCAAGCGCCACCCCAGCGATCCGTGGGCTAACACCCACCGAAAATCGCCAAAAAACTGCAGTTTTCACTCTTTCGCCTATGGGACGCCCTAAAAACATCCCAACGGACCCACGGAGCCCATGGATCCGCTTAACAGCTAGTCAGGGACGCCCCCGAGGGCCTAGGCCCAAAATAATTTCCGGAGCAAGCGCCACCCCAGCGATCCGTGGGCTAACACCCACCGAAAATCGCCAAAAAACTGCAGTTTTCACTCTTTCGCCTATGGGACGCCCTAAAAACATCCCAACGGACCCACGGAGCCCATGGATCCTCTTAACAGCTAGTCAGGAACGCCCCCGAGGGCCTAGGCCCAAAATAATTTCCGGAGCAAGCGCCACCCCAGCGATCCGTGGGCTAACACCCACCGAAAATCGCCAAAAAACTGCAGTTTTCACTCTTTCGCCTATGGGACGCCCTAAAAACATCCCAACGGACCCACGGAGCCCATGGATCCGCTTAACAGCTAGTCAGGGACGCCCCCAAGGGACTAGGCCCAAAATAATTTCCGGAGCAAGCGCCACCCCAGCGATCCGTGGGCTAACACCCACCGAAAATCGCCAAAAAACTGCAGTTTTCACTCTTTCGCCTATGGGACGCCCTAAAAACATCCCAACGGACCCACGGAGCCCATGGATCCGCTTAACAGCTAGTCAGGGACGCCCCCGAGGGCCTAGGCCCAAAATAATTTCCGGAGCAAGCGCCACCCCAGCGATCCGTGGGCTAACACCCACCGAAAATCGCCAAAAAACTGCAGTTTTCACTCTTTCGCCTATGGGACGCCCTAAAAACACCCCAACGGACCCACGGAGCCCATGGATCCGCTTAACAGCTAGTCAGGGACGCCCCCGAGGGCCTAGGCCCAAAATAATTTCCGGAGCAAGCGCCACCCCAGCGATCCGTGGGCTAACACCCACCGAAAATCGCCAAAAAACTGCAGTTTTCACTCTTTCGCCTATGGGACGCCCTAAAAACATCCCAACGGAGCCCATGGATCCGCTTAACAGCTAGTCAGGGATGCCCCCGAGGGCCTAGGCCCAAAATAATTTCCGGAGCAAGCGCCACCCCAGCGATCCGTGGGCTAACACCCACCGAAAATCGCCAAAAAACTACAGTTTTCACTCTTTCGCCTATGGGACGCCCTAAAAACATCCCAACGGACCCACGAAGCCCATGGATCCGCTTAACAGCTAGTCAGGGACGCCCCCGAGGGCCTAGGCCCAAAATAATTTCCGGAGCAAGCGCCACCCCAGCGATCCGTGGGCTAACACCCACCGAAAATCGCCAAAAAACTGTAGTTTTCACTCTTTCGCCTATGGGACGCCCTAAAAACATCCCAACGGACCCACGGAGCCCATGGATCCGCTTAACAGCTAGTCAGGGACGCCCCCGAGGGCCTAGGCCCAAAATAATTTTCGGAGCAAGCGCCACCCCAGCGATCCGTGGGCTAACACCCACCGAAAATCGCCAAAAAACTGCAGTTTTCACTCTTTCGCCTATGGGACGCCCTAAAAACATCCCAACGGACCCACGGAGCCCATGGATCCGCTTAACAGCTAGTCAGGGACGCCCCCGAGGGCCTAGGCCCAAAGTAATTCCCGGAGCAAGCGCCACCCCAGCGATCCGTGGGCTAACACCCACCGAAAATCGCCAAAAAACTGTAGTTTTCACTCTTTCGCCTATGGGACGCCCTAAAAACATCCCAACGGACCCACGGAGCCCATGGATCCTCTTAACAGCTAGTCAGGGACGCCCCCGAGGGCCTAGGCCCAAAATAATTTCCGGAGCAAGCGCCACCCCAGCGATCCGTGGGCTAACACCCACCGAAAATCGCCAAAAAACTGCAGTTTTCACTCTTTCGCCTATGGGACGCCCTAAAAACATCCCAACGGACCCACGGAGCCCATGGATCCGCTTAACAGCTAGTCAGGGACGCCCCCGAGGGCCTAGGCCCAAAATAATTTCCGGAGCAAGCGCCACCCCAGCGATCCGTGGGCTAACACCCACCGAAAATCGCCAAAAAACTGCAGTTTTCACTCTTTCGCCTATGGGACGCCCTAAAAACATCCCAACGGATCCACGGAGCCCATGGATCCGCTTAACAGCTAGTCAGGGACGCCCCCGAGGGCCTAGGCCCAAAATAATTTCCGGAGCAAGCGCCACCCCAGCGATCCGTGGGCTAACACCCACCGAAAATCGCCAAAAAACTGCAGTTTTCACTCTTTCGCCTATGGGACGCCCTAAAAACATCCCAACGGACCCACGGAGCCCATGGATCCGCTTAACAGCTAGTCAGGGACGCCCCCGAGGGCCTAGGCCCAAAATAATTTCCGGAGCAAGCGCCACCCCAGCGATCCGTGGGCTAACACCCACCGAAAATCGCCAAAAAACTGCAGTTTTCACTCTTTCGCCTATGGGACGCCCTAAAAACATCCCAACGGACCCACGGAGCCCATGGATCCGCTTAACAGCTAGTCAGGGACGCCCCAGAGGGCCTAGGCCCAAAATAATTTCCGGAGCAAGCGCCACCCCAGCGATCCGTGGGCTAACACCCACCGAAAATCGCCAAAAAACTGCAGTTTTCACTCTTTCGCCTATGGGACGCCCTAAAAACATCCCAACGGACCCACGGAGCCCATGGATCCGCTTAACAGCTAGTCAGGGACGCCCCCGAGGGCCTAGGCCCAAAATAATTTTCGGAGCAAGCGCCACCCCAGCGATCCGTGGGCTAACACCCACCGAAAATCGCCAAAAAACTGCAGTTTTCACTCTTTCACCTATGGGACGCCCTAAAAACATCCCAACGGACCCACGGAGCCCATGGATCCGCTTAACAGCTAGTCAGGGACGCCCCCGAGGGCCTAGGCCCAAAATAATTTCCGGAGCAAGCGCCACCCCAGCGATCCGTGGGCTAACACCCACCGAAAATCGCCAAAAAACTGCAGTTTTCACTCTTTCGCCTATGGGACGCCCTAAAAACATCCCAACGGACCCACGGAGCCCATGGATCCGCTTAACAGCTAGTCAGGGACGCCCCCGAGGGCCTAGGTCCAAAATAATTTCCGGAGCAAGCGCCACCCCAGCGATCCGTGGGCTAACACCCACCAAAAATCGCCAAAAAACTGCAATTTTCACTCTTTCGCCTATGGGACGCCCTAAAAACATCCCAACGGACCCACGGAGCCCATGGATCCGCTTAACAGCTAGTCAGGGACGCCCCCGAGGGCCTAGGCCCAAAATAATTTCCGGAGCAAGCGCCACCCCAGCGATCCGTGGGCTAACACCCACCGAAAATCGCCAAAAAACTGCAGTTTTCACTCTTTCGCCTATGGGACGCCCTAAAAACATCCCAACGGACCCACGGAGCCCATGGATCCGCTTAACAGCTAGTCAGGGACGCCACCGAGGGCCTAGGCCCAAAATAATTTCCGGAGCAAGCGCCACCCCAGCGATCCGTGGGCTAACACCCACCGAAAATCGCCAAAAAACTGCAGTTTTCACTCTTTCGCCTATGGGACGCCCTAAAAACATCCCAACGGACCCACGGAGCCCATGGATCCGCTTAACAGCTAGTCAGGGACGCCCCCGAGGGCCTAGGCCCAAAATAATTTCCGGAGCAAGCACCACCCCAGCGATCCGTGGGCTAACACCCACCGAAAATCGCCAAAAAACTGCAGTTTTCACTCTTTCGCCTATGGGATGCCCTAAAAACATCCCAACGGACCCACGGAGCCCATGTATCCGCTTAACAGCTAGTCAGGGACGCCCCCGAGGGCCTAGGCCCAAAATAATTTCCGGAGCAAGCGCCACCCCAGCGATCCGTGGGCTAACACCCACCGAAAATTGCCAAAAAACTGCAGTTTTCACTCTTTCGCCTATGGGACGCCCTAAAAACATCCCAACGGACCAACGGAGCCCATGGATCCGCTTAACAGCTAGTCAGGGACGCCCCCGAGGGCCTAGGCCCAAAATAATTTCCGGAGCAAGCGCCACCCCAGCGATTCGTGGGCTAATAACACCCACCGAAAATCGCCAAAAAACTGCAGTTTTCACTCTTTCGCCTATGGGACGCCCTAAAAACATCCCAACGGACCCACGGAGCCCATGGATCCGCTTAACAGCTAGTCAGAGACGCCCCCGAGGGCCTAGGCCCAAAATAATTTCCGGAGCAAGCGCCACCCCAGCGATCCGTGGGCTAACACCCACCGAAAATCGCCAAAAAACTGCAGTTTTCACTCTTTCGCCTATGGGACGCCCTAAAAACATCCCAACGGACCCACGGAGCCCATGGATCCGCTTAACAGCTAGTCAGGGATGCCCCCGAGGGCCTAGGCCCAAAATAATTTCCGGAGCAAGCGCCACCCCAGCGATCCGTGGGCTAACACCCACCGAAAATTGCCAAAAAACTACAGTTTTCACTCTTTCGCCTATGGGACGCCCTAAAAACATCCCAACGGACCCACGGAGCCCATGGATCCGCTTAACAGCTAGTCAGGGACGCCCCCGAGGGCCTAGGCCCAAAATAATTTCTGGAGCAAGCGCCACCCCAGCGATCCGTGGGCTAACACCCACCGAAAATCGCCAAAAAACTGCAGTTTTCACTCTTTCGCCTATGGGACGCCCTAAAAACATCCCAACGGACCCACGGAGCCCATGGATCCGCTTAACAGCTAGTCAGGGACGCCCCCGAGGGCCTAGGCCCAAAATACTTTTCCGGAGCAAGCGCCACCCCAGCGATCCGTGGGCTAACACCCACCGAAAATCGCCAAAAAACTGCAGTTTTCACTCTTTCGCCTATGGGACGCCCTAAAAACATCCCAACGGACCCACGGAGCCCATGGATCCGCTTAACAGCTAGTCAGGGACGCCCCCGAGGGCCTAGGCCCAAAATAATTTCCGGAGCAAGCGCCACCCCAGCGATCCGTGGGCTAACACCCACCGAAAATTGCCAAAAAACTGCAGTTTTCACTCTTTCGCCTATGGGACGCCCTAAAAACATCCCAACGGACCCACCGAGCCCATGGATCCACTTAACAGCTAGTCAGGGACGCCCCCGAGGGCCTAGGCCCAAAATAATTTCCGGAGCAAGCGCCACCCCAGCGATCCGTGGGCTAACACCCACCGAAAATCGCCAAAAAACTGCAGTTTTCACTCTTTCGCCTATGGGACGCCCTAAAAACATCCCAACGGACCCACGGAGCCCATGGATCCGCTTAACAGCTAGTCAGGGACGCCCCCGAGGGCCTAGGCCCAAAATAATTTCCGGAGCAAGCGCCACCCCAGCGATCCGTGGGCTAACACCCACCGAAAATCGCCAAAAAACTGCAGTTTTCACTCTTTCGCCTATGGGACGCCCTAAAAACATCCCAACGGACCCACGGAGCCCATGGATCCGCTTAACAGCTAGTCAGGGACGCCCCTGAGGGCCTAGGCCCAAAATAATTTCCGGAGCAAGCGCCACCCCAGCGATCCGTGGGCTAACACCCATCGAAAATCGCCAAAAAACTACAGTTTTCACTCTTTCGCCTATGGGACGCCCTAAAAACATCCCAACGGACCCACGGAGCCCATGGATCCTCTTAACAGCTAGTCAGGGACGCCCTCGAGGGCCTAGGCCCAAAATAATTTCCGGAGCAAGCGCCACCCCAGCGATCCGTGGGCTAACACCCACCGAAAATCGCCAAAAAACTGCAGTTTTCACTCTTTTGCCTATGGGACGCCCTAAAAACATCCCAACGGACCCACGGAGCCCGTGGATCCGCTTAACAGCTAGTCAGGGACGCCCCCGAGGGCCTAGGCCCAAAATAATTTCCGGAGCAAGCGCCACCCCAGCGATCCGTGGGCTAACACCCACCGAAAATCGCCAAAAAACTGCAGTTTTCACTCTTTCGCCTATGGGACGCCCTAAAAACATCCCAACGGACCCACGGAGCCCATGGATCCGCTTAACAGCTAGTCAGGGACGCCCCCGAGGGCCTAGGCCCAAAATAATTTCCGAAGCAAGCGCCACCCCAGCGATCCGTGGGCTAACACCCACCGAAAATCGCCAAAAAACTGCAGTTTTCACTCTTTCGCCTATGGGACGCCCTAAAAACATCCCAACGGACCCACGGAGCCCATGGATCCGCTTAACAGCTAGTCAGGGACGCCCCCGAGGGCCTAGGCCCAAAATAATTTTCGGAGCAAGCGCCACCCCAGCGATCCGTGGGCTAACACCCACCGAAAATCGCCAAAAAACTGCAGTTTTCACTCTTTCGCAACGGACCCACGGAGCCCATGGATCCGCTTAACAGCTAGTCAGGGACGCCCCCGAGGGCCTAGGCCCAAAATAATTTCCGAAGCAAGCGCCACCCCAGCGATCCGTGGGCTAACACCCACCGAAAATCGCCAAAAAACTGCAGTTTTCACTCTTTCGCCTATGGGACGCCCTAAAAACATCCCAACGGACCCACGGAGCCCATGGATCCGCTTAACAGCTAGTCAGGGACGTCCCCGAGGGCCTAGGCCCAAAATAATTTCCGGAGCAAGCACCACCCCAGCGATCCGTGGGCTAACACCCACCGAAAATCGCCAAAAAACTGCAGTTTTCACTCTTTCGCCTATGGGACGCCCTAAAAACATCCCAACGGACCCACGGAGCCCATGGATCCGCTTAACAGCTAGTCAGGGACGCCCCCGAGGGCCTAGGCCCAAAATAATTTCCGGAGCAAGCGCCACCCCAGCGATCCGTGGGCTAACACCCACCGAAAATCGCCAAAAAACTGCAGTTTTCACTCTTTCGCCTATGGGACGCCCTAAAAACATCCCAACGGACCCACGGAGCCCATGGATCCGCTTAACAGCTAGTCAGGGACGCCCCCGAGGGCCTAGGCCCAAAATAATTTCCGGAGCAAGCGCCACCCCAGCGATCCGTGGGCTAACACCCACCGAAAATCGCCAAAAAACTGCAGTTTTCACTCTTTCGCCTATGGGACGCCCTAAAAACATCCCAACGGACCCACGGAGCCCATGGATCCGCTTAACAGCTAGTCAGGGACGCCCCCGAGGGCCTAGGCCCAAAATAATTTCCGGAGCAAGCGCCACCCCAGCGATCCGTGGGCTAACACCCATCGAAAATCGCCAAAAAACTGCAGTTTTCACTCTTTCGCCTATGGGACGCCCTAAAAACATCCCAACGGACCCACGGAGCCCATGGATCCGCTTAACAGCTAGTCAGGGACGCCCCCGAGGGCCTAGGCCCAAAATAATTTCCGGAGCAAGCGCCACCCCAGCGATCCGTGGGCTAACACCCACCGAAAATCGCCAAAAAACTGCAGTTTTCACTCTTTCGCCTATGGGACGCCCTAAAAACATCCCAACGGACCCACGGAGCCCATGGATCCGCTTAACAGCTAGTCAGGGACTCCCCCGAGGGCCTAGGCCCAAAATAATTTCCGGAGCAAGCGCCACCCCAGCGATCCGTGGGCTAACACCCACCGAAAATCGCCAAAAAACTGCAGTTTTCACTCTTTCGCCTATGGGACGCCCTAAAAACATCCCAACGGACCCACAGAGCCCATGGATCCGCTTAACAGCTAGTCAGGGACGCCCCCGAGGGCCTAGGACCAAAATAATTTCCGGAGCAAGCGCCACCCCAGCGATCCGTGGGCTAACACCCACCGAAAATCGCCAAAAAACTGCAGTTTTCACTCTTTCGCCTATGGGACGCCCTAAAAACATCCCAACGGACCCACGGAGCCCATGGATCCGCTTAACAGCTAGTCAGGGACGCCCCCGAGGGCCTAGGCCCAAAATAATTTCTGGAGCAAGCGCCACCCCAGCGATCCGTGGGCTAACACCCACCGAAAATCGCCAAAAAACTGCAGTTTTCACTCTTTCGCCTATGGGACGCCCTAAAAACATCCCAACGGACCCACGGAGCCCATGGATCCGCTTAACAGCTAGTCAGGGACGCCCCCGAGGGCCTAGGCCCAAAATAATTTCCGGAGCAAGCGCCACCCCAGCGATCCGTGGGCTAACACCCACCGAAAATCGCCAAAAAACTGCAGTTTTCACTCTTTCGCCTATGGGACGCCCTAAAAACATCCCAACGGACCCACGGAGCCCATGGATCCGCTTAACAGCTAGTCAGGGACGCCCCCGAGGGCCTAGGTCCAAAATAATTTCCGGAGCAAGCGCCACCCCAGCGATCCGTGGGCTAACACCCACCGAAAATCGCCAAAAAACTGCAGTTTTCACTCTTTCGCCTATGGGACGCCCTAAAAACATCCCAACGGACCCACGGAGCCCATGGATCCGCTTAACAGCTAGTCAGGGACGCCCCCGAGGGCCTAGGCCCAAAATAATTTTCGGAGCAAGCGCCACCCCAGCGATCCGTGGGCTAACACCCACCGAAAATCGCCAAAAAACTGCAGTTTTCACTCTTTCGCCTATGGGACGCCCTAAAAACATCCCAACGGACCCACGGAGCCCATGGATCCGCTTAAAAGCTAGTCAGGGACGCCCCCGAGGGCCTAGGCCCAAAATAATTTCCGAAGCAAGCGCCACCCCAGCTATCCGTGGGCTAACACCCACCGAAAATCGCCAAAAAACTGCAGTTTTCACTCTTTCGCCTATGGGACGCCCTAAAAACATCCCAACGGACCCACGGAGCCCATGGATCCGCTTAACAGCTAGTCAGGGACGTCCCCGAGGGCCTAGGCCCAAAATAATTTCCGGAGCAAGCGCCACCCCAGCGATCCGTGGGCTAACACCCACCGAAAATCGCCAAAAAACTGCAGTTTTCACTCTTTCGCCTATGGGACGCCCTAAAAACATCCCAACGGACCCACGGAGCCCATGGATCCGCTTAACAGCTAGTCAGGGACGCCCCCGAGGGCCTAGGCCCAAAATAATTTCCGGAGCAAGCGCCACCCTAGCGATCCGTGGGCTAACACCCACCGAAAATCGCCAAAAAACTGCAGTTTTCACTCTTTCGCCTATGGGACGCCCTAAAAACATCCCAACGGACCCACGGAGCCCATGGATCCGCTTAACAGCTAGTCAGGGACGCCCCCGAGGGCCTAGGCCCAAAATAATTTCCGGAGCAAGCGCCACCCCAGCGATCCGTGGGCTAACACCCACCGAAAATCGCCAAAAAACTGCAGTTTTCACTCTTTCGCCTATGGGACGCCCTAAAAACATCCCAACGGACCCACGGAGCCCATGGATCCGCTTAACAGCTAGTCAGGGATGCCCCCGAGGGCCTAGGCCCAAAATAATTTCCGGAGCAAGCGCCACCCCAGCGATCCGTGGGCTAACACCCACCGAAAATTGCCAAAAAACTGCAGTTTTCACTCTTTCGCCTATGGGACGCCCTAAAAACATCCCAACGGACCCACGGAGCCCATGGATCTGCTTAAAAGCTAGTCAGGGACGCCCCCGAGGGCCTAGGCCCAAAATAATTTCCGGAGCAAGCGCCACCCCAGCGATCCGTGGGCTAACACCCACCGAAAATCGCCAAAAAACTGCAGTTTTCACTCTTTCGCCTATGGGACGCCCTAAAAACATCCCAACGGACCCACGGAGCCCATGGATCCGCTTAACAGCTAGTCAGGGACGCCCCCGAGGGCGTAGGCCCAAAATAATTTCCGGAGCAAGCGCCACCCCAGCGATCCGTGGGCTAACACCCACCGAAAATCGCCAAAAAACTGCAGTTTTCACTCTTTCGCCTATGGGACGCCCTAAAAACATCCCAACGGACCCACGGAGCCCATGGATCCGCTTAACAGCTAGTCAGGGACGCCCCCGAGGGCCTAGGCCCAAAATAATTTCCGGAGCAAGCGCCACCCCAGCGATCCGTGGGCTAACACCCACCGAAAATCGCCAAAAAACTGCAGTTTTCACTCTTTCGCCTATGGGACGCCCTAAAAACATCCCAACGGACCCACGGAGCCCATGGATCCGCTTAACAGCTAGTCAGGGACGCCCCCGAGGGCCTAGGCCCAAAATAATTTCCGGAGCAAGCGCCACCCCAGCGATCCGTGGGCTAACACCCACCGAAAATCGCCAAAAAACTATAGTTTTCACTCTTTCGCCTATGGGACGCCCTAGAAACATCCCAACGGACCCACGGAGCCCATGGATCCGCTTAACAGCTAGTCAGGGACGCCCCCGAGGGCCTAGGCCCAAAATAATTTCCGGAGCAAGCGCCACCCCAGCGATCCGTGGGCTAACACCCACCGAAAATCGCCAAAAAACTGCAGTTTTCACTCTTTCGCCTATGGGACGCCCTAAAAACATCCCAACGGACCCACGGAGCCCATGGATCTGCTTAACAGCTAGTCAGGGACGCCCCCGTGGGCCTAGGTCCAAAATAATTTCCGGAGAAAGCGCCACCCCAGCGATCCGTGGGCTAACACCCACCGAAAATCGCCAAAAAACTGCAGTTTTCACTCTTTCGCCTATGGGACGCCCTAAAAACATCCCAACGGACCCACGGAGCCCATGGATCCGCTTAACAGCTAGTCAGGGACGCCCCCGAGGGCCTAGGCCCAAAATAATTTCCGGAGCAAGCGCCACCCCAGCGATCCGTGGGCTAACACCCACCGAAAATCGCCAAAAAACTGCAGTTTTCACTCTTTCGCCTATGGGACGCCCTAAAAACATCCCAACGGACCCACAGAGCCCATGGATCCGCTTAACAGCTAGTCAGGGACGCCCCCGAGGGCCTAGGCCCAAAATAATTTCCGAAGCAAGCGCCACCCCAGCGATCCGTGGGCTAACACCCACCGAAAATCGCCAAAAAACTGCAGTTTTCACTCTTTCGCCTATGGGACGCCCTAAAAACATCCCAACGGACCCACGGAGCCCATGGATCCGCTTAACAGCTAGTCAGGGACGCCCCCGAGGGCCTAGGCCCAAAATAATTTTCGGAGCAAGCGCCACCCCAGCGATCCGTGGGCAAACACCCACCGAAAATCGCCAAAAAACTGCAGTTTTCACTCTTTCGCCTATAGGACGCCCTAAAAACATCCCAACGGACCCACGGAGCCCATGGATCCGCTTAACAGCTAGTCAGGGACGCCCCCGAGGGCCTAGGCCCAAAATAATTTCCGGAGCAAGCGCCACCCCAGCGATCCGTGGGCTAACACCCACCGAAAATCGCCAAAAAACTGCAGTTTTCACTCTTTCGCCTATGGGACGCCCTAAAAACATCCCAACGGACCCACGGAGCCCATGGATCCGCTTAACAGCTAGTCAGGGACGCCCCCGAGGGCCTAGGCCTAAAATAATTTCCGGAGCAAGCGCCACCCCAGCGATCCGTGGGCTAACACCCACCGAAAATCGCCAAAAAACTGCAGTTTTCACTCTTTCGCCTATGGGACGCCCTAAAAACATCCCAACGGACCCACGGAGCCCATGGATCCGCTTAACAGCTAGTCAGGGACGCCCCCGAGGGCCTAGGCCCAAAATAATTTTCGGAGCAAGCGCCACCCCAGCGATCCGTGGGCTAACACCCACCGAAAATCGCCAAAAAACTGCAGTTTTCACTCTTTCGCCTATGGGACGCCCTAAAAACATCCCAACGGACCCACGGAGCCCATGGATCCGCTTAACAGCTAGTCAGGGACGCCCCCGAGGGCCTAGGCCCAAAATAATTTCCGAAGCAAGCGCCACCCCAGCGATCCGTGGGCTAACACCCACCAAAAATCGCCAAAAAACTGCAGTTTTGACTCTTTCGCCTATGGGACGCCCTAAAAACATCCCAACGGACCCACGGAGCCGATGGATCCGCTTAACAGCTAGTCAGGGACGCCCCCGAGGGCGTAGGCCCAAAATAATTTCCGGAGCAAGCGCCACCCCAGCGATCCGTGGGCTAACACCCACCGAAAATCGCCAAAAAACTGCAGTTTTCACTCTTTCGCCTATGGGACGCCCTAAAAACATCCCAACGGACCCACGGAGCCCATGGATCCGCTTAACAGCTAGTCAGGGACGCCCCCGAGGGCCTAGGCCCAAAATAATTTCCGGAGCAAGCGCCACCCCAGCGATCCGTGGGCTAACACCTACCGAAAATCGCCAAAAAACTACAGTTTTCACTCTTTCGCCTATGGGACGCCCTAAAAACATCCCAACGGACCCACGGAGCCCATGGATCCGCTTAACAGCTAGTCAGGGATGCCCCCGAGGGCCTAGGCCCAAAATAATTTCCGGAGCAAGCGCCACCCCAGCGATCCGTGGGCTAACACCCACCGAAAATCGCCAAAAAACTGCAGTTTTCACTCTTTCGCCTATGGGACGCCCTAAAAACATCCCAACGGACCCACGGAGCCCATGGATCTGCTTAACAGCTAGTCAGGGACGCCCCCGTGGGCCTAGGTCCAAAATAATTTCCGGAGCAAGCGCCACCCCAGCGATCCGTGGGCTAACACCCACCGAAAATGGCCAAAAAACTGCAGTTTTCACTCTTTCGCCTATGGGACGCCCTAAAAACATCCCAACGGACCCACGGAGCCCATGGATCCGCTTAACAGCTAGTCAGGGACGCCCCCGAGGGCCTAGGCCCAAAATAATTTCCGGAGCAAGCGCCACCCCAGCGATCCGTGGGCTAACACCCACCGAAAATCGCCAAAAAACTGCAGTTTTCACTCTTTCGCCTATGGGATGCCCTAAAAACATCCCAACGGACCCACAGAGCCCATGGATCCGCTTAACAGCTAGTCAGGGACGCCCCCGAGGGCCTAGGCCCAAAATAATTTCCGAAGCAAGCGCCACCCCAGCGATCCGTGGGCTAACACCCACCGAAAATCGCCAAAAAACTGCAGTTTTCACTCTTTCGCCTATGGGACGCCCTAAAAACATCCCAACGGACCCACGGAGCCCATGGATCCGCTTAACAGCTAGTCAGGGACGCCCCCGAGGGCCTAGGCCCAAAATAATTTTCGGAGCAAGCGCCACCCCAGCGATCCGTGGGCAAACACCCACCGAAAATCGCCAAAAAACTGCAGTTTTCACTCTTTCGCCTATAGGACGCCCTAAAAACATCCCAACGGACCCACGGAGCCCATGGATCCGCTTAACAGCTAGTCAGGGACGCCCCCGAGGGCCTAGGCCCAAAATAATTTCCGGAGCAAGCGCCACCCCAGCGATCCGTGGGCTAACACCCACCGAAAATCGCCAAAAAACTGCAGTTTTCACTCTTTCGCCTATGGGACGCCCTAAAAACATCCCAACGGACCCACGGAGCCCATGGATCCGCTTAACAGCTAGTCAGGGACGCCCCCGAGGGCCTAGGCCCAAAATAATTTCCGGAGCAAGCGCCACCCCAGCGATCCGTGGGCTAACACCCACCGAAAATCGCCAAAAAACTGCAGTTTTCACTCTTTCGCCTATGGGACGCCCTAAAAACATCCCAACGGACCCACGGAGCCCATGGATCCGCTTAACAGCTAGTCAGGGACGCCCCCGAGGGCCTAGGCCCAAAATAATTTTCGGAGCAAGCGCCACCCCAGCGATCCGTGGGCTAACACCCACCGAAAATCGCCAAAAAACTGCAGTTTTCACTCTTTCGCCTATGGGACGCCCTAAAAACATCCCAACGGACCCACGGAGCCCATGGATCCGCTTAACAGCTAGTCAGGGACGCCCCCGAGGGCCTAGGCCCAAAATAATTTCCGAAGCAAGCGCCACCCCAGCGATCCGTGGGCTAACACCCACCGAAAATCGCCAAAAAACTGCAGTTTTCACTCTTTCGCCTATGGGACGCCCTAAAAACATCCCAACGGACCCACGGAGCCCATGGATCCGCTTAACAGCTAGTCAGGGACGTCCCCGAGGGCCTAGTCCCAAAATAATTTCCGGAGCAAGCACCACCCCAGCGATCCGTGGGCTAACACCCACCGAAAATCGCCAAAAAACTGCAGTTTTCACTCTTTCGCCTATGGGACGCCCTAAAAACATCCCAACGGACCCACGGAGCCCATGGATCCGCTTAACAGCTAGTCAGGGACGCCCCCGAGGGCCTAGGCCCAAAATAATTTCCGGAGCAAGCGCCACCCTAGCGATCCGTGGGCTAACACCCACCGAAAATCGCCAAAAAACTGCAGTTTTCACTCTTTCGCCTATGGGACGCCCTAAAAACATCCCAACGGACCCACGGAGCCCATGGATCCGCTTAACAGCTAGTCAGGGACGCCCCCGAGGGCCTAGGCCCAAAATAATTTCCGGAGCAAGCGCCACCCCAGCGATCCGTGGGCTAACACCCACCGAAAATCGCCAAAAAACTGCAGTTTTCACTCTTTCGCCTATGGGACGCCCTAAAAACATCCCAACGGACCCACGGAGCCCATGGATCCGCTTAACAGCTAGTCAGGGACGCCCCCGAGGGCCTAGGCCCAAAATAATTTCCGGAGCAAGCGCCACCCCAGCGATCCGTGGGCTAACACCCACCGAAAATCGCCAAAAAACTGCAGTTTTCACTCTTTCGCCTATGGGACGCCCTAAAAACATCCCAACGGACCCACGGAGCCCATGGATCCGCTTAACAGCTAGTCAGGGACGCCCCCGAGGGCCTAGGCCCAAAATAATTTTCGGAGCAAGCGCCACCCCAGCGATCCGTGGGCTAACACCCACCGAAAATCGCCAAAAAACTGCAGTTTTCACTCTTTCGCCTATGGGACGCCCTAAAAACATCCCAACGGACCCACGGAGCCCATGGATCCGCTTAACAGCTAGTCAGGGACGCCCCCGAGGGCCTAGGCCCAAAATAATTTCCGAAGCAAGCGCCACCCCAGCGATCCGTGGGCTAACACCCACCGAAAATTGCCAAAAAACTGCAGTTTTCACTCTTTCGCCTATGGGACGCCCTAAAAACATCCCAACGGACCCACGGAGCCCATGGATCCGCTTAACAGCTAGTCAGGGACGTCCCCGAGGGCCTAGGCCCAAAATAATTTCCGGAGCAAGCGCCACCCCAGCGATCCGTGGGCTAACACCCACCGAAAATCGCCAAAAAACTGCAGTTTTCACTCTTTCGCCTATGGGACGCCCTAAAAACATCCCAACGGACCCACGGAGCCCATGGATCCGCTTAACAGCTAGTCAGGGACGCCCCCGAGGGCCTAGGCCCAAAATAATTTCCGGAGCAAGCGCCACCCTAGCGATCCGTGGGCTAACACCCACCGAAAATCGCCAAAAAACTGCAGTTTTCACTCTTTCGCCTATGGGACGCCCTAAAAACATCCCAACGGACCCACGGAGCCCATGGATCCGCTTAACAGCTAGTCAGGGACGCCTCCGAGGGCCTAGGCCTAAAATAATTTCCGGAACAAGCGCCACCCCAGCGATCCGTGGGCTAACACCCACCGAAAATCGCCAAAAAACTGCAGTTTTCACTCTTTCGCCTATGGGACGCCCTAAAAACATCCCAACGGACCCACGGAGCCCATGGATCCGCTTAACAGCTAGTCAGGGATGCCCTCGAGGGCCTAGGCCCAAAATAATTTCCGGAGCAAGCGCCACCCCAGCGATCCGTGGGCTAACACCCACCGAAAATTGCCAAAAAACTGCAGTTTTCACTCTTTCGCCTATGGGACGCCCTAAAAACATCCCAACGGACCCACGGAGCCCATGGATCTGCTTAAAAGCTAGTCAGGGACGCCCCCGAGGGCCTAGGCCCAAAATAATTTCCGGAGCAAGCGCCACCCCAGCGATCCGTGGGCTAACACCCACCGAAAATCGCCAAAAAACTGCAGTTTTCACTCTTTCGCCTATGGGATGCCCTAAAAACATCCCAACGGACCCACGGAGCCCATGGATCTGCTTAACAGCTAGTCAGGGACGCCCCCGAGGGCGTAGGCCCAAAATAATTTCCGGAGCAAGCGCCACCCCAGCGATCCGTGGGCTAACACCCACCGAAAATCGCCAAAAAACTGCAGTTTTCACTCTTTCGCCTATGGGACGCCCTAAAAACATCCCAACGGACCCACGGAGCCCATGGATCTGCTTAACAGCTAGTCAGGGGCGCCCCCGAGGGCCTAGGCCCAAAATAATTTCTGGAGCAAGCGCCACCCCAGCGATCCGTGGGCTAACACCCACCGAAAATCGCCAAAAAACTGCAGTTTTCACTCTTTCGCCTATGGGACGCCCTAAAAACATCCCAACGGACCCACGGAGCCCATGGATCCGCTTAACAGCTAGTCAGGGAAGCCCCCGAGGGCCTAGGCCCAAAATAATTTCCGGAGCAAGCGCCACCACAGCGATCCGTGGGCTAACACCCACCGAAAATCGCCAAAAAACTGCAGTTTTCACTCTTTCGCCTATGGGACGCCCTAAAAACATCCCAACGGACCCACGGAGCCCATGGATCCGCTTAACAGCTAGTCAGGGACGCCCCCGAGGGCCTAGGCCCAAAATAATTTCCGGAGCAAGCGCCACCCCAGCGATCCGTGGGCTAACACCCACCGAAAATCGCCAAAAAACTGCAGTTTTCACTCTTTCGCCTATGGGACGCCCTAAAAACATCCCAACGGACCCACGGAGCCCATGGATCCTCTTAACAGCTAGTCAGGGATGCCCCCAAGGGCCAAGGCCCAAAATAATTTCCGGAGCAAGCGCCACCCCAGCGATCCGTGGGCTAACACCCACCGAAAATCGCCAAAAAACTGCAGTTTTCACTCTTTCGCCTATGGGACGCCCTAAAAACATCCCAACGGACCCACGGAGCCCATGGATCTGCTTAACAGCTAGTCAGGGACGCCCCCGAGGGCCTAGGCCCAAAATAATTTCCGGAGCAAGCGCCACCCCAGCGATCCGTGGGCTAACACCCATCGAAAATCGCCAAAAAACTGCAGTTTTCACTCTTTCGCCTATGGGACGCCCTAAAAACATCCCAACGGACCCACGGAGCCCATGGATCCGCTTAACAGCTAGTCAGGGACACCCCCGAGGGCCTAGGCCCAAAATAATTTCCAGAGCAAGCGCCACCCCAGCGATCCGTGGGCTAACACCCACCGAAAATCGCCAAAAAACTGCAGTTTTCACTCTTTCGCCTATGGGACGCCCTAAAAACATCCCAACGGACCCACGGAGCCCATGGATCCGCTTAACAGCTAGTCAGGGATGCCCCCGAGGGCCTAGGCCCAAAATAATTTCCGGAGCAAGCGCCACCCCAGCGATCCGTGGGCTAACACCCACCAAAAATCGCCAAAAAACTGCAGTTTTCACTCTTTCGCCTATGGGACGCCCTAAAAACATCCCAACGGACCCACGGAGCCCATGGATCCGCTTAACAGCTAGTCAGGGGCACCCCCGAGGGCCTAGGCCCAAAATAATTTCCGGAGCAAGCGCCACCCCAGCGATCCGTGGGCTAACACCCACCGAAAATCGCCAAAAAACTGCAGTTTTCACTCTTTCGCCTATGGGACGCCCTAAAAACATCCCAACGGACCCACGGAGCCCATGGATCCGCTTAACAGCTAGTCAGGGAAGCCCCCGAGGGCCTAGGCCCAAAATAATTTCCGGAGCAAGCGCCACCCCAGCGATCCGTGGGCTAACACCCACCGAAAATCGCCAAAAAACTGCAGTTTTCACTCTTTCGCCTATGGGACACCCTAAAAACATCCCAACGGACCCACGGAGCCCATGGATCCGCTTAACAGCTAGTCAGGGATGCCCCCGAGGGCCTAGGCCCAAAATAATTTCCGGAGCAAGCGCCACCCCAGCGATCCGTGGGCTAACACCCACCGAAAATCGCCAAAAAACTGCAGTTTTCACTCTTTCGCCTATGGGACGCCCTAAAAACATCCCAACGGACCCACGGAGCCCATGGATCCGCTTAACAGCTAGTCAGGGACGCCCCCGAGGGCCTAGGCCCAAAATAATTTCCGGAGCAAGCGCCACCCCAGCGATCCGTGGGCTAACACCCACCGAAAATCGCCAAAAAACTGCAGTTTTCACTCTTTCGCCTATGGGACGCGCTAAAAACATCCCAACGGACCCACGGAGCCCATGGATCCGCTTAACAGCTAGTCAGGGACGCCCCCGAGGGCCTAGGCCCAAAATAATTTCCGGAGCAAGCGCCACCCCAGCGATCCGTGGGCTAACACCCACCGAAAATCGCCAAAAAACTGCAGTTTTCACTCTTTCGCCTATGGGACGCCCTAAAAACATCCCAACGGACCCACGGAGCCCATGGATCCGCTTAACAGCTAGTCAGGGACGTCCCCGAGGGCCTAGGCCCAAAATAATTTTCGGAGCAAGCGCCACCCCAGCGATCCGTGGGCTAACACCCACCGAAAATCGCCAAAAAACTGCAGTTTTCACTCTTTCGCCTATGGGACGCCCTAAAAACATCCCAACGGACCCACGGAGCCCATGGATCCGCTTAACAGCTAGTCAGGGACGCCCCCGAGGGCCTAGGCCCAAAATAATTTCCGGAGCAAGCGCCACCCCAGCGATCCGTGGGCTAACACCCACCGAAAATCGCCAAAAAACTACAGTTTTCACTCTTTCGCCTATGGGACGCCCTAAAAACATCCCAACGGACCCACGGAGCCCATGGATCCGCTTAACAGCTAGTCAGGGACGCCCCCGAGGGCCTAGACCCAAAATAATTTCCGGAGCAAGCGCCACCCCAGCGATCCGTGGGCTAACACCCACCGAAAATCGCCAAAAAACTGCAGTTTTCACTCTTTCGCCTATGGGACGCCCTAAAAACATCCCAACGGACCCACGGAGCCCATGGATCCGCTTAACAGCTAGTCAGGGACGCCCCCGAGGGCCTAGGCCCAAAATAATTTCCGGAGCAAGTGCCACCCCAGCGATCCGTGGGCTAACACCCACCGAAAATCGCCAAAAAACTGCAGTTTTCACTCTTTCGCCTATGGGACGCCCTAAAAACATCCCAACGGACCCACGGAGCCCATGGATCCGCTTAACAGCTAGTCAGGGACGCCCCCGAGGGCCTAGGCCCAAAATAATTTCCGGAGCAAGCGCCACCCCAGCGATCCGTGGGCTAACACCTACCGAAAATCGCCAAAAAACTGCAGTTTTCACTCTTTCGCCTATGGGACGCGCTAAAAACATCCCAACGGACCCACGGAGCCCATGGATCCGCTTAACAGCTAGTCAGGGACGCCCCCGAGGGCCTAGGCCCAAAATAATTTCCGGAGCAAGCGCCACCCCAGCGATCCGTGGGCTAACACCCACCGAAAATCGCCAAAAAACTGCAGTTTTCACTCTTTCGCCTATGGGACGCCCTAAAAACATCCCAACGGACCCACGGAGCCCATGGATCCGCTTAACAGCTAGTCAGGGACGTCCCCGAGGGCCTAGGCCCAAAATAATTTTCGGAGCAAGCGCCACCCCAGCGATCCGTGGGCTAACACCCACCGAAAATCGCCAAAAAACTGCAGTTTTCACTCTTTCGCCTATGGGACGCCCTAAAAACATCCCAACGGACCCACGGAGCCCATGGATCCGCTTAACAGCTAGTCAGGGACGCCCCCGAGGGCCTAGGCCCAAAATAATTTCCGGAGCAAGCGCCACCCCAGCGATCCGTGGGCTAACACCCACCGAAAATCGCCAAAAAACTACAGTTTTCACTCTTTCGCCTATGGGACGCCCTAAAAACATCCCAACGGACCCACGGAGCCCATGGATCCGCTTAACAGCTAGTCAGGGACGCCCCCGAGGGCCTAGACCCAAAATAATTTCCGGAGCAAGCGCCACCCCAGCGATCCGTGGGCTAACACCCACCGAAAATCGCCAAAAAACTGCAGTTTTCACTCTTTCGCCTATGGGACGCCCTAAAAACATCCCAACGGACCCACGGAGCCCATGGATCCGCTTAACAGCTAGTCAGGGACGCCCCCGAGGGCCTAGGCCCAAAATAATTTCCGGAGCAAGTGCCACCCCAGCGATCCGTGGGCTAACACCCACCGAAAATCGCCAAAAAACTGCAGTTTTCACTCTTTCGCCTATGGGACGCCCTAAAAACATCCCAACGGACCCACGGAGCCCATGGATCCGCTTAACAGCTAGTCAGGGATGCCCCCGAGGGCCTAGGCCCAAAATAATTTCCGGAGCAAGCGCCACCCCAGCGATCCGTGGGCTAACACCCACCGAAAATCGCCAAAAAACTGCAGTTTTCACTCTTTCGCCTATGGGACGCCCTAAAAACATCCCAACGGACCCACGGAGCCCATGGATCCGCTTAACAGCTAGTCAGGGATGCCCCCGAGGGCCTAGGCCCAAAATAATTTCCAGAGCAAGCGCCACCCCAGCGATCCGTGGGCTAACACCCACCGAAAATCGCCAAAAAACTGCAGTTTTCACTCTTTCGCCTATGGGACGCGCTAAAAACATCCCAACGGACCCACGGAGCCCATGGATCCGCTTAACAGCTAGTCAGGGACGCCCCCGAGGGCCTAGGCCCAAAATAATTTCCGGAGCAAGCGCCACCCCAGCGATCCGTGGGCTAACACCCACCGAAAATCGCCAAAAAACTGCAGTTTTCACTCTTTCGCCTATGGGACGCCCTAAAAACATCCCAACGGACCCACGGAGCCCATGGATCCGCTTAACAGCTAGTCAGGGACGTCCCCGAGGGCCTAGGCCCAAAATAATTTTCGGAGCAAGCGCCACCCCAGCGATCCGTGGGCTAACACCCACCGAAAATCGCCAAAAAACTGCAGTTTTCACTCTTTCGCCTATGGGACGCCCTAAAAACATCCCAACGGACCCACGGAGCCCATGGATCCGCTTAACAGCTAGTCAGGGACGCCCCCGAGGGCCTAGGCCCAAAATAATTTCCGGAGCAAGCGCCACCCCAGCGATCCGTGGGCTAACACCCACCGAAAATCGCCAAAAAACTACAGTTTTCACTCTTTCGCCTATGGGACGCCCTAAAAACATCCCAACGGACCCACGGAGCCCATGGATCCGCTTAACAGCTAGTCAGGGACGCCCCCAAGGGCCTAGGCCCAAAATAATTTCCGGAGCAAGCGCCACCCCAGCGATCCGTGGGCTAACACCCACCGAAAATCGCCAAAAAACTGCAGTTTTCACTCTTTCGCCTATGGGACGCCCTAAAAACATCCCAACGGACCCACGGAGCCCATGGATCCGCTTAACAGCTAGTCAGGGACGCCCCCGAGGGCCTAGGCCCAAAATAATTTCTGGAGCAAGTGCCACCCCAGCGATCCGTGGGCTAACACCCACCGAAAATCGCCAAAAAACTGCAGTTTTCACTCTTTCGCCTATGGGACGCCCTAAAAACATCCCAACGGACCCACGGAGCCCATGGATCCGTTTAACAGCTAGTCAGGGACGCCCCCGAGGGCCTAGGCCCAAAATAATTTCCGGAGCAAGCGCCACCCCAGCGATCCGTGGGCTAACACCCACCGAAAATCGCCAAAAAACTGCAGTTTTCACTCTTTCGCCTATGGGACGCCCTAAAAACATCCCAACGGACCCACGGAGCCCATGGATCCGCTTAACAGCTAGTCAGGGACGCCCTCGAGGGCCTAGGCCCAAAATAATTTCCGGAGCAAGCGCCACCCCAGCGATCCGTGGGCTAACACCCACCGAAAATCGCCAAAAAACTGCAGTTTTCACTCTTTCGCCTATGGGACGCCCTAAAAACATCCCAACGGACCCACGGAGCCCATGGATCCGCTTAACAGCTAGTCAGGGACGCCCCCGAGGGCCTAGGCCAAAAATAATTTCCGGAGCAAGTGCCACCCCAGCGATCCGTGGGCTAACACCCACCGAAAATCGCCAAAAAACTGCAGTTTTCACTCTTTCGCCTATGGGACGCCCTAAAAACATCCCAACGGACCCACGGAGCCCATGGATCCGCTTAACAGCTAGTCAGGGACGCCCCCGAGGGCCTAGGCCCAAAATAATTTCCGGAGCAAGCGCCACCCCAGCGATCCGTGGGCTAACACCCACCGAAAATCGCCAAAAAACTGCAGTTTTCACTCTTTCGCCTATGGGACGCCCTAAAAACATCCCAACGGACCCACGGAGCCCATGGATCCGCTTAACAGCTAGTCAGGGACGCCCCCGAGGGCCTAGGCCCAAAATAATTTCCGGAGCAAGCGCCACCCCAGCGATCCGTGGGCTAACACCCACCGAAAATCGCCAAAAAACTGCAGTTTTCACTCTTTCGCCTATGGGACACCCTAAAAACATCCCAACGGACCCACGGAGCCCATGGATCCGCTTAACAGCTAGTCAGGGACGCCCCCGAGGGCCTAGGCCCAAAATAATTTCCGGAGCAAGCGCCACCCCAGCGATCCGTGGGCTAACACCCACCGAAAATCGCCAAAAAACTGCAGTTTTCACTCTTTCGCCTATGGGACGCCCTAAAAACATCCCAACGGACCCACGGAGCCCATGGATCCGCTTAACAGCTAGTCAGGGACGCCCCCGAGGGCCTAGGCCCAAAATAATTTCCGGAGCAAGCGCCACCCCAGCGATCCGTGGGCTAACACCCACCGAAAATCGCCAAAAAACTGCAGTTTTCACTCTTTCGCCTATGGGACACCCTAAAAACATCCCAACGGACCCACGGAGCCCATGGATCCGCTTAACAGCTAGTCAGGGATGCCCCCGAGGGCCTAGGCCCAAAATAATTTCCGGAGCAAGCGCCACCCCAGCGATCCGTGGGCTAACACCCACCGAAAATCGCCAAAAAACTGCAGTTTTCACTCTTTCGCCTATGGGACGCCCTAAAAACATCCCAACGGACCCACGGAGCCCATGGATCCGCTTAACAGCTATTCAGGGACGCCCCCGAGGGCCTAGGCCCAAAATAATTTCCGGAGCAAGCGCCACCCCAGCGATCCGTGGGCTAACACCCACCGAAAATCGCCAAAAAACTGCAGTTTTCACTCTTTCGCCTATGGGACGCCCTAAAAACATCCCAACGGACCCACGGAGCCCATGGATCAGCTTAACAGCTAGTCAGGGACGCCCCCGAGGGCCTAGGCCCAAAATAATTTCCGGAGCAAGCGCCACCCCAGCGATCCGTGGGCTAACACCCACCGAAAATCGCCAAAAAACTGCAGTTTTCACTCTTTCGCCTATGGGACGCCCTAAAAACATCCCAACGGACCCACGGAGCCCATGGATCCGCTTAACAGCTAGTCAGGGACGTCCCCGAGGGCCTAGGCCCAAAATAATTTTCGGAGCAAGCGCCACCCCAGCGATCCGTGGGCTAACACCCACCGAAAATCGCCAAAAAACTGCAGTTTTCACTCTTTCGCCTATGGGACTCCCTAAAAACATCCCAACGGACCCACGGAGCCCATGGATCCGCTTAACAGCTAGTCAGGGATGCCCCCGAGGGCCTAGGCCCAAAATAATTTCCGGAGCAAGCGCCACCCCAGCGATCCGTGGGCTAACACCCACCGAAAATCGCCAAAAAACTACAGTTTTCACTCTTTCGCCTATGGGACGCCCTAAAAACATCCCAACGGACCCACGGAGCCCATGGATCCGCTTAACAGCTAGTCAGGGACGCCCCCGAGGGCCTAGGCCCAAAATAATTTCCGGAGCAAGCGCCACCCCAGCGATCCGTGGGCTAACACCCACCGAAAATCGCCAAAAAACTGCAGTTTTCACTCTTTCGCCTATGGGACGCCCTAAAAACATCCCAACGGACCCACGGAGCCCATGGATCCGCTTAACAGCTAGTCAGGGACGCCCCCGAGGGCCTAGGCCCAAAATAATTTCCGGAGCAAGTGCCACCCCAGCGATCCGTGGGCTAACACCCACCGAAAATCGCCAAAAAACTGCAGTTTTCACTCTTTCGCCTATGGGATGCCCTAAAAACATCCCAACGGACCCACGGAGCCCATGGATCCGCTTAACAGCTAGTCAGGGACGCCCCCGAGGGCCTAGGCCCAAAATAATTTCCGGAGCAAGCGCCACCCCAGCGATCCGTGGGCTAACACCCACCGAAAATCGCCAAAAAACTGCAGTTTTCACTCTTTCGCCTATGGGACGCCCTAAAAACATCCCAACGGACCCACGGAGCCCATGGATCCGCTTAACAGCTAGTCAGGGACGCCCCCGAGGGCCTAGGCCCAAAATAATTTCCGGAGCAAGCGCCACCCCAGCGATCCGTGGGCTAACACCCACCGAAAATCGCCAAAAAACTGCAGTTTTCACTCTTTCTCCTATGGGACGCCCTAAAAACATCCCAACGGACCCACGGAGCCCATGGATCCGCTTAACAGCTAGTCAGGGACGCCCCCGAGGGCCTAGGCCCAAAATAATTTCCGGAGCAAGTGCCACCCCAGCGATCCGTGGGCTAACACCCACCGAAAATCGCCAAAAAACTGCAGTTTTCACTCTTTCGCCTATGGGACGCCCTAAAAACATCCCAACGGACCCACGGAGCCCATGGATCCGCTTAACAGCTAGTCAGGGACGCCCCCGAGGGCCTAGGCCCAAAATAATTTCCGGAGCAAGCGCCACCCCAGCGATCCGTGGGCTAACACCCACCGAAAATCGCCAAAAAACTGCAGTTTTCACTCTTTCGCCTATGGGACGCCCTAAAAACATCCCAACGGACCCACGGAGCCCATGGATCCGCTTAACAGCTAGTCAGGGACGCCCCCGAGGGCCTAGGCCCAAAATAATTTCCGGAGCAAGCGCCACCCCAGCGATCCGTGGGCTAACACCCACCGAAAATCGCCAAAAAACTGCAGTTTTCACTCTTTCGCCTATGGGACGCCCTAAAAACATCCCAACGGACCCACGGAGCCCATGGATCCGCTTAACAGCTAGTCAGGGACGCCCCCGAGGGCCTAGGCCCAAAATAATTTCCGGAGCAAGCGCCACCCCAGCGATCCGTGGGCTAACACCCACCGAAAATCGCCAAAAAACTGCAGTTTTCACTCTTTCGCCTATGGGACGCCCTAAAAACATCCCAACGGACCCACGGAGCCCATGGATCCGCTTAACAGCTAGTCAGGGACGCCCCCGAGGGCCTAGGCCCAAAATAATTTCCGGAGCAAGCGCCACCCCAGCGATCCGTGGGCTAACACCCACCGAAAATCGCCAAAAAACTGCAGTTTTCACTCTTTCGCCTATGGGACGCCCTAAAAACATCCCAACGGACCCACGGAGCCCATGGATCCGCTTAACAGCTAGTCAAGGACGCCCCCGAAGGCCTAGGCCCAAAATAATTTCCGGAGCAAGCGCCACCCCAGCGATCCGTGGGCTAACACCCACCGAAAATCGCCAAAAAACTGCAGTTTTCACTCTTTCGCCTATGGGACGCCCTAAAAACATCCCAACGGACCCACGGAGCCCATGGATCCGCTTAACAGCTAGTCAGGGATGCCCCCGAGGGCCTAGGCCCAAAATAATTTCCGGAGCAAGCGCCACCCCAGCGATCCGTGGGCTAACACCCACCAAAAATCGCCAAAAAACTGCAATTTTCACTCTTTCGCCTATGGGACGCCCTAAAAACATCCCAACGGACCCACGGAGCCCATGGATCCGCTTAACAGCTAGTCAGGGACGCCCCCGAGGGCCTAGGCCCAAAATAATTTCCGGAGCAAGCGCCACCCCAGCGATCCGTGGGCTAACACCCACCGAAAATCGCCAAAAAACTGCAGTTTTCACTCTTTCGCCTATGGGACACCCTAAAAACATCCCAACGGACCCACGGAGCCCATGGATCCGCTTAACAGCTAGTCAGGGACGCCCCCGAGGGCCAAGGTCCAAAATAAATTCCGGAGCAAGCGCCACCCCAGCGATCCGTGGGCTAACACCCACCGAAAATCGCCAAAAAACTGCAGTTTTCACTCTTTCGCCTATGGGACGCCCTAAAAACATCCCAACGGACCCACGGAGCCCATGGATCCGCTTAACAGCTAGTCAGGGACGCCCCCGAGGGCCTAGGCCCAAAATAATTTCCGGAGCAAGCGCCACCCCAGCGATCCGTGGGCTAACACCCACCGAAAATCGCCAAAAAACTGCAGTTTTCACTCTTTCGCCTATGGGACGCCCTAAAAACATCCCAACGGACCCACGGAGCCCATGGATCCGCTTAACAGCTAGTCAGGGACGTCCCCGAGGGCCTAGGCCCAAAATAATTTCCGGAGCAAGCGCCACCCCAGCGATCCGTGGGCTAACACCCACCGAAAATCGCCAAAAAACTGCAGTTTTCACTCTTTCGCCTATGGGACGCCCTAAAAACATCCCAACGGACCCACGGAGCCCATGGATCCGCTTAACAGCTAGTCAGGGACGCCCCCGAGGGCCTAGGTCCAAAATAATTTCCGGAGCAAGCGCCACCCCAGCGATCCGTGGGCTAACACCCACCGAAAATCGCCAAAAAACTGCAGTTTTCACTCTTTCGCCTATGGGACGCCCTAAAAACATCCCAACGGACCCACGGAGCCCATGGATCCGCTTAACAGCTAGTCAGGGACGCCCCCGAGGGCCTAGGCCCAAAATAATTTTCGGAGCAAGCGCCACCCCAGCGATCCGTGGGCTAACACCCACCGAAAATCGCCAAAAAACTGCAGTTTTCACTCTTTCGCCTATGGGACGCCCTAAAAACATCCCAACGGACCCACGGAGCCCATGGATCCGCTTAACAGCTAGTCAGGGACGCCCCCGAGGGCCTAGGCCCAAAATAATTTCCGGAGCAAGCGCCACCCCAGCGATCCGTGGGCTAACACCCACCGAAAATCGCCAAAAAACTGCAGTTTTCACTCTTTCGCCTATGGGACGCCCTAAAAACATCCCAACGGACCCACGGAGCCCATGGATCCGCTTAACAGCTAGTCAGGGATGCCCCCGAGGGCCTAGGCCCAAAATAATTTCCGGAGCAAGCGCCACCCCAGCGATCCGTGGGCTAACACCCACCGAAAATCGCCAAAAAACTGCAGTTTTCACTCTTTCGCCTATGGGACACCCTAAAAACATCCCAACGGACCCACGGAGCCCATGGATCCGCTTAACAGCTAGTCAGGGACGCCCCCGAGGGCCTAGGCCCAAAATAATTTCCGGAGCAAGCGCCACCCCAGCGATCCGTGGGCTAACACCCACCGAAAATTGCCAAAAAACTGCAGTTTTCACTCTTTCGCCTATGGGACGCCCTAAAAACATCCCAACGGACCCACGGAGCCCATGGATCTGCTTAACAGCTAGTCAGGGACGCCCCCGAGGGCCTAGGCCCAAAATAATTTCCGGAGCAAGCGCCACCCCAGCGATCCGTGGGCTAACACCCACCGAAAATTGCCAAAAAACTGCAGTTTTCACTCTTTCGCCTATGGGACGCCCTAAAAACATCCCAACGGACCCACGGAGCCCATGGATCCGCTTAACAGCTAGTCAGGGACGCCCCCGAGGGCCTAGGCCCAAAATAATTTCTGGAGCAAGCGCCACCCCAGCGATCCGTGGGCTAACACCCACCGAAAATCGCCAAAAAACTGCAGTTTTCACTCTTTCGCCTATGGGACGCCCTAAAAACATCCCAACGGACCCACAGAGCCCATGGATCCGCTTAACAGCTAGTCAGGGACGCCCCCGAGGGCCTAGGCCCAAAATAATTTCTGGAGCAAGCGCCACCCCAGCGATTCGTGGGCTAACACCCACCGAAAATCGCCAAAAAACTGCAGTTTTCACTCTTTCGCCTATGGGACGCCCTAAAAACTTCCCAACGGACCCACGGAGCCCATGGATCCGCTTAACAGCTAGTCAGGGATGCCCCCGAGGGCCTAGGCCCAAAATAATTTCTGGAGCAAGCGCCACCCCAGCGATCCGTGGGCTAACACCCACCAAAAATCGCCAAAAAACTGCAGTTTTCACTCTTTCGCCTATGGGACGCCCTAAAAACATCCCAACGGACCCACAGAGCCCATGGATCCGTTTAACAGCTAGTCAGGGACGCCCTCGAGGGCCTAGGCCCAAAATAATTTCCGGAGCAAGCGCCACCCCAGCGATCCGTGGGCTAACACCCACCGAAAATCGCCAAAAAACTG
This sequence comes from Capsicum rhomboideum, assembly GCA_031232105.1. Taxonomy (NCBI): domain Eukaryota; kingdom Viridiplantae; phylum Streptophyta; class Magnoliopsida; order Solanales; family Solanaceae; genus Capsicum; species Capsicum rhomboideum. The sequence goes on along the minus strand of CP124719.1, from coordinate 1,089,083 downwards.
CAGTTTTCACTCTTTCGCCTATGGGACGCCCTAAAAACATCCCAAGGGACCCACGGAGCCCATGGATCCACTTAACAGCTAGTCAGGGACGCCCCCGAGGGCCTGGGCCCAAAATAATTTCCGGAGCAAGCGCCACCCCAGCGATCCGTGGGCTAACACCCACCGAAAATCGCCAAAAAACTGCAGTTTTCACTCTTTCGCCTATGGGATGCCCTAAAAACATCCCAACGGACCCACGGAGCCCATGGATCCGCTTAACAGCTAGTCAGGGACGCCCCCGAGGGCCTAGGCCCAAAATAATTTCCGGAGCAAGCGCCACCCCAGCGATCCGTGGGCTAACACCCACCGAAAATCGCCAAAAAACTGCAGTTTTCACTCTTTCGCCTATGGGACGCCCTAAAAACATCCCAACGGACCCACGGAGCCCATGGATCCGCTTAACAGCTTGTCAGGGATGCCCCCGAGGGCCTAGGCCCAAAATAATTTCCGGAGCAAGCGCCACCCCAGCGATCCGTGGGCTAACACCCACCGAAAATCGCCAAAAAACTGCAGTTTTCACTCTTTCGCCTATGGGACGCCCTAAAAACATCCCAACGGACCCACGGAGCCCATGGATCCGCTTAACAGCTAGTCAGGGACGCCCCCGAGGGCCTAGGCCCAAAATAATTTCCGGAGCAAGCGCCACCCCAGCGATCCGTGGGCTAACACCCACCGAAAATCGCCAAAAAACTGCAGTTTTCACTCTTTCGCCTATGGGACGCCCTAAAAACATCCCAACGGACCCACGGAGCCCATGGATCCGCTTAACAGCTAGTCAGGGACGCCCCCGAGGGCCTAGGCCCAAAATAATTTCCGGAGCAAGCGCCACCCCAGCGATCCGTGGGCTAACACCCACCGAAAATTGCCAAAAAACTGCAGTTTTCACTCTTTCGCCTATGGGACGCCCTAAAAACATCCCAACGGACCCACGGAGCCCATGGATCCGCTTAACAGCTAGTCAGGGATGCCCCCGAGGGCCTAGGCCCAAAATAATTTCCGGAGCAAGCGCCACCCCAGCGATCCGTGGGCTAACACCCACCGAAAATCGCCAAAAAACTGCAGTTTTCACTCTTTCGCCTATGGGACACCCTAAAAACATCCCAACGGACCCACGGAGCCCATGGATCCGCTTAACAGCTAGTCAGGGACGCCCCCGAGGGCCTAGGCCCAAAATAATTTCCGGAGCAAGCGCCACCCCAGCGATCCGTGGGCTAACACCCACCGAAAATCGCCAAAAAACTGCAGTTTTCACTCTTTCACCTATGGGACGCCCTAAAAACATCCCAACGGACCCACGGAGCCCATGGATCCGCTTAACAGCTAGTCAGGGACGCCCCCGAGGGCCTAGGCCCAAAATAATTTCCGGAGCAAGCGCCACCCCAGCGATCCGTGGGCTAACACCCACCAAAAATCGCCAAAAAACTGCAGTTTTCACTCTTTCGCCTATGGGACGCCCTAAAAACATCCCAACGGACCCACGGAGCCCATGGATCCGCTTAACAGCTAGTCAGGGACGCCCCCGAGGGCCTAGGCCCAAAATAATTTCCGGAGCAAGCGCCACCCCAGCGATCCGTGGGCTAACACCCACCGAAAATCGCCAAAAAACTACAGTTTTCACTCTTTCGCCTATGGGACGCCCTAGAAACATCCCAACGGACCCACGGAGCCCATGGATCCGCTTAAAAGCTAGTCAGGGATGCCCCCGAGGGCCTAGGCCCAAAATAATTTCCGGAGCAAGCGCCACCCCAGCGATCCGTGGGCTAACACCCACCGAAAATCGCCAAAAAACTGCAGTTTTCACTCTTTCGCCTATGGGACGCCCTAAAAACATCCCAACGGACCCACGGAGCCCATGGATCCGCTTAACAGCTAGTCAGGGACGCCCCCGAGTGCCTAGGCCCAAAATAATTTCCGGAGCAAGCGCCACCCCAGCGATCCGTGGGCTAACACCCACCGAAAATCGCCAAAAAACTGCAGTTTTCACTCTTTCGCCTATGGGACGCCCTAAAAACATCCCAACGGACCCACGGAGCCCATGGATCTGCTTAACAGCTAGTCAGGGACGCCCCCGAGGGCCTAGGCCCAAAATAATTTCCGGAGCAAGCGCCACCCCAGCGATCCGTGGGCTAACACCCACCGAAAATCGCCAAAAAACTGCAGTTTTCACTCTTTCGCCTATGGGACGCCCTAAAAACATCCCAACGGACCCACGGAGCCCATGGATCCGCTTAACAGCTAGTCAGGGACGCCCCCGAGGGCCTAGGCCCAAAATAATTTCTGGAACAAGCGCCACCCCAGCGATCCGTGGGCTAACACCCACCGAAAATCGCCAAAAAACTGCAGTTTTCACTCTTTCGCCTATGGGACGCCCTAAAAACATCCCAACGGACCCACGGAGCCCATGGATCCGCTTAATAGCTAGTCAGGGACGCCCCCGAGGGCCTAGGCCCAAAATAATTTCCGGAGCAAGCGCCACCCCAGCGATCCGTGGGCTAACACCCACCAAAAATCGCCAAAAAACTGCAGTTTTCACTCTTTCGCCTATGGGACGCCCTAAAAACATCCCAACGGACCCACGGAGCCCATGGATCCGCTTAACAGCTAGTCAGGGATGCCCCCGAGGGCCTAGGCCCAAAATAATTTCCGGAGCAAGCGCCACCCCAGCGATCCGTGGGCTAACACCCACCGAAAATCGCCAAAAAACTGCAGTTTTCACTCTTTCGCCTATGGGACGCCCTAAAAACATCCCAACGGACCCACGGAGCCCATGGATCCACTTAACAGCTAGTCAGGGACGCCCCCGAGGGCCTAGGCCCAAAATAATTTCCGGAGCAAGCGCCACCCCAGCGATCCGTGGGCTAACACCCACCGAAAATCGCCAAAAAACTGCAGTTTTCACTCTTTCGCCTATGGGACGCCCTAGAAACATCCCAACGGACCCACGGAGCCCATGGATCCGCTTAACAGCTAGTCAGGGACGCCCCCGAGGGCCTAGGCCCAAAATAATTTCCGGAGCAAGCGCCACCCCAGCGATCCGTGGGCTAACACCCACCGAAAATCGCCAAAAAACTGCAGTTTTCACTCTTTCGCCTATGGGACGCCCTAAAAACATCCCAACGGACCCACGGAGCCCATGGATCCGCTTAACAGCTAGTCAGGGATGCCCCCGAGGGCCTAGGCCCAAAATAATTTCCGGAGCAAGCGCCACCCCAGCGATCCGTGGGCTAACACCCACCGAAAATCGCCAAAAAACTGCAGTTTTCACTCTTTCGCCTATGGGAGACCCTAAAAACATCCCAACGGACCCACGGAGCCCATGGATCCGCTTAACAGCTAGTCAGGGACGCCCCCGAGGGCCTAGGCCCAAAATAATTTCCGGAGCAAGCGCCACCCCAGCGATCCGTGGGCTAACACCCACCGAAAATCGCCAAAAAACTGCAGTTTTCACTCTTTCGCCTATGGGACGCCCTAAAAACATCCCAACGGACCCACGGAGCCCATGGATCCGCTTAACATCTAGTCAGGGACGCCCCCGAGGGCCTAGGCCCAAAATAATTTCCGGAGCAAGCGCCACCCCAGCGATCCGTGGGCTAACACCCACCGAAAATCGCCAAAAAACTGCAGTTTTCACTCTTTCTCCTATGGGACGCCCTAAAAACATCCCAACGGACCCACGGAGCCCATGGATCCGCTTAACAGCTAGTCAGGGACGCCCCCGAGGGCCTAGGCCCAAAATAATTTCCGGAGCAAGCGCCACCCCAGCGATCCGTGGGCTAACACCCACCGAAAATCGCCAAAAAACTGCAGTTTTCACTCTTTCGCCTATGGGACGCCCTAGAAACATCCCAACGGACCCACGGAGCCCATGGATCCGCTTAACAGCTAGTCAGGGACGCCCCCGAGGGCCTAGGCCCAAAATAATTTCCGGAGCAAGCGCCACCCCAGCGATCCGTGGGCTAACACCCACCGAAAATCGCCAAAAAACTGCAGTTTTCACTCTTTCGCCTATGGGACGCCCTAAAAACATCCCAACGGACCCACGGAGCCCATGGATCCGCTTAACAGCTAGTCAGGGACGCCCCCGAGTGCCTAGGCCCAAAATAATTTCCGGAGCAAGCGCCACCCCAGCGATCCGTGGGCTAACACCCACCGAAAATCGCCAAAAAACTGCAGTTTTCACTCTTTCGCCTATGGGACGCCCTAAAAACATCCCAACGGACCCACGGAGCCCATGGATCTGCTTAACAGCTAGTCAGGGACGCCCCCGAGGGCCTAGGCCCAAAATAATTTCCGAAGCAAGCGCCACCCCAGCGATCCGTGGGCTAACACCCACCGAAAATCGCCAAAAAACTGCAGTTTTCACTCTTTCGCCTATGGGACGCCCTAAAAACATCCCAACGGACCCACGGAGCCCATGGATCCGCTTAACAGCTAGTCAGGGACGCCCCCGAGGGCCTAGGCCCAAAATAATTTCTGGAGCAAGCGCCACCCCAGCGATCCGTGGGCTAACACCCACCGAAAATCGCCAAAAAACTGCAGTTTTCACTCTTTCGCCTATGGGACGCCCTAAAAACATCCCAACGGACCCACGGAGCCCATGGATCCGCTTAATAGCTAGTCAGGGACGCCCCCGAGGGCCTAGGCCCAAAATAATTTCCGGAGCAAGCGCCACCCCAGCGATCCGTGGGCTAACACCCACCAAAAATCGCCAAAAAACTGCAGTTTTCACTCTTTCGCCTATGGGACGCCCTAAAAACATCCCAACGGACCCACGGAGCCCATGGATCCGCTTAACAGCTAGTCAGGGACGCCCCCGAGGGCCTAGGCCCAAAATAATTTCCGGAGCAAGCGCCACCCCAGCGATCCGTGGGCTAACACCCACCGAAAATCGCCAAAAAACTGCAGTTTTCACTCTTTCGCCTATGGGACGCCCTAAAAACATCCCAACGGACCCACGGAGCCCATGGATCCACTTAACAGCTAGTCAGGGACGCCCCCGAGGGCCTAGGCCCAAAATAATTTCCGGAGCAAGCGCCACCCCAGCGATCCGTGGGCTAACACCCACCGAAAATCGCCAAAAAACTGCAGTTTTCACTCTTTCGCCTATGGGACGCCCTAGAAACATCCCAACGGACCCACGGAGCCCATGGATCCGCTTAACAGCTAGTCAGGGACGCCCCCGAGGGCCTAGGCCCAAAATAATTTCTGGAGCAAGCGCCACCCCAGCGATCCGTGGGCTAACACCCACCGAAAATCGCCAAAAAACTGCAGTTTTCACTCTTTCGCCTATGGGACGCCCTAAAAACATCCCAACGGACCCACGGAGCCCATGGATCCGCTTAACAGCTAGTCAGGGACGCCCCCGAGGGCCTAGGCCCAAAATAATTTCCGGAGCAAGCGCCACCCCAGCGATCCGTGGGCTAACACCCACCGAAAATCGCCAAAAAACTGCAGTTTTCACTCTTTCGCCTATGGGACGCCCTAAAAACATCCCAACGGACCCACGGAGCCCATGGATCCGCTTAACAGCTAGTCAGGGACGCCCCCGAGGGCCTAGGCCCAAAATAATTTCCGGAGCAAGCGCCACCCCAGCGATCCGTGGGCTAACACCCACCGAAAATCGCCAAAAAACTGCAGTTTTCACTCTTTCGCCTATGGGACGCCCTAAAAACATCCCAACGGACCCACGGAGCCCATGGATCCGCTTAACAGCTAGTCAAGGACGCCCCCGAGGGCCTAGGCCCAAAATAATTTCCGGAGCAAGCGCCACCCCAGCGATCCGTGGGCTAACACCCACCGAAAATCGCCAAAAAACTGCAGTTTTCACTCTTTCGCCTATGGGACGCCCTAAAAACATCCCAACGGACCCACGGAGCCCATGGATCCGCTTAACAGCTAGTCAGGGACGCCCCTGAGGGCCTAGGCCCAAAATAATTTCCGGAGCAAGCGCCACCCCAGCGATCCGTGGGCTAACACCCACCGAAAATCGCCAAAAAACTGCAGTTTTCACTCTTTCGCCTATGGGACGCCCTAGAAACATCCCAACGGACCCACGGAGCCCATGGATCCGCTTAACAGCTAGTTAGGGACGCCCCCGAGGGCCTAGGCCCAAAATAATTTCTGGAGCAAGTGCCACCCCAGCGATCCGTGGGCTAACACCCACCGAAAATCGCCAAAAAACTGCAGTTTTCACTCTTTCGCCTATGGGACGCCCTAAAAACATCCCAAAGGACCCACGGAGCCCATGGATCCGCTTAACAGCTAGTCAGGGACGCCCCCGAGGGCCTAGGCCCAAAATAATTTCCGGAGCAAGCGCCACCCCAGCGATCCGTGGGCTAACACCCACCGAAAATCGCCAAAAAACTGCAGTTTTCACTCTTTCGCCTATGGGACGCCCTAAAAACATCCCAACGGACCCACGGAGCCCATGGATCCGCTTAACAGCTAGTCAGGGACGCCCCCGAGGGCCTAGGCCCAAAATAATTTCCGGAGCAAGCGCCACCCCAGCGATCCGTGGGCTAACACCCACCGAAAATCGCCAAAAAACTGCAGTTTTCACTCTTTCGCCTATGGGACGCCCTAAAAACATCCCAACGGACCCACGGAGCCCATGGATCCGCTTAACAGCTAGTCAGGGACGCCCCCGAGGGCCTAGGCCCAAAATAATTTCCGGAGCAAGCGCCACCCCAGCGATCCGTGGGCTAACACCCACCGAAAATCGCCAAAAAACTGCAGTTTTCACTCTTTCGCCTATGGGACGCCCTAAAAACATCCCAACGGACCCACGGAGCCCATGGATCCGCTTAACAGCTAGTCAGGGACGCCCCCGAGGGCCTAGGCCCAAAATAATTTCCGGAGCAAGCGCCACCCCAGCGATCCGTGGGCTAACACCCACCGAAAATCGCCAAAAAACTATAGTTTTCACTCTTTCGCCTATGGGACGCCCTAGAAACATCCCAACGGACCCACGGAGCCCATGGATCCGCTTAACAGCTAGTCAGGGACGCCCCCGAGGGCCTAGGCCCAAAATAATTTCCGGAGCAAGCGCCACCCCAGCGATCCGTGGGCTAACACCCACCGAAAATCGCCAAAAAACTGCAGTTTTCACTCTTTCTCCTATGGGACGCCCTAAAAACATCCCAACGGACCCACGGAGCCCATGGATCCGCTTAACAGCTAGTCAGGGACGCCCCCGAGGGCCTAGGGCCAAAATAATTTCCGGAGCAAGCGCCACCCCAGCGATCCGTGGGCTAACACCCACCGAAAATCGCCAAAAAACTGCAGTTTTCACTCTTTCGCCTATGGGACGCCCTAGAAACATCCCAACGGACCCACGGAGCCCATGGATCCGCTTAACAGCTAGTCAGGGACGCCCCCGAGGGCCTAGGCCCAAAATAATTTCCGGAGCAAGCGCCACCCCAGCGATCCGTGGGCTAACACCCACCGAAAATCGCCAAAAAACTGCAGTTTTCACTCTTTCGCCTATGGGACGCCCTAAAAACATCCCAACGGACCCACGGAGCCCATGGATCCGCTTAACAGCTAGTCAGGGACGCCCCCGAGGGCCTAGGCCCAAAATAATTTCCGGAGCAAGCGCCACCCCAGCGATCCGTGGGCTAACACCCACCGAAAATCGCCAAAAAACTGCAGTTTTCACTCTTTCGCCTATGGGACGCCATAGATACATCCCAACGGACCCACGGAGCCCATGGATCCGCTTAACAGCTAGTCAGGGACGCCCCCGAGGGCCTAGGCCCAAAATAATTTTCGGAGCAAGCGCCACCCCAGCGATCCGTGGGTTAACACCCACCGAAAATCGCCAAAAAACTGCAGTTTTCACTCTTTCGCCTATGGGATGCCCTAGAAACATCCCAACGGACCCACGGAGCCCATGGATCCGCTTAACAGCTAGTCAGGGACGCCCCCGAGGGCCTAGGCCCAAAATAATTTCCGGAGCAAGCGCCACCCCAGCGATCCGTGGGCTAACACCCACCGAAAATCGCCAAAAAACTATAGTTTTCACTCTTTCGCCTATGGGACGCCCTAAAAACATCCCAACGGACCCACGGAGCCCATGGATCCGCTTAACAGCTAGTCAGGGATGCCCCCGAGGGCCTAGGCCCAAAATAATTTCCGGAGCAAGCGCCACCCCAGCGATCCGTGGGCTAACACCCACCGAAAATCGCCAAAAAACTGCAGTTTTCACTCTTTCGCCTATGGGACGCCCTAAAAACATCCCAACGTACCCACGGAGCCCATGGATCCGCTTAACAGCTAGTCAGGGACGCCCCCGAGGGCCTAGGCCCAAAATAATTTCTGGAGCAAGCGCCACCCCAGCGATCCGTGGGCTAACACCCACCGAAAATCGCCAAAAAACTGCAGTTTTCACTCTTTCGCCTATGGGACGCCCTAAAAACATCCCAACGGACCCACGGAGCCCATGGATCCGCTTAACAGCTAGTCAGGGACGCCCCCGAGGGCCTAGGCCCAAAATAATTTCCGGAGCAAGCGCCACCCCAGCGATCCGTGGGCTAACACCCACCGAAAATCGCCAAAAAACTGCAGTTTTCACTCTTTCGCCTATGGGACGCCCTAGATACATCCCAACGGACCCACGGAGCCCATGGATCCGCTTAACAGCTAGTCAGGGACGCCCCCGAGGGCCTAGGCCCAAAATAATTTCCAGAGCAAGCGCCACCCCAGCGATCCGTGGGCTAACACCCACCGAAAATCGCCAAAAGACTGCAGTTTTCACTCTTTCGCCTATGGGACGCCCTAGAAACATCCCAACGGACCCACGGAGCCCATGGATCCGCTTAACAGCTAGTCAGGGACGCCCCCGAGGGCCTAGGCCCAAAATAATTTCCGGAGCAAGCGCCACCCCAGCGATCCGTGGGCTAACACCCACCGAAAATCGCCAAAAAACTGTAGTTTTCACTCTTTCGCCTATGGGACGCCCTAAAAACATCCCAACGGACCCACGGAGCCCATGGATCCGCTTAACAGCTAGTCAGGGACGCCCCCGAGGGCCTAGGCCCAAAATAATTTCCGGAGCAAGCGCCACCCCAGCGATCCGTGGGCTAACACCCACCGAAAATCGCCAAAAAACTGCAGTTTTCACTCTTTCGCCTATGGGACGCCCTAAAAACATCCCAACGGACCCACGGAGCCCATGGATCCGCTTATTAGCTAGTCAGGGACGCCCCCGAGGGCCTAGGCCCAAAATAATTTCCGGAGCAAGCGCCACCCCAGCGATCCGTGGGCTAACACCCACCGAAAATCGCCAAAAAACTGCAGTTTTCACTCTTTCGCCTATGGGACGCCCTAAAAACATCCCAACGGACCCACGGAGCCCATGGATCCGCTTAACAGCTAGTCAGGGATGCCCCCGAGGGCCTAGGCCCAAAATAATTTCCGGAGCAAGCGCCACCCCAGCGATCCGTGGGCTAACACCCACCAAAAATCGCCAAAAAACTGCAATTTTCACTCTTTCGCCTATGGGACGCCCTAAAAACATCCCAACGGACCCACGGAGCCCATGGATCCGCTTAACAGCTAGTCAGGGACGCCCCCGAGGGCCTAGGCCCAAAATAATTTCCGGAGCAAGCGCCACCCCAGCGATCCGTGGGCTAACACCCACCGAAAATCGCCAAAAAACTGCAGTTTTCACTCTTTCGCCTATGGGACGCCCTAAAAACATCCCAACGGACCCACGGAGCCCATGGATCCGCTTAACAGCTAGTCAGGGATGCCCCCGAGGGCCTAGGCCCAAAATAATTTCCGGAGCAAGCGCCACCCCAGCGATCCGTGGGCTAACACCCACCGAAAATCGCCAAAAAACTGCAGTTTTCACTCTTTCGCCTATGGGACGCCCTAAAAACATCCCAACGGACCCACGGAGCCCATGGATCCGCTTAACAGCTAGTCAAGGACGCCCCCGAGGGCCTAGGCCCAAAATAATTTCCGGAGCAAGCGCCACCCCAGCGATCCGTGGGCTAACACCCACCGAAAATCGCCAAAAAACTGCAGTTTTCACTCTTTCGCCTATGGGACGCCCTAAAAACATCCCAACGGACCCACGGAGCCCATGGATCCGCTTAACAGCTAGTCAGGGACGCCCCTGAGGGCCTAGGCCCAAAATAATTTCCGGAGCAAGCGCCACCCCAGCGATCCGTGGGCTAACACCCACCGAAAATCGCCAAAAAACTGCAGTTTTCACTCTTTCGCCTATGGGACGCCCTAGAAACATCCCAACGGACCCACGGAGCCCATGGATCCGCTTAACAGCTAGTCAGGGACGCCCCCGAGGGCCTAGGCCCAAAATAATTTCTGGAGCAAGTGCCACCCCAGCGATCCGTGGGCTAACACCCACCGAAAATCGCCAAAAAACTGCAGTTTTCACTCTTTCGCCTATGGGACGCCCTAAAAACATCCCAAAGGACCCACGGAGCCCATGGATCCGCTTAACAGCTAGTCAGGGACGCCCCCGAGGGCCTAGGCCCAAAATAATTTCCGGAGCAAGCGCCACCCCAGCGATCCGTGGGCTAACACCCACCGAAAATCGCCAAAAAACTGCAGTTTTCACTCTTTCGCCTATGGGACGCCCTAAAAACATCCCAACGGACCCACGGAGCCCATGGATCCGCTTAACAGCTAGTCAGGGACGCCCCCGAGGGCCTAGGCCCAAAATAATTTCCGGAGCAAGCGCCACCCCAGCGATCCGTGGGCTAACACCCACCGAAAATCGCCAAAAAACTGCAGTTTTCACTCTTTCGCCTATGGGACGCCCTAAAAACATCCCAACGGACCCACGGAGCCCATGGATCCGCTTAACAGCTAGTCAGGGACGCCCCCGAGGGCCTAGGCCCAAAATAATTTCCGGAGCAAGCGCCACCCCAGCGATCCGTGGGCTAACACCCACCGAAAATCGCCAAAAAACTGCAGTTTTCACTCTTTCGCCTATGGGACGCCCTAAAAACATCCCAACGGACCCACGGAGCCCATGGATCCGCTTAACAGCTAGTCAGGGACGCCCCCGAGGGCCTAGGCCCAAAATAATTTCCGGAGCAAGCGCCACCCCAGCGATCCGTGGGCTAACACCCACCGAAAATCGCCAAAAAACTATAGTTTTCACTCTTTCGCCTATGGGACGCCCTAGAAACATCCCAACGGACCCACGGAGCCCATGGATCCGCTTAACAGCTAGTCAGGGACGCCCCCGAGGGCCTAGGCCCAAAATAATTTCCGGAGCAAGCGCCACCCCAGCGATCCGTGGGCTAACACCCACCGAAAATCGCCAAAAAACTGCAGTTTTCACTCTTTCTCCTATGGGACGCCCTAAAAACATCCCAACGGACCCACGGAGCCCATGGATCCGCTTAACAGCTAGTCAGGGACGCCCCCGAGGGCCTAGGGCCAAAATAATTTCCGGAGCAAGCGCCACCCCAGCGATCCGTGGGCTAACACCCACCGAAAATCGCCAAAAAACTGCAGTTTTCACTCTTTCGCCTATGGGACGCCCTAGAAACATCCCAACGGACCCACGGAGCCCATGGATCCGCTTAACAGCTAGTCAGGGACGCCCCCGAGGGCCTAGGCCCAAAATAATTTCCGGAGCAAGCGCCACCCCAGCGATCCGTGGGCTAACACCCACCGAAAATCGCCAAAAAACTGCAGTTTTCACTCTTTCGCCTATGGGACGCCCTAAAAACATCCCAACGGACCCACGGAGCCCATGGATCCGCTTAACAGCTAGTCAGGGACGCCCCCGAGGGCCTAGGCCCAAAATAATTTCCGGAGCAAGCGCCACCCCAGCGATCCGTGGGCTAACACCCACCGAAAATCGCCAAAAAACTGCAGTTTTCACTCTTTCGCCTATGGGACGCCATAGATACATCCCAACGGACCCACGGAGCCCATGGATCCGCTTAACAGCTAGTCAGGGACGCCCCCGAGGGCCTAGGCCCAAAATAATTTTCGGAGCAAGCGCCACCCCAGCGATCCGTGGGTTAACACCCACCGAAAATCGCCAAAAAACTGCAGTTTTCACTCTTTCGCCTATGGGATGCCCTAGAAACATCCCAACGGACCCACGGAGCCCATGGATCCGCTTAACAGCTAGTCAGGGACGCCCCCGAGGGCCTAGGCCCAAAATAATTTCCGGAGCAAGCGCCACCCCAGCGATCCGTGGGCTAACACCCACCGAAAATCGCCAAAAAACTATAGTTTTCACTCTTTCGCCTATGGGACGCCCTAAAAACATCCCAACGGACCCACGGAGCCCATGGATCCGCTTAACAGCTAGTCAGGGATGCCCCCGAGGGCCTAGGCCCAAAATAATTTCCGGAGCAAGCGCCACCCCAGCGATCCGTGGGCTAACACCCACCGAAAATCGCCAAAAAACTGCAGTTTTCACTCTTTCGCCTATGGGACGCCCTAAAAACATCCCAACGTACCCACGGAGCCCATGGATCCGCTTAACAGCTAGTCAGGGACGCCCCCGAGGGCCTAGGCCCAAAATAATTTCTGGAGCAAGCGCCACCCCAGCGATCCGTGGGCTAACACCCACCGAAAATCGCCAAAAAACTGCAGTTTTCACTCTTTCGCCTATGGGACGCCCTAAAAACATCCCAACGGACCCACGGAGCCCATGGATCCGCTTAACAGCTAGTCAGGGACGCCCCCGAGGGCCTAGGCCCAAAATAATTTCCGGAGCAAGCGCCACCCCAGCGATCCGTGGGCTAACACCCACCGAAAATCGCCAAAAAACTGCAGTTTTCACTCTTTCGCCTATGGGACGCCCTAGATACATCCCAACGGACCCACGGAGCCCATGGATCCGCTTAACAGCTAGTCAGGGACGCCCCCGAGGGCCTAGGCCCAAAATAATTTCCAGAGCAAGCGCCACCCCAGCGATCCGTGGGCTAACACCCACCGAAAATCGCCAAAAGACTGCAGTTTTCACTCTTTCGCCTATGGGACGCCCTAGAAACATCCCAACGGACCCACGGAGCCCATGGATCCGCTTAACAGCTAGTCAGGGACGCCCCCGAGGGCCTAGGCCCAAAATAATTTCCGGAGCAAGCGCCACCCCAGCGATCCGTGGGCTAACACCCACCGAAAATCGCCAAAAAACTGTAGTTTTCACTCTTTCGCCTATGGGACGCCCTAAAAACATCCCAACGGACCCACGGAGCCCATGGATCCGCTTAACAGCTAGTCAGGGACGCCCCCGAGGGCCTAGGCCCAAAATAATTTCCGGAGCAAGCGCCACCCCAGCGATCCGTGGGCTAACACCCACCGAAAATCGCCAAAAAACTGCAGTTTTCACTCTTTCGCCTATGGGACGCCCTAAAAACATCCCAACGGACCCACGGAGCCCATGGATCCGCTTATTAGCTAGTCAGGGACGCCCCCGAGGGCCTAGGCCCAAAATAATTTCCGGAGCAAGCGCCACCCCAGCGATCCGTGGGCTAACACCCACCGAAAATCGCCAAAAAACTGCAGTTTTCACTCTTTCGCCTATGGGACGCCCTAAAAACATCCCAACGGACCCACGGAGCCCATGGATCCGCTTAACAGCTAGTCAGGGATGCCCCCGAGGGCCTAGGCCCAAAATAATTTCCGGAGCAAGCGCCACCCCAGCGATCCGTGGGCTAACACCCACCGAAAATCGCCAAAAAACTGCAGTTTTCACTCTTTCGCCTATGGGACGCCCTAAAAACATCCCAACGGACCCACGGAGCCCATGGATCCGCTTAACAGCTAGTCAGGGACACCCCCGAGGGCCTAGGCCCAAAATAATTTCCGGAGCAAGCGCCACCCCAGCGATCCGTGGGCTAACACCCACCGAAAATCGCCAAAAAACTGCAGTTTTCACTCTTTTGCCTATGGGACGCCCTAAAAACATCCCAACGGACCCACGGAGCCCATGGATCTGCTTAACAGCTAGTCAGGGACGCCCCCGAGGGCCTAGGTCCAAAATAATTTCCGAAGCAAGCGCCACCCCAGCGATCCGTGGGCTAACACCCACCGAAAATCGCCAAAAAACTGCAGTTTTCACTCTTTCGCCTATGGGACGCCCTAAAAACATCCCAACGGACCCACGGAGCCCATGGATCCGCTTAACAGCTAGTCAGGGACGCCCCCGAGGGCCTAGGCCCAAAATAATTTCCGGAGCAAGCGCCACCCCAGCGATCCGTGGGCTAACACCCACCGAAAATCGCCAAAAAACTGCAGTTTTCACTCTTTCGCCTATGGGACGCCCTAAAAACATCCCAACGGACCCACGGAGCCCATGGATCCGCTTAACAGCTAGTCAGGGATGCCCCCGAGGGCCTAGGCCCAAAATAATTTCTGGAGCAAGCGCCACCCCAGCGATCCGTGGGCTAACACCCACCGAAAATCGCCAAAAAACTGCAGTTTTCACTCTTTCGCCTATGGGACGCCCTAAAAACATCCCAACGGACCCACGGAGCCCATGGATCCGCTTAACAGCTAGTCAGGGATGCCCCCGAGGGCCTAGGCCCAAAATAATTTCCGGAGCAAGCGCCACCCCAGCGATCCGTGGGCTAACACCCACCGAAAATCGCCAAAAAACTGCAGTTTTCACTCTTTCGCCTATGGGACGCCCTAAAAACATCCCAACGGACCCACGGAGCCCATGGATCCGCTTAACAGCTAGTCAGGGACGCCCCCGAGGGCCTAGGCCCAAAATAATTTCTGGAGCAAGCGCCACCCCAGCGATCCGTGGGCTAACACCCACCGAAAATCGCCAAAAAACTGCAGTTTTCACTCTTTCGCCTATGGGACGCCCTAAAAACATCCCAACGGACCCACGGAGCCCATGGATCCGGTTAACAGCTAGTCAGGGACGCCCCCGAGGGCCTAGGCCCAAAATAATTTCCGGAGCAAGCGCCACCCCAGCGATCCGTGGGCTAACACCCACCGAAAATCGCCAAAAAACTGCAGTTTTCACTCTTTCGCCTATGGGACGCCCTAAAAACATCCCAACGGACCCACGGAGCCCATGGATCCGCTTAAAAGCTAGTCAGGGACGCCCCCGAGGGCCTAGGCCCAAAATAATTTCCGGAGCAAGCGCCACCCCAGCGATCCGTGGGCTAACACCCACCGAAAATTTCCAAAAAACTGCAGTTTTCACTCTTTCGCCTATGGGACGCCCTAAAAACATCCCAACGGACCCACGGAGCCCATGGATCCGCTTAACAGCTAGTCAGGGACGCCCCCGAGGGCCTAGGACCAAAATAATTTCCGGAGCAAGCGCCACCCCAGCGATCCGTGGGCTAACACCCACCGAAAATCGCCAAAAAACTGCAGTTTTCACTCTTTCGCCTATGGGACGCCCTAAAAACATCCCAACGGACCCACGGAGCCCATGGATCCGCTTAACAGCTAGTCAGGGATGCCCCCGAGGGCCTAGGCCCAAAATAATTTCCGGAGCAAGCGCCACCCCAGCGATCCGTGGGCTAACACCCACCGAAAATCGCCAAAAAACTGCAGTTTTCACTCTTTTGCCTATGGGACGCCCTAAAAACATCCCAACGGACCCACGGAGCCCATGGATCTGCTTAACAGCTAGTCAGGGACGCCCCCGAGGGCCTAGGCCCAAAATAATTTCCGAAGCAAGCGCCACCCCAGCGATCCGTGGGCTAACACCCACCGAAAATCGCCAAAAAACTGCAGTTTTCACTCTTTCGCCTATGGGACGCCCTAAAAACATCCCAACGGACCCACGGAGCCCATGGATCCGCTTAACAGCTAGTCAGGGACGCCCCCGAGGGCCTAGGCCCAAAATAATTTCCGGAGCAAGCGCCACCCCAGCGATCCGTGGGCTAACACCCACCGAAAATCGCCAAAAAACTGCAGTTTTCACTCTTTCGCCTATGGGACGCCCTAAAAACATCCCAACGGACCCACGGAGCCCATGGATCCGCTTAACAGCTAGTCAGGGACGCCCCCGAGGGCCTAGGCCCAAAATAACTTCTGGAGCAAGCGCCACCCCAGCGATCCGTGGGCTAACACCCACCGAAAATCGCCAAAAAACTGCAGTTTTCACTCTTTCGCCTATGGGACGCCCTAAAAACATCCCAACGGACCCACGGAGCCCATGGATCCGCTTAACAGCTAGTCAGAGATGCCCCCGAGGGCCTAGGCCCAAAATAATTTCCGGAGCAAGCGCCACCCCAGCGATCCGTGGGCTAACACCCACCAAAAATCGCCAAAAAACTGCAGTTTTCACTCTTTCGCCTATGGGACGCCCTAAAAACATCCCAACGGACCCACGGAGCCCATGGATCCGCTTAACAGCTAGTCAGGGACGCCCCCGAGGGCCTAGGCCCAAAATAATTTCTGGAGCAAGCGCCACCCCAGCGATCCGTGGGCTAACACCCACCGAAAATTGCCAAAAAACTGCAGTTTTCACTCTTTCGCCTATGGGACGCCCTAAAAACATCCCAACGGACCCACGGAGCCCATGGATCCGGTTAACAGCTAGTCAGGGACGCCCCCGAGGGCCTAGGCCCAAAATTATTTCCGGAGCAAGCGCCACCCCAGCGATCCGTGGGCTAACACCCACCGAAAATCGCCAAAAAACTGCAGTTTTCACTCTTTCGCCTATGGGACGCCCTAAAAACATCCCAACGGACCCACGGAGCCCATGGATCCGCTTAAAAGCTAGTCAGGGACGCCCCCGAGGGCCTAGGCCCAAAATAATTTCCGGAGCAAGCGCCACCCCAGCGATCCGTGGGCTAACACCCACCGAAAATCGCCAAAAAACTGCAGTTTTCACTCTTTCGCCTATGGGACGCCCTAAAAACATCCCAACGGACCCACGGAGCCCATGGATCCGCTTAAAAGCTAGTCAGGGACGCCCCCGAGGGCCTAGGCCCAAAATAATTTCCGGAGCAAGCGCCACCCCAGCGATCCGTGGGCTAACACCCACCGAAAATCGCCAAAAAACTGCAGTTTTCACTCTTTCGCCTATGGGACGCCCTAAAAACATCCCAACGGACCCACGGAGCCCATGGATCCGCTTAACAGCTAGTCAGGGACGCCCCCGAGGGCCTAGGACCAAAATAATTTCCGGAGCAAGCGCCACCCCAGCGATCCGTGGGCTAACACCCACCGAAAATCGCCAAAAAACTGCAGTTTTCACTCTTTCGCCTATGGGACGCCCTAAAAACATCCCAACGGACCCACGGAGCCCATGGATCCGCTTAACAGCTAGTCAGGGATGCCCCCGAGGGCCTAGGCCCAAAATAATTTCCGGAGCAAGCGCCACCCCAGCGATCCGTGGGCTAACACCCACCGAAAATCGCCAAAAAACTGCAGTTTTCACTCTTTCGCCTATGGGACGCCCTAAAAACATCCCAACGGACCCACGGAGCCCATGGATCCGCTTAACAGCTAGTCAGGGACGCCCCCGAGGGCCTAGGCCCAAAATAATTTCCGGATCAAGCGCCACCCCAGCGATCCGTGGGCTAACACCCACCGAAAATCGCCAAAAAACTACAGTTTTCACTCTTTCGCCTATGGGACGCCCTAAAAACATCCCAACGGACCCACGGAGCCCATGGATCCGCTTAACAGCTAGTCAGGGATGCCCCCGAGGGCCTAGGCCCAAAATAATTTCCGGAGCAAGCGCCACCCCAGCGATCCGTGGGCTAACACCCACCGAAAATCGCCAAAAAACTGCAGTTTTCACTCTTTCGCCTATGGGACGCCCTAAAAACATCCCAACGGAACCACGGAGCCCATGGATCCGCTTAACAGCTAGTCAGGGACGCCCCCGAGGGCCTAGGTCCAAAATAATTTCCGGAGCAAGCGCCACCCCAGCGATCCGTGGGCTAACACCCACCGAAAATCGCCAAAAAACTGCAGTTTTCACTCTTTCGCCTATGGGACGCCCTAAAAACATCCCAACGGACCCACGGAGCCCATGGATCCGCTTAACAGCTAGTCAGGGATGCCCCCGAGGGCCTAGGACCAAAATAATTTCCGGAGCAAGCGCCACCCCAGCGATCCGTGGGCTAACACCCACCGAAAATTGCCAAAAAACTGCAGTTTTCACTCTTTCGCCTATGGGACGCCCTAAAAACATCCCAACGGACCCACGGAGCCCATGGATCTGCTTAACAGCTAGTCAGGGAAGCCCCCGAGGGCCTAGGCCTAAAATAATTTCCGGAGCAAGCGCCACCCCAGCGATCCGTGGGCTAACACCCACCGAAAATCGCCAAAAAACTGCAGTTTTCACTCTTTCGCCTATGGGACGCCCTAAAAACATCCCAACGGACCCACGGAGCCCATGGATCCGCTTAACAGCTAGTCAGGGACGCCCCCGAGGGCCTAGGCCCAAAATAATTTCCGGAGCAAGCGCCACCCCAGCGATCCGTGGGCTAACACCCACCGAAAATCGCCAAAAAACTGCAGTTTTCACTCTTTCGCCTATGGGACGCCCTAAAAACATCCCAACGGACCCACGGAGCCCATGGATCCGCTTAACAGCTAGTCAGGGACGCCCCCGAGGGCCTAGGCCCAAAATAATTTCCGGAGCAAGCGCCACCCCAGCGATCCGTGGGCTAACACCCACCAAAAATCGCCAAAAAACTGCAGTTTTCACTCTTTCGCCTATGGGACGCCCTAAAAACATCCCAACGGACCCACGGAGCCCATGGATCCGCTTAACAGCTAGTCAGGGACGCTCCCGAGGGCCTAGGCCCAAAATAATTTCCGGAGCAAGCGCCACCCCAGCGATCCGTGGGCTAACACCCACCGAAAATCGCCAAAAAACTGCAGTTTTCACTCTTTCGCCTATGGGACGCCCTAAAAACATCCCAACGGACCCACGGAGCCCATGGATCCGCTTAACAGCTAGTCAGGGACGCCCCCGAGGGCCTAGGCCCAAAATAATTTCCGGAGCAAGCGCCACCCCAGCGATCCGTGGGCTAACACCCACCGAAAATTTCCAAAAAACTGCAGTTTTCACTCTTTCGCCTATGGGACGCCCTAAAAACATCCCAACGGACCCACGGAGCCCATGGATCCGCTTAACAGCTAGTCAGGGACGTCCCCGAGGGCCTAGGCCCAAAATAATTTCCGGAGCAAGCGCCACCCCAGCGATCCGTGGGCTAACACCCACCGAAAATCGCCAAAAAACTGCAGTTTTCACTCTTTCGCCTATGGGACGCCCTAAAAACATCCCAACGGACCCACGGAGCCCATGGATCCTCTTAACAGCTAGTCAGGGACGCCCCCGAGGGCCTAGGCCCAAAATAATTTCCGGAGCAAGCGCCACCCTAGCGATCCGTGGGCTAACACCCACCGAAAATTGCCAAAAAACTGCAGTTTTCACTCTTTCGCCTATGGGATGCCCTAAAAACATCCCAACGGACCCACGGAGCCCATGGATCCGCTTAACAGCTAGTCAGGGACGCCCCCGAGGGCCTAGGCCCGAAATAATTTCCGGAGCAAGCGCCACCCCAGCGATCCGTGGGCTAACACCCACCGAAAATTGCCAAAAAACTGCAGTTTTCACTCTTTCGCCTATGGGACGCCCTAAAAACATCCCAACGGACCCACGGAGCCCATGGATCCGCTTAACAGCTAGTCAGGGACGCCCCCGAGGGCCTAGGCCCAAAATAATTTCCGGAGCAAGCGCCACCCCAGCGATCCGTGGGCTAACACCTACCAAAAATCGCCAAAAAACTGCAGTTTTCACTCTTTCGCCTATGGGACGCCCTAAAAACATCCCAACGGACCCACGGAGCCCATGGATCCGCTTAACAGCTAGTCAGGGACGCCCCCGAGGGCCTAGGCCCAAAATAATTTCCGGAGCAAGCGCCACCCCAGCGATCCGTGGGCTAACACCCACCGAAAATCGCCAAAAAACTGCAGTTTTCACTCTTTCGCCTATGGAACGCCCTAAAAACATCCCAACGGACCCACGGAGCCCATGGATCCGCTTAACAGCTAGAAATTTCCGGAGCAAGCGCCACCCCAGCGATCCGTGGGCTAACACCCACCGAAAATCGCCAAAAAACTTCAGTTTTCACTCTTTCGCCTATGGGACGCCCTAAAAACATCCCAACGGACCCACGGAGCCCATGGATCCGCTTAACAGCTAGTCAGGGACGCCCCCGAGGGCCTAGGCCCAAAATAATTTCCGGAGCAAGCGCCACCCCAGCGATCCGTGGGCTAACACCCACCGAAAATCGCCAAAAAACTGCAGTTTTCACTCTTTCGCCTAAGGGACGCCCTAAAAACATCCCAACGGACCCACGGAGCCCATGGATCCGCTTAACAGCTAGTCAGGGACGCCCCCGAGGTCCTAGGCCCAAAATAATTTCCGGAGCAAGCGCCACCCCAGCGATCCGTGGGCTAACACCCACCGAAAATCGCCAAAAAACTGCAGTTTTCACTCTTTCGCCTATGGGATGCCCTAAAAACATCCCAACGGACCCACGGAGCCCATGGATCCGCTTAACAGCTAGTCAGGGATGCCCCCGAGGGCCTAGGCCCAAAATAATTTCCGGAGCAAGCGCCACCCCAGCGATCCGTGGGCTAACACCCACCGAAAATCGCCAAAAAACTGTAGTTTTCACTCTTTCGCCTATGGGACGCCCTAAAAACATCCCAACGGATCCACGGAGCCCATGGATCCGCTTAACAGCTAGTCAGGGACGCCCCCGAGGGCCTAGGCCCAAAATAATTTCCGGAGCAAGCGCCACCCCAGCGATCCGTGGGCTAACACCCACCGAAAATCGCCAAAAAACTGCAGTTTTCACTCTTTCGCCTATGGGACGCCCTAAAAACATCCCAACGGACCCACGGAGCCCATGGATCCGCTTAACAGCTAGTCAGGGACGCCCCCGAGGGCCTAGGCCCAAAATAATTTCCGGAGCAAGCGCCACCCCAGCGATCCGTGGGCTAACACCCACCGAAAATCGCCAAAAAACTGCAGTTTTCACTCTTTCGCCTATGGGACGCCCTAAAAACATCCCAACGGACCCACGGAGCCCATGGATCCGCTTAACAGCTAGTCAGGGACGCCCCCGAGGGCCTAGGCCCAAAATAATTTCCGGAGCAAGCGCCACCCCAGCGATCCGTGGGCTAACACCCACCGAAAATCGCCAAAAAACTGCAGTTTTCACTCTTTCGCCTATGGGACGCCCTAAAAACATCCCAACGGACCCACGGAGCCCATGGATCCGCTTAACAGCTAGTCAGGGACACCCCCGAGGGCCTAGGCCCAAAATAATTTCCGGAGCAAGCGCCACCCCAGCGATCCGTGGGCTAACACCTACCGAAAATCGCCAAAAAACTGCAGTTTTCACTCTTTCGCCTATGGGACGCCCTAAAAACATCCCAACGGACCCACGGAGCCCATGGATCCGCTTAACAGCTAGTCAGGGACGCCCCCGAGGGCCTAGGCCCAAAATAATTTCCGGAGCAAGCGCCACCCCAGCGATCCGTGGGCTAACACCCACCGAAAATCGCCAAAAAACTGCAGTTTTCACTCTTTCGCCTATGGGACGCCCTAAAAACATCCCAACGGACCCACGGAGCCCATGGATCCGCTTAACAGCTAGTCAGGGACGCCCCCGAGGGCCTAGGCCCAAAATAATTTCCGGAGCAAGCGCCACCCCAGCGATCCGTGGGCTAACACCCACCGAAAATCGCCAAAAAACTGCAGTTTTCACTCTTTCGCCTATGGGACGCCCTAAAAACATCCCAACGGACCCACGGAGCCCATGGATCCGCTTAACAGCTAGTCAGGGACGCCCCCGAGGGCCTAGGTCCAAAATAATTTCCGGAGCAAGCGCCACCCCAGCGATCCGTGGGCTAACACCCACCGAAAATCGCCAAAAAACTGCAGTTTTCACTCTTTCGCCTATGGGACGCCCTAAAAACATCCCAACGGACCCACGGAGCCCATGGATCCGCTTAACAGCTAGTCAGGGACGCCCCCGAGGGCCTAGGCCCAAAATAATTTCCGGAGCAAGCGCCACCCCAGCGATCCGTGGGCTAACACCCACCGAAAATTGCCAAAAAACTGCAGTTTTCACTCTTTCGCCTATGGGACGCCCTAAAAACATCCCAACGGACCCACGGAGCCCATGGATCCGCTTAACAGCTAGTCAGGGACGCCCCCGAGGGCCTAGGCCCAAAATAATTTCCGGAGCAAGCGCCACCCCAGCGATCCGTGGGCTAACACCCACCGAAAATCGCCAAAAAACTGCAGTTTTCACTCTTTCGCCTATGGGACGCCCTAAAAACATCCCAACGGACCCACGGAGCCCATGGATCCGCTTAACAGCTAGTCAGGGACACCCCCGAGGGCCTAGGCCCAAAATAATTTCCGGAGCAAGCGCCACCCCAGCGATCCGTGGGCTAACACCTACCGAAAATTGCCAAAAAACTGCAGTTTTCACTCTTTCGCCTATGGGACGCCCTAAAAACATCCCAACGGACCCACGGAGCCCATGGATCCGCTTAACAGCTAGTCAGGGACGCCCCCGAGGGCCTAGGCCCAAAATAATTTCCGGAGCAAGCGCCACCCCAGCGATCCGTGGGCTAACACCCACCGAAAATCGCCAAAAAACTGCAGTTTTCACTCTTTCGCCTATGGGACGCCCTAAAAACATCCCAACGGACCCACGGAGCCCATGGATCCGCTTAACAGCTAGTCAGGGATGCCCCCGAGGGCCTAGGACCAAAATAATTTCCGGAGCAAGCGCCACCCCAGCGATCCGTGGGCTAACACCCACCGAAAATCGCCAAAAAACTGCAGTTTTCACTCTTTCGCCTATGGGACGCCCTAAAAACATCCCAACGGACCCACGGAGCCCATGGATCTGCTTAACAGCTAGTCAGGGAAGCCCCCGAGGGCCTAGGCCCAAAATAATTTCCGGAGCAAGCGCCACCCTAGCGATCCGTGGGCTAACACCCACCGAAAATCGCCAAAAAACTGCAGTTTTCACTCTTTCGCCTATGGGACGCCCTAAAAACATCCCAACGGACCCACGGAGCCCATGGATCCGCTTAACAGCTAGTCAGGGACGCCCCCGAGGGCCTAGGCCCAAAATAATTTCCGGAGCAAGCGCCACCCCAGCGATCCGTGGGCTAACACCCACCGAAAATCGCCAAAAAACTGCAGTTTTCACTCTTTCGCCTATGGGACGCCCTAAAAACATCCCAACGGACCCACGGAGCCCATGGATCCGCTTAACAGCTAGTCAGGGACGCCCCCGAGGGCCTAGGCCCAAAATAATTTCCGGAGCAAGCGCCACCCCAGCGATCCGTGGGCTAACACCCACCAAAAATCGCCAAAAAACTGCAGTTTTCACTCTTTCGCCTATGGGACGCCCTAAAAACATCCCAACGGACCCACGGAGCCCATGGATCCGCTTAACAGCTAGTCAGGGACGCTCCCGAGGGCCTAGGCCCAAAATAATTTCCGGAGCAAGCGCCACCCCAGCGATCCGTGGGCTAACACCCACCGAAAATCGCCAAAAAACTGCAGTTTTCAATCTTTCGCCTATGGGACGCCCTAAAAACATCCCAACGGACCCACGGAGCCCATGGATCCGCTTAACAGCTAGTCAGGGACGCCCCCGAGGGCCTAGGCCCAAAATAATTTCCGGAGCAAGCGCCACCCCAGCGATCCGTGGGCTAACACCCACCGAAAATCGCCAAAAAACTGCAGTTTTCACTCTTTCGCCTATGGGACGCCCTAAAAACATCCCAACGGACCCACGGAGCCCATGGATCCGCTTAACAGCTAGTCAGGGACGCCCCCGAGGGCCTAGGCCCAAAATAATTTCCGGAGCAAGCGCCACCCCAGCGATCCGTGGGCTAACACCCACCGAAAATCGCCAAAAAACTGCAGTTTTCACTCTTTCGCCTATGGGACGCCCTAAAAACATCCCAACGGACCCACGGAGCCCATGGATCCTCTTAACAGCTAGTCAGGGACGCCCCCGAGGGCCTAGGCCCAAAATAATTTCCGGAGCAAGCGCCACCCCAGCGATCCGTGGGCTAACACCCACCGAAAATCGCCAAAAAACTGCAGTTTTCACTCTTTCGCCTATGGGATGCCCTAAAAACATCCCAACGGACCCACGGAGCCCATGGATCCGCTTAACAGCTAGTCAGGGACGCCCCCGAGGGCCTAGGCCCGAAATAATTTCCGGAGCAAGCGCCACCCCAGCGATCCGTGGGCTAACACCCACCGAAAATCGCCAAAAAACTGCAGTTTTCACTCTTTCGCCTATGGGACGCCCTAAAAACATCCCAACGGACCCACGGAGCCCATGGATCCGCTTAACAGCTAGTCAGGGACGCCCCCGAGGGCCTAGGCCCAAAATAATTTCCGGAGCAAGCGCCACCCCAGCGATCCGTGGGCTAACACCCACCAAAAATCGCCAAAAAACTGCAGTTTTCACTCTTTCGCCTATGGGACGCCCTAAAAACATCCCAACGGACCCACGGAGCCCATGGATCCGCTTAACAGCTAGTCAGGGACGCCCCCGAGGGCCTAGGCCCAAAATAATTTCCGGAGCAAGCGCCACCCCAGCGATCCGTGGGCTAACACCCACCGAAAATCGCCAAAAAACTGCAGTTTTCACTCTTTCGCCTATGGAACGCCCTAAAAACATCCCAACGGACCCACGGAGCCCATGGATCCGCTTAACAGCTAGAAATTTCCGGAGCAAGCACCACCCCAGCGATCCGTGGGCTAACACCCACCGAAAATCGCCAAAAAACTTCAGTTTTCACTCTTTCGCCTATGGGACGCCCTAAAAACATCCCAACGGACCCACGGAGCCCATGGATCCGCTTAACAGCTAGTCAGGGACGCCCCCGAGGGCCTAGGCCCAAAATAATTTCCGGAGCAAGCGCCACCCCAGCGATCCGTGGGCTAACACCCACCGAAAATCGCCAAAAAACTGCAGTTTTCACTCTTTCGCCTATGGGATGCCCTAAAAACATCCCAACGGACCCACGGAGCCCATGGATCCGCTTAACAGCTAGTCAGGGATGCCCCCGAGGGCCTAGGCCCAAAATAATTTCCGGAGCAAGCGCCACCCCAGCGATCCGTGGGCTAACACCCACCGAAAATCGCCAAAAAACTGTAGTTTTCACTCTTTCGCCTATGGGACGCCCTAAAAACATCCCAACGGATCCACGGAGCCCATGGATCCGTTTAACAGCTAGTCAGGGACGCCCCCGAGGGCCTAGGCCCAAAATAATTTCCGGAGCAAGCGCCACCCCAGCGATCCGTGGGCTAACACCCACCGAAAATCGCCAAAAAACTGCAGTTTTCACTCTTTCGCCTATGGGACGCCCTAAAAACATCCCAACGGACCCACGGAGCCCATGGATCCGCTTAACAGCTAGTCAAGGACGCCCCCGAGGGCCTAGGCCCAAAATAATTTCCGGAGCAAGCGCCACCCCAGCGATCCGTGGGCTAACACCCACCGAAAATCGCCAAAAAACTGCAGTTTTCACTCTTTCGCCTATGGGACGCCCTAAAAACATCCCAACGGACCCACGGAGCCCATGGATTCGCTTAACAGCTAGTCAGGGACGCCCCCGAGGGCCTAGGCCCAAAATAATTTCCGGAGCAAGCGCCACCCCAGCGATCCGTGGGCTAACACCCACCGAAAATCGCCAAAAAACTGCAGTTTTCACTCTTTCGCCTATGGGACGCCCTAAAAACATCCCAACGGACCCACGGATCCCATGGATCCGCTTAACAGCTAGTCAGGGACGCCCCCGAGGGCCTAGGCCCAAAATAATTTCCGGAGCAAGCGCCACCCCAGCGATCCGTGGGCTAACACCCACCGAAAATCGCCAAAAAACTGCAGTTTTCACTCTTTCGCCTATGGGACGCCCTAAAAACATCCCAACGGACCCACGGAGCCCATGGATCCACTTAAAAGCTAGTCAGGGACGCCCCCGAGGTCCTAGGCCCAAAATAATTTCCGGAGCAAGCGCCACCCCAGCGATCCGTGGGCTAACACCCACCGAAAATCGCCAAAAAACTGCAGTTTTCACTCTTTCGCCTATGGGACGCCCTAAAAACATCCCAACGGACCCACGGAGCCCATGGATCCGCTTAACAGCTAGTCAGGGACGCCCCCGAGGGCCTAGGCCCAAAATAATTTCCGGAGCAAGCGCCACCCCAGCGATCCGTGGGCTAACACCCACCGAAAATCGCCAAAAAACTGCAGTTTTCACTCTTTCGCCTATGGGACGCCCTAAAAACATCCCAACGGACCCACGGAGCCCATGGATCCGCTTAACAGCTAGTCAGGGACGCCCCCGAGGGCCTAGGCCGAAAATAATTTCCGGAGCAAGCGCCACCCCAGCGATCCGTGGGCTAACACCCACCGAAAATCGCCAAAAAACTACAGTTTTCACTCTTTCGCCTATGGGACGCCCTAAAAACATCCCAACGGACCCACGGAGCCCATGGATCCGCTTAACAGCTAGTCAGGGACGCCCCCGAGGGCCTAGGCCCAAAATAATTTCCGGAGCAAGCGCCACCCCAGCGATCCGTGGGCTAACACCCACCGAAAATCGCAAAAAAACTGCAGTTTTCACTCTTTCGCCTATGGGACGCCCTAAAAACATCCCAACGGACCCACGGAGCCCATGGATCCGCTTAACAGCTAGTCAGGGACGCCCCCGAGGGCCTAGGCCCAAAATAATTTCCGGAGCAAGCGCCACCCCAGCGATCCGTGGGCTAACACCCACCGAAAATTGCCAAAAAACTGCAGTTTTCACTCTTTCGCCTATGGGACGCCCTAAAAACATCCCAACGGACCCACGGAGCCCATGGATCCGCTTAACAGCTAGTCAGGGACGCCCCCGAGGGCCTAGGCCCAAAATAATTTCCGGAGCAAGCGCCACCCCAGCGATCCGTGGGCTAACACCCACCGAAAATCGCCAAAAAACTGCAGTTTTCACTCTTTCGCCTATGGGACGCCCTAAAAACATCCCAACGGACCCACGGAGCCCATGGATCCGCTTAACAGCTAGTCAGGGACGCCCCCGAGGGCCTAGGCCCAAAATAATTTCCGGAGCAAGCGCCACCCCAGCGATCCGTGGGCTAACACCCACCGAAAATCGCCAAAAAACTGCAGTTTTCACTCTTTCGCCTATGGGACGCCCTAAAAACATCCCAACGGACCCACGGAGCCCATGGATCCGCTTAACAGCTAGTCAGGGATGCCCCCGAGGGCCTAGGCCCAAAATAATTTCCGGAGCAAGCGCCACCCCAGCGATCCGTGGGCTAACACCCACCGAAAATCGCCAAAAAACTGCAGTTTTCACTCTTTCGCCTATGGGACGCCCTAAAAACATCCCAACGGACCCACGGAGCCCATGGATCCGCTTAACAGCTAGTCAGGGATGCCCCCGAGGGCCTAGGCCCAAAATAATTTCCGGAGCAAGCGCCACCCCAGCGATCCGTGGGCTAACACCCACCGAAAATCGCCAAAAAACTGCAGTTTTCACTCTTTCGCCTATGGGACGCCCTAAAAACATCCCAACGGACCCACGGAGCCCATGGATCCGCTTAACAGCTAGTCAGGGATGCCCCCGAGGGCCTAGGCCCAAAATAATTTCCGGAGCAAGCGCCACCCCAGCGATCCGTGGGATAACACCCATCGAAAATCGCCAAAAAACTGCAGTTTTCACTCTTTCGCCTATGGGACGCCCTAAAAACATCCCAACGGACCCACGGAGCCCATGGATCCGCTTAACAGCTAGTCAGGGACGCCCCCGAGGGCTTAGGCCCAAAATAATTTCCGGAGCAAGCGCCACCCCAGCGATCCGTGGGCTAACACCCACCGAAAATCGCCAAAAAACTGCAGTTTTCACTCTTTCGCCTATGGGACGCCCTAAAAACATCCCAACGGACCCACGGAGCCTATGGATCCGCTTAACAGCTAGTCAGGGACGCCCTAGGCCCAAAATAATTTCCGGAGCAAGCGCCACCCCAGCGATCCGTGGGCTAACACCCACCGAAAATCGCCAAAAAACTGCAGTTTTCACTCTTTCGCCTATGGGACGCCCTAAAAACATCCCAACGGACCCACGGAGCCCATGGATCCGCTTAACAGCTAGTCAGGGATGCCCCCGAGGGCCTAGGGCCAAAATAATTTCCGGAGCAAGCGCCACCCCAGCGATCCGTGGGCTAACACCCACCGAAAATCGCCAAAAAACTGTAGTTTTCACTCTTTCGCCTATGGGACGCCCTAAAAACATCCCAACGGACCCACGGAGCCCATGGATCCGCTTAACAGCTAGTCAGGGAAGCCCCCGAGGGCCTAGGCCCAAAATAATTTCCGGAGCAAGCGCCACCCCAGCGATCCGTGGGCTAACACCCACCGAAAATCGCCAAAAAACTGCAGTTTTCACTCTTTCGCCTATGGGACGCCCTAAAAACATCCCAACGGACCCACGGAGCCCATGGATCCGCTTAACAGCTAGTCAGGGACGCCCCCGAGGGCCTAGGCCCAAAATAATTTCCGGAGCAAGCGCCACCCCAGCGATCCGTGGGCTAACACACACCGAAAATTGCCAAAAAACTGCAGTTTTCACTCTTTCGCCTATGGGACGCCCTAAAAACATCCCAACGGACCCACGGAGCCCATGGATCCGCTTAACAGCTAGTCAGGGACGCCCCCGAGGGCCTAGGCCCAAAATAATTTCCGGAGCAAGCGCCACCCCAGCGATCCGTGGGCTAACACCCACCGAAAATTGCCAAAAAACTGCAGTTTTCACTCTTTCGCCTATGGGACGCCCTAAAAACATCCCAACGGACCCACGGAGCCCATGGATCCGCTTAACAGCTAGTCAGGGACGCCCCCGAGGGCCTAGGCCCAAAATAATTTCCGGAGCAAGCGCCACCCCAGCGATCCGTGGGCTAACACCCACCGAAAATCGCCAAAAAACTGCAGTTTTCACTCTTTCGCCTATGGGACGCCCTAAAAACATCCCAACGGACCCACGGAGCCCATGGATCCGCTTAACAGCTAGTCAGGGACGCCCCCGAGGGCCTAGGCCCAAAATAATTTCCGGAGCAAGCGCCACCCCAGCGATCCGTGGGCTAACACCCACCGAAAATCGCCAAAAAACTGCAGTTTTCACTCTTTCGCCTATGGGACGCCCTAAAAACATCCCAACGGACCCACGGAGCCCATGGATCCGCTTAACAGCTAGTCAGGGACTCCCTCGAGGGCCTAGGCCCAAAATAATTTCCGGAGCAAGCGCCACCCCAGCGATCCGTGGGCTAACACCCACCGAAAATCGCCAAAAAACTGCAGTTTTCACTCTTTCGCCTATGGGACGCCCTAAAAACATCCCAACGGACCCACGGAGCCCATGGATCCGCTTAACAGCTAGTCAGGGATGCCCCCGAGGGCCTAGGCCCAAAATAATTTCCGGAGCAAGCGCCACCCCAGCGATCCGTGGGCTAACACCCACCGAAAATCGCCAAAAAACTCCAGTTTTCACTCTTTCGCCTATGGGACGCCCTAAAAACATCCCAACGGACCCACGGAGACCATGGATCCGCTTAACAGCTAGTCAGGGACGCCCCCGAGGGCCTAGGCCCAAAATAATTTTCGGAGCAAGCGCCACCCCAGCGATCCGTGGGCTAACACCCACCGAAAATCGCCAAAAAACTGCAGTTTTCACTCTTTTGCCTATGGGACGCCCTAAAAACATCCCAACGGACCCACGGAGACCATGGATCCGCTTAACAGCTAGTCAAGGACGCCCCCGAGGGCCTAGGCCCAAAATAATTTCCGGAGCAAGCGCCACCCCAGCGATCCGTGGGCTAACACCCACCGAAAATCGCCAAAAAACTGCAGTTTTCACTCTTTCGCCTATGGGACGCCCTAAAAACATCCCAACGGACCCACGGAGCCCATGGATCCGCTTAACAGCTAGTCAGGGACGCCCCCGAGGGCCTAGGCCCAAAATAATTTCCGGAGCAAGCGCCACCCCAGCGATCCGTGGGCTAACACCCATCGAAAATCGCCAAAAAACTGCAGTTTTCACTCTTTCGCCTATGGGACGCCCTAAAAACATCCCAACGGACCCACGGAGCCCATGGATCCGCTTAACAGCTAGTCAGGGATGCCCCCGAGGGCCTAGGCCCAAAATAATTTCCGGAGCAAGCGCCACCCCAGCGATCCGTGGGCTAACACCCACCGAAAATCGCCAAAAAACTGCAGTTTTCACTCTTTCGCCTATGGGACGCCCTAAAAACATCCCAACGGACCCACGGAGCCCATGGATCCGCTTAACAGCTAGTCAGGGACGCCCCCGAGGGCCTAGGCCCAAAATAATTTCCGGAGCAAGCGCCACCCCAGCGATCCGTGGGCTAACACCCACCGAAAATCGCCAAAAAACTACAGTTTTCACTCTTTCGCCTATGGGACGCCCTAAAAACATCCCAACGGACCCACGGAGCCCATGGATCTGCTTAACAGCTAGTCAGAGACGCCCCCGAGGGCCTAGGCCCAAAATAATTTCCGGAGCAAGCGCCACCCCAGCGATCCGTGGGCTAACACCCATCGAAAATCGCCAAAAAACTGCAGTTTTCACTCTTTCGCCTATGGGACGCCCTAAAAACATCCCAACGGACCCACGGAGCCCATGGATCCGCTTAACAGCTAGTCAGGGACGCCCCCGAGGGCCTAGGCCCAAAATAATTTCCGGAGCAAGCGCCACCCCAGCGATCCGTGGGCTAACACCCACCAAAAATCGCCAAAAAACTGCAGTTTTCACTCTTTCCCCTATGGGACGCCCTAAAAACATCCCAACGGACCCACGGAGCCCATGGATCCACTTAACAGCTAGTCAGGGACGCCCTCGAGGGCCTAGGCCCAAAATAATTTCCGGAGCAAGCGCCACCCCAGCGATCCGTGGGCTAACACCCACCGAAAATCGCCAAAAAACTGCAGTTTTCACTCTTTCGCCTATGGGACGCCCTAAAAACATCCCAACGGACCCACGGAGCCCATGGATCTGCTTAACAGCTAGTCAGGGACGCCCCCGAGGGCCTAGGCCCAAAATAATTTCCGGAGCAAGCGCCACCCCAGCGATCCGTGGGCTAACACCCACCGAAAATCGCCAAAAAACTGCAGTTTTCACTCTTTCGCCTATGGGACGCCCTAAAAACATCCCAACGGACCCACGGAGCCCATGGATCCGCTTAACAGCTAGTCAGGGACGCCCCCGAGGGCCTAGGCCCAAAATAATTTCCGGAGCAAGCGCCACCCCAGCGATCCGTGGGCTAACACCCACCGAAAATCGCCAAAAAACTGCAGTTTTCACTCTTTCGCCTATGGGACGCCCTAAAAACATCCCAACGGACCCACGGAGCCCATGGATCCGCTTAACAGCTAGTCAGGGACGCCCCCGAGGGCCTAGGCCCAAAATAATTTCCGGAGCAAGCGCCACCCCAGCGATCCGTGGGCTAACACCCACCGAAAATCGCCAAAAAACTGCAGTTTTCACTCTTTCGCCTATGGGACGCCCTAAAAACATCCCAACGGACCCACGGAGCCCATGGATCCGCTTAACAGCTAGTCAGGGACGCCCCCGAGGGCCTAGGCCCAAAATAATTTCCGGAGCAAGCGCCACCCCAGCGATCCGTGGGCTAACACCCACCGAAAATCGCCAAAAAACTACAGTTTTCACTCTTTCGCCTATGGGACGCCCTAAAAACATCCCAACGGACCCACGGAGCCCATGGATCCGCTTAACAGCTAGTCAGGGACGCGCTCGAGGGCCTAGGCCCAAAATAATTTCCGGAGCAAGCGCCACCCCAGCGATCCGTGGGCTAACACCCACCGAAAATCGCCAAAAAACTGCAGTTTTCACTCTTTCGCCTATGGGACGCCCTAAAAACATCCCAACGGACCCACGGAGCCCATGGATCCGCTTAACAGCTAGTCAGGGACGCCCCCGAGGGCCTAGGCCCAAAATAATTTCCGGAGCAAGCGCCACCCCAGCGATCCGTGGGCTAACACCCACCGAAAATCGCCAAAAAACTGCAGTTTTCACTCTTTCGCCTATGGGACGCCCTAAAAACATCCCAACGGACCCACGGAGCCCATGGATCCGCTTAACAGCTAGTCAGGGACGCCCCCGAGGGCCTAGGCCCAAAATAATTTCCGGAGCAAGCGCCACCCCAGCGATCCGTGGGCTAACACCCACCGAAAATCGCCAAAAAACTACAGTTTTCACTCTTTCGCCTATGGGACGCCCTAAAAACATCCCAACGGACCCACGGAGCCCATGGATCCGCTTAACAGCTAGTCAGGGACGCGCTCGAGGGCCTAGGCCCAAAATAATTTCCGGAGCAAGCGCCACCCCAGCGATCCGTGGGCTAACACCCACCGAAAATCGCCAAAAAACTGCAGTTTTCACTCTTTCGCCTATGGGACGCCCTAAAAACATCCCAACGGACCCACGGAGCCCATGGATCCGCTTAACAGCTAGTCAGGGATGCCCCCGAGGGCCTAGGTCCAAAATAATTTCCGGAGCAAGCGCCACCCCAGCGATCCGTGGGCTAACACCCACCGAAAATCGCCAAAAAACTGCAGTTTTCACTCTTTTGCCTATGGGACGCCCTAAAAACATCCCAACGGACCCACGGAGCCCATGGATCCGCTTAACAGCTAGTCAGGGACGCCCCGGAGGGCCTAGGCCCAAAATAATTTCCGGAGCAAGCGCCACCCCAGCGATCCGTGGGCTAACACCCACCGAAAATCGCCAAAAAACTGCAGTTTTCACTCTTTCGCCTATGGGACGCCCTAAAAACATCCCAACGGACCCACGGAGCCCATGGATCCGCTTAACAGCTAGTCAGGGACGCCCCCGAGGGCCTAGGCCCAAAATAATTTCCGGAGCAAGCGCCACCCCAGCGATCCGTGGGCTAACACCCACCAAAAATCGCCAAAAAACTGCAGTTTTCACTCTTTCACCTATGGGACGCCCTAAAAACATCCCAACGGACCCACGGAGCCCATGGATCCGCTTAACAGCTAGTCAGGGACGCCCCCGAGGGCCTAGGCCCAAAATAATTTCCGGAGCAAGCGCCACCCCAGCGATCCATGGGCTAACACCCACCAAAAATCGCCAAAAAACTGCAGTTTTCACTCTTTCGCCTATGGGACGCCCTAAAAACATCCCAACGGACCCACGGAGCCCATGGATCCGCTTAACAGCTAGTCAGGGACACCCTCGAGGGCCTAGGCCCAAAATAATTTCCGGAGCAAGCGCCACCCCAGCGATCCGTGGGCTAACACCCACCGAAAATCGCCAAAAAACTGCAGTTTTCACTCTTTCGCCTATGGGACGCCCTAAAAACATCCCAACGGACCCACGGAGCCCATGGATCCGCTTAACAGCTAGTCAGGGACGCCCCCGAGGGCCTAGGCCCAAAATAATTTCCGGAGCAAGCGCCACCCCAGCGATCCGTGGGCTAACACCCACCGAAAATCGCCAAAAAACTGCAGTTTTCACTCTTTCGCCTATGGGACGCCCTAAAAACATCCCAACGGACCCACGGAGCCCATGGATCCGCTTAACAGCTAGTCAGGGACGCCCCCGAGGGCCTAGTCCCAAAATAATTTCCGGAGCAAGCGCCACCCCAGCGATCTGTGGGCTAACACCCACCGAAAATCGCCAAAAAACTGCAGTTTTCACTCTTTCGCCTATGGGACGCCCTAAAAACATCCCAACGGACCCACGGAGCCCATGGATCCGCTTAACAGCTAGTCAGGGACGCCCCCGAGGGCCTAGGCCCAAAATAATTTCCGGAGCAAGCGCCACCCCAGCGATCCGTGGGATAACACCCACCAAAAATCGCCAAAAAACTGCAGTTTTCACTCTTTCGCCTATGGGACGCCCTAAAAACATCCCAACGGACCCACGGAGCCCATGGATCCGCTTAACAGCTAGTCAAGGACGCCCCCGAGGGCCTAGGTCCAAAATAATTTCCGGAGCAAGCGCCACCCCAGCGATCCGTGGGCTAACACCCACCGAAAATCGCCAAAAAACTGCAGTTTTCACTCTTTCGCCTATGGGACGCCCTAAAAACATCCCAACGGACCCACGGAGCCCATGGATCCGCTTAACAGCTAGTCAGGGACGCCCCCGAGGGCCTAGGCCCAAAATAATTTCCGGAGCAAGCGCCACCCCAGCGATCCGTGGGCTAACACCCACCGAAAATCGCCAAAAAACTGCAGTTTTCACTCTTTCGCCTATGGGACGCCCTAAAAACATCCCAACGGACCCACGGAGCCCATGGATCCGCTTAACAGCTAGTCAGGGACGCCCCCGAGGGCCTAGGCCCAAAATAATTTCTGGAGCAAGCGCCACCCCAGCGATCCGTGGGCTAACACCCACCGAAAATCGCCAAAAAACTGCAGTTTTCACTCTTTCGCCTATGGGATGCCCTAAAAACATCCCAACGGACCCACGGAGCCCATGGATCCGCTTAACAGCTAGTCAGGGACGCCCCCGAGGGCCTAGGCCCAAAATAATTTCCGGAGCAAGCGCCACCCCAGCGATCCGTGGGCTAACACCCATCGAAAATCGCCAAAAAACTGCAGTTTTCACTCTTTCGCCTATGGGACGCCCTAAAAACATCCCAACGGACCCACGGAGCCCATGGATCCGCTTAACAGCTAGTCAGGGACGCCCCCGAGGGCCTAGGCCCAAAATAATTTCCGGAGCAAGCGCCACCCCAGCGATCCGTGGGCTAACACCCACCGAAAATCGCCAAAAAACTGCAGTTTTCACTCTTTCGCCTATGGGACGCCCTAAAAACATCCCAACGGACCCACGGAGCCCATGGATCCGCTTAACAGCTAGTCAGGGACGCCCCCGAGGG
Organism: Capsicum rhomboideum; assembly: GCA_031232105.1. Lineage (NCBI taxonomy): Eukaryota > Viridiplantae > Streptophyta > Magnoliopsida > Solanales > Solanaceae > Capsicum > Capsicum rhomboideum. The sequence goes on along the minus strand of CP124719.1, from coordinate 1,054,102 downwards.
CCTAGGCCCAAAATAATTTCCGGAGCAAGCGCCACCCCAGCGATCCGTGGGCTAACACCCACCGAAAATCGCCAAAAAACTGCAGTTTTCACTCTTTCGCCTATGGGACGCCCTAAAAACATCCCAAAGGACCCACGGAGCCCATGGATCTGCTTAACAGCTAGTCAGTGACGCCCCCGAGGGCCTAGGCCCAAAATAATTTCCGGAGCAAGCGCCACCCCAGCGATCCGTGGGCTAACACCCACCGAAAATCGCCAAAAAACTGCAGTTTTCACTCTTTCGCCTATGGGATGCCCTAAAAACATCCCAACGGACCCACGGAGCCCATGGATCCGCTTAACAGCTAGTCAGGGACTCCCCCGAGGGCCTAGGCCCAAAATAATTTCCGGAGCAAGCGCCACCCCAGCGATCCGTGGGCTAACACCCACCGAAAATCGCCAAAAAACTGCAGTTTTCACTCTTTCGCCTATGGGACGCCCTAAAAACATCCCAACGGACCCACGGAGCCCATGGATCCGCTTAACAGCTAGTCAGGGACGCCCCTGAGGGCCTAGGCCCAAAATAATTTCCAGAGCAAGCGCCACCCCAGCGATCCGTGGGCTAACACCCACCGAAAATCGCCAAAAAACTGCAGTTTTCACTCTTTCGCCTATGGGACGCCCTAAAAACATCCCAACGGACCCACGGAGCCCATGGATCCGCTTAACAGCTAGTCAGGGACGCCCTCGAGGGCCTAGGCCCAAAATAATTTCTGGAGCAAGCGCCACCCCAGCGATCCGTGGGCTAACACCCACCGAAAATCGCCAAAAAACTGCAGTTTTCACTCTTTCGCCTATGGGACGCCCTAAAAACATCCCAACGGACCCACGGAGCCCATGGATCCGCTTAACAGCTAGTCAGGGACGTCCTCGAGGGCCTAGGCCCAAAATAATTTCCAGAGCAAGCGCCACCCCAGCGATCCGTGGGCTAACACCCACCGAAAATCGCCAAAAAACTGCAGTTTTCACTCTTTCGCCTATGGGACGCCCTAAAAACATCCTAACGGACCCACGAAGCCCATGGATCCGCTTAACAGCTAGTCAGGGACGCCCCCGAGGGCCTAGGCCCAAAATAATTTCCGGAGCAAGCGCCACCCCAGCGATCCGTGGGCTAACACCCACCGAAAATCGCCAAAAAACTGCAGTTTTCACTCTTTCGCCTATGGGACGCCCTAAAAACATCCCAACGGACCCACGGAGCCCATGGATCCGCTTAACAGCTAGTCAGGGACGCCCCCGAGGGCCTAGGCCCAAAATAATTTCCGGAGCAAGCGCCACCCCAGCGATCCGTGGGCTAACACCCACCGAAAATTGCCAAAAAACTGCAGTTTTCACTCTTTCGCCTATGGGACGCCCTAAAAACATCCCAACGGACCCACGGAGCCCATGGATCCGCTTAACAGCTAGTCAGGGATGCCCCCGAGGGCCTAGGGCCAAAATAATTTCCGGAGCAAGCGCCACCCCAGCGATCCGTGGGCTAACACCCACCGAAAATCGCCAAAAAACTGCAGTTTTCACTCTTTCGCCTATGGGACGCCCTAAAAACATCCCAACGGACCCACGGAGCCCATGGATCCTCTTAACAGCTAGTCAGGGACGCCCCCGAGGGCCTAGGCCCAAAATAATTTCCGGAGCAAGCGCCACCCCAGCGATCCGTGGGCTAACACCCACCAAAAATCGCCAAAAAACTGCAGTTTTCACTCTTTCGCCTATGGGACGCCCTAAAAACATCCCAACGGACCCACGAAGCCCATGGATCCGCTTAACAGCTAGTCAGGGATGCCCCCGAGGGCCTAGGCCCAAAATAATTTTCGGAGCAAGCGCCACCCCAGCGATCCGTGGGCTAACACCCACCGAAAATCGCCAAAAAACTGCAGTTTTCACTCTTTCGCCTATGGGACGCCCTAAAAACATCCTAACGGACCCACGAAGCCCATGGATCCGCTTAACAGCTAGTCAGGGACGCCCCCGAGGGCCTAGGCCCAAAATAATTTCCGGAGCAAGCGCCACCCCAGCGATCCGTGGGCTAACACCCACCGAAAATCGCCAAAAAACTGCAGTTTTCACTCTTTCGCCTATGGGACGCCCTAAAAACATCCCAACGGACCCACGGAGCCCATGGATCCGCTTAACAGCTAGTCAGGGACGCCCCCGAGGGCCTAGGCCCAAAATAATTTCCGGAGCAAGCGCCACCCCAGCGATCCGTGGGCTAACACCCACCGAAAATTGCCAAAAAACTGCAGTTTTCACTCTTTCGCCTATGGGACGCCCTAAAAACATCCCAACGGACCCACGGAGCCCATGGATCCGCTTAACAGCTAGTCAGGGATGCCCCCGAGGGCCTAGGGCCAAAATAATTTCCGGAGCAAGCGCCACCCCAGCGATCCGTGGGCTAACACCCACCGAAAATCGCCAAAAAACTGCAGTTTTCACTCTTTCGCCTATGGGACGCCCTAAAAACATCCCAACGGACCCACGGAGCCCATGGATCCTCTTAACAGCTAGTCAGGGACGCCCCCGAGGGCCTAGGCCCAAAATAATTTCCGGAGCAAGCGCCACCCCAGCGATCCGTGGGCTAACACCCACCAAAAATCGCCAAAAAACTGCAGTTTTCACTCTTTCGCCTATGGGACGCCCTAAAAACATCCCAACGGACCCACGAAGCCCATGGATCCGCTTAACAGCTAGTCAGGGATGCCCCCGAGGGCCTAGGCCCAAAATAATTTTCGGAGCAAGCGCCACCCCAGCGATCCGTGGGCTAACACCCACCGAAAATCGCCAAAAAACTGCAGTTTTCACTCTTTCGCCTATGGGACGCCCTAAAAACATCCCAACGGACCCACGGAGCCCATGGATCCGCTTAACAGCTAGTCAGGGACGCCCCCGAGGGCCTAGGCCCAAAATAATTTCCGGAGCAAGCGCCACCCCAGCGATCCGTGGGCTAACACCCACCGAAAATCGCCAAAAAACTGCAGTTTTCACTCTTTCGCCTATGGGACGCCCTAAAAACATCCCAACGGACCCACGGAGCCCATGGATCCGCTTAACAGCTAGTCAGGGATGCCCCCGAGGGCCTAGGCCCAAAATAATTTCCGGAGCAAGCGCCACCTCAGCGATCCGTGGGCTAACACCCACCGAAAATCGCCAAAAAACTGCAGTTTTCACTCTTTCGCCTATGGGACGCCCTAAAAACATCCCAACGGACCCACGGAGCCCATGGATCCGCTTAACAGCTAGTCAGGGACGCCCCCGAGGGCCTAGGCCCAAAATAATTTCCGGAGCAAGCGCCACCCCAGCGATCCGTGGGCTAACACCCACCGAAAATCGCCAAAAAACTGCAGTTTTCACTCTTTCGCCTATGGGACGCCCTAAAAACATCCCCACGGACCCACGGAGCCCATGGATCCGCTTAACAGCTAGTCAGGGACGCCCCCGAGGGCCTAGGTCCAAAATAATTTCCGGAGCAAGCGCCACCCCAGCGATCCATGGGCTAACACCCACCAAAAATCGCCAAAAAACTGCAGTTTTCACTCTTTCGCCTATGGGACGCCCTAAAAACATCCCAACGGACCCACGGAGCCCATGGATCCGCTTAACAGCTAGTCAGGGACGCCCCCGAGGGCCTAGGCCCAAAATAATTTCCGGAGCAAGCGCCACCCCAGCGATCCGTGGGCTAACACCCACCGAAAATCGCCAAAAAACTGCAGTTTTCACTCTTTCGCCTATGGGACGCCCTAAAAACATCCCCACGGACCCACGGAGCCCATGGATCCGCTTAACAGCTAGTCAGGGACGCCCCCGAGGGCCTAGGTCCAAAATAATTTCCGGAGCAAGCGCCACCCCAGCGATCCATGGGCTAACACCCACCAAAAATCGCCAAAAAACTGCAGTTTTCACTCTTTCGCCTATGGGACGCCCTAAAAACATCCCAACGGACCCACGGAGCCCATGGATCCGCTTAACAGCTAGTCAGGGACGCCCCCGAGGGCCTAGGCCCAAAATAATTTCCGGAGCAAGCGCCACCCCAGCGATCCGTGGGCTAACACCCACCGAAAATCGCCAAAAAACTGCAGTTTTCACTCTTTCGCCTATGGGACGCCCTAAAAACATCCCAACGGACCCACGGAGCCCATGGATCCGCTTAACAGCTAGTCAGGGACGCCCCCGAGGGCCTAGGCCCAAAATAATTTCCGGAGCAAGCGCCACCCCAGCGATCCGTGGGCTAACACCCATCGAAAATTGCCAAAAAACTGCAGTTTTCACTCTTTCGCCTATGGGACGCCCTAAAAACATCCCAACGGACCCACGGAGCCCATGGATCCGCTTAACAGCTAGTCAGGGACGCCCCCAAGGGCCTAGGCCCAAAATAATTTCCGGAGCAAGCGCCACCCCAGCGATCCGTGGGCTAACACCCACCGAAAATTGCCAAAAAACTGCAGTTTTCACTCTTTCGCCTATGGGACGCCCTAAAAACATCCCAACGGACCCACGGAGCCCATGGATCCGCTTAACAGCTAGTCAGGGACGCCCCCGAGGGCCTAGTCCCAAAATAATTTCCGGAGCAAGCGCCACCCCAGCGATCCGTGGGCTAACACCCACCGAAAATCGCCAAAAAACTGCAGTTTTCACTCTTTCGCCTATGGGACGCCCTAAAAACATCCCAACGGACCCACGGAGCCCATGGATCCGCTTAACAGCTAGTCAGGGACGCCCCCGAGGGCCTAGGCCCAAAATAATTTCCAGAGCAAGCGCCACCCCAGCGATCCGTGGGCTAACACCCACCAAAAATCGCCAAAAAACTGCAGTTTTCACTCTTTCGCCTATGGGACGCCCTAAAAACATCCCAACGGACCCACGGAGCCCATGGATCCGCTTAACAGCTAGTCAGGGACGCCCCCGAGGGCCTAGGTCCAAAATAATTTCCGGAGCAAGCGCCACCCCAGCGATCCGTGGGCTAACACCCACCGAAAATCGCCAAAAAACTGCAGTTTTCACTCTTTCGCCTATGGGACGCCCTAAAAACATCCCAACGGACCCACGGAGCCCATGGATCCGCTTAACAGCTAGTCAGGGACGCCCCCGAGGGCCTAGGCCCAAAATAATTTCCGGAGCAAGCGCCACCCCAGCGATCCGTGGGCTAACACCCACCGAAAATCGCCAAAAAACTGCAGTTTTCACTCTTTCGCCTATGGGACGCCCTAAAAACATCCCAACGGACCCACGGAGCCCATGGATCCGCTTAACAGCTAGTCAGGGACGCCCCCGAGGGCCTAGGCCCAAAATAATTTCCGGAGCAAGCGCCACCCCAGCGATCCGTGGGCTAACACCCACCGAAAATCGCCAAAAAACTGCAGTTTTCACTCTTTCGCCTATGGGACGCCCTAAAAACATCCCAACGGACCCACGGAGCCCATGGATCCGCTTAACAGCTAGTCAGGGACGCCCCCGAGGGCCTAGGCCCAAAATAATTTCCGGAGCAAGCGCCACCCCAGCGATCCGTGGGCTAACACCCATCGAAAATCGCCAAAAAACTGCAGTTTTCACTCTTTCGCCTATGGGACGCCCTAAAAACATCCCAACGGACCCACGGAGCCCATGGATCCGCTTAACAGCTAGTCAGGGACGCCCCCGAGGGCCTAGGCCCAAAATAATTTCCGGAGCAAGCGCCACCCCAGCGATCCGTGGGCTAACACCCACCGAAAATCGCCAAAAAACTGCAGTTTTCACTCTTTCGCCTATGGGACGCCCTAAAAACATCCCAACGGACCCACAGAGCCCATGGATCCGCTTAACAGCTAGTCAGGGACGCCCCCGAGGGCCTAGGCCCAAAATAATTTCCGGAGCAAGCGCCACCCCAGCGATCCGTGGGCTAACACCCACCGAAAATCGCCAAAAAACTGCAGTTTTCACTCTTTCGCCTATGGGACGCCCTAAAAACATCCCAAAGGACCCACGGAGCCCATGGATCTGCTTAACAGCTAGTCAGTGACGCACCCGAGGGCCTAGGCCCAAAATAATTTCCGGAGCAAGCGCCACCCCAGCGATCCGTGGGCTAACACCCACCGAAAATCGCCAAAAAACTGCAGTTTTCACTCTTTCGCCTATGGGACGCCCTAAAAACATCCCAACGGACCCACGGAGCCCATGGATCCGCTTAACAGCTAGTCAGGGACGCCCCCGAGGGCCTAGGCCCAAAATAATTTCCGGAGCAAGCGCCACCCCAGCGATCCGTGGGCTAACACCCACCGAAAATCGCCAAAAAACTGCAGTTTTCACTCTTTCGCCTATGGGACGCCCTAAAAACATCCCAACGGACCCACGGAGCCCATGGATCCGCTTAACAGCTAGTCAGGGATGCCCCCGAGGGCCTAGGCCCAAAATAATTTCCGGAGCAAGCGCCACCCCAGCGATCCGTGGGCTAACACCCACCGAAAATCGCCAAAAAACTGCAGTTTTCACTCTTTCGCCTATGGGACGCCCTAAAAACATCCCAACGGACCCACGGAGCCCATGGATCCGCTTAACAGCTAGTCAGGGACGCCCCCGAGGGCCTAGGCCCAAAATAATTTCCGGAGCAAGCGCCACCCCAGCGATCCGTGGGCTAACACCCATCGAAAATCGCCAAAAAACTGCAGTTTTCACTCTTTCGCCTATGGGACGCCCTAAAAACATCCCAACGGACCCACGGAGCCCATGTATCCGCTTAACAGCTAGTCAGGGACGCCCCCGAGGGCCTAGGCCCAAAATAATTTCCGGAGCAAGCGCCACCCCAGCGATCCGTGGGCTAACACCCACCGAAAATCGCCAAAAAACTGCAGTTTTCACTCTTTCGCCTATGGGACGCCCTAAAAACATCCCAACGGACCCACAGAGCCCATGGATCCGCTTAACAGCTAGTCAGGGACGCCCCCGAGGGCCTAGGCCCAAAATAATTTCCGGAGCAAGCGCCACCCCAGCGATCCGTGGGCTAACACCCACCGAAAATCGCCAAAAAACTGCAGTTTTCACTCTTTCGCCTATGGGACGCCCTAAAAACATCCCAAAGGACCCACGGAGCCCATGGATCTGCTTAACAGCTAGTCAGTGACGCACCCGAGGGCCTAGGCCCAAAATAATTTCCGGAGCAAGCGCCACCCCAGCGATCCGTGGGCTAACACCCACCGAAAATCGCCAAAAAACTGCAGTTTTCACTCTTTCGCCTATGGGACGCCCTAAAAACATCCCAACGGACCCACGGAGCCCATGGATCCACTTAACAGCTAGTCAGGGACGCCCCCGAGGGCCTAGGCCCAAAATAATTTCCGGAGCAAGCGCCACCCCAGCGATCCGTGGGCTAACACCCACCGAAAATCGCCAAAAAACTGCAGTTTTCACTCTTTCGCCTATGGGACGCCCTAAAAACATCCCAACGGACCCACGGAGCCCATGGATCCGCTTAACAGCTAGTCAGGGATGCCCCCGAGGGCCTAGGCCCAAAATAATTTCCGGAGCAAGCGCCACCCCAGCGATCCGTGGGCTAACACCCACCGAAAATCGCCAAAAAACTGCAGTTTTCACTCTTTCGCCTATGGGACGCCCTAAAAACATCCCAACGGACCCACGGAGCCCATGGATCCGCTTAACAGCTAGTCAGGGACGCCCTCGAGGGCCTAGGCCCAAAATAATTTCCGGAGCAAGCGCCACCCCAGCGATCCGTGGGCTAACACCCACCGAAAATCGCCAAAAAACTGCAGTTTTCACTCTTTCGCCTATGGGACGCCATAAAAACATCCCAACGGACCCACGGAGCCCATGGATCCGCTTAACAGCTAGTCAGGGACGCCCCCGAGGGCCTAGGCCCAAAATAATTTCCGGAGCAAGCGCCACCCCAGCGATCCGTGGGCTAACACCCACCGAAAATCGCCAAAAAACTGCAGTTTTCACTCTTTCGCCTATGGGACGCCCTAAAAACATCCTAACGGACCCACGAAGCCCATGGATCCGCTTAACAGCTAGTCAGGGACGCCCCCGAGGGCCTAGGCCCAAAATAATTTCCGGAGCAAGCGCCACCCCAGCGATCCGTGGGCTAACACCCACCGAAAATCGCCAAAAAACTGCAGTTTTCACTCTTTAGCCTATGGGACGCCCTAAAAACATCCCAACGGACCCACGGAGCCCATGGATCCGCTTAACAGCTAGTCAGGGACGCCCCCGAGGGCCTAGGCCCAAAATAATTTCCGGAGCAAGCGCCACCCCAGCGATCCGTGGGCTAACACCCACCGAAAATTGCCAAAAAACTGCAGTTTTCACTCTTTCGCCTATGGGACGCCCTAAAAACATCCCAACGGACCCACGGAGCCCATGGATCCGCTTAAAAGCTAGTCAGGGATGCCCCCGAGGGCCTAGGCCCAAAATAATTTCCGGAGCAAGCGCCACCCCAGCGATCCGTGGGCTAACACCCACCGAAAATCGCCAAAAAACTGCAGTTTTCACTCTTTCGCCTATGAGACGCCCTAAAAACATCCCAACGGACCCACGGAGCCCATGGATCCTCTTAACAGCTAGTCAGGGACGCCCCCGAGGGCCTAGGTCCAAAATAATTTCCGGAGCAAGCGCCACCCCAGCGATCCGTGGGCTAACACCCACCGAAAATCGCCAAAAAACTGCAGTTTTCACTCTTTCGCCTATGGGACGCCCTAAAAACATCCCAACGGACCCACGAAGCCCATGGATCCGCTTAACAGCTAGTCAGGGATGCCCCCGAGGGCCTAGGCCCAAAATAATTTCCGGAGCAAGCGCCACCCCAGCGATCCGTGGGCTAACACCCACCGAAAATCGCCAAAAAACTGCAGTTTTCACTCTTTCGCCTATGGGACGCCCTAAAAACATCCCAACGGACCCACGGAGCCCATGGATCCGCTTAACAGCTAGTCAGGGACGCCCCCGAGGGCCTAGGCCCAAAATAATTTCCGGAGCAAGCGCCACCCCAGCGATCCGTGGGCTAACACCCACCGAAAATCGCCAAAAAACTGCAGTTTTCACTCTTTCGCCTATGGGATGCCCTAAAAACATCCCAACGGACCCACGGAGCCCATGGATCCGCTTAACAGCTAGTCAGGGACGCCCCCGAGGGCCTAGGCCTAAAATAATTTCCGGAGCAAGCGCCACCCCAGCGATCCGTGGGCTAACACCCACCGAAAATCGCCAAAAAACTGCAGTTTTCACTCTTTCGCCTATGGGACGCCCTAAAAACATCCTAACGGACCCACGAAGCCCATGGATCCGCTTAACAGCTAGTCAGGGACGCCCCCGAGGGCCTAGGCCCAAAATAATTTCCGGAGCAAGCGCCACCCCAGCGATCCGTGGGCTAACACCCACCGAAAATCGCCAAAAAACTGCAGTTTTCACTCTTTAGCCTATGGGACGCCCTAAAAACATCCCAACGGACCCACGGAGCCCATGGATCCGCTTAACAGCTAGTCAGGGACGCCCCCGAGGGCCTAGGCCCAAAATAATTTCCGGAGCAAGCGCCACCCCAGCGATCCGTGGGCTAACACCCACCGAAAATTGCCAAAAAACTGCAGTTTTCACTCTTTCGCCTATGGGACGCCCTAAAAACATCCCAACGGACCCACGGAGCCCATGGATCCGCTTAAAAGCTAGTCAGGGATGCCCCCGAGGGCCTAGGCCCAAAATAATTTCCGGAGCAAGCGCCACCCCAGCGATCCGTGGGCTAACACCCACCGAAAATCGCCAAAAAACTGCAGTTTTCACTCTTTCGCCTATGAGACGCCCTAAAAACATCCCAACGGACCCACGGAGCCCATGGATCCTCTTAACAGCTAGTCAGGGACGCCCCCGAGGGCCTAGGCCCAAAATAATTTCCGGAGCAAGCGCCACCCCAGCGATCCGTGGGCTAACACCCACCGAAAATCGCCAAAAAACTGCAGTTTTCACTCTTTCGCCTATGGGACGCCCTAAAAACATCCCAACGGACCCACGAAGCCCATGGATCCGCTTAACAGCTAGTCAGGGATGCCCCCGAGGGCCTAGGCCCAAAATAATTTCCGGAGCAAGCGCCACCCCAGCGATCCGTGGGCTAACACCCACCGAAAATCGCCAAAAAACTGCAGTTTTCACTCTTTCGCCTATGGGACGCCCTAAAAACATCCCAACGGACCCACGGAGCCCATGGATCCGCTTAACAGCTAGTCAGGGACGCCCCCGAGGGCCTAGGCCCAAAATAATTTCCGGAGCAAGCGCCACCCCAGCGATCCGTGGGCTAACACCCACCGAAAATCGCCAAAAAACTGCAGTTTTCACTCTTTCGCCTATGGGACGCCCTAAAAACATCCCAACGGACCCACGGAGCCCATGGATCCGCTTAACAGCTAGTCAGGGACGCCCCCGAGGGCCTAGGCCCAAAATAATTTCCGGAGCAAGCGCCACCCCAGCGATCCGTGGGCTAACACCCACCGAAAATCGCCAAAAAACTGCAGTTTTCACTCTTTCGCCTATGGGACGCCCTAAAAACATCCCAACGGACCCACGGAGCCCATGGATCCGCTTAATAGCTAGTCAGGGACGCCCCCGAGGTCCTAGGCCCAAAATAATTTCCGGAGCAAGCGCCACCCCAGCGATCCGTGGGCTAACACCCACCGAAAATTGCCAAAAAACTGCAGTTTTCACTCTTTCGCCTATGGGACGCCCTAAAAACATCCCAACTGACCCACGGAGCCCATGGATCCACTTAACAGCTAGTCAGGGACGCCCCCAAGGGCCTAGGCCCAAAATAATTTCCGGAGCAAGCGCCACCCCAGCGATCCGTGGGCTAACACCCACCGAAAATCGCCAAAAAACTGCAGTTTTCACTCTTTCGCCTATGGGACGCCCTAAAAACATCCCAACGGACCCACGGAGCCCATGGATCCGCTTAACAGCTAGTCAGGGACGCCCCCGAGGGCCTAGGCCCAAAATAATTTCCGGAGCAAGCGCCACCCCAGCGATCCGTGGGCTAACACCCACCGAAAATCGCCAAAAAACTGCAGTTTTCACTCTTTCGCCTATGGGACGCCCTAAAAACATCCCAACGGACCCACGAAGCCCATGGATCCGCTTAACAGCTAGTCAGGGATGCCCCTGAGGGCCTAGGCCCAAAATAATTTCCGGAGCAAGCGCCACCCCAGCGATCCGTGGGCTAACACCCACCGAAAATCGCCAAAAAACTGCAGTTTTCACTCTTTTGCCTATGGGACGCCCTAAAAACATCCCAACGGACCCACGGAGCCCATGTATCCGCTTAACAGCTAGTCAGGGACGCCTCCGAGGGCCTAGGCCCAAAATAATTTCCGGAGCAAGCGCCACCCCAGCGATCCGTGGGCTAACACCCACCGAAAATTGCCAAAAAACTGCAGTTTTCACTCTTTCGCCTATGGGACGCCCTAAAAACATCCCAACGGACCCACGGAGCCCATGGATCCGCTTAACAGCTAGTCAGGGACGCCCCCGAGGGCCTAGGCCCAAAATAATTTCCGGAGCAAGCGCCACCCCAGCGATCCGTGGGCTAACACCCACCGAAAATTGCCAAAAAACTGCAGTTTTCACTCTTTCGCCTATGGGACGCCCTAAAAACATCCCAACGGACCCACGGAGCCCATGGATCCGCTTAACAGCTAGTCAGGGACGCCCCCGAGGGCCTAGGCCCAAAATAATTTCTGGAGCAAGCGCCACCCCAGCGATCCGTGGGCTAACACCCACCGAAAATCGCCAAAAAACTGCAGTTTTCACTCTTTCGCCTATGGGACGCCCTAAAAACATCCCAACGGACCCACGGAGCCCATGGATCCACTTAACAGCTAGTCAGGGATGCCCCCGAGGGCCTAGGCCCAAAATAATTTCCGGAGCAAGCGCCACCCCAGCGATCCGTGGGCTAACACCCACCGAAAATCGCCAAAAAACTGCAGTTTTCACTCTTTCGCCTATGGGACGCCCTAAAAACATCCCAACGGACCCACGGAGCCCATGGATCCGCTTAACAGCTAGTCAGGGATGCCCCCGAGGGCCTAGGCCCAAAATAATTTCCGGAGCAAGCGCCACCCCAGCGATCCGTGGGCTAACACCCACCGAAAATCGCCAAAAAACTGCAGTTTTCACTCTTTTGCCTATGGGACGCCCTAAAAACATCCCAACGGACCCACGGAGCCCATGGATCCGCTTAACAGCTAGTCAGGGACGCCCCCGAGGGCCTAGGCCCAAAATAATTTCCGGAGCAAGCGCCACCCCAGCGATCCGTGGGCTAACACCCACCGAAAATCGCCAAAAAACTGCAGTTTTCACTCTTTCGCCTATGGGACGCCCTAAAAACATCCCAACGGACCCACGGAGCCCATGGATCCGCTTAACAGCTAGTCAAGGACGCCCCCGAGGGCCTAGGCCCAAAATAATTTCCGGAGCAAGCGCCACCCCAGCGACCCGTGGGCTAACACCCACCGAAAATCGCCAAAAAACTGCAGTTTTCACTCTTTCGCCTATGGGACGCCCTAAAAACATCCCAACGGACCCACGGAGCCCATGGATCCGCTTAACAGCTAGTCAGGGACGCCCCCGAGGGCCTAGGCCCAAAATAATTTCCGGAGCAAGCGCCACCCCAGCGATCCGTGGGCTAACACCCACCGAAAATTGCCAAAAAACTGCAGTTTTCACTCTTTCGCCTATGGGACGCCCTAAAAACATCCCAACGGACCCACGGAGCCCATGGATCCGCTTAACAGCTAGTCAGGGACGCCCCCGAGGGCCTAGGCCCAAAATAATTTCCGGAGCAAGCGCCACCCCAGCGATCCGTGGGCTAACACCCACCGAAAATCGCCAAAAAACTGCAGTTTTCACTCTTTCGCCTATGGGACGCCCTAAAAACATCCCAACGGACCCACGGAGCCCATGGATCCGCTTAACAGCTAGTCAGGGACGCCCCCGAGGGCCTAGGCCCAAAATAATTTCCGGAGCAAGCGCCACCCCAGCCATCCGTGGGCTAACACCCACCGAAAATCGCCAAAAAACTGCAGTTTTCACTCTTTCGCCTATGGGACGCCCTAAAAACATCCCAACGGACCCACGGAGCCCATGGATCCGCTTAACAGCTAGTCAGGGACGCCCCCGAGGGCCTAGGCCCAAAATAATTTCCGGAGCAAGCGCCACCCCAGCGATCCGTGGGCTAACACCCACCGAAAATCGCCAAAAAACTGCAGTTTTCACTCTTTCGCCTATGGGATGCCCTAAAAACATCCCAACGGACCCACGGAGCCCATGGATCCGCTTAACAGCTAGTCAGGGACGCCCCCGAGGGCCTAGGCCCAAAATAATTTCCGAAGCAAGCGCCACCCCAGCGATCCGTGGGCTAACACCCACCGAAAATCGCCAAATAACTGCAGTTTTCACTCTTTCGCCTATGGGACGCCCTAAAAACATACCAACGGACCCACGGAGCCCATGGATCCGCTTAAAAGCTAGTCAGGGACGCCCCTGAGGGCCTAGGCCCAAAATAATTTCCGGAGCAAGCGCCACCCCAGCGATCCGTGGGCTAACACCCACCGAAAATCGCCAAAAAACTGCAGTTTTCACTCTTTCGCCTATGGGACGCCCTAAAAACATCCCAACGGACCCACGGAGCCCATGGATCCGCTTAACAGCTAGTCAGGGACGCCCCCGAGGGCCTAGGCCCAAAATAATTTCCAGAGCAAGCGCCACCCCAGCGATCCGTGGGCTAACACCCACCGAAAATCGCCAAAAAACTGCAGTTTTCACTCTTTCGCCTATGGGACGCCCTAAAAACATCCCAACGGACCCACGGAGCCCATGGATCCGCTTAACAGCTAGTCAGGGACGCCCCCGAGGGCCTAGGCCCAAAATAATTTCCGGAGCAAGCGCCACCCCAGCGATCCGTGGGCTAACACCCACCGAAAATCGCCAAAAAACTGCAGTTTTCACTCTTTCGCCTATGGGACGCCCTAAAAACATCCCAACAGACCCACGGAGCCCATGGATCCGCTTAACAGCTAGTCAGGGACGCCCCTGAGGGCCTAGGCCCAAAATAATTTCCGGAGCAAGCGCCACCCCAGCGATCCGTGGGCTAACACCCACCGAAAATCGCCAAAAAACTACAGTTTTCACTCTTTCGCCTATGGGACGCCCTAAAAACATCCCAACGGACCCACGGAGCCCATGGATCCGCTTAACAGCTAGTCAGGGACGCCCCCGAGGGCCTAGGCCCAAAATAATTTCCGGAGCAAGCGCCACCCCAGCGATCCGTGGGCTAACACCCACCGAAAATTGCCAAAAAACTGTAGTTTTCACTCTTTCGCCTATGGGACGCCCTAAAAACATCCCAACGGACCCACGGAGCCCATGGATCCGCTTAACAGCTAGTCAGGGACGCCCCCGAGGGCCTAGGCCCAAAATAATTTCCGGAGCAAGCGCCACCCCAGCGATCCGTGGGCTAACACCCACCGAAAATCGCCAAAAAACTGCAGTTTTCACTCTTTCGCCTATGGGACGCCCTAAAAACATCCCAACGGACCCACGGAGCCCATGGATCCGCTTAACAGCTAGTCAGGGACGCCCCCGAGGGCCTAGGCCCAAAATAATTTCCGGAGCAAGCGCCACCCCAGCGATCCGTGGGCTAACACCCACCGAAAATCGCCAAAAAACTGCAGTTTTCACTCTTTTGCCTATGGGACGCCCTAAAAACATCCCAACGGACCCACGGAGCCCATGGATCCGCTTAAAAGCTAGTCAGGGACGCCCCCGAGGGCCTAGGCCCAAAATAATTTCTGGAGCAAGCGCCACCCCAGCGATCCGTGGGCTAACACCCACCGAAAATCGCCAAAAAACTGCAGTTTTCACTCTTTCGCCTATGGGACGCACTAAAAACATCCCAACGGACCCACGGAGCCCATGGATCCGCTTAACAGCTAGTCAGGGACGCCCCCAAGGACCTAGGCCCAAAATAATTTCCGGAGCAAGCGCCACCCCAGCGATCCGTGGGCTAACACCCACCGAAAATCGCCAAAAAACTGCAGTTTTCACTCTTTCGCCTATGGGATGCCCTAAAAACATCCCAACGGACCCACGGAGCCCATGGATCCGCTTAACAGCTAGTCAGGGACGCCCCCGAGGGCCTAGGCCCAAAATAATTTCCGGAGCAAGCGCCACCCCAGCGATCCGTGGGCTAACACCCACCGAAAATCGCCAAAAAACTACAGTTTTCACTCTTTCGCCTATGGGACGCCCTAAAAACATCCCAACGGACCCACGGAGCCCATGGATCCGCTTAACAGCTAGTCAGGGATGCCCCCGAGGGCCTAGGCCCAAAATAATTTCTGGAGCAAGCACCACCCCAGCGATCCGTGGGCTAACACCCACCGAAAATCGCCAAAAAACTGCAGTTTTCACTCTTTCGCCTATGGGACGCCCTAAAAACATCCCAACGGACCCACGGAGCCCATGGATCCGCTTAACAGCTAGTCAGGGATGCCCCCGAGGGCCTAGGCCCAAAATAATTTCCGGAGCAAGCGCCACCCCAGCGATCCGTGGGCTAACACCCACCGAAAATCGCCAAAAAACTGCAGTTTTCACTCTTTCGCCTATGGGACGCCCTAAAAACATCCCAACGGACCCACGGAGCCCATGGATCCGCTTAACAGCTAGTCAGGGACGCCCCCGAGGTCCTAGGCCCAAAATAATTTCCGGAGCAAGCGCCACCCCAGCGATCCGTGGGCTAACACCCACCGAAAATCGCCAAAAAACTGCAGTTTTCACTCTTTCGCCTATGGGATGCCCTAAAAACATCCCAACGGACCCACGGAGCCCATGGATCCGCTTAACAGCTAGTCAGGAACGCCCCCGAGGGCCTAGGCCCAAAATAATTTCCGGAGCAAGCGCCACCCCAGCGATCCGTGGGCTAACACCCACCGAAAATCGCCAAAAAACTGCAGTTTTCACTCTTTCGCCTATGGGACGCCCTAAAAACATCCCAACGGACCCACGGAGCCCATGGATCCGCTTAACAGCTAGTCAGGGACGCCCCCGAGGGCCTAGGCCCAAAATAATTTCTGGAGCAAGCGCCACCCCAGCGATCCGTGGGCTGACACCCACCGAAAATTGCCAAAAAACTGCAGTTTTCACTCTTTCGCCTATGGGACGCCCTAAAAACATCCCAACGGACCCACGGAGCCCATGGATCCGCTTAACAGCTAGTCAGGGACGCCCCCGAGGGCCTAGGCCCAAAATAATTTCCGGAGCAAGCGCCACCCCAGCGATCCGTGGGCTAACACCCACCGAAAATCGCCAAAAAACTGCAGTTTTCACTCTTTCGCCTATGGGACGCCCTAAAAACATCCCAACGGACCCACGGAGCCCATGGATCCGCTTAACAGCTAGTCAGGGATGCCCCCGAGGGCCTAGGCCCAAAATAATTTCCGGAGCAAGTGCCACCCCAGCGATCCGTGGGCTAACACCCACCGAAAATCGCCAAAAAACTGCAGTTTTCACTCTTTCGCCTATGGGACGCCCTAAAAACATCCCAACGGACCCACGGAGCCCATGGATCCTCTTAACAGCTAGTCAGGGACGCCCCCGAGGGCCTAGGCCCAAAATAATTTCCGGAGCAAGCGCCACCCCAGCGATCCGTGGGCTAACACCCACCGAAAATCGCCAAAAAACTGCAGTTTTCACTCTTTCGCCTATGGGACGCCCTAAAAACATCCCAACGGACCCACGGAGCCCATGGATCCGCTTAACAGCTAGTCAGGGACGCCCCCGAGGGCCTAGGCCCAAAATAATTTCCGAAGCAAGCGCCACCCCAGCGATCCGTGGGCTAACACCCACCGAAAATCGCCAAAAAACTGCAGTTTTCACTCTTTCGCCTATGGGACGCCCTAAAAACATCCCAACGGACCCACGGAGCCCATGGATCCGCTTAACAGCTAGTCAGGGACGCCCCCGAGGGCCTAGGCCCAAAATAATTTCCGGAGCAAGCGCCACCCCAGCGATCCGTGGGCTAACACCCACCAAAAATCGCCAAAAAACTGCAGTTTTCACTCTTTCGCCTATGGGACGCCCTAAAAACATCCCAACGGACCCACGGAGCCCATGGATCCGCTTAACAGCTAGTCAGGGACGCCCCCGAGGGCGTAGGTCCAAAATAATTTCCGGAGCAAGCGCCACCCCAGCGATCCGTGGGCTAACACCCACCGAAAATTGCCAAAAAACTGCAGTTTTCACTCTTTCGCCTATGGGACGCCCTAAAAACATCCCAACGGACCCACGGAGCCCATGGATCCGCTTAACAGCTAGTCAGGGACGCCCCCGAGGGCCTAGGCCCAAAATAATTTCCGGAGCAAGCGCCACCCCAGCGATCCGTGGGCTAACACCCACCGAAAATCGCCAAAAAACTGCAGTTTTCACTCTTTCGCCTATGGGACGCCCTAAAAACATCCCAACGGACCCACGGAGCCCATGGATCCGCTTAACAGCTAGTCAGGGACGCCCCCGAGGGCCTAGGCCCAAAATAATTTCCGGAGCAAGCGCCACCCCAGCGATCCGTGGGCTAACACCCACCGAAAATCGCCAAAAAACTGCAGTTTTCACTCTTTCGCCTATGGGACGCCCTAAAAACATCCCAACGGACCCACGGAGCCCATGGATCCGCTTAACAGCTAGTCAGGGACGCCCCCGAGGGCCTAGGCCCAAAATAATTTCCGGAGCAAGCGCCACCCCAGCGATCCGTGGGCTAACACCCACCGAAAATCGCCAAAAAACTGCAGTTTTCACTCTTTCGCCTATGGGACGCCCTAAAAACATCCCAACGGACCCACGGAGCCCATGGATCCGCTTAACAGCTAGTCAGGGACGCCCCCGAGGGCCTAGGCCCAAAATAATTTCCGGAGCAAGCGCCACCCCAGCGATCCGTGGGCTAACACCCACCGAAAATCGCCAAAAAACTGCAGTTTTCACTCTTTCGCCTATGGGACGCCCTAAAAACATCCCAACGGACCCACGGAGCCCATGGATCCGCTTAACAGCTAGTCAGGGACGCCCCCGAGGGCCTAGGCCCAAAATAATTTCCGGAGCAAGCGCCACCCCAGCGATCCGTGGGCTAACACCCACCGAAAATCGCCAAAAAACTGCAGTTTTCACTCTTTCGCCTATGGGACGACCTAAAAGCATCCCAACGGACCCACGGAGCCCATGGATCCGCTTAACAGCTAGTCAGGGATGCCCCCGAGGGCCTAGGCCCAAAATAATTTCCGGAGCAAGCGCCACCCCAGCGATCCGTGGGCTAACACCCACCGAAAATCGCCAAAAAACTGCAGTTTTCACTCTTTCGCCTGTGGGACGCCCTAAAAACATCCCAACGGACCCACGGAGCCCATGGATCCACTTAACAGCTAGTCAGGGACGCCCCTGAGGGACTAGGCCCAAAATAATTTCCGGAGCAAGCGCCACCCCAGCGATCCGTGGGCTAACACCCACCGAAAATTGCCAAAAAACTGCAGTTTTCAATCTTTCGCCTATGGGACGCCCTAAAAACATCCCAACGGACCCACGGAGCCCATGGATCCGCTTAACAGCTAGTCAGGGACGCCCCCGAGGGCCTAGGCCCAAAATAATTTCCGGAGCAAGCGCCACCCCAGCGATCCGTGGGCTGACACCCACTGAAAATCGCCAAAAAACTGCAGTTTTCACTCTTTCGCCTATGGGATGCCCTAAAAACATCCCAACGGACCCACGGAGCCCATGGATCCGCTTAACAGCTAGTCAGGGACGCCCCCGAGGGCCTAGGCCCAAAATAATTTCCGGAGCAAGCGCCACCCCAGCGATCCGTGGGCTAACACCCACCGAAAATTGCCAAAAAACTGCAGTTTTCACTCTTTCGCCTATGGGACGCCCTAAAAACATCCCAACGGACCCACGGAGCCCATGGATCCGCTTAACAGCTAGTCAGGGACGCCCCCGAGGGCCTAGGCCCAAAATAATTTCCGGAGCAAGCGCCACCCCAGCGATCCGTGGGCTAACACCCACCGAAAATCGCCAAAAAACTGCAGTTTTCACTCTTTCGCCTATGGGACGCCCTAAAAACATCCCAACGGACCCACGGAGCCCATGGATCCGCTTAACAGCTAGTCAGGGACGCCCCTGAGGGCCTAGCCCAAAATAATTTCCGGAGCAAGCGCCACCCCAGCGATCCGTGGGCTAACACCCACCGAAAATTGCCAAAAAACTGCAGTTTTCACTCTTTCGCCTATGGGACGCCCTAAAAACATCCCAACGGACCCACGGAGCCCATGGATCCGCTTAACAGCTAGTCAGGGACGCCCCCAAGGGCCTAGGCCCAAAATAATTTCCGGAGCAAGCGCCACCCCAGCGATCCGTGGGCTAACACCCACCGAAAATCGCCAAAAAACTGCAGTTTTCACTCTTTCGCCTATGGGACGCCCTAAAAACATCCCAACGGACCCACGGAGCCCATGGATCCGCTTAACAGCTAGTCAGGGACGCCCCCGAGGGCCTAGGCCCAAAATAATTTCCGGAGCAAGCGCCACCCCAGCGATCCGTGGGCTAACACCCATCGAAAATCGCCAAAAAACTGCAGTTTTCACTCTTTCGCCTATGGGACGCCCTAAAAACATCCCAACGGACCCACGGAGCCCATGGATCCGCTTAACAGCTAGTCAGGGACGCCCCCGAGGGCCTAGGCCCAAAATAATTTCCGGAGCAAGCGCCACCCCAGCGATCCGTGGGCTAACACCCACCGAAAATCGCCAAAAAACTGCAGTTTTCACTCTTTCGCCTATGGGACGCCCTAAAAACATCCCAACGGACCCACGGAGCCCATGGATCCGCTTAACAGCTAGTCAGGGACGCCCCCGATGGCCTAGGCCCAAAATAATTTCCGGAGCAAGCACCACCCCAGCGATCCGTGGGCTAACACCCACCGAAAATCGCCAAAAAACTGCAGTTTTCACTCTTTCGCCTATGGGACGCCCTAAAAACATCCCAACGGACCCACGGAGCCCATGGATCCGCTTAACAGCTAGTCAGGGATGCCCCCGAGGGCCTAGGCCCAAAATAATTTCCGGAGCAAGCGCCACCCCAGCGATCCGTGGGCTAACACCCACCGAAAATCGCCAAAAAACTACAGTTTTCACTCTTTCGCCTATGGGACGCCCTAAAAACATCCCAACGGACCCACGAAGCCCATGGATCCGCTTAACAGCTAGTCAGGGACGCCCCCGAGGGCCTAGGCCCAAAATAATTTCCGGAGCAAGCGCCACCCCAGCGATCCGTGGGCTAACACCCACCGAAAATTGCCAAAAAACTGCAGTTTTCACTCTTTCGCCTATGGGACGCCCTAAAAACATCCCAACGGACCCACGGAGCCCATGGATCCGCTTAACAGCTAGTCAGGGACGCCCCCGAGGGCCTAGGCCCAAAATAATTTCCGGAGCAAGCGCCACCCCAGCGATCCGTGGGCTAACACCCACCGAAAATCGCCAAAAAACTGCAGTTTTCACTCTTTCGCTTATGGGACGCCCTAAAAACATCCCAACGGACCCACGGAGCCCATGGATCCGCTTAACAGCTAGTCAGGGACGCCCCCAAGGGCCTAGGCCCAAAATAATTTCCGGAGCAAGCGCCACCCCAGCGATCCGTGGGCTAACACCCACCGAAAATCGCCAAAAAACTGCAGTTTTCACTCTTTCGCCTATGGGACGCCCTAAAAACATCCCAATGGACCCACGGAGCCCATGGATCCGCTTAACAGCTAGTCAGGGACGCCCCCGAGGGCCTAGGCCCAAAATAATTTCCGGAGCAAGCGCCACCCCAGCGATCCGTGGGCTAACACCCACCGAAAATCGCCAAAAAACTGCAGTTTTCACTCTTTCGCCTATGGGACGCCCTAAAAACATCCCAACGGACCCACGGAGCCCATGGATCCGCTTAACAGCTAGTCAGGGACGCCCCCGAGGGCCTAGGCCCAAAATAATTTCCGGAGCAAGCGCCACCCCAGCGATCCGTGGGCTAACACCCACCGAAAATTGCCAAAAAACTGCAGTTTTCACTCTTTCGCCTATGGGACGCCCTAAAAACATCCCAACGGACCCACGGAGCCCATGGATCCGCTTAACAGCTAGTCAGGGACGCCCCCGAGGGCCTAGGCCCAAAATAATTTCCGGAGCAAGCTCCACCCCAGCGATCCGTGGGCTAACACCCACCGAAAATCGCCAAAAAACTGCAGTTTTCACTCTTTCGCCTATGGGACGCCCTAAAAACATCCCAACGGACCCACGGAGCCCATGGATCCGCTTAACAGCTAGTCAGGGACGCCCCCGAGGGCCTAGGCCCAAAATAATTTCCGGAGCAAGCGCCACCCCTGCGATCCGTGGGCTAACACCCACCGAAAATTGCCAAAAAACTGCAGTTTTCACTCTTTCGCCTATGGGATGCCCTAAAAACATCCCAACGGACCCACGGAGCCCATGGATCCGCTTAACAGCTAGTCAGGGACGCCCCCGAGGGCCTAGGCCCAAAATAATTTCCGGAGCAAGCGCCACCCCAGCGATCCGTGGGCTAACACCCACCGAAAATCGCCAAAAAACTGCAGTTTTCACTCTTTCGCCTATGGGACGCCCTAAAAACATCCCAACGGACCCACGGAGCCCATGGATCTGCTTAACAGCTAGTCAGGGACGCCCCCGAGGGCCTAGGCCCAAAATAATTTCCGGAGCAAGCGCCACCCCAGCGATCCGTGGGCTAACACCCACCGAAAATCGCCAAAAAACTGCAGTTTTCACTCTTTCGCCTATGGGACGCCCTAAAAACATCCCAACGGACCCACGGAGCCCATGGATCCGCTTAACAGCTAGTCAGGGATGCCCCCGAGGTCCTAGGACCAAAATAATTTCTGGAGCAAGCGCCACCCCAGCGATCCGTGGGCTAACACCCACCGAAAATCGCCAAAAAACTGCAGTTTTCACTCTTTCGCCTATGGGACGCCCTAAAAACATCCCAACGGACCCACGGAGCCCATGGATCCGCTTAACAGCTAGTCAGGGACGCCCCCGAGGGCCTAGGCCCAAAATAATTTCTGGAGCAAGCGCCACCCCAGCGATCCGTGGGCTAACACCCACCGAAAATCGCCAAAAAACTGCAGTTTTCACTCTTTCGCCTATGGGACGCCCTAAAAACATCCCAACGGACCCACGGAGCCCATGGATCCGCTTAACAGCTAGTCAGGGACGCCCCCGAGGGCCTAGGCCCAAAATAATTTCCGGAGCAAGCGCCACCCCAGCGATCCGTGGGCTAACACCCATCGAAAATCGCCAAAAAACTGCAGTTTTCACTCTTTCGCCTATGGGACGCCCTAAAAACATCCCAACGGACCCACGGAGCCCATGGATCCGCTTAACAGCTAGTCAGGGACGCCCCCGAGGGCCTAGGCCCAAAATAATTTCCGGAGCAAGCGCCACCCCAGCGATCCGTGGGCTAACACCCACCGAAAATCGCCAAAAAACTGCAGTTTTCACTCTTTCGCCTATGGGACGCCCTAAAAACATCCCAACGGACCCACGGAGCCCATGGATCCGCTTAACAGCTAGTCAGGGACGCCCCCGATGGCCTAGGCCCAAAATAATTTCCGGAGCAAGCACCACCCCAGCGATCCGTGGGCTAACACCCACCGAAAATTGCCAAAAAACTGCAGTTTTCACTCTTTCGCCTATGGGACGCCCTAAAAACATCCCAACGGACCCACGGAGCCCATGGATCCGCTTAACAGCTAGTCAGGGATGCCCCCGAGGGCCTAGGCCCAAAATAATTTCCGGAGCAAGCGCCACCCCAGCGATCCGTGGGCTAACACCCACCGAAAATCGCCAAAAAACTGCAGTTTTCACTCTTTCGCCTATGGGACGCCCTAAAAACATCCCAACGGACCCACGAAGCCCATGGATCCGCTTAACAGCTAGTCAGGGACGCCCCCGAGGGCCTAGGCCCAAAATAATTTCCGGAGCAAGCGCCACCCCAGCGATCCGTGGGCTAACACCCACCGAAAATTGCCAAAAAACTGCAGTTTTCACTCTTTCGCCTATGGGACGCCCTAAAAACATCCCAACGGACCCACGGAGCCCATGGATCCGCTTAACAGCTAGTCAGGGACGCCCCCGAGGGCCTAGGCCCAAAATAATTTCCGGAGCAAGCGCCACCCCAGCGATCCGTGGGCTAACACCCACCGAAAATCGCCAAAAAACTGCAGTTTTCACTCTTTCGCTTATGGGACGCCCTAAAAACATCCCAACGGACCCACGGAGCCCATGGATCCGCTTAACAGCTAGTCAGGGACGCCCCCGAGGGCCTAGGCCCAAAATAATTTCCGGAGCAAGCGCCACCCCAGCGATCCGTGGGCTAACACCCACCGAAAATCGCCAAAAAACTACAGTTTTCACTCTTTCGCCTATGGGACGCCCTAAAAACATCCCAATGGACCCACGGAGCCCATGGATCCGCTTAACAGCTAGTCAGGGACGCCCCCGAGGGCCTAGGCCCAAAATAATTTCCGGAGCAAGCGCCACCCCAGCGATCCGTGGGCTAACACCCACCGAAAATCGCCAAAAAACTGCAGTTTTCACTCTTTCGCCTATGGGACGCCCTAAAAACATCCCAACGGACCCACGGAGCCCATGGATCCGCTTAACAGCTAGTCAGGGACGCCCCCGAGGGCCTAGGCCCAAAATAATTTCCGGAGCAAGCGCCACCCCAGCGATCCGTGGGCTAACACCCACCAAAAATTGCCAAAAAACTGCAGTTTTCACTCTTTCGCCTATGGGACGCCCTAAAAACATCCCAACGGACCCACGGAGCCCATGGATCCGCTTAACAGCTAGTCAGGGACGCCCCCGAGGGCCTAGGCCCAAAATAATTTCCGGAGCAAGCTCCACCCCAGCGATCCGTGGGCTAACACCCACCGAAAATCGCCAAAAAACTGCAGTTTTCACTCTTTCGCCTATGGGACGCCCTAAAAACATCCCAACGGACCCACGGAGCCCATGGATCCGCTTAACAGCTAGTCAGGGACGCCCCCGAGGGCCTAGGCCCAAAATAATTTCCGGAGCAAGCGCCACCCCTGCGATCCGTGGGCTAACACCCACCGAAAATTGCCAAAAAACTGCAGTTTTCACTCTTTCGCCTATGGGACGCCCTAAAAACATCCCAACGGACCCACGGAGCCCATGGATCCGCTTAACAGCTAGTCAGGGACGCCCCCGAGGGCCTAGGCCCAAAATAATTTCCGGAGCAAGCGCCACCCCAGCGATCCGTGGGCTAACACCCACCGAAAATCGCCAAAAAACTGCAGTTTTCACTCTTTCGCCTATGGGACGCCCTAAAAACATCCCAACGGACCCACGGAGCCCATGGATCTGCTTAACAGCTAGTCAGGGACGTCCCCGAGGGCCTAGGCCCAAAATAATTTCCGGAGCAAGCGCCACCCCAGCGATCCGTGGGCTAACACCCACCGAAAATCGCCAAAAAACTGCAGTTTTCACTCTTTCGCCTATGGGACGCCCTAAAAACATCCCAACGGACCCACGGAGCCCATGGATCCGCTTAACAGCTAGTCAGGGATGCCCCCGAGGTCCTAGGACCAAAATAATTTCTGGAGCAAGCGCCACCCCAGCGATCCGTGGGCTAACACCCACCGAAAATCGCCAAAAAACTGCAGTTTTCACTCTTTCGCCTATGGGACGCCCTAAAAACATCCCAACGGACCCACGGAGCCCATGGATCCGCTTAACAGCTAGTCAGGGACGCCCCCGAGGGCCTAGGCCCAAAATAATTTCTGGAGCAAGCGCCACCCCAGCTATCCGTGGGCTAACACCCACCGAAAATCGCCAAAAAACTGCAGTTTTCACTCTTTCGCCTATGGGACGCCCTAAAAACATCCCAACGGACCCACGGAGCCCATGGATCCGCTTAACAGCTAGTCAGGGACGCCCCCGAGGGCCTAGGCCCAAAATAATTTCCGGAGCAAGCGCCACCCCAGCGATCCGTGGGCTAACACCCATCGAAAATCGCCAAAAAACTGCAGTTTTCACTCTTTCGCCTATGGGACGCCCTAAAAACATCCCAACGGACCCACGGAGCCCATGGATCCGCTTAACAGCTAGTCAGGGACGCCCCCGAGGGCCTAGGCCCAAAATAATTTCCGGAGCAAGCGCCACCCCTGCGATCCGTGGGCTAACACCCACCGAAAATCGCCAAAAAACTGCAGTTTTCACTCTTTCGCCTATGGGACGCCCTAAAAACATCCCAACGGACCCACGGAGCCCATGGATCCGCTTAACAGCTAGTCAGGGACGCCCCCGAGGGCCTAGGCCCAAAATAATTTCCGGAGCAAGCGCCACCCCAGCGATCCGTGGGCTAACACCCACCGAAAATCGCCAAAAAACTGCAGTTTTCACTCTTTCGCCTATGGGACGCCCTAAAAACATCCCAACGGACCCACGGAGCCCATGGATCCGCTTAACAGCTAGTCAGGGACGCCCCCGAGGGCCTAGGCCCAAAATAATTTCCGGAGCAAGCGCCACCCCAGCGATCCGTGGGCTAACACCCACCGAAAATCGCCAAAAAACTACAGTTTTCACTCTTTCGCCTATGGGACGCCCTAAAAACATCCCAACGGACCCACGGAGCCCATGGATCTGCTTAACAGCTAGTCAGGGACGCCCCCGAGGGCCTAGGCCCAAAATAATTTCCGGAGCAAGCGCCACCCCAGCGATCCGTGGGCTAACACCCACCGAAAATCGCCAAAAAACTGCAGTTTTCACTCTTTCGCCTATGGGACGCCCTAAAAACATCCCAACGGACCCACGGAGCCCATGGATCCGCTTAACAGCTAGTCAGGGATGCCCCCGAGGTCCTAGGCCCAAAATAATTTCTGGAGCAAGCGCCACCCCAGCGATCCGTGGGCTAACACCCACCGAAAATCGCCAAAAAACTGCAGTTTTCACTCTTTCGCCTATGGGACGCCCTAAAAACATCCCAACGGACCCACGGAGCCCATGGATCCGCTTAACAGCTAGTCAGGGACGCCCCCGAGGGCCTAGGCCCAAAATAATTTCCGGAGCAAGCGCCACCCCAGCGATCCGTGGGCTAACACCCACCGAAAATCGCCAAAAAACTGCAGTTTTCACTCTTTCGCCTATGGGACGCCCTAAAAACATCCCAACGGACCCACGGAGCCCATGGATCCGCTTAACAGCTAGTCAGGGATGCCCCCGAGGGCCTAGGCCCAAAATAATTTCCGGAGCAAGCGCCACCCCAGCGATCCGTGGGCTAACACCCACCGAAAATCGCCAAAAAACTGCAGTTTTCACTCTTTCGCCTATGGGACGCCCTAAAAACATCCCAACGGACCCACGGAGCCCATGGATCCGCTTAACAGCTAGTCAGGGACGCCCCCGAGGGCCTAGGCCCAAAATAATTTCCGGAGCAAGCGCCACCCCTGCGATCCGTGGGCTAACACCCACCGAAAATCGCCAAAAAACTGCAGTTTTCACTCTTTCGCCTATGGGACGCCCTAAAAACATCCCAACGGACCCACGGAGCCCATGGATCCGCTTAACAGCTAGTCAGGGACGCCCCCGAGGGCCTAGGCCCAAAATAATTTCCGGAGCAAGCGCCACCCCAGCGATCCGTGGGCTAACACCCACCGAAAATCGCCAAAAAACTGCAGTTTTCACTCTTTCGCCTATGGGACGCCCTAAAAACATCCCAACGGACCCACGGAGCCCATGGATCTGCTTAACAGCTAGTCAGGGACGCCCCCGAGGGCCTAGGCCCAAAATAATTTCCGGAGCAAGCGCCACCCCAGCGATCCGTGGGCTAACACCCACCGAAAATCGCCAAAAAACTGCAGTTTTCACTCTTTCGCCTATGGGACGCCCTAAAAACATCCCAACGGACCCACGGAGCCCATGGATCCACTTAACAGCTAGTCAGGGATGCCCCCGAGGTCCTAGGCCCAAAATAATTTCTGGAGCAAGCGCCACCCCAGCGATCCGTGGGCTAACACCCACCGAAAATCGCCAAAAAACTGCAGTTTTCACTCTTTCGCCTATGGGACGCCCTAAAAACATCCCAACGGACCCACGGAGCCCATGGATCAGCTTAACAGCTAGTCAGGGACGCCCCCGAGGGCCTAGGCCCAAAATAATTTCCGGAGCAAGCGCCACCCCAGCGATCCGTGGGCTAACACCCACCGAAAATCGCCAAAAAACTGCAGTTTTCACTCTTTCGCCTATGGGACGCCCTAAAAACATCCCAACGGACCCACGGAGCCCATGGATCCGCTTAACAGCTAGTCAGGGACGCCCCCGAGGGCCTAGGCCCAAAATAATTTCCGGAGCAAGCGCCACCCCAGCGATCCGTGGGCTAACACCCACCGAAAATTGCCAAAAAACTGCAGTTTTCACTCTTTCGCCTATGGGACGCCCTAAAAACATCCCAACGGACCCACGGAGCCCATGGATCCGCTTAACAGCTAGTCAGGGACGCCCCCGAGGGCCTAGGCCCAAAATAATTTCCGGAGCAAGCGCCACCCCAGCGATCCGTGGGCTAACACCCACCGAAAATCGCCAAAAAACTGCAGTTTTCACTCTTTCGCCTATGGGATGCCCTAAAAACATCCCAACGGACCCACGGAGCCCATAGATCCGCTTAACAGCTAGTCAGGGACGCCCCCGAGGGTCTAGGCCCAAAATAATTTCCGGAGCAAGCGCCACCCCAGCGATCCGTGGGCTAACACCCACCGAAAATCGCCAAAAAACTGCAGTTTTCACTCTTTCGCCTATGGGACGCCCTAAAAACATCCCAACGGACCCACGGAGCCCATGGATCTGCTTAACAGCTAGTCAGGGATGCCCCCGAGGGCCTAGGCCCAAAATAATTTCTGGAGCAAGCGCCACCCCAGCGATCCGTGGGCTAACACCCACCGAAAATCGCCAAAAAACTGCAGTTTTCACTCTTTCGCCTATGGGACGCCCTAAAAACATCCCAACGGACCCACGGAGCCCATGGATCAGCTTAACAGCTAGTCAGGGACGCCCCCGAGGGCCTAGGCCCAAAATAATTTCCGGAGCAAGCGCCACCCCAGCGATCCGTGGGCTAACACCCACCGAAAATCGCCAAAAAACTGCAGTTTTCACTCTTTCGCCTATGGGACGCCCTAAAAACATCCCAACGGACCCACGGAGCCCATGGATCCGCTTAACAGCTAGTCAGGGACGCCCCCGAGGGCCTAGGCCCAAAATAATTTCCGGAGCAAGCGCCACCCCAGCGATCCGTGGGCTAACACCCACCGAAAATTGCCAAAAAACTGCAGTTTTCACTCTTTCGCCTATGGGACGCCCTAAAAACATCCCAACGGACCCACGGAGCCCATGGATCCGCTTAACAGCTAGTCAGGGACGCCCCCGAGGGCCTAGGCCCAAAATAATTTCCGGAGCAAGCGCCACCCCAGCGATCCGTGGGCTAACACCCACCGAAAATCGCCAAAAAACTACAGTTTTCACTCTTTCGCCTATGGGATGCCCTAAAAACATCCCAACGGACCCACGGAGCCCATAGATCCGCTTAACAGCTAGTCAGGGACGCCCCCGAGGGTCTAGGCCCAAAATAATTTCCGGAGCAAGCGCCACCCCAGCGATCCGTGGGCTAACACCCACCGAAAATCGCCAAAAAACTGCAGTTTTCACTCTTTCGCCTATGGGACGCCCTAAAAACATCCCAACGGACCCACGGAGCCCATGGATCCGCTTAACAGCTAGTCAGGGACGCCCCCGAGGGCCTAGGCCCAAAATAATTTCCAGAGCAAGCGCCACCCCAGCGATCCGTGGGCTAACACCCACCGAAAATCGCCAAAAAACTGCAGTTTTGACTCTTTCGCCTATGGGACGCCCTAAAAACATCCCAACGGACCCACGGAGCCCATGGATCCGCTTAACAGCTAGTCAGGGACGCCCCCGAGGGCCTAGGCCCAAAATAATTTCCGGAGCAAGCGCCACCCCAGCGATCCGTGGGCTAACACCCACCGAAAATCGCCAAAAAACTGCAGTTTTCACTCTTTCGCCTATGGGACGCCCTAAAAACATCCCAACGGACCCACGGAGCCCATGGATCCGCTTAACAGCTAGTCAGGGACGCCCCCGAGGGCCTAGGCCCAAAATAATTTCCGGAGCAAGCGCCACCCCAGCGATCCGTGGGCTAACACCCACCGAAAATCGCCAAAAAACTGCAGTTTTCACTCTTTCGCCTATGGGATGCCCTAAAAACATCCCAACGGACCCACGGAGCCCATAGATCCGCTTAACAGCTAGTCAGGGACGCCCCCGAGGGTCTAGGCCCAAAATAATTTCCGGAGCAAGCGCCACCCCAGCGATCCGTGGGCTAACACCCACCGAAAATCGCCAAAAAACTGCAGTTTTCACTCTTTCGCCTATGGGACGCCCTAAAAACATCCCAACGGACCCACGGAGCCCATGGATCCACTTAACAGCTAGTCAGGGATGCCCCCGAGGTCCTAGGCCCAAAATAATTTCTGGAGCAAGCGCCACCCCAGCGATCCGTGGGCTAACACCCACCGAAAATCGCCAAAAAACTGCAGTTTTCACTCTTTCGCCTATGGGACGCCCTAAAAACATCCCAACGGACCCACGGAGCCCATGGATCAGCTTAACAGCTAGTCAGGGACGCCCCCGAGGGCCTAGGCCCAAAATAATTTCCGGAGCAAGCGCCACCCCAGCGATCCGTGGGCTAACACCCACCGAAAATCGCCAAAAAACTGCAGTTTTCACTCTTTCGCCTATGGGACGCCCTAAAAACATCCCAACGGACCCACGGAGCCCATGGATCCGCTTAACAGCTAGTCAGGGACGCCCCCGAGGGCCTAGGCCCAAAATAATTTCCGGAGCAAGCGCCACCCCAGCGATCCGTGGGCTAACACCCACCGAAAATTGCCAAAAAACTGCAGTTTTCACTCTTTCGCCTATGGGACGCCCTAAAAACATCCCAACGGACCCACGGAGCCCATGGATCCGCTTAACAGCTAGTCAGGGACGCCCCCGAGGGCCTAGGCCCAAAATAATTTCCGGAGCAAGCGCCACCCCAGCGATCCGTGGGCTAACACCCACCGAAAATCGCCAAAAAACTGCAGTTTTCACTCTTTCGCCTATGGGATGCCCTAAAAACATCCCAACGGACCCACGGAGCCCATAGATCCGCTTAACAGCTAGTCAGGGACGCCCCCGAGGGTCTAGGCCCAAAATAATTTCCGGAGCAAGCGCCACCCCAGCGATCCGTGGGCTAACACCCACCGAAAATCGCCAAAAAACTGCAGTTTTCACTCTTTCGCCTATGGGACGCCCTAAAAACATCCCAACGGACCCACGGAGCCCATGGATCTGCTTAACAGCTAGTCAGGGATGCCCCCGAGGGCCTAGGCCCAAAATAATTTCTGGAGCAAGCGCCACCCCAGCGATCCGTGGGCTAACACCCACCGAAAATCGCCAAAAAACTGCAGTTTTCACTCTTTCGCCTATGGGACGCCCTAAAAACATCCCAACGGACCCACGGAGCCCATGGATCAGCTTAACAGCTAGTCAGGGACGCCCCCGAGGGCCTAGGCCCAAAATAATTTCCGGAGCAAGCGCCACCCCAGCGATCCGTGGGCTAACACCCACCGAAAATCGCCAAAAAACTGCAGTTTTCACTCTTTCGCCTATGGGACGCCTTAAAAACATCCCAACGGACCCACGGAGCCCATGGATCCGCTTAACAGCTAGTCAGGGACGCCCCCGAGGGCCTAGGCCCAAAATAATTTCCGGAGCAAGCGCCACCCCAGCGATCCGTGGGCTAACACCCACCGAAAATTGCCAAAAAACTGCAGTTTTCACTCTTTCGCCTATGGGACGCCCTAAAAACATCCCAACGGACCCACGGAGCCCATGGATCCGCTTAACAGCTAGTCAGGGACGCCCCCGAGGGCCTAGGCCCAAAATAATTTCCGGAGCAAGCGCCACCCCAGCGATCCGTGGGCTAACACCCACCGAAAATCGCCAAAAAACTGCAGTTTTCACTCTTTCGCCTATGGGATGCCCTAAAAACATCCCAACGGACCCACGGAGCCCATAGATCCGCTTAACAGCTAGTCAGGGACGCCCCCGAGGGTCTAGGCCCAAAATAATTTCCGGAGCAAGCGCCACCCCAGCGATCCGTGGGCTAACACCCACCGAAAATCGCCAAAAAACTGCAGTTTTCACTCTTTCGCCTATGGGACGCCCTAAAAACATCCCAACGGACCCACGGAGCCCATGGATCCGCTTAACAGCTAGTCAGGGACGCCCCCGAGGGCCTAGGCCCAAAATAATTTCCAGAGCAAGCGCCACCCCAGCGATCCGTGGGCTAACACCCACCGAAAATCGCCAAAAAACTGCAGTTTTGACTCTTTCGCCTATGGGACGCCCTAAAAACATCCCAACGGACCCACGGAGCCCATGGATCCGCTTAACAGCTAGTCAGGGACGCCCCCGAGGGCCTAGGCCCAAAATAATTTCCGGAGCAAGCGCCACCCCAGCGATCCGTGGGCTAACACCCACCGAAAATCGCCAAAAAACTGCAGTTTTCACTCTTTCGCCTATGGGACGCCCTAAAAACATCCCAACGGACCCACGGAGCCCATGGATCCGCTTAACAGCTAGTCAGGGACGTCCCCGAGGGCCTAGGCCTAAAATAATTTCCGGAGCAAGCGCCACCCCAGCGATCCGTGGGCTAACACCCACCGAAAATCGCCAAAAAACTGCAGTTTTCACTCTTTCGCCTATGGGACGCCCTAAAAACATCCCAACGGACCCACGGAGCCCATGGATCCGCTTAACAGCTAGTCAGGGACGCCCCCGAGGGCCTAGGCCCAAAATAATTTCCGGAGCAAGCGCCACCCCAGCGATCCGTGGGCTAACACCCACCGAAAATCGCCAAAAAACTGCAGTTTTCACTCTTTCGCCTATGGGACGCCCTAAAAACATCCCAACGGACCCACGGAGCCCATGGATCTGCTTAACAGCTAGTCAGGGATGCCCCCGAGGGCCTAGGCCCAAAATAATTTTCGGAGCAAGCGCCACCCCAGCGATCCGTGGGCTAACACCCACCGAAAATCGCCAAAAAACTGCAGTTTTCACTCTTTCGCCTATGGGACGCCCTAAAAACATCCCAACGGACCCACGGAGCCCATGGATCCGCTTAACAGCTAGTCAGGGACGCCCCCGAGGGCCTAGGCCCAAAATAATTTCCGAAGCAAGCGCCACCCCAGCGATCCGTGGGCTAACACCCACCGAAAATCGCCAAAAAACTGCAGTTTTCACTCTTTCGCCTATGGGACGCCCTAAAAACATCCCAACGGACCCACGGAGCCCATGGATCCGCTTAACAGCTAGTCATGGACGCCCCCGAGGGCCTAGGCCCAAAATAATTTCCGGAGCAAGCGCCACCCCAGCGATCCGTGGGCTAACACCCACCGAAAATCGCCAAAAAACTGCAGTTTTCACTCTTTCGCCTATGGGACGCCCTAAAAACATCCCAACGGACCCACGGAGCCCATGGATCCGCTTAACAGCTAGTCAGGGATGCCCCCGAGGGCCTAGGCCCAAAATAATTTCCGGAGCAAGCGCCACCCCAGCGATCCGTGGGCTAACACCCACCGAAAATCGCCAAAAAACTGCAGTTTTCACTCTTTCGCCTATGGGACGCCCTAAAAACATCCCAACGGACCCACGGAGCCCATGGATCCGCTTAACAGCTAGTCAGGGACGCCCCCGAGGGCCTAGGCCCAAAATAATTTCCGGAGCAAGCGCCACCCCAGCGATCCGTGGGCTAACACCCATCGAAAATCGCCAAAAAACTGCAGTTTTCACTCTTTCGCCTATGGGACGCCCTAAAAACATCCCAACGGACCCACGGAGCCCATGGATCCGCTTAACAGCTAGTCAGGGACGCCCCCGAGGGCCTAGGCCCAAAATAATTTCCGGAGCAAGCGCCACCCCAGCGATCCGTGGGCTAACACCCACCGAAAATCGCCAAAAAACTGCAGTTTTCACTCTTTCGCCTATGGGACGCCCTAAAAACATCCCAACGGACCCACGGAGCCCATGGATCCGCTTAACAGCTAGTCAGGGACGCCCCCGAGGGCCTAGGCCCAAAATAATTTCCGGAGCAAGCGCCACCCCAGCGATCCGTGGGCTAACACCCACCGAAAATCGCCAAAAAACTGCAGTTTTCACTCTTTCGCCTATGGGACGCCCTAAAAACATCCCAACGGACCCACGGAGCCCATGGATCCGCTTAACAGCTAGTCAGGGACGCCCCCGAGGGCCTAGGCCCAAAATAATTTCCGGAGCAAGCGCCACCCCAGCGATCCGTGGGCTAACACCCACCGAAAATCGCCAAAAAACTGCAGTTTTCACTCTTTCGCCTATGGGACGCCCTAAAAACATCCCAACGGACCCACGGAGCCCATGGATCCGCTTAACAGCTAGTCAGGGACGCCCCCGAGGGCCTAGGCCCAAAATAATTTCCGGAGCAAGCGCCACCCCAGCGATCCGTGGGCTAACACCCACCGAAAATCGCCAAAAAACTGCAGTTTTCACTCTTTCGCCTATGGGACGCCCTAAAAACATCCCAACGGACCCACGGAGCCCATGGATCCGCTTAACAGCTAGTCAGGGACGCCCCCGAGGGCCTAGGCCCAAAATAATTTCCGGAGCAAGCGCCACCCCAGCGATCCGTGGGCTAACACCCACCGAAAATCGCCAAAAAACTGCAGTTTTCACTCTTTCGCCTATGGGACGCCCTAAAAACATCCCAACGGACCCACGGAGCCCATGGATCCGCTTAACAGCTAGTCAGGGACGCCCCCGAGGGCCTAGGCCCAAAATAATTTCCGGAGCAAGCGCCACCCCAGCGATCCGTGGGCTAACACCCACCGAAAATCGCCAAAAAACTGCAGTTTTCACTCTTTCGCCTATGGGACGCCCTAAAAACATCCCAACGGACCCACGGAGCCCATGGATCCGCTTAACAGCTAGTCAGGGACGCCCCCGAGGGCCTAGGCCCAAAATAATTTCCGGAGCAAGCGCCACCCCAGCGATCCGTGGGCTAACACCCACCGAAAATCGCCAAAAAACTGCAGTTTTCACTCTTTCGCCTATGGGACGCCCTAAAAACATCCCAACGGACCCACGGAGCCCATGGATCCGCTTAACAGCTAGTCAGGGACGCCCCCGAGGGCCTAGGCCCAAAATAATTTCCGGAGCAAGCGCCACCCCAGCGATCCGTGGGCTAACACCCACCGAAAATCGCCAAAAAACTGCAGTTTTCACTCTTTCGCCTATGGGACGCCCTAAAAACATCCCAACGGACCCACGGAGCCCATGGATCCGCTTAACAGCTAGTCAGGGACGCCCCCGAGGGCCTAGGCCCAAAATAATTTCCGGAGCAAGCGCCACCCCAGCGATCCGTGGGCTAACACCCACCGAAAATCGCCAAAAAACTGCAGTTTTCACTCTTTTGCCTATGGGACGCCCTAAAAACATCCCAACGGACCCACGGAGCCCATGGATCCGCTTAACAGCTAGTCAGGGATGCCCCCGAGGGCCTAGGCCCAAAATAATTTCCGGAGCAAGCGCCACCCCAGCGATCCGTGGGCTAACACCCACCGAAAATCGCCAAAAAACTGCAGTTTTCACTCTTTCGCCTATGGGACGCCCTAAAAACATCCCAACGGACCCACGGAGCCCATGGATCCGCTTAACAGCTAGTCAGGGACGCCCCCGAGGGCCTAGGCCCAAAATAATTTCCGGAGCAAGCGCCACCCCAGCGATCCGTGGGCTAACACCCACCGAAAATCGCCAAAAAACTGCAGTTTTCACTCTTTCGCCTATGGGACGCCCTAAAAACATCCCAACGGACCCACGGAGCCCATGGATCCGCTTAACAGCTAGTCAGGGACGCCCCCGAGGGCCTAGGCCCAAAATAATTTCCGGAGCAAGCGCCACCCCAGCGATCCGTGGGCTAACACCCACCGAAAATCGCCAAAAAACTGCAGTTTTCACTCTTTCGCCTATGGGACGCCCTAAAAACATCCCAACGGACCCACGGAGCCCATGGATCCGCTTAACAGCTAGTCAGGGACGCCCCCGAGGGCCTAGGCCCAAAATAATTTCCGGAGCAAGCGCCACCCCAGCGATCCGTGGGCTAACACCCACCGAAAATTGCCAAAAAACTGCAGTTTTCACTCTTTCGCCTATGGGACGCCCTAAAAACATCCCAACGGACCCACGGAGCCCATGGATCCGCTTAACAGCTAGTCAGGGATGCCCCCGAGGGCCTAGGCCCAAAATAATTTCCGGAGCAAGCGCCACCCCAGCGATCCGTGGCCTAACACCCACCGAAAATCGCCAAAAAACTGCAGTTTTCACTCTTTCGCCTAAGGGACGCCCTAAAAACATCCCAACGGACCCACGGAGCCCATGGATCCGCTTAACAGCTAGTCAGGGACTCCCCCGAGGGCCTAGGCCCAAAATAATTTCCGAAGCAAGCGCCACCCCAGCGATCCGTGGGCTAACACCCACCGAAAATCGCCAAAAAACTGCAGTTTTCACTCTTTCGCCTATGGGACGCCCTAAAAACATCCCAACGGACCCACGGAGCCCATGGATCCACTTAACAGCTAGTCAGGGACGCCCCCGAGGGCCTAGGCCCAAAATAATTTCCGGAGCAAGCGCCACCCCAGCGATCCGTGGGCTAACACCACCCGAAAATCGCCAAAAAACTGCAGTTTTCACTCTTTCGCCTATGGGACGCCCTAAAAACATCCCAACGGACCCACGGAGCCCATGGATCCGCTTAACAGCTAGTCAGGGACGCCCCCGAGGGCCTAGGCCCAAAATAATTTCCGGAGCAAGCGCCACCCCAGCGATCCGTGGGCTAACACCCACCGAAAATCGCCAAAAAACTGCAGTTTTCACTCTTTCGCCTATGGGACGCCCTAAAAACATCCCAACGGACCCACGGAGCCCATGGATACGCTTAACAGCTAGTCAGGGACTCCCCCGAGGGCCTAGGCCCAAAATAATTTCCGGAGCAAGCGCCACCCCAGCGATCCGTGGGCTAACACCCACCGAAAATCGCCAAAAAACTGCAGTTTTCACTCTTTCGCCTATGGGACGCCCTAAAAACATCCCAACGGACCCACGGAGCCCATGGATCCGCTTAACAGCTAGTCAGGGACGCCCCCGAGGGCCTAGGACCAAAATAATTTCCGGAGCAAGCGCCACCCCAGCGATCCGTGGGCTAACACCCACCGAAAATCGCCAAAAAACTGCAGTTTTCACTCTTTCGCCTATGGGACGCCCTAAAAACATCCCAACGGACCCACGGAGCCCATGGATCCGCTTAACAGCTAGTCAGGGACGCCCCCGAGGGCCTAGGCCCAAAATAATTTCTGGAGCAAGCACCACCCCAGCGATCCGTGGGCTAACACCCACCGAAAATCGCCAAAAAACTGCAGTTTTCACTCTTTCGCCTATGGGACGCCCTAAAAACATCCCAACGGACCCACGGAGCCCATGGATCCGCTTAACAGCTAGTCAGGGACTCCCCCGAGGGCCTAGGCCCAAAATAATTTCCGGAGCAAGCGCCACCCCAGCGATCCGTGGGCTAACACCCACCGAAAATCGCCAAAAAACTGCAGTTTTCACTCTTTCGCCTATGGGACGCCCTAAAAACATCCCAACGGACCCACGGAGCCCATGGATACGCTTAACAGCTAGTCAGGGACTCCCCCGAGGGCCTAGGCCCAAAATAATTTCCGGAGCAAGCGCCACCCCAGCGATCCGTGGGCTAACACCCACCGAAAATCGCCAAAAAACTGCAGTTTTCACTCTTTCGCCTATGGGACGCCCTAAAAACATCCCAACGGACCCACGGAGCCCATGGATCCGCTTAACAGCTAGTCAGGGACGCCCCCGAGGGCCTAGGACCAAAATAATTTCCGGAGCAAGCGCCACCCCAGCGATCCGTGGGCTAACACCCACCGAAAATCGCCAAAAAACTGCAGTTTTCACTCTTTCGCCTATGGGACGCCCTAAAAACATCCCAACGGACCCACGGAGCCCATGGATCCGCTTAACAGCTAGTCAGGGACGCCCCCGAGGGCCTAGGCCCAAAATAATTTCTGGAGCAAGCACCACCCCAGCGATCCGTGGGCTAACACCCACCGAAAATCGCCAAAAAACTGCAGTTTTCACTCTTTCGCCTATGGGATGCCCTAAAAACATCCCAACGGACCCACGGAGCCCATGGATCCGCTTAACAGCTAGTCAGGGACTCCCCCGAGGGCCTAGGCCCAAAATAATTTCCGGAGCAAGCGCCACCCCAGCGATCCGTGGGCTAACACCCACCAAAAATCGCCAAAAAACTGCAGTTTTCACTCTTTCGCCTATGGGACGCCCTAAAAACATCCCAACGGACCCACGGAGCCCATGGATCCGCTTAACAGCTAGTCAGGGACGCCCCCGAGGGCCTAGGCCCAAAATAATTTCCGGAGCAAGCGCCACCCCAGCGATCCGTGGGCTAACACCCACCGAAAATCGCCAAAAAACTGCAGTTTTCACTCTTTCGCCTATGGGACGCCCTAAAAACATCCCAAAGGACCCACGGAGCCCATGGATCCGCTTAACAGCTAGTCAGGGACGCCCCCGAGGGCCTAGGCCCAAAATAATTTCCGGAGCAAGCGCCACCCCAGCGATCCGTGGGCTAACACCCACCGAAAATCGCCAAAAAACTGCAGTTTTCACTCTTTCGCCTATGGGACGCCCTAAAAACATCCCAACGGACCCACGGAGCCCATGGATCCGCTTAACAGCTAGTCAGGGACGCCCCCGAGGGCCTAGGCCCAAAATAATTTTCGGAGCAAGCGCCACCCCAGCGATCCGTGGGCTAACACCCACCGAAAATCGCCAAAAAACTGCAGTTTTCACTCTTTCGCCTATGGGACGCCCTAAAAACATCCCAACGGACCCACAGAGCCCATGGATCCGCTTAACAGCTAGTCAGGGATGCCCCCGAGGGCCTAGGCCCAAAATAATTTCCGGAGCAAGCGCCACCCCAGCGATCCGTGGGCTAACACCCACCGAAAATCGCCAAAAAACTGCAGTTTTCACTCTTTCGCCTATGGGACGCCCTAAAAACATCCCAACGGACCCACGGAGCCCATGGATCCGCTTAACAACTAGTCAGGGATGCCCCCGAGGGCCTAGGGCCAAAATAATTTCCGGAGCAAGCGCCACCCCAGCGATCCGTGGGCTAACACCCACCGAAAATCGCCAAAAAAATGCAGTTTTCACTCTTTCGCCTATGGGACGCCCTAAAAACATCCCAACAGACCCACGGAGCCCATGGATCCGCTTAACAGCTAGTCAGGGACGCCCCCGAGGGCCTAGGCCCAAAATAATTTCCGGAGCAAGCGCCACCCCAGCGATCCGTGGGCTAACACCCACCGAAAATCGCCAAAAAACTGCAGTTTTCACTCTTTCGCCTATGGGACGCCCTAAAAACATCCCAACGGACCCACGGAGCCCATGGATCCGCTTAACAGCTAGTCAGGGACGCCCCCGAGGGTCTAGGCCCAAAATAATTTCCGGAGCAAGCGCCACCCCAGCGATCCGTGGGCTAACACCCACCGAAAATCGCCAAAAAACTGCAGTTTTCACTCTTTCGCCTATGGGACGCCCTAAAAACATCCCAACGGACCCACGGAGCCCATGGATCCGCTTAACAGCTAGTCAGGGACGCCCCCGAGGGATTAGGCCCAAAATAATTTCCAGAGCAAGCGCCACCCCAGCGATCCGTGGGCTAACACCCACCGAAAATCGCCAAAAAACTGCAGTTTTGACTCTTTCGCCTATGGGACGCCCTAAAAACATCCCAACGGACCCACGGAGCCCATGGATCCGCTTAACAGCTAGTCAGGGACGCCCCCGAGGGCCTAGGCCCAAAATAATTTCCGGAGCAAGCGCCACCCCAGCGATCCGTGGGCTAACACCCACCGAAAATCGCCAAAAAACTGCAGTTTTCACTCTTTCGCCTATGGGACGCCCTAAAAACATCCCAACGGACCCACGGAGCCCATGGATCCGCTTAACAGCTAGTCAGGGACGTCCCCGAGGGCCTAGGCCTAAAATAATTTCCGGAGCAAGCGCCACCCCAGCGATCCGTGGGCTAACACCCACCGAAAATCGCCAAAAAACTGCAGTTTTCACTCTTTCGCCTATGGGACGCCCTAAAAACATCCCAACGGACCCACGGAGCCCATGGATCCGCTTAACAGCTAGTCAGGGACGTCCCCGAGGGCCTAGGCCTAAAATAATTTCCGGAGCAAGCGCCACCCCAGCGATCCGTGGGCTAACACCCACCGAAAATCGCCAAAAAACTGCAGTTTTCACTCTTTCGCCTATGGGACGCCCTAAAAACATCCCAACGGACCCACGGAGCCCATGGATCCGCTTAACAGCTAGTCAGGGACGCCCCCGAGGGCCTAGACCCAAAATAATTTCCGGAGCAAGCGCCACCCCAGCGATCCGTGGGCTAACACCCACCGAAAATCGCCAAAAAACTGCAGTTTTCACTCTTTCGCCTATGGGACGCCCTAAAAACATCCCAACGGACCCACGGAGCCCATGGATCTGCTTAACAGCTAGTCAGGGATGCCCCCGAGGGCCTAGGCCCAAAATAATTTTCGGAGCAAGCGCCACCCCAGCGATCCGTGGGCTAACACCCACCGAAAATCGCCAAAAAACTGCAGTTTTCACTCTTTCGCCTATGGGATGCCCTAAAAACATCCCAAAGGACCCACGGAGCCCATGGATCCACTTAACAGCTAGTCAGGGACGCCCTCGAGGGCCTAGGCCCAAAATAATTTCCGGAGCAAGCGCCACCCCAGCGATCCGTGGGCTAACACCCACCGAAAATCGCCAAAAAACTGCAGTTTTCACTCTTTCGCCTATGGGACGCCCTAAAAACATCCCAACGGACCCACGGATCCCATGGATCCGCTTAACAGCTAGTCAGGGACGCCCCCGAGGGCCTAGGCCCAAAATAATTTCCGGAGCAAGCGCCACCCCAGCGATCCGTGGGCTAACACCCACCGAAAATCGCCAAAAAACTGCAGTTTTCACTCTTTCGCCTATGGGATGCCCTAAAAACATCCCAACGGACCCACGGAGCCCATAGATCCGCTTAACAGCTAGTCAGGGACGCCCCCGAGGGTCTAGGCCCAAAATAATTTCCGGAGCAAGCGCCACCCCAGCGATCCGTGGGCTAACACCCACCGAAAATCGCCAAAAAACTGCAGTTTTCACTCTTTCGCCTATGGGACGCCCTAAAAACATCCCAACGGACCCACGGAGCCCATGGATCCACTTAACAGCTAGTCAGGGACGCCCCCGAGGGCCTAGGCCCAAAATAATTTCCGGAGCAAGCGCCACCCCAGCGATCCGTGGGCTAACACCCACCGAAAATCGCCAAAAAACTGCAGTTTTCACTCTTTCGCCTATGGGACGCCCTAAAAACATCCCAACGGACCCACGGAGCCCATGGATCCGCTTAACAGCTAGTCAGGGACGCCCCCGAGGGCCTAGGCCCAAAATAATTTCCGGAGCAAGCGCCACCCCAGCGATCCGTGGGCTAACACCCACCGAAAATCGCCAAAAAACTGCAGTTTTCACTCTTTCGCCTATGGGACGCCCTAAAAACATCCCAACGGACCCACGGAGCCCATGGATCCGCTTAACAGCTAGTCAGGGACGCCCCCGAGGGCCTAGGCCCAAAATAATTTCCGAAGCAAGCGCCACCCCAGCGATCCGTGGGCTAACACCCACCGAAAATCGCCAAAAAACTGCAGTTTTCACTCTTTCGCCTATGGGACGCCCTAAAAACATCCCAACGGACCCACGGAGCCCATGGATCCGCTTAACAGCTAGTCAGGGACGCCCCCGAGGGCCTAGGCCCAAAATAATTTCCGGAGCAAGCGCCACCCCAGCGATCCGTGGGCTAACACCCACCGAAAATCGCCAAAAAACTGCAGTTTTCACTCTTTCGCCTATGGGACGCCCTAAAAACATCCCAACGGACCCACGGAGCCCATGGATCCGCTTAACAGCTAGTCAGGGACGCCCCCGAGGGCCTAGGCCCAAAATAATTTCCGGAGCAAGCGCCACCCCAGCGATCCG
The DNA here is from genome assembly GCA_031232105.1 of Capsicum rhomboideum. Classification (NCBI taxonomy): domain Eukaryota; kingdom Viridiplantae; phylum Streptophyta; class Magnoliopsida; order Solanales; family Solanaceae; genus Capsicum; species Capsicum rhomboideum. Next base: position 1,012,698 of record CP124719.1, on the reverse strand, counting down.
TGGGCTAACACCCACCGAAAATCGCCAAAAAACTGCAGTTTTCACTCTTTTGCCTATGGGACGCCCTAAAAACATCCCAACGGACCCACGGAGCCCATGGATCCGCTTAACAGCTAGTCAGGGATGCCCCCGAGGGCCTAGGCCCAAAATAATTTCCGGAGCAAGCGCCACCCCAGCGATCCGTGGGCTAACACCCACCGAAAATCGCCAAAAAACTGCAGTTTTCACTCTTTCGCCTATGGGACGCCCTAAAAACATCCCAACGGACCCACGGAGCCCATGGATCCGCTTAACAGCTAGTCAGGGACGCCCCCGAGGGCCTAGGCCCAAAATAATTTTCGGAGCAAGCGCCACCCCAGCGATCCGTGGGCTAACACCCACCGAAAATCGCCAAAAAACTGCAGTTTTCACTCTTTCGCCTATGGGACGCCCTAAAAACATCCCAACGGACCCACGGAGCCCATGGATCCGCTTAACAGCTAGTCAGGGATGCCCCCGAGGGCCTAGGCCCAAAATAATTTCCGGAGCAAGCGCCACCCCAGCGATCCGTGGGCTAACACCCACCGAAAATCGCCAAAAAACTGCAGTTTTCACTCTTTCGCCTATGGGACGCCCTAAAAACATCCCAACGGACCCACGGAGCCCATGGATCCGCTTAACAGCTAGTCAGGGACGCCCCCGAGGGCCTAGGCCCAAAATAATTTCCGGAGCAAGCGCCACCCCAGCGATCCGTGGGCTAACACCCACCGAAAATTGCCAAAAAACTGCAGTTTTCACTCTTTCGCCTATGGGACGCCCTAAAAACATCCCAACGGACCCACGGAGCCCATGGATCCGCTTAACAGCTAGTCAGGGACGCCCCCGAGGGCCTAGGCCCAAAATAATTTCCGGAGCAAGCGCCACCCCAGCGATCCGTGGCCTAACACCCACCGAAAATCGCCAAAAAACTGCAGTTTTCACTCTTTCGCCTAAGGGACGCCCTAAAAACATCCCAACGGACCCACGAAGCCCATGGATCCGCTTAACAGCTAGTCAGGGACTCCCCCGAGGGCCTAGGCCCAAAATAATTTCCGAAGCAAGCGCCACCCCAGCGATCCGTGGGCTAACACCCACCGAAAATCGCCAAAAAACTGCAGTTTTCACTCTTTCGCCTATGGGACGCCCTAAAAACATCCCAACGGACCCACGGAGCCCATGGATCCACTTAACAGCTAGTCAGGGACGCCCCCGAGGGCCTAGGCCCAAAATAATTTCCGGAGCAAGCGCCACCCCAGCGATCCGTGGGCTAACACCACCCGAAAATCGCCAAAAAACTGCAGTTTTCACTCTTTCGCCTATGGGACGCCCTAAAAACATCCCAACGGACCCACGGAGCCCATGGATCCGCTTAACAGCTAGTCAGGGACGCCCCCGAGGGCCTAGGCCCAAAATAATTTCCGGAGCAAGCGCCACCCCAGCGATCCGTGGGCTAACACCCACCGAAAATCGCCAAAAAACTGCAGTTTTCACTCTTTCGCCTATGGGACGCCCTAAAAACATCCCAACGGACCCACGGAGCCCATGGATCCGCTTAACAGCTAGTCAGGGACGCCCCCGAGGGCCTAGGCCCAAAATAATTTCCGGAGCAAGCGCCACCCCAGCGATCCGTGGGCTAACACCCACCGAAAATCGCCAAAAAACTGCAGTTTTCACTCTTTCGCCTATGGGACGCCCTAAAAACATCCCAACGGACCCACGGAGCCCATGGATCCGCTTAACAGCTAGTCAGGGACGCCCCCGAGGGCCTAGGACCAAAATAATTTCCGGAGCAAGCGCCACCCCAGCGATCCGTGGGCTAACACCCACCGAAAATCGCCAAAAAACTGCAGTTTTCACTCTTTCGCCTATGGGACGCCCTAAAAACATCCCAACGGACCCACAGAGCCCATGGATCCGCTTAACAGCTAGTCAGGGACGCCCCCGAGGGCCTAGGCCCAAAATAATTTCCAGAGCAAGCACCACCCCAGCGATCCGTGGGCTAACACCCACCGAAAATCGCCAAAAAACTGCAGTTTTCACTCTTTCGCCTATGGGACGCCCTAAAAACATCCCAACGGACCCACGGAGCCCATGGATCCGCTTAACAGCTAGTCAGGGACTCCCCCGAGGGCCTAGGCCCAAAATAATTTCCGGAGCAAGCGCCACCCCAGCGATCCGTGGGCTAACACCCACCAAAAATCGCCAAAAAACTGCAGTTTTCACTCTTTCGCCTATGGGATGCCCTAAAAACATCCCAACGGACCCACGGAGCCCATGGATCCGCTTAACAGCTAGTCAGGGACGCCCCCGAGGGCCTAGGCCCAAAATAATTTCCGGAGCAAGCGCCACCCCAGCGATCCGTGGGCTAACACCCACCGAAAATCGCCAAAAAACTGCAGTTTTCACTCTTTCGCCTATGGGACGCCCTAAAAACATCCCAAAGGACCCACGGAGCCCATGGATCCGCTTAACAGCTAGTCAGGGACGCCCCCGAGGGCCTAGGCCCAAAATAATTTCCGGAGCAAGCGCCACCCCAGCGATCCGTGGGCTAACACCCACCGAAAATCGCCAAAAAACTGCAGTTTTCACTCTTTCGCCTATGGGACGCCCTAAAAACATCCCAACGGACCCACGGAGCCCATGGATCCGCTTAACAACTAGTCAGGGACGCCCCCGAGGGCCTAGGGCCAAAATAATTTCCGGAGCAAGCGCCACCCCAGCGATCCGTGGGCTAACACCCACCGAAAATCGCCAAAAAAATGCAGTTTTCACTCTTTCGCCTATGGGACGCCCTAAAAACATCCCAACAGACCCACGGAGCCCATGGATCCGCTTAACAGCTAGTCAGGGACGCCCCCGAGGGCCTAGGCCCAAAATAATTTCCGGAGCAAGCGCCACCCCAGCGATCCGTGGGCTAACACCCACCGAAAATCGCCAAAAAACTGCAGTTTTCACTCTTTCGCCTATGGGACGCCCTAAAAACATCCCAACGGACCCACGGAGCACATGGATCCGCTTAACAGCTAGTCAGGGACGCCCCCGAGGGCCTAGGCCCAAAATAATTTCCGGAGCAAGCGCCACCCCAGCGATCCGTGGGCTAACACCCACCGAAAATCGCCAAAAAACTGCAGTTTTCACTCTTTCGCCTATGGGACGCCCTAAAAACATCCCAACGGACCCACGGAGCCCATGGATCCGCTTAACAGCTAGTCAGGGACGCCCCCGAGGGCCTAGGCCCAAAATAATTTCCGGAGCAAGCGCCACCCCAGCGATCCGTGGGCTAACACCCACCGAAAATCGCCAAAAAACTGCAGTTTTCACTCTTTCGCCTATGGGACGCCCTAAAAACATCCCAACGGACCCACGGAGCCCATGGATCCGCTTAACAGCTAGTCAGGGACGCCCCCGAGGGCCTAGGCCCAAAATAATTTCCAGAGCAAGCGCCACCCCAGCGATCCGTGGGCTAACACCCACCGAAAATCGCCAAAAAACTGCAGTTTTCACTCTTTCGCCTATGGGACGCCCTAAAAACATCCCAACGGACCCACGGAGCCCATGGATCCGCTTAACAGCTAGTCAGGGACGCCCCCGAGGGCCTAGGCCCAAAATAATTTCCGGAGCAAGCGCCACCCCAGCGATCCGTGGGCTAACACCCACCGAAAATCGCCAAAAAACTGCAGTTTTCACTCTTTCGCCTATGGGACGCCCTAAAAACATCCCAACGGACCCACGGAGCCCATGGATCCGCTTAACAGCTAGTCAGGGATGCCCCCGAGGGCCTAGGCCCAAAATAATTTCCGGAGCAAGCGCCACCCCAGCGATCCGTTGGCTAACACCCACCGAAAATCGCCAAAAAACTGCAGTTTTCACTCTTTCGCCTATGGGACGCCCTAAAAACATCCCAACGGACCCACGGAGCCCATGGATCCGCTTAAAAGCTAGTCAGGGACGCCCCCGAGGGCCTAGGCCCAAAAGAATTTCCGGAGCAAGCGCCACCCCAGCGATCCGTGGGCTAACACCCACCGAAAATCGCCAAAAAACTGCAGTTTTCACTCTTTCGCCTATGGGACGCCCTATAAACATCCCAACGGACCCACGGAGCCCGTGGATCCGCTTAACAGCTAGTCAGGGACGCCCCCGAGGGCCTAGGCCCAAAATAATTTCCGGAGCAAGCGCCACCCCAGCGATCCGTGGGCTAACACCCACCGAAAATCGCCAAAAAACTGCAGTTTTCACTCTTTCGCCTATGGGACGCCCTAAAAACATCCCAACGGACCCACGGAGCCCATGGATCCGCTTAACAGCTAGTCAGGGAAGCCCCCGAGGGCCTAGGCCCAAAATAATTTCCGGAGCAAGCGCCACCCCAGCGATCCGTGGGCTAACACCCACCGAAAATCGCCAAAAAACTGCAGTTTTCACTCTTTCGCCTATGGGACGCCCTAAAAACATCCCAACGGACCCACGGAGCCCATGGATCCGCTTAACAGCTAGTCAGGGACGCCCCCGAGGGCCTAGGCCCAAAATAATTTCCGGAGCAAGCGCCACCCCAGCGATCCGTGGGCTAACACCCACCGAAAATCGCCAAAAAACTGCAGTTTTCACTCTTTCGCCTATGGGACGCCCTAAAAACATCCCAACGGACCCACGGAGCCCATGGATCCGCTTAACAGCTAGTCAGGGACGCCCCCGAGGGCCTAGGCCCAAAATAATTTCCGGAGCAAGCGCCACCCCAGCGATCCATGGGCTAACACCCACCGAAAATCGCCAAAAAACTGCAGTTTTCACTCTTTCGCCTATGGGACGCCCTAAAAACATCCCAACGGACCCACGGAGCCCATGGATCCGCTTAACAGCTAGTCAGGGACGCCCCCGAGGGCCTAGGCCCAAAATAATTTCCGGAGCAAGCGCCACCCCAGCGATCCGTGGGCTAACACCCACCGAAAATCGCCAAAAAACTGCAGTTTTCACTCTTTCGCCTATGGGACGCCCTAAAAACATCCCAACGGACCCACGGAGCCCATGGATCCGCTTAACAGCTAGTCAGGGACGCCCCCGAGGGCCTAGGCCCAAAATAATTTCCGGAGCAAGCGCCACCCCAGCGATCCGTGGGCTAACACCCACCGAAAATCGCCAAAAAACTGCAGTTTTCACTCTTTCACCTATGGGACGCCCTAAAAACATCCCAACGGACCCACGGAGCCCATGGATCTGCTTAACAGCTAGTCAGGGATGCCCCCGAGGGCCTAGGCCCAAAATAATTTCCGGAGCAAGCGCCACCCCAGCGATCCGTGGGCTAACACCCACCGAAAATCACCAAAAAACTGCAGTTTTCACTCTTTCGCCTATGGGACGCCCTAAAAACATCCCAACGGACCCACGGAGCCCATGGATCCGCTTAACAGCTAGTCAGGGACGCCCCCGAGGGCCTAGGCCCAAAATAATTTCCGGAGCAAGCGCCACCCCAGCGATCCGTGGGCTAACACCCACCGAAAATCGCCAAAAAACTGCAGTTTTCACTCTTTCGCCTATGGGACGCCCTAAAAACATCCCAACGGACCCACGGAGCCCATGGATCCGCTTAAAAGCTAGTCAGGGACGCCCCCGAGGGCCTAGGCCCAAAATAATTTCCGGAGCAAGCGCCACCCTAGCGATCCGTGGGCTAACACCCATCGAAAATCGCCAAAAAACTGCAGTTTTCACTCTTTCGCCTATGGGACGCCCTAAAAACATCCCAACGGACCCACGGAGCCCATGGATCCGCTTAACAGCTAGTCAAGGATGCCCCCGAAGGCCTAGGCCCAAAATAATTTTCGGAGCAAGCGCCACCCCAGCGATCCGTGGGCTAACACCCACCGAAAATCGCCAAAAAACTGCAGTTTTCACTCTTTCGCCTATGGGACGCCCTAAAAACATCCCAACGGACCCACGGAGCCCATGGATCCGCTTAACAACTAGTCAGGGACGCCCCCGAGGGCCTAGGCCCAAAATAATTTCCGGAGCAAGCGCCACCCCAGCGATCCGTGGGCTAACACCCACCGAAAATCGCCAAAAAACTGCAGTTTTCACTCTTTCGCCTATGGGACGCCCTAAAAACATCCCAACGGACCCACGGAGCCCATGGATCCGCTTAACAGCTAGTCAGGGACGCCCCCGAGGGCCTAGGCCCAAAATAATTTCCAGAGCAAGCGCCACCCCAGCGATCCGTGGGCTAACACCCACCGAAAATCGCCAAAAAACTGCAGTTTTCACTCTTTCGCCTATGGGACGCCCTAAAAACATCCCAACGGACCCACGGAGCCCATGGATCCGCTTAACAGCTAGACAGGGACGCCCCCGAGGGCCTAGGCCCAAAATAATTTCCGAAGCAAGCGCCACCCCAGCGATCCGTGGGCTAACACCCACCGAAAATCGCCAAAAAACTGCAGTTTTCACTCTTTCGCCTATGGGACGCCCTAAAAACATCCCAACGGACCCACGGAGCCCATGGATCCGCTTAACAGCTAGTTAGGGACGCCCTCGAGGGCCTAGGCCCAAAATAATTTCCGGAGCAAGCGCCACCCCAGCGATCCGTGGGCTAACACCCACCGAAAATCGCCAAAAAACTGCAGTTTTCACTCTTTCGCCTATGGGATGCCCTAAAAACATCCCAACGGACCCACGGAGCCCATGGATCCGCTTAACAGCTAGTCAGGGACGCCCCCGAGGGCCTAGGCCCAAAATAATTTCCAGAGCAAGCGCCACCCCAGCGATCCGTGGGCTAACACCCACCGAAAATCGCCAAAAAACTGCAGTTTTCACTCTTTCGCCTATGGGACGCCCTAAAAACATCCCAACGGACCCACGGAGCCCATGGATCCTCTTAACAGCTAGTCAGGGACGCCCCCGAGTGCCTAGGCCCAAAATAATTTCCGGAGCAAGCGCCACCCCAGCGATCCGTGGGCTAACACCCACCGAAAATCGCCAAAAAACTGCAGTTTTCACTCTTTCGCCTATGGGACGCCTTAAAAACATCCCAACGGACCCACGGAGCCCATGGATCCGCTTAACAGCTAGTCAGGGACGCCCCCGACGGCCTAGGCCCAAAATAATTTCCGGAGCAAGCGCCACCCCAGCGATCCGTGGGCTAACACCCACCGAAAATCGCCAAAAAACTGCAGTTTTCACTCTTTCGCCTATGGGATGCCCTAAAAACATCCCAACGGACCCACGGAGCCCATGGATCCGCTTAACAGCTAGTCAGGGATGCCCCCGAGGGCCTAGGCCCAAAATAATTTCCGGAGCAAGCGCCACCCCAGCGATCCGTGGGCTAACACCCACCGAAAATCGCCAAAAAACTGCAGTTTTCACTCTTTCGCCTATGGGACGCCCTAAAAACATCCCAACGGACCCACGGAGCCCATGGATCCGCTTAACAACTAGTCAGGGACGCTCCCGAGGGCCTAGGCCCAAAATAATTTCCGGAGCAAGCGCCACCCCAGCGATCCGTGGGCTAACACCCACCGAAAATCGCCAAAAAACTGCAGTTTTCACTCTTTCGCCAATGGGACGCCCTAAAAACATCCCAACGGACCCACGGAGCCCATGGATCCGCTTAACAGCTAGTCAGGGATGCCCCCGAGGGCCTAGGCCCAAAATAATTTCCGGAGCAAGCGCCACCCCAGCGATCCGTGGGCTAACACCCACCGAAAATCGCCAAAAAACTGCAGTTTTCACTCTTTCGCCTATGGGACGCCCTAAAAACATCCCAACGGACCCACGGAGCCCATGGATCCGCTTAACAGCTAGTCAGGGACGCCCCCGAGGGCCTAGGCCCAAAATAATTTCCGGAGCAAGCGCCACCCCAGCGATCCGTGGGCTAACACCCACCGAAAATCGCCAAAAAACTGCAGTTTTCACTCTTTCGCCTATGGGACGCCCTAAAAACATCCCAACGGACCCACGGAGCCCATGGATCCGCTTAACAGCTAGTCAGGGACACCCCCGAGGGCCTAGGCCCAAAATAATTTCCGGAGCAAGCGCCACCCCAGCGATCCGTGGGATAACACCCACCGAAAATCGCCAAAAAACTGCAGTTTTCACTCTTTCGCCTATGGGACGCCCTAAAAACATCCCAACGGACCCACGGAGCCCATGGATCCGCTTAACAGCTAGTCAGGGACGCCCCCGAGGGCCTAGGCCCAAAATAATTTCCGGAGCAAGCGCCACCCCAGCGATCCGTGGGCTAACACCCACCGAAAATCGCCAAAAAACTGAAGTTTTCACTCTTTCGCCTATGGGACGCCCTAAAAACATCCCAACGGACCCACAGAGCCCATGGATCCGCTTAACAGCTAGTCAGCGACGCCCCCGAGGGCCTAGGCCCAAAATAATTTCCGGAGCAAGCGCCACCCCAGCGATCCGTGGGCTAACACCCACCGAAAATCGCCAAAAAACTGCAGTTTTCACTCTTTCGCCTATGGGACGCCCTAAAAACATCCCAACGGACCCACGGAGCCCATGGATCCGCTTAACAGCTAGTCAGGGACGCCCCCGAGGGCCTAGGCCCAAAATAATTTCCGGAGCAAGCGCCACCCCAGCGATCCGTGGGCTAACACCCACCGAAAATCGCCAAAAGACTGCAGTTTTCACTCTTTCGCCTATGGGACGCCCTAAAAACATCCCAACGGACCCACGGAGCCCATGGATCCGCTTAACAGCTAGTCAGGGACGCCCCCGAGGGCCTAGGCCCAAAATAATTTCCGGAGCAAGCGCCACCCCAGCGATCCGTGGGCTAACACCCACCGAAAATCGCCAAAAAACTGCAGTTTTCACTCTTTCACCTATGGGACGCCCTAAAAACATCCCAACAGACCCACGGAGCCCATGGATCCACTTAACAGCTAGTCAGGGACGCCCCCGAGGGCCTAGGCCCAAAATAATTTCCGGAGCAAGCGCCACCCCAGCGATCCGTGGGCTAACACCCACCGAAAATCGCCAAAAAACTGCAGTTTTCACTCTTTCGCCTATGGGACGCCCTAAAAACATCCCAACGGACCCACGGAGCCCATGGATCCGCTTAACAGCTAGTCAGGGACGCCCCCGAGGGCCTAGGCCCAAAATAATTTCCGGAGCAAGCGCCACCCCAGCGATCCGTGGGCTAACACCCACCGAAAATCGCCAAAAAACTGCAGTTTTCACTCTTTCGCCTATGGGACGCCCTAAAAACATCCCAACGGACCCACGGAGCCCATGTATCCGCTTAACAGCTAGTCAGGGACGCCCCCGAGGGCCTAGGCCGAAAATAATTTCCGGGGCAAGCGCCACCCCAGCGATCCGTGGGCTAACACCCACCGAAAATCGCCAAAAAACTGCAGTTTTCACTCTTTCGCCTATGGGACGCCCTAAAAACATCCCAACGGACCCACGGAGCCCATGGATCCGCTTAACAGCTAGTCAGGGACGCCCCCGAGGGCCTAGGCCCAAAATAATTTCCGGAGCAAGCGCCACCCCAGCGATCCATGGGCTAACACCCACCGAAAATCGCTAAAAAACTGCAGTTTTCACTCTTTCGCCTATGGGACGCCCTAAAAACATCCCAACGGACCCACGGAGCCCATGGATCTGCTTAACAGCTAGTCAGGGACGCCCCCGAGGGCCTAGGCCCAAAATAAGTTTCGGAGCAAGCGCCACCCCAGCGATCCGTGGGCTAACACCCACCGAAAATCGCCAAAAAACTGCAGTTTTCACTCTTTCGCCTATGGGACGCCCTAAAAACATCCCAACGGACCCACGGAGCCCATGGATCCGCTTAACAGCTAGTCAGGGACGCCCCCGAGGGCCTAGGCCCAAAATAATTTCCGGGGCAAGCGCCACCCCAGCGATCCGTGGTCTAACACCCACCGAAAATCGCCAAAAAACTGCAGTTTTCACTCTTTCGCCTATGGGATGCCCTAAAAACATCCCAACGGACCCACGGAGCCCATGGATCCGCTTAACAGCTAGTCAGGGACGCCCCCGAGGGCCTAGGCCCAAAATAATTTCCGGAGCAAGCGCCACCCCAGCGATCCGTGGGCTAACACCCACCGAAAATCGCCAAAAAACTGCAGTTTTCACTCTTTCGCCTATGGGACGCCCTAAAAACATCCCAACGGACCCACGGAGCCCATGGATCCGCTTAACAGCTAGTCAGGGACGCCCCCGAGGGCCTAGGCCCAAAATAATTTTCGGAGCAAGCGCCACCCCAGCGATCCGTGGGCTAACACCCACCGAAAATCGCCAAAAAACTGTAGTTTTCACTCTTTCGCCTATGGGACGCCCTAAAAACATCCCAACGGACCCACGGAGCCCATGGATCCGCTTAACAGCTAGTCAGGGACGCCACCGAGGGCCTAGGCCCAAAATAATTTCCGGAGCAAGCGCCACCCCAGCGATCCGTGGGCTAACACCCACCGAAAATCGCCAAAAAACTGCAGTTTTCACTCTTTCGCCTATGGGACGCCCTAAAAACATCCCAACGGACCCACGGAGCCCATGGATCCGCTTAACAGCTAGTCAGGGACGCCCCCGAGGGCCTAGGCCCAAAATAATTTCCGGAGCAAGCGCCACCCCAGCGATCCGTGGGCTAACACCCACCGAAAATTGCCAAAAAACTGCAGTTTTCACTCTTTCGCCTATGGGACGCCCTAAAAACATCCCAACGGACCCACGGAGCCCATGGATCCGCTTAACAGCTAGTCAGGGATGCCCCCGAGGGCCTAGGCCCAAAATAATTTCCGGAGCAAGCGCCACCCCAGCGATCCGTGGGCTAACACCCACCGAAAATCGCCAAAAAACTGCAGTTTTCACTCTTTCGCCTATGGGACGCCCTAAAAACATCCCAACGGACCCACGGAGCCCATGGATCTGCTTAACAGCTAGTCAGGGACGCCCCCGAGGGCCTAGGCCCAAAATAATTTCCGGAGCAAGCGCCACCCCAGCGATCCGTGGGCTAACACCCACCGAAAATTGCCAAAAAACTGCAGTTTTCACTCTTTCGCCTATGGGACGCCCTAAAAACATCCCAACGGACCCACGGAGCCCATGGATCCGCTTAACAGCTAGTCAGGGATGCCCCCGAGGGCCTAGGCCCAAAATAATTTCCGGAGCAAGCGCCACCCCAGCGATCCGTGGGCTAACACCCACCGAAAATCGCCAAAAAACTGCAGTTTTCACTCTTTCGCCTATGGGACGCCCTAAAAAAATCCCAACGGACCCACGGAGCCCATGGATCCGCTTAACAGCTAGTCAGGGACGCCCTCGAGGGCCTAGGGCCAAAATAATTTCTGGAGCAAGCGCCACCCCAGCGATCCGTGGGCTAACACCCACCGAAAATCGCCAAAAAACTGCAGTTTTCACTCTTTCGCCTATGGGACGCCCTAAAAACATCCCAACGGACCCACGGAGCCCATGGATCCGCTTAACAGCTAGTCAGGGACACCCCCGAGGGCCTAGGCCCAAAATAATTTCCGGAGCAAGCGCCACCCCAGCGATCCGTGGGCTAACACCCACCGAAAATCGCCAAAAAACTGCAGTTTTCACTCTTTCGCCTATGGGACGCCCTAAAAACATCCCAACGGACCCACGGAGCCCATGGATCCGCTTAACAGCTAGTCAGGGACGCCCCCGAGGGCCTAGGCCCAAAATAATTTCCGGGGCAAGCGCCACCCCAGCGATCCGTGGGCTAACACCCACCGAAAATCGCCAAAAAACTGCAGTTTTCACTCTTTCGCCTATGGGACGTCCTAAAAACATCCCAACGGACCCACGGAGCCCATGGATCCGCTTAACAGCTAGTCAGGGACGCCACCGAGGGCCTAGGCCCAAAATAATTTCCGGAGCAAGCGCCACCCCAGCGATCCGTGGGCTAACACCCACCGAAAATCGCCAAAAAACTGCAGTTTTCACTCTTTCGCCTATGGGACGCCCTAAAAACATCCCAACGGACCCACGGAGCCCATGGATCCGCTTAACAGCTAGTCAGGGACGCCCCCGAGGGCCTAGGCCCAAAATAATTTCCGGAGCAAGCGCCACCCCAGCGATCCGTGGGCTAACACCCACCGAAAATCGCCAAAAAACTGCAGTTTTCACTCTTTCGCCTATGGGATGCCCTAAAAACATCCCAACGGACCCACGGAGCCCATGGATCCGCTTAACAGCTAGTCAGGGACGCCCCCGAGGGCCTAGGCCCAAAATAATTTCCGGAGCAAGCGCCACCCCAGCGATCCGTGGGCTAACACCCACCGAAAATCGCCAAAAAACTGTAGTTTTCACTCTTTCGCCTATGGGACGCCCTAAAAACATCCCAACGGACCCACGGAGCCCATGGATCCGCTTAACAGCTAGTCAGGGACGCCCCCGAGGGCCTAGGCCCAAAATAATTTTCGGAGAAAGCGCCACCCCAGCGATCCGTGGGCTAACACCCACCGAAAATCGCCAAAAAACTGCAGTTTTCACTCTTTCGCCTATGGGACGCCCTAAAAACATCCCAACGGACCCACGGAGCCCATGGATCCGCTTAAAAGCTAGTCAGGGACGCCCCCGAGGGCCTAGGCCCAAAATAATTTCCGGAGCAAGCGCCACCCCAGCGATCCGTGGGCTAACACCCACCGAAAATCGCCAAAAAACTGCAGTTTTCACTCTTTCGCCTATGGGACGCCCTAAAAACATCCCAACGGACCCACGAAGCCCATGGATCCACTTAACAGCTAGTCAGGGATGCCCCCGAGGGCCTAGGCCCAAAATAATTTCCGGAGCAAGCGCCACCCCAGCGATCCGTGGGCTAACACCCACCGAAAATCGCCAAAAAACTGCAGTTTTCACTCTTTCGCCTATGGGACGCCCTAAAAACATCCCAACGGACCCACGGAGCCCATGGATCCGCTTAACAGCTAGTCAGGGACGCCCCCGAGGGCCTAGGCCCAAAATAATTTCCGAAGCAAGCGCCACCCCAGCGATCCGTGGGCTAACACCCACCGAAAATCGCCAAAAAACTGCAGTTTTCACTCTTTCGCCTATGGGACGCCCTAAAAACATCCCAACGGACCCACGGAGCCCATGGATCCGCTTAACAGCTAGTCAGGGACGCCCCCGAGGGCCTAGGCCCAAAATAATTTCTGGAGCAAGCGCCACCCCAGCGATCCGTGGGCTAACACCCACCGAAAATCGCCAAAAAACTGCAGTTTTCACTCTTTCGCCTATGGGACGCCCTAAAAACATCCCAACGGACCCACGGAGCCCATGGATCCGCTTAACAGCTAGTCAGGGACGCCCCCGAGGGCCTAGGCCCAAAATAATTTCCGGAGCAAGCGCCACCCCAGCGATCCGTGGGCTAACACCCACCGAAAATCGCCAAAAAACTGCAGTTTTCACTCTTTCGCCTATGGGATGCCCTAAAAACATCCCAACGGACCCACGGAGCCCATGGATCCGCTTAACAGCTAGTCAGGGATGCCCCCGAGGGCCTAGGCCCAAAATAATTTCCGGAGCAAGCGCCACCCCAGCCATCCGTGGGCTAACACCCACCGAAAATCGCCAAAAAACTGCAGTTTTCACTCTTTCGCCTATGGGACGCCCTAAAAACATCCCAACGGACCCACGGAGCCCATGGATCCGCTTAACAGCTAGTCAGGGACGCCCCCGAGGGCCTAGGCCCAAAATAATTTCCGGAGCAAGCGCCACCCCAGCGATCCGTGGGCTAACACCCACCGAAAATCGCCAAAAAACTGCAGTTTTCACTCTTTCGCCTATGGGACGCCCTAAAAACATCCCAACAGACCCACGGAGCCCATGGATCCGCTTAACAGCTAGTCAGGGACGCCCCCGAGGGCCTAGGCCCAAAATAATTTCCGGAGCAAGCGCCACCCCAGCGATCCGTGGGCTAACACCCACCAAAAATCGCCAAAAAACTGCAGTTTTCACTCTTTCGCCTATGGGACGCCCTAAAAACATCCCAACGGACCCACGAAGCCCATGGATCCACTTAACAGCTAGTCAGGGATGCCCCCGAGGGCCTAGGCCCAAAATAATTTCCGGAGCAAGCACCACCCCAGCGATCCGTGGGCTAACACCCACCGAAAATCGCCAAAAAACTGCAGTTTTCACTCTTTCGCCTATGGGACGCCCTAAAAACATCCCAACGGACCCACGGAGCCCATGGATCCGCTTAACAGCTAGTCAGGGACGCCCCCGAGGGCCTAGGCCCAAAATAATTTCCGAAGCAAGCGCCACCCCAGCGATCCGTGGGCTAACACCCACCGAAAATCGCCAAAAAACTGCAGTTTTCACTCTTTCGCCTATGGGACGCCCTAAAAACATCCCAACGGACCCACGGAGCCCATGGATCCGCTTAACAGCTAGTCAGGGACGCCCCCGAGGGCCTAGGCCCAAAATAATTTCTGGAGCAAGCGCCACCCCAGCGATCCGTGGGCTAACACCCACCGAAAATCGCCAAAAAACTGCAGTTTTCACTCTTTCGCCTATGGGACGCCCTAAAAACATCCCAACGGACCCACGGAGCCCATGGATCCGCTTAACAGCTAGTCAGGGACGCCCCCGAGGGCCTAGGCCCAAAATAATTTCCGGAGCAAGCGCCACCCCAGCGATCCGTGGGCTAACACCCACCGAAAATCGCCAAAAAACTGCAGTTTTCACTCTTTCGCCTATGGGATGCCCTAAAAACATCCCAACGGACCCACGGAGCCCATGGATCCGCTTAACAGCTAGTCAGGGACTCCCCCGAGGGCCTAGGCCCAAAATAATTTCCGGAGCAAGCGCCACCCCAGCCATCCGTGGGCTAACACCCACCGAAAATCGCCAAAAAACTGCAGTTTTCACTCTTTCGCCTATGGGACGCCCTAAAAACATCCCAACGGACCCACGGAGCCCATGGATCCGCTTAACAGCTAGTCAGGGACGCCCCCGAGGGCCTAGGCCCAAAATAATTTCCGGAGCAAGCGCCACCCCAGCGATCCGTGGGCTAACACCCACCGAAAATCGCCAAAAAACTGCAGTTTTCACTCTTTCGCCTATGGGACGCCCTAAAAACATCCCAACAGACCCACGGAGCCCATGGATCCGCTTAACAGCTAGTCAGGGACGCCCCCGAGGGCCTAGGCCCAAAATAATTTCCGGAGCAAGCGCCACCCCAGCGATCCGTGGGCTAACACCCACCAAAAATCGCCAAAAAACTGCAGTTTTCACTCTTTCGCCTATGGGACGCCCTAAAAACATCCCAACGGACCCACGGAGCCCATGGATCCGCTTAACAGCTAGTCAGGGACGCCACCGAGGGCCTAGGCCCAAAATAATTTCCGGAGCAAGCGCCACCCCAGCGATCCGTGGGCTAACACCCACCGAAAATCGCCAAAAAACTGCAGTTTTCACTCTTTCGCCTATGGGACGCCCTAAAAACATCCCAACGGACCCACGGAGCCCATGGATCTGCTTAACAGCTAGTCAGGGACGCCCCCGAGGGCCTAGGCCCAAAATAATTTCCGGAGCAAGCGCCACCCCAGCGATCCGTGGGCTAACACCCACCGAAAATCGCCAAAAAACTGCAGTTTTCACTCATTCGCCTATGGGACGCCCTAAAAACATCCCAAAGGACCCACGGAGCCCATGGATCCGCTTAACAGCTAGTCAGGGACGCCCCCGAGGGCCTAGGCCCAAAATAATTTCCGGAGCAAGCGCCACCCCAGCGATCCGTGGGCTAACACCCACCGAAAATCGCCAAAAAACTGCAGTTTTCACTCTTTCGCCTATGGGACGCCCTAAAAACATCCCAAAGGACCCACGGAGCCCATGGATCTGCTTAACAGCTAGTCAGCGACGCCCCCGAGGGCCTAGGGCCAAAATAATTTCCGGAGCAAGCGCCACCCCAGCGATCCGTGGGCTAACACCCACCGAAAATCGCCAAAAAACTGCAGTTTTCACTCTTTCGCCTATGGGACGCCCTAAAAACATCCCAACGGACCCACGGAGCCCATGGATCCGCTTAACAGCTAGTCAGGGACGCCCCCGAGGGCCTAGGCCCAAAATAATTTCCGGAGCAAGCGCCACCCCAGCGATCCGTGGGCTAACACCCACCGAAAATCGCCAAAAAACTGCAGTTTTCACTCTTTCGCCTATGGGACGCCCTAAAAACATCCCAAAGGACCCACGGAGCCCATGGATCTGCTTAACAGCTAGTCAGGGACGCCCCCGAGGGCCTAGGGCCAAAATAATTTCCGGAGCAAGCGCCACCCCAGCGATCCGTGGGCTAACACCCACCGAAAATCGCCAAAAAACTGCAGTTTTCACTCTTTCGCCTATGGGACGCCCTAAAAACATCCCAACGGACCCACGGAGCCCATGGATCCGCTTAACAGCTAGTCAGGGACGCCCCCGAGGGCCTAGGCCCAAAATAATTTCTGAAGCAAGCGCCACCCCAGCGATCCGTGGGCTAACACCCACCGAAAATCGCCAAAAAACTGCAGTTTTCACTCTTTCGCCTATGGGACGCCCTAAAAACATCCCAACGGACCCACGGAGCCCATGGATCCGCTTAACAGCTAGTCAGGGACGCCCCCGAGGGCCTAGGCCCAAAATAATTTCTGAAGCAAGCGCCACCCCAGCGATCCGTGGGCTAACACCCACCGAAAATCGCCAAAAAACTGCAGTTTTCACTCTTTCGCCTATGGGACGCCCTAAAAACATCCCAACGGACCCACGGAGCCCATGGATCCGCTTAACAGCTAGTCAGGGACGCCCCCGAGGGCCTAGGCCCAAAATAATTTCCGGAGCAAGCGCCACCCCAGCGATCCGTGGGCTAACACCCACCGAAAATCGCCAAAAAACTGCAGTTTTCACTCTTTCGCCTATGGGACACCCTAAAAACATCCCAACAGACCCACGGAGCCCATGGATCCACTTAACAGCTAGTCAGGGACGCCCCCGAGGGCCTAGGCCCAAAATAATTTCCGGAGCAAGCGCCACCCCAGCGATCCGTGGGCTAACACCCACCGAAAATCGCCAAAAAACTGCAGTTTTCACTCTTTCGCCTATGGGACGCCCTAAAAACATCCCAACGGACCCACGGAGCCCATGGATCCGCTTAACAGCTAGTCAGGGATGCCCCCGAGGGCCTAGGCCCAAAATAATTTCCGGAGCAAGCGCCACCCCAGCGATCCGTGGGCTAACACCCACCGAAAATCGCCAAAAAACTGCAGTTTTCACTCTTTCGCCTATGGGACGCCCTAAAAACATCCCAACGGACCCACGGAGCCCATGGATCCGCTTAACAGCTAGTCAGGGATGCCCCCGAGGGCCTAGGCCCAAAATAATTTCCGGAGCAAGCGCCACCCCAGCGATCCGTGGGCTAACACCCACCGAAAATCGCAAAAAAACTGCAGTTTTCACTCTTTCGCCTATGGGACGCCCTAAAAACATCCCAACGGAGCCCACGGAGCCCATGGATCCGCTTAACAGCTAGTCAGGGACGCCCCCGAGGGCCTAGGCCCAAAATAATTTCCGGAGCAAGCGCCACCCCAGCGATCCGTGGGCTAACACCCACCGAAAATCGCCAAAAAACTGCAGTTTTCACTCTTTCGCCTATGGGACGCCCTAAAAACATCCCAACGGACCCACGGAGCCCATGGATCCGCTTAACAGCTAGTCAGGGACGCCCCCGAGGGCCTAGGCCCAAAATAATTTCCGGAGCAAGCGCCACCCCAGCGATTCGTGGGCTAACACCCACCGAAAATCGCCAAAAAACTACAGTTTTCACTCTTTCGCCTATGGGATGCCCTAAAAACATCCCAACGGACCCACGGAGCCCATGGATCCACTTAACAGCTAGTCAGGGACGCCCCCGAGGGCCTAGGCCCAAAATAATTTCCGGAGCAAGCGCCACCCCAGCGATCCGTGGGCTAACACCCACCGAAAATCGCCAAAAAACTGCAGTTTTCACTCTTTCGCCTATGGGACGCCCTAAAAACATCCCAACGGACCCACGGAGCCCATGGATCCACTTAACAGCTAGTCAGGGACGCCCCCGAGGGCCTAGGCCCAAAATAATTTCCGGAGCAAGCGCCACCCCAGCTATCCGTGGGCTAACACCCACCGAAAATCGCCAAAAAACTGCAGTTTTCACTCTTTCGCCTATGGGACGCCCTAAAAACATCCCAACGGACCCACGGAGCCCATGGATCCGCTTAACAGCTAGTCAGGGACGTCCCCGAGGGCGTAGGCCCAAAATAATTTTCGGAGCAAGCGCCACCCCAGCGATCCGTGGGCTAACACCCACCGAAAATCGCCAAAAAACTGCAGTTTTCACTCTTTCGCCTATGGGACGCCCTAAAAACATCCCAACGGACCCACGGAGCCCATGGATCCGCTTAACAGCTAGTCAGGGATGCCCCCGAGGGCCTAGGCCCAAAATAATTTCCGGAGCAAGCGCCACCCCAGCGATCCGTGGGCTAACACCCACCGAAAATCGCCAAAAAACTGCAGTTTTCACTCTTTCGCCTATGGGACGCCCTAAAAACATCCCAACGGAGCCCATGGATCCGCTTAACAGCTAGTCAGGGACGCCCCCGAGGGCCTAGGCCCAAAATAATTTCCGGAGCAAGCGCCACCCCAGCGATCCGTGGGCTAACACCCACCGAAAATCGCCAAAAAACTGCAGTTTTCACTCTTTCGCCTATGGGATGCCCTAAAAACATCCCAACGGACCCACGGAGCCCATGGATCCGCTTAACATCTAGTCAGGGACGCCCCCGAGGGCCTAGGCCCAAAATAATTTCCGGAGCAAGCGCCACCCCAGCGATCCGTGGGCTAACACCCACCGAAAATCGCCAAAAAACTGCAGTTTTCACTCTTTCGCCTATGGGACGCCCTAAAAACATCCCAACGGACCCACGGAGCCCATGGATCCGCTTAACAGCTAGTCAGGGACGCCCCCGAGGGCCTAGGCCCAAAATAATTTCCGGAGCAAGCGCCACCCCAGCGATCCGTGGGCTAACACCCACCGAAAATCGCCAAAAAACTGCAGTTTTCACTCTTTCGCCTATGGGACACCCTAAAAACATCCCAACGGACCCACGGAGCCCATGGATCCGCTTAACAGCTAGTCAGGGACGCCCCCGAGGGCCTAGGCCCAAAATAATTTCCGGAGCAAGCGCCACCCCAGCGATCCGTGGGCTAATACCCACCGAAAATCGCCAAAAAACTGCAGTTTTCATTCTTTCGCCTATGGGACGCCCTAAAAACATCCCAACGGACCCACGGAGCCCATGGATCCGCTTAACAGCTAGTCAGGGATGCCCCCGAGGGCCTAGGCCCAAAATAATTTCCGGAGCAAGCGCCACCCCAGCGATCCGTGGGCTAACACCCACCGAAAATCGCCAAAAAACTGCAGTTTTCACTCTTTTGCCTATGGGATGCCCTAAAAACATCCCAACGGACCCACGGAGCCCATGGATCCGCTTAACAGCTAGTCAGGGACGCCCCCGAGGGCCTAGGCCCAAAATAATTTCCGGAGCAAGCGCCACCCCAGCGATCCGTGGGCTAACACCCACCGAAAATCGCCAAAAAACTGCAGTTTTCACTCTTTCGCCTATGGGACGCCCTAAAAACATCCCAACGGACCCACGGAGCCCATGGATCCGCTTAACAGCTAGTCAGGGACGCCCCCGAGGGCCTAGGCCCAAAATAATTTCTGGAGCAAGCGCCACCCCAGCGATCCGTGGGCTAACACCCACCGAAAATCGCCAAAAAACTGCAGTTTTCACTCTTTCGCCTATGGGACGCCTTAAAAACATCCCAACGGACCCACGGAGCCCATGGATCCGCTTAACAGCTAGTCAGGGACGCCCCCGAGGGCCTAGGCCCAAAATAATTTCCGGAGCAAGCGCCACCCCAGCGATCCGTGGGCTAACACCCACCGAAAATCGCCAAAAAACTGCAGTTTTCACTCTTTCGCCTATGGGACGCCCTAAAAACATCCCAACGTACCCACGGAGCCCATGGATCCGCTTAACAGCTAGTCAGGGATGCCCCCGAGGGCCTAGGCCCAAAATAATTTCCGGAGCAAGCGCCACCCCAGCGATCCGTGGGCTAACACCCACCGAAAATCGCCAAAAAACTGCAGTTTTCACTCTTTCGCCTATGGGACGCCCTAAAAACATCCCAACGGACCCACGGAGCCCATGGATTCGCTTAATAGCTAGTCAGGCACGCCCCCGAGGGCCTAGGCCCAAAATAATTTCCGGAGCAAGCGCCACCCCAGCGATCCGTGGGCTAACACCCACCGAAAATCGCCAAAAAACTGCAGTTTTCACTCTTTCGCCTATGGGACGCCGTAAAAACATCCCAACGGACCCACGGAGCCCATGGATCCGCTTAACAGCTAGTCAGGGATGCCCCCGAGGGCCTAGGCCCAAAATAATTTCCGGAGCAAGCGCCACCCCAGCGATTCGTGGGCTAACACCCACCGAAAATCGCCAAAAAACTACAGTTTTCACTCTTTCGCCTATGGGACGCCCTAAAAACATCCCAACGGACCCACGGAGCCCATGGATCCACTTAACAGCTAGTCAGGGACGCCCCCGAGGGCCTAGGCCCAAAATAATTTTCGGAGCAAGCGCCACCCCAGCGATCCGTGGGCTAACACCCACCGAAAATCGCCAAAAAACTGCAGTTTTCACTCTTTCGCCTATGGGACGCCCTAAAAACATCCCAACGGACCCACGGAGCCCATGGATCCACTTAACAGCTAGTCAGGGACGCCCCCGAGGGCCTAGGCCCAAAATAATTTCCGGAGCAAGCGCCACCCCAGCGATCCGTGGGCTAACACCCACCGAAAATCGCCAAAAAACTGCAGTTTTCACTCTTTCGCCTATGGGACGCCCTAAAAACATCCCAACGGACCCACGGAGCCCATGGATCCGCTTAACAGCTAGTCAGGGACGTCCCCGAGGGCGTAGGCCCAAAATAATTTTCGGAGCAAGCGCCACCCCAGCGATCCGTGGGCTAACACCCACCGAAAATCGCCAAAAAACTGCAGTTTTCACTCTTTCGCCTATGGGACGCCCTAAAAACATCCCAACGGACCCACGGAGCCCATGGATCCGCTTAACAGCTAGTCAGGGATGCCCCCGAGGGCCTAGGCCCAAAATAATTTCCGGAGCAAGCGCCACCCCAGCGATCCGTGGGCTAACACCCACCGAAAATCGCCAAAAAACTGCAGTTTTCACTCTTTCGCCTATGGGACGCCCTAAAAACATCCCAACGGACCCACGGAGCCCATGGATCCGCTTAACAGCTAGTCAGGGACGCCCCCGAGGGCCTAGGCCCAAAATAATTTCCGGAGCAAGCGCCACCCCAGCGATCCGTGGGCTAACACCCACCGAAAATCGCCAAAAAACTGCAGTTTTCACTCTTTCGCCTATGGGACACCCTAAAAACATCCCAACGGACCCACGGAGCCCATGGATCCGCTTAACAGCTAGTCAGGGACGCCCCCGAGGGCCTAGGCCCAAAATAATTTCCGGAGCAAGCGCCACCCCAGCGATCCGTGGGCTAATACCCACCGAAAATTGCCAAAAAACTGCAGTTTTCATTCTTTCGCCTATGGGACGCCCTAAAAACATCCCAACGGACCCACGGAGCCCATGGATCCGCTTAACAGCTAGTCAGGGATGCCCCCGAGGGCCTAGGCCCAAAATAATTTCCGGAGCAAGCGCCACCCCAGCGATCCGTGGGCTAACACCCACCGAAAATCGCCAAAAAACTGCAGTTTTCACTCTTTTGCCTATGGGATGCCCTAAAAACATCCCAACGGACCCACGGAGCCCATGGATCCGCTTAACAGCTAGTCAGGGACGCCCCCGAGGGCCTAGGCCCAAAATAATTTCCGGAGCAAGCGCCACCCCAGCGATCCGTGGGCTAACACCCACCGAAAATCGCCAAAAAACTGCAGTTTTCACTCTTTCGCCTATGGGACGCCCTAAAAACATCCCAACGGACCCACGGAGCCCATGGATCCGCTTAACAGCTAGTCAGGGACGCCCCCGAGGGCCTAGGCCCAAAATAATTTCCGGAGCAAGCGCCACCCCAGCGATCCGTGGGCTAACACCCACCGAAAATCGCCAAAAAACTGCAGTTTTTACTCTTTCGCCTATGGGACTCCCTAAAAACATCCCAACGGACCCACGGAGCCCATGGATCCGCTTAACAGCTAGTCAGGGACGCCCCCGAGGGCCTAGGCCCAAAATAATTTCCGGAGCAAGCGCCACCCCAGCGATCCGTGGGCTAACACCCACCGAAAATCGCCAAAAAACTGCAGTTTTCACTCTTTCGCCTATGGGACGCCCTAAAAACATCCCAACGTACCCACGGAGCCCATGGATCCGCTTAACAGCTAGTCAGGGATGCCCCCGAGGGCCTAGGCCCAAAATAATTTCCAGAGCAAGCGCCACCCCAGCGATCCGTGGGCTAACACCCACCGAAAATCGCCAAAAAACTGCAGTTTTCACTCTTTCGCCTATGGGACGCCCTAAAAACATCCCAACGGACCCACGGAGCCCATGGATTCGCTTAATAGCTAGTCAGGCACGCCCCCGAGGGCCTAGGCCCAAAATAATTTCCGGAGCAAGCGCCACCCCAGCGATCCGTGGGCTAACACCCACCGAAAATCGCCAAAAAACTACAGTTTTCACTCTTTCGCCTATGGGATGCCGTAAAAACATCCCAACGGACCCACGGAGCCCATGGATCCGCTTAACAGCTAGTCAGGGACGCCCCCGAGGGCCTAGGCCCAAAATAATTTCCGGAGCAAGCGCCACCCCAGCGATCCGTGGGCTAACACCCACCGAAAATCGCCAAAAAACTGCAGTTTTCACTCTTTCGCCTATGGGACGCCCTAAAAACATCCCAACGGACCCACGGAGCCCATGGATCCGCTTAACAGCTAGTCAGGGACGCCCCCGAGG
Source organism: Capsicum rhomboideum (assembly GCA_031232105.1). Lineage (NCBI taxonomy): Eukaryota > Viridiplantae > Streptophyta > Magnoliopsida > Solanales > Solanaceae > Capsicum > Capsicum rhomboideum. The sequence continues at coordinate 989,695 of CP124719.1, read as the reverse complement.
GCCTAGGCCCAAAATAATTTCCGGAGCAAGCGCCACCCCAGCGATTCGTGGGCTAACACCCACCGAAAATCGCCAAAAAACTACAGTTTTCACTCTTTCGCCTATGGGACGCCCTAAAAACATCCCAACGGACCCACGGAGCCCATGGATCCACTTAACAGCTAGTCAGGGACGCCCCCGAGGGCCTAGGCCCAAAATAATTTCCGGAGCAAGCGCCACCCCAGCGATCCGTGGGCTAACACCCACCGAAAATCGCCAAAAAACTGCAGTTTTCACTCTTTCGCCTATGGGACGCCCTAAAAACATCCCAACGGACCCACGGAGCCCATGGATCCACTTAACAGCTAGTCAGGGACGCCCCTGAGGGCCTAGGCCCAAAATAATTTCCGGAGCAAGCGCCACCCCAGCGATCCGTGGGCTAACACCCACCGAAAATCGCCAAAAAACTGCAGTTTTCACTCTTTCGCCTATGGGACGCCCTAAAAACATCCCAACGGACCCACGGAGCCCATGGATCCGCTTAACAGCTAGTCAGGGACGTCCCCGAGGGCCTAGGCCCAAAATAATTTTCGGAGCAAGCGCCACCCCAGCGATCCGTGGGCTAACACCCACCGAAAATCGCCAAAAAACTGCAGTTTTCACTCTTTCGCCTATGGGACGCCCTAAAAACATCCCAACGGACCCACGGAGCCCATGGATCCGCTTAACAGCTAGTCAGGGATGCCCCCGAGGGCCTAGGCCCAAAATTATTTCCGGAGCAAGCGCCACCCCAGCGATCCGTGGGCTAACACCCACCGAAAATCGCCAAAAAACTGCAGTTTTCACTCTTTCGCCTATGGGACGCCCTAAAAACATCCCAACGGACCCACGGAGCCCATGGATCCGCTTAACAGCTAGTCAGGGACGCCCCCGAGGGCCTAGGCCCAAAATAATTTCCGGAGCAAGCGCCACCCCAGCGATCCGTGGGCTAACACCCACCGAAAATCGCCAAAAAACTGCAGTTTTCACTCTTTCGCCTATGGGATGCCCTAAAAACATCCCAACGGACCCACGGAGCCCATGGATCCGCTTAACAGCTAGTCAGGGACGCCCCCGAGGGCCTAGGCCCAAAATAATTTCCGGAGCAAGCGCCACCCCAGCGATCCGTGGGCTAACACCCACCGAAAATCGCCAAAAAACTGCAGTTTTCACTCTTTCGCCTATGGGACGCCCTAAAAACATCCCAACGGACCCACGGAGCCCATGGATCCGCTTAACAGCTAGTCAGGGATGCCCCCGAGGGCCTAGGCCCAAAATAATTTCTGGAGCAAGCGCCACCCCAGCGATCCGTGGGCTAACACCCACCGAAAATCGCCAAAAAACTGCAGTTTTCACTCTTTCGCCTATGGGACGCCCTAAAAACATCCCAACGGACCCACGGAGCCCATGGATCCGCTTAACAGCTAGTCAGGGACGCCCCCGAGGGCCTAGGCCCAAAATAATTTCCGGAGCAAGCGCCACCCCAGCGATCCGTGGGCTAACACCCACCGAAAATCGCCAAAAAACTGCAGTTTTCACTCTTTCGCCTATGGGACGCCCTAAAAACATCCCAACGGACCCACGGAGCCCATGGATCCGCTTAACAGCTAGTCAGGGACGCCCCCGAGGGCCTAGGCCCAAAATAATTTCCGGAGCAAGCGCCACCCCAGCGATCCGTGGGCTAACACCCACCGAAAATCGCCAAAAAACTGCAGTTTTCACTCTTTCGCCTATGGGACGCCCTAAAAACATCCCAACGTACCCACGGAGCCCATGGATCCGCTTAACAGCTAGTCAGGGATGCCCCCGAGGGCCTAGGCCCAAAATAATTTCCGGAGCAAGCGCCACCCCAGCGATCCGTGGGCTAACACCCACCGAAAATCGCCAAAAAACTGCAGTTTTCACTCTTTCGCCTATGGGACGCCCTAAAAACATCCCAACGGACCCACGGAGCCCATGGATCCGCTTAACAGCTAGTCAGGGATGCCCCCGAGGGCCTAGGCCCAAAATAATTTCCGGAGCAAGCGCCACCCCAGCGATCCGTGGCCTAACACCCACCGAAAATCGCCAAAAAACTGCAGTTTTCACTCTTTCGCCTATGGGACGCCCTAAAAACATCCCAACGGAGCCCATGGATCCGCTTAACAGCTAGTCAGGGACGCCCCCGAGGGCCTAGGCCCAAAATAATTTCCGGAGCAAGCGCCACCCCAGCGATCCGTGGGCTAACACCCACCGAAAATCGCCAAAAAACTGCAGTTTTCACTCTTTCGCCTATGGGATGCCCTAAAAACATCCCAACGGACCCACGGAGCCCATGGATCCGCTTAACAGCTAGTCAGGGACGCCCCCGAGGGCCTAGGCCCAAAATAATTTCCGGAGCAAGCGCCACCCCAGCGATCCGTGGGCTAACACCCACCGAAAATCGCCAAAAAACTGCAGTTTTCACTCTTTCGCCTATGGGACGCCCTAAAAACATCCCAACGGACCCACGGAGCCCATGGATCCGCTTAACAGCTAGTCAGGGAAGCCCCCGAGGGCCTAGGCCCAAAATAATTTCCGGAGCAAGCGCCACCCCAGCGATCCGTGGGCTAACACCCACCGAAAATCGCCAAAAAACTGCAGTTTTCACTCTTTCGCCTATGGGACGCCCTAAAAACATCCCAACGGACCCACGGAGCCCATGGATCCGCTTAACAGCTAGTCAGGGACGCCCCCGAGGGCCTAGGCCCAAAATAATTTCCGGAGCAAGCGCCACCCCAGCGATCCGTGGGCTAACACCCACCGAAAATCGCCAAAAAACTGCAGTTTTCACTCTTTCGCCTATGGGACGCCCTAAAAACATCCCAACGGACCCACGGAGCCCATGGATCCGCTTAACAGCTAGTCAGGGACGCCCCCGAGGGCCTAGGCCCAAAATAATTTCCGGAGCAAGCGCCACCCCAGCGATTCGTGGGCTAACACCCACCGAAAATCGCCAAAAAACTACAGTTTTCATTCTTTCGCCTATGGGACGCCCTAAAAACATCCCAACGGACCCACGGAGCCCATGGATCCACTTAACAGCTAGTCAGGGACGCCCCCGAGGGCCTAGGCCCAAAATAATTTCCGGAGCAAGCGCCACCCCAGCGATCCGTGGGCTAACACCCACCGAAAATCGCCAAAAAACTGCAGTTTTCACTCTTTCGCCTATGGGACGCCCTAAAAACAACCCAACGGACCCACGGAGCCCATGGATCCACTTAACAGCTAGTCAGGGACGCCCCCGAGGGCCTAGGCCCAAAATAATTTCCGGAGCAAGCGCCACCCCAGCGATCCGTGGGCTAACACCCACCGAAAATCGCCAAAAAACTGCAGTTTTCACTCTTTCGCCTATGGGACGCCCTAAAAACATCCCAACGGACCCACGGAGCCCATGGATCCGCTTAACAGCTAGTCAGGGACGTCCCCGAGGGCCTAGGCCCAAAATAATTTTCGGAGCAAGCGCCACCCCAGCGATCCGTGGGCTAACACCCACCGAAAATCGCCAAAAAACTGCAGTTTTCACTCTTTCGCCTATGGGACGCCCTAAAAACATCCCAACGGACCCACGGAGCCCATGGATCCGCTTAACAGCTAGTCAGGGATGCCCCCGAGGGCCTAGGCCCTAAATAATTTCCGGAGCAAGCGCCACCCCAGCGATCCGTGGGCTAACACCCACCGAAAATCGCCAAAAAACTGCAGTTTTCACTCTTTCGCCTATGGGACGCCCTAAAAACATCCCAACGGAGCCCATGGATCCGCTTAACAGCTAGTCAGGGATGCCCCCGAGGGCCTAGGCCCAAAATAATTTCCGGAGCAAGCGCCACCCCAGCGATCCGTGGGCTAACACCCACCGAAAATCGCCAAAAAACTGCAGTTTTCACTCTTTCGCCGATGGGACGCCCTAAAAACATCCCAACGGACCCACGGAGCCCATGGATCCGCTTAACAGCTAGTCAGGGACGCCCCCGAGGGCCTAGGCCCAAAATAATTTCCAGAGCAAGCGCCACCCCAGCGATCCGTGGGCTAACACCCACCGAAAATCGCCAAAAAACTGCAGTTTTCACTCTTTCGCCTATGGGACGCCCTAAAAACATCCCAACGGACCCACGGAGCCCATGGATCCGCTTAACAGCTAGTCAGGGACGCCCCCGAGGGCCTAGGCCCAAAATAATTTCCGGAGCAAGCGCCACCCCAGCGATCCGTGGGCTAGCACCCACTGAAAATCGCCAAAAAACTGCAGTTTTCACTCTTTCGCCTATGGGACGCCCTAAAAACATCCCAACGGACCCACGGAGCCCATGGATCCGCTTAACAGCTAGTCAGGGACGCCCCCGAGTGCCTAGGTCCAAAATAATTTTCGGAGCAAGCGCCACCCCAGCGATCCGTGGGCTAACACCCACCGAAAATCGCCAAAAAACTGCAGTTTTCACTCTTTCGCCTATGGGACGCCCTAAAAACATCCCAACGGACCCACGGAGCCCATGGATCCGCTTAACAGCTAGTCAGGGACGCCCCCGAGGGCCTAGGCCCAAAATAATTTCTGGAGCAAGCGCCACCCCAGCGATCCGTGGGCTAACACCCACCAAAAATCGCCAAAAAACTGCAGTTTTCACTCTTTCGCCTATGGGACGCCCTAAAAACATCCCAACGGACCCACGGAGCCCATGGATCCGCTTAACAGCTAGTCAGGGATGCCCCCGAGGGCCTAGGCCCAAAATAATTTCCGGAGCAAGCGCCACCCCAGCGATCCGTGGGCTAACACCCACCGAAAATCGCCAAAAAACTGCAGTTTTCACTCTTTCGCCTATGGGACGCCCTAAAAACATCCCAACGGACCCACGGAGCCCATAGATCCGCTTAACAGCTAGTCAGGGACGCCCCCGAGGGCCTAGGGCCAAAATAATTTCCGGAGCAAGCGCCACCCCAGCGATCCGTGGGCTAACACCCACCGAAAATCGCCAAAAAACTGCAGTTTTCACTCTTTCGCCTATGGGACGCCCTAAAAACATCCCAACGGACCCACGGAGCCCATGGATCCGCTTAACAGCTAGTCAGGGACGCCCCCGAGGGCCTAGGCCTAAAATAATTTCCGGAGCAAGCGCCACCCCAGCGATCCGTGGGCTAACACCCACCGAAAATTGCCAAAAAACTGCAGTTTTCACTCTTTCGCCTATGGGACGCCCTAAAAACATCCCAATGGACCCGAGCCCATGGATCCGCTTAACAGCTAGTCAGGGACGCCCCCGAGGGCCTAGGCCCAAAATAATTTCCGGAGCAAGCGCCACCCCAGCGATCCGTGGGCTAACACCCACCGAAAATCGCCAAAAAACTGCAGTTTTCACTCTTTCGCCTATGGGACGCCCTAAAAACATCCCAACGGACCCACGGAGCCCATGGATCCACTTAACAGCTAGTCAGGGACGCCCCCGAGGGCCTAGGCCCAAAATAATTTTCGGAGAAAGCGCCACCCCAGCGATCCGTGGGCTAACACCCACCGAAAATCGCCAAAAAACTGCAGTTTTCACTCTTTCGCCTATGGGATGCCCTAAAAACATCCCAACGGACCCACGGAGCCCATGGATCCGCTTAACAGCTAGTCAGGGACGTCCCCGAGGGCCTAGGCCCAAAATAATTTCCGAAGCAAGCGCCACCCCAGCGATCCGTGGGCTAACACCCACCGAAAATCGCCAAAAAACTGCAGTTTTCACTCTTTCGCCTATGGGACGCCCTAAAAACATCCCAACGGACCCACGGAGCCCATGGATCCGCTTAACAGCTAGTCAGGGACGCCCCCGAGGGCCTAGGCCCAAAATAATTTCCGGAGCAAGCGCCACCCCAGCGATCCGTGGGCTAACGCCCACCGAAAATCGTCAAAAAACTGCAGTTTTCACTCTTTCGCCTATGGGACGCCCTAAAAACATCCCAACGGACCCACGGAGCCCATTGATCCGCTTAACAGCTAGTCAGGGACGCCCCCGAGGGCCTAGGCCCAAAATAATTTCCGGAGCAAGCGCCACCCCAGCGATCCGTGGGCTAACACCCACCGAAAATCGCCAAAAAACTGTAGTTTTCACTCTTTCGCCTATGGGACGCCCTAAAAACATCCCAACGGACCCACGGAGCCCATGGATCCGCTTAACAGCTAGTCAGGGACGCCCCCGAGGGCCTAGGCCCAAAATAATTTCCGGAGCAAGCGCCACCCCAGCGATCCGTGGGCTAACACCCACCGAAAATCGCCAAAAAACTGCAGTTTTCACTCTTTCGCCTATGGGACGCCCTAAAAACATCCCAACGGACCCACGGAGCCCATGGATCCGCTTAACAGCTAGTCAGGGACGCCCCCGAGGGCCTAGGCCCAAAATAATTTCCGGAGCAAGCGCCACCCCAGCGATCCGTGGGCTAACACCCACCGAAAATCGCCAAAAAACTGTAGTTTTCACTCTTTCGCCTATGGGACGCCCTAAAAACATCCCAAAGGACCCACGGAGCCCATGGATCCGCTTAACAGCTAGTCAGGGACGCCCCCGAGGGCCTAGGCCCAAAATAATTTCCGGAGCAAGCGCCACCCCAGCGATCCGTGGGCTAACACCCACCGAAAATCGCCAAAAAACTGCAGTTTTCACTCTTTCGCCTATGGGACGCCCTAAAAACATCCCAACGGACCCACGGAGCCCATGGATCCGCTTAACAGCTAGTCAGGGACGCCCCCGAGGGCCTAGGCCCAAAATAATTTCCGGAGCAAGCGCCACCCCAGCGATCCGTGGGCTAACACCCACCGAAAATCGCCAAAAAACTGCAGTTTTCACTCTTTCGCCTATGGGACGCCCTAAAAACATCCCAACGGACCCACGGAGCCCATGGATCCGCTTAACAGCTAGTCAGGGATGCCCCCGAGGGCCTAGGCCCAAAATAATTTCCGGAGCAAGCGCCACCCCAGCGATCCGTGGGCTAACACCCACCGAAAATCGCCAAAAAACTGCAGTTTTCACTCTTTTGCTTATGGGACGCCCTAAAAACATCCCAACGGACCCACGGAGCCCATGGATCCGCTTAACAGCTAGTCAGGGACGCCCCCGAGGGCCTAGGCCCAAAATAATTTCCGGAGCAAGCGCCACCCCAGCGATCCGTGGGCTAACACCCACCGAAAATCGCCAAAAAACTGCAGTTTTCACTCTTTCGCCTATGGGACGCCCTAAAAACATCCCAACGGACCCACGGAGCCCATGGATCCGCTTAACAGCTAGTCAGGGACGCCCCCGAGGGCCTAGGCCCAAAATAATTTCCGGAGCAAGCGCCACCCCAGCGATCCGTGGGCTAACACCCACCGAAAATCGCCAAAAAACTGCAGTTTTCACTCTTTCGCCTATGGGATACCCTAAAAACATCCCAACGGACCCACGGAGCCCATGGATCCGCTTAACAGCTAGTCAGGGACGCCCCCGAGGGCCTAGGCCCAAAATAATTTCCGGAGCAAGCGCCACCCCAGCGATCCGTGGGCTAACACCCACCGAAAATCGCCAAAAAACTGCAGTTTTCACTCTTTCGCCTATGGGACGCCCTAAAAACATCCCAACGGACCCACGGAGCCCATGGATCCGCTTAACAGCTAGTCAGGGACGCCCCCGAGGGCCTAGGCCCAAAATAATTTCCGGAGCAAGCGCCACCCCAGCGATCCGTGGGCTAACACCCACCGAAAATTGCCAAAAAACTGCAGTTTTCACTCTTTCGCCTATGGGACGCCCTAAAAACATCCCAACGGACCCACAGAGCCCATGGATCCGCTTAACAGCTAGTCAGGGACGCCCCCGAGGGCCTAGGCCCAAAATAATTTCCGGAGCAAGCGCCACCCCAGCGATCCGTGGGCTAACACCCACCGAAAATCGCCAAAAAACTGCAGTTTTCACTCTTTCGCCTATGGGACGCCCTAAAAACATCCCAACGGACCCACGGAGCCCATGGATCCGCTTAACAGCTAGTCAGGGACGCCCCCGAGGGCCTAGGCCCAAAATAATTTCCGGAGCAAGCGCCACCCCAGCGATCCGTGGGCTAACACCCACCGAAAATCGCCAAAAAACTGCAGTTTTCACTCTTTCGCCTATGGGACGCCCTAAAAACATCCCAACGGACCCACGGATCCCATGGATCCGCTTAACAGCTAGTCAGGGACGCCCCCGAAGGCCTAGGCCCAAAATAATTTCCGGAGCAAGCGCCACCCCAGCGATCCGTGGGCTAACACCCACCGAAAATCGCCAAAAAACTGCAGTTTTCACTCTTTCGCCTATGGGACGCCCTAAAAACATCCCAACGGACCCACGGAGCCCATGGATCCGCTTAACAGCTAGTCAGGGACGCCCCCGAGGGCCTAGGCCCAAAATAATTTCCAGAGCAAGCGCCACCCCAGCGATCCGTGGGCTAACACCCACCGAAAATCGCCAAAAAACTGCAGTTTTCACTCTTTCGCCTATGGGACGCCCTAAAAACATTCCAACGGACCCACGGAGCCCATGGATCCGCTTAACAGCTAGTCAGGGACGCCCCCGAGGGCCTAGGCCCAAAATAATTTCCGGAGCAAGCGCCACCCCAGCGATCCGTGGGCTAACACCCACCGAAAATCGCCAAAAAACTGCAGTTTTCACTCTTTCGCCTATGGGACGCCCTAAAAACATCCCAACGGACCCACGGATCCCATGGATCCGCTTAACAGCTAGTCAGGGACGCCCCCGAGGGCCTAGGCCCAAAATAATTTCCGGAGCAAGCGCCACCCCAGCGATCCGTGGGCTAACACCCACCGAAAATCGCCAAAAAACTGCAGTTTTCACTCTTTCGCCTATGGGACGCCCTAAAAACATCCCAACGGACCCACGGAGCCCATGGATCCGCTTAACAGCTAGTCAGGGACGCCCCCGAGGGCCTAGGCCCAAAATAATTTCCGGAGCAAGCGCCACCCCAGCGATCCGTGGGCTAACACCCACCGAAAATCGCCAAAAAACTGCAGTTTTCACTCTTTCGCCTATGGGACGCCCTAAAAACATCCCAACGGACCCACGGAGCCCATGGATCCGCTTAACAGCTAGTCAGGGACGCCCCCGAGGGCCTAGGCCCAAAATAATTTCCGGAGCAAGCGCCACCCCAGCGATCCGTGGGCTAACACCCACCGAAAATCGCCAAAAAACTGCAGTTTTCACTCTTTCGCCTATGGGACGCCCTAAAAACATCCCAACGGACCCACGGAGCCCATGGATCCGCTTAACAGCTAGTCAGGGACGCCCCCGAGGGCCTAGGACTAAAATAATTTCCGAAGAAAGCGCCACCCCAGCGATCCGTGGGCTAACACCCACCGAAAATCGCCAAAAAACTGCAGTTTTCACTCTTTCGCCTATGGGACGCCCTAAAAACATCCCAACGGACCCACGGAGCCCATGGATCCGCTTAACAGCTAGTCAGGGACGCCCCCAAGGGCCTAGGCCCAAAATAATTTCCGGAGCAAGCGCCACCCCAGCGATCCGTGGGCTCACACCCACCGAAAATCGCCAAAAAACTGCAGTTTTCACTCTTTCGCCTATGGGACGCCCTAAAAACATCCCAACGGACCCACGGAGCCCATGGATCCGCTTAACAGCTAGTCAGGGACGCCCCCGAGGGCCTAGGCCCAAAATAATTTCCGGAGCAAGCGCCACCCCAGCGATCCGTGGGCTAACACCCACCGAAAATCGCCAAAAAACTGCAGTTTTCACTCTTTCGCCTATGGGACGCCCTAAAAACATCCCAACGGACCCACGGAGCCCATGGATCCGCTTAACAGCTAGTCAGGGACGCCCCCGAGGGCCTAGGCCCAAAATAATTTCCGGAGCAAGCGCCACCCCAGCGATCCGTGGGCTAACACCCACCGAAAATCGCCAAAAAACTGCAGTTTTCACTCTTTCGCCTATGGGACGCCCTAAAAACATCCCAACGGACCCACGGAGCCCATGGATCCGCTTAAAAGCTAGTCAGGGATGCCCCCGAGGGCCTAGGCCCAAAATAATTTCCGGAGCAAGCGCCACCCCAGCGATCCGTGGGCTAACACCCATCGAAAATCGCCAAAAAACTGCAGTTTTCACTCTTTCGCCTATGGGACGCCCTAAAAACATCCCAACGGACCCACGGAGCCCATGGATCCGCTTAACAGCTAGTCAGGGACGCCCCCGAGGGCCTAGGCCCAAAATAATTTCCGGAGCAAGCGCCACCACAGCGATCCGTGGGCTAACACCCACCGAAAATCGCCAAAAAACTGCAGTTTTCACTCTTTCGCCTATGGGACGCCCTAAAAACATCCCAACGGACCCACGTAGCCCATGGATCCGCTTAACAGCTAGTCAGGGACGCCCCCGAGGGCCTAGGCCCAAAATAATTTCCGGAGCAAGCGCCACCCCAGCGATCCGTGGGCTAACACCCACCAAAAATCGCCAAAAAACTGCAGTTTTCACTCTTTTGCCTATGGGACGCCCTAAAAACATCCCAACGGACCCACGGAGCCCATGGATCCGCTTAACAGCTAGTCAGGGACGCCCCCGAGGTCCTAGGCCCAAAATAATTTCCGGAGCAAGCGCCACCCCAGCGATCCGTGGGCTAACACCCACCGAAAATTGCCAAAAAACTGCAGTTTTCACTCTTTCGCCTATGGGACGCCCTAAAAACATCCCAACGGACCCACGGAGCCCATGGATCCGCTTAACAGCTAGTCAGGGACGCCCCCTAGGGCCTAGGCCCAAAATAATTTCCGAAGCAAGCGCCACCCCAGCGATTCGTGGGCTAACACCCACCGAAAATCGCCAAAAAACTGCAGTTTTCACTCTTTCGCCTATGGGACGCCCTAAAAACATCCCAACGGACCCACGGAGCCCATGGATCCGCTTAACAGCTAGTCAGGGACGCCCCCGAGGGCCTAGGTCCAAAATAATTTCCGGAGCAAGCGCCACCCCAGCGATCCGTGGGCTAACACCCACCGAAAATCGCCAAAAAACTGCAGTTTTCACTCTTTCGCCTATGGGACGCCCTAAAAACATCCCAACGGACCCACGGAGCCCATGGATCCGCTTAACAGCTAGTCAGGGACGCCCCCGAGGGCCTAGGCCCAAAATAAATTCCGGAGCAAGCGCCACCCCAGCGATCCGTGGGCTAACACCCACCGAAAATCGCCAAAAAACTGCAGTTTTCACTCTTTCGCCTATGGGACGCCCTAAAAACATCCCAACGGACCCACGGAGCCCATGGATCCGCTTAACAGCTAGTCAGGGACGCCCCCGAGGGCCTAGGCCCAAAATAATTTCCGGAGCAAGCGCCACCCCAGCGATCCGTGGGCTAACACCCACCGAAAATTGCCAAAAAACTGCAGTTTTCACTCTTTCGCCTATGGGACGCCCTAAAAACATCCCAACGGACCCACGGATCCCATGGATCCACTTAACAGCTAGTCAGGGATGCCCCCGAGGGCCTAGGCCCAAAATAATTTCCGGAGCAAGCGCCACCCCAGCGATCCGTGGGCTAACACCCACCGAAAATCGCCAAAAAACTGCAGTTTTCACTCTTTCGCCTATGGGACGCCCTAAAAACATCCCAACGGACCCACGGAGCCCATGGATCCGCTTAACAGCTAGTCAGGGACGCCCCCGAGGGCCTAGGCCCAAAATAATTTCCGGAGCAAGCGCCACCCCAGCGATCCGTGGGCTAACACCCACCGAAAATCGCCAAAAAACTGCAGTTTTCACTCTTTTGCCTATGGGACGCCCTAAAAACATCCCAACGGACCCACGGAGCCCATGGATCCGCTTAACAGCTAGTCAGGGACGCCACCGAGGGCCTAGGCCCAAAATAATTTCCGGAGCAAGCGCCACCCCAGCGATCCGTGGGCTAACACCCACCGAAAATCGCCAAAAAACTGCAGTTTTCACTCTTTCGCCTATGGGACGCCCTAAAAACATCCCAACGGACCCACGGAGCCCATGGATCCGCTTAACAGCTAGTCAGGGACGCCCCCGAGTGCCTAGGCCCAAAATAATTTCCGGAGCAAGCGCCACCCCAGCGATCCGTGGGCTAACACCCACCGAAAATCGCCAAAAAACTGCAGTTTTCACTCTTTCGCCTATGGGACGCCCTAAAAACATCCCAACGGACCCACGGAGCCCATGGATCCGCTTAACAGCTAGTCAGGGACACCCCCGAGGGCCTAGGCCCAAAATAATTTCCGGAGCAAGCGCCACCCCAGCGATCCGTGGGCTAACACCCACCGAAAATCGCCAAAAAACTGCAGTTTTCACTCTTTCGCCTATGGGACGCCCTAAAAACATCCCAACGGACCCACGGATCCCATGGATCCGCTTAACAGCTAGTCAGGGACGCCCCCGAGGGCCTAGGCCCAAAATAATTTCCGGAGCAAGCGCCACCCCAGCGATCCGTGGGCTAACACCAACCGAAAATCGCCAAAAAACTGCAGTTTTCACTCTTTCGCCTATGGGACGCCCTAAAAACATCCCAACGGACCCACGGAGCCCATGGATCCGCTTAACAGCTAGTCAGGGACGCCCCCGAGGGCCTAGGCCCAAAATAATTTCCGGAGCAAGCGCCACCCCAGCGATCCGTGGGCTAACACCCACCGAAAATCGCCAAAAAACTGCAGTTTTCACTCTTTCGCCTATGGGACGCCCTAAAAACATCCCAACGGACCCACGGAGCCCATGGATCCGCTTAACAGCTAGTCAGGGACGCCACCGAGGGCCTAGGCCCAAAATAATTTCCGGAGCAAGCGCCACCCCAGCGATCCGTGGGCTAACACCCACCGAAAATCGCCAAAAAACTGCAGTTTTCACTCTTTCGCCTATGGGACGCCCTAAAAACATCCCAACGGACCCACGGAGCCCATGGATCCGCTTAACAGCTAGTCAGGGATGCCCCCGAGGGCCTAGGCCCAAAATAATTTCCGGAGCAAGCGCCACCCCAGCGATCCGTGGGCTAACACCCACCGAAAATCGCCAAAAAACTGCAGTTTTCACTCTTTCGCCTATGGGATGCCCTAAAAACATCCCAATGGACCCACGGAGCCCATGGATCCGCTTAACAGCTAGTCAGGGACGCCCCCGAGGGCCTAGGCCCAAAAAAATTTCCGGAGCAAGCGCCACCCCAGCGATCCGTGGGCTAACACCCACCGAAAATCGCCAAAAAACTGCAGTTTTCACTCTTTCGCCTATGGGACGCCCTAAAAACATCCCAACGGACCCACGGAGCCCATGGATCCGCTTAACAGCTAGTCAAGGACGCCCCCGAGGGCCTAGGCCCAAAATAATTTCCGGAGCAAGCGCCACCCCAGCGATCCGTGGGCTAACACCCACCGAAAATCGCCAAAAAACTGCAGTTTTCACTCTTTCGCCTATGGGACGCCCTAAAAACATCCCAACGGACCCACGGAGCCCATGGATCCGCTTAACAGCTAGTCAGGGACGCCCCCGAGGGCCTAGGCCCAAAATAATTTCCGGAGCAAGCGCCACCCCAGCGATCCGTGGGCTAACACCCACCGAAAATCGCCAAAAAACTGCAGTTTTCACTCTTTTGCCTATGGGACGCCCTAAAAACATCCCAACGGACCCACGGAGCCCATGGATCCGCTTAACAGCTAGTCAGGGACGCCACCGAGGGCCTAGGACCAAAATAATTTCCGGAGCAAGCGCCACCCCAGCGATCCGTGGGCTAACACCCACCGAAAATCGCCAAAAAACTGCAGTTTTCACTCTTTCGCCTATGGGACGCCCTAAAAACATCCCAACGGACCCACGGAGCCCATGGATCCGCTTAACAGCTAGTCAGGGACGCCCCCGAGGGCCTAGGCCCAAAATAATTTCCGGAGCAAGCGCCACCCCAGCGATCCGTGGGCTAACACCCACCGAAAATCGCCAAAAAACTGCAGTTTTCACTCTTTCGCCTATGGGACGCCCTAAAAACATCCCAACGGACCCACGGAGCCCATGGATCCGCTTAACAGCTAGTCAGGGACACCCCCGAGGGCCTAGGCCCAAAATAATTTCCGGAGCAAGCGCCACCCCAGCGATCCGTGGGCTAACACCCACCGAAAATCGCCAAAAAACTGCAGTTTTCACTCTTTCGCCTATGGGACGCCCTAAAAACATCCCAACGGACCCACGGATCCCATGGATCCGCTTAACAGCTAGTCAGGGACGCCCCCGAGGGCCTAGGCCCAAAATAATTTCCGGAGCAAGCGCCACCCCAGCGATCCGTGGGCTAACACCCACCGAAAATCGCCAAAAAACTGCAGTTTTCACTCTTTCGCCTATGGGACGCCCTAAAAACATCCCAACGGACCCACGGAGCCCATGGATCCGCTTAACAGCTAGTCAGGGACGCCCCCGAGGGCCTAGGCCCAAAATAATTTCCGGAGCAAGCGCCACCCCAGCGATCCGTGGGCTAACACCCACCGAAAATCGCCAAAAAACTGCAGTTTTCACTCTTTCGCCTATGGGACGCCCTAAAAACATCCCAACGGACCCACGGAGCCCATGGATCCGCTTAACAGCTAGTCAGGGACGCCACCGAGGGCCTAGGCCCAAAATAATTTCCGGAGCAAGCGCCACCCCAGCGATCCGTGGGCTAACACCCACCGAAAATCGCCAAAAAACTGCAGTTTTCACTCTTTCGCCTATGGGACGCCCTAAAAACATCCCAACGGACCCACGGAGCCCATGGATCCGCTTAACAGCTAGTCAGGGATGCCCCCGAGGGCCTAGGCCCAAAATAATTTCCGGAGCAAGCGCCACCCCAGCGATCCGTGGGCTAACACCCACCGAAAATCGCCAAAAAACTGCAGTTTTCACTCTTTCGCCTATGGGATGCCCTAAAAACATCCCAATGGACCCACGGAGCCCATGGATCCGCTTAACAGCTAGTCAGGGACGCCCCCGAGGGCCTAGGCCCAAAAAAATTTCCGGAGCAAGCGCCACCCCAGCGATCCGTGGGCTAACACCCACCGAAAATCGCCAAAAAACTACAGTTTTCACTCTTTCGCCTATGGGACGCCCTAAAAACATCCCAACGGACCCACGGAGCCCATGGATCCGCTTAACAGCTAGTCAAGGACGCCCCCGAGGGCCTAGGCCCAAAATAATTTCCGGAGCAAGCGCCACCCCAGCGATCCGTGGGCTAACACCCACCGAAAATCGCCAAAAAACTGCAGTTTTCACTCTTTCGCCTATGGGACGCCCTAAAAACATCCCAACGGACCCACGGAGCCCATGGATCCGCTTAACAGCTAGTCAGGGACGCCCCCGAGGGCCTAGGCCCAAAATAATTTCCGGAGCAAGCGCCACCCCAGCGATCCGTGGGCTAACACCCACCGAAAATCGCCAAAAAACTACAGTTTTCACTCTTTCGCCTATGGGACGCCCTAAAAACATCCCAACGGACCCACGGAGCCCATGGATCCGCTTAACAGCTAGTAAGGGACGCCCCCAAGGGCCTAGGCCCAAAATAATTTCCGGAGCAAGCGCCACCCCAGCGATCCGTGGGCTAACACCCACCGAAAATCGCCAAAAAACTGCAGTTTTCACTCTTTCGCCTATGGGATGCCCTAAAAACATCCCAACGGACCCACGGAGCCCATGGATCCGCTTAACAGCTAGTCAGGGACGCCCCCGAGGGCCTAGGCCCAAAATAATTTTCGGAGCAAGCGCCACCCCAGCGATCCGTGGGCTAACACCCACCGAAAATCGCCAAAAAACTGCAGTTTTCACTCTTTCGCCTATGGGACGCCCTAAAAACATCCCAACGGACCCACGGAGCCCATGGATCCGCTTAACAGCTAGTCAGGGACGCCCCCGAGGGCCTAGGCCCAAAATAATTTCCGGAGCAAGCGCCACCCCAGCGATCCGTGGGCTAACACCCACCGAAAATCGCCAAAAAACTGCAGTTTTCACTCTTTCGCCTATGGGACGCCCTAAAAACATCCCAATGGACCCACGGAGATCATGGATCCGCTTAACAGCTAGTCAGAGACGCCCCCGAGGGCCTAGGCCCAAAATAATTTCCGGAGCAAGCGCCACCCCAGCGATCCGTGGGCTAACACCCACCGAAAATCGCCAAAAAACTGCAGTTTTCACTCTTTCGCCTATGGGACGCCCTAAAAACATCCCAACGGACCCACGGAGCCCATGGATCCGCTTAACAGCTAGTCAGGGACGCCCCCGAGGGCCTAGGCCCAAAATAATTTCCGGAGCAAGCGCCACCCCAGCGATCCGTGGGCTAACACCCACCGAAAATCGCCAAAAAACTGCAGTTTTCACTCTTTCGCCTATGGGACGCCCTAAAAACATCCCAATGGACCCACGGAGCCCATGGATCCGCTTAACAGCTAGTCAGGGACGCCCCCGAGGGCCTAGGCCAAAAATAATTTCTGGAGCAAGCGCCACCCCAGCTATCCGTGGGCTAACACCCACCGAAAATCGCCAAAAAACTGCAGTTTTCACTCTTTCGCCTATGGGACGCCCTAAAAACATCCCAACGGACCCACAGAGCCCATGGATCTGCTTAACAGCTAGTCAGGGACGCCCCCGAGGGCCTAGGCCCAAAATAATTTCCGGAGCAAGCGCCACCCCAGCGATCCGTGGGCTAACACCCACCGAAAATCGCCAAAAAACTGCAGTTTTCACTCTTTCGCCTATGGGACGCCCTAAAAACATCCCAACGGACCCACGGAGCCCATGGATCCGCTTAACAGCTAGTCAGGGACGCCCCCGAGGGCCTAGGCCCAAAATAATTTCCGGAGCAAGCGCCACCCCAGCGATCCGTGGGCTAACACCCACCGAAAATCGCCAAAAAACTGCAGTTTTCACTCTTTCGCCTATGGGACGCCCTAAAAACATCCCAACGGACCCACGGATCCCATGGATCCGCTTAACAGCTAGTCAGGGACGCCCCCGAGGGCCTAGGCCCAAAATAATTTCCGGAGCAAGCGCCACCCCAGCGATCCGTGGGCTAACACCCACCGAAAATCGCCAAAAAACTGCAGTTTTCACTCTTTCGCCTATGGGACGCCCTAAAAACATCCCAACGGACCCACGGAGCCCATGGATCCGCTTAACAGCTAGTCAGGGATGCCCCCGAGGGCCTAGGCCCAAAATAATTTCCGGAGCAAGCGCCACCCCAGCGATCCGTGGGCTAACACCCACCGAAAATCGCCAAAAAACTGCAGTTTTCACTCTTTCGCCTATGGGACGCCCTAAAAACATCCCAACGGACCCACGGAGCCCATGGATCCGCTTAACAGCTAGTCAGGGACGCCCCCGAGGGCCTAGGCCCAAAATAATTTCCGGAGCAAGCGCCACCCCAGCGATCCGTGGGCTAACACCCATCGAAAATCGCCAAAAAACTGCAGTTTTCACTCTTTCGCCTATGGGACGCCCTAAAAACATCCCAACGGACCCACGGAGCCCATGGATCCGCTTAAAAGCTAGTCAGGGATGCCCCCGAGGGCCTAGGCCCAAAATAATTTCCGGAGCAAGCGCCACCCCAGCGATCCGTGGGCTAACACCCACCGAAAATCGCCAAAAAACTGCTGTTTTCACTCTTTCGCCTATGGGACGCCCTAAAAACATCCCAACGGACCCACGGAGCCCATGGATCCGCTTAACAGCTAGTCAGGGACGCCCCCGAGGGCCTAGGCCCAAAATAATTTCCGGAGCAAGCGCCACCCCAGCGATCCGTGGGCTAACACCCACCGAAAATCGCCAAAAAACTGCAGTTTTTACTCTTTCGCCTATGGGACGCCCTAAAAACATCCCAACGGACCCACGGAGCCCATGGATCCGCTTAACAGCTAGTCAGGGACGCCCCCGAGGGCCTAGGCCCAAAATAATTTCCGGAGCAAGCACCACCCCAGCGATCCGTGGGCTAACACCCACCGAAAATCGCCAAAAAACCTGCAGTTTTCACTCTTTCGCCTATGGGACGCCCTAAAAACATCCCAACGGACCCACGGAGCCCATGTATCCGCTTAACAGCTAGTCAGGGATGCCCCCGAGGGCCTAGGCCCAAAATAATTTCCGGAGCAAGCGCCACCCCAGCGATCCGTGGGCTAACACCCACCGAAAATCGCCAAAAAACTGCAGTTTTCACTCTTTCGCCTATGGGACGCCCTAAAAACATCCCAACGGACCCACGGAGCCCATGGATCCGCTTAACAGCTAGTCAGGGACGCCCCCGAGGGCCTAGGCCCAAAATAATTTCCGGAGCAAGCGCCACCCCAGCGATCCGTGGGCTAACACCCACCGAAAATCGCCAAAAAACTGCAGTTTTCACTCTTTCGCCTATGGGACGCCCTAAAAACATCCCAACGGACCCACGGAGCCCATGGATCCGCTTAACATCTAGTCAGGGACGCCCCCGAGGGCCTAGGCCCAAAATAATTTCCGGAGCAAGCGCCACCCCAGCGATCCGTGGGCTAACACCCATCGAAAATCGCCAAAAAACTGCAGTTTTCACTCTTTCGCCTATGGGACGCCCTAAAAACATCCCAACGGACCCACGGAGCCCATGGATCCGCTTAACAGCTAGTCAGGGACGTCCCCGAGGGCCTAGGCCCAAAATAATTTCCGGAGCAAGCGCCACCCCAGCGATCCGTGGGCTAACACCCACCGAAAATCGCCAAAAAACTGCAGTTTTCACTCTTTCGCCTATGGGACGCCCTAAAAACATCCCAACGGACCCACGGAGCCCATGGATCCGCTTAAAAGCTAGTCAGGGACGCCCCCGAGGGCCTAGGCCTAAAATAATTTCCGAAGCAAGCGCCACCCCAGCGATCCGTGGGCTAACACCCACCGAAAATCGCCAAAAAACTGCAGTTTTCACTCTTTCGCCTATGGGACGCCCTAAAAACATCCCAACGGACCCACGGAGCCCATGGATCCGCTTAACAGCTAGTCAGGGACGCCCCCGAGGGCCTAGGCCCAAAATAATTTCCGGAGCAAGCGCCACCCCAGCGATCCGTGGGCTAACACCCACCGAAAATCGCCAAAAAACTGCAGTTTTCACTCTTTCGCCTATGGGACGCCCTAAAAACATCCCAACGGACCCACGGAGCCCATGGATCCGCTTAACAGCTAGTCAGGGACGCCCCCGAGGGCCTAGGCCAAAAATAATTTCCGGAGCAAGCGCCACCCCAGCGATCCGTGGGCTAACACCCACCGAAAATCGCCAAAAAACTGCAGTTTTCACTCTTTCGCCTATGGGACGCCCTAAAAACATCCCAACGGACCCACGGAGCCCATGGATCCGCTTAACAGCTAGTCAGGGACGCCCCCGAGGGCCTAGGCCGAAAATAATTTCCGGAGCAAGCGCCACCCCAGCGATCCGTGGGCTAACACCCACCGAAAATCGCCAAAAAACTGCAGTTTTCACTCTTTCGCCTATGGGACGCCCTAAAAACATCCCAACGGACCCACGGATCCCATGGATCCGCTTAACAGCTAGTCAGGGACGCCCCCAAGGGCCTAGGCCCAAAATAATTTCCGGAGCAAGCGCCACCCCAGCGATCCGTGGGCTAACACCCACCGAAAATCGCCAAAAAACTGCAGTTTTCACTCTTTCGCCTATGGGACGCCCTAAAAACATCCCAACGGACCCACGGAGCCCATGGATCCGCTTAACAGCTAGTCAGGGACGCCCCCGAGGGCCTAGGCCCAAAATAATTTCCGGAGCAAGCGCCACCCCAGCGATCCGTGGGCTAACACCCACCGAAAATCGCCAAAAAACTGCAGTTTTCACTCTTTTGCCTATGGGACGCCCTAAAAACATCCCAACGGACCCACGGAGCCCATGGATCCGCTTAACAGCTAGTCAGGGACGCCCCCGAGGTCCTAGGCCAAAAATAATTTCCGGAGCAAGCGCCACCCCAGCGATCCGTGGGCTAACACCCACCGAAAATCGCCAAAAAACTGCAGTTTTCACTCTTTCGCCTATGGGACGCCCTAAAAACATCCCAACGGACCCACGGAGCCCATGGATCCGCTTAACAGCTAGTCAGGGATGCCCCCGAGGGCCTAGGCCCAAAATAATTTCCGGAGCAAGCGCCACCCCAGCGATCCGTGGGCTAACACCCACCGAAAATCGCCAAAAAACTGCAGTTTTCACTCTTTCGCCTATGGGACGCCCTAAAAACATCCCAATGGACCCACGGAGCCCATGGATCCGCTTAACAGCTAGTCAGGGACGCCCCCGAGGGCCTAGGCCCAAAATAATTTCCGGAGCAAGCGCCACCCCAGCGATCCGTGGGCTAACACCCACCAAAAATCGCCAAAAAACTGCAGTTTTCACTCTTTCGCCTATGGGACGCCCTAAAAACATCCCAACGGACCCACGGAGCCCATGGATCCGCTTAACAGCTAGTCAGGGATGCCCCCGAGGGCCTAGGCCCAAAATAATTTCCGGAGCAAGCGCCACCCCAGCGATCCGTGGGCTAACACCCACCGAAAATCGCCAAAAACTGCAGTTTTCACTCTTTCGCCTATGGGACGCCCTAAAAACATCCCAACGGACCCACGGAGCCCATGGATCCGCTTAACAGCTAGTCAGGGACGCCCCCGAGGGCCTAGGCCCAAAATAATTTCCGGAGCAAGCGCCACCCCAGCGATCCGTGGGCTAACACCCACCGAAAATCGCCAAAAAACTGCAGTTTTCACTCTTTCGCCTATGGGACGCCCTAAAAACATCCCAACGGACCCACGGAGCCCATGGATCCGCTTAACAGCTAGTCAGGGACGCCCCCGAGGGCCTAGGCCCAAAATAATTTCCGGAGCAAGCGCCACCCCAGCGATCCGTGGGCTAACACCCACCGAAAATCGCCAAAAAACTGCAGTTTTCACTCTTTCGCCTATGGGACGCCCTAAAAACATCCCAACGGACCCACGGATCCCATGGATCCGCTTAACAGCTAGTCAGGGACGCCCCCGAGGGCCTAGGCCCAAAATAATTTCCGGAGCAAGCGCCACCCCAGCGATCCGTGGGCTAACACCCACCGAAAATCGCCAAAAAACTGCAGTTTTCACTCTTTCGCCTATGGGACGCCCTAAAAACATCCCAACGGACCCACGGAGCCCATGGATCCGCTTAACAGCTAGTCAGGGACGCCCCCGAGGGCCTAGGCCCAAAATAATTTTCGGAGCAAGCGCCACCCCAGCGATCCGTGGGCTAACACCCACCGAAAATCGCCAAAAAACTGCAGTTTTCACTCTTTCGCCTATGGGACGCCCTAAAAACATCCCAACGGACCCACGGAGCCCATGGATCCGCTTAACAGCTAGTCAGGGACGCCCCCGAGGGCCTAGGCCCAAAATAATTTCCGGAGCAAGCGCCACCCCAGCGATCCGTGGGCTAACACCCACCGAAAATCGCCAAAAAACTGCAGTTTTCACTCTTTCGCCTATGGGATGCCCTAAAAACATCCCAACGGACCCACGGAGCCCATGGATCCGCTTAACAGCTAGTCAGGGACGCCCCCGAGGGCCTAAGCCCAAAATAATTTCCGGAGCAAGCGCCACCCCAGCGATCCGTGGGCTAACACCCACCGAAAATCGCCAAAAAACTGCAGTTTTCACTCTTTCAGCTATGGGACGCCCTAAAAACATCCCAACGGACCCACGGAGCCCATGGATCCGCTTAACAGCTAGTCAGGGACGCCCCCGAGGGCCTAGGCCCAAAATAATTTCCGGAGCAAGCGCCACCCCAGCGATCCGTGGGCTAACACCCACCGAAAATCGCCAAAAAACTGCAGTTTTCACTCTTTCGCCTATAGGACGCCCTAAAAACATCCCAACGGACCCACGGAGCCCATGGATCCGCTTAACAGCTAGTCAGGGACGCCCCCGAGGGCCTAGGCCCAAAATAATTTCCGGAGCAAGCGCCACCCCAGCGATCCGTGGGCTAACACCCACCGAAAATCGCCAAAAAACTGCAGTTTTCACTCTTTCGCCTATGGGATGCCCTAAAAACATCCCAACGGACCCACGGAGCCCATGGATCCGCTTAACAGCTAGTCAGGGACGCCCCCGAGGGCCTAGGCCCAAAATAATTTCCGGAGCAAGCGCCACCCCAGCGATCCGTGGGCTAACACCCACCGAAAATCGCCAAAAAACTGCAGTTTTCACTCTTTCACCTATGGGACGCCCTAAAAACATCCCAACGGACCCACGGAGCCCATGGATCCGCTTAACAGCTAGTCAGGGACGCCCCCGAGGGCCTAGGCCCAAAATAATTTCCGGAGCAAGCGCCACCCCAGCGATCCGTGGGCTAACACCCACCGAAAATCGCCAAAAAACTGCAGTTTTCACTCTTTCGCCTATGGGACGCCCTAAAAACATCCCAACGGACCCACGGAGCCCATGGATCCGCTTAACAGCTAGTCAGGGACGCCCCCAAGGGCCTAGGCCCAAAATAATTTCCGGAGCAAGCGCCACCCCAGCGATCCGTGGGCTAACACCCACCGAAAATCGCCAAAAAACTGCAGTTTTCACTCTTTCGCCTATGGGACGCCCTAAAAACATCCCAACGGACCCACGGAGCCCATGGATCCGCTTAACAGCTAGTCAGGGACGCCCCCGAGGGCCTAGGCCCAAAATAATTTCCGGAGCAAGCGCCACCCCAGCGATCCGTGGGCTAACACCCACCGAAAATCGCCAAAAAACTGCAGTTTTCACTCTTTCGCCTATGGGATGCCCTAAAAACATCCCAACGGACCCACGGAGCCCATGGATCCGCTTAACAGCTAGTCAGGGACGCCCCCGAGGGCCTAGGTCCAAAATAATTTCCGGAGCAAGCGCCACCCCAGCGATCCGTGGGCTAACACCCACCGAAAATCGCCAAAAAACTGCAGTTTTCACTCTTTCGCCTATGGGACGCCCTAAAAACATCCCAACGGACCCACGGAGCCCATGGATCCGCTTAACAGCTAGTCAGGGACGCCCCCGAGGGCCTAGGCCCAAAATAATTTCCGGAGCAAGCGCCACCCCAGCGATCCGTGGGCTAACACCCACCGAAAATCGCCAAAAAACTGCAGTTTTCACTCTTTCGCCTATGGGACGCCCTAAAAACATCCCAATGGTCCCACGGAGCCCATGGATCCGCTTAACAGCTAGTCAGGGACGCCCCCGAGGGCCTAGGCCCAAAATAATTTCCGGAGCAAGCGCCACCCCAGCGATCCGTGGGCTAACACCCACCGAAAATCGCCAAAAAACTGCAGTTTTCACTCTTTCGCCTATGGGACGCCCTAAAAACATCCCAACGGACCCACGGAGCCCATGGATCCGCTTAACAGCTAGTCAGGGACGCCCCCGAGGGCCTAGGCCCAAAATAATTTCCGGAGCAAGCGCCACCCCAGCGATCCGTGGGCTAACACCCACCGAAAATTGCCAAAAAACTGCAGTTTTCACTCTTTCGCCTATGGGACGCCCTAAAAACATCCCAACGGACCCACGGAGCCCATGGATCCGCTTAACAGCTAGTCAGGGACGCCCCCAAGGGCCTAGGCCCAAAATAATTTCCGGAGCAAGCGCCACCCCAGCGATCCGTGGGCTAACACCCACCGAAAATCGCCAAAAAACTGCAGTTTTCACTCTTTCGCCTATGGGACGCCCTAAAAACATCCCAACGGACCCACGGAGCCCATGGATCCGCTTAACAGCTAGTCAGGGACGCCCCCGAGGGCCTAGGCCCAAAATAATTTCCGGAGCAAGCGCCACCCCAGCGATCCGTGGGCTAACACCCACCGAAAATCGCCAAAAAACTGCAGTTTTCACTCTTTCGCCTATGGGATGCCCTAAAAACATCCCAACGGACCCACGGAGCCCATGGATCCGCTTAACAGCTAGTCAGGGACGCCCCCAAGGGCCTAGGCCCAAAATAATTTCCGGAGCAAGCGCCACCCCAGCGATCCGTGGGCTAACACCCACCGAAAATCGCCAAAAAACTGCAGTTTTCACTCTTTCGCCTATGGGACGCCCTAAAAACATCCCAACGGACCCACGGAGCCCATGGATCCGCTTAACAGCTAGTCAGGGACGCCCCCGAGGGCCTAGGCCCAAAATAATTTCCGGAGCAAGCGCCACCCCAGCGATCCGTGGGCTAACACCCACCGAAAATCGCCAAAAAACTGCAGTTTTCACTCTTTCGCCTATGGGACGCCCTAAAAACATCCCAATGGACCCACGGAGCCCATGGATCCGCTTAACAGCTAGTCAGGGACGCCCCCGAGGGCCTAGGCCCAAAATAATTTCCGGAGCAAGCGCCACCCCAGCGATCCGTGGGCTAACACCCACCGAAAATCGCCAAAAAACTGCAGTTTTCACTCTTTCACCTATGGGACGCCCTAAAAACATCCCAACGGACCCACGGAGCCCATGGATCCGCTTAACAGCTAGTCAGGGACACCCCCGAGGGCCTAGGCCCAAAATAATTTCCGGAGCAAGCGCCACCCCAGCGATCCGTGGGCTAACACCCACCGAAAATCGCCAAAAAACTGCAGTTTTCACTCTTTCGCCTATGGGACGCCCTAAAAACATCCCAACGGACCCACGGAGCCCATGGATCCGCTTAACAGCTAGTCAGGGACGCCCCCGAGGGCCTAGGCCCAAAATAATTTCCGGAGCAAGCGCCACCCCAGCGATCCGTGGGCTAACACCCACCGAAAATCGCCAAAAAACTGCAGTTTTCACTCTTTCGCCTATGGGACGCCCTAAAAACATCCCAACGGACCCACGGAGCCCATGGATCCGCTTAACAGCTAGTCAGGGACGCCCCCAAGGGCCTAGGCCCAAAATAATTTCCGGAGCAAGCGCCACCCCAGCGATCCGTGGGCTAACACCCACCGAAAATCGCCAAAAAACTGCAGTTTTCACTCTTTCGCCTATGGGACGCCCTAAAAACATCCCAACGGACCCACGGAGCCCATGGATCCGCTTAACAGCTAGTCAGGGACGCCCCCGAGGGCCTAGGCCCAAAATAATTTCCGGAGCAAGCGCCACCCCAGCGATCCGTGGGCTAACACCCACCGAAAATCGCCAAAAAACTGCAGTTTTCACTCTTTCGCCTATGGGATGCCCTAAAAACATCCCAACGGACCCACGGAGCCCATGGATCCGCTTAACAGCTAGTCAGGGACGCCCCCGAGGGCCTAGGCCCAAAATAATTTCCGGAGCAAGCGCCACCCCAGCGATCCGTGGGCTAACACCCACCGAAAATCGCCAAAAAACTGCAGTTTTCACTCTTTCGCCTATGGGACGCCCTAAAAACATCCCAACGGACCCACGGAGCCCATGGATCCGCTTAACAGCTAGTCAGGGACGCCCCCGAGGGCCTAGGCCCAAAATAATTTCCGGAGCAAGCGCCACCCCAGCGATCCGTGGGCTAACACCCACCGAAAATCGCCAAAAAACTGCAGTTTTCACTCTTTCGCCTATGGGACGCCCTAAAAACATCCCAATGGACCCACGGAGCCCATGGATCCGCTTAACAGCTAGTCAGGGACGCCCCCGAGGGCCTAGGCCCAAAATAATTTCCGGAGCAAGCGCCACCCCAGCGATCCGTGGGCTAACACCCACCGAAAATCGCCAAAAAACTGCAGTTTTCACTCTTTCGCCTATGGGACGCCCTAAAAACATCCCAACGGACCCACGGAGCCCATGGATCCGCTTAACAGCTAGTCAGGGACGCCCCCGAGGGCCTAGGCCCAAAATAATTTCCGGAGCAAGCGCCACCCCAGCGATCCGTGGGCTAACACCCACCGAAAATTGCCAAAAAACTGCAGTTTTCACTCTTTCGCCTATGGGACGCCCTAAAAACATCCCAATGGACCCACGGAGCCCATGGATCCGCTTAACAGCTAGTCAGGGACGCCCCCGAGGGCCTAGGCCCAAAATAATTTCCGGAGCAAGCGCCAACCCAGCGATCCGTGGGCTAACACCCACCGAAAATCGCCAAAAAACTGCAGTTTTCACTCTTTCGCCTATGGGACGCCCTAAAAACATCCCAACGGACCCACAGAGCCCATGGATCCACTTAACAGCTAGTCAGGGACGCCCCCGAGGGCCTAGGCCCAAAATAATTTCCGGAGCAAGCGCCACCCCAGCGATCCGTGGGCTAACACCCACCGAAAATCGCCAAAAAACTGCAGTTTTCACTCTTTCGCCTATGGGACGCCCTAAAAACATCCCAACGGACCCACGGAGCCCATGGATCCGCTTAACAGCTAGTCAGGGACGCCCCCGAGGGCCTAGGCCCAAAATAATTTCCGGAGCAAGCGCCACCCCAGCGATCCGTGGGCTAACACCCACCGAAAATCGCCAAAAAACTGCAGTTTTCACTCTTTCGCCTATGGGACGCCCTAAAAACATCCCAACGGACCCACGGATCCCATGGATCCGCTTAACAGCTAGTCAGGGACGCCCCCGAAGGCCTAGGCCCAAAATAATTTCCGGAGCAAGCGCCACCCCAGCGATCCGTGGGCTAACACCCACCGAAAATCGCCAAAAAACTGCAGTTTTCACTCTTTCGCCTATGGGACGCCCTAAAAACATCCCAACGGACCCACGGAGCCCATGGATCCGCTTAACAGCTAGTCAGGGATGCCCCCGAGGGCCTAGGCCCAAAATAATTTCCGGAGCAAGCGCCACCCCAGCGATCCGTGGGCTAACACCCACCGAAAATCGCCAAAAAACTGCAGTTTTCACTCTTTCGCCTATGGGACGCCCTAAAAACATCCCAACGGACCCACGGAGCCCATGGATCCGCTTAACAGCTAGTCAGGGACGCCCCCGAGGGCCTAGGCCCAAAATAATTTCCGGAGCAAGCGCCACCCCAGCGATCCGTGGGCTAACACCCACCGAAAATTGCCAAAAAACTGCAGTTTTCACTCTTTCGCCTATGGGACGCCCTAAAAACATCCCAACGGACCCACGGAGCCCATGGATCCGCTTAACAGCTAGTCAGGGACGCCCCCGAGGGCCTAGGCCCAAAATAATTTCCAGATCAAGCGCCACCCCAGCGATCCGTGGGCTAACACCCACCGAAAATCGCCAAAAAACTGCAGTTTTCACTCTTTCGCCTATGGGACGCCCTAAAAACATCCCAATGGACCCACGGAGCCCATGGATCCGCTTAACAGCTAGTCAGGGACGCCCCCGAGGGCCTAGGCCCAAAATAATTTCCGGAGCAAGCGCCACCCCAGCGATCCGTGGGCTAACACCCACCGAAAATAGCCAAAAAACTGCAGTTTTCACTCTTTCGCCTATGGGACGCCCTAAAAACATCCCAACGGACCCACAGAGCCCATGGATCCGCTTAACAGCTAGTCAGGGACGCCCCCGAGGGCCTAGGCCCAAAATAATTTCCGGAGCAAGCGCCACCCCAGCGATCCGTGGGCTAACACCCACCGAAAATTGCCAAAAAACTGCAGTTTTCACTCTTTCGCCTATGGGACGCCCTAAAAACATCCCAATGGACCCACGGAGCCCATGGATCCGCTTAACAGCTAGTCAGGGACGCCCCCGAGGGCCTAGGCCCAAAATAATTTCCGGAGCAAGCGCCACCCCAGCGATCCGTGGGCTAACACCCACCGAAAATCGCCAAAAAACTGCAGTTTTCACTCTTTCGCCTATGGGACGCCCTAAAAACATCCCAACGGACCCACAGAGCCCATGGATCCGCTTAACAGCTAGTCAGGGACGCCCCCGAGGGCCTAGGCCCAAAATAATTTCCGGAGCAAGCGCCACCCCAGCGATCCGTGGGCTAACACCCACCGAAAATCGCCAAAAAACTGCAGTTTTCACTCTTTCGCCTATGGGACGCCCTAAAAACATCCCAACGGACCCACGGAGCCCATGGATCCGCTTAACAGCTAGTCAGGGACGCCCCCGAGGGCCTAGGCCCAAAATAATTTCCGGAGCAAGCGCCACCCCAGCGATCCGTGGGCTAACACCCACCGAAAATCGCCAAAAAACTGCAGTTTTCACTCTTTCGCCTATGGGACGCCCTAAAAACATCCCAACGGACCCACGGAGCCCATGGATCCGCTTAACAGCTAGTCAGGGACGCCCCCGAAGGCCTAGGCCCAAAATAATTTCCGGAGCAAGCGCCACCCCAGCGATCCGTGGGCTAACACCCACCGAAAATCGCCAAAAAACTGCAGTTTTCACTCTTTCGCCTATGGGACGCCCTAAAAACATCCCAACGGACCCACGGATCCCATGGATCCGCTTAACAGCTAGTCAGGGACGCCCCCGAGGGCCTAGGCCCAAAATAATTTCCGGAGCAAGCGCCACCCCAGCGATCCGTGGGCTAACACCCACCGAAAATCGCCAAAAAACTGCAGTTTTCACTCTTTCGCCTATGGGACGCCCTAAAAACATCCCAACGGACCCACGGAGCCCATGGATCCGCTTAACAGCTAGTCAGGGACGCCCCCGAGGGCCTAGGCCCAAAATAATTTCCAGATCAAGCGCCACCCCAGCGATCCGTGGGCTAACACCCACCGAAAATCGCCAAAAAATTGCAGTTTTCACTCTTTCGCCTATGGGACGCCCTAAAAACATCCCAAAGGACCCACGGAGCCCATGGATCCGCTTAACAGCTAGTCAGGGACGCCCCCGAGGGCCTAGGCCCAAAATAATTTCCGGAGCAAGCGCCACCCCAGCGATCCGTGGGCTAACACCCACCGAAAATCGCCAAAAAACTGCAGTTTTCACTCTTTCGCCTATGGGACGCCCTAAAAACATCCCAACGGACCCACGGAGCCCATGGATCCGCTTAACAGCTAGTAAGGTACGCCCCCGAGGGCCTAGGCCCAAAATAATTTCCGGAGCAAGCGCCACCCCAGCGATCCGTGGGCTAACACCCACCGAAAATCGCCAAAAAACTGCAGTTTTCACTCTTTCGCCTATGGGACGCCCTAAAAACATCCCAACGGACCCACGGAGCCCATGGATCCGCTTAACAGCTAGTCAGGGACGCCCCCGATGGCCTAGGCCCAAAATAATTTCCGGAGCAAGCGCCACCCCAGCGATCCGTGGGCTAACACCCACCGAAAATCGCCAAAAAACTGCAGTTTTCACTCTTTCGCCTATGGGACGCCCTAAAAACATCCCAACGGACCCACGGAGCCCATGGATCCGCTTAACAGCTAGTCAGGGACGCCCCCGAGGGCCTAGGCCCAAAATAATTTCCAGAGCAAGCGCCACCCCAGCGATCCGTGGGCTAACACCCACCGAAAATCGCCAAAAAACTGCAGTTTTCACTCTTTCGCCTATGGGACGCCCTAAAAACATCCCAACGGACCCACGGAGCCCGTGGATCCGCTTAACAGCTAGTCAGGGACGCCCCCGAGGGCCTAGGCCCAAAATAATTTCCGGAGCAAGCACCACCCCAGCGATCCGTGGGCTAACACCCACCGAAAATCGCCAAAAAACTGCAGTTTTCACTCTTTCGCCTATGGGACGCCCTAAAAACATCCCACCGGACCCACGGAGCCCATGGATCCGCTTAACAGCTAGTCAGGGACGCCCCAGAGGGCCTAGGCCCAAAATAATTTCCGGAGAAAGCGCCACCCCAGCGATCCGTGGTCTAACACCCACCGAAAATCGCCAAAAAACTGCAGTTTTCACTCTTTCGCCTATGGGACGCCCTAAAAACATCCCAACGGACCCACGGAGCCCATGGATCCGCTTAACAGCTAGTCAGGGATGCCCCCGAGGGCCTAGGCCCAAAATAATTTCCGGAGCAAGCGCCACCCCAGCGATCCGGGGGGTAACACCCACCGAAAATCGCCAAAAAACTGCAGTTTTCACTCTTTCGCCTATGGGACGCCCTAAAAACATCCCAACGGACCCACGGAGCCCATGGATCCGCTTAACAGCTAGTCAGGGACGCCCCCGAGGTCCTAGGCCCAAAATAATTTCCGGAGCAAGCGCCACCCCAGCGATCCGTGGGCTAACACCCACCGAAAATCGCCAAAAAACTGCAGTTTTCACTCTTTCGCCTATGGGACGCCCTAAAAACATCCCAACGGACCCACGGAGCCCATGGATCCGCTTAACAGCTAGTCAGGGATGCCCCCGAGGGCCTAGGCCCAAAATAATTTCCGGAGCAAGCGCCACCCCAGCGATGCGTGGGCTAACACCCACCGAAAATCGCCAAAAAACTGCAGTTTTCACTCTTTCGCCTATGGGACGCCCTAAAAACATCCCAACGGACCCACGGAGCCCATGGATCCGCTTAACAGCTAGTCAGGGACGCCCCCGAGGGCCTAGGCCCAAAATAATTTCCGGAGCAAGCGCCACCCCAGCGATCCGTGGGCTAACACCCACCGAAAATCGCCAAAAAACTGCAGTTTTCACTCTTTCGCCTATGGGACGCCCTAAAAACATCCCAACGGACCCACGGAGCCCATGGATCCGCTTAACAGCTAGTCAGGGATGCCCCCGAGGGCCTAGTCCCAAAATAATTTCTGGAGCAAGCGCCACCCCAGCGATCCGTGGGCTAACACCCACCGAAAATCGCCAAAAAACTGCAGTTTTCACTCTTTCGCCTATGGGACGCCCTAAAAACATCCCAACGGACCCACGGAGCCCATGGATCCGCTTAACAGCTAGTCAGGGACGCCCCCGAGGGCCTAGGTCCAAAATAATTTCCGGAGCAAGCGCCACCCCAGCGATCCGTGGGCTAACACCCACCGAAAATCGCCAAAAAACTGCAGTTTTCACTCTTTCGCCTATGGGACGCCCTAAAAACATCCCAACGGACCCACGGAGCCCATGGATCCGCTTAACAGCTAGTCAGGGACGCCCCAGAGGGCTAGGCCCAAAATAATTTCTGGAGCAAGCGCCACCCCAGCGATCCGTGGGCTAACACCCACCGAAAATCGCCAAAAAATTGCAGTTTTCACTCTTTCGCCTATGGGACGCCCTAAAAACATCCCAACGGACCCACGGAGCCCATGGATCCGCTTAACAGCTAGTCAGGGACGCCCCCGAGGGCCTAGGCCCAAAATAATTTCCGGAGCAAGCGCCACCCCAGCGATCCGTGGGCTAACACCCACCGAAAATCGCCAAAAAACTGCAGTTTTCACTCTTTCGCCTATGGGATGCCCTAAAAACATCCCAACGGACCCATGGAGCCCATGGATCCGCTTAACAGCTAGTCAGGGACGCCCCCGAGGGCCTAGGCCCAAAATAATTTCCGGAGCAAGCGCCACCCCAGCGATCCGTGGGCTAACACCCACCGAAAATCGCCAAAAAACTGCAGTTTTCACTCTTTCGCCTATGGGACGCCCTAAAAACATCCCAACGGACCCACGGAGCCCATGGATCCGCTTAACAGCTAGTGAGGGACGCCCCCGAGGGCCTAGGCCCAAAATAATTTCCGGAGCAAGCGCCACCCCAGCGATCCGTGGGCTAACACCCACCGAAAATCGCCAAAAAACTGCAGTTTTCACTCTTTCGCCTATGGGACGCCCTAAAAACATCCCAACGGACCCACGGAGCCCATGGATCCGTTTAACAGCTAGTCAGGGACGCCCCCGAGGGCCTAGGCCCAAAATAATTTCCGGAGCAAGCGCCACCCCAGCGATCCGTGGGCTAACACCCACCGAAAATCGCCAAAAAACTGCAGTTTTCACTCTTTTGCCTATGGGACGCCCTAAAAACATCCCAACGGACCCACGGAGCCCATGGATCCGCTTAACAGCTAGTCAAGGACGCCCCCGAGGGCCTAGGCCCAAAATAATTTCCAGAGCAAGCGCCACCTCAGCGATCCGTGGGCTAACACCCACCGAAAATCGCCAAAAAACTGCAGTTTTCACTCTTTTGCCTATGGGACGCCCTAAAAACATCCCAACGGACCCACGGAGCCCATGGATCCGCTTAACAGCTAGTGAGGGACGCCCCCGAGGGCCTAGGCCCAAAATAATTTCCGGAGCAAGCGCCACCCCAGCGATCCGTGGGCTAACACCCACCGAAAATCGCCAAAAAACTGCAGTTTTCACTCTTTCGCCTATGGGACGCCCTAAAAACATCCCAACGGACCCACGGAGCCCATGGATCCGTTTAACAGCTAGTCAGGGACGCCCCCGAGGGCCTAGGCCCAAAATAATTTCCGGAGCAAGCGCCACCCCAGCGATCCGTGGGCTAACACCCACCGAAAATCGCCAAAAAACTGCAGTTTTCACTCTTTTGCCTATGGGACGCCCTAAAAACATCCCAACGGACCCACGGAGCCCATGGATCCGCTTAACAGCTAGTCAAGGACGCCCCCGAGGGCCTAGGCCCAAAATAATTTCCGGAGCAAGCGCCACCCCAGCGATCCGTGGGCTAACACCCACCGAAAATCGCCAAAAAACTGCAGTTTTCACTATTTCGCCTATGGGACGCCCTAAAAACATCCCAACGGACCCACGGAGCCCATGGATTCGCTTAACAGCTAGTCAGGGATGCCCCCGAGGGCCTAGGCCCAAAATAATTTCCGGAGCAAGCGCCACCCCAGCGATCCGTGGGCTAACACCCACCGAAAATCGCCAAAAAACTGCAGTTTTCACTCTTTCGCCTATGGGACGCCCTAAAAACATCCCAACGGACCCACGGAGCCCATGGATCCGCTTAACAGCTAGTCAGGGACGCCCCCGAGGGCCTAGGCCTAAAATAATTTCCGGAGCAAGCACCACCCCAGCGATCCGTGGGCTAACACCCACCGAAAATCGCCAAAAAACTGCAGTTTTCACTCTTTCGCCTATGGGACGCCCTAAAAACATCCCAACGGACCCACGGAGCCCATGGATCCGCTTAACAGCTAGTCAGGGATGCCCCCGAGGGCCTAGGCCCAAAATAATTTCCGGAGCAAGCGCCACCCCAGCGATCCGTGGGCTAACACCCACCGAAAATCGCCAAAAAACTGCAGTTTTCACTCTTTCGCCTATGGGACGCCCTAAAAACATCCCAACGGACCCACGGAGCCCATGGATCTGCTTAACAGCTAGTCAGGGATGCCCCCGAGGGCCTAGGCCCAAAATAATTTCCAGATCAAGCGCCACCCCAGCGATCCGTGGGCTAACACCCACCGAAAATCGCCAAAAAACTGCAGTTTTCACTCTTTCGCCTATGGGACGCCCTAAAAACATCCCAACGGACCCACGGAGCCCATGGATCCGCTTAAAAGCTAGTCAGGGACGCCCCCGAGGGCCTAGGCCCAAAATAATTTCCGGAGCAAGCGCCACCCCAGCGATCCGTGGGCTAACACCCACCAAAAATCGCCAAAAAACTGCAGTTTTCACTCTTTCGCCTATGGGACGCCCTAAAAACATCCCAACGGACCCACGGAGCCCATGGATCCGCTTAACAGCTAGTCAGGGACGCCCCCGAGGGCCTAGGCCCAAAATAATTTCCGGAGCAAGCGCCACCCCAGCGATCCGTGGGCTAACACCCACCGAAAATCGCCAAAAAACTGCAGTTTTCACTCTTTCGCCTATGGGACGCCCTAAAAACATCCCAACGGACCCACGAAGCCCATGGATCCGCTTAACAGCTAGTCAAGGATGCCCCCGAGGGCCTAGGCCCAAAATAATTTCCGGAGCAAGCGCCACCCCAGCGATCCGTGGGCTAACACCCATCGAAAATCGCCAAAAAACTGCAGTTTTCACTCTTTCGCCTATGGGACGCCCTAAAAACATCCCAACGGACCCACGGAGCCCATGGATCCGCTTAACAGCTAGTCAGGGATGCCCCCGAGGGCCTAGGCCCAAAATAATTTCCGGAGCAAGCGCCACCCCAGCGATCCGTGGGCTAACACCCACCGAAAATCGCCAAAAAACTGCAGTTTTCACTCTTTCGCCTATGGGACGCCCTAAAAACATCCCAACGGACCCACGGAGCCCATGGATCCGCTTAACAGCTAGTCAGGGATGCCCCCGAGGGCCTAGGCCCAAAATAATTTCCGGAGCAAGCGCCACCCCAGCGATCCGTGGGCTAACACCCACCGAAAATCGCCAAAAAACTGCAGTTTTCACTCTTTCGCCTATGGGACGCCCTAAAAACATCCCAACGGACCCACGGAGCCCATGGATCCGCTTAACAGCTAGTCAGGGACGCCCCCGAGGGCCTAGGTCCAAAATAATTTCCGGAGCAAGCGCCACCCCAGCGATCCGTGGGCTAACACCCACCGAAAATCGCCAAAAAACTGCAGTTTTCACTCTTTCGCCTATGGGACGCCCTAAAAACATCCCAACGGACCCACGGAGCCCATGGATCTGCTTAACAGCTAGTCAGGGACGCCCCCGAGGGCCTAGGCCCAAAATAATTTCCGGAGCAAGCGCCACCCCAGCGATCCGTGGGCTAACACCCACCGAAAATCGCCAAAAAACTGCAGTTTTCACTCTTTCGCCTATGGGACACCCTAAAAACATCCCAACGGACCCACGGAGCCCATGGATCCGCTTAACAGCTAGTCAGGGACTCCCCCGAGGGCCTAGGCCCAAAATAATTTCCGGAGCAAGCGCCACCCCAGCGATCCGTGGGCTAACACCCACCGAAAATCGCCAAAAAACTGCAGTTTTCACTCTTTCGCCTATGGGATGCCCTAAAAACATCCCAACGGACCCACGAAGCCCATGGATCCGCTTAACAGCTAGTCAGGGACGCCCCCGAGGGCCTAGGCCCAAAATAATTTCCGGAGCAAGCGCCACCCCAGCGATCCGTGGGCTAACACCCATCGAAAATCGCCAAAAAACTGTAGTTTTCACTCTTTCGCCTATGGGACGCCCTAAAAACATCCCAACGGACCCACGGAGCCCATGGATCCGCTTAACAGCTAGTCAGGGATGCCCCCGAGGGCCTAGGCCCAAAATAATTTCCGGAGCAAGCGCCACCCCAGCGATCCGTGGGCTAACACCCACCGAAAATCGCCAAAAAACTGCAGTTTTCACTCTTTCGCCTATGGGACGCCCTAAAAACATCCCAACGGACCCACGGAGCCCATGGATCCGCTTAACAGCTAGTCAGGGATGCCCCCGAGGGCCTAGGCCCAAAATAATTTCCGGAGCAAGCGCCACCCCAGCGATCCGTGGGCTAACACCCACCGAAAATCGCCAAAAAACTGCAGTTTTCACTCTTTCGCCTATGGGACGCCCTAAAAACATCCCAACGGACCCACGGAGCCCATGGATCCGCTTAACAGCTAGTCAGGGATGCCCTCGAGGGCCTAGGCCCAAAATAATTTCCGGAGCAAGCGCCACCCCAGCGATCCGTGGGCTAACACCCACCGAAAATCGCCAAAAAACTGCAGTTTTCACTCTTTCGCCTATGGGACGCCCTAAAAACATCCCAACGGACCCACGGAGCCCATGGATCCACTTAACAGCTAGTCAGGGACGCCCCCGAGGGCCTAGGCCCAAAATAATTTCCGGAGCAAGCGCCACCCCAGCGATCCGTGGGCTAACACCCACCGAAAATCGCCAAAAAACTGCAGTTTTCACTCTTTCGCCTATGGGACGCCCTAAATACATCCCAACGGACCCACGGAGCCCATGGATCCGCTTAACAGCTAGTCAGAGACGCCCCCGAGGACCTAGGCCCAAAATAATTTCCGGAGCAAGCGCCACCCCAGCGATCCGTGGGCTAACACCCACCGAAAATCGCCAAAAAACTGCAGTTTTCACTCTTTCGCCTATGGGACGCCCTAAAAACATCCCAACGGACCCACGGAGCCCATGGATCCGCTTAACAGCTAGTCAGGGACGCCCCCGAGGGCCTAGGCCCAAAATAATTTCCGGAGCAAGCGCCACCCCAGCGATCCGTGGGCTAACACCCACCGAAAATCGCCAAAAAACTGCAGTTTTCACTCTTTCGCCTATGGGACGCCCTAAAAACATCCCAACGGACCCACGGAGCCCATGGATCCGCTTAACAGCTAGTCAGGGACGCCCCCGAGGGCCTAGACCCAAAATAATTTCCGGAGCAAGCGCCACCCCAGCGATCCGTGGGCTAACACCCACCGAAAATCGCCAAAAAACTGCAGTTTTCACTCTTTCGCCTATGGGACGCCCTAAAAACATCCCAACGGACCCACGGAGCCCATGGATCCGCTTAACAGCTAGTCAGGGACGCCCCCGAGGGCCTAGGCCCAAAATAATTTCCGGAGCAAGCGCCACCCCAGCGATCCGTGGGCTAACACCCACCGAAAATCGCCAAAAAACTGCAGTTTTCACTCTTTCGCCTATGGGACGCCCTAAAAACATCCCAACGGACCCACGGAGCCCATGGATCCGCTTAACAGCTAGTCAGGGACGCCCCCGAGGGCCTAGGCCCAAAATAATTTCCGGAGCAAGCGCCACCCCAGCGATCCGTGGGCTAACACCCACCGAAAATCGCCAAAAAACTGCAGTTTTCACTCTTTCGCCTATGGGACGCCCTAAAAACATCCCAACGGACCCACGGAGCCCATGGATCCGCTTAACAGCTAGTCAGGGACGCCCCCGAGGGCCTAGGCCCAAAATAATTTCCGGAGCAAGCGCCACCCCAGCGATCCGTGGGCTAACACCCACCGAAAATCGCCAAAAAACTACAGTTTTCACTCTTTCGCCTATGGGACGCCCTAAAAACATCCCAACGGACCCACGAAGCCCATGGATCCGCTTAACAGCTAGTCAGGGATGCCCCCGAGGGCCTAGGCCTAAAATAATTTCCGGAGCAAGCGCCACCCCAGCGATCCGTGGTCTAACACCCACCGAAAATCGCCAAAAAACTGCAGTTTTCACTCTTTCGCCTATGGGACGCCCTAAAAACATCCCAACGGACCCACGGAGCCCATGGATCCGCTTAACAGCTAGTCAGGGACGCCCCCGAGGGCCTAGGCCCAAAATAATTTCCGGAGCAAGCGCCACCCCAGCGATCCGTGGGCTAACACCCACCGAAAATCGCCAAAAAACTGCAGTTTTCACTCTTTCGCCTATGGGACGCCCTAAAAACATCCCAACGGACCCACGGAGCCCATGGATCCGCTTAACAGCTAGTCAGGGACGCCCCCGAGGGCCTAGGCCCAAAATAATTTCCGGAGCAAGCGCCACCCCAGCGATCCATGGGCTAACACCCACCGAAAATTGCCAAAAAACTGCAGTTTTCACTCTTTCGCCTATGGGACGCCCTAAAAACATCCCAACGGACCCACGGAGCCCATGGATCCGCTTAACAGCTAGTCAGGGACGCCCCCTAGGGCCTAGGCCCAAAATAATTTCCGGAGCAAGCGCCACCCCAGCGATCCGTGGGCTAACACCCACCGAAAATCGCCAAAAAACTGCAGTTTTCACTCTTTCGCCTATGGGACGCCCTAAAAACATCCCAACGGACCCACGGAGCCCATGGATCCGCTTAACAGCTAGTCAGGGACGCCCCCGAGGGCCTAGGCCCAAAATAATTTCCGGAGCAAGCGCCACCCCAGCGATCCGTGGGCTAACACCCACCGAAAATCGCCAAAAAACTGCAGTTTTCACTCTTTCGCCTATGGGACGCCCTAAAAACATCCCAACGGACCCACGGAGCCCATGTATCCGCTTAACAGCTAGTCAGGGACGCCCCCGAGGGCCTAGGTCCAAAATAATTTCCGGAGCAAGCGCCACCCCAGCGATCCGTGGGCTAACACCCACCGAAAATCGCCAAAAAACTGCAGTTTTCACTCTTTCGCCTATGGGACGCCCTAAAAACATCCCAACGGACCCACGGAGCCCATGGATCCGCTTAACAGCTAGTCAGGGACGCCCCCGAGGGCCTAGGCCCAAAATAATTTCCGGAGCAAGCGCCACCCCAGCGATCTGTGGGCTAACACCCACCGAAAATCGCCAAAAAACTGCAGTTTTCACTCTTTCGCCTATGGGACGCCCTAAAAACATCCCAACGGACCCACGGAGCCCATGGATCCGCTTAACATTTAGTCAGGGACGCCCCCGAGGGCCTAGGCCCAAAATAATTTCCGGAGCAAGCGCCACCCCAGCGATCCGTGGGCTAACACCCACCGAAAATCGCCAAAAAACTGCAGTTTTCACTCTTTCGCCTATGGGACGCCCTAAAAACATCCCAACGGACCCACGGAGCCCATGGATCCGCTTAACAGCTAGTCAGGGACGCCCCCGAGGGCCTAGGTCAAAAATAATTTCCGAAGCAAGCGCCACCCCAGCGATCCGTGGGCTAACACCCACCGAAAATCGCCAAAAAACTGCAGTTTTCACTCTTTCGCCTTGGGACGCCCTAAAAACATCCCAAAGGACCCACGGAGCCCATGGATCCGCTTAACAGCTAGTCAGGGACGCCCCCGAGGGCCTAGGCCCAAAATAATTTCCGGAGCAAGCGCCACCCCAGCGATCCGTGGGCTAACACCCACCGAAAATCGCCAAAAAACTGCAGTTTTCACTCTTTCGCCTATGGGACGCCCTAAAAACATCCCAACGGACCCACGGAGCCCATGGATCCGCTTAACAGCTAGTTAGGGACGCCCCCGAGGGCCTAGGCCCAAAATAATTTCCGGAGCAAGCGCCACCCCAGCGATCCGTGGGCTAACACCCACCGAAAATCGCCAAAAAACTGCAGTTTTCACTCTTTCGCCTATGGGACGCCCTAAAAACATCCCAACGGACCCACGGAGCCCATGGATCCGCTTAACAGCTAGTCAGGGACGCCCCCGAGGGCCTAGGCCCAAAATAATTTCTGGAGCAAGCGCCACCCCAGCGATCCGTGGGCTAACACCCACCGAAAATCGCCAAAAAACTGCAGTTTTCACTCTTTCGCCTATGGGACGCCCTAAAAACATCCCAACGGACCCACGGAGCCCATGGATCCGCTTAACAGCTAGTCAGGGACGCCCCCGAGGGCCTAGGCCCAAAATAATTTCCGGATCAAGCGCCACCCCAGCGATCCGTGGGCTAACACCCACCGAAAATCGCCAAAAAACTGCAGTTTTCACTCTTTCGCCTATGGGACGCCCTAAAAACATCCCAACGGACCCACGGAGCCCATGGATCCGCTTAACAGCTAGTCAGGGATGCCCCCGAGGGCCTAGGCCCAAAATAATTTCCGGAGCAAGCGCCACCCCAGCGATCCGTGGGCTACCACCCACCGAAAATCGCCAAAAAACTGCAGTTTTCACTCTTTCGCCTATGGGACGCCCTAAAAACATCCCAACGGACCCACGGAGCCCATGGATCCGCTTAACAGCTAGTCAGGGACGCCCCCGAGGGCCTAGGTCCAAAATAATTTCCGGATCAAGCGCCACCCCAGCGATCCGTGGGCTAACACCCACCGAAAATTGCCAAAAAACTGCAGTTTTCACTCTTTCGCCTATGGGACGCCCTAAAAACATCCCAACAGACCCGCGGAGCCCATGGATCCGCTTAACAGCTAGTCAGGGACACCCCCGAGGGCCTAGGCCCAAAATAATTTCCGGAGCAAGCGCCACCCCAGCGATCCGTGGGCTAACACCCACCGAAAATTGCCAAAAAACTGCAGTTTTCACTCTTTCGCCTATGGGACGCCTAAAAACATCCCAACGGACCCACGGAGCCCATGGATCCGCTTAACAGCTAGTCAGGGACGCCCCCGAGGGCCTAGGCCCAAAATAATTTCCGGAGCAAGCGCCACCCCAGCGATCCGTGGGCTAACACCCACCGAAAATCGCCAAAAAACTGCAGTTTTCACTCTTTCGCCTATGGGACGCCCTAAAAACATCCCAACGGACCCACGGAGCCCATGGATCCGCTTAAAAGCTAGTCAGGGAAGCCCCCGAGGGCCTAGGTCCAAAATAATTTCCGGAGCAAGCGCCACCCCAGCGATCCGTGGGCTAACACCCACCGAAAATCGCCAAAAAACTGCAGTTTTCACTCTTTCGCCTATGGGACGCCATAAAAACATCCCAACGGACCCACGGAGCCCATGGATCCGCTTAACAGCTAGTTATGGACGCCCCCGAGGGCCTAGGCCCAAAATAATTTCCGGAGCAAGCGCCACCCCAGCGATCCGTGGGCTAACACCCACCGAAAATCGCCAAAAAACTGCAGTTTTCACTCTTTCGCCTATGGGACGCCCTAAAAACATCCCAACGGACCCACGGAGCCCATGGATCCGCTTAAAAGCTAGTCAGGGACGCCCCCGAGGGCCTAGGTCCAAAATAATTTCCGGAGCAAGCGCCACCCCAGCGATCCGTGTGCTAACACCCACCGAAAATCGCCAAAAAACTGCAGTTTTCACTCTTTCGCCTATGGGACGCCCTAAAAACATCCCAACGGACCCACGGAGCCCATGGATCCGCTTAACAGCTAGTCAGGGACGCCCCCAAGGGCCTAGGCCCAAAATAATTTCCGGAGCAAGCGCCACCCCAGCGATCCGTGGGCTAACACCCACCGAAAATTGCCAAAAAACTGCAGTTTTCACTCTTTCGCCTATGGGACGCCCTAAAAACATCCCAACGGACCCACGGAGCCCATGGATCCGCTTAACAGCTAGTCAGGGACGCCCCCGAGGGCCTAGGCCCAAAATAATTTCCGGAGCAAGCGCCACCCCAGCGATCCGTGGGCTAACACCCACCGAAAATCGCCAAAAAACTGCAGTTTTCACTCTTTCGCCTATGGGACGCCCTAAAAACATCCCAACGGACCCACGGAGCCCATGGATCCGCTTAACAGCTAGTCAGGGACGCCCCCGAGGGCCTAGGCCCAAAATAATTTCTGGAGCAAGCGCCACCCCAGCGATCCGTGGGCTAACACCCACCGAAAATCGCCAAAAAACTGCAGTTTTCACTCTTTCGCCTATGGGACGCCCTAAAAACATCCCAACGGACCCACGGAGCCCATGGATCCGCTTAACAGCTAGTCAGGGACGCCCCCGAGGGCCTAGGCCCAAAATAATTTCCGGATCAAGCGCCACCCCAGCGATCCGTGGGCTAACACCCACCGAAAATCGCCAAAAAACTGCAGTTTTCACTCTTTCGCCTATGGGACGCCCTAAAAACATCCCAACGGACCCACGGAGCCCATGGATCCGCTTAACAGCTAGTCAGGGATGCCCCCGAGGGCCTAGGCCCAAAATAATTTCCG
Source organism: Capsicum rhomboideum (assembly GCA_031232105.1). Classification (NCBI taxonomy): domain Eukaryota; kingdom Viridiplantae; phylum Streptophyta; class Magnoliopsida; order Solanales; family Solanaceae; genus Capsicum; species Capsicum rhomboideum. The sequence goes on along the minus strand of CP124719.1, from coordinate 948,519 downwards.
GAGCAAGCGCCACCCCAGCGATCCGTGGGCTACCACCCACCGAAAATCGCCAAAAAACTGCAGTTTTCACTCTTTCGCCTATGGGACGCCCTAAAAACATCCCAACGGACCCACGGAGCCCATGGATCCGCTTAACAGCTAGTCAGGGACGCCCCCGAGGGCCTAGGTCCAAAATAATTTCCGGATCAAGCGCCACCCCAGCGATCCGTGGGCTAACACCCACCGAAAATTGCCAAAAAACTGCAGTTTTCACTCTTTCGCCTATGGGACGCCCTAAAAACATCCCAACGGACCCACGGAGCCCATGGATCCGCTTAACAGCTAGTCAGGGACGCCCCCGAGGGCCTAGGCCCAAAATAATTTCCGGAGCAAGCGCCACCCCAGCGATCCGTGGGCTAACACCCACCGAAAATTGCCAAAAAACTGCAGTTTTCACTCTTTCGCCTATGGGACGCCTAAAAACATCCCAACGGACCCACGGAGCCCATGGATCCGCTTAACAGCTAGTCAGGGACGCCCCCGAGGGCCTAGGCCCAAAATAATTTCCGGAGCAAGCGCCACCCCAGCGATCCGTGGGCTAACACCCACCGAAAATCGCCAAAAAACTGCAGTTTTCACTCTTTCGCCTATGGGACGCCCTAAAAACATCCCAACGGACCCACGGAGCCCATGGATCCGCTTAAAAGCTAGTCAGGGAAGCCCCCGAGGGCCTAGGTCCAAAATAATTTCCGGAGCAAGCGCCACCCCAGCGATCCGTGGGCTAACACCCACCGAAAATCGCCAAAAAACTGCAGTTTTCACTCTTTCGCCTATGGGACGCCATAAAAACATCCCAACGGACCCACGGAGCCCATGGATCCGCTTAACAGCTAGTCAGGGATGCCCCCGATGGCCTAGGCCCAAAATAATTTCCGGAGCAAGCGCCACCCCAGCGATCCGTGGGCTAACACCCACCGAAAATCGCCAAAAAACTGCAGTTTTCACTCTTTCGCCTATGGGACGCCCTAAAAACATCCCAACGGACCCACGGAGCCCATGGATCCGCTTAACAGCTAGTCAGGGACGCCCCCGAGGGCCTAGGCCCAAAATAATTTCCGGAGCAAGCGCCACCCCAGCGATCCGTGGGCTAACACCCACCGAAAATCGCCAAAAAACTGCAGTTTTCACTCTTTCGCCTATGGGACGCCCTAAAAACATCCCAACGGACCCACGGAGCCCATGGATCCGCTTAACAGCTAGTCAGGGACGCCCCCGAGGGCCTAGGCCCAAAATAATTTCCGGAGCAAGCGCCACCCCAGCGATCCGTGGGCTAACACCCACCGAAAATCGCCAAAAAACTGCAGTTTTCACTCTTTCGCCTATGGGACGCCCTAAAAACATCCCAACGGACCCACGGAGCCCATGGATCCGCTTAACAGCTAGTCAGGGACGCCCCCGAGGGCCTAGGCCCAAAATAATTTCCGGAGCAAGCGCCACCCCAGCGATCCGTGGGCTAACACCCACCGAAAATCGCCAAAAAACTGCAGTTTTCACTCTTTCGCCTATGGGACGCCCTAAAAACATCCCAACGGACCCACGGAGCCCATGGATCCGCTTAACAGCTAGTCAGGGACGTCCCCGAGGGCCTAGGCCCAAAATAATTTCCGGAGCAAGCGCCACCCCAGCGATCCGTGGGCTAACACCCACCGAAAATCGCCAAAAAACTACAGTTTTCACTCTTTCGCCTATGGGACGCCCTAAAAACATCCCAACGGACCCACGGAGCCCATGGATCCGCTTAACAGCTAGTCAGGGACGCCCCCGAGGGCCTAGGCCCAAAATAATTTCCGGAGCAAGCGCCACCCCAGCGATCCGTGGGCTAACACCCACCGAAAATCGCCAAAAAACTGCAGTTTTCACTCTTTCGCCTATGGGACGCCCTAAAAACATCCCAACGGACCCACGGAGCCCATGGATCCGCTTAACAGCTAGTCAGGGATGCCCCCGAGGGCCTAGGCCCAAAATAATTTCCGGAGCAAGCGCCACCCCAGCGATCCGTGGGCTAATACCCACCGAAAATCGCCAAAAAACTGCAGTTTTCACTCTTTCGCCTATGGGACGCCCTAAAAACATCCCAACGGACCCACGGAGCCCATGGATCCGCTTAACAGCTAGTCATGGACGCCCCCGAGGGCCTAGGCCCAAAATAATTTCCGGAGCAAGCGCCACCCCAGCGATCCGTGGGCTAACACCCACCGAAAATCGCCAAAAAACTGCAGTTTTCACTCTTTCGCCTATGGGACGCCCTAAAAACATCCCAACGGACCCACGGAGCCCATGGATCCGCTTAACAGCTAGTCAGGGACGCCCCCGAGGGCCTAGGTCCAAAATAATTTCCGGAGCAAGCGCCACCCCAGCGATCCGTGGGCTAACACCCACCGAAAATCGCCAAAAAACTGCAGTTTTCACTCTTTCGCCTATGGGACGCCCTAAAAACATCCCAACGGACCCACGGAGCCCATGGATCCGCTTAACAGCTAGTCAGGGACGCCCCCAAGGGCCTAGGCCCAAAATAATTTCCGGAGCAAGCGCCACCCCAGCGATCCGTGGGCTAACACCCACCGAAAATTGCCAAAAAACTGCAGTTTTCACTCTTTCGCCTATGGGACGCCCTAAAAACATCCCAACGGACCCACGGAGCCCATGGATCCGCTTAACAGCTAGTCAGGGACGCCCCCGAGGGCCTAGGCCCAAAATAATTTCCGGAGCAAGCGCCACCCCAGCGATCCGTGGGCTAACACCCACCGAAAATTGCCAAAAAACTGCAGTTTTCACTCTTTCGCCTATGGGACGCCCTAAAAACATCCCAACGGACCCACGGAGCCCATGGATCCGCTTAACAGCTAGTCAGGGACGTCCCCGAGGGCCTAGGCCCAAAATAATTTCCGGAGCAAGCGCCACCCCAGCGATCCGTGGGCTAACACCCACCGAAAATCGCCAAAAAACTGCAGTTTTCACTCTTTCGCCTATGGGACGCCCTAAAAACATCCCAACGGACCCACGGAGCCCATGGATCCGCTTAACAGCTAGTCAGGGACGCCCCCGAGGTCCTAGGCCCAAAATAATTTCCGGAGCAAGCGCCACCCCAGCGATCCGTGGGCTAACACCCACCGAAAATCGCCAAAAAACTGCAGTTTTCACTCTTTCGCCTATGGGACGCCCTAAAAACATCCCAACGGACCCACGGAGCCCATGGATCCGCTTAACAGCTAGTCAGGGACGTCCCCGAGGGCCTAGGCCCAAAATAATTTCCGGAGCAAGCGCCACCCCAGCGATCCGTGGGCTAACACCCACCGAAAATCGCCAAAAAACTGCAGTTTTCACTCTTTCGCCTATGGGACGCCCTAAATACATCCCAACGGACCCACGGAGCCCATGGATCCGCTTAACAGCTAGTCAGGGACGTCCCCGAGGGCCTAAGCCCAAAATAATTTCCGGAGCAAGCGCCACCCCAGCGATCCGTGGGCTAACACCCACCGAAAATCGCCAAAAAACTGCAGTTTTCACTCTTTCGCCTATGGGACGCCCTAAAAACATCCCAACGGACCCACGGAGCCCATGGATCCGCTTAACAGCTAGTCAGGGACGCCCCCGAGGGCCTAGACCCAAAATAATTTCCGGAGCAAGCGCCACCCCAGCGATCCGTGGGCTAACACCCACCGAAAATCGCCAAAAAACTGCAGTTTTCACTCTTTTGCCTATGGGACGCCCTAAAAACATCCCAACGGACCCACGGAGCCCATGGATCCGCTTAACAGCTAGTCAGGGACGTCCCCGAGGGCCTAGGCCCAAAATAATTTCCGGAGCAAGCGCCACCCCAGCGATCCGTGGGCTAACACCCACCGAAAATCGCCAAAAAACTGCAGTTTTCACTCTTTCGCCTATGGGACGCCCTAAAAACATCCCAACGGACCCACGGAGCCCATGGATCCGCTTAACAGCTAGTCAGGGACGCCCCCGAGGGCCTAGGCCCAAAATAATTTCCGGAGCAAGCGCCACCCCAGCGATCCGTGGGCTAACACCCACCGAAAATCGCCAAAAAACTGCAGTTTTCACTCTTTCGCCTATGGGACGCCCTAAAAACATCCCAACGGACCCACGGAGCCCATGGATCCGCTTAACAGCTAGTCAGGGACGCCCCCGAGGGCCTAGGCCCAAAATAATTTCCGGAGCAAGCGCCACCCCAGCGATCCGTGGGCTAACACCCACCGAAAATCGCCAAAAAACTGCAGTTTTCACTCTTTCGCCTATGGGACGCCCTAAAAACATCCCAACGGACCCACGGAGCCCATGGATCCGCTTAACAGCTAGTCAGGGACGCCCCCGAGGGCCTAGGCCCAAAATAATTTCCGGAGCAAGCGCCACCCCAGCGATCCGTGGGCTAACACCCACCGAAAATCGCCAAAAAACTGCAGTTTTCACTCTTTTGCCTATGGGACGCCCTAAAAACATCCCAACGGACCCACGGAGCCCATGGATCCGCTTAACAGCTAGTCAGGGACGCCCCCGAGGGCCTAGGCCCAAAATAATTTCCGGAGCAAGCGCCACCCCAGCGATCCGTGGGCTAACACCCACCGAAAATCGCCAAAAAACTGCAGTTTTCACTCTTTCGCCTATGGGACGCCCTAAAAACATCCCAACGGACCCACGGAGCCCATGGATCCGCTTAACAGCTAGTCAGGGACGCCCCCGAGGGCCTAGGCCCAAAATAATTTCCGGAGCAAGCGCCACCCCAGCGATCCGTGGGCTAACACCCACCGAAAATCGCCAAAAAACTGCAGTTTTCACTCTTTCGCCTATGGGACGCCCTAAAAACATCCCAACGGACCCACGGAGCCCATGGATCCGCTTAACAGCTAGTCAGGGACGCCCCCCGAGGGCCTAGGCCCAAAATAATTTCCGGAGCAAGCGCCACCCCAGCGATCCGTGGGCTAACACCCACCGAAAATTGCCAAAAAACTGCAGTTTTCACTCTTTCGCCTATGGGACGCCCTACAAACATCCCAACGGACCCACGGAGCCCATGGATCCGCTTAACAGCTAGTCAGGGACGCCCCCGAGGGCCTAGGCCCAAAATAATTTTCGGAGCAAGCGCCACCCCAGCGATCCGTGGGCTAACACCCACCGAAAATCGCCAAAAAACTGCAGTTTTCACTCTTTCGCCTATGGGACGCCCTAAAAACATCCCAACGGACCCACGGAGCCCATGGATCCGCTTAACAGCTAGTCAGGGACGCCCCCGAGGGCCTAGGCCCAAAATAATTTTCGGAGCAAGCGCCACCCCAGCAATCCGTGGGCTAACACCCACCGAAAATCGCCAAAAAACTGGAGTTTTCACTCTTTTGCCTATGGGACGCCCTAAAAACATCCCAACGGACCCACGGAGCCCATGGATCCGCTTAACAGCTAGTCAGGGACGCCCCCGAGGGCCTAGGTCCAAAATAATTTCCGGAGCAAGCGCCACCCCAGCGATCCGTGGGCTAACACCCACCGAAAATCGCCAAAAAACTGCAGTTTTCACTCTTTCGCCTATGGGACGCCCTAAAAACATCCCAACGGACCCACGGAGCCCATGGATCCGCTTAACAGCTAGTCAGGGACGCCCCCGAGGGCCTAGGCCCAAAATAATTTCCGGAGCAAGCGCCACCCCAGCGATCCGTGGGCTAACACCCACCGAAAATCGCCAAAAAACTGCAGTTTTCACTCTTTCGCCTATGGGACGCCCTAAAAACATCCCAACGGACCCACGGAGCCCATGGATCCGCTTAACAGCTAGTCAGGGACGCCCCCGAGGGCCTAGGTCCAAAATAATTTCCGGAGCAAGCGCCACCCCAGCGATCCGTGGGCTAACACCCACCGAAAATCGCCAAAAAACTGCAGTTTTCACTCTTTCGCCTATGGGACGCCCTAAAAACATCCCAACGGACCCACGGAGCCCATGGATCCGCTTAACAGCTAGTCAGGGACGCCCCCGAGGGCCTAGGCCCAAAATAATTTTCGGAGCAAGCGCCACCCCAGCGATCCGTGGGCTAACACCCACCGAAAATCGCCAAAAAACTGCAGTTTTCACTCTTTCGCCTATGGGACGCCCTAAAAACATCCCAATGGACCCACGGAGCCCATGGATCCGCTTAACAGCTAGTCAGGGACGCCCCCGAGGGCCTAGGCCCAAAATAATTTCCGGAGCAAGCGCCACCCCAGCGATCCGTGGGCTAACACCCACCGAAAATCGCCAAAAAACTGCAGTTTTCACTCTTTCGCCTATGGGACGCCCTAAAAACATCCCAACGGACCCACGGAGCCCATGGATCCGCTTAACAGCTAGTCAGGGACGCCCCCGAGGGCCTAGGCCCAAAATAATTTCCGGAGCAAGCGCCACCCCAGCGATCCGTGGGCTAACACCCACCGAAAATCGCCAAAAAACTGCAGTTTTCACTCTTTCGCCTATGGGACGCCCTAAAAACATCCCAACGGACCCACGGAGCCCATGGATCCGCTTAACAGCTAGTCAGGGACGCCCCCGAGGGCCTAGGCCCAAAATAATTTCCGGAGCAAGCGCCACCCCAGCGATCCGTGGGCTAACACCCACCGAAAATTGCCAAAAAACTGCAGTTTTCACTCTTTCGCCTATGGGATGCCCTAAAAACATCCCAACGGACCCACGAAGCCCATGGATCCGCTTAACAGCTAGTCAGGGATGCCCCCGAGGGCCTAGGCCCAAAATAATTTCCGGAGCAAGCGCCACCCCAGCGATCCGTGGGCTAACACCCACCGAAAATCGCCAAAAAACTGCAGTTTTCACTCTTTCGCCTATGGGACGCCCTAAAAACATCCCAACGGACCCACGGAGCCCATGGATCCGCTTAACAGCTAGTCAGGGACGCCCCCGAGGTCCTAGGCCCAAAATAATTTCCGGAGCAAGCGCCACCCCAGCGATCCGTGGGCTAACACCCACCGAAAATCGCCAAAAAACTGCAGTTTTCACTCTTTCGCCTATGGGACGCCCTAAAAACATCCCAACGGACCCACGGAGCCCATGGATCCGCTTAACAGCTAGTCAGGGACGCCCCCGAGGGCCTAGGCCCAAAATAATTTCCGGAGCAAGCGCCACCCCAGCGATCCGTGGGCTAACACCCACCGAAAATCGCCAAAAAACTGCAGTTTTCACTCTTTCGCCTATGGGACGCCCTAAAAACATCCCAACGGACCCACGGAGCCCATGGATCCGCTTAACAGCTAGTCAGGGACGCCCCCGAGGGCCTAGGCCCAAAATAATTTCCGGAGCAAGCGCCACCCCAGCGATCCGTGGGCTAACACCCACCGAAAATCGCCAAAAAACTGCAGTTTTCACTCTTTCGCCTATGGGACGCCCTAAAAACATCCCAACGGACCCACGGAGCCCATGGATCCGCTTAACAGCTAGTCAGGGACGCCCCCGAGGGCCTAGGCCCAAAATAATTTCCGGAGCAAGCGCCACCCCAGCGATCCGTGGGCTAACACCCACCGAAAATCGCCAAAAAACTGCAGTTTTCACTCTTTCGCCTATGGGACGCCCTAAAAACATCCCAACGGACCCACTGAGCCCATGGATCCGCTTAACAGCTAGTCAGGGACGCCCCCGAGGGCCTAGGCCCAAAATAATTTCCGGAGCAAGCGCCACCCCAGCGATCCGTGGGCTAACACCCACCGAAAATCGCCAAAAAACTGCAGTTTTCACTCTTTCGCCTATGGGACGCCCTAAAAACATCCCAACGGACCCACGGAGCCCATGGATCCGCTTAACAGCTAGTCAGGGACGCCCCCGAGGGCCTAGGTCCAAAATAATTTCCGGAGCAAGCGCCACCCCAGCGATCCGTGGGCTAACACCCACCGAAAATCGCCAAAAAACTGCAGTTTTCACTCTTTCGCCTATGGGACGCCCTAAAAACATCCCAACGGACCCACGGAGCCCATGGATCCACTTAACAGCTAGTCAGGGACGCCCCCGAGGGCCTAGGCCCAAAATAATTTCCGGAGCAAGCGCCACCCCAGCGATCCGTGGGCTAACACCCACCGAAAATCGCCAAAAAACTGCAGTTTTCACTCTTTCGCCTATGGGACGCCCTAAAAACATCCCAACGGACCCACGGAGCCCATGGATCCGCTTAACAGCTAGTCAGGGACGCCCCCGAGGGCCTAGGCCCAAAATAATTTCTGGAGCAAGCGCCACCCCAGCGATCCGTGGGCTAACACCCACCGAAAATCGCCAAAAAACTGCAGTTTTCACTCTTTCGCCTATGGGACGCCCTAAAAACATCCCAACGGACCCACGGAGCCCATGGATCCGCTTAACAGCTAGTCAGGGACGCCCCCGAGGGCCTAGGCCCAAAATAATTTCCGGAGCAAGCGCCACCCCAGCGATCCGTGGGCTAACACCCACCGAAAATTGCCAAAAAACTGCAGTTTTCACTCTTTCGCCTATGGGATGCCCTAAAAACATCCCAACGGACCCACGGAGCCCATGGATCCGCTTAACAGCTAGTCAGGGACGCCCCTGAGGGCCTAGGCCCAAAATAATTTCCGGAGCAAGCACCACCCCAGCGATCCGTGGGCTAACACCCACCGAAAATCGCCAAAAAACTGCAGTTTTCACTCTTTCGCCTATGGGACGCCCTAAAAACATCCCAACGGACCCACGGAGCCCATGGATCCGCTTAACAGCTAGTCAGGGACGCCCCCGAGGGCCTAGGCCCAAAATAATTTCCGGAGCAAGCGCCACCCCAGCGATCCGTGGGCTAACACCCACCGAAAATCGCCAAAAAACTGCAGTTTTCACTCTTTCGCCTATGGGACGCCCTAAAAACATCCCAACGGACCCACGGAGCCCATGGATCCGCTTAACAGCTAGTCAGGGACGCCCCCGAGGGCCTAGGCCCAAAATAATTTCCGGAGCAAGCGCCACCCCAGCGATCCGTGGGCTAACACCCACCGAAAATCGCCAAAAAACTGCAGTTTTCACTCTTTCGCCTATGGGACGCCCTAAAAACATCCCAACGGACCCACGGAGCCCATGGATCCGCTTAAAAGCTAGTCAGGGACGCCCCCGAGGGCCTAGGCCCAAAATAATTTCCGGAGCAAGCGCCACCCCAGCGATCCGTGGGCTAACACCCACCGAAAATTGCCAAAAAACTGCAGTTTTCACTCTTTCGCCTATGGGATGCCCTAAAAACATCCCAACGGACCCACGAAGCCCATGGATACGCTTAACAGCTAGTCAGGGACGCCCCCGAGGGCCTAGGCCCAAAATAATTTCCGGAGCAAGCGCCACCCCAGCGATCCGTGGGCTAACACCCACCGAAAATCGCCAAAAAACTGCAGTTTTCACTCTTTCGCCTATGGGACGCCCTAAAAACATCCCAACGGACCCACGGAGCCCATGGATCCGCTTAACAGCTAGTCAGGGACGCCCCCGAGGGCCTAGGCCCAAAATAATTTCCGGAGCAAGCACCACCCCAGCGATCCGTGGGCTAACACCCACCGAAAATCGCCAAAAAACTGCAGTTTTCACTCTTTCGCCTATGGGACGCCCTAAAAACATCCCAACGGACCCACGGAGCCCATGGATCCGCTTAACAGCTAGTCAGGGACGCCCCCGAGGGCCTAGGCCCAAAATAATTTCCGGAGCAAGCGCCACCCCAGCGATCCGTGGGCTAACACCCACCGAAAATCGCCAAAAAACTGCAGTTTTCACTCTTTCGCCTATGGGACGCCCTAAAAACATCCCAACGGACCCACGGAGCCCATGGATCCGCTTAACAGCTAGTCAGGGACGCCCCCGAGGGCCTAGGCCCAAAATAATTTCCGGAGCAAGCGCCACCCCAGCGATCCGTGGGCTAACACCCACCGAAAATCGCCAAAAAACTGCAGTTTTCACTCTTTCGCCTATGGGACGCCCTAAAAACATCCCAACGGACCCACGGAGCCCATGGATCCGCTTAACAGCTAGTCAGGGACGCCCCCGAGGGCCTAGGCCCAAAATAATTTCCGGAGCAAGCGCCACCCCAGCGATCCGTGGGCTAACACCCACCGAAAATCGCCAAAAAACTGCAGTTTTCACTCTTTCGCCTATGGGACGCCCTAAAAACATCCCAACGGACCCACTGAGCCCATGGATCCGCTTAACAGCTAGTCAGGGACGCCCCCGAGGGCCTAGGCCCAAAATAATTTCCGGAGCAAGCGCCACCCCAGCGATCCGTGGGCTAACACCCACCGAAAATCGCCAAAAAACTGCAGTTTTCACTCTTTCGCCTATGGGACGCCCTAAAAACATCCCAACGGACCCACGGAGCCCATGGATCCGCTTAACAGCTAGTCAGGGACGCCCCCGAGGGCCTAGGCCCAAAATAATTTCCGGAGCAAGCGCCACCCCAGCGATCCGTGGGCTAACACCCACCGAAAATCGCCAAAAAACTGCAGTTTTCACTCTTTCGCCTATGGGACACCCTAAAAACATCCCAACGGACCCACGGAGCCCATGGATCCACTTAACAGCTAGTCAGGGACGCCCCCGAGGGCCTAGGCCCAAAATAATTTCCGGAGCAAGCGCCACCCCAGCGATCCGTGGGCTAACACCCACCGAAAATCGCCAAAAAACTGCAGTTTTCACTCTTTCGCCTATGGGACGCCCTAAAAACATCCCAACGGACCCACGGAGCCCATGGATCTGCTTAACAGCTAGTCAGGGACGCCCCCGAGGTCCTAGGCCCAAAATAATTTCTGGAGCAAGCGCCACCCCAGCGATCCGTGGGCTAACACCCACCGAAAATCGCCAAAAAACTGCAGTTTTCACTCTTTCGCCTATGGGACGCCCTAAAAACATCCCAACGGACCCACGGAGCCCATGGATCCGCTTAACAGCTAGTCAGGGACGCCCCCGAGGGCCTAGGCCCAAAATAATTTCCGGAGCAAGCGCCACCCCAGCGATCCGTGGGCTAACACCCACCGAAAATCGCCAAAAAACTGCAGTTTTCACTCTTTCGCCTATGGGACGCCCTAAAAACATCCCAACGGACCCACGGAGCCCATGGATCCGCTTAACAGCTAGTCAGGGACGCCCCTGAGGGCCTAGGCCCAAAATAATTTCCGGAGCAAGCGCCACCCCAGCGATCCGTGGGCTAACACCCACCGAAAATCGCCAAAAAACTGCAGTTTTCACTCTTTCGCCTATGGGACGCCCTAAAAACATCCCAACGGACCCACGGAGCCCATGGATCCGCTTAACAGCTAGTCAGGGACGCCCCTGAGGGCCTAGGCCCAAAATAATTTCCGGAGCAAGCGCCACCCCAGCGATCCGTGGGCTAACACCCACCGAAAATCGCCAAAAAACTGCAGTTTTCACTCTTTCGCCTATGGGACGCCCTAAAAACATCCCAACGGACCCACGGAGCCCATGGATCTGCTTAACAGCTAGTCAGGGACGCCCCCGAGGGCCTAGGCCCAAAATAATTTCTGGAGCAAGCGCCACCCCAGCGATCCGTGGGCTAACACCCACCGAAAATCGCCAAAAAACTGCAGTTTTCACTCTTTCGCCTATGGGACGCCCTAAAAACATCCCAACGGACCCACGGAGCCCATGGATCCGCTTAACAGCTAGTCAGGGACGCCCCCGAGGGCCTAGGCCCAAAATAATTTCCGGAGCAAGCGCCACCCCAGCGATCCGTGGGCTAACACCCACCGAAAATCGCCAAAAAACTGCAGTTTTCACTCTTTCGCCTATGGGACGCCCTAAAAACATCCCAACGGACCCACGGAGCCCATGGATCCGCTTAACAGCTAGTCAGGGACGCCCCTGAGGGCCTAGGCCCAAAATAATTTCCGGAGCAAGCGCCACCCCAGCGATCCGTGGGCTAACACCCACCGAAAATCGCCAAAAAACTGCAGTTTTCACTCTTTCGCCTATGGGACGCCCTAAAAACATCCCAACGGACCCACGGAGCCCATGGATCCGCTTAACAGCTAGTCAGGGACGCCCCCGAGGGCCTAAGCCCAAAATAATTTCCGGAGCAAGCGCCACCCCAGCGATCCGTGGGCTAACACCCACCGAAAATCGCCAAAAAACTGCAGTTTTCACTCTTTCGCCTATGGGACGCCCTAAAAACATCCCAACGGACCCACGGAGCCCATGGATCCGCTTAACAGCTAGTCAGGGACGCCCCCGAGGGCCTAGGCCCAAAATAATTTCCGGAGCAAGCGCCACCCCAGCGATCCGTGGGCTAACACCCACCGAAAATCGCCAAAAAACTGCAGTTTTCACTCTTTCGCCTATGGGACGCCCTAAAAACATCCCAACGGACCCACGGAGCCCATGGATCCGCTTAACAGCTAGTCAGGGACGCCCCCGAGGGCCTAGGCCCAAAATAATTTCCGGAGCAAGCGCCACCCCAGCGATCCGTGGGCTAACACCCACCGAAAATTGCCAAAAAACTGCAGTTTTCACTCTTTCGCCTATGGGACGCCCTAAAAACATCCCAACGGACCCACGGAGCCCATGGATCCGCTTAACAGCTAGTCAGGGACGCCCCCGAGGGCCTAGGCCGAAAATAATTTCCGGAGCAAGCGCCACCCCAGCGATCCGTGGGCTAACACCCACCGAAAATCGCCAAAAAACTGCAGTTTTCACTCTTTCGCCTATGGGACGCCCTAAAAACATCCCAACGGACCCACGGAGCCCATGGATCCGCTTAACAGCTAGTCAGGGACGCCCCCGAGGGCCTAGGCCCAAAATAATTTCCGGAGCAAGCGCCACCCCAGCGATCCGTGGGCTAACACCCACCGAAAATCGCCAAAAAACTGCAGTTTTCACTCTTTCGCCTATGGGACGCCCTACAAACATCCCAACGGACCCACGGAGCCCATGGATCCGCTTAACAGCTAGTCAGGGATGCCCCCGAGGGCCTCGGCCCAAAATAATTTCCGGAGCAAGCGCCACCCCAGCGATCCGTGGGCTAACACCCACCGAAAATCGCCAAAAAACTGCAGTTTTCACTCTTTCGCCTATGGGACGCCCTAAAAACATCCCAACGGACCCACGGAGCCCATGGATCCGCTTAACAGCTAGTCAGGGACGCCCCCGAGGGCCTAGGCCCAAAATAATTTCCGGAGCAAGCGCCACCCCAGCGATCCGTGGGCTAACACCCACCGAAAATCGCCAAAAAACTGCAGTTTTCACTCTTTCGCCTATGGGACGCCCTACAAACATCCCAACGGACCCACGGAGCCCATGGATCCGCTTAACAGCTAGTCAGGGATGCCCCCGAGGGCCTAGGCCCAAAATAATTTCCGGAGCAAGCGCCACCCCAGCGATCCGTGGGCTAACACCCACCGAAAATCGCCAAAAAACTGCAGTTTTCACTCTTTCGCCTATGGGACGCCCTAAAAACATCCCAACGGACCCACGGAGCCCATGGATCTGCTTAACAGCTAGTCAGGGACGCCCCCGAGGGCCTAGGCCCAAAATAATTTCTGGAGCAAGCGCCACCCCAGCGATCCGTGGGCTAACACCCACCGAAAATCGCCAAAAAACTGCAGTTTTCACTCTTTCGCCTATGGGACGCCCTAAAAACATCCCAACGGACCCACGGAGCCCATGGATCCGCTTAACAGCTAGTCAGGGACGCCCCCGAGGGCCTAGGCCCAAAATAATTTCCGGAGCAAGCGCCACCCCAGCGATCCGTGGGCTAACACCCACCGAAAATCGCCAAAAAACTGCAGTTTTCACTCTTTCGCCTATGGGACGCCCTAAAAACATCCCAACGGACCCACGGAGCCCATGGATCCGCTTAACAGCTAGTCAGGGACGCCCCTGAGGGCCTAGGCCCAAAATAATTTCCGGAGCAAGCGCCACCCCAGCGATCCGTGGGCTAACACCCACCGAAAATCGCCAAAAAACTGCAGTTTTCACTCTTTCGCCTATGGGACGCCCTAAAAACATCCCAACGGACCCACGGAGCCCATGGATCCGCTTAACAGCTAGTCAGGGACGCCCCCGAGGGCCTAGGCCCAAAATAATTTCCGGAGCAAGCGCCACCCCAGCGATCCGTGGGCTAACACCCACCGAAAATCGCCAAAAAACTGCAGTTTTCACTCTTTCGCCTATGGGACGCCCTAAAAACATCCCAACGGACCCACGGAGCCCATGGATCCGCTTAACAGCTAGTCAGGGATGCCCCCGAGGGCCTAGGCCCAAAATAATTTTTGGAGCAAGCGCCACCCCAGCGATCCGTGGGCTAACACCCACCGAAAATCGCCAAAAAACTGCAGTTTTCACTCTTTCGCCTATGGGACGCCCTAAAAACATCCCAACGGACCCACGGAGCCCATGGATCCGCTTAACAGCTAGTCAGGGACGCCCCCGAGGGCCTAGGCCCAAAATAATTTCCGAAGCAAGCGCCACCCCAGCGATCCGTGGGCTAACACCCACCGAAAATCGCCAAAAAACTGCAGTTTTCACTCTTTCGCCTATGGGATGCCCTAAAAACATCCCAACGGACCCACGGAGCCCATGGATCCGCTTAACAGCTAGTCAGGGACGCCCCCGAGGGCCTAGACCCAAAATAATTTCCGGAGCAAGCGCCACCCCAGCGATCCGTGGGCTAACACCCACCGAAAATCGCCAAAAAACTGCAGTTTTCACTCTTTCGCCTATGGGACGCCCTAAAAACATCCCAACGGACCCACGGAGCCCATGGATCCTCTTAACAGCTAGTCAGGGACGCCCCCGAGGGCCTAGGCCCAAAATAATTTCCGGAGCAAGCGCCACCCCAGCGATCCGTGGGCTAACACCCACCGAAAATCGCCAAAAAACTGCAGTTTTCACTCTTTCGCCTATGGGACGCCCTAAAAACATCCCAACGGACCCACGGAGCCCATGGATCCGCTTAACAGCTAGTCAGGGACGCCCCCGAGGGCCTAGGCCCAAAATAATTTCCGAAGCAAGCGCCACCCCAGCGATCCGTGGGCTAACACCCACCGAAAATCGCCAAAAAACTGCAGTTTTCACTCTTTCGCCTATGGGACGCCCTAAAAACATCCCAACGGACCCACGGAGCCCATGGATCCGCTTAACAGCTAGTCATGGACGCCCCCGAGGGCCTAGGCCCAAAATAATTTCCGGAGCAAGCGCCACCCCAGCGATCCGTGGGCTAACACCCACCGAAAATCGCCAAAAAACTGCAGTTTTCACTCTTTCGCCTATGGGACGCCCTAAAAACATCCCAACGGACCCACGGAGCCCATGGATCCGCTTAACAGCTAGTCAGGGACGCCCCCGAGGGCCTAGGCCCAAAATAATTTCCGGAGCAAGCGCCACCCCAGCGATCCGTGGGCTAACACCCACCGAAAATCGCCAAAAAACTGCAGTTTTCACTCTTTCGCCTATGGGACGCCCTAAAAACATCCCAACGGACCCACGGAGCCCATGGATCCGCTTAACAGCTAGTCAGGGACGCCCCCGAGGGCCTAGGCCCAAAATAATTTCCGGAGCAAGCGCCACCCCAGCGATCCGTGGGCTAACACCCACCGAAAATCGCCAAAAAACTGCAGTTTTCACTCTTTCGCCTATGGGACGCCCTAAAAACATCCCAACGGACCCACGGAGCCCATGGATCCGCTTAACAGCTAGTCAGGGACGCCCCCGAGGGCCTAGGCCCAAAATAATTTCCGGACCAAGCGCCACCCCAGCGATCCGTGGGCTAACACCCACCGAAAATCGCCAAAAAACTGCAGTTTTCACTCTTTCGCCTATGGGACGCCCTAAAAACATCCCAACGGACCCACGGAGCCCATGGATCCGCTTAACAGCTAGTCAGGGACGCCCCCGAGGGCCTAGGCCCAAAATAATTTCCGGAGCAAGCGCCACCCCAGCGATCCGTGGGCTAACACCCACCGAAAATCGCCAAAAAACTGCAGTTTTCACTCTTTCGCCTATGGGACGCCCTAAAAACATCCCAACGGACCCACGGAGCCCATGGATCCGCTTAACAGCTAGTCAGGGACGCCCCCGAGGCCTAGGCCCAAAATAATTTCCGGAGCAAGCGCCACCCCAGCGATCCGTGGGCTAACACCCACCGAAAATCGCCAAAAAACTGCAGTTTTCACTCTTTCGCCTATGGGACGCCCTAAAAACATCCCAACGGACCCACGGAGCCCATGGATCCGCTTAACAGCTAGTCAGGGACGCCCCCGAGGGCCTAGGCCCAAAATAATTTCCGGAGCAAGCGCCACCCCAGCGATCCGTGGGCTAACACCCACCGAAAATCGCCAAAAAACTGCAGTTTTCACTCTTTCGCCTATGGGACGCCCTAAAAACATCCCAACGGACCCACGGAGCCCATGGATCCGCTTAACAGCTAGTCAGGGACGCCCCCGAGGGCCTAGGCCCAAAATAATTTCCGGAGCAAGCGCCACCCCAGCGATCCGTGGGCTAACACCCACCGAAAATCGCCAAAAAACTGCAGTTTTCACTCTTTCGCCTATGGGACGCCCTAAAAACATCCCAACGGACCCACGGAGCCCATGGATCCGCTTAACAGCTAGTCAGGGACGCCCCCGAGGGCCTAGGCCCAAAATAATTTCCGGAGCAAGCGCCACCCCAGCGATCCGTGGGCTAACACCCACCGAAAATCGCCAAAAAACTGCAGTTTTCACTCTTTCGCCTATGGGACGCCCTAAAAACATCCCAACGGACCCACGGAGCCCATGGATCTGCTTAACAGCTAGTCAGGGATGCCCCCGAGGGCCTAGGCCCAAAATAATTTCCGGAGCAAGCGCCACCCCAGCGATCCGTGGGCTAACACCCACCGAAAATCGCCAAAAAACTGCAGTTTTCACTCTTTCGCCTATGGGACGCCCTAAAAACATCCCAACGGACCCACGGAGCCCATGGATCCGTTTAACAGCTAGTCAGGGACGCCCCCGAGGGCCTAGGCCCAAAATAATTTCCGGACCAAGCGCCACCCCAGCGATCCGTGGGCTAACACCCACCGAAAATCGCCAAAAAACTGCAGTTTTCACTCTTTCGCCTATGGGACACCCTAAAAACATCCCAACGGACCCACGGAGCCCATGGATCCGCTTAACAGCTAGTCAGGGACGCCCCCGAGGGCCTAGGGCCAAAATAATTTCCGGAGCAAGCGCCACCCCAGCGATCCGTGGGCTAACACCCACCGAAAATTGCCAAAAAACTGCAGTTTTCACTCTTTCGCCTATGGGACGCCCTAAAAACATCCCAACGGACCCACGGAGCCCATGGATCCGCTTAACAGCTAGTCAGGGACGCCCCCGAGGGCCTAGGCCCAAAATAATTTCCGGAGCAAGCGCCACCCCAGCGATCCGTGGGCTAACACCCACCGAAAATCGCCAAAAAACTGCAGTTTTCACTCTTTCACCTATGGGACGCCCTAAAAACATCCCAACGGACCCACGGAGCCCATGGATCCGCTTAAAAGCTAGTCAGGGACGCCCCCGAGGGCCTAGGCCCTAAATAATTTCCGGAGCAAGCGCCACCCCAGCGATCCGTGGGCTAACACCCACCGAAAATCGCCAAAAAACTGCAGTTTTCACTCTTTCGCCTATGGGATGCCGTAAAAACATCCCAACGGACCCACGGAGCCCATGGATCCGCTTAACAGCTAGTCAGGGACGCCCCCGAGGGCCTAGGCCCAAAATAATTTCCGGAGCAAGCGCCACCCCAGCGATCCGTGGGCTAACACCCACCGAAAATCGCCAAAAAACTGCAGTTTTCACTCTTTCGCCTATGGGACGCCCTAAAAACATCCCAACGGACCCACGGAGCCCATGGATCCGCTTAACAGCTAGTCAGGGACGCCCCCGAGGGCCTAGGCCCAAAATAATTTCCGGAGCAAGCGCCACCCCAGCGATCCGTGGGCTAACACCCACCGAAAACCGCCAAAAAACTGCAGTTTTCACTCTTTCGCCTATGGGATGCCCTAAAAACATCCCAACGGACCCACGGAGCCCATGGATCCGCTTAACAGCTAGTCAGGGATGCCCCCGAGGGCCTAGGCCCAAAATAATTTCCGGAGCAAGCGCCACCCCAGCGATCCGTGGGCTAACACCCACCGAAAATCGCCAAAAAACTGCAGTTTTCACTCTTTCGCCTATGGGACGCCCTAAAAACATCCCAACGGACCCACGGAGCCCATGGATCCGCTTAACAGCTAGTCAGGGACGCCCCCGAGGGCCTAGGCCCAAAATAATTTCTGGAGCAAGCGCCACCCCAGCGATCCGTAGGCTAACACCCACCGAAAATCACCAAAAAACTGCAGTTTTCACTCTTTCGCCTATGGGACGCCCTAAAAACATCCCAACGGACCCACGGAGCCCATGGATCCGCTTAACAGCTAGTCAGGGACGCCCCCAAGGGCCTAGGCCGAAAATAATTTCCGGAGCAAGCGCCACCCCAGCGATCCGTGGGCTAACACCCACCGAAAATTGCCAAAAAACTGCAGTTTTCACTCTTTCGCCTATGGGACGCCCTACAAACATCCCAACGGACCCACGGAGCCCATGGATCCGCTTAACAGCTAGTCAGGGACGCCCCCGAGGGCCTAGGCCGAAAATAATTTCCGGAGCAAGCTCCACCCCAGCGATCCGTGGGCTAACACCCACCGAAAATCGCCAAAAAACTGCAGTTTTCACTCTTTCGCCTATGGGACGCCCTAAAAACATCCCAACGGACCCACGGAGCCCATGGATCCGCTTAACAGCTAGTCAGGGACGCCCCCGAGGGCCTAGGCCCAAAATAATTTCCGGAGCAAGCGCCACCCCAGCGATCCGTGGGCTAACACCCACCGAAAATCGCCAAAAAACTGCAGTTTTCACTCTTTCGCCTATGGGACGCCCTAAAAACATCCCAACGGACCCACGGAGCCCATGGATCCGCTTAACAGCTAGTCAGGGATGCCCCCGAGGGCCTAGGCCCAAAATAATTTTTGGAGCAAGCGCCACCCCAGCGATCCGTGGGCTAACACCCACCGAAAATCGCCAAAAAACTGCAGTTTTCACTCTTTCGCCTATGGGACGCCCTAAAAACATCCCAACGGACCCACGGAGCCCATGGATCCGCTTAACAACTAGTCAGGGACGCCCCCGAGGGCCTAGGCCCAAAATAATTTCCGAAGCAAGCGCCACCCCAGCGATTCGTGGGCTAACACCCACCGAAAATTGCCAAAAAACTGCAGTTTTCACTCTTTCGCCTATGGGACGCCCTAAAAACATCCCAATGGACCCACGGAGCCCATGGATCCGCTTAACAGCTAGTCAGGGACGCCCCCGAGGGCCTAGGCCCAAAATAATTTCCGGAGCAAGCGCCACCCCAGCGATCCGTGGGCTAACACCCACCGAAAATCGCCAAAAAACTGCAGTTTTCACTTTTTCGCCTATGGGATGCCCTAAAAACATCCCAACGGACCCACGGAGCCCATGGATCCGCTTAACAGCTAGTCAGGGACGCCCCCGAGGGCCTAGGCCCAAAATAATTTCCGGAGCAAGCGCCACCCCAGCGATCCGTGGGCTAACACCCACCGAAAATTGCCAAAAAACTGCAGTTTTCACTCTTTCGCCTATGGGACGCCCTAAAAACATCCCAACGGACCCACGGAGCCCATGGATCCGCTTAACAGCTAGTCAGGGACGCCCCCGAGGGCCTAGGCCCAAAATAATTTCCGGAGCAAGCGCCACCCCAGCGATCCGTGGGCTAACACCCACCGAAAATCACCAAAAAACTGCAGTTTTCACTCTTTCGCCTATGGGACGCCCTAAAAACATCCCAACGGACCCACGGAGCCCATGGATCCGCTTAACAGCTAGTCAGGGATGCCCCCGAGGGCCTAGGCCCAAAATAATTTCCGGAGCAAGCGCCACCCCAGCGATCCGTGGGCTAACACCCACCGAAAATCGCCAAAAAACTGCAGTTTTCACTCTTTCGCCTATGGGACGCCCTAAAAACATCCCAACGGACCCACGGAGCCCATGGATCCGCTTAACAGCTAGTCAGGGATGCCCCCGAGGGCCTAGGCCCAAAATAATTTCCGGAGCAAGCGCCACCCCAGCGATCCGTGGGCTAACACCCATCGAAAATCGCCAAAAAACTGCAGTTTTCACTCTTTCGCCTATGGGACGCCCTAAAAACATCCCAACGGACCCACGGAGCCCATGGATCCGCTTAACAGCTAGTCAGGGACGCCCCCGAGGTCCTAGGCCCAAAATAATTTCCGGAGCAAGCGCCACCCCAGCGATCCGTGGGCTAACACCCACCGAAAATCGCCAAAAAACTGCAGTTTTCACTCTTTCGCCTATGGGACGCCCTAAAAACATCCCAACGGACCCACGGAGCCCATGGATCCGCTTAACAGCTAGTCAGGGATGCCCCCGAGGGCCTATGCCCAAAATAATTTCCGGAGCAAGCGCCACCCCAGCGATCCGTGGGCTAACACCCACCGAAAATCGCCAAAAAACTGCAGTTTTCACTCTTTCGCCTATGGGACGCCCTAAAAACATCCCAACGGACCCACGGAGCCCATGGATCCGCTTAACAGCTAGTCAGGGACGCCCCCGAGGGCCTAGGCCCAAAATAATTTCCGGAGCAAGCGCCACCCCAGCGATCCGTGGGCTAACACCCACCGAAAATCGCCAAAAAACTGCAGTTTTCTCTCTTTCGCCTATGGGACGCCCTAAAAACATCCCAACGGACCCACGGAGCCCATGGATCCGCTTAACAGCTAGTCAGGGACGCCTCCGAGGGCCTAGGCCCAAAATAATTTCCGGAGCAAGCGCCACCCCAGCGATCCGTGGGCTAACACCCACCGAAAATCGCCAAAAAACTGCAGTTTTCACTCTTTCACCTATGGGACGCCCTAAAAACATCCCAACGGACCCACGGAGTCCATGGATCCGCTTAAAAGCTAGTCCGGGACGCCCCCAAGGGCCTAGGCCCAAAATAATTTCCGGAGCAAGCGCCACCCCAGCGATCCGTGGGCTAACACCCACCGAAAATCGCCAAAAAACTGCAGTTTTCACTCTTTCGCCTATGGGACGCCCTAAAAACATCCCAACGGACCCACGGAGCCCATGGATCCGCTTAACAGCTAGTCAGGGATGTCCCCGAGGGCCTAGGCCCAAAATAATTTCTGGAGCAAGCGCCACCCCAGCGATCCGTGGGCTAACACCCACCGAAAATCGCCAAAAAACTGCAGTTTTCACTCTTTCGCCTATGGGACGCCCTAAAAACATCCCAACGGACCCACGGAGCCCATGGATCCGCTTAACAGCTAGTCAGGGACGCCCCCGAGGGCCTAGGCCCAAAATAATTTCCGGAGCAAGCGCCACCCCAGCGATCCGTGGGCTAACACCCACCGAAAATCGCCAAAAAACTGCAGTTTTCACTCTTTCGCCTATGGGACGCCCTAAAAACATCCCAACGGACCCACGGAGCCCATGGATCCGCTTAACAGCTAGTCAGGGACGCCCCCGAGGGCCTAGGCCCAAAATAATTTCCGGAGCAAGCGCCACCCCAGCGATCCGTGGGCTAACACCCATCGAAAATCGCCAAAAAACTGCAGTTTTCACTCTTTCGCCTATGGGACGCCCTAAAAACATCCCAACGGACCCACGGAGCCCATGGATCCGCTTAACAGCTAGTCAGGGATGCCCCCGAGGGCCTAGGCCCAAAATAATTTCCGGAGCAAGCGCCACCCCAGCGATCCGTGGGCTAACACCCACCGAAAATCGCCAAAAAACTGCAGTTTTCACTCTTTCGCCTATGGGACGCCCTAAAAACATCCCAACGGACCCACAGAGCCCATGGATCCGCTTAACAGCTAGTCAGGGACGCCCCCGAGGGCCTAGGCCCAAAATAATTTCCGGAGCAAGCGCCACCCCAGCGATCCGTGGGCTAACACCCACCGAAAATCGCCAAAAAACTGCAGTTTTCACTCTTTCGCCTATGGGACGCCCTAAAAACATCCCAACGGACCCACGGAGCCCATGGATCCGCTTAACAGCTAGTCAGGGACGCCCCCGAGGGCCTAGGCCCAAAATAATTTCCGGAGCAAGCGCCACCCCAGCGATCCGTGGGCTAACACCCACCGAAAATTGCCAAAAAACTGCAGTTTTCACTCTTTCGCCTATGGGACGCCCTAAAAACATCCCAACGGACCCACGGAGCCCATGGATCCGCTTAACAGCTAGTCAGGGACGCCCCCGAGGGCCTAGGCCCAAAATAATTTCCGGAGCAAGCGCCACCCCAGCGATCCGTGGGCTAACACCCACCGAAAATCGCCAAAAAACTGCAGTTTTCACTCTTTCGCCTATGGGACGCCCTAAAAACATCCCAACGGACCCACGGAGCCCATGGATCCGCTTAACAGCTAGTCAGGGACGCCCCCAAGGGCCTAGGCCCAAAATAATTTCCGGAGCAAGCGCCACCCCAGCGATCCGTGGGCTAACACCCACCGAAAATCGCCAAAAAACTACAGTTTTCACTCTTTCGCCTATGGGACGCCCTAAAAACATCCCAACGGACCCACGGAGCCCATGGATCCGCTTAACAGCTAGTCAGGGACGCCCCCGAGGGCCTAGGCCCAAAATAATTTCCGGAGCAAGCGCCACCCCAGCGATCCGTGGGCTAACACCCACCGAAAATCGCCAAAAAACTGCAGTTTTCACTCTTTCGCCTATAGGACGCCCTAAAAACATCCCAACGGACCCACGGAGCCCATGGATCCACTTAACAGCTAGTCAGGGACGCCCCCGAGGGCCTAGGCCCAAAATAATTTCCGGAGCAAGCGCCACCCCAGCGATCCGTGGGCTAACACCCACCGAAAATCACCAAAAAACTGCAGTTTTCACTCTTTCGCCTATGGGACGCCCTAAAAACATCCCAACGGACCCACGGAGCCCATGGATCCGCTTAACAGCTAGTCAGGGACGCCCCCGAGGGCCTAGGCCCAAAATAATTTCCGGAGCAAGCGCCACCCCAGCGATCCGTGGGCTAACACCCACCGAAAATCGCCAAAAAACTGCAGTTTTCACTCTTTCGCCTATGGGACACCCTAAAAACATCCCAACGGACCCACGGAGCCCATGGATCCGCTTAACAGCTAGTCAGGGACGCCCCCGAGGGCCTAGGCCCAAAATAATTTCCGGAGCAAGCGCCACCCCAGCGATCCGTGGGCTAACACCCACCGAAAATCGCCAAAAAACTGCAGTTTTCACTCTTTCGCCTATGGGACGCCCTAAAAACATCCCAACGGACCCACGGAGCCCATGGATCTGCTTAACAGCTAGTCAGGGACGCCCCCGAGGGCCTAGGCCAAAAATAATTTCCGGAGCAAGCGCCACCCCAGCGATCCGTGGGCTAACACCCACCAAAAATCGCCAAAAAACTGCAGTTTTCACTCTTTCGCCTATGGGACGCCCTAAAAACATCCCAACGGACCCACGGAGCCCATGGATACGCTTAACAGCTAGTCAGGGACGCCCCCGAGGGCCTAGGCCCAAAATAATTTCCGGAGCAAGCGCCACCCCAGCGATCCGTGGGCTAACACCCACCGAAAATCGCCAAAAAACTGCAGTTTTCACTCTTTCGCCTATGGGACGCCCTAAAAACATCCCAACGGACCCACGGAGCCCATGGATCCACTTAACAGCTAGTCAGGGACGCCCTCGAGGGCCTAGGCCCAAAATAATTTCCGGAGCAAGCGCCACCCCAGCGATCCGTGGGCTAACACCCACCGAAAATTGCCAAAAAACTGCAGTTTTCACTCTTTCGCCTATGGGACGCCCTAAAAACATCCCAACGGACCCACGGAGCCCATGGATCCGCTTAACAGCTAGTCAGGGACGCCCCCGAGGGCCTAGGCCCAAAATAATTTCCGGAGCAAGCGCCACCCCAGCGATCCGTGGGCTAACACCCACCGAAAATCGCAAAAAAACTGCAGTTTTCACTCTTTCGCCTATGGGACGCCCTAAAAACATCCCAACGGACCCACGGAGCCCATGGATCCGCTTAACAGCTAGTCAGGGATGCCCCAGAGGGCCTAGGCCCAAAATAATTTCCGGAGCAAGCGCCACCCCAGCGATCCGTGGGCTAACACCCACCGAAAATCGCCAAAAAACTGCAGTTTTCACTCTTTCGCCTATGGGACGCCCTAAAAACATCCCAACGGACCCACGGAGCCCATGGATCTGCTTAACAGCTAGTCAGGGACGCCCCCGAGGGCCTAGGCCCAAAATAATTTCTGGAGCAAGCGCCACCCCAGCGATCCGTGGGCTAACACCCACCGAAAATCGCCAAAAAACTGTAGTTTTCACTCTTTTGCCTATGGGACGCCCTAAAAACATCCCAACGGACCCACGGAGCCCATGGATCCGCTTAACAGCTAGTCAGGGACGCCCCCGAGGGCCTAGGCCCAAAATAATTTCCGGAGCAAGCGCCACCCCAGCGATCCGTGGGCTAACACCCACCGAAAATTGCCAAAAAACTGCAGTTTTCACTCTTTCGCCTATGGGACGCCCTAAAAACATCCCAACGGACCCACGGAGCCCATGGATCCGCTTAACAGCTAGTCAGGGACGCCCCCGAGGGCCTAGGCCCAAAATAATTTCCGGAGCAAGCGCCACCCCAGCGATCCGTGGGCTAACACCCACCAAAAATCGCCAAAAAACTGCAGTTTTCACTCTTTCGCCTATGGGACGCCCTAAAAACATCCCAACGGACCCACGGAGCCCATGGATCCGCTTAACAGCTAGTCAGGGACGCCCCCGAGGGCCTAGACCCAAAATAATTTCCGGAGCAAGCGCCACCCCAGCGATCCGTGGGCTAACACCCACCGAAAATCGCCAAAAAACTGCAGTTTTCACTCTTTCGCCTATGGGACGCCCTAAAAACATCCCAACGGACCCACGGAGCCCATGGATCTGCTTAACAGCTAGTCAGGGACGCCCCCGAGGGCCTAGGCCCAAAATAATTTCTGGAGCAAGCGCCACCCCAGCGATCCGTGGGCTAACACCCACCGAAAATCACCAAAAAACTGCAGTTTTCACTCTTTCGCCTATGGGACGCCCTAAAAACATCCCAACGGACCCACGGAGCCCATGGATCCGCTTAACAGCTAGTCAGGGACGCCCCCGAGGGCCTAGGCCCAAAATAATTTCCGGAGCAAGCGCCACCCCAGCGATCCGTGGGCTAACACCCACCGAAAATCGCCAAAAAACTGCAGTTTTCACTCTTTCGCCTATGGGACACCCTAAAAACATCCCAACGGACCCACGGAGCCCATGGATCCGCTTAACAGCTAGTCAGGGACGCCCCCGAGGGCCTAGGCCCAAAATAATTTCCGGAGCAAGCGCCACCCCAGCGATCCGTGGGCTAACACCCACCGAAAATCGCCAAAAAACTGCAGTTTTCACTCTTTCGCCTATGGGACGCCCTAAAAACATCCCAACGGACCCACGGAGCCCATGGATCTGCTTAACAGCTAGTCAGGGACGCCCCCGAGGGCCTAGGCCAAAAATAATTTCCGGAGCAAGCGCCACCCCAGCGATCCGTGGGCTAACACCCACCAAAAATCGCCAAAAAACTGCAGTTTTCACTCTTTCGCCTATGGGACGCCCTAAAAACATCCCAACGGACCCACGGAGCCCATGGATACGCTTAACAGCTAGTCAGGGACGCCCCCGAGGGCCTAGGCCCAAAATAATTTCCGGAGCAAGCGCCACCCCAGCGATCCGTGGGCTAACACCCACCGAAAATCGCCAAAAAACTGCAGTTTTCACTCTTTCGCCTATGGGACGCCCTAAAAACATCCCAACGGACCCACGGAGCCCATGGATCCACTTAACAGCTAGTCAGGGACGCCCTCGAGGGCCTAGGCCCAAAATAATTTCCGGAGCAAGCGCCACCCCAGCGATCCGTGGGCTAACACCCACCGAAAATTGCCAAAAAACTGCAGTTTTCACTCTTTCGCCTATGGGACGCCCTAAAAACATCCCAACGGACCCACGGAGCCCATGGATCCGCTTAACAGCTAGTCAGGGACGCCCCCGAGGGCCTAGGCCCAAAATAATTTCCGGAGCAAGCGCCACCCCAGCGATCCGTGGGCTAACACCCACCGAAAATCGCAAAAAAACTGCAGTTTTCACTCTTTCGCCTATGGGACGCCCTAAAAACATCCCAACGGACCCACGGAGCCCATGGATCCGCTTAACAGCTAGTCAGGGATGCCCCCGAGGGCCTAGGCCCAAAATAATTTCCGGAGCAAGCGCCACCCCAGCGATCCGTGGGCTAACACCCACCGAAAATCGCCAAAAAACTGCAGTTTTCACTCTTTCGCCTATGGGACGCCCTAAAAACATCCCAACGGACCCACGGAGCCCATGGATCTGCTTAACAGCTAGTCAGGGACGCCCCCGAGGGCCTAGGCCCAAAATAATTTCTGGAGCAAGCGCCACCCCAGCGATCCGTGGGCTAACACCCACCGAAAATCGCCAAAAAACTGTAGTTTTCACTCTTTTGCCTATGGGACGCCCTAAAAACATCCCAACGGACCCACGGAGCCCATGGATCCGCTTAACAGCTAGTCAGGGACGCCCCCGAGGGCCTAGGCCCAAAATAATTTCCGGAGCAAGCGCCACCCCAGCGATCCGTGGGCTAACACCCACCGAAAATCGCCAAAAAACTGCAGTTTTCACTCTTTCGCCTATGGGACGCCCTAAAAACATCCCAACGGACCCACGGAGCCCATGGATCCGCTTAACAGCTAGTCAGGGACGCCCCCGAGGGCCTAGGCCCAAAATAATTTCCGGAGCAAGCGCCACCCCAGCGATCCGTGGGCTAACACCCACCAAAAATCGCCAAAAAACTGCAGTTTTCACTCTTTCGCCTATGGGACGCCCTAAAAACATCCCAACGGACCCACGGAGCCCATGGATCCGCTTAACAGCTAGTCAGGGACGCCCCCGAGGGCCTAGACCCAAAATAATTTCCGGAGCAAGCGCCACCCCAGCGATCCGTGGGCTAACACCCACCGAAAATCGCCAAAAAACTGCAGTTTTCACTCTTTCGCCTATGGGACGCCCTAAAAACATCCCAACGGACCCACGGAGCCCATGGATCCGCTTAACAGCTAGTCAGGGACGCCCCCGAGGGCCTAGGCCCAAAATAATTTCCGGAGCAAGCGCCACCCCAGCGATCCGTGGGCTAACACCCACCGAAAATCGCCAAAAAACTGCAGTTTTCACTCTTTCGCCTATGGGACTCCCTAAAAACATCCCAACGGACCCACGGAGCCCATGGATCCGCTTAACAGCTAGTCAGGGACGCCCCCGAGGGCCTAGGCCCAAAATAATTTCCGGAGCAAGCGCCACCCCAGCGATCCGTGGGCTAACACCCACCGAAAATCGCCAAAAAACTGCAGTTTTCACTCTTTCGCCTATGGGACGCCCTAAAAACATCCCAACGGACCCACGGAGCCCATGGATCCGCTTAACAGCTAGTCAGGGACGCCCCCGAGGGCCTAGGCCCAAAATAATTTCCGGAGCAAGCGCCACCCCAGCGATCCGTGGGCTAACACCCACCGAAAATCGCCAAAAAACTGCAGTTTTCACTCTTTCGCCTATGGGACGCCCTAAAAACATCCCAACGGACCCACGGAGCCCATGGATCCGCTTAACAGCTAGTCAGGGATGCCCCCGAGGGCCTAGGCCCAAAATAATTTCCGGAGCAAGCGCCACCCCAGCGATCCGTGGGCTAACACCCACCGAAAATCGCCAAAAAACTGCAGTTTTCACTCTTTCGCCTATGGGACGCCCTAAAAACATCCCAACGGACCCACGGAGCCCATGGATCCGCTTAACAGCTAGTCAGGGACGCCCCCGAGGGCCTAGGCCCAAAATAATTTCCGGAGCAAGCGCCACCCCAGCGATCCGTGGGCTAACACCCACCGAAAATCGCCAAAAAACTGCAGTTTTCACTCTTTCGCCTATGGGACGCCCTAAAAACATCCCAACGGACCCACGGAGCCCATGGATCCACTTAACAGCTAGTCAGGGACGCCCCCGAGGGCCTAGGCCCAAAATAATTTCTGGAGCAAGCGCCACCCCAGCGATCCGTGGGCTAACACCCACCGAAAATCGCCAAAAAACTGCAGTTTTCACTCTTTCGCCTATGGGACGCCCTAAAAACATCCCAACGGACCCACGGAGCCCATGGATCCGCTTAACAGCTAGTCAGGGACGCCCCCGAGGGCCTAGGCCCAAAATAATTTCCGGAGAAAGCGCCACCCCAGCGATCCGTGGGCTAACACCCACCGAAAATCGCCAAAAAACTGCAGTTTTCACTCTTTCGCCTATGGGACGCCCTAAAAACATCCCAACGGACCCACGGAGCCCATGGATCCGCTTAACAGCTAGTCAGGGACGCCCCCGAGGGCCTAGGCCCAAAATAATTTCCGGAGCAAGCGCCACCCCAGCGATCCGTGGGCTAACACCCACCGAAAATCGCCAAAAAACTGCAGTTTTCACTCTTTCGCCTATGGGACGCCCTAAAAACATCCCAACGGACCCACGGAGCCCATGGATCCGCTTAACAGCTAGTCAGGGACGCCCCCGAGGGCCTAGGCCCAAAATAATTTCCGGAGCAAGCGCCACCCCAGCGATCCGTGGGCTAACACCCACCGAAAATTGCCAAAAAACTGCAGTTTTCACTCTTTCGCCTATGGGACGCCCTAAAAACATCCCAACGGACCCACGGAGCCCATGGATCCGCTTAACAGCTAGTCAGGGACGCCCTCGAGGGCCTAGGCCCAAAATAATTTCCGGAGCAAGCGCCACCCCAGCGATCCGTGGGCTAACACCCACCGAAAATTGCCAAAAAACTGCAGTTTTCACTCTTTCGCCTATGGGACGCCCTAAAAACATCCCAACGAACCCACGGAGCCCATGGATCCGCTTAACAGCTAGTCAGGGACGCCCCCGAGGGCCTAGGCCCAAAATAATTTCCGGAGAAAGCGCCACCCCAGCGATCCGTGGGCTAACACCCACCGAAAATCACCAAAAAACTGCAGTTTTCACTCTTTCGCCTATGGGACGCCCTAAAAACATCCCAACGGACCCACGGAGCCCATGGATCCACTTAACAGCTAGTCAGGGACGCCCCCGAGGGCCTAGGCCCAAAATAATTTCCGGAGCAAGCGCCACCCCAGCGATCCGTGGGCTAACACCCACCGAAAATCGCCAAAAAACTGCAGTTTTCACTATTTCGCCTATGGGACGCCCTAAAAACATCCCAACGGACCCACGGAGCCCATGGATCCGCTTAACAGCTAGTCAGGGACGCCCCCGAGGGCCTAGGCCCAAAATAATTTCCGGAGCAAGCGCCACCCCAGCGATCCGTGGGCTAACACCCACCGAAAATCGCCAAAAAACTGCAGTTTTCACTCTTTCGCCTATGGGACGCCCTAAAAACATCCCAACGGACCCACGGAGCCCATGGATCCGCTTAACAGCTAGTCATGGATGCCCCCGAGGGCCTAGGCCCAAAATAATTTCCGGAGCAAGCGCCACCCCAGCGATCCGTGGGCTAACACCCACCGAAAATCGCCAAAAAACTGCAGTTTTCACTCTTTCGCCTATGGGATGCCCTAAAAACATCCCAACGGACCCACGGAGCCCATGGATCCGCTTAACAGCTAGTCAGGGACGCCCCCGAGGGCCTAGGCCCAAAATAATTTCCGGAGCAAGCGCCACCCCAGCGATCCGTGGGCTAACACCCACCGAAAATCGCCAAAAAACTGCAGTTTTCACTCTTTCGCCTATGGGACGCCCTAAAAACATCCCAACGGACCCACGGAGCCCATGGATCCGCTTAACAGCTAGTCAGGGACGCCCCCGAGGGCCTAGCCCCAAAATAATTTCCGGAGCAAGCGCCACCCCAGCGATCCGTGGGCTAACACCCACCGAAAATCGCCAAAAAACTGCAGTTTTCACTATTTCGCCTATGGGACGCCCTAAAAACATCCCAACGGACCCACGGAGCCCATGGATCCGCTTAACAGCTAGTCAGGGACGCCCCCGAGGGCCTAGGCCCAAAATAATTTCCGGAGCAAGCGCCACCCCAGCTATCCGTGGGCTAACACCCACCGAAAATCGCCAAAAAACTGCAGTTTTCACTCTTTCGCCTATGGGACGCCCTAAAAACATCCCAACGGACCCACGGAGCCCATGGATCCGCTTAACAGCTAGTCATGGATGCCCCCGAGGGCCTAGGCCCAAAATAATTTCCGGAGCAAGCGCCACCCCAGCGATCCGTGGGCTAACACCCACCGAAAATCGCCAAAAAACTGCAGTTTTCACTCTTTCGCCTATGGGATGCCCTAAAAACATCCCAACGGACCCACGGAGCCCATGGATCCGCTTAACAGCTAGTCAGGGACGCCCCCGAGGGCCTAGGCCCAAAATAATTTCCGGAGCAAGCGCCACCCCAGCGATCCGTGGGCTAACACCCACCGAAAATCGCCAAAAAACTGCAGTTTTCACTCTTTCGCCTATGGGACGCCCTAAAAACATCCCAACGGACCCACGGAGCCCATGGATCCGCTTAACAGCTAGTCAGGGACGCCCCCGAGGGCCTAGCCCCAAAATAATTTCCGGAGCAAGCGCCACCCCAGCGATCCGTGGGCTAACACCCACCGAAAATCGCCAAAAAACTGCAGTTTTCACTCTTTCGCCTATGGGACGCCCTAAAAACATCCCAACGGACCCACGGAGCCCATGGATCCGCTTAACAGCTAGTCAGGGATGCCCCCGAGGGCCTAGGCCCAAAATAATTTCCGGAGCAAGCGCCACCCCAGCGATCCGTGGGCTAACACCCATCGAAAATCGCCAAAAAACTGCAGTTTTCACTCTTTCGCCTATGGAACGCCCTAAAAACATCCCAACGGACCCACGGAGCCCATGGATCCGCTTAACAGCTAGTCATGGACGCCCCCGAGGGCCTAGGCCCAAAATAATTTCCGGAGCAAGCGCCACCCCAGCGATCCGTGGGCTAACACCCACCGAAAATCGCCAAAAAACTGCAATTTTCACTCTTTCGCCTATGGGACGCCCTAAAAACATCCCAACAGACCCACGGAGCCCATGGATCCGCTTAACAGCTAGTCAGGGACGCCCCCGAGGGCCTAGGCCCAAAATAATTTCCGGAGCAAGCGCCACCCCAGCGATCCGTGGGCTAACACCCACCGAAAATCGCCAAAAAACTGCAGTTTTCACTCTTTCACCTATGGGATGCCCTAAAAACATCCCAACGGACCCACGGAGCCCATGGATCCGCTTAACAACTAGTCAGGGACGCCCCCGAGGGCCTAGGACCAAAATAATTTCCGGAGCAAGCGCCACCCCAGCGATCCGTGGGCTAACACCCACCGAAAATCGCCAAAAAACTGCAGTTTTCACTCTTTCGCCTATGGGACGCCCTAAAAACATCCCAACGGACCCACGGAGCCCATGGATCCGCTTAACAGCTAGTCAGGGACGCCCCCGAGGGCCTAGGCCCAAAATAATTTCCGGAGCAAGCGCCACCCCAGCGATCCGTGGGCTAACACCCACCGAAAATCGCCAAAAAACTGCAGTTTTCACTCTTTCACCTATGGGACGCCCTAAAAACATCCCAACGGACCCACGGAGCCCATGGATCCGCTTAAAAGCTAGTCAGGGACGCCCCCGAGGGCCTAGGCCCTAAATAATTTCCGGAGCAAGCGCCACCCCAGCGATCCGTGGGCTAACACCCACCGAAAATCGCCAAAAAACTGCAGTTTTCACTCTTTCGCCTATGGGATGCCGTAAAAACATCCCAACGGACCCACGGAGCCCATGGATCCACTTAACAGCTAGTCAGGGACGCCTCCGAGGGCCTAGGCCCAAAATAATTTCCGGAGCAAGCGCCACCCCAGCGATCCGTGGGCTAACACCCACCGAAAATCGCCAAAAAACTGCAGTTTTCACTCTTTCGCCTATGGGACGCCCTAAAAACATCCCAACGGACCCACGGAGCCCATGGATCCGCTTAACAGCTAGTCAGGGACGCCCCCGAGGGCCTAGGCCCAAAATAATTTCCGGAGCAAGCGCCACCCCAGCGATCCGTGGGCTAACACCCACCGAAAATCGCCAAAAAACTGCAGTTTTCACTCTTTCGCCTATGGGACGCCCTAAAAACATCCCAACGGACCCACGGAGCCCATGGATCCGCTTAACAGCTAGTCAGGGACGCCCTCGAGGGCCTAGGCCCAAAATAATTTCCGGAGCAAGCGCCACCCCAGCGATCCGTGGGCTAACACCCACCGAAAATCGCCAAAAAACTGCAGTTTTCACTCTTTCGCCTATGGGACGCCCTAAAAACATCCCAACGGACCCACGGAGCCCATGGATCCGCTTAACAGCTAGTCAGGGACGCCCCCGAGGGCCTAGGCCCAAAATAATTTCCGGAGCAAGCGCCACCCCAGCGATCCGTGGGCTAACACCCACCGAAAATCGCCAAAAAACTGCAGTTTTCACTCTTTCGCCTATGGGACGCCCTAAAAACATCCCAACGGACCCACGGAGCCCATGGATCCGCTTAACAGCTAGTCAGGGACGCCCCCGAGGGCCTAGGACCAAAATAATTTCCGGAGCAAGCGCCACCCCAGCGATCCGTGGGCTAACACCCACCGAAAATCGCCAAAAAACTGCAGTTTTCACTCTTTCGCCTATGGGACGCCCTAAAAACATCCCAACGGACCCACGGAGCCCATGGATCCGCTTAACAGCTAGTCAGGGACGCCCCCGAGGGCCTAGGCCCAAAATAATTTCCGGAGCAAGCGCCACCCCAGCGATCCGTGGGCTAACACCCACCGAAAATCGCCAAAAAACTGCAGTTTTCACTCTTTCACCTATGGGACGCCCTAAAAACATCCCAACGGACCCACGGAGCCCATGGATCCGCTTAAAAGCTAGTCAGGGACGCCCCCGAGGGACTAGGCCCTAAATAATTTCCGGAGCAAGCGCCACCCCAGCGATCCGTGGGCTAACACCCACCGAAAATCGCCAAAAAACTGCAGTTTTCACTCTTTCGCCTATGGGATGCCGTAAAAACATCCCAACGGACCCACGGAGCCCATGGATCCGCTTAACAGCTAGTCAGGGACGCCCCCGAGGGCCTAGGCCCAAAATAATTTCCGGAGCAAGCGCCACCCCAGCGATCCGTGGGCTAACACCCACCGAAAATCGCCAAAAAACTGCAGTTTTCACTCTTTCGCCTATGGGACGCCCTAAAAACATCCCAACGGACCCACGGAGCCCATGGATCCGCTTAACAGCTAGTCAGGGACGCCCCCGAGGGCCTAGGACCAAAATAATTTCCGGAGCAAGCGCCACCCCAGCGATCCGTGGGCTAACACCCACCGAAAATCGCCAAAAAACTGCAGTTTTCACTCTTTCGCCTATGGGACGCCCTAAAAACATCCCAACGGACCCACGGAGCCCATGGATCCGCTTAACAGCTAGTCAGGGACGCCCCCGAGGGCCTAGGCCCAAAATAATTTCCGGAGCAAGCGCCACCCCAGCGATCCGTGGGCTAACACCCACCGAAAATCGCCAAAAAACTGCAGTTTTCACTCTTTCACCTATGGGACGCCCTAAAAACATCCCAACGGACCCACGGAGCCCATGGATCCGCTTAAAAGCTAGTCAGGGACGCCCCCGAGGGCCTAGGCCCTAAATAATTTCCGGAGCAAGCGCCACCCCAGCGATCCGTGGGCTAACACCCACCGAAAATCGCCAAAAAACTGCAGTTTTCACTCTTTCGCCTATGGGATGCCGTAAAAACATCCCAACGGACCCACGGAGCCCATGGATCCGCTTAACAGCTAGTCAGGGACGCCCCCGAGGGCCTAGGCCCAAAATAATTTCCGGAGCAAGCGCCACCCCAGCGATCCGTGGGCTAACACCCACCGAAAATCGCCAAAAAACTGCAGTTTTCACTCTTTCGCCTATGGGACGCCCTAAAAACATCCCAACGGACCCACGGAGCCCATGGATCCGCTTAACAGCTAGTCAGGGACGCCCCCGAGGGCCTAGGCCCAAAATAATTTCCGGAGCAAGCGCCACCCCAGCGATCCGTGGGCTAACACCCACCGAAAATCGCCAAAAAACTGCAGTTTTCACTCTTTCGCCTATGGGACGCCCTAAAAACATCCCAACGGACCCACGGAGCCCATGGATCCGCTTAACAGCTAGTCAGGGACGCCCTCGAGGGCCTAGGCCCAAAATAATTTCCGGAGCAAGCGCCACCCCAGCGATCCGTGGGCTAACACCCACCGAAAATCGCCAAAAAACTGCAGTTTTCACTCTTTCGCCTATGGGACGCCCTAAAAACATCCCAACGGACCCACGGAGCCCATGGATCCGCTTAACAGCTAGTCAGGGACGCCCCCGAGGGCCTAGGCCCAAAATAATTTCCGGAGCAAGCGCCACCCCAGCGATCCGTGGGCTAACACCCACCGAAAATCGCCAAAAAACTGCAGTTTTCACTCTTTCGCCTATGGGACGCCCTAAAAACATCCCAACGGACCCACGGAGCCCATGGATCCGCTTAACAGCTAGTCAGGGACGCCCCCGAGGGCCTAGGCCCAAAATAATTTCCGGAGCAAGCGCCACCCCAGCGATCCGTGGGCTAACACCCACCGAAAATCGCCAAAAAACTGCAGTTTTCACTCTTTCGCCTATGGGACGCCCTAAAAACATCCCAACGGACCCACGGAGCCCATGGATCCACTTAACAGCTAGTCAGGGACGCCCCCGAGGGCCTAGGCCTAAAATAATTTCTGGAGCAAGCGCCACCCCAGCGATCCGTGGGCTAACACCCACCGAAAATCGCCAAAAAACTGCAGTTTTCACTCTTTCGCCTATGGGACGCCCTAAAAACATCCCAACGGACCCACGGAGCCCATGGATCCGCTTAACAGCTAGTCAGGGACGCCCCCGAGGGCCTAGGCCCAAAATAATTTCCGGAGCAAGCGCCACCCCAGCGATCCGTGGGCTAACACCCACCGAAAATCGCCAAAAAACTGCAGTTTTCACTCTTTCGCCTATGGGACGCCCTAAAAACATCCCAACAGACCCACGGAGCCCATGGATCCGCTTAACAGCTAGTCAGGGACGCCCCCGAGGGCCTAGGCCCAAAATAATTTCCGGAGCAAGCGCCACCCCAGCGATCCGTGGGCTAACACCCACCGAAAATCGCCAAAAAACTGCAGTTTTCACTCTTTCGCCTATGGGACGCCCTAAAAACATCCCAACGGACCCACGGAGCCCATGGATCCGCTTAACAGCTAGTCAGGGACGCCCCCGAGGGCCTAGGCCCAAAATAATTTCCGGAGCAAGCGCCACCCCAGCGATCCGTGGGCTAACACCCACCGAAAATCACCAAAAAACTGCAGTTTTCACTCTTTCGCCTATGGGACGCCCTAAAAACATCCCAACGGACCCACGGAGCCCATGGATCCGCTTAACAGCTAGTCAGGGACGCCCCCGAGGGCCTAGGCCCAAAATAATTTCCAGAGCAAGCGCCACCCCAGCGATCCGTGGGCTAACACCCACCGAAAATCGCCAAAAAACTGCAGTTTTCACTCTTTCGCCTATGGGACGCCCTAAAAACATCCCAACGGACCCACGGAGCCCATGGATCCACTTAACAGCTAGTCAGGGACGCCCCCGAGGGCCTAGGCCCAAAATAATTTCCAGAGCAAGCGCCACCCCAGCGATCCGTGGGCTAACACCCACCGAAAATCGCCAAAAAATTGCAGTTTTCACTCTTTCGCCTATGGGACGCCCTAAAAACTTCCCAACGGACCCACGGAGCCCATGGATCCGCTTAACAGCTAGTCAGGGACGCCCCCGAGGGCCTAGGCCCAAAATAATTTCCGGAGCAAGCGCCACCCCAGCGATCCGTGGGCTAACACCCACCGAAAATCGCCAAAAAACTGCAGTTTTCACTCTTTCGCCTATGGGACGCCCTAAAAACATCCCAACGGACCCACGGAGCCCATGGATCCGCTTAACAGCTAGTCAGGGATTCCCCCGAGGGCCTAGGCCCAAAATAATTTCCGGAGCAAGCGCCACCCCAGCGATCCGTGGGCTAACACCCACCGAAAATCGCCAAAAAACTGCAGTTTTCACTCTTTCGCCTATGGGACGCCCTAAAAACATCCCAACGGACCCACGGAGCCCATGGATCCGCTTAACAGCTAGTCAGGGACGCCCCCGAGGGCCTAGGCCCAAAATAATTTTCGGAACAAGCGCCACCCCAGCGATCCGTGGGCTAACACCCACCGAAAATCGCCAAAAAACTACAGTTTTCACTCTTTCGCCTATGGGACGCCCTAAAAACATCCCAACGGACCCACGGAGCCCATGGATCCGCTTAACAGCTAGTCAGGGACGCCCCCGAGGGCCTAGGCCCAAAATAATTTCCGGAGCAAGCGCCACCCCAGCGATCCGTGGGCTAACACCCACCGAAAATCACCAAAAAACTGCAGTTTTCACTCTTTCGCCTATGGGACGCCCTAAAAACATCCCAACGGACCCACGGAGCCCATGGATCCGCTTAACAGCTAGTCAGGGACGCCCCCGAGGGCCTAGGCCCAAAATAATTTCCGGAGCAAGCACCACCCCAGCGATCCGTGGGCTAACACCCACCGAAAATCGCCAAAAAACTGCAGTTTTCACTCTTTCACCTATGGGACGCCCTAAAAACATCCCAACGGACCCACGGAGCCCATGGATCCGCTTAACAGCTAGTCAGGGACGCCC
Source organism: Capsicum rhomboideum (assembly GCA_031232105.1). Classification (NCBI taxonomy): domain Eukaryota; kingdom Viridiplantae; phylum Streptophyta; class Magnoliopsida; order Solanales; family Solanaceae; genus Capsicum; species Capsicum rhomboideum. The sequence continues at coordinate 911,583 of CP124719.1, read as the reverse complement.
CCGAGGGCCTAGGCCCAAAATAATTTCCGGAGCAAGCGCCACCCCAGCGATCCGTGGGCTAACACCCACCGAAAATCGCCAAAAAACTGCAGTTTTCACTCTTTCGCCTATGGGACGCCCTAAAAACATCCCAACGGACCCACGGAGCCCATGGATCCGCTTAACAGCTAGTCAGGGACGCCCCCAAGGGCCTAGGCCCAAAATAATTTCCGGAGCAAGCGCCACCCCAGCGATCCGTGGGCTAACACCCACCGAAAATCGCCAAAAAACTGCAGTTTTCACTCTTTCGCCTCTGGGACGCCCTAAAAACATCCCAACGGACCCACGGAGCCCATGGATCCGCTTAACAGCTAGTCAGGGACGCCCCCGAGGGCCTAGGCCCAAAATAATTTCCGGAGCAAGCGCCACCCCAGCGATCCGTGGGCTAACACCCACCGAAAATCGCCAAAAAACTGCAGTTTTCACTCTTTCGCCTATGGGACGCCCTAAAAACATCCCAACGGACCCACGGAGCCCATGGATCCGCTTAACAGCTAGTCAGGGACGCCCCCGAGGGCCTAGGCCCAAAATAATTTCCGGAGCAAGCGCCACCCCAGCGATCCGTGGGCTAACACCCACCGAAAATCGCCAAAAAACTGCAGTTTTCACTCTTTCGCCTATGGGACGCCCTAAAAACATCCCAACGGACCTACGGAGCCCATGGATCCGCTTAACAGCTAGTCAGGGATGCCCCCGAGGGCCTAGGCCCAAAATAATTTCCGGAGCAAGCGCCACCCCAGCGATCCGTGGGCTAACACCCACCGAAAATCGCCAAAAAACTGCAGTTTTCACTCTTTCGCCTATGGGACGCCCTAAAAACATCCCAACGGACCCACGGAGCCCATGGATCCGCTTAACAGCTAGTCAGGGACGCCCCCGAGGGCCTAGGCCCAAAATAATTTCCGGAGCAAGCGCCACCCCAGCGATCCGTGGGCTTACACCCACCGAAAATCGCCAAAAAACTGCAGTTTTCACTCTTTCGCCTATGGGATGCCCTAAAAACATCCCAACGGACCCACGGAGCCCATGGATCCGCTTAACAGCTAGTCAGGGACGCCCCCGAGGGCCTAGGCCCAAAATAATTTCCGGAGCAAGCGCCACCCCAGCGATCCGTGGGCTAACACCCACCGAAAATCGCCAAAAAACTGCAGTTTTCACTCTTTCGCCTATGGGACGCCCTAAAAACATCCCAACGGACCCACGGAGCCCATGGATCCACTTAACAGCTAGTCAGGGACGCCCCCGAGGGCCTAGGCCCAAAATAATTTCCAGAGCAAGCGCCACCCCAGCGATCCGTGGGCTAACACCCACCGAAAATCGCCAAAAAATTGCAGTTTTCACTCTTTCGCCTATGGGACGCCCTAAAAACATCCCAACGGACCCACGGAGCCCATGGATCCGCTTAACAGCTAGTCAGGGACGCCCCCGAGGGCCTAGGCCCAAAATAATTTCCGGAGCAAGCGCCACCCCAGCGATCCATGGGCTAACACCCACCGAAAATCGCCAAAAAACTGCAGTTTTCACTCTTTCGCCTATGGGACGCCCTAAAAACATCCCAACGGACCCACGGAGCCCATGGATCCGCTTAACAGCTAGTCAGGGACGCCCCCTAGGGCCTAGGCCCAAAATAATTTCCGGAGCAAGCGCCACCCCAGCGATCCGTGGGCTAACACCCACCGAAAATCGCCAAAAAACTGCAGTTTTCACTCTTTCGCCTATGGGACGCCCTAAAAACATCCCAACGGACCCACGGAGCCCATGGATCCGCTTAACAGCTAGTCAGGGACGCCCCCGAGGGCCTAGGCCCAAAATAATTTCCGGAGCAAGCGCCACCCCAGCGATCCGTGGGCTTAACACCCACCGAAAATCGCCAAAAAACTGCAGTTTTCACTCTTTCGCCTATGGGACGCCCTAAAAACATCCCAACGGACCCACGGAGCCCATGGATCCGCTTAACAGCTAGTCAGGGACGCCCCCGAGGGCCTAGGCCCAAAATAATTTCCGGAGCAAGCGCCACCCCAGCGATCCGTGGGCTAACACCCACCGAAAATCGCCAAAAAACTGCAGTTTTCACTCTTTCGCCTATGGGACGCCCTAAAAACATCCCAACGGACCCACGGAGCCCATGGATCCGCTTAACAGCTAGTCAGGGACGCCCCTGAGGGCCTAGGCCCAAAATAATTTCCGGAGCAAGCGCCACCCCAGCGATCCGTGGGCTAACACCCACCGAAAATCGCCAAAAAACTGCAGTTTTCACTCTTTCGCCTATGGGACGCCCTAAAAACATCCCAACGGACCCACGGAGTCCATGGATCCGCTTAAAAGCTAGTCAGGGACGCCCCCGAGGGCCTAGGCCCAAAATAATTTCCGGAGCAAGCGCCACCCCAGCGATCCGTGGGCTAACACCCACCGAAAATCGCCAAAAAACTGCAGTTTTCACTCTTTCGCCTATGGGACGCCCTAAAAACATACCAACGGACCCACGGAGCCCATGGATCCGCTTAACAGCTAGTCAGGGACGTCCCCGAGGGCCTAGGGCCAAAATAATTTCCGGAGCAAGCGCCACCCCAGCGATCCGTGGGCTAACACCCACCGAAAATCGCCAAAAAACTGCAGTTTTCACTCTTTCGCATATGGGATGCCCTAAAAACATCCCAACGGACCCACGGAGCCCATGGATCCGCTTAACAGCTAGTCAGGGATGCCCCCGAGGGCCTAGGCCCAAAATAATTTCCGGAGCAAGCGCCACCCCAGCGATCCGTGGGCTAACACCCACCGAAAATCGCCAAAAAACTGCAGTTTTCACTCTTTCGCCTATGGGACGCCCTAAAAACATCCCAACGGACCCACGGAGCCCATGGATCCGCTTAACAGCTAGTCAGGGACGCCCCCGAGGGCCTAGGCCCAAAATAAGTTTCGGAGCAAGCGCCACCCCAGCGATCCGTGGGCTTAACACCCACCGAAAATCGCCAAAAAACTGCAGTTTTCACTCTTTCGCCTATGGGACGCCCTAAAAACATCCCAACGGACCCACGGAGCCCATGGATCCGCTTAACAGCTAGTCAGGGACGCCCCCGAGGGCCTAGGCCCAAAATAATTTCCGGAGCAAGCGCCACCCCAGCGATCCGTGGGCTAACACCCATCGAAAATCGCCAAAAAACTGCAGTTTTCACTCTTTCGCCTATGGGACGCCCTAAAAACATCCCAACGGACCCACGGAGCCCATGGATCCGCTTAACAGCTAGTCAGGGACGCCCCCAAGGGCCTAGGCCCAAAATAATTTCCGGAGCAAGCGCCACCCCAGCGATCCGTGGGCTAACACCCACCGAAAATCGCCAAAAAACTGTAGTTTTCACTCTTTCGCCTATGGGACGCCCTAAAAACATCCCAACGGACCCACGGAGCCCATGGATCCGCTTAACAGCTAGTCAGGGATGCCCCCGAGGGCCTAGGCCCAAAATAATTTCCGGAGCAAGCGCCACCCCAGCGATCCGTGGGCTAACACCCACCGAAAATCGCCAAAAAACTGCAGTTTTCACTCTTTCGCCTATGGGACACCCTAAAAACATACCAACGGACCCACGGAGCCCATGGATCCGCTTAACAGCTAGTAAGGGACGTCCCCGAGGGCCTAGGGCCAAAATAATTTCCGGAGCAAGCGCCACCCCAGCGATCCGTGGGCTAACACCCACCGAAAATCGCCAAAAAACTGCAGTTTTCACTCTTTCGCATATGGGATGCCCTAAAAACATCCCAACGGACCCACGGAGCCCATGGATCCGCTTAACAGCTAGTCAGGGATGCCCCCGAGGGCCTAGGCCCAAAATAATTTCCGGAGCAAGCGCCACCCCAGCGATCCGTGGGCTAACACCCACCGAAAATCGCCAAAAAACTGCAGTTTTCACTCTTTCGCCTATGGGACGCCCTAAAAACATCCCAACGGACCCACGGAGCCCATGGATCCGCTTAACAGCTAGTCAGGGACGCCCCCGAGGGCCTAGGCCCAAAATAAGTTTCGGAGCAAGCGCCACCCCAGCGATCCGTGGGCTTAACACCCACCGAAAATCGCCAAAAAACTGCAGTTTTCACTCTTTCGCCTATGGGACGCCCTAAAAACATCCCAACGGACCCACGGAGCCCATGGATCCGCTTAACAGCTAGTCAGGGACGCCCCCGAGGGCCTAGGCCCAAAATAATTTCCGGAGCAAGCGCCACCCCAGCGATCCGTGGGCTAACACCCATCGAAAATCGCCAAAAAACTGCAGTTTTCACTCTTTCGCCTATGGGACGCCCTAAAAACATCCCAACGGACCCACGGAGCCCATGGATCCGCTTAACAGCTAGTCAGGGACGCCCCCAAGGGCCTAGGCCCAAAATAATTTCCGGAGCAAGCGCCACCCCAGCGATCCGTGGGCTAACACCCACCGAAAATCGCCAAAAAACTGTAGTTTTCACTCTTTCGCCTATGGGACGCCCTAAAAACATCCCAACGGACCCACGGAGCCCATGGATCCGCTTAACAGCTAGTCAGGGACGCCCCCGAGGGCCTAGGCCCAAAATAATTTCCGGAGCAAGCGCCACCCCAGCGATCCGTGGGCTAACACCCACCGAATATCGCCAAAAAACTGCAGTTTTCACTCTTTCGCCTATGGGATGCCCTAAAAACATCCCAACGGACCCACGGAGCCCATGGATCCGCTTAACAGCTAGTCAGGGATGGCCCCGAGGGCCTAGGCCCAAAATAATTTCCGGAGCAAGCGCCACCCCAGCGATCCGTGGGCTAACACCCACCGAAAATCGCCAAAAAATTGCAGTTTTCACTCTTTCGCCTATGGGACGCCCTAAAAACATCCCAACGGACCCACGGAGCCCATGGATCCGCTTAACAGCTAGTCAGGGACGCCCCCGAGGGCCTAGGCCCAAAATAATTTCCGGAGCAAGCGCCACCCCAGCGATCCGTGGGCTAACACCCACCGAAAATCGCCAAAAAACTGCAGTTTTCACTCTTTCGCCTATGGGACGCCCTAAAAACATCCCAACGGACCCACGGAGCCCATGGATCCGCTTAACAGCTAGTCAGGGACGCCCCCGAGGGCCTAGGCCCAAAATAATTTCCGGAGCAAGCGCCACCCCAGCGATCCGTGGGCTAACACCCACCGAAAATCGCCAAAAAACTGCAGTTTTCACTCTTTCGCCTATGGGACGCCCTAAAAACATCCCAACGGACCCACGGAGCCCATGGATCCACTTAACAGCTAGTCAGGGACGCCCCCGAGGGCCTAGGCCCAAAATAATTTCCGGAGCAAGCGCCACCCCAGCGATCCGTGGGCTAACACCCACCGAAAATCGCCAAAAAACTGCAGTTTTCACTCTTTCGCCTATGGGACGCCCTAAAAACATCCCAACGGACCCACGGAGCCCATGGATCCGCTTAACAGCTAGTCAGGGACGCCCCCGAGGGCCTAGGCCCAAAATAATTTCCGGAGCAAGCGCCACCCCAGCGATCCGTGGGCTAACACCCACCGAAAATCGCCAAAAAACTGCAGTTTTCACTCTTTCGCCTATGGGACGCCCTAAAAACATCCCAACGGACCCACGGAGCCCATGGATCCGCTTAACAGCTAGTCAGGGACGCCCCCGAGGGCCTAGGCCCAAAATAATTTCCGGAGCAAGCGCCACCCCAGCGATCCGTGGGCTAACACCCACCGAAAATCGCCAAAAAACTGCAGTTTTCACTCTTTCGCCTATGGGACGCCCTAAAAACATCCCAACGGACCCACGGAGCCCATGGATCCGCTTAACAGCTAGTCAGGGACGCCCCCGAGGGCCTAGGGCCAAAATAATTTCCGGAGCAAGCGCCACCCCAGCGATCCGTGGGCTAACACCCACCGAAAATCGCCAAAAAACTGCAGTTTTCACTCTTTCGCCTATGGGACGCCCTAAAAACATCCCAACGGACCCACGGATCCCATGGATCCGCTTAACAGCTAGTCAGGGACGCCCCCGAGGGCCTAGGCCCAATATAATTTCCGGAGCAAGCGCCACCCCAGCGATCCGTGGGCTAACACCCACCGAAAATCGCCAAAAAACTGCAGTTTTCACTCTTTCGCCTATGGGACGCCCTAAAAACATCCCAACGGACCCACGGAGCCCATGGATCCGCTTAACAGCTAGTCAGGGACGCCCCCGAGGGCCTAGGCCCAAAATAATTTCCGGAGCAAGCGCCACCCCAGCGATCCGTGGGCTAACACCCACCGAAAATCGCCAAAAAACTGCAGTTTTCACTCTTTCGCCTATGGGACGCCCTAAAAACATCCCAACGGACCCACGGAGCCCATGGATCCGCTTAACAGCTAGTCAGGGACGCCCCCGAGGGCCTAGGCCCAAAATAATTTCCGGAGCAAGTGCCACCCCAGCGATCCGTGGGCTAACACCCATCGAAAATCGCCAAAAAACTGCAGTTTTCATTCTTTCGCCTATGGGACGCCCTAAAAACATCCCAACGGACCCACGGAGCCCATGGATCCGCTTAACAGCTAGTCAGGGACGCCCCCGAGGGCCTAGGCCCAAAATAATTTCTGGAGCAAGCGCCACCCCAGCGATCCGTGGGCTAACACGCACCGAAAATCGCCAAAAAACTGCAGTTTTCACTCTTTCGCCTATGGGACGCCCTAAAAACATCCCAACGGACCCACGGAGCCCATAGATCCGCTTAACAGCTAGTCAGGGACGCCCCCGAGGGCCTAGGCCCAAAATAATTTCCGGAGCAAGCGCCACCCCAGCGATCCGTGGGCTAACACCCACCGAAAATCACCAAAAAACTGCAGTTTTCACTCTTTCGCCTATGGGATGCCCTAAAAACATCCCAACGGACCCACGGAGCCCATGGATCCGCTTAACAGCTAGTCAGGGATGCCCCCGAGGGCCTAGGCCCAAAATAATTTTCGGAGCAAGCGCCACCCCAGCGATCCGTGGGCAAACACCCACCGAAAATCGCCAAAAAACTGTAGTTTTCACTCTTTCGCCTATGGGACGCCCTAAAAACATCCCAACGGACCCACGGAGCCCATGGATCCGCTTAACAGCTAGTCAGGGACGCCCCCGAGGGCCTAGGCCCAAAATAATTTCCGGAGCAAGCGCCACCCCAGCGATCCGTGGGCTAACACCCACCGAAAATCGCCAAAAAACTGCAGTTTTCACTCTTTCGCCTATGGGACGCCCTAAAAACATCCCAACGGACCCACGGAGCCCATGGATCCGCTTAACAGCTAGTCAGGGACGCCCCCGAGGGCCTAGGCCCAAAATAATTTCCGGAGCAAGCGCCACCCCAGCGATCCGTGGGCTAACACCCACCGAAAATCGCCAAAAAACTGCAGTTTTCACTCTTTCGCCTATGGGACGCCCTAAAAACATCCCAACGGACCCACGGAGCCCATGGATCCGCTTAACAGCTAGTCAGGGACGCCCCCGAGGGCCTAGGCCCAAAATAATTTCCGGAGCAAGCGCCACCCCAGCGATCCGTGGGCTAACACCCACCGAAAATCGCCAAAAAACTGCAGTTTTCACTCTTTCGCCTATGGGACGCCCTAAAAACATCCCAACGGACCCACGGAGCCCATGGATCCGCTTAACAGCTAGTCAGGGACGCCCCCGAGGGCCTAGGCCCAAAATAATTTCCGGAGCAAGCGCCACCCCAGCGATCCGTGGGCTAACACCCATCGAAAATCGCCAAAAAACTGCAGTTTTCACTCTTTCGCCTATGGGACGCCCTAAAAACATCCCAACGGACCCACGGAGCCCATGGATCCGCTTAACAGCTAGTCAGGGACGCCCCCGAGGGCCTAGGCCCAAAATAATTTCCGGAGCAAGTGCCACCCCAGCGATCCGTGGGCTAACACCCACCGAAAATCGCCAAAAAACTGCAGTTTTCACTCTTTCGCCTATGGGACGCCCTAAAAACATCCCAACGGACCCACGGAGCCCATGGATCCGCTTAACAGCTAGTCAGGGACGCCCCCGAGGGCCTAGGCCCAAAATAATTTCCGGAGCAAGCGCCACCCCAGCGATCCGTGGGCTAACACCCACCGAAAATCGCCAAAAAACTGCAGTTTTCACTCTTTCGCCTATGGGACGCCCTAAAAACATCCCAACGGACCCACAGAGCCCATGGATCCACTTAACAGCTAGTCAGGGACGCCCCCGAGGGCCTAGGCCCAAAATAATTTCCGGAGCAAGCGCCACCCCAGCGATCCGTGGGCTAACACCCACCGAAAATCACCAAAAAACTGCAGTTTTCACTCTTTCGCCTATGGGACGCCCTAAAAACATCCCAACGGACCCACGGAGCCCATGGATCCGCTTAACAGCTAGTCAGGGACGCCCCCGAGGGCCTAGGCCCAAAATAATTTCCGGAGCAAGCGCCACCCCAGCGATCCGTGGGCTAACACCCACCGAAAATCGCCAAAAAACTGCAGTTTTCACTCTTTCGCCTATGGGACGCCCTAAAAACATCCCAACGGACCCACGGAGCCCATGGATCCGCTTAACAGCTAGTCAGGAACGCCCCCGAGGGCCTAGGCCCAAAATAATTTCCGGAGCAAGCGCCACCCCAGCGATCCGTGGGCTAACACCCACCGAAAATCGCCAAAAAACTGCAGTTTTCACTCTTTCGCCTATGGGACGCCCTAAAAACATCCCAACGGACCCACGGAGCCCATGGATCCGCTTAACAGCTAGTCAGGGACGCCCCCGAGGGCCTAGGCCCAAAATAATTTCCGGAGCAAGCGCCACCCCAGCGATCCGTGGGCTAACACCCATTGAAAATCGCCAAAAAACTGCAGTTTTCACTCTTTCGCCTATGGGACGCCCTAAAAACATCCCAACGGACCCACGGAGCCCATGGATCCGCTTAACAGCTAGTCAGGGACGCCCCCGAGGGCCTAGGCCCAAAATAATTTCCGGAGCAAGTGCCACCCCAGCGATCCGTGGGCTAACACCCACCGAAAATCGCCAAAAAACTGCAGTTTTCACTCTTTCGCCTATGGGACGCCCTAAAAACATCCCAACGGACCCACGGAGCCCATGGATCCGCTTAACAGCTAGTCAGGGACGCCCCCGAGGGCCTAGGCCCAAAATAATTTCCGGAGCAAGCGCCACCCCAGCGATCCGTGGGCTAACACCCACCGAAAATCGCCAAAAAACTGCAGTTTTCACTCTTTCGCCTATGGGACGCCCTAAAAACATCCCAACGGACCCACAGAGCCCATGGATCCGCTTAACAGCTAGTCAGGGACGCCCCCGAGGGCCTAGGCCCAAAATAATTTCCGGAGCAAGCGCCACCCCAGCGATCCGTGGGCTAACACCCACCGAAAATCACCAAAAAACTGCAGTTTTCACTCTTTCGCCTATGGGACGCCCTAAAAACATCCCAACGGACCCACGGAGCCCATGGATCCGCTTAACAGCTAGTCAGGGACGCCCCCGAGGGCCTAGGCCCAAAATAATTTTCGGAGCAAGCGCCACCCCAGCGATCCGTGGGCTAACACCCACCGAAAATCGCCAAAAAACTGCAGTTTTCACTCTTTCGCCTATGGGACGCCCTAAAAACATCCCAACGGACCCACGGAGCCCATGGATCCGCTTAACAGCTAGTCAGGAACGCCCCCGAGGGCCTAGGCCCAAAATAATTTCCGGAGCAAGCGCCACCCCAGCGATCCGTGGGCTAACACCCACCGAAAATCGCCAAAAAACTGCAGTTTTCACTCTTTCGCCTATGGGACGCCCTAAAAACATCCCAACGGACCCACGGAGCCCATGGATCCGCTTAACAGCTAGTCAGGGACGCCCCCGAGGGCCTAGGCCCAAAATAATTTCCGGAGCAAGCGCCACCCCAGCGATCCGTGGGCTAACACCCACCGAAAATCGCCAAAAAACTGCAGTTTTCACTCTTTCGCCTATGGGACGCCCTAAAAACATCCCAACGGACCCACGGAGCCCATGGATCCGCTTAACAGCTAGTCAGGGATGCCCCCGAGGGCCTAGGCCCAAAATAATTTCCGGAGCAAGCGCCACCCCAGCGATCCGTGGGCTAACACCCACCGAAAATCGCCAAAAAACTGCAGTTTTCACTCTTTCGCCTATGGGACGCCCTAAAAACATCCCAACGGACCCACGGAGCCCATGGATCCGCTTAACAGCTAGTCAGGGACGCCCCCGAGGGCCTAGGCCCAAAATAATTTCCGGAGCAAGCGCCACCCCAGCGATCCGTGGGCTAACACCCACCGAAAATCGCCAAAAAACTACAGTTTTCACTCTTTCGCCTATGGGACGCCCTAAAAACATCCCAACGGACCCACGGAGCCCATGGATCCGCTTAACAGCTAGTCAGGGACGCCCCCGAGGGCCTAGGCCCAAAATAATTTCCGGAGCAAGCGCCACCCCAGCGATCCGTGGGCTAACACCCACCGAAAATCGCCAAAAAACTGCAGTTCTCACTCTTTCGCCTATGGGACGCCCTAAAAACATCCCAACAGACCCACGGAGCCCATGGATCCGCTTAACAGCTAGTCAGGGACGCCCCCGAGGGCCTAGGCCCAAAATAATTTCCGGAGCAAGCGCCACCCCAGCGATCCGTGGGCTAACACCCACCGAAAATCGCCAAAAAACTGCAGTTTTCACTCTTTCGCCTATGGGACGCCCTAAAAACATCCCAACGGACCCACGGAGCCCATGGATCCGCTTAACAGCTAGTCAGGGATGCCCCCGAGGGCCTAGGCCCAAAATAATTTCCGGAGCAAGCGCCACCCCAGCGATCCGTGGGCTAACACCCACCGAAAATCGCCAAAAAGTTGCAGTTTTCACTCTTTCGCCTATGGGACGCCCTAAAAACATCCCAACGGACCCACGGAGCCCATGGATCCGCTTAACAGCTAGTCAGGGACGCCCCCGAGGGCCTAGGCCCAAAATAATTTCCGGAGCAAGCGCCACCCCAGCGATCCGTGGGCTAACACCCACCGAAAATCGCCAAAAAACTGCAGTTTTCACTCTTTCGCCTATGGGACGCCCTAAAAACATCCCAACGGACCCACGGAGCCCATGGATCCGCTTAACAGCTAGTCAGGGACGCCCCCGAGGGCCTAGGCCCAAAATAATTTCCGGAGCAAGCGCCACCCCAGCGATCCGTGGGCTAACACCCACCGAAAATCACCAAAAAACTGCAGTTCTCACTCTTTCGCCTATGGGACGCCCTAAAAACATCCCAACAGACCCACGGAGCCCATGGATCCGCTTAACAGCTAGTCAGGGACGCCCCCGAGGGCCTAGGCCCAAAATAATTTCCGGAGCAAGCGCCACCCCAGCGATCCGTGGGCTAACACCCACCGAAAATCGCCAAAAAACTGCAGTTTTCACTCTTTCGCCTATGGGACACCCTAAAAACATCCCAACGGACCCACGGAGCCCATGGATCCGCTTAACAGCTAGTCAGGGATGCCCCCGAGGGCCTAGGCCCAAAATAATTTCCGGAGCAAGCGCCACCCCAGCGATCCGTGGGCTAACACCCACCGAAAATCGCCAAAAAGTTGCAGTTTTCACTCTTTCGCCTATGGGACGCCCTAAAAACATCCCAACGGACCCACGGAGCCCATGGATCCGCTTAACAGCTAGTCAGGGACGCCCCCGAGGGCCTAGGCCCAAAATAATTTCCGGAGCAAGCGCCACCCCAGCGATCCGTGGGCTAACACCCACCGAAAATCGCCAAAAAACTGCAGTTCTCACTCTTTCGCCTATGGGACGCCCTAAAAACATCCCAACAGACCCACGGAGCCCATGGATCCGCTTAACAGCTAGTCAGGGACGCCCCCGAGGGCCTAGGCCCAAAATAATTTCCGGAGCAAGCGCCACCCCAGCGATCCGTGGGCTAACACCCACCGAAAATCGCCAAAAAACTGCAGTTTTCACTCTTTCGCCTATGGGACGCCCTAAAAACATCCCAACGGACCCACGGAGCCCATGGATCCGCTTAACAGCTAGTCAGGGATGCCCCCGAGGGCCTAGGCCCAAAATAATTTCCGGAGCAAGCGCCACCCCAGCGATCCGTGGGCTAACACCCACCGAAAATCGCCAAAAAGTTGCAGTTTTCACTCTTTCGCCTATGGGACGCCCTAAAAACATCCCAACGGACCCACGGAGCCCATGGATCCGCTTAACAGCTAGTCAGGGACGCCCCCGAGGGCCTAGGCCCAAAATAATTTCCGGAGCAAGCGCCACCCCAGCGATCCGTGGGCTAACACCCACCGAAAATCGCCAAAAAACTGCAGTTTTCACTCTTTCGCCTATGGGACGCCCTAAAAACATCCCAACGGACCCACGGAGCCCATGGATCCGCTTAACAGCTAGTCAGGGACGCCCCCGAGGGCCTAGGCCCAAAATAATTTCCGGAGCAAGCGCCACCCCAGCGATCCGTGGGCTAACACCCACCGAAAATCGCCAAAAAACTGCAGTTTTCACTCTTTCGCCTATGGGACGCCCTAAAAACATCCCAACGGACCCACGGAGCCCATGGATCCGCTTAACAGCTAGTCAGGGACGCCCCCGAGGGCCTAGGCCCAAAATAATTTCCGGAGCAAGCGCCACCCCAGCGATCCGTGGGCTAACACCCACCGAAAATCGCCAAAAAACTGCAGTTTTCACTCTTTCGCCTATGGGACGCCCTAAAAACATCCCAACGGACCCACGGAGCCCATGGATCCGCTTAACAGCTAGTCAGGGACGCCCCCGAGGGCCTAGGCCCAAAATAATTTCCGGAGCAAGCGCCACCCCAGCGATCCGTGGGCTAACACCCACCGAAAATCGCCAAAAAACTGCAGTTTTCACTCTTTCGCCTATGGGACGCCCTAAAAACATCCCAACGGACCCACGGAGCCCATGGATCCACTTAACAGCTAGTCAGGGACAACCCCGAGGGCCTAGGCCCAAAATAATTTCCGGAGCAAGCGCCACCCCAGCGATCCGTGGGCTAACACCCACCGAAAATCGCCAAAAAACTGCAGTTTTCACTCTTTCGCCTATGGGACGCCCTAAAAACATCCCAACGGACCCACGGAGCCCATGGATCCGCTTAACAGCTAGTCAGGGACACCCCCGAGGGCCTAGGCCCAAAATAATTTCCGGAGCAAGCGCCACCCCAGCGATCCGTGGGCTAACACCCACCGAAAATCGCCAAAAAACTGCAGTTTTCACTCTTTCGCCTATGGGACGCCCTAAAAACATCCCAACGGACCCACGGAGCCCATGGATCCGCTTAACAGCTAGTCAGGGACGCCCCCGAGGCCCTAGGTCCAAAATAATTTCCGGAGCAAGCGCCACCCCAGCGATCCGTGGGCTAACACCCACCGAAAATCGCCAAAAAACTGCAGTTTTCACTCTTTCGCCTATGGGACGCCCTAAAAACATCCCAACGGACCTACGGAGCCCATGGATCCGCTTAACAGCTAGTCAGGGACGCCCCCGAGGGCCTAGGCCCAAAATAATTTCCAGAGCAAGCGCCACCCCAGCGATCCGTGGGCTAACACCCACCGAAAATCGCCAAAAAACTGCAGTTTTCACTCTTTCGCCTATGGGACGCCCTAAAAACATCCCAACGGACCCACAGAGCCCATGGATCCGCTTAACAGCTAGTCAGGGACTCCCCCGAGGGCCTAGGCCCAAAATAATTTCCGGAGCAAGCGCCACCCCAGCGATCCGTGGGCTAACACCCACCGAAAATCGCCAAAAAACTGCAGTTTTCACTCTTTCGCCTATGGGACGCCCTAAAAACATCCCAACGGACCCACGGAGCCCATGGATCCGCTTAACAGCTAGTCAGGGACGCCCCCGAGGGCCTAGGGCCAAAATTATTTCCGAAGCAAGCGCCACCCCAGCGATCCGTGGGCTAACACCCACCGAAAATCGCCAAAAAACTGCAGTTTTCACTCTTTCGCCTATGGGACGCCCTAAAAACATCCCAACGGACCCACGGAGCCCATGGATCCGCTTAACAACTAGTCAGGGACGCCCCCGAGGGCCTAGGCCCAAAATAATTTCCGGAGCAAGCGCCACCCCAGCGATCCGTGGGCTAACACCCACCGAAAATCGCCAAAAAACTGCAGTTTTCACTCTTTCGCCTATGGGACGCCCTAAAAACATCCCAACGGACCCACGGAGCCCATGGATCCGCTTAACAGCTAGTCAGGGACCCCCCCGAGGGCCTAGGCCCAAAATAATTTCCGGAGCAAGCGCCACCCCAGCGATCCGTGGGCTAACACCCACCGAAAATCGCCAAAAAACTGCAGTTTTCACTCTTTCGCCTATGGGATGCCCTAAAAACATCCTAACGGACCCACGGAGCCCATGGATCCGCTTAACAGCTAGTCAGGGACGCCCCCGAGGGCCTAGGCCCAAAATAATTTCCGGAGCAAGCGCCACCCCAGCGATCCGTGGGCTAACACCCACTGAAAATCGCCAAAAAACTGTAGTTTTCACTCTTTCGCCTATGGGACGCCCTAAAAACATCCCAACGGACCCACGGAGCCCATGGATCCGCTTAACAGCTAGTCAGGGACGCCCCCGAGGGCCTAGGCCCAAAATAATTTCCGGAGCAAGCGCCACCCCAGCGATCCGTGGGCTAACACCCACCGAAAATCGCCAAAAAACTGCAGTTTTCACTCTTTCGCCTATGGGACGCCCTAAAAACATCCCAACGGACCCACGGAGCCCATGGATCCGCTTAACAGCTAGTCAGGGATGCCCCCGAGGGCCTAGGCCCAAAATAATTTCCGGAGCAAGCGCCACCCCAGCGATCCGTGGGCTAACACCCACCGAAAATTGCCAAAAAACTGCAGTTTTCACTCTTTCGCCTATGGGACGCCCTAAAAACATCCCAACGGACCCACGGAGCCCATGGATCCGCTTAACAGCTAGTCAGGGACGCCCCCGAGGGCCTAGGCCCAAAATAATTTCCGGAGCAAGCGCCACCCCAGCGATCCGTGGGCTAACACCCACCGAAAATCGCCAAAAAACTGCAGTTTTCACTCTTTCGCCTATGGGACGCCCTAAAAACATCCCAACGGACCCACGGAGCCCATGGATCCGCTTAACAGCTAGTCAGGGACGCCCCCGAGGGCCTAGGCCCAAAATAATTTCCGGAGCAAGCGCCACCCCAGCGATCCGTGGGCTAACACCCATCGAAAATCGCCAAAAAACTGCAGTTTTCACTCTTTCGCCTATGGGACGCCCTAAAAACATCCCAACGGACCCACGGAGCCCATGGATCCGCTTAACAGCTAGTCAGGGACGCCCCCGAGGGCCTAGGCCCAAAATAATTTCCGGAGCAAGCGCCACCCCAGCGATCCGTGGGCTAACACCCACCGAAAATCGCCAAAAAACTGCAGTTTTCACTCTTTCGCCTATGGGACGCCCTAAAAACATCCCAACGGACCCACGGAGCCCATGGATCCGCTTAACAGCTAGTCAGGGACGCCCCCGAGGGCCTAGGCCCAAAATAATTTCCGGATCAAGCGCCACCCCAGCGATCCGTGGGCTAACACCCACCGAAAATTGCCAAAAAACTGCAGTTTTCACTCTTTCGCCTATGGGACGCCCTAAAAACATCCCAACGGACCCACGGAGCCCATGGATCCGCTTAACAGCTAGTCAGGGACGCCCCCGAGGGCCTAGGCCCAAAATAATTTCCGGAGCAAGCGCCACCCCAGCGATCCGTGGGCTAACACCCACCGAAAATCGCCAAAAAACTGCAGTTTTCACTCTTTCGCCTATGGGACGCCCTAAAAACATCCCAACGGACCCACGGAGCCCATGGATCCGCTTAACAGCTAGTCAGGGACGCCCCCGAGGGCATAGGCCCAAAATAATTTCCGGAGCAAGCGCCACCCCAGCGATCCGTGGGCTAACACCCACCGAAAATCGCCAAAAAACTGCAGTTTTCACTCTTTCGCCTATGGGACGCCCTAAAAACATCCCAACGGACCCACGGAGCCCATGGATCCGCTTAACAGCTAGTCAGGGACGCCACCGAGGGCCTAGGCCCAAAATAATTTCCGGAGCAAGCGCCACCCCAGCGATCCGTGGGCTAACACCCACCGAAAATCGCCAAAAAACTGCAGTTTTCACTCTTTCGCCTATGGGACGCCCTAAAAACATCCCAACGGACCCACGGAGCCCATGGATCCGTTTAACAGCTAGTCAGGGATGCCCCCGAGGGCCTAGGCCCAAAATAATTTCCGTAGCAAGCGCCACCCCAGCGATCCGTGGGCTAACACCCACCGAAAATTGCCAAAAAACTGCAGTTTTCACTCTTTCCCCTATGGGACGCCCTAAAAACATCCCAACGGACCCACGGAGCCCATGGATCCGCTTAACAGCTAGTCAGGGACGCCCCCGAGGGCCTAGGCCCAAAATAATTTCCGGAGCAAGCACCACCCCAGCGATCCGTGGGCTAACACCCACCGAAAATCGCCAAAAAACTGCAGTTTTCACTCTTTCGCCTATGGGACGCCCTAAAAACATCCCAACGGACCCACGGAGCCCATGGATCCGCTTAACAGCTAGTCAGGGACGCCCCCGAGGGCCTAGGCCCAAAATAATTTCCGGAGCAAGCGCCACCCCAGCGATCCGTGGGCTAACACCCACCGAAAATTGCCAAAAAACTGCAGTTTTCACTCTTTCGCCTATGGGACGCCCTAAAAACATCCCAACGGACCCACGGAGCCCATGGATCCGCTTAACAGCTAGTCAGGGACGCCACCGAGGGCCTAGGCCCAAAATAATTTTCGGAGCAAGCGCCACCCCAGCGATCCGTGGGCTAACACCCACCGAAAATCGCCAAAAAACTGCAGTTTTCACTCTTTCACCTATGGGACGCCCTAAAAACATCCCAACGGACCCACGGAGCCCATGGATCCGCTTAACAGCTAGTCAGGGACGCCACCGAGGGCCTAGGCCCAAAATAATTTCCGGAGCAAGCGCCACCCCAGCGATCCGTGGGCTAACACCCACCGAAAATCGCCAAAAAACTGCAGTTTTCACTCTTTCGCCTATGGGACGCCCTAAAAACATCCCAACGGACCCACGGAGCCCATGGATCCGTTTAACAGCTAGTCAGGGATGCCCCCGAGGGCCTAGGCCCAAAATAATTTCCGTAGCAAGCGCCACCCCAGCGATCCGTGGGCTAACACCCACCGAAAATTGCCAAAAAACTGCAGTTTTCACTCTTTCCCCTATGGGATGCCCTAAAAACATCCCAACGGACCCACGGAGCCCATGGATCCGCTTAACAGCTAGTTAGGGACGCCCCCGAGGGCCTAGGCCCAAAATAATTTCTGGAGCAAGCGCCACCCCAGCGATCCGTGGGCTAACACCCACCGAAAATCGCCAAAAAACTGCAGTTTTCACTCTTTCGCCTATGGGACGCCCTAAAAACATCCCAACGGACCCACGGAGCCCATGGATCCGCTTAACAGCTAGTCAGGGACGCCCCCGAGGGCCTAGGCCCAAAATAATTTCCGGAGCAAGCGCCACCCCAGCGATCCGTGGGCTAACACCCACCGAAAATCGCCAAAAAACTGCAGTTTTCACTCTTTCGCCTATGGGACGCCCTAAAAACATCCCAACGGACCCACGGAGCCCATGGATCCGCTTAAAAGCTAGTCAGGGACGCCCCCGAGGGCCTAGGCCCAAAATAATTTCCGGATCAAGCGCCACCCCAGCGATCCGTGGGCTAACACCCACCGAAAATTGCCAAAAAACTGCAGTTTTCACTCTTTCGCCTATGGGACGCCCTAAAAACATCCCAACGGACCCACGGAGCCCATGGATCCGCTTAACAGCTAGTCAGGGACGCCCCCGAGGGCCTAGGCCCAAAATAATTTCCGGAGCAAGCGCCACCCCAGCGATCCGTGGGCTAACACCCACCGAAAATCGCCAAAAAACTGCAGTTTTCACTCTTTCGCCTATGGGACGCCCTAAAAACATCCCAACGGACCCACGGAGCCCATGGATCCGCTTAACAGCTAGTCAGGGACGCCCCCGAGGGCCTAGGCCCAAAATAATTTCCGGAGCAAGCGCCCCCCCAGCGATCCGTGGGCTAACACCCACCGAAAATCGCCAAAAAACTGCAGTTTTCACTCTTTCGCCTATGGGACGCCCTAAAAACATCCCAACGGACCCAAGGAGCCCATGGATCCGCTTAACAGCTAGTCAGGGACGCCCCCGAGGGCCTAGGCCCAAAATAATTTCCGGAGCAAGCGCCACCCCAGCGATCCGTGGGCTAACACCCACCGAAAATCGCCAAAAAACTACAGTTTTCACTCTTTCGCCTATGGGACGCCCTAAAAACATCCCAACGGACCCACGGAGCCCATGGATCCGCTTAACAGCTAGTCAGGGACGCCCCCGAGGGCCTAGGCCCAAAATAATTTTCGGAGCAAGCGCCACCCCAGCGATCCGTGGGCTAACACCCACCGAAAATCGCCAAAAAACTGCAGTTTTCACTCTTTCGCCTATGGGACGCCCTAAAAACATCCCAACGGACCCACGGAGCCCATGGATCCGCTTAACAGCTAGTCAGGGACGCCCCCGAGGGCCTAGGCCCAAAATAATTTTCGGAGCAAGCGCCACCCCAGCGATCCGTGGGCTAACACCCACCGAAAATCGCCAAAAAACTGCAGTTTTCACTCTTTCGCCTATGGGACGCCCTAAAAACATCCCAACGGACCCACGGAGCCCATGGATCCGCTTAACAGCTAGTCAGGGACGCCACCGAGGGCCTAGGCCCAAAATAATTTCCGGAGCAAGCGCCACCCCAGCGATCCGTGGGCTAACACCCACCGAAAATCGCCAAAAAACTGCAGTTTTCACTCTTTCGCCTATGGGACGCCCTAAAAACATCCCAACGGACCCACGGAGCCCATGGATCCGTTTAACAGCTAGTCAGGGATGCCCCCGAGGGCCTAGGCCCAAAATAATTTCCGTAGCAAGCGCCACCCCAGCGATCCGTGGGCTAACACCCACCGAAAATTGCCAAAAAACTGCAGTTTTCACTCTTTCCCCTATGGGACGCCCTAAAAACATCCCAACGGACCCACGGAGCCCATGGATCCGCTTAACAGCTAGTCAGGGACGCCCCCGAGGGCCTAGGCCCAAAATAATTTCCGGAGCAAGCACCACCCCAGCCATCCGTGGGCTAACACCCACCGAAAATCGCCAAAAAACTGCAGTTTTCACTCTTTCGCCTATGGGACGCCCTAAAAACATCCCAACGGACCCACGGAGCCCATGGATCCGCTTAACAGCTAGTCAGGGACGCCCCCGAGGGCCTAGGCCCAAAATAATTTCCGGAGCAAGCGCCACCCCAGCGATCCGTGGGCTAACACCCACCGAAAATCGCCAAAAAACTGCAGTTTTCACTCTTTCGCCTATGGGACGCCCTAAAAACATCCCAACGGACCCACGGAGCCCATGGATCCGCTTAACAGCTAGTCAGGGACGCCACCGAGGGCCTAGGCCCAAAATAATTTTCGGAGCAAGCGCCACCCCAGCGATCCGTGGGCTAACACCCACCGAAAATCGCCAAAAAACTGCAGTTTTCACTCTTTCACCTATGGGACGCCCTAAAAACATCCCAACGGACCCACGGAGCCCATGGATCCGCTTAACAGCTAGTCAGGGACGCCACCGAGGGCCTAGGCCCAAAATAATTTCTGGAGCAAGCGCCACCCCAGCGATCCGTGGGCTAACACCCACCGAAAATCGCCAAAAAACTGCAGTTTTCACTCTTTCGCCTATGGGACGCCCTAAAAACATCCCAACGGACCCACGGAGCCCATGGATCCGTTTAACAGCTAGTCAGGGATGCCCCCGAGGGCCTAGGCCCAAAATAATTTCCGTAGCAAGCGCCACCCCAGCGATCCGTGGGCTAACACCCACCGAAAATTGCCAAAAAACTGCAGTTTTCACTCTTTCCCCTATGGGATGCCCTAAAAACATCCCAACGGACCCACGGAGCCCATGGATCCGCTTAACAGCTAGTTAGGGACGCCCCCGAGGGCCTAGGCCCAAAATAATTTCCGGAGCAAGCGCCACCCCAGCGATCCGTGGGCTAACACCCACCGAAAATCGCCAAAAAACTGCAGTTTTCACTCTTTCGCCTATGGGACGCCCTAAAAACATCCCAACGGACCCACGGAGCCCATGGATCCGCTTAACAGCTAGTCAGGGACGCCCCCGAGGGCCTAGGCCCAAAATAATTTCCGGAGCAAGCGCCACCCCAGCGATCCGTGGGCTAACACCCACCGAAAATCGCCAAAAAACTGCAGTTTTCACTCTTTCGCCTATGGGACGCCCTAAAAACATCCCAACGGACCCACGGAGCCCATGGATCCGCTTAACAGCTAGTCAGGGACGCCCTCGAGGGCCTAGGCCCAAAATAATTTCCGGAGCAAGCGCCACCCCAGCGATCCGTGGGCTAACACCCACCGAAAATCGCCAAAAAACTGCAGTTTTCACTCTTTCGCCTATGGGACGCCCTAAAAACATCCCAACGGACCCAAGGAGCCCATGGATCCGCTTAACAGCTAGTCAGGGACGGCCCCGAGGGCCTAGGCCCAAAATAATTTCCGGAGCAAGCGCCACCCCAGCGATCCGTGGGCTAACACCCACCGAAAATCGCCAAAAAACTGCAGTTTTCACTCTTTCGCCTATGGGACTCCCTAAAAACATCCCAACGGACCCACGGAGCCCATGGATCCGCTTAACAGCTAGTCAGGGACGCCCCCGAGGGCCTAGGCCCAAAATAATTTCCGGAGCAAGCGCCACCCCAGCGATCCGTGGGCTAACACCCACCGAAAATCGCCAAAAAACTGCAGTTTTCACTCCTTCGCCTATGGGATGCCCTAAAAACATCCCAACGGACCCACGGAGCCCATGGATCCACTTAACAGCTAGTCAGGGACGCCCCCGAGGGCCTAGGCCCAAAATAATTTCCAGAGCAAGCGCCACCCCAGCGATCCGTGGGCTAACACCCACCGAAAATCGCCAAAAAACTGCAGTTTTCACTCTTTCGCCTATGGGACGCCCTAAAAACATCCCAACGGACCCACGGAGCCCATGGATCCGCTTAACAGCTAGTCAGGGACGCCCCCGAGGGCCTAGGCCCAAAATAATTTCCGGAGCAAGCGCCACCCCAGCGATCCGTGGGCTAACACCCACCGAAAATCGCCAAAAAACTGCAGTTTTCACTCTTTCGCCTATGGGACGCCCTAAAAACATCCCAACGGACCCACGGAGCCCATGGATCCGCTTAAAAGCTAGTCAGGGACGCCCCCGAGGGCCTAGGCCCAAAATAATTTCCGGAGCAAGCGCCACCCCAGCGATCCGTGGGCTAACACCCACCGAAAATTGCCAAAAAACTGCAGTTTTCACTCTTTCGCCTATGGGACGCCCTAAAAACATCCCAACGGACCCACGGAGCCCATGGATCCGCTTAACAGCTAGTCAGGGATGCCCCCGAGGGCCTAGGCCCAAAATAATTTCTGGAGCAAGCGCCACCCCAGCGATCCGTGGGCTAACACCCACCGAAAATCGCCAAAAAACTGCAGTTTTCACTCTTTCGCCTATGGGACGCCCTAAAAACATCCCAACGGACCCACGGAGCCCATTGATCCGCTTAACAGCTAGTCAGGGACGCCCCCGAGGGCCTAGGCCCAAAATAATTTCCGGAGCAAGCGCCACCCCAGCGATCCGTGGGCTAACACCCACCGAAAATCGCCAAAAAACTGCAGTTTTCACTCTTTCGCCTATGGGACGCCCTAAAAACATCCCAACGGACCCACGGAGCCCATGGATCCGCTTAACAGCTAGTCAGGGACGCCCCCGAGGGCCTAGGCCCAAAATAATTTCCAGAGCAAGCGCCACCCCAGCGATCCGTGGGCTAACACCCACCGAAAATCGCCAAAAAACTGCAGTTTTCACTCTTTCGCCTATGGGACGCCCTAAAAACATCCCAACGGACCCACGGAGCCCATGGATCCGCTTAACAGCTAGTCAGGGACGCCCCCGAGGGCCTAGGCCCAAAATAATTTCCGGAGCAAGCGCCACCCCAGCGATCCGTGGGCTAACACCCACCGAAAATCGCCAAAAAACTGCAGTTTTCACTCTTTCGCCTATGGGACGCCCTAAAAACATCCCAACGGACCCACGGATCCCATGGATCTGCTTAACAGCTAGTCAGGGACGCCCCCGAGGGCCTAGGCCCAAAATAATTTCCGGAGCAAGCGCCACCCCAGCGATCCGTGGGCTAACACCCACCGAAAATCGCCAAAAAACTGCAGTTTTCACTCTTTCGCCTATGGGACGCCCTAAAAACATCCCAACGGACCCACGGAGCCCATGGATCCGCTTAACAGCTAGTCAGGGACGCCCCCGAGGGCCTAGGCCCAAAATAATTTCCGGAGCAAGCGCCACCCCAGCGATCCGTGGGCTAACACCCACCGAAAATCGCCAAAAAACTGCAGTTTTCACTCTTTCGCCTATGGGACGCCCTAAAAACATCCCAACGGACCCACGGAGCCCATGGATCCGTTTAACAGCTAGTCAGGGATGCCCCCGAGGGCCTAGGGCCAAAATAATTTCCGGAGCAAGCGCCACCCCAGCGATCCGTGGGCTAACACCCACCGAAAATTGCCAAAAAACTGCAGTTTTCACTCTTTCGCCTATGGGATGCCCTAAAAACATCCCAACGGACCCACGGAGCCCATGGATCCGCTTAACAGCTAGTCAGGGACGCCCCCGAGGTCCTAGGCCCAAAATAATTTCCGGAGCAAGCGCCACCCCAGCGATCCGTGGGCTAACACCCACCGAAAATCGCCAAAAAACTGCAGTTTTCACTCTTTCGCCTATGGGACGCCCTAAAACATCCCAACGGACCCACGGAGCCCATGGATCCGCTTAACAGCTAGTCAGGGACGCCCCCGAGGGCCTAGGCCCAAAATAATTTCCGGAGCAAGCGCCACCCCAGCGATCCGTGGGCTAACACCCACCGAAAATCGCCAAAAAACTGCAGTTTTCACTCCTTCGCCTATGGGATGCCCTAAAAACATCCCAACGGACCCACGGAGCCCATGGATCCGCTTAACAGCTAGTCAGGGACGCCCCCGAGGGCCTAGGCCCAAAATAATTTCCAGAGCAAGCGCCACCCCAGCGATCCGTGGGCTAACACCCACCGAAAATCGCCAAAAAACTGCAGTTTTCACTCTTTCGCCTATGGGACGCCCTAAAAACATCCCAACGGACCCACGGAGCCCATGGATCCGCTTAACAGCTAGTCAGGGACGCCCCCGAGGGCCTAGGCCCAAAATAATTTCCGGAGCAAGCGCCACCCCAGCGATCCGTGGGCTAACACCCACCGAAAATCGCCAAAAAACTGCAGTTTTCACTCTTTCGCCTATGGGACGCCCTAAAAACATCCCAACGGACCCACGGAGCCCATGGATCCGCTTAACAGCTAGTCAGGGACGCCCCCGAGGGCCTAGGCCCAAAATAATTTCCGGAGCAAGCGCCACCCCAGCGATCCGTGGGCTAACACCCACCGAAAATTGCCAAAAAACTACAGTTTTCACTCTTTCGCCTATGGGACGCCCTAAAAACATCCCAACGGACCCACGGAGCCCATGGATCCGCTTAACAGCTAGTCAGGGACGCCCCCGAGGGCCTAGGCCCAAAATAATTTCCGGAGCAAGCGCCACCCCAGCGATCCGTGGGCTAACACCCACCGAAAATCGCCAAAAAACTGTAGTTTTCACTCTTTCGCCTATGGGACGCCCTAAAAACATCCCAACGGACCCACGGAGCCCATGGATCCGCTTAACAGCTAGTCAGGGACGCCCCCGAGGGCCTAGGCCCAAAATAATTTCCGGAGCAAGCGCCACCCCAGCGATCCGTGGGCTAACACCCACCGAAAATCGCCAAAAAACTGCAGTTTTCACTCTTTCGCCTATGGGATGCCCTAAAAACATCCCAACGGACCCACGGAGCCCATGGATCCGCTTAACAGCTAGTCAGGGACGCCCCCGAGGGCCTAGGCCCAAAATAATTTCCAGAGCAAGCGCCACCCCAGCGATCCGTGGGCTAACACCCACCGAAAATCGCCAAAAAACTGCAGTTTTCACTCTTTCGCCTATGGGACGCCCTAAAAACATCCCAACGGACCCACGGAGCCCATGGATCCGCTTAACAGCTAGTCAGGGACGCCCCCGAGGGCCTAGGCCCAAAATAATTTCCGGAGCAAGCGCCACCCCAGCGATCCGTGGGCTAACACCCACCGAAAATCGCCAAAAAACTGCAGTTTTCACTCTTTCGCCTATGGGACGCCCTAAAAACATCCCAACGGACCCACGGAGCCCATGGATCCGTTTAACAGCTAGTCAGGGATGCCCCCGAGGGCCTAGGCCCAAAATAATTTCCGGAGCAAGCGCCACCCCAGCGATCCGTGGGCTAACACCCACCGAAAATTGCCAAAAAACTGCAGTTTTCACTCTTTCGCCTATGGGATGCCCTAAAAACATCCCAACGGACCCACGGAGCCCATGGATCCGCTTAACAGCTAGTCAGGGACGCCCCCGAGGGCCTAGGCAGAAAATAATTTCCGGAGCAAGCGCCACCCCAGCGATCCGTGGGCTAACACCCACCGAAAATCGCCAAAAAACTGCAGTTTTCACTCTTTCGCCTATGGGACGCCCTAAAAACATCCCAACGGACCCACGGAGCCCATGGATCCGCTTAACAGCTAGTCAGGGACGCCTCTGAGGGCCTAGGCCCAAAATAATTTCCGGAGCAAGCGCCACCCCAGCGATCCGTGGGCTAACACCCACCGAAAATCGCCAAAAAACTGCAGTTTTCACTCTTTCGCCTATGGGACGCCCTAAAAACATCCCAACGGACCCACGGAGCCCATGGATCCGCTTAACAGCTAGTCAGGGACGCCCCCGAGGGCCTAGGCCCAAAATAATTTCCGGAGCAAGCGCCACCCCAGCGATCCGTGGGCTAACACCCACCGAAAATCGCCAAAAAACTGCAGTTTTCACTCTTTCGCCTATGGGACGCCCTAAAAACATCCCAACGGACCCAAGGAGCCCATGGATCCGCTTAACAGCTAGTCAGGGACGGCCCCGAGGGCCTAGGCCCAAAATAATTTCCGGAGCAAGCGCCACCCCAGCGATCCGTGGGCTAACACCCACCGAAAATCGCCAAAAAACTGCAGTTTTCACTCTTTCGCCTATGGGACGCCCTAAAAACATCCCAACGGACCCACGGAGCCCATGGATCCGCTTAACAGCTAGTCAGGGACGCCCCCGAGGGCCTAGGCCCAAAATAATTTCCGGAGCAAGCGCCACCCCAGCGATCCGTGGGCTAACACCCACCGAAAATCGCCAAAAAACTGCAGTTTTCACTCCTTCGCCTATGGGATGCCCTAAAAACATCCCAACGGACCCACGGAGCCCATGGATCCGCTTAACAGCTAGTCAGGGACGCCCCCGAGGGCCTAGACCCAAAATAATTTCCGGAGCAAGCGCCACCCCAGCGATCCGTGGGCTAACACCCACCGAAAATCGCCAAAAAACTGCAGTTTTCACTCTTTCGCCTATGGGACGTCCTAAAAACATCCCAACGGACCCACGGAGCCCATGGATCCGCTTAACAGCTAGTCAGGGACGCCCCCGAGGGCCTAGGCCCAAAATAATTTCCGGAGCAAGCGCCACCCCAGCGATCCGTGGGCTAACACCCACCGAAAATCGCCAAAAAACTGCAGTTTTCACTCTTTCGCCTATGGGACGCCCTAAAAACATCCCAACGGACCCACGGAGCCCATGGATCCGCTTAACAGCTAGTCAGGGACGCCCCCGAGGGCCTAGGCCCAAAATAATTTCCGGAGCAAGCGCCACCCCAGCGATCCGTGGGCTAACACCCACTGAAAATTGCCAAAAAACTACAGTTTTCACTCTTTCGCCTATGGGACGCCCTAAAAACATCCCAACGGACCCACGGAGCCCATGGATCCGCTTAACAGCTAGTCAGGGACGCCCCCGAGGGCCTAGGCCCAAAATAATTTCCGGAGCAAGCGCCACCCCAGCGATCCGTGGGCTAACACCCACCGAAAATCGCCAAAAAACTGTAGTTTTCACTCTTTCGCCTATGGGACGCCCTAAAAACATCCCAACGGACCCACGGAGCCCATGGATCCGCTTAACAGCTAGTCAGGGACGCCCCCGAGGGCCTAGGCCCAAAATAATTTCTGGAGCAAGCGCCACCCCAGCGATCCGTGGGCTAACACCCACCGAAAATCGCCAAAAAACTGCAGTTTTCACTCTTTCGCCTATGGGATGCCCTAAAAACATCCCAACGGACCCACGGAGCCCATGGATCCGCTTAACAGCTAGTCAGGGACGCCCCCGAGGGCCTAGGCCCAAAATAATTTCCAGAGCAAGCGCCACCCCAGCGATCCGTGGGCTAACACCCACCGAAAATCGCCAAAAAACTGCAGTTTTCACTCTTTCGCCTATGGGACGCCCTAAAAACATCCCAACGGACCCACGGAGCCCATGGATCCGCTTAACAGCTAGTCAGGGACGCCCCCGAGGGCCTAGGCCCAAAATAATTTCCGGAGCAAGCGCCACCCCAGCGATCCGTGGGCTAACACCCACCGAAAATCGCCAAAAAACTGCAGTTTTCACTCTTTCGCCTATGGGACGCCCTAAAAACATCCCAACGGACCCACGGAGCCCATGGATCCGTTTAACAGCTAGTCAGGGATGCCCCCGAGGGCCTAGGCCCAAAATAATTTCCGGAGCAAGCGCCACCCCAGCGATCCGTGGGCTAACACCCACCGAAAATTGCCAAAAAACTGCAGTTTTCACTCTTTCGCCTATGGGATGCCCTAAAAACATCCCAACGGACCCCCGGAGCCCATGGATCCGCTTAACAGCTAGTCAGGGACGCCCCCGAGGGCCTAGGCAGAAAATAATTTCCGGAGCAAGCGCCACCCCAGCGATCCGTGGGCTAACACCCACCGAAAATCGCCAAAAAACTGCAGTTTTCACTCTTTCGCCTATGGGACGCCCTAAAAACATCCCAACGGACCCACGGAGCCCATGGATCCGCTTAACAGCTAGTCAGGGACGCCCCTGAGGGCCTAGGCCCAAAATAATTTCCGGAGCAAGCGCCACCCCAGCGATCCGTGGGCTAACACCCACCGAAAATCGCCAAAAAACTGCAGTTTTCACTCTTTCGCCTATGGGACGCCCTAAAAACATCCCAACGGACCCACGGAGCCCATGGATCCGCTTAACAGCTAGTCAGGGACGCCCCCGAGGGCCTAGGCCCAAAATAATTTCCGGAGCAAGCGCCACCCCAGCGATCCGTGGGCTAACACCCACCGAAAATCGCCAAAAAACTGCAGTTTTCACTCTTTCGCCTATGGGACGCCCTAAAAACATCCCAACGGACCCAAGGAGCCCATGGATCCGCTTAACAGCTAGTCAGGGACGGCCCCGAGGGCCTAGGCCCAAAATAATTTCCGGAGCAAGCGCCACCCCAGCGATCCGTGGGCTAACACCCACCGAAAATCGCCAAAAAACTGCAGTTTTCACTCTTTCGCCTATGGGACGCCCTAAAAACATCCCAACGGACCCACGGAGCCCATGGATCCGCTTAATAGCTAGTCAGGGACGCCCCCGAGGGCCTAGGCCCAAAATAATTTCCGGAGCAAGCGCCACCCCAGCGATCCGTGGGCTAACACCCACCGAAAATCGCCAAAAAACTGCAGTTTTCACTCCTTCGCCTATGGGATGCCCTAAAAACATCCCAACGGACCCACGGAGCCCATGGATCCGCTTAACAGCTAGTCAGGGACGCCCTCGAGGGCCTAGGCCCAAAATAATTTCCAGAGCAAGCGCCACCCCAGCGATCCGTGGGCTAACACCCACCGAAAATCGCCAAAAAACTGCAGTTTTCACTCTTTCGCCTATGGGACGCCCTAAAAACATCCCAACGGACCCACGGAGCCCATGGATCCGCTTAACAGCTAGTCAGGGACGCCCCCGAGGGCCTAGGCCCAAAATAATTTCCGGAGCAAGCGCCACCCCAGCGATCCGTGGGCTAACACCCACCGAAAATCGCCAAAAAACTGCAGTTTTCACTCTTTCGCCTATGGGACGCCCTAAAAACATCCCAACGGACCCACGGAGCCCATGGATCCGCTTAACAGCTAGTCAGGGACGCCCCCGAGGGCCTAGGCCCAAAATAATTTCCGGAGCAAGCGCCACCCCAGCGATCCGTGGGCTAACACCCACCGAAAATCGCCAAAAAACTGCAGTTTTCACTCTTTCGCCTATGGGACGCCCTAAAAACATCCCAACGGACCCACGGAGCCCATGGATCCGCTTAACAGCTAGTCAGGGACGCCCCCGAGGGCCTAGGCCCAAAATAATTTCCGGAGCAAGCGCCACCCCAGCGATCCGTGGGCTAACACCCACCGAAAATCGCCAAAAAACTGCAGTTTTCACTCTTTCGCCTATGGGACGCCCTAAAAACATCCCAACGGACCCACGGAGCCCATGGATCCGCTTAACAGCTAGTCAGGGACGCCCCCGAGGGCCTAGGCCCAAAATAATTTCCGGAGCAAGCGCCACCCCAGCGATCCGTGGGCTAACACCCACCGAAAATCGCCAAAAAACTGCAGTTTTCACTCTTTCGCCTATGGGACGCCCTAAAAACATCCCAATGGACCCACGGAGCCCATGGATCCGCTTAACAGCTAGTCAGGGACGCCCTCGAGGGCCTAGGTCCAAAATAATTTCCGGAGCAAGCGCCACCCCAGCGATCCGTGGGCTAACACCCACCGAAAATCGCCAAAAAACTGCAGTTTTCACTCTTTCGCCTATGGGACGCCCTAAAAACATCCCAACGGACCCACGGAGCCCATGGATCCGCTTAACAGCTAGTCAGGGACGCCCCCGAGGGCCTAGGCCCAAAATAATTTCCGGAGCAAGCGCCACCCCAGCGATCCGTGGGCTAACACCCACCGAAAATCGCCAAAAAACTGCAGTTTTCACTCTTTCGCCTATGGGACGCCCTAAAAACATCCCAACGGACCCACGGAGCCCATGGATCCGTTTAACAGCTAGTCAGGGATGCCCCCGAGGGCCTAGGCCCAAAATAATTTCCGGAGCAAGCGCCACCCCAGCGATCCGTGGGCTAACACCCACCGAAAATTGCCAAAAAACTGCAGTTTTCACTCTTTCGCCTATGGGATGCCCTAAAAACATCCCAACGGACCCACGGAGCCCATGGATCCTCTTAACAGCTAGTCAGGGACGCCCCCGAGGGCCTAGGCAGAAAATAATTTCCGGAGCAAGCGCCACCCCAGCGATCCGTGGGCTAACACCCACCGAAAATCGCCAAAAAACTGCAGTTTTCACTCTTTCGCCTATGGGACGCCCTAAAAACATCCCAACGGACCCACGGAGCCCATGGATCCGCTTAACAGCTAGTCAGGGACGCCCCTGAGGGCCTAGGCCCAAAATAATTTCCGGAGCAAGCGCCACCCCAGCGATCCGTGGGCTAACACCCACCGAAAATCGCCAAAAAACTGCAGTTTTCACTCTTTCGCCTATGGGACGCCCTAAAAACATCCCAACGGACCCACGGAGCCCATGGATCCGCTTAACAGCTAGTCAGGGACGCCCCCGAGGGCCTAGGCCCAAAATAATTTCCGGAGCAAGCGCCACCCCAGCGATCCGTGGGCTAACACCCACCGAAAATCGCCAAAAAACTGCAGTTTTCACTCTTTCGCCTATGGGACGCCCTAAAAACATCCCAACGGACCCAAGGAGCCCATGGATCCGCTTAACAGCTAGTCAGGGACGGCCCCGAGGGCCTAGGCCCAAAATAATTTCCGGAGCAAGCGCCACCCCAGCGATCCGTGGGCTAACACCCACCGAAAATCGCCAAAAAACTGCAGTTTTCACTCTTTCGCCTATGGGACGCCCTAAAAACATCCCAACGGACCCACGGAGCCCATGGATCCGCTTAATAGCTAGTCAGGGACGCCCCCGAGGGCCTAGGCCCAAAATAATTTCCGGAGCAAGCGCCACCCCAGCGATCCGTGGGCTAACACCCACCGAAAATCGCCAAAAAACTGCAGTTTTCACTCCTTCGCCTATGGGATGCCCTAAAAACATCCCAACGGACCCACGGAGCCCATGGATCCGCTTAACAGCTAGTCAGGGACGCCCTCGAGGGCCTAGGCCCAAAATAATTTCCAGAGCAAGCGCCACCCCAGCGATCCGTGGGCTAACACCCACCGAAAATCGCCAAAAAACTGCAGTTTTCACTCTTTCGCCTATGGGACGCCCTAAAAACATCCCAACGGACCCACGGAGCCCATGGATCCGCTTAACAGCTAGTCAGGGACGCCCCCGAGGGCCTAGGCCCAAAATAATTTCCGGAGCAAGCGCCACCCCAGCGATCCGTGGGCTAACACCCACCGAAAATCGCCAAAAAACTGCAGTTTTCACTCTTTCGCCTATGGGACGCCCTAAAAACATCCCAACGGACCCACGGAGCCCATGGATCCGCTTAACAGCTAGTCAGGGACGCCCCCGAGGGCCTAGGCCCAAAATAATTTCCGGAGCAAGCGCCACCCCAGCGATCCGTGGGCTAACACCCACCGAAAATCGCCAAAAAACTGCAGTTTTCACTCTTTCGCCTATGGGACGCCCTAAAAACATCCCAACGGACCCACGGAGCCCATGGATCCGCTTAACAGCTTGTCAGGGACGCCCCCGAGGGCCTAGGCCCAAAATAATTTCCGGAGCAAGCGCCACCCCAGCGATCCGTGGGCTAACACCCACCGAAAATCGCCAAAAAAGTGCAGTTTTCACTCTTTCGCCTATGGGACGCCCTAAAAACATCCCAACGGACCCACGGAGCCCATGGATCCGCTTAACAGCTAGTCAGGGACGCCCCCGAGGGCCTAGGCCTAAAATAATTTCCGGAGCAAGCGCCACCCCAGCGATCCGTGGGCTAACACCCACCGAAAATCGCCAAAAAACTGCAGTTTTCACTCTTTCGCCTATGGGACGCCCTAAAAACATCCCAACGGACCCACGGAGCCCATGGATCCACTTAACAGCTAGTCAGGGACGCCCCCGAGGGCCTAGGCCCAAAATAATTTCCGGAGCAAGCGCCACCCCAGCGATCCGTGGGCTAACACCCACCGAAAATCGCCAAAAAACTGCAGTTTTCACTCTTTCGCCTATGGGACGCCCTAAAAACATCCCAACGGACCCACGGAGCCCATGGATCCGCTTAACAGCTAGTCAGGGACGCCCCCGAGGGCCTAGGCACAAAATAATTTCCGGAGCAAGCGCCACCCCAGCGATCCGTGGGCTAACACCCACCGAAAATCGCCAAAAAACTGCAGTTTTCACTCTTTCGCCTATGGGACGCCCTAAAAACATCCCAACGGACCCACGGAGCCCATGGATCCGCTTAACAGCTAGTCAGGGACGCCCCCGAGGGCCTAGGCCCAAAATAATTTCCGGAGCAAGCGCCACCCCAGCGATCCGTGGGCTAACAACCACCGAAAATCGCCAAAAAACTGCAGTTTTCACTCTTTCGCCTATGGGACGCCCTAAAAACATCCCAACGGACCCACGGAGCCCATGGATCCGCTTAACAGCTAGTCAGGGACGCCCCCGAGGGCCTAGGGCCAAAATAATTTCCGGAGCAAGCGCCACCCCAGCGATCCGTGGGCTAACACCCACCGAAAATCGCCAAAAAACTGCAGTTTTCACTCTTTCGCCTATGGGACGCCCTAAAAACATCCCAACGGACCCACGGAGCCCATGGATCCGCTTAACAGCTAGTCAGGGACGCCCCCGAGGGCCTAGGCCCAAAATAATTTCCGGAGCAAGCGCCACCCCAGCGATCCGTGGGCTAACACCCACCGAAAATCGCCAAAAAACTGCAGTTTTCACTCTTTCGCCTATGGGACGCCCTAAAAACATCCCAACGGACCCACGGAGCCCATGGATCCGCTTAACAGCTAGTCAGGGATGCCCCCGAGGGCCTAGGCCCAAAATAATTTCCGGAGCAAGCGCCACCCCAGCGATCCGTGGGCTAACACCCACCGAAAATCGCCAAAAAACTGCAGTTTTCACTCTTTCGCCTATGGGACGCCCTAAAAACATCCCAACGGACCCACGGAGCCCATGGATCCGCTTAACAGCTAGTCAGGGACGCCCCCGAGGGCCTAGGCCCAAAATAATTTCCGGAGCAAGCGCCACCCCAGCGATCCGTGGGCTAACACCCACCGAAAATCGCCAAAAAACTGCAGTTTTCACTCTTTCGCCTATGGGACGCCCTAAAAACATCCCAACGGACCCACGGAGCCCATGGATCCGCTTAACAGCTAGTCAGGGACGCCCCCGAGGGCCTAGGGCCAAAATAATTTCCGGAGCAAGCGCCACCCCAGCGATCCGTGGGCTAACACCCACCGAAAATCGCCAAAAAACTGCAGTTTTCACTCTTTCGCCTATGGGACGCCCTAAAAACATCCCAACGGACCCACGGAGCCCATGGATCCGCTTAACAGCTAGTCAGGGACGCCCCCGAGGGCCTAGGCCCAAAATAATTTCCGGAGCAAGCGCCACCCCAGCGATCCGTGGGCTAACACCCACCGAAAATCGCCAAAAAACTGCAGTTTTCACTCTTTCGCCTATGGGACGCCCTAAAAACATCCCAACGGACCCACGGAGCCCATGGATCCGCTTAACAGCTAGTCAGGGACGCCCCCGAGGGCCTAGGCCCAAAATAATTTCCGGAGCAAGCGCCACCCCAGCGATCCGTGGGCTAACACCAACCGAAAATCGCCAAAAAACTGCAGTTTTCACTCTTTCGCCTATGGGACGCCCTAAAAACATCCCAACGGACCCACGGAGCCCATGGATCCGCTTAACAGCTAGTCAGGGACGCCCCCGAGGGCCTAGGCCCAAAATAATTTCCGAAGCAAGCGCCACCCCAGCGATCCGTGGGCTAACACCCACCGAAAATCGCCAAAAAACTGCAGTTTTCACTCTTTCGCCTATGGGACGCCCTAAAAACATCCCAACGGACCCACGGAGCCCATGGATCCGCTTAACAGCTAGTCAGGGACGCCCCCGAGGGCCTAGGCCCAAAATAATTTCCGGAGCAAGCGCCACCCCAGCGATCCGTGGGCTAACACCCACCGAAAATTGCCAAAAAACTGCAGTTTTCACTCTTTCGCCTATGGGACGCCCTAAAAACATCCCAACGGACCCACGGAGCCCATGGATCCGCTTAACAGCTAGTCAGGGACGCCCCCGAGGGCCTAGGCCCAAAATAATTTCCGGAGCAAGCGCCACCCCAGCGATCCGTGGGCTAACACCCACCGAAAATCGCCAAAAAACTGCAGTTTTCACTCTTTCGCCTATGGGACGCCCTAAAAACATCCCAACGGACCCACGGAGCCCATGGATCCGCTTAACAGCTAGTCAGGGACGCCCCCGAGGGCCTAGGCCCAAAATAATTTCCGGAGCAAGCGCCACCCCAGCGATCCGTGGGCTAACACCCACCGAAAATCGCCAAAAAACTGCAGTTTTCACTCTTTCGCCTATGGGACGCCCTAAAAACATCCCAACGGACCCACGGAGCCCATGGATCCGCTTAACAGCTAGTCAGGGACGCCCCCGAGGGCCTAGGCCCAAAATAATTTCCGGAGCAAGCGCCACCCCAGCGATCCGTGGGCTAACACCCACCGAAAATCGCCAAAAAACTGCAGTTTTCACTCTTTCGCCAATGGGACGCCCTAAAAACATCCCAACGGACCCACGGAGCCCATGGATCCGCTTAACAGCTAGTCAGGGACGCCCCCGAGGGCCTAGGCCCAAAATAATTTCCGGAGCAAGCGCCACCCCAGCGATCCGTGGGCTAACACCCACCGAAAATCGCCAAAAAACTGCAGTTTTCACTCTTTCGCCTATGAGACGCCCTAAAAACATCCCAACGGACCCACGGAGCCCATGGATCCGCTTAACAGCTAGTCAGGGACGCCCCCGAGGGCCTAGGCCCAAAATAATTTCCGGAGCAAGCGCCACCCCAGCGATCCGTGGGCTAACACCCACCGAAAATCGCCAAAAAACTGCAGTTTTCACTCTTTCGCCTATGGGACGCCCTAAAAACATCCCAACGGACCCACGGAGCCCATGGATCCGCTTAACAGCTAGTCAGGGACGCCCCCGAGGGCCTTGGCCCAAAATAATTTCCGGAGCAAGCGCCACCCCAGCGATCCGTGGGCTAACACCCACCGAAAATCGCCAAAAAACTGCAGTTTTCACTCTTTCGCCTATGGGACGCCCTAAAAACATCCCAACGGACCCACGGAGCCCATGGATCCGCTTAACAGCTAGTCAGGGACGCCCCCGAGGGCCTAGGCCCAAAATAATTTCCGGAGCAAGCGCCACCCCAGCGATCCGTGGGCTAACACCCACCGAAAATTGCCAAAAAACTGCAGTTTTCACTCTTTCGCCTATGGGACGCCCTAAAAACATCCCAACGGACCCACGGAGCCCATGGATCCGCTTAACAGCTAGTCAGGGACGCCCCCGAGGGCCTAGGCCCAAAATAATTTCCGGAGCAAGCGCCACCCCAGCGATCCGTGGGCTAACACCCACCGAAAATCGCCAAAAAACTGCAGTTTTCACTCTTTCGCCTATGGGACGCCCTAAAAACATCCCAACGGACCCACGGAGCCCATGGATCCGCTTAACAGCTAGTCAGGGATGCCCCCGAGGGCCTAGGCCCAAAATAATTTCCGGAGCAAGCGCCACCCCAGCGATCCGTGGGCTAACACCCACCGAAAATCGCCAAAAAACTGCAGTTTTCACTCTTTCGCCTATGGGACGCCCTAAAAACATCCCAACGGACCCACGGAGCCCATGGATCCGCTTAACAGCTAGTCAGGGACGCCCCCGAGGGCCTAGGCCCAAAATAATTTCCGGAGCAAGCGCCACCCCAGCGATCCGTGGGCTAACACCCACCGAAAATCGCCAAAAAACTGCAGTTTTCACTCTTTCGCCAATGGGACGCCCTAAAAACATCCCAACGGACCCACGGAGCCCATGGATCCGCTTAACAGCTAGTCAGGGACGCCCCCGAGGGCCTAGGCCCAAAATAATTTCCGGAGCAAGCGCCACCCCAGCGATCCGTGGGCTAACACCCACCGAAAATCGCCAAAAAACTGCAGTTTTCACTCTTTCGCCTATGAGACGCCCTAAAAACATCCCAACGGACCCACGGAGCCCATGGATCCGCTTAACAGCTAGTCAGGGACGCCCCCGAGGGCCTAGGCCCAAAATAATTTCCGGAGCAAGCGCCACCCCAGCGATCCGTGGGCTAACACCCACCGAAAATCGCCAAAAAACTGCAGTTTTCACTCTTTCGCCAATGGGACGCCCTAAAAACATCCCAACGGACCCACGGAGCCCATGGATCCGCTTAACAGCTAGTCAGGGACGCCCCCGAGGGCCTAGGCCCAAAATAATTTCCGGAGCAAGCGCCACCCCAGCGATCCGTGGGCTAACACCCACCGAAAATCGCCAAAAAACTGCAGTTTTCACTCTTTCGCCTATGAGACGCCCTAAAAACATCCCAACGGACCCACGGAGCCCATGGATCCGCTTAACAGCTAGTCAGGGACGCCCCCGAGGGCCTAGGCCCAAAATAATTTCCGGAGCAAGCGCCACCCCAGCGATCCGTGGGCTAACACCCACCGAAAATCGCCAAAAAACTGCAGTTTTCACTCTTTCGCCTATGGGACGCCCTAAAAACATCCCAACGGACCCACGGAGCCCATGGATCCGCTTAACAGCTAGTCAGGGACGCCCCCGAGGGCCTAGGCCCAAAATAATTTCCGGAGCAAGCGCCACCCCAGCGATCCGTGGGCTAACACCCACCGAAAATCGCCAAAAAACTGCAGTTTTCACTCTTTCGCTTATGGGACGCCCTAAAAACATCCCAACGGACCCACGGAGCCCATGGATCCGCTTAACAGCTAGTCAGGGACGCCCCCGAGGGCCTAGGCCCAAAATAATTTCCGGAGCAAGCGCCACCCCAGCGATCCGTGGGCTAACACCCACCGAAAATCGCCAAAAAACTGCAGTTTTCACTCTTTCGCCTATGGGACGCCCTAAAAACATCCCAACGGACCCACGGAGCCCATGGATCCGCTTAACAGCTAGTCAGGGACGCCCCCGAGGGCCTAGGCCCAAAATAATTTCCGGAGCAAGCGCCACCCCAGCGATCCGTGGGCTAACACCCACCGAAAATCGCCAAAAAACTGCAGTTTTCACTCTTTCGCCTATGGGACGCCCTAAAAACATTCCAACGGACCCACGGAGCCCATGGATCCGCTTAACAGCTAGTCAGGGACGCCCCCGAGGGCCTAGGCCCAAAATAATTTCCGGAGCAAGCGCCACCCCAGCGATCCGTGGGCTAACACCCACCGAAAATCGCCAAAAAACTGCAGTTTTCACTCTTTCGCCTATGGGACGCCCTAAAAACATCCCAACGGACCCACGGAGCCCATGGATCCGCTTAACAGCTAGTCAGGGACGCCCCCGAGGGCCTAGGCCCAAAATAATTTCCGGAGCAAGCGCCACCCCAGCGATCCGTGGGCTAACACACACCGAAAATCGCCAAAAAACTGCAGTTTTCACTCTTTCGCCTATGGGACGCCCTAAAAACATCCCAACGGACCCACGGAGCCCATGGATCCGCTTAACAGCTAGTCAGGGACGCCCCCGAGGGCCTAGGCCCAAAATAATTTCCGGAGCAAGCGCCACCCCAGCGATCCGTGGGCTAACACCCACCGAAAATCGCCAAAAAACTGCAGTTTTCACTCTTTCGCCTATGGGACGCCCTAAAAACATCCCAACGAACCCACGGAGCCCATGGATCCGCTTAACAGCTAGTCAGGGACGCCCCCGAGGGCCTAGGCCCAAAATAATTTCCGGAGCAAGCGCCACCCCAGCGATCCGTGGGCTAACACCCACCGAAAATCGCCAAAAAACTGCAGTTTTCACTCTTTCGCCTATGGGACGCCCTAAAAACATCCCAACGGACCCACGGAGCCCATGGATCCGCTTAACAGCTAGTCAGGGACGCCCCCGAGGGCCTAGGCCCAAAATAATTTCCGGAGCAAGCGCCACCCCAGCGATCCGTGGGCTAA
This sequence comes from Capsicum rhomboideum, assembly GCA_031232105.1. NCBI lineage: Eukaryota > Viridiplantae > Streptophyta > Magnoliopsida > Solanales > Solanaceae > Capsicum > Capsicum rhomboideum. Next base: position 874,187 of record CP124719.1, on the reverse strand, counting down.
CACCCACCGAAAATCGCCAAAAAACTGCAGTTTTCACTCTTTCGCCTATGGGACGCCCTAAAAACATCCCAACGGACCCACGGAGCCCATGGATCCGCTTAACAGCTAGTCAGGGACGCCCCCGAGGGCCTAGGCCCAAAATAATATCCGGAGCAAGCGCCACCCCAGCGATCCGTGGGCTAACACCCACCGAAAATCGCCAAAAAACTGCAGTTTTCACTCTTTCGCCTATGGGACGCCCTAAAAACATCCCAACGGACCCACGGAGCCCATGGATCCGCTTAACAGCTAGTCAGGGACGCCCCCGAGGGCCTAGGCCCAAAATAATTTCCGGAGCAAGCGCCACCCCAGCGATCCGTGGGCTAACACCCACCGAAAATCGCCAAAAAACTGCAGTTTTCACTCTTTCGCCTATGGGACGCCCTAAAAACATCCCAACGAACCCACGGAGCCCATGGATCCGCTTAACAGCTAGTCAGGGACGCCCCCGAGGGCCTAGGCCCAAAATAATTTCCGGAGCAAGCGCCACCCCAGCGATCCGTGGGCTAACACCCACCGAAAATCGCCAAAAAACTGCAGTTTTCACTCTTTCGCCTATGGGACGCCCTAAAAACATCCCAACGGACCCACGGAGCCCATGGATCCGCTTAACAGCTAGTCAGGGACGCCCCCGAGGGCCTAGGCCCAAAATAATTTCCGGAGCAAGCGCCACCCCAGCGATCCGTGGGCTAACACCCACCGAAAATCGCCAAAAAACTGCAGTTTTCACTCTTTCGCCTATGGGACGCCCTAAAAACATCCCAACGGACCCACGGAGCCCATGGATCCGCTTAACAGCTAGTCAGGGACGCCCCCGAGGGCCTAGGCCCAAAATAATATCCGGAGCAAGCGCCACCCCAGCGATCCGTGGGCTAACACCCACCGAAAATCGCCAAAAAACTGCAGTTTTCACTCTTTCGCCTATGGGACGCCCTAAAAACATCCCAACGGACCCACGGAGCCCATGGATCCGCTTAACAGCTAGTCAGGGACGCCCCCGAGGGCCTAGGCCCAAAATAATTTCCGGAGCAAGCGCCACCCCAGCGATCCGTGGGCTAACACCCACCGAAAATCGCCAAAAAACTGCAGTTTTCACTCTTTCGCCTATGGGACGCCCTAAAAACATCCCAACGGACCCACGGAGCCCATGGATCCGCTTAACAGCTAGTCAGGGACGCCCCCGAGGGCCTAGGCCCAAAATAATTTCCGGAGCAAGCGCCACCCCAGCGATCCGTGGGCTAACACCCACCGAAAATTGCCAAAAAACTGCAGTTTTCACTCTTTCGCCTATGGGACGCCCTAAAAACATCCCAACGGACCCACGGAGCCCATGGATCTGCTTAACAGCTAGTCAGGGAAGCCCCCGAGGGCCTAGGCCCAAAATAATTTCCGGAGCAAGCGCCACCCCAGCGATCCGTGGGCTAACACCCACCGAAAATCGCCAAAAAACTGCAGTTTTCACTCTTTCGCCTATGGGACGCCCTAAAAACATCCCAACGGACCCACGGAGCCCATGGATCCGCTTAACAGCTAGTCAGGGACGCCCCCGAGGGCCTAGGCCCAAAATAATTTCCGGAGCAAGCGCCACCCCAGCGATCCGTGGGCTAACACCCACCGAAAATCGCCAAAAAACTGCAGTTTTCACTCTTTCGCCTATGGGACGCCCTAAAAACATCCCAACGGACCCACGGAGCCCATGGATCCGCTTAACAGCTAGTCAGGGACGCCCCCGAGGGCCTAGGCCCAAAATAATATCCGGAGCAAGCGCCACCCCAGCGATCCGTGGGCTAACACCCACCGAAAATCACCAAAAAACTGCAGTTTTCACTCTTTCGCCTATGGGACGCCCTAAAAACATCCCAACGGACCCACGGAGCCCATGGATCCGCTTAACAGCTAGTCAGGGACGCCCCCGAGGGCCTAGGCCCAAAATAATTTCCGGAGCAAGCGCCACCCCAGCGATCCGTGGGCTAACACCCACCGAAAATCGCCAAAAAACTGCAGTTTTCACTCTTTCGCCTATGGGACGCCCTAAAAACATCCCAACGGACCCACGGAGCCCATGGATCCGCTTAACAGCTAGTCAGGGACGCCCCCGAGGGCCTAGGCCCAAAATAATTTCCGGAGCAAGCGCCACCCCAGCGATCCGTGGGCTAACACCAACCGAAAATCGCCAAAAAACTGCAGTTTTCACTCTTTCGCCTATGGGACGCCCTAAAAACATCCCAACGGACCCACGGAGCCCATGGATCCGCTTAACAGCTAGTCAGGGACGCCCCCGAGGGCCTAGGCCCAAAATAATTTCCGAAGCAAGCGCCACCCCAGCGATCCGTGGGCTAACACCCACCGAAAATCGCCAAAAAACTGCAGTTTTCACTCTTTCGCCTATGGGACGCCCTAAAAACATCCCAACGGACCCACGGAGCCCATGGATCCGCTTAACAGCTAGTCAGGGACGCCCCCGAGGGCCTAGGACCAAAATAATTTCCGGAGCAAGCGCCACCCCAGCGATCCGTGGGCTAACACCCACCGAAAATTGCCAAAAAACTGCAGTTTTCACTCTTTCGCCTATGGGACGCCCTAAAAACATCCCAACGGACCCACGGAGCCCATGGATCCGCTTAACAGCTAGTCAGGGACACCCCCGAGGGCCTAGACCCAAAATAATTTCCGGAGCAAGCGCCACCCCAGCGATCCGTGGGCTAACACCCACCGAAAATCGCCAAAAAACTGCAGTTTTCACTCTTTCGCCTATGGGACGCCCTAAAAACATCCCAACGGACCCACGGAGCCCATGGATCCGCTTAACAGCTAGTCAGGGACGCCCCCGAGGTCCTAGACCCAAAATAATTTCCGGAGCAAGCGCCACCCCAGCGATCCGTGGGCTAACACCCACCGAAAATCGCCAAAAAACTGCAGTTTTCACTCTTTCGCCTATGGGACGCCCTAAAAACATCCCAACGGACCCACGGAGCCCATGGATCCGCTTAACAGCTAGTCAGGGATGCCCCCGAGGGCCTAGGTCCAAAATAAATTCCGGAACAAGCGCCACCCCAGCGATCCGTGGGCTAACACCCACCGAAAATCGCCAAAAAACTGTAGTTTTCACTCTTTCGCCTATGGGACGCCCTAAAAACATCCCAACGGACCCACGGAGCCCATGGATCCGCTTAACAGCTAGTCAGGGACGCCCCCGAGGGCCTAGGCCTAAAATAATTTCCGGAGCAAGCGCCACCCCAGTGATCCGTGGGCTAACACCCACCGAAAATCGCCAAAAAACTGCAGTTTTCACTCTTTCGCCTATGGGACGCCCTAAAAACATCCCAACGGACCCACGGAGCCCATGGATCCGCTTAACAGCTAGTCAGGGACACCCCCGAGGGCCTAGGCCCAAAATAATTTCCGGAGCAAGCGCCACCCCAGCGATCCGTGGGCTAACACCCACCGAAAATCGCCAAAAAACTGCAGTTTTCACTCTTTCGCCTATGGGACGCCCTAAAAACATCCCAACGGACCCACGGAGCCCATGGATCCGCTTAACAGCTAGTCAGGGACGCCCCCGAGGTCCTAGGCCCAAAATAATTTCCGGAGCAAGCGCCACCCCAGCGATCCGTGGGCTAACACCCACCGAAAATCGCCAAAAAACTGCAGTTTTCACTCTTTCGCCTATGGGACGCCCTAAAAACATCCCAACGGACCCACGGAGCCCATGGATCCGCTTAACAGCTAGTCAGGGACGCCCCCGAGGGCCTAGGCCCAAAATAATTTCCGGAGCAAGCGCCACCCCAGCGATCCGTGGGCTAACACCCACCGAAAATCGCCAAAAAACTGCAGTTTTCACTCTTTCGCCTATGGGACGCCCTAAAAACATCCCAACGGACCCACGGAGCCCATGGATCCGCTTAACAGCTAGTCAGGGACGCCCCCGAGGGCCTAGGCCCAAAATAAATTCCGGAGCAAGCGCCACCCCAGCGATCTGTGGGCTAACACCCACCGAAAATCGCCAAAAAACTGCAGTTTTCACTCTTTCGCCTATGGGACGCCCTAAAAACATCCCAACGGACCCACGGAGCCCATGGATCCGCTTAACAGCTAGTCAGGGACGCCCTCGAGGGCCTAGGCCCAAAATAATTTCCGGAGCAAGCGCCACCCCAGCGATCCGTGGGCTAACACCCACCGAAAATCGCCAAAAAACTACAGTTTTCACTCTTTCGCCTATGGGACGCCCTAAAAACATCCCAACGGACCCACGGAGCCCATGGATCCGCTTAACAGCTAGTCAGGGACGCCCCCGAGGGCCTAGGCCCAAAATAATTTCCGGAGCAAGCGCCACCCCAGCGATCCGTGGGCTAACACCCACCGAAAATCGCCAAAAAACTGCAGTTTTCACTCTTTCGCCTATGGGACGCCCTAAAAACATCCCAACGGACCCACGGAGCCCATGGATCCGCTTAACAGCTAGTCAGGGACGCCCCCGAGGGCCTAGACCCAAAATAATTTCCGGAGCAAGCGCCACCCCAGCGATCCGTGGGCTAACACCCACCGAAAATCGCCAAAAAACTGCAGTTTTCACTCTTTCGCCTATGGGACGCCCTAAAAACATCCCAACGGACCCACGGAGCCCATGGATCCGCTTAACAGCTAGTAAGGGACGCCCCCGAGGGCCTAGGCCCAAAATAAATTCCGGAACAAGCGCCACCCCAGCGATCCGTGGGCTAACACCCACCGAAAATCGCCAAAAAACTGTAGTTTTCACTCTTTCGCCTATGGGACGCCCTAAAAACATCCCAACGGACCCACGGAGCCCATGGATATGCTTAACAGCTAGTCAGGGATGCCCCCGAGGGCCTAGGCCCAAAATAATTTCCGGAGCAAGCGCCACCCCAGCGATCCGTGGGCTAACACCCACCGAAAATCGCCAAAAAACTGCAGTTTTCACTCTTTCGCCTATGGGACGCCCTAAAAACATCCCAACGGACCCACGGAGCCCATGGATTCGCTTAACAGCTAGTCAGGGACGCCCCCGAGGGCCTAGGCCCAAAATAATTTCCGGAGCAAGCGCCACCCCAGCGATCCGTGGGCTAACACCCACCGAAAATCGCCAAAAAACTGCAGTTTTCACTCTTTCGCCTATGGGACGCCCTAAAAACATCCCAACGGACCCACGGAGCCCATGGATCCGCTTAACAGCTAGTCAGGGACGCCCCCGAGGGCCTAGGCCCAAAATAATTTCCGGAGCAAGCGCCACCCCAGCGATCCGTGGGCTAACACCCACCGAAAATCGCCAAAAAACTGCAGTTTTCACTCTTTCGCCTATGGGACGCCCTAAAAACATCCCAACGGACCCACGGAGCCCATGGATCCGCTTAACAGCTAGTCAGGGACGCCCCCGAGGGCCTAGGCCCAAAATAATTTCCGGAGCAAGCGCCACCCCAGCGATCCGTGGGCTAACACCCACCGAAAATCGCCAAAAAACTATAGTTTTCACTCTTTCGCCTATGGGACGCCCTAAAAACATCCCAACGGACCCACGGAGCCCATGGATCCGCTTAACAGCTAGTCAGGGACGCCCCCGAGGGCCTAGGCCCAAAATAATTTCCGGAGCAAGCGCCACCCCAGCGATCCGTGGGCTAACACCCACCGAAAATCGCCAAAAAACTGCAGTTTTCACTCTTTCGCCTATGGGACGCCCTAAAAACATCCCAACGGACCCACGGAGCCCATGGATCCGCTTAACAGCTAGTCAGTGACGCCCCTGAGGGCCTAGGCCCAAAATAATTTCCGGAGCAAGCGCCACCCCAGCGATCCGTGGGCTAACACCCACCGAAAATCGCCAAAAAACTGCAGTTTTCACTCTTTCGCCTATGGGACGCCCTAAAAACATCCCAACGGACCCACGGAGCCCATGGATCCGCTTAACAGCTAGTCAGGGACGCCCCCGAGGGCCTAGGCCCAAAATAATTTCCGGAGCAAGCGCCACCCCAGCGATCCGTGGGCTAACACCCACCGAAAATCGCCAAAAAACTGCAGTTTTCACTCTTTCGCCTATGGGACGCCCTAAAAACATCCCAACGGACCCACGGAGCCCATGGATCCGCTTAACAGCTAGTCAGGGACGCCCCCGAGGGCCTAGGCCCAAAATAATTTCCGGAGCAAGCGCCACCCCAGCGATCCGTGGGCTAACACCCACCGAAAATCGCCAAAAAACTGCAGTTTTCACTCTTTCGCCTATGGGACGCCCTAAAAACATCCCAACGGACCCACGGAGCCCATGGATCCGCTTAACAGCTAGTCAGTGACGCCCCTGAGGGCCTAGGCCCAAAATAATTTCCGGAGCAAGCGCCACCCCAGCGATCCGTGGGCTAACACCCACCGAAAATCGCCAAAAAACTGCAGTTTTCACTCTTTCGCCTATGGGACGCCCTAAAAACATCCCAACGGACCCACGGAGCCCATGGATCCGCTTAACAGCTAGTCAGGGACGCCCCCGAGGGCCTAGGCCCAAAATAAATTCCGGAGCAAGCGCCACCCCAGCGATCTGTGGGCTAACACCCACCGAAAATCGCCAAAAAACTGCAGTTTTCACTCTTTCGCCTATGGGACGCCCTAAAAACATCCCAACGGACCCACGGAGCCCATGGATCCGCTTAACAGCTAGTCAGGGACGCCCCCGAGGGCCTAGGCCCAAAATAATTTCCGGAGCAAGCGCCACCCCAGCGATCCGTGGGCTAACACCCACCGAAAATCGCCAAAAAACTACAGTTTTCACTCTTTCGCCTATGGGACGCCCTAAAAACATCCCAACGGACCCACGGAGCCCATGGATCCGCTTAACAGCTAGTCAGGGACGCCCCCGAGGGCCTAGGCCCAAAATAATTTCCGGAGCAAGCGCCACCCCAGCGATCCGTGGGCTAACACCCACCGAAAATCGCCAAAAAACTGCAGTTTTCACTCTTTCGCCTATGGGACGCCCTAAAAACATCCCAACGGACCCACGGAGCCCATGGATCCGCTTAACAGCTAGTCAGGGACGCCCCCGAGGGCCTAGACCCAAAATAATTTCCGGAGCAAGCGCCACCCCAGCGATCCGTGGGCTAACACCCACCGAAAATCGCCAAAAAACTGCAGTTTTCACTCTTTCGCCTATGGGACGCCCTAAAAACATCCCAACGGACCCACGGAGCCCATGGATCCGCTTAACAGCTAGTAAGGGACGCCCCCGAGGGCCTAGGCCCAAAATAAATTCCGGAACAAGCGCCACCCCAGCGATCCGTGGGCTAACACCCAACGAAAATCGCCAAAAAACTGTAGTTTTCACTCTTTCGCCTATGGGACGCCCTAAAAACATCCCAACGGACCCACGGAGCCCATGGATATGCTTAACAGCTAGTCAGGGATGCCCCCGAGGGCCTAGGCCCAAAATAATTTCCGGAGCAAGCGCCACCCCAGCGATCCGTGGGCTAACACCCACCGAAAATCGCCAAAAAACTGCAGTTTTCACTCTTTCGCCTATGGGACGCCCTAAAAACATCCCAACGGACCCACGGAGCCCATGGATTCGCTTAACAGCTAGTCAGGGACGCCCCCGAGGGCCTAGGCCCAAAATAATTTCCGGAGCAAGCGCCACCCCAGCGATCCGTGGGCTAACACCCACCGAAAATCGCCAAAAAACTGCAGTTTTCACTCTTTCGCCTATGGGACGCCCTAAAAACATCCCAACGGACCCACGGAGCCCATGGATCCGCTTAACAGCTAGTCAGGGACGCCCCCGAGGGCCTAGGCCCAAAATAATTTCCGGAGCAAGCGCCACCCCAGCGATCCGTGGGCTAACACCCACCGAAAATCGCCAAAAAACTGCAGTTTTCACTCTTTCGCCTATGGGACGCCCTAAAAACATCCCAACGGACCCACGGAGCCCATGGATCCGCTTAACAGCTAGTCAGGGACGCCCCCGAGGGCCTAGGCCCAAAATAATTTCCGGAGCAAGCGCCACCCCAGCGATCCGTGGGCTAACACCCACCGAAAATCGCCAAAAAACTACAGTTTTCACTCTTTCGCCTATGGGACGCCCTAAAAACATCCCAACGGACCCACGGAGCCCATGGATCCGCTTAACAGCTAGTCAGGGACGCCCCCGAGGGCCTAGGCCCAAAATAATTTCCGGAGCAAGCGCCACCCCAGCGATCCGTGGGCTAACACCCACCGAAAATCGCCAAAAAACTGCAGTTTTCACTCTTTCGCCTATGGGACGCCCTAAAAACATCCCAACGGACCCACGGAACCCATGGATCCGCTTAACAGCTAGTCAGTGACGCCCCTGAGGGCCTAGGCCCAAAATAATTTCCGGAGCAAGCGCCACCCCAGCGATCCGTGGGCTAACACCCACCGAAAATCGCCAAAAAACTGCAGTTTTCACTCTTTCGCCTATGGGATGCCCTAAAAACATCCCAACGGACCCACGGAGCCCATGGATCCGCTTAACAGCTAGTCAGGGACGCCCCCGAGGGCCTAGGCCCAAAATAAATTCCGGAGCAAGCGCCACCCCAGCGATCCGTGGGCTAACACCCACCGAAAATCGCCAAAAAACTGCAGTTTTCACTCTTTCGCCTATGGGACGCCCTAAAAACATCCCAACGGACCCACGGAGCCCATGGATCCGCTTAACAGCTAGTCAGGGACGCCCCCGAGGTCCTAGGCCCAAAATAATTTCCGGAGCAAGCGCCACCCCAGCGATCCGTGGGCTAACACCCACCGAAAATCGCCAAAAAACTGCAGTTTTCACTCTTTCGCCTATGGGACGCCCTAAAAACATCCCAACGGACCCACGGAGCCCATGGATCCGCTTAACAGCTAGTCAGGGACGCCCCCGAGGGCCTAGGCCCAAAATAATTTCCGGAGCAAGCGCCACCCCAGCGATCCGTGGGCTAACACCCACCGAAAATCGCCAAAAAACTACAGTTTTCACTCTTTCGCCTATGGGACGCCCTAAAAACATCCCAACGGACCCACGGAGCCCATGGATCCGCTTAACAGCTAGTCAGGGACGCCCCCGAGGGCCTAGGCCCAAAATAATTTCTGGAGCAAGCGCCACCCCAGCGATCCGTGGGCTAACACCCACCGAAAATCGCCAAAAAACTGCAGTTTTCACTCTTTCGCCTATGGGACGCCCTAAAAACATCCCAACGGACCCACGGAGCCCATGGATCCGCTTAACAGCTAGTCAGGGACGCCCCCGAGGGCCTAGGCCCAAAATAATTTCCGGAGCAAGCGCCACCCCAGCGATCCGTGGGCTAACACCCACCGAAAATCGCCAAAAAACTACAGTTTTCACTCTTTCGCCTATGGGACGCCCTAAAAACATCCCAACGGACCCACGGAGACCATGGATCCGCTTAACAGCTAGTCAGGGATGCCCCCGAGGGCCTAGGCCCAAAATAATTTCCGGAGCAAGCGCCACCCCAGCGATCCGTGGGCTAACACCCACCGAAAATCGCCAAAAAACTGCAGTTTTCACTCTTTCGCCTATGGGACGCCCTAAAAACATCCCAACGGACCCACGGAGCCCATGGATCCGCTTAACAGCTAGTCAGTGACGCCCCTGAGGGCCTAGGCCCAAAATAATTTCCGGAGCAAGCGCCACCCCAGCGATCCGTGGGCTAACACCCACCGAAAATCGCCAAAAAACTGCAGTTTTCACTCTTTCGCATATGGGACGCCCTAAAAACATCCCAACGGACCCACGGAGCCCATGGATCCGCTTAACAGCTAGTCAGGGATGCCCCCGAGGGCCTAGGCCCAAAATAAATTCCGGAGCAAGCGCCACCCCAGCGATCCGTGGGCTAACACCCACCGAAAATCGCCAAAAAACTGCAGTTTTCACTCTTTCGCCTATGGGACGCCCTAAAAACATCCCAACGGACCCACGGAGCCCATGGATCCGCTTAACAGCTAGTCAGGGACGCCCCCGAGGTCCTAGGCCCAAAATAATTTCCGGAGCAAGCGCCACCCCAGCGATCCGTGGGCTAACACCCACCGAAAATCGCCAAAAAACTGCAGTTTTCACTCTTTCGCCTATGGGACGCCCTAAAAACATCCCAACGGACCCACGGAGCCCATGGATCCGCTTAACAGCTAGTCAGGGACGCCCCCGAGGGCCTAGGCCCAAAATAATTTCCGGAGCAAGCGCCACCCCAGCGATCCGTGGGCTAACACCCACCGAAAATCGCCAAAAAACTGCAGTTTTCACTCTTTCGCCTATGGGACGCCCTAAAAACATCCCAACGGACCCACGGAGCCCATGGATCCGCTTAACAGCTAGTCAGGGACGTCCCCGAGGGCCTAGGCCCAAAATAATTTCCGGAGCAAGCGCCACCCCAGCGATCCGTGGGCTAACACCCACCGAAAATCGCCAAAAAACTGCAGTTTTCACTCTTTCGCCTATGGGACGCCCTAAAAACATCCCAACGGACCCACGGAGCCCATGGATCCGCTTAACAGCTAGTCAGGGACGCCCCCGAGGGCCTAGGCCCAAAATAATTTCCGGAGCAAGCGCCACCCCAGCGATCCGTGGGCTAACACCCACCGAAAATCGCCAAAAAACTGCAGTTTTCACTCTTTCGCCTATGGGACGCCCTAAAAACATCCCAACGGACCCACAGAGCCCATGGATCCGCTTAACAGCTAGTCAGGGACGCCCCCGAGGGCCTAGGCCCAAAATAATTTCCGGAGCAAGCGCCACCCCAGCGATCCGTGGGCTAACACCCACCGAAAATCGCCAAAAAACTGCAGTTTTCACTCTTTCGCCTATGGGACGCCCTAAAAACATCCCAACGGACCCACGGAGCCCATGGATCCGCTTAACAGCTAGTCAGGGACGCCCCCGAGGGCCTAGACCAAAATAATTTCCGGAGCAAGCGCCACCCCAGCGATCCGTGGACTAACACCCACCGAAAATCGTCAAAAAACTGCAGTTTTCACTCTTTCGCCTATGGGACGCCCTAAAAACATCCCAACGGACCCACGGAGCCCATGGATCCGCTTAACAGCTAGTCAGGGATGCCCCCGAGGGCCTAGGCCCAAAATAATTTCCGGAGCAAGCGCCACCCCAGCGATCCGTGGGCTAACACCCACCGAAAATCGCCAAAAAACTGCAGTTTTCACTCTTTCGCCTATGGGACGCCCTAAAAACATCCCAACGGACCCACGGAGCCCATGGATCCGCTTAACAGCTAGTCAGGGACGCCCCCGAGGGCCTAGTCCCAAAATAATTTTCGGAGCAAGCGCCACCCCAGCGATCCGTGGGCTAACACCCACCGAAAATCGCCAAAAAACTGCAGTTTTCACTCTTTCGCCTATGGGACGCCCTAAAAACATCCCAACGGACCCACGGAGCCCATGGATCCACTTAACAGCTAGTCAGGGACGCCCCCGAGGGCCTAGGCCCAAAATAATTTCCGGAGCAAGCGCCACCCCAGCGATCCGTGGGCTAACACCCACCGAAAATCGCCAAAAAACTACAGTTTTCACTCTTTCGCCTATGGGACGCCCTAAAAACATCCCAACGGACCCACGGAGCCCATGGATCCGCTTAACAGCTAGTCAGGGACGCCCCCGAGGGCCTAGGCCCAAAATAATTTCCGAAGCAAGCGCCACCCCAGCGATCCGTGGGCTAACACCCACCGAAAATCGCCAAAAAACTGCAGTTTTCACTCTTTCGCCTATGGGACGCCCAAAAAACATCCCAACGGACCCACGGAGCCCATGGATCCGCTTAACAGCTAGTCAGGGACGCCCCCGAGGGCCTAGGGCCAAAATAATTTCCGGAGCAAGCGCCACCCCAGCGATCCGTGGGCTAACACCCACCGAAAATCGCCAAAAAACTGCAGTTTTCACTCTTTCGCCTATGGGACGCCCTAAAAACATCCCAACGGACCCACGGAGCCCATGGATCCGCTTAACAGCTAGTCAGGGACGCCCCCGAGGGCCTAGGCCCAAAATAATTTCCGGAGCAAGCGCCACCCCAGCGATCCGTGGGCTAACACCCACCGAAAATCGCCAAAAAACTGCAGTTTTCACTCTTTCGCCTATGGGACGCCCTAAAAACATCCCAACGGACCCACGGAGCCCATGGATCCGCTTAACAGCTAGTCAGGGATGCCCCCGAGGGCCTAGGCCCAAAATAATTTCCGGAGCAAGCGCCACCCCAGCGATCCGTGGGCTAACACCCACCGAAAATCGCCAAAAAACTACAGTTTTCACTCTTTCGCCTATGGGACGCCCTAAAAACATCCCAACGGACCCACGGAGCCCATGGATCCGCTTAACAGCTAGTCAGGGACGCCCCCGAGGGCCTAGGCCCAAAATAATTTCCGGAGCAAGCGCCACCCCAGCGATCCGTGGGCTAACACCCACCAAAAATCGCCAAAAAACTGCAGTTTTCACTCTTTCGCCTATGGGACGCCCTAAAAACATCCCAACGGACCCACGGATCCCATGGATCCGCTTAACAGCTAGTCAGGGATGCCCCCGAGGGCCTAGGCCCAAAATAATTTCCGGAGCAAGCGCCACCCCAGCGATCCGTGGGCTAACACCCACCGAAAATCGCCAAAAAACTGCAGTTTTCACTCTTTCGCCTATGGGACGCCCTAAAAACATCCCAACGGACCCACGGAGCCCATGGATCCGCTTAACAGCTAGTCAGGGACGCCCCCGAGGGCCTAGGCCCAAAATAATTTTCGGAGCAAGCGCCACCCCAGCGATCCGTGGGCTAACACCCACCGAAAATCGCCAAAAAACTGCAGTTTTCACTCTTTCGCCTATGGGACGCCCTAAAAACATCCCAACGGACCCACGGAGCCCATGGATCCGCTTAACAGCTAGTCAGGGACACCCCCGAGGGCCTAGGCCCAAAATAATTTCCGGAGCAAGCGCCACCCCAGCGATCCGTGGGCTAACACCCACCGAAAATCGCCAAAAAACTGCAGTTTTCACTCTTTCGCCTATGGGACGCCCTAAAAACATCCCAACGGACCCACGGAGCCCATGGATCCGCTTAACAGCTAGTCAGGGACGCCCCCGAGGGCCTAGGCCCAAAATAATTTCCGGAGCAAGCGCCACCCCAGCGATCCGTGGGCTAACACCCACCGAAAATCGCCAAAAAACTGCAGTTTTCACTCTTTCGCCTATGGGACGCCCTAAAAACATCCCAACGGACCCATGGAGCCCATGGATCCGCTTAACAGCTAGTCAGGGACGCCCCCGAGGGCCTAGGCCCAAAATAATTTCCGGAGCAAGCGCCACCCCAGCGATCCGTGGGCTAACACCCACCGAAAATCGCCAAAAAACTGCAGTTTTCACTCTTTCGCCTATGGGACGCCCTAAAAACATCCCAACGGACCCACGGAGCCCATGGATCCGCTTAACAGCTAGTCAGGGACGCCCCCGAGGGCCTAGGCCCAAAATAATTTCCGGAGCAAGCGCCACCCCAGCGATCCGTGGGCTAACACCCACCGAAAATCGCCAAAAAACTGCAGTTTTCACTCTTTCGCCTATGGGACGCCCTAAAAACATCCCAACGGACCCACGGAGCCCATGGATCCGCTTAACAGCTAGTCAGGGACGCCCCCGAGGGCCTAGGCCCAAAATAATTTCCGGAGCAAGCGCCACCCCAGCGATCCGTGGGCTAACACCCACCGAAAATCGCCAAAAAACTGCAGTTTTCACTCTTTCGCCTATGGGACGCCCTAAAAACATCCCAACGGACCCACGGAGCCCATGGATCTGCTTAACAGCTAGTCAGGGACGCCCCCGAGGGCCTAGGCCCAAAATAATTTCCGGAGCAAGCGCCACCCCAGCGATCCGTGGGCTAACACCCACCGAAAATCGCCAAAAAACTGCAGTTTTCACTCTTTCGCCTATGGGACGCCCTAAAAACATCCCAACGGACCCACGGAGCCCATGGATACGCTTAACAGCTAGTCAGGGACGCCCCCGAGGGCCTAGGCCCAAAATAATTTCTGGAGCAAGCGCCACCCCAGCGATCCGTGGGCTAACACCCACCGAAAATCGCCAAAAAACTACAGTTTTCACTCTTTCGCCTATGGGATGCCCTAAAAACATCCCAACGGACCCACGGAGCCCATGGATCCGCTTAACAGCTAGTCAGGGACGCCCCCGAGGGCCTAGGCCCAAAATAATTTCCGGAGCAAGCGCCACCCCAGCGATCCGTGGGCTAACACCCACCGAAAATCGCCAAAAAACTGCAGTTTTCACTCTTTCGCCTATGGGACGCCCTAAAAACATCCCAACGGACCCACGGAGCCCATGGATCCGCTTAACAGCTAGTCAGGGACGCCCCCGAGGGCCTAGGCCCAAAATAATTTCCGGAGCAAGCGCCACCCCAGCGATCCGTGGGCTAACACCCACCGAAAATCGCCAAAAAACTGCAGTTTTCACTCTTTCGCCTATGGGACGCCCTAAAAACATCCCAACGGACCCACGGAGCCCATGGATCCGCTTAACAGCTAGTCAGGGACGCCCCCGAGGGCCTAGGCCCAAAATAATTTCCGGAGCAAGCGCCACCCCAGCGATCCGTGGGCTAACACCCACCGAAAATCGCCAAAAAACTGCAGTTTTCACTCTTTCGCCTATGGGACGCCCTAAAAACATCCCAACGGACCCACGGAGCCCATGGATCCGCTTAACAGCTAGTCAGGGACGCCCCCGAGGGCCTAGGCCCAAAATAATTTCCGGAGCAAGCGCCACCCCAGCGATCCGTGGGCTAACACCCACCGAAAATCGCCAAAAAACTGCAGTTTTCACTCTTTCGCCTATGGGACGCCCTAAAAACATCCCAACGGACCCACGGAGCCCATGGATCCGCTTAACAGCTAGTCAGGGACGCCCCCGAGGGCCTAGGCCCAAAATAATTTCCGGAGCAAGCGCCACCCCAGCGATCCGTGGGCTAACACCCACCGAAAATTGCCAAAAAACTGCAGTTTTCACTCTTTCGCCTATGGGACGCCCTAAAAACATCCCAACGGACCCACGGAGCCCATGGATCTGCTTAACAGCTAGTCAGGGACGCCCCCGAGGGCCTAGGCCCAAAATAATTTCCGGAGCAAGCGCCACCCCAGCGATCCGTGGGCTAACACCCACCGAAAATCGCCAAAAAACTGCAGTTTTCACTCTTTCGCCTATGGGACGCCCTAAAAACATCCCAACGGACCCACGGAGCCCATGGATACGCTTAACAGCTAGTCAGGGACGCCCCCGAGGGCCTAGGCCCAAAATAATTTCTGGAGCAAGCGCCACCCCAGCGATCCGTGGGCTAACACCCACCGAAAATCGCCAAAAAACTACAGTTTTCACTCTTTCGCCTATGGGATGCCCTAAAAACATCCCAACGGACCCACGGAGCCCATGGATCCGCTTAACAGCTAGTCAGGGACGCCCCCGAGGGCCTAGGCCCAAAATAATTTCCGGAGCAAGCGCCACCCCAGCGATCCGTGGGCTAACACCCACCGAAAATCGCCAAAAAACTGCAGTTTTCACTCTTTTGCCTATGGGACGCCCTAAAAACATCCCAACGGACCCACGGAGCCCATGGATCCGCTTAACAGCTAGTCAGGGACGCCCCCGAGGGCCTAGGCCCAAAATAATTTCCGGAGCAAGCGCCACCCCAGCGATCCGTGGGCTAACACCCACCGAAAATCGCCAAAAAACTGCAGTTTTCACTCTTTCGCCTATGGGACGCCCTAAAAACATCCCAACGGACCCACGGAGCCCATGGATCCGCTTAACAGCTAGTCAGGGACGCCCCCGAGGGCCTAGGCCCAAAATAATTTCCGGAGCAAGCGCCACCCCAGCGATCCGTGGGCTAACACCCACCGAAAATCGCCAAAAAACTGCAGTTTTCACTCTTTCGCCTATGGGACGCCCTAAAAACATCCCAACGGACCCACGGAGCCCATGGATCCGCTTAACAGCTAGTCAGGGACGCCCCCGAGGGCCTAGGCCCAAAATAATTTCCGGAGCAAGCGCCACCCCAGCGATCCGTGGGCTAACACCCACCGAAAATCGCCAAAAAACTGCAGTTTTCACTCTTTCGCCTATGGGACGCCCTAAAAACATCCCAACGGACCCACGGAGCCCATGGATCCGCTTAACAGCTAGTCAGGGACGCCCCCGAGGGCCTAGGCCCAAAATAATTTCCGGAGCAAGCGCCACCCCAGCGATCCGTGGGCTAACACCCACCGAAAATCGCCAAAAAACTGCAGTTTTCACTCTTTCGCCTATGGGACGCCCTAAAAACATCCCAACGGACCCACGGAGCCCATGGATCCGCTTAACAGCTAGTCAGGGACGCCCCCGAGGGCCTAGGCCCAAAATAATTTCCGAAGCAAGCGCCACCCCAGCGATCCGTGGGCTAACACCCACCGAAAATCGCCAAAAAACTGCAGTTTTCACTCTTTCGCCTATGGGACGCCCTAAAAACATCCCAACGGACCCACGGAGCCCATGGATACGCTTAACAGCTAGTCAGGGACGCCCCCGAGGGCCTAGGCCCAAAATAATTTCTGGAGCAAGCGCCACCCCAGCGATCCGTGGGCTAACACCCACCGAAAATCGCCAAAAAACTACAGTTTTCACTCTTTCGCCTATGGGACGCCCTAAAAACATCCCAACGGACCCACGGAGCCCATGGATCCACTTAACAGCTAGTCAGGGACGCCCCCGAGGGCCTAGGCCCAAAATAATTTCCGGAGCAAGCGCCACCCCAGCGATCCGTGGGCTAACACCCACCGAAAATCGCCAAAAAACTACAGTTTTCACTCTTTTGCCTATGGGACGCCCTAAAAACATCCCAACGGACCCACGGAGCCCATGGATCCGCTTAACAGCTAGTCAGGGACGCCCCCGAGGGCCTAGGCCCAAAATAATTTCCGGAGCAAGCGCCACCCCAGCGATCCGTGGGCTAACACCCACCGAAAATCGCCAAAAAACTGCAGTTTTCACTCTTTCGCCTATGGGACGCCCTAAAAACATCCCAACGGACCCACGGAGCCCATGGATCCGCTTAACAGCTAGTCAGGGACGCCCCCGAGGGCCTAGGCCCAAAATAATTTCCGGAGCAAGCGCCACCCCAGCGATCCGTGGGCTAACACCCACCGAAAATCGCCAAAAAACTGCAGTTTTCACTCTTTCGCCTATGGGACGCCCTAAAAACATCCCAACGGACCCACGGAGCCCATGGATCCGCTTAACAGCTAGTCAGGGACGCCCCCGAGGGCCTAGGCCTAAAATAATTTCCGGAGCAAGCGCCACCCCAGCGATCCGTGGGCTAACACCCACCGAAAATCGCCAAAAAACTGCAGTTTTCACTCTTTCGCCTATGGGACGCCCTAAAAACATCCCAACGGACCCACGGAGCCCATGGATCCGCTTAACAGCTAGTCAGGGACGCCCCCGAGGGCCTAGGCCTAAAATAATTTCCGGAGCAAGCGCCACCCCAGCGATCCGTGGGCTAACACCCACCGAAAATCGCCAAAAAACTGCAGTTTTCACTCTTTCGCCTATGGGACGCCCTAAAAACATCCCAACGGACCCACGGAGCCCATGGATCCGCTTAACAGCTAGTCAGGGATGCCCCCGAGGGCCTAGGCCCAAAATAATTTCCGGAGCAAGCGCCACCCCAGCGATTCGTGGGCTAACACCCACCGAAAATCGCCAAAAAACTGCAGTTTTCACTCTTTCGCCTATGGGACGCCCTAAAAACATCCCAACGGACCCACGGAGCCCATGGATCCGCTTAACAGCTAGTCAGGGACGCCCCCGAGGGCCTAGGCCCAAAATAATTTCCGGAGCAAGCGCCACCCCAGCGATCCGTGGGCTAACACCCACCGAAAATCGCCAAAAAACTGCAGTTTTCACTCTTTCGCCTATGGGACGCCCTAAAAACATCCCAACGGACCAACGGAGCCCATGGATCCGCTTAACAGCTAGTCAGGGACGCCCCCGAGGGCCTAGGAACAAAATAATTTCCGAAGCAAGCGCCACCCCAGCGATCCGTGGGCTAACACCCACCGAAAATCGCCAAAAAACTGCAGTTTTCACTCTTTCGCCTATGGGACGCCCTAAAAACATCCCAACGGACCCACGGAGCCCATGGATACGCTTAACAGCTAGTCAGGGATGCCCCCGAGGGCCTAGGCCCAAAATAATTTCCGGAGCAAGCGCCACCCCAGCGATCCGTGGGCTAACACCCACCGAAAATTGCCAAAAAACTGCAGTTTTCACTCTTTCGCCTATGGGACGCCCTAAAAACATCCCAACGGACCCACGGAGCCCATGGATCCGCTTAACATCTAGTCAGGGACGCCCCCGAGGGCCTAGGCCCAAAATAATTTCCGGAGCAAGCGCCACCCCAGCGATCCGTGGGCTAACACCCACCGAAAATCGCCAAAAAACTGCAGTTTTCACTCTTTCGCCTATGGGACGCCCTAAAAACATCCCAACGGACCCACGGAGCCCATGGATCTGCTTAACAGCTAGTCAGGGACGCCCCCGAGGGCCTAGGCCCAAAATAATTTCCGGAGCAAGCGCCACCCCAGCGATCCGTGGGCTAACACCCACCGAAAATCGCCAAAAAACTGCAGTTTTCACTCTTTTGCCTATGGGATGCCCTAAAAACATCCCAACGGACCCACGGAGCCCATGGATCCGCTTAACAGCTAGTCAGGGACGCCCCCGAGGGCCTAGGCCCAAAATAATTTCCGGAGCAAGCGCCACCCCAGCGATCCGTGGGCTAACACCCACCGAAAATCGCCAAAAAACTGCAGTTTTCACTCTTTCGCCTATGGGACGCCCTAAAAACATCCCAACGGACCCACGGAGCCCATGGATCCGCTTAACAGCTAGTCAGGGACGCCCCCGAGGGCCTAGGCCCAAAATAATTTCCGGAGCAAGCGCCACCCCAGCGATCCGTGGGCTAACACCCACCGAAAATCGCCAAAAAACTGCAGTTTTCACTCTTTCGCCTATGGGACGCCCTAAAAACATCCCAACGGACCCACGGAGCCCATGGATCCGCTTAACAGCTAGTCAGGGACGCCCCCGAGGGCCTAGGCCCAAAATAATTTCCGGAGCAAGCGCCACCCCAGCGATCCGTGGGCTAACACCCACCAAAAATCGCCAAAAAATTGCAGTTTTCACTCTTTCGCCTATGGGACGCCCTAAAAACATCCCAACGGACCCACGGAGCCCATGGATCCCCTTAACAGCTAGTCAGGGACGCCCCCGAGGGCCTAGGCCCAAAATAATTTCCGGAGCAAGCGCCACCCCAGCGATCCGTGGGCTAACACCCACCAAAAATCGCCAAAAAACTGCAGTTTTCACTCTTTCGCCTATGGGACGCCCTAAAAACATCCCAACGGACCCACGGAGCCCATGGATATGCTTAACAGCTAGTCAGGGACGCCCCCGAGGGCCTAGGCCCAAAATAATTTCCGGAGCAAGCGCCACCCCAGCGATCCGTGGGCTAACACCCACCGAAAATCGCCAAAAAACTGCAGTTTTCACTCTTTCGCCTATGGGACGCCCTAAAAACATCCCAACGGACCCACGGAGCCCATGGATCCGCTTAACAGCTAGTCAGGGACGCCCCCGAGTGCCTAGGCCCAAAATAATTTCCGGAGCAAGCGCCACCCCAGCGATCCGTGGGCTAACACCCACCGAAAATCGCCAAAAAACTGCAGTTTTCACTCTTTCGCCTATGGGACGCCCTAAAAACATCCCAACGGACCCACGGAGCCCATGGATCCGCTTAACAGCTAGTCAGGGACGCCCCCGAGGGCCTAGGCCCAAAATAATTTCCGGAGCAAGCGCCACCCCAGCGATCCGTGGGCTAACACCCACCGAAAATCGCCAAAAAACTGCAGTTTTCACTCTTTCGCCTATGGGACGCCCTAAAAACATCCCAACGGACCCACGGAGCCCATGGATCCGCTTAACAGCTAGTCAGGGACGCCCCCGAGGGCCTAGGCCCAAAATAATTTCCGGAGCAAGCGCCACCCCAGCGATCCGTGGGCTAACACCCACCGAAAATCGCCAAAAAACTGCAGTTTTCACTCTTTCGCCTATGGGACGCCCTAAAAACATCCCAACGGACCCACGGAGCCCATGGATCCGCTTAACAGCTAGTCAGGGACGCCCCCGAGGGCCTAGGCCCAAAATAATTTCCGGAGCAAGCGCCACCCCAGCGATCCGTGGGCTAACACCCACCGAAAATCGCCAAAAAACTGCAGTTTTCACTCTTTCGCCTATGGGACGCCCTAAAAACATCCCAACGGACCCACGGAGCCCATGGATCCGCTTAACAGCTAGTCAGGGACGCCCCCGAGGGCCTAGGCCCAAAATAATTTCCGGAGCAAGCGCCACCCCAGCGATCCGTGGGCTAACACCCACCGAAAATCGCCAAAAAACTGCAGTTTTCACTCTTTCGCCTATGGGACGCCCTAAAAACATCCCAACGGACCCACGGAGCCCATGGATCCGCTTAACAGCTAGTCAGGGACGCCCTCGAGGGCCTAGGCCCAAAATAATTTCCGGAGCAAGCGCCACCCCAGCGATCCGTGGGCTAACACCCACCGAAAATCGCCAAAAAACTGCAGTTTTCACTCTTTCGCCTATGGGACGCCCTAAAAACATCCCAACGGACCCACGGAGCCCATGGATCCGCTTAAAAGCTAGTCAGGGACGCCCCCGAGGGCCTAGGCCCAAAATAATTTCCGGAGCAAGCGCCACCCCAGCGATCCGTGGGCTAACACCCACCGAAAATCGCCAAAAAACTGCAGTTTTCACTCTTTCGCCTATGGGACGCCCTAAAAACATCCCAACGGACCCACGGAGCCCATGGATCCGCTTAACAGCTAGTCAGGGACGCCCCCGAGGGCCTAGGCCCAAAATAATTTCCGGAGCAAGCGCCACCCCAGCGATCCGTGGGCTAACACCCACCGAAAATTGCCAAAAAACTGCAGTTTTCACTCTTTCGCCTATGGGACGCCCTAAAAACATCCCAACGGACCCACGGAGCCCATGGATCCGCTTAACAGCTAGTCAGGGACGCCCCCGAGGGCCTAGACCCAAAATAATTTCCGGAGCAAGCGCCACCCCAGCGATCCGTGGGCTAACACCCACCGAAAATCGCCAAAAAACTGCAGTTTTCACTCTTTCGCCTATGGGATGCCCTAAAAACATCCCAACGGACCCACGGAGCCCATGGATCCGCTTAACAGCTAGTCAGGGACGCCCTCGAGGGCCTAGGCCCAAAATAATTTCCGGAGCAAGCGCCACCCCAGCGATCCGTGGGCTAACACCCACCGAAAATCGCCAAAAAACTGCAGTTTTCACTCTTTCGCCTATGGGACGCCCTAAAAACATCCCAACGGACCCACGGAGCCCATGGATCCGCTTAACAGCTAGTCAGGGACGCCCCCGAGGGCCTAGGCCCAAAATAATTTCCGGAGCAAGCGCCACCCCAGCGATCCGTGGGCTAACACCCACCAAAAATCGCCAAAAAACTGCAGTTTTCACTCTTTCGCCTATGGGACGCCCTAAAAACATCCCAACGGACCCACGGAGCCCATGGATATGCTTAACAGCTAGTCAGGGACGCCCCCGAGGGCCTAGGCCCAAAATAATTTCCGGAGCAAGCGCCACCCCAGCGATCCGTGGGCTAACACCCACCGAAAATCGCCAAAAAACTGCAGTTTTCACTCTTTCGCCTATGGGACGCCCTAAAAACATCCCAACGGACCCACGGAGCCCATGGATCCGCTTAACAGCTAGTCAGGGACGCCCCCGAGTGCCTAGGCCCAAAATAATTTCCGGAGCAAGCGCCACCCCAGCGATCCGTGGGCTAACACCCACCGAAAATCGCCAAAAAACTACAGTTTTCACTCTTTCGCCTATGGGACGCCCTAAAAACATCCCAACGGACCCACGGAGCCCATGGATCCGCTTAACAGCTAGTCAGGGACGCCCCCGAGGGCCTAGGCCCAAAATAATTTCCGGAGCAAGCGCCACCCCAGCGATCCGTGGGCTAACACCCACCGAAAATCGCCAAAAAACTGCAGTTTTCACTCTTTCGCCTATGGGACGCCCTAAAAACATCCCAACGGACCCACGGAGCCCATGGATCCGCTTAACAGCTAGTCAGGGACGCCCCCGAGGGCCTAGGCCCAAAATAATTTCCGGAGCAAGCGCCACCCCAGCGATCCGTGGGCTAACACCCACCGAAAATCGCCAAAAAACTGCAGTTTTCACTCTTTCGCCTATGGGACGCCCTAAAAACATCCCAACGGACCCACGGAGCCCATGGATCCGCTTAACAGCTAGTCAGGGACGCCCCCGAGGGCCTAGGCCCAAAATAATTTCCGGAGCAAGCGCCACCCCAGCGATCCGTGGGCTAACACCCACCGAAAATCGCCAAAAAACTGCAGTTTTCACTCTTTCGCCTATGGGACGCCCTAAAAACATCCCAACGGACCCACGGAGCCCATGGATCCGCTTAACAGCTAGTCAGGGACGCCCCCGAGGGCCTAGGCCCAAAATAATTTCCGGAGCAAGCGCCACCCCAGCGATCCGTGGGCTAACACCCACCGAAAATCGCCAAAAAACTGCAGTTTTCACTCTTTCGCCTATGGGACGCCCTAAAAACATCCCAACGGACCCACGGAGCCCATGGATCCGCTTAACAGCTAGTCAGGGACGCCCTCGAGGGCCTAGGCCCAAAATAATTTCCGGAGCAAGCGCCACCCCAGCGATCCGTGGGCTAACACCCACCGAAAATCGCCAAAAAACTGCAGTTTTCACTCTTTCGCCTATGGGACGCCCTAAAAACATCCCAACGGACCCACGGAGCCCATGGATCCGCTTAACAGCTAGTCAGGGACGCCCCCGAGGGCCTAGGCCCAAAATAATTTCCGGAGCAAGCGCCACCCCAGCGATCCGTGGGCTAACACCCACCGAAAATCGCCAAAAAACTGCAGTTTTCACTCTTTCGCCTATGGGACGCCCTAAAAACATCCCAACGGACCCACGGAGCCCATGGATCCGCTTAACAGCTAGTCAGGGACGCCCCCGAGGGCCTAGGCCCAAAATAATTTCCGGAGCAAGCGCCACCCCAGCGATCCGTGGGCTAACACCCACCGAAAATTGCCAAAAAACTGCAGTTTTCACTCTTTCGCCTATGGGACGCCCTAAAAACATCCCAACGGACCCACGGAGCCCATGGATCCGCTTAACAGCTAGTCAGGGACGCCCCCGAGGGCCTAGACCCAAAATAATTTCCGGAGCAAGCGCCACCCCAGCGATCCGTGGGCTAACACCCACCGAAAATCGCCACAAAACTGCAGTTTTCACTCTTTCGCCTATGGGATGCCCTAAAAACATCCCAACGGACCCACGGAGCCCATGGATCCGCTTAACAGCTAGTCAGGGACGCCCTCGAGGGCCTAGGCCCAAAATAATTTCCGGAGCAAGCGCCACCCCAGCGATCCGTGGGCTAACACCCACCGAAAATCGCCAAAAAACTGCAGTTTTCACTCTTTCGCCTATGGGACGCCCTAAAAACATCCCAACGGACCCACGGAGCCCATGGATCCGCTTAACAGCTAGTCAGGGACGCCCCCGAGGGCCTAGGACCAAAATAATTTCCGGAGCAAGCGCCACCCCAGCGATCCGTGGGCTAACACCCACCGAAAATCGCCAAAAAACTGCAGTTTTCACTCTTTCGCCTATGGGACGCCCTAAAAACATCCCAACGGACCCACGGAGCCCATGGATCCGCTTAACAGCTAGTCAGGGACGCCCCCGAGGGCCTAGGCCCAAAATAATTTCCGGAGCAAGCGCCACCCCAGCGATCCGTGGGCTAACACCCACCGAAAATCGCCAAAAAACTGCAGTTTTCACTCTTTCGCCTATGGGACGCCCTAAAAACATCCCAACGGACCCACGGAGCCCATGGATCCGCTTAACAGCTAGTCAGGGATGCCCCCGAGGGCCTAGGCCCAAAATAATTTCCGGAGCAAGCGCCACCCCAGCGATCCGTGGGCTAACACCCACCGAAAATCGCCAAAAAACTGCAGTTTTCACTCTTTCGCCTATGGGACGCCCTAAAAACATCCCAACGGACCCACGGAGCCCATGGATCCGCTTAACAGCTAGTCAGGGATGCCCCCGAGGGCCTAGGCCCAAAATAATTTCCGGAGCAAGCGCCACCCCAGCGATCCGTGGGCTAACACCCACCGAAAATCGCCAAAAAACTGCAGTTTTCACTCTTTCGCCTATGGGATGCCCTAAAAACATCCCAACGGACCCACGGAGCCCATGGATCCGCTTAACAGCTAGTCAGGGACGCCCCCGAGGGCCTAGGCCCAAAATAATTTCCGGAGCAAGCGCCACCCCAGCGATCCGTGGGCTAACACCCACCGAAAATCGCCAAAAAACTGCAGTTTTCACTCTTTCGCCTATGGGATGCCCTAAAAACATCCCAACGGACCCACGGAGCCCATGGATCCGCTTAACAGCTAGTCAGGGACGCCCCCGAGGGCCTAGGCCCAAAATAATTTCCAGAGCAAGCGCCACCCCAGCGATCCGTGGGCTAACACCCACCGAAAATCGCCAAAAAACTGCAGTTTTCAGTCTTTCGCCTATGGGACGCCCTAAAAACATCCCAACGGACCCACGGAGCCCATGGATCCGCTTAACAGCTAGTCAGGGACGCCCCCGAGGGCCTAGGCCCAAAATAATTTCCAGAGCAAGCGCCACCCCAGCGATCCGTGGGCTAACACCCACCGAAAATCGCCAAAAAACTGCAGTTTTCACTCTTTCGCCTATGGGATGCCCTAAAAACATCCCAACGGACCCACGGAGCCCATGGATCCGCTTAACAGCTAGTCAGGGACGCCCTCGAGGGCCTAGGCCCAAAATAATTTCCGGAGCAAGCGCCACCCCAGCGATCCGTGGGCTAACACCCACCGAAAATCGCCAAAAAACTGCAGTTTTCACTCTTTCGCCTATGGGACGCCCTAAAAACATCCCAACGGACCCACGGAGCCCATGTATCCGCTTAACAGCTAGTCAGGGAAGCCCCCGAGGGCCTAGGACCAAAATAATTTCCGGAGCAAGCGCCACCCCAGCGATCCGTGGGCTAACACCCACCGAAAATCGCCAAAAAACTGCAGTTTTCACTCTTTCGCCTATGGGACGCCCTAAAAACATCCCAACGGACCCACGGAGCCCATGGATCCGCTTAACAGCTAGTCAGGGACGCCCCCGAGGGCCTAGGCCCAAAATAATTTCCGGAGCAAGCGCCACCCCAGCGATCCGTGGGCTAACACCCACCGAAAATCGCCAAAAAACTGCAGTTTTCACTCTTTCGCCTATGGGACGCCCTAAAAACATCCCAACGGACCCACGGAGCCCATGGATCCGCTTAACAGCTAGTCAGGGACGCCCCCGAGGGCCTAGGCCCAAAATAATTTTCGGAGCAAGCGCCACCCCAGCGATCCGTGGGCTAACACCCACCGAAAATCGCCAAAAAACTGCAGTTTTCACTCTTTCGCCTATGGGACGCCCTAAAAACATCCCAACGGACCCACGGAGCCCATGGATCCGCTTAACAGCTAGTCAGGGACGCCCCCGAGGGCCTAGGCCCAAAATAATTTCCGGAGCAAGCGCCACCCCAGCGATCCGTGGGCTAACACCCACCGAAAATTGCCAAAAAACTGCAGTTTTCACTCTTTCGCCTATGGGACGCCCTAAAAACATCCCAACGGACCCACGGAGCCCATGGATCCGCTTAACAACTAGTCAGGGACGCCCCCGAGGTCCTAGGCCCAAAATAATTTCCGGAGCAAGCGCCACCCCAGCGATCCGTGGGCTAACACCCACCGAAAATCGCCAAAAAACTGCAGTTTTCACTCTTTCGCCTATGGGACGCCCTAAAAACATCCCAACGGACCCACGGAGCCCATGGATCCGCTTAACAGCTAGTCAGGGACGCCCTCGAGGGCCTAGGCCCAAAATAATTTCCGGAGCAAGCGCCACCCCAGCGATCCGTGGGCTAACACCCACCGAAAATCGCCAAAAAACTGCAGTTTTCACTCTTTCGCCTATGGGATGCCCTAAAAACATCCCAACGGACCCACGGAGCCCATGGATCCGCTTAACAGCTAGTCAGGGACGCCCCCGAGGGCCTAGGCCCAAAATAATTTCCGGAGCAAGCGCCACCCCAGCGATCCGTGGGCTAACACCCACCGAAAATCGCCAAAAAACTGCAGTTTTCACTCTTTCGCCTATGGGACGCCCTAAAAACATCCCAACGGACCCACAGAGCCCATGGATCCGCTTAACAGCTAGTCAGGGACGCCCCCGAGGGCCTAGGCCCAAAATAATTTCCGGAGCAAGCGCCACCCCAGCGATCCGTGGGCTAACACCCACCGAAAATCGCCAAAAAACTGCAGTTTTCACTCTTTCGCCTATGGGACGCCCTAAAAACATCCCAACGGACCCACGGAGCCCATGGATCCGCTTAACAGCTAGTCAGGGACGCCCCCGAGGGCCTAGGTCCAAAATAATTTCCGGAGCAAGCGCCACCCCAGCGATCCGTGGGCTAACACCCACCGAAAATCGCCAAAAAACTGCAGTTTTCACTCTTTCGCCTATGGGACGCCCTAAAAACATCCCAACGGACCCACGGAGCCCATGGATCCGCTTAACAGCTAGTCAGGGACGCCCCCGAGGGCCTAGGCCCAAAATAATTTCCGGAGCAAGCGCCACCCCAGCGATCCGTGGGCTAACACCCACCGAAAATCGCCAAAAAACTGCAGTTTTCACTCTTTCGCCTATGGGACGCCCTAAAAACATCCCAACGGACCCACGGAGCCCATGGATCCGCTTAACAGCTAGTCAGGGACGCCCCCGAGGGCCTAGGCCCAAAATAATTTCCGGAGCAAGCGCCACCCCAGCGATCCGTGGGCTAACACCCACCGAAAATCGCCAAAAAACTGCAGTTTTCACTCTTTCGCCTATGGGACGCCCTAAAAACATCCCAACGGACCCACGGAGCCCATGGATCCGCTTAACAGCTAGTCAGGGACGCCCCCGAGGGCCTAGGCCCAAAATAATTTCCGGAGCAAGCGCCACCCCAGCGATCCGTGGGCTAACACCCACCGAAAATCGCCAAAAAACTGCAGTTTTCACTCTTTCGCCTATGGGACGCCCTAAAAACATCCCAACGGACCCACGGAGCCCATGGATCCGCTTAACAGCTAGTCAGGGACGCCCCCGAGGGCCTAGGCCCAAAATAATTTCCGGAGCAAGCGCCACCCCAGCGATCCGTGGGCTAACACCCACCGAAAATCGCCAAAAAACTGCAGTTTTCACTCTTTCGCCTATGGGACGCCCTAAAAACATCCCAACGGACCCACGGAGCCCATGGATCCGCTTAACAGCTAGTCAGGGATGCCCCCGAGGGCCTAGGCCCAAAATAATTTTCGGAGCAAGCGCCACCCCAGCGATCCGTGGGCTAACACCCACCGAAAATCGCCAAAAAACTGCAGTTTTCACTCTTTCGCCTATGGGACGCCCTAAAAACATCCCAACGGACCCACGGAGCCCATGGATCCGCTTAACAGCTAGTCAGGGACGCCCCCGAGGGCCTAGGCCCAAAATAATTTCCGGAGCAAGCGCCACCCCAGCGATCCGTGGGCTAACACCCACCGAAAATCGCCAAAAAACTGCAGTTTTCACTCTTTCGCCTATGGGATGCCCTAAAAACATCCCAACGGACCCACGGAGCCCATGGATCCGCTTAACAGCTAGTCAGGGACGCCCCCGAGGGCCTAGGCCCAAAATAATTTCCGGAGCAAGCACCACCCCAGCGATCCGTGGGCTAACACCCACCGAAAATCGCCAAAAAACTGCAGTTTTCACTCTTTCGCCTATGGGACGCCCTAAAAACATCCCAACGGACCCACGGAGCCCATGGATCCGCTTAACAGCTAGTCAGGGACGCCCCCGAGGGCCTAGGCCCAAAATAATTTCCGGAGCAAGCGCCACCCCAGCGATCCGTGGGCTAACACCCACCAAAAATCGCCAAAAAACTGCAGTTTTCACTCTTTCGCCTATGGGACGCCCTAAAAACATCCCAATGGACCCACGGAGCCCATGGATCCGCTTAACAGCTAGTCAGGGACGCCCCCGAGGGCCTAGGCCCAAAATAATTTCCGGAGCAAGCGCCACCCCAGCGATCCGTGGGCTAACACCCACCGAAAATCGCCAAAAAACTGCAGTTTTCACTCTTTCGCCTATGGGACGCCCTAAAAACATCCCAACGGACCCACGGAGCCCATGGATCCGCTTAACAGCTAGTCAGGGACGCCCCCGAGGGCCTAGGCCCAAAATAATTTCCGGAGCAAGCGCCACCCCAGCGATCCGTGGGCTAACACCCACCGAAAATCGCCAAAAAACTGCAGTTTTCACTCTTTCGCCTATGGGACGCCCTAAAAACATCCCAACGGACCCACGGAGCCCATGGATCCACTTAACAGCTAGTCAGGGACGCCCCCGAGGGCCTAGGCCCAAAATAATTTCCGGAGCAAGCGCCACCCCAGCGATCCGTGGGCTAACACCCACCGAAAATCGCCAAAAAACTACAGTTTTCACTCTTTCGCCTATGGGACGCCCTAAAAACATCCCAACGGACCCACGGAGCCCATGGATCCGCTTAACAGCTAGTCAGGGACGCCCCCGAGGGCTTAGGCCCAAAATAATTTCCGGAGCAAGCGCCACCCCAGCGATCCGTGGGCTAACACCCACCGAAAATCGCCAAAAAACTGCAGTTTTCACTCTTTCGCCTATGGGACGCCCTAAAAACATCCCAACGGACCCACGGAGCCCATGGATCCGCTTAACAGTTAGTCAGGGACGCCCCCGAGGGCCTAGGCCCAAAATAATTTCCGGAGCAAGCGCCACCCCAGCGATCCGTGGGCTAACACCCACCGAAAATCACCAAAAAACTACAGTTTTCACTCTTTCGCCTATGGGACGCCCTAAAAACATCCCAACGGACCCACGGAGCCCATGGATCCGCTTAACAGCTAGTCAGGGACGCCCCCGAGGGCCTAGGCCCAAAATAATTTCCGGAGCAAGCGCCACCCCAGCGATCCGTGGGCTAACACCCACCGAAAATCGCCAAAAAACTGCAGTTTTCACTCTTTCGCCTATGGGACGCCCTAAAAACATCCCAACGGACCCACGGAGCCCATGGATCCGCTTAACAGCTAGTCAGGGATGCCCCCGAGGGCCTAGGCCCAAAATAATTTCCGGAGTAAGCGCCACCCTAGCGATCCGTGGGCTAACACCCACCGAAAATCGCCAAAAAACTGCAGTTTTCACTCTTTCGCCTATGGGACGCCCTAAAAACATCCCAACGGACCCACGGAGCCCATGGATCCGCTTAACAGCTAGTCAGGGACGCCCCCGAGGGCCTAGGCCCAAAATAATTTCCGGAGCAAGCGCCACCCCAGCGATCCGTGGGCTAACACCCACCAAAAATCGCCAAAAAACTACAGTTTTCACTCTTTCGCCTATGGGACGCCCTAAAAACATCCCAACGGACCCACGGAGCCCATGGATCCGCTTAACAGCTAGTCAGGGACGCCCCCGAGGGCTTAGGCCCAAAATAATTTCCGGAGCAAGCGCCACCCCAGCGATCCGTGGGCTAACACCCACCGAAAATCGCCAAAAAACTGCAGTTTTCACTCTTTTGCCTATGGGATGCCCTAAAAACATCCCAACGGACCCACGGAGCCCATGGATCCGCTTAACAGTTAGTCAGGGACGCCCCCGAGGGCCTAGGCCCAAAATAATTTCCGGAGCAAGCGCCACCCCAGCGATCCGTGGGCTAACACCCACCGAAAATCACCAAAAAACTACAGTTTTCACTCTTTCGCCTATGGGACGCCCTAAAAACATCCCAACGGACCCACGGAGCCCATGGATCCGCTTAACAGCTAGTCAGGGACTTCCCCGAGGGCCTAGGCCCAAAATAATTTCCGGAGCAAGCGCCACCCCAGCGATCCGTGGGCTAACACCCACCGAAAATCGCCAAAAAACTGCAGTTTTCACTCTTTCGCCTATGGGACGCCCTATAAACATCCCAACGGACCCACGGAGCCCATGGATCCGCTTAACAGCTAGTCAGGGATGCCCCCGAGGGCCTAGGCCCAAAATAATTTCCGGAGTAAGCGCCACCCTAGCGATCCGTGGGCTAACACCCACCGAAAATCGCCAAAAAACTGCAGTTTTCACTCTTTCGCCTATGGGACGCCCTAAAAACATCCCAACGGACCCACGGAGCCCATGGATCCGCTTAACAGCTAGTCAGGGACGCCCCCGAGGGCCTAGGCCCAAAATAATTTCCGGAGCAAGCGCCACCCCAGCGATCCGTGGGCTAACACCCACCGAAAATCGCCAAAAAACTGCAGTTTTCACTCTTTCGCCTATGGGACGCCCTAAAAACATCCCAACGGACCCACGGAGCCCATGGATCCGCTTAACAGCTAGTCAGGGACGCCCCCGAGGGCCTAGGCCCAAAATAATTTCCGGAGCAAGCGCCACCCCAGCGATCCGTGGGCTAACACCCACCGAAAATCGCCAAAAAACTGCAGTTTTCACTCTTTCGCCTATGGGACGCCCTAAAAACATCCCAACGGACCCACGGAGCCCATGGATCCGCTTAACAGCTAGTCAGGGACGCCCCCGAGGGCCTAGGCCCAAAATAATTTCCGGAGCAAGCGCCACCCCAGCGATCCGTGGGCTAACACCCACCGAAAATCGCCAAAAAACTGCAGTTTTCACTCTTTCGCCTATGGGACGCCCTAAAAACATCCCAACGGACCCACGGAGCCCATGGATCCGCTTAACAGCTAGTCAGGGACGCCCCCGAGGGCCTAGGCCCAAAATAATTTCCGGAGCAAGCGCCACCCCAGCGATCCGTGGGCTAACACCCACCGAAAATCGCCAAAAAACTGCAGTTTTCACTCTTTCGCCTATGGGACGCCCTAAAAACATCCCAACGGACCCACGTAGCCCATGGATCCGCTTAACAGCTAGTCAGGGATGCCCTCGAGGGCCTTGGCCCAAAATAATTTCTGGAGCAAGCGCCACCCCAGCGATCCGTGGGCTAATACCCACCGAAAATCGCCAAAAAACTGCAGTTTTCACTCTTTCGCCTATGGGATGCCCTAAAAACATCCCAACGGACCCACGGAGCCCATGGATCCGCTTAACAGCTAGTCAGGGACGCCCCCGAGGGCCTAGGCCCAAAATAATTTCCGTAGCAAGCGCCACCCCAGCGATCCGTGGGCTAACACCTACCAAAAATCGCCAAAAAACTGCAGTTTTCACTCTTTCGCCTATGGGACGCCCTAAAAACATCCCAACGGACCCACGGAGCCCATGGATCCGCTTAACAGCTAGTCAGGGACGCCCCTGAGGGCCTAGGCCCAAAATAATTTCCGGAGCAAGCGCCACCCCAGCGATCCGTGGGCTAATACCCACCGAAAATCGCCAAAAAACTGCAGTTTTCACTCTTTCGCCTATGGGACGCCCTAAAAACATCCCAACGGACCCACGGAGCCCATGGATCCGCTTAACAGCTAGTCAGGGATGCCCCCGAGGGCCTAGGCCCAAAATAATTTCCGGAGCAAGCGCCACCCCAGCGATCCGTGGGCTAACACCCACCGAAAATCGCCAAAAAATTGCAGTTTTCACTCTTTCGCCTATGGGACGCCCTAAAAACATCCCAACGGACCCACGGAGCCCATGGATCCGCTTAACAGCTAGTCAGGGACGCCCCCGAGGGCCTAGGCCCAAAATAATTTCCGGATCAAGCGCCACCCCAGCGATCCGTGGGCTAACACCCACCGAAAATCGCCAAAAAACTGCAGTTTTCACTCTTTCGCCTATGGGACGCCCTAAAAACATCCCAACGGACCCACGGAGCCCATGGATCCGCTTAACAGCTAGTCAGGGACGCCCCCGAGGGCCTAGGCCCAAAATAATTTCCGGAGCAAGCGCCACCCCAGCGATCCGTGGGCTAACACCCACCGAAAATCGCCAAAAAACTGCAGTTTTCACTCTTTCCCCTATGGGACGCCCTAAAAACATCCCAACGGACCCACGGATCCCATGGATCCGCTTAACAGCTAGTCAGGGACACCCCCGAGGGCCTAGGCCCAAAATAATTTCCGGAGCAAGCGCCACCCCAGCGATCCGTGGGCTAACACCCACCGAAAATCGCCAAAAAACTGCAGTTTTCACTCTTTCGCCTATGGGACGCCCTAAAAACATCCCAACGGACCCACGGAGCCCATGGATCCGCTTAACAGCTAGTCAGGGACGCCCCCGAGGGCCTAGGCCCAAAATAATTTCCGGAGCAAGCGCCACCCCAGCGATCCGTGGGCTAACACCTACCGAAAATCGCCAAAAAACTGCAGTTTTCACTCTTTCGCCTATGGGACGCCCTAAAAACATCCCAACGGACCCACGGAGCCCATGGATCCGCTTAACAGCTAGTCAGGGACGCCCCCGAGGGCCTATGCCCAAAATAATTTTCGGAGCAAGCGCCACCCCAGCGATCCGTGGGCTAACACCCACCGAAAATCGCCAAAAAACTGCAGTTTTCACTCTTTCGCCTATGGGACGCCCTAAAAACATCCCAACGGACCCACGGAGCCCATGGATCCGCTTAACAGCTAGTCAGGGACGCCCCCGAGGGCCTAGGCCCAAAATAATTTCCGGAGCAAGCGCCACCCCAGCGATCCGTGGGCTAACACCCACCGAAAATCGCCAAAAAACTGCAGTTTTCACTCTTTCGCCTATGGGACGCCCTAAAAACATCCCAACGGACCCACGGAGCCCATGGATCCGCTTAACAGCTAGTCAGGGATGCCCTCGAGGGCCTAGGCCCAAAATAATTTCCGGAGCAAGCGCCACCCCAGCGATCCGTGGGCTAACACCCACCGAAAATCGCCAAAAAACTGCAGTTTTCACTCTTTCGCCTATGGGACGCCCTAAAAACATCCCAACGGACCCACGGAGCCCATGGATCCGCTTAACAGCTAGTCAGGGACGCCCCCGAGGGCCTAGGCCCAAAATAATTTCCGGAGCAAGCGCCACCCCAGCGATCCGTGGGCTAACACCCACCGAAAATCGCCAAAAAACTGCAGTTTTCACTCTTTCGCCTATGGGACGCCCTAAAAACATCCCAACGGACCCACAGAGCCCATGGATCCGCTTAACAGCTAGTCAGGGATGCCCTCGAGGGCCTAGGCCCAAAATAATTTCCGGAGCAAGCGCCACCCCAGCGATCCGTGGGCTAACACCCACCGAAAATCGCCAAAAAACTGCAGTTTTCACTCTTTCGCCTATGGGACGCCCTAAAAACATCCCAACGGACCCACGGAGCCCATGGATCCGCTTAACAGCTAGTCAGGGATGCCCCCGAGGGCCTTGGCCCAAAATAATTTCCGGAGCAAGCGCCACCCCAGCGATCCGTGGGCTAACACCCACCGAAAATCGCCAAAAAACTGCAGTTTTCACTCTTTCGCCTATGGGACGCCCTAAAAACATCCCAACGGACCCACGGAGCCCATGGATCCGCTTAACAGCTAGTCAGGGACGCCCCCGAGGGCCTAGGCCCAAAATAATTTCCGGAGCAAGCACCACCCCAGCGATCCGTGGGCTAACACCCACCGAAAATCGCCAAAAAACTGCAGTTTTCACTCTTTCGCCTATGGGACGCCCTAAAAACATCCCAACGGACCCACGGAGCCCATGGATCCGCTTAACAGCTAGTCAGGGACGCCCCCGAGGGCCTAGGCCCAAAATAATTTTTGGAGCAAGCGCCACCCCAGCGATCCGTGGGCTAACACCCACCGAAAATCGCCAAAAAACTGCAGTTTTCACTCTTTCGCCTATGGGACGCCCTAAAAACATCCCAACGGACCCACGGAGCCCATGGATCCGCTTAACAGCTAGTCAGGGACGCCCCCGAGGTCCTAGGCCCAAAATAATTTCTGGAGCAAGCGCCACCCCAGCGATCCGTGGGCTAACACCCACCGAAAATCACCAAAAAACTGCAGTTTTCACTCTTTCGCCTATGGGACGCCCTAAAAACATCCCAACGGACCCACGGAGCCCATGGATCCGCTTAACAGCTAGTCAGGGACGCCCCCGAGGGCCTAGGTCCAAAATAATTTCCGGAGCAAGCGCCACCCCAGCGATCCGTGGGCTAACACCCACCGAAAATTGCCAAAAAACTGCAGTTTTCACTCTTTCGCCTATGGGACGCCCTAAAAACATCCCAACGGACCCACGGAGCCCATGGATCCGCTTAACAGCTAGTCAGGGACGCCCCCGAGGGCCTAGGCCCAAAATAATTTCCGGAGCAAGCGCCACCCCAGCGATCCGTGGGCTAACACCCACCGAAAATCGCCAAAAAACTGCAGTTTTCACTCTTTCGCCTATGGGACGCCCTAAAAACATCCCAACGGACCCACGGAGCCCATGGATCCGCTTAACAGCTAGTCAGGGACGCCCCCGAGGGCCTAGGCCCAAAATAATTTTTGGAGCAAGCGCCACCCCAGCGATCCGTGGGCTAACACCCACCGAAAATCGCCAAAAAACTGCAGTTTTCACTCTTTCGCCTATGGGATGCCCTAAAAACATCCCAACGGACCCACGGAGCCCATGGATCCGCTTAACAGCTAGTCAGGGATGCCCCCGAGGGCCTAGGTCCAAAATAATTTCCGGAGCAAGCGCCACCCCAGCGATCCGTGGGCTAACACCCACCGAAAATTGCCAAAAAACTGCAGTTTTCACTCTTTCGCCTATGGGACGCCCTAAAAACATCCCAACGGACCCACGGAGCCCATGGATCCACTTAACAGCTAGTCAGGGACGCCCCCGAGGGCCTAGGCCCAAAATAATTTCCGGAGCAAGCGCCACCCCAGCGATCCGTGGGCTAACACCCACCGAAAATCGCCAAAAAACTGCAGTTTTCACTCTTTCGCCTATGGGACGCCCTAAAAACATCCCAAAGGACCCACGGAGCCCATGGATCCGCTTAACAGCTAGTCAGGGACGCCCCCGAGGGCCTAGGCCCAAAATAATTTCCGGAGCAAGCGCCACCCCAGCGATCCGTGGGCTAACACCCACCGAAAATCGCCAAAAAACTGCAGTTTTCACTCTTTCGCCTATGGGACGCCCTAAAAACATCCCAACGGACCCACGGAGCCCATGGATCCGCTTAACAGCTAGTCAGGGACTCCCCCGAGGGCCTAGGCCCAAAATAATTTCCGGAGCAAGCGCCACCCCAGCGATCCGTGGGCTAACACCCACCGAAAATCGCCAAAAAACTGCAGTTTTCACTCTTTCGCCTATGGGACGCCCTAAAAACATCCCAACGGACCCACGGAGCCCATGGATCCGCTTAACAGCTAGTCAGGGATGCCCCCGAGGGCCTAGGCCCAAAATAATTTCCGGAGCAAGCGCCACCCCAGCGATCCGTGGGCTAACACCCACCGAAAATCGCCAAAAAACTGCAGTTTTCACTCTTTCGCCTATGGGACGCCCTAAAAACATCCCAACGGACCCACGGAGCCCATGGATCCGCTTAACAGCTAGTCAGGGATGCCCCCGAGGGCCTAGGCCCAAAATAATTTCCGGAGCAAGCGCCACCCCAGCGATCCGTGGGCTAACACCCACCGAAAATCGCCAAAAAACTGCAGTTTTCACTCTTTCGCCTATGGGACGCCCTAAAAACATCCCAACGGACCCACGGAGCCCATGGATCCGCTTAACAGCTAGTCAGGGACGCCCCCGAGGGCCTAGGCCCAAAATAATTTCCGGAGCAAGCGCCACCCCAGCGATCCGTGGGCTAACACCCACCGAAAATCGCCAAAAAACTGCAGTTTTCACTCTTTCGCCTATGGGACGCCCTAAAAACATCCCAACGGACCCACGGAGCCCATGGATCCGCTTAACAGCTAGTCAAGGACGCCCCCGAGGGCCTAGGCCCAAAATAATTTCCGGAGCAAGCGCCACCCCAGCGATCCGTGGGCTAACACCCACCGAAAATCGCCAAAAAACTACAGTTTTCACTCTTTCGCCTATGGGACGCCCTAAAAACATCCCAACGGACCCACGGAGCCCATGGATCCGCTTAACAGCTAGTCAGGGACGCCCCCGAGGGCCTATGCCCAAAATAATTTTCGGAGCAAGCGCCACCCCAGCGATCCGTGGGCTAACACCCACCGAAAATCGCCAAAAAACTGCAGTTTTCACTCTTTCGCCTATGGGACGCCCTAAAAACATCCCAACGGACCCACGGAGCCCATGGATCCGCTTAACAGCTAGTCAGGGACGCCCCCGAGGGCCTAGGCCCAAAATAATTTTCGGAGCAAGCGCCACCCCAGCGATCCGTGGGCTAACACCCACCGAAAATCGCCAAAAAACTGCAGTTTTCACTCTTTCGCCTATGGGACGCCCTAAAAACATCCCAACGGACCCACGGAGCCCATGGATCCGCTTAACAGCTAGTCAGGGACGCCCCCGAGGGCCTAGGCCCAAAATAATTTCCGGAGCAAGCGCCACCCCAGCGATCCGTGGGCTAACACCCACCGAAAATCGCCAAAAAACTGCAGTTTTCACTCTTTCGCCTATGGGACGCCCTAAAAACATCCCAACGGACCCACGGAGTCCATGGATCCGCTTAACAGCTAGTCAGGGACGCCCCCGAGGGCCTAGGCCCAAAATAATTTCCGGAGCAAGAGCCACCCCAGCGATCCGTGGGCTAACACCCACCGAAAATCGCCAAAAAACTGCAGTTTTCACTCTTTCGCCTATGGGACGCCCTAAAAACATCCCAACGGACCCACGGAGCCCATGGATCCGCTTAACAGCTAGTCAGGGACGCCCCCGAGGGCCTAGGCCCAAAATAATTTTCGGAGCAAGCGCCACCCCAGCGATCCGTGGGCTAACACCCACTGAAAATCGCCAAAAAACTACAGTTTTCACTCTTTCGCCTATGGGACGCCCTAAAAACATCCCAACGGACCCACGGAGCCCATGGATCCGCTTAACAGCTAGTCAAGGACGCCCCCGAGGGCCTAGGCCCAAAATAATTTCCGGAGCAAGCGCCACCCCAGCGATCCGTGGGCTAACACCCACCGAAAATCGCCAAAAAACTACAGTTTTCACTCTTTCGCCTATGGGACGCCCTAAAAACATCCCAACGGACCCACGGAGCCCATGGATCCGCTTAACAGCTAGTCAGGGACGCCCCCGAGGGCCTATGCCCAAAATAATTTTCGGAGCAAGCGCCACCCCAGCGATCCGTGGGCTAACACCCACCGAAAATCGCCAAAAAACTGCAGTTTTCACTCTTTCGCCTATGGGACGCCCTAAAAACATCCCAACGGACCCACGGAGCCCATGGATCCGCTTAACAGCTAGTCAGGGACGCCCCCGAGGGCCTAGGCCCAAAATAATTTCCGGAGCAAGCGCCACCCCAGCGATCCGTGGGCTAACACCCACCAAAAATCGCCAAAAAACTGCAGTTTTCACTCTTTCGCCTATGGGACGCCCTAAAAACATCCCAACGGACCCACGGAGCCCATGGATCCGCTTAACAGCTAGTCAGGGATGCCCTCGAGGGCCTAGGCCCAAAATAATTTCCGGAGCAAGCGCCACCCCAGCGATCCGTGGGCTAACACCCACCGAAAATCGCCAAAAAACTGCAGTTTTCACTCTTTCGCCTATGGGACGCCCTAAAAACATCCCAACGGACCCACGGAGCCCATGGATCCGCTTAACAGCTAGTCAGGGACGCCCCCGAGGGCCTAGGCCCAAAATAATTTCCGGAGCAAGCGCCACCCCAGCGATCCGTGGGCTAACACCCACCGAAAATCGCCAAAAAACTGCAGTTTTCACTCTTTCGCCTATGGGACGCCCTAAAAACATCCCAACGGACCCACGGAGCCCATGGATCCGCTTAACAGCTAGTCAGGGATGCCCTCGAGGGCCTAGGCCCAAAATAATTTCCGGAGCAAGCGCCACCCCAGCGATCCGTGGGCTAACACCCACCGAAAATCGCCAAAAAACTGCAGTTTTCACTCTTTCGCCTATGGGACGCCCTAAAAACATCCCAACGGACCCACGGAGCCCATGGATCCGCTTAACAGCTAGTCAGGGATGCCCCCGAGGGCCTAGGCCCAAAATAATTTCCGGAGCAAGCGCCACCCCAGCGATCCGTGGGCTAACACCCACCGAAAATCGCCAAAAAACTGCAGTTTTCACTCTTTCGCCTATGGGACGCCCTAAAAACATCCCAACGGACCCACGGAGCCCATGGATCCGCTTAACAGCTAGTCAGGGACGCCCCCGAGGGCCTAGGTCCAAAATAATTTCTGGAGCAAGCACCACCCCAGCGATCCGTGGGCTAACACCCACCGAAAATCGCCAAAAAACTGCAGTTTTCACTCTTTCGCCTATGGGACGCCCTAAAAACATCCCAACGGACCCACGGAGCCCATGGATCCGCTTAACAGCTAGTCAGGGACGCCCCCGAGGGCCTAGGCCCAAAATAATTTCCGGAGCAAGCGCCACCCCAGCGATCCGTGGGCTATCACCCACCGAAAATCATCAAAAAACTCTAGTTTTCACTCTTTCGCCTATGGGACGCCCTAAAAACATCCCAACGGACCCACGGAGCCCATGGATCCGCTTAACAGCTAGTCAGGGATGCCCCCGAGGGCCTAGGCCCAAAATAATTTCCGGAGCAAGCGCCACCCCAGCGATCCGTGGGCTAACACCCACCGAAAATCGCCAAAAAACTACAGTTTTCACTCTTTCGCCTATGGGACGCCCTAAAAACATCCCAACGGACCCACGGAGCCCATGGATCCGCTTAACAGCTAGTCAAGGACGCCCCTGAGGGCCTAGGCCCAAAATAATTTCCGGAGCAAGCGCCACCCCAGCGATCCGTGGGCTAACACCCACCGAAAATCGCCAAAAAACTGCAGTTTTCACTCTTTCGCCTATGGGACGCCCTAAAAACATCCCAACGGACCCACGGAGCCCATGGATCCGCTTAACAGCTAGTCAGGGACGCCCCCGAGGGCCTAGGCCCAAAATAATTTCCGGAGCAAGCGCCACCCCAGCGATCCGTGGGCTAACACCCACCGAAAATCGCCAAAAAACTGCAGTTTTCACTCTTTCGCCTATGGGACGCCCTAAAAACATCCCAACGGACCCACGGAGCCCATGGATCCGCTTAACAGCTAGTCAGGGACGCCCCCGAGGGCCTAGGCCCAAAATAATTTCCGGGGCAAGCGCCACCCCAGCGATCCGTGGGCTAACACCCACCGAAAATCGCCAAAAAACTGCAGTTTTCACTCTTTCGCCTATGGGATGCCCTAAAAACATCCCAACGGACCCACGGAGCCCATGGATCCGCTTAACAGCTAGTCAGGGACACCCCCGAGGGCCTAGGCCCAAAATAATTTCCGGAGCAAGCGCCACCCCAGCGATCCGTGGGCTAACACCCACCGAAAATCGCCAAAAAACTGCAGTTTTCACTCTTTCGCCTATGGGACGCCCTAAAAACATCCCAACGGACCCACGGAGCCCATGGATCCGCTTAACAGCTAGTCAGGGATGCCCCCGAGGGCCTAGGCCCAAAATAATTTCCGGAGCAAGCGCCACCCCAGCGATCCGTGGGCTAACACCCACCGAAAATTGCCAAAAAACTGCAGTTTTCACTCTTTCGCCTATGGGACGCCCTAAAAACATCCCAACGGACCCACGGAGCCCATGGATCCGCTTAACAGCTAGTCAGGGACGCCCCCGAGGGCCTAGGCCCAAAATAATTTCCGGAGCAAGCGCCACCCCAGCGATCCGTGGGCTAACACCCACCGAAAATCGCCAAAAAACTGCAGTTTTCACTCTTTCTCCTATGGGACGCCCTAAAAACATCCCAACGGACCCACGGAGCCCATGGATCCGCTTAACAGCTAGTCAGGGACGCCCCCGAGGGCCTAGGCCCAAAATAATTTCCGGAGCAAGCGCCACCCCAGCGATCCGTGGGCTAACACCCACCGAAAATCGCCAAAAAACTGCAGTTTTCACTCTTTCGCCTATGGGACGCCCTAAAAACATCCCAACGGACCCACGGAGCCCATGGATCTGCTTAACATCTAGTCAGGGACGCCCCCGAGGGCCTAGGCCCAAAATAATTTCCGGGGCAAGCGCCACCCCAGCGATCCGTGGGCTAACACCCACCGAAAATCGCCAAAAAACTGCAGTTTTCACTCTTTCGCCTATGGGATGCCCTAAAAACATCCCAACGGACCCACGGAGCCCATGGATCCGCTTAACAGCTAGTCAGGGACACCCCCGAGGGCCTAGGCCCAAAATAATTTCCGGAGCAAGCGCCACCCCAGCGATCCGTGGGCTAACACCCACCGAAAATCGCCAAAAAACTGCAGTTTTCACTCTTTCGCCTATGGGACGCCCTAAAAACATCCCAACGGACCCACGGAGCCCATGGATCCGCTTAACAGCTAGTCAGGGATGCCCCCGAGGGCCTAGGCCCAAAATAATTTCCGGAGCAAGCGCCACCCCAGCGATCCGTGGGCTAACACCCACCGAAAATTGCCAAAAAACTGCAGTTTTCACTCTTTCGCCTATGGGACGCCCTAAAAACATCCCAACGGACCCACGGAGCCCATGGATCCGCTTAACAGCTAGTCAGGGACGCCCCCGAGGGCCTAGGCCCAAAATAATTTCCGGAGCAAGCGCCACCCCAGCGATCCGTGGGCTAACACCCACCGAAAATCGCCAAAAAACTGCAGTTTTCACTCTTTCGCCTATGGGACGCCCTAAAAACATCCCAACGGACCCACGGAGCCCATGGATCCGCTTAACAGCTAGTCAGGGACGCCCCCGAGGGCCTAGGCCCAAAATAATTTCCGGAGCAAGCGCCACCCCAGCGATCCGTGGGCTAACACCCACCGAAAATCGCCAAAAAACTGCAGTTTTCACTCTTTCGCCTATGGGACGCCCTAAAAACATCCCAACGGACCCACGGAGCCCATGGATCCGCTTAAAAGCTAGTCACGGACGCCCCCGAGGGCCTAGGCCCAAAATAATTTCCGGAGCAAGCGCCACCCCAGCGATCCGTGGGCTAACACCCACCGAAAATCGCCAAAAAACTGCAGTTTTCACTCTTTCGCCTATGGGACGCCCTAAAAACATCCCAACGGACCCACGGAGCCCATGGATCCGCTTAACAGCTAGTCAGGGACGCCCCCGAGGGCCTAGGCCCAAAATAATTTCCGGAGCAAGCGCCACCCCAGCGATCCGTGGGCTAACACCCACCGAAAATCGCCAAAAAACTGCAGTTTTCACTCTTTCGCCTATGGGACGCCCTAAAAACATCCCAACGGACCCACGGAGCCCATGGATCCTCTTAACAGCTAGTCAGGGACGCCCCCGAGGGCCTAGGCCTAAAATAATTTCCGGAGCAAGCGCCACCCCAGCGATCCGTAGGCTAACACCCACCGAAAATCGCCAAAAAACTGCAGTTTTCACTCTTTCGCCTATGGGACGCCCTAAATACATCCCAACGGACCCACGGAGCCCATGGATCCGCTTAAAAGCTAGTCACGGACGCCCCCGAGGGCCTAGGCCCAAAATAATTTCCGGAGCAAGCGCCACCCCAGCGATCCGTGGGCTAACACCCACCGAAAATCGCCAAAAAACTGCAGTTTTCACTCTTTCGCCTATGGGACCCCCTAAAAACATCCCAACGGACCCACGGAGCCCATGGATCCGCTTAACAGCTAGTCAGGGACGCCCCCGAGGGCCTAGGCCCAAAATAATTTCCGGAGCAAGCGCCACCCCAGCGATCCGT
Source organism: Capsicum rhomboideum (assembly GCA_031232105.1). NCBI lineage: Eukaryota > Viridiplantae > Streptophyta > Magnoliopsida > Solanales > Solanaceae > Capsicum > Capsicum rhomboideum. The sequence continues at coordinate 832,105 of CP124719.1, read as the reverse complement.
GGGCTAACACCCACCGAAAATCGCCAAAAAACTGCAGTTTTCACTCTTTCGCCTATGGGACACCCTAAAAACATCCCAATGGATCCGCTTAACAGCTAGTCAGGGACGCCCCCGAGGGCCTAGGCCCAAAATAATTTCCGGAGCAAGCGCCACCCCAGCGATCCGTGGGCTAACACCCACCGAAAATCGCCAAAAAACTGCAGTTTTCACTCTTTCGCCTATGGGACGCCCTAAAAACATCCCAACGGACCCACGGAGCCCATGGATCCACTTAACAGCTAGTCAGGGACGCCCCCGAGGGCCTAGGCCCAAAATAATTTCCGGAGCAAGCGCCACCCCAGCGATCCGTGGGCTAACACCCACCAAAAATCGCCAAAAAACTGCAGTTTTCACTCTTTCGCCTATGGGACGCCCTAAAAACATCCCAACGGACCCACGGAGCCCATGGATCCGCTTAACAGCTAGTCAGGGATGCCCCCGAGGGCCTAGGCCCATAATAATTTCCGGAGCAAGCGCCACCCCAGCGATCCGTGGGCTAACACCCACCGAAAATCGCCAAAAAACTGCAGTTTTCACTCTTTCACCTATGGGACGCCCTAAAAACATCCCAACGGACCCACGGAGCCCATGGATCCGCTTAACAGCTAGTCAGGGACGCCCCCGAGGGCCTAGGCCCAAAATAATTTCCGGAGCAAGCGCCACCCCAGCGATCCGTGGGCTAACACCCACCGAAAATCGCCAAAAAACTGCAGTTTTCACTCTTTCGCCTATGGGACGCCCTAAAAACATCCCAACGGACCCACGGAGCCCATGGATCCGCTTAACAGCTAGTCAGGGACGCCCCCGAGGGCCTAGGCCCAAAATAATTTCCGGAGCAAGCGCCACCCCAGCGATCCGTGGGCTAACACCCACCGAAAATCGCCAAAAAACTGCAGTTTTCACTCTTTCGCCTATGGGACGCCCTAAAAACATCCCAACGGACCCACGGAGCCCATGGATCTGCTTAACAGCTAGTCAGGGACGCCCCCGAGGGCCTAGGCCCAAAATAATTTCCGAAGCAAGCGCCACCCCAGCGATCTGTGGGCTAACACCCACCGAAAATCGCCAAAAAACTGCAGTTTTCACTCTTTCGCCTATGGGACGCCCTAAAAACATCCCAACGGACCCACGGAGCCCATGGATCCGCTTAACAGCTAGTCAGGGACGCCCCCGAGGGCCTAGGCCCAAAATAATTTCCGGAGCAAGCGCCACCCCAGCGATCCGTGGGCTAACACCCACCGAAAATCGCCAAAAAACTGCAGTTTTCACTCTTTCGCCTATGGGACGCCCTAAAAACATCCCAACGGACCCACGGAGCCCATGGATCCGCTTAACAGCTAGTCAGGGATGCCCCCGAGGGCCTAGGCCCAAAATAATTTCCGGAGCAAGCGCCACCCCAGCGATCCGTGGGCTAACACCCACCGAAAATCGCCAAAAAACTGCAGTTTTCACTCTTTCGCCTATGGGACGCCCTAAAAACATCCCAACGGACCCACGGAGCCCATGGATCCGCTTAACAGCTAGTCAGGGACGCCCCCGAGGGCCTAGGCCCAAAATAATTTCCGGAGCAAGCGCCACCCCAGCGATCCGTGGGCTAACACCCACCGAAAATCGCCAAAAAACTGCAGTTTTCACTCTTTCGCCTATGGGACGCCCTAAAAACATCCCAACGGACCCACGGAGCCCATGGATCCGCTTAACAGCTAGTCAGGGACGCCCCCGAGGGCCTAGGCCCAAAATAATTTCCGGAGCAAGCGCCACCCCAGCGATCCGTGGGCTAACACCCACCGAAAATCGCCAAAAAACTGCAGTTTTCACTCTTTCGCCTATGGGACGCCCTAAAAACATCCCAACGGACCCACGGAGCCCATGGATCCGCTTAACAGCTAGTCAGGGACGCCCCCGAGGGCCTAGGCCCAAAATAATTTCCGGAGCAAGCGCCACCCCAGCGATCCGTGGGCTAACACCCACCGAAAATCGCCAAAAAACTGCAGTTTTCACTCTTTCGCCTATGGGACGCCCTAAAAACATCCCAACGGACCCACGGAGCCCATGGATCCGCTTAACAGCTAGTCAGGGACGCCCCCGAGGGCCTAGGCCCAAAATAATTTCCGGAGCAAGCGCCACCCCAGCGATCCGTGGGCTAACACCCACCGAAAATCGCCAAAAAACTGCAGTTTTCACTCTTTCGCCTATGGGACGCCCTAAAAACATCCCAACGGACCCACGGAGCCCATGGATCCGCTTAACAGCTAGTCAGGGACGCCCCCGAGGGCCTAGGCCCAAAATAATTTCCGGAGCAAGCGCCACCCCAGCGATCCGTGGGCTAACACCCACCGAAAATCGCCAAAAAACTACAGTTTTCACTCTTTCGCCTATGGGACGCCCTAAAAACATCCCAACGGACCCACGGAGCCCATGGATCCGCTTAACAGCTAGTCAGGGACGCCCCCGAGGGCCTAGGCCCAAAATAATTTCCGGAGCAAGCGCCACCCCAGCGATCCGTGGGCTAACACCCACCGAAAATCGCCAAAAAACTGCAGTTTTCACTCTTTCGCCTATGGGACGCCCTAAAAACATCCCAACGGACCCACGGAGCCCATGGATCCGCTTAACAGCTAGTCAGGGACGCCCCCGAGGGCCTAGGCCCAAAATAATTTCCGGAGCAAGCGCCACCCCAGCGATCCGTGGGCTAACACCCACCGAAAATCGCCAAAAAACTGCAGTTTTCACTCTTTCGCCTATGGGACGCCCTAAAAACATCCCAACGGACCCACGGAGCCCATGGATCCGCTTAACAGCTAGTCAGGGACGCCCCCGAGGGCCTAGGCCCAAAATAATTTCCGGAGCAAGCGCCACCCCAGCGATCCGTGGGCTAACACCCACCGAAAATCGCCAAAAAACTGCAGTTTTCACTCTTTCGCCTATGGGACGCCCTAAAAACATCCCAACGGACCCACGGAGCCCATGGATCCGCTTAACAGCTAGTCAGGGACGCCCCCGAGGGCCTAGGCCCAAAATAATTTCCAGAGTAAGCGCCACCCCAGCGATCCGTGGGCTAACACCCACCGAAAATCGCCAAAAAACTGCAGTTTTCACTCTTTCGCCTATGGGACGCCCTAAAAACATCCCAACGGACCCACGGAGCCCATGGATCCGCTTAACAGCTAGTCAGGGACGCCCCCGAGGGCCTAGGCCCAAAATAATTTCCGGAGCAAGCGCCACCCCAGCGATCCGTGGGCTAACACCCACCGAAAATCGCCAAAAAACTGCAGTTTTCACTCTTTCGCCTATGGGACGCCCTAAAAACATCCCAACGGACCCACGGAGCCCATGGATCCGCTTAACAGCTAGTCAGGGACGCCCCCGAGGGCCTAGGCCCAAAATAATTTCCGGAGCAAGCGCCACCCCAGCGATCCGTGGGCTAACACCCACCGAAAATCGCCAAAAAACTGCAGTTTTCACTCTTTCGCCTATGGGACGCCCTAAAAACATCCCAACGGACCCATGGAGCCCATGGATCCGCTTAACAGCTAGTCAGGGACGCCCCCTAGGGCCTAGGCCCAAAATAATTTCCGGAGCAAGCGCCACCCCAGCGATCCGTGGGCTAACACCCACCGAAAATCGCCAAAAAACTGCAGTTTTCACTCTTTCGCCTATGGGACGCCCTAAAAACATCCCAACGGACCCACGGAGCCCATGGATCCGCTTAACAGCTAGTCAGGGATGCCTCCGAGGGCCTAGGCCCAAAATAATTTCCGGAGCAAGCGCCACCCCAGCGATCCGTGGGCTAACACCCACCGAAAATCGCCAAAAAACTGCAGTTTTCACTCTTTCGCCTATGGGACGCCCTAAAAACATCCCAACGGACCCACGGAGCCCATGGATCCGCTTAACAGCTAGTCAGGGACGCCCCCGAGGGCCTAGGCCCAAAATAATTTCCGGAGCAAGCGCCACCCCAGCGATCCGTGGGCTAACACCCACCGAAAATCGCCAAAAAACTGCAGTTTTCACTCTTTCGCCTATGGGACGCCCTAAAAACATCCCAACGGACCCACGGAGCCCATGGATCCGCTTAACAGCTAGTCAGGGACGCCCCCGAGGGCCTAGGCCCAAAATAATTTCCGGAGCAAGCGCCACCCCAGCGATCCGTGGGCTAACACCCACCGAAAATCGCCAAAAAACTGCAGTTTTCACTCTTTCGCCTATGGGACGCCCTAAAAACATCCCAACGGACCCACGGAGCCCATGGATCCGCTTAACAGCTAGTCAGGGACGCCCCCGAGGGCCTAGGCCCAAAATAATTTCCGGAGCAAGCGCCACCCCAGCGATCCGTGGGCTAACACCCACCGAAAATCGCCAAAAAACTGCAGTTTTCACTCTTTCGCCTATGGGACGCCCTAAAAACATCCCAACGGACCCACGGAGCCCATGGATCCGCTTAACAGCTAGTCAGGGATGCCCCCGAGGGCCTAGGGCCAAAATAATTTCCGGAGCAAGCGCCACCCCAGCGATCCGTGGGCTAACACCCACCGAAAATCGCCAAAAAACTGCAGTTTTCACTCTTTTGCCTATGGGACGCCCTAAAAACATCCCAACGGACCCACGGAGCCCATGGATCCGCTTAACAGCTAGTCAGGGACGCCCCCGAGGGCCTAGGCCCGAAATAATTTCCGGAGCAAGCGCCACCCCAGCGATCCGTGGGCTAACACCCACCGAAAATCGCCAAAAAACTGCAGTTTTCACTCTTTCGCCTATGGGACGCCCTAAAAACATCCCAACGGACCCACGGAGCCCATGGATCCGCTTAACAGCTAGTCAGGGACGCCCCCGAGGGCCTAGGCCCGAAATAATTTCCGGAGCAAGCGCCACCCCAGCGATCCGTGGGCTAACACCCACCGAAAATCGCCAAAAAACTGCAGTTTTCACTCTTTCGCCTATGGGTCGCCCTAAAAACATCCCAACGGACCCACGGAGCCTATGGATCTGCTTAACAGCTAGTCAGGGACGCCCCCGAGGGCCTAGGCCCAAAATAATTTCCGGAGCAAGCGCCACCCCAGCGATCCGTGGGCTAACACCCACCGAAAATCGCCAAAAAACTGCAGTTTTCACTCTTTCGCCTATGGGACGCCCTAAAAACATCCCAACGGACCCACGGAGCCCATGGATCCGCTTAACAGCTAGTCAGGGATGCCCCCGAGGGCCTAGGCCCAAAATAATTTCCGGAGCAAGCGCCACCCCAGCGATCCGTGGGCTAACACCCACCGAAAATCGCCAAAAAACTGCAGTTTTCACTCTTTCGCCTATGGGACGCCCTAAAAACATCCCAACGGACCCACGGAGCCCATGGATCCGCTTAACAGCTAGTCAGGGACGCCCCCGAGGGCCTAGGCCCAAAATAATTTCCGGAGCAAGCGCCACCCCAGCGATCCGTGGGCTAACACCCACCGAAAATCGCCAAAAAACTGCAGTTTTCACTCTTTCGCCTATGGGACGCCCTAAAAACATCCCAACGGACCCACGGAGCCCATGGATCCGCTTAACAGCTAGTCAGGGACGCCCCCGAGGGCCTAGGCCCAAAATAATTTCCGGAGCAAGCGCCACCCCAGCGATCCGTGGGCTAACACCCATCGAAAATCGCCAAAAAACTGCAGTTTTCACTCTTTCGCCTATGGGACGCCCTAAAAACATCCCAACGGACCCACGGAGCCCATGGATCCGCTTAACAGCTAGTCAGGGACGCCCCCGAGGGCCTAGGCCCAAAATAATTTCCGGAGCAAGCGCCACCCCAGCGATCCGTGGGCTAACACCCACCGAAAATCGCCAAAAAATTGCAGTTTTCACTCTTTCGCCTATGGGACGCCCTAAAAACATCCCAACGGACCCACGGAGCCCATGGATCCGCTTAACAGCTAGTCAGGGACGCCCCCGAGGGCCTAGGCCCAAAATAATTTCCGGAGCAAGCGCCACCCCAGCGATCCGTGGGCTAACACCCACCGAAAATCGCCAAAAAACTGCAGTTTTCACTCTTTCGCCTATGGGACGCCCTAAAAACATCCCAACGGACCCACGGAGCCCATGGATCCGCTTAACAGCTAGTCAGGGACGCCCCCGAGGGCCTAGGCCCAAAATAATTTCCGGAGCAAGCGCCACCCCAGCGATCCGTGGGCTAACACCCACCGAAAATCGCCAAAAAACTGCAGTTTTCACTCTTTCGCCTATGGGACGCCCTAAAAACATCCCAACGGACCCACGGAGCCCATGGATCCGCTTAACAGCTAGTCAGGGACGCCCCCGAGGGCCTAGGCCCAAAATAATTTCCGGAGCAAGCGCCACCCCAGCGATCCGTGGGCTAACACCCACCGAAAATCGCCAAAAAACTGCAGTTTTCACTCTTTCGCCTATGGGACGCCCTAAAAACATCCCAACGGACCCACGGAGCCCATGGATCCGCTTAACAGCTAGTCAGGGACGCCCCCGAGGGCCTAGGCCCAAAATAATTTCCGGAGCAAGCGCCACCCCAGCGATCCGTGGGCTAACACCCACCGAAAATCGCCAAAAAACTGCAGTTTTCACTCTTTCGCCTATGGGATGCCCTAAAAACATCCCAACGGACCCACGGAGCCCATGGATCCGCTTAACAGCTAGTCAGGGACGCCCCCGAGGGCCTAGGCCCAAAATAATTTCCGGAGCAAGCGCCACCCCAGCGATCCGTGGGCTAACACCCACCGAAAATCGCCAAAAAACTGCAGTTTTCACTCTTTCGCCTATGGGACGCCCTAAAAACATCCCAACGGACCCACGGAGCCCATGGATCCGCTTAACAGCTAGTCAGGGACGCCCCCGAGGGCCTAGGCCCAAAATAATTTCCGGAGCAAGCGCCACCCCAGCGATCCGTGGGCTAACACCCACCGAAAATCGCCAAAAAACTGCAGTTTTCACTCTTTCGCCTATGGGACGCCCTAAAAACATCCCAACGGACCCACGGAGCCCATGGATCCGCTTAACAGCTAGTCAGGGACGCCCCCGAGGGCCTAGGCCCAAAATAATTTCCGGAGCAAGCGCCACCCCAGCGATCCGTGGGCTAACACCCACCGAAAATCGCCAAAAAACTGCAGTTTTCACTCTTTCGCCTATGGGACGCCCTAAAAACATCCCAACGGACCCACGGAGCCCATGGATCCGCTTAACAGCTAGTCAGGGACGCCCCCGAGGGCCTAGGCCCAAAATAATTTCCGGAGCAAGCGCCACCCCAGCGATCCGTGGGCTAACACCCACCGAAAATCGCCAAAAAACTGCAGTTTTCACTCTTTCGCCTATGGGACGCCCTAAAAACATCCCAACGGACCCACGGAGCCCATGGATCCGCTTAACAGCTAGTCAGGGATGCCCCCGAGGGCCTAGGGCCAAAATAATTTCCGGAGCAAGCGCCACCCCAGCGATCCGTGGGCTAACACCCACCGAAAATCGCCAAAAAACTGCAGTTTTCACTCTTTCGCCTATGGGACGCCCTAAAAACATCCCAACGGACCCACGGAGCCCATGGATCCGCTTAACAGCTAGTCAGGGACGCCCCCGAGGGCCTAGGCCCAAAATAATTTCCGGAGCAAGCGCCACCCCAGCGATCCGTGGGCTAACACCCACCGAAAATCGCCAAAAAACTGCAGTTTTCACTCTTTCGCCTATGGGACGCCCTAAAAACATCCCAACGGACCCACGAAGCCCATGGATCCGCTTAACAGCTAGTCAGGGACGCCCCCGAGGGCCTAGGCCCAAAATAATTTCCGGAGCAAGCGCCACCCCAGCGATCCGTGGGCTAACACCCACCGAAAATCGCCAAAAAACTGCAGTTTTCACTCTTTCGCCTATGGGACGCCCTAAAAACATCCCAACGGACCCACGGAGCCCATGGATCCGCTTAACAGCTAGTCAGGGACGCCCCCGAGGGCCTAGGCCCAAAATAATTTCCGGAGCAAGCGCCACCCCAGCGATCCGTGGGCTAACACCCACCGAAAATCGCCAAAAAACTGCAGTTTTCACTCTTTCGCCTATGGGACGCCCTAAAAACATCCCAACGGACCCACGGAGCCCATGGATCCGCTTAAAAGCTAGTCAGGGACGCCCCCGAGGGCCTAGGCCCAAAATAATTTCCGGAGCAAGCGCCACCCCAGCGATCCGTGGGCTAACACCCACCGAAAATCGCCAAAAAACTGCAGTTTTCACTCTTTCGCCTATGGGATGCCCTAAAAACATCCCAACGGACCCACGGAGCCCATGGATCCGCTTAACAGCTAGTCAGGGACGCCCCCGAGGGCCTAGGCCCAAAATAATTTCCGGAGCAAGCGCCACCCCAGCGATCCGTGGGCTAACACCCACCGAAAATCGCCAAAAAACTGCAGTTTTCACTCTTTCGCCTATGGGACGCCCTAAAAACATCCCAACGGACCCACGGAGCCCATGGATCCGCTTAACAGCTAGTCAGGGATGCCCCCGAGGGCCTAGGCCCAAAATAATTTCCGGAGCAAGCGCCACCCCAGCGATCCGTGGGCTAACACCCACCGAAAATCGCCAAAAAACTGCAGTTTTCACTCTTTCGCCTATGGGACGCCCTAAAAACATCCCAACGGACCCACGGAGCCCACGGATCCGCTTAACAGATAGTCAGGGACGCCCCCGAGGGCCTAGGCCCAAAATAATTTCCGGAGCAAGCGCCACCCCAGCGATCCGTGGGCTAACACCCACCGAAAATCGCCAAAAAACTGCAGTTTTCACTCTTTCGCCTATGGGACGCCCTAAAAACATCCCAACGGACCCACGGAGCCCATGGATCCGCTTAACAGCTAGTCAGGGACGCCCCCGAGGGCCTAGGCCCAAAATAATTTCCGGAGCAAGCGCCACCCCAGCGATCCGTGGGCTAACACCCACCGAAAATCGCCAAAAAACTGCAGTTTTCACTCTTTCGCCTATGGGACGCCCTAAAAACATCCCAACGGACCCACGGAGCCCATGGATCCGCTTAACAGCTAGTCAGGGACGCCCCCGAGGGCCTAGGCCCAAAATAATTTCCGGAGCAAGCGCCACCCCAGCGATCCGTGGGCTAACACCCACCGAAAATCGCCAAAAAACTGCAGTTTTCACTCTTTCGCCTATGGGACGCCCTAAAAACATCCCAACGGACCCACGGAGCCCATGGATCCGCTTAAAAGCTAGTCAGGGACGCCCCCGAGGGCCTAGGCCCAAAATAATTTCCGGAGCAAGCGCCACCCCAGCGATCCGTGGGCTAACACCCACCGAAAATCGCCAAAAAACTGCAGTTTTCACTCTTTCGCCTATGGGACGCCCTAAAAACATCCCAACGGACCCACGGAGCCCATGGATCCGCTTAACAGCTAGTCAGGGACGCCCCCGAGGGCCTAGGCCCAAAATAATTTCCGGAGCAAGCGCCACCCCAGCGATCCGTGGGCTAACACCCACCGAAAATCGCCAAAAAACTGCAGTTTTCACTCTTTCGCCTATGGGACGCCCTAAAAACATCCCAACGGACCCACGGAGCCCATGGATCTGCTTAACAGCTAGTCAGGGACGCCCCCGAGGGCCTAGGCCCAAAATAATTTCCGGAGCAAGCGCCACCCCAGCGATCCGTGGGCTAACACCCACCGAAAATCGCCAAAAAACTGCAGTTTTCACTCTTTCGCCTATGGGACGCCCTAAAAACATCCCAACGGACCCACGGAGCCCATGGATCCGCTTAACAGCTAGTCAGGGACGCCCCCGAGGGCCTAGGCCCAAAATAATTTCCGGAGCAAGCGCCACCCCAGCGATCCGTGGGCTAACACCCACCGAAAATCGCCAAAAAACTGCAGTTTTCACTCTTTCGCCTATGGGACGCCCTAAAAACATCCCAACGGACCCACGGAGCCCATGGATCCGCTTAACAGCTAGTCAGGGACGCCCCCGAGGGCCTAGGCCCAAAATAATTTCCGGAGCAAGCGCCACCCCAGCGATCCGTGGGCTAACACCCACCGAAAATCGCCAAAAAACTGCAGTTTTCACTCTTTCGCCTATGGGACGCCCTAAAAACATCCCAACGGACCCACGGATCCCATGGATCCGCTTAACAGCTAGTCAGAGACGCCCCCGAGGGCGTAGGCCCAAAATAATTTCCGGAGCAAGCGCCACCCCAGCGATCCGTGGGCTAACACCCACCGAAAATCGCCAAAAAACTGCAGTTTTCACTCTTTCGCCTATGGGACGCCCTAAAAACATCCCAACGGACCCACGGAGCCCATGGATCCGCTTAACAGCTAGTCAGGGACGCCCCCGAGGGCCCAGGCCCAAAATAATTTCCGGAGCAAGCGCCACCCCAGCAATCCGTGGGCTAACACCCACCGAAAATCGCGAAAAAACTGCAGTTTTCACTCTTTCGCCTATGGGACGCCCTAAAAACATCCCAACGGACCCACGGAGCCCATGGATCCGCTTAACAGCTAGTCAGGGACGCCCCCGAGGGCCTAGGCCCAAAATAATTTCCGGAGCAAGCGCCACCCCAGCGATCCGTGGGCTAACACCCACCGAAAATCGCCAAAAAACTGCAGTTTTCACTCTTTCGCCTATGGGACGCCCTAAAAACATCCCAACGGACCCACGGAGCCCATGGATCCGCTTAAAAGCTAGTCAGGGACGCCCCCGAGGGCCTAGGTCCAAAATAATTTCCGGAGCAAGCGCCACCCCAGCGATCCGTGGGCTAACACCCACCGAAAATCGCCAAAAAACTGCAGTTTTCACTCTTTCGCCTATGGGACGCCCTAAAAACATCCCAACGGACCCACGGAGCCCATGGATCCGCTTAACAGCTAGTCAGGGACGCCCCCGAGGGCCTAGGCCCAAAATAATTTCCAGAGCAAGCGCCACCCCAGCGATCCGTGGGCTAACACCCACCGAAAATCGCCAAAAAACTGCAGTTTTCACTCTTTCGCCTATGGGACGCCCTAAAAACATCCCAACGGACCCACGGAGCCCATGGATCCGCTTAACAGCTAGTCAGGGACGCCCCCGAGGGCCTAGGCCCAAAATAATTTCCGGAGCAAGCGCCACCCCAGCGATCCGTGGGCTAACACCCACCGAAAATCGCCAAAAAACTGCAGTTTTCACTCTTTCGCCTATGGGACGCCCTAAAAACATCCCAACGGACCCACGGAGCCCATGGATCCGCTTAACAGCTAGTCAGGGACGCCCCCGAGGGCCCAGGCCCAAAATAATTTCCGGAGCAAGCGCCACCCCAGCGATCCGTGGGCTAACACCCACCGAAAATCGCCAAAAAACTGCAGTTTTCACTCTTTCGCCTATGGGACGCCCTAAAAACATCCCAACAGACCCACGGAGCCCATGGATCCGCTTAACAGCTAGTCAGGGACGCCCCCGAGGGCCTAGGCCCAAAATAATTTCCGGAGCAAGCGCCACCCCAGCGATCCGTGGGCTAACACCCACCGAAAATCGCCAAAAAACTGCAGTTTTCACTCTTTCGCCTATGGGACGCCCTAAAAACATCCCAACAGACCCACGGAGCCCATGGATCCGCTTAACAGCTAGTCAGGGACGCCCCCGAGGGCCTAGGCCCAAAATAATTTCCGGAGCAAGCGCCACCCCAGCGATCCGTGGGCTAACACCCACCGAAAATCGCCAAAAAACTACAGTTTTCACTCTTTCGCCTATGGGACGCCCTAAAAACATCCCAACGGACCCACGGAGCCCATGGATCCGCTTAACAGCTAGTCAGGGACGCCCCCGAGGGCCTAGGCCCAAAATAATTTCCGGAGCAAGCGCCACCCCAGCGATCCGTGGGCTAACACCCACCGAAAATCGCCAAAAAACTGCAGTTTTCACTCTTTCGCCTATGGGACGCCCTAAAAACATCCCAACGGACCCACGGAGCCCATGGATCCGCTTAACAGCTAGTCAGGGACGCCCCCGAGGGCCTAGGCCCAAAATAATTTCCGGAGCAAGCGCCACCCCAGCGATCCGTGGGCTAACACCCACCGAAAATCGCCAAAAAACTGCAGTTTTCACTCTTTCGCCTATGGGACGCCCTAAAAACATCCCAACGGACCCACGGAGCCCATGGATCCGCTTAAAAGATAGTCAGGGACGCCCTCGAGGGCCTAGGTCCAAAATAATTTCCGGAGCAAGCGCCACCCCAGCGATCCGTGGGCTAACACCCACCGAAAATCGCCAAAAAACTGCAGTTTTCACTCTTTCGCCTATGGGACGCCCTAAAAACATCCCAATGGACCCACGGAGCCCATGGATCCGCTTAACAGCTAGTCAGGGACGCCCCCGAGGGCCTAGGCCCAAAATAATTTCCGGAGCAAGCGCCACCCCAGCGATCCGTGGGCTAACACCCACCGAAAATCGCCAAAAAACTGCAGTTTTCACTCTTTCGCCTATGGGACGCCCTAAAAACATCCCAACGGACCCACGGAGCCCATGGATCCGCTTAACAGCTAGTCAAGGACGCCCCCGAGGTCCTAGGCCCAAAATAATTTCCGGAGCAAGCGCCACCCCAGCGATCCGTGGGCTAACACCCACCGAAAATCGCCAAAAAACTGCAGTTTTCACTCTTTCGCCTATGGGACGCCCTAAAAACATCCCAACGGACCCACGGAGCCCATGGATCCGCTTAACAGCTAGTCAGGGACGCCCCCGAGGGCCTAGGCCCAAAATAATTTCCGGAGCAAGCGCCACCCCAGCGATCCGTGGGCTAACACCCACCGAAAATCGCCAAAAAACTGCAGTTTTCACTCTTTCGCCTATGGGACGCCCTAAAAACATCCCAACGGACCCACGGAGCCCATGGATCTGCTTAACAGCTAGTCAAGGACGCCCCCGAGGGCCTAGGCCCAAAATAATTTCCGGAGCAAGCGCCACCCCAGCGATCCGTGGGCTAACACCCACCGAAAATCGCCAAAAAACTGCAGTTTTCACTCTTTCGCCTATGGGACGCCCTAAAAACATCCCAACAGACCCACGGAGCCCATGGATCCGCTTAACAGCTAGTCAGGGACGCCCCCGAGGGCCTAGGCCCAAAATAATTTCCGGAGCAAGCGCCACCCCAGCGATCCGTGGGCTAACACCCACCGAAAATCGCCAAAAAACTACAGTTTTCACTCTTTCGCCTATGGGACGCCCTAAAAACATCCCAACGGACCCACGGAGCCCATGGATCCGCTTAACAGCTAGTCAGGGACGCCCCCGAGGGCCTAGGCCCAAAATAATTTCCGGAGCAAGCGCCACCCCAGCGATCCGTGGGCTAACACCCACCGAAAATCGCCAAAAAACTGCAGTTTTCACTCTTTCGCCTATGGGACGCCCTAAAAACATCCCAACGGACCCACGGAGCCCATGGATCCGCTTAACAGCTAGTCAGGGACGCCCCCGAGGGCCTAGGCCCAAAATAATTTCCGGAGCAAGCGCCACCCCAGCGATCCGTGGGCTAACACCCACCGAAAATCGCCAAAAAACTGCAGTTTTCACTCTTTCGCCTATGGGACGCCCTAAAAACATCCCAACGGACCCACGGAGCCCATGGATCCGCTTAAAAGATAGTCAGGGACGCCCCCGAGGGCCTAGGTCCAAAATAATTTCCGGAGCAAGCGCCACCCCAGCGATCCGTGGGCTAACACCCACCGAAAATCGCCAAAAAACTGCAGTTTTCACTCTTTCGCCTATGGGACGCCCTAAAAACATCCCAATGGACCCACGGAGCCCATGGATCCGCTTAACAGCTAGTCAGGGACGCCCCCGAGGGCCTAGGCCCAAAATAATTTCCGGAGCAAGCGCCACCCCAGCGATCCGTGGGCTAACACCCACCGAAAATCGCCAAAAAACTGCAGTTTTCACTCTTTCGCCTATGGGACGCCCTAAAAACATCCCAACGGACCCACGGAGCCCATGGATCCGCTTAACAGCTAGTCAAGGACGCCCCCGAGGTCCTAGGCCCAAAATAATTTCCGGAGCAAGCGCCACCCCAGCGATCCGTGGGCTAACACCCACCGAAAATCGCCAAAAAACTGCAGTTTTCACTCTTTCGCCTATGGGACGCCCTAAAAACATCCCAACGGACCCACGGAGCCCATGGATCCGCTTAACAGCTAGTCAGGGACGCCCCCGAGGGCCTAGGCCCAAAATAATTTCCGGAGCAAGCGCCACCCCAGCGATCCGTGGGCTAACACCCACCGAAAATCGCCAAAAAACTGCAGTTTTCACTCTTTCGCCTATGGGACGCCCTAAAAACATCCCAACGGACCCACGGAGCCCATGGATCTGCTTAACAGCTAGTCAAGGACGCCCCCGAGGGCCTAGGCCCAAAATAATTTCCGGAGCAAGCGCCACCCCAGCGATCCGTGGGCTAACACCCACCGAAAATCGCCAAAAAACTGCAGTTTTCACTCTTTCGCCTATGGGACGCCCTAAAAACATCCCAACGGACCCACGGAGCCCATGGATCCGCTTAACAGCTAGTCAGGGACGCCCCCGAGGGCCTAGGCGCAAAATAATTTCCGGAGCAAGCGCCACCCCAGCGATCCGTGGGCTAACACCCACCGAAAATCGCCAAAAAACTGCAGTTTTCACTCTTTCGCCTATGGGACGCCCTAAAAACATCCCAACGGACCCACGGAGCCCATGGATCCGCTTAACAGCTAGTCAGGGACGCCCCCGAGGGCCTAGGCCCAAAATAATTTCCGGAGCAAGCGCCACCCCAGCGATCCGTGGGCTAACACCCACCGAAAATCGCCAAAAAACTGCAGTTTTCACTCTTTCGCCTATGGGACGCCCTAAAAACATCCCAACGGACCCACGGAGCCCATGGATCCTCTTAACAGCTAGTCAGGGACGCCCCCGAGGGCCTAGGCCCAAAATAATTTCCGGAGCAAGCGCCACCCCAGCGATCCGTGGGCTAACACCCACCGAAAATCGCCAAAAAACTGCAGTTTTCACTCTTTCGCCTATGGGACGCCCTAAAAACATCCCAACGGACCCACGGAGCCCATGGATCCGCTTAACAGCTAGTCAGGGATGCCCCCGAGGGCCTAGGCCCAAAATAATTTCCGGAGCAAGCGCCACCCCAGCGATCCGTGGGCTAACACCCACCGAAAATCGCCAAAAAACTACAGTTTTCACTCTTTCGCCTATGGGACGCCCTAAAAACATCCCAACGGACCCACGGAGCCCATGGATCCGCTTAACAGCTAGTCAGGGACGCCCCCGAGGGCCTAAACCCAAAATAATTTCCGGAGCAAGCGCCACCCCAGCGATCCGTGGGCTAACACCCACCGAAAATCGCCAAAAAACTGCAGTTTTCACTCTTTCGCCTATGGGACGCCCTAAAAACATCCCAACGGACCCACGGAGCCCATGGATCCGCTTAACAGCTAGTCAGGGATGCCCCCGAGGGCCTAGGCCCAAAATAATTTCCGGAGCAAGCGCCACCCCAGCGATCCGTGGGCTAACACCCACCGAAAATTGCCAAAAAACTGCAGTTTTCACTCTTTCGCCTATGGGACGCCCTAAAAACATCCCAACGGACCCACGGAGCCCATGGATCCGCTTAACAGCTAGTCAGGGACGCCCCCGAGGGCCTAGGCCCAAAATAATTTCCGGAGCAAGCGCCACCCCAGCGATCCGTGGGCTAACACCCACCGAAAATCGCCAAAAAACTGCAGTTTTCACTCTTTCGCCTATGGGACGCCCTAAAAACATCCCAACGGACCCACGGAGCCCATGGATCTGCTTAACAGCTAGTCAGGGACGCCCCCGAGGGCCTAGGCCCAAAATAATTTCCGGAGCAAGCGCCACCCCAGCGATCCGTGGGCTAACACCCACCGAAAATCGCCAAAAAACTGCAGTTTTCACTCTTTCGCCTATGGGACGCCCTAAAAACATCCCAACGGACCCACGGAGCCCATGGATCCGCTTAACAGCTAGTCAGGGACGCCCCCGAGGGCCTAGGCCCAAAATAATTTCCGAAGCAAGCGCCACCCCAGCGATCCGTGGGCTAACACCCACCGAAAATCGCCAAAAAACTGCAGTTTTCACTCTTTCGCCTATGGGACACCCTAAAAACATCCCAACGGACCCACGGAGCCCATGGATCCGCTTAACAGCTAGTCAGGGACGCCCCCGAGGGCCTAGGCCCAAAATAATTTCCGGAGCAAGCGCCACCCCAGCGATCCGTGGGCTAACACCCACCGAAAATCGCCAAAAAACTACAGTTTTCACTCTTTCGCCTATGGGACGCCCTAAAAACATCCCAACGGACCCACGGAGCCCATGGATCCGCTTAACAGCTAGTCAGGGACGCCCCCGAGGGCCTAAACCCAAAATAATTTCCGGAGCAAGCGCCACCCCAGCGATCCGTGGGCTAACACCCACCGAAAATCGCCAAAAAACTGCAGTTTTCACTCTTTCGCCTATGGGACGCCCTAAAAACATCCCAACGGACCCACGGAGCCCATGGATCTGCTTAACAGCTAGTCAGGGACGCCCCCGAGGGCCTAGGCCCAAAATAATTTCCGGAGCAAGCGCCACCCCAGCGATCCGTGGGCTAACACCCACCGAAAATCGCCAAAAAACTGCAGTTTTCACTCTTTCGCCTATGGGACGCCCTAAAAACATCCCAACGGACCCACGGAGCCCATGGATCCGCTTAACAGCTAGTCAGGGACGCCCCCGAGGGCCTAGGCCCAAAATAATTTCCGGAGCAAGCGCCACCCCAGCGATCCGTGGGCTAACACCCACCGAAAATCGCCAAAAAACTGCAGTTTTCACTCTTTCGCCTATGGGACGCCCTAAAAACATCCCAACGGACCCACGGAGCCCATGGATCCGCTTAACAGCTAGTCAAGGACGCCCCCGAGGGCCTAGGCCCAAAATAATTTCCGGAGCAAGCGCCACCCCAGCGATCCGTGGGCTAACACCCACCGAAAATCGCCAAAAAACTGCAGTTTTCACTCTTTCGCCTATGGGACGCCCTAAAAACATCCCAACGGACCCACGGAGCCCATGGATCCGCTTAACAGCTAGTCAGGGACGCCCCCGAGGGCCTAGGCCCAAAATAATTTCCGGAGCAAGCGCCACCCCAGCGATCCGTGGGCTAACACCCACCGAAAATCGCCAAAAAACTGCAGTTTTCACTCTTTCGCCTATGGGACGCCCTAAAAACATCCCAACGGACCCACGGAGCCCATGGATCCGCTTAACAGCTAGTCAGGGATGCCCCCGAGGGCCTAGGCCCAAAATAATTTCCGGAGCAAGCGCCACCCCAGCGATCCGTGGGCTAACACCCACCGAAAATCGCCAAAAAACTGCAGTTTTCACTCTTTCGCCTATGGGACGCCCTAAAAACATCCCAATGGACCCACGGAGCCCATGGATCCGCTTAACAGCTAGTCAGGGACGCCCCCGAGGGCCTAGGCCCAAAATAATTTCCGGAGCAAGCGCCACCCCAGCGATCCGTGGGCTAACACCCACCGAAAATCGCCAAAAAACTGCAGTTTTCACTCTTTCGCCTATGGGACGCCCTAAAAACATCCCAACGGACCCACGGAGCCCATGGATCCGCTTAACAGCTAGTCAAGGACGCCCCCGAGGTCCTAGACCCAAAATAATTTCCGGAGCAAGCGCCACCCCAGCGATCCGTGGGCTAACACCCACCGAAAATCGCCAAAAAACTGCAGTTTTCACTCTTTCGCCTATGGGACGCCCTAAAAACATCCCAACGGACCCACGGAGCCCATGGATCCGCTTAACAGCTAGTCAGGGACGCCCCCGAGGGCCTAGGCCCAAAATAATTTCCGGAGCAAGCGCCACCCCAGCGATCCGTGGGCTAACACCCACCGAAAATCGCCAAAAAACTGCAGTTTTCACTCTTTCGCCTATGGGACGCCCTAAAAACATCCCAACGGACCCACGGAGCCCATGGATCCGCTTAACAGCTAGTCAGGGACGCCCCCGAGGGCCTAGGCCCAAAATAATTTCCGGAGCAAGCGCCACCCCAGCGATCCGTGGGCTAACACCCACCGAAAATCGCCAAAAAACTGCAGTTTTCACTCTTTCGCCTATGGGACGCCCTAAAAACATCCCAACGGACCCACGGAGCCCATGGATCCGCTTAACAGCTAGTCAGGGACGCCCCCGAGGGCCTAGGCCCAAAATAATTTCCGGAGCAAGCGCCACCCCAGCGATCCGTGGGCTAACACCCACCGAAAATCGCCAAAAAACTGCAGTTTTCACTCTTTCGCCTATGGGACGCCCTAAAAACATCCCAACGGACCCACGGAGCCCATGGATCCGCTTAAAAGATAGTCAGGGACGCCCCCGAGGGCCTAGGTCCAAAATAATTTCCGGAGCAAGCGCCACCCCAGCGATCCGTGGGCTAACACCCACCGAAAATCGCCAAAAAACTGCAGTTTTCACTCTTTCGCCTATGGGACGCCCTAAAAACATCCCAATGGACCCACGGAGCCCATGGATCCGCTTAACAGCTAGTCAGGGACGCCCCCGAGGGCCTAGGCCCAAAATAATTTCCGGAGCAAGCGCCACCCCAGCGATCCGTGGGCTAACACCCACCGAAAATCGCCAAAAAACTGCAGTTTTCACTCTTTCGCCTATGGGACGCCCTAAAAACATCCCAACGGACCCACGGAGCCCATGGATCCGCTTAACAGCTAGTCAAGGACGCCCCCGAGGTCCTAGGCCCAAAATAATTTCCGGAGCAAGCGCCACCCCAGCGATCCGTGGGCTAACACCCACCGAAAATCGCCAAAAAACTGCAGTTTTCACTCTTTCGCCTATGGGACGCCCTAAAAACATCCCAACGGACCCACGGAGCCCATGGATCCGCTTAACAGCTAGTCAGGGACGCCCCCGAGGGCCTAGGCCCAAAATAATTTCCGGAGCAAGCGCCACCCCAGCGATCCGTGGGCTAACACCCACCGAAAATCGCCAAAAAACTGCAGTTTTCACTCTTTCGCCTATGGGACGCCCTAAAAACATCCCAACGGACCCACGGAGCCCATGGATCTGCTTAACAGCTAGTCAAGGACGCCCCCGAGGGCCTAGGCCCAAAATAATTTCCGGAGCAAGCGCCACCCCAGCGATCCGTGGGCTAACACCCACCGAAAATCGCCAAAAAACTGCAGTTTTCACTCTTTCGCCTATGGGACGCCCTAAAAACATCCCAACGGACCCACGGAGCCCATGGATCCGCTTAACAGCTAGTCAGGGACGCCCCCGAGGGCCTAGGCGCAAAATAATTTCCGGAGCAAGCGCCACCCCAGCGATCCGTGGGCTAACACCCACCGAAAATCGCCAAAAAACTGCAGTTTTCACTCTTTCGCCTATGGGACGCCCTAAAAACATCCCAACGGACCCACGGAGCCCATGGATCCGCTTAACAGCTAGTCAGGGACGCCCCCGAGGGCCTAGGCCCAAAATAATTTCCGGAGCAAGCGCCACCCCAGCGATCCGTGGGCTAACACCCACCGAAAATCGCCAAAAAACTGCAGTTTTCACTCTTTCGCCTATGGGACGCCCTAAAAACATCCCAACGGACCCACGGAGCCCATGGATCCTCTTAACAGCTAGTCAGGGACGCCCCCGAGGGCCTAGGCCCAAAATAATTTCCGGAGCAAGCGCCACCCCAGCGATCCGTGGGCTAACACCCACCGAAAATCGCCAAAAAACTGCAGTTTTCACTCTTTCGCCTATGGGACGCCCTAAAAACATCCCAACGGACCCACGGAGCCCATGGATCCGCTTAACAGCTAGTCAGGGATGCCCCCGAGGGCCTAGGCCCAAAATAATTTCCGGAGCAAGCGCCACCCCAGCGATCCGTGGGCTAACACCCACCGAAAATCGCCAAAAAACTACAGTTTTCACTCTTTCGCCTATGGGACGCCCTAAAAACATCCCAACGGACCCACGGAGCCCATGGATCCGCTTAACAGCTAGTCAGGGACGCCCCCGAGGGCCTAAACCCAAAATAATTTCCGGAGCAAGCGCCACCCCAGCGATCCGTGGGCTAACACCCACCGAAAATCGCCAAAAAACTGCAGTTTTCACTCTTTCGCCTATGGGACGCCCTAAAAACATCCCAACGGACCCACGGAGCCCATGGATCCGCTTAACAGCTAGTCAGGGATGCCCCCGAGGGCCTAGGCCCAAAATAATTTCCGGAGCAAGCGCCACCCCAGCGATCCGTGGGCTAACACCCACCGAAAATTGCCAAAAAACTGCAGTTTTCACTCTTTCGCCTATGGGACGCCCTAAAAACATCCCAACGGACCCACGGAGCCCATGGATCCGCTTAACAGCTAGTCAGGGACGCCCCCGAGGGCCTAGGCCCAAAATAATTTCCGGAGCAAGCGCCACCCCAGCGATCCGTGGGCTAACACCCACCGAAAATCGCCAAAAAACTGCAGTTTTCACTCTTTCGCCTATGGGACGCCCTAAAAACATCCCAACGGACCCACGGAGCCCATGGATCTGCTTAACAGCTAGTCAGGGACGCCCCCGAGGGCCTAGGCCCAAAATAATTTCCGGAGCAAGCGCCACCCCAGCGATCCGTGGGCTAACACCCACCGAAAATCGCCAAAAAACTGCAGTTTTCACTCTTTCGCCTATGGGACGCCCTAAAAACATCCCAACGGACCCACGGAGCCCATGGATCCGCTTAACAGCTAGTCAGGGACGCCCCCGAGGGCCTAGGCCCAAAATAATTTCCGAAGCAAGCGCCACCCCAGCGATCCGTGGGCTAACACCCACCGAAAATCGCCAAAAAACTGCAGTTTTCACTCTTTCGCCTATGGGACACCCTAAAAACATCCCAACGGACCCACGGAGCCCATGGATCCGCTTAACAGCTAGTCAGGGACGCCCCCGAGGGCCTAGGCCCAAAATAATTTCCGGAGCAAGCGCCACCCCAGCGATCCGTGGGCTAACACCCACCGAAAATCGCCAAAAAACTACAGTTTTCACTCTTTCGCCTATGGGACGCCCTAAAAACATCCCAACGGACCCACGGAGCCCATGGATCCGCTTAACAGCTAGTCAGGGATGCCCCCGAGGGCCTAGGCCCAAAATAATTTCCGGAGCAAGCGCCACCCCAGCGATCCGTGGGCTAACACCCACCGAAAATCGCCAAAAAACTGCAGTTTTCACTCTTTCGCCTATGGGACGCCCTAAAAACATCCCAACGGACCCACGGAGCCCATGGATCCGCTTAACAGCTAGTCAGGGACGCCCCCGAGGGCCTAGGTCCAAAATAATTTCCGGAGCAAGCGCCACCCCAGCGATCCGTGGGCTAACACCCACCGAAAATCGCCAAAAAACTGCAGTTTTCACTCTTTCGCCTATGGGACGCCCTAAAAACATCCCAACGGACCCACGGAGCCCATGGATCCGCTTAACAGCTAGTGAGGGACGCCCCCGAGGGCCTAGGCCCAAAATAATTTCCGAAGCAAGCGCCACCCCAGCGATCCGTGGGCTAACACCCACCGAAAATCGCCAAAAAACTGCAGTTTTCACTCTTTCGCCTATGGGACGCCCTAAAAACATCCCAACGGACCCACGGAGCCCATGGATCCGCTTAACAGCTAGTCAGGGACGCCCCCGAGGGCCTAGGCCCAAAATAATTTCCGGAGCAAGCGCCACCCCAGCGATCCGTGGGCTAACACCCACCGAAAATCGCCAAAAAACTGCAGTTTTCACTCTTTCGCCTATGGGACGCCCTAAAAACCTCCCAACGGACCCACGGAGCCCATGGATCCGCTTAACAGCTAGTCAGGGACGCCCTCGAGGGCCTAGGCCCAAAATAATTTCCGGAGCAAGCGCCACCCCAGCGATCCGTGGGCTAACACCCACCGAAAATCGCCAAAAAACTGCAGTTTTCACTCTTTCGCCTATGGGACGCCCTAAAAACATCCCAACGGACCCACGGAGCCCATGGATCCGCTTAACAGCTAGTCAGGGACGCCCCCGAGGGCCTAGGCCCAAAATAATTTCCGGAGCAAGCGCCACCCCAGCGATCCGTGGGCTAACACCCACCAAAAATCGCCAAAAAACTGCAGTTTTCACTCTTTCGCCTATGGGACGCCCTAAAAACATCCCAACGGACCCACGGAGCCCATGGATCCGCTTAACAGCTAGTCAGGGACGCCCCCGAGGGCCTAGGCCCAAAATAATTTCCGGAGCAAGCGCCACCCCAGCGATCCGTGGGCTAACACCCACCGAAAATCGCCAAAAAACTGCAGTTTTCACTCTTTCGCCTATGGGATGCCCTAAAAACATCCCAACGGACCCACGGAGCCCATGGATCCGCTTAACAGCTAGTCAGGGACGCCCCCGAGGGCCTAGGCCCAAAATAATTTCCGGAGCAAGCGCCACCCCAGCGATCCGTGGGCTAACACCCACCGAAAATCGCCAAAAAACTGCAGTTTTCACTCTTTCGCCTATGGGACGCCCTAAAAACATCCCAACGGACCCACGGAGCCCATGGATCCGCTTAACAGCTAGTCAGGGACGCCCCCGAGGGCCTAGGCCCAAAATAATTTCCGGAGCAAGCGCCACCCCAGCGATCCGTGGGCTAACACCCACCGAAAATCGCCAAAAAACTGCAGTTTTCACTCTTTCGCCTATGGGACGCCCTAAAAACATCCCAACGGACCCACGGAGCCCATGGATCCGCTTAACAGCTAGTCAGGGATGCCCCCGAGGGCCTAGGCCCAAAATAATTTCTGGAGCAAGCGCCACCCCAGCGATCCGTGGGCTAACACCCACCGAAAATCGCCAAAAAACTGCAGTTTTCACTCTTTCGCCTATGGGACGCCCTAAAAACATCCCAACGGACCCACGGAGCCCATGGATCCGCTTAACAGCTAGTCAGGGACGCCCCCGAGGGCCTAGGCCCAAAATAATTTCCGGAGCAAGCGCCACCCCAGCGATCCGTGGGCTAACACCCACCGAAAATTGCCAAAAAACTGCAGTTTTCACTCTTTCGCCTATGGGACGCCCTAAAAACATCCCAACGGACCCACGGAGCCCATGGATCCGCTTAAAAGCTAGTCAGGGACACCCCCGAGGGCCTAGGCCCAAAATAATTTCCGGAGCAAGCGCCACCCCAGCGATCCGTGGGCTAACACCCACCGAAAATCGCCAAAAAACTGCAGTTTTCACTCTTTCGCCTATGGGACGCCCTAAAAACATCCCAACGGACCCACGGAGCCCATGGATCCGCTTAACAGCTAGTCAAGGACGCCCCCGAGGGCCTAGGCCCAAAATAATTTCCGGAGCAAGCGCAACCCCAGCGATCCGTGGGCTAACACCCACCGAAAATCGCCAAAAAACTGCAGTTTTCACTCTTTCGCCTATGGGACGCCCTAAAAACATCCCAACGGACCCACGGAGCCCATGGATCCGCTTAACAGCTAGTCAGGGACGCCCCCGAGGGCCTAGGCCCAAAATAATTTCCGGAGCAAATGCCACCCCAGCGATCCGTGGGCTAACACCCACCGAAAATCGCCAAAAAACTGCAGTTTTCACTCTTTCGCCTATGGGACGCCCTAAAAACATCCCAACGGACCCACGGAGCCCATGGATCCGCTTAACAGCTAGTCAGGGACGCCCCCGAGGGCCTAGGCCCAAAATAATTTCCGGAGCAAGCGCCACCCCAGCGATCCGTGGGCTAACACCCACCGAAAATCGCCAAAAAACTGCAGTTTTCACTCTTTCGCCTATGGGACGCCCTAAAAACATCCCAACGGACCCACGGAGCCCATGGATCCGCTTAACAGCTAGTCAGGGACGCCCCCGAGGGCCTAGGCCCAAAATAATTTCCGGAGCAAGCGCCACCCCAGCGATCCGTGGGCTAACACCCACCGAAAATCGCCAAAAAACTGCAGTTTTCACTCTTTCGCCTATGGGACGCCCTAAAAACCTCCCAACGGACCCACGGAGCCCATGGATCCGCTTAACAGCTAGTCAGGGACGCCCTCGAGGGCCTAGGCCCAAAATAATTTCCGGAGCAAGCGCCACCCCAGCGATCCGTGGGCTAACACCCACCGAAAATCGCCAAAAAACTGCAGTTTTCACTCTTTCGCCTATGGGACGCCCTAAAAACATCCCAACGGACCCACGGAGCCCATGGATCCGCTTAACAGCTAGTCAGGGACGCCCCCGAGGGCCTAGGCCCAAAATAATTTCCGGAGCAAGCGCCACCCCAGCGATCCGTGGGCTAACACCCACCAAAAATCGCCAAAAAACTGCAGTTTTCACTCTTTCGCCTATGGGACGCCCTAAAAACATCCCAACGGACCCACGGAGCCCATGGATCCGCTTAACAGCTAGTCAGGGACGCCCCCGAGGGCCTAGGCCCAAAATAATTTCCGGAGCAAGCGCCACCCCAGCGATCCGTGGGCTAACACCCACCGAAAATCGCCAAAAAACTGCAGTTTTCACTCTTTCGCCTATGGGATGCCCTAAAAACATCCCAACGGACCCACGGAGCCCATGGATCCGCTTAACAGCTAGTCAGGGACGCCCCCGAGGGCCTAGGCCCAAAATAATTTCCGGAGCAAGCGCCACCCCAGCGATCCGTGGGCTAACACCCACCAAAAATCGCCAAAAAACTGCAGTTTTCACTCTTTCGCCTATGGGACGCCCTAAAAACATCCCAACGGACCCACGGAGCCCATGGATCCGCTTAACAGCTAGTCAGGGACGCCCCCGAGGGCCTAGGCCCAAAATAATTTCCGGAGCAAGCGCCACCCCAGCGATCCGTGGGCTAACACCCACCGAAAATCGCCAAAAAACTGCAGTTTTCACTCTTTCGCCTATGGGACGCCCTAAAAACATCCCAACGGACCCACGGAGCCCATGGATCCGCTTAACAGCTAGTCAGGGATGCCCCCGAGGGCCTAGGCCCAAAATAATTTCTGGAGCAAGCGCCACCCCAGCGATCCGTGGGCTAACACCCACCGAAAATCGCCAAAAAACTGCAGTTTTCACTCTTTCGCCTATGGGACGCCCTAAAAACATCCCAACGGACCCACGGAGCCCATGGATCCGCTTAACAGCTAGTCAGGGACGCCCCCGAGGGCCTAGGCCCAAAATAATTTCCGGAGCAAGCGCCACCCCAGCGATCCGTGGGCTAACACCCACCGAAAATTGCCAAAAAACTGCAGTTTTCACTCTTTCGCCTATGGGACGCCCTAAAAACATCCCAACGGACCCACGGAGCCCATGGATCCGCTTAAAAGCTAGTCAGGGACACCCCCGAGGGCCTAGGCCCAAAATAATTTCCGGAGCAAGCGCCACCCCAGCGATCCGTGGGCTAACACCCACCGAAAATCGCCAAAAAACTGCAGTTTTCACTCTTTCGCCTATGGGACGCCCTAAAAACATCCCAACGGACCCACGGAGCCCATGGATCCGCTTAACAGCTAGTCAAGGACGCCCCCGAGGGCCTAGGCCCAAAATAATTTCCGGAGCAAGCGCAACCCCAGCGATCCGTGGGCTAACACCCACCGAAAATCGCCAAAAAACTGCAGTTTTCACTCTTTCGCCTATGGGACGCCCTAAAAACATCCCAACGGACCCACGGAGCCCATGGATCCGCTTAACAGCTAGTCAGGGACGCCCCCGAGGGCCTAGGCCCAAAATAATTTCCGGAGCAAATGCCACCCCAGCGATCCGTGGGCTAACACCCACCGAAAATCGCCAAAAAACTGCAGTTTTCACTCTTTCGCCTATGGGACGCCCTAAAAACATCCCAACGGACCCACGGAGCCCATGGATCCGCTTAACAGCTAGTCAGGGACGCCCCCGAGGGCCTAGGCCCAAAATAATTTCCGGAGCAAGCGCCACCCCAGCGATCCGTGGGCTAACACCCACCGAAAATCGCCAAAAAACTGCAGTTTTCACTCTTTCGCCTATGGGACGCCCTAAAAACATCCCAACGGACCCACGGAGCCCATGGATCCGCTTAACAGCTAGTCAGGGACGCCCCCTAGGGCCTAGGCCCAAAATAATTTCCGGAGCAAGCGCCACCCTAGCGATCCGTGGGCTAACACCCACCGAAAATCGCCAAAAAACTGCAGTTTTCACTCTTTCGCCTATGGGACGCCCTAAAAACATCCCAACGGACCCACGGAGCCCATGGATCCGCTTAACAGCTAGTCAGGGACGCCCCCGAGGGCCTAGGCCCAAAATAATTTCCGGAGCAAGCGCCACCCCAGCGATCCGTGGGCTAACACCCACTGAAAATCGCCAAAAAACTGCAGTTTTCACTCTTTCGCCTATGGGACGCCCTAAAAACATCCCAACGGACCCACGGAGCCCATGGATCCGCTTAACAGCTAGTCAGGGATGCCCCTGAGGGCCTAGGCCCAAAATAATTTCCGGAGCAAGCGCCACCCCAGCGATCCGTGGGCTAACACCCACCGAAAATCGCCAAAAAACTGCAGTTTTCACTCTTTCGCCTATGGGACGCCCTAAAAACATCCCAACGGACCCACGGAGCCCATGGATCCGCTTAACAGCTAGTCAGGGATGCCCCCGAGGGCCTAGGCCCAAAATAATTTCCGGAGCAAGCGCCACCCCAGCGATCCGTGGGCTAACACCCACCGAAAATCGCCAAAAAACTGCAGTTTTCACTCTTTCGCCTATGGGACGCCCTAAAAACATCCCAACGGACCCACGGAGCCCATGGATCCGCTTAACAGCTAGTCAGGGACGCCCCCGAGGGCCTAGGCCCAAAATAATTTCCGGAGCAAGCGCCACCCCAGCGATCCGTGGGCTAACACCCACCGAAAATCGCCAAAAAACTGCAGTTTTCACTCTTTCGCCTATGGGACGCCCTAAAAACATCCCAACGGACCCACGGAGCCCATGGATCCGCTTAACAGCTAGTCAGGGACGCCCCCGAGGGCCTAGGCCCAAAATAATTTCCGGAGCAAGCGCCACCCCAGCGATCCGTGGGCTAACACCCACCGAAAATCGCCAAAAAACTGCAGTTTTCACTCTTTCGCCTATGGGACGCCCTAAAAACATCCCAACGGACCCACAGAGCCCATGGATCCGCTTAACAGCTAGTCAGGGATGCCCCCGAGGGCCTAGGCCCAAAATAATTTCCGGAGCAAGCGCCACCCCAGCGATCCGTGGGCTAACACCCACCGAAAATCGCCAAAAAACTGCAGTTTTCACTCTTTCGCCTATGGGACGCCCTAAAAACATCCCAACGGACCCACGGAGCCCATGGATCCGCTTAACAGCTAGTCAGGGATGCCCCCGAGGGCCTAGGCCCAAAATAATTTCCGGAGCAAGCGCCACCCCAGCGATCCGTGGGCTAACACCCACCGAAAATCGCCAAAAAACTGCAGTTTTCACTCTTTCGCCTATGGGACGCCCTAAAAACATCCCAACGGACCCACGGAGCCCATGAATCCGCTTAACAGCTAGTTAGGGACGCCCCCGAGGGCCTAGGCCCAAAGTAATTTCCGGAGCAAGCGCCACCCCAGCGATCCGTGGGCTAACACCCACCGAAAATCGCCAAAAAACTGCAGTTTTCACTCTTTCGCCTATGGGACGCCCTAAAAACATCCCAACGGACCCACGGAGCCCATGGATCCGCTTAACAGCTAGTCAGGGACGCCCCCGAGGGCCTAGGCCCAAAATAATTTCCGGAGCAAGCGCCACCCCAGCGATCCGTGGGCTAACACCCACCGAAAATCGCCAAAAAACTGCAGTTTTCACTCTTTCGCCTATGGGACGCCCTAAAAACATCCCAATGGACCCACGGAGCCCATGGATCCGCTTAACAGCTAGTCAGGGACGCCCCCGAGGGCCTAGGCCCAAAATAATTTCCGGAGCAAGCGCCACCCCAGCGATCCGTGGGCTAACACCCACCGAAAATCGCCAAAAAACTGCAGTTTTCACTCTTTCGCCTATGGGACGCCCTAAAAACATCCCAACGGACCCACGGAGCCCATGGATCTGCTTAACAGCTAGTCAGGGACGCCCCCGAGGGCCTAGGCCCAAAATAATTTCCGGAGCAAGCGCCACCCCAGCGATCCGTGGGCTAACACCCACCGAAAATCGCCAAAAAACTGCAGTTTTCACTCTTTCGCCTATGGGACGCCCTAAAAACATCCCAACGGACCCACGGAGCCCATGGATCCGCTTAACAGCTAGTCAGGGATGCCCCCGAGGGCCTAGGCCCAAAATAATTTCCGGATCAAGCGCCACCCCAGCGATCCGTGGGCTAACACCCACCGAAAATCGCCAAAAAATTGCAGTTTTCACTCTTTCGCCTATGGGACGCCCTAAAAACATCCCAACGGACCCACGGAGCCCATGGATCCGCTTAACAGCTAGTTAGGGACGCCCCCGAGGGCCTAGGCCCAAAGTAATTTCCGGAGCAAGCGCCACCCCAGCGATCCGTGGGCTAACACCCACCGAAAATTGCCAAAAAACTGCAGTTTTCACTCTTTCGCCTATGGGACGCCCTAAAAACATCCCAACGGACCCACGGAGCCCATGGATCCGCTTAACAGCTAGTCAGGGACGCCCCCGAGGGCCTAGGCCCAAAATAATTTCCGGAGCAAGCGCCACCCCAGCGATCCGTGGGCTAACACCCACCGAAAATCGCCAAAAAACTGTAGTTTTCACTCTTTCGCCTATGGGACGCCCTAAAAACATCCCAACGGACCCACGGAGCCCATGGATCCGCTTAACAGCTAGTCAGGGACGCCCCCGAGGGCCTAGGCCCAAAATAATTTCCGAAGCAAGCGCCACCCCAGCGATCCGTGGGCTAACACCCACCGAAAATCGCCAAAAAACTGCAGTTTTCACTCTTTCGCCTATGGGACGCCCTAAAAACATCCCAACGGACCCACGGAGCCCATGGATCCGCTTAACAGCTAGTCAGGGACGCCCCCGAGGGCCTAGGCCCAAAATAATTTCCGGAGCAAGCGCCACCCCAGCGATCCGTGGGCTAACACCCACCGAAAATCGCCAAAAAACTGCAGTTTTCACTCTTTCGCCTATGGGACGCCCTAAAAACATCCCAACGGACCCACGGAGCCCATGGATCCGCTTAACAGCTAGTCAGGGATGCCTCCGAGGGCCTAGGCCCAAAATAATTTCCGGAGCAAGCGCCACCCCAGCGATCCGTGGGCTAACACCCACCGAAAATCGCCAAAAAACTGCAGTTTTCACTCTTTCGCCTATGGGACGCCCTAAAAACATCCCAACGGACCCACGGAGCCCATGGATCCGCTTAACAGCTAGTCAGGGACGCCCCCGAGGGCCTAGGCCCAAAATAATTTCCGGAGCAAGCGCCACCCCAGCGATCCGTGGGCTAACACCCACCGAAAATCGCCAAAAAACTGCAGTTTTCACTCTTTCGCCTATGGGACGCCCTAAAAACATCCCAACGGACCCACGGAGCCCATGGATCCGCTTAACAGCTAGTCAGGGACGCCCCCGAGGGCCTAGGCCCAAAATAATTTCCAGAGCAAGCGCCACCCCAGCGATCCGTGGGCTAACACCCACCGAAAATCGCCAAAAAACTGCAGTTTTCACTCTTTCGCCTATGGGACGCCCTAAAAACATCCCAACGGACCCACGGAGCCCATGGATCCGCTTAACAGCTAGTCAGGGACGCCCCCGAGGGCCTAGGCCCAAAATAATTTCCGGAGCAAGCGCCACCCCAGCGATCCGTGGGCTAACACCCACCGAAAATTGCCAAAAAACTGCAGTTTTCACTCTTTCGCCTATGGGACGCCCTAAAAACATCCCAACGGACCCACGGAGCCCATGGATCCGCTTAACAGCTAGTCAGGGATGCCCCCGAGGGCCTAGGCCCAAAATAATTTCCGGATCAAGCGCCACCCCAGCGATCCGTGGGCTAACACCCACCGAAAATCGCCAAAAAACTGCAGTTTTCACTCTTTCGCCTATGGGACGCCCTAAAAACATCCCAACGGACCCACGGAGCCCATGGATCCGCTTAACAGCTAGTCAGGGACGCCCCCGAGGGCCTAGGCCCAAAATAATTTCCGGAGCAAGCGCCACCCCAGCGATCCGTGGGCTAACACCCACCGAAAATCGCCAAAAAACTGCAGTTTTCACTCTTTCGCCTATGGGACGCCCTAAAAACATCCCAACGGACCCACGGAGCCCATGGATCTGCTTAACAGCTAGTCAGGGACGCCCCCGAGGGCCTAGGCCCAAATTAATTTCCGGAGCAAGCGCCACCCCAGCGATCCGTGGGCTAACACCCACCGAAAATCGCCAAAAAACTGCAGTTTTCACTCTTTCGCCTATGGGACGCCCTAAAAACATCCCAACGGACCCACGGAGCCCATGGATCTGCTTAACAGCTAGTCAGGGACGCCCCCGAGGGCCTAGGCCCAAAATAATTTCCGGAGCAAGCGCCACCCCAGCGATCCGTGGGCTAACACGCACCGAAAATCGCCAAAAAACTGCAGTTTTCACTCTTTCGCCTATGGGACGCCCTAAAAACATCCCAACGGACCCACGGAGCCCATGGATCCGCTTAACAGCTAGTCAGGGACGCCCCCGAAGGCCTAGGTCCAAAATAATTTCCGGAGCAAGCGCCACCCCAGCGATCCGTGGGCTAACACCCACCGAAAATCGCCAAAAAACTGCAGTTTTCACTCTTTCGCCTATGGGACGCCCTAAAAACATCCCAACGGACCCACGGAGCCCATGGATCCGCTTAACAGCTAGTCAGGGACGCCCCCGAGGGCCTAGGCCCAAAATAATTTCCGGAGCAAGCGCCACCCCAGCGATCCGTGGGCTAACACCCACCGAAAATCGCCAAAAAACTGCAGTTTTCACTCTTTCGCCTATGGGACGCCCTAAAAACATCCCAACGGACCCACGGAGCCCATGGATCCGCTTAACAGCTAGTCAGGGACGACCCCGAGGGCCTAGGCCCAAAATAATTTCCAGAGCAAGCGCCACCCCAGCGATCCGTGGGCTAACACCCACCGAAAATCGCCAAAAAACTACAGTTTTCACTCTTTCGCCTATGGGACGCCCTAAAAACATCCCAACGGACCCACGGAGCCCATGGATCCACTTAACAGCTAGTCAGGGACGCCCCCGAGGGCCTAGGCCCAAAATAATTTCCGGAGCAAGCGCCACCCCAGCGATCCGTGGGCTAACACCCACCGAAAATCGCCAAAAAACTGCAGTTTTCACTCTTTCGCCTATGGGACGCCCTAAAAACATCCCAACGGACCCACGGAGCCCATGGATCCGCTTAACAGCTAGTCAGGGATGCCCCCGAGGGCCTAGGCCCAAAATAATTTCCGGATCAAGCGCCACCCCAGCGATCCGTGGGCTAACACCCACCGAAAATCGCCAAAAAATTGCAGTTTTCACTCTTTCGCCTATGGGACGCCCTAAAAACATCCCAACGGACCCACGGAGCCCATGGATCCGCTTAACAGCTAGTTAGGGACGCCCCCGAGGGCCTAGGCCCAAAGTAATTTCCGGAGCAAGCGCCACCCCAGCGATCCGTGGGCTAACACCCACCGAAAATTGCCAAAAAACTGCAGTTTTCACTCTTTCGCCTATGGGACGCCCTAAAAACATCCCAACGGACCCACGGAGCCCATGGATCCGCTTAACAGCTAGTCAGGGACGCCCCCGAGGGCCTAGGCCCAAAATAATTTCCGGAGCAAGCGCCACCCCAGCGATCCGTGGGCTAACACCCACCGAAAATCGCCAAAAAACTGTAGTTTTCACTCTTTCGCCTATGGGACGCCCTAAAAACATCCCAACGGACCCACGGAGCCCATGGATCCGCTTAACAGCTAGTCAGGGACGCCCCCGAGGGCCTAGGCCCAAAATAATTTCCGAAGCAAGCGCCACCCCAGCGATCCGTGGGCTAACACCCACCGAAAATCGCCAAAAAACTGCAGTTTTCACTCTTTCGCCTATGGGACGCCCTAAAAACATCCCAACGGACCCACGGAGCCCATGGATCCGCTTAACAGCTAGTCAGGGACGCCCCCGAGGGCCTAGGCCCAAAATAATTTCCGGAGCAAGCGCCACCCCAGCGATCCGTGGGCTAACACCCACCGAAAATCGCCAAAAAACTGCAGTTTTCACTCTTTCGCCTATGGGACGCCCTAAAAACATCCCAACGGACCCACGGAGCCCATGGATCCGCTTAACAGCTAGTCAGGGATGCCTCCGAGGGCCTAGGCCCAAAATAATTTCCGGAGCAAGCGCCACCCCAGCGATCCGTGGGCTAACACCCACCGAAAATCGCCAAAAAACTGCAGTTTTCACTCTTTCGCCTATGGGACGCCCTAAAAACATCCCAACGGACCCACGGAGCCCATGGATCCGCTTAACAGCTAGTCAGGGACGCCCCCGAGGGCCTAGGCCCAAAATAATTTCCGGAGCAAGCGCCACCCCAGCGATCCGTGGGCTAACACCCACCGAAAATCGCCAAAAAACTGCAGTTTTCACTCTTTCGCCTATGGGACGCCCTAAAAACATCCCAACGGACCCACGGAGCCCATGGATCCGCTTAACAGCTAGTCAGGGACGCCCCCGAGGGCCTAGGCCCAAAATAATTTCCAGAGCAAGCGCCACCCCAGCGATCCGTGGGCTAACACCCACCGAAAATCGCCAAAAAACTGCAGTTTTCACTCTTTCGCCTATGGGACGCCCTAAAAACATCCCAACGGACCCACGGAGCCCATGGATCCGCTTAACAGCTAGTCAGGGACGCCCCCGAGGGCCTAGGCCCAAAATAATTTCCGGAGCAAGCGCCACCCCAGCGATCCGTGGGCTACCACCCACCGAAAATTGCCAAAAAACTGCAGTTTTCACTCTTTCGCCTATGGGACGCCCTAAAAACATCCCAACGGACCCACGGAGCCCATGGATCCGCTTAACAGCTAGTCAGGGATGCCCCCGAGGGCCTAGGCCCAAAATAATTTCCGGATCAAGCGCCACCCCAGCGATCCGTGGGCTAACACCCACCGAAAATCGCCAAAAAACTGCAGTTTTCACTCTTTCGCCTATGGGACGCCCTAAAAACATCCCAACGGACCCACGGAGCCCATGGATCCGCTTAACAGCTAGTCAGGGACGCCCCCGAGGGCCTAGGCCCAAAATAATTTCCGGAGCAAGCGCCACCCCAGCGATCCGTGGGCTAACACCCACCGAAAATCGCCAAAAAACTGCAGTTTTCACTCTTTCGCCTATGGGACGCCCTAAAAACATCCCAACGGACCCACGGAGCCCATGGATCTGCTTAACAGCTAGTCAGGGACGCCCCCGAGGGCCTAGGCCCAAATTAATTTCCGGAGCAAGCGCCACCCCAGCGATCCGTGGGCTAACACCCACCGAAAATCGCCAAAAAACTGCAGTTTTCACTCTTTCGCCTATGGGACGCCCTAAAAACATCCCAACGGACCCACGGAGCCCATGGATCTGCTTAACAGCTAGTCAGGGACGCCCCCGAGGGCCTAGGCCCAAAATAATTTCCGGAGCAAGCGCCACCCCAGCGATCCGTGGGCTAACACGCACCGAAAATCGCCAAAAAACTGCAGTTTTCACTCTTTCGCCTATGGGACGCCCTAAAAACATCCCAACGGACCCACGGAGCCCATGGATCCGCTTAACAGCTAGTCAGGGACGCCCCCGAAGGCCTAGGTCCAAAATAATTTCCGGAGCAAGCGCCACCCCAGCGATCCGTGGGCTAACACCCACCGAAAATCGCCAAAAAACTGCAGTTTTCACTCTTTCGCCTATGGGACGCCCTAAAAACATCCCAACGGACCCACGGAGCCCATGGATCCGCTTAACAGCTAGTCAGGGACGCCCCCGAGGGCCTAGGCCCAAAATAATTTCCGGAGCAAGCGCCACCCCAGCGATCCGTGGGCTAACACCCACCGAAAATCGCCAAAAAACTGCAGTTTTCACTCTTTCGCCTATGGGACGCCCTAAAAACATCCCAACGGACCCACGGAGCCCATGGATCCGCTTAACAGCTAGTCAGGGACGACCCCGAGGGCCTAGGCCCAAAATAATTTCCAGAGCAAGCGCCACCCCAGCGATCCGTGGGCTAACACCCACCGAAAATCGCCAAAAAACTACAGTTTTCACTCTTTCGCCTATGGGACGCCCTAAAAACATCCCAACGGACCCACGGAGCCCATGGATCCACTTAACAGCTAGTCAGGGACGCCCCCGAGGGCCTAGGCCCAAAATAATTTCCGGAGCAAGCGCCACCCCAGCGATCCGTGGGCTAACACCCACCGAAAATCGCCAAAAAACTGCAGTTTTCACTCTTTCGCCTATGGGACGCCCTAAAAACATCCCAACGGACCCACGGAGCCCATGGATCCGCTTAACAGCTAGTCAGGGACGCCCCCGAGGGCCTAGGCCCAAAATAATTTCCGGAGCAAGCGCCACCCCAGCGATCCGTGGGCTAACACCCACCGAAAATCGCCAAAAAACTGCAGTTTTCACTCTTTCGCCTATGGGACGCCCTAAAAACATCCCAACGGACCCACGGAGCCCATGGATCCGCTTAACAGCTAGTCAGGGACTCCCCCGAGGGCCTAGGCCCAAAATAATTTCCGGAGCAAGCGCCACCCCAGCGATCCGTGGGCTAACACCCACCGAAAATCGCCAAAAAACTGCAGTTTTCACTCTTTCGCCTATGGGACGCCCTAAAAACATCCCAACGGACCCACGGAGCCCATGGATCCGCTTAACAGCTAGTCAGGGACTCCCCCGAGGGCCTAGGCCCAAAATAATTTCCGGAGCAAGCGCCACCCCAGCGATCCGTGGGCTAACACCCACCGAAAATCGCCAAAAAACTGCAGTTTTCACTCTTTCGCCTATGGGACGCCCTAAAAACATCCCAACGGACCCACGGAGCCCATTGATCCGCTTAACAGCTAGTCAGGGACGCCCCCGAGGGCCTAGGCCCAAAATAATTTCCGGAGCAAGCGCCACCCCAGCGATCCGTGGGCTAACACCCACCGAAAATCGCCAAAAAACTGCAGTTTTCACTCTTTCGCCTATGGGACGCCCTAAAAACATCCCAACGGACCCACGGAGCCCATGGATCCGCTTAACAGCTAGTCAGGGACGCCCCCGAGGGCCTAGGCCCAAAATAATTTCCGGAGCAAGCGCCACCCCAGCGATCCGTGGGCTAACACCCACCGAAAATCGCCAAAAAACTGCAGTTTTCACTCTTTCGCCTATGGGACGCCCTAAAAACATACCAACGGACCCACGGAGCCCATGGATCCGCTTAACAGCTAGTCAGGGACGCCCCCGAGGGCCTAGGCCCAAAATAATTTCCGGAGCAAGCGCCACCCCAGCGATCCGTGGGCTAACACCCACCGAAAATCGCCAAAAAACTGCAGTTTTCACTCTTTCGCCTATGGGACGCCCTAAAAACATCCCAACGGACCCACGGAGCCCATGGATCCGCTTAACAGCTAGTCAGGGACTCCCCCGAGGGCCTAGGCCCAAAATAATTTCCGGAGCAAGCGCCACCCCAGCGATCCGTGGGCTAACACCCACCGAAAATCGCCAAAAAACTGCAGTTTTCACTCTTTCGCCTATGGGACGCCCTAAAAACATCCCAACGGACCCACGGAGCCCATGGATTCGCTTAACAGCTAGTCAGGGACGCCCCCGAGGGCCTAGGCCCAAAATAATTTCCGGAGCAAGCGCCACCCCAGCGATCCGTGGGCTAACACCCACCGAAAATCGCCAAAAAACTGCAGTTTTCACTCTTTCGCCTATGGGACGCCCTAAAAACATCCCAACGGACCCACGGAGCCCATGGATCCGCTTAACAGCTAGTCAGGGACGCCCCCGAGGGCCTAGGCCCAAAATAATTTCCGGAGCAAGCGCCACCCCAGCGATCCGTGGGCTAACACCCACCGAAAATCGCCAAAAAACTGCAGTTTTCACTCTTTCGCCTATGGGACGCCCTAAAAACATCCCAACGGACCCACGGAGCCCATGGATCCGCTTAACAGCTAGTCAGGGACGCCCCCGAGGGCCTAGGCCCAAAATAATTTCTGGAGCAAGCGCCACCCCAGCGATCCGTGGGCTAACACCCACCGAAAATCGCCAAAAAACTACAGTTTTCACTCTTTCGCCTATGGGACGCCCTAAAAACATCCCAACGGACCCACGGAGCCCATGTATCCGCTTAACAGCTAGTCAGGGACGCCCCCGAGGGCCTAGGCCCAAAATAATTTCTGGAGCAAGCGCCACCCCAGCGATCCGTGGGCTAACACCCACCGAAAATCGCCAAAAAACTACAGTTTTCACTCTTTCGCCTATGGGACGCCCTAAAAACATCCCAACGGACCCACGGAGCCCATGTATCCGCTTAACAGCTAGTCAGGGACGCCCCCGAGGGCCTAGGCCCAAAATAATTTCCGGAGCAAGCGCCACCCCAGCGATCCGTGGGCTAACACCCACCGAAAATCGCCAAAAAACTGCAGTTTTCACTCTTTCGCCTATGGGACGCCCTAAAAACATCCCAACGGACCCACGTAGCCCATGGATACGCTTAACAGCTAGTCAGGGACGTCCCCGAGGGCCTAGGCCCAAAATAATTTCCGGAGCAAGCGCCACCCCAGCGATCCGTGGGCTAACACCCACGAAAAATCGCCAAAAAACTGCCGTTTTCACTCTTTCGCCTCTGGGACGCCCTTAAAACCTCCCACAGGCCCCATGGAGCCCAAGGATCCGCTTAACAGCTCGTCAGGGACGCCCCCGAGGGGCTCGGCCCAAAATAATTTCCGGAGCCAGCGCCACCCCAGCGATCCGTGGGCTAACACCCACGGAAAATCGCCAAAAAACTGCAGTTTTCACTCTTTCGCCTCTGGGACGCCCTTAAAACCTCCCACAGGCCCCACAGAGCCCATGGATCCGCTTAACAGCTCGTCAGGGACGACCCCGAGGGGCTCGGCCCAAAATAATTTCTGGAGCCAGCGCCACCCCAGCGATCCGTGGGCTAACACCCACGGAAAATCGCCAAAAAACTGCCGTTTTCACTCTTTCGCCTTTGGGATGCCCTTAAAACCTCCCACAGGCCCCACAGAGCCCATGGATCCACTTAACAGCTCGTCAGGGAAGCCCCTGAGGGGCTCGGCCCAAAATAATTTTCGGAGCCAGCGCCACCCCAGCGATCCGTGGGCTAACACCCACGGAAAATCGTCAAAAAACTGCCGTTTTCACTCTTTCGCCTCTGGGACGCCCTTAAAACCTCCCACAGGCCCCACGGAGCCCATGGATCCGCTTAACAGCTCGTCAGGGACGCCCCCGAGGGGCTCGTCCCAAAATAATTTCCGGAGCCAGCGCCACCCCAGCGATTCGTGGGCTAACACCCACGGAAAATCGCCAAAAAACTTCCGTTTTCACTCTTTCGCCTCTGGGACGCCTTTAAAACCTCCCACAGGCCCCACGGAGCCCAAGGATCCGCTTAAAACCTCGTCAGGGACGCCCCCGAGGGGCTCGGCCCAAAATAATTTCCGAAGCCAGTGCCACCCCAGCGATCCGTGGGCTAACACCCACGAAAAATCGCCAAAAAACTGCCATTTTCACTCTTTCGCCTCTGGGACGCCCTTAAAACCTCCCACAGGCCCCACGGAGCCCATGGATCCACTTAACAGCTTGTCAGGGATGCCCCCGAGCGGCTCGGCCCAAAATAATTTCCGGAGCCAGCGCCACCCCAGCGATCCGTGGGCTAACACCCACGGAAAATCGCCAAAAAACTGTCGTTTTCACTCTTTCGCCTCTGGGATGCCCTTAAAACCTCCCACAGGCCCCACGGAGCCCATGGATCCGCTTAACAGCTCGTCAGGGACGCCTCCGAGGGGCTCGGCCCAAAATAATTTCCTGAGCCAGCGCCACCCCAGCGATCCGTGGGCTAACACCCACGAAAAATCGCCAAAAAACTGCCGTTTTCACTCTTTCGCCTCTGGGACGCCCTTAAAACCTCCCACAGGCCCCACGGAGCCCATGGATCCGCTTAACAGCTCGTCAGGGACGCCCCCGAGGGGCTCGGTCCAAAATAATTTTTGGAGCCAGTGCCACCCCAGCGATCCGTGGGCTAACACCTACGGAATATCGCCAAAAAACTGCCGTTTTCACTCTTTCGCCTCTGGGATGCCCTTAACACCTCCCACAGGCCCCACGGGCCCATGGATCCGCTTAACAGCTCGTCAGGGACGCCCCCGAGGGGCTCGGCCCAAAATCATTTCTGGAGCCAGCGCCACCCCAGCGATCCTTGGGCTAACACCCACGGAAAATCGCCAAAAAACTGTCGTTTTCACTCTTTCGCCTCTGGGACGCCCTTAAAACCTCCCACAGGCCCCACAGAGCCCATGGATCCGCTTAACAGCTCGTCAGGGACGACCCCGAGGGGCTCGGCCCAAAATAATTTCTGGAGCCAGCGCCACCCCAGCGATCCGTGGGCTAACACCCACGGAAAATCGCCAAAAAACTGCAATTTTCACTCTTTCGCCTTTGGGATGCCCTTAAAACCTCCCACAGGCCCCACAGAGCCCATGGATCCACTTAACAGCTCGTCAGGGAAGCCCCTGAGGGGCTCGGCCCAAAATAATTTTCGGAGCCAGCGCCACCCCAGCGATCCGTGGGCTAACACCCACGGAAAATCGTCAAAAAACTGCCGTTTTCACTCTTTCGCCTCTGGGACGCCCTTAAAACCTCCCACAGGCCCCACGGAGCCCATGGATCCGCTTAACAGCTCGTCAGGGACGCCCCCGAGGGGCTCGTCCCAAAATAATTTCCGGAGCCAGCGCCACCCCAGCGATCCTTGGGCTAACACCCACGGAAAATCGCCAAAAAACTGCCGTTTTCACTCTTTCGCCTCTGGGACGCCCTTAAAACCTCCCACAGGCCCCACGGAGCCCATGGATCCGCTTAACAGCTCGTCAGGGATGCCTCCGAGGGGCTCGGCCCAAAATAATTTCCGAAGCAAGCGCCACCCCAGCGATCCGTGGGCTAACACCCACGGAAAATCGCCAAAAAACTGCCGTTTTCACTCTTTTGCCTCTGGGACGCCCTTAAAACCTCCCACAGGCCCCACGGAGCCCATGGATCCGCTTAACAACTCGTCAGGGATTCCCCCGAGGGGCTCAGCCCAAAATAATTTCCGAAGCCAGCGCCACCCCAGCGATCCGTGGGCTAACACCCACGGAAAATCGCCAAAAAACTGCCGTTTTCACTCTTTCGCCTCTGGGACGCCCTTAAAACCTCCCACAGGCCCCACGGAGCCCATGGATCCGCTTAACAGCTCGTCAGGGATGCCCCCGAGGGGCTCGGTCCAAAATAATTTTTGGAGCCAGTGCCACCCCAGCGATCCGTGGGCTAACACCTACGGAAAATCGCCAAAAAACTGCCGTTTTCACTCTTTCGGCTCTGGGACGCCCTTAAAACCTCCCACAGGCCCCACGGGCCCATGGATCCGCTTAATAGCTCGTCAAGGACGCCCCCGAGGGGCTCGGCCCAAAATAATTTCTGGAGCCAGCGCCACCCCAGCGATCCGTGGGCTAACACCCACGGAAAATCGCCAAAAAACTGCCGTTTTCACTCTTTCACCACTGGGACGCCCTTAAAACCTCCCACAGGCCCCACGGATCCCATGGATCCGCTTAAAAGCTCGTCAGGGACGCCCCCGAGGGGCTCGGCCCAAAATAATTTCTGGAGCCAGCGCCACCCCAGCGATCCTTGGGCTAACACCCACGGAAAATTGCCAAAAAACTGCCGTTTTCACTCTTTCGCCTCTGGGACGCCCTTAAAACCTCCCACAGGCCCCACGGAGCCCATGGATCCGCTTAACAGCCCGTCAGGGATGCCTCCGAGGAGCTCGGCCCAAAATAATTTCCGAAGCAAGCGCCACCCCAGCGATCCGTGGGCTAACACCCACGGAAAATCGCCAAAAAACTGCCGTTTTCACTCTTTTGCCTCTGGGACGCCCTTAAAACCTCACACAGGCCCCACGGAGCCCATGGATCCGCTTAACAACTCGTCAGGGATTCCCCCGAGGGGCTCGGCCCAAAATAATTTCCGAAGCCAGCGCCACCCCAGCGATCCGTGGGCTAACACCCACGGAAAATCGCCAAAAAACTGCCGTTTTCACTCTTTCGCCTCTGGGACGCCCTTAAAACCTCCCACAGGCCCCACGGAGCCCATGGATCCGCTTAACAGCTCGTCAGGGATGCCTCCGAGGGGCTCGGCCCAAAATAATTTCCGAAGCAAGCGCCACCCCAGCGATCCGTGGGCTAACACCCACGGAAAATCGCCAAAAAACTGCCGTTTTCACTCTTTTGCCTCTGGGACGCCCTTAAAACCTCCCACAGGCCCCACGGAGCCCATGGATCCGCTTAACAGCTCGTCAGGGATTCCCCCGAGGGGTTCGGCCCAAAATAATTTCCGAAGCCAGCGCCACCCCAGCGATCCGTGGGCTAACACCCACGGAAAATAGCCAAAAAACTGTCGTTTTCACTCTTTCGCCTCTGGGACATCCTTAAAACCTCCCACAGGCCCCACGGAGCCCATGGATCCGCTTAACAGCTCGTCAGGAACGCCCTCGAGGGGCTCGTCCCAAAATAATTTCCGGAGCCAGCGCCACCACAGCGATCCGTGGGCTAACACCCACGGAAAATCGCCAAAAAACTGTCGTTTTCACTCTTTCGCCTCTGGTACGCCCTTAACACCTCCCACAGGCCCCACGGAGCCCATGGATCCGCTTAACAGCTCGTCAGGGATGCCCTCGAGGGGCTCGGCCCAAAATAATTTCCGGAGCCAGCGCCACCCCAGCGATCCGTGGGCTAACACCCACGGAAAATCGCCAAAAAACTGCCGTTTTCACTCTTTCGCCTCTGGGACGCCCTTAAAACCTCCCACAGGACCCACGGAGCCCATGGATCCGCTTAACAGCTCGTCAGGGACGCCCCCGAGGGGCTCGGCCCAAAATAATTTCTGGAGCCAGCGCCACCCCAGCGATCAGTGGGCTAACACCCACGGAAAATCGCCAAAAAATTGCCGTTTTCACTCTTTCGCCTCTGGGACGCCCTTAAAACCTCCCACAGGCCCCACGGAGCCCATGGATCCGCTTAACAGCTCGTCAGGGACGCCCCCGAGGGGCTCGGCCCAAAATAATTTTCGGAGCCAGCGCCACCCCAGCGATCCGTGGGCTAACACCCACGGAAAATCGCCAAAAAACTGCCGTTTTCACTCTTTCGCCTCTGGGACGCCCTTAAAACCTCCCACAGGCCCCACGGAGCCCATGGATCCGCTTAACAGCTCGTCAGGGATGCCCCCGAGGGGCTCGGCCCAAAATAATTTCCGGAACCAGCGCCACCCCAGCGATCCGTGGGCTAACACCCACGAAAAATCGCCAAAAAACTGCCGTTTTCACTCTTTCGCCTCTTGGACGCCCTTAACACCTCCCACAGGCCCCACGGAGCCCATGGATCCGCTTAACAGCTCGTCAGGGATGCCCCCGAGGGGCTCGGCCCAAAATAATTTCCGGAGCCAGCGCCACCCCAGCGATCCGTGGGCTAACACCCACAGAAAATCGCCAAAAAACTGCCGTTTTCACTCTTTCGCCTCTGGGACGCCCTTAAAACCTCCCACAGGCCCCACGGAGCCCATGGATCCGCTTAACAGCTCCTCAGAGACGCCCCCGAGGGGCTCGGTCCAAAATAATTTTCGGAGCCAGCGCCACCCCAGCGATCCGTGGGCTAACACCCACGGAAAATTGCCAAAAAACTGCCGTTTTCACTCTTTCGCCTCTGGGACGCCCTTAAAACCTCCCACAGGCCCCACGGAGCCCATGGATCCGCTTAACAGCTCGTCAGGGACGTCCCCGAGGGGCTCGGGCCAAAATAATTTCCGGAGCCAGCGCCACCCCAGCGATCCGTGGGCTAACACCCATGGAAAATCGCCAAACAACTGCCGTTTTCACTCTTTCGCCTCTGGGACGCCCTTAAAACCTCCCACAGGCCCCACGGAGCCCATGGATCCGCTTAACAGCTCGTCAGGGACACCCCCGAGGGGCTCGACCCAAAATAATTCCCGGAGCCAGCGCCACCCCAGCGATCCGTGGGCTAACACCCACGGAAAATCGCCAAAAAACTGCCGTTTTCACTCTTTCGCAACCTCCCACAGGCCCCACGGAGCCCATGGATCCACTTAACAGCTCGTCAGGGATGCCCCCGAGGGGTTCGACCCAAAATAATTTTCGGAGCCAGCGCCACCCCAGCGATCCGTGGGCTAACACCCACGGAAAATCGCCAAACAACTGCCGTTTTCACTCTTTCGCCTCTGGGACGCCCTTAAAACCTCCCACAGGCCCCACGGAGCCCATGGATCCGCTTAACAGCTCGTAAGGGACGCCCCCGAGGGGCTCGGCCCAAAATAATTTCCGGAGCCAGCGCCACCCCAGCGATCCGTGGGCTAACACCCACGGAAAATAGCCAAAAAACTGTCGTTTTCACTCTTTCGCCTCTGGGACGCCCTTAAAACCTCCCACAGGCCCCACGGAGCCCATGGATCCGCTTAACAGCTCGTCAGGGATGCCCCCGAGGGGCTCGTCCCAAAATAATTTCCGGAGCCAGCGCCACCCCAGCGATCCGTGGGCTAACACCCACGGAAAATCTCCAAAAAACTGCCGTTTTCACTCTTTCGCCTCTGGGACGCCCTTAAAACCTCCCACAGGCCCCACGGAGCCCATGGATCCGCTTAACAGCTCGTCAGGGACGCCCCCAAGGGGCTCAGCCCAAAATAATTTCCGGAGCCAGCGCCACCCCAGCGATCCGTGGGCTAACACCCACAGAAAATCGCCAAAAAACTGCCGTTTTCACTCTTTCGCCTCTGGGACGCCCTTAAAACCTCCCACAGGCCCCACGGAGCCCATGGATCCGCTTAACAGCTCGTCAGAGACGCCCCCGAGGGGCTCGGTCCAAAATAATTTTCGGAGCCAGCGCCACCCCAGCGATCCGTGGGCTAACACCCACGGAAAATTGCCAAAAAACTGCCGTTTTCACTCTTTCGCCTCTGGGACGCCCTTAAAACCTCCCACAGGCCCCACGGAGCCCATGGATCCGCTTAACAGCTCGTCAGGGACGCCCCCGAGGGGCTCGGGCCAAAATAATTTCCGGAGCCAGCGCCACCCCAGCGATCCGTGGGCTAACACCCATGGAAAATCGCCAAACAACTGCCGTTTTCACTCTTTCGCCTCTGGGACGCCCTTAAAACCTCCCACAGGCCCCACGGAGCCCATGGATCCGCTTAACAGCTCGTCAGGGACGCCCCCGAGGGGCTCGACCCAAAATAATTTCCGGAGCCAGCGCCACCCCAGCGATCCGTGGGCTAACACCCACGGAAAATCGCCAAAAAACTGCCGTTTTCACTCTTTCGCAACCTCCCACAGGCCCCACGGAGCCCATGGATCCACTTAACAGCTCGTCAGGGACGCCCCCGAGGGGTTCGGCCCAAAATAATTTTCGGAGCCAGCGCCACCCCAGCGATCCGTGGGCTAACACCCACGGAAAATCGCCAAAAAACTGCCGTTTTCACTCTTTCCCCTCTGGGACGCCCTTAAAACCTCCCACAGGC
Organism: Capsicum rhomboideum; assembly: GCA_031232105.1. Lineage (NCBI taxonomy): Eukaryota > Viridiplantae > Streptophyta > Magnoliopsida > Solanales > Solanaceae > Capsicum > Capsicum rhomboideum. The sequence goes on along the minus strand of CP124719.1, from coordinate 788,338 downwards.
CCCACGGAGCCCATGGATCCGCTTAACAGCTCGTCAGGGACACCCCCGAGGGGCTCGGTCCAAAATAATTTTCGGAGCCAGCGCCACCCCAGCGATCCGTGGGCTAACACCCACGGAAAATCGCCAAAAAACTGCCGTTTTCACTCTTTCGCCTCTGGGACGCCCTTAAAACCTCCCACAGGCCCCACGGAGCCCATGGATCCGCTTAACAGCTCGTCAGGGACGCCCCCGAGGGGCTCGGCCCAAAATAATTTCCGGAGCCAGCGCCACCCCAGCGATCCGTGGGCTAACACCCACGGAAAATCGCCAAACAACTACCGTTTTCACTCTTTCGCCTCTGGGACGCCCTTAAAACCTCCCACAGGCCCCACGGAGCCCATGGATCCGCTTAACAGCTCGTCAGGGACGCCCCCGAGGGGCTCGGCCCAAAATAATTTCCGGAGCCAGCGCCACCCCAGCGATCCGTGGGCTAACACCCACGGAAAATCGCCAAAAAACTGCCGTTTTCACTCTTTCGCCTCTGGGACGCCCTTAAAACCTCCCACAGGCCCCACGGAGCCCATGGATCCTCTTAACAGCTCGTCAGGGACGCCCCCGAGCGGCTCGTCCCAAAATAATTTCCGGATCCAGCGCCACCCCAGCGATCCGTGGGCTAACACCCACGGAAAATCGCCAAAAAACTGCCGTTTTCACTCTTTCGCCTCTGGGACGCCCTTAAAACCTCCCACAGGCCCCACGGAGACCATGGATCCGCTTAACAGCTCGTCAGGGACGCTCCCTAGGGGCTCGGCCCAAAATAATTTCCGGAGCCAGCGCCACCCCAGCGATCCGTGGGCTAACACCCACGGAAAATTGCTAAAAAACTGCCGTTTTCACTCTTTCGCCTCTGGGATGCCCTTAAAACCTCCCACAGGCCCCACGGAGCCCATGGATCTGCTTAACAGCTCGTTAGGGACGACCCCGAGGGGCTCGGCCCAAAATAATTTCCGGAGCCAGCGCCATCCCAGCGATTCGTGGGCTAACACCCACGGAAAATCGCCAAAAAACTGCCGTTTTCACTCTTTCCCCTCTGGGATGCCCTTAAAACCTCCCACAGGCCCCACGGAGCCCATGGATCCGCTTAACAGCTTGTCAGGGACGCCCCCGTGGGGCTCGGCCCAAAATAATTTTCGGAGCCAGCGCCACCCCAGCGATCCGTGGGCTAACACCCACGGAAAATCGCCAAAAAACTGCCGTTTTCACTCTTTCGCCTCTGGGACGCCCTTAAAACCTCCCACAGGCCCCACGGAGCCCATGGATCCGCTTAACAGCTCGTCAGGGACGCCCCCGAGGGGCTCAGCCCAAAATAATTTCCGGAACCAGCGCCATCCCAGCGATCCGTGGGCTAACACCCACGAAAAATCGCCAAAAAACTGCCGTTTTCACTCTTTCGCCTCTTGGACGCCCTTAACACCTCCCACAGGCCCCACGGAGCCCATGGATCCGCTTAACAGCTCGTCAGGGATGCCCCCGAGGGGCTCGTCCCAAAATAATTTCCGGAGCCAGCGCCACCCCAGCGATCCGTGGGCTAACACCCACGGAAAATCTCCAAAAAACTGCCGTTTTCACTCTTTCGCCTCTGGGACGCCCTTAAAACCTCCCACAGGCCCCACGGAGCCCATGGATCCGCTTAACAGCTCGTCAGGGACGCCCCCAAGGGGCTCGGCCCAAAATAATTTCCGAAGCCAGCGCCACCCCAGCGATCCGTGGGCTAACACCCACAGAAAATCGCCAAAAAACTGCCGTTTTCACTCTTTCGCCTCTGGGACGCCCTTAAAACCTCCCACAGGCCCCACGGAGCCCATGGATCCGCTTAACAGCTCGTCAGAGACGCCCCCGAGGGGCTCGGTCCAAAATAATTATCGGAGCCAGCGCCACCCCAGCGATCCGTGGGCTAACACCCACGGAAAATTGCCAAAAAACTGCCGTTTTCACTCTTTCGCCTCTGGGACGCCCTTAAAACCTCCCACAGGCCCCACGGAGCCCATGGATCCGCTTAACAGCTCGTCAGGGACGCCCCCGAGGGGCTCGGGCCAAAATAATTTCCGGAGCCAGCGCCACCCCAGCGATCCGTGGGCTAACACCCATGGAAAATCGCCAAACAACTGCCGTTTTCACTCTTTCGCCTCTGGGACGCCCTTAAAACCTCCCACAGGCCCCACGGAGCCCATGGATCCGCTTAACAGCTCGTCAGGGACGCCCCCGAGGGGCTCGACCCAGAATAATTTCCGGAGCCAGCGCCACCCCAGCGATCCGTGGGCTAACACCCACGGAAAATCGCCAAAAAACTGCCGTTTTCACTCTTTCGCAACCTCCCACAGGCCCCACAGAGCCCATGGATCCACTTAACAGCTCGTCAGGGACGCCCCCGAGGGGTTCGGCCCAAAATAATTTTCGGAGCCAGCGCCACCCCAGCGATCCGTGGGCTAACACCCACGGAAAATTGCCAAAAAACTGCCGTTTTCACTCTTTCGCCTCTGGGACGCCCTTAAAACCTCCCACAGGCCCCACGGAGCCCATGGATCCGCTTAACAGCTCGTCAGGGACGTCCCCGAGGGGCTCGACCCAGAATAATTTCCGGAGCCAGCGCCACCCCAGCGATCCGTGGGCTAACACCCACGGAAAATCGCCAAAAAACTGCCGTTTTCACTCTTTCGCAACCTCCCACAGGCCCCACGGAGCCCATGGATCCACTTAACAGCTCGTCAGGGACGCCCCCGAGGGGTTCGGCCCAAAATAATTTTCGGAGCCAGCGCCACCCCAGCGATCCGTGGGCTAACACCCACGGAAAATCGCCAAAAAACTGCCGTTTTCACTCTTTCCCCTCTGGGACGCCCTTGAAACCTCCCACAGGCCCCACGGAGCCCATGGATCCGCTTAACAGCTCGTCAGGGACGCCCCCGAGGGGCTCGGTCCAAAATAATTTTCGGAGCCAGCGCCACCCCAGCGATCCGTGGGCTAACACCCACGGAAAATCGCCAAAAAACTGCCGTTTTCACTCTTTCGCCTCTGGGACGCCCTTAAAACCTCCCACAGGCCCCACAGAGCCCATGGATCCGCTTAACAGCTCGTCAGGGACGCCCCCGAGGGGCTCGGCCCAAAATCATTTCCGTAGCCAGCGCCACCCCAGCGATCCGTGGGCTAACACCCACGGAAAATCGCCAAACAACTGCCGTTTTCACTCTTTCGCCTCTGGGACGCCCTTAAAACCTCCCACAGGCCCCACGGAGCCCATGGATCCGCTTAACAGCTCGTTAGGGACGCCCCTGAGGGGCTCGTCCTAAAATAATTTCCGGATCCAGCGCCACCCCAGCGATCCGTGGGCTAACACCCACGGAAAATCGCCAAACAACTGCCGTTTTCACTCTTTCGCCTCTGGGACGCCCTTAAAACCTCCCACAGGCCCCACGGAGCCCATGGATCCGCTTAACAGCTCGTCAGGGACGCCCCCGAGGGGCTCGGCCCAAAATAATTTCCGGAGCCAGCGCCACCCCAGCGATCCGTGGGCTAACACCCACGGAAAATCGCCAAAAAACTGCCGTTTTCACTCTTTCGCCTCTGGGACGCCCTTAAAACCTCCCACAGGCCCCACGGAGCCCATGGATCCACTTAACAGCTCGTCAGGGACGCCCCCGAGGGGCTCGGCCCAAAATAATTTTCGGAGCCAGCGCCACCCCAGCGATCCGTGGGCTAACACCCACGGAAAATCGCCAAAAAACTGCCGTTTTCACTCTTTCCCCTCTGGGACGCCCTTAAAACCTCCCACAGGCCCCACGGAGACCATGGATCCGCTTAACAGCTCGTCAGGGACGCTCCCTAGGGGCTCGGCCCAAAATAATTTCCGGAGCCAGCGCCACCCCAGCGATCCGTGGGCTAACACCCACGGAAAATTGCCAAAAAACTGCCGTTTTCACTCTTTCGCCTCTGGGATGCCCTTAAAACCTCCCACAGGCCCCACGGAGCCCATGGATCTGCTTAACAGCTCGTCAGGGACGCCCCCGAGGGGCTCGGCCCAAAATAATTTCCGGAGCCAGCGCCACCCCAGCGATCCGTGGGCTAACACCCACGGAAAATCGCCAAACAACTGCCGTTTTCACTCTTTCGCCTCTGGGACGCCCTTAAAACCTCCCACAGGCCCCACGGAGCCCATGGATCCGCTTAACAGCTCGTCAGGGATGCCTCCGAGGGGCTCGGCCCAAAATAATTTCCGAAGAAAGCGCCACCCCAGCGATCCGTGGGCTAACACCCACGGAAAATCGCCAAAAAACTGCCGTTTTCACTCTTTTGCCTCTGGGACGCCCTTAAAACCTCCCACAGGCCCCATGGAGCCCATGGATCCGCTTAACAGCTCGTCAGGGATTCCCCCGAGGGGCTCGGCCCAAAATAATTTCCGAAGCCAGCGCCACCCCAGCGATCCGTGGGCTAACACCCACGGAAAATAGCCAAAAAACTGCCGTTTTCACTCTTTTGCCTCTGGGACGCCCTTAAAACCTCCCACCGGCCCCAAGGAGCCCATGGATCCGCTTAACAGCTCGTCAGGGACGCCCTCGAGGGGCTCGACCCAAAATAATTTCCGGAGCCAGCGCCACCCCAGCAATCCGTGGGCTAACACCCACGGAAAATCGCCAAAAAACTGCCGTTTTCACTCTTTCGCCTCTGGGACGCCCTTAAAACCTCCCACCGGCCCCAAGGAGCCCATGGATCCGCTTAACAGCTCATCAGGGACGCCCCCGAGGGGCTTGGCCCAAAATAATTTCCGGAGCCAATGCCACCCCAGCGATCCGTGGGCTAACACCCACGGAAAATCGCCAAAAAACTGCCGTTTTCACTCTTTCGCCTCTGGGACGCCCTAAAAACCTCCCACCGGCCCCAAGGAGCCCATGGATCTGCTTAACATCTCGTCAGGGACGCCCCCGAGGGGCTCGGCCCAAAATAATTTCCGGAGCCAGCGCCACCCCAGCGATCCATGGGCTAACACCCACGGAAAATCGCCAAAAAACTGCCGTTTTCACTCTTTCGCCTCTGGGACGCCCTTAAAACCTCCCACCGGCCCCAAGGAGCCCATGGATCCGCTCAACAGCTCATCAGGGACGCCCCCGAGGGGCTTGGCCCAAAATAATTTCCGGAGCCAATGCCACCCCAGCGATCCGTGGGCTAACACCCACGGAAAATCGCCAAAAAACTGCCGTTTTCACTCTTTCGCCTCTGGGACGCCCTTAAAACCTCCCACCGGCCCCAAGGAGCCCATGGATCCGCTTAACAGCTCGTCAGGGACGCCCCCGAGGGGCTCGGCCCAAAATAATTTCCGGAGCCAGCGCCACCCCAGCGATCCATGGGCTAACACCCACGGAAAATCGCCAAAAAACTGCCGTTTTCACTCTTTCGCCTCTGGGACGCCCTTAAAACCTCCCACCGGCCCCAAGGAGCCCATGGATCCGCTTAAAGCTCGTCAGGGACGCCCCCGAGGGGCTCGGCCCAAAATAATTTCCGGAGCCAGCGCCACCCCAGCGATCCGTGGGCTAACACCCACGGAAAATCGCCAAAAAACTGCCGTTTTCACTCTTTCGCCTCTGGGACGCCCTTAAAACCTCCCACCGGCCCCAAGGAGCCCATGGATCCGCTTAACAGCTCGTCAGGGACGCCCTCGAGGGGCTCGGCCCAAAATAATTTCCGGAGCCAGCGCCACCCCAGCGATCCGTGGGCTAACACCCACGGAAAATCGCCAAAAAACTGCCGTTTTCACTCTTTCGCCTCTGGGACGCCCTTAAAACCTCCCACCGGCCCCAAGGAGCCCATGGATCCGCTTAACAGCTCGTCAGGGATGCCCCCGAGGGGCCCGACCCAAAATAATTTCCGGAGCCAGCGCCACCCCAGCGATCCGTGGGCTAACACCCACGGAAAATCGCCAAAAAACTGCCGTTTTCACTCTTTCGCCTCTGGGACGCCCTTAAAACCTCCCACCGGCCCCAAGGAGCCCATGGATCCGCTTAAAGCTCGTCAGGGACGCCCCCGAGGGGCTCGGCCCAAAATAATTTCCGGAGCCAGCGCCACCCCAGCGATCCGTGGGCTAACACCCACGGAAAATCGCCAAAAAACTGCCGTTTTCACTCTTTTGCCTCTGGGACGCCCTTAAAACCTCCCACAGGCCCCACGGAGCCCATGGATCCGCTTAACAGCTCGTCAGGGACACCCCCGAGGGGCTTGGCCCAAAATAATTTCCGGAGCCAGCGCCACCCCAGCGATCCGTGGGCTAACACCCACGGAAAATCGCCAAAAAACTGCCGTTTTCACTCTTTCGCCTCTGGGACGCCCTTAAAACCTCCCACAGGCCCCACGGAGCCCATGGATTCGCTTAACAGCTCGTCAGGGACGCCTCCGAGGGGCTCGGCCCAAAATAATTTCCGGAGCCAGCGCCACCCCAGCGATCCGTGGGCTAACACCCACGAAAAATCGCCAAAAAACTGCCGTTTTCACTTTTTCGCCTCTGGGACGCCCTTAAAACCTCCCACAGGCCCCACGGAGCCCATGGATCCGCTTAACAGCTAATCAGGGACGCCCCCAAGGGGCTCGGCCCAAAATAATTTTCGGAGCCAGCGCCACCCCAGCGATCCGTGGGCTAACACCCACGGAAAATCGCCAAAAAACTGCTGTTTTCACTCTTTCGCCTCTGGGACGCCCTTAAAACCTCCCACAGGCCCCACGGAGCCCATGGATCCGCTTAACATCTTGTCAGGGATGCCCCCGAGGGGCTCGGCCAAATATAATTTCCGGAGCCAGCGCCACCCCAGCGATCCGTGGGCTAACACCCACGGAAAATCGCCAAAAAATTGCCGTTTTCACTCTTTCGCCTCTGGGACGCCCTTAAAACCTCCCAAAGGCCCCACGGTGCCCATGGATCCGCTTAACAGCTCATCAGGGACGCCCCCAAGGGGCTCGGTCCAAAATAATTTCCGGAGCCAGCGCCACCCCAGCGATCCGTGGGCTAACACCCACGGAAAATCGCCAAAAAACTGCCGTTTTCACTCTTTCGCCTGTGGGACGCCCTTAAAACCTCCCACAGGCCCCACGGAGCCCATGGATCCGCTTAACAGCTCGTCAGGGACGCCCCCGAGGGGCTCGGCCAAAAATAATTTCCGGAGCCAGCGCCACCCCAGCGATCCGTGGGCTAACACCCACGAAAAATCGCCAAAAAACTGTCGTTTTCACTCTTTCGCCTCTGGGACGCCCTTAAAACCTCCCACAGGCCCCACGGAGCCCATGGATCCGCTTAACAGCTCGTCAGGGACGCCCTCGAGGGGCTCGGCCCAAAATAATTTCCGGAGCCAGCGCCACCCCAGCGATCCGTGGGCTAACACCCACGGAAAATCGCCAAAAAACTGCCGTTTTCACTCTTTCGCCTCTGGGACGCCCTTAAAACCTCCCACAGGCCCCACGGAGCCCATGGATCCGCTTAACAGCTCGTCAAGGACGCCCCCGAGGGGCTCGGCCCAAAATAATTTCCGGAGCCAGCGCCACCCCAGCGATCCGTGGGCTAACACCCACGGAAAATCGCCAAAAAACTGCCGTTTTCACTCTTTCGCCTCTGGGACGCCCTTAAAACCTCCCACAGGCCCCACGGAGCCCATGGATCCGCTTAACAGCTCTTCAGGGACGCCCCCGAGGGGCTCAGCCCAAAATAATTTTCGGAGCCAGCGCCACCCCAGCGATCCGTGGGCTAACACCCACGGAAAATCGCCAAAAAATTGTCGTTTTCACTCTTTCGCCTCTGAGACGCCCTTAAAACCTCCCACAGGCCCCACGGAGCCCATGGATCCGCTTAAAAGATCATCAGGGACGCCCCTGAACGGCTCGGCCCAAAATAATTTCCGGACCCAGCGCCCCCCCAGCGATCCGTGGGCTAACACCCACGAAAAATCGCCAAAAAACTTCCGTTTCCACTCTTTCGCCTATGGGACGCCCTCAAAACCTCCCACAGGCCCCCAGGAGCCCATGGATCCGCTTAACAGCTCGTCAGGGACGCCCCCGAGCAGCTCGGCCCAAAATAATTTCCGGACCCAGCGCCCCCCCAGCGATCAGTGGGCTAACACCCACGAAAAATCGCCAAAAAACTGCCGTTTTCACTCTTTCGCCTCTGGGACGCCCTTAAAACCTCCCACAGGGCCCACGGAGCCCATGGATCCGCTTAACAGCTCATCAGGGACGCCCCCGAGGGGCTCGGCCCAAAATAATTTCCAGAGCCAGCGCCACCCCAGCGATCCGTGGGCAAACACCCACGGAAAATCGCCAAAAAACTGCCGTTTTCACTCTTTCGCCTCTGGGACGCCCTTAAAAGCTCCCACAGGCCCCACGGAGCCCATGGATCCGCTTAACAGCTCGTTAGGGACGCCCCCGAGGGGCTTGGCCCAAAATAATTTCCGGAGCCAGCGCCGTCCCAGCGATCCGTGGGCTAACACCCACGGAAAATCGCCAAAAAACTGCCGTTTTCACTCTTTCGCCTCTGGGACGCCCTTAAAACCTCCCACAGGCCCCACGGAGCCCATGGATCCGCTTAACAGCTTGTCAGGGACACCCCCGAGGGGCTCGGCCCAAAATAATTTTCGGAGCCAGCGCCACCGCAGCGATCTGTGGGCTAACACCCACGGAAAATCGCCAAAAAACTGCCGTTTTCACTCTTTCGCCTCTGGGACGCTCTTAAAACCTCCCACAGGCCCCACGGACCCAATGGATCTGCTTAACAGCTCGTCAGGGACGCCCTCGAGGGGCTCGGCCCAAAATAATTTTCGGAGCCAGCGCCACCCCAGCGATCCGTGGGCTAACACCCACGGAAAATCGCCAAAAAACTGCCGTTTTCACTCTTTCGCCTCTGGGACGCCCTTAAAACCTCCCACAGGCCCCACGGTGCCCATGGATCCGCTTAACAGCTCGTCAGGGACGCCCCCGAGGGGCTCAGCCCAAAATAATTTTCGGAGCCAGCGCCACCCCAGCGATCCGTGGGCTAACACCCACGGAAAATCGCCAAAAAACTGCCGTTTTCACTCTTTCGCCTCTGGGACGCCCTTAAAACCTCCCACAGTCCCCACGGAGCCCATGGATCCGCTTAACAGCTCGTCAGGGATGACCCCGAGGGGCTCGACCCAAAATAATTTTCGGAGCCAGCGCCACCCCAGCGATCCGTGGGCTAACACCCACGGAAAATAGCCAAAAAACTGCCGTTTTCACTCTTTCGCCTCTGGGACGCCCTTAAAACATCCCACAGGCCCCACGGAGCCCATGGATCCGCTTAACAGCTCGTCAGGGATGCCCCCGAGGGGCTCGGCCCTAAATAATTTCCGGAGCCAGCGCCACCCCAGCGATCCGTGGGCTAACACCCACGAAAAATCGCCAAAAAACTGCCGTTTTCACTCTTTCGCCTCTGGGACGCCCTTAAAACCTCCCACAGGCCCCACGGAGCCCATGGATCCGCTTAACAGCTCGTTAGGGACGCCCCCGAGGGGCTCGGCCTAAAATAATTTCCGGAGCCAGCGCCACCCCAGCGATCCGTGGGCTAACACCCACGGAAAATCACCAAAAAACTGTCGTTTTCACTCTTTCGCCTCTGGGACGCCCTTAAAACCTCCCACAAGCCCCACGGAACCCATGGATCTGCTTGACAGCTCGTCAGGGACGCCCCCGAGGGGCTCGGCCCAAAATAATTTTCGGAGCCAGCGCCACCCCAGCGATCCGTGGGCTAACACCCACGGAAAATCGCCAAAAAACTGCCGTTTTCACTCTTTCGCCTCTGGGACGCCCTTAAAACCTCCCACAGGCCCCACGGAGCCCATGGATCCGCTTAACAGCTCGTCAGGGATACCCCCGAGGGGCTCGGCCCAAAATAATTTTCGGAGCCAGCGCCACCCCAGCGATCCGTGGGCTAACACCCACGGAAAATCGCCAAAAAACTGCCGTTTTCACTCTTTCGCCTCTGGGACGCCCTTAAAACCTCCCACAGGCCCCACGGATCCCATGGATCCGCTTAACAGCTCGTCAGGTACGCCCCCGAGGGGCTCGGCCCAAAATAATTTTCGGAGCCAGCACCACCCCAGCGATCCGTGGGCTAACACCCACGGAAAATCGCCAAAAAACTGCCATTTTCACTCTTTCACCTCTGGGACGCCCTTAAAACCTCCCACAGGCCCCACGGAGCCCATGGATACGCTTAACAGCTCGTCAGGGACGCCCCCGAGGGGCTCGGCCCAAAATAATTTTCGGAGCCAGCGCCACCCCAGCGATCCGTGGGCTAACACCCACGGAAAATCGCCAAAAAACTGCCGTTTTCACTCTTTCGCCTCTGGGACGCCCTTAAAACCTCCCACAGGCCCCACGGGGCCCATGGATCCGCTTAAAAGCTCATCAGGGATGTCCCTGAGGGGCTCGGCCCAAAATAATTTCCGGAGCCAGCGCCACCCCAGCGATTCGTGGGCTAACACCCACGGAAAATCGCCAAAAAATGTCGTTTTCACTCTTTCGCCTCTGGGACGCCCTTAAAACATCCCACAGGCCCCACGGAGCCCATGGATCCGCTTAACAGCTCGTCAGGGACGCCCCCGAGGGGCTCGGCCCAAAATAATTTCCGGAGCCAGCGCCACCCCAGCGATCCGTGGGCTAAGACCCACGAAAAATCGCCAAAAAACTGCCGTTTTCACTCTTTCGCCTCTGGGACGCCCTTAAAACCTCCCACAGGCCCCACGGAGCCCATGGATCCGCTTAAAAGCTCGTCAGGGACGCCCCCGAGGGGCTCGGCCCAAAATAATTTCCGGAGCCAGCGCCACCCCAGCGATCCGTGGGCTAACACCCACGGAAAATCGCCAAAAAACTGCCGTTTTCACTCTTTCGCCTCTGGGACGCCCTTAAAACCTCCCACAGGCCCCACGAAGCCCATGGATCCGCTTAACAGCTCGTCAGGGACTCCCTCGAGGGGATCGGCCCAAAATAATTTCCGGAGCCAGCGCCACCCCAGCGATCCGTGGGCTAACACCCACGGAAAATCGCCAAAAAACTGCCGTTTTCACTCTTTCGCCTCTGGGACGCCCTTAAAACCTCCCACAGGCCCCACGGAGCCCATGGATCCGGTTAAAAGCTCATCAGGGACTCCCCCGAGGGGTTCGGCCCAAAATAATTTTCGGAGCCAGCACCACCCCAGCGATCCGTGGGCTAACACCCACGGAAAATCGCCAAAAAACTGCCATTTTCACTCTTTCACCTCTGGTACGCCCTTAAAACCTCCCACAGTCCCCACGGAGCCCATGGATCCGCTTAACAGCTCGTCAGGGACGCCCCCGAGGGGCTCGGCCCAAAATAATTTTCGGAGCCAGCGCCACCCCAGCGATCCGTGGGCTAACACCCACGGAAAATCGCCAAAAAACTGTCGTTTTCACTCTTTCGCCTCTGGGACGCCCTTAAAACCTCCCACAGGCCCCATGGAGCCCATGGATCCGCTTAACAGCTCATCAAGGACGCCCCCAAGGGGCTCGGCCCAAAATAATTTCCGGAGCCAGCGCCACCCCAGCGATCCGTGGGCTAACACCCACGGAAAATCGCCAAAAAACTGCCGTTTTAACTCTTTCGCCTCTGGGACGCCCTTAAAACCTCCCACAGGCCCCACGGAGCCCATGGATCTGCTTAACAGATCGTCAGGGACGCCCCCGAGGGGCTCGGCCCAAAATAATTTCCGGAGCCAGCACCACCCCAGCGATCCGTGGGCTAACACCCACGGAAAATCGCCAAAAAACTGCCGTTTTCACTCTTTCGCCTCTGGGACGCCCTTAAAACCTCCCACAGGCCCCACGGAGCCCATGGATAAGCTTAACAGCTCGTCAGGGACGCCCCCGAGGGGCTCAGCCCAAAATAATTTCCGTAGCCAGCGCCACCCCAGCGATCCGTGGGCTAACACCCACGGAAAATCGCCAAAAAACTGCCGTTTTCACTCTTTCGCCTCTGGGACGCCCTTAAAACCTCCCACAGGCGCCACGGAGCCCATGGATCCGCTTAACAGATCGTCAGGGACGCCCCCGAGGGGCTCGGCCCAAAATAATTTCCGGAGCCAGCGCCACCCCAGCGATCCGTGGGCTAACACCCACGGAAAATCGCCAAAAAACTGCCGTTTTCACTCTTTCGCCTCTGGGACGCCCTTAAAACCTCCCACAGGCCCCACGGAGCCCATGGATCCGCTTAACAGCTCGTCAGGGACGCCCCCGAGGGGCTCGGCCCAAAATAATTTTCGGAGCCAGCGCCACCCCAGCGATCCGTGGGCTAACACCCACGGAAAATTGCCAAAAAACTGCCGTTTTCACTCTTTCGCCTCTGGGACGCCCTTATAACATCCCACAGTCCCCACGGAGCCCATGGATCCGCTTAACAGCTTGTAAGGGACGCCCCCGAGGGGCTCGGCCCAAAATAATTTCCGGAGCCAGCGCCACCCCAGCGATCCGTGGGCTAACACCCACGGAAAATCGCCAAAAAACTGCCGTTTTCACTCTTTCGCCTCTGGGACGCCCTTAAAACCTCCCACAGGCCCACGGAGCCCATGGATCCGCTTAACAGCTCGTCAGGGACGCCTCCGAGGGGCTCGGACCAAAATAATTTTCGGAGTCAGTGCCACCCCAGCGATCCGTGGGCTAACACCCACGGAAAATCGCCAAAAAACTGCCGTTTTCACTCTTTCGCCTCTGGGACGCCCTTAAAACCTCCCAAAGGCCCCACGGAGCCCATGGATCCGCTTAACAGCTCGTCAGGGAGGCCCCCGAGGGGCTCGGCCCAAAATAATTTTCGGAGCCAGCGCCACCCCAGCGATCCGTGGGCTAACACCCACGGAAAATCGCCAAAAAACTGCCGTTTTCACTCTTTCGCCTCTGGGACGCCCTTAAAACCTCCCACAGGCCCCACGAAACCCATGGATCTGCTTAACAGCTCGTCAGGGATGCCCCCGATGGGCTCGGCCCAAAATAATTTCTGGAGCCAGCGCCACCCCAGCGATCCGTGGGCTAACACCCACGGAAAATCGCCAAAAAACTGCCATTTTCACTCTTTCGCCTCTGGGACGCCCTTAAAACCTCCCACAGGCCCCACGGAGCCCATGGATCCGGTTAAAAGCTCATCAGGGACTCCCCCGAGGGGTTCGGCCCAAAATAATTTTCGGAGCCAGCACCACCCCAGCGATCCGTGGGCTAACACCCACGGAAAATCGCCAAAAAACTGCCGTTTTCACTCTTTCGCCTCTGGGACGCCCTTAAAACCTCCCACAGGCCCACGGAGCCCATGGATCCGCTTAACAGCTCGTCAGGGACGCCTCCGAGGGGCTCGGACCAAAATAATTTTTGGAGCCAGTGCCACCCCAGCGATCCGTGGGCTAACACCCACGGAAAATCGCCAAAAAACTGCCGTTTTCACTCTTTCGCCTCTGGGACACCCTTAAAACCTCCCAAAGGCCCCACGGAGCCCATGGATCCGCTTAACAGCTCGTCAGGGACGCCCCCGAGGGGCTCGGCCCAAAATAATTTTCGGAGCCAGCGCCACCCCAGCGATCCGTGGGCTAACACCCACGGAAAATCGCCAAAAAACTGCCGTTTTCACTCTTTCGCCTCTGGGACGCCCTTAAAACCTCCCACAGGCCCCACGAAACCCATGGATCTGCTTAACAGCTCGTCAGGGATGCCCCCGATGGGCTCGGCCCAAAATAATTTCTGGAGCCAGCGCCACCCCAGCGATCCGTGGGCTAACACCCACGGAAAATCGCCAAAAAACTGCCATTTTCACTCTTTCGCCTCTGGGACGCCCTTAAAACCTCCCACAGGCCCCACGGAGCCCATGGATCCGGTTAAAAGCTCATCAGGGACTCCCCCGAGGGGTTCGGCCCAAAATAATTTTCGGAGCCAGCACCACCCCAGCGATCCGTGGGCTAACACCCACGGAAAATCGCCAAAAAACTGCCATTTTCACTCTTTCACCTCTGGTACGCCCTTAAAACCTCCCACAGTCCCCACGGAGCCCATGGATCTGCTTAACAGCTCGTCAGGGACGCCCCCGAGGGGCTCGGCCCAAAATAATTTTCGGAGCCAGCGCCACCCCAGCGATCCGTGGGCTAACACCCACGGAAAATCGCCAAAAAACTGTCGTTTTCACTCTTTCGCCTCTGGGACGCCCTTAAAACCTCCCACAGGCCCCACGGAGCCCATGGATCCACTTAAAAGCTCATCAGGGATGTCCCTGAGGGGCTCGGCCCAAAATAATTTCCGGAGCCAGCGCCACCCCAGCGATCCGTGGGCTAACACCCACAGAAAATCGCCAAAAAACTGTCGTTTTCACTCTTTCGCCTCTGGGACGCCCTTAAAACCTCCCACAGGCCCCATGGAGCCCATGGATCCGCTTAACAGCTCATCAAGGACGCCCCCAAGGGGCTCGGCCCAAAATAATTTCCGGAGCCAGCGCCACCCCAGCGATCCGTGGGCTAACACCCACGGAAAATCGCCAAAAAACTGCCGTTTTAACTCTTTCGCCTCTGGGACGCCCTTAAAACCTCCCACAGGCCCCATGGAGCCCATGGATCTGCTTAACAGATCGTCAGGGACGCCCCCGAGGGGCTCGGCCCAAAATAATTTCCGGAGCCAGCACCACCCCAGCGATCCGTGGGCTAACACCCACGGAAAATCGCCAAAAAACTGCCGTTTTCACTCTTTTGCCTCTGGGACGCCCTTAAAACCTCCCACAGGCCCCACGGAGCCCATGGATAAGCTTAACAGCTCGTCAGGGACGCCCCCGAGGGGCTCAGCCCAAAATAATTTCCGGAGCCAGCGCCACCCCAGCGATCCGTGGGCTAACACCCACGGAAAATCGCCAAAAAACTGCCGTTTTCACTCTTTCGCCTCTGGGACGCCCTTAAAACCTCCCACAGGCGCCACGGAGCCCATGGATCCGCTTAACAGATCGTCAGGGACGCCCCCGAGGGGCTCGGCCCAAAATAATTTCCGGAGCCAGCGCCACCCCAGCGATCCGTGGGCTAACACCCACGGAAAATCGCCAAAAAACTGCCGTTTTCACTCTTTCGCCTCTGGGACGCCCTTAAAACCTCCCACAGGCCCCACGGAGCCCATGGATCCGCTTAACAGCTCGTCAGGGACGCCCCCGAGGGGCTCGGCCCAAAATAATTTTCGGAGCCAGCGCCACCCCAGCGATCCGTGGGCTAACACCCACGGAAAATTGCCAAAAAACTGCCGTTTTCACTCTTTCGCCTCTGGGACGCCCTTATAACCTCCCACAGTCCCCACGGAGCCCATGGATCCGCTTAACAACTTGTAAGGGACACCCCCGAGGGGCTCGACCCAAAATAATTTCCGGAGCCAGCGCCACCCCAGCGATCCGTGGGCTAACACCCACGGAAAATCGCCAAAAAACTGCCGTTTTCACTCTTTCGCCTCTGGGACGCCCTTAAAACCTCCCACAGGCCCACGGAGCCCATGGATCCGCTTAACAGCTCGTCAGGGACGCCTCCGAGGGGCTCGGACCAAAATAATTTTCGGAGCCAGTGCCACCCCAGCGATCCGTGGGCTAACACCCACGGAAAATCGCCAAAAAACTGCCGTTTTCACTCTTTCGCCTCTGGGACGCCCTTAAAACCTCCCAAAGGCCCCACGGAGCCCATGGATCCGCTTAACAGCTCGTCAGGGACGCCCCCGAGGGGCTCGGCCCAAAATAATTTTCGGAGCCAGCGCCACCCCAGCGATCCGTGGGCTAACACCCACGGAAAATCGCCAAAAAACTGCCATTTTCACTCTTTCGCCTCTGGGACGCCCTTAAAACCTCCCACAGGCCCCACGAAACCCATGGATCTGCTTAACAGCTCGTCAGGGATGCCCCCGATGGGCTCGGCCCAAAATAATTTCTGGAGCCAGCGCCACCCCAGCGATCCGTGGGCTAACACCCACGGAAAATCGCCAAAAAACTGCCATTTTCACTCTTTCGCCTCTGGGACGCCCTTAAAACCTCCCACAGGCCCCACGTAGCCCATGGATCCGCTTAACAGCTCGTCAGGGACGCCCCCGAGGGGCTCGGCCCAAAATAATTTCCGGAGCCAGCGCCACCCCAGCGATCCGTGGGCAAACACCCACGGAAAATCGCCAAAAAACTGCCGTTTTCACTCTTTCGCCTCTGGGACGCCCTTAAAACCTCCCACAGGCCCCACGTAGCCCATGGATCCGCTTAACAGCTCGTCAGGGACGCCCCCGAGGGGCTCGGCCCAAAATAATTTCCGGAGCCAGCGCCACCCCAGCGATCCGTGGGCAAACACCCACGGAAAATCGCCAAAAAACTGCCGTTTTCACTCTTTCGCCTCTGGGACGCCCTTAAAACCTCCCACAGGCCCCACGGAGCCCATGGATCCGATTAACAGCTCTTCAGGGACGCCCCCGAGGGACTCGGCCCAAAATAATTTTCGGAGCCAGCGCCACCCCAGCGATCCGTGGGCTAACACCCACGGAAAATCGCCAAAAAACTGCAGTTTTCACTCTTTCGCCTCTGGGACGCCCTTAAAACCTCCCACAGGCCCCACGGAGCCCATGGATCCGCTTAACAGCTCGTCAGGGATGCCCCCGAGGGGCTTGGCCCAAAATAATTTCCGGAGCCAGCGCCACCCCAGCGATCCGTGGGCTAACACCCACGGAAAATCGCCAAAAAACTGCCGTTTTCACTCTTTCGCCTCTGGGACGCCCTTAAAACCTCCCACAGGCCCCAAGGAGCCCATGTATTCGCTTAACAGCTTGTCAGGGATGCCCCCGAGGGGCTCGGCCGAAAATAATTTTCGGAGCCAGCGCCACCCCAGTGATCCGTGGGCTAACACCCACGGAAAATCGCCAAAAAACTGCCGTTTTCACTCTTTCGCCTCTGGGACGCCCTTAAAACCTCCCACAGGCCCTACGGAGCCCATGGATCCGCTTAACAGCTCGTAAGGGACGCCCCCGAGGGGCTCGGCCCAAAATAATTTCTGGAGCCAGCGCCACCCCAGCGATCCGTGGGCTAACACCCACGGAAAATCGCCAAAAAACTGCTGTTTTCACTCTTTCGCCTCTGGGACGCCCTTAAAACCTCCCACAGGCCCACGGAGCCCATGGATCCGCTTAACAGCTCGTCAGGGATGCCTCCGAGGGGCTCGGACCAAAATAATTTTCGGAGCCAGTGCCACCCCAGCGATCCGTGGGCTAACACCCACGGAAAATCGCCAAAAAACTGCCGTTTTCACTCTTTCGCCTCTGGGACGCCCTTAAAACCTCCCAAAGGCCCCACGGAGCCCATGGATCCGCTTAACAGCTCGTCAGGGATGCCCCCGAGGGGCTCGGCCCAAAATAATTTTCGAAGCCAGCGCCACCCCAGCGATCTGTGGGCTAACACCCACGGAAAATCGCCAAAAAACTGCCGTTTTCACTCTTTCGCCTCTGGGACGCCCTTAAAACCTCCCACAGGCCCCACGAAACCCATGGATCTGCTTAACAGCTCGTCAGGGATGCCCCCGATGGGCTCGGCCCAAAATAATTTCTGGAGCCAGCGCCACCCCAGCGATCCGTGGGCTAACACCCACGGAAAATCGCCAAAAAACTGCCGTTTTCACTCTTTCGCCTCTGGGACGCCCTTAAAACCTCCCACAGGCCCCACGTAGCCCATGGATCCGCTTAACAGCTCGTCAGGGACGCCCCCGAGGGGCTCGGCCCAAAATAATTTCCGGAGCCAGCGCCACCCCAGCGATCCGTGGGCAAACACCCACGGAAAATCGCCAAAAAATTGCCGTTTTCACTCTTTCGCCTCTGGGACGCCCTTAAAACCTCCCACAGGCCCCACGTAGCCCATGGATCCGCTTAACGGCTCGTCAGGGACGCCCCCGAGGGGCTCGGCCCAAAATAATTTCCGGAGCCAGCGCCACCCCAGCGATCCGTGGGCAAACACCCACGGAAAATCGCCAAAAAACTGCCGTTTTCACTCTTTCGCCTCTGGGACGCCCTTAAAACCTCCCACAGGCCCCACGGAGCCCATGGATCCGATTAACAGCTCGTCAGGGACACCCCCGAGGGGCTCGGCCCAAAATAATTTTTGGAGCCAGCGCCACCCCAGCGATCCGTGGGCTAACACCCACGGAAAATCGCCAAAAAACTGCCGTTTTCACTCGTTCGCCTCTGGGACGCCCTTAAAACCTCCCACAGGCCCCACGGAGCCCATGGATCCGCTTAACATCTCGTCAAGGACGCCCCCGAGGGGCTCGGCCCAAAATAATTTCCGGAGCCAGCGCCACCCCAGCGATCCGTGGGCTAACACCCACGGAAAATCGCCAAAAAACTACCGTTTTCACTCTTTCGCCTCTGGGATGCCCTTAAAACCTCCCACAGGCCCCACGGAGCCCATGGATCCGCTTAACAGCTCTTCAGGGACGCCCCCGAGGGGCTCAGCCCAAAATAATTTTCGGAGCCAGCGCCACCCCAGCGATCCGTGGGCTAACACCCACGGAAAATCGCCAAAAAATTGTCGTTTTCACTCTTTCGCCTCTGAGACGCCCTTAAAACCTCCCACAGGCCCCACGGAGCCCATGGATCCGCTTAAAAGATCATCAGGGACGCCCCTGAACGGCTCGGCCCAAAATAATTTCCGGACCCAGCGCCCCCCCAGCGATCCGTGGGCTAACACCCACGAAAAATCGCCAAAAAACTTCCGTTTCCACTCTTTCGCCTATGGGACGCCCTCAAAACCTCCCACAGGCCCCCAGGAGCCCATGGATCCGCTTAACAGCTCGTCAGGGACGCCCCCGAGCAGCTCGGCCCAAAATAATTTCCGGACCCAGCGCCCCCCCAGCGATCAGTGGGCTAACACCCACGAAAAATCGCCAAAAAACTGCCGTTTTCACTCTTTCGCCTCTGGGACGCCCTTAAAACCTCCCACAGGGCCCACGGAGCCCATGGATCCGCTTAACAGCTCATCAGGGACGCCCCCGAGGGGCTCGGCCCAAAATAATTTCCAGAGCCAGCGCCACCCCAGCGATCCGTGGGCAAACACCCACGGAAAATCGCCAAAAAACTGCCGTTTTCACTCTTTCGCCTCTGGGACGCCCTTAAAAGCTCCCACAGGCCCCACGGAGCCCATGGATCCGCTTAACAGCTCGTTAGGGACGCCCCCGAGGGGCTTGGCCCAAAATAATTTCCGGAGCCAGCGCCGTCCCAGCGATCCGTGGGCTAACACCCACGGAAAATCGCCAAAAAACTGCCGTTTTCACTCTTTCGCCTCTGGGACGCCCTTAAAACCTCCCACAGGCCCCACGGAGCCCATGGATCCGCTTAACAGCTTGTCAGGGACACCCCCGAGGGGCTCGGCCCAAAATAATTTTCGGAGCCAGCGCCACCGCAGCGATCTGTGGGCTAACACCCACGGAAAATCGCCAAAAAACTGCCGTTTTCACTCTTTCGCCTCTGGGACGCTCTTAAAACCTCCCACAGGCCCCACGGACCCAATGGATCTGCTTAACAGCTCGTCAGGGACGCCCTCGAGGGGCTCGGCCCAAAATAATTTTCGGAGCCAGCGCCACCCCAGCGATCCGTGGGCTAACACCCACGGAAAATCGCCAAAAAACTGCCGTTTTCACTCTTTCGCCTCTGGGACGCCCTTAAAACCTCCCACAGGCCCCACGGTGCCCATGGATCCGCTTAACAGCTCGTCAGGGACGCCCCCGAGGGGCTCAGCCCAAAATAATTTTCGGAGCCAGCGCCACCCCAGCGATCCGTGGGCTAACACCCACGGAAAATCGCCAAAAAACTGCCGTTTTCACTCTTTCGCCTCTGGGACGCCCTTAAAACCTCCCACAGTCCCCACGGAGCCCATGGATCCGCTTAACAGCTCGTCAGGGATGACCCCGAGGGGCTCGACCCAAAATAATTTTCGGAGCCAGCGCCACCCCAGCGATCCGTGGGCTAACACCCACGGAAAATAGCCAAAAAACTGCCGTTTTCACTCTTTCGCCTCTGGGACGCCCTTAAAACATCCCACAGGCCCCACGGAGCCCATGGATCCGCTTAACAGCTCGTCAGGGATGCCCCCGAGGGGCTCGGCCCTAAATAATTTCCGGAGCCAGCGCCACCCCAGCGATCCGTGGGCTAACACCCACGAAAAATCGCCAAAAAACTGCCGTTTTCACTCTTTCGCCTCTGGGACGCCCTTAAAACCTCCCACAGGCCCCACGGAGCCCATGGATCCGCTTAACAGCTCGTTAGGGACGCCCCCGAGGGGCTCGGCCTAAAATAATTTCCGGAGCCAGCGCCACCCCAGCGATCCGTGGGCTAACACCCACGGAAAATCACCAAAAAACTGTCGTTTTCACTCTTTCGCCTCTGGGACGCCCTTAAAACCTCCCACAAGCCCCACGGAACCCATGGATCTGCTTGACAGCTCGTCAGGGACGCCCCCGAGGGGCTCGGCCCAAAATAATTTTCGGAGCCAGCGCCACCCCAGCGATCCGTGGGCTAACACCCACGGAAAATCGCCAAAAAACTGCCGTTTTCACTCTTTCGCCTCTGGGACGCCCTTAAAACCTCCCACAGGCCCCACGGAGCCCATGGATCCGCTTAACAGCTCGTCAGGGATACCCCCGAGGGGCTCGGCCCAAAATAATTTTCGGAGCCAGCGCCACCCCAGCGATCCGTGGGCTAACACCCACGGAAAATCGCCAAAAAACTGCCGTTTTCACTCTTTCGCCTCTGGGACGCCCTTAAAACCTCCCACAGGCCCCACGGATCCCATGGATCCGCTTAACAGCTCGTCAGGTACGCCCCCGAGGGGCTCGGCCCAAAATAATTTTCGGAGCCAGCACCACCCCAGCGATCCGTGGGCTAACACCCACGGAAAATCGCCAAAAAACTGCCATTTTCACTCTTTCACCTCTGGGACGCCCTTAAAACCTCCCACAGGCCCCACGGAGCCCATGGATACGCTTAACAGCTCGTCAGGGACGCCCCCGAGGGGCTCGGCCCAAAATAATTTTCGGAGCCAGCGCCACCCCAGCGATCCGTGGGCTAACACCCACGGAAAATCGCCAAAAAACTGCCGTTTTCACTCTTTCGCCACTGGGACGCCCTTAAAACCTCCCACAGGCCCCACGGGGCCCATGGATCCGCTTAAAAGCTCATCAGGGATGTCCCTGAGGGGCTCGGCCCAAAATAATTTCCGGAGCCAGCGCCACCCCAGCGATTCGTGGGCTAACACCCACGGAAAATCGCCAAAAAATGTCGTTTTCACTCTTTCGCCTCTGGGACGCCCTTAAAACATCCCACAGGCCCCACGGAGCCCATGGATCCGCTTAACAGCTCGTCAGGGACGCCCCCGAGGGGCTCGGCCCAAAATAATTTCCGGAGCCAGCGCCACCCCAGCGATCCGTGGGCTAAGACCCACGAAAAATCGCCAAAAAACTGCCGTTTTCACTCTTTCGCCTCTGGGACGCCCTTAAAACATCCCACAGGCCCCACGGAGCCCATGGATCCGCTTAAAAGCTCGTCAGGGACGCCCCCGAGGGGCTCGGCCCAAAATAATTTCCGGAGCCAGCGCCACCCCAGCGATCCGTGGGCTAACACCCACGGAAAATCGCCAAAAAACTGCCGTTTTCACTCTTTCGCCTCTGGGACGCCCTTAAAACCTCCCACAGGCCCCACGAAGCCCATGGATCCGCTTAACAGCTCGTCAGGGACTCCCTCGAGGGGATCGACCCAAAATAATTTCCGGAGCCAGCGCCACCCCAGCGATCCGTGGGCTAACACCCACGGAAAATCGCCAAAAAACTGCCGTTTTCACTCTTTCGCCTCTGGGACGCCCTTAAAACCTCCCACAGGCCCCACGGAGCCCATGGATCCGGTTAAAAGCTCATCAGGGACTCCCCCGAGGGGTTCGGCCCAAAATAATTTTCGGAGCCAGCACCACCCCAGCGATCCGTGGGCTAACACCCACGGAAAATCGCCAAAAAACTGCCATTTTCACTCTTTCACCTCTGGTACGCCCTTAAAACCTCCCACAGTCCCCACGGAGCCCATGGATCCGCTTAACAGCTCGTCAGGGACGCCCCCGAGGGGCTCGGCCCAAAATAATTTTCGGAGCCAGCGCCACCCCAGCGATCCGTGGGCTAACACCCACGGAAAATCGCCAAAAAACTGTCGTTTTCACTCTTTCGCCTCTGGGACGCCCTTAAAACCTCCCACAGGCCCCATGGAGCCCATGGATCCGCTTAACAGCTCATCAAGGACGCCCCCAAGGGGCTCGGCCCAAAATAATTTCCGGAGCCAGCGCCACCCCAGCGATCCGTGGGCTAACACCCACGGAAAATCGCCAAAAAACTGCCGTTTTAACTCTTTCGCCTCTGGGACGCCCTTAAAACCTCCCACAGGCCCCACGGAGCCCATGGATCTGCTTAACAGATCGTCAGGGACGCCCCCGAGGGGCTCGGCCCAAAATAATTTCCGGAGCCAGCACCACCCCAGCGATCCGTGGGCTAACACCCACGGAAAATCGCCAAAAAACTGCCGTTTTCACTCTTTCGCCTCTGGGACGCCCTTAAAACCTCCCACAGGCCCCACGGAGCCCATGGATAAGCTTAACAGCTCGTCAGGGACGCCCCCGAGGGGCTCAGCCCAAAATAATTTCCGTAGCCAGCGCCACCCCAGCGATCCGTGGGCTAACACCCACGGAAAATCGCCAAAAAACTGCCGTTTTCACTCTTTCGCCTCTGGGACGCCCTTAAAACCTCCCACAGGCGCCACGGAGCCCATGGATCCGCTTAACAGATCGTCAGGGACGCCCCCGAGGGGCTCGGCCCAAAATAATTTCCGGAGCCAGCGCCACCCCAGCGATCCGTGGGCTAACACCCACGGAAAATCGCCAAAAAACTGCCGTTTTCACTCTTTCGCCTCTGGGACGCCCTTAAAACCTCCCACAGGCCCCACGGAGCCCATGGATCCGCTTAACAGCTCGTCAGGGACGCCCCCGAGGGGCTCGGCCCAAAATAATTTTCGGAGCCAGCGCCACCCCAGCGATCCGTGGGCTAACACCCACGGAAAATTGCCAAAAAACTGCCGTTTTCACTCTTTCGCCTCTGGGACGCCCTTATAACATCCCACAGTCCCCACGGAGCCCATGGATCCGCTTAACAGCTTGTAAGGGACGCCCCCGAGGGGCTCGGCCCAAAATAATTTCCGGAGCCAGCGCCACCCCAGCGATCCGTGGGCTAACACCCACGGAAAATCGCCAAAAAACTGCCGTTTTCACTCTTTCGCCTCTGGGACGCCCTTAAAACCTCCCACAGGCCCACGGAGCCCATGGATCCGCTTAACAGCTCGTCAGGGACGCCTCCGAGGGGCTCGGACCAAAATAATTTTCGGAGTCAGTGCCACCCCAGCGATCCGTGGGCTAACACCCACGGAAAATCGCCAAAAAACTGCCGTTTTCACTCTTTCGCCTCTGGGACGCCCTTAAAACCTCCCAAAGGCCCCACGGAGCCCATGGATCCGCTTAACAGCTCGTCAGGGACGCCCCCGAGGGGCTCGGCCCAAAATAATTTTCGGAGCCAGCGCCACCCCAGCGATCCGTGGGCTAACACCCACGGAAAATCGCCAAAAAACTGCCGTTTTCACTCTTTCGCCTCTGGGACGCCCTTAAAACCTCCCACAGGCCCCACGAAACCCATGGATCTGCTTAACAGCTCGTCAGGGATGCCCCCGATGGGCTCGGCCCAAAATAATTTCTGGAGCCAGCGCCACCCCAGCGATCCGTGGGCTAACACCCACGGAAAATCGCCAAAAAACTGCCATTTTCACTCTTTCGCCTCTGGGACGCCCTTAAAACCTCCCACAGGCCCCACGGAGCCCATGGATCCGGTTAAAAGCTCATCAGGGACTCCCCCGAGGGGTTCGGCCCAAAATAATTTTCGGAGCCAGCACCACCCCAGCGATCCGTGGGCTAACACCCACGGAAAATCGCCAAAAAACTGCCGTTTTCACTCTTTCGCCTCTGGGACGCCCTTAAAACCTCCCACAGGCCCACGGAGCCCATGGATCCGCTTAACAGCTCGTCAGGGACGCCTCCGAGGGGCTCGGACCAAAATAATTTTTGGAGCCAGTGCCACCCCAGCGATCCGTGGGCTAACACCCACGGAAAATCGCCAAAAAACTGCCGTTTTCACTCTTTCGCCTCTGGGACGCCCTTAAAACCTCCCAAAGGCCCCACGGAGCCCATGGATCCGCTTAACAGCTCGTCAGGGACGCCCCCGAGGGGCTCGGCCCAAAATAATTTTCGGAGCCAGCGCCACCCCAGCGATCCGTGGGCTAACACCCACGGAAAATCGCCAAAAAACTGCCGTTTTCACTCTTTCGCCTCTGGGACGCCCTTAAAACCTCCCACAGGCCCCACGAAACCCATGGATCTGCTTAACAGCTCGTCAGGGATGCCCCCGATGGGCTCGGCCCAAAATAATTTCTGGAGCCAGCGCCACCCCAGCGATCCGTGGGCTAACACCCACGGAAAATCGCCAAAAAACTGCCATTTTCACTCTTTCGCCTCTGGGACGCCCTTAAAACCTCCCACAGGCCCCACGGAGCCCATGGATCCGGTTAAAAGCTCATCAGGGACTCCCCCGAGGGGTTCGGCCCAAAATAATTTTCGGAGCCAGCACCACCCCAGCGATCCGTGGGCTAACACCCACGGAAAATCGCCAAAAAACTGCCATTTTCACTCTTTCACCTCTGGTACGCCCTTAAAACCTCCCACAGTCCCCACGGAGCCCATGGATCCGCTTAACAGCTCGTCAGGGACGCCCCCGAGGGGCTCGGCCCAAAATAATTTTCGGAGCCAGCGCCACCCCAGCGATCCGTGGGCTAACACCCACGGAAAATCGCCAAAAAACTGTCGTTTTCACTCTTTCGCCTCTGGGACGCCCTTAAAACCTCCCACAGGCCCCACGGAGCCCATGGATCCACTTAAAAGCTCATCAGGGATGTCCCTGAGGGGCTCGGCCCAAAATAATTTCCGGAGCCAGCGCCACCCCAGCGATCCGTGGGCTAACACCCACAGAAAATCGCCAAAAAACTGTCGTTTTCACTCTTTCGCCTCTGGGACGCCCTTAAAACCTCCCACAGGCCCCATGGAGCCCATGGATCCGCTTAACAGCTCATCAAGGACGCCCCCAAGGGGCTCGGCCCAAAATAATTTCCGGAGCCAGCGCCACCCCAGCGATCCGTGGGCTAACACCCACGGAAAATCGCCAAAAAACTGCCGTTTTAACTCTTTCGCCTCTGGGACGCCCTTAAAACCTCCCACAGGCCCCACGGAGCCCATGGATCTGCTTAACAGATCGTCAGGGACGCCCCCGAGGGGCTCGGCCCAAAATAATTTCCGGAGCCAGCACCACCCCAGCGATCCGTGGGCTAACACCCACGGAAAATCGCCAAAAAACTGCCGTTTTCACTCTTTTGCCTCTGGGACGCCCTTAAAACCTCCCACAGGCCCCACGGAGCCCATGGATAAGCTTAACAGCTCGTCAGGGACGCCCCCGAGGGGCTCAGCCCAAAATAATTTCCGGAGCCAGCGCCACCCCAGCGATCCGTGGGCTAACACCCACGGAAAATCGCCAAAAAACTGCCGTTTTCACTCTTTCGCCTCTGGGACGCCCTTAAAACCTCCCACAGGCGCCACGGAGCCCATGGATCCGCTTAACAGATCGTCAGGGACGCCCCCGAGGGGCTCGGCCCAAAATAATTTCCGGAGCCAGCGCCACCCCAGCGATCCGTGGGCTAACACCCACGGAAAATCGCCAAAAAACTGCCGTTTTCACTCTTTCGCCTCTGGGACGCCCTTAAAACCTCCCACAGGCCCCACGGAGCCCATGGATCCGCTTAACAGCTCGTCAGGGACGCCCCCGAGGGGCTCGGCCCAAAATAATTTTCGGAGCCAGCGCCACCCCAGCGATCCGTGGGCTAACACCCACGGAAAATTGCCAAAAAACTGCCGTTTTCACTCTTTCGCCTCTGGGACGCCCTTATAACCTCCCACAGTCCCCACGGAGCCCATGGATCCGCTTAACAACTTGTAAGGGACACCCCCGAGGGGCTCGACCCAAAATAATTTCCGGAGCCAGCGCCACCCCAGCGATCCGTGGGCTAACACCCACGGAAAATCGCCAAAAAACTGCCGTTTTCACTCTTTCGCCTCTGGGACGCCCTTACAACCTCCCACAGGCCCACGGAGCCCATGGATCCGCTTAACAGCTCGTCAGGGACGCCTCCGAGGGGCTCGGACCAAAATAATTTTCGGAGCCAGTGCCACCCCAGCGATCCGTGGGCTAACACCCACGGAAAATCGCCAAAAAACTGCCGTTTTCACTCTTTCGCCTCTGGGACGCCCTTAAAACCTCCCAAAGGCCCCACGGAGCCCATGGATCCGCTTAACAGCTCGTCAGGGACGCCCCCGAGGGGCTCGGCCCAAAATAATTTTCGGAGCCAGCGCCACCCCAGCGATCCGTGGGCTAACACCCACGGAAAATCGCCAAAAAACTGCCGTTTTCACTCTTTCGCCTCTGGGACGCCCTTAAAACCTCCCACAGGCCCCACGAAACCCATGGATCTGCTTAACAGCTCGTCAGGGATGCCCCCGATGGGCTCGGCCCAAAATAATTTCTGGAGCCAGCGCCACCCCAGCGATCCGTGGGCTAACACCCACGGAAAATCGCCAAAAAACTGCCATTTTCACTCTTTCGCCTCTGGGATGCCCTTAAAACCTCCCACAGGCCCCACGTAGCCCATGGATCCGCTTAACAGCTCGTCAGGGACGCCCCCGAGGGGCTCGGCCCAAAATAATTTCCGGAGCCAGCGCCACCCCAGCGATCCGTGGGCAAACACCCACGGAAAATCGCCAAAAAACTGCCGTTTTCACTCTTTCGCCTCTGGGACGCCCTTAAAACCTCCCACAGGCCCCACGTAGCCCATGGATCCGCTTAACAGCTCGTCAGGGACGCCCCCGAGGGGCTCGGCCCAAAATAATTTCCGGAGCCAGCGCCACCCCAGCGATCCGTGGGCAAACACCCACGGAAAATCGCCAAAAAACTGCCGTTTTCACTCTTTCGCCTCTGGGACGCCCTTAAAACCTCCCACAGGCCCCACGGAGCCCATGGATCCGATTAACAGCTCTTCAGGGACGCCCCCGAGGGACTCGGCCCAAAATAATTTTCGGAGCCAGCGCCACCCCAGCGATCCGTGGGCTAACACCCACGGAAAATCGCCAAAAAACTGCAGTTTTCACTCTTTCGCCTCTGGGACGCCCTTAAAACCTCCCACAGGCCCCACGGAGCCCATGGATCCGCTTAACAGCTCGTCAGGGATGCCCCCGAGGGGCTTGGCCCAAAATAATTTCCGGAGCCAGCGCCACCCCAGCGATCCGTGGGCTAACACCCACGGAAAATCGCCAAAAAACTGCCGTTTTCACTCTTTCGCCTCTGGGACGCCCTTAAAACCTCCCACAGGCCCCAAGGAGCCCATGTATTCGCTTAACAGCTTGTCAGGGATGCCCCCGAGGGGCTCGGCCGAAAATAATTTTCGGAGCCAGCGCCACCCCAGTGATCCGTGGGCTAACACCCACGGAAAATCGCCAAAAAACTGCCGTTTTCACTCTTTCGCCTCTGGGACGCCCTTAAAACCTCCCACAGGCCCCACGGAGCCCATGGATCCGCTTAACAGCTCGTAAGGGACGCCTCCGAGGGGCTCGGCCCAAAATAATTTCTGGAGCCAGCGCCACCCCAGCGATCCGTGGGCTAACACCCACGGAAAATCGCCAAAAAACTGCTGTTTTCACTCTTTCGCCTCTGGGACGCCCTTAAAACCTCCCACAGGCCCACGGAGCCCATGGATCCGCTTAACAGCTCGTCAGGGATGCCTCCGAGGGGCTCGGACCAAAATAATTTTCGGAGCCAGTGCCACCCCAGCGATCCGTGGGCTAACACCCACGGAAAATCGCCAAAAAACTGCCGTTTTCACTCTTTCGCCTCTGGGACGCCCTTAAAACCTCCCAAAGGCCCCACGGAGCCCATGGATCCGCTTAACAGCTCGTCAGGGATGCCCCCGAGGGGCTCGGCCCAAAATAATTTTCGAAGCCAGCGCCACCCCAGCGATCTGTGGGCTAACACCCACGGAAAATCGCCAAAAAACTGCCGTTTTCACTCTTTCGCCTCTGGGACGCCCTTAAAACCTCCCACAGGCCCCACGAAACCCATGGATCTGCTTAACAGCTCGTCAGGGATGCCCCCGATGGGCTCGGCCCAAAATAATTTCTGGAGCCAGCGCCACCCCAGCGATCCGTGGGCTAACACCCACGGAAAATCGCCAAAAAACTGCCGTTTTCACTCTTTCGCCTCTGGGACGCCCTTAAAACCTCCCACAGGCCCCACGTAGCCCATGGATCCGCTTAACAGCTCGTCAGGGACGCCCCCGAGGGGCTCGGCCCAAAATAATTTCCGGAGCCAGCGCCACCCCAGCGATCCGTGGGCAAACACCCACGGAAAATCGCCAAAAAATTGCCGTTTTCACTCTTTCGCCTCTGGGACGCCCTTAAAACCTCCCACAGGCCCCACGTAGCCCATGGATCCGCTTAACGGCTCGTCAGGGACGCCCCCGAGGGGCTCGGCCCAAAATAATTTCCGGAGCCAGCGCCACCCCAGCGATCCGTGGGCAAACACCCACGGAAAATCGCCAAAAAACTGCCGTTTTCACTCTTTCGCCTCTGGGACGCCCTTAAAACCTCCCACAGGCCCCACGGAGCCCATGGATCCGATTAACAGCTCGTCAGGGACACCCCCGAGGGGCTCGGCCCAAAATAATTTTTGGAGCCAGCGCCACCCCAGCGATCCGTGGGCTAACACCCACGGAAAATCGCCAAAAAACTGCCGTTTTCACTCGTTCGCCTCTGGGACGCCCTTAAAACCTCCCACAGGCCCCACGGAGCCCATGGATCCGCTTAACATCTCGTCAAGGACGCCCCCGAGGGGCTCGGCCCAAAATAATTTCCGGAGCCAGCGCCACCCCAGCGATCCGTGGGCTAACACCCACGGAAAATCGCCAAAAAACTGCCGTTTTCACTCTTTCGCCTCTGGGACGCCCTTAAAACCTCCCACAGGCCCCACGGAGCCCATGGATCCGCTTAACAGCTTGTCAGGGATGCCCCCGAGGGGCTTGGCCCAAAATAATTTCCGGAGCCAGCGCCACCCCAGCGATCCGTGGGCTAACACCCACGGAAAATCGCCAAAAAACTGCCGTTTTCACTCTTTCGCCTCTGGGACGCCCTTAAAACCTCCCACAGGCCCCAAGGAGCCCATGTATTCGCTTAACAGCTTGTCAGGGATGCCCCCGAGGGGCTCGGCCGAAAATAATTTTCGGAGCCAGCGCCACCCCAGTGATCCGTGGGCTAACACCCACGGAAAATTGCCAAAAAACTGCCGTTTTCACTCTTTCGCCTCTGGGACGCCCTTAAAACCTCCCACAGGCCCCACGGAGCCCATGGATTCGCTTAACAGCTCGTCAGGGACGCCCCCGAGGGGCTCGGCCCAAAATAATTTCTGGAGCCAGCGCCACCCCAGTGATCCGTGGGCTAACACCCACGGAAAATCGCCAAAAAACTGCCGTTTTCACTCTTTCGCCTCTGGGACGCCCTTAAAACCTCCCACAGGCCCCACGTAGCCCATGGATCCGCTTAACAGCTCATCAGGGATGCCCCCGAGGGGCTCGGCCCAAAATAATTTCCGGAGCCAGTGCCACCCCAGCGATCCGTGGGCTAACACCCACGGAAAATCGCCAAAAAACTGCCGTTTTCACTCTTTCGCCTCTGGGACGCCCTTAAAACCTCCCACAGTCCCCACGTAGCCCATGGATCCGCTTAACAGCTCGTCAGGGACGCCCCCGAGGGGCTCGGCCCAAAATAATTTTCGGAGCCAGCGCCACCCCAGCGATCCGTGGGCAAACACCCACGGAAAATCGCCAAAAAACTGCCGTTTTCACTCTTTCGCCTCTGAGACGCCCTTAAAACCTCCCACAGGCCCCACGGAGCCCATGGATCCGCTTAACAGCTCGTCAGGGATGCCCCCGAGGGGCTCGGCCCAAAATAATTTTCGGAGCCAGCGCCACCCCAGCGATCCGTGGGCTAACACCCACGGAAAATCGCCAAAAAACTGCCGTTTTCACTCTTTCGCCTCTGGGACGCCCTTAAAACCTCCCACAGGCCCCACGGAGCCCATGGATCCGCTTAACATCTCGTCAAGGACGCCCCCGAGGGGCTCGGCCCAAAATAATTTCCGGAGCCAGCGCCACCCCAGCGATCCGTGGGCTAACACCCACGGAAAATCGCCAAAAAACTGCCGTTTTCACTCTTTCGCCTCTGGGACGCCCTTAAAACCTCCCACAGGCCCCACGTAGCCCATGGATCCGCTTAACAGCTCATCAGGGATGCCCCCGAGGGGCTCGGCCCAAAATAATTTCTGGAGCCAGTGCCACCCCAGCGATCCGTGGGCTAACACCCACGGAAAATCGCCAAAAAACTGCCGTTTTCACTCTTTCGCCTCTGGGACGCCCTTAAAACCTCCCACAGGCCCCACGTAGCCCATGGATCCGCTTAACAGCTCGTCAGGGATGCCCCCGAGGGGCTCGGCCCAAAATAATTTCCGGAGCCAGCGCCACCCCAGCGATCCGTGGGCAAACACCCACGGAAAATCGCCAAAAAACTGCCGTTTTCACTCTTTCGCCTCTGAGACGCCCTTAAAACCTCCCACAGGCCCCACGGAGCCCATGGATCCGCTTAACAGCTCGTCAGGGATGCCCCCGAGGGGCTCGGCCCAAAATAATTTTCGGAGCCAGCGCCACCCCAGCGATCCGTGGGCTAACACCCACGGAAAATCGCCAAAAAACTGCCGTTTTCACTCTTTCGCCTCTGGGATGCCCTTAAAACCTCCCACAGGCCCCACGGAGCCCATGGATCCGCTTAACATCTCGTCAAGGACGCCCCCGAGGGGCTCGGCCCAAAATAATTTCCGGAGCCAGCGCCACCCCAGCGATCCGTGGGCTAACACCCACGGAAAATCGCCAAAAAATTGCAGTTTTCACTCTTTCGCCTCTGGGACGCCCTTAAAACCTCCCACAGGCCCCAAGGATCCCATGGATCCGCTTAACAGCTCGTCAGGGACGCCCCCGAGGGGCTCGGCCCAAAATAATTTTCGGAGCCAGCGCCACCCCAGCGATCCGTGGGCTAACACCCATGGAAAATCGTCAAAAAACTGCCGTTTTCACTCTTTCGCCTCTGGGACCCCCTTAAAACCTCCCACATGCCCCACGAAGCCCATGGATCCGCTTAACAGATCGTCAGGGATGCCCCCGAGGGGCTCGGCCCAAAATAATTTCCGGAGCCAGCGCCACCCCAGCTATCCGTGGGCTAACACCCACGGAAAATCGCCAAAAAACTGCCGTTTTCACTCTTTCGCCTCTGGGACGCCCTTAAAACCTCCCACAGGCCCCACGGAGCCCATGGATCCTCTTAACAGCTTGTCAGGGACGCCCCCGAGGGGCTCGTCCCAAAATAATTTCCGGAGCCAGCGCCACCCCAGCGATCCGTGGGCTAACACCCACAGAAAATCCCTAAAAAACTGCCGTTTTCACTCTTTCGCCTCTGGGACGCCCTTAAAACCTCCCACAGGCCCCACGGAGCCCATGGATACGCTTAACAGCTCGTCAGGGACGCCCCCGAGGGGCTTGGCCCAAAATAATTTTCGGAGCCAGCGCCACCCCAGCGATCCGTGGGCAAACACCCACGGAAAATTGCCAAAAAACTGCCGTTTTCACTCTTTCGCCTCTGGGACGCCCTTAAAACCTCCCACAGGCCCCACGGAGCCCATGGATCCGCTTAACAGCTCGTCAGGGATGCCCCCGAGGGGCTCGGCCCAAAATAATTTTCGGAGCCAGCGCCACCCCAGCGAACCGTGGGCTAACACCCACGAAAAATCGCCAAAAAACTGTCGTTTTCACTCTTTCGCCTCTGGGACGCCCTTAAAAGGCCCCACGGAGCCCATGGATCCGCTTAACAGCTCGTTAGGGACGCCCCCGAGGGGCTCGGCCCAAAATAATTTTCGGAGCCAGCGCCACCCCAGCGATCCGTGGGCTAACACCCACGGAAAATCGCCAAAAAACTGCCGTTTTCACTCTTTCGCCTCTGGGACGCCCTTAAAACCTCCCACAGGCTCCACGGAGCCTATGGATCCGCTTAACAGCTCCTCAGGGACGCCCCCGAGGGGCTCGGCCTAAAATAATTTCCGGAGCCAGCGCCACCCCAGCGATTCGTGGGCTAACACCCACGGAAAATCGCCAAAAAACTGCCGTTTTCACTCTTTCGCCTATGGGACGCCCTTAAAACCTCCCACAGGCCCCACGGAGCCCATGGATCCACTTAACAGATCGTCAGGGACGCCCTCGAGGGTCTCGGCCCAAAATAATTTCCGGAGCCATCGCCACCCCAGCGATCCGTGGGCTAACACCCACGAAAAATCGCCAAAAAACTGCCGTTTTCACTCTTTCACCTCTGGGACGCCCTTAAAACCTCCCACAGGCCCCACGGAGCCCATGGATCCGCTTAACAGCTCGTCAGGGAAGCCCCCGAGGGGGTCGGCCCAAAATAATTTCCGGAGCCAGCGCCACCCCAGCGATCCGTGGGCTAACACCCACGGAAAATCGCCAAAAAACTGCCGTTTTCACTCTTTCGCCTCTGGGACGCCCTTAAAACCTCCCACAGGCCCCACGGAGCCCATGGATCCGCTTAACAGCTCGTCAGGGACGCCCCCGAGGGGCTCGGCCCAAAATAATTTCCGGAGCCAGCGCCACCCCAGCGATCCGTGGGCTAACACCCACGGAAAATCGCCAAAAAACTGCCGTTTTCACTCTTTCGCCTCTGGGACGCCCTTAAAACCTCCCACAGGCTCCACAGAGCCTATGGATCCGCTTAACAGCTCCTTTGGGACGCCCCCGAGGGGCTCGGCCCAAAATAATTTCCGGAGCCAGCGCCACCCCAGCGATTCGTGGGCTAACACCCACGGAAAATCGCCAAAAAACTGCCGTTTTCACTCTTTCGCCTATGGGACGCCCTTAAAACCTCCCACAGGCCCCACGGAGCCCATGGATCCACTTAACAGATCATCAGGGACGCCCTCGAGGGTCTCGGCCCAAAATAATTTCCGGAGCCATCGCCACCCCAGCGATCCGTGGGCTAACACCCACGAAAAATCGCCAAAAAACTGCCGTTTTCACTCTTTCGCCTCTGGGACGCCCTTAAAACCTCCCACAGGCCCCACGGAGCCCATGGATCCGCTTAACAGCTCGTCAGGGAATCCCCCGAGGGGCTCGATCCAAAATAATTTCCGGAGCCAGCGCCACCCCAGCGATCTGTGGGCTAACACCCACGGAAAAAACTGCCGTTTTCACTCTTTCGCCTTTGGGACGCCCTTAAAACCTCCCACAGGCCCCACGGAGCCCATGGATCCGCTTAACAGCTCGTCAGGGACGCCCTCGAGTGGCTCGGCCCAAAATAATTTCCGGAGCCAGCGCCACCCCAGCGATCCGTGGGATAACACCCACGGAAAATCGCCAAAAAACTGCCGTTTTCACTCTTTCGCCTCTGGGACGCCCTTAAAACCTCCCACAGGCCCCACGGAGCCCATGGATCCGCTTAACATCTCGTTAGGGACACCCCCGAGGGGTTCGGCCCAAAATAATTTCCAGAGCCAGCGCCACCCCAGCGATCCGTGGGCTAACACCCACGGAAAATCGCCAAAAAACTGCTGTTTTCACTCTTTCGCCTCTGGGACGCTCTTAAAACCTCCCACAGGCCCCACGGAGCCCATGGATCCGCTTAACAGCTCGTCAGGGACGCCCCCAAGGGGCTCACCCCAAAATAATTTCCAGAGCTAGCGCCACCCCAGCGATCTGTGGGCTAACACCCACAGAAAATCGCCAAAAAACTGCCGTTTTCACTCTTTCGCCTCTGGGACGCCCTTAAAACCTCCCACAGGCCCCACGGATCCGCTTAACAGCACGTCAGGGACGCCCCTGAGGGGCTCGGTCCAAAATAATTTCCGGATCTAGCGCCACCCCAGCGATCCGTGGGCTAACACCCACGGAAAATCGCCAAAAAACTGCCGTTTTCACTCTTTCGCCTCTGGGACGCCCTTAAAACCTCCCACAGGCCCCACGGAGCCCATGGATCCACTTAACAGCTCTTCAGGGACACCCCCGAGGGGCTCGGCCCAAAATAATTTCCGGAGCCAGCGCCACCCCAGCGATCCGTGGGCTACCACCCACGGAAAATCGCCAAAAAACTGCCGTTTTCACTCTTTCGCCTCTGGGACGCCCTTAAAACCTCCCACAGGCCCCACGGAGCCCATGGATCCACTTAACAGCTCATCAGGGACTCCCCCGAAGGGCTCGGCCCAAAATAATTTCCAGAGCCAGCGCCACCCCAGCGATCAGTGGGCTAACACCCACGGAAAATCGCCAAAAAACTGCCGTTTTCACTCTTTCGCCTCTGGGACGCCCTTAAAACCTCCCACAGGCCCCACGGAGCCCATGGATCCGCTTAACAGCTCGTCAGGGATGCCCCCGAGTGGCTAGGCCCAAAATAATTTCCGGAGCCAGCGCCACCCCAGCGATCCGTGGGTGTTCGCAAAAAAACTGCCGTTTTCACTCTTTCGCCTCTGGGACGCCCTTAAAACCTCCCACAGGCCCCACGGAGCCCATGGATCCGCTTAAAAGCTCATCAGGGACGCCCCCGATGGGCTCGTCCCAAAATGATTTCCGGAGCCAGCGCCACCCCAGCGATCCGTGGGCTAACACCCACGGAAAATCGCCAAAAAACTGCCGTTTTCACTCTTTCGCCTCTGGGACGCCCTTAAAACCTCCCACAGGCCCCACGGAGCCCATGGATCCGCTTAACAGCTCGTCAGGGATGCCCCTGAGGGGCTCGGCCCAAAATAATTTTCGGAGCCAGCGCCACCCCAGCGATCCGTGGGCTAACACCCACGGAAAATCGCCAAAAAACTGCCGTTTTCACTCTTTCACCTCTGGGATGCCCTTAAAACCTCCCACAGGCCCCACGGAGCCCATGGATCCACTTAACAGCTCGTCAGGGACGCCCCCGGCCCAAAATAATTTTCGGAGCCAGCGCCACCCCAGCGATCCGTGGGCTAACACCCACGAAAAATATCCAAAAATCTGCCGTTTTCACTCTTTCGCCTCTGGGACGCCCTTAAAACCTCCCACAGGCCCCACGGAGCCCATGGATCTGCTTAACAGCTCGTCAGGGACACCCCCGAGGGGGTCGGCCCAAAATAATTTTCGGAGCCAGCGCCACCCCAGCGATCCGTGGGCTAACACCCACGGAAAATCGCCAAAAAACTGCCGTTTTCACTCTTTCACCTCTGGGATGCCCTTAAAACCTCCCAATGGCCCCACGGAGCCCATGTATCCGCTTAACAGCTTGTCAGGGACTCCCCCGAGGGGCTCGACCCAAAATAATTTCCGGAGCCAGCGCCACCCCAGCGATCCGTGGGCTAACACCCACGGAAAATCGCCAAAAAACTGCCGTTTTCACTCTTTCGCCTCTGGGACGCCCTTAAAACCTCCCACAGGCCCCACGGAGCCCATGGATCCGCTTGACAGATCGTCAGGGACGCCCCCGAGGGGCTCGGCCCAAAATAATTTCCGGAGCCAGCGCCACCCCAGCGATCCGTGGGCTAACACCCGCGGAAAATCGCCAAAAAACTGCCGTTTTCACTCTTTCGCCTCTGGGACGCCCTTAAAACCTCCCACAGGCCCCACGGAGCCCATGGATCCGCTTAACAGCTCGTCAGGGACGCCCCCGAGGGGCTCGGCCCAAAATAATTTTCGGAGCCAGCGCCACCCCAGTGATCCGTGGGCTAACACCCACGGAAAATCGCCAAAAAACTGCCGTTTTCACTCTTTCGCCTCTGGGACGCCCTTAAAACCTCCCACAGGCCCCACGGAGCCCATGGATCCGCTTAACAGCTCGTCAGGGACGCCCCAGAGGGGCTCGTCCCAAAATAATTTCCGGAGCCAGCGCCACCCTAGCGATCCGTGGGCTAACACCTACGGAAAATCGCCAAAAAACTGCCGTTTTCACTCTTTCGCCTCTGGGACGCCCTTAAAACCTCCCACAGGCCCCACGGATCCCATGGATCTGCTTAACAGATCGTCAGGGACTCCCCCGAGGGGCTCGGCCCAAAATAATTTCCGGAGCCAGCGCCACCCCAGCGATCCGTGGGCTAACACCCACGGAAAATCGCCAAAAAACTGCCGTTTTCACTCTTTCGCCTCTGGGACGCCCTTAAAACCTCCCACAGGCCCCACGGAGCCCATGGATCCGCTTAACAGCTCGTCAGGGACTCCCCCGAGGGGTTCGGCCCAAAATAATTTCCGGAGCCAGCGCCACCCCAGCGATCCGTGGGCTAACACCCACGAAAAATCGCCAAAAAACTGCCGTTTTCACTCTTTCGCCTCTGGGACGCCCTTAAAACCTCCCACAGGCCCCACGGATCCCATGGATCCGCTTAACAGCTCATCAGGGACGCCCCAGAGGGGCTCGGCCCAAAATAATTTCCGGAGCCAGCGCCACCCTAGCGATCCGTGGGCTAACACCTACGGAAAATCGCCAAAAAACTGCCGTTTTCACTCTTTCGCCTCTGGGACGCCCTTAAAACCTCCCACAGGCCCCACGGATCCCATGGATCTGCTTAACAGATCGTCAGGGACTCCCCCGAGGGGCTCGGCCCAAAATAATTTCCGGAGCCAGCGCCACCCCAGCGATCCGTGGGCTAACACCCACGGAAAATCGCCAAAAAACTGCCGTTTTCACTCTTTCGCCTCTGGGACGCCCTTAAAACCTCCCACAGGCCCCACGGAGCCCATGGATCCGCTTAACAGCTCGTCAGGGACTCCCCCGAGGGGTTCGGCCCAAAATAATTTCCGGAGCCAGCGCCACCCCAGCGATCCGTGGGCTAACACCCACGAAAAATCGCCAAAAAACTGCCGTTTTCACTCTTTCGCCTCTGGGACGCCCTTAAAACCTCCCACAGGCCCCACGGATCCCATGGATCCGCTTAACAGCTCATCAGGGACGCCCCAGAGGGGCTCGGCCCAAAATAATTTCCGGAGCCAGCGCCACCCCAGCGATCCGTGGGCTAACACCTACGGAAAATCGCCAAAAAACTGCCGTTTTCACTCTTTCGCCTCTGGGACGCCCTTAAAACCTCCCACAGGCCCCACGGATCCCATGGATCTGCTTAATATCTCATCAGGGACGCCCCCGAGGGGCTCGGCCCAAAATAATTTTCGGAGCCAGCGCCACCCCAGCGATCCGTGGGCTAACACCCACGGAAAATCGCCAAAAAACTGCCGTTTTCACTCTTTCGCCTCTGGGACGCCCTTAAAACCTCCCACAGGCCCTACGGATCCCATGGATCTGCTTAATATCTCATCAGGGACGCCCCCGAGGGGCTCGACCCAAAATAATTTCCGGAGCCAGCGCCACCCCAGCGATCCGTGGGCTAACACCCACGGAAAATCGCCAAAAAACTGTCGTTTTCACTCTTTCGCCTCTGGGACGCCCTTAAAACCTCCCACAGGCCCCACGGAGCCCATGGATCCGCTTAACAGCTCATCAGGGACGCCCCCGAGGGACTCGGCCCAAAATAATTTCCGGAGCCAGCGCCACCCCAGCGATCCGTGGGCTAACACCCACGGAAAATTGCCAAAAAACTTCCGTTTTCACTCTTTCGCCTCTGGGACGCCCTTAACACCTCCCACAGGCCCCACGGAGCCCATGGATCCGCTTAACAGCTCGTTAGGGACGCCCCCGAGGGGCTCGGCCCAAAATAATTTCCGGAGCCAGCGCCACCCCAGCGATCTGTGGGCTAACACCCACGGAAAATCGCCAAAAAACTGCCGTTTTCACTCTTTCGCCTATGGGACGCCCTTAAAACCTCCCACAGGCCCCACGGATCCCATGGATCTGCTTAATATCTCATCAGGGACGCCCCCGAGGGGCTCGGCCCAAAATAATTTCCGGAGCCAGCACCACCCCAGCGATCCGAGGGCTAACACCCACGGAAAATCGCCAAAAAACTGCCATTTTCACTCTTTCGCCTCTGGGACGCCCTTAAAACCTCCCACAGGACCCACGGAGCCCATGGATCCGCTTAACAGCTCATCAGGGACGCCCCCAAGGGGCTCGGCCCAAAATAATTTCCGGAGCCAGCGCCACCCCAGCGATCCGTGGGCTAACACCCACGGAAAATCGCCAAAAAACTGTCGTTTTCAGTCTTTCGCCTCTGGGACGCCCTTAAAACCTCCCACAGGCCCCACGGAGCCCATGGATACGCTTAACAGCTCGTCAGGGACGCCCCCGAGGGACTCGGCCCAAAATAATTTCCGGAGCCAGCGCCACCCCAGCGATCCGTGGGCTAACACCCACGGAAAATCGCCAAAAAACTTCCGTTTTCACTCTTTCGCCTCTGGGACGCCCTTAACACCTCCCACAGGCCCCACGGAGCCCATGGATCCGCTTAACAGCTCGTTAGGGACGCCCCCGAGGGGCTCGGCCCAAAATAATTTCTGGAGCCAGCGCCACCCCAGCGATCTGTGGGCTAACACCCACGGAAAATCGCCAAAAAACTGCCGTTTTCACTCTTTCGCCTATGGGACGCCCTTAAAACCTCCCACAGGCCCCACGGATCCCATGGATCTGCTTAATATCTCATCAGGGACGCCCCCGAGGGGCTCGGCCCAAAATAATTTCCGGAGCCAGCACCACCCCAGCGATCCGAGGGCTAACACCCACGGAAAATCGCCAAAAAACTGCCGTTTTCACTCTTTCGCCTCTGGGACGCCCTTAAAACCTCCCACAGGCCCCAAGGAGCCCATGTATCCGCTTAACAGCTCGTCATGGACGCCCCCGAGGGGCTCGGCCCAAAATAATTTCCGGAGCCAGCGCCACCCCAGCGATCCGTGGGCTAACACCCACGGAATATCGCCAAAAAACTGCCGTTTTCACTCTTTCGCCTTTGGGACGCCCTTAAAACCTCCCACAGGCCCCACGGAGCCCATGGATCCGCTTAACAGCTCGTCAGGGACGCCCCCGAGGGGTTCGGCCCAAAATAATTTCCGGAGCCAGCGCCACCCCAGCGATCCGTGGGCTAACACCCACGGAAAATCGCCAAAAAACTGCCGTTTTCACTCTTTCGCCTCTGGGATGCCCTTAAAACCTCCCACAGGCCCCAAGGAGCCCATGGATCCGCTTAACAGCTCGTCAGGGACTCCCCCGAGGGGCTCGGCCCAAAATAATTTCCGGAGCCAGCGCCACCCCAGCGATCCGTGGGCTAACACCCACGGAAAATCGCCAAAAAACTGCCGTTTTCACTCTTTTGCCTCTGGGACGCCCTTAAAACCTCCAACAGGCCCCACGGAGCCCATGGATCTGCTTAACAGCTCGTCAGGGACGCCCCCGAGGGGGTCGGCCCAAAATAATTTCCGGAGCCAGCGCCACCCCAGCGATCCGTGGGCTAACACCCACGGAAAATCGCCAAAAAACTGCCGTTTTCACTCTTTCGCCTCTGGGACGCCCTTAAAACCTCCCACAGGCCCCACGGAGCCCATGGATCCGCTTAACAGCTTGTCAGGGACGCCCCCGAGGGGCTCGGCCCAAAATAATTTCCGGAGCCAGCGCCACCCCAGCGATCCGTGGGCTAACACCCACGGAAAATCGCCAAAAAACTATCGTTTTCACTCTTTCGCCTCTGGGACGCCCTTAAAACCTCCCACAGGCCCCACGGAGCCCATGGATCCGCTTAACAGCTCGTCAGGGATGCCCCTGAGGGGCTCGGCCCAAAATAATTTCCTGAGCCAGCGCCACCCCAGCGATCCGTGGGCTAACACCCACGGAAAATGGCCAAAAAACTGCCGTTTTCACTCCTTTGCATCTGGGACGCCCTTAAAACCTCCCACAGGCCCCACGGAGCCCATGGATCCGCTTAACAGCTCGTCAGGGACGCCCCCGAGGGGCTCGGCCCAAAATAATTTCCTGAGCCAGCGCCACCCCAGCGATCCGTGGGCTAACACCCACGGAAAATCGCCAAAAAACTGCCGTTTTCACTCCTTCGCCTCTGGGACGGCCTTAAAACCTCCCACAGGCCCCACGGAGCCCATGGATCCGCTTAACAGCTCGTTAGGGACGACCCCGAGGGGCTCGGCCCAAAATAATTTCCAGAGCCAGCGCCACCCCAGCGATCCGTGGGCTAACACCCACGGAAAATCGCCAAAAAACTGCCGTTTTCACTCTTTCGCCTCTGGGACGCCCTTAAAACCTCCCACAGGCCCCACGGATCCCATGGATCCGCTTAACAGCTCATCAGGGACGCCCCCGAGGGGCTCGGCCCAAAATAATTTCCGGAGCCAGCGCCACCCCAGCGATCCGTGGGCTAACACCCACGGAAAATCGCCAAAAAACTGCCGTTTTCACTCTTTCGCCTCTGGGACGCCCTTAAAACCACCCACAGGCCCCACGGAGCCCATGGATCCGCTTAACAGCTCGTCAGGGACGCCCCCAATGGGCTCGGCCCAAAATAATTTTCGGAGCCAGCGCCACCCCAGCGATCCGTGGGCTAACACCCACGGAAAATTGCCAAAAAACTGCCGTTTTCACTCTTTCGCCTCTGGGACGCCCTTAAAACCTCCCAGAGGCCCCACGGAGCCCATGGATCCGCTTAACAGCTCGTTAGGGACGACCCCGAGGGGCTCGGCCCAAAATAATTTCCGGAGCCAGCGCCACCCCAGCGATCCGTGGGCTAACACCCATGGAAAATCGCCAAAAAACTGGCGTTTTCACTCTTTCGCCTCTGGGACGCCCTTAAAACCTCCCACAGGCCCCACGGAGCCCATGGATCCGCTTAACAGCTCATCAGGGATACCCCCGAGGGGCTCGGCCCAAAATAATTTTCGGAGCCAGCGCCACCCCAGCGATCCGTGGGCTAACACCCACGGAAAATCGCCAAAAAACTGCCG
Organism: Capsicum rhomboideum; assembly: GCA_031232105.1. NCBI lineage: Eukaryota > Viridiplantae > Streptophyta > Magnoliopsida > Solanales > Solanaceae > Capsicum > Capsicum rhomboideum. The sequence continues at coordinate 747,122 of CP124719.1, read as the reverse complement.
TTTTCACTCTTTCGCCTCTGGGACGCCCTTAAAACATCCCACAGGCCCCACGGAGCCCATGGATCCGCTTAACAGTTCGTCAGGGATGCCCCCGAGGGGCTCGGCCCAAAATAATTTCCGGAGCCAGCGCCACCCCAGCGATCCGTGGGCTAACACCCACGGAAAATCGCCAAAAAACTGCCATTTTCACTCTTTCGCCTCTGGGACGCCCTTAAAACCTCCCACAGGCCCCACGGAGCCCATGGATCCGCTTAACAGTTCGTCAGGGATGCCCCCGAGGGGCTCGGCCCAAAATAATTTCCGGATCCAGCGCCACCCCAGCGATCCGTGGGCTAACACCCACGGAAAATCGCCAAAAAACAGCCATTTTCACACTTTCGCCTCTGGGACGCCCTTAAAACCTCCCACAGGCCCCACGGAGCCCATGGATCCACTTAACAGCTCGTCAGGGATGCCCCCGAGGGGCTCGGCCCAAAATAAATTTCGGAGCCAGCGCCACCCCAGCCATCCATGGGCTAACACCCACGGAAAATCGCCAAAAAACTGTCGTTTTCACTCTTTCGCCTCTGGGATGCCCTTAAAACCTCCCACAGGCCCCACGGAGCCCATGGATCCGCTTAACAGCTCGTCAGGGACGCCCCCGAGGGGCTCAGCCCAAAATAATTTCCGGAGCCAGCGCCACCCCAGCGATCCGTGGGCTAACACCCACGGAAAATCGCCAAAAAACTGCCGTTTTCACTCTTTTGCCTCTGAGACGCCCTTAAAACCTCCCACAGGCCCCACGGAGCCCATGGATCCGCTTAACAGCTCGTCAAGGATGCCCCCGAGGGTCTCGGTCCAAAATAATTTCCGGAGACAGCGCCACCCCAGCGATCCGTGGGCTAACACCCACGGAAAATTGCCAAAAAACTGCCGTTTTCACTCTTTCGCCTCTGGGACGCCCTTAAAACCTCCGACAGGCCCCACGGAGCCCATGGATCCTCTTAACAGCTCGTCAGGGACGCCCCTGAGGGGCTTGGCCCAAAATAATTTCCGTAGCCAGCGCCACCCCAGCGATCCGTGGGCTAACACCCACGGAAAATCGCCAAAAAACTGCCGTTTTCACTCTTTCACCTCTGGGACGCCCTTAAAACCTCCCACAGGCACCAAGGAGCCCATGGATCCGCTTAACAGCTCGTCAGGGACGCCCCCGAGGGGTTCGGCCCAAAATAATTTTCGGAGCCAGCGCCACCCCAGCGATCCGTGGGCTAACACCCACGGAAAATCGCCAAAAAACTGTCGTTTTCACTCTTTTGCCTCTGGGACGCCCTTAAATCCTCCCACAGGCCCCACGGAGCCCATGGATCTGCTTAACAGCTCGTCAGGGACGCCCCCGAGGGTCTCGGCCCAAAATAATTTCCGGAGCCAGCGCCACCCCAGCGATCCGTGGGCTAACACCCACGGAAAATCGCCAAAAAACTGCCGTTTTCACTCTTTCGCCTCTGGGACGCCCTTAAAACCTCCCACTGGCCCCACGGAGCCCATGGATCCGCATAACAGCTCGTCAGGGACGCCCCCGAGGGGCTCGGTCCAAAATAATTTCCGGAGCCAGCGCCACCCCAGCGATCCGTCGGCTAACACCCACGGAAAATCGCCAAAAAACTGCCGTTTTCACTCTTTCGCCTCTGGGACGCCCTTAAAACCTCCCACAGGCCCCACGGAGCCCATGGATCTGCTTAAAAGCTCATCAGGGACGCCCCCGAGGGGCTCGGCCCAAAATAATTTCGGGAGCCAGCGCCACCCCAGCGATCCGTGGGCTAACACCCATGGAAAATCGCCAAAAAACTACCGTTTTCACTCTTTCGCCTCTGGGACGCCCTTAAAACCTCCCACAGGCCCCACGGAGCCCATGGATCCGCTTGACAGCTCGTCAGGGACGCCCCCGAGGGGCTCGGTCCAAAATAATTTCCGGAGCCAGCGCCACCCCAGCGATCCGTGGGCTAACACCCACGGAAAATCGCCAAAAAATTGCCGTTTTCACTCTTTCGCCTCTGGGACGCCCTTAAAACCTCCCACAGGCCACACGAAGCCCATGGATCCGCTTAAAAGCTCATCAGGGACGCCCCCGAGGGGCTCGGCCCAAAATAATTTCGGGAGCCAGCGCCACCCCAGCTATCCGTGGGCTAACACCCACGGAAAATCGCCAAAAAACTGCCGTTTTCACTCTTTCGCCTCTGGGACGCCCTTAAAAACTCCCACAGGCCCCACGGAGCCCATGGATCCGCTTAACAGCTCGTCAGGGATGCCCCCGAGGGGCTCGGCCCAAAATAATTTCCGGAGCCAGCGCCACCCCAGCGATCCGTGGGCTAACACCCACGGAAAATCGCCAAAAAACTGCCATTTTCACTCTTTCGCCTCTGGGACGCCCTTAAAACCTCCCACAGGCCCCACGGAGCCCATGGATCCGCTTAACAGCTCGTCAGGGATGCCCCCGAGGGGCTCGGCCCAAAATAATTTCCGGAGCCAGCGCCACCCCAGCGATCCGTGGGCTAACACCCACGGAAAATCGCCAAAAAACTGCCGTTTTCACTCTTTCACCTCTGGGACGCCCTTAAAACCTCCCACAGGCCCCACGGAGCCCAATGATACGCTTAACAGCTCGTCAGGGATGCCCCCGAGGGGCTCGGTCCAAAATAATTTCCGGAGCCAGCGCCACCCCAGCGATCCGTGGGCTAACACCCACGGAAAATCGCCAAAAAACTGCCGTTTTCACTCTTTCACCTCTGGGACGCCCTTAAAACCTCCCACAGGCCCCACGGAGCCCAATGATACGCTTAACAGCTCGTCAGGGATGCCCCTGAGGGGCTCGGTCCAAAATAATTTCCGGAGCCAGCGCCACCCCAGCGATCCGTGGGCTAACACCCACGGAAAATCGCCAAAAAACTGCCATTTTCACTCTTTCGCCTCTGGGACACCCTTAAAACCTCCCACAGGCCCCATGGATCCCATGGATCCGCTTAACAGCTCGTCAGGGATGCCCCCGAGGGGCTCGGCCCAAAATAATTTCCGGAGCCAGCGCCACCCCAGCGATCCGTGGGCTAACACCCACGGAAAATCGCCAAAAAACTGCCGTTTTCACTCTTTCGCCTCTGGGACGCCCTTAAAACCTCCCACAAGCCCCACGGAGCCCATGGATCCGCTTAACAGCTCGTCAGGGACGCCCCCGAGGGGCTTGGCCCAAAATAATTTCCGGAGCCAGCGCCACCCCAGCGATCCGTGGGCTAACACCCACGGAAAATCGCCAAAAAACTGCCGTTTTCACACTTTCGCCTCTGGGACGCCCTTAAAACCACCCACATGCCCCACGGAGCCCATGGATCCGCTTAACAGCTCGTCAGGGATGCCCCAGAGGGGCTCGGCCCAAAATAATTTCCGGAGCCAGCGCCACCCCAGCGATCCGTGGGCTAACACCCACGGAAAATCGCCAAAAAACTGTCGTTTTCACTCTTTCGCCTCTGGGACGCCCTTAAAACCTCCCACAGGCCCCACGGAGCCCATGGATCCGCTTAACAGCTCGTCAGGGATGCCCCAGAGGGGCTCGGCCCAAAATAATTTTCGGAGCCAGCGCCACCCCAGCGATCCGTGGGCTAACACCCACGGAAAATCGCCAAAAAATTGCCGTTTTCACTCTTTCGCCTCTGGGACGCCCTTAAAACCTCCCACAGGCCCCACGGAGCCCATGGATCCGCTTAACAGCTCGTCAGGGACGCCCCCGAGGGGGTTGGCCCAAAATAATTTCCGGAGCCAGTGCCACCCCAGTGATCCGTGGGCTAACACCCACGGAAAATCGCCAAAAAACTATCGTTTTCACACTTTCGCCTCTGGGACGCCCTTAAAACCTCCCACAGGCCCCACGGAGCCCATGGATCCACTTAACATCTCGTCAGGGATGCCCCCGAGGGGCTCGGCCCAAAATAATTTCCGGAGCCAGTGCCACCCCAGCGATCCGTGGGCTAACACCCACGGAAAATTGCCAAAAAACTGCCGTTTTCACTCTTTCGCCTCTGGGACGCCCTTAAAACCTCCCACAGGCCCCACGGAGCCCATGGATCCGCTTAACAGCTCGTCAGGGACGCCCCCGAGGGGCTCGGCCCAAAATAATTTCCGGAGCCAGCGCCACCCCAGCGATCCGTGGGCTAACACCCACGGAAAATCGCCAAAAAACTGCCGTTTTCACTCTTTCGCCTCTGGGACGCCCTTAAAACCTCCCACAGGCCCCACGGAGCCCATGGATCCGCTTAACAGCTCATCAGGGATGCCCCCGAGGGGCTCGGCCCAAAATAATTTCCGGGGCCAGCGCCACCCCAGCGATCCGTGGGCTAACACCCACGGAAAATCGCCAAAAAACTGCCGTTTTCACTCTTTCGCCTCTGGGACGCCCTTAAAACCTCCCAAAGGCCCCACGGAGCCCATGGATCCGCTTAACAGCTCGTCAGGGATGCCCCCGAGGGGCTCGGCCCAAAATAATTTTCGTAGCTAGCGCCACCCCAGCGATCCGTGGGCTAACACCCACGGAAAATCGCCAAAAAACTGCCGTTTTCACTCTTTCGCCTCTGGGACGCCCTTAAAACCTCCCACAAGCCCAACGGAGCCCATGGATCCGCTTAACAGCTCGTCAGGGATTCCCCCGAGGGGCTCGGCCCAAAATAATTTTTGGAGCCAGCGCCACCCCAGCGATCCGTGGGCTAACACCTACCGAAAATTGCCAAAAAACTGCCGTTTTCACTCTTTCGCCTCTGGGACGCCCTTAAAACCTCCCACAAGCCCAACGGAGCCCATGGATCCGCTTAACAGCTCGTCAGGGATGCCCCAGAGGGGCTCGGCCCAAAATAATTTTCGGAGCCAGCGCCACCCCAGCGATCCGTGGGCTAACACCCACGGAAAATCGCCAAAAAATTGCCGTTTTCACTCTTTCGCCTCTGGGACGCCCTTAAAACCTCCCACAGGCCCCACGGAGCCCATGGATCCGCTTAACAGCTCGTCAGGGACGCCCCCGAGGGGGTTGGCCCAAAATAATTTCCGGAGCCAGTGCCACCCCAGTGATCCGTGGGCTAACACCCACGGAAAATCGCCAAAAAACTATCGTTTTCACACTTTCGCCTCTGGGACGCCCTTAAAACCTCCCACAGGCCCCACGGAGCCCATGGATCCACTTAACATCTCGTCAGGGATGCCCCCGAGGGGCTCGGCCCAAAATAATTTCCGGAGCCAGTGCCACCCCAGCGATCCGTGGGCTAACACCCACGGAAAATTGCCAAAAAACTGCCGTTTTCACTCTTTCGCCTCTGGGACGCCCTTAAAACCTCCCACAGGCCCCACGGAGCCCATGGATCCGCTTAACAGCTCGTCAGGGACGCCCCCGAGGGGCTCGGCCCAAAATAATTTCCGGAGCCAGCGCCACCCCAGCGATCCGTGGGCTAACACCCACGGAAAATCGCCAAAAAACTGCCGTTTTCACTCTTTCGCCTCTGGGACGCCCTTAAAACCTCCCACAGGCCCCACGGAGCCCATGGATCCGCTTAACAGCTCATCAGGGATGCCCCCGAGGGGCTCGGCCCAAAATAATTTCCGGGGCCAGCGCCACCCCAGCGATCCGTGGGCTAACACCCACGGAAAATCGCCAAAAAATTGCCGTTTTCACTCTTTCGCCTCTGGGACGCCCTTAAAACCTCCCACAGGCCCCACGGAGCCCATGGATCCGCTTAACAGCTCGTCAGGGACGCCCCCGAGGGGGTTGGCCCAAAATAATTTCCGGAGCCAGTGCCACCCCAGTGATCCGTGGGCTAACACCCACGGAAAATCGCCAAAAAACTATCGTTTTCACACTTTCGCCTCTGGGACGCCCTTAAAACCTCCCACAGGCCCCACGGAGCCCATGGATCCACTTAACATCTCGTCAGGGATGCCCCCGAGGGGCTCGGCCCAAAATAATTTCCGGAGCCAGTGCCACCCCAGCGATCCGTGGGCTAACACCCACGGAAAATTGCCAAAAAACTGCCGTTTTCACTCTTTCGCCTCTGGGACGCCCTTAAAACCTCCCACAGGCCCCACGGAGCCCATGGATCCGCTTAACAGCTCGTCAGGGACGCCCCCGAGGGGCTCGGCCCAAAATAATTTCCGGAGCCAGCGCCACCCCAGCGATCCGTGGGCTAACACCCACGGAAAATCGCCAAAAAACTGCCGTTTTCACTCTTTCGCCTCTGGGACGCCCTTAAAACCTCCCACAGGCCCCACGGAGCCCATGGATCCGCTTAACAGCTCATCAGGGATGCCCCCGAGGGGCTCGGCCCAAAATAATTTCCGGGGCCAGCGCCACCCCTGCGATCCGTGGGCTAACACCCACGGAAAATCGCCAAAAAACTGCCGTTTTCACTCTTTCGCCTCTGGGACGCCCTTAAAACCTCCCAAAGGCCCCACGGAGCCCATGGATCCGCTTAACAGCTCGTCAGGGATGCCCCCGAGGGGCTCGACCCAAAATAATTTTCGTAGCCAGCGCCACCCCAGCGATCCGTGGGCTAACACCCACGGAAAATCGCCAAAAAACTGCCGTTTTCACTCTTTCGCCTCTGGGACGCCCTTAAAACCTCCCACAAGCCCAACGGAGCCCATGGATCCGCTTAACAGCTCGTCAGGGATTCCCCCGAGGGGCTCGGCCCAAAATAATTTTTGGAGCCAGCGCCACCCCAGCGATCCGTGGGCTAACACCTACCGAAAATTGCCAAAAAACTGCCGTTTTCACTCTTTCGCCTCTGGGACGCCCTTAAAACCTCCCACAAGCCCCACGGAGCCAATGGATCCGCTTAACAGCTCGTCAGGGACGCCCCCGAGGGGCTTGTCCCAAAATAATTTTCGGAGCCAGCGCCACCCCAGCGATCCGTGGGCTAACACCCACGGAAAATCGCCAAAAAACTGCCGTTTTCACTCTTTCTTCTCTGGGACGCCCTTAAAACCTCCCACAGGCCCCACGGAGCCCAAGGATCCGCTTAACATCTCGTCAGGGATGCCCCCGAGGGGCTCGGTCCAAAATAATTTCCGGAGCCAGCGCCACCCCAGCGATCCGTGGGCTAACACCCACGGAAAATTGCCAAAAAACTGCCGTTTTCACTCTTACGCCTCTGGGACGCCCTTAAAACCTCCCACAGGCCACACGAAGCCCATGGATCCGCTTAAAAGCTCATCAGGGATGCCCCCGAGGGGCTCGGCCCAAAATAATTTCGGGAGCCAGCGCCACCCCAGCTATCCGTGGGCTAACACCCACGGAAAATCGCCAAAAAACTGCCGTTTTCACTCTTTCGCCTCTGGGACGCCCTTAAAAACTCCCACAGGCCCCACGGAGCCAATGGATCCGCTTAACAGCTCGTCAGGGATGCCCCCGAGGGGCTCGGCCCAAAATAATTTCCGGACCCAGCGCCACCCCAGCGATCCGTGGGCTAACACCCACGGAAAATCGCCAAAAAACTGCCGTTTTCACTCTTTCGCCTCTGGGACGCCCTTAAAACCTCCAACAGGCCCCACGGAGCCCATGGATCCGCTTAACAGCTCGTCAGGGATGCCTCAGAGGGGCTCGGCCCAAAATAATTTCCGGAGCCAGCGCCACCCCAGCGATCCGTGGGCTAACACCGACGAAAAATCGCCAAAAAACTACCGTTTTCACTCTTTCGCCTCTGGGACGCCCTTAAAACCTCCCACAGGCCCCACGGAGCCCATGGATCCGCTTAACAGCTCGTCAGGGACGCCCCCGAGGGGCTCGGCCCAAAATAATTTCCGGAGCCAGCGCCACCCCAGCGATCCGTGGGCTAACACCCACGGAAAATCGCCAAAAAACTGCCATTTTCACTCTTTCGCCTCTGGGACGCCCTTAAAACCTCCCACAGGCCCCACGGAGCCCATGGATCCGCTTAACAGCTCGTCAGGGATGCCCCCGAGGGGCTCGGCCCAAAATAATTTCCGGAGCCAGCGCCACCCCAGCGATCCGTGGGCTAACACCCACGGAAAATCGCCAAAAAACTGCCGTTTTCACTCTTTCACCTCTGGGACGCCCTTAAAACCTCCCACAGGCCCCACGGAGCCCAATGATACGCTTAACAGCTCGTCAGGGATGCCCCCGAGGGGCTCGGTCCAAAATAATTTCCGGAGCCAGCGCCACCCCAGCGATCCGTGGGCTAACACCCACGGAAAATCGCCAAAAAACTGCCGTTTTCACTCTTTCACCTCTGGGACGCCCTTAAAACCTCCCACAGGCCCCACGGAGCCCAATGATACGCTTAACAGCTCGTCAGGGATGCCCCCGAGGGGCTCGGTCCAAAATAATTTCCGGAGCCAGCGCCACCCCAGCGATCCGTGGGCTAACACCCACGGAAAATCGCCAAAAAACTGCCATTTTCACTCTTTCGCCTCTGGGACACCCTTAAAACCTCCCACAGGCCCCATGGATCCCATGGATCCGCTTAACAGCTCGTCAGGGATTCCCCCGAGGGGCTCGGCCCAAAATAATTTTTGGAGCCAGCGCCACCCCAGCGATCCGTGGGCTAACACCTACCGAAAATTGCCAAAAAACTGCCGTTTTCACTCTTTCGCCTCTGGGACGCCCTTAAAACCTCCCACAAGCCCCACGGAGCCAATGGATCCGCTTAACAGCTCGTCAGGGACGCCCCCGAGGGGCTTGTCCCAAAATAATTTTCGGAGCCAGCGCCACCCCAGCGATCCGTGGGCTAACACCCACGGAAAATCGCCAAAAAACTGCCGTTTTCACTCTTTCTTCTCTGGGACGCCCTTAAAACCTCCCACAGGCCCCACGGAGCCCAAGGATCCGCTTAACATCTCGTCAGGGATGCCCCCGAGGGGCTCGGTCCAAAATAATTTCCGGAGCCAGCGCCACCCCAGCGATCCGTGGGCTAACACCCACGGAAAATTGCCAAAAAACTGCCGTTTTCACTCTTACGCCTCTGGGACGCCCTTAAAACCTCCCACAGGCCACACGAAGCCCATGGATCCGCTTAAAAGCTCATCAGGGATGCCCCCGAGGGGCTCGGCCCAAAATAATTTCGGGAGCCAGCGCCACCCCAGCTATCCGTGGGCTAACACCCACGGAAAATCGCCAAAAAACTGCCGTTTTCACTCTTTCGCCTCTGGGACGCCCTTAAAAACTCCCACAGGCCCCACGGAGCCAATGGATCCGCTTAACAGCTCGTCAGGGATGCCCCCGAGGGGCTCGGCCCAAAATAATTTCCGGACCCAGCGCCACCCCAGCGATCCGTGGGCTAACACCCACGGAAAATCGCCAAAAAACTGCCGTTTTCACTCTTTCGCCTCTGGGACGCCCTTAAAACCTCCAACAGGCCCCACGGAGCCCATGGATCCGCTTAACAGCTCGTCAGGGATGCCTCAGAGGGGCTCGGCCCAAAATAATTTCCGGAGCCAGCGCCACCCCAGCGATCCGTGGGCTAACACCGACGAAAAATCGCCAAAAAACTACCGTTTTCACTCTTTCGCCTCTGGGACGCCCTTAAAACCTCCCACAGGCCCCACGGAGCCCATGGATCCGCTTAACAGCTCGTCAGGGACGCCCCCGAGGGGCTCGGCCCAAAATAATTTCCGGAGCCAGCGCCACCCCAGCGATCCGTGGGCTAACACCCACGGAAAATCGCCAAAAAACTGCCATTTTCACTCTTTCGCCTCTGGGACGCCCTTAAAACCTCCCACAGGCCCCACGGAGCCCATGGATCCGCTTAACAGCTCGTCAGGGATGCCCCCGAGGGGCTCGGCCCAAAATAATTTCCGGAGCCAGCGCCACCCCAGCGATCCGTGGGCTAACACCCACGGAAAATCGCCAAAAAACTGCCGTTTTCACTCTTTCACCTCTGGGACGCCCTTAAAACCTCCCACAGGCCCCACGGAGCCCAATGATACGCTTAACAGCTCGTCAGGGATGCCCCCGAGGGGCTCGGTCCAAAATAATTTCCGGAGCCAGCGCCACCCCAGCGATCCGTGGGCTAACACCCACGGAAAATCGCCAAAAAACTGCCGTTTTCACTCTTTCACCTCTGGGACGCCCTTAAAACCTCCCACAGGCCCCACGGAGCCCAATGATACGCTTAACAGCTCGTCAGGGATGCCCCCGAGGGGCTCGGTCCAAAATAATTTCCGGAGCCAGTGCCACCCCAGCGATCCGTGGGCTAACACCCACGGAAAATCGCCAAAAAACTGCCATTTTCACTCTTTCGCCTCTGGGACACCCTTAAAACCTCCCACAGGCCCCATGGATCCCATGGATCCGTTTAACAGCTCGTCAGGGACGCCCCCGAGGGGCTCGGCCCAAAATAATTTCCGGAGACAGCGCCACCCCAGCGATCCGTGGGCTAACACCCACGGAAAATCGCCAAAAAACTGCCGTTTTCACACTTTCGCCTCTGGGACGCCCTTAAAACCACCCACATGCCCCACGGAGCCCATGGATCCGCTTAACAGCTCGTCAGGGACGCCCCAGAGGGGCTCGGCCCAAAATAATTTCCGGAGCCAGCACCACCCCAGCGATCCGTGGGCTAACACCCACGGAAAATCGCCAAAAAACTGCCGTTTTCACTCTTTCGCCTCTGGGACGCCCTTAAAACCTCCCACAGGCCCCACGGAGCCCATGGATCCGCTTAACAGCTCGTCAGGGATGCCCCAGAGGGGCTCGGCCCAAAATAATTTTCGGAGCCAGCGCCACCCCAGCGATCCGTGGGCTAACACCCACGAAAAATCGCCAAAAAACTGTCGTTTTCACACTTTCGCCTCTGGGACGCCCTTAAAACCTCCCACAGGCCCCACGGAGCCCATGGATCGGCTTAACATCTCGTCAGGGATGCCCTCGAGGGGCTCGGCCCAAAATAATTTCCGGAGCCAGTGCCACCCCAGCGATCCGTGGGCTAACACCCACGGAAAATTGCCAAAAAACTGCCGTTTTCACTCTTTCGCCTCTGGGACGCCCTTAAAACCTCCCACAGGCCCCACGGAGCCCATGGATCCGCTTAACAGCTCGTCAGGGACGCCCCCGAGGGGCTCGACCCAAAATAATTTCCGGAGCCAGCGCCACCCCAGCGATCCGTGGGCTAACACCCACGGAAAATTGCCAAAAAACTGCCGTTTTCACTCTTATGCCTCTGGGACGCCCTTAAAACCTCCCACAGGCCCCACGGAGCCCATGGATCCGCTTAACAGCTCATCAGGGACGCCCCCGAGGGGCTCGGCCCAAAATGATTTCGGGAGCCAGCGCCACCCCAGCTATCCGTGGGCTAACACCCACGGAAAATCGCCAAAAAACTGCCGTTTTCACTCTTTTGCCTCTGGGACGCCCTTAAAACCTCCCACAAGCCCCACGGAGCCAATGGATCCGCTTAACAGCTCGTCAGGGACGCCCCCGAGGGGCTTGTCCCAAAATAATTTTCGGAGCCAGCGCCACCCCAGCGATCCGTGGGCTAACACCCACGGAAAATCGCCAAAAAACTGCCGTTTTCACTCTTTCTTCTCTGGGACGCCCTTAAAACCTCCCACAGGCCCCACGGAGCCCAAGGATCCGCTTAACATCTCGTCAGGGATGCCCCCGAGGGGCTCGGTCCAAAATAATTTCCGGAGCCAGCGCCACCCCAGCGATCCGTGGGCTAACACCCACGGAAAATTGCCAAAAAACTGCCGTTTTCACTCTTACGCCTCTGGGACGCCCTTAAAACCTCCCACAGGCCACACGAAGCCCATGGATCCGCTTAAAAGCTCATCAGGGACGCCCCCGAGGGGCTCGGCCCAAAATAATTTCGGGAGCCAGCGCCACCCCAGCTATCCGTGGGCTAACACCCACGGAAAATCGCCAAAAAACTGCCGTTTTCACTCTTTCGCCTCTGGGACGCCCTTAAAAACTCCCACAGGCCCCACGGAGCCCATGGATCCGCTTAACAGCTCGTCAGGGATGCCCCCGAGGGGCTCGGCCCAAAATAATTTCCGGAGCCAGCGCCCCCCCAGCGATCCGTGGGCTAACACCCACGGAAAATCGCCAAAAAACTGCCGTTTTCACTCTTTCACCTCTGGGACGCCCTTAAAACCTGCCACAGGCCCCACGGAGCCCAATGATACGCTTAACAGCTCGTCAGGGATGCCCCCGAGGGGCTCGGTCCAAAATAATTTCCGGAGCCAGCGCCACCCCAGCGATCCGTGGGCTAACACCCACGGAAAATCGCCAAAAAACTGCCATTTTCACTCTTTCGCCTCTGGGACACCCTTAAAACCTCCCACAGGCCCCATGGATCCCATGGATCCGCTTAACAGCTCGTCAGGGACGCCCCCGAGGGGCTCGGCCCAAAATAATTTCCGGAGCCAGCGCCACCCCAGCGATCCGTGGGCTAACACCCACGGAAAATCGCCAAAAAACTGCCGTTTTCACTCTTTCACCTCTGGGACGCCCTTAAAACCTCCCACAGGCCCCACGGAGCCCATGGATCCGCTTAACAGCTCGTCAGGGATGCCCCAGAGGGGTTCGGCCCAAAATAATTTCCGGAGCCAGCGCCACCCCAGCGATCCGTGGGCTAACACCCACGAAAAATCGCCAAAAAACTACCGTTTTCACTCTTTCGCCTCTGGGACGCCTTTAAAACCTCCCACAGGCCCCACGGAGCCCATGGATCCGCTTAACAGCTCGTCAGGGACGCCCCCGAGGGGCTCGGCCCAAAATAATTTCCGGAGCCAGCGCCACCCCAGCGATCCGTGGGCTAACACCCACGGAAAATCGCCAAAAAACTGCCATTTTCACTCTTTCGCCTCTGGGACGCCCTTAAAACCTCCCAGAGGCCCCACGGAGCCCATGGATCCGCTTAACAGCTCGTCAGGGATGCCCCCGAGGGGCTCGGCCCAAAATAATTTCCGGAGCCAGCGCCACCCCAGCGATCCGTGGGCTAACACCCACGGAAAATCGCCAAAAAACTGCCGTTTTCACTCTTTCACCTCTGGGACGCCCTTAAAACCTGCCACAGGCCCCACGGAGCCCAATGATACGCTTAACAGCTCGTCAGGGATGCCCCCGAGGGGCTCGGTCCAAAATAATTTCCGGAGCCAGCGCCACCCCAGCGATCCGTGGGCTAACACCCACGGAAAATCGCCAAAAAACTGCCATTTTCACTCTTTCGCCTCTGGGACACCCTTAAAACCTCCCACAGGCCCCATGGATCCCATGGATCCGCTTAACAGCTCGTCAGGGACGCCCCCGAGGGGCTCGGCCCAAAATAATTTCCGGAGCCAGCGCCACCCCAGCGATCCGTGGGCTAACACCCACGGAAAATCGCCAAAAAACTGCCGTTTTCACACTTTCGCCTCTGGGACGCCCTTAAAACCACCCACATGCCCCACGGAGCCCATGGATCCGCTTAACAGCTCGTCAGGGACGCCCCAGAGGGGCTCGGCCCAAAATAATTTCCGGAGCCAGCGCCACCCCAGCGATCCGTGGGCTAACACCCACGGAAAATCGCCAAAAAACTGCCGTTTTCACTCTTTCGCCTCTGGGACGCCCTTAAAACCTCCCACAGGCCCCACGGAGCCCATGGATCCGCTTAACAGCTCGTCAGGGATGCCTCAGAGGGGCTCGGCCCAAAATAATTTTCGGAGCCAGCGCCACCCCAGCGATCCGTGGGCTAACACCCACGAAAAATCGCCAAAAAATTGCCGTTTTCACTCTTTCGCCTCTGGGACGCCCTTAAAACCTCCCACAGGCCCCACGGAGCCCATGGATCCGCTTAACAGCTCGTCAGGGACGCCCCCGAGGGGGTTGACCCAAAATAATTTCCGGAGCCAGTGCCACCCCAGTGATCCGTGGGCTAACACCCACGGAAAATCGCCAAAAAACTGTCGTTTTCACACTTTCGCCTCTGGGACGCCCTTAAAACCTCCCACAGGCCCCACGGAGCCCATGGATCCGCTTAACATCTCGTCAGGGATGCCCCCGAGGGGCTCGGCCCAAAATAATTTCCGGAGCCAGTGCCACCCCAGCGATCCGTGGGCTAACACCCACGGAAAATCGCCAAAAAACTGCCGTTTTCACTCTTTCTTCTCTGGGACGCCCTTAAAACCTCCCACAGGCCCCACGGAGCCCCAGGATCCGCTTAACATCTCGTCAGGGATGCCCCCGAGGGGCTCGGTCCAAAATAATTTCCGGAGCCAGCGCCACCCCAGCGATCCGTGGGCTAACACCCACGGAAAATTGCCAAAAAACTGCCGTTTTCACTCTTACGCCTCTGGTACGCCCTTAAAACCTCCCACAGGCCCCACGGAGCCCATGGATCCGCTTAACAGCTCGTCAGGGATGCCCCCGAGGGGCTCGGCCCAAAATAATTTCCGGAGCCAGCGCCACCCCAGCGATCCGTGGGCTAACACCCACGGAAAATCGCCAAAAAACTGCCGTTTTCACTCTTTCGCCTCTGGGACGCCCTTAAAACCTCCCACAAGACCCACGGAGCCCATGGATCCGCTTAACAGCTCGTAAGGGACGCCCCCGAGGGGCTTGGCCCAAAATAATTTCCGGAGCCAGCGCCACCCCAGCGATCCGTGGGCTAACACCCACGGAAAATCGCCAAAAAACTGCCGTTTTCACTCTTTCTCCTCTGGGACGCCCTTAAAACCTCCCACAGGCCCCACGGAGCCCATGGATCCGCTTAACATCTCGTCAGGGATGCCCCCGAGGGGCTCGGCCCAAAATAATTTCCGGAGCCAGCGCCACCCCAGCGATCCGTGGGCTAACACCCACGGAAAATTGCCAAAAAACTGCCGTTTTCACTCTTTCGCCTCTGGGACGCCCTTAAAACCTCCCACAGACCCCACGGAGCCCATGGATCTGCTTAACAGCTCGTCAGGGAAGCCCCCGAGGGGCTCGGCCCAAAATAATTTCCGGAGCCAGCGCCACCCCAGCGATCCGTGGGCTAACACCCACGGAAAATAGCCAAAAAACTGCCGTTTTCACTCTTTCGCCTCTGGGACGCCCTTAAAACCTTCCACAGGCCCCACAGAGCCCATGGATCCGCTTAACAGCTCATCAGGGAATCCCCAGAGGGGTTCGGCCCAAAATAATTTCCGGAGCCAGCGCCACCCCAGCGATCCGTGGGCTAACACCCACGGAAAATCGCCAAAAAACTGCCGTTTTCACTCTTTCGCCTCTGGGACGCCCTTAAAACCTCCCACAGGCCCCACGGAGCCCATGGATCCGCTTAACAGCTCGTCAGGGATGCCCCAGAGGGGCTCGGCCCAAAATAATTTTCGGAGCCAGCGCCACCCCAGCGATCCGTGGGCTAACACCCACGAAAAATTGCCAAAAAACTGCCGTTTTCACTCTTTCGCCTCTGGGACGCCCTTAAAACCTCCCACAGACCCCACGGAGCCCATGGATCCGCTTAACAGCTCGTCAGGGAAGCCCCCGAGGGGCTCGGCCCAAAATAATTTCCGGAGCCAGCGCCACCCCAGCGATCCGCGGGCTAACACCCACGGAAAATCGCCAAAAAACTGCCGTTTTCACTCTTTCGCCTCTGGGACGCCCTTAAAACCTTCCACAGGCCCCACAGAGCCCATGGATCCGCTTAACAGCTCATCAGGGAAGCCCCAGAGGGGTTCGGCCCAAAATAATTTCCGGAGCCAGCGCCACCCCAGCGATCCGTGGGCTAACACCCACGGAAAATCGCCAAAAAACTGCCGTTTTCACTCTTTCGCCTCTGGGACGCCCTTAAAACCTCCCACAGGCCCCACGGAGCCCATGGATCCGCTTAACAGCTCGTCAGGGATGCCCCAGAGGGGCTCGGCCCAAAATAATTTTCGGAGCCAGCGCCACCCCAGCGATCCGTGGGCTAACACCCACGAAAAATCGCCAAAAAACTGCCGTTTTCACTCTTTCGCCTCTGGGACGCCCTTAAAACCTCCCACAGGCCCCACGGAGCCCATGGATCCGCTTAACAGCTCGTCAGGGACGCCCCCGAGGGGCTTGGCCCAAAATAATTTCCGGAGCCAGCGCCACCCCAGCGATCCGTGGGCTAACACCCACGGAAAATTGCCAAAAAACTGCCGTTTTCACTCTTTCGCCTCTGGGATGCCCTTAAAACCTCCCACAGGCCCCACGGAGCCCATGGATCCACTTAACAGCTCGTCAGGGACGCCCCCGAGGGGCTCGGCCCAAAATAATTTCCGGAGCCAGCGCCACCCCAGCGATCCGTGGGCTAACACCCACGGAAAATCGCCTAACACCCACAGAAAATAGCCAAAAAACTGCCGTTTTCACTCTTTCGCCTCTGGGACGCCCTTAAAACCTCCCACAAGCCCCACGGAGCCCATGGATCCGCTTAACAGCTCGTCAGGGACGCCCCCGAGGGGCTTGGCCCAAAATAATTTCCGAAGCCAGCGCCACCCCAGCGATCCGTGGGCTAACACCCACGGAAAATCGCCAAAAAACTGCCGTTTTCACACTTTCGCCTCTGGGACGCCCTTAAAACCACCCACAGGCCCCACAGAGCCCATGGATCCGCTTAACAGCTCGTCAGGGACGCCCCAGAGGGGCTCGGCCCAAAATAATTTCCGGAGCCAGCGCCACCCCAGCGATCCGTGGGCTAACACCCACGGAAAATCGCCAAAAAACTGCCGTTTTCACTCTTTCGCCTCTGGGACGCCCTTAAAACTTCCCACAGGCCCCACGGAGCCCATGGATCCGCTTAACAGCTCGTCAGGGATGCCCCCGAGGGGCTCGGCCCAAAATAATTTTCGGAGCCAGCGCCACCCCAGCGATCCGTGGGCTAACACCCACGGAAAATCGCCAAAAAACTGCCGTTTTCACTCTTTCGTCTCTGGGACGCCCTTAAAACCTCCCACAAGCCCCACGGAGCCCATAGATCTGCTTAACAGCTCGTCAGGGACGCCCCCGAGGGGGTTGGCCCAAAATAATTTCCGGAGCCAGCGCCACCCCAGCGATCCGTGGGCTGACACCCACGGAAAATCGCCAAAAAAAAATCGTTTTCACACTTTCGCCTCTGGGACGCCCTTAAAACCTCCCACAGGCCCCACGGAGCCCATGGATCCGCTTAAAATCTCGTCAGGGATGCCCCCGAGGGGCTCGGCCCAAAATAATTTCCGGAGCCAGTGCCACCCCAGCGATCCGTGGGCTAACACCCACGGAAAATCGCCAAAAAACTGCCGTTTTCACTCTTTCGCCTCTGGGACGCCCTTAAAACCTCCCACCGGCCCCACGGAGCCCATAGATCCGCTTAACAGCTCGTCAGGGATGCCCCCGAGGGGCTCGGCCCAAAATAATTTCCGGAGCCAGCGCCACCCCAGCGATCCGTGGGCTAACACCCACGGAAAATCGCCAAAAAACTGCCGTTTTCACTCTTTCGCCTCTGGGATGCCCTTAAAACCTCCCACAGGCCCCACGGAGCCCATGGATCCGCTTAACAGCTCGTCAGGGACGCCCTCGAGGGGCTCGGCCCAAAATAATTTCCGGAGCCAGCGCCACCCCAGCGATCCGTGGGCTAACACCCACGGAAAATCGCCAAAAAACTGCCATTTTCACTCTTTCGCTTCTGGGATGCCCTTAAAACCTCCCACAGGCCCCACGGAGCCCATGGATCCGCTTAACAGCTCGTCAGGGATAACCCCGAGGGGTTGGCCCAAAATAATTTTCGGAGCCAGCGCCACCCCAGCGATCCGTGGGCTAACACCCACGGAAAATCGCCAAAATACTGCCGTTTTCACTCTTTCGCCTCTGGGACGCCCTTAAAACCTCCCACAGGCCCCACGGAGCCCATGGATCCGCTTAACAGCTCGTCAGGGATGCCCCTGAGGGGCTCAGCCCAAAATAATTTCCGGAGCCAGTGCCACCCCAGCGATCCGTGGGCTAACACCCACGGAAAATCGCCAAAAAACTGCCGTTTTAACTCTTTCGCCTCTGGGACGCCTTTAAAACCTCCCACAGGCCCCACGGAGCCCATGGATCCGCTTAACAGCTCATCAGGGACGCCCCCGAGGGGCTCGGCCCAAAATAATTTCCGGAGCCAGCGCCACCCCAGCGATCCGTGGGCTAACACCCACGAAAAATCGCCAAAAAACTGCCGTTTTCACTCTTTTGCCTCTTGGACGCCCTTAAAACCTCCCACAGGCCCCACGGAGCCCATGGATCCGCCTAACAGCTCATCAGGGACGCCCCCGAGGGGCTCGGCCCAAAATAATTTCCGGAGCCAGCGCCACCCCAGCGATCCGTGGGCTAACACCCACGGAAAATCGCCAAAAAACTGTCGTTTTCACTCTTTCGCCTCTGGGACGCCCTTAAAACCTCCCACAGGCCCCACGGAGCCCATGGATCCGCTTAACAGCTCGTCAGGGACACCCCAGAGGGGCTCGGCCCAAAATAATTTCCGGAGCCAGCGCCACCCCAGCGATTCGTGGGCTAACACCCACGGAAAATCGCCAAAAAACTGCCGTTTTCACTCTTTCGCCTCTGGGATGCCCTTAAAACCTCCCACAGGCCCCACGGAGCCCATGGATCCGCTTAACAGCTCGTCAGGGACGCCCTCGAGGGGCTCGGCCCAAAATAATTTCCGGAGCCAGCGCCACCCCAGCGATCCGTGGGCTAACACCCACGGAAAATCGCCAAAAAACTGCCATTTTCACTCTTTCGCCTCTGGGACGCCCTTAAAACCTCCCACAGGCCCCACGGAGCCCATGGATCCTCTTAACAGCTCGTCAGGGATGCCCCCGAGGGGCTTGGCCCAAAATAATTTTCGGAGCCAGCGCCACCCCAGCGATCCGTGGGCTAACACCCACAGAAAATCGCCAAAATACTGCCATTTTCACTCTTTCGCCTCTGGGACGCCCTTAAAACCTCCCACAGGCCCCACGGAGCCCATGGATCCGCTTAACAGCTCGTTAGGGATGCCCCTGAGGGTCTCAGCCCAAAATAATTTCCGGAGCCAGTGCCACCCCAGCGATCCGTGGGCTAACACCCACGGAAAATCGCCAAAAAACTGCCGTTTTAACTCTTTCGCCTCTGGGACGCCTTTAAAACCTCCCACAGGCCCCACGGAGCCCATGGATCCGCTTAACAGCTCATCAGGGACGCCCCCGAGGGGCTCGGCCCAAAATAATTTCCGGAGCCAGCGCCACCCCAGCGATCCGTGGGCTAACACCCACGAAAAATTGCCAAAAAACTGCCGTTTTCACTCTTTCGCCTCTGGGACGCCCTTAAAATCTCCCACAGGCCCCACGGAGCCCATGGATCCGCCTAACAGCTCATCAGGGACGCCCCCGAGGGGCTCGGCCCAAAATAATTTCCGGAGCCAGCGCCACCCCAGCGATCCGTGGGCTAACACCCACGGAAAATCGCCAAAAAACTGCCGTTTTCACTCTTTCGCCTCTGGGACACCCTTAAAACCTCCCACAGGCCCCACGGAGCCCATGGATCCGCTTAACAGCTCGTCAGGGACGCCCCAGAGGGGCTCGGCCCAAAATAATTTCCGGAGCCAGCGCCACCCCAGCGATCCGTGGGCTAACACCCACGAAAAATCGCCAAAAAACTGCCGTTTTCACTCTTTCGCCTCTGGGACGCCCTTAAAACCTCCCACAGGCCCCACGGAGCCCATGGATCCGCTTAACAGCTCGTCAGGGACGCCCCCGAGGGGCTCGGCCCAAAATAATTTCCGGAGCCAGCGCCACCCCAGCGATCCGTGGGCTAACACCCACGGAAAATCGCCAAAAAACTGCCGTTTTCACTCTTTCGCCTCTTGGACGCCCTTAAAACCTCCCACAGGCCCCACGGAGCCCATGGATCCGCCTAACAGCTCATCAGGGACGCCCCCGAGGGGCTCGGCCCAAAATAATTTCCGGAGCCAGCGCCACCCCAGCGATCCGTGGGCTAACACCCACGGAAAATCGCCAAAAAACTGCCGTTTTCACTCTTTCGCCTCTGGGACGCCCTTAAAACCTCCCACAGGCCCCACGGAGCCCATGGATCCGCTTAACAGCTCGTCAGGGACGCCCCCGAGGGGCTCAGCCCAAAATAATTTCCGGAGCCAGCGCCACCCCAGCGATCCGTGGGCTAACACCCACGGAAAATAGCCAAAAAACTGCCGTTTTCACTCTTTCGCCTCTGGGACGCCCTTAAAACCCCCCACCGGCCCCACGGAGCCCATGGATCCGCTTAACAGCTCGTCAGGGATGCCCCCGAGGGGCTCGTCCCAAAATAATTTCCGGAGC
Source organism: Capsicum rhomboideum (assembly GCA_031232105.1). Taxonomy (NCBI): domain Eukaryota; kingdom Viridiplantae; phylum Streptophyta; class Magnoliopsida; order Solanales; family Solanaceae; genus Capsicum; species Capsicum rhomboideum. The sequence goes on along the minus strand of CP124719.1, from coordinate 726,848 downwards.
CAGCGCCACCCCAGCGATCCGTGGGCTAACACCCACGGAAAATCGCCAAAAAACTGCCGTTTTCACTCTTTCGCCTCTGGGATGCCCTTAAAACCTCCCACAGGCCCCACGGAGCCCATGGATCCGCTTAACAGCTCGTCAGGGATGCCCCCGAGGGGCTCGGCCCAAAATAATTTCCGGAGCCAGCGCCACCCCAGCGATCCGTGGGCTAACACCCACGGAAAATCGCCAAAAAACTGCCGTTTTCACTCTTTCGCCTCTGGGATGCCCTTAAAACCTCCCACAGGCCCCACGGAGCCCATGGATCCGCTTAACAGCTCGTCAGGGACGCCCTCGAGGGGCTCGGCCCAAAATAATTTCCGGAGCCAGCGCCACCCCAGCGATCCGTGGGCTAACACCCACGGAAAATCGCCAAAAAACTGCCATTTTCACTCTTTCTCCTCTGGGATGCCCTTAAAACCTCCCACAGGCCCCACGGAGCCCATGGATCCGCTTAACAGCTCGTCAGGGATGCCCCCGAGGGGCTTGGCCAAAAATAATTTCCGGAGCCAGCGCCACCCCAGCGATCTGTGGGCTAACACCCACGGAAAATTGCCAAAATACTGCCGTTTTCACTCTTTCGCCTCTGGGACGCCCTTAAAACCTCCCACAGGCCCCACGGAGCCCATGGATCCGCTTAACAGCTCATCAGGGATGCCCCTGAGGGGCTCAGCACAAAATAATTTCCGGAGCCAGTGCCACCCCAGCGATCCGTGGGCTAACACCCACGGAAAATCGCCAAAAAACTGCCGTTTTAACTCTTTCGCCTCTGGGACGCCTTTAAAACCTCCCACAGGCCCCACGGACCCCATGGATCCGCTTAACAACTCATCAGGGACGCCTCCGAGGGGCTCGGCCCAAAATAATTTCCGGAGCCAGCGCCACCCCAGCGATCCGTGGGCTAACACCCACGAAAAATCGCCAAAAAACTGCCGTTTTCACTCTTTCGCCTCTGGGATGCCCTTAAAACCTCCCACAGGCCCCACGGAGCCCATGGATCCGCCTAACAGCTCATCAGGGACGCCCCCGAGGGGCTCGGCCCAAAATAATTTCCGGAGCCAGCGCCACCCCAGCGATCCGTGGGCTAACACCCACGGAAAATCGCCAAAAAACTGTCGTTTTCACTCTTTCGCCCCTGGGACGCCCATAAAACCTCCCACAGGCCCCACGGAGCCCATGGATCCACTTAACAGCTCGTCAGGGACGCCCCCTAGGGGCTCGGCCCAAAATAATTTCCGGATCCAGCGCCACCCCAGCGATCCGTGGGCTAACACCCACGGAAAATCGCCAAAAAACTGCCGTTTTCACTCTTTCGCCTCTGGGACACCCTTAAAACCTCCCACAGGCCCCACGGAGCCCATGGATCCGCCTAACAGCTTGTCAGGGATGCCCCCGAGGGGCTCGGCCCAAAATAATTTCCGGAGCCAGCGCCACCCCAGCGATCCGTGGGCTAACACCCACGGAAAATCGCCAAAAAACTGCCGTTTTCACTCTTTCGCCTCTGGGACGCCCTTAAAACCTCCCACAGGCCCCACGGAGCCCATGGATCCGCTTAACAGCTCGTCAGGGACGCCCCCGAGGGTCTCGGCCCAAAATAATTTCCGGAGCCAGCGCCACCCCAGCGATCCGTGGGCTAACACCCACGGAAAATCGCCAAAAAACTGCCGTTTTCACTCTTTCGCCTCTGGGACGCCCTTAAAACCTCCCACAAGCCCCACGGAGCCCATGGATCCGCTTAACAGCTCGTCAGGGACGCCCCCGAGGGGCTCAGCCCAAAATAATTTCCGGAGCCAGCGCCACCCCAGCGATCCGTGGGCTAACACCCACGGAAAATAGCCAAAAAACTGCCGTTTTCACTCTTTCGCCTCTGGGACGCCCTTAAAACCCCCCACCGGCCCCACGGAGCCCATGGATCCGCTTAACAGCTCGTCAGGGATGCCCCCGAGGGGCTCGTCCCAAAATAATTTCCGGAGCCAGCGCCACCCCAGCGATCCGTGGGCTAACACCCACGGAAAATCGCCAAAAAACTGCCGTTTTCACTCTTTCGCCTCTGGGATGCCCTTAAAACCTCCCACAGGCCCCACGGAGCCCATGGATCCGCTTAACAGCTCGTCAGGGATGCCCCCGAGGGGCTCGGCCCAAAATAATTTCCGGAGCCAGCGCCACCCCAGCGATCCGTGGGCTAACACCCACGGAAAATCGCCAAAAAACTGCCGTTTTCACTCTTTCGCCTCTGGGATGCCCTTAAAACCTCCCACAGGCCCCACGGAGCCCATGGATCCGCTTAACAGCTCGTCAGGGACGCCCTCGAGGGGCTCGGCCCAAAATAATTTCCGGAGCCAGCGCCACCCCAGCGATCCGTGGGCTAACACCCACGGAAAATCGCCAAAAAACTGCCATTTTCACTCTTTCTCCTCTGGGATGCCCTTAAAACCTCCCACAGGCCCCACGGAGCCCATGGATCCGCTTAACAGCTCGTCAGGGATGCCCCCGAGGGGCTTGGCCAAAAATAATTTCCGGAGCCAGCGCCACCCCAGCGATCTGTGGGCTAACACCCACGGAAAATTGCCAAAATACTGCCGTTTTCACTCTTTCGCCTCTGGGACGCCCTTAAAACCTCCCACAGGCCCCACGGAGCCCATGGATCCGCTTAACAGCTCATCAGGGATGCCCCTGAGGGGCTCAGCACAAAATAATTTCCGGAGCCAGTGCCACCCCAGCGATCCGTGGGCTAACACCCACGGAAAATCGCCAAAAAACTGCCGTTTTAACTCTTTCGCCTCTGGGACGCCTTTAAAACCTCCCACAGGCCCCACGGACCCCATGGATCCGCTTAACAACTCATCAGGGACGCCTCCGAGGGGCTCGGCCCAAAATAATTTCCGGAGCCAGCGCCACCCCAGCGATCCGTGGGCTAACACCCACGAAAAATCGCCAAAAAACTGCCGTTTTCACTCTTTCGCCTCTGGGATGCCCTTAAAACCTCCCACAGGCCCCACGGAGCCCATGGATCCGCCTAACAGCTCATCAGGGACGCCCCCGAGGGGCTCGGCCCAAAATAATTTCCGGAGCCAGCGCCACCCCAGCGATCCGTGGGCTAACACCCACGGAAAATCGCCAAAAAACTGTCGTTTTCACTCTTTCGCCCCTGGGACGCCCATAAAACCTCCCACAGGCCCCACGGAGCCCATGGATCCACTTAACAGCTCGTCAGGGACGCCCCCTAGGGGCTCGGCCCAAAATAATTTCCGGATCCAGCGCCACCCCAGCGATCCGTGGGCTAACACCCACGGAAAATCGCCAAAAAACTGCCGTTTTCACTCTTTCGCCTCTGGGACACCCTTAAAACCTCCCACAGGCCCCACGGAGCCCATGGATCCGCCTAACAGCTTGTCAGGGATGCCCCCGAGGGGCTCGGCCCAAAATAATTTCCGGAGCCAGCGCCACCCCAGCGATCCGTGGGCTAACACCCACGGAAAATCGCCAAAAAACTGCCGTTTTCACTCTTTCGCCTCTGGGACGCCCTTAAAACCTCCCACAGGCCCCACGGAGCCCATGGATCCGCTTAACAGCTCGTCAGGGACGCCCCCGAGGGTCTCGGCCCAAAATAATTTCCGGAGCCAGCGCCACCCCAGCGATCCGTGGGCTAACACCCACGGAAAATCGCCAAAAAACTGCCGTTTTCACTCTTTCGCCTCTGGGACGCCCTTAAAACCTCCCACAAGCCCCACGGAGCCCATGGATCCGCTTAACAGCTCGTCAGGGACGCCCCCGAGGCGCTTGGCCCAAAATAATTTCCGAAGCCAGCGCTACCCCAGCGATCCGTGGGCTAACACCCACGGAAAATCGCCAAAAAACTGCCGTTTTCACACTTTCGCCTCTGGGACGCCCTTAAAACCTCCCACAGGCCCCACGGAGCCCATGGATCCGCTTAACAGCTCGTCAGGGACGCTCCAGAGGGGCTCGGCCCAAAATAATTTCCGGAGCCAGCGCCACCCCAGCGATCCGTGGGCTAACACCCACGAAAAATCGCCAAAAAACTGCCGTTTTCACTCTTTCGCCTCTGGGACGCCCTTAAAACCTCCCACAGGCCCCACGGAGCCCATGGATTCGCTTAACAGCTCGTCAGGGATGCCCCCGAGGGGCTCGGCCCAAAATAATTTTCGGAGCCAGCGCCACCCCAGCGATCCGTGGGCTAACACCCACGGAAAATCGCCAAAAAACTGCCGTTTTCACTCTTTCGCCTCTGGGACGCCCTTAAAACCTCCCACAAGCCCCACGGAGCCCATGGATCCGCTTAACAGCTCGTCAGGGACGCCCCCGAGGGGCTTGGCCCAAAATAATTTCCGGAGCCAGCGCCACCCCAGCGATCCGTGGGCTAACACCCACGGAAAATCGCCAAAAAACTGCCGTTTTCACACTTTCGCCTCTGGGACGCCCTTAAAACCTCCCACAGGCCCCACGGAGCCCATGGATCCGCTTAACATCTCGTCAGGGATACCCTCGAGGGGCTCGGCCCAAAATAATTTCCGGAGCCAGTGCCACCCCAGCGATCCGTGGGCTAACACCCACGGAAAATTGCCAAAAAACTGCCGTTTTCACTCTTTCGCCTCTGGGACGCCCTTAAAACCTCCCACAGGCCCCACGGAGCCCATGGATCCGCTTAACAGCTCGTCAGGGATGCCCCCGAGGGGCTCGGCCCAAAATAATTTCCGGAGCCAGCGCCACCCCAGCGATCCGTGGGCTAACACCCACGGAAAATCGCCAAAAAACTACCGTTTTCACTCTTTCGCCTCTGGGACGCCCTTAAAACCTCCCACAGGCCCCACGGAGCCCATGGATCCGCTTAAAAGCTCGTCAGGTACGTCCCCGAGGGGCTTGGCCCAAAATAATTTCCGGATCCAGCGCCACCCCAGCGATCCGTGGGCTAACACCCACGGAAAATCGCCAAAAAACTGCCGTTTTCACTCTTTCGCCTCTGGGACGCCCTTAAAACCTCTCACCGGCCCCACGGAGCCCATGGATCCGCTTAACAGCTCGTCAGGGACGCCCCCGAGGGGCTCGGCCCAAAATAATTTCTGGAGCCAGCGCCACCCCAGCTATCCGTGGGCTAACACCCACGGAAAATCGCCAAAAAACTGCCGTTTTCACTCTTTCGCCTCTGGGATGCCCTTAAAACCTCCCACAGGCCCCACGGAGCCCATGGATCCGCTTAACAGCTCGTCAGGGACGCCCTCGAGGGGCTCGGCCCAAAATAATTTTCGGAGCCAGCGCCACCCCAGCGATCCGTGGGCTAACACCCACGGAAAATCGCCAAAAAACTGCCATTTTCACTCTTTCGCCTCTGGGACGCCCTTAAAACCTCCCACAGGCCCCACGGAGCCCATGGATCTACTTAACAGCTCGTCAGGGATGCCCCCGAGGGGCTTGGCCCAAAATAATTTTCGAAGCCAGCGCCACCCCAGCGATTCGTGGGCTAACACCCACGGAAAATCGCCAAAATACTGCCGTTTTCACTCTTTCGCCTCTGGGACGCCCTTAAAACCTCCCACAGGCCCCACGGAGCCCATGGATCCGCTTAACAGCTCGTCAGGGATGCCCCTGAGGGGCTCAGCCCAAAATAATTTCTGGAGCCAGTGCCACCCCAGCGATCCGTGGGCTAACACCCACGAAAAATCGCCAAAAAACTGCCGTTTTAACTCTTTCGCCTCTGGGAGGCCTTTAAAACCTCCCACAGGCTCCACGGAGCCCATGGATCCGCTTAACAGCTCATCAGGGACGCCCCCGAGGGGCTCGACCCAAAATAATTTCCGGAGCCAGCGCCAGCCCAGTGATCCGTGGGCTAACACCCACGAAAAATCGCCAAAAAACTGCCGTTTTCACTCTTTCGCCTCTGGGACGCCCTTAAAACATCCCACAGGCCCCACGGAGCCCATGGATCCGCTAAACAGCTCGTCAGGGACGCCCCCGAGGGGCTCAGCCCAAAATAATTTCCGGAGCCAGCGCCACCCCAGCGATCCGTGGGCTAACACCCACGGAAAATCGCCAAAAAACTGCCGTTTTCACTCTTTCGCCTCTGGGACGCCCTTAAAACCTCCCACAGGCCCCACGGAGCCCATGGATCCGCTTAACAGCTCGTCAGGGACGCCCCCTAGGGGCTCGGCCCAAAATAATTTCCGGAGCCAGCGCCACCCCAGCGATCCGTGGGCTAACACCCACGGAAAATCGCCAAAAAACTGCCGTTTTCACTCTTTCGCCTCTGGGACGCCCTTAAAACCTCCCACAGGCCCCACGGAGCCCATGGATCCGCTTAACAGATCGTCAGGGACACCCCCGAGGGGCTCGGCCCAAAATAATTTCTGGAGCCAGCGCCACCCCAGCGATCCGTGGGCTAACACCCACGGAAAATCGCCAAAAAACTGCCGTTTTCACTCTTTCGCCTCTGGGACGCCCTTAAAACCTCCCACAGGCCCCACGGAGCCCATGGATCCGCTTAACAGCTCGTCAGGGATGCCCCCGAGGGGCTCGTCCCAAAATAATTTCCGGAGCCAGCGCCACCCCAGCGATCCGTGGGCTAATACCCACGGAAAATCGCCAAAAAACTGCCGTTTTCACTCTTTCGCCTCTGGGACGCCCTTAAAACCTCCCACAGGCCCCACGAAGCCCATGGATCCGCTTAAAAGCTGGTCAGGGACGCCCCCGATGGGCTCGACCCAAAATAATTTTCGGAGCCAGCGCCACCCCAGCGATCCGTGGGCTAACACCCACGGAAAATCGCCAAAAAACTGCCGTTTTCACTCTTTTACCTCTGGGATGCCCTTAAAACCGCCCACAGGCCCCACGGAGCCCATGGATCCGCTTAACAGCTCGTCAGGGACGCCCCCGAGGGGCTCGGCCCAAAATAATTTTCGGAGCCAGCGCCACCCCAGCGATCCGTGGGCTAACACCCACGGAAAATCGCCAAAAAACTGCTGTTTTCACTCTTTCGCCTTTAGGACGCCCTTAAAACCTCCCACAGGCCCCACGGAGCCCATGGATCCGCTTAACAGCTCGTCAGGGATGCCCCCGAGGGGCTCGGCCCAAAATAATTTCTGGAGCCAGCGCCACCCCAGCGATCCGTGGGCTAACACCCACGGAAAATCGCCAAAAAACTGCCGTTTTCACTCTTTCGCCTCTGGGACGCCCTTAAAACCTCCCACAGGCCCCACGGAGCCCATGGATCCGCTTAACAGCTCGTCAGGGACGCCCCCGAGGGGCTCGGCCCAAAATAATTTCCGGAGCCAGCGCCACCCCAGCGATCCGTGGGCTAACACCCACGGAAAATCGCCAAAAAACTGCCGTTTTCACTCTTTCGCCTCTGGGACGCCCTTAAAACCTCCCACAAGCCCCACGGAGCCCATGGATCCGCTTAACAGCTCGTCAGGGACGCCCCCGAGGCGCTTGGCCCAAAATAATTTCCGGAGCCAGCGCTACCCCAGCGATCCGTGGGCTAACACCCACGGAAAATCGCCAAAAAACTGCCGTTTTCACACTTTCGCCTCTGGGACGCCCTTAAAACATCCCACAGGCCCCACGGAGCCCATGGATCCGCTTAACAGCTCGTCAGGGACGCTCCAGAGGGGCTCGGCCCAAAATAATTTCCGGAGCCAGCGCCACCCCAGCGATCCGTGGGCTAACACCCACGAAAAATCGCCAAAAAACTGCCGTTTTCACTCTTTCGCCTCTGGGACGCCCTTAAAACCTCCCACAGGCCCCACGGAGCCCATGGATTCGCTTAACAGCTCGTCAGGGATGCCCCCGAGGGGCTCGGCCCAAAATAATTTTCGGAGCCAGCGCCACCCCAGCGATCCGTGGGCTAACACCCACGGAAAATCGCCAAAAAACTGCCGTTTTCACTCTTTCGCCTCTGGGACGCCCTTAAAACCTCCCACAAGCCCCACGGAGCCCATGGATCCGCTTAACAGCTCGTCAGGGACGCCCCCGAGGGGCTTGGCCCAAAATAATTTCCGGAGCCAGCGCCACCCCAGCGATCCGTGGGCTAACACCCACGGAAAATCGCCAAAAAACTGCCGTTTTCACACTTTCGCCTCTGGGACGCCCTTAAAACCTCCCACAGGCCCCACGGAGCCCATGGATCCGCTTAACATCTCGTCAGGGATACCCTCGAGGGGCTCGGCCCAAAATAATTTCCGGAGCCAGTGCCACCCCAGCGATCCGTGGGCTAACACCCACGGAAAATTGCCAAAAAACTGCCGTTTTCACTCTTTCACCTCTGGGACGCCCTTAAAACCTCCCACAGGCCCCACGGAGCCCATGGATCCGCTTAACAGCTCGTCAGGGACGCCCCCGAGGGGCTCGGCCCAAAATAATTTCCGGAGCCAGCGCCACCCCAGCGATCCGTGGGCTAATACCCACGGAAAATCGCCAAAAAACTACCGTTTTCACTCTTTCGCCTCTGGGACGCCCTTAAAACCTCCCACAGGCCCCACGGAGCCCATGGATCCGCTTAAAAGCTCGTCAGGTACGTCCCCGAGGGGCTCGGCCCAAAATAATTTCCGGAGCCAGCGCCACCCCAGCGATCCGTGGTCTAACACCCACGGAAAATCGCCAAAAAACTGCCGTTTTCACTCTTTCGCCTCTGGGATGCCCTTAAAACCTCTCACCGGCCCCACGGAGCCCATGGATCCGCTTAACAGCTCGTCAGGGACGCCCCCGAGGGGCTCGGCCCAAAATAATTTCTGGAGCCAGCGCCACCCCAGCTATCCGTGGGCTAACACCCACGGAAAATCGCCAAAAAACTGCCGTTTTCACTCTTTCGCCTCTGGGATGCCCTTAAAACCTCCCACAGGCCCCACGGAGCCCATGGATCCGCTTAACAGCTCGTCAGGGACGCCCTCGAGGGGCTCGGCCCAAAATAATTTTCGGAGCCAGCGCCACCCCAGCGATCCGTGGGCTAACACCCACGGAAAATCGCCAAAAAACTGCCATTTTCACTCTTTCGCCTCTGGGACGCCCTTAAAACCTCCCACAGGCCCCACGGAGCCCATGGATCTACTTAACAGCTCGTCAGGGATGCCCCCGAGGGGCTTGGCCCAAAATAATTTTCGGAGCCAGCGCCACCCCAGCGATTCGTGGGCTAACACCCACGGAAAATCGCCAAAATACTGCCGTTTTCACTCTTTCGCCTCTGGGACGCCCTTAAAACCTCCCACAGGCCCCACGGAGCCCATGGATCCGCTTAACAGCTCGTCAGGGATGCCCCTGAGGGGCTCAGCCCAAAATAATTTCTGGAGCCAGTGCCACCCCAGCGATCCGTGGGCTAACACCCACGAAAAATCGCCAAAAAACTGCCGTTTTAACTCTTTCGCCTCTGGGAGGCCTTTAAAACCTCCCACAGGCTCCACGGAGCCCATGGATCCGCTTAACAGCTCATCAGGGACGCCCCCGAGGGGCTCGACCCAAAATAATTTCCGGAGCCAGCGCGAGCCCAGTGATCCGTGGGCTAACACCCACGAAAAATCGCCAAAAAACTGCCGTTTTCACTCTTTCGCCTCTGGGACGCCCTTAAAACATCCCACAGGCCCCACGGAGCCCATGGATCCGCTAAACAGCTCGTCAGGGACGCCCCCGAGGGGATCAACCCAAAATAATTTCCGGAGCCAGCGCCACCCCAGCGATCCGTGGGCTAACACCCACGGAAAATCGCCAAAAAACTGCCGTTTTCACTCTTTCGCCTCTGGGACGCCCTTAAAACCTCCCACAGGCCCCACGGAGCCCATGGATCCGCTTAACAGCTCGTCAGGGACGCCCCCTAGGGGCTCGGCCCAAAATAATTTCCGGAGCCAGCGCCACCCCAGCGATCCGTGGGCTAACACCCACGGAAAATCGCCAAAAAACTGCCGTTTTCACTCTTTCGCCTCTGGGACGCCCTTAAAACCTCCCACAGGCCCCACGGAGCCCATGGATCCGCTTAACAGATCGTCAGGGACACCCCCGAGGGGCTCGGCCCAAAATAATTTCCGGAGCCAGCGCCACCCAGCGATCCGTGGGCTAACACCCACGGAAAATCGCCAAAAAACTGCCGTTTTCACTCTTTCGCCTCTGGGACGCCCTTAAAACCTCCCACAGGCCCCACGGAGCCCATGGATCCGCTTAACAGCTCGTCAGGGATGCCCCCGAGGGGCTCGTCCCAAAATAATTTCCGGAGCCAGCGCCACCCCAGCGATCCGTGGGCTAATACCCACGGAAAATCGCCAAAAAACTGCCGTTTTCACTCTTTCGCCTCTGGGACGCCCTTAAAACCTCCCACAGGCCCCACGAAGCCCATGGATCCGCTTAAAAGCTGGTCAGGGACGCCCCCGATGGGCTCGACCCAAAATAATTTTCGGAGCCAGCGCCACCCCAGCGATCCGTGGGCTAACACCCACGGAAAATCGCCAAAAAACTGCCGTTTTCACTCTTTTACCTCTGGGATGCCCTTAAAACCGCCCACAGGCCCCACGGAGCCCATGGATCTGCTTAACAGCTCGTCAGGGATGCCCCCGAGGGGCTCGGCCAAAAATAATTTTCGGAGCCAGCGCCACCCCAGCGATCCGTGGGCTAACACCCACGGAAAATCGCCAAAAAACTGCTGTTTTCACTCTTTCGCCTTTAGGACGCCCTTAAAACCTCCCACAGGCCCCACGGAGCCCATGGATCCGCTTAACAGCTCGTCAGGGATGCCCCCGAGGGGCTCGGCCCAAAATAATTTCTGGAGCCAGTGCCACCCCAGCGATCCGTGGGCTAACACCCACGGAAAATCGCCAAAAAACTGCCGTTTTCACTCTTTCGCCTCTGGGACGCCCTTAAAACCTCCCACAGGCCCCACGGAGCCCATGGATCCGCTTAACAGCTCGTCAGGGACGCCCCCGAGGGGCTCGGCCCAAAATAATTTCCGGAGCCAGCGCCACCCCAGCGATCCGTGGGCTAACACCCACGGAAAATCGCCAAAAAACTGCCGTTTTCACTCTTTCGCCTCTGGGACGCCCTTAAAACCTCCCACAGGCCCCACGGAGCCCATGGATCCGCTTAACAGCTCGTCAGGGATGCCCCCGAGGGGCTCGTCCCAAAATAATTTCCGGAGCCAGCGCCACCCCAGCGATCCGTGGGCTAATACCCACGGAAAATCGCCAAAAAACTGCCGTTTTCACTCTTTCGCCTCTGGGACGCCCTTAAAACCTCCCACAGGCCCCAAGAAGCCCATGGATCCGCTTAAAAGCTCGTCAGGGACGCCCCCGATGGGCTCGACCCAAAATAATTTTCGGAGCCAGCGCCACCCCAGCGATCCGTGGGCTAACACCCACGGAAAATCGCCAAAAAACTGCCGTTTTCACTCTTTCGCCTCTGGGATGCCCTTAAAACCTCCCACAGGCCCCACGGAGCCCATGGATCCGCTTAACAGCTCGTCAGGGACGCCCCCGAGGGGCTCGGCCCAAAATAATTTTCGGAGCCAGCGCCAGCCCAGCGATCCGTGGGCTAACACCCACGGAAAATCGCCAAAAAACTGCTGTTTTCACTCTTTCGCCTTTGGGACGCCCTTAAAACCTCCCACAGGCCCCACGGAGCCCATGGATCCGCTTAACAGCTCGTCAGGGATGCCCCCGAGGGGCTCGGCCCAAAATAATTTCTGGAGCCAGCGCCACCCCAGCGATCCGTGGGCTAACACCCACGAAAAATCGCCAAAAAACTGCCGTTTTCACTCTTTCACCTCTGGGACGCCCTTAAAACCTCCCACAGGCCCCACGGAGCCCATGGATCCGCTTAACAGCTCGTCAGGGATGCCCCCGAGGGGCTCGTCCCAAAATAATTTCCGGAGCCAGCGCCACCCCAGCGATCCGTGGGCTAACACCCACGGAAAAACGCCAAAAAACTGCCGTTTTCACTCTTTCGCCTCTGGGACGCCCTTAAAACCTCCCACAGGCCCCACGGAGCCCATGGATCCGCTTAAAAGCTCGTCAGGGACGCCCCCGATGGGCTCGACCCAAAATAATTTTCGGAGCCAGCGCCACCCCAGCGATCCGTGGGCTAACACCCACGGAAAATCGCCAAAAAACTGCCGTTTTCACTCTTTCGCCTCTGGGACGCCCTTAAAACCTCCCACAGGCCCCACGGAGCCCATGGATCCGCTTAACAGCTCGTCAGGTATGCCCCCGAGGGGCTCGGCCCAAAATAATTCCCGGAGCCAGCGCCACCCCAGCGATCCGTGGGCTAACACCCACGGAAAATCGCCATAAAACTGCCATTTTCACTCTTTCGCCTCTGGGATGCCCTTAAAACCTCCCACAGGCCCCACGGAGCCCATGAATCCGCTTAACAGCTCGTCAGGGACGCCCCCGAGGGGCTCGGCCCAAAATAATTTTCGGAGCCAGCGCCACCCCAGCGATCCGTGGGCTAACACCCACGGAAAATCGCCAAAAAACTGCTGTTTTCACTCTTTCGCCTCTGGGACGCCCTTAAAACCTCCCACAGGCCCCACGGAGCCCATGGATCCGCTTAACAGCTCGTCAGGGACGCCCCCGAGGGGCTCGGCCCAAAATAATTTCTGGAGCCAGCGCCACCCCAGCGATCCGTGGGCTAACACCCACGGAAAATCGCCAAAAAACTGCCGTTTTCACTCTTTCGCCTCTGGGACGCCCTTAAAACCTCCCACAGGCCCCACGGAGCCCATGGATCCGCTTAACAGCTCGTCAGGGATGCCCCCGAGGGGCTCAGCCCAAAATAATTTCCGGAGCCAGCGCCACCCCAGCGATCCGTGGGCTAACACCCACGGAAAATCGCCAAAAAACTGTCGTTTTCACTCTTTCGCCTCTGGGACGCCCTTAAAACCTCCTACAGGCCCCACGGAGCCCATGGATCCGCTTAACAGCTCGTCAGGGACGCCCCCGAGGGGCTCGGCCCAAAATAATTTTCGGAGCCAGCGCCACCCCAGCGATCCGTGGGCTAATACCCACGGAAAATCGCCAAAAAACTGCCGTTTTCACTCTTTCGCCTCTGGGACGCCCTTAAAACCTCCCACAGGCCCCACGGAACCCATGGATCCGCTTAATAGCTCGTCAGGGACGCCCCCGAGGGGTTCGGCCCAAAATAATTTCCGGAGCCAGCGCCACCCCAGCGATTCGTGGGCTAACACCCACGGAAAATCGCCAAAAATCTGCCGTTTTCACTCTTTCGCCTCTGGGACGCCCTTAAAACCTCCCACAGGCCCCACGGAGCCCATGGATCCGCTTAACAGCTCGTCAGGGACGCCCCCGAGGGGCTCGGCCCAAAATAATTTTCGGAGCCAGCGCCACCCCAGCGATCCGTGGGCTAACACCCACGGAAAATCGCCAAAAAACTGCCGTTTTCACTCTTTCGCCTCTGGGACGCCCTTAAAACCTCCCACAGGCCCCACGGAACCCATGGATCCGCTTAATAGCTCGTCAGGGACGCCCCAGAGGGGTTCGGCCTAAAATAATTTCCGAAGCCAGCGCCACCCCAGCGATTCGTGGGCTAACACCCACGGAAAATCGCCAAAAATCTACCGTTTTCACTCTTTCGCCTCTGGGACGCCCTTAAAACCTCCCACAGGCCCCACGGAGCCCATGGATCCACTTAACAGCTCGTCAGGGATGCCCCCGAGGGGCTCGGTCCAAAATAATTTCCGGAGCCAGCGCCACCCCAGCGATCCGTGGGCTAACACCCACGGAAAATTGCCAAAAAACTGCCGTTTTCACTCTTTCGCCTCTGGGACGCCCTTAAAACCTCCCACAGGCCCCACGGAGCCCATGGATCCGCTTAACAGCTCGTCAGGGACTCCCCCGAGGGGCTCGGTCCAAAATAATTTCCGGAGCCAGCGCCACCCCAGCGATCCGTGGGCTAACACCCACGGAAAATTGCCAAAAAACTGCCGTTTTCACCCTTTCGCCTCTGGGACGCCCTTAAAACCTCCCACAGGCCCCACGGAGCCCATGGATCCACTTAACAGCTCGTCAGGGATGCCCCTGAGGGGCTCGGTCCAAAATAAATTCCGGATCCAGCGCCACCCCAGCGATCCGTGGGCTAACACCCACGGAAAATCGCCAAAAAACTGCCGTTTTCACTCTTTCGCCTCTGGGACGCCCTTAAAACCTCCCACAGGCCCCACGGAGCCCATGTATCCGCTTAAAAGCTCGTCAGGGATGCCCCCGAGGGGCTCGGCCCAAAATAATTTCCGGAGCCAGTGCCACCCCAGCGATTCGTGGGCTAACACCCACGGAAAATCGCCAAAAAACTGTCGTTTTCACTCTTTCGCCTCTGGGACGCCCTTAAAACCTCCCACAGGCCCCACGGAGCCCATGGATCCGCTTAATAGCTCGTCAGGGACGCCCCCGAGGGGCTCGGCCCAAAATAATTTCCGGAGCCAGTGCCACCCCAGCGATCCGTGGGCTAACACCCACGGAAAATTGCCAAAAAACTGCCGTTTTCACTCTTTCGCCTCTGGGACGCCCTTAAAACCTCCCACAGGCCCCACGGAGCCCATGGATCCGCTTAACAGCTCGTCAGGGACTCCCCCGAGGGGCTCGGTCCAAAATAATTTCCGGAGCCAGCGCCACCCCAGCGATCCGTGGGCTAACACCCACGGAAAATTGCCAAAAAACTGCCGTTTTCACCCTTTCGCCTCTGGGACGCCCTTAAAACCTCCCACAGGCCCCACGGAGCCCATGGATCCACTTAACAGCTCGTCAGGGATGCCCCTGAGGGGCTCGGTCCAAAATAATTTCCGGATCCAGCGCCACCCCAGCGATCCGTGGGCTAACACCCACGGAAAATCGCCAAAAAACTGCCGTTTTCACTCTTTCGCCTCTGGGACGCCCTTAAAACCTCCCACAGGCCCCACGGAGCCCATGTATCCGCTTAAAAGCTCGTCAGGGATGCCCCCGAGGGGCTCGGCCCAAAATAATTTCCGGAGCCAGCGCCACCCCAGCGATTCGTGGGCTAACACCCACGGAAAATAGCCAAAAAACTGCCGTTTTCACTCTTTCGCCTCTGGGACGCCCTTAAAACCTCCCACAGGCCCCACGGAGCCCATGGATCCGCTTAATAGCTCGTCAGGGACGCCCCCGAGGGGCTCGGCCCAAAATAATTTCCGGAGCCAGCGCCACCCCAGCGATCCGTGGGCTAACACCCACGGAAAATCGCCAAAAAACTGCCGTTTTCACCCTTTCGCCTCTGGGACGCCCTTAAAACCTCCCACAGGCACCACGGAGCCCATGGATCCGCTTAACAGCTAATCAGGGAAGCCCCCGAGGGGCTCGGCCCAAAATAATTTCCGGAGCCAGCGCCACCCCAGCGATCCGTGGGCTAACACCCACCGAAAATCGCTAAAAAACTGCCGTTTTCACTCTTTCGCCTATGGGACGCCCTTAGAACCTCCCAACGGACACACGGAGCCCATGGATCCTCTTAACAGCTCGTCAGGGATGCCCCCGAGGGGCTCGTCCCAAAATAATTTCCGGAGCCAGCGCCACCCCAGCTATCCGTGGGCTAACACCCACGGAAAATTGCCAAAAAACTGCCGTTTTCACTCTTTCGCCTCTGGGACGCCCTTAAAACCTCCCACCGGCCCCAAGTAGCACATGGATCCGCTTAACAGCTCATCAGGGACGCCCCTGAGGGGCTTGCCCAAAATTCTTTACGGAGCCAGCGCCACCCCAGCGATCCGTGGGCTAACACCCACCGAAAATCGCCAAAAAACTGCAGTTTTCACTCTTTCGCCTATCGGACGCCCTAAAAACATCCAAACGGACCCACGGAGCCCATGGATCCACTTAACAGCTTGTCAGGGACGCCCCCGAGGGCCTCGGCCCAAAATAATTTCTGGAGCCAGCGCCACCACAGCGATTCGTTGGCTAACACCCATCGAAAATCGCCAAAAAACTGCAGTTTTCACTCTTTTGCCTATGGGACGCCCCAAAAACATCCCAACGGACCCACGGAGCCCATGGATCCGCTTAACAGCTCGTCAGGGACGCCCCCGAGGGCCTCGGCCCAAAATAATTTTCTGAGCCAGCGCCACCCCAGCGATCCATGGGCTAACACCCACCGAAAATCGCCAAAAAACTGCAGTTTTCACTCTTTCGCCTATGGGACGCCCTAAAAACATCCCAACGGACCCACGGAGCCCATGGATCTGCTTAACAGCTCGTCAGGGATGCCCCCGAGGGCCTCGGCCCAAAATAATTTTCGGAGCCAGCGCCACCCCAGCGATCCGTAGGCTAACACCCACTGAAAATCGCCAAAAAACTGCAGTTTTCACTCTTTCGCCTATGGGACGCCCTAAAAACATCCCAACGGACCCACGGAGCCCATGGATCCGCTTAACAGCTCGTTAGGGAGACCCCCGAGGGCCTCGGCCCAAAATAATTTCCGGAGCCAGCGCCACCCCAGCGATCCGTGGGCTAACACCCACCGAAAATCGCCAAAAAACTGCAGTTTTCACTCTTTCGCCTATGGGACGCCCTAAAAACATCCCAACGGACCCACGGAGCCCATGGATCTGCTTAACAGCTCGTCAGGGACGCCCCCGAGGGGCTCGGCCCAAAATAATTTCCGGAGCCAGCGCCACCCCAGCGATCCGTGGGCTAACACCCACGGAAAATCGCCAAAAAACTGCCGTTTTCACCCTTTCGCCTCTGGGACGCCCTTAAAACCTCCCACAGGCCCCCAGGAGCCCATGGATCCACTTAACAGCTCATCAGGGATGCCCCCGAGGGGCTCGGTCCAAAATAATTTCTGGAGCCAGCGCCACCCCAGCGATCCGTGGGCTAACACCCACGGAAAATTGCCAAAAAACTGCCGTTTCCACTCTTTCGCCTATGGGACGCCCTTAAAACCTCCCACAGGCCCCACGGAGCCCATGGATCCGCTTAACAGTTTGTCAGGGACTCCCCCGAGGGGCTCGGTCCAAAATAATTTCCGGAGCCAGCGCCACCCCAGCGATCCGTGGGCTAACACCCACGGAAAATCGCCAAAAAACTGCCGTTTTCACTCTTTCGCCTCTGGGACGCCCTTAAAACCTCCCACAGGCCCCACGGAGCCCATGTATCCGCTTAACAGCTCGTCAGGGATGCCCCCGAGGGGCTCGGCCCAAAATAATTTCCGGAGCCAGCGCCACCCCAGCGATTCGTGGGCTAACACCCACGGAAAATCGCCAAAAAACTGCCGTTTTCACTCTTTCGCCTCTGGGACGCCCTTAAAACCTCCCACAGGACCCACGGAGCCCATGGATCCGCTTAATAGCTCGTCAGGGACGCCCCCGAGGGGCTCGGCCCAAAATAATTTCCGGAGCCAGCGCCACCCCAGCGATCCGTGGGCTAACACCCACGGAAAATCGCCAAAAAACTGCCGTCTTCACCCTTTCGCCTCTGGGACGCCCTTAAAACCTCCCACAGGCACCACGGAGCCCATGGATCCGCTTAACAGCTCGTCAGGGATGCCCCCGAGGGGTTCGGCCCAAAATAATTTCCGGAGCCAGCGCCACCCAGCGATCCGTGGGCTAACACCCACCGAAAATCGCTAAAAAACTGCCGTTTTCACTCTTTCGCCTATGGGACGCCCTTAGAACCTCCCAACGGACCCACGGAGCCCATGGATCCTCTTAACAGCTCGTCAGGGACGCCCCCGAGGGGCTCGTCCCAAAATAATTTCCGGAGCCAGCGCCACCCCAGCGATCCGTGGGATAACACCCACCGAAAATCGCCAAAAAACTGCCATTTCCACTCTTTCGCCTATGGGATGCCCTCAAAACCTCCCACAGGCCCCCAGGAGCCCATGAATCCGCTTAACAGCTCGTCAGGGATGCCCCCGAGTGGCTCGGCCCAAAATAATTTCCGGACCCAGTGCCCCCCCAGCAATCCGTGGGCTAACACCCACGAAAAATCGCCAAAAAACTGCCGTTTCCACTCTTTCGCCTATGGGACGCCCTCAAAACCTACCACAGGCCCCCAGTAGCCCATGGATCCGCTTAAGAGCTCGTCAGGGACGCCCCCGAGTGGCTCGGCCCAAAATAATTTCCGAACCCAGCGCCCCCCCAGCGATCCGTGGGCTAACACCCACGAAAAATCGCCAAAAAACTGCCGTTTCCACTCTTTCGCCTATGGGACGCCCTGAAAACTTCCCACAGGCCCCAGGAGCCCATGGATCCGCTTAACAGCTCGTCAGGGACGCCCCCGAGCGGCTCGGCCCAAAATAATTTTTGGACCCAGCGATCCGTGGGCTAACACCCACGAAAAATCGCCAAAAAACTGCCGTTTCCACTCTTTCGCCTATGGGACGCCCTCAAAACCTCCCACAGGCCCCCAGGAGCCCATGGATCCGCTTAACAGCTAGTCAGGGACGCCTTCGAGCGGCTCGGCCCAAAATAATTTCCGGACCCAGCTCCCCCCCAGCGATCCGTGGGCTAACACCCACGAAAAATCGCCAAAAAACTGCCGTTTCCAATCTTTTGCCTATGGGACGCCCTCAAAACCTCCCACAGGCCCCCAGGAGCCCATGGATCCGCTTAACAGCTCGTCAGGGACTCCCCCGAGCGGGTCGGCCCAAAATAATTTCCGGACCCAGCGCCCCCCCTGCGATCCGTGGGCTAACACCCATGAAAAATCGCCAAAAAACTGCCGTTTCCACTCTTTCGCCTATGGGACGCCCTCAAAACCCCCACAGGCCCCCAGGAGCCCATGGATCTGCTTAACAGCTCGTCAGGGACTCCCCCGAGGGGCTCGGTCCAAAATAATTTCCGGAGCCAGCGCCACCCCAGCGATCCGTGGGCTAACACCCACGAAAAATCGCCAAAAAACTGCCGTTTCCACTCTTTCGCCTATGGGACGCCCTCAAAACCTCCCACAGGCCCCCAGGAGCCCATGGATCCGCTTAACAGCTAGTCAGGGACGCCTCCGAGCGGCTCGGCCCAAAATAATTTCCGGACCCAGCGCCCCCCCAGCGATCCGTGGGCTAACACCCACGAAAAATCGCCAAAAAACTGCCGTTTCCACTCTTTTGCCTATGGGACGCCCTCAAAACCTCCCACAGGCCCCCAGGAGCCCATGGATCCGCTTAACAGCTCGTCAGGGACTCCCCCGAGCGGCTCGGCCCAAAATAATTTCCGGACCCAGCGCCCCCCCAGCGATCCGTGGGCTAACACCCATGAAAAATTGCCAAAAAACTGCCGTTTCCACTCTTTCGCCTATGGGACGCCCTCAAAACCCCCACAGGCCCCCAGGAGCCCATGGATCTGCTTAACAGCTCGTCAGGGACTCCCCCGAGGGGCTCGGTCCAAAATAATTTCCGGAGCCAGCGCCACCCCAGCGATCCGTGGGCTAACACCCACGGAAAATCGCCAAAAAACTGCCGTTTCCACTCTTTCGCCTATGGGACGCCCTGAAAACTTCCCACAGGCCCCCAGGAGCCCATGGATCCGCTTAACAGCTCGTCAGGGACGCCCCCGAGCGGCTCGGCCCAAAATAATTTTCGGACCCAGCGATCCGTGGGCTAACACCCACGAAAAATCGCCAAAAAACTGCCGTTTCCACTCTTTCGCCTATGGGACGCCCTCAAAACCTCCCACAGGCCCCCAGGAGCCCATGGATCCGCTTAACAGCTAGTCAGGGACGCCTCCGAGCGGCTCGGCCCAAAATAATTTCCGGACCCAGCGCCCCCCCAGCGATCCGTGGGCTAACACCCACGAAAAATCGCCAAAAAACTGCCGTTTCCACTCTTTTGCCTATGGGACGCCCTCAAAACCTCCCACAGGCCCCCAGGAGCCCATGGATCCGCTTAACAGCTCGTCAGGGACTCCCCCGAGCGGCTCGGCCCAAAATAATTTCCGGACCCAGCGCCCCCCCAGCGATCCGTGGGCTAACACCCATGAAAAATCGCCAAAAAACTGCCGTTTCCACTCTTTCGCCTATGGGACGCCCTCAAAACCCCCACAGGCCCCCAGGAGCCCATGGATCTGCTTAACAGCTCGTCAGGGACACCCCCAAGTGGCTCGGTCCAAAATAATTTCCGGACCCAGCGCCCCCCCAGCGATCTGTGGGCTAACACCCACGAAAAATCGCCAAAAAACTGCCGTTTCCACTCTTTCGCCTATGGGACGCCCTCAAAACCTCCCACAGGCCCCCAGGAGCCCATGGATCCACTTAACAGCTCGTCAGGGATGCCCCCGAGTGGCTCGGGCCAAAATAATTTCCGGACCCAGCGCCCCCCCAGCGATCCGTGGGCTAACACCCACGAAAAATCGCCAAAAAACTGCCGTTTCCACTCTTTCGCCTATGGGACGCCCTCAAAACCTCCCACAGGCCCCCAGGAGCCCATGGATCCTCTTAACAGCTCGTCAGGGACGCCCCCAAGCAGCTCGGCCCAAAATAATTTCCGGACCCAGCGCCCCCCCAGCGATCCGTGGGCTAACACCCACGAAAAATCGCCAAAAAACTACCGTTTCCACTCTTTTGCCTATGGGACACCCTCAAAACCTCCCACAGGCCCCCAGGAGCCCATGGATCCGCTTAACAGCTCGTCAGGGACGCCCCCGAGCGGGTCGGCCCAAAATAATTTCCGGACCCAGCGCCCCCCCAGCGATCCGTGGGCTAACACCCACGAAAAATCGCCAAAAAACTGCCGTTTCCACTCTTTCGCCGATGGGACGCCCTCAAAACCTCCCACAGGCCCCCAGGAGCCCATGGATCTGCTTAAAAGCTTGTCAGGGATGCCCCCGAGCGGCTCGGCCCAAAATAATTTCCGGACCCAGCGCCCCCCAGCGATCCGTGGGCTAACACCCACGAAAAATCGCCAAAAAACTGCCGTTTCCACTCTTTCGCCTATGGGACACCCTCAAAACCTCCCACAGGAGCCCATGGATCCGCTTAACAGCTCGTCAGGGACGCCCCCGAGCGGGTCAGCCCAAAATAATTTCCGGACCCAGCGCCCCCCCAGCGATCCGTGGGCTAACACCCACGAAAAATCGCCAAAAAACTGCCGTTTCCACTCTTTCGCCTATGGGACGCCCTCAAAACCTCCCAAAGGCCCCCAGGAGCCAATGGATCCGCTTAACAACTCGTCAGGGACGCCCCCGAGCGGCTCGGCCCAAAATAATTTCCGGACCCAGCGCCCCCCCAGCGATCCGTGGGCTAACACCCACGAAAAATCGCCAAAAAACTGTCGTTTCCACTCTTTCGCCTATGGGACGCCCTCAAAACCTCCCACAGGCCCCCAGGAGCCCATGGATCCACTTAACAGCTTGTCAGGGACGCCCCCGAGCGGCTCGGCCCAAAATAATTTCTGGACCCAACGCCCCCCCAGCGATCCGTGGGCTAATACCCACGAAAAATTGCCAAAAAACTGCCGTTTCCACTCTTTCGCCTATGGGACGCCCTCAAAACCTCCCACAGGCCCCCAGGAGCCCATGGATCCGCTTAACAGCTCGTCAGGGATGCCCCCGAGTGGCTCAGCCCAAAATAATTTCCGTACCCAGCGCCCCCCCAGCGATCCGTGGGCTAACACCCACGAAAAATTGCAAAAAAACTGCCGTTTCCACTCTTTCACCTATGGGACGCCCTCAAAACCTCCCACAGGCCCCCAGGAGCCCATGGATCCGCTTAACAGCTCGTCAGGGACTCCCCCGAGTGGCTCGGCCCAAAATAATTTCCGGACCCAGCGCCCCCCCAGCGATCCGTGGGCTAACACCCACAAAAAATCGCCAAAAAACTGCCGCTTCCACTCTTTCGCCTATGGGACGCCCTCAAAACCTACCACAGGCCCCCAGGAGCCCATGGATCCGCTTAACAGCTCGTCAGGGATGCCCCCGAGTGGCTCGGTCCAAAATAATTTCCGGACCCAGCGCCCCCCCAGCGATCCGTGGGCTAACACCCACGAAAAATCGCCAAAAAACTGCCGTTTCCACTCTTTCGCCTATGGGACGCCCTCAAAACCCCCACAGGCCCCCAGGAGCCCATGGATCTGCTTAACAGCTCGTCAGGGACTCCCCCGAGGGGCTCGGTCCAAAATAATTTCCGGAGCCAGCGCCACCCCAGCGATCCGTGGGCTAACACCCACGGAAAATCGCCAAAAAACTGCCGTTTCCACTCTTTCGCCTATGGGACGCCCTGAAAACTTCCCACAGGCCCCCAGGAGCCCATGGATCCGCTTAACAGCTCGTCAGGGACGCCCCCGAGCGGCTCGGCCCAAAATAATTTTCGGACCCAGCGATCCGTGGGCTAACACCCACGAAAAATCGCCAAAAAACTGCCGTTTCCACTCTTTCGCCTATGGGACGCCCTCAAAACCTCCCACAGGCCCCCAGGAGCCCATGGATCCGCTTAACAGCTAGTCAGGGACGCCTCCGAGCGGCTCGGCCCAAAATAATTTCCGGACCCAGCGCCCCCCCAGCGATCCGTGGGCTAACACCCACGAAAAATCGCCAAAAAACTGCCGTTTCCACTCTTTTGCCTATGGGACGCCCTCAAAACCTCCCACAGGCCCCCAGGAGCCCATGGATCCGCTTAACAGCTCGTCAGGGACTCCCCCGAGCGGCTCGGCCCAAAATAATTTCCGGACCCAGCGCCCCCCCAGCGATCCGTGGGCTAACACCCATGAAAAATCGCCAAAAAACTGCCGTTTCCACTCTTTCGCCTATGGGACGCCCTCAAAACCCCCACAGGCCCCCAGGAGCCCATGGATCTGCTTAACAGCTCGTCAGGGACACCCCCAAGTGGCTCGGTCCAAAATAATTTCCGGACCCAGCGCCCCCCCAGCGATCTGTGGGCTAACACCCACGAAAAATCGCCAAAAAACTGCCGTTTCCACTCTTTCGCCTATGGGACGCCCTCAAAACCCCCACAGGCCCCCAGGAGCCCATGGATCCGCTTAACAGCTCGTCAGGGACTCCCCCGAGTGGCTCGGCCCAAAATAATTTCCGGACCCAGCGCCCCCCCAGCGATCCGTGGGCTAACACCCACAAAAAATCGCCAAAAAACTGCCGCTTCCACTCTTTCGCCTATGGGACGCCCTCAAAACCTACCACAGGCCCCCAGGAGCCCATGGATCCGCTTAACAGCTCGTCAGGGATGCCCCCGAGTGGCTCGGTCCAAAATAATTTCCGGACCCAGCGCCCCCCCAGCGATCCGTGGGCTAACACCCACGAAAAATCGCAAAAAAACTGCCGTTTCCACTCTTTCGCCTATGGGACGCCCTCAAAACCTACCACAGGCCCCCAGGAGCCCATGGATCCGCTTAACAGCTCGTCAAGGATGCCCCCGAGTGGCTCGGTCCAAAATAATTTCCGGAGCCAGCGCCACCCCAGCGATCCGTGGGCTAACACCCACGGAAAATCGCCAAAAAACTGCCGTTTCCACTCTTTCGCCTATGGGACGCCCTGAAAACTTCCCACAGGCCCCCAGGAGCCCATGGATCCGCTTAACAGCTCGTCAGGGACGCCCCCGAGCGGCTCGGCCCAAAATAATTTTCGGACCCAGCGATCCGTGGGCTAACACCCACGAAAAATCGCCAAAAAACTGCCGTTTCCACTCTTTCGCCTATGGGACGCCCTCAAAACCTCCCACAGGCCCCCAGGAGCCCATGGATCCGCTTAACAGCTAGTCAGGGACGCCTCCGAGCGGCTCGGCCCAAAATAATTTCCGGACCCAGCGCCCCCCCAGCGATCCGTGGGCTAACACCCACGAAAAATCGCCAAAAAACTGCCGTTTCCACTCTTTTGCCTATGGGACGCCCTCAAAACCTCCCACAGGCCCCCAGGAGCCCATGGATCCGCTTAACAGCTCGTCAGGGACTCCCCCGAGCGGCTCGGCCCAAAATAATTTCCGGACCCAGCGCCCCCCCAGCGATCCGTGGGCTAACACCCATGAAAAATCGCCAAAAAACTGCCGTTTCCACTCTTTCGCCTATGGGACGCCCTCAAAACCCCCACAGGCCCCCAGGAGCCCATGGATCTGCTTAACAGCTCGTCAGGGACACCCCCAAGTGGCTCGGTCCAAAATAATTTCCGGACCCAGCGCCCCCCCAGCGATCTGTGGGCTAACACCCACGAAAAATCGCCAAAAAACTGCCGTTTCCACTCTTTCGCCTATGGGACGCCCTCAAAACCTCCCACAGGCCCCCAGGAGCCCATGGATCCACTTAACAGCTCGTCAGGGATGCCCCCGAGTGGCTCGGGCCAAAATAATTTCCGGACCCAGCGCCCCCCCAGCGATCCGTGGGCTAACACCCACGAAAAATCGCCAAAAAACTGCCGTTTCCACTCTTTCGCCTATGGGACGCCCTCAAAACCTCCCACAGGCCCCCAGGAGCCCATGGATCCTCTTAACAGCTCGTCAGGGACGCCCCCAAGCAGCTCGGCCCAAAATAATTTCCGGACCCAGCGCCCCCCCAGCGATCCGTGGGCTAACACCCACGAAAAATCGCCAAAAAACTACCGTTTCCACTCTTTTGCCTATGGGACACCCTCAAAACCTCCCACAGGCCCCCAGGAGCCCATGGATCCGCTTAACAGCTCGTCAGGGACGCCCCCGAGCGGGTCGGCCCAAAATAATTTCCGGACCCAGCGCCCCCCCAGCGATCCGTGGGCTAACACCCACGAAAAATCGCCAAAAAACTGCCGTTTCCACTCTTTCGCCGATGGGACGCCCTCAAAACCTCCCACAGGCCCCCAGGAGCCCATGGATCTGCTTAAAAGCTTGTCAGGGATGCCCCCGAGCGGCTCGGCCCAAAATAATTTCCGGACCCAGCGCCCCCCAGCGATCCGTGGGCTAACACCCACGAAAAATCGCCAAAAAACTGCCGTTTCCACTCTTTCGCCTATGGGACACCCTCAAAACCTCCCACAGGAGCCCATGGATCCGCTTAACAGCTCGTCAGGGACGCCCCCGAGCGGGTCAGCCCAAAATAATTTCCGGACCCAGCGCCCCCCCAGCGATCCGTGGGCTAACACCCACGAAAAATCGCCAAAAAACTGCCGTTTCCACTCTTTCGCCTATGGGACGCCCTCAAAACCTCCCAAAGGCCCCCAGGAGCCAATGGATCCGCTTAACAACTCGTCAGGGACGCCCCCGAGCGGCTCGGCCCAAAATAATTTCCGGACCCAGCGCCCCCCCAGCGATCCGTGGGCTAACACCCACGAAAAATCGCCAAAAAACTGTCGTTTCCACTCTTTCGCCTATGGGACGCCCTCAAAACCTCCCACAGGCCCCCAGGAGCCCATGGATCCACTTAACAGCTTGTCAGGGACGCCCCCGAGCGGCTCGGCCCAAAATAATTTCTGGACCCAACGCCCCCCCAGCGATCCGTGGGCTAATACCCACGAAAAATTGCCAAAAAACTGCCGTTTCCACTCTTTCGCCTATGGGACGCCCTCAAAACCTCCCACAGGCCCCCAGGAGCCCATGGATCCGCTTAACAGCTCGTCAGGGATGCCCCCGAGTGGCTCAGCCCAAAATAATTTCCGTACCCAGCGCCCCCCCAGCGATCCGTGGGCTAACACCCACGAAAAATTGCAAAAAAACTGCCGTTTCCACTCTTTCACCTATGGGACGCCCTCAAAACCTCCCACAGGCCCCCAGGAGCCCATGGATCCGCTTAACAGCTCGTCAGGGACTCCCCCGAGTGGCTCGGCCCAAAATAATTTCCGGACCCAGCGCCCCCCCAGCGATCCGTGGGCTAACACCCACAAAAAATCGCCAAAAAACTGCCGCTTCCACTCTTTCGCCTATGGGACGCCCTCAAAACCTACCACAGGCCCCCAGGAGCCCATGGATCCGCTTAACAGCTCGTCAGGGATGCCCCCGAGTGGCTCGGTCCAAAATAATTTCCGGACCCAGCGCCCCCCCAGCGATCCGTGGGCTAACACCCACGAAAAATCGCCAAAAAACTGCCGTTTCCACTCTTTCGCCTATGGGACGCCCTCAAAACTTCCCACAGGCCCCCAGGAGCCCATGGATCCGCTTAACAGCTCGTCAGGGACGCCCCCGAGCGGTTCGGCCCAAAATAATTTTTGGACCCAGCGCCCCCCCAGCGATCCGTCGGCTAACACCCACGAAAAATCGCGAAAAAACTGCCGTTTCCACTCTTTCGCCTATGGGACGCCCTCAAAACTTCCCACAGGCCCCCAGGAGCCCATGGATCCGCTTAACAGCTCGTCAGGGACGCCCCCGAGCGGCTCGGCCCAAAATAATTTTTGGACCCAGCGCCCCCCCAGCGATCCGTAGGCTAACACCCACGAAAAATTGCCAAAAAACTGCCGTTTCCACTCTTTCGCCTATGGGACGCCCTCAAAACCTCCCACAGGCCCCCAGGAGCCCATGGATCCGCTTAACAGCTCGTCAGGGACGCCCCCGAGTGGCTCGGGCCAAAATAATTTCTGGAGCCAGCGCCCCCCCAGCAATCCGTGGGCTAACACCCACGAAAAATCGCAAAAAAACTGCCGTTTCCACTCTTTCGCCTATGGGACGCCCTCAAAACCTACCACAGGCCCCCAGGAGCCCATGGATCCGCTTAACAGCTCGTCAAGGATGTACCCAAGCGGCTCGGCCCAAAATAATTTCCGGACCCAGCGCCCCCCCAGCGATCCGTGGGCTAACACCCACGAAAAATCGCAAAAAAACTGCCGTTTCCACTCTTTCGCCTATGGGACGCCCTCAAAACCTACCACAGGCCCCCAGTAGCCCATGGATCCGCTTAAGAGCTCGTCAGGGACGCCCCCGAGTGGCTCGGCCCAAAATAATTTCCGAACCCAGCGATCCGTGGGCTAACACCCACGAAAAATCGCTAAAAAACTTCCGTTTCCACTCTTTCGCCTATGGGACGCCCTCAAAACTTCCCACAGGCCCCCAGGATCCCATGGATCCGCTTAACAGCTCGTCAGGGACGCCCCCGAGCGGCTCGGCCCAAAATAATTTTCGGACCCAGCGCCCCCCCAGCGATCCGTGGGCTAACACCCACGAAAAATAGCCAAAAAACTGCCGTTTCCACTCTTTCGCCTATGGGACGCCCTCAAAACCTCCCTCAGGCCCCCAGGAGCCCATGGATCCGCTTAACAGCTCGTCAGGGACACCCCCAAGTGGCTCGGCCCAAAATAATTTCCGGACCCAGCGCCCCCCCAGCGATCCGTGGGCTAACACCCACGAAAAATCACCAAAAAACTGCCGTTTCCACTCTTTTGCCTATGGGACGCCCTCAAAACCTCCCACAGGCCCCCAGGAGCCCATGGATCTGCTTAACAGCTCGTCAGGGACTCCCCCGAGCGGCTCGGCCCAAAATAATTTTCAGACCCAGCGATCCGTGGGCTAACACCCACGAAAAATCGCCAAAAAACTGCCGTTTCCACTCTTTCGCCTATGGGACGCCCTCAAAACCTCCCACAGGCCCCCAGGAGCCCATGGATCTGCTTAACAGCTCGTCAGGGACACCCCCAAGTGGCTCGGTCCAAAATAATTTCCGGACCCAGCGCCCCCCCAGCTATCTGTGGGCTAACACTCACGAAAAATCGCCAAAAAACTGCCGTTTTCACTCTTTCGCCTATGGGACGCCCTCAAAACCTCCCACAGGCCCCCAGGAGCCCATGGATCCACTTAACAACTCGTCAGGGATGCCCCCGAGTGGCTCGGCCCAAAATAATTTCCGGACCCAGCGCCCCCCCAGCGATCCGTGGGCTAACACCCACGAAAAATCGCCAAAAAACTGCCGTTTCCACTCTTTCGCCTATGGGACGCCCTCAAAACCTCCCACAGGCCCCCAGGAGCCCATGGATCCTCTTAACAGCTCGTCAGGGACGCCCCCAAGCAGCTCGGGCCAAAATAATTTCCGGACCCAGCGCCCCCCCAGCGATCCGTGGGCTAACACCCACGAAAAATCGCCAAAAAACTGCCGTTTCCACTCTTTCGCCTATGGGACACCCTCAAAACCTCCCACAGGCCCCCAGGAGCCCATGGATCCGCTTAACTGCTCGTCAGGGACGCCCCCGAGCGGGTCGGCCCAAAATAATTTCCGGACCCAGTGCCCCCCCAGCGATCCGTGGGCTAACACCCACGAAAAATCGCAAAAAAACTGCCGTTTCCACTCTTTCGCCTATGGGACGCCCTCAAAACCTACCACAGGCCCCCAGGAGCCCATGGATCCGCTTAACAGCTCATCAGGGATGCCCCCGAGTGGCTCGGCCCAAAATAATTTCCGGACCCAGCGCCCCCCCAGCGATCCGTGGGCTAACACCCACAAAAAATCGCCAAAAAACTGCCGTTTCCACTCTTTCGCCTATGGGACGCCCTCAAAACTTCCCACAGGCCCCCAGGAGCCCATGGATCCGCTTAACAGCTCGTCAGGGACGCCCCCGAGCGGCTCGTCCCAAAATAATTTTTGGACCCAGCGCCCCCCCAGCGATCCGTGGGCTAACACCCACGAAAAATCGCCAAAAAACTGCCGTTTCCACTCTTTCGCCTATGGGATGCCCTCAAAACCTCCCACAGGCCCCCAGGAGCCCATGGATACGCTTAACAGCTCGTCAGGGACGCCCCCGAGCGGCTCGGCCCAAAATAATTTTCGGACCCAGCGCCCCCCCAGCGATCCGTGGGCTAACACCCACGAAAAATCGCCAAAAAACTGCCGTTTCCACTCTTTCGCCTATGGGACGCCCTCAAAACCTCCCACAGGCCCCCAGGAGCCCATGGATCTGCTTAACAGCTCGTCAGGGACGCCCCCGAGCGGCTCGTCCCAAAATAATTTTTGGACCCAGCGCCCCCCCAGCGATCCGTAGGCTAACACCCACGAAAAATTGCAAAAAAACTGCCGTTTCCACTCTTTCACCTATGGGACGCCCTCAAAACCTCCCACAGGCCCCCAGGAGCCCATGGATCCGCTTAACAGCTCGTCAGGGACTCCCCCGAGTGGCTCGGCCCAAAATAATTTCCGGACCCAGCGCCCCCCCAGCGATCCGTGGGCTAACACCCACAAAAAATCGCCAAAAAACTGCCGCTTCCACTCTTTCGCCTATGGGACGCCCTCAAAACCTACCACAGGCCCCCAGGAGCCCATGGATCCGCTTAACAGCTCGTCAGGGATGCCCCCGAGTGGCTCGGTCCAAAATAATTTCCGGACCCAGCGCCCCCCCAGCGATCCGTGGGCTAACACCCACGAAAAATCGCCAAAAAACTGCCGTTTCCACTCTTTCGCCTATGGGACGCCCTCAAAACTTCCCACAGGCCCCCAGGAGCCCATGGATCCGCTTAACAGCTCGTCAGGGACGCCCCCGAGCGGTTCGGCCCAAAATAATTTTTGGACCCAGCGCCCCCCCAGCGATCCGTCGGCTAACACCCACGAAAAATCGCGAAAAAACTGCCGTTTCCACTCTTTCGCCTATGGGACGCCCTCAAAACTTCCCACAGGCCCCCAGGAGCCCATGGATCCGCTTAACAGCTCGTCAGGGACGCCCCCGAGCGGCTCGGCCCAAAATAATTTTTGGACCCAGCGCCCCCCCAGCGATCCGTAGGCTAACACCCACGAAAAATTGCCAAAAAACTGCCGTTTCCACTCTTTCGCCTATGGGACGCCCTCAAAACCTCCCACAGGCCCCCAGGAGCCCATGGATCCGCTTAACAGCTCGTCAGGGACGCCCCCGAGTGGCTCGGGCCAAAATAATTTCTGGAGCCAGCGCCCCCCCAGCAATCCGTGGGCTAACACCCACGAAAAATCGCAAAAAAACTGCCGTTTCCACTCTTTCGCCTATGGGACGCCCTCAAAACCTACCACAGGCCCCCAGGAGCCCATGGATCCGCTTAACAGCTCGTCAAGGATGTACCCAAGCGGCTCGGCCCAAAATAATTTCCGGACCCAGCGCCCCCCCAGCGATCCGTGGGCTAACACCCACGAAAAATCGCAAAAAAACTGCCGTTTCCACTCTTTCGCCTATGGGACGCCCTCAAAACCTACCACAGGCCCCCAGTAGCCCATGGATCCGCTTAAGAGCTCGTCAGGGACGCCCCCGAGTGGCTCGGCCCAAAATAATTTCCGAACCCAGCGATCCGTGGGCTAACACCCACGAAAAATCGCTAAAAAACTTCCGTTTCCACTCTTTCGCCTATGGGACGCCCTCAAAACTTCCCACAGGCCCCCAGGATCCCATGGATCCGCTTAACAGCTCGTCAGGGACGCCCCCGAGCGGCTCGGCCCAAAATAATTTTCGGACCCAGCGCCCCCCCAGCGATCCGTGGGCTAACACCCACGAAAAATAGCCAAAAAACTGCCGTTTCCACTCTTTCGCCTATGGGACGCCCTCAAAACCTCCCTCAGGCCCCCAGGAGCCCATGGATCCGCTTAACAGCTCGTCAGGGACACCCCCAAGTGGCTCGGCCCAAAATAATTTCCGGACCCAGCGCCCCCCCAGCGATCCGTGGGCTAACACCCACGAAAAATCACCAAAAAACTGCCGTTTCCACTCTTTTGCCTATGGGACGCCCTCAAAACCTCCCACAGGCCCCCAGGAGCCCATGGATCTGCTTAACAGCTCGTCAGGGACTCCCCCGAGCGGCTCGGCCCAAAATAATTTTCAGACCCAGCGATCCGTGGGCTAACACCCACGAAAAATCGCCAAAAAACTGCCGTTTCCACTCTTTCGCCTATGGGACGCCCTCAAAACCTCCCACAGGCCCCCAGGAGCCCATGGATCTGCTTAACAGCTCGTCAGGGACACCCCCAAGTGGCTCGGTCCAAAATAATTTCCGGACCCAGCGCCCCCCCAGCTATCTGTGGGCTAACACTCACGAAAAATCGCCAAAAAACTGCCGTTTTCACTCTTTCGCCTATGGGACGCCCTCAAAACCTCCCACAGGCCCCCAGGAGCCCATGGATCCACTTAACAACTCGTCAGGGATGCCCCCGAGTGGCTCGGCCCAAAATAATTTCCGGACCCAGCGCCCCCCCAGCGATCCGTGGGCTAACACCCACGAAAAATCGCCAAAAAACTGTCGTTTCCACTCTTTCGCCTATGGGACGCCCTCAAAACCTCCCACAGGCCCCCAGGAGCCCATGGATCCTCTTAACAGCTCGTCAGGGACGCCCCCAAGCAGCTCGGGCCAAAATAATTTCCGGACCCAGCGCCCCCCCAGCGATCCGTGGGCTAACACCCACGAAAAATCGCCAAAAAACTGCCGTTTCCACTCTTTCGCCTATGGGACACCCTCAAAACCTCCCACAGGCCCCCAGGAGCCCATGGATCCGCTTAACTGCTCGTCAGGGACGCCCCCGAGCGGGTCGGCCCAAAATAATTTCCGGACCCAGTGCCCCCCCAGCGATCCGTGGGCTAACACCCACGAAAAATCGCAAAAAAACTGCCGTTTCCACTCTTTCGCCTATGGGACGCCCTCAAAACCTACCACAGGCCCCCAGGAGCCCATGGATCCGCTTAACAGCTCATCAGGGATGCCCCCGAGTGGCTCGGCCCAAAATAATTTCCGGACCCAGCGCCCCCCCAGCGATCCGTGGGCTAACACCCACAAAAAATCGCCAAAAAACTGCCGTTTCCACTCTTTCGCCTATGGGACGCCCTCAAAACTTCCCACAGGCCCCCAGGAGCCCATGGATCCGCTTAACAGCTCGTCAGGGACGCCCCCGAGCGGCTCGTCCCAAAATAATTTTTGGACCCAGCGCCCCCCCAGCGATCCGTGGGCTAACACCCACGAAAAATCGCCAAAAAACTGCCGTTTCCACTCTTTCGCCTATGGGATGCCCTCAAAACCTCCCACAGGCCCCCAGGAGCCCATGGATACGCTTAACAGCTCGTCAGGGACGCCCCCGAGCGGCTCGGCCCAAAATAATTTTCGGACCCAGCGCCCCCCCAGCGATCCGTGGGCTAACACCCACGAAAAATCGCCAAAAAACTGCCGTTTCCACTCTTTCGCCTATGGGACGCCCTCAAAACCTCCCACAGGCCCCCAGGAGCCCATGGATCCGCTTAACAGCTCGTCAGGGACGTCCCCGAGTGGCTCGGCCCAAAATAATTTCTGGAGCCAGCGCCCCCTCAGCGATCCGTGGGCTAACACCCACGAAAAATCGCAAAAAAACTGCCGTTTCCACTCTTTCGCCTATGGGACGCCCTCAAAACCTCCCACAGGCCCCCAGGAGCCCATGGATCCGCTTAACAGCTCGTCAAGTATGTCCCCAAGCGGCTCGGCCCAAAATAATTTCCGGACCCAGCGCCCCCTCAGCGATCCGTGGGCTAACACCCACGAAAAATTGCCAAAAAACTGCCGTTTCCACTCTTTCGCCGATGGGACGCCCTCAAAACCTCCCACAGGCCCCCAGGAGCCCATGGATCCGCTTAAAAGCTCGTCAGGGATGCCCCCGAGCGGCTCGGCCCAAAATAATTTCCGGACCCAGCGCCCCCCAGCGATCCGTGGGCTAACACCCACGAAAAATCGCCAAAAAACTGTCGTTTCCACTCTTTCGCCTATGGGACACCCTCAAAACCTCCCACAGGCCCCCAGGAGCCCATGGATCCGCTTAACAGCTCGTCAGGGATGCCCCCGAGCGGGTCAGCCAAAAATAATTTCTGGACCCAGCGCCCCCCCAGCGATCCGTGGGCTAACACCCACGAAAAATCGCCAAAAAACTGCCGTTTCCACTCTTTCGCCTATGGGACGCCCTCAAAACCTCCCAAAGGCCCCCAGGAGCCAATGGATCCGCTTAACAGCTCGTCAGGGACGCCCCCGAGTGGCTCGGCCCAAAATAATTTCCGGACCCAGCGCCCCCCCAGCGATCCGTGGGCTAACACCCACGAAAAATCGCCAAAAAACTGCCGTTTCCACTCTTTCGCCTATGGGACGCCCTCAAAACCTCCCACAGGCCCCCAGGAGCCCATGGATCCGCTTAACAGCTCGTCAGGGATGCCCCCGAGCGGCTCAGCCCAAAATAATTTCCGTACCCAGCGCCCCCCCAGCGATCCGTGGGCTAACACCCACGAAAAATCGCAAAAAAACTGCCGTTTCCACTCTTTCGCCAATGGGACGCCCTCAAAACCTCCCACAGGCCCCCAGGAGCCCATGGATCCGCTTAACAGCTCGTCAGGGACTCCCCCGAGCGGCTCGGCCCAAAATAATTTCCGGACCCAGCGCCCCCCCAGCGATCCGTGGGCTAACACCCACAAAAAATCGCCAAAAAACTGCCGTTTCCACTCTTTCGCCTATGGGACGCCCTCAAAACCTACCACAGGCCCCCAGGAGCCAATGGATCCGCTTAACAGCTCGTCAGGGATGCCCCCGAGTGGCTCGGCCCAAAATAATTTCCGGACCCAGCGCCCCCCCAGCGATCCGTGGGCTAACACCCACGAAAAATCGCCAAAAAACTGCCGTTTCCACTCTTTCGCCTATGGGACGCCCTCAAAACTTCCCACAGGCCCCCAGGAGCCCATGGATCCGCTTAACAGCTCGTCAGGGACGCCCCCGAGCGGTTTGGCCCAAAATAATTTTTGGACCCAGCGCCCCCCCAGCGATCCGTGGGCTAACACCCACGAAAAATCGCCAAAAAACTGCCGTTTCCACTCTTTCGCCTATGGGACGCCCTCAAAACTTCCCACAGGCCCCCAGGAGCCCATGGATCCGCTTAACAGCTCGTCAAGGACGCCCCCGAGCGGCTCGGCCCAAAATAATTTTCGGACCCAGCGCCCCCCCAGCGATCCGTGGGCTAACACCCACGAAAAATCGCCAAAAAACTGCCGTTTCCACTCTTTCGCCTATGGGACGCCCTCAAAACCTCCCACAGGCCCCCAGGAGCCCATGGATCCGCTTAACAGCTCGTCAGGGATGCCCCCGAGTGGCTCGGGCCAAAATAATTTCTAGAGCCAGCGCCCCCCCAGCGATCCGTGGGCTAACACCCACGAAAAATCACAAAAAAACTGCCGTTTCCACTCTTTCGCCTATGGGACGCCCTCAAAACCTCCCAAAGGCCCCCAGGAGCCAATGGATCCGCTTAACAGCTCGTCAGGGACGCCCCCGAGTGGCTCGGCCCAAAATAATTTCCGGACCCAGCGCCCCCCTAGCGATCCGTGGGCTAACACCCACAAAAAATCGCCAAAAAACTGCCGTTTCCACTCTTTCGCCTATGGGACGCCCTCAAAACCTCCCACAGGAGCCCATGGATCCGCTTAACAGCTTGTCAGGGACGCCCCCGAGCGGCTCGGCCCAAAATAATTTCCGGACCCAACGCCCCCCCAGCGATCCGTGGGCTAACACCCACGAAAAATCGCCAAAAAACTGCCGTTTCCACTCTTTCGCCTATGGGACGCCCTCAAAACCTCCCACAGGCCCCCAGGAGCCCATGGATCCGCTTAACAGCTCGTCAGGGATGCCCCCGAGCGGCTCAGCCCAAAATAATTTCCTT
This sequence comes from Capsicum rhomboideum, assembly GCA_031232105.1. Classification (NCBI taxonomy): domain Eukaryota; kingdom Viridiplantae; phylum Streptophyta; class Magnoliopsida; order Solanales; family Solanaceae; genus Capsicum; species Capsicum rhomboideum. Next base: position 692,390 of record CP124719.1, on the reverse strand, counting down.
ACCCAGCGCCCCCCCAGCGATCCGTGGGCTAACACCCACGAAAAATCGCAAAAAAACTGCCGTTTCCAATCTTTCGCCTATGGGACGCCCTCAAAACCTCCCACAGGCCCCCAGGAGCCCATGGATCCGCTTAACAGCTCGTCAGGGACGCCCCCGAGTGGCTCGGGCCAAAATAATTTCTGGAGCCAGCGCCCCCCCAGCGATCCGTGGGCTAACACCCACGAAAAATCGCAAAAAAACTGCCGTTTCCACTCTTTCGCCTATGGGACGCCCTCAAAACCTACCACAGGCCCCCAGGTGCCCATGGATCCGCTTAACAGCTCGTCAAGGATGTCCCCAAGCGGCTCGGCCCAAAATAATTTCCGGACCCAGCGCCCCCCCAGCGATCCGTGGGCTAACACCCACGAAAAATCGCAAAAAAACTGCTGTTTCCACTCTTTCGCCTATGGGACGCCCTCAAAACCTACCACAGGCCCCCAGTAGCCCATGGATCCGCTTAAGAGCTCGTCAGGGACGCCCCCGAGTGGCTCGACCCAAAATAATTTCCGAACCCAGCGCCCCCCCAGCGATCCGTGGGCTAACACCCACGAAAAATTGCCAAAAAACTTCCGTTTCCACTCTTTCGCCTATGGGACGCCCTCAAAACTTCCCACAGGCCCCCAGGAGCCCATGGATCCGCTTAACAGCTTGTCAGGGATGCCCCCGAGCGTCTCAGTCCAAAATAATTTTCGGACCCAGCGCCCCCCCAGCGATCCGTGGGCTAACACCCACGAAAAATAGCCAAAAAACTGCCGTTTCCACTCTTTCGCCTATGGGACGCCCTCAAAACCTCCCACAGGCCCCCAGGAGCCCATGGATCCGCTTAACAGCTCGTCAGGGACGCCCCCGAGCGGCTCGGCCCAAAATAATTTCCGGACCCAGCGCCCCCCCAGCGATCCGTGGGCTAACACCCACGAAAAATCGCCAAAAAACTGTCGTTTCCACTCTTTTGCCTATGGGACGCCCTCAAAACCTCCCACAGGCCCCCAGGAGCCCATGGATCCGCTTAACAGCTCGTCAGGGACTCCCCCGAGCGGCTCGGCCCAAAATAATTTCCGGACCCAGCGCCCCCCCAGCGATCCGTGGGCTAACACCCACGAAAAATCGCCAAAAAACTGCCGTTTCCACTCTTTCGCCTATGGGACGCCCTCAAAACCTCCCACAGGCCCCCAGGAGCCCATGGATCCACTTAAAAGCTCGTCAGGGATGCCCCCGAGTGGCTCGGCCCAAAATAATTTCCGGACCCAACGCCCCCCCAGCGATCCGTGGGCTAACACCCACGAAAAATCGCCAAAAAACTGCCGTTTCCACTCTTTCGCCTATGGGACGCCCTCAAAACCTCCCACAGGCCCCCAGGAGCCAATGGATCCTCTTAACAGCTCGTCAGGGATGCCCCCAAGTAGCTCGGCCCAAAATAATTTCCGGACCTAGCGCCCCCCCAGCGATCCGTGGGCTAACACCCACGAAAAATCGCCAAAAAACTGCCGTTTCCACTCTTTCGCCTATGGGACACCCTCAAAACCTCCCACAGGCCCCCAGGAGCTCATGGATCCGCTTAACAGCTCGTCAGGGACGCCCCCGAGCGGGTCGGCCCAAAATAATTTCCGGACCCAGCGCCCCCCCAGCGATCCGTGGGCTAACACCCACGAAAAATCGCCAAAAAACTGTCGTTTCCACTCTTTTGCCTATGGGACGCCCTCAAAACCTCCCACAGGCCCCCAGGAGCCCATGGATCCGCTTAACAGCTCGTCAGGGACTCCCCCGAGCGGCTCGGCCCAAAATAATTTCCGGACCCAGCGCCCCCCCAGCGATCCGTGGGCTAACACCCACGAAAAATCGCCAAAAAACTGCCGTTTCCACTCTTTCGCCTATGGGACGCCCTCAAAACCTCCCACAGGCCCCCAGGAGCCCATGGATCCACTTAAAAGCTCGTCAGGGATGCCCCCGAGTGGCTCGGCCCAAAATAATTTCCGGACCCAGCGCCCCCCCAGCGATCCGTGGGCTAACACCCACGAAAAATCGCCAAAAAACTGCCGTTTCCACTCTTTCGCCTATGGGACGCCCTCAAAACCTCCCACAGGCCCCCAGGAGCCCATGGATCCTCTTAACAGCTCGTCAGGGATGCCCCCAAGTAGCTCGGCCCAAAATAATTTCCGGACCTAGCGCCCCCCCAGCGATCCGTGGGCTAACACCCACGAAAAATCGCCAAAAAACTGCCGTTTCCACTCTTTCGCCTATGGGACACCCTCAAAACCTCCCACAGGCCCCCAGGAGCTCATGGATCCGCTTAACAGCTCGTCAGGGACGCCCCCGAGCGGGTCGGCCCAAAATAATTTCCGGACCCAGCGCCCCCCCAGCGATCCGTGGGCTAACACCCACGAAAAATCGCAAAAAAACTGCCGTTTCCACTCTTTCGCCTATGGGACGCCCTCAAAACCTACCACAGGATCCCAGGAGCCCATGGATCCGCTTAACAGCTCGTCAGGGATGCCCCCGAGTGGCTCGGCCCAAAATAATTTCCGGACCCAGCGCCCCCCCAGCGATCCGTGGGCTAACACCCACGAAAAATCGCCAAAAAACTGCCGTTTCCACTCTTTCGCCTATGGGACGCCCTCAAAACTTCCCACAGGCCCCCAGGAGCCCATGGATCTGTTTAACAGCTCGTCAGGGACGCCCCCGAGCGGCTCGACCCAAAATAATTTTTGGACCCAGCGCCCCCCCAGCGATCCGTGGGCTAACACCTACGAAAAATTGCCAAAAAACTGCCGTTTCCACTCTTTCGCCTATGGGACGCCCTCAAAACCTCCCACAGGCCCCCAGGAGCCCATGGATACGCTTAACAGCTCGTCAGGGACGCCCCCGAGCGGCTCGGCCCAAAATAATTTTTGGACCCAGCGCCCCCCCAGCGATCCGTGGGCTAACACCCACTAAAAATCGCCAAAAAACTGCCGTTTCCACTCTTTCGCCTATGGGACGCCCTCAAAACCTCCCACAGGCCCCAGGAGCCCATGGATCCGCTTAACAGCTCGTCAGGGACGCCCCCGAGTGGCTCGGGCCAAAATAATTTCTGGAGCCAGCGCCCCCCCAGCGATCCGTGGGCTAACACCCACGAAAAATCGCAAAAAAACTGCCGTTTCCACTCTTTCGCCTATGGGACGCCCTCAAAACCTACCACAGGCCCCCAGGAGCCCATGGATCCGCTTAACAGCTCATCAAGGATGTCCCCAAGCGGCTCGGCCCAAAATAATTTCCGGACCCAGCGCCCCCCCAGCGATCCGTGGGCTAACACCCACGAAAAATTGCCAAAAAACTGCCGTTTCCACTCTTTCGCCGATGGGACGCCCTCAAAACCTCCCACAGGCCCCCAGGAGCCCATGGATCCACTTAAAAGCTCGTCAGGGATGCCCCCGAGTGGCTCGGCCCAAAATAATTTCCGGACCCAGCGCCCCCCAGCGATCCGTGGGCTAACACCCACGAAAAATCGCCAAAAAACTGCCGTTTCCACTCTTTCGCCTATGGGACACCCTCAAAACCTCCCACAGGCCCCCAGGAGCCCATGGATCCGCTTAACAGCTCGTCAGGGACGCCCCCGAGCGGGTCAGCCCAAAATAATTTCCGGACCCAGCGCCCCCCCAGCAATCCGTGGGCTAACACCCACGAAAAATCGCCAAAAAACTGCCGTTTCCACTCTTTCGCCTATGGGACGCCCTCAAAACCTCCCAAAGGCCCCCAGGAGCCAATGGATCCGCTTAACAGCTCGTCAGGGACGCCCCCGAGCGGCTCGGCCCAAAATAATTTCCGGACCCAGCGCCCCCCCAGCGATCCGTGGGCTAACACCCACGAAAAATCGCAAAAAAACTGCCGTTTCCACTCTTTCGCCTATGGGACGCCCTCAAAACCTCCCACAGGCCCCCAGGAGCCCATGGATCCGCTTAACAGCTTGTCAGGGACGCCCCCGAGCGGCTCGGCCCAAAATAATTTCCGGACCCAATGCCCCCCCAGCGATCCGTGGGCTAACACCCACGAAAAATCGCAAAAAAACTGCCGTTTCCACTCTTTCGCCTATGGGACGCCCTCAAAACCTACCACAGGCCCCCAGGAGCCCATGGATCCGCTTAACAGCTCGTCAGGGATGCCCCCGAGTGGCTCAGCCCAAAATAATTTCCGTACCCAGCGCCCCCCCAGCGATCCGTGGGCTAACACCTACGAAAAATCGCAAAAAAACTGCCGTTTCCACTCTTTCGCCTATGGGACGCCCTCAAAACCTCCCACAGGCCCCCAGGAGCCCATGGATCCGCTTAAAAGCTCGTCAGGGACTCCCCCGAGTGGCTCGGCCCAAAATAATTTCCGGACCCAGCGCCCCCCCAGCGATCCGTGGGCTAACACCCACAAAAAATCGCCAAAAAACTGCCGTTTCCACTCTTTCGCCTATGGGACGCCCTCAAAACCTCCCACAGGCCCCCAGGAGCCCATGGATCCGCTTAACAGCTCGTCAGGGACGCCCCCGAGCGGCTTGGCCCAAAATAATTTCCGAACCCAGCGCCCCCCCAGCGATCCGTGGGCTAACACCCACGAAAAATCGCCAAAAAACTGCCGTTTCCACTCTTTCGCCTATGGGACGCCCTCAAAACCTCCCACAGGCCCCCAGGAGCCCATGGATCCGCTTAACAGCTCGTCAGGGACTCCCCCGAGCGGCTCGGCCCAAAATAATTTCCGTACCCAGCGCCCCCCCAGCGATCCGTGGGCTAACACCCACGAAAAATCGCCAAAAAACTGCCGTTTCCACTCTTTCGCCTATGGGACTCCCTCAAAACCTCCCACAGGCCCCAGGAGCCCATGGATCCGCTTAACAGCTCATCAGGGACGCCCCCGAGCGGCTCGGCCCAAAATAATTTTCGGACCCAGCGCCCCCCCAGCGATCCGTGGGCTAACACCCACTAAAAATCGCAAAAAAACTGCCGTTTCCACTCTTTCGCCTATGGGACGCCCTCAAAACCTCCCACAGGCCCCCAGGAGCCCATGGATCCGCTTAACAGCTCGTCAGGGATGCCCCCGAGTGGCTTGGGCCAAAATAATTTCTGGAGCCAGCGCCCCCCCAGTGATCCGTGGGCTAACACCCACGAAAAATCGCAAAAAAACTGCCGTTTCCACTCTTTCGCCTATGGGACGCCCTCAAAACCTACCACAGGCCCCCAGGAGCCCATGGATCCGCTTAACAGCTCGTCAGGGACTCCCCCGAGCGGCTCGGCCCAAAATAATTTCCGTACCCAGCGCCCCCCCAGCGATCCGTGGGCTAACACCCACGAAAAATCGCCAAAAAACTGCCGTTTCCACTCTTTCGCCTATGGGACGCCCTCAAAACCTCCCACAGGCCCCCAGGAGCCCATGGATCCGCTTAAAAGCTCGTCAGGGACTCCCCCGAGCGGCTCGGCCCAAAATAATTTCCGGACCCAGCGCCCCCCCAGCGATCCGTGGGCTAACACCCACGAAAAATTGCCAAAAAACTGCCGTTTCCACTCTTTCGCCTATGGGACGCCCTCAAAACCTCCCACAGGCCCCCAGGAGCCCATGGATCCGCTTAACAGCTTGTCAGGGACGTCCCCGAGCGGCTCGGCCCAAAATAATTTCCGGACCCAACGCCCCCCCAGCGATCCGTGGGCTAACACCCACGAAAAATCGCCAAAAAACTGCCGTTTCCACTCTTTTGCCTATGGGACGCCCTCAAAACCTCCCACAGGCCCCCAGGAGCCCATGGATACGCTTAACAGCTCGTCAGGGATTCCCCCGAGTGGCTCATCCCAAAATAATTTCCGTACCCAGCACCCCCCCAGCGATCCGTGGGCTAACACCTACGAAAAATCGCAAAAAAACTGCCGTTTCCACTCTTTCGCTTATGGGACGCCCTCAAAACCTCCCACAGGCCCCCAGGAGCCCATGGATCCGCTTAACAGCTCGTCAGGGACTCCCCCGAGCGGCTCGGCCCAAAATAATTTCCGGACCCAGCGCCCCCCCAGCGATCCGTGGGCTAACACCCACAAAAAATCGCCAAAAAACTGCCGTTTCCACTCTTTCGCCTATGGGACGCCCTCAAAACCTCCCACAGGCCCCCAGGAACCCATGGATCCGCTTAACAGCTCGTCAGGGACTCCCCCGAGTGGCTCGGCCCAAAATAATTTCCGAACCCAGCGCCCCCCCAGCGATCCGTGGGCTAACACCCACGAAAAATCGCCAAAAAACTGCCGTTTCCACTCTTTCGCCTATGGGACGCCCTCAAAACCTCCCACAGGCCCCCAGGAGCCCATGGATCCGCTTAAAAGCTCGTCAGGGACTCCCCCGAGCAGCTCGGCCCAAAATAATTTCCGGACCCAGCGCCCCCCCAGCGATCCGTGGGCTAACACCCACGAAAAATTGCCAAAAAACTGCCGTTTCCACTCTTTCGCCTATGGGACGCCCTCAAAACCTCCCACAGGCCCCCAGGAGCCCATGGATCCGCTTAACAGCTTGTCAGGGACGTCCCCGAGCGGCTCGGCCCAAAATAATTTCCGGACCCAACGCCCCCCCAGCGATCCGTGGGCTAACACCCACGAAAAATCGCCAAAAAACTGCCGTTTCCACTCTTTTGCCTATGGGACGCCCTCAAAACCTCCCACAGGCCCCCAGGAGCCCATGGATCCGCTTAACAGCTCGTCAGGGATTCCCCCGAGTGGCTCAGCCCAAAATAATTTCCGTACCCAGCGCCCCCCCAGCGATCCGTGGGCTAACACCCACGAAAAATCGCAAAAAAACTGCCGTTTCCACTCTTTCGCTTATGGGATGCCCTCAAAACCTCCCACAGGCCCCCAGGAGCCCATGGATCCGCTTAACAGCTCGTCAGGGACTCCCCCGAGCGGCTCGGCCCAAAATAATTTCCGGACCCAGCGCCCCCCCAGCGATCCGTGGGCTAACACCCACAAAAAATCGCCAAAAAACTGCCGTTTCCACTCTTTCGCCTATGGGACGCCCTCAAAACCTCCCACAGGCCCCCAGGAACCCATGGATCCGCTTAACAGCTCGTCAGGGACTCCCCCGAGTGGCTCGGCCCAAAATAATTTCCGAACCCAGCGCCCCCCCAGCGATCCGTGGGCTAACACCCACGAAAAATCGCCAAAAAACTGCCGTTTCCACTCTTTCGCCTATGGGACGCCCTCAAAACCTCCCACAGGCCCCCAGGAGCCCATGGATCCGCTTAACAGCTCGTCAAGGATGCCCCCGAGTGGCTCAGCCCAAAATAATTTCCGTACCCAGCGCCCCCCCAGCGATCCGTGGGCTAACACCCACGAAAAATCGCCAAAAAACTGCCGTTTCCACTCTTTTGCCTATGGGACGCCCTCAAAACCTCCCACAGGCCCCCAGGAGCCCATGGATCCACTTAACAGCTCATCAGGGACGCCCCCGAGCGGCTCGGCCCAAAATAATTTCCGAACCCAGTGCCCCCCCAGCGATTCGTGGGCTAACACTCACGAAAAATCGCCAAAAAACTGCCGTTTCCACTCTTTCGCCTATGGGACTCCCTCAAAACCTCCCACAGGCCCCCAGGAGCCCATGGATCCTCTTAACAGCTCGTCAGGGATGCCCCCGAGCGGCTCGGCCCAAAATAATTTCCGAACCCAGCGCCCCCCCAGCGATCCGTGGTTTAACACCCACGAAAAATTGCCAAAAAACTGCCGTTTCCACTCTTTCGCCTATGGGACGCCCACAAAACCTCACACAGGCCCCCAGGAGCCCATGGATCCGCTTAACAGCTCGTCAGGGACGCCCCTGAGCGGCTCTACCCAAAATAATTTCCGAACCCAGCGCCCCCCCAGCAATCCGTGGGCTAACACCTATGAAAAATCGCCAAAAAACTGCCGTTTCCACTCTTTTGCCTATGGGACGCCCTCAAAACCTCCCACAGGCCCCCAGGAGCCCATGGATCCACTTAACAGCTCGTCAGGGACGCCCCCGAGCGGCTCGGCCCAAAATAATTTCTGGACACAGCGCCCCCCCAGCGATCCGTGGGCTAACACCCACGAAAAATCGCCAAAAAATTGCCGTTTCCACTCTTTCGCCTATGGGACGCCCTCAAAACCTCCCACAGGCCCCCAGAAGCCCATGGATCCGCTTAACAGCTCGTCAGGGATTCCCCCGAGCGGCTCGGCCCAAAATAATTTCCGGACCCAGCGCCCCCCCAGCGATCCGTGGGCTAACACCCACGAAAAATTGCCAAAAAACTGCCGTTTCCACTCTTTCGCCTATGGGATGCCCTCAAAACCTCCCACAGGCCCCCAGGAGCCCATGGATCCGTTTAACAGCTCGTCAGGGACGCCCCCGAGCGGCTCGGACCAAAATAATTTCCGAACCCAGCGCCCCCCCAGCAATCCGTGGGCTAACACCTATGAAAAATTGCCAAAAAACTGCCGTTTCCACTCTTCGCCTATGGGACGCCCTCAAAACCTCCCACAGGCCCCCAGGAGCCCATGGATCCGCTTAACAGCTCATCAGGGATGCCCCCGATCAGCTCGGACCAAAATAATTTTCGGACTCAGCGCCCCCCCAGCGATCCGTGGGCTAACACCCACGAAAAATCGCCAAAAAACTGCCGTTTCCACTCTTTGGCCTATGGGACGCCCTCAAAACCTCCCACAGGCCCCCAGAAGCCCATGGATCCGCTTAACAGCTCGTCAGGGACGCCCCCGAGTGGCTCAGCCGAAAATAATTTCCGAACCCAGCGCCCCCCCAGCGATCCGTGGGCTAACACCTATGAAAAATTGCCAAAAAACTGCCGTTTCCACTCTTTCGCCTATGGGACGCCCTCAAAACCTCCCACAGGCCCCCAGGAGCCCATGGATCCGCTTAACAGCTCGTCAGGGAAGCCCCCGAGTGGCTCGGTCCAAAATAATTTCCGGACCCAGCGCCCCCCCCATTGATCCGTGGGCTAACACCCACGGAAAATCGCCAAAAAACTGCCGTTTCCACTCTTTCGCCTATGGGACGCCCTCAAAACCACCCACAGGCCCCCAGGAGCCCATGGATCCATTTAACAGCTCATCAGGGACGCCCTCGAGGGGCTCGGCCCAAAATAATTTCCGGAGCCAGCGCCCCCCCAGCAATCCGTGGGCTAACACCTATGAAAAATCGCCAAAAAACTGCCGTTTCCACTCTTTTGCCTATGGGACGCCCTCAAAACCTCCCACAGGCCCCCAGGAGCCCATGGATCCACTTAACAGCTCGTCAGGGACGCCCCCGAGCGGCTCGGCCCAAAATAATTTCTGGACACAGCGCCCCCCCAGCGATCCGTGGGCTAACACCCACGAAAAATCGCCAAAAAATTGCCGTTTCCACTCTTTCGCCTATGGGACGCCCTCAAAACCTCCCACAGGCCCCCAGAAGCCCATGGATCCGCTTAACAGCTCGTCAGGGATTCCCCCGAGCGGCTCGGCCCAAAATAATTTCCGGACCCAGCGCCCCCCCAGCGATCCGTGGGCTAACACCCACGAAAAATTGCCAAAAAACTGCCGTTTCCACTCTTTCGCCTATGGGATGCCCTCAAAACCTCCCACAGGCCCCCAGGAGCCCATGGATCCGTTTAACAGCTCGTCAGGGACGCCCCCGAGCGGCTCGGACCAAAATAATTTCCGAACCCAGCGCCCCCCCAGCAATCCGTGGGCTAACACCTATGAAAAATTGCCAAAAAACTGCCGTTTCCACTCTTCGCCTATGGGACGCCCTCAAAACCTCCCACAGGCCCCCAGGAGCCCATGGATCCGCTTAACAGCTCATCAGGGATGCCCCCGATCAGCTCGGACCAAAATAATTTTCGGACTCAGCGCCCCCCCAGCGATCCGTGGGCTAACACCCACGAAAAATCGCCAAAAAACTGCCGTTTCCACTCTTTGGCCTATGGGACGCCCTCAAAACCTCCCACAGGCCCCCAGAAGCCCATGGATCCGCTTAACAGCTCGTCAGGGACGCCCCCGAGTGGCTCAGCCGAAAATAATTTCCGAACCCAGCGCCCCCCCAGCGATCCGTGGGCTAACACCTATGAAAAATTGCCAAAAAACTGCCGTTTCCACTCTTTCGCCTATGGGACGCCCTCAAAACCTCCCACAGGCCCCCAGGAGCCCATGGATCCGCTTAACAGCTCGTCAGGGAAGCCCCCGAGTGGCTCGGTCCAAAATAATTTCCGGACCCAGCGCCCCCCCCATTGATCCGTGGGCTAACACCCACGGAAAATCGCCAAAAAACTGCCGTTTCCACTCTTTCGCCTATGGGACGCCCTCAAAACCACCCACAGGCCCCCAGGAGCCCATGGATCCATTTAACAGCTCATCAGGGACGCCCTCGAGGGGCTCGGCCCAAAATAATTTCCGGAGCCAGCGCCCCCCAAGAGATCCGTGGGCTAACACCCACGAAAAATTGCCAAAAAACTGCCGTTTTCACTCTTTCGCCTATGGGACGCCCTTAAAACCTCCCACCGGCCCCACGGAGCCCATGGATCTGCTTAACAGCTCGTCAGGGACGCCCCCGAGGGGCTCGGCCCAAAATAATTTCCGGAGCCAGCGCCCCCCAAGCGATCCGTGGGCTAACACCCACGGAAAATCGCCAAAAAACTACCGTTTTCACTCTTTCGCCTATGGGACGCCCTCAAAACCTACCACAGGCCCCCAGGAGCCCATGGATCCGCTTAACAGCTCGTCAGGGACGCCCCCGAGCGGCTCGGACCAAAATAATTTCCGAACCCAGCGCCCCCCCAGCAATCCGTGGGCTAACACCTATGAAAAATTGCCAAAAAACTGCCGTTTCTACTCTTTCGCCTATGGGACGCCCTCAAAACCTCCCACAGGCCCCCAGGAGCCCATGGATCCACCTAACAGCTCGTCAGGGACGCCCCCGAGCGGCTCGGCCCAAAATAATTTTCGGACCCAGCGCCCCCCCAGCGATCCGTGGGCTAACACCCACAAAAAATTGCCAAAAAACTGCCGTTTCCACTCTTTCGCCATTGGGACGCCCTCAAAACCTCCCACAGGCCCCCAAGAGCCCATGGATCAGCTTAACAGCTCGTCAGGGATGCCCCCGAGTGACTCGGCCCAAAATAATTTCTGTACCCAGTGCCCCCCCAGCGATCCGTGGGCTAACACCCACGAAAAATCGCCAAAAAACTGCCGTTTCCACTCTTCGCCTATGGGACGCCCTCAAAACCTCCCACAGGCCCCCAGGAGCCCATGGATCCGTTTAACAGCTCGTCAGGGACGCCCCCGAGTGGGTCAGCCCAAAATAATTTCCGTACCCAGCGCCCCCCCAGCGATCCGTGGGCTAACACCCACGAAAAATCGCCAAAAAACTGCCGTTTCCACTCTTTCGCCTATGGGACGCCCTCAAAACCTCCCAAAGGCCCCCAAGAGCCAATGGATCCGCTTAACAGCTCGTCAGGGACGCCCCCGAGCGGCTCGGCCCAAAATAATTTCCGGACCCAGCGCCCCCCCAGCGATCCGTGGGCTAACACCCACGAAAAATTGCCAAAAAACTGCCGTTTCCACTCTTTCGCCTATGGGACGCCCTCAAAACCTCCCACAGGCCCCCAGGAGCCCATGGATCCGCTTAACAGCTTGTCAGGGACGTCCCCGAGCGGCTCGGCCCAAAATAATTTCCGGACCCAACGCCCCCCCAGCGATCCGTGGGCTAACACCCACGAAAAATCGCCAAAAAACTGCCGTTTCCACTCTTTCGCCTATGGGACGCCCTCAAAACCTCCCACAGGCCCCCAGGAGCCCATGGATCCGCTTAACAGCTCGTCAAGGATGCCCCCGAGTGGCTCAACCCAAAATAATTTCCGTACCCAGCGCCCCCCCAGCGATCCGTGGGCTAACACCCACGAAAAATCGCAAAAAAACTGCCGTTTCCACTCTTTCGCCTATGGGACGCCCTCAAAACCTCCCACAGGCCCCCAGGAGCCCATGGATCCGCTTAACAGCTCGTCAGGGACTCCCCCGAGCGGCTCGGCCCAAAATAATTTTCGGACCCAGCGCCCCCCCAGCGATCCGTGGGCTAACACCCACAAAAAATAGCCAAAAAACTGCCGTTTCCACTCTTTCGCCTATGGGACGCCCTCAAAACCTCCCACAGGCCCCCAGGAGCCCATGGATCCGCTTAAAAGCTCGTCCGGGACGCCCCCGAGCGGCTCGGCCCAAAATAATTTCCGAACCCAGCGCCCCCCCAGCGATCCGTGGGCTAACACCCACGAAAAATCGCCAAAAAACTGCCGTTTCCACTCTTTCGCCTATGGGACGCCCTCAAAACCTCCCACAGGCCCCCAGGAGCCCATGGATCCGCTTAACAGCTCGTCAGGGATGCCCCCGAGTGGCTCAGCCCAAAATAATTTCCGTACCCAGCGCCCCCCCAGCGATCCGTGGGCTAACACCCACGAAAAATCGCCAAAAAACTGCCGTTTCCACTCTTTCGCCTATGGGACGCCCTCAAAACCTCCCACAGGCCCCCAGGAGCCCATGGATCCGCTTAACAGCTCATCAGGGACGCCCCCGAGCGGCTCGGCCCAAAATAATTTCCGAACCCAGTGCCCCCCCAGCGATTCGTGGGCTAACACTCACGAAAAATCGCCAAAAAACTGCCGTTTCGACTCTTTCGCCTATGGAACTCCCTCAAAACCTCCCACAGGCCCCTAGGAGCCCATGGATCCGCTTAACAGCTCGTCAGGGACGCCCCTGAGCGGCTCGGCCCAAAATAATTTCCGAACCCAGCGCCCCCCCAGCGATCCGTGGTTTAACACCCACGAAAAATCGCCAAAAAACTGCCGTTTCCACTCTTTCGCCTATGGGATGCCCTCAAAACCTCACACAGGCCCCCAGGAGCCCATGGATCCGCTTAACAGCTCGTCAGGGATGCCCCTGAGCGGCTCGGCCCAAAATAATTTCCGAACCCAGCGCCCCCCCAGCAATCCGTGGGCTAACACCTATGAAAAATCGCCAAAAAACTGTCGTTTCCACTCTTTTGCCTATGCGACGCCCTCAAAACCTCCCACAGGCCCCCAGGAGCCCATGGATCCACTTAACAGCTCGTCAGGGACGCCCCCGAGCGGCTCGGCCCAAAATAATTTCTGGACCCAGCGCCCCCCCAGCGATCCGTGGGCTAACACCCACGAAAAATCGCCAAAAAACTGCCGTTTCCACTCTTTCGCCTATGGGACGCCCTCAAAACCTCACACAGGCCCCCAGAAGCCCATGGATCCGCTTAACAGCTCGTCAGGGATTCCCCCGAGCGGCTCGGCCCAAAATAATTTCCGGACCCAGCGCCCCCCCAGCGATCCGTGGGCTAACACCCACGAAAAATTGCCAAAAAACTGTCGTTTCCACTCTTTCGCCTATGGGATGCCCTCAAAACCTCCCACAGGCCCCCAGGAGCCCATGGATCCGCTTAACAGCTCGTCAGGGACGCCCCCGAGCGGCTCGGACCAAAATAATTTCCGAACCCAGCGCCCCCCCAGCAATCCGTGGGCTAACACCTATGAAAAATTGCCAAAAAACTGCCGTTTCTACTCTTTCGCCTATGGGATGCCCTCAAAACCTCCCACAGGCCCCCAGGAGCCCATGGATCCACCTAACAGCTCGTCAGGGACGCCCCCGAGTGGCTCGGCCCAAAATAATTTTCGGACCCAGCGCCCCCCCAGCGATCCGTGGGCTAACACCCACAAAAAATTGCCAAAAAACTGCCGTTTCCACTCTTTCGCCATTGGGACGCCCTCAAAACCTCCCACAGGCCCCCAAGAGCCCATGGATCCGCTTAACAGCTCGTCAGGGATGCCCCCGAGCGGCTCGGTCCAAAATAATTTCTGTACCCAGTGCCCCCCCAGCGATCCGTGGGCTAACACCCACGAAAAATCGCCAAAAAACTGCCGTTTCCACTCTTCGCCTATGGGACGCCCTCAAAACCTCCCACAGGCCCCCAGGAGCCCATGGATCCGCTTAACAGCTCATCAGGGATGCCCCCGATCAGCTCGGACCAAAATAATTTCCGGACTCAGCGCCCCCCCAGCGATCCGTGGGCTAACACCCACGAAAAATCGCCAAAAAACTGCCGTTTCCACTCTTTGGCCTATGGGACGCCCTCAAAACCTCCCACAGGCCCCCAGAAGCCCATGGATCCGCTTAACAGCTCGTCAGGGACGTCCCCAAGTGGCTCGGCCCAAAATAATTTCCGAACCCAGCGCCCCCCCAGCGATCCGTGGTTTAACACCCACGAAAAATCGCCAAAAAACTGCCGTTTCCACTCTTTCGCCTATGGGATGCCCTCAAAACCTCACACAGGCCCCCAGGAGCCCATGGATCCGCTTAACAGCTCGTCAGGGACGCCCCTGAGCGGCTCGGCCCAAAATAATTTCTGGACCCAGCGCCCCCCCAGCGATCCGTGGGCTAACACCCACGAAAAATCGCCAAAAAACTGCCGTTTCCACTCTTTTGCCTATGCGACGCCCTCAAAACCTCCCACAGGCCCCCAGGAGCCCATGGATCCACTTAACAGCTCGTCAGGGACGCCCCCGAGCGGCTCGGCCCAAAATAATTTCTGGACCCAGCGCCCCCCCAGCGATCCGTGGGCTAACACCCACGAAAAATCGCCAAAAAACTGCCGTTTCCACTCTTTCGCCTATGGGACGCCCTCAAAACCTCACACAGGCCCCCAGAAGCCCATGGATCCGCTTAACAGCTCGTCAGGGATTCCCCCGAGCGGCTCGGCCCAAAATAATTTCCAGACCCAGCGCCCCCCCAGCGATCCGTGGGCTAACACCCACGAAAAATTGCCAAAAAACTGTCGTTTCCACTCTTTCGCCTATGGGATGCCCTCAAAACCTCCCACAGGCCCCCAGGAGCCCATGGATCCGCTTAACAGCTCGTCAGGGACGCCCCCGAGCGGCTCGGACCAAAATAATTTCCGAACCCAGCGCCCCCCCAGCAATCCGTGGGCTAACACCTATGAAAAATTGCCAAAAAACTGCCGTTTCTACTCTTTCGCCTATGGGACGCCCTCAAAACCTCCCACAGGCCCCCAGGAGCCCATGGATCCACCTAACAGCTCGTCAGGGACGCCCCCGAGTGGCTCGGCCCAAAATAATTTTCGGACCCAGCGCCCCCCCAGCGATCCGTGGGCTAACACCCACAAAAAATTGCCAAAAAACTGCCGTTTCCACTCTTTCGCCATTGGGACGCCTTCAAAACCTCCCACAGGCCCCCAAGAGCCCATGGATCCGCTTAACAGCTCGTCAGGGATGCCCCCGAGCGGCTCGGCCCAAAATAATTTCTGTACCCAGTGCCCCCCCAGCGATCCGTGGGCTAACACCCACGAAAAATCGCCAAAAAACTGCCGTTTCCACTCTTCGCCTATGGGACGCCCTCAAAACCTCCCACAGGCCCCCAGGAGCCCATGGATCCGCTTAACAGCTCATCAGGGATGCCCCCGATCAGCTCGGACCAAAATAATTTCCGGACTCAGCGCCCCCCCAGCGATCCGTGGGCTAACACCCACGGAAAATCGCCAAAAAACTGCCGTTTCCACTCTTTCGCCTATAGGACGCCCTCAAAACCACCCACAGGCACCCAGGAGCCCATGGATCCACTTAACAGCTCATCAGGGATGCCCTCAAGTGGCTCGGCCCAAAATAATTTCCGAACCCAGCGCCCCCCCAGCGATCCGTGGGCTAACACCTATGAAAAATCGCCAAAAAACTGCCGTTTCCACTCTTTCGCCTATGGGACGCCCTCAAAACCTCCCACAGGCCCCCAGGAGCCCATGGATCCGCTTAACAGCTCGTCAGGGAAGCCCCCGAGTGGCTCGGTCCAAAATAATTTCCGGACCCAGCGCCCCCCCCAGCGATCCGTGGGCTAACACCCACGGAAAATCGCCAAAAAACTGCCGTTTCCACTCTTACGCCTATGGGACGCCCTCAAAACCACCCACAGGCCCCCAGGAGCCCATGGATCCGCTTAACAGCTCATCAGGGACGCCCTCGAGGGGCTCGGCCCAAAATAATTTCCGGAGCCAGCGCCCCCCAAGCGATCCGTGGGCTAACACCCACGAAAAATCGCCAAAAAACTGCCGTTTTCACTCTTTCGCCTATGGGACGCCCTTAAAACCTCCCACCGGCCCCACGGAGCCCATGGATCCGCTTAACAGCTCGTCAGGGACGCCCCCGAGGGGCTCGGCCCAAAATAATTTCCGGAGCCAGCGCCCCCCAAGCGATCCGTGGGCTAACACCCACGGAAAATCGCCAAAAAACTGCCGTTTTCACTCTTTCGCCTCTGGGACGCCCTGAAAACCTCCCACCGGCCCCACGGAGCCCATGGATCCGCTTAACAGCTCGTCAGGGACGCCCCCGAGGGGTTTGGCCCAAAATAATTTCCGGAGCCAGCGCCCCGCAAGCGATCCGTGGGCTAACACCCACGGAAAATCGCCAAAAAACTGCCGTTTTCATTCTTTCGCCTCTGGGACGCCCTTAAAACCTCCCACCGGCCCCACGGAGCCCATGGATCCGCTTAACAGCTCGTCAGGGACGCTCCCGAGGGGCTATGCCCAAAATAATTTCCGGAGCCAGCGCCCCCCAAGCGATCCGTGGGCTAACACCCACGGAAAATCGCCAAAAAACTGCCGTTTTCACTTTTTCGCCTCTGGGACGCCCTTAAAACCTCCCACCGGACCCACGGAGCCCATGGATCTGCTTAACAGCTCGTTGGGGATGCCCCCGAGGGGCTCGTCCCAAAATAATTTCCGAAGCCAGCGCCCCCCAAGTGATCCGTGGGCTAACACCCACGAAAAATCGCCAAAAAACTGCCGTTTTCACTCTTTCGCCTCTGGGACGCCCATAAAACCCCCCACCGGCCCCACGGAGCCCATGGATCCACTTAACAGCTCGTCAGGGACGCCCTCGAGGGGCTCGGCCCAAAATAATTTCCGGAGCCAGCGCCCCCCAAGCGATCCGTGGGCTAACACCCACGAAAAATCGCTAAAAAACTGCCGTTTCCACTCTTTCGCCTCTGGGACGCCCTCAAAACCTCCCACAGGACCCCCGGAGCCCATGGATCCGCTTAACAGCTCTTCAGGGACCCCCCCGAGAGGCTCGGCCCAAAATAATTTCTGGACCCAGCGCCCCCCCATCGATCCGTGGGCTAACACCCACGGAAAATCGCCAAAAAACTTCCGTTTTCACTCTTTCGCCTCTGGGACGCCCTTAAAACCTCCCACCGGCCCCACGGAGCCCATGGATCCGCTTAACAGCTCGTCAGGGACGCCCCCGAGGGGCTCGGCCCAAAATAATTTCCGGAGCCAGCGCCCCCCAAGCGATCCGTGGGCTAACACCCACGGAAAATCGCCAAAAAACTGCCGTTTTCACTCTTTCGCCTCTGGGACGCCCTGAAAACCTCCCACCGGCCCCACGGAGCCCATGGATCCGCTTAACCGCTCGTCAGGGACGCCCCCGAGGGGCTCGGCCCAAAATAATTTTCGGAGCCAGCGCCCCCCAAACGATCCGTGGGCTAACACCCACGGAAAATCGCCAAAAAACTGCCGTTTTCACTCTTTCGCCTCTGGGACGCCCTTAAAACCTCCCACCGGCCCCACCGAGCCCATGGATCCGCTTAACAGCTCGTCAGGGATGCCCCCGATGGGCTCGGCCCAAAATAATTTCCGGAGCCAGCGCCCCCCAAGCGATCCGTGGGCTAACACCCACGGAAAATCGCCAAAAAACTGCCGTTTTCACTCTTTCTCCTCTGGGACGCCCTTAAAACCTCCCACCGGCCCCAGGGAGCCCATGGATCCGCTTAACAGCTCGTCAGAGACGCCCCCGAGGGGCTCTGACCAAAATAATTTCCGGAGCCAGCGCCCCCCAAGCGATCCGTGGGCTAACACCCACGGAAAATCGCCAAAAAACTATCGTTTTCACTCTTTCGCCTCTGGGACGCCCTTAAAACCTCCCACCGGCTCCACCGAGCCCATGGATCCGCTTAACAGCTCGTCAGGGACGCCCCCAATGGGCTCGGCCCAAAATAATTTTCGGAGCCAGCGCCCCCCAAGCGATCCGTGGGCTAACACCCACGGAAAATCGCCAAAAAACTGCCGTTTTCACTCTTTCGCCTCTGGGACGCCCTGAAAACCTCCCACCGGCCCCACGGAGCCCATGGATCCGCTTAACAGCTCGTCAGGGACGCCCCCGAGGGGTTTGGCCCAAAATAATTTCCGGAGCCAGCGCCCCGCAAGCGATCCGTGGGCTAACACCCACGGAAAATCGCCAAAAAACTACCGTTTTCACTCTTTCGCCTCTGGGACGCCCTTAAAACCTCCCACCGACCCCACGGAGCCCATGGATCCGCTTAACAGCTCGTCAGGGACGCCCCCGAGGGGCTCGGCCCAAAATAATTTCCGGAGCCAGCGCCCCCCAAGCGATCCGTGGGCTAACACCCACGGAAAATCGCCAAAAAACTGCCGTTTTCACTCTTTCGCCTCTGGGACGCCCATAAAACCTCCCACCGGCCCCACGGAGCCCAGGGATCTGCTTAACAGCTCATCAGGGACACCCCCGAGGGGCTCGGCCCAAAATAATTTCCGAGGCCAGCGCCCCCCATGCGATCCGTGGGCAAACACCCACGGAAAATCGCCAAAAAACTGTCGTATTCACTCTTTCGCCTCTGGGATGCCCTTAAAACTTCCCACCGGCCCCACGGAGCCCATGGATCCGCTTAACAGCTCGTCAGGGAAGCCCCAGAGGGGCTCAGCCCAAAATAATTTACGGAGCCAGCGCCCCCCAAGCGATTCGTGGGCTAACACCCACGGAAAATCGCCAAAAAACTGCCGTTTTCACTCTTTCGCCTCTGGGACGCCCTTAAAACCTCCCACCAGCCCCACGGAGCCCATGGATCCGCTTAACAGCTCGTCAGGGACGCCCCCGAGGGGCTCAGCCCAAAATAATTTCCGGAGCCAGCGCCCCCAAGCGATCCGTGGGCTAACACCCACGGAAAATCGCAAAAAAACTGCCATTTTCACTCTTTTGCCTCTGGGACGCCCTTAAAACCTCCCACCGGCCCCACGGAGCCCATGGATCCGCTTAACATCTCGTCAGGGACGCCCCCGAGGGGCTCGGCACAAAATAATTTCCGAAGCCAGCGCCCCCCAAGCGATCCGTGGGCTAACACCCACGGAAAATCGCCAAAAAACTGCCGTTTTCATTCTTTCGCCTCTGGGACGCCCTTAAAACCTCCCACCGGCCGCACGGAGCCCATGGATCCGCTTAACAGCTCGTCAGGGACGCCCCCAAGGGGCTCAGCCCAAAATAATTTCTGGAGCCAGCGCCCCCCAAGCGATCCGTGGGCTAACACCCACAGAAAATCGCCAAAAAACTGCCATTTTCACTCTTTCGCCTCTGGGACGCCCTTAAAACCTCCCACCGGCCCCACGGAGCCCATGGATACGCTTAACAGCTCGTCAGGGACTCCCCCGAGGGGCTCGGCCCAAAATAATTTCCGGAGCCAGCGCCCCCCAAGCGATCCGTGGGCTAACACCCACGGAAAATCGCCAAAAAACTGCCGTTTTCACTCTTTCGCCTCTGGGACGCCCTTAAAACCTCCCACCGGCCCCACGGAGCCCATGGATCCGCTTAACAGCTCGTCAGGGACGCCCCCAAGGGGCTCGGCCCAAAATAATTTCCGGAGCCAGGGCCCCCCAAGCGATCCGTGGGCTAACACCCACGGAAAATCGCCAAAAAACTGCCGTTTTCACTCTTTCGCCTGTGGGACGCCCTTAAAACCTCCCACCGGCCCCACGGAGCCCATGGATCCGCTTAACAGCTCGTCAGGGACGCCCCCAAGGGGCTCGGCCCAAAATAATTTCCGGAGCCAGGGCCCCCCAAGCGATCCGTGGGCTAACACCCACGGAAAATCGCCAAAAAACTGCCGTTTTCACTCTTTTGCCTCTGGGACGCCCTTAAAACCTCCCACCGGCCCCACGGAGCCCATGGATCCACTTAACAGCTCGTCAAGGACGCCCCCAAGGGGCTCCGCCCAAAATAATTTCCGGAGCCAGCGCCCCCCAAGCGATCCGTGGGCTAACACCCACGAAAAATCGCCAAAAAACTGTCGTTTTCACTCTTTCGCCTCTGAGACGCCCTTAAAACCTCCCACCGGCCCCACAGAGCCCATGGATCCGCTTAAAAGCTCGTTAGGGATGCCCCCGAGGGGCTCGGCCCAAAATAATTTCCGGAGCCAGCGCTCCCCAAGCGATCCGTGGGCTAACACCCACGGAAAATCGCCAAAAAACTGTCGTTTTCACTCTTTCGCCTCTGGGACGCCCTCAAAACCTCCCAAAGGACCCACGGAGCCCATGGATCCGCTTAACAGCTCATCAGGGACGCCCCCGAGGGGCTCGGCCCAAAATAATTTCCGGAGCCAGCGCCCCCCAAGCGATCCGTGGGCTAACACCCACGAAAAATCGCCAAAAAACTGCCGTTTTCACTCTTTCGCCTCTAGGACGCCCTTAAAACCTCCCGCCGGCCCCACGGAGCCCATGGATCTGCTTAACAGCTCGTCAGGGATGCCCCCAAGGGGCTCAGCCCAAAATAATTTCTGGAGCCAGCGCCCCCCAAGCGATCCGTGGGCTAACACCCACGGAAAATCGCCAAAAAACTGTCATTTTCACTCTTTCGCCTCTGGGACGCCCTTAAAACCTCCCACCGGCCCCACGGAGCCCATGGATACGCTTAACAGCTCGTCAGGGACGCCCCCGAGGGGCTCGGCCCAAAATAATTTCCGGAGCCAGCGCCCCCCAAGCGATCCGTGGGCTAACACCCACGGAAAATCGCCAAAAAACTGCCGTTTTCACTCTTTCGCCTCTGGGACGCCCTTAAAACCTCCCACCGTCCCCACGGAGCCCATGGATCCGCTTAAAAGCTCGTCAGGGACTCCCCCAAGGGGCTCGGCCCAAAATAATTTCCGTAGCCAGCGCCCCCCAAGCGATCCGTGGGCTAACACCCACGGAAAATCGCCAAAAAACTGCCGTTTTCACTCTTTCGCCTGTGGGACGCCCTTAAAACCTCCCACCGGCCCCACGGAGCCCATGGATCCGCTTAAAAGCTCGTCAGAGACGCCCCTGAGGGGCTCGGCCCAAAATAATTTCCGGAGCCAGCGCCCCCCAAGCGATCCGTGGGCTAACACCCACGGAAAATCGCCAAAAAACTGCCGTTTTCACTCTTTTGCCTCTGGGACGCCCTTAAAACCTCCCACCGGCCCCACGGAGCCCATGGATCCGCTTAAAAGCTCGTCAAGGACGCCCCCGAGGGGCTCAGCCCAAAATAATTTCCGGTGCCAGCGCCCCCCAAGCGATCCGTGGGCTAACACCCACGGAAAATCGCCAAAAAACTGCCGTTTTCACTCTTTTGCCTCTGGGACGCCCTTAAAACCTCCCACCGGCCCCACGGAGCCCATGGATCCACTTAACAGCTCGTCAAGGATGCCCCCAAGGGGCTCAGCCCAAAATAATTTCCGGAGCCAGCGCCCCCCAAGCGATCCGTGGGCTAACACCCACGAAAAATCGCCAAAAAACTATCGTTTTCACTCTTTCGCCTCTGAGACGCCCTTAAAACCTCCCACCGGCCCCACAGAGCCCATGGATCCGCTTAAAAGCTCGTTAGGGATGCCCCCGAGGGGCTCGGCCCAAAATAATTTCCGGAGCCAGCGCTCCCCAAGCGATCCGTGGGCTAACACCCACGGAAAATCGCCAAAAAACTGTCGTTTTCACTCTTTCGCCTCTGGGACGCCCTCAAAACCTCCCAAAGGACCCACGGAGCCCATTGATCAGCTTAACAGCTCATCAGGGACGCCCCTGAGGGGCTCGGGCCAAAATAATTTCCGGAGCCAGCGCCCCCCAAGCGATCCGTGGGCTAACACCCACGGAAAATCGCCAAAAAACTGCCGTTTTCACTCTTTCGCCTCTGGGACGCCCTTAAAACCTCCCACCGGCCCCACGGAGCCCATGGATCTGCTTAACAGCTCGTCAGGGACGCCCCCAAGGGGCTCAGCCCAAAATAATTTCTGGAGCCAGCGCCCCCCAAGCGATCCGTGGGCTAACACCCACGGAAAATCGCCAAAAAACTGCCATTTTCACTCTTTCGCCTCTGGGACGCCCTTAAAACCTCCCACCGGCCCCACGGAGCCCATGGATACGCTTAACAGCTCGTCAGGGATGCCCCCGAGGGGCTCGGCCCAAAATAATTTCCGGAGCCAGCGCCCCCCAAGCGATCCGTGGGCTAACACCCACGGAAAATCGCCAAAAAACTGCCGTTTTCACTCTTTTGCCTCTGGGACGCCCTTAAAACCTCCCACCGGCCCCACGGAGCCCATGGATCTGCTTAAAAGCTCGTCAGGGACTCCCCCAAGGGGCTCGACCCAAAATAATTTCCGGAGCCAGCGCCCCCCAAGCGATCCGTGGGCTAACACCCACGAAAAATCGCCAAAAAACTGCCGTTTTCACTCTTTCGCCTCTGAGACGCCCTTAAAACCTCCCACCGGCCCCACAGAGCCCATGGATCCGCTTAATAGCTCGTTAGGGATGCCCTCGAGGGGCTCAGCCCAAAATAATTTCCGGAGCCAGCGCTCCCCAAGCGATCCGTGGGCTAACACCCACGGAAAATCGCCAAAAAACTGTCGTTTTCACTCTTTCGCCTCTGGGACGCCCTTAAAACCTCCCAAAGGACCCACGGAGCCCATGGATCCGCTTAACAGCTCATCAGGGACGCCCCCGAGGGGATCGGCCCAAAATAATTTCCGGAGCCAGCTCCCCCCAAGCGATCCGTGGGCTAACACCCACGGAAAATCGCCAAAAAACTGCCGTTTTCACTCTTTCGCCTGTGGGACGCCCTTAAAACCTCCCACCGGCCCCACGGAGCCCATGGATCCGCTTAAAAGCTCGTCAGAGACGCCCCTGAGGGGCTCGGCCCAAAATAATTTCCGGAGCCAGCGCCCCCCAAGCGATCCGTGGGCTAACACCCACGGAAAATCGCCAAAAAACTGCCGTTTTCACTCTTTTGCCTCTGGGACGCCCTTAAAACCTCCCACCGGCCCCACGGAGCCCATGGATCCACTTAACAGCTCGTCAAGGACGCCCCCGAGGGGCTCAGCCCAAAATAATTTCCGGAGCCAGCGCCCCCCAAGCGATCCGTGGGCTAACACCCACGGAAAATCGCCAAAAAACTGCCGTTTTCACTCTTTTGCCTCTGGGACGCCCTTAAAACCTCCCACCGGCCCCACGGAGCCCATGGATCCACTTAACAGCTCATCAAGGACGCCCCCGAGGGGCTCAGCCCAAAATAATTTCCGGAGCCAGCGCCCCCCAAGCGATCCGTGGGCTAACACCCACGAAAAATCGCCAAAAAACTGCCGTTTTCACTCTTTCGCCTCTGAGACGCCCTTAAAACCTCCCACCGGCCCCACAGAGCCCATGGATCCGCTTAATAGCTCGTTAGGGATGCCCTCGAGGGGCTCGGCCCAAAATAATTTCCGGAGCCAGCGCTCCCCAAGCGATCCGTGGGCTAACACCCACGGAAAATCGCCAAAAAACTGTCGTTTTCACTCTTTCGCCTCTGGGACGCCCTTAAAAACCTCCCAAAGGACCCACGGAGCCCATGGATCCGCTTAACAGCTCATCAGGGACGCCCCCGAGGGGCTCGGCCCAAAATAATTTCCGGAGCCAGCGCCCCCCAAGCGATCCGTGGGCTAACACCCACGGAAAATCGCCAAAAAACTGCCGTTTTCACTATTTCGCCTCTGGGACGCCCTTAAAACCTCCCACCGGCCCCACGGAGCCCATGGATCCTCTTAACAGCTCGTCAGGGACTCCCCCAAGGGGCTCGGCCCAAAATAATTTCCGGAGCCAGCGCCCCCCAAGCGATCCGTGGGCTAACACCCACGGAAAATCGCCAAAAAACTGCCGTTTTCACTCTTTTGCCTCTGGGACGCCCTTAAAACCTCCCACCGGCCCCACGGAGCCCATGGATCCGCTTAACAGCTCGTCAGAGACGCCCCCGAGGGGCTCGGCCCAAAATAATTTCCGGAGCCAGCGCCCCCCAAGCGATCCGTGGGCTAACACCCACGGAAAATCGCCAAAAAACTGCCGTTTTCACTCTTTTGCCTCTGGGACGCCCTTAAAACCTCCCACCGGCCCCACGGAGCCCATGGATCCACTTAACAGCTCGTCAAGGACGCCCCCGAGGGGCTCAGCCCAAAATAATTTCCGGAGCCAGCGCCCCCCAAGCGATCCGTGGGCTAACACCCACGAAAAATCGCCAAAAAACTGCCGTTTTCACTCTTTCGCCTCTGAGACGCCCTTAAAACCTCCCACCGGCCCCACAGAGCCCATGGATCCGCTTAACAGCTCGTTAGGGACGCCCCCGAGGGGCTCGGCCCAAAATAATTTCCGAAGCCAGCGCCCCCCAAGCGATCCGTGGGCTAACACCCACGGAAAATCGCCAAAAAACTGTCGTTTTCACTCTTTCGCCTCTGGGACGCCCTTAAAACCTCCCACCGGCCCCACGGAGCCCATGGATCCGCTTAAGAGCTCGTCAGGGACGCCCCCAAGGGGCTCAGCCCAAAATAATTTTTGGAGCCAGCGCCCCCCAAGCGATCCGTGGTTTAACACCCACGGAAAATCGCCAAAAAACTGCCATTTTCACTCTTTCGCCTCTGGGACGCCCTTAAAACCTCCCACCGGCCCCACGGAGCCCATGGATCCGCTTAACAGCTCATCAGGGACGCCCCTGAGGGGCTCGGCCCAAAATAATTTCCGGAGCCAGCGCCCCCCAAGCGATCCGTGGGCTAACACCCACGGAAAATCGCCAAAAAACTGCCGTTTTCACTCTTTCGCCTCTGGGACGCCCTTAAAACCTCCCAAAGGACCCACGGAGCCCATGGATCCGCTTAACAGCTCATCAGGGACCCCTCCGAGGGGATCGGCCCAAAATAATTTCCGGAGCCAGCTCCCCCCAAGCGATCCGTGGGCTAACACCCACGGAAAATCGCCAAAAAACTGCCGTTTTCACTCTTTCGCCTGTGGGACGCCCTTAAAACCTCCCACCGGCCCCACGGAGCCCATGGATCCGCTTAAAAGCTCGTCAGAGACGCCCCTGAGGGGCTCGGCCCAAAATAATTTCCGGAGCCAGCGCCCCCCAAGCGATCCGTGGGCTAACACCCACGGAAAATCGCCAAAAAACTGCCGTTTTCACTCTTTTGCCTCTGGGACGCCCTTAAAACCTCCCACCGGCCCCACGGAGCCCATGGATCCACTTAACAGCTCGTCAAGGACGCCCCCGAGGGGCTCAGCCCAAAATAATTTCCGGAGCCAGCGCCCCCCAAGCGATCCGTGGGCTAACACCCACGGAAAATCGCCAAAAAACTGCCGTTTTCACTCTTTTGCCTCTGGGACGCCCTTAAAACCTCCCACCGGCCCCACGGAGCCCATGGATCCACTTAACAGCTCATCAAGGACGCCCCCGAGGGGCTCAGCCCAAAATAATTTCCGGAGCCAGCGCCCCCCAAGCGATCCGTGGGCTAACACCCACGAAAAATCGCCAAAAAACTGCCGTTTTCACTCTTTCGCCTCTGAGACGCCCTTAAAACCTCCCACCGGCCCCACAGAGCCCATGGATCCGCTTAATAGCTCGTTAGGGATGCCCTCGAGGGGCTCGGCCCAAAATAATTTCCGGAGCCAGCGCTCCCCAAGCGATCCGTGGGCTAACACCCACGGAAAATCGCCAAAAAACTGTCGTTTTCACTCTTTCGCCTCTGGGACGCCCTTAAAAACCTCCCAAAGGACCCACGGAGCCCATGGATCCGCTTAACAGCTCATCAGGGACGCCCCCGAGGGGCTCGGCCCAAAATAATTTCCGGAGCCAGCGCCCCCCAAGCGATCCGTGGGCTAACACCCACGGAAAATCGCCAAAAAACTGCCGTTTTCACTATTTCGCCTCTGGGACGCCCTTAAAACCTCCCACCGGCCCCACGGAGCCCATGGATCCGCTTAACAGCTCGTCAGGGACTCCCCCAAGGGGCTCGGCCCAAAATAATTTCCGGAGCCAGCGCCCCCCAAGCGATCCGTGGGCTAACACCCACGGAAAATCGCCAAAAAACTGCCGTTTTCACTCTTTTGCCTCTGGGACGCCCTTAAAACCTCCCACCGGCCCCACGGAGCCCATGGATCCGCTTAACAGCTCGTCAGAGACGCCCCCGAGGGGCTCGGCCCAAAATAATTTCCGGAGCCAGCGCCCCCCAAGCGATCCGTGGGCTAACACCCACGGAAAATCGCCAAAAAACTGCCGTTTTCACTCTTTTGCCTCTGGGACGCCCTTAAAACCTCCCACCGGCCCCACGGAGCCCATGGATCCACTTAACAGCTCGTCAAGGACGCCCCCGAGGGGCTCAGCCCAAAATAATTTCCGGAGCCAGCGCCCCCCAAGCGATCCGTGGGCTAACACCCACGAAAAATCGCCAAAAAACTGCCGTTTTCACTCTTTCGCCTCTGAGACGCCCTTAAAACCTCCCACCGGCCCCACAGAGCCCATGGATCCGCTTAACAGCTCGTTAGGGACGCCCCCGAGGGGCTCGGCCCAAAATAATTTCCGAAGCCAGCGCCCCCCAAGCGATCCGTGGGCTAACACCCACGGAAAATCGCCAAAAAACTGTCGTTTTCACTCTTTCGCCTCTGGGACGCCCTTAAAACCTCCCACCGGCCCCACGGAGCCCATGGATCCGCTTAAGAGCTCGTCAGGGACGCCCCCAAGGGGCTCAGCCCAAAATAATTTTTGGAGCCAGCGCCCCCCAAGCGATCCGTGGTTTAACACCCACGGAAAATCGCCAAAAAACTGCCATTTTCACTCTTTCGCCTCTGGGACGCCCTTAAAACCTCCCACCGGCCCCACGGAGCCCATGGATCCGCTTAACAGCTCATCAGGGACGCCCCCGAGGGGCTCGGCCCAAAATAATTTCCGGAGCCAGCGCCCCCCAAGCGATCCGTGGGCTAACACCCACGGAAAATCGCCAAAAAACTGCCGTTTTCACTATTTCGCCTCTGGGACGCCCTTAAAACCTCCCACCGGCCCCACGGAGCCCATGGATCCGCTTAACAGCTCGTCAGGGACTCCCCCAAGGGGCTCGGCCCAAAATAATTTCCGGAGCCAGCGCCCCCCAAGCGATCCGTGGGCTAACACCCACGGAAAATCGCCAAAAAACTGCCGTTTTCACTCTTTTGCCTCTGGGACGCCCTTAAAACCTCCCACCGGCCCCACGGAGCCCATGGATCCGCTTAACAGCTCGTCAGAGACGCCCCCGAGGGGCTCGGCCCAAAATAATTTCCGGAGCCAGCGCCCCCCAAGCGATCCGTGGGCTAACACCCACGGAAAATCGCCAAAAAACTGCCGTTTTCACTCTTTTGCCTCTGGGACGCCCTTAAAACCTCCCACCGGCCCCACGGAGCCCATGGATCCACTTAACAGCTCGTCAAGGACGCCCCCGAGGGGCTCAGCCCAAAATAATTTCCGGAGCCAGCGCCCCCCAAGCGATCCGTGGGCTAACACCCACGAAAAATCGCCAAAAAACTGCCGTTTTCACTCTTTCGCCTCTGAGACGCCCTTAAAACCTCCCACCGGCCCCACAGAGCCCATGGATCCGCTTAACAGCTCGTTAGGGACGCCCCCGAGGGGCTCGGCCCAAAATAATTTCCGAAGCCAGCGCCCCCCAAGCGATCCGTGGGCTAACACCCACGGAAAATCGCCAAAAAACTGTCGTTTTCACTCTTTCGCCTCTGGGACGCCCTTAAAACCTCCCACCGGCCCCACGGAGCCCATGGATCCGCTTAAGAGCTCGTCAGGGACGCCCCCAAGGGGCTCAGCCCAAAATAATTTTTGGAGCCAGCGCCCCCCAAGCGATCCGTGGTTTAACACCCACGGAAAATCGCCAAAAAACTGCCATTTTCACTCTTTCGCCTCTGGGACGCCCTTAAAACCTCCCACCGGCCCCACGGAGCCCATGGATACGCTTAACAGCTCGTCAGGGACGCCCCTGAGGGGCTCGGCCCAAAATAATTTCCGGAGCCAGCGCCCCCCAAGCGATCCGTGGGCTAACACCCACGGAAAATCGCCAAAAAACTGCCGTTTTCACTCTTTCACCTCTGGGACGCCCTTAAAACCTCCCACCGGCCCCACGGAGCCCATGGATCCGCTTAACAGCTCGTCAGGGATGCCCCCAAGGGGCTCGGCCCAAAATAATTTCCGGAGCCAGCGCCCCCCAAGCGATCCGTGGGCTAACAGCCACGAAAAATCGCCAAAAAACTGCCGTTTTCACTCTTTCGCCTCTGGGACGCCCTTAAAACCTCCCACCGGCCCCACGGAGCCCATTGATCCGCTTAACAGCTCGTCAGGGACGCCCCCGAGTGGCTCGGCCCAAAATAATTTCTGGAGCCAGCGCCCCCCAAGCGATCCGTGGGCTAACACCCACGGAAAATCGCCAAAAAACTGCCGTTTTCACTCTTTCGCCTGTGGGACGCCCTTAAAACCTCCCACCGGCCCCACGGAGCCCATGGATCTTCTTAACAGCTCATCAGGGACGCCCCCGAGGGGCTCGGCCCAAAATAATTTCCGGAGCCAGCGCCCCCCAAGCGATCCGTGGGCTAACACCCACGGAAAATCGCCAAAAAACTGTCGTTTTCACTCTTTTGCCTCTGGGACGCCCTTAAAACCTCCCACCGGCCCCACGGAGCCCATGGATCCACTTAACAGCTCGTCAAGGACGCCCCTGAGGGGCTCAGCCCAAAATAATTTCCGGAGCCAGCGCCCCCCAAGCGATCCGTGGGCTAACACCCACGAAAAATCGCCAAAAAACTGCCGTTTTCACTCTTTCGCCTCTGGGACGCCCTTAAAACCTCCCACCGGCCCCACAGAGCCCATGGATCCGCTTAACAGCTCGTTAGGGATGCCCCTGAGGGGCTCGGCCCAAAATAATTTCCGGAGCCAGCGCTCCCCAAGCGATCCGTGGGCTAACACCCACGGAAAATCGCCAAAAAACTGTCGTTTTCACTCTTTCGCCTCTGGGACGCCCTTAAAACCTCCCACCGGCCCCATGTAGCCCATGTATCCGCTTAACAGCTCATCAGGGACGCCCCCGAGGGGCTCGGCCCAAGATAATTTCCGGAGCCAGCGCCCCCCAAGCGATCCGTGGGCTAACACCCACGGAAAATCGCCAAAAAACTGCCGTTTTCACTCTTTCGCCTCTGGGACGCCCTTAAAACCTCCCACCGGCCCCACGGAGCCCATGGATCCACTTAACAGCTCATCAGGGATGCCCCCGAGGGGCTCGGCCCAAAATAATTTCCGGAGCCAGCGCCCCCCAAGCGATCCGTGGGCTAACACCCACGGAAAATCGCCAAAAAACTGCCGTTTTCACTCTTTCGCCTCTGGGACACCCTTAAAACCTCCCACCGGCCCCACGGAGCCCATGGATCCACTTAACAGCTCATCAGGGACGCCCCCGAGGGGCTCGGTCCAAAATAATTTCCGGAGCCAGCGCCCCCCAAGCGATCCGTGGGCTAACACCCACGGAAAATCGCCAAAAAACTGCCGTTTTCACTCTTTTGCCTCTGGGACGCCCTTAAAACCTCCCAACGGCCCCACGGAGCCCATGGATCCGCTTAAAAGCTCGTCAGGGATGCCCCCGATGGGCTCGGTCCAAAATAATTTCCGGAGCCAGCGCCCCCCAAGCGATCCGTGGGCTAACACCCACGGAAAATCACCAAAAAACTGCCGTTTTCACTCTTTCGCCTCTGGAACGCCCTTAAAACCTCCCACCGGCCCCATGGAGCCCATGGATCCGCTTAACAGCTCGTCAGGGACGCCCCCGAGGGGTTCGGCCCAAAATAATTTCCGGAGCCAGCGCCCCCCAAGCGATCCGTGGGCTAACACCCACGGAAAATCGCCAAAAAACTGCCGTTTTCACTCTTTCGCCTCTGGGATGCCCTTAAAACCTCCCACCGGCCCCACGGAGCCCATGGATCCACTTAACAGCTCGTCAGGGACGCACCCGAGGGGCTCGGCCCAAAATAATTTCTGGAGCCAGCGCCCCCCAAGCGATCCGTGGGCTAACACCCACGAAAAATCGCCAAAAAACTGCCGTTTTCACTCTTTCGCCTCTGAGACGCCCTTAAAACCTCCCACCGGCCCCACGGAGCCCATGGATCCTCTTAACAGCTCGTCAGGGACGTCCTCGAGGGGCTCGGCCCAAAATAATTTCCGGAGCCAGCGCCCCCCAAGCGATCCGTGGGCTAACACCCACGGAAAATCGCCAAAAAACTGCCGTTTTCACTCTTTCGCCTCTGGGATGCCCTTAAAACCTCCCACCGGCCCCACGGAGCCCATGGATCCGCTTAAAAGCTCGTCAGGGACGCCCCCGAGGGGCTCAGCCCAAAATAATTTCCGGAGCCAGCACCCCCCAAGCGATCCGTGGGCTAACACCCACGGAAAATTGCCAAAAAACTACCGTTTTCACTCTTTCGCCTCTGGGACGCCCTTAAAACCTCCCACCGGCCCCACGGAGCCCATGGATCCACTTAACAGCTCATCAGGGACGCCCCCGAGGGGCTCGGCCCAAAATAATTTCCGGAGCCAGCGCCCCCCAAGCGATCCGTGGGCTAACACCCACGGAAAATCGCCAAAAAACTGCCGTTTTCACTCTTTTGCCTCTGGGACGCCCTTAAAACCTCCCAACGGCCCCACGGATCCCATGGATCCGCTTAACAGCTCGTCAGGGACGCCCCCGAGGGGCTCGACCCAAAATAATTTCTGGAGCCAGCGCCCCCCAAGCGATCCGTGGGCTAACACCCACGGAAAATCGCCAAAAAACTGCCGTTTTCACTCTTTCGCCTTTGGGACGCCCTTAAAACCTCCCACCGGCCCCACGGATCCCATGGATCCGCTTAACATCTCGTCAGGGATGCCCCCGTGGGGCTCGGCCCAAAATAATTTCCGGAGCCAGCGCCCCCCATGCGATCCGTGGGCTAACACCCACGGAAAATCGCCAAAAAACTGCCGTTTTCACTCTTTCGCCTCTGGGACGCCCTTAAAACCTCCCAACGGCCCCACGGAGCCCATGGATCCTCTTAACAGCTCGTCAGGGACACCCCCGAGGGGCTCGGCCCAAAATAATTTCCGGAGCCAGCGCCCCCCAAGCGATCCGTGGGCTAACACCCACGGAAAATCGCCAAAAAACTGCCGTTTTCACTCTTTCGCCTCTGAGACGCCCTTAAAACCTCCCACCGGCCCCACAGAGCCCATGGATACGCTTAACAGCTCGTCAGGGACGCCCCTGAGGGGCTCGGCCCAAAATAATTTCCGGAGCCAGCGCCCCCCAAGCGATCCGTGGGCTAACACCCACGGAAAATCGCCAAAAAACTGCCGTTTTCACTCTTTCGCCTCTGGGACGCCCTTAAAACCTCCCACCGGCCCCACGGAGCCCATGGATCCGCTTAACAGCTCGTCAGGGATGCCCCCAAGGGGCTCGGCCCAAAATAATTTCCGGAGCCAGCGCCCCCCAAGCGATCCGTGGGCTAACAGCCACGGAAAATCGCCAAAAAACTGCCGTTTTCACTCTTTCGCCTCTGGGACGCCCTTAAAACCTCCCACCGGCCCCACGGAGCCCATGGATCCGCTTAACAGCTCGTCAGCGACGCCCCCGAGGGGCTCGGCCCAAAATAATTTCTGGAGCCAGTGCCCCCCAAGCGATCCGTGGGCTAACACCCACGGAAAATCGCCAAAAAACTGCCGTTTTCACTCTTTCGCCTGTGGGACGCCCTTAAAACCTCCCACCGGCCCCACGGAGCCCATGGATCTGCTTAACAGCTCATCAGGGACGCCCCCGAGGGGCTCGGCCCAAAATAATTTCCGGAGCCAGCGCCCCCCAAGCGATCCGTGGGCTAACACCCACGGAAAATCGCCAAAAAACTGTCGTTTTCACTCTTTTGCCTCTGGGACGCCCTTAAAACCTCCCACCGGCCCCACGGAGCCCATGGATCCACTTAACAGCTCGTCAAGGACGCCCCTGAGGGGCTCAGCCCAAAATAATTTCCGGAGCCAGCGCCCCCCAAGCGATCCGTGGGCTAACACCCACGAAAAATCGCCAAAAAACTGCCGTTTTCACTCTTTCGCCTCTGGGACGCCCTTAAAACCTCCCACCGGCCCCACAGAGCCCATGGATCCGCTTAACAGCTCGTTAGGGATGCCCCCGAGGGGCTCGGCCCAAAATAATTTCCGGAGCCAGCGCTCCCCAAGCGATCCGTGGGCTAACACCCACGGAAAATCGCCAAAAAACTGTCGTTTTCACTCTTTCGCCTCTGGGACGCCCTTAAAACCTCCCACCGGCCCCACGGAGCCCATGGATCCACTTAACAGCTCATCAGGGACGCCCCCGAGGGGCTCGGCCCAAAATAATTTCCGGAGCCAGCGCCCCCCAAGCGATCCGTGGGCTAACACCCACGGAAAATCGCCAAAAAACTGCCGTTTTCACTCTTTCGCCTCTGGGACGCCATTAAAACCTCCCAACGGCCCCACGGAGCCCATGGATCCTCTTAAAAGCTCGTCAGGGATGCCCCCGATGGGCTCGGTCCAAAATAATTTCCGGAGCCAGCGCCCCCCAAGCGATTCGTGGGCTAACACCCACGGAAAATCACCAAAAAACTGCCGTTTTCACTCTTTCGCCTCTGGAACGCCCTTAAAACCTCCCACCGGCCCCACGGAGCCCATGGATCCACTTAACAGCTCGTCAGGGACGCCCCCGAGGGGCTCGGCCCAAAATAATTTCTGGAGCCAGCGCCCCCCAAGCGATCCGTGGGCTAACACCCACGGAAAATCGCCAAAAAACTGCCGTTTTCACTCTTTCGCCTCTGGGACGCCCTTAAAACCTCCCACCGGCCCCACGGAGCCCATGGATCCGCTTAAAAGCTCGTCAGGGACGCGCCCGAGGGGCTCAGCCCAAAATAATTTCCGGAGCCAGCACCCCCCAAGCGATCCGTGGGCTAACACCCACGGAAAATTGCCAAAAAACTACCGTTTTCACTCTTTCGCCTCTGGGACGCCCTTAAAACCTCCCACCGGCCCCACGGAGCCCATGGATCCACTTAACAGCTCATCAGGGACGCCCCCGAGGGGCTCGGCCCAAAA
The DNA here is from genome assembly GCA_031232105.1 of Capsicum rhomboideum. Classification (NCBI taxonomy): domain Eukaryota; kingdom Viridiplantae; phylum Streptophyta; class Magnoliopsida; order Solanales; family Solanaceae; genus Capsicum; species Capsicum rhomboideum. Next base: position 659,098 of record CP124719.1, on the reverse strand, counting down.
TAATTTCCGGAGCCAGCGCCCCCCAAGCGATCCGTGGGCTAACACCCACGGAAAATCGCCAAAAAACTGCCGTTTTCACTCTTTTGCCTCTGGGACGCCCTTAAAACCTCCCAACGGCCCCACGGATCCCATGGATCCGCTTAACAGCTCGTCAGGGACGCCCCCGAGGGGCTCGACCCAAAATAATTTCTGGAGCCAGCGCCCCCCAAGCGATCCGTGGGCTAACACCCACGGAAAATCGCCAAAAAACTGCCGTTTTCACTCTTTCGCCTCTGGGACGCCCTTAAAACCTCCCAACGGCCCCACGGAGCCCATGGATCCTCTTAACAGCTCGTCAGGGACACCCCCGAGGGGCTCGGCCAAAAATAATTTCCGGAGCCAGCGCCCCCCAAGCGATCCGTGGGCTAACACCCACGGAAAATCGCCAAAAAACTGCCGTTTTCACTCTTTCGCCTCTGGGACGCCTTAAAGCCTCCCACCGGCCCCACGGAGCCCATGGATCCGCTTAACAGCTCGTCAGGGACGCCCCCGAGGTACTCGGTCCAAAATAATTTCCGGAGCCAGCGCCCCCCAAGCGATCCATGGGCTAACACCCACGGAAAATTGCCAAAAAACTGTCGTTTTCACTCTTTCGCCTCTGGAACGCCCTTAAAACCTCCCACCGGCCCCACGGAGCCCATGGATCCACTTAACAGCTCATCAGGGACGCCCCCGAGGGGCTCGTCCCAATAAAATATTCGAAGCCAGCGCCCCCCAAGCGATCCGTGGGCTAACACCCACGGAAAATCGCCAAAAAACTGTCGTTTTCACTCTTTCGCCTCTGGGACGCCCTTAAAACCTCCCACCGGCCCCACGGAGCCCATGGATCCTCTTAACAGCTCGTCAGGGACGTCCCAAGGGGCTCGGCCCAAAATAATTTTCGGAGCCAGCGCCCCCCAAGCGATCCGTGGGCTAACACCGACGGAAAATCGCCAAAAAACTGCCGTTTTCACTCTTTCGCCTCTGGGACGCCCTTAAAACCTCCCACCAGCCCCACGGAGCCCATGGATCCGCTTAACATCTTGTCAGGGATGCCCCCGAGGGGATCGGCCCAAAATAATTTCCGGAGCCAGCGCCCCCCAAGCTATCCGTGGGCTAACACCCACGGAAAATCGCCAAAAAACTGTCGTTTTCACTCTTTCGCCTCTGGGACGCCCTTAAAACCTCCCACCGGCCCCACGGAACCCATGGATCCGCTTAACAGCTCGTCAGGGATGCCCCCGATAGGCTCGGCCCAAAATAATTTCCGGATCCAGCGCCCCCCAAGCGATCCGTGGGCTAACACCCACGGAAAATTGCCAAAAAACTGCCGTTTTCACTCTTTCGCCTCTGGGACGCCCTTAAAACCTCCCACCGGCCCCACGCAGCCCATGGATCCACTTAACAGCTCATCAGGGATGCCCCCGAGGGGCTCGGCCCAAAATAATTTTCGGAGTCAGCGCCCCCCAAGCGATCCGTGGGCTAACACCCACGGAAAATCGCCAAAAAACTGCCGTTTTCACTCTTTCGCCTCTGGGACGCCCTTAAAACCTCCCAACGGCCCCACGGAGCACATGGATCTGCTTAACAGCTCGTCAGGGACGCCCTTGAGGGGCTCGTCCCAAAATAATTTCCGGAGCCAGCGCCCCCCAAGCGATCCGTGGGCTAACACCCACGGAAAATTGCCAAAAAACTGCTGTTTTCACTCTTTCGCCTCTGGGACGCCCTTAAAACCTCCCACCGGCCCCACGGATCCCATGGATCCGCTTAACAGCTCGTCAGGGACGCCCCCGAGGGGCTTGGCCCAAAATAATTTCCGGAGCCAGCGCCCCCCAAGCGATCCGTGGGCTAACACCCACGAAAAATCGCCAAAAAACTGCCGTTTTCACTCTTTCGCCTCTGGGACGCCCTTAAAACCTCCCACCGGCCCCACGGAGCCCATGGATCCGCTTAACAGCTCTTCAGGGATGCCCCCGATGGGCTCGGCCCAAAATAATTTTCGGAGCCAGCGCCCCCCAAGCGATTCGTGGGCTAACACCCACGGAAAATCGCCAAAAAACTGCCGTTTTCACTCTTTAGCCTCTGGGATGCCCTTAAAACCTCCCACCGGCCCCATGGAGCCCATGGATCCTCTTAACAGCTCGTCAGGGACGCCCCCGAGGGGCTCGGCCCAAAATAATTTCCGGAGCCAGCGCCCCCGAAGCGATCCGTGGGCTGACACCCACGGAAAATCGCCAAAAAATTGCCGTTTTCACTCTTTCGCCTCTGGGACGCCTTTAAAACCTCCCACCGGCCCCACGGAGCCCATGGATCCGCTTAACAGCTCATCAGGGATGCCCCCGAGGGGCTCGGCCTAAAATAATTTCCGGAGCCAGCGCCCCCCAAGCGATCCGTGGGCTAACACCCACGGAAAATCGCCAAAAAACTGCCGTTTTCACTCTTTCGCCTCTGGGACGCCCTTAAAACCTCCCAACGGCCCCACGGAGCACATGGATCTGCTTAACAGCTCGTCAGGGACGCCCTTGAGGGGCTCGTCCCAAAATAATTTCCGGAGCCAGCGCCCCCCAAGCGATCCGTAGGCTAACACCCACGGAAAATCGCCAAAAAACTACTGTTTTCACTCTTTCGCCTCTGGGACGCCCTTAAAACCTCCCACCGGCCCCACAGAGCCCATGGATCCGCTTAACAGCTCGTTAGGGATGCCCCCGAGGGGCTCGGCCCAAAATAATTTCCGGAGCCAGCGCTCCCCAAGCGATCCGTGGGCTAACACCCACGGAAAATCGCCAAAAAACTGTCGTTTTCACTCTTTCGCCTCTGGGACGCCCTTAAAACCTCCCACCGGCCCCACGGAGCCCATGGATCCACTTAACAGCTCATCAGGGACGCCCCCGAGGGGCTCGGCCCAAAATAATTTCCGGAGCCAGCGCCCCCCAAGCGATCCGTGGGCTAACACCCACGGAAAATCGCCAAAAAACTGCCGTTTTCACTCTTTCGCCTCTGGGACGCCATTAAAACCTCCCAACGGCCCCACGGAGCCCATGGATCCTCTTAAAAGCTCGTCAGGGATGCCCCCGATGGGCTCGGTCCAAAATAATTTCCGGAGCCAGCGCCCCCCAAGCGATTCGTGGGCTAACACCCACGGAAAATCACCAAAAAACTGCCGTTTTCACTCTTTCGCCTCTGGAACGCCCTTAAAACCTCCCACCGGCCCCACGGAGCCCATGGATCCGCTTAACAGCTCGTCAGGGACGCCCCCGAGGGGTTCGGCCCAAAATAATTTCCGGAGCCAGCGCCCCCCAAGCGATCCGTGGGCTAACACCCACGGAAAATCGCCAAAAAACTGCCGTTTTCACTCTTTCGCCTCTGGGATGCCCTTAAAACCTCCCACCGGCCCCACGGAGCCCATGGATCCACTTAACAGCTCGTCAGGGACGCCCCCGAGGGGCTCGGCCCAAAATAATTTCTGGAGCCAGCGCCCCCCAAGCGATCCGTGGGCTAACACCCACGAAAAATCGCCAAAAAACTGCCGTTTTCACTCTTTCGCCTCTGAGACGCCCTTAAAACCTCCCACCGGCCCCACGGAGCCCATGGATCCTCTTAACAGATCGTCAGGGACGTCCCCGAGGGGCTCGGCCCAAAATAATTTCTGGAGCCAGCGCCCCCCAAGCGATCCGTGGGCTAACACCCACGGAAAATCGCCAAAAAACTGCCGTTTTCACTCTTTCGCCTCTGGGACGCCCTTAAAACCTCCCACCGGCCCCACGGAGCCCATGGATCCGCTTAAAAGCTCGTCAGGGACGCGCCCGAGGGGCTCAGCCCAAAATAATTTCCGGAGCCAGCACCCCCCAAGCGATCCGTGGGCTAACACCCACGGAAAATTGCCAAAAAACTACCGTTTTCACTCTTTCGCCTCTGGGACGCCCTTAAAACCTCCCACCGGCCCCACGGAGCCCATGGATCCACTTAACAGCTCATCAGGGACGCCCCCGAGGGGCTCGGCCCAAAATAATTTCCGGAGCCAGCGCCCCCCAAGCGATCCGTGGGCTAACACCCACGGAAAATCGCCAAAAAACTGCCGTTTTCACTCTTTTGCCTCTGGGACGCCCTTAAAACCTCCCAACGGCCCCACGGATCCCATGGATCCGCTTAACAGCTCGTCAGGGACGCCCCCGAGGGGCTCGACCCAAAATAATTTCTGGAGCCAGCGCCCCCCAAGCGATCCGTGGGCTAACACCCACGGAAAATCGCCAAAAAACTGCCGTTTTCACTCTTTCGCCTCTGGGACGCCCTTAAAACCTCCCAACGGCCCCACGGAGCCCATGGATCCTCTTAACAGCTCGTCAGGGACACCCCCGAGGGGCTCGGCCAAAAATAATTTCCGGAGCCAGCGCCCCCCAAGCGATCCGTGGGCTAACACCCACGGAAAATCGCCAAAAAACTGCCGTTTTCACTCTTTCGCCTCTGGGACGCCTTAAAGCCTCCCACCGGCCCCACGGAGCCCATGGATCCGCTTAACAGCTCGTCAGGGACGCCCCCGAGGTACTCGGTCCAAAATAATTTCCGGAGCCAGCGCCCCCCAAGCGATCCATGGGCTAACACCCACGGAAAATTGCCAAAAAACTGTCGTTTTCACTCTTTCGCCTCTGGAACGCCCTTAAAACCTCCCATCGGCCCCACGGAGCCCATGGATCCACTTAACAGCTCATCAGGGACGCCCCCGAGGGGCTCGTCCCAATAAAATATTCGAAGCCAGCGCCCCCCAAGCGATCCGTGGGCTAACACCCACGGAAAATCGCCAAAAAACTGTCGTTTTCACTCTTTCGCCTCTGGGACGCCCTTAAAACCTCCCACCGGCCCCACGGAGCCCATGGATCCTCTTAACAGCTCGTCAGGGACGTCCCAAGGGGCTCGGCCCAAAATAATTTTCGGAGCCAGCGCCCCCCAAGCGATCCGTGGGCTAACACCGACGGAAAATCGCCAAAAAACTGCCGTTTTCACTCTTTCGCCTCTGGGACGCCCTTAAAACCTCCCACCAGCCCCACGGAGCCCATGGATCCGCTTAACATCTTGTCAGGGATGCCCCCGAGGGGATCGGCCCAAAATAATTTCCGGAGCCAGCGCCCCCCAAGCTATCCGTGGGCTAACACCCACGGAAAATCGCCAAAAAACTGTCGTTTTCACTCTTTCGCCTCTGGGACGCCCTTAAAACCTCCCACCGGCCCCACGGAACCCATGGATCCGCTTAACAGCTCGTCAGGGATGCCCCCGATAGGCTCGGCCCAAAATAATTTCCGGATCCAGCGCCCCCCAAGCGATCCGTGGGCTAACACCCACGGAAAATTGCCAAAAAACTGCCGTTTTCACTCTTTCGCCTCTGGGACGCCCTTAAAACCTCCCACCGGCCCCACGCAGCCCATGGATCCACTTAACAGCTCATCAGGGATGCCCCCGAGGGGCTCGGCCCAAAATAATTTTCGGAGTCAGCGCCCCCCAAGCGATCCGTGGGCTAACACCCACGGAAAATCGCCAAAAAACTGCCGTTTTCACTCTTTCGCCTCTGGGACGCCCTTAAAACCTCCCAACGGCCCCACGGAGCACATGGATCTGCTTAACAGCTCGTCAGGGACGCCCTTGAGGGGCTCGTCCCAAAATAATTTCCGGAGCCAGCGCCCCCCAAGCGATCCGTGGGCTAACACCCACGGAAAATTGCCAAAAAACTGCTGTTTTCACTCTTTCGCCTCTGGGACGCCCTTAAAACCTCCCACCGGCCCCACGGATCCCATGGATCCGCTTAACAGCTCGTCAGGGACGCCCCCGAGGGGCTTGGCCCAAAATAATTTCCGGAGCCAGCGCCCCCCAAGCGATCCGTGGGCTAACACCCACGAAAAATCGCCAAAAAACTGCCGTTTTCACTCTTTCGCCTCTGGGACGCCCTTAAAACCTCCCACCGGCCCCACGGAGCCCATGGATCCGCTTAACAGCTCTTCAGGGATGCCCCCGATGGGCTCGGCCCAAAATAATTTTCGGAGCCAGCGCCCCCCAAGCGATTCGTGGGCTAACACCCACGGAAAATCGCCAAAAAACTGCCGTTTTCACTCTTTAGCCTCTGGGATGCCCTTAAAACCTCCCACCGGCCCCATGGAGCCCATGGATCCTCTTAACAGCTCGTCAGGGACGCCCCCGAGGGGCTCGGCCCAAAATAATTTCCGGAGCCAGCGCCCCCGAAGCGATCCGTGGGCTGACACCCACGGAAAATCGCCAAAAAATTGCCGTTTTCACTCTTTCGCCTCTGGGACGCCTTTAAAACCTCCCACCGGCCCCACGGAGCCCATGGATCCGCTTAACAGCTCATCAGGGATGCCCCCGAGGGGCTCGGCCTAAAATAATTTCCGGAGCCAGCGCCCCCCAAGCGATCCGTGGGCTAACACCCACGGAAAATCGCCAAAAAACTGCCGTTTTCACTCTTTCGCCTCTGGGACGCCCTTAAAACCTCCCAACGGCCCCACGGAGCACATGGATCTGCTTAACAGCTCGTCAGGGACGCCCTTGAGGGGCTCGTCCCAAAATAATTTCCGGAGCCAGCGCCCCCCAAGCGATCCGTAGGCTAACACCCACGGAAAATCGCCAAAAAACTACTGTTTTCACTCTTTCGCCTCTGGGACGCCCTTAAAACCTCCCACCGGCCCCACGGAGCCCATGGATCCGCTTAAAAGCTCGTCAGGGACGCCCCCGAGGGGCTTGGCCCAAAATAATTTCCGGAGCCAGCGCCCCCCAAGCGATCCGTGGGCTAACACCCACGAAAAATCGCCAAAAAACTGCCGTTTTCACTCTTTCGCCTCTGGGACGCCCTTAAAACCTCCCACCGGCCCCACGGAGCCCATGGATCCGCTTAACAGCTCGTCAGGGATGCCCCCGATGGGCTCGGCCCAAAATAATTTTCGGAGCCAGCGCCCCCCAAGCGATTCGTGGGCTAACACCCACGGAAAATCGCCAAAAAACTGCCGTTTTCACTCTTTAGCCTCTGGGACGCCCTTAAAACCTCCCTCCGGCCCCATGGAGCCCATGGATCCTCTTAACAGCTCGTCAGGGACGCCCCCGAGGGGCTCGGCCCAAAATAATTTCCGGAGCCAGCGCCCCCGAAGCGATCCGTGGGCTAACACCCACGGAAAATCGCCAAAAAACTGCCGTTTTCACTCTTTCGCCTCTGGGACGCCCTTAAAACTTCCCACCGGCCCCACGGAGCCCATGCATCCGCTTAACAGCTCGTCAGGGACGCCCCCGAGGGGCTAGGCCCAAAATAATTTCCGGAGCCAGCGCCCCCCAAGCGATCCGTGGGCTAACACCCACGGAAAATCGCCAAAAAACTACCATTTTCACTCTTTCGCCTCTGGGATGCCCTTAAAACCTCCCATCGGCCCCACGGAGCCCATGCATCCGCTTAACAGCTCGTCAGGGATGCCCCCGAGGGGCTAGGCCCAAAATAATTTCCGGAGCCAGCGCCCCCCAAGCGATCCGTGGGCTAACACCCACGGAAAATCGCCAAAAAACTGCCGTTTTCACTCTTTCGCCTCTGGGATGCCCTAAAAACCTCCCACCGGCCCCACGGAGCCCATGGATCCACTTAAAAGCTCGTCAGGGACGCCCCCGAGGGGCTCGGCCCAAAATAATTTCCGGAGCCAGCGCCCCCCAAGCGATCCGTGGGCTAACACCCACGGAAAATCGCCAAAAAACTGCCGATTTCACTCTTTCGACTCTGGGACGCCCTTAAAACCTCCCACCGGCCCCACGGAGCCCATGGATCCACTTAACAGCTCATCAGGGATGCCCCCGAGGGGCTCGGTCCAAAATAATTTCCGGAGCCAGCGCCCCCCAAGCGATCCGTGGGCTAACACCCACGGAAAATCGCCAAAAAACCGCCGTTTTCACTCTTTCGCCTCTGGGACGCCCTTAAAACCTCCCACTGGGCCACGGAGCCCATGGATCCGCTTAACAGCTCGTCAGGGACGCCTCCGAGGGGTCGGCCCAAAATAATTTCCGGAGCCAGCGCCCCCCAAGCGATCCGTGGGCTAACACCCACGGAAAATCGCCAAAAAACTGCCGTTTTCACTCTTTCGCCTCTGGGACGCCCTTAAAACCTCCCAACGGCCCCACGGAGCCCATGGATCCGCTTAATAGCTCGTCAGGGACGCCCCCGAGGGGTTCGGCCCAAAATAATTTCCGGAGCCAGCACCCCCCAAGCGATCCGTGGGCTAACACCCACGGAAAATCGCCAAAAAACTGTCGTTTTAACTCTTTCGCCTCTGGGACGCCCTTAAAACCCCCCACCGGCCCCACGGAGCCCATGGATCCGCTTAACAGCTTATCAAGGATGCCCCCGAGGGGCTCGTCCTAAAATAATTTCCGGAGCCAGCGCCCCCCAAGCGATCCGTGGGCTAACACCCACGGAAAATCGCCAAAAAACTGCCGTTTTCACTCTTTCGCCTCTGGGACGCCCTTAAAACCTCCCAACGGCCCCACGGAGCCCATGGATCCGCTTAACAGCTCATCAGGGACTCCCCCGAGGGGCTCGGCCCAAAATAATTTTCGGAGCCAGCGCCCCCCTAGCGATCCGTGGGCTAACACCCACGGAAAATCGCCAAAAAACTGCCGTTTTCACTTTTTCGCCTCTGGGACGCCCTTAAAACCTCCCACCGGCCCCACGGAGCCCATGGATCCGCTTAACAGCTCGTCAGGGATTCCCCCGAGGGGCTCGGCCCAAAATAATTTCCGAATCCAGCGCCCCCCAAGCGATCCGTGGGCTAACACCCACGGAAAATTGCCAAAAAACTGCCGTTTTCACTCTTTCGCCTCTGGGACGCCCTTAAAACCTCCCACCGGCCCCACGGAGCCCATGGATCCGCTTAACAGCTCGTCAGGGACTCCCCTGAGGGGCTCGGCTCAAAATAATTTCCGGAGCCAGCGCCCCCCAAGCGATCCGTGGGCTAACACCCACGGAAAATCGCCAAAAAACTGCCGTTTTCACTCTTTTGCCTCTGGGACGCCCTTTAAACCTCCCACCGGCCCCACGGAGCCCATGGATCTGCTTAACAGCTCGTCAGGGATGCCCCCGAGGGGCTCGGCCAAAAATAATTTCCGGATCCAGCGCCCCCCAAGCGATCCGTGGGCTAACACCCATGGAAAATCGCCAAAAAACTGCCGTTTTCACTCTTTCGCCTCTGGGATCCCCTTAAAACCTCCCACCGGCCCCACGGAGCCCATGGATCTGCTTAACAGCTTGTCAGGGACGCCCCCGAGGGGCTCGGTCCAAAATAATTTCCGGAGCCAGCGCCCCCCAAGCGATCCGTGGGCTAACACCCACGGAAAATGGCCAAAAAACTGCCGTTTTCACTCTTTCGCCTCTGGGACGCCCTTAAAACCTCCCACCGGCCCCACGGAGCCCATGGATACGCTTAACAGCTCGTCAGGGACGCCCCTGAGGGGATCGGCCCAAAATAATTTTTGGAGCCAGCGCCCCCCAAGCGATCCGTGGGCTAACACCCACGGAAAATCGCCAAAAAACTGCCGTTTTCACTCTTTTGCCTCTGGGACGCCCTTAAAACCTCCCACCGGCCCCACAGAGCCCATGGATCCGCTTAACAGCTCGTCAGGGATGCCCTCGAGGGGCTCGGTCCAAAATAATTTCCGGAGCCAGCGCCCCCCAAGCGATCCGTGGGCTAACACCCACGGAAAATCGCCTAAAAACTGCCGTTTTCACTCTTTCGCCTCTGGGACGCCCTTAAAACCTCCCACCGGACCCACGGATCCCATGGATCTGCTTAACAGCTCGTCAGGGATGCCCCCGAGGGGCTCGGCCCAAAATAATTTTCGGAGCCAGCGCCCCCCAAGCGATCCGTGGGCTAACACCCACGGAAAATCGCCAAAAAACTGCCGTTTTCACTCTTTCGCCTCTGGGACGCCCTTAAAACCTCCCAACGGCCCCACGGAGCCCATGGATCCGCTTAACAGCTCATCAGGGATGCTCCCGAAGGGCTAGGCCCAAAATAATTTCCGGAGCCAGCGCCCCCCAAGCGATCCGTGGGCTAACACCTACGGAAAATCGCTAAAAAACTGCCGTTTTCACTCTTTCGCCTCTGGGACGCCCTTAAAACCTCCCACCGGCCCCACGGAGCCCATGGATCCGCTTAACAGCTCATCAGGGACTCCCCCGAGGGGCTCGGCCCAAAATAATTTTCGGAGCCAGCGCCCCCCTAGCGATCCGTGGGCTAACACCCACGGAAAATCGCCAAAAAACTGCCGTTTTCACTCTTTCGCCTCTGGGACGCCCTTAAAACCTCCCAACGGCCCCACGGATCCCATGGATCAGCTTAACAGCTCGTTAGGGATGCCCCCGAGGGGCTCGGCCCAAAATAATTTCCGGAGCCAGCGCCCCCCAAGCGATCCGTGGGCTAACACCCATGGAAAATCGCCAAAAAACTGCCGTTTTCACTCTTTCGCCTCTGGGACTCCCTTAAAACCTCCCACCGGCCCCACAGAGCCCATGGATCCGCTTAACAGCTCGTCAGAGACACCCCCGAGGGGCTCGGCCCAAAATAATTTCCGGATCCAGCGCCCCCCAAGCGATCCGTGGGCTAACACCCACGGAAAATCGCCAAAAAACTATCATTTTCACTCTTTCGCCTCTGGGACGCCCTTAAAACCTCCCACCGGCCCCACGGAGCCCATGGATCCGCTTAACAGCTCGTCATAGACGCCACCGAGGGGCTCGACCCAAAATAATTTCCGGATCCAGCGCCCCCCAAGCGATCCGTGGGCTAACACCCACGAAAAATCGCCAAAAAACTGCCGTTTTCACTCTTTCGCCTCTGGGACGCCCTTAAAACCTCCCACCGGCCCCACAGAGCCCATGCATCCGCTTAACAGCTCGTCAGGGACTCCCCCGAGGGGCTAGCCCCAAAATAATTTCCGGAGCCAGCGCCCCCCAAGCGATCCGTGGGATAACACCCACGGAAAATCGCCAAAAAACCGCCGTTTTCACTCTTTCGCCTCTGGGACGCCCTTAAAACCTCCCACTGGCCCCACGGAGCCCATGGATACGCTTAACAGCTCGTCAGGGACGCCCCCGAGGGGCTCGGCCCAAAATAATTTCCGGAGCCAGCGCCCCCCAAGCGATCCGTGGGCTAACACCCACGGAAAATCGCCAAAAAACTGCCATTTTCACTCTTTCGCCTCTGGGACGCCCTTAAAACCTCCCAACGGCCCCACGAAGCCCATGGATCCGCTTAACAGCTCGTCAGGGACGCCCCCGAGGGGCTCGGCCCAAAATAATTTCCGGAGCCAGCGCCCCCCAAGCGATCCGTCGGCTAACACCCACGGAAAATCGCCAAAAAACTGCCGTTTTCACTCTTTCGCCTCTGGGACGCCCTTAAAACCTCCCACCGGCCCCACGGAGCCCATGGATCCGCTTAACATCTCGTCAGGGACGCCCCCGAGGGGCTCGGCCCAAAATAATTTCCGGAGCCAGCGCCCCCCAAGCGATCCGTGGGCTAACACCCACGGAAAATCGCCAAAATACTGCCGTTTTCACTCTTTCGCCTCTGGGACGCCCTTAAAACCTCCCACCGGCCCCACGGAGCCCATGGATCCTCTTAACAGCTCGTCAGGGACGCCCCCGAGGGGCTAGGCACAAAATAATTTTCGGAGCCAGTGCCCCCCAAGCGATCCGTGGGCTAACACCCACGGAAAATCGCCAAAAAACTGCCGTTTTCATTCTTTCGCCTCTGGGATGCCCTTAAAACCTCCCACCGGCCCCACGGAGCCCATGGATCCACTTAACAGCTCGTCAGGGACGCTACCGAGGGGCTCGGCCCAAAATAATTTCCGGAGCCAGCGCCCCCCAAGCGATCCGTGGGCTAACACCCACGGAAAATAGCCAAAAAACTGCCGTTTTCACTATTTCGCCTCTGGGACGCCCTTAAAACCTCCCACCGGCCCCACGGATCCCATGGATCCGCTTAACAGCTCGTCAGGGACGCCCCCGAGTGGCTCGGTCCAAAATAATTTCCGGAGCCAGCGCCCCCCAAGCGATCCGTGGGCTAACACCCATGGTAAATCGCCAAAAAACTGTCGTTTTCACTCTTTTGCCTCTGGGACGCCCTTAAAACCTCCCACCGGCCACACGGAGCCCATGGATCCACTTAACAGCTCATCAGGGACGCCCCCGAGGGGTTCGGCCCACAATAATTTCCGGAGCCAGCGCCCCCCAAGCGATCCGTGGGCTAACACCCACGAAAAATCGCCAAAAAACTGCCGTTTTCACTCTTTCGCCTCTGGGACGCCCTTAAAACCTCCCACCGGCCCCACGGATCCCATGGATCCGCTTAACAGCTCGTCAGGGACACCCCCGAGGGGCTCTGTCCAAAATAATTTCCGGATCCAGCGCCCCCCAAGCGATCCGTGGGCTAACACCCACGGAAAATCGCCAAAAAACTGCCGTTTTCACTCTTTCGCCTCTGGGACGCCCTTAAAACCTCCCACCGGCCCCACGGAGACCATAGATCCACTTAAAAGCTCGTCAAGGATGCCCCCAAGGGGCTCGGCCCAAAATAATTTTCGGAGCCAGCGCCCCCCAAGCGATCCGTGGGCTAACACCCACGGAAAATCGCCAAAAAACTGCCGTTTTCACTCTTTCGCCTCTGGGACGCCCTTAAAACCTCCCACCGGCCCCACGGAGCCCATGGATCCGCTTAACAGCTCGTCAGGGACGCCCCGAAGGGGCTCGTCCCAAAATAATTTCCGGAGCCAGCGCCCCCCAAGCGATCCGTGGGCTAACACCCACGGAAAATCGCCAAAAAACTGCCGTTTTCACTCTTTCGCCTCTGGGACGCCCTTAAAACCTCCCACCGGCCCCACGGAGCCCATGGATCTGCTTAACAGCTCGTCAGGGACGCCCCCGAGGGTCTCTGCCCAAAATAATTTTCGGATCCAGCGTCCCCCAAGCGATCCGTGGGCTAACACCCACGGAAAATCGCCAAAAAACTGCCGTTTTCACTCTTTCGCCTCTGGGACGCCCTTAAAACCTCCCACCGGCCACACGGAGCCCATGGATCCACTTAAAAGCTCGTCAAGGATGCCCCCGAGGGGCTCGTCCCAAAATAATTTCCGGATCCAGTGCCCCCCAAGCGATCCGTGGGCTAACACCCACGGAAAATCGCCAAAAAACTGCCGTTTTCACTCTTTTGCCTCTGGGACGCCCTTAAAACCTCCCACCGGCCCCACGGAGCACATGGATCCGCTTAACAGCTCGTCAGGGTATCCCCCGAGGGGCTCGGCCCAAAATAATTTCCTGAGCCAGCGCCCCCCAAGCGATCCGTGGGCTAACACCCACGGAAAATCGCCAAAAAACTGCCGTTTTCACTCTTTTGCCTCTGGGACGCCCTTAAAACCTCCCAGCGGCCCCACGGAGCCCATGGATCCGCTTAACAGCTCGTCAGGGACGGCCCCGAGGGGCTCGGCCCAAAATAATTTTCAAAGCCAGCGCCCCCCAAGCGATCCGTGGGCTAACACCCACGGAAAATCGCCAAAAAACTGCCGTTTTCACTCTTTCGCCTATGGGACGCCCTTAAAACCTCCCACCGGCCCCACGGAGCCCATGGATCCGCTTAACAGCTCGTCAGGGACTCCCCCGAAGGGCTCGGCCCAAAATAATTTCCGGAGCCAGAGCACCCCAAGCGATCCGTGGGCTAACACCCACGGAAAATCGCCAAAAAACTGCCGTTTTCACTCTTTCGCCTCTGGTATGCCCTTAAAACCTCCCACCGGCCCCACGGAGCCCATGGATCCGCTTAACAGCTCGTCAGGGATGCCCCTTAGGGGCTCGGCCCAAAATAATTTCCGGAGCCAGCGCCCCCCAAGCGATCCGTGGGCTAACACCCACGGAAAATCGCCAAAAAACTGCCGTTTTCACTCTTTCGCCTCTGGGACTCCCTTAAAACCTCCCACCGGCCCCACGGAGCCCATGGATCCGCTTAAAAGCTCGTCAGGGATGCCCCCGAGAAGCTCGGCCCAAAATAATTTCCTGAGCCAGCGCCCCCCAAGCGATCCGTGGGCTAACACCCACGGAAAATTGCCAAAAAACTGCCGTTTTCACTCTTTTGCCTCTGGGACGCCCTTAAAACCTCCCACCGGCCCCACGGAGCACATGGATCCGCTTAACAGCTCGTCAGGGTATCCCCCGAGGGGCTCGGCCCAAAATAATTTCCTGAGCCAGCGCCCCCCAAGCGATCCGTGGGCTAACACCCACGGAAAATCGCCAAAAAACTGCCGTTTTCACTCTTTTGCCTCTGGGACGCCCTTAAAACCTCCCACCGGCCCCACGGAGCCCATGGATCCGCTTAACAGCTCGTCAGGGACGGCCCCGAGGGGCTCGGCCCAAAATAATTTTCAAAGCCAGCGCCCCCCAAGCGATCCGTGGGCTAACACCCACGGAAAATCGCCAAAAAACTGCCGTTTTCACTCTTTCGCCTATGGGACGCCCTTAAAACCTCCCACCGGCCCCACGGAGCCCATGGATCCGCTTAACAGCTCGTCAGGGACTCCCCCGAAGGGCTCGGCCCAAAATAATTTCCGGAGCCAGAGCACCCCAAGCGATCCGTGGGCTAACACCCACGGAAAATCGCCAAAAAACTGCCGTTTTCACTCTTTCGCCTCTGGTATACCCTTAAAACCTCCCACCGGCCCCACGGAGCCCATGGATCCGCTTAACAGCTCGTCAGGGATGCCCCTTAGGGGCTCGGCCCAAAATAATTTCCGGAGCCAGCGCCCCCCAAGCTATCCGTGGGCTAACACCCACGGAAAATCGCCAAAAAACTGCCGTTTTCACTCTTTCGCCTCTGGGACTCCCTTAAAACCTCCCACCGGCCCCACGGAGCCCATGGATCCGCTTAAAAGCTCGTCAGGGATGCCCCCGAGAAGCTCGGCCCAAAATAATTTCCTGAGCCAGCGCCCCCCAAGCGATCCGTGGGCTAACACCCACGGAAAATCGCCAAAAAACTGCCGTTTTCACTCTTTCGCCTCTGGGACGCCCTTAAAACCTCCCACCGGCCACACGGAGCCCATGGATCCACTTAAAAGCTCGTCAAGGATGCCCCCGAGGGGCTCGTCCCAAAATAATTTCCGGATCCAGTGCCCCCCAAGCGATCCGTGGGCTAACACCCACGGAAAATCGCCAAAAAACTGCCGTTTTCACTCTTTTGCCTCTGGGACGCCCTTAAAACCTCCCACCGGCCCCACGGAGCACATGGATCCGCTTAACAGCTCGTCAGGGTATCCCCCGAGGGGCTCGGCCCAAAATAATTTCCTGAGCCAGCGCCCCCCAAGCGATCCGTGGGCTAACACCCACGGAAAATCGCCAAAAAACTGCCGTTTTCACTCTTTTGCCTCTGGGACGCCCTTAAAACCTCCCACCGGCCCCACGGAGCCCATGGATCCGCTTAACAGCTCGTCAGGGACGGCCCCGAGGGGCTCGGCCCAAAATAATTTTCAAAGCCAGCGCCCCCCAAGCGATCCGTGGGCTAACACCCACGGAAAATCGCCAAAAAACTGCCGTTTTCACTCTTTCGCCTATGGGACGCCCTTAAAACCTCCCACCGGCCCCACGGAGCCCATGGATCCGCTTAACAGCTCGTCAGGGATTCCCCCGAAGGGCTCGGCCCAAAATAATTTCCGGAGCCAGAGCACCCCAAGCGATCCGTGGGCTAACACCCACGGAAAATCGCCAAAAAACTGCCGTTTTCATTCTTTCGCCTCTGGTATGCCCTTAAAACCTCCCACCGGCCCCACGGAGCCCATGGATCCGCTTAACAGCTCGTCAGGGATGCCCCTTAGGGGCTCGGCCCAAAATAATTTCCGGAGCCAGCGCCCCCCAAGCGATCCGTGGGCTAACACCCACGGAAAATCGCCAAAAAACTGCCGTTTTCACTCTTTCGCCTCTGGGACTCCCTTAAAACCTCCCACCGGCCCCACGGAGCCCATGGATCCGCTTAAAAGCTCGTCAGGGATGCCCCCGAGAAGCTCGGCCCAAAATAATTTCCTGAGCCAGCGCCCCCCAAGCGATCCGTGGGCTAACACCCACGGAAAATTGCCAAAAAACTGCCGTTTTCACTCTTTTGCCTCTGGGACGCCCTTAAAACCTCCCACCGGCCCCACGGAGCACATGGATCCGCTTAACAGCTCGTCAGGGTATCCCCCGAGGGGCTCGGCCCAAAATAATTTCCTGAGCCAGCGCCCCCCAAGCGATCCGTGGGCTAACACCCACGGAAAATCGCCAAAAAACTGCCGTTTTCACTCTTTTGCCTCTGGGACGCCCTTAAAACCTCCCACCGGCCCCACGGAGCCCATGGATCCGCTTAACAACTCGTCAGGGACGGCCCCGAGGGGCTCGGCCCAAAATAATTTTCAAAGCCAGCGCCCCCCAAGCGATCCGTGGGCTAACACCCACGGAAAATCGCCAAAAAACTGCCGTTTTCACTCTTTCGCCTATGGGACGCCCTTAAAACCTCCCACCGGCCCCACGGAGCCCATGGATCCGCTTAACAGCTCGTCAGGGACTCCCCCGAAGGGCTCGGCCCAAAATAATTTCCGGAGCCAGAGCACCCCAAGCGATCCGTGGGCTAACACCCACGGAAAATCGCCAAAAAACTGCCGTTTTCACTCTTTCGCCTCTGGTATGCCCTTAAAACCTCCCACCGGCCCCACGGAGCCCATGGATCCGCTTAACAGCTCGTCAGGGATGCCCCTTAGGGGCTCGGCCCAAAATAATTTCCGGAGCCAGCGCCCCCCAAGCTATCCGTGGGCTAACACCCACGGAAAATCGCCAAAAAACTGCCGTTTTCACTCTTTCGCCTCTGGGACTCCCTTAAAACCTCCCACCGGCCCCACGGAGCCCATGGATCCGCTTAAAAGCTCGTCAGGGATGCCCCCGAGAAGCTCGGCCCAAAATAATTTCCTGAGCCAGCGCCCCCCAAGCGATCCGTGGGCTAACACCCACGGAAAATCGCCAAAAAACTGCCGTTTTCACTCTTTCGCCTCTGGGACGCCCTTAAAACCTCCCACCGGCCACACGGAGCCCATGGATCCACTTAAAAGCTCGTCAAGGATGCCCCCGAGGGGCTCGTCCCAAAATAATTTCCGGATCCAGTGCCCCCCAAGCGATCCGTGGGCTAACACCCACGGAAAATCGCCAAAAAACTGCCGTTTTCACTCTTTTGCCTCTGGGACGCCCTTAAAACCTCCCACCGGCCCCACGGAGCACATGGATCCGCTTAACAGCTCGTCAGGGTATCCCCCGAGGGGCTCGGCCCAAAATAATTTCCTGAGCCAGCGCCCCCCAAGCGATCCGTGGGCTAACACCCACGGAAAATCGCCAAAAAACTGCCGTTTTCACTCTTTTGCCTCTGGGACGCCCTTAAAACCTCCCACCGGCCCCACGGAGCCCATGGATCCGCTTAACAGCTCGTCAGGGACGGCCCCGAGGGGCTCGGTCCAAAATAATTTTCAAAGCCAGCGCCCCCCAAGCGATCCGTGGGCTAACACCCACGGAAAATCGCCAAAAAACTGCCGTTTTCACTCTTTCGCCTATGGGACGCCCTTAAAACCTCCCACCGGCCCCACGGAGCCCATGGATCCGCTTAACAGCTCGTCAGGGACTCCCCCGAAGGGCTCGGCCCAAAATAATTTCCGGAGCCAGAGCACCCCAAGCGATCCGTGGGCTAACACCCACGGAAAATCGCCAAAAAACTGCCGTTTTCACTCTTTCGCCTCTGGTATA
Organism: Capsicum rhomboideum; assembly: GCA_031232105.1. Classification (NCBI taxonomy): domain Eukaryota; kingdom Viridiplantae; phylum Streptophyta; class Magnoliopsida; order Solanales; family Solanaceae; genus Capsicum; species Capsicum rhomboideum. The sequence goes on along the minus strand of CP124719.1, from coordinate 641,256 downwards.
CCCTTAAAACCTCCCACCGGCCCCACGGAGCCCATGGATCCGCTTAACAGCTCGTCAGGGATGCCCCTTAGGGGCTCGGCCCAAAATAATTTCCGGAGCCAGCGCCCCCCAAGCTATCCGTGGGCTAACACCCACGGAAAATCGCCAAAAAACTGCCGTTTTCACTCTTTCGCCTCTGGGACTCCCTTAAAACCTCCCACCGGCCCCACGGAGCCCATGGATCCGCTTAAAAGCTCGTCAGGGATGCCCCCGAGAAGCTCGGCCCAAAATAATTTCCTGAGCCAGCGCCCCCCAAGCGATCCGTGGGCTAACACCCACGGAAAATTGCCAAAAAACTGCCGTTTTCACTCTTTTGCCTCTGGGACGCCCTTAAAACCTCCCACCGGCCCCACGGAGCACATGGATCCGCTTAACAGCTCGTCAGGGTATCCCCCGAGGGGCTCGGCCCAAAATAATTTCCTGAGCCAGCGCCCCCCAAGCGATCCGTGGGCTAACACCCACGGAAAATCGCCAAAAAACTGCCGTTTTCACTCTTTTGCCTCTGGGACGCCCTTAAAACCTCCCACCGGCCCCACGGAGCCCATGGATCCGCTTAACAGCTCGTCAGGGACGGCCCCGAGGGGCTCGGCCCAAAATAATTTTCAAAGCCAGCGCCCCCCAAGCGATCCGTGGGCTAACACCCACGGAAAATCGCCAAAAAACTGCTGTTTTCACTCTTTCGCCTATGGGACGCCCTTAAAACCTCCCACCGGCCCCACGGAGCCCATGGATCCGCTTAACAGCTCGTCAGGGACTCCCCCGAAGGGCTCGGCCCAAAATAATTTCCGGAGCCAGAGCACCCCAAGCGATCCGTGGGCTAACACCCACGGAAAATCGCCAAAAAACTGCCGTTTTCACTCTTTCGCCTCTGGTATGCCCTTAAAACCTCCCACCGGCCCCACGGATCCCATGGATCCGCTTAACAGCTCGTCAGGGATGCCCCTTAGGGGCTCGGCCCAAAATAATTTCCGGAGCCAGCGCCCCCCAAGCGATCCGTGGGCTAACACCCACGGAAAATCGCCAAAAAACTGCCGTTTTCACTCTTTCGCCTCTGGGACGCCCTTAAAACCTCCCACCGGCCCCACGGAGCCCATGGATCCGCTTAAAAGCTCGTCAGGGATGCCCCCGAGAAGCTCGGCCCAAAATAATTTCCTGAGCCAGCGCCCCCCAAGCGATCCGTGGGCTAACACCCACGGAAAATTGCCAAAAAACTGCCGTTTTCACTCTTTCGCCTCTGGGACGCCCTTAAAACCTCCCACCGGCCCCACGGAGCCCATGGATCCGCTTAATAGCTCATCAAGGACGCCCCCGAGGGGCTCGGCCCAAAATAATTTCCAGATCCAGCGCCCCCCAAGCGATCCGTGGGCTAACACCCATGGAAAATCGCCAAAAAACTGCCGTTTTCACTCTTTCGGCTCTGGGACGCCCTTAAAACCTCCCACCGGCCCCACGGTGCCCATGGATCCGCTTAACAGCTCATCAGGGATGCCCCCGAGGGGCTCGTCCCAAAATAATTTCCGGAGCGAGCGCCCCCCAAGCGATCCGTGGGCTAACACCCACGGAAAATCGCCAAAAAACTGCCATTTTCACTCTTTCGCCTCTGGGACGCCCTTAAAACCTCCCACCGGCCCCACGGAGCCCATGGATCCGCTTAACAGCTCGTCAGGGACTCCCCCGAGGGGCTCGACCCAAAATAATTTCTGGAGCCAGCGGCCCCCAAGCGATCCGTGGGCTAACACCCACGGAAAATCGCCAAAAAACTGCCATTTTCACTCTTTCGCCTCTGGGACGCCCTTAAAACCTCCCACCGGCCACACGGAGCCCATGGATCCACTTAAAAGCTCGTCAAGGATGCCCCCGAGGGGCTCGTCCCAAAATAATTTCCGGAGCCAGTGCCCCCCAAGCGATCCGTGGGCTAACACCCACGAAAAATCGCCAAAAAACTGCCGTTTTCACTCTTTTGCCTCTGGGACGCCCTTAAAACCTCCCACCGGCCCCACGGAGCACATGGATCCGCTTAAAAGCTCGTCAGGGTATCCCCCGAGGGGCTCGGCCCAAAATAATTTCCGGAGCCAGCGCCCCCCAAGCGATCCGTGGGCTAACACCCACGGAAAATCGCCAAAAAACTGTCGTTTTCACTCTTTTGCCTCTGGGACGCCCTTAAAACCTCCCACCGGCCCCACGGAGCCCATGGATCCGCTTAACAGCTTGTCAGGGACGTCCCCGAGGGGCTCGGCCCAAAATAATTTTCAAAGCCAGCGCCCCCCAAGCGATCCGTGGGCTAACACCCACGGAAAATCGCCAAAAAACTGCCGTTTTCACTCTTTCGCCTCTGGGACGCCCTTAAAACCTCCCACCGGCCCCACGGAGCCCATGGATCCGCTTAACAGCTCGTCAGGGACTCCCCCGAAGGGCTCGGCCCAAAATAATTTCCGGAGCCAGAGCACCCCAAGCGATCCGTGGGCTAACACCCACGGAAAATCGCCAAAAAAACTGCCGTTTTCACTCTTTCGCCTCTGGTATGCCCTTAAAACCTCCCACCGGCCCCACGGAGCCCATGGATCCGCTTAACAGCTCGTCAGGGATGCCCCTTAGGGGCTCGGCCCAAAATAATTTCCAGAGCCAGCGCCCCCCAAGCGATCCGTGGGCTAACACCCACGGAAAATCGCCAAAAAACTGCCGTTTTCACTCTTTCGCCTCTGGGACTCCCTTAAAACCTCCCACCGGCCCCACGGAGCCCATGGATCCGCTTAACAGCTCGTCAGGGACGCCCCCGAGGGGCTCGACCCAAAATAATTTCCGGAGCCAGCGCCCCCCAAGCGATCCGTGGGCTAACACCCACGGAAAATCGCCAAAAAACTGCCATTTTCACTCTTTCGCCTCTGGGACTCCCTTAAAACCTCCCACCGGCCCCACGGAGCCCATGGATCCGCTTAACAGCTCGTCAGGGACGCCCCCGAGGGGCTCGGCCCAAAATAATTTTCGGAGCCAGCGCCCCCCAAGCGATCCGTGGGCTAACACCCACGGAAAATCGCCAAAAAACTGCCGTTTTCACTCTTTCGCCTCTGGGACGCCCTTAAAACCTCCCATCGGCCCCACGGAGCCCATGGATCCGCTTAACAGCTCGTCAGGGACGCCCCCGAGGGGCTCGACCCAAACTAATTTCCGGAGCCAGCTCCCCCCAAGCGATCCGTGGGCTAACACCCACGGAAAATCGCCAAAAAACTGTCGTTTTCACTCTTTCGCCTCTGGGACGCCCTTAAAACCTCCCACCGGCCCCACGGAGCCCATGGATCCGCTTAACAGCTCGTCAGGGACGCCCCCTAGGGGCTCGGCCCAAAATAATTTTTGGAGCCAGCGATCCGTGGGCTAACACCCACGGAAAATTGCCAAAAAACTGCCGTTTTCACTCTTTTGCCTCTGGGACGCCCTTAAAACCTCCCACCGGCCCCACGGAGCACATGGATCCGCTTAACAGCTCGTCAGGGTATCCCCCGAGAGGCTCGGCCCAAAATAATTTCCAGAGCCAGCGCCCCCCAAGCGATCCGTGGGCTAACACCCACGGAAAATCGCCAAAAAACTGCCGTTTTCACTCTTTTGCCTCTGGGACGCCCTTAAAACCTCCCACCGGCCCCACGGAGCCCATGGATCCGCTTAATAGCTCGTCAAGGACGCCCCCGAGGGGCTCGGTCCAAAATAATTTCCAGATCCAGCGCCCCCCAAGCGATCCGTGGGCTAACACCCATGGAAAATCGCCAAAAAACTGCCGTTTTCACTCTTTCGGCTCTGGGACGCCCTTAAAACCTCCCACCGGCCCCACGGTGCCCATGGATCCGCTTAACAGCTCATCAGGGATGCCCCCGAGGGGCTCGTCCCAAAATAATTTCCGGAGCGAGCGCCCCCCAAGCGATCCGTGGGCTAACACCCACAGAAAATCGCCAAAAAACTGCCATTTTCACTCTTTCGCCTCTGGGACGCCCTTAAAACCTCCCACCGGCCCCACGGAGCCCATGGATCCGCTTAACAGCTCGTCAGGGACGCCCCCGAGGGGCTCGACCCAAAATAATTTCCGGAGCCAGCGCCCCCCAAGCGATCCGTGGGCTAACACCCACGGAAAATCGCCAAAAAACTGCCATTTTCACTCTTTCGGCTCTGGGACGCCCTTAAAACCTCCCACCGGCCCCACGGTGCCCATGGATCCGCTTAACAGCTCATCAGGGATGCCCCCGAGGGGCTCGTCCCAAAATAATTTCCGAAGCGAGCGCCCCCCAAGCGATCCGTGGGCTAACACCCACGGAAAATCGCCAAAAAACTGCCATTTTCACTCTTTCGCCTCTGGGACGCCCTTAAAACCTCCCACCGGCCCCACGGAGCCCATGGATCCGCTTAACAGCTCGTCAGGGACGCCCCCGAGGGGCTCGACCCAAAATAATTTCTGGAGCCAGCGGCCCCCAAGCGATCCGTGGGCTAACACCCACGGAAAATCGCCAAAAAACTGCCATTTTCACTCTTTCGCCTCTGGGACGCCCTTAAAACCTCCCACCGGCCACACGGAGCCCATGGATCCACTTAAAAGCTCGTCAAGGATGCCCCCGAGGGGCTCGTCCCAAAATAATTTCCGGAGCCAGTGCCCCCCAAGCGATCCGTGGGCTAACACCCACGAAAAATCGCCAAAAAACTGCCGTTTTCACTCTTTTGCCTCTGGGACGCCCTTAAAACCTCCCACCGGCCCCACGGAGCACATGGATCCGCTTAAAAGCTCGTCAGGGTATCCCCCGAGGGGCTCGGCCCAAAATAATTTCCGGAGCCAGCGCCCCCCAAGCGATCCGTGGGCTAACACCCACGGAAAATCGCCAAAAAACTGCCGTTTTCACTCTTTTGCCTCTGGGACGCCCTTAAAACCTCCCACCGGCCCCACGGAGCCCATGGATCCGCTTAACAGCTTGTCAGGGACGTCCCCGAGGGGCTCGGCCCAAAATAATTTTCAAAGCCAGCGCCCCCCAAGCGATCCGTGGGCTAACACCCACGGAAAATCGCCAAAAAACTGCCGTTTTCACTCTTTCGCCTCTGGGACGCCCTTAAAACCTCCCACCGGCCCCACGGAGCCCATGGATCCGCTTAACAGCTCGTCAGGGACTCCCCCGAAGGGCTCGGCCCAAAATAATTTCCGGAGCCAGAGCACCCCAAGCGATCCGTGGGCTAACACCCACGGAAAATCGCCAAAAAAACTGCCGTTTTCACTCTTTCGCCTCTGGTATGCCCTTAAAACCTCCCACCGGCCCCACGGAGCCCATGGATCCGCTTAACATCTCGTCAGGGATGCCCCTTAGGGGCTCGGCCCAAAATAATTTCCAGAGCCAGCGCCCCCCAAGCGATCCGTGGGCTAACACCCACGGAAAATCGCCAAAAAACTGCCGTTTTCACTCTTTCGCCTCTGGGACTCCCTTAAAACCTCCCACCGGCCCCACGGAGCCCATGGATCCGCTTAACAGCTCCTCAGGGACGCCCCCGAGGGGCTCGACCCAAAATAATTTCCGGAGCCAGCGCCCCCCAAGCGATCCGTGGGCTAACACCCACGGAAAATCGCCAAAAAACTGCCATTTTCACTCTTTCGCCTCTGGGACTCCCTTAAAACCTCCCACCGGCCCCACGGAGCCCATGGATCCGCTTAACAGCTCGTCAGGGACGCCCCCGAGGGGCTCGGCCCAAAATAATTTTCGGAGCCAGCGCCCCCCAAGCGATCCGTGGGCTAACACCCACGGAAAATCGCCAAAAAACTGCCGTTTTCACTCTTTCGCCTCTGGGACGCCCTTAAAACCTCCCATCGGCCCCACGGAGCCCATGGATCCGCTTAACAGCTCGTCAGGGACGCCCCCGAGGGGCTCGACCCAAACTAATTTCCGGAGCCAGCTCCCCCCAAGCGATCCGTGGGCTAACACCCACGGAAAATCGCCAAAAAACTGTCGTTTTCACTCTTTCGCCTCTGGGACGCCCTTAAAACCTCCCACCGGCCCCACGGAGCCCATGGATCCGCTTAACAGCTCGTCAGGGACGCCCCCTAGGGGCTCGGCCCAAAATAATTTTTGGAGCCAGCGATCCGTGGGCTAACACCCACGGAAAATTGCCAAAAAACTGCCGTTTTCACTCTTTTGCCTCTGGGACGCCCTTAAAACCTCCCACCGGCCCCACGGAGCACATGGATCCGCTTAACAGCTCGTCAGGGTATCCCCCGAGAGGCTCGGCCCAAAATAATTTCCAGAGCCAGCGCCCCCCAAGCGATCCGTGGGCTAACACCCACGGAAAATCGCCAAAAAACTGCCGTTTTCACTCTTTTGCCTCTGGGACGCCCTTAAAACCTCCCACCGGCCCCACGGAGCCCATGGATCCGCTTAATAGCTCGTCAAGGACGCCCCCGAGGGGCTCGGTCCAAAATAATTTCCAGATCCAGCGCCCCCCAAGCGATCCGTGGGCTAACACCCATGGAAAATCGCCAAAAAACTGCCGTTTTCACTCTTTCGCCTCTGGGACGCCCTTAAAACCTCCCACCGGCCCCACGGAGCCCATGGATCCGCTTAACAGCTCGTCAGGGACTCCCCCGAAGGGCTCGGCCCAAAATAATTTCCGGAGCCAGCGCCCCCCAAGCGATCCGTGGGCTAACACCCACGAAAAATCGCCAAAAAACTGCCGTTTTCACTCTTTCGCCTCTGGTATGCCCTTAAAACCTCCCACCGGCCCCACGGAGCCCATGGATCCGCTTAACAGCTCGTCAGGGATGCCCCTTAGGGGCTCGGCCCAAAATAATTTCCGGAGCCAGCGCCCCCCAAACGATCCGTGGGCTAACACCCACGGAAAATCGCCAAAAAACTGCCGTTTTCACTCTTTCGCCTCTGGGACTCCCTTAAAACCTCCCACCGGCCCCACGGAGCCCATGGATCCGCTTAAAAGCGAGTCAGGGATGCCCACGAGAAGCTCGGCCCAAAATAATTTCCTGAGCCAGCGCCCCCCAAGCGATCCGTGGGCTAACACCCACGGAAAATTGCCAAAAAACTGCCGTTTTCACTCTTTCGCCTCTGGGACGCCCTTAAAACCTCCCACCGGCCCCACGGAGCCCATGGATCCGCTTAATAGCTCGTCAAGGACGCCCCCGAGGGGCTCGGCCCAAAATAATTTCCGGATCCAGCGCCCCCCAAGCGATCCGTGGGCTAACACCCATGGAAAATCGCCAAAAAACTGCCGTTTTCACTCTTTCGGCTCTGGGACGCCCTTAAAACCTCCCACCGGCCCCACGGTGCCCATGGATCCGCTTAACAGCTCGTCAGGGACGCCCCCGAGGGGCTCGTCCCAAAATAATTTCCGGAGCCAGCGCCCCACATGCGATCCGTGGGCTAACACCCACGGAAAATCGCCAAAAAACTGCCGTTTTCACTCTTTCGCCTCTGGGATGCCCTTAAAACCTCCCAACGGCCCCACGGAGCCCATGGATCCGCTTAACAGCTCGTCAGGGACGCCCCCGAGGGGCTCGTCCCAAAATAATTTCCGGAGCCAGCGCCCCCCATGCGATCCGTGGGCTAACACCCACGGAAAATCGCCAAAAAACTGCCGTTTTCACTCTTTCGCCTCTGGGACGCCCTTAAAACCTCCCAACGGCCCCACGGAGCCCATGGATCCGCTTAACAGCTCGTCAGGGATGCCCTCGATGGGCTCGGCCCAAAATAATTTCCGGAGCCAGCGCCCCCCAAGCGATCCGTGGGCTAACACCCACGGAAAATCGCCAAAAAACTGCCGTTTTCACTCTTTCGCATCTGGGACGCCCTTAAAACCTCCCACCGGCCCCACGGAGCCCATGGATCCGCTTAACAGCTCGTCAGGGACGCCCCCGAGGGGCTCGACCCAAACTAATTTCCGGAGCCAGCTCCCCCCAAGCGATCCGTGGGCTAACACCCACGGAAAATCGCCAAAAAACTGTCGTTTTCACTCTTTCGCCTCTGGGACGCCCTTAAAACCTCCCACCGGCCCCACGGAGCCCATGGATCCGCTTAACAGCTCGTCAGGGACGCCCCCTAGGGGCTCGGTCCAAAATAATTTTTGGAGCCAGTGCCCCCCAAGCGATCCGTGGGCTAACACCCACGGAAAATCGCCAAAAAACTGTCGTTTTCACTCTTTCGCCTCTGGGACGCCCTTAAAACCTCCCACCGTCCCCACGGAGCCCATGAATCTGCTTAACAGCTCGTCAGGGACGCCCCCGAGGGGCTCGGCCAAAAATAATTTCTGGAGCCAGCGCCCCCCAAGCGATCCGTGGGCTTACACCCACGGAAAATCGCCAAAAAACTGCCGTTTTCACTCTTTCGGCTCTGGGACGCCCTTAAAACCTCCCACCGGCCCCACGGAGCCCATGGATCCACTTAACAGCTCGTCAGGGACGCCCCCGAGGGGCTCGGCCCAAAATAATTTCCGGAGCCAGCGCCCCCCAAGCGATCCGTGGGCTAACACCCACGGAAAATCGCCAAAAAACTGCCGTTTTCACTCTTTTGCCTCTGGGATGCCCTTAAAACCTCCCAACGGCCCAACGGAGCCCATGGATCTGCTTAACAGCTCGTCAGGGACGCCCCCAAGGGGCTCGGCCCAAAATAATTTCCAGAGCCAGCGCCCCCCAAGCGATCCGTGGGCTAACACCAACGGAAAATCACCAAAAAACTGCCGTTTTCACTCTTTCGCCTCTGGGACGCCCTTAAAACCTCCCACCGGCCCCACGGAGCCCATGGATCCGCTTAACAGCTCGTCAGGGACGCCCTCGAGGGGCTCGGCCCAAAATAATTTCCGGAGCCAGCGCCCCCCAAGCGATCCGTGGGCTAACACCCACGGAAAATCGCCAAAAAACTGTCGTTTTCACTCTTTTGCCTCTGGGACGCCCTTAAAACCTCCCAACGGCCCCACGGAGCCCATGGATCCGCTTAACAACTCATCAGGGACACCCCCGAGGGGCTCGGCCCAAAATAATTTCCGGAGCCAGCGCCCCCCAAGCGATCCGTGGGCTAACACCCACGGAAAATCGCCAAAAAACTGTCGTTTTCACTCTTTCGCCTCTGGGACGCCCTTAAAACCTCCCACCGGCCCCACGGAGCCCATGGATCCGCTTAACAGCTCGTCAGGGACGCCCCCAAGGGGCTCGGCCCAAAATAATTTTCGGAGCCAGCACCCCCCAATCGATCCGTGGGCTAACACCCACGGAAAATTGCCAAAAAACTGCCGTTTTCACTCTTTCGCCTCTAGGATGCCCTTAAAACCTCCCACCGGCCCCACAGAGCCCATGGATCCGCTTAACAGCTCGTCAAGGACGCCCCCGAGGGGCTCGGTCTAAAATAATTTCCGGAGCCAGCGCCCCCCAAGCTATCCGTGGGCTAACACCCACGGAAAATCGCCAAAAAACTGCCGTTTTCACTCTTTCGCCTCTGGGACGCCCTTAAAACCTTCCACCGGCCCCACGGAGCCCATGGATCCGCTTAGAAGCTCGTCAGGGACGCCCTCGAGGGGTTCGGCCCAAAATGATTTCCGGAGCCAGCGCCCCCAAGCGATCCGTGGGCTAACACCCACGGAAAATCGCCAAAAAACTGCCGTTTTCACTCTTTTGCCTCTGGGACGCCCTTAAAACCTCCCACCGGCCCCACGGAGCCCATGGATCCGCTTAACAGCTCGTCAGGGACTCCCCCGAGGGGCTCGGCCCAAAATAATTTCCGGAGCCAGCGCCCCCCAAGCGATCCGTGGGCTAACACCCACGGAAAATCGCCAAAAAACTGCCGTTTTCACTCTTTCGCCTCTGGGACGCCCTTAAAACCTCCCACCGGCCCCACGGAGCCCATGGATCCGCTTAACAGCTCGTCAGGGACGCCCCCGAGGGGCTTGTCCCAAAATAATTTCCGGAACCAGCGCCCCCCAAGCGATCCGTGGGCTAACACCCACGGAAAATCGCCAAAAAACTGTCGTTTTCACTCTTTCGCCTCTGGGACGCCCTTAAAACCTCCCACCGGCCGCACGGAGCCCATGAATCCGCTTAACAGCTCGTCAGGGATGCCCCCTAGGGGCTCGGCCCAAAATAATTTTTGGAGCCAGCGCCCCCCAAGCGATCCGTGGGCTAACACCCACGAAAAATCGCCAAAAAACTGTCGTTTTCACTCTTTCGCCTCTGGGACGCCCTTAAAACCTCCCACCGGCCCCACGGAGCCCATGGATCCGCTTAACAGCTCGTCAGGGACGCCCCCTAGGGGCTCGGTCCAAAATAATTTTTGGAGCCAGTGCCCCCCAAGCGATCCGTGGGCTAACACCCACGGAAAATTGCCAAAAAACTGTCGTTTTCACTCTTTCGCCTCTGGGACGCCCTTAAAACCTCCCACCGTCCCCACGGAGCCCATGAATCTGCTTAACAGCTCGTCAGGGACGCCCCCGAGGGGCTCGGCCAAAAATAATTTCTGGAGCCAGCGCCCCCCAAGCGATCCGTGGGCTTACACCCACGGAAAATCGCCAAAAAACTGCCGTTTTCACTCTTTCGGCTCTGGGACGCCCTTAAAACCTCCCACCGGCCCCACGGAGCCCATGGATCCACTTAACAGCTCGTCAGGGACGCCCCCGAGGGGCTCGGCCCAAAATAATTTCCGGAGCCAGCGCCCCCCAAGCGATCCGTGGGCTAACACCCACGGAAAATCGCCAAAAAACTGCCGTTTTCACTCTTTTGCCTCTGGGATGCCCTTAAAACCTCCCAACAGCCCAACGGAGCCCATGGATCTGCTTAACAGCTCGTCAGGAACGCCCCCAAGGGGCTCGGCCCAAAATAATTTCCAGAGCCAGCGCCCCCCAAGCGATCCGTGGGCTAACACCAACGGAAAATCACCAAAAAACTGCCGTTTTCACTCTTTCGCCTCTGGGACGCCCTTAAAACCTCCCACCGGCCCCACGGAGCCCATGGATCCGCTTAACAGCTCGTCAGGGACGCCCTCGAGGGGCTCGGCCCAAAATAATTTCCGGAGCCAGCGCCCCCCAAGCGATCCGTGGGCTAACACCCACGGAAAATCGCCAAAAAACTGTCGTTTTCACTCTTTTGCCTCTGGGACGCCCTTAAAACCTCCCAACGGCCCCACGGAGCCCATGGATCCGCTTAACAACTCATCAGGGACACCCCCGAGGGGCTCGGCCCAAAATAATTTCCGGAGCCAGCGCCCCCCAAGCGATCCGTGGGCTAACACCCACGGAAAATCGCCAAAAAACTGTCGTTTTCACTCTTTCGCCTCTGGGACGCCCTTAAAACCTCCCACCGGCCCCACGGAGCCCATGGATCCGCTTAACAGCTCGTCAGGGACGCCCCCAAGGGGCTCGGCCCAAAATAATTTTCGGAGCCAGCGCCCCCCAATCGATCCGTGGGCTAACACCCACGGAAAATTGCCAAAAAACTGCCGTTTTCACTCTTTCGCCTCTAGGATGCCCTTAAAACCTCCCACCGGCCCCACAGAGCCCATGGATCCGCTTAACAGCTCGTCAAGGACGCCCCCGAGGGGCTCGGTCTAAAATAATTTCCGGAGCCAGCGCCCCCCAAGCTATCCGTGGGCTAACACCCACGGAAAATCGCCAAAAAACTGCCGTTTTCACTCTTTCGCCTCTGGGACGCCCTTAAAACCTTCCACCGGCCCCACGGAGCCCATGGATCCGCTTAGAAGCTCGTCAGGGACGCCCTCGAGGGGTTCGGCCCAAAATGATTTCCGGAGCCAGCGCCCCCAAGCGATCCGTGGGCTAACACCCACGGAAAATCGCCAAAAAACTGCCGTTTTCACTCTTTTGCCTCTGGGACGCCCTTAAAACCTCCCACCAGCCCCACGGAGCCCATGGATCCGCTTAACAGCTCGTCAGGGACTCCCCCGAGGGGCTCGGCCCAAAATAATTTCCGGAGCCAGCGCCCCCCAAGCGATCCGTGGGCTAACACCCACGGAAAATCGCCAAAAAACTGCCGTTTTCACTCTTTCGCCTCTGGGACGCCCTTAAAACCTCCCACCGGCCCCACGGAGCCCATGGATCCGCTTAACAGCTCGTCAGGGACGCCCCCGAGGGGCTTGTCCCAAAATAATTTCCGGAACCAGCGCCCCCCAAGCGATCCGTGGGCTAACACCCACGGAAAATCGCCAAAAAACTGTCGTTTTCACTCTTTCGCCTCTGGGACGCCCTTAAAACCTCCCACCGGCCGCACGGAGCCCATGAATCCGCTTAACAGCTCGTCAGGGATGCCCCCTAGGGGCTCGGCCCAAAATAATTTTTGGAGCCAGCGCCCCCCAAGCGATCCGTGGGCTAACACCCACGAAAAATCGCCAAAAAACTGCCGTTTTCACTCTTTCGCCTCTGGGACGCCCTTAAAACCTCCCACCGGCCCCACGGAGCCCATGGATCCGCTTAACAGCTCGTCGGGGACGCCCCCGAGGGGCTCGGCCCAAAATAATTTTCGGAGCCAGTGCCCCCCAAGCGATCCGTGGGCTAACACCCACGGAAAATCGCCAAAAAACTGCCGTTTTCACTCTTTCGCCTCTGGGACACCCTTAAAACCTCCCACCGGCCCCACGGAGCCCATGGATCCGCTTAACAGCTCGTCAGGGACGCCCCCGAGGGGCTCGGCCCAAAATAATTTCCGGAGCCAGCGCCCCCCAAGCGATCCGTGGGCTAACACCCACGGAAAATCGCCAAAAAACTGCCATTTTCACTCTTTTGCCTCTGGGACGCCCTTAAAACCTCCCAACGGCCCCACGGAGCCCATGGATCCGCTTAACAGCTCGTCAGGGACGCCCCCGAGGGGCTCGGCCCAAAATAATTTCCGGAGCCAGCGCCCCCCAAGCGATCCGTGGGCTAACACCCACGGAAAATCGCCAAAAAACTGCCGTTTTCACTCTTTTGCCTCTGGGACGCCCTTAAAACCTCCCAACGGCCCCACGGAGCCCATGGATCCGCTTAACAGCTCGTCAGGTACGCCCCCGAGGGGCTCGGCCCAAAATAATTTCCGGAGCCAGCGCCCCCCAAGCGATCCGTGGGCTAACACCCACGGAAAATCGCCAAAAAACTGCCGTTTTCACTCTTTCGCCTCTGGGACGCCCTTAAAACCTCCCACCGGCCACACGGAGCCCATGGATCCGCTTAACAGCTCGTCAGGGACGCCCCCGAGGGGCTCGGCCCAAAATAATTTCCGGAGCCAGCGCCCCCCAAGCGATCCGTGGGCTAACACCCACGAAAAATCGCCAAAAAACTGCCGTTTTCACTCTTTCGCCTCTGGGACGCCCTTAAAACCTCCCACCGGCCCCACGGAGCCCATGGATCCGCTTAACAGCTCGTCGGGGACGCCCCCGAGGGGCTCGGCCCAAAATAATTTTCGGAGCCAGTGCCCCCCAAGCGATCCGTGGGCTAACACCCACGGAAAATCGCCAAAAAACTGCCGTTTTCACTCTTTCGCCTCTGGGACACCCTTAAAACCTCCCACCGGCCCCACGGAGCCCATGGATCCGCTTAACAGCTCGTCAGGGACGCCCCCTAGGGGCTCGGCCCAAAATAATTTCCGGAGCCAGCGCCCCCCAAGCGATCCGTGGGCTAACACCCACGGAAAATCGCCAAAAAACTGCCGTTTTCACTCTTTTGCCTCTGGGACGCCCTTAAAACCTCCCAACGGCCCCACGGAGCCCATGGATCCGCTTAACAGCTCGTCAGGGACGCCCCCGAGGGGCTCGGCCCAAAATAATTTCCGGAGCCAGCGCCCCCCAAGCGATCCGTGGGCTAACACCCACGGAAAATCGCCAAAAAACTGCCGTTTTCACTCTTTTGCCTCTGGGACGCCCTTAAAACCTCCCAACGGCCCCACGGAGCCCATGGATCCGCTTAACAGCTCGTCAGGTACGCCCCCGAGGGGCTCGGCCCAAAATAATTTCCGGAGCCAGCGCCCCCCAAGCGATCCGTGGGCTAACACCCACGGAAAATCGCCAAAAAACTGCCGTTTTCACTCTTTCGCCTCTGGGACGCCCTTAAAACCTCCCACCCGCCCCAAGGAGCCCATGGATCCGCTTAACAGCTCATCAGGGACGCCCCCGAGGGGCTTGTCCCAAAATAATTTCCGGAGCCAGTGCCCCCCAAGCGATCCGTGGGCTAACACCCACGGAAAATCGCCAAAAAACTGCCGTTTCCACTCTTTCGCCTCTGGGACGCCCTTAAAACCTCCCACCGGCCACACGGAGCCCATGGATCCGCTTAACAGCTCGTCAGGGACGCCCCCGAGGGGCTCGGCCCAAAATAATTTCCGGAGCCAGCGCCCCCCAAGCGATCCGTGGGCTAACACCCACGAAAAATCGCCAAAAAACTGCCGTTTTCACTCATTCGCCTCTGGGACGCCCTTAAAACCTCCCACCGGCCCCACGGAGCCCATGGATCCGCTTAACAGCTCGTCAGGGACGCCCCCAAGGGGCTCGTCCCAAAATAATTTTCGGAGCCAGCGCCCCCCAATCGATCCGTGGGCCAACACCCACGGAAAATTGCCAAAAAACTGCTGTTTTCACTCTTTCGCCTCTGGGATGCCCTTAAAACCTCCCACCGGCCCCACAGAGCCCATGGATCCGCTTAACAGCTCGTCAAGGACGCCCCCGAGGGGCTCGGCCCAAAATAATTTCCGGAGCCAGCGCCCCCCAAGCTATCCGTGGGCTAACACCCACGGAAAATCGCCAAAAAACTGCCGTTTTCACTCTTTCGCCTCTGGGACGCCCTTAAAACCTCCCACCGGCCCCACGGAGCCCATGGATCCGCTTAACAGCTCGTCGGGGACGCCCCCGAGGGGCTCGGCCCAAAATAATTTTCGGAGCCAGTGCCCCCCAAGCGATCCGTGGGCTAACACCCACGGAAAATCGCCAAAAAACTGCCGTTTTCACTCTTTCGCCTCTGGGACACCCTTAAAACCTCCCACCGGCCCCACGGAGCCCATGGATCCGCTTAACAGCTCGTCAGGGACGCCCCCGAGGGGCTCGGCCCAAAATAATTTTCGGAGCCAGTGCCCCCCAAGCGATCCGTGGGCTAACACCCACGGAAAATTGCCAAAAAACTGCCGTTTTCACTCTTTTGCCTCTGGGACGCCCTTAAAACCTCCCAACGGCCCCACGGAGCCCATGGATCCGCTTAACAGCTCGTCAGGTACGCCCCCGAGGGGCTCGGCCCAAAATAATTTCCGGAGCCAGCGCCCCCCAAGCGATCCGTGGGCTAACACCCACAGAAAATCGCCAAAAAACTGCCGTTTTCACTCTTTCGCCTCTGGGACGCCCTTAAAACCTCCCACCCGCCCCAAGGAGCCCATGGATCCGCTTAACAGCTCATCAGGGACGCCCCCGAGGGGCTTGTCCCAAAATAATTTCCGGAGCCAGTGCCCCCCAAGCGATCCGTGGGCTAACACCCACGGAAAATCGCCAAAAAACTGCCGTTTCCACTCTTTCGCCTCTGGGACGCCCTTAAAACCTCCCACCGGCCACACGGAGCCCATGGATCCGCTTAACAGCTCGTCAGGGATGCCCCCGAGGGGCTCGGCCCAAAATAATTTCCGGAGCCAGCGCCCCCCAAGCGATCCGTGGGCTAACACCCACGAAAAATCGCCAAAAAACTGCCGTTTTCACTCATTCGCCTCTGGGACGCCCTTAAAACCTCCCACCGGCCCCACGGAGCCCATGGATCCGCTTAACAGCTCGTCAGGGACGCCCCCAAGGGGCTCGTCCCAAAATAATTTTCGGAGCCAGCGCCCCCCAATCGATCCGTGGGCCAACACCCACGGAAAATTGCCAAAAAACTGCTGTTTTCACTCTTTCGCCTCTGGGATGCCCTCAAAACCTCCCACCGGCCCCACAGAGCCCATGGATCCGCTTAACAGCTCGTCAAGGACGCCCCCGAGGGGCTCGGCCCAAAATAATTTCCGGAGCCAGCGCCCCCCAAGCTATCCGTGGGCTAACACCCACGGAAAATCGCCAAAAAACTGCCGTTTTCACTCTTTTGCCTCTGGGATGCCCTTAAAACCTCCCACCGGCCCCACAGAGCCCATGGATCCGCTTAACAGCTCGTCGGGGACGCCCCCGAGGGGCTCGGCCCAAAATAATTTTCGGAGCCAGTGCCCCCCAAGCGATCCGTGGGCTAACACCCACGGAAAATCGCCAAAAAACTGCCGTTTTCACTCTTTCGCCTCTGGGACACCCTTAAAACCTCCCACCGGCCCCACGGAGCCCATGGATCCGCTTAACAGCTCGTCAGGGACGCCCCCGAGGGGCTCGGCCCAAAATAATTTCCGGAGCCAGCGCCCCACAAGCGATCCGTGGGCTAACACCTACGGAAAATCGCCAAAAAACTGCCGTTTTCACTCTTTTGCCTCTGGGACGCCCTTAAAACCTCCCAACGGCCCCACGGATCCAATGGATCCGCTTAACAGCTCGTCAGGGACGCCCCCGAGGGGCTCGGCCCAAAATAATTTCCGGAGCCAGCGACCCCCAAGCGATCCGTGGGCTAACACCCACGAAAAATCGCCAAAAAACTGCCGTTTTCACTCTTTCGCCTCTGGGACGCCCTTAAAACCTCCCACCGGCCCCACGGAGCCCATGGATCCGCTTAACAGCTCGTCAGGGACGCCCCCGAGGGGCTCGGCCCAAAATAATTTCCGGAGCCAGCGCCCCCCAAGCGATCCGTGGGCTAACACCCACGGAAAATCGCCAAAAAACTGCCGTTTTCACTCTTTTGCCTCTGGGACGCCCTTAAAACCTCCCACCGGCCCCACGGAGCCCATGGATCCGCTTAACAGATCGTCAGGGACTCCCCCGAGGGGCTCGGCCCAAAATAATTTCCGGAGCCAGCGCCCCCCATGCGATCCGTGGGCTAACACCCACGGAAAATCGCTAAAAAACTGCCATTTTCACTCTTTCGCCTCTGGGACGCCCTTAAAACCTCCCACCGGCCCCACGGAGCCCATGGATCCGCTTAAAAGCTCGTCAGGGACGCCCCCGAGGGGCTCAGCCCAAAATAATTTTCGGAGCCAGCGCCCCCCAAGCGATCCGTGGGCTAACACCCACGAAAAATCGCCAAAAAACTGCCGTTTTCACTCTTTCGCCTCTGGGACGCCCTTAAAACCTCCCACCGGCCCCACGGAGCCCATGGATCCGCTTAACAGCTCGTCAGGGAAGCCCCCGAGGGGCTCGGTCCAAAATAATTTCCGGAGCCAGCGCCCCCCAAGCGATCCGTGGGCTAACACCCACGGAAAATCGCCAAAAAACTGCCGTTTTCACTCTTTCGCCTCTGGGACGCCCTTAAAACCTCCCAACGGCCCCACGGAGCCCATGGATCCGCTTAACAGCTCGTCAGGGATGCCCTCTATGGGCTCGGCCCAAAATAATTTCCGAAGCCAGCGCCCCCCAAGCGATCCGTGGGCTAACACCCACGGAAAATCGCCAAAAAACTGCCATTTTCACTCTTTCGCCTCTGGGACGCCCTTAAAACCTCCCACCGGCCCCACGGAGCCCATGGATCCGCTTAACAGCTCGTCAGGGATGCCCTCTATGGGCTCGGCCCAAAATAATTTCCGGAGCCAGCGCCCCCCAAGCGATCCGTGGGCTAACACCCACGGAAAATCGCCAAAAAACTGCCATTTTCACTCTTTCGCCTCTGGGACGCCCTTAAAACCTCCCACCGGCCCCACGGAGCCCATGGATCCGCTTAAAAGTTCGTCAGGGATGCCCCCGAGGGGCTCAGCCCAAAATAATTTTCGGAGCCAGCGCCCCCCAAGCGATCCGTGGGCTAACACCCACGGAAAATCGCCAAAAAACTGCCGTTTTCACTCTTTCGCCTCTGGGACGCCCTTAAAACCTTCCACCGGCCCCACGGAGCCCATTGATCCGCTTAACAGGTTGTCAGGGACGCCCCCGAGGGGCTCGGCCCAAAATAATTTCCGAAGCCAGCGCCCCCCAAGCGATCCGTGGGCTAACACCCACGGAAAATCGCCAAAAAACTGCCGTTTTCACTCTTTCGTCTCTGGGACGCCCTTCAAACCTCCCACCGGCCCCACGGAGCCCATGGATCCGCTTAACAGCTCGTCAGGGACGTCCCCGAGGGGCTCAGCCCAAAATAATTTCCGGAGCCAGCGCCCCCCAAGCGATCCGTGGGCTAACACCCACGGAAAATCGCCAAAAAACTACCGTTTTCACTCTTTTGCCTCTGGGACGCCCTTAAAACCTCCCAACGGCCCCACGGAGCCCATGGATCCGCTTAACAGCTCGTCAGGGACGCCCCCGAAGGGCTCGGCCCAAAATAATTTCCGGAGCCAGCGCCCCCCAAGCGATCCGTGGGCTAACACCCACGGAAAATCGCCAAAAAACTGCCGTTTTCACTCTTTCGCCTCTGGGACTCCCTTAAAACCTCCCACCGGCCCCACGGAGCCCATGGATCCGCTTAACAGCTCGTCAGGGATGCCCTCTATGGGCTCGGCCCAAAATAATTTCCGGAGCCAGCGCCCCCCAAGCGATCCGTGGGCTAACACCCACGGAAAATCGCCAAAAAACTGCCGTTTTCACTCTTTCGCCTCTGGGACGCCCTTAAAACCTCCCACCGGCCCCACGGAGCCCCTGGATCCGCTTAAAAGCTCGTCAGGGACGCCCCCGAGGGGCTCAGCCCAAAATAATTTTCTGAGCCAGCGCCCCCCAAGCGATCCGTGGGCTAACACCCACGGAAAATCGCCAAAAAACTGCCGTTTTCACTCTTTCGCCTCTGGGACGCCCTTAAAACCTTCCACCGGACCCACGGAGCCCATTGATCCGCTTAACAGGTTGTCAGGGACGCCCCCGAGGGGCTCGGCCCAAAATAATTTCCGAAGCCAGCGCCCCCCAAGCGATCCGTGGGCTAACACCCACGGAAAATCGCCAAAAAACTGCCGTTTTCACTCTTTCACCTCTGGGACGCCCTTCAAACCTCCCACCGGCCCCACGGAGCCCATGGATCCGCTTAACAGCTCGTCAGGGACGTCCCCGAGGGGCTCGGTCCAAAATAATTTCCGGAGCCAGCGCCCCCCAAGCGATCCGTGGGCTAACACCCACGGAAAATCGCCAAAAAACTACCGTTTTCACTCTTTTGCCTCTGGGACGCCCTTAAAACCTCCCAACGGCCCCACGGAGCCCATGGATCCGCTTAACAGCTCGTCAGGTACGCCCCCGAGGGGCTCGGCCCAAAATAATTTTCGGAGCCAGCGCCCCCCAAGCGATCCGTGGGCTAACACCCACGGAAAATCGCCAAAAAACTGCCGTTTTCACTCTTTCGCCTCTGGGACTCCCTTAAAACCTCCCACCGGCCCCACGAAGCCCATGGATCCGCTTAACAGCTCGTCAGGGATGCCCTCTATGGGCTCGGTCCAAAATAATTTCCGGAGCCAGCGCCCCCCAAGCGATCCGTGGGCTAACACCCACGGAAAATCGCCAAAAAACTGCCGTTTTCACTCTTTCGCCTCTGGGACGCCCTTCAAACCTCCCACCGGCCCCACGGAGCCCATGGATCCGCTTAACAGCTCGTCAGGGACGTCCCCGAGGAGCTCGGTCCAAAATAATTTCCGGAGCCAGCGCCCCCCAAGCGATCCGTGGGCTAACACCCACGGAAAATCGCCAAAAAACTACCGTTTTCACTCTTTTGCCTCTGGGACGCCCTTAAAACCTCCCAACGGCCCCACGGAGCCCATGGATCCGCTTAACAGCTCGTCAGGGACGCCCCCGAGGGGCTCGGCCCAAAATAATTTCCGGAGCCAGCGCCCCCCAAGCTATCTGTGGGCTAACACCCACGGAAAATTGCCAAAAAACTGCCGTTTTCACTCTTTCGCCTCTGGGACACCCTTAAAACCTTCCACCGGCCCCACGGAGCCCATTGATCCGCTTAACAGGTTGTCAGGGACGCCCCCAAGGGGCTCGGCCCAAAATAATTTCCGAAGCCAGCGCCCCCCAAGCGATCCGTGGGCTAACACCCACGGAAAATCGCCAAAAAACTGCCGTTTTCACTCTTTCGCCTCTGGGACGCCCTTCAAACCTCCCACCGGCCCCACGGAGCCCATGGATCCGCTTAACAGCTCGTCAGGGACGTCCCCGAGGGGCTCAGCCCAAAATAATTTCCGGAGCCAGCGCCCCCCAAGCGATCCGTGGGCTAACACCCACGGAAAATCGCCAAAAAACTACCGTTTTCACTCTTTTGCCTCTGGGACGCCCTTAAAACCTCCCAACGGCCCCACGGAGCCCATGGATCCGCTTAACAGCTCGGCAGGGACGCCCCCGAGGGGCTCGGCCCAAAATAATTTCCGGAGCCAGCGCCCCCCAAGCGATCCGTGGGCTAACACCCACGGAAAATCGCCAAAAAACTGCCGTTTTCACTCTTTCGCCTCTGGGACTCCCTTAAAACCTCCCACCGGCCCCACGGAGCCCATGGATCCGCTTAACAGCTCGTCAGGGACGCCCCCGAGGGGCTCGGCCCAAAATAATTTCCGGAGCCAGCGCCCCCCAAGCGATCCGTGGGCTAACACCCACGGAAAATCGCCAAAAAACTGCCGTTTTCACTCTTTCGCCTCTGGGACGCCCTTAAAACCTCCCATCGGCCCCACGGAGCCCATGGATCCGCTTAACAGCTCGTCAAGGATGCCCCCGATGGGCTCGGCCCAAAATAATTTTCGGAGCCAGCGCCCCCCAAGCGATCCGTGGGCTAACACCCACGGAAAATCGCCAAAAAACTGCCGTTTTCACTCTTTCGCCTCTGGGACGCCCTTAAAACCTCCCACCGGCCCCACGGAGCCCATGGATCTGCTTAACAGCTTGTCAGGGACGCCCCCGAGGGGCTCGGCCCAAAATAATTTTCGGAGCCAGCGCCCCCCAAGCGATCCGTGGGCTAACACCCACGGAAAATCGCCAAAAAACTGCCGTTTTCACTCTTTTGCCTCTGGGACGCCCTTAAAACCTCCCACCGGCCCCACGGAGCCCATGGATCCGCTTAACAGCTCGTCATAGACGCCCCCGAGGGGCTCGGCCCAAAATAATTTCCGAAGCCAGCGCCCCCCAAGCGATCCGTTGGCTAACACCCACGGAAAATCGCCAAAAAACTGCCGTTTTCACTCTTTCGCCTCTGGGACGCCCTTAAAACCTCCCACCGGCCCCACGGAGCCCATGGATCCGCTTAAAAGCTCGTCAGGGACGCCCCCGAGGGGCTCAGCCCAAAATAATTTTCTGAGCCAGCGCCCCCCAAGCGATCCGTGGGCTAACACCCACGGAAAATCGCCAAAAAACTGTCGTTTTCACTCTTTCGCCTCTGGGACGCCCTTAAAACCTTCCACCGGCCCCACAGAGCCCATGGATCCGCTTAACAGCTCGTCAGGGATGCCCTCTATGGGCTCGGCCCAAAATAATTTCCGGAGCCAGCGCCCCCCAAGCGATCCGTGGGCTAACACCCACGGAAAATCGCCAAAAAACTGCCGTTTTCACTCTTTCGCCTCTGGGACGCCCTTAAAACCTCCCACCGGCCCAACGGAGCCCATGGATCCGCTTAAAAGCTCGTCAGGGACGCCCCCGAGGGGCTCAGCCCAAAATAATTTTCTGAGCCAGCGCCCCCCAAGCGATCCGTGGGCTAACACCCACGGAAAATCGCCAAAAAACTGCCGTTTTCACTCTTTCGCCTCTGGGACGCCCTTAAAACCTTCCACCGGACCCACGGAGCCCATTGATCCGCTTAACAGGTTGTCAGGGATGCCCCCGAGGGGCTCGGCCCAAAATAATTTCCGAAGCCAGCGCCCCCCAAGCGATCCGTGGGCTAACACCCACGGAAAATCGCCAAAAAACTGCCGTTTTCACTCTTTCGCCTCTGGGACGCCCTTCAAACCTCCCACCGGCCCCACGGAGCCCATGGATCCGCTTAACAGCTCGTCAGGGACGTCCCCGAGGGGCTCGGTCCAAAATAATTTTCGGAGCCAGCGCCCCCCAAGCGATCCGTGGGCTAACACCCACGGAAAATCGCCAAAAAACTACCGTTTTCACTCTTTTGCCTCTGGGACGCCCTTAAAACCTCCCAAAGGCCCCACGGAGCCCATGGATCCGCTTAACAGCTCGTCAGGGACGCCCCCTAGGGGCTCGGCCCAAAATAATTTCCGGAGCCAGCGCCCCCCAAGCGATCCGTGGGCTAACACCCACGGAAAATCGCCAAAAAACTGCCGTTTTCACTCTTTCGCCTCTGGGACTCCCTTAAAACCTCCCACCGGCCCCACGAAGCCCATGGATCCGCTTAACAGCTCGTCAGGGATGCCCTCTATGGGCTCGGCCCAAAATAATTTCCGGAGCCAGCGCCCCCCAAGCGATCCGTGGGCTAACACCCACGGAAAATCGCCAAAAAACTGCCGTTTTCACTCTTTCGCCTCTGGGACGCCCTTCAAACCTCCCACCGGCCCCACGGAGCCCATGGATCCGCTTAACAGCTCGTCAGGGACGTCCCCGAGGGGCTCGGTCCAAAATAATTTCCGGAGCCAGCGCCCCCCAAGCGATCCGTGGGCTAACACCCACGGAAAATCGCCAAAAAACTACCGTTTTCACTCTTTTGCCTCTGGGACGCCCTTAAAACCTCCCAACGGCCCCACGGAGCCCATGGATCCGCTTAACAGCTCGTTAGGGAAGCCCCCGAGGGGCTCGGCCCAAAATAATTTCCGGAGCCAGCGCCCCCCAAGCGATCCGTGGGCTAACACCCACGGAAAATCGCCAAAAAACTGCCGTTTTCACTCTTTCGCCTCTGGGACGCCCTTAAAACCTTCCACCGGCCCCACGGAGCCCATTGATCCGCTTAACAGGTTGTCAGGGACGCCCCCGAGGGGCTCGGCCCAAAATAATTTCCGAAGCCAGCGCCCCCCAAGCGATCCGTGGGCTAACACCCACGGAAAATCGCCAAAAAACTGCCGTTTTCACTCTTTCGCCTCTGGGACGCCCTTCAAACCTCCCACCGGCCCCACGAAGCCCATGGATCCGCTTAACAGCTCATCAGGGATGCCCTCTATGGGCTCGGCCCAAAATAATTTCCGGAGCCAGCGCCCCCCAAGCGATCCGTGGGCTAACACCCACGGAAAATCGCCAAAAAACTGCCGTTTTCACTCTTTCGCCTCTGGGACTCCCTTAAAACCTCCCACCGGCCCCACGGAGCCCATGGATCCGCTTAACAGCTCGTCAGGGACGCCCCCGAGGGGCTCGGCCCAAAATAATTTCCGGAGCCAGCGCCCCCCAAGCGATCCGTGGGCTAACACCCACGGAAAATCGCCAAAAAACTGCCGTTTTCACTCTTTCGCCTCTGGGACGCCCTTAAAACCTCCCATCGGCCCCACGGAGCCCATGGATCCGCTTAACAGCTCGTCAAGGATGCCCCCGATGGGCTCGGCCCAAAATAATTTTCGGAGCCAGCGCCCCCCAAGCGATCCGTGGGCTAACACCCACGGAAAATCGCCAAAAAACTGCCGTTTTCACTCTTTTGCCTCTGGGACGCCCTTAAAACCTCCCACCGGCCCCACGGAGCCCATGGATCCGCTTAATAGCTCGTCAGAGACGCCCCCGAGGGGCTCGGCCCAAAATAATTTCCGGAGCCAGCGCCCCCCAAGCGATCCGTTGGCTAACACCCACGAAAAATTGCCAAAAAACTGTCGTTTTCACTCTTTCGCCTCTGGGACGCCCTTAAAACCTCCCACCGGCCCCACGGAGCCCATGGATCCGCTTAACAGCTCGTCAGGGACGCCCCCGAGGGTCTCAGCCCAAAATAATTTCTGGAGCCAGCGCCCCCCAAGCGATCCGTGGGCTAACACCCACGGAAAATCGCTAAAAAACTGCCGTTTTCACTCTTTCGCCTCTGGGACGCCCTTAAAACCTCCCACCGGCCCCACGGAGCCTATGGATCCGCTTAACAGCTCGTCAGGGACGCCCCCGAGGGGCTCGGCCCAAAATAATTTCCAGAGCCAGCGCCCCCCATGCGATCCGTGGGCTAACACCCACGGAAAATTGCCAAAAAACTGCCGTTTTCACTCTTTCGCCTCTGGGACGCCCTTAAAACCTCCCAACGGCCCCACGGAGCCCATGGATCCGCTTAACAGCTTGTCAGGGATGCCCTCGATGGGCTCGGCCCAAAATAATTTCCGGAGCCAGCGCCCCCCAAGCGATCCGTGGGCTAACACCCACGGAAAATCGCCAAAAAACTGCCGTTTTCACTCTTTCGCATCTGGGACGCCCTTAAAACCTCCCACCGGCCCCACGGAGCCCATGGATCCGCTTAACAGCTCGTCAGGGACGCCCCCGAGGGGCTCGGCCCAAAATAATTTTCAGAGCCAGCGCCCCCCAAGCGATCCGTGGGCTAACACCCACGAAAAATTGCCAAAAAACTGTCGTTTTCACTCTTTCGCCTCTGGGACGCCCTTAAAACCTCCCACCGGCCCCACGGAGCCCATGGATCCGCTTAACAGCTCGTCAGGGATGCCCCCGAGAGGCTCGGCCCAAAATAATTTCTGGAGCCAGCGCCCCCCAAGCGATCCGTGGGCTAACACCCACGGAAAATCGCTAAAAAACTGCCGTTTTCACTCTTTCGCCTCTGGGACGCCCTTAAAACCTCCCACCGGCCCCACGGAGCCTATGGATCCGCTTAACAGCTCATCAGGGACGCCCCCGAGGGGCTCGTCCCAAAATAATTTCCGGAGCCAGCGCCCCCCATGCGATCCGTGGGCTAACACCCACGGAAAATCGCCAAAAAACTGCCGTTTTCACTCTTTCGCCTCTGGGACGCCCTTAAAACCTCCCAACGGCCCCACGGAGCCCATGGATCCGCTTAACAGCTCGTCAGGGATGCCCTCGATGGGCTCGGCCCAAAATAATTTCCGGAGCCAGCGCCCCCCAAGCGATCCGTGGGCTAACACCCACGGAAAATCGCCAAAAAACTGCCGTTTTCACTCTTTCGCATCTGGGACGCCCTTAAAACCTCCCACCGGCCCCACGGAGCCCATGGATCCGCTTAACAGCTCGTCAGGGACGCCCCCGAGGGGCTCGGCCCAAAATAATTTTCGGAGCCAGCGCCCCCCAAGCGATCCGTGGGCTAACACCCACGGAAAATCGCCAAAAAACTGCCGTTTTCACTCTTTTGCCTCTGGGACGCCCTTAAAACCTCCCACCGGCCCCACGGAGCCCATGGATCCGCTTAACAGCTCGTCAGAGATGCCCCCGAGGGGCTCGGCCCAAAATAATTTCCGGAGCCAGCGCCCCCCAAGCGATCCGTTGGCTAACACCCACGAAAAATTGCCAAAAAACTGTCGTTTTCACTCTTTCGCCTCTGGGACGCCCTTAAAACCTCCCACCGGCCCCACGGAGCCCATGGATCCGCTTAACAGCTCGTCAGGGACGCCCCCGAGGGGCTCAGCCCAAAATAATTTTTGGAGCCAGCGCCCCCCAAGCGATCCGTGGGCTAACACCCACGGAAAATCGCTAAAAAACTGCCGTTTTCACTCTTTCGCCTCTGGGACGCCCTTAAAACCTCCCACCGGCCCCACGGAGCCTATGGATCCGCTTAACAGCTCGTCAGGGACGCCCCCGAGGGGCTCGGCCCAAAATAATTTCCGGAGCCAGCGCCCCCCATGCGATCCGTGGGCTAACACCCTCGGAAAATCGCCAAAAAACTGCCGTTTTCACTCTTTCGCCTCTGGGACGCCCTTAAAACCTCCCAACGGCCCCACGGAGCCCATGGATCCGCTTAACAGCTCGTCAGGGATGCCCTCGATGGGCTCGGCCCAAAATAATTTCCGGAGCCAGCGCCCCCCAAGCGATCCGTGGGCTAACACCCACGGAAAATCGCCAAAAAACTGCCGTTTTCACTCTTTTGCATCTGGGACGCCCTTAAAACCTCCCACCGGCCCCACGGAGCCCATGGATCCGCTTAACAGCTCGTCAGGGACGCCCCCGAGGGGCTCGGCCCAAAATAATTTTCAGAGCCAGCGCCCCCCAAGCGATCCGTGGGCTAACAACCACGGAAAATTGCCAAAAAACTGCCGTTTTCACTCTTTCGCCTCTGGGACGCCCTTAAAACCTCCCAACGGCCCCACGGAGCCTATGCATCCGCTTAACAGCTCGTCAGGGATGCCCCCGAGAGGCTCGGCCCAAAATAATTTCTGGAGCCAGCGCCCCCCAAGCGATCCGTGGGCTAACACCCACGGAAAATCGCTAAAAAACTGCCGTTTTCACTCTTTCGCCTCTGGGACGCCCTTAAAACCTCCCACCGGCCCCACGGAGCCTATGGATCCGCTTAACAGCTCGTCAGGGACGCCCCCGAGGGGCTCGTCCCAAAATAATTTCCGGAGCCAGCGCCCCCCATGCGATCCGTGGGCTAACACCCACGGAAAATCGCCAAAAAACTGCCGTTTTCACTCTTTCGCCTCTGGGACGCCCTTAAAACCTCCCAACGGCCCCACGGAGCCCATGGATCCGCTTAACAGCTCGTCAGGGATGCCCTCGATGGGCTCGGCCCAAAATAATTTCCGGAGCCAGCGCCCCCCAAGCGATCCGTGGGCTAACACCCACGGAAAATCGCCAAAAAACTGCCGTTTTCACTCTTTCGCATCTGGGACGCCCTTAAAACCTCCCACCGGCCCCACGGAGCCCATGGATCCGCTTAACAGCTCGTCAGGGACGCCCCCGAGGGGCTCGGCCCAAAATAATTTTCGGAGCCAGCGCCCCCCAAGCGATCCGTGGGCTAACACCCACGGAAAATCGCCAAAAAACTGCCGTTTTCACTCTTTTGCCTCTGGGACGCCCTTAAAACCTCCCACCGGCCCCACGGAGCCCATGGATCCGCTTAACAGCTCGTCAGAGATGCCCCCGAGGGGCTCGGCCCAAAATAATTTCCGGAGCCAGCGCCCCCCAAGCGATCCGTTGGCTAACACCCACGAAAAATTGCCAAAAAACTGTCGTTTTCACTCTTTCGCCTCTGGGACGCCCTTAAAACCTCCCACCGGCCCCACGGAGCCCATGGATCCGCTTAACAGCTCGTCAGGGACGCCCCCGAGGGGCTCAGCCCAAAATAATTTTTGGAGCCAGCGCCCCCCAAGCGATCCGTGGGCTAACACCCACGGAAAATCGCTAAAAAACTGCCGTTTTCACTCTTTCGCCTCTGGGACGCCCTTAAAACCTCCCACCGGCCCCACGGAGCCTATGGATCCGCTTAACAGCTCGTCAGGGACGCCCCCGAGGGGCTCGGCCCAAAATAATTTCCGGAGCCAGCGCCCCCCATGCGATCCGTGGGCTAACACCCACGGAAAATCGCCAAAAAACTGCCGTTTTCACTCTTTCGCCTCTGGGACGCCCTTAAAACCTCCCAACGGCCCCACGGAGCCCATGGATCCGCTTAACAGCTCGTCAGGGATGCCCTCGATGGGCTCGGCCCAAAATAATTTCCGGAGCCAGCGCCCCCCAAGCGATCCGTGGGCTAACACCCACGGAAAATCGCCAAAAAACTGCCGTTTTCACTCTTTTGCATCTGGGACGCCCTTAAAACCTCCCACCGGCCCCACGGAGCCCATGGATCCGCTTAACAGCTCGTCAGGGACGCCCCCGAGGGGCTCGGCCCAAAATAATTTTCAGAGCCAGCGCCCCCCAAGCGATCCGTGGGCTAACAACCACGGAAAATTGCCAAAAAACTGCCGTTTTCACTCTTTCGCCTCTGGGACGCCCTTAAAACCTCCCACCGGCCCCACGGAGCCCATGCATCCGCTTAACAGCTCGTCAGGGATGCCCCCGAGAGGCTCGGCCCAAAATAATTTCTGGAGCCAGCGCCCCCCAAGCGATCCGTGGGCTAACACCCACGGAAAATCGCTAAAAAACTGCCGTTTTCACTCTTTCGCCTCTGGGACGCCCTTAAAACCTCCCACCGGCCCCACGGAGCCTATGGATCCGCTTAACAGCTCGTCAGGGACGCCCCCGAGGGGCTCGACCCAAAATAATTTCCGGAGCCAGCGCCCCCCATGCGATCCGTGGGCTAACACCCACGGAAAATCGCCAAAAAACTGCCGTTTTCACTCTTTCGCCTCTGGGACGCCCTTAAAACCTCCCAACGGCCCCACGGAGCCCATGGATCCGCTTAACAGCTCGTCAGGGATGCCCTCGATGGGCTCGGCCCAAAATAATTTCCGGAGCCAGCGCCCCCCAAGCGATCCGTGGGCTAACACCCACGGAAAATCGCCAAAAAACTGCCGTTTTCACTCTTTCGCATCTGGGACGCCCTTAAAACCTCCCACCGGCCCCACGGAGCCCATGGATCCGCTTAACAGCTCGTCAGGGACGCCCCCGAGGGGCTCGGCCCAAAATAATTTTTAGAGCCAGCGCCCCCCAAGCGATCCGTGGGCTAACAACCACGGAAAATTGCCAAAAAACTGCCGTTTTCACTCTTTCGCCTCTGGGACGCCCTTAAAACCTCCCACCGGCCCCACGGAGCCCATACATCCGCTTAACAGCTCGTCAGGGATGCCCCCGAGAGGCTCGGCCCAAAATAATTTCCGGAGCCAGCGCCCCCCAAGCGATCCGTGGGCTAACACCCACGGAAAATCGCCAAAAAACTGCCGTTTTCACTCTTTCGCCTCTGGGACGCCCTTAAAACCTCCCACCGGCCCCACGGAGCCCATGGATCCGCTTAACAGCTCGTCAGGGACGCCCCCGAGGGGCTTGGCCCAAAATAATTTCCGGAGCCAGCGCCCCCCAAGCGATCCGTGGGCTAACACCCAAGGAAAATCGCCAAAAAACTGCCGTTTTCACTCTTTCAACTCTGGGACGCCCTTAAAACCTCCCACCGGCCCCACGGAGCCCATGGATCCGCTTAACAGCTCGTCAGGGATGCCCCCGAGGGGCTCATCCCAAAATAATTTCCGGAGCCAGCGCCCCCCAAGCGATCCGTGGGCTAACACCCACGGAAAATTGCCAAAAAACTGCCGTTTTCACTCTTTCGCCTCTGGGACGCCCTTAAAACCTCCCACCGGCCCCACGGAGCCCATGGATCCGCTTAACAGCTCGTCAGGGACGCCCCTGAGGGGCTCGGCCCAAAATAATTTCCGGAGCCAGCGCCCCGAAGCGATCCGTGGGCTAACACCCACGGAAAATCGCCAAAAAACTGCCGTTTTCACTCTTTTGCCTCTGGGACGCCCTTCAAACCTCCCACCGGCCCCACGGAGCCCATGGATCCGCTTAAAAGCTCGTCAGGGACGCCCCCGAGGGTCTCGACCCAAAATAATTTCCGGAGCCAGTGCCCCCCAAGCGATCCGTGGGCTAACACCCACGGAAAATCGCCAAAAAACTGCCGTTTTCACTCTTTCGCCTCTGGGACGCCTTTAAAACCTCCCACCGGCCCCACGGAGCCCATGGATCCGCTTAACAGCTCGTCAAGGACGCCCTCGAGGGGCTCTGCCCAAAATAATTTCCGGAACCAGCGCCCCCAAGCGATCCGTGGGCTAACACCCACGGAAAATCGCCAAAAAACTGCTGTTTTCACTCTTTTGCCTCTGGGACGCCCTTAAAACCTCCCACCGGCCCCACGGAGCCCATGGATCCGCTTAACAGCTCATCAGGGACGTCCCCGAGGGGCTCGGCCCAAAATAATTTCCGGAGCCAGCGCCCCCCAAGCGATCCGTGGGCTAACACCCACGAAAAATCGCCAAAAAACTGCCGTTTTCACTCTTTCGCCTCTGGGACGCCCTTCAAACCTCCCACCGGCCCCACGGAGCCCATGGATCCACTTAACAGCTCGTCAGGGATGCCCCCGATGGGCTCGGCCCAAAATAATTTTCAGAGCCAGCGCCCCCCAAGCGATCCGTGGGCTAACAACCACGGAAAATTGCCAAAAAACTGCCGTTTTCACTCTTTCGCCTCTGGGACGCCCTTAAAACCTCCCACCGGACCCACGGAGCCCATGCATCCGCTTAACAGCTTGTCAGGGATGCCCCCGAGGGGCTCGGCCCAAAATAATTTCCGGAGCCAGCGCCCCCCAAGCGATCCGTGGGCTAACACCCACGGAAAATCGCCAAAAAACTGCTGTTTTCACTCTTTCGCCTCTGGGACGCCCTTAAAACCTCCCAACGGCCCCACGGAGCCCATGGATCCGCTTAACAGCTCATCAGGGACGTCCCCGAGGGGCTCGGCCCAAAATAATTTCCGGAGCCAGCGCCCCCCAAGCGATCCATGGGCTAACACCCACGGAAAATCGCCAAAAAACTGTCGTTTTCACTCTTTCGCCTCTGGGACGCCCTTCAAACCTCCCACCGGCCCCACGGAGCCCATGGATCCGCTTAACAGCTCGTCAGGGACGCCCCCGATGGGCTCGGCCCAAAATAATTTTCGGAGCCAGCGCCCCCCTAGCGATCCGTGGGCTAACACCCACGGAAAATCGCCAAAAAACTGTCGTTTTCACTCTTTCGCCTCTGGGACGCCCTTAAAACCTCCCATCGGCCCCACGGAGCCCATGGATCTGCTTAACAGCTCGTCAGGGATGCCCCTGAGGGGCTCGGCCCAAAATAATTTCCGGAGCCAGCGCCCCCCAAGCGATCCGTGGGTGTTAGCCCACGGAAAATCGCCAAAAAACTGCCGTTTTCACTCTTTCGCCTCTGGGACGCCCATAAAACCTCCCACCGGCCCCACGGAGCCCATGGATCCGCTTAACAGCTCGTTAAGGACGCCCCCGAGGGGCTCTGCCCAAAATAATTTCCGGAACCAGCGCCCCCCAAGCGATCCGTGGGCTAACACCCACGGAAAATCGCCAAAAAACTGCTGTTTTCACTCTTTCGCCTCTGGGACGCCCTTAAAACCTCCCACCGGCCCCACGGAGCCCATGGATCCACTTAACAGCTCGTCAGGGACGTCCCCGAGGGGCTCGGCCCAAAATAATTTCCGGAGCCAGCGCCCCCCAAGCGATCCATGGGCTAACTCCCACGGAAAATCGCCAAAAAACTGCTGTTTTCACTCTTTCGCCTCTGGGACGCCCTTAAAACCTCCCACCGGCCCCACGGAGCCCATGGATCCGCTTAACAGCTCATCAGGGACATCCCCGAGGGGTTCGGCCCAAAATAATTTCCGGAGCCAGCGCCCCCCTAGCGATCCGTGGGCTAACACCCACGGAAAATCGCCAAAAAACTGTCGTTTTCACTCTTTCGCCTCTGGGACGCCCTTAAAACCTCCCACCGGCCCCACGGAGCCCATGGATCCGCTTAACAGCTTGTCAGGGATGCCCCCGAGGGGCTCGGCCCAAAATAATTTCCGGAGCCAGCGCCCCCCAAGCGATCCGTGGGTGTTAGCCCACGGAAAATCGCCAAAAAACTGCCGTTTTCACTCTTTCGCCTCTGGGACGCCCATAAAACCTCCCACCGGCCCCACGGAGCCCATGGATCCGCTTAACAGCTCGTTAAGGACGCCCCCGAGGGGCTCTGCCCAAAATAATTTCCGAAACCAGCGCCCCCCAAGCGATCCGTGGGCTAACACCCACGGAAAATCGCCAAAAAACTGCTGTTTTCACTCTTTCGCCTCTGGGACGCCCTTAAAACCTCCCACCGGCCCCACGGAGCCCATGGATCCACTTAACAGCTCGTCAGGGACGTCCCCGAGGGGCTCGGCCCAAAATAATTTCCGGAGCCAGCGCCCCCCAAGCGATCCATGGGCTAACACCCACGGAAAATCGCCAAAAAACTGTTGTTTTCACTCTTTCGCCTCTGGGACGCCCTTAAAACCTCCCAACAGCCCCACGGAGCCCATGGATCCGCTTAACAGCTCGTCAGGGACGTCCCCGAGGGGCTCGGCCCAAAATAATTTCCGGAGCCAGCGCCCCCCAAGCGATCCATGGGCTAACACCCACGGAAAATTGCCAAAAAACTGTCGTTTTCACTCTTTCGCCTTTGGGACGCCCTTCAAACCTCCCACCGGCCCCACGGAGCCCATGGATCCGCTTAACAGCTCGTCAGGGACGCCCCCGATGGGCTCGGCCCAAAATAATTTTCGGAGCCAGCGCCCCCCAAGCGATCCGTGGGCTAACACCCACGGAAAATCGCCAAAAAACTGCCGTTTTCACTCTTTCGCCTCTGGGACGCCCTTAAAACCGCCCATCGGCCCCACGGAGCCCATGGATCCGCTTAACAGCTCGTCAGGGACGCCCCCGAAGGGCTCGGCCCAAAATAATTTCCGGAGCCAGCGCCCCCCAAGCGATCCGTGGGCTAACACTCACGGAAAATCGCCAAAAAACTGCCGTTTTCACTCTTTCGCCTCTGGGACGCCCTTAAAACCTCCC
Organism: Capsicum rhomboideum; assembly: GCA_031232105.1. Classification (NCBI taxonomy): domain Eukaryota; kingdom Viridiplantae; phylum Streptophyta; class Magnoliopsida; order Solanales; family Solanaceae; genus Capsicum; species Capsicum rhomboideum. The sequence continues at coordinate 608,874 of CP124719.1, read as the reverse complement.
ACCGGCCCCACGGAGCCCATGGATCCGCTTAACAGCTCGTCAGGGACGCCCCCGAGGGGCTCGGCCCAAAATAATTTCCGGAGCCAGCGCCCCCCAAGCGATCCGTGGGATAACACCCACGAAAAATCGCCAAAAAACTGCCGTTTTCACTCTTTCGCCTCTGGGACGCCCTTAAAACCTCCCACCGGCCCCACGGATCCCATGGATCCACTTAACAACTCATCAGGCACACCCCCGAGAAGCTCGGCCCAAAATAATTTCCGGAGCCAGCGCCCCCCAAGCGATTCGTGGGCTAACACCAACGGAAAATCGCCAAAAAACTGCCGTTTTCACTCTTTCGCCTCTGGGATGCCCTTAAAACCTCCCACCGGCCCCACGGAGCCCATGGATCCACTTAACAGCTCGTCAGGGACGCCCCCGAGGGGCTCGGCCCAAAATAATTTCCGGAGCCAGCGCCCCCCAAGCGATCCGTGGGCTAACACCCACGGAAAATCGCCAAAAAACTGCCGTTTTCACTCTTTCGCCTCTGGGACGCCCTTAAAACCTCCTACCGGCCCCACGGAGCCCATGGATCCGCTTAACAGCTCGTCAGGGACGCCCCCGAGGGGGTCGGCCCAAAATAATTTTCGGAGCCAGCGCCCCCCAAGCGATCCGTGGGCTAATACCCACGGAAAATCGCAAAAAAACTGCCGTTTTCACTCTTTCGCCTCTGGGACGCCCTTAAAACCTCCCACCGGCCCCACGGAGCCCATGGATCCGCTTAAAAGCTCGTCAGGGACGCCCCCGAGGGGCTCGGCCGAAAATAATTTCCGGAGCCAGCGCCCCCCAAGCGATCCGTGGGCTAACACCCACGGAAAATCGCCAAAAAACTGCCGTTTTCACTCTTTCGCCTCTGGGACGCCCTTAAAACATCCCACCAGCCCCACGGAGCCCATGGATCCGCTTAACAGCTCGTCAGGGACGCCCCCGAGGGGCTCGGCCCAAAATAATTTCCGGAGCCAGCGCCCCCCAAGCGATCCGTGGGCTAACACCCACGAAAAATCGCCAAAAAACTGCCGTTTTCACTCTTTTGCCTCTGGGACGACCTTAAAACCTCCCACCAGCCCCACGGAGCCCATGGATCCGCTTAACAGCTCGTCAGGGACGCCCCCGAGGGGCTCGGCCCAAAATAATTTCCGGAGCCAGCGCCCCCCAAGCGATCCGTGGGCTAACACCCACGGAAAATCGCCAAAAAACTGCCGTTTTCACTCTTTCGCCTCTGGGACGCCCTTAAAACCTCCCACCGGCCCCACGGAGCCCATGGATCTGCTTAACAGCTCGTCAGGGATGCCCCCGAGGGGCTCGGCCCAAAATAATTTTCGGAGCCAGCGCCCCCCAAGCGATCCGTGGGTTAACACCCACGGAAAATCGCCAAAAAACTGCCGTTTTCACTCTTTCGCCTCTGGGACGCCCTTAAAACCTCCCACCGGTCCCACGGAGCCCATGGATCCGCTTAACAGCTCATCAGGGACGCCCCCGAGGGGCTCGGCCCAAAATAATTTTTGGAGCCAGCGCCCCCCAAGCGATCCGTGGGCTAACACCCACGGAAAATCGCCAAAAAACTGCCGTTTTCACTCTTTCGCCTCTGGGACGCCCTTAAAACCTCCCACCGGCCCCATGGAGCCCAAGGATCCGCTTAACAGCTCGTCAGGGACGCCCCTGAGGGGCTCGGCCCAAAATAATTTCCGGAGCCAGCGCCCCCCAAGCGATCCGTGGGCTAACACCCACGGAAAATCGCCAAAAAACTGTCGTTTTCACTCTTTCGCCTCTGGGACGCCCTTAAAACCTCCCACCGGCCCCATGGAGCCCGTGGATCCGCTTAACAGCTTGTCAGGGACTCCCCCGAGGGGCTCGGCCCAAAATAATTTCCGGAGCCAGCGCCCCCCAAGCGATCCGTGGGCTAACACCCACGGAAAATCGCCAAAAAACTGCCGTTTTCACTCTTTCGCCTCTGGGACGCCCTTAAAACCTCCCACCGGCCCCACGGAGCCCATGGATCCGCTTAACAGCTCGTCAGGGACGCCTCCGAGGGGTTCGGCCCAAAATAATTTCCGGAGCCAGCACCCCCCAAGCGATCCGTGGGCTAACACCCACGAAAAATCGCCAAAAAACTGCCGTTTTCACTCTTTCACCTCTGGGACGCCCTTAAAACCTCCCACCGGCCCCACGAAGCCCATGGATGCGCTTAACAGCTCGTCAGGGACGTCCCCGAGGGGTTCGGCCCAAAATAATTTTCGGAGCCAGCGCCCCCCAAGCGATCCGTGGGCTAACACCCACGGAAAATCGCCAAAAAACTGCCGTTTTCACTCTTTCGCCTCTGGGACGCCCTTAAAACCTCCCACCGGCCCCACGGAGCCCATGGATCTTCTTAACAGCTCGTCAGGGATGCCCCCGAGGGGCTCGGCCCAAAATAATTTTTGGAGCCAGCGCCCCCCAAGCGATCCGTGGGCTAACACCCACGGAAAATCGCCAAAAAACTGCCGTTTTCACTCTTTCGCTTCTGGGACGCCCTTAAAACCTCCCACCGGCCCCACGGAGCCCATGGATCCGCTTAACAGCTCATCAGGGACGCCCCTGAGGGGCTCAGCCCAAAATAATTTTCGGAGCCAGAGCCCCCCAAGCGATCCGTGGGCTAACACCCACGGAAAATCGCCAAAAAACTGCCGTTTTCACTCTTTCACCTCTGGGACGCCCTAAAAACCACCCACCGGCCCCACAGAGCCCATGGATCCGCTTAACAGCTCGTCAGGGACGCCCCCGAGGGGCTCGTCCCAAAATAATTTCTAGAGCCAACGCCCCCCAAGCGATCCGTGGGCTAACACCCACGGAAAATCGCCAAAAAACTGCCGTTTTCACTCTTTCGCCTCTGGGACGCCCTTAAAACCTCCCACCGGCCCCATGGTGCCCATGGATCCGCTTAACAGCTCGTCAAGGACGCCCCCGAGGGGCTCGGCCCAAAATAATGTCCGAAGCCAGCGCCCCCCAAGCGATCCGTGGGCTAACACCCACGGAAAATCGCCAAAAAACTGCCGTTTTCACTCTTTCACCTCTGGGACGCCCTTAAAACCACCCACCGGCCCCACAGAGCCCATGTATCCGCTTAACAGCTCGTCAGGGATGCCCCCGAGGGGCTCGGCCCAAAATAATTTCCGGAGCCAGCGCCCCCCAAGCGATCCGTGGGCTAACACCCACGGAAAATCGCCAAAAAACTGCCGTTTTCACTCTTTCGCCTCTGGGACGCCCTTAAAACCTCCCACCGGCCCCATGGAGCCCATGGATCCGCTTAACAGCTCGTCAAGGACGCCCCCGAGGGGCTCGGCCCAAAATAATGTCCGAAGCCAGCGCCCCCCAAGCGATCCGTGGGCTAACACCCACGGAAAATCGCCAAAAAACTGCCGTTTTCACTCTTTCGCCTCTGGGACGCCCTTAAAACCTCCCACCAGCCCCACGGAGCCCATGGATCCGCTTAACAGCTCGTCAGGGATGCCCCCGAGGGGCTCGGCCCAAAATAATTTCCGGAGCCAGCGCCCCCCAAGCGATCCGTGGGCTAACACCCACGGAAAATCGCCAAAAAACTGCCGTTTTCACTCTTTTGCCTCTGGGACGCCCTTAAAACCTCCCACCGGCCCCACGGAGCCCATGGATCCGCTTAACAGCTCGTCAGGGATGCCCCCGAGGGGCTCGGCCTAAAATAATTTTCGGAGCCAGCGCCCCCCAAGCGATCCGTGGGCTAACACCCACGGAAAATCGCCAAAAAACTGCCGTTTTCACTCTTTCGCCTCTGGGACGCCCTTAAAACCTCCCACCGGCCCCACGGAGCCCATGGATCCGCTTAACAGCTCGTCAGGGATGCCCCCGAGGGGCTCGGCCCAAAATAATTTTCGGAGCCAGCGCCCCCCAAGCGATCCGTGGGCTAACACCCACGGAAAATCGCCAAAAAACTGCCGTTTTCACTCTTTTGCCTCTTGGACGCCCTTAAAACCTCCCACCGGCCCCACGGAGCCCATGGATCCGCTTAACAGCTCGTCAGGGACGCCCCTGAGGGGATCGGCCCAAAATAATTTTCGGAGCCAGCGCCCCCCAAGCGATCCGTGGGCTAACACCAACAGAAAATTGCCAAAAAACTGCCGTTTTCACTCTTTTGCCTCTGGGACGCCCTTAAAACCTCACACCGGCCCTACGGAGCCCATGGATACGCTTAACAGCTCGTCAGGGACGCCCCCGAGGGGCTCGTCCCAAAATAATTTCTAGAGCCAGCGCCCTCCAAGCGATCCGTGGGCTAACACCCACGGAAAATCGCCAAAAAACTGCCGTTTTCACTCTTTTGCCTCTGGGACGCCCTTAAAACCTCCCACCGGCCCCACGGAGCCCATGGATCTGCTTAACAGCTCGTCAGGGACGCCCCTGAGGGGCTCGGCCCAAAATAATTTCCGGAGCCAGCGCCCCCCAAGCGATCCGTGGGCGAACACCCACGGAAAATCGCCAAAAAACTGCCGTTTTCACTCTTTCGCCTCTGGGATGTCCTTAAAACCTCCCACCGGCCCCACGGAGCCCATGGATCCGCTTAACAGCTCGTCAGGGACGCCCCCGAGGGGCTTGGCCCAAAATAATTTTCGGAGCCAGCGCCCCCCCAAGCGATCCGTGGGCTAACACCCACGGAAAATCGCCAAAAAACTGCGGTTTTAACTCTTTCGCCTCTGGGACGCCCTTAAAACCTCCCACCGGCCCCACGGAGCCCATGGATCCGCTTAACAGCTCGTCAGGGATGCCCCCGAGGGGCTCGGCCTAAAATAATTTTTGGAGCCAGCGCCCCCCAAGCGATCCGTGGGCTAACACCCACGGAAAATCGCCAAAAACCTGCCGTTTTCACTCTTTCGCCTCTGGGACGCCCTTAAAACCTCCCACTGGCCCCACGGAGCCCATGGATCCGCTTAACAGCTCGTCAGGGATGCCCCCGAGGGGCTCGGCCCAAAATAATTTCCGGAGCCAGCGCCCCCCAAGCGATCCGTGGGCTAACACCCACGGAAAATCGCCAAAAAACTGCCGTTTTCACTCTTTCGCCTCTGGGACGCCCTTAAAACCTCCCACCGGCCCCACGGAGCCCATGGATCCACTTAACAGCTCATCAGGGACGCCCCTGAGGGGATCGGCCCAAAATAATTTTCGGAGCCAGCGCCCCCCAAGCGATCCGTGGGCTAACACCCACAGAAAATTGCCAAAAAACTGCCGTTTTCACTCTTTCGCCTCTGGGACGCCCTTAAAACCTCCCACCGGCCCCACGGAGCCCATGGATCCGCTTAACAGCTCGTCAGGGATGCCCTCGAGGGGCTCGGCCCAAAATAATTTCCGGAGCCAGCGCCCCCCAAGCGATCCGTGGGCGAACACCCACGGAAAATCGCCAAAAAACTACCGTTTTCACTCTTTCGCCTCTGGGATGCCCTTAAAACCTCCCACCGGCCCCACGGAGCCCATGGATCCGCTTAACAGCTCGTCAGGGACGCCCCCGAGGGGCTTGGCCCAAAATAATTTTCGTAGCCAGCGCCCCCCCAAGCGATCCGTGGGCTAACACCCACGGAAAATCGCCAAAAAACTGCCGTTTTCACTCTTTCGCCTCTGGGACGCCCTTAAAACCTCCCACCGGCACCACGGAGCCCATGGATCCGCTTAACAGCTCATCAGGGATGCCACCGAGGGGCTCAGCCTAAAATAATTTTCGGAGCCAGCGCCCCCCAAGCGATCCGTGGGCTAACACCCACGGAAAATCGCCAAAAAATTAACGTTTTCACTCTTTCGCCTCTCGGACGCCCTTAAAACCTCCCACCGGCCCCACGGAGCCTATGGATCCTCTTAACAGTTCGTCAGGGATGCCCCCGAGGGGCTCGGCCCAAAATAATTTCCGGAGCCAGCGCCCCCCAAGCGATCCGTGGGCTAACACCCACGGAAAATCGCCAAAAAACTGCCGTTTTCACTCTTTCGCCTCTGGGACGCCCTTAAAACCTCCCACCGGCCCCACGGAGCCCATGGATCCGCTTAAATGCTCGTCAGGGATGCCCCCGAGGGGCTCGACCCAAAATAATTTCCGAAGCCAGCGCCCCCCAAGTGATCCGTGGGCTAACACCCACGGAAAATCGCCAAAAAACTGTCGTTTTCACTCTTTCGCCTCTGGGACGCCCTTAAAACCTCCCACCGGCCCCACAGAGCCCATGGATCCGCTTAACAGCTCGTCAGGGACGTCCCCGAGGGGCTCGACCCAAAATAATTTTCGAAGCCAGCGCCCCCCAAGTGATCCGTGGGCTAACACCCACGGAAAATCGCCAAAAAACTGCCGTTTTCACTCTTTCGCCTCTGGGACGCCCTTAAAACCTCCCACCGGCCCCACGGAGCCCATGGATCCACTTAACAGCTCGTCAGGGATGCCCCCGAGGGGCTCGACCCAAAATAATTTTCGGAGCCAGCGCCCCCCAAGCGATCCGTGGGCTAACACCCACGGAAAATCGCCAAGAAACTGCCGTTTTCACTCTTTCGCCTCTGGGACGCCCTTAAAACCTCCCACCGGCCCCACGGAGCCCATGGATCCGCTTAACAGCTCGTCAGGGACGCCCCCGAGGGGCTCGGTCCAAAATAATTTTCGGAGCCAGCGCCCCCCAAGCGATCCGTGGGCTAACACCCACGGACAATCGCCAAAAAACTGCCGTTTTCACTCTTTTGCCTCTGGGACGCCCTTAAAACCTCCCACCGGCCCCACGGAGCACATGGATCCGCTTAAAAGCTCGTCAGGGATGCCACCGAGGGGCTCAGCCCAAAATAATTTTCGGAGCCAGCGCCCCCCAAGCGATCCGTGGGCTAACACCCACGGAAAATCGCCAAGAAACTGCCGTTTTCACTCTTTTGCCTCTGGGACGCCCTTAAAACCTCCCACCGGCCCCACGGAGCCCATGGATCCGCTTAACAGCTCGTCAGGGATGCCCCCGAGGGGCTCGACCCAAAATAATTTTCGGAGACAGCGCCCCCCAAGCGATCCGTGGGCTAACACCCACGGAAAATCGCCAAAAAACTGCCGTTTTCACTCTTTCGCCTCTGGGACGCCCTTAAAACCTCCCACCGGCCCCACGGAGCACATGGATCCGCTTAAAAGCTCGTCAGGGATGCCCCCGAGGGGCTCGGCCCAAAATAATTTTCGGAGCCAGCGCCCCCCAAGCGATCCGTGGGCTAACACCCACGGAAAATCGCCAAAAAACTGCCGTTTTCACTCTTTCGCCTCTGGGATGCCCTTAAAACCTCCCACTGGCCCCACGGAGCCCATGGATCCGCTTAACAGCTCGTCAGGGACGCCCCCGAGGGGCTCGGCCCAAAATAATTTCCGGAGCCAGCGCCCCCCAAGCGATCCGTGGGCTAACACCCACGGAAAATCGCCAAAAAACTGCCGTTTTCACTCTTTCGCCTCTGGGACGCCCTTAAAACCTCCCACCGGCCCCACGGAGCCCATGGATCCGCTTAACAGCTCGTCAGGGACGCCCCCGAGGGGCTCGGCCCAAAATAATTTCCGGAGCCAGCGCCCCCCAAGCGATCCGTGGGCTAACACCCACGGAAAATCGCTAAAAAACTGCCGTTTTCACTCTTTCGCCTCTGGGACGCCCTTAAAACCTCCCACCGGCACCACGGAGCCCATGGATCCGCTTAACAGCTCGTCAGGGACGCCCCCGAGGGGCTCGGCCCAAAATAATTTTCGGAGCCAGCGCCCCCCAAGCGATCCGTGGGCTAACACCCACGGAAAATCGCCAAAAAACTGCCGTTTTCACTCTTTCGCCTCTGGGACGCCCTTAAAACCTCCCACCGGCCCCACGGAGCCCATGGATCCGCTTAACAGCTCGTAAGGGACGCCCCCGAGGGGCTCGGCCCAAAATAATTTCCGAAGCCAGCGCCCCCCAAGCGATCCGTGGGCTAACACCCACGGAAAATCGCCAAAAAACTGCCGTTTTCACTCTTTCGCCTCTGGGACGCCCTTAAAACCTCCCACCGACCCCACAGAGCCCAATGATTCGCTTAACAGCTCGTCAGGGACGCCCTCGAGGGGTTTGGCCCAAAATAATTTCCGGAGCCAGCGCCCCCCAAGCGATCCGTGGGCTAACACCGACGGAAAATCGCCAAAAAACTGCCGTTTTCACTCTTTCGCCTCTGGGACGCTCTTAAAACCTCCCACCGGCCCCACAGAGCCCAATGATTCGCTTAAAAGCTCGTCAGGGACGCCCTCGAGTGGTTCGGCCCAAAATAATTTCCGGAGCCAGCGCCCCCCAAGCGATCCGTGGGCTAACACCGACGGAAAATCGCCAAAAAACTGCCGTTTTCACTCTTTCGCCTCTGGGACGCCCTTAAAACCTCCCACCGGCCCCACGGAGCCCATGGATCCGCTTAACAGCTCGTCAGGGACGCCCCCGAGGGGCTCGGCCCAAAATAATTTCCGGAGCCAGCGCCCCCCAAGCGATCCGTGGGCTAACACCCACGAAAAATTGCCAAAAAACTGCCGTTTTCACTCTTTCGCCTCTGGGACGACCTTAAAACCTCCCACCAGCCCCACGGAGCCCATGGATCCGCTTAACAGCTCGTCAGGGACTCCCCCGAGGGGCTTGGCCCAAAATAATTTCCGAAGCCAGCGCCCCCCAAGCGATCCGTGGGCTAACACCCACGGAAAATCGCCAAAAAACTGCCGTTTTCACTCTTTCGCCTCTGGGACGCCCTTAAAACCTCCCACCGACCCCACAGAGCCCATGGATCCGCTTAACAGCTCGTAAGGGACGCCCCCGAGGGGCTCGGCCCAAAATAATTTCCGAAGCCAGCGCCCCCCAAGCGATCCGTGGGCTAACACCCACGGAAAATCGCCAAAAAACTGCCGTTTTCACTCTTTCGCCTCTGGGACGCCCTTAAAACCTCCCACCGACCCCACAGAGCCCAATGATTCGCTTAACAGCTCGTCAGGGACGCCCTCGAGGGGTTCGGCCCAAAATAATTTCCGGAGCCAGCGCCCCCCAAGCGATCCGTGGGCTAACACCGACGGAAAATCGCCAAAAAACTGCCGTTTTCACTCTTTCGCCTCTGGGACGCTCTTAAAACCTCCCACCGGCCCCACAGAGCCCAATGATTCGCTTAAAAGCTCGTCAGGGACGCCCTCGAGGGGTTCGGCCCAAAATAATTTCCGGAGCCAGCGCCCCCCAAGCGATCCGTGGGCTAACACCGACGGAAAATCGCCAAAAAACTGCCGTTTTCACTCTTTCGCCTCTGGGACGCCCTTAAAACCTCCCACCGGCCCCACGGAGCCCATGGATCCGCTTAACAGCTCGTCAGGGACGCCCCCGAGGGGCTTGGCCCAAAATAATTTTCGGAGCCAGCGCCCCCCAAGCGATCCGTGGGCTAACACCTACGGAAAATCGCCAAAAAACTGCCATTTTCACTCTTTCGCCTCTGGGACGCCCTTAAAACCTCCCACCGGCCCCACGGAGCCCATGGATCCGCTTAACAGCTCGTCAGGGACTCCCCCGAGGGGCTTGGCCCAAAATAATTTTCGGAGCCAGCGCGCCCCAAGCGATCCGTGGGCTAACACCCACGGAAAATCGCCAAAAAACTGTTGTTTTCACTCTTTCGCCTCTGGGACGCCCTTAAAACCTCCCACCGGCCCCACGGAGCCCATGGATCCGCTTAACAGCTCGTCAGGGAAGCCCCCGATGGGCTCGGCCCAAAATAATTTTCGGAGCCAGCGCCCCCCAAGCGATCCGTGGGCTAACACCCACGGACAATCGCCAAAAAACTGCCGTTTTCACTCTTTTGCCTCTGGGACGCTCTTAAAACCTCACACCGGCCCCACGGAGCACATGGATCCGCTTAAAAGCTCGTCAGGGATGCCACCGAGGGGCTCAGCCCAAAATAATTTTCGGAGCCAGCGCCCCCCAAGCGATCCGTGGGCTAACACCCACGGAAAATCGCCAAGAAACTGCCGTTTTCACTCTTTTGCCTCTGGGACGCCCTTAAAACCTCCCACCGGCCCCACGGAGCCCATGGATCCGCTTAACAGCTCGTCAGGGACGCCCCCGAGGGGCTCGACCCAAAATAATTTCCGAAGCCAGCGCCCCCCAAGTGATCCGTGGGCTAACACCCACGAAAAATCGCCAAAAAACTGCCGTTTTCACTCTTTCGCCTCTGGGACGCCCTTAAAACCTCCCACCGGCCCCACAGAGCCCATGGATCCGCTTAACAGCTCGTCAGGGACGCCCCCGAGGGGCTCGACCCAAAATAATTTCCGAAGCCAGCGCCCCCCAAGTGATCCGTGGGCTAACACCCACGGAAAATCGCCAAAAAACTGCCGTTTTCACTTTTTCACCTCTGGGACGCCCTTAAAACCTCCCACCGGCCCCACGGAGCCCATGGATCCGCTTAACAGCTCGTCAGGGACGCCCCCGAGGGGCTCGACCCAAAATAATTTTCGGAGCCAGCGCCCCCAAGCGATCCGTGGGCTAACACCCACGGACAATCGCCAAAAAACTGCCGTTTTCACTCTTTTGCCTCTGGGACGCCCTTAAAACCTCCCACCGGCCCCACGGAGCACATGGATCCGCTTAAAAGCTCGTCAGGGATGCCCCCGAGGGGCTCGGCCCAAAATAATTTTCGGAGCCAGCGCCCCCCAAGCGATCCGTGGGCTAACACCCACGGAAAATCGCCAAAAAACTGTCGTTTTCACTCTTTCGCCTCTGGGACGCCCTTAAAACCTCCCACCGGCCCCACGGAGCCCATGGATCCGCTTAACAGCTCGTAAGGGACGCCCCCGAGGGGCTCGGCCCAAAATAATTTCCGAAGCCAGCGCCCCCCAAGCGATCCGTGGGCTAACACCCACGGAAAATCGCCAAAAAACTGCCGTTTTCACTCTTTCGCCTCTGGGACGCCCTTAAAACCTCCCACCGGCCCCACAGAGCCCAATGATTCGCTTAACAGCTCGTCAGGGACGCCCTCGAGGGGTTCGGCCCAAAATAATTTCCGGAGCCAGCGCCCCCCAAGCGATCCGTGGGCTAACACCGACGGAAAATCGCCAAAAAACTGCCGTTTTCACTCTTTCGCCTCTGGGACGCTCTTAAAACCTCCCACCGGCCCCACAGAGCCCAATGATTCGCTTAACAGCTCGTCAGGGACGCCCTCGAGGGGTTCGGCCCAAAAATAATTTCCGGAGCCAGCGCCCCCCAAGCGATCCGTGGGCTAACACCGACGGAAAATCGCCAAAAAACTGCCGTTTTCACTCTTTCGCCTCTGGGACGCCCTTAAAACCTCCCACTGGCCCCACGGAGCCCATGGATCCGCTTAACAGCTCGTCAGGGACGCCCCCGAGGGGCTTGGCCCAAAATAATTTTTGGAGCCAGCGCCCCCCAAGCGATCCGTGGGCTAACACCCACGGAAAATCGCCAAAAAACTGCCATTTTCACTCTTTCGCCTCTGGGACGCCCTTAAAACCTCCCACCGGCCCCACGGAGCCCATGGATCCGCTTAACAGCTCGTCAAGGACTCCCCCGAGGGGCTTGGCCCAAAATAATTTTCGGAGCCAGCGCGCCCCAAGCGATCCGTGGGCTAACACCCACGGAAAATCGCCAAAAAACTGCCGTTTTCACTCTTTCGCCTCTGGGACGCCCTTAAAACCTCCCACCGGCCCCACGGAGCCCATGGATCCGCTTAACAGCTCGTCAGGGAAGCCCCCGATGGGCTCGGCCCAAAATAATTTCCGGAGCCAGCGCCCCCCAAGCGATCCGTGGGCTAACACCCACGGAAAATCGCCAAAAAACTTCCATTTTCACTCTTTCGCCTCTGGGACGCCCTTAAAACCTCCCACCGGCCCCACAAAGCCCATGGATCCGCTTAACAGCTCGTCAGGGACGCCCCCGAGGGGCTCGGCCCAAAATAATTTCCGGAGCCAGCGCCCCCCAAGCGATCCGTGGGCTAACACCCACGGAAAATCGCCAAAAAACTTCCATTTTCACTCTTTCGCCTCTGGGACGCTCTTAAAACCTCCCACCGGCCCCACAGAGCCCAATGATTCGCTTAACAGCTCGTCAGGGACGCCCTCGAGGGGTTCGGCCCAAAAATAATTTCCGGAGCCAGCGCCCCCCAAGCGATCCGTGGGCTAACACCGACGGAAAATCGCCAAAAAACTGCCGTTTTCACTCTTTCGCCTCTGGGACGCCCTTAAAACCTCCCACTGGCCCCACGGAGCCCATGGATCCGCTTAACAGCTCGTCAGGGACGCCCCCGAGGGGCTTGGCCCAAAATAATTTTCGGAGCCAGCGCCCCCCAAGCGATCCGTGGGCTAACACCCACGGAAAATCGCCAAAAAACTGCCATTTTCACTCTTTCGCCTCTGGGACGCCCTTAAAACCTCCCACCGGCCCCACGGAGCCCATGGATCCGCTTAACAGCTCGTCAAGGACTCCCCCGAGGGGCTTGGCCCAAAATAATTTTCGGAGCCAGCGCGCCCCAAGCGATCCGTGGGCTAACACCCACGGAAAATCGCCAAAAAACTGCCGTTTTCACTCTTTCGCCTCTGGGACGCCCTTAAAACCTCCCACCGGCCCCACGGAGCCCATGGATCCGCTTAACAGCTCGTCAGGGAAGCCCCCGATGGGCTCGGCCCAAAATAATTTCCGGAGCCAGCGCCCCCCAAGCGATCCGTGGGCTAACACCCACGGAAAATCGCCAAAAAACTTCCATTTTCACTCTTTCGCCTCTGGGACGCCCTTAAAACCTCCCACCGGCCCCACAAAGCCCATGGATCCGCTTAACAGCTCGTCAGGGACGCCCCCGAGGGGCTCGGCCCAAAATAATTTCCGGAGCCAGCGCCCCCCAAGCGATCCGTGGGCTAACACCCACGGAAAATCGCCAAAAAACTTCCATTTTCACTCTTTCGCCTCTGGGACGCTCTTAAAACCTCCCACCGGCCCCACAGAGCCCAATGATTCGCTTAACAGCTCGTCAGGGACGCCCTCGAGGGGTTCGGCCCAAAAATAATTTCCGGAGCCAGCGCCCCCCAAGCGATCCGTGGGCTAACACCGACGGAAAATCGCCAAAAAACTGCCGTTTTCACTCTTTCGCCTCTGGGACGCCCTTAAAACCTCCCACTGGCCCCACGGAGCCCATGGATCCGCTTAACAGCTCGTCAGGGACGCCCCCGAGGGGCTTGGCCCAAAATAATTTTCGGAGCCAGCGCCCCCCAAGCGATCCGTGGGCTAACACCCACGGAAAATCGCCAAAAAACTGCCATTTTCACTCTTTCGCCTCTGGGACGCCCTTAAAACCTCCCACCGGCCCCACGGAGCCCATGGATCCGCTTAACAGCTCGTCAAGGACTCCCCCGAGGGGCTTGGCCCAAAATAATTTTCGGAGCCAGCGCGCCCCAAGCGATCCGTGGGCTAACACCCACGGAAAATCGCCAAAAAACTGCCGTTTTCACTCTTTCGCCTCTGGGACGCCCTTAAAACCTCCCACCGGCCCCACGGAGCCCATGGATCCGCTTAACAGCTCGTCAGGGAAGCCCCCGATGGGCTCGGCCCAAAATAATTTCCGGAGCCAGCGCCCCCCAAGCGATCCGTGGGCTAACACCCACGGAAAATCGCCAAAAAACTTCCATTTTCACTCTTTCGCCTCTGGGACGCCCTTAAAACCTCCCACCGGCCCCACAAAGCCCATGGATCCGCTTAACAGCTCGTCAGGGACGCCCCCGAGGGGCTCGGCCCAAAATAATTTCCGGAGCCAGCGCCCCCCCAAGCGATCCGTGGGCTAACACCCACGGAAAATCGCCAAAAAACTGCCATTTTCACTCTTTCGCCTCTGGGACGCCCTTAAAACCTCCCACCGGCCCCACGGAGCCCATGGATCCGCTTAACAGCTTGTCAGGGATGCCCCCGATGGGCTCGGCCCAAAATAATTTCCGGAGCCAGCGCCCCCCAAGCGATCCGTGGGCTAACACCCACGGAAAATCGCCAAAAAACTGCCGTTTTCACTCTTTCGCCTCTGGGACGCCCTTAAAACATCCCACCGGCCCCACGGAGCCCATGGATCCGCTTAACATCTCGTCAGGGACACCCTCGAGGGGCTTGGCCCAAAATAATTTTCGGAGCCAGCGCCCCCCAAGCGATCCGTGGGCTAACACCCACGGAAAATCGCCAAAAAACTACCGTTTTCACTCTTTCGCCTCTGGGATGACCTTAAAACCTCCCACCGGCCCCACGGAGCCCATGGATCCGCTTAACAGCTCGTCAGGGACACCCCCGAGGGGCTTGGCGCAAAATAATTTTCGGAGCCAGCGCCCCCCAAGCGATCCGTGGGCTAACACCCACGGAAAATCGCCAAAAAACTGCCATTTTCACTCTTTTGCCTCTGGGACGCCCTTAAAACCTCCCACCGGCCCCACGGAGCCCATGGATCCGCTTAACAGCTCGTCAGGGACGCCCCCGAGGGGCTCGGCCCAAAATAATTTCCGGAGCCAGCGCCCCCCCAAGCGATCCGTGGGCTAACACCCACGGAAAATCGCCAAAAAACTGCCGTTTTCACTCTTTCGCCTCTGGGACGCCCTTAAAACCTCCCACCGGCCCCACGGAGCCCATGGATCCGCTTAACAGCTCATCAGGGAAGCCCCCGATGGGCTCGGCCCAAAATAATTTCCGGAGCCAGCGCCCCCCAAGCGATCCGTGGGCTAACACCCACGGAAAATCGCCAAAAAACTGCCGTTTTCACTCTTTCGCCTCTGGGATGACCTTAAAACCTCCCACCGGCCCCACGGAGCCCATGGATCCGCTTAACAGCTCGTCAGGGAAACCCCCGAGGGGCTTGGCCCAAAATAATTTTCGGAGCCAGCGCCCCCCCAAGCGATCCGTGGGCTAACACCCACGGAAAATAGCCAAAAAACTGCCGTTTTCACTCTTTCGCCTCTGGGACGCCCTTAAAACCTCCCACCGGCCCCACGGAGCCCATGGATCCGCTTAAAATCTCGTCAGGGACGCCCCCGAGGGGCTCGTCCCAAAATAATTTCCGGAACCAGCGCCCCCCAAGCGATCCGTGGGCTAACACCCACGGAAAATCGCCAAAAAACTTCCATTTTCACTCTTTCGCCTCTGGGACGCCCTTAAAACCTCCCACCGGCCCCACAGAGCCCATGGATCCGCTTAACAGCTCGTCAGGGACGCCCCCGAGGGGCTCGGCCCAAAATAATTTCCGGAGCCAGCGCCCCCCCAAGCGATCCGTGGGCTAACACCCACGGAAAATCGCCAAAAAACTGTCATTTTCACTCTTTCGCCTCTGGGACGCCCTTAAAACCTCCCACCGGCCCCACGGAGCCCATGGATCCGCTTAACAGCTCGTCAGGGATGCCCCCGATGGGCTCGGCCCAAAATAATTTCCGGAGCCAGCGCCCCCCAAGCGATCCGTGGGCTAACACCCACGGAAAATCGCCAAAAAACTGCCGTTTTCACTCTTTCGCCTCTGGGACGCCCTTAAAACATCCCACCGGCCCCACGGAGCCCATGGATCCGCTTAACATCTCGTCAGGGACACCCTCGAGGGGCTTGGCCCAAAATAATTTTCGGAGCCAGCGCCCCCCAAGCGATCCGTGGGCTAACACCCACGGAAAATCGCCAAAAAACTACCGTTTTCACTCTTTCGCCTCTGGGATGACCTTAAAACCTCCCACCGGCCCCACGGAGCCCATGGATCCGCTTAACAGCTCGTCAGGGACACCCCCGAGGGGCTTGGCCCAAAATAATTTTCGGAGCCAGCGCCCCCCAAGCGATCCGTGGGCTAACACCCACGGAAAATCGCCAAAAAACTGCCATTTTCACTCTTTTGCCTCTGGGACGCCCTTAAAACCTCCCACCGGCCCCACGGAGCCCATGGATCCGCTTAACAGCTCGTCAGGGACGCCCCCGAGGGGCTCGGCCCAAAATAATTTCCGGAGCCAGCGCCCCCCCAAGCGATCCGTGGGCTAACACCCACGGAAAATCGCCAAAAAACTGCCGTTTTCACTCTTTCGCCTCTGGGACGCCCTTAAAACCTCCCACCGGCCCCACGGAGCCCATGGATCCGCTTAACAGCTCGTCAGGGAAGCCCCCGATGGGCTCGGCCCAAAATAATTTCCGGAGCCAGCGCCCCCCAAGCGATCCGTGGGCTAACACCCACGGAAAATCGCCAAAAAACTGCCGTTTTCACTCTTTCGCCTCTGGGATGACCTTAAAACCTCCCACCGGCCCCACGGAGCCCATGGATCCGCTTAACAGCTCGTCAGGGAAACCCCCGAGGGGCTTGGCCCAAAATAATTTTCGGAGCCAGCGCCCCCCCAAGCGATCCGTGGGCTAACACCCACGGAAAATCGCCAAAAAACTGCCGTTTTCACTCTTTCGCCTCTGGGACGCCCTTAAAACCTCCCACCGGCCCCACGGAGCCCATGGATCCGCTTAACATCTCGTCAGGGACGCCCCCGAGGGGCTCGTCCCAAAATAATTTCCGGAACCAGCGCCCCCCAAGCGATCCGTGGGCTAACACCCACGGAAAATCGCCAAAAAACTGCCGTTTTCACTCTTTCGCCTCTGGGACGCCCTTAAAACCTCCCACCGGCCCCACAGAGCCCATGGATCCGCTTAACAGCTCGTCAGGGACGCCCCCGAGGGGCTCGGTCCAATATAATTTCCGGAGCCAGCGCCCCCCAAGCGATCCGTGGGCTAACACCCACGGAAAATCGCCAAAAAACTGCCATTTTCTCTCTTTCGCCTCTGGGACGCCATTAAAACCTCCCACCGGCCCCAAGGAGCCCATGGATCCGCTTAACAGCTCGTCAGGGACGCCCCCGAGGGGCTCGGCCCAAAATAATTTCCGGAGCCAGCGCCCCCCAAGCGATCCGTGGGCTAACACCCACGGAAAATCGCCAAAAAACTGCCGTTTTCACTCTTTCGCCTCTGGGACGCCCTTAAAACCTCCCACCGACCCCACGGAGCACATGGATCCGCTTAACAGCTCGTCAGGGACGCACCCGAGGGGCTCGGCCCAAAATAAATTTCGGAGCCAGCGCCCCCCCAAGCGATCCGTGGGCTAACACCCACGGAAAATCGCCAAAAAACTGCCGTTTTCACTCTTTCGCCTCTGGGACGCCCTTAAAACCTCCCACCGGTCCCACGGAGCACATGGATCCGCTTAACAGCTCGTCAGGGACGCCCCCGAGGGGCTCGTCCCAAAATAATTTCCAGAGCCAGCGCCCCCCAAGCGATCCGTGGGCTAACACCCACGGAAAATTGCCAAAAAACTGCCGTTTTCACTCTTTTGCCTCTGGGACGCCCTTAAAACCTCCCACCGGCCCCATGGAGCCCATGGATCCGCTTAACAGCTCGTCAGGGACGCACTCGAGGGGCTCGGCCCAAAATAAATTTCGGAGCCAGCGCCCCCCCAAGCGATCCGTGGGCTAACACCCACGGAAAATCGCCAAAAAACTGCCGTTTTCACTCTTTCGCCTCTGGGATGCCCTTAAAACCTCCCACCGGCCCCACGGAGCCCATGGATCCGCTTAACAGCTCATCAGGGATGCCCTCGAGGGGCTTGGCCCAAAATAAATTTCGGAGCCAACGCCCCCCCATGCGATCCGTGGGCTAACACCCACGGAAAATCGCCAAAAAACTGTCGTTTTCACTCTTTCGCCTCTGGGACGCCCTTAAAACCTCCCACCGGCCCCACAGAGCCCATGGATCCGCTTAACATCTTGTCAGGGACGCCCCCGAGGGGCTCGGCCCAAAATAATTTCCGGAGCCAGCGCCCCCCCAGCGATCCGTGGGCTAACACCCACGAAAAATCGCCAAAAAACTGCCGTTTTCACTCTTTCGCCTCTGGGACGCCCTCAAAACCTCCCAAAGGCCCCAAGGAGCCCATGGATCCGCTTAACAGCTCGTCAGGGACGCCCCCGAGGGGCTCGGCCCAAAATAATTTCCGGAGCCAGCGCCCCCCCAGCGATCCGTGGGCTAACACCCACGAAAAATCGCCAAAAAACTGCCGTTTTCACTCTTTCGCCTCTGGGACGCCCTCAAAACCTCCCAAAGGCCCCAAGGAGCCCATGGATCCGCTTAACAGCTCGTCAGGGACGGCCCAGAGGGGCACGGCCCAAAATAATTTCCGGAGCCAGCGCCCCCCCAGCGATCCGTGGGCTAACACCCACGAAAAATCGCCAAAAAACTGCCGTTTTCACTCTTTCGCCTCTGGGACGCCCTCAAAACCTCCCAAAGGTCCCAAGGAGCCCATGGATCCGCTTAACAGCTCGTCAGGGACGCCCCCGAGGGGCTCGGCCCAAAATAATTTCCGGAGCCAGCGCCCCCCCAGCGATCCGTGGGCTAACACCCACGAAAAATCGCCAAAAAACTGCCGTTTTCACTCTTTCGCCTCTGGGACGCCCTCAAAACCTCCCAAAGGCCCCAAGGAGCCCATGGATCCGCTTAACAGCTCGTCAGGGACGCCCCCGAGGGGCTCGGCCCAAAATAATTTCCGGAGCCAGCGCCCCCCCAGCGATCCGTGGGCTAACACCCACGAAAAATCGCCAAAAAACTGCCGTTTTCACTCTTTCGCCTCTGGGACGCCCTCAAAACCTCCCAAAGGCCCCAAGGAGCCCATGGATCCGCTTAACAGCTCGTCAGGGACGGCCCAGAGGGGCACGGCCCAAAATAATTTCCGGAGCCAGCGCCCCCCCAGCGATCCGTGGGCTAACACCCACGAAAAATCGCCAAAAAACTGCCGTTTTCACTCTTTCGCCTCTGGGACGCCCTCAAAACCTCCCAAAGGTCCCAAGGAGCCCATGGATCCGCTTAACAGCTCGTCAGGGACGCCCCCGAGGGGCTCGGCCCAAAATAATTTCCGGAGCCAGCGCCCCCCCAGCGATCCGTGGGCTAACACCCACGAAAAATCGCCAAAAAACTGCCGTTTTCACTCTTTCGCCTCTGGGACGCCCTCAAAACCTCCCAAAGGCCCCAAGGAGCCCATGGATCCGCTTAACAGCTCGTCAGGGACGCCCCTGAGGGGCTCGGCCCAAAATAATTTCCGGAGCCAGCGCCCCCCCAGCGATCCGTGGGCTAACACCCACGAAAAATCGCCAAAAAACTGCCGTTTTCACTCTTTCGTCTCTGGGACGCCCTCAAAACCTCCCAAAGGCCCCAAGGAGCCCATGGATCCGTTTAACAGCTCGTCAGGGACGCCCCCGAGGGGCTCGGCCCAAAATAATTTCCGGAGCCAGCGCCCCCCCAGCGATCCGTGGGCTAACACCCACGAAAAATCGCCAAAAAACTGCCGTTTTCACTCTTTCGCCTCTGGGACGCCCTCAAAACCTCCCAAAGGCCCCAAGGAGCCCATGGATCCGCTTAACAGCTCATCAGGGACGCCCCCGAGGGGCTCGGCCCAAAATAATTTCCGGAGCCAGCGCCCCCCCAGCGATCCGTGGGCTAACACCCACGAAAAATCGCCAAAAAACTGCCGTTTTCACTCTTTCGCCTCTGGGACGCCCTCAAAACCTCCCAAAGTCCCCAAGGAGCCCATGGATCCGCTTAACAGCTCGTCAGGGACGCCCCCGAGGGGCTCGGCCCAAAATAATTTCCGGAGCCAGCGCCCCCCCAGCGATCCGTGTGCTAACACCCACGAAAAATCGCCAAAAAACTGCCGTTTTCACTCTTTCGCCTCTGGGACGCCCTCAAAACCTCCCAAAGGCCCCAAGGAGCCCATGGATCCGCTTAACAGCTCGTCAGGGACGCCCCCGAGGGGCTCGGCCCAAAATAATTTCCGGAGCCAGCGCCCCCCCAGCGATCCGTGGGCTAACACCCACGAAAAATCGCCAAAAAACTGCCGTTTTCACTCTTTCGCCTCTGGGACGCCCTCAAAACCTCCCAAAGGCCCCAAGGAGCCCATGGATCCGCTTAACAGCTCGTCAGGGACGCCCCCGAGGGGCTCGGCCCAAAATAATTTCCGGAGCCAGCGCCCCCCCAGCGATCCGTGGGCTAACACCCACGAAAAATCGCCAAAAAACTGCCGTTTTCACTCTTTCGCCTCTGGGACGCCCTCAAAACCTCCCAAAGGCCCCAAGGAGCCCATGGATCCGCTTAACAGCTCGTCAGGGACGCCCCCGAGGGGCTCGGCCCAAAATAATTTCCGGAGCCAGCGCCCCCCCAGCGATCCGTGGGCTAACACCCACGAAAAATCGCCAAAAAACTGCCGTTTTCACTCTTTCGCCTCTGGGACGCCCTCAAAACCTCCCAAAGGCCCCAAGGAGCCCATGGATCCGCTTAACAGCTCGTCAGGGACGGCCCAGAGGGGCACGGCCCAAAATAATTTCCGGAGCCAGCGCCCCCCCAGCGATCCGTGGGCTAACACCCACGAAAAATCGCCAAAAAACTGCCGTTTTCACTCTTTCGCCTCTGGGACGCCCTCAAAACCTCCCAAAGGTCCCAAGGAGCCCATGGATCCGCTTAACAGCTCGTCAGGGACGCCCCCGAGGGGCTCGGCCCAAAATAATTTCCGGAGCCAGCGCCCCCCCAGCGATCCGTGGGCTAACACCCACGAAAAATCGCCAAAAAACTGCCGTTTTCACTCTTTCGCCTCTGGGACGCCCTCAAAACCTCCCAAAGGCCCCAAGGAGCCCATGGATCCGCTTAACAGCTCGTCAGGGACGCCCCCGAGGGGCTCGGCCCAAAATAATTTCCGGAGCCAGCGCCCCCCCAGCGATCCGTGGGCTAACACCCACGAAAAATCGCCAAAAAACTGCCGTTTTCACTCTTTCGTCTCTGGGACGCCCTCAAAACCTCCCAAAGGCCCCAAGGAGCCCATGGATCCGTTTAACAGCTCGTCAGGGACGCCCCCGAGGGGCTCGGCCCAAAATAATTTCCGGAGCTAGCGCCCCCCCAGCGATCCGTGGGCTAACACCCACGAAAAATCGCCAAAAAACTGCCGTTTTCACTCTTTCGCCTCTGGGACGCCCTCAAAACCTCCCAAAGGCCCCAAGGAGCCCATGGATCCGCTTAACAGCTCATCAGGGACGCCCCCGAGGGGCTCGGCCCAAAATAATTTCCGGAGCCAGCGCCCCCCCAGCGATCCGTGGGCTAACACCCACGAAAAATCGCCAAAAAACTGCCGTTTTCACTCTTTCGCCTCTGGGACGCCCTCAAAGCCTCCCAAAGTCCCCAAGGAGCCCATGGATCCGCTTAACAGCTCGTCAGGGACGCCCCCGAGGGGCTCGGCCCAAAATAATTTCCGGAGCCAGCGCCCCCCCAGCGATCCGTGTGCTAACACCCACGAAAAATCGCCAAAAAACTGCCGTTTTCACTCTTTCGCCTCTGGGACGCCCTCAAAACCTCCCAAAGGCCCCAAGGAGCCCATGGATCCGCTTAACAGCTCGTCAGGGACGCCCCCGAGGGGCTCGGCCCAAAATAATTTCCGGAGCCAGCGCCCCCCCAGCGATCCGTGGGCTAACACCCACGAAAAATCGCCAAAAAACTGCCGTTTTCACTCTTTCGCCTCTGGGACGCCCTCAAAACCTCCCAAAGGCCCCAAGGAGCCCATGGATCCGCTTAACAGCTCGTCAGGGACGCCCCCGAGGGGCTCGGCCCAAAATAATTTCCGGAGCCAGCGCCCCCCCAGCGATCCGTGGGCTAACACCCACGAAAAATCGCCAAAAAACTGCCGTTTTCACTCTTTCGCCTCTGGGACGCCCTCAAAACCTCCCAAAGGCCCCAAGGAGCCCATGGATCCGCTTAACAGCTCGTCAGGGACGCCCCCGAGGGGCTCGGCCCAAAATAATTTCCGGAGCCAGCGCCCCCCCAGCGATCCGTGGGCTAACACCCACGAAAAATCGCCAAAAAACTGCCGTTTTCACTCTTTCGCCTCTGGGACGCCCTCAAAACCTCCCAAAGGCCCCAAGGAGCCCATGGATCCGCTTAACAGCTCGTCAGGGACGGCCCAGAGGGGCACGGCCCAAAATAATTTCCGGAGCCAGCGCCCCCCCAGCGATCCGTGGGCTAACACCCACGAAAAATCGCCAAAAAACTGCCGTTTTCACTCTTTCGCCTCTGGGACGCCCTCAAAACCTCCCAAAGGCCCCAAGGAGCCCATGGATCCGCTTAACAGCTCGTCAGGGACGCCCCCGAGGGGCTCGGCCCAAAATAATTTCCGGAGCCAGCGCCCCCCCAGCGATCCGTGGGCTAACACCCACGAAAAATCGCCAAAAAACTGCCGTTTTCACTCTTTCGCCTCTGGGACGCCCTCAAAACCTCCCAAAGGCCCCAAGGATCCCATGGATCCGCTTAACAGCTCGTCAGGGACGCCCTCGAGGGGCTAGGCCCAAAATAATTTCCGGAGCCAGCACCCCCCCAGCGATCCGTGGGCTAACACCCACGAAAAATCGCCAAAAAACTGCCGTTTTCACTCTTTCGCCTCTGGGACGCCCTCAAAACCTCCCAAAGGCCCCAAGGAGCCCATGGATCCGCTTAACAGCTCGTCAGGGACGCCCCCGAGGGGCTCGGCCCAAAATAATTTCCGGAGCCAGCGCCCCCCCAGCGATCCGTGGGCTAACACCCACGAAAAATCGCCAAAAAACTGCCGTTTTCACTCTTTCGCCTCTGGGACGCCCTCAAAACCTCCCAAAGGCCCCAAGGAGCCCATGGATCCGCTTAACAGCTCGTCAGGGACGCCCCCGAGGGGCTCGGCCCAAAATAATTTCCGGAGCCAGCGCCCCCCCAGCGATCCGTGGGCTAACACCCACGAAAAATCGCCAAAAAACTGCCGTTTTCACTCTTTCGCCTCTGGGACGCCCTCAAAACCTCCCAAAGGCCCCAAGGAGCCCATGGATCCGCTTAACAGCTCGTCAGGGACGCCCCCGAGGGGCTCGGCCCAAAATAATTTCCGGAGCCAGCGCCCCCCCAGCGATCCGTGGGCTAACACCCACGAAAAATCGCCAAAAAACTGCCGTTTTCACTCTTTCGCCTCTGGGACGCCCTCAAAACCTCCCAAAGGCCCCAAGGAGCCCATGGATCCGCTTAACAGCTCGTCAGGGACGCCCCCGAGGGGCTCGGCCCAAAATAATTTCCGGAGCCAGCGCCCCCCCAGCGATCCGTGGGCTAACACCCACGAAAAATCGCCAAAAAACTGCCGTTTTCACTCTTTCGCCTCTGGGACGCCCTCAAAACCTCCCAAAGGCCCCAAGGAGCCCATGGATCCGCTTAACAGCTCGTCAGGGACGCCCCCGAGGGGCTCGGCCCAAAATAATTTCCGGAGCCAGCGCCCCCCCAGCGATCCGTGGGCTAACACCCACGAAAAATCGCCAAAAAACTGCCGTTTTCACTCTTTCGCCTCTGGGACGCCCTCAAAACCTCCCAAAGGCCCCAAGGAGCCCATGGATCCGCTTAACAGCTCGTCAGGGACGCCCCCGAGGGGCTCGGCCCAAAATAATTTCCGGAGCCAGCGCCCCCCCAGCGATCCGTGGGCTAACACCCACGAAAAATCGCCAAAAAACTGCCGTTTTCACTCTTTCGCCTCTGGGACGCCCTCAAAACCTCCCAAAGGCCCCAAGGAGCCCATGGATCCGCTTAACAGCTCGTCAGGGACGCCCCCGAGGGGCTCGGCCCAAAATAATTTCCGGAGCCAGCGCCCCCCCAGCGATCCGTGGGCTAACACCCACGAAAAATCGCCAAAAAACTGCCGTTTTCACTCTTTCGCCTCTGGGACGCCCTCAAAACCTCCCAAAGGCCCCAAGGAGCCCATGGATCCGCTTAACAGCTCGTCAGGGACGCCCCCGAGGGGCTCGGCCCAAAATAATTTCCGGAGCCAGCGCCCCCCCAGCGATCCGTGGGCTAACACCCACGAAAAATCGCCAAAAAACTGCCGTTTTCACTCTTTCGCCTCTGGGACGCCCTCAAAACCTCCCAAAGGCCCCAAGGAGCCCATGGATCCGCTTAACAGCTCGTCAGGGACGCCCCCGAGGGGCTCGGCCCAAAATAATTTCCGGAGCCAGCGCCCCCCCAGCGATCCGTGGGCTAACACCCACGAAAAATCGCCAAAAAACTGCCGTTTTCACTCTTTCGCCTCTGGGACGCCCTCAAAACCTCCCAAAGGCCCCAAGGAGCCCATGGATCCGCTTAACAGCTCGTCAGGGACGCCCCCGAGGGGCTCGGCCCAAAATAATTTCCGGAGCCAGCGCCCCCCCAGCGATCCGTGGGCTAACACCCACGAAAAATCGCCAAAAAACTGCCGTTTTCACTCTTTCGCCTCTGGGACGCCCTCAAAACCTCCCAAAGGCCCCAAGGAGCCCATGGATCCGCTTAACAGCTCGTCAGGGACGCCCCCGAGGGGCTCGGCCCAAAATAATTTCCGGAGCCAGCGCCCCCCCAGCGATCCGTGGGCTAACACCCACGAAAAATCGCCAAAAAACTGCCGTTTTCACTCTTTCGCCTCTGGGACGCCCTCAAAACCTCCCAAAGGCCCCAAGGAGCCCATGGATCCGCTTAACAGCTCGTCAGGGACGCCCCCGAGGGGCTCGGCCCAAAATAATTTCCGGAGCCAGCGCCCCCCCAGCGATCCGTGGGCTAACACCCACGAAAAATCGCCAAAAAACTGCCGTTTTCACTCTTTCGCCTCTGGGACGCCCTCAAAACCTCCCAAAGGCCCCAAGGAGCCCATGGATCCGCTTAACAGCTCGTCAGGGACGCCCCCGAGGGGCTCGGCCCAAAATAATTTCCGGAGCCAGCGCCCCCCCAGCGATCCGTGGGCTAACACCCACGAAAAATCGCCAAAAAACTGCCGTTTTCACTCTTTCGCCTCTGGGACGCCCTCAAAACCTCCCAAAGGCCCCAAGGAGCCCATGGATCCGCTTAACAGCTCGTCAGGGACGCCCCCGAGGGGCTCGGCCCAAAATAATTTCCGGAGCCAGCGCCCCCCCAGCGATCCGTGGGCTAACACCCACGAAAAATCGCCAAAAAACTGCCGTTTTCACTCTTTCGCCTCTGGGACGCCCTCAAAACCTCCCAAAGGCCCCAAGGAGCCCATGGATCCGCTTAACAGCTCGTCAGGGACGCCCCCGAGGGGCTCGGCCCAAAATAATTTCCGGAGCCAGCGCCCCCCCAGCGATCCGTGGGCTAACACCCACGAAAAATCGCCAAAAAACTGCCGTTTTCACTCTTTCGCCTCTGGGACGCCCTCAAAACCTCCCAAAGGCCCCAAGGAGCCCATGGATCCGCTTAACAGCTCGTCAGGGACGCCCCCGAGGGGCTCGGCCCAAAATAATTTCCGGAGCCAGCGCCCCCCCAGCGATCCGTGGGCTAACACCCACGAAAAATCGCCAAAAAACTGCCGTTTTCACTCTTTCGCCTCTGGGACGCCCTCAAAACCTCCCAAAGGCCCCAAGGAGCCCATGGATCCGCTTAACAGCTCGTCAGGGACGCCCCCGAGGGGCTCGGCCCAAAATAATTTCCGGAGCCAGCGCCCCCCCAGCGATCCGTGGGCCAACACCCACGAAAAATCGCCAAAAAACTGCCGTTTTCACTCTTTCGCCTCTGGGACGCCCTCAAAACCTCCCAAAGGACCCAAGGAGCCCATGGATCCGCTTAACAGCTCGTCAGGGACGCCCCCGAGGGGCTCGGCCCAAAATAATTTCCGGAGCCAGCGCCCCCCCAGCGATCCGTGGGCTAACACCCACGAAAAATCGCCAAAAAACTGCCGTTTTCACTCTTTCGCCTCTGGGACGCCCTCAAAACCTCCCAAAGGCCCCAAGGAGCCCATGGATCCGCTTAACAGCTCGTCAGGGACGCCCCCGAGGGGCTCGGCCCAAAATAATTTCCGGAGCCAGCGCCCCCCCAGCGATCCGTGGGCTAACACCCACGAAAAATCGCCAAAAAACTGCCGTTTTCACTCTTTCGCCTCTGGGACGCCCTCAAAACCTCCCAAAGGCCCCAAGGAGCCCATGGATCCGCTTAACAGCTCGTCAGGGACGCCCCCGAGGGGCTCGGCCCAAAATAATTTCCGGAGCCAGCGCCCCCCCAGCGATCCGTGGGCTAACACCCACGAAAAATCGCCAAAAAACTGCCGTTTTCACTCTTTCGCCTCTGGGACACCCTCAAAACCTCCCAAAGGCCCCAAGGAGCCCATGGATCCGCTTAACAGCTCGTCAGGGACGCCCCCGAGGGGCTCGGCCCAAAATAATTTCCGGAGCCAGCGCCCCCCCAGCGATCCGTGGGCTAACACCCACGAAAAATCGCCAAAAAACTGCCGTTTTCACTCTTTCGCCTCTGGGACGCCCTCAAAACCTCCCAAAGGCCCCAAGGAGCCCATGGATCCGCTTAACAGCTCGTCAGGGACGCCCCCGAGGGGCTCGGCCCAAAATAATTTCCGGAGCCAGCGCCCCCCCAGCGATCCGTGGGCTAACACCCACGAAAAATCGCCAAAAAACTGCCGTTTTCACTCTTTCGCCTCTGGGACGCCCTCAAAACCTCCCAAAGGCCCCAAGGAGCCCATGGATCCGCTTAACAGCTCGTCAGGGACGCCCCCGAGGGGCTCGGCCCAAAATAATTTCCGGAGCCAGCGCCCCCCCAGCGATCCGTGGGCCAACACCCACGAAAAATCGCCAAAAAACTGCCGTTTTCACTCTTTCGCCTCTGGGACGCCCTCAAAACCTCCCAAAGGCCCCAAGGAGCCCATGGATCCGCTTAACAGCTCGTCAGGGACGCCCTCGAGGGGCTCGGCCCAAAATAATTTCCGGAGCCAGCGCCCCCCCAGCGATCCGTGGGCTAACACCCACGAAAAATCGCCAAAAAACTGCCGTTTTCACTCTTTCGCCTCTGGGACGCCCTCAAAACCTCCCAAAGGCCCCAAGGAGCCCATGGATACGCTTAACAGCTCGTCAGGGACGCCCCCGAGGGGTTCGGCCCAAAATAATTTCCGGAGCCAGCGCCCCCCCAGCGATCCGTGGGCTAACACCCACGAAAAATCGCCAAAAAACTGCCGTTTTCACTCTTTCGCCTCTGGGACGCCCTCAAAACCTCCCAAAGGCCCCAAGGAGCCCATGGATCCGCTTAACAGCTCGTCAGGGACGCCCCCGAGGGGCTCGGCCCAAAATAATTTCCGGAGCCAGCGCCCCCCCAGCGATCCGTGGGCTAACACCCACGAAAAATCGCCAAAAAACTGCCGTTTTCACTCTTTCGCCTCTGGGACGCCCTCAAAACCTCCCAAAGGCCCCAAGGAGCCCATGGAT
This sequence comes from Capsicum rhomboideum, assembly GCA_031232105.1. NCBI lineage: Eukaryota > Viridiplantae > Streptophyta > Magnoliopsida > Solanales > Solanaceae > Capsicum > Capsicum rhomboideum. Next base: position 581,570 of record CP124719.1, on the reverse strand, counting down.
CCGCTTAACAGCTCGTCAGGGACGCCCCCGAGGGGCTCGGCCCAAAATAATTTCCGGAGCCAGCGCCCCCCCAGCGATCCGTGGGCTAACACCCACGAAAAATCGCCAAAAAACTGCCGTTTTCACTCTTTCGCCTCTGGGACACCCTCAAAACCTCCCAAAGGCCCCAAGGAGCCCATGGATCCGCTTAACAGCTCGTCATGGACGCCCCCGAGGGGCTCGGCCCAAAATAATTTCCGGAGCCAGCGCCCCCCCAGCGATCCGTGGGCTAACACCCACGAAAAATCGCCAAAAAACTGCCGTTTTCACTCTTTCGCCTCTGGGACGCCCTCAAAACCTCCCAAAGGCCCCAAGGAGCCCATGGATCCGCTTAACAGCTCGTCATGGACGCCCCCGAGGGGCTCGGCCCAAAATAATTTCCGGAGCCAGCGCCCCCCCAGCGATCCGTGGGCTAACACCCACGAAAAATCGCCAAAAAACTGCCGTTTTCACTCTTTCGCCTCTGGGACGCCCTCAAAACCTCCCAAAGGCCCCAAGGAGCCCATGGATCCGCTTAACAGCTCGTCAGGGACGCCCCCGAGGGGCTCGGCCCAAAATAATTTCCGGAGCCAGCGCCCCCCCAGCGATCCGTGGGCTAACACCCACGAAAAATCGCCAAAAAACTGTCGTTTTCACTCTTTCGCCTCTGGGACGCCCTCAAAACCTCCCAAAGGCCCCAAGGAGCCCATGGATCCGCTTAACAGCTCGTCAGGGACGCCCCCGAGGGGCTCGGCCCAAAACAATTTCCGGAGCCAGCGCCCCCCCAGCGATCTGTGGGCCAACACCCACGAAAAATCGCCAAAAAACTGCCGTTTTCACTCTTTCGCCTCTGGGACGCCCTCAAAACCTCCCAAAGGCCCCAAGGAGCCCATGGATCCGCTTAACAGCTCGTCAGGGACGCCCCCGAGGGGCTCGGCCCAAAATAATTTCCGGAGCCAGCGCCCCCCCAGCGATCCGTGGGCTAACACCCACGAAAAATCGCCAAAAAACTGCCGTTTTCACTCTTTCGCCTCTGGGACGCCCTCAAAACCTCCCAAAGGCCCCAAGGAGCCCATGGATCCGCTTAACAGCTCGTCAGGGACGCCCCCGAGGGGCTCGGCCCAAAATAATTTCCGGAGCCAGCGATCCGTGGGCTAACACCCACGAAAAATCGCCAAAAAACTGCCGTTTTCACTCTTTCGCCTCTGGGACGCCCTCAAAACCTCCCAAAGGCCCCAAGGAGCCCATGGATCCGCTTAACAGCTCGTCAGGGACGCCCCCGAGGGGCTCGGCCCAAAATAATTTCCGGAGCCAGCGCCCCCCCAGCGATCCGTGGGCTAACACCCACGAAAAATCGCCAAAAAACTGCCGTTTTCACTCTTTCGCCTCTGGGACGCCCTCAAAACCTCCCAAAGGCCCCAAGGAGCCCATGGATCCGCTTAACAGCTCGTCAGGGACGCCCCCGAGGGGCTCGGCCCAAAATAATTTCCGGAGCCAGCGCCCCCCCAGCGATCCGTGGGCTAACACCCACGAAAAATCGCCAAAAAACTGCCGTTTTCACTCTTTCGCCTCTGGGACGCCCTCAAAACCTCCCAAAGGCCCCAAGGAGCCCATGGATCCGCTTAACAGCTCGTCAGGGACGCCCCCGAGGGGCTCGGCCCAAAATAATTTCCGGAGCCAGCGCCCCCCCAGCGATCCGTGGGCTAACACCCACGAAAAATCGCCAAAAAACTGCCGTTTTCACTCTTTCGCCTCTGGGACGCCCTCAAAACCTCCCAAAGGCCCCAAGGAGCCCATGGATCCGCTTAACAGCTCGTCAGGGACGCCCCCGAGGGGCTCGGCCCAAAATAATTTCCGGAGCCAGCGCCCCCCCAGCGATCCGTGGGCCAACACCCACGAAAAATCGCCAAAAAACTGCCGTTTTCACTCTTTCGCCTCTGGGACGCCCTCAAAACCTCCCAAAGGCCCCAAGGAGCCTATGGATCCGCTTAACAGCTCGTCAGGGACGCCCCCGAGGGGCTCGGCCCAAAATAATTTCCGGAGCCAGCGCCCCCCCAGCGATCCGTGGGCTAACACCCACGAAAAATCGCCAAAAAACTGCCGTTTTCACTCTTTCGCCTCTGGGACGCCCTCAAAACCTCCCAAAGGCCCCAAGGAGCCCATTGATCCGCTTAACAGCTCGTCAGGGACGCCCTTGAGGGGCTCGGCCCAAAATAATTTCCGGAGCCAGCGCCCCCCCAGCGATCCGTGGGCTAACACCCACGAAAAATCGCCAAAAAACTGCCGTTTTCACTCTTTCGCCTCTGGGACGCCCTCAAAACCTCCCAAAGGCCCCAAGGAGCCCATGGATCCGCTTAACAGCTCGTCAGGGACGCCCCCGAGGGGCTCGGCCCAAAATAATTTCCGAAGCCAGCGCCCCCCCAGCGATCCGTGGGCTAACACCCACGAAAAATCGCCAAAAAACTGCCGTTTTCACTCTTTCGCCTCTGGGACGCCCTCAAAACCTCCCAAAGGCCCCAAGGAGCCCATGGATCCGCTTAACAGCTCGTCAGGGACGCCCCCGAGGGGCTCGGCCCAAAATAATTTCCGGAGCCAGCGCCCCCCCAGCGATCCGTGGGCTAACACCCACGAAAAATCGCCAAAAAACTGCCGTTTTCACTCTTTCGCCTCTGGGACGCCCTCAAAACCTCCCAAAGGCCCCAAGGAGCCCATGGATCCGCTTAACAGCTCGTCATGGACGCCCCCGAGGGGCTCGGCCCAAAATAATTTCCGGAGCCAGCGCCCCCCCAGCGATCCGTGGGCTAACACCCACGAAAAATCGCCAAAAAACTGCCGTTTTCACTCTTTCGCCTCTGGGACGCCCTCAAAACCTCCCAAAGGCCCCAAGGAGCCCATGGATCCGCTTAACAGCTCGTCAGGGACGCCCCCGACGGGCTCGGCCCAAAATAATTTCCGGAGCCAGCGCCCCCCCAGCGATCCGTGGGCTAACACCCACGAAAAATCGCCAAAAAACTGCCGTTTTCACTCTTTCGCCTCTGGGACGCCCTCAAAACCTCCCAAAGGCCCCAAGGAGCCCATGGATCCGCTTAACATCTCGTCAGGGAATCCCCCGAGGGGCTCTGCCCAAAATAATTTCCGGAGCCAGCGCCCCCCCAGCGATCCGTGGGCTAACACCCACGAAAAATTGCCAAAAAACTGCCGTTTTCACTCTTTCGCCTCTGGGACGCCCTCAAAACCTCCCAAAGGCCCCAAGGAGCCCATGGATCCGCTTAAAAGCTCGTCAGGGACGCCCCCGAGGGGCTTGGCCCAAAATAATTTCCGGAGCCAGCGCCCCCCCAGCGATCCGTGGGCTAACACCCACGAAAAATCGCCAAAAAACTGCCGTTTTCACTCTTTCGCCTCTGGGACGCCCTCAAAACCTCCCAAAGGCCCCAAGGAGCCCATGGATCCGCTTAACAGCTCGTCAGGGACGCCCCCGAGGGGCTCGGCCCAAAATAATTTCCGGAGCCAGCGCCCCCCCAGCGATCCGTGGGCTAACACCCACGAAAAATCGCCAAAAAACTGCCGTTTTCACTCTTTCGCCTCTGGGACGCCCTCAAAACCTCCCAAAGGCCCCAAGGAGCCCATGGATCCGCTTAACAGCTCGTCAGGGACGCCCCCGAGGGGCTCGGCCCAAAATAATTTCCGGAGCCAGCGATCCGTGGGCTAACACCCACGAAAAATCGCCAAAAAACTGCCGTTTTCACTCTTTCGCCTCTGGGACGCCCTCAAAACCTCCCAAAGGCCCCAAGGAGCCCATGGATCCGCTTAACAGCTCGTCAGGGACGCCCCCGAGGGGCTCGGCCCAAAATAATTTCCGGAGCCAGCGCCCCCCCAGCGATCCGTGGGCTAACACCCACGAAAAATCGCCAAAAAACTGTCGTTTTCACTCTTTCGCCTCTGGGACGCCCTCAAAACCTCCCAAAGGCCCCAAGGAGCCCATGGATCCGCTTAACAGCTCGTCAGGGACGCCCCCGAGGGGCTCGGCCCAAAATAATTTCCGGAGCCAGCGCCCCCCCAGCGATCCGTGGGCTAACACCCACGAAAAATCGCCAAAAAACTGCCGTTTTCACTCTTTCGCCTCTGGGACGCCCTCAAAACCTCCCAAAGGCCCCAAGGAGCCCATGGATCCGCTTAACAGCTCGTCAGGGACGCCCCCGAGGGGCTCGGCCCAAAATAATTTCCGGAGCCAGCGCCCCCCCAGCGATCCGTGGGCTAACACCCACGAAAAATCGCCAAAAAACTGCCTTTTTCACTCTTTCGCCTCTGGGACGCCCTCAAAACCTCCCAAAGGCCCCAAGGAGCCCATGGATCCGCTTAACAGCTCGTCAGGGACGCCCCCGAGGGGCTCGGCCCAAAATAATTTCCGGAGCCAGCGCCCCCCCAGCGATCCGTGGGCTAACACCCACGAAAAATCGCCAAAAAACTGCCGTTTTCACTCTTTCGCCTCTGGGACGCCCTCAAAACCTCCCAAAGGCCCCAAGGAGCCAATGGATCCGCTTAACAGCTCGTCAGGGACGCCCCCGAGGGGCTCGGCCCAAAATAATTTCCGGAGCCAGCGCCCCCCCAGCGATCCGTGGGTTAACACCCACGAAAAATCGCCAAAAAACTGCCGTTTTCACTCTTTCGCCTCTGGGACGCCCTCAAAACCTCCCAAAGGCCCCAAGGAGCCCATGGATCCACTTAACAGCTCGTCAGGGACGCCCCCGAGGGGCTCGGCCCAAAATAATTTCCGGAGCCAGCGCCCCCCCAGCGATCCGTGGGCTAACACCCACGAAAAATCGCCAAAAAACTGTCGTTTTCACTCTTTTGCCTCTGGGACGCCCTCAAAACCTCCCAAAGGCCCCAAGGAGCCCATGGATCCGCTTAACAGCTCGTCAGGGACGCCCCCGAGGGGCTCGCCCCAAAATAATTTCCGGAGCCAGCGCCCCCCCAGCGATCCGTGGGCTAACACCCACGAAAAATCGCCAAAAAATTGCCGTTTTCACTCTTTCGCCTCTGGGACGCCCTCAAAACCTCCCAAAGGCCCCAAGGAGCCCATGGATCCGCTTAACAGCTCGTCAGGGACGCCCCCGAGGGGCTCGGCCCAAAATAATTTCCGGAGCCAGCGCCCCCCCAGCGATCCGTGGGCTAACACCCACGAAAAATCGCCAAAAAACTGCCGTTTTCACTCTTTCGCCTCTGGGACGCCCTCAAAACCTCCCAAAGGCCCCAAGGAGCCCATGGATCCGCTTAACAGCTCGTCAGGGATGCCCCCGAGGGGCTCGGCCCAAAATAATTTCCGGAGCCAGCGCCCCCCCAGCGATCCGTGGGCTAACACCCACGAAAAATCGCCAAAAAACTGCCGTTTTCACTCTTTCGCCTCTGGGACGCCCTCAAAACCTCCCAAAGGCCCCAAGGAGCCCATGGATCCGCTTAACAGCTCGTCAGGGACGCCCCCGACGGGCTCGGCCCAAAATAATTTCCGGAGCCAGCGCCCCCCCAGCGATCCGTGGGCTAACACCCACGAAAAATCGCCAAAAAACTGCCGTTTTCACTCTTTCGCCTCTGGGACGCCCTCAAAACCTCCCAAAGGCCCCAAGGAGCCCATGGATCCGCTTAACAGCTCGTCAGGGACGCCCCCGACGGGCTCGGCCCAAAATAATTTCCGGAGCCAGCGCCCCCCCAGCGATCCGTGGGCTAACACCCACGAAAAATTGCCAAAAAACTGCCGTTTTCACTCTTTCGCCTCTGGGACGCCCTCAAAACCTCCCAAAGGCCCCAAGGAGCCCATGGATCCGCTTAACAGCTCGTCAGGGACGCCCCCGAGGGGCTCGGCCCAAAATAATTTCCAGAGCCAGCGCCCCCCCAGCGATCCGTGGGGTAACACCCACGAAAAATCGCCAAAAAACTGCCGTTTTCACTCTTTCGCCTCTGGGACGCCCTCAAAACCTCCCAAAGGCCCCAAGGAGCCCATGGATCCGCTTAACAGCTCGTCAGGGACGCCCCCGAGGGGCTCGGCCCAAAATAATTTCCGGAGCCAGCGCCCCCCCAGCGATCCGTGGGCTAACACCCACGAAAAATCGCCAAAAGACTGCCGTTTTCACTCTTTCGCCTCTGGGACGCCCTCAAAACCTCCCAAAGGCCCCAAGGAGCCCATGGATCCGCTTAACAGCTCGTCAGGGACGCCCCCGAGGGGCTCGGCCCAAAATAATTTCCGGAGCCAGCGCCCCCCCAGCGATCCGTGGGCTAACACCCACGAAAAATCGCCAAAAAACTGCCGTTTTCACTCTTTCGCCTCTGGGACGCCCTCAAAACCTCCCAAAGGCCCCAAGGAGCCCATGGATCCGCTTAACAGCTCGTCAGGGACGCCCCCGAGGGGCTCGGCCCAAAATAATTTCCGGAGCCAGCGATCCGTGGGCTAACACCCACGAAAAATCGCCAAAAAACTGCCGTTTTCACTCTTTCGCCTCTGGGACGCCCTCAAAACCTCCCAAAGGCCCCAAGGAGCCCATGGATCCGCTTAACAGCTCGTCAGGGACGCCCCCGAGGGGCTCGGCCCAAAATAATTTCCGGAGCCAGCGCCCCCCCAGCGATCCGTGGGCTAACACCCACGAAAAATCGCCAAAAAACTGCCGTTTTCACTCTTTCGCCTCTAGGACGCCCTCAAAACCTCCCAAAGGCCCCAAGGAGCCCATGGATCCGCTTAACAGCTCGTCAGGGACGCCCCCGAGGGGCTCGGCCCAAAATAATTTCCGGAGCCAGCGCCCCCCCAGCGATCCGTGGGCTAACACCCACGAAAAATCGCCAAAAAACTGCCGTTTTCACTCTTTCGCCTCTGGGACGCCCTCAAAACCTCCCAAAGGCCCCAAGGAGCCCATGGATCCGCTTAACAGCTCGTCAGGGACGCCCCCGAGGGGCTCAGCCCAAAATAATTTCCGGAGCCAGCGCCCCCCCAGCGATCCGTGGGCTAACACCCACGAAAAATCGCCAAAAAACTGCCGTTTTCACTCTTTCGCCTCTGGGACGCCCTCAAAACCTCCCAAAGGCCCCAAGGAGCCCATGGATCCGCTTAACAGCTCGTCAGGGAGGCCCCCGACGGGCTCGGCCCAAAATAATTTCCGGAGCCAGCGCCCCCCCAGCGATCCGTGGGCTAACACCCACGAAAAATCGCCAAAAAACTGCCGTTTTCACTCTTTCGCCTCTGGGACTGCCGTTTTCACTCTTTCGCCTCTGGGACGCCCTCAAAACCTCCCAAAGGCCCCAAGGAGCCCATGGATCCTCTTAACAACTCGTCAGGGACGCCCCCGAGGGGCTCGGCCCAAAATAATTTCCGGAGCCAGCGCCCCCCCAGCGATCCGTGGGCTAACACCCACGAAAAATCGCCAAAAAACTGCCGTTTTCACTCTTTCGCCTCTGGGACGCCCTCAAAACCTCCCAAAGGCCCCAAGGAGCCCATGGATCCGCTTAACAGCTCGTCAGGGACGCCCCCGAGGGGCTCGGCCCAAAATAATTTCCGGAGCCAGCGCCCCCCCAGCGATCCGTGGGCTAACACCCACGAAAAATCGCCAAAAAACTGCCGTTTTCACTCTTTCGCCTCTGGGACGCCCTCAAAACCTCCCAAAGGCCCCAAGGAGCCCATGGATACGCTTAACAGCTCGTCAGGGACGCCCCCGAGGGGCTCGGCCCAAAATAATTTCCGGAGCCAGCGCCCCCCCAGCGATCCGTGGGCTAACACCCACGAAAAATCGCCAAAAAACTGCCGTTTTCACTCTTTCGCCTCTGGGACGCCCTCAAAACCTCCCAAAGGCCCCAAGGAGCCCATGGATCCTCTTAACAGCTCGTCAGGGACGCCCCCGAGGGGCTCGGCCCAAAATAATTTCCGGAGCCAGCGCCCCCCCAGCGATCCGTGGGCTAACACCCACGAAAAATCGCCAAAAAACTGCCGTTTTCACTCTTTCGCCTCTGGGACGCCCTCAAAACCTCCCAAAGGCCCCAAGGAGCCCATGGATCCGCTTAACAGCTCGTCAGGGACGCCCCCGAGGGGCTCGGCCCAAAATAATTTCCGGAGCCAGCGCCCCCCCAGCGATCCGTGGGCTAACACCCACGAAAAATCGCCAAAAAACTGCCGTTTTCACTCTTTCGCCTCTAGGACGCCCTCAAAACCTCCCAAAGGCCCCAAGGAGCCCATGGATCCGCTTAACAGCTCGTCAGGGACGCCCCCGAGGGGCTCGGCCCAAAATAATTTCCGGAGCCAGCGCCCCCCCAGCGATCCGTGGGCTAACACCCACGAAAAATCGCCAAAAAACTGCCGTTTTCACTCTTTCGCCTCTGGGACGCCCTCAAATCCTCCCAAAGGCCCCAAGGAGCCCATGGATCCGCTTAACAGCTCGTCAGGGACGCCCCCGAGGGGCTCGGCCCAAAATAATTTCCGGAGCCAGCGCCCCCCCAGCGATCCGTGGGCTAACACCCACGAAAAATCGCCAAAAAACTGCCGTTTTCACTCTTTCGCCTCTGGGACGCCCTCAAAACCTCCCAAAGGCCCCAAGGAGCCCATGGATCCGCTTAACAGCTCGTCAGGGACGCCCCCGAGGGGCTCGGCCCAAAATAATTTCCGGAGCCAGCGCCCCCCCAGCGATCCGTGGGCTAACACCCACGAAAAATCGCCAAAAAACTGCCGTTTTCACTCTTTCGCCTCTGGGACGCCCTCAAAACCTCCCAAAGGCCCCAAGGAGCCCATGGATCCGCTTAACAGCTCGTCAGGGACGCCCCCGAGGGGCTCGGCCCAAAATAATTTCCGGAGCCAGCGCCCCCCAGCGATCCGTGGGCTAACACCCACGAAAAATCGCCAAAAAACTGCCGTTTTCACTCTTTCGCCTCTGGGACGCCCTCAAAACCTCCCAAAGGCCCCAAGGAGCCCATGGATCCGCTTAACAGCTCGTCAGGGACGCCCCCGAGGGGCTCGGCCCAAAATAATTTCCGGAGCCAGCGCCCCCCCAGCGATCCGTGGGCTAACACCCACGAAAAATCGCCAAAAAACTGCCGTTTTCACTCTTTCGCCTCTGGGACGCCCTCAAAACCTCCCAAAGGCCCCAAGGAGCCCATGGATCCGCTTAACAGCTCGTCAGGGACGCCCCCGAGGGGCTCGGCCCAAAATAATTTCCGGAGCCAGCGCCCCCCCAGCGATCCGTGGGCTAACACCCACGAAAAATCGCCAAAAAACTGCCGTTTTCACTCTTTCGCCTCTGGGACGCCCTCAAAACCTCCCAAAGGCCCCAAGGAGCCCATGGATCCGCTTAACAGCTCGTCAGGGACGCCCCCGAGGGGCTCGGCCCAAAATAATTTCCGGAGCCAGCGCCCCCCCAGCGATCCGTGGGCTAACACCCACGAAAAATCGCCAAAAAACTGCCGTTTTCACTCTTTCGCCTCTGGGACGCCCTCAAAACCTCCCAAAGGCCCCAAGGAGCCCATGGATCCGCTTAACAGCTCGTCAGGGACGCCCCCGAGGGGCTCGGCCCAAAATAATTTCCGGAGCCAGCGCCCCCCCAGCGATCCGTGGGCTAACACCCATGAAAAATCGCCAAAAAACTGCCGTTTTCACTCTTTCGCCTCTGGGACGCCCTCAAAACCTCCCAAAGGCCCCAAGGAGCCCATGGATCCGCTTAACAGCTCGTCAGGGAAGCCCCCGAGGGGCTCGGCCCAAAATAATTTCCGGAGCCAGCGCCCCCCCAGCGATCCGTGGGCTAACACCCACGAAAAATCGCCAAAAAACTGCCGTTTTCACTCTTTCGCCTCTGGGACGCCCTCAAAACCTCCCAAAGTCCCCAAGGAGCCCATGGATCCGCTTAACAGCTCGTCAGGGACGCCCCCGAGGGGCTCGGCCCAAAATAATTTCCGGAGCCAGCGCCCCCCCAGCGATCCGTGGGCTAACACCCACGAAAAATCGCCAAAAAACTGCCGTTTTCACTCTTTCGCCTCTGGGACGCCCTCAAAACCTCCCAAAGGCCCCAAGGAGCCCATGGATCCGCTTAACAGCTCGTCAGGGACGCCCCCGAGGGGCTCGGCCCAAAATAATTTTCGGAGCCAGCGCCCCCCCAGCGATCCGTGGGCTAACACCCACGAAAAATCGCCAAAAAACTGCCGTTTTCACTCTTTCGCCTCTGGGACGCCCTCAAAACCTCCCAAAGGACCCAAGGAGCCCATGGATCCGCTTAACAGCTCGTCAGGGACGCCCCCGAGGGGATCGGCCCTAAATAATTTCCGGAGCCAGCGCCCCCCCAGCGATCCGTGGGCTAACACCCACGAAAAATCGCCAAAAAACTGCCGTTTTCACTCTTTCGCCTCTGGGACGCCCTCAAAACCTCCCAAAGGCCCCAAGGAGCCCATGGATCCGCTTAACAGCTCGTCAGGGACGCCCCCGAGGGGCTCGGCCCAAAATAATTTCCGGAGCCAGCGCCCCCCCAGCGATCCGTGGGCTAACACCCACGAAAAATCGCCAAAAAACTGCCGTTTTCACTCTTTCGCCTCTGGGACGCCCTCAAAACCTCCCAAAGGCCCCAAGGAGCCCATGGATCCGCTTAACAGCTCGTCAGGGACGCCCCCGAGGGGCTCGGCCCAAAATAATTTCCGGAGCCAGCGCCCCCCCAGCGATCCGTGGGCTAACACCCACGAAAAATCGCCAAAAAACTGCCGTTTTCACTCTTTCGCCTCTGGGACGCCCTCAAAACCTCCCAAAGGCCCCAAGGAGCCCATGGATCCGCTTAACAGCTCGTCAGGGACGCCCCCGAGGGGCTCGGCCCAAAATAATTTCCGGAGCCAGCGCCCCCCCAGCGATCCGTGGGCTAACACCCACGAAAAATCGCCAAAAAACTGCCGTTTTCACTCTTTCCTCTCTGGGACGCCCTCAAAACCTCCCAAAGGCCCCAAGGAGCCCATGGATCCGCTTAACAGCTCATCAGGGACGCCCCCGAGGGGTCGGCCCAAAATAATTTCCGGAGCCAGCGCCCCCCCAGCGATCCGTGGGCTAACACCCACGAAAAATCGCCAAAAAACTGCCGTTTTCACTCTTTCGCCTCTGGGACGCCCTCAAAACCTCCCAAAGGCCCCAAGGAGCCCATGGATCCGCTTAACAGCTCGTCAGGGACGCCCCCGAGGGGCTCGGCCCAAAATAATTTTCGGAGCCAGCGCCCCCCCAGCGATCCGTGGGCTAACACCCACGAAAAATCGCCAAAAAACTGCCGTTTTCACTCTTTCGCCTCTGGGACGCCCTCAAAACCTCCCAAAGGCCCCAAGGAGCCCATGGATCCGCTTAACAGCTCGTCAGGGACGCCTCCGAGGGGCTCGGCCCAAAATAATTTCCGGAGCCAGCGCCCCCCAGCGATCCGTGGGCTAACACCCACGAAAAATCGCCAAAAAACTGCCGTTTTCACTCTTTCGCCTCTGGGACGCCCTCAAAACCTCCCAAAGGCCCCAAGGAGCCCATGGATCCGCTTAACAGCTCGTCAGGGACGCCCCCGAAGGGCTCGGCCCAAAATAATTTCCGGAGCCAGCGCCCCCCCAGCGATCCGTGGGCTAACACCCACGAAAAACCGCCAAAAAACTGCCGTTTTCACTCTTTCGCCTCTGGGACGCCCTCAAAACCTCCCAAAGGCCCCAAGGAGCCCACGGATCCGCTTAACAGCTCGTCAGGGACGCCCCCGAGGGGATCGGCCCAAAATAATTTCCGGAGCCAGCGCCCCCCCAGCGATCCGTGGGCTAACACCCACGAAAAATCGCCAAAAAACTGCCGTTTTCACTCTTTCGCCTCTGGGACGCCCTCAAAACCTCCCAAAGGCCCCAAGGATCCCATGGATACGCTTAAAAGCTCGTCAGGGACGCCCCCAAGGGGCTCGGCCCAAAATAATTTCCGGAGCCAGCGCCCCCCCAGCGATCCGTGGGCTAACACCCACGAAAAATCGCCAAAAAACTGCCGTTTTCACTCTTTCGCCTCTGGGACGCCCTCAAAACCTCCCAAAGGCCCCAAGGAGCCCATGGATCCGCTTAACAGCTCGTCAGGGACGCCCCCGAGGGGCTCGGCCCAAAATAATTTTCGGAGCCAGCGCCCGCCCAGCGATCCGTGGGCTAACACCCACGAAAAATCGCCAAAAAACTGCCGTTTTCACTCTTTCGCCTCTGGGACGCCCTCAAAACCTCCCAAAGGCCCCAAGGAGCCCATGGATCCGCTTAACAGCTCGTCATGGACGCCCCCGAGGGGGTCGGCCCAAAATAATTTCCGGAGCCAGCGCCCCCCCAGCGATCCGTGGGCTAACACCCACGAAAAATCGCCAAAAAACTGCCGTTTTCACTCTTTCGCCTCTGGGACGCCCTCAAAACCTCCCAAAGGCCCCAAGGAGCCCATGGATCCGCTTAACAGCTCGTCAGGGACGCCCCCGAGGGGCTCGGCCCAAAATAATTTCCGGAGCCAGCGCCCCCCCAGCGATCCGTGGGCTAACACCCACGAAAAATCGCCAAAAAACTGCCGTTTTCACTCTTTCGCCTCTGGGACGCCCTCAAAACCTCCCAAAGGCCCCAAGGAGCCCATGGATCCGCTTAACAGCTCGTCAGGGACGCCCCCGAGGGGCTCGGCCCAAAATAATTTCCGGAGCCAGCGCCCCCCCAGCGATCCGTGGGCTAACACCCACGAAAAATTGCCAAAAAACTGCCGTTTTCACTCTTTCGCCTCTGGGACGCCCTCAAAACCTCCCAAAGGCCCCAAGGAGCCCATGGATCCGCTTAACAGCTCGTCAGGGACGCCCCCGAGGGGCTCGGCCCAAAATAATTTCCGGAGCCAGCGCCCCCCCAGCGATCCGTGGGCTAACACCCACGAAAAATCGCCAAAAAACTGCCGTTTTCACTCTTTCGCCTCTGGGACGCCCTCAAAACCTCCCAAAGGCCCCAAGGAGCCCATGGATCCGCTTAACAGCTCGTCAGGGACGCCCCCGAGGGGCTCGGCCCAAAATAATTTCCGGAGCCAGCGCCCCCCCAGCGATCCGTGGGCTAACACCCACGAAAAATCGCCAAAAAACTGCCGTTTTCACTCTTTCGCCTCTGGGACGCCCTCAAAACCTCCCAAAGGCCCCAAGGAGCCCATGGATCCCCTTAACAGCTCGTCAGGGACGCCCCCGAGGGGCTCGGCCCAAAATAATTTTCGGAGCCAGCGCCCCCCCAGCGATCCGTGGGCTAACACCCACGAAAAATCGCCAAAAAACTGCCGTTTTCACTCTTTCGCCTCTGGGACGCCCTCAAAACCTCCCAAAGGCCCCAAGGAGCCCATGGATCCGCTTAACAGCTCGTCAGGGACGCCCCCGAGGGGCTCGGCCCAAAATAATTTCCGGAGCCAGCGCCCCCCCAGCGATCCGTGGGCTAACACCCACGAAAAATCGCCAAAAAACTGCCGTTTTCACTCTTTCGCCTCTGGGACGCCCTCAAAACCTCCCAAAGGCCCCAAGGAGCCCATGGATCCGCTTAACAGCTCGTCAGGGACGCCCCCGAGGGGCTCGGCCCAAAATAATTTCCGGAGCCAGCGCCCCCCCAGCGATCCGTGGGCTAACACCCACGAAAAATCGCCAAAAAACTGCCGTTTTCACTCTTTCGCCTCTGGGACGCCCTCAAAACCTCCCAAAGGCCCCAAGGAGCCCATGGATCCGCTTAACAGCTCATCAGGGACGCCCCCGAAGTGCTCGGCCCAAAATAATTTCCGGAGCCAGCGCCCCCCCAGCGATCCGTGGGCTAACACCCACGAAAAATCGCCAAAAAACTGCCGTTTTCACTCTTTCGCCTCTGGGACGCCCTCAAAACCTCCCAAAGGCCCCAAGGAGCCCATGGATCCGCTTAACAGCTCGTCAGGGACGCCCCCGAGGGGCTCGGCCCAAAATAATTTCCGGAGCCAGCGCCCCCCCAGCGATCCGTCGGCTAACACCCACGAAAAATCGCCAAAAAACTGCCGTTTTCACTCTTTCGCCTCTGGGACGCCCTCAAAACCTCCCAAAGGCCCCAAGGAGCCCATGGATCCGCTTAACAGCTCGTCAGGGACGCCCCCGAGGGGCTCGGCCCAAAATAATTTCCGGAGCCAGCGCCCCCCCAGCGATCCGTGGGCTAACACCCACGAAAAATCGCCAAAAAACTGCCGTTTTCACTCTTTCGCCTCTGGGACGCCCTCAAAACCTCCCAAAGGCCCCAAGGAGCTCATGGATCCGCTTAACAGCTCGTCAGGGACGCCCCCGAGGGGCTCGGCCGAAAATAATTTCCGGAGCCAGCGCCCCCCAGCGATCCGTGGGCTAACACCCACGAAAAATCGCCAAAAAACTGCCGTTTTCACTCTTTCGCCTCTGGGATGCCCTCAAAACCTCCCAAAGGCCCCAAGGAGCCCATGGATCCGCTTAACAGCTCGTCAGGGACGCCCCCGAGGGGCTCGGCCCAAAATAATTTCCGGAGCCAGCGCCCCCCCAGCGATCCGTGGGCTAACACCCACGAAAAATCGCCAAAAAACTGCCGTTTTCACTCTTTCGCCTCTGGGACGCCCTCAAAACCTCCCAAAGGCCCCAAGGAGCCCATGGATCCGCTTAACAGCTCGTCAGGGACGCCCCCGAGGGGCTCGGCCCAAAATAATTTCCGGAGCCAGCGCCCCCCCAGCGATCCGTGGGCTAACACCCACTAAAAATCGCCAAAAAACTGCCGTTTTCACTCTTTTGCCTCTGGGACGCCCTCAAAACCTCCCAAAGGCCCCAAGGAGCCCATGGATCCGCTTAAAAGCTCGTCAGGGACGCCCCCGAGGGGCTCGGCCCAAAATAATTTCCGGAGCCAGCGCCCCCCCAGCGATCCGTGGGCTAACACCCACGAAAAATCGCCAAAAAACTGCCGTTTTCACTCTTTCGCCTCTGGGACGCCCTCAAAACCTCCCAAAGGCCCCAAGGAGCCCATGGATCTGCTTAACAGCTCGTCAGGGACGCCCTCGAGGGGCTCGGCCCAAAATAATTTCCGGAGCCAGCGCCCCCCCAGAGATCCGTGGGCTAACACCCACGAAAAATCGCCAAAAAACTGCCGTTTTCACTCTTTCGCCTCTGGGACGCCCTCAAAACCTCCCAAAGGCCCCAAGGAGCCCATGGATCCGCTTAACAGCTCGTCAGGGACGCCCCCGAGGGGCTCGGCCCAAAATAATTTCCGGAGCCAGCGCCCCCCCAGCGATCCGTGGGCTAACACCCACGAAAAATCGCCAAAAAACTGCCGTTTTCACTCTTTCGCCTCTGGGACGCCCTCAAAACCTCCCAAAGGCCCCAAGGAGCCCATGGATCCGCTTAACAGCTCGTCAGGGACGCCCCCGAGGGGCTCGGCCCAAAATAATTTCCGGAGCCAGCGCCCCCCCAGCGATCCGTGGGCTAACACCCACGAAAAATCGCCAAAAAACTGCCGTTTTCACTCTTTCGCCTCTGGGACGCCCTCAAAACCTCCCAAAGGCCCCAAGGAGCCCATGGATCCGCTTAACAGCTCGTCAGGGACGCCCCCGAGGGGCTCGGCCCAAAATAATTTCCGGAGCCAGCGCCCCCCCAGCGATCCGTGGGCTAACACCCACGAAAAATCGCCAAAAAACTGCCGTTTTCACTCTTTCGCCTATGGGACGCCCTCAAAACCTCCCAAAGGCCCCAAGGAGCCCATGGATCCGCTTAACAGCTCGTCAGGGACGCCCCCGAGGGGCTCGGCCCAAAATAATTTCCGGAGCCAGCGCCCCCCCAGCGATCCGTGGGCTAACACCCACGAAAAATCGCCAAAAAACTGCCGTTTTCACTCTTTCGCCTCTGGGACGCCCTCAAAACCTCCCAAAGGCCCCAAGGAGCCCATGGATCCGCTTAACAGCTCGTCAGGGACGCCCCCGAGGGGCTCGGTCCAAAATAATTTCCGGAGCCAGCGCCCCCCCAGCGATCCGTGGGCTAACACCCACGAAAAATCGCCAAAAAACTGCCGTTTTCACTCTTTCGCCTCTGGGACGCCCTCAAAACCTCCCAAAGGCCCCAAGGAGCCCATGGATCCGCTTAACAGCTCGTCAGGGACGCCCCCGAGGGGCTCGGCCCAAAATAATTTCCGGAGCCAGCGCCCCCCCAGCGATCCGTGGGCTAACACCCACGAAAAATCGCCAAAAAACTGCCGTTTTCACTCTTTCGCCTCTGGGACGCCCTCAAAACCTCCCAAAGGCCCCAAGGAGCCCATGGATCCGCTTAACAGCTCGTCAGGGACGCCCCCGAGGGGCTCGGCCCAAAATAATTTCCGGAGCCAGCGCCCCCCCAGCGATCCGTGGGCTAACACCCACGAAAAATCGCCAAAAAACTGCCGTTTTCACTCTTTCGCCTCTGGGACGCCCTCAAAACCTCCCAAAGGCCCCAAGGAGCCCATGGATCCGCTTAACAGCTCGTCAGGGACGCCCCCGAGGGGCTCGGCCCAAAATAATTTCCGGAGCCAGCGCCCCCCCAGCGATCCGTGGGCTAACACCCATGAAAAATCGCCAAAAAACTGCTGTTTTCACTCTTTCGCCTCTGGGACGCCCTCAAAACCTCCCAAAGGCCCCAAGAAGCCCATGGATCCGCTTAACAGCTCGTCAGGGACGCCCCCGAGGGGCTCGGCCCAAAATAATTTCCGGAGCCAGCGCCCCCCCAGCGATCCGTGGGCTAACACCCACGAAAAATCGCCAAAAAACTGCCGTTTTCACTCTTTCGCCTCTGGGACGCCCTCAAAACCTCCCAAAGGCCCCAAGGAGCCCATGGATCCGCTTAACAGCTCGTCAGGGACGCCCCCGAGGGGCTCGGCCCAAAATAATTTCCGGAGCCAGCGCCCCCCCAGCGATCCGTGGGCTAACACCCACGAAAAATCGCCAAAAAACTGCCGTTTTCACTCTTTCGCCTCTGGGACGCCCTCAAAACCTCCCAAAGGCCCCAAGGAGCCCATGGATCTGCTTAACAGCTCGTCAGGGACGCCCCCGAGGGGTTCGGCCCAAAATAATTTCCGGAGCCAGCGCCCCCCCAGCGATCCGTGGGCTAACACCCACGAAAAATCGCCAAAAACTGCTGTTTTCACTCTTTCGCCTCTGGGACGCCCTCAAAACCTCCCAAAGGCCCCAAGGAGCCCATGGATCCGCTTAACAGCTCGTCAGGGACGCCCCCGAGGGGCTCGGCCCAAAATAATTTCCGGAGCCAGCGCCCCCCCAGCGATCCGTGGGCTAACACCCACGAAAAATCGCCAAAAAACTGCCGTTTTCACTCTTTCGCCTCTGGGACGCCCTCAAAACCTCCCAAAAGCCCCAAGGAGCCCATGGATCCGCTTAACAGCTCGTCAGGGACGCCCCCGAGGGGCTCGGCCCAAAATAATTTCCGGAGCCAGCGCCCCCCCAGCGATCCGTGGGCTAACACCCACGAAAAATCGCCAAAAAACTGCCGTTTTCACTCTTTCGCCTCTGGGACGCCCTCAAAACCTCCCAAAGGCCCCAAGGAGCCCATGGATCCGCTTAACAGCTCGTCAGGGACGCCCCCGAGGGGCTCGGCCCAAAATAATTTTCGGAGCCAGCGCCCCCCCAGCGATCCGTGGGCTAACACCCACGAAAAATCGCCAAAAAACTGCCGTTTTCACTCTTTCGCCTGTGGGACGCCCTCAAAACCTCCCAAAGGCCCCAAGGAGCCCATGGATCCGCTTAACAGCTCGTCAGGGACGCCCCCGAGGGGCTCGGCCCAAAATAATTTCCGGAGCCAGCGCCCCCCCAGCGATCCGTGGGCTAACACCCACGAAAAATCGCCAAAAAACTGCCGTTTTCACTCTTTCGCCTCTGGGACGCCCTCAAAACCTCCCAAAGGCCCCAAGGAGCCCATGGATCCTCTTAACAGCTCTTCAGGGATGCCCCCGAGGGGCTCGGCCCAAAATAATTTCCGGAGCCAGCGCCCCCCCAGCGATCCGTGGGCTAACACCCACGAAAAATCGCCAAAAAACTGCCGTTTTCACTCTTTCGCCTCTGGGACGCCCTCAAAACCTCCCAAAGGCCCCAAGGAGCCCATGGATCCGCTTAACAGCTCGTCAGGGACGCCCCCGAGGGGCTCGGCCCAAAATAATTTCCGGAGCCAGCGCCCCCCCAGCGATCCGTGGGCTAACACCCACGGAAAATCGCCAAAAAACTGCCGTTTTCACTCTTTCGCCTCTGGGACGCCCTCAAAACCTCCCAAAGGCCCCAAGGAGCCCATGGATCCGCTTAACAGCTCGTCAGGGACGCCCCCGAGGGGTTCGGCCCAAAATAATTTCCGGAGCCAGCGCCCCCCCAGCGATCCGTTGGCTAACACCCACGAAAAATCGCCAAAAAACTGCCGTTTTCACTCTTTCGCCTCTGGGACGCCCTCAAAACCTCCCAAAGGCCCCAAGGAGCCCATGGATCCGCTTAACAGCTATTCAGGGACGCCCCCGAGGGGCTCGGTCCAAAATAATTTCCGGAGCCAGCGCCCCCCCAGCGATCCGTGGGCTAACACCCACGAAAAATCGCCAAAAAACTGCCGTTTTCACTTTTTCGCCTCTGGGACGCCCTCAAAACCTCCCAAAGGCCCCAAGGAGCCCATGGATCCGCTTAACAGCTCGTCAGGGATGCCCCCGAGGGGCTCGGCCCAAAATAATTTCCGGAGCCAGCGCCCCCCCAGCGATCCGTGGGCTAACACCCACGAAAAATCGGCAAAAAACTGTCGTTTTCACTCTTTCGCCTCTGGGACGCCCTCAAAACCTCCCAAAGGCCCCAAGGAGTCCATGGATCCGCTTAACAGCTCTTCAGGGACGCCCCCGAGGGGCTCGGCCCAAAATAATTTCCGGAGCCAGCGCCCCCCCAGCGATCCGTGGGCTAACACCCACGAAAAATCGCCAAAAAACTGCCGTTTTCACTCTTTCGCCTCTGGGACGCCCTCAAAACCTCCCAAAGGCCCCAAGGAGCCCATGGATCCGCTTAACAGCTCGTCAGGGACGCCCCCGAGGGGCTCGGCCCAAAATAATTTTCGGAGCCAGCGCCCCCCCAGCGATCCGTGGGCTAACACCCACGAAAAATCGCCAAAAAACTGCCGTTTTCACTCTTTCGCCTCTGGGACGCCCTCAAAACCTCCCAAAGGCCCCAAGGAGCCCATGGATCCGCTTAACAGCTCATCAGGGACGCCCCCGAGGGGCTCGGTCCAAAATAATTTCCGGAGCCAGCGCCCCCCCAGCGATCCGTGGGCTAACACCCACGAAAAATCTCCAAAAAACTGCCATTTTCACTCTTTCGCCTCTGGGACGCCCTCAAAACCTCCCAAAGGCCCCAAGGAGCCCATGGATCCGCTTAACAGCTCGTCAGGGACGCCCCCGAGGGGCTCGGCCCAAAATAATTTCCGGAGCCAGCGCCCCCCCAGCGATCCGTGGGCTAACACCCACGAAAAATCGGCAAAAAACTGCCGTTTTCACTCTTTCGCCTCTGGGACGCCCTCAAAACCTCCCAAAGGCCCAAAGGAGCCCATGGATCCGCTTAACAGCTCGTCAGGGACGCCCCCGAGGGGCTCGGCCCAAAATAATTTCCGGAGCCAGCGCCCCCCCAGCGATCCGTGGGCTAACACCCACGAAAAATCGCCAAAAAACTGCCGTTTTCACTCTTTCGCCTCTGGGACGCCCTCAAAACCTCCCAAAGGCCCCAAGGAGCCCATGGATCCGCTTAACAGCTCGTCAGGGACGCCCCCGAGGGGCTCGGCCCAAAATAATTTCCGGAGCCAGCGCCCCCCCTGCGATCCGTGGGCTAACACCCACGAAAAATCGCCAAAAAACTGCCGTTTTCACTCTTTCGCCTCTGGGACGCCCTCAAAACCTCCCAAAGGCCCCAAGGAGCCCATGGATCCGCTTAACAGCTCGTCAGGGACGCCCCCGAGGGGCTCGGCCCAAAATAATTTTCGGAGCCAGCGCCCCCCCAGCGATCCGTGGGCTAACACCCACGAAAAATCGCCAAAAAACTGCCGTTTTCACTCTTTCGCCTCTGGGACGCCCTCAAAACCTCCCAAAGGCCCCAAGGAGCCCATGGATCCGCTTAACAGCTCGTCAGGGACGCCCCCGAGGGGCTCGGCCCAAAATAATTTCCGGAGCCAGCGCCCCCCCAGCGATCCGTGGGCTAACACCCACGAAAAATCGCCAAAAAACTGCCGTTTTCACTCTTTCGCCTCTGGGACGCCCTCAAAACCTCCCAAAGGCCCCAAGGAGCCCATGGATCCGCTTAACAGCTCGTCAGGGACGCCCCCGAGGGGCTCGGCCCAAAATAATTTCCGGAGCCAGCGCCCCCCCAGCGATCCGTGGGCTAACAACCACGAAAAATCGCCAAAAAACTGCCGTTTTCACTCTTTCGCCTCTGGGACGCCCTCAAAACCTCCCAAAGGCCCCAAGGAGCCCATGGATCCGCTTAACAGCTCGTCAAGGACGCCCCCGAGGGGCTCGGCCCAAAATAATTTCCGGAGCCAGCGCCCCCCCAGCGATCCGTGGGCTAACACCCACGAAAAATCGCCAAAAAACTGCCGTTTTCACTCTTTCGCCTCTGGGACGCCCTCAAAACTTCCCAAAGGCCCCAAGGAGCCCATGGATCCGCTTAACAGCTCTTCAGGGATGCCCCCGAGGGGCTCGTCCCAAAATAATTTCCGGAGCCAGCGCCCCCCCAGCGATCCGTGGGCTAACACCCACGAAAAATCGCCAAAAAACTGCCGTTTTCACTCTTTCGCCTCTGGGACGCCCTCAAAACCTCCCAAAGGCCCCAAGGAGCCCATGGATCCGCTTAACAGCTCGTCAGGGACGCCCCCGAGGGGCTCGGCCCAAAATAATTTCCGGAGCCAGCGCCCCCCCAGCGATCCGTGGGCTAACACCCACGGAAAATCGCCAAAAAACTGCCGTTTTCACTCTTTCGCCTCTGGGACGCCCTCAAAACCTCCCAAAGGCCCCAAGGAGCCCATGGATCCGCTTAACAGCTCGTCAGGGACGCCCCCGAGGGGCTCGGCCCAAAATAATTTCCGGAGCCAGCGCCCCCCCAGCGATCCGTGGGCTAACACCCACGAAAAATTGCCAAAAAACTGCCGTTTTCACTCTTTCGCCTCTGGGACGCCCTCAAAACCTCCCAAAGGCCCCAAGGAGCCCATGGATCCGCTTAACAGCTCGTCAGGGACGCCCCCGAGGGGCTCGGTCCAAAATAATTTCCGGAGCCAGCGCCCCCCCAGCGATCCGTGGGCTAACACCCACGAAAAATCGCCAAAAAACTGCCGTTTTCACTCTTTCGCCTCTGGGACGCCCTCAAAACCTCCCAAAGGCCCCAAGGAGCCCATGGATCCGCTTAACAGCTCGTCAGGGACGCCCCCGAGGGGCTCGGCCCAAAATAATTTCCGGAGCCAGCGCCCCCCCAGCGATCCGTGGGCTAACACCCACGAAAAATCGCCAAAAAACTGCCGTTTTCACTCTTTCGCCTCTGGGACACCCTCAAAACCTCCCAAAGGCCCCAAGGAGCCCATGGATCCGCTTAACAGCTCGTCAGGGACGCCCCCGAGGGGCTCGGCCCAAAATAATTTCCGGAGCCAGCGCCCCCCCAGCGATCCGTGGGCTAACACCCACGAAAAATCGCCAAAAAACTGCCGTTTTCACTCTTTCGCCTCTGGGACGCCCTCAAAACTTCCCAAAGGCCCCAAGGAGCCCATGGATCCGCTTAACAGCTCGTCAGGGACGCCCCCGAGGGGCTCGGCCCAAAATAATTTCCGGAGCCAGCGCCCCCCCAGCGATCCGTGGGCTAACACCCACGAAAAATCGGCAAAAAACTGCCGTTTTCACTCTTTCGCCTCTGGGACGCCCTCAAAACCTCCCAAAGGCCCCAAGGAGCCCATGGATCCTCTTAACAGCTCGTCAGGGATGCCCCCGAGGGGCTCGGCCCAAAATAATTTCTGGAGCCAGCGCCCCCCCAGCGATCCGTGGGCTAACACCCACGAAAAATCGCCAAAAAACTGCCGTTTTCGCTCTTTCGCCTCTGGGACGCCCTCAAAACCTCCCAAAGGCCCCAAGGAGCCCATGGATCCGCTTAACAGCTCGTCAGGGACGCCCCCGAGGGGCTCGGCCCAAAATAATTTCCGGAGCCAGCGCCCCCCCAGCGATCCGTGGGCTAACACCCACGAAAAATCGCCAAAAAACTGCCGTTTTCACTCTTTCGCCTCTGGGACGCCCTCAAAACCTCCCAAAGGCCCCAAGGAGCCCAAGGATCCGCTTAGCAGATCGTCAGGGACGCCCCCGAGGGGCTCGGCCCAAAATAATTTCCGGAGCCAGCGCCCCCCCAGCGATCCGTGGGCTAACACCCACGAAAAATCGCCAAAAAACTGTCGTTTTCACTCTTTCGCCTCTGGGACGCCCTCAAAACCTCCCAAAGGCCCCAAGGAGCCCATGGATCCGCTTAACAGCTCGTCAGGGACGCCCCCGAGGGGCTCGGCCCAAAATAATTTCCGGAGCCAGCGCCCCCCCAGCGATCCGTGGGCTAACACCCACGAAAAATCGCCAAAAAACTGCCGTTTTCACTCTTTCGCCTCTGGGACGCCCTCAAAACCTCCCAAAGGCCCCAAGGAGCCCATGGATCCGCTTAACAGCTCGTCAGGGACGCCCCCGAGGGGCTCGGCCCAAAATAATTTCCGGAGCCAGCGCCCCCCCAGCGATCCGTGGGCTAACACCCACGAAAAATAGCCAAAAAACTGCCGTTTTCACTCTTTCGCCTCTGGGACGCCCTCAAAACTTCCCAAAGGCCCCAAGGAGCCCATGGATCTGCTTAACAGCTCGTCAGGGACGCCCCTGAGGGGCTCGGCCCAAAATAATTTCCGGAGCCAGCGCCCCCCCAGCGATCCGTGGGCTAACACCCACGAAAAATCGCCAAAAAACTGCCGTTTTCACTCTTTCGCCTCTGGGACGCCCTCAAAACCTCCCAAAGGCCCCAAGGAGCCCATGGATCCGCTTAACAGCTCGTCAGGGACGCCCCCGCGGGGCTCGGCCCAAAATAATTTCCGGAGCCAGCGCCCCCCCAGCGATCCGTGGGCTAACACCCACGAAAAATCGCCAAAAAACTGCCGTTTTCACTCTTTCGCCTCTGGGACGCCCTCAAAACCTCCCAAAGGCCCCAAGGAGCCCATGGATCCGCTTAACAGATCGTCAGGGACGCCCCCGAGGGGCTCGGCCCAAAATAATTTCCGGAGCCAGCGCCCCCCCAGCGATCCGTGGGCTAACACCCACGAAAAATCGCCAAAAAACTGCCGTTTTCACTCTTTCGCCTCTGGGACGCCCTCAAAACCTCCCAAAGGCCCCAAGGAGCCCATGGATCCGCTTAACAGCTCGTCAGGGACGCCCCCGAGGGGCTCGGCCCAAAATAATTTCCGGAGCCAGCGCCCCCCCAGCGATCCGTGGGCTAACACCCACGAAAAATCGGCAAAAAACTGCCGTTTTCACTCTTTCGCCTCTGGGACGCCCTCAAAACCTCCCAAAGGCCCCAAGGAGCCCATGGATCCGCTTAACAGCTCGTCAGGGACGCCCCCGAGGGGCTCGGCCAAAAATAATTTCCGGAGCCAGCGCCCCCCCAGCGATCCGTGGGCTAACACCCACGAAAAATCGCCAAAAAACTGCCGTTTTCACTCTTTCGCCTCTGGGACGCCCTCAAAACCTCCCAAAGGCCCCAAGGAGCCCATGGATCCGCTTAACAGCTCGTCAGGGACGCCCCCGAGGGGCTCGGCCCAAAATAATTTTCGGAGCCAGCGCCCCCCCAGCGATCCGTGGGCTAACACCCACGAAAAATCGCCAAAAAACTGCCGTTTTCACTCTTTCGCCTCTGGGACGCCCTCAAAACCTCCCAAAGGCCCCAAGGAGTCCATGGATCCGCTTAACAGCTCTTCAGGGACGCCCCCGAGGGGCTCGGCCCAAAATAATTTCCGGAGCCAGCGCCCCCCCAGCGATCCGTGGGCTAACACCCACGAAAAATCGCCAAAAAACTGCCGTTTTCACTCTTTCGCCTCTGGGACGCCCTCAAAACCTCCCAAAGGCCCCAAGGAGCCCATGGATCCGCTTAACAGCTCGTCAGGGACGCCCCCGAGGGGCTCGGCCCAAAATAATTTTCGGAGCCAGCGCCCCCCCAGCGATCCGTGGGCTAACACCCACGAAAAATCGGCAAAAAACTGCCGTTTTCATTCTTTCGCCTCTGGGACGCCTTCAAAACCTCCCAAAGGCCCCAAGGAGCCCATGGATCCGCTTAACAGCTCGTCAGGGACGCCCCCGAGGGGCTCGGCCCAAAATAATTTCCGGAGCCAGCGCCCCCCCAGCGATCCGTGGGCTAACACCCACGAAAAATCGCCAAAAAACTGCCGTTTTCACTCTTTCGCCTCTGGGACACCCTCAAAACCTCCCAAAGGCCCCAAGGAGCCCATGGATACGCTTAACAGCTCGTCAGGGACGCCCCCGAGGGGCTCGGCCCAAAATAATTTTCGGAGCCAGCGCCCCCCCAGCGATCCGTGGGCTAACACCCACGAAAAATCGCCAAAAAACTGCCGTTTTCACTCTTTCGCCTCTGGGACGCCCTCAAAACCTCCCAAAGGCCCCAAGGAGCCCATGGATCCGCTTAACAGCTCGTCAGGGACGCAACCGAGGGGCTCGGCCCAAAATAATTTCCGGAGCCAGCGCCCCCCCAGCGATCCGTGGGCTAACACCCACGAAAAATCTCCAAAAAACTGCCGTTTTCACTCTTTCGCCTCTGGGACGCCCTCAAAACCTCCCAAAGGCCCAAAGGAGCCCATGGATCCGCTTAACAGCTCGTCAGGGACGCCCCCGAGGGGCTCGGCCCAAAATAATTTCCGGAGCCAGCACCCCCCCAGCGATCCGTGGGCTAACACCCACGAAAAATCGCCAAAAAACTGCCGTTTTCACTCTTTCGCCTCTGGGACGCCCTCAAAACCTCCCAAAGGCCCCAAGGAGCCCATGGATCCGCTTAACAGCTCGTCAGGGACGCCCCCGAGGGGCTCGGCCCAAAATAATTTCCGGAGCCAGCGCCCCCCCAGCGATCCGTGGGCTAACACCCACGAAAAATCGGCAAAAAACTGCCGTTTTCACTCTTTCGCCTCTGGGACGCCCTCAAAACCTCCCAAAGGCCCCAAGGAGCCCATGGATCCGCTTAACAGCTCGTCAGGGACGCCCCCGAGGGGCTCGGCCCAAAATAATTTCCGGAGCCAGCGCCCCCCCAGCGATCCGTGGGCTAACACCCACGAAAAATCGCCAAAAAACTGCCGTTTTCACTCTTTCGCCTCTGGGACACCCTCAAAACCTCCCAAAGGCCCCAAGGAGCCCATGGATCCGCTTAACAGCTCGTCAGGGACGCCCCCGAGGGGCTCGGCCCAAAATAATTTTCGGAGCCAGCGCCCCCCCAGCGATCCGTGGGCTAACACCCACGAAAAATCGCCAAAAAACTGCCGTTTTCACTCTTTCGCCTCTGGGACGCCCTCAAAACCTCCCAAAGGCCCCAAGGAGCCCATGGATCCGCTTAACAGCTCGTCAGGGACGCAACCGAGGGGCTCGGCCCAAAATAATTTCCGGAGCCAGCGCCCCCCCAGCGATCCGTGGGCTAACACCCACGAAAAATCTCCAAAAAACTGCCGTTTTCACTCTTTCGCCTCTGGGACGCCCTCAAAACCTCCCAAAGGCCCAAAGGAGCCCATGGATCCGCTTAACAGCTCGTCAGGGACGCCCCCGAGGGGCTCGGCCCAAAATAATTTCCGGAGCCAGCACCCCCCCAGCGATCCGTGGGCTAACACCCACGAAAAATCGCCAAAAAACTGCCGTTTTCACTCTTTCGCCTCTGGGACGCCCTCAAAACCTCCCAAAGGCCCCAAGGAGCCCATGGATCCGCTTAACAGCTCGTCAGGGACGCCCCCGAGGGGCTCGGCCCAAAATAATTTCCGGAGCCAGCGCCCCCCCAGCGATCCGTGGGCTAACACCCACGAAAAATCGCCAAAAAACTGCCGTTTTCACTCTTTCGCCTCTGGGACGCCCTCAAAACCTCCCAAAGGCCCCAAGGAGCCCATGGATCCGCTTAACAGCTCGTCAGGGACGCCCCCGAGGGGCTCGGCCCAAAATAATTTTCGGAGCCAGCGCCCCCCCAGCGATCCGTGGGCTAACACCCACGAAAAATCGCCAAAAAACTGCCGTTTTCACTCTTTCGCCTCTGGGACGCCCTCAAAACCTCCCAAAGGCCCCAAGGAGCCCATGGATCCGCTTAACAGCTCGTTAGGGACGCCCCTGAGGGGCTTGGTCCAAAATAATTTCCGGAGCCAGCGCCCCCCCAGCGATCCGTGGGCTAACACCCACGAAAAATCGCCAAAAAACTGCCGTTTTCACTCTTTCGCCTCTGGGACGCCCTCAAAACCTCCCAAAGGCCCCAAGGAGCCCATGGATCCGCTTAACAGCTCGTCAGGGACGCAACCGAGGGGCTCGGCCCAAAATAATTTCCGGAGCCAGCGCCCCCCCAGCGATCCGTGGGCTAACACCCACGAAAAATCTCCAAAAAACTGCCGTTTTCACTCTTTCGCCTCTGGGACGCCCTCAAAACCTCCCAAAGGCCCAAAGGAGCCCATGGATCCGCTTAACAGCTCGTCAGGGACGCCCCCGAGGGGCTCGGCCCAAAATAATTTCCGGAGCCAGCACCCCCCCAGCGATCCGTGGGCTAACACCCACGAAAAATCGCCAAAAAACTGCCGTTTTCACTCTTTCGCCTCTGGGACGCCCTCAAAACCTCCCAAAGGCCCCAAGGAGCCCATGGATCCGCTTAACAGCTCGTCAGGGACGCCCCCGAGGGGCTCGGCCCAAAATAATTTCCGGAGCCAGCGCCCCCCCAGCGATCCGTGGGCTAACACCCACGAAAAATCGGCAAAAAACTGCCGTTTTCACTCTTTCGCCTCTGGGACGCCCTCAAAACCTCCCAAAGGCCCCAAGGAGCCCATGGATCCGCTTAACAGCTCGTCAGGGACGCCCCCGAGGGGCTCGGCCCAAAATAATTTCCGGAGCCAGCGCCCCCCCAGCGATCCGTGGGCTAACACCCACGAAAAATCGCCAAAAAACTGCCGTTTTCACTCTTTCGCCTCTGGGACACCCTCAAAACCTCCCAAAGGCCCCAAGGAGCCCATGGATCCGCTTAACAGCTCGTCAGGGACGCCCCCGAGGGGCTCGGCCCAAAATAATTTTCGGAGCCAGCGCCCCCCCAGCGATCCGTGGGCTAACACCCACGAAAAATCGCCAAAAAACTGCCGTTTTCACTCTTTCGCCTCTGGGACGCCCTCAAAACCTCCCAAAGGCCCCAAGGAGCCCATGGATCCGCTTAACAGCTCGTCAGGGACGCAACCGAGGGGCTCGGCCCAAAATAATTTCCGGAGCCAGCGCCCCCCCAGCGATCCGTGGGCTAACACCCACGAAAAATCTCCAAAAAACTGCCGTTTTCACTCTTTCGCCTCTGGGACGCCCTCAAAACCTCCCAAAGGCCCAAAGGAGCCCATGGATCCGCTTAACAGCTCGTCAGGGACGCCCCCGAGGGGCTCGGCCCAAAATAATTTCCGGAGCCAGCACCCCCCCAGCGATCCGTGGGCTAACACCCACGAAAAATCGCCAAAAAACTGCCGTTTTCACTCTTTCGCCTCTGGGACGCCCTCAAAACCTCCCAAAGGCCCCAAGGAGCCCATGGATCCGCTTAACAGCTCGTCAGGGACGCCCCCGAGGGGCTCGGCCCAAAATAATTTCCGGAGCCAGCGCCCCCCCAGCGATCCGTGGGCTAACACCCACGAAAAATCGCCAAAAAACTGCCGTTTTCACTCTTTCGCCTCTGGGACGCCCTCAAAACCTCCCAAAGGCCCCAAGGAGCCCATGGATCCGCTTAACAGCTCGTCAGGGACGCCCCCGAGGGGCTCGGCCCAAAATAATTTTCGGAGCCAGCGCCCCCCCAGCGATCCGTGGGCTAACACCCACGAAAAATCGCCAAAAAACTGCCGTTTTCACTCTTTCGCCTCTGGGACGCCCTCAAAACCTCCCAAAGGCCCCAAGGAGCCCATGGATCCGCTTAACAGCTCGTTAGGGACGCCCCTGAGGGGCTTGGTCCAAAATAATTTCCGGAGCCAGCGCCCCCCCAGCGATCCGTGGGCTAACACCCACGAAAAATCGCCAAAAAACTGCCGTTTTCACTCTTTCGCCTCTGGGACGCCCTCAAAACCTCCCAAAGGCCCCAAGGAGCCCATGGATCCGCTTAACAGCTCGTCAGGGACGCCCCCGAGGGGCTCGGCCCAAAATAATTTCCGGAGCCAGCGCCCCCCCAGCGATCCGTGGGCTAACACCCACGAAAAATCGCCAAAAAACTGCCGTTTTCACTCTTTCGCCTCTGGGACGCCCTCAAAACCTCCCAAAGGCCCCAAGGAGCCCATGGATCCGCTTAACAGCTCGTCAGGGACGCCCCCGAGGGGCTCGGCCCAAAATAATTTCCGGAGCCAGTGCCCCCCCAGCGATCCGTGGGCTAACACCCACGAAAAATCGCCAAAAAACTGCCGTTTTCACTCTTTCGCCTCTGGGACGCCCTCAAAACCTCCCAAAGGCCCCAAGGAGCCCATGGATCCGCTTAACAGCTCGTCAGGGACGCCCCCGAGGGGCTCGACCCAAAATAATTTCCGGAGCCAGCGCCCCCCCAGCGATCCGTGGGCTAACACCCACGAAAAATCGCCAAAAAACTGCCGTTATCACTCTTTCGCCTCTGGGACGCCCTCAAAACCTCCCAAAGGCCCCAAGGAGCCCATGGATCCGCTTAACAGCTCGTCAGGGACGCCCCCGAGGGGCTCGGCCCAAAATAATTTTCGGAGCCAGCGCCCCCCCAGCGATCCGTGGGCTAACACCCACGAAAAATCGCCAAAAAACTGCCGTTTTCACTCTTTCGCCTCTGGGACGCCCTCAAAACCTCCCAAAGGCCCCAAGGAGCCCATGGATCCGCTTAACAGCTCGTTAGGGACGCCCCTAAGGGGCTTGGCCCAAAATAATTTCCGGAGCCAGCGCCCCCCCAGCGATCCGTGGGCTAACACCCACGAAAAATCGGCAAAAAACTGCCGTTTTCACTCTTTCGCCTCTGGGACGCCCTCAAAACCTCCCAAAGGCCCCAAGGAGCCCATGGATCCGCTTAACAGCTCGTCAGGGACGCCCCCGAGGGGCTCGGCCCAAAATAATTTCCGGAGCCAGCGCCCCCCCAGCGATCCGTGGGCTAACACCCACGAAAAATCGCCAAAAAACTGCCGTTTTCACTCTTTCGCCTCTGGGACGCCCTCAAAACCTCCCAAAGGCCCCAAGGAGCCCATGGATCCGCTTAACAGCTCGTCAGGGACGCCCCCGAGGGGTTCGGCCCAAAATAATTTCCGGAGCCAGCGCCCCCCCAGCGATCCGTGGGCTAACACCCACGAAAAATCGCCAAAAAACTGCCGTTTTCACTCTTTCGCCTCTGGGACGCCCTCAAAACCTCCCAAAGGCCCCAAGGAGCCCATGGATCCGCTTAACAGCTCGTCAGGGACGCCCCCGAGGGGCTCGGCCCAAAATAATTTCCGGAGCCAGCGCCCCCCAGCGATCCGTGGGCTAACACCCACGAAAAATCGCCAAAAAACTGCCGTTTTCACTCTTTCGCCTCTGGGACGCCCTCAAAACCTCCCAAAGGCCCCAAGGAGCCCATGGATCCGCTTAACAGCTCGTCAGGGACGCCCCCGAGGGGCTCGGCCCAAAATAATTTCCGGAGCCAGCGCCCCCCCAGCGATCCGTGGGCTAACACCCACGAAAAATCGCCAAAAAACTGCCGTTTTCACTCTTTCGCCTCTGGGACGCCCTCAAAACCTCCCAAAGGCCCCAAGGAGCCCATGGATCTGCTTAACAGCTCGTCAGGGACGCCCCCGAGGGGCTCGGCCCAAAATAATTTCCGGAGCCAGCGCCCCCCCAGCGATCCGTGGGCTAACACCCACGAAAAATCGCCAAAAAACTGCCGTTTTCACTCTTTCGCCTCTGGGACGCCCTCAAAACCTCCCAAAGGCCCCAAGGAGCCCATGGATCCGCTTAACAGCTCGTCAGGGACGTCCCCGAGGGGCTCGGCCCAAAATAATTTCCGGAGCCAGCGCCCCCCCAGCGATCCGTGGGCTAACACCCACGAAAAATCGCCAAAAAACTGCCGTTTTCACTCTTTCGCCTCTGGGACGCCCTCAAAACCTCCCAAAGGCCCCAAGGAGCCCATGGATCCGCTTAACAGCTCGTCAGGGACGCCCCCGAGGGGGTCGGCCCAAAATAATTTCCGGAGCCAGCGCCCCCCCACCGATCCGTGGGCTAACACCCACGAAAAATTGCCAAAAAACTGCCGTTTTCACTCTTTCGCCTCTGGGACGCCCTCAAAACCTCCCAAAGGCCCCAAGGAGCCCATGGATCCGCTTAACAGCTCGTCAGGGACGCCCCCGAGGGGCTCGGTCCAAAATAATTTCCGGAGCCAGCGCCCCCCCAGCGATCCGTGGGCTAACACCCACGAAAAATTGCCAAAAAACTGCCGTTTTCACTCTTTCGCCTCTGGGACGCCCTCAAAACCTCCCAAAGGCCCCAAGGAGCCCATGGATCCGCTTAACAGCTCGTCAGGGACGCCCCCGAGGGGCTCGGCCCAAAATAATTTCCGGAGCCAGCGCCCCCCCAACGATCCGTGGGCTAACACCCACGAAAAATCGCCAAAAAACTGCCGTTTTCACTCTTTCGCCTCTGGGACGCCCTCAAAACCTCCCAAAGGCCCCAAGGAGCCCATGGATCCGCTTAACAGCTCATCAGGGACGCCCCCGAGGGGCTCGGCCCAAAATAATTTCCGGAGCCAGCGCCCCCCCAGCGATCCGTGGGCTAACACCCACGAAAAATCGCCAAAAAACTGCCGTTTTCACTCTTTCGCCTCTGGGACGCCCTCAAAACCTCCCAAAGGCCCCAAGGAGCCCATGGATCCGCTTAACAGCTCGTCAGGGACGCCCCCGAGGGGCTCGGCCCAAAATAATTTCCGGAGCCAGCGCCCCCCCAGCGATCCGTGGGCTAACACACACGAAAAATCGGCAAAAAACTGCCGTTTTCACTCTTTCGCCTCTGGGACGCCCTCAAAACCTCCCAAAGGCCCCAAGGAGCCCAAGGATCCGCTTAACAGCTCGTCAGGGACGTCCCCGAGGGGCTCGGCCCAAAATAATTTCCGGAGCCAGCGCCCCCCCAACGATCCGTGGGCTAACACCCACGAAAAATCGCCAAAAAACTGCCGTTTTCACTCTTTCGCCTCTGGGACGCCCTCAAAACCTCCCAAAGGCCCCAAGGAGCCCATGGATCCGCTTAACAGCTCGTCAGGGACGCCCCCGAGGGGGTCGGCCCAAAATAATTTCCGGAGCCAGCGCCCCCCCACCGATCCGTGGGCTAACACCCACGAAAAATTGCCAAAAAACTGCCGTTTTCACTCTTTCGCCTCTGGGACGCCCTCAAAACCTCCCAAAGGCCCCAAGGAGCCCATGGATCCGCTTAACAGCTCGTCAGGGACGCCCCCGAGGGGCTCGGTCCAAAATAATTTCCGGAGCCAGCGCCCCCCCAGCGATCCGTGGGCTAACACCCACGAAAAATTGCCAAAAAACTGCCGTTTTCACTCTTTCGCCTCTGGGACGCCCTCAAAACCTCCCAAAGGCCCCAAGGAGCCCATGGATCCGCTTAACAGCTCGTCAGGGACGCCCCCGAGGGGCTCGGCCCAAAATAATTTCCGGAGCCAGCGCCCCCCCAACGATCCGTGGGCTAACACCCACGAAAAATCGCCAAAAAACTGCCGTTTTCACTCTTTCGCCTCTGGGACAGCCTCAAAACCTCCCAAAGGCCCCAAGGAGCCCATGGATCCGCTTAACAGCTCATCAGGGACGCCCCCGAGGGGCTCGGCCCAAAATAATTTCCGGAGCCAGCGCCCCCCCAGCGATCCGTGGGCTAACACCCACGAAAAATCGCCAAAAAACTGCCGTTTTCACTCTTTCGCCTCTGGGACGCCCTCAAAACCTCCCAAAGGCCCCAAGGAGCCCATGGATCCGCTTAACAGCTCGTCAGGGACGCCCCCGAGGGGCTCGGCCCAAAATAATTTCCGGAGCCAGCGCCCCCCCAGCGATCCGTGGGCTAACACACACGAAAAATCGGCAAAAAACTGCCGTTTTCACTCTTTCGCCTCTGGGACGCCCTCAAAACCTCCCAAAGGCCCCAAGGAGCCCATGGATCCTCTTAACAGCTCGTCAGGGACGCCCCCGAGGGGCTCGGCCCAAAATAATTTCCGGAGCCAGCGCCCCCCCAGCGATCCGTGGGCTAACACCCACGAAAAATCGCCAAAAAACTGCCGTTTTCACTCTTTCGCCTCTGGGACGCCCTCAAAACCTCCCAAAGGCCCCAAGGAGCCCATGGATCAGCTTAACACCTCGTCAGGGACGCCCCCGAGGGGCTCGGCCCAAAATAATTTCCGGAGCCAGCGCCCCCCCAGCGATCCGTGGGCTAACACCCACGAAAAATCGCCAAAAAACTGCCGTTTTCACTCTTTCGCCTCTGGGACGCCCTCAAAACCTCCCAAAGGCCCCAAGGAGCCCATGGATCCGCTTAACAGCTCGTCAGGGACGCCCCCGAGGGGCTCGGCCCAAAATAATTTCCGGAGCCAGCGCCCCCCCAGCGATCCGTGTGCTAACACCCACGAAAAATCGCCAAAAAACTGCCGTTTTCACTCTTTCGCCTCTGGGACGCCCTCAAAACCTCCCAAAGGCCCCAAGGAGCCCATGGATCCGCTTAACAGCTCGTCAGGGACGCCCCCGAGGGGCTCGGCCCAAAATAATTTCCGGAGCCAGCGCCCCCCCAGCGATCCGTGGGCTAACACCCACGAAAAATCGCCAAAAAACTGCCGTTTTCACTCTTTCGCCTCTGGGACGCCCTCAAAACCTCCCAAAGGCCCCAAGGAGCCCAAGGATCCGCTTAACAGCTCGTCAGGGACGCCCCCGAGGGGCTCGGCCCAAAATAATTTCCAGAGCCAGCGCCCCCCCAGCGATCCGTGGGCTAACACCCACGAAAAATCGCCAAAAAACTGCCGTTTTCACTCTTTCGCCTCTGGGACGCCCTCAAAACCTCCCAAAGGCCCCAAGGAGCCCATGGATCCGCTTAACAGCTCGTCAGGGACGCCCCCGAGGGGCTCGGCCCAAAATAATTTCCGGAGCCAGCGCCCCCCCAGCGATCCGTGGGCTAACACCCACGAAAAATCGCCAAAAAATTGCCGTTTTCACTCTTTCGCCTCTGGGACGCCCTCAAAACCTCCCAAAGGCCCCAAGAAGCCCATGGATCCGCTTAACAGCTCGTCAGGGACGCCCCCGAGGGGCTCGGCCCAAAATAATTTCCGGAGCCAGCGCCCCCCCAGCGATCCGTGGGCTAACACCCACGAAAAATCGCCAAAAAACTGCCGTTTTCACTCCTTCGCCTCTGGGACGCCCTCAAAACCTCCCAAAGACCCCAAGGAGCCCATGGATCCGCTTAACAGCTCGTCAGGGATGCCCCCGAGGGGCTCGGTCCAAAATAATTTCCGGAGCCAGCGCCCCCCCAGCGATCCGTGGGCTAACACCCACGAAAAATCGCCAAAAAACTGCCGTTTTCACTCTTTCGCCTCTGGGACGCCCTCAAAACCTCCCAAAGGCCCCAAGGAGCCCATGGATCCGCTTAACAGCTCGTCAGGGACGCCCCCGAGGGGCTCGGCCCAAAATAATTTCCGGAGCCAGCGCCCCCCCAGCGATCCGTGGGCTAACACCCACGAAAAATCGCCAAAAAACTGCCGTTTTCACTCTTTCGCCTCTGGGACGCCCTCAAAACCTCCCAAAGGCCCCAAGGAGCCCATGGATCCGCTTAACAGCTCGTCAGGGACGCCCCCGAGGGGCTCGGCCCAAAATAATTTCCGGAGCCAGCGCCCCCCCAGCGATCCGTGGGCTAACACCCACGAAAAATCGGCAAAAAACTGCCGTTTTCACTCTTTCGCCTCTGGGACGCCCTCAAAACCTCCCAAAGGCCCCAAGGAGCCCATGGATCCTCTTAACAGCTCGTCAGGGACGCCCCCGAGGGGCTCGGCCCAAAATAATTTCCGGAGCCAGCGCCCCCCCAGCGATCCGTGGGCTAACACCCACGAAAAATCGCCAAAAAACTGCCGTTTTCACTCTTTCGCCTCTGGGACGCCCTCAAAACCTCCCAAAGGCCCCAAGGAGCCCATGGATCCGCTTAACAGCTCGTCAGGGACGCCCCCGAGGGGCTCGGCCCAAAATAATTTCCGGAGCCAGCGCCCCCCCAGCGATCCGTGGGCTAACACCCACGAAAAATCGCCAAAAAACTGCCGTTTTCACTCTTTCGCCTCTGGGACGCCCTCAAAACCTCCCAAAGGCCCCAAGGAGCCCATGGATCCGCTTAACAGCTCGTCAGGGACGCCCCCGAGGGGCTCGGCCCAAAATAATTTCCGGAGCCAGCGCCCCCCCAGCGATCCGTGGGCTAACACCCACGAAAAATTGCCAAAAAACTGCCGTTTTCACTCTTTCGCCTCTGGGACGCCCTCAAAACCTCCCAAAGGCCCCAAGGAGCCCATGGATCCGCTTAACAGCTCGTCAGGGACGCCCCCGAGGGGCTCGGCCCAAAATAATTTCCGGAGCCAGCGCCCCCCCAGCGATCCGTGGGCTAACACCCACGAAAAATCGCCAAAAAACTGCCGTTTTCACTCTTTCGCCTCTGGGACGCCCTCAAAACCTCCCAAAGGCCCCAAGGAGCCCAAGGATCCGCTTAACAGCTCGTCAGGGACGCCCCCGAGGGGCTCGGCCCAAAATAATTTCCGGAGCCAGCGCCCCCCCAGCGATCCGTGGGCTAACACCCACGAAAAATCGCCAAAAAACTGCCGTTTTCACTCTTTCGCCTCTGGGACGCCCTCAAAACCTCCCAAAGGCCCCAAGGAGCCCATGGATCCGCTTAACAGCTCGTCAGGGACGCCCCCGAGGGGCTCGGCCCAAAATAATTTCCGGAGCCAGCGCCCCCCCAGCGATCCGTGGGCTAACACCCACGAAAAATCGCCAAAAAACTGCCGTTTTCACTCTTTCGCCTCTGGGACGCCCTCAAAACCTCCCAAAGGCCCCAAGGAGCCCATGGATCCGCTTAACAGCTCGTCAGGGACGCCCCCGAGGGGCTCGGCCCAAAATAATTTCCGGAGCCAGCGCCCCCCCAGCGATCCGTGGGCTAACACCCACGAAAAATCGCCAAAAAACTGCCGTTTTCACTCTTTCGCCTCTGGGACGCCCTCAAAACCTCCCAAAGGCCCCAAGGAGCCCATGGATCCGCTTAACAGCTCGTCAGGGACGCCCCCGAGGGGCTCGGCCCAAAATAATTTCCGGAGCCAGCGCCCCCCCAGCGATCCGTGGGCTAACACCCACGAAAAATCGCCAAAAAACTGCCGTTTTCACTCTTTCGCCTCTGGGACGCCCTCAAAACCTCCCAAAGGCCCCAAGGAGCCCATGGATCCGCTTAACAGCTCGTCAGGGACGCCCCCGAGGGGCTCGGCCCAAAATAATTTCCGGAGCCAGCGCCCCCCCCAGCGATCCGTGGGCTAACACCCACGAAAAATCGCCAAAAAACTGCCGTTTTCACTCTTTCGCCTCTGGGACGCCCTCAAAACCTCCCAAAGGCCCCAAGGAGCCCAAGGATCCGCTTAACAGCTCGTCAGGGACGCCCCCGAGGGGCTCGGCCCAAAATAATTTCCGGAGCCAGCGCCCCCCCAGCGATCCGTGGGCTAACACCCACGAAAAATCGCCAAAAAACTGCCGTTTTCACTCTTTCGCCTCTGGGACGCCCTCAAAACCTCCCAAAGGCCCCAAGGAGCCCATGGATCCGCTTAACAGCTCGTCAGGGACGCCCCCGAGGGGCTCGGCCCAAAATAATTTTCGGAGCCAGCGCCCCCCCAGCGATCCGTGGGCTAACACCCACGAAAAATCGCCAAAAAATTGCCGTTTTCACTCTTTCGCCTCTGGGACGCCCTCAAAACCTCCCAAAGGCCCCAAGAAGCCCATGGATCCGCTTAACAGCTCGTCAGGGACGCCCCCGAGGGGCTCGGCCCAAAATAATTTCCGGAGCCAGCGCCCCCCCAGCGATCCGTGGGCTAACACCCACGAAAAATCGCCAAAAAACTGCCGTTTTCACTCCTTCGCCTCTGGGACGCCCTCAAAACCTCCCAAAGACCCCAAGGAGCCCATGGATCCGCTTAACAGCTCGTCAGGGACGCCCCCGAGGGGCTCGGCCCAAAATAATTTCCGGAGCCAGCGCCCCCCCAGCGATCCGTGGGCTAACACCCACGAAAAATCGCCAAAAAACTGCCGTTTTCACTCTTTCGCCTCTGGGACGCCCTCAAAACCTCCCAAAGGCCCCAAGGAGCCCATGGATCCGCTTAACAGCTCGTCAGGGACGCCCCCGAGGGGCTCGGCCCAAAATAATTTCCGGAGCCAGCGCCCCCCCAGCGATCCGTGGGCTAACACCCACGAAAAATCGCCAAAAAACTGCCGTTTTCACTCTTTCGCCTCTGGGACGCCCTCAAAACCTCCCAAAGGCCCCAAGGAGCCCATGGATCCGCTTAACAGCTCGTCAGGGACGCCCCCGAGGGGCTCGGCCCAAAATAATTTCCGGAGCCAGCGCCCCCCCAGCGATCCGTGGGCTAACACCCACGAAAAATCGGCAAAAAACTGCCGTTTTCACTCTTTCGCCTCTGGGACGCCCTCAAAACCTCCCAAAGGCCCCAAGGAGCCCATGGATCCTCTTAACAGCTCGTCAGGGACGCCCCCGAGGGGCTCGGCCCAAAATAATTTCCGGAGCCAGCGCCCCCCCAGCGATCCGTGGGCTAACACCCACGAAAAATCGCCAAAAAACTGCCGTTTTCACTCTTTCGCCTCTGGGACGCCCTCAAAACCTCCCAAAGGCCCCAAGGAGACCATGGATCCGCTTAACAGCTCGTCAGGGACGCCCCCGAGGGGCTCGGCCCAAAATAATTTCCGGAGCCAGCGCCCCCCCAGCGATCCGTGGGCTAACACCCACGAAAAATCGCCAAAAAACTGCCGTTTTCACTCTTTCGCCTCTGGGACGCCCTCAAAACCTCCCAAAGGCCCCAAGGAGCCCATGGATCCGCTTAACAGCTCGTCAGGGACGCCCCCGAGGGGCTCGGCCCAAAATAATTTCCGGAGCCAGCGGCCCCCCAGCGATCCGTGGGCTAACACCCACGAAAAATCGCCAAAAAACTGCCGTTTTCACTCTTTCGCCTCTGGGACGCCCTCAAAACCTCCCAAAGGCCCCAAGGAGCCCAAGGATCCGCTTAACAGCTCGTCAGGGACGCCCCCGAGGGGCTCGGCCCAAAATAATTTCCGGAGCCAGCGCCCCCCCAGCGATCCGTGGGCTAACACCCACGAAAAATCGCCAAAAAACTGCCGTTTTCACTCTTTCGCCTCTGGGACGCCCTCAAAACCTCCCAAAGGCCCCAAGGAGCCCATGGATCCGCTTAACAGCTCGTCAGGGACGCCCCCGAGGGGCTCGGCCCAAAATAATTTCCGGAGCCAGCGCCCCCCCAGCGATCCGTGGGCTAACACCCACGAAAAATCGCCAAAAATCTGCCGTTTTCACTCTTTCGCCTCTGGGACGCCCTCAAAACCTCCCAAAGGCCCCAAGAAGCCCATGGATCCGCTTAACAGCTCGTCAGGGACGCCCCCGAGGGGCTCGACCCAAAATAATTTCCGGAGCCAGCGCCCCCCCAGCGATCCGTGGGCTAACACCCACGAAAAATCGCCAAAAAACTGCCGTTTTCACTTTTTCGCCTCTGGGACGCCCTCAAAACCTCCCAAAGGCCCCAAGGAGCCCATGGATCCGCTTAACAGCTCGTCAGGGACGCCCCCGAGGGGCTCGGCCCAAAATAATTTCCGGAGCCAGCGCCCCCCCAGCGATCCGTGGGCTAACACCCACGAAAAATCGCCAAAAAACTGCCGTTTTCACTCTTTCGCCTCTGGGACGCCCTCAAAACCTCCCAAAGGCCCCAAGGAGCCCATGGATCCGCTTAACAGCTCGTCAGGGACGCCCCCGAGGGGCTCGGCCCAAAATAATTTCCGGAGCCAGCGCCCCCCCAGCGATCCGTGGGCTAACACCCACGAAAAATCGCCAAAAAACTGCCGTTTTCACTCTTTCGCCTCTGGGACGCCCTCAAAACCTCCCAAAGGACCCAAGGAGCCCATGGATCCGCTTAACAGCTCGTCAGGGACGCCCCCGAGGGGCTCGGCCCAAAATAATTTCCGGAGCCAGCGCCCCCCCAGCGATCCGTGGGCTAACACCCACGAAAAATCGCCAAAAAACTGCCGTTTTCACTCTTTCGCCTCTGGGACGCCCTCAAAACCTCCCAAAGGCCCCAAGGAGCCCATGGATCCGCTTAACAGCTCGTCAGGGACGCCCCCGAGGGGCTCGGCCCAAAATAATTTCCGGAGCCAGCGCCCCCCCAGCGATCCGTGGGCTAACACCCACGAAAAATCGCCAAAAAACTGTCGTTTTCACTCTTTCGCCTCTGGGACGCCCTCAAAACCTCCCAAAGGCCCCAAGGAGCCCATGGATCCGCTTAACAGCTCGTCAGGGACGCCCCCGAGGGGCTCGGCCCAAAATAATTTCCGGAGCCAGCGCCCCCCCATCGATCCGTGGGCTAACACCCACGAAAAATCGCCAAAAAACTGTCGTTTTCACTCTTTCGCCTCTGGGACGCCCTCAAAACCTCCCAAAGGCCCCAAGGAGCCCATGGATCCGCTTAACAGCTCGTCAGGGACGCCCCCGAGGGGCTCGGCCCAAAATAATTTCCGGAGCCAGCGCCCCCCCAGCGATCCGTGGGCTAACACCCACGAAAAATCGCCAAAAAACTGCCGTTTTCACTCTTTCGCCTCTGGGACGCCCTCAAAACCTCCCAAAGGCCCCAAGGAGCCCATGGATCCGCTTAACAGCTCGTCAGGGACGCCCCCGAGGGGCTCGGCCCAAAATAATTTCCGGAGCCAGCGCCCCCCCAGCGATCCGTGGGCTAACACCCACGAAAAATCGCCAAAAAACTGCCGTTTTCACTCTTTCGCCTCTGGGACGCCCTCAAAACCTCCCAAAGGCCCCAAGGAGCCCATGGATCCGCTTAACAGCTCGTCAGGGACGCCCCCGAGGGGCTCGGCCCAAAATAATTTCCGGAGCCAGCGCCCCCCCAGCGATCCGTGGGCTAACACCCACGAAAAATCGCCAAAAAACTGCCGTTTTCACTCTTTCGCCTCTGGGACGCCCTCAAAACCTCCCAAAGGCCCCAAGGAGCCCATGGATCCGCTTAACAGCTCGTCAGGGACGCCCCCGAGGGGCTCGGCCCAAAATAATTTCCGGAGCCAGCGCCCCCCCAGCGATCCGTGGGCTAACACCCACGAAAAATCGCCAAAAAACTGCCGTTTTCACTCTTTCGCCTCTGGGACGCCCTCAAAACCTCCCAAAGGCCCCAAGGAGCCCATGGATCCGCTTAACAGCTCGTCAGGGACGCCCCCGAGGGGCTCGGCCCAAAATAATTTCCGGAGCCAGCGCCCCCCCAGCGATCCGTGGGCTAACACCCATGAAAAATCGCCAAAAAACTGCCGTTTTCACTCTTTCGCCTCTGGGACGCCCTCAAAACCTCCCAAAGGCCCCAAGGAGCCCATGGATCCGCTTAACAGCTCGTCAGGGACGCCCCCGAGGGGCTCGGCCCAAAATAATTTCCGGAGCCAGCGCCCCCCCAGCGATCCGTGGGCTAACACCCACGAAAAATCGCCAAAAAACTTCCGTTTTCACTCTTTCGCCTCTGGGACGCCCTCAAAACCTCCCAAAGGCCCCAAGGAGCCCATGGATCCGCTTAACAGCTTGTCAGGGACGCCCCCGAGGGGCTCGGCCCAAAATAATTTCCGGAGCCAGCGCCCCCCCAGCGATCCGTGGTCTAACACCCACGAAAAATCGCCAAAAAACTGCCGTTTTCACTCTTTCGCCTCTGGGACGCCCTCAAAACCTCCCAAAGGCCCCAAGGAGCCCATGGATCCGCTTAACAGCTCGTCA
Source organism: Capsicum rhomboideum (assembly GCA_031232105.1). Lineage (NCBI taxonomy): Eukaryota > Viridiplantae > Streptophyta > Magnoliopsida > Solanales > Solanaceae > Capsicum > Capsicum rhomboideum. The sequence continues at coordinate 541,301 of CP124719.1, read as the reverse complement.
GGGACGCCCCCGAGGGGCTCGACACAAAATAATTTCCGGAGCCAGCGCCCCCCCAGCGATCCGTGGGCTAACACCCACGAAAAATCGCCAAAAAACTGCCGTTTTCACTCTTTCGCCTCTGGGACGCCCTCAAAACCTCCCAAAGGCCCCAAGGAGCCCATGGATCCGCTTAACAGCTCGTCAGGGACGCCCCCGAGGGGCTCGGCCCAAAATAATTTCCGGAGCCAGCGCCCCCCCAGCGATCCGTGGGCTAACACCCACGAAAAATCGCCAAAAAACTGCCGTTTTCACTCTTTCGCCTCTGGGACGCCCTAAAAACCTCCCAAAGGCCCCAAGGAGCCCATGGATCCGCTTAACAGCTCGTCAGGGACGCCCCCGAGGGGCTCGACCCAAAATAATTTCCGGAGCCAGCGCCCCCCCAGCGATCCGTGGGCTAACACCCACGAAAAATCGCCAAAAAACTGCCGTTTTCACTCTTTCGCCTCTGGGACGCCCTCAAAACCTCCCAAAGGCCCCAAGGAGCCCATGGATCCGCTTAACAGCTCGTCAGGGACGCCCCCGAGGGGCTCGGCCCAAAATATTTTCCGGAGCCAGCGCCCCCCCAGCGATCCGTGGGCTAACACCCACGAAAAATCGGCAAAAAACTGCCGTTTTCACTCTTTCGCCTCTGGGACGCCCTCAAAACCTCCCAAAGGCCCCAAGGAGCCCATGGATCCGCTTAACAGCTCGTCAGGGACGCCCCCGAGGGGCTCGACCCAAAATAATTTCCGGAGCCAGCGCCCCCCCAGCGATCCGTGGGCTAACACCCACGAAAAATCGCCAAAAAACTGCCGTTTTCACTCTTTCGCCTCTGGGACGCCCTCAAAACCTCCCAAAGGCCCCAAGGAGCCCATGGATCCGCTTAACAGCTCGTCAGGGACGCCCCCGAGGGGCTCGGCCCAAAATAATTTCCGGAGCCAGCGCCCCCCCAGCGATCCGTGGGCTAACACCCACGAAAAATCGCCAAAAAACTGCCGTTTTCACTCTTTCGCCTCTGGGACGCCCTCAAAACCTCCCAAAGGCCCCAAGGAGCCCATGGATCCGCTTAACAGCTCGTCAGGGACGCCCCCGAGGGGCTCGGCCCAAAATAATTTCCGGAGCCAGCGCCCCCCCAGCGATCCGTGGGCTAACACCCACGAAAAATCGCCAAAAAACTGCCGTTTTCACTCTTTCGCCTCTGGGACGCCCTCAAAACCTCCCAAAGGCCCCAAGGAGCCCATGGATCCGCTTAACAGCTCGTCAGGGACGCCCCCGAGGGGCTCGGCCCAAAATATTTTCCGGAGCCAGCGCCCCCCCAGCGATCCGTGGGCTAACACCCACGAAAAATCGGCAAAAAACTGCCGTTTTCACTCTTTCGCCTCTGGGACGCCCTCAAAACCTCCCAAAGGCCCCAAGGAGTCCATGGATCCGCTTAACAGCTCGTCAGGGACGCCCCCGAGGGGCTCGGCAAAAAAATAATTTCCAGAGCCAGCGCCCCCCCAGCGATCCGTGGGCTAACACCCACGAAAAATCGCCAAAAAACTGCCGTTTTCACTCTTTCGCCTATGGGACGCCCTCAAAACCTCCCAAAGGCCCCAAGGAGCCCAAGGATCCGCTTAACAGCTCGTCAGGGACGCCCCCGAGGGGCTCGACCCAAAATAATTTCCGGAGCCAGCGCCCCCCCAGCGATCCGTGGGCTAACACCCACGAAAAATCTCCAAAAAACTGCCGTTTTCACTCTTTCGCCTCTGGGACGCCCTCAAAACCTCCCAAAGGCCCCAAGGAGCCCATGGATCCGCTTAACAGCTCGTCAGGGACGCCCCCGAGGGGCTCGGCCCAAAATAATTTCCGGAGCCAGCGCCCCCCCAGCGATCCGTGGGCTAACACCCACGAAAAATCGCCAAAAAACTGCCGTTTTCACTCTTTCGCCTCTGGGACGCCCTCAAAACCTCCCAAAGGCCCCAAGAAGCCCATGGATCCGCTTAACAGCTCGTCAGGGACGCCCCCGAGGGGCTCGGCCCAAAATAATTTCCGGAGCCAGCGCCCCCCCAGCGATCCGTGGGCTAACACCCACGAAAAATCGCCAAAAAACTGCCGTTTTCACTCTTTCGCCTCTGGGACGCCCTCAAAACCTCCCAAAGGCCCCAAGGAGCCCATGGATCCGCTTAACAGCTCGTCAGGGACGCCCCCGAGGGGCTCGTCCCAAAATAATTTCCGGAGCCAGCGCCCCCCCAGCGATCCGTGGGCTAACACCCACGAAAAATCGCCAAAAAACTGCCGTTTTCACTCTTTCGCCTCTGGGACGCCCTCAAAACCTCCCAAAGGCCCCAAGGAGCCCATGGATCCGCTTAACAGCTCGTCAGGGACGCCCCCGAGGGGCTCGGCCCAAAATAATTTTCGGAGCCAGCGCCCCCCCAGCGATCCGTGGGCTAACACCCACGAAAAATCGCCAAAAAACTGCCGTTTTCACTCTTTCGCCTCTGGGACGCCCTCAAAACCTCCCAAAGGCCCCAAGAAGCCCATGGATCCGCTTAACAGCTCGTCAGGGACGCCTCCGAGGGGCTCGGCCCAAAATAATTTCCGGAGCCAGCGCCCCCCCAGCGATCCGTGGGCTAACACCCACGAAAAATCGCCAAAAAACTGCCGTTTTCACTCTTTCGCCTCTGGGACGCCCTCAAAACCTCCCAAAGGCCCCAAGGAGCCCATGGATCCGCTTAACAGCTCGTCAGGGATGCCCCCGAGGGGCTCGTCCCAAAATAATTTCCGGAGCCAGCGCCCCCCCAGCGATCCGTGGGCTAACACCCACGAAAAATCGCCAAAAAACTGCCGTTTTCACTCTTTCGCCTCTGGGACGCCCTCAAAACCTCCCAAAGGCCCCAAGGAGCCCATGGATCCGCTTAACAGCTCGTCAGGGACGCCCCCGAGGGGCTCGGCCCAAAATAATTTCCGGAGCCAGCGCCCCCCCAGCGATCCGTGGGCTAACACCCACGAAAAATCGCCAAAAAACTGCCGTTTTCACTCTTTCGCCTCTGGGACGCCCTCAAAACCTCCCAAAGGCCCCAAGGAGCCCATGGATCCGCTTAACAGCTCGTCAGGGACGCCCCCGAGGGGCTCGGCCCAAAATAATTTCCGGAGCCAGCGCCCCCCCAGCGATCCGTGGGCTAACACCCACGAAAAATCGCCAAAAAACTGCCGTTTTCACTCTTTCGCCTCTGGGACGCCCTCAAAACCTCCCAAAGGCCCCAAGGAGCCCATGGATCCGCTTAACAGCTCGTCAGGGACGCCCCCGAGGGGCTCGGCCCAAAATAATTTCCGGAGCCAGCGCCCCCCCAGCGATCCGTGGGCTAACACCCACGAAAAATCGCCAAAAAACTGCCGTTTTCACTCTTTCGCCTCTGGGACGCCCTCAAAACCTCCCAAAGGACCCAAGGAGCCCATGGATCCGCTTAACAGCTCGTCAGGGACGCCCCCGAGGGGCTCGGCCCAAAATAATTTCCGGAGCCAGCGCCCCCCCAGCGATCCGTGGGCTAACACCCACGAAAAATCGCCAAAAAACTGCCGTTTTCACTCTTTCGCCTCTGGGACGCCCTCAAAACCTCCCAAAGGCCCCAAGGAGCCCATGGATCCGCTTAACAGCTCGTCAGGGACGCCCCCGAGGGGCTCGGCCCAAAATAATTTCCGGAGCCAGCGCCCCCCCAGCGATCCGTGTGCTAACACCCACGAAAAATCGCCAAAAAACTGCCGTTTTCACTCTTTCGCCTCTGGGACGCCCTCAAAACCTCCCAAAGGCCCCAAGGAGCCCATGGATCCGCTTAACAGCTCGTCAGGGACGCCCCCGAGGGGCTCGGCCCAAAATAATTTCCGGAGCCAGCGCCCCCCCAGCGATCCGTGGGCTAACACCCACGAAAAATCGCCAAAAAACTGCCGTTTTCACTCTTTCGCCTCTCGGACGCCCTCAAAACCTCCCAAAGGCCCCAAGGAGCCCATGGATCCGCTTAACAGCTCGTCAGGGACGCCCCCGAAGGGCTCGGCCCAAAATAATTTCCGGAGCCAGCGCCCCCCCAGCGATCCGTGGGCTAACACCCACGAAAAATCGCCAAAAAACTGCCGTTTTCACTCTTTCGCCTCTGGGACGCCCTCAAAACCTCCCAAAGGCCCCAAGGAGCCCATGGATCCGCTTAACAGCTCGTCAGGGACGCCCCCGAGGGGCTCGGCCCAAAATAATTTCCGGAGCCAGCGCCCCCCCAGCGATCCGTGGGCTAACACCCACGAAAAATCGCCAAAAAACTGCCGTTTTCACTCTTTCGCCTCTGGGACGCCCTCAAAACCTCCCAAAGGCCCCAAGGAGCCCATGGATCCGCTTAACAGCTCGTCAGGGACGCCCCCGAGGGGCTCGGCCCAAAATAATTTCCGGAGCCAGCGCCCCCCCAGCGATCCGTGGGCTAACACCCACGAAAAATCGCCAAAAAACTGCCATTTTCACTCTTTCGCCTCTGGGACGCCCTCAAAACCTCCCAAAGGCCCCAAGGAGCCCATGGATCCGCTTAACAGCTCGTCAGGGACGCCCCCGAGGGGCTCGGCCCAAAATAATTTCCGGAGCCAGCGCCCCCCAGCGATCCGTGGGCTAACACCCACGAAAAATCGCCAAAAAACTGCCGTTTTCACTCTTTCGCCTCTGGGACGCCCTCAAAACCTCCCAAAGGCCCCAAGGAGCCCATGGATCCGCTTAACAGCTCGTCAGGGACGCCCCCGAGGGGCTCGACCCAAAATGATTTCCGGAGCCAGCGCCCCCCCAGCGATCCGTGGGCTAACACCTACGAAAAATCGCCAAAAAACTGCCGTTTTCACTCTTTCGCCTCTGGGACGCCCTCAAAACCTCCCAAAGGCCCCAAGGAGCCCATGGATCCGCTTAACAGCTCGTCAGGGACGCCCCCGAGGGGCTCGGCCCAAAATAATTTTCGGAGCCAGCGCCCCCCCAGCGATCCGTGGGCTAACACCCACGAAAAATCGCCAAAAAACTGCCGTTTTCACTCTTTCGCCTCTGGGACGCCCTCAAAACCTCCCAAAGGCCCCAAGGAGCCCATGGATCCGCTTAACAGCTCGTCAGGTACGCCCCCGAGGGGCTCGGCCCAAAATAATTTCCGGAGCCAGCGCCCCCCCAGCGATCCGTGGGCTAACACCCACGAAAAATCGCCAAAAAACTGCCGTTTTCACTCTTTCGCCTCTGTGACGCCCTCAAAACCTCCCAAAGGCCCCAAGGAGCCCATGGATCCGCTTAACAGCTCGTCAGGGACGCCCCCGAGGGGCTCGGCCCAAAATAATTTCCGGAGCCAGCGCCCCCCCAGCGATCCGTGGGCTAACACCCACGAAAAATCGCCAAAAAACTGCCGTTTTCACTCTTTCGCCTCTGGGACGCCCTCAAAACCTCCCAAAGGCCCCAAGGAGCCCATGGATCCGCTTAACAGCTCGTCAGGGACGCCCCCGAGGGGCTCGGCCCAAAATAATTTCCGGAGCCAGCGACCCCCAGCGATCCGTGGGCTAACACCCACGATAAATCGCCAAAAAACTGCCGTTTTCACTCTTTCGCCTCTGGGACGCCCTCAAAACCTCCCAAAGGCCCCAAGGAGCCCATGGATCCGCTTAACAGCTCGTCAGGGACGCCCCCGAGGGGCTCGGCCCAAAATAATTTCCGGAGCCAGCGCCCCCCCAGCGATCCGTGGGCTAACACCCACGAAAAATCGCCAAAAAACTGCCGTTTTCACTCTTTCGCCTCTGGGACGCCCTCAAAACCTCCCAAAGGCCCCAAGGAGCCCATGGATCCGCTTAACAGCTCGTCAGGGACGCCCCCGAGGGGCTCGGCCCAAAATAATTTCCGGAGCCAGCGCCCCCCCAGCGATCCGTGGGCTAACACCCACGAAAAATCGCCAAAAAACTGCCGTTTTCACTCTTTCGCCTCTGGGACTCCCTCAAAACCTCCCAAAGGCCCCAAGGAGCCCATGGATCCGCTTAACAGCTCGTCAGGGACGCCCCCGAGGGGCTCGGCCCAAAATAATTTCCGGAGCCAGCGCCCCCCCAGCGATCCGTGGGCTAACACCCACGAAAAATCGCCAAAAAACTGCCGTTTTCACTCTTTCGCCTCTGGGACGCCCTCAAAACCTCCCAAAAACCCCAAGGAGCCCATGGATCCGCTTAACAGCTCGTCAGGGACGCCCCCGAGGGGCTCGGCCCAAAATAATTTCCGGAGCCAGCGCCCCCCCAGCGATCCGTGGGCTAACACCCACGAAAAATCGCCAAAAAACTGCCGTTTTCACTCTTTCGCCTCTGGGACGCCCTCAAAACCTCCCAAAGGCCCCAAGGAGCCCATCGATCCGCTTAACAGCTCGTCAGGGACGCCCCCGAGGGGCTCGGCCCAAAATAATTTCCGGAGCCAGCGCCCCCCCAGCGATCCGTGTGCTAACACCCACGAAAAATCGCCAAAAAACTGCCGTTTTCACTCTTTCGCCTCTGGGACGCCCTCAAAACCTCCCAAAGGCCCCAAGGAGCCCATGGATCCGCTTAACAGCTCGTCAGGGACGCCCCCGAGGGGCTCGGCCCAAAATAATTTCCGGAGCCAGCGCCCCCCCAGCGATCCGTGGGCTAACACCCACGAAAAATCGCCAAAAAACTGCCGTTTTCACTCTTTCGCCTCTGGGACGCCCTCAAAACATCCCAAAGGCCCCAAGGAGCCCATGGATCCGCTTAACAGCTCGTTAGGGACGCCCCCGAGGGGCTCGGCCCAAAATAATTTCCGGAGCCAGCGCCCCCCCAGCGATCCGTGGGCTAACACCCACGAAAAATCGCCAAAAAACTGCCGTTTTCACTCTTTCGCCTCTGGGACGCCCTCAAAACCTCCCAAAGGCCCCAAGGAGCCCATGGATCCGCTTAACAGCTCGTCAGGGACGCCCCCGAGGGGCTCGGCCCAAAATAATTTCCGGAGCCAGCGCCCCCCCAGCGATCCGTGGGCTAACACCCACGAAAAATCGCCAAAAAACTGCCGTTTTCACTCTTTCGCCTCTGGGACGCCCTCAAAACCTCCCAAAGGCCCCAAGGAGCCCATGGATCCGCTTAACAGCTCGTCAGGGACGCCCCCGAGGGGCACGGCCCAAAATAATTTCCGGAGCCAGCGCCCCCCCAGCGATCCGTGGGCTAACACCCACGAAAAATCGCCAAAAAACTGCCGTTTTCACTCTTTCGCCTCTGGGACGCCCTCAAAACCTCCCAAAGGTCCCAAGGAGCCCATGGATCCGCTTAACAGCTCGTCAGGGACGCCCCCGAGGGGCTCGGCCCAAAATAATTTCCGGAGCCAGCGCCCCCCCAGCGATCCGTGGGCTAACACCCACGAAAAATCGCCAAAAAACTGCCGTTTTCACTCTTTCGCCTCTGGGACGCCCTCAAAACCTCCCAAAGGCCCCAAGGAGCCCATGGATCCGCTTAACAGCTCGTCAGGGACGCCCCCGAGGGGCTCGGCCCAAAATAATTTCCGGAGCCAGCGCCCCCCCAGCGATCCGTGGGCTAACACCCACGAAAAATCGCCAAAAAACTGCCGTTTTCACTCTTTCGCCTCTGGGACGCCCTCAAAACCTCCCAAAGGCCCCAAGGAGCCCATGGATCCGCTTAACAGCTCGTCAGGGACGCCCCCGAGGGGCTCGGCCCAAAATAATTTCCGGAGCCAGCGCCCCCACAGCGATCCGTGGGCTAACACCCACGAAAAATCGCCAAAAAACTGCCGTTTTCACTCTTTCGCCTCTGGGACGCCCTCAAAACCTCCCAAAGGCCCCAAGGAGCCCATGGATCCGCTTAACAGCTCGTCAGGGACGCCCCCGAGGGGCTCGGCCCAAAATAATTTCCGGAGCCAGCGCCCCCCCAGCGATCCGTGGGCTAACACCCACGAAAAATCGCCAAAAAACTGCCGTTTTCACTCTTTCGCCTCTGGGACGCCCTCAAAACCTCCCAAAGGACCCAAGGAGCCCATGGATCCGCTTAACAGCTCGTCAGGGACGCCCCCGAGGGGCTCGGCCCAAAATAATTTCCGGAGCCAGCGCCCCCCCAGCGATCCGTGGGCTAACACCCACGAAAAATCGCCAAAAAACTGCCGTTTTCACTCTTTCGCCTCTGGGACGCCCTCAAAACCTCCCAAAGGACCCAAGGAGCCCATGGATCCGCTTAACAGCTCGTCAGGGACGCCCCCGAGGGGCTCGGCCCAAAATAATTTCCGGAGCCAGCGCCCCCCCAGCGATCCGTGGGCTAACACCCACGAAAAATCGCCAAAAAACTGCCGTTTTCACTCTTTCGCCTCTGGGACGCCCTCAAAACCTCCCAAAGGCCCCAAGGAGCCCATGGATCCGCTTAACAGCTCGTCAGGGACGCCCCCGAGGGGCTCGGCCCAAAATAATTTCCGGAGCCAGCGCCCCCCCAGCGATCCGTGGGCTAACACCCACGAAAAATCGCCAAAAAACTGCCGTTTTCACTCTTTCGCCTCTGGGACGCCCTCAAAACCTCCCAAAGGCCCCAAGGAGCCCATGGATCCGCTTAACAGCTCGTCAGGGACGCCCCCGAGGGGCTCGGCCCAAAATAATTTCCGGAGCCAGCGCCCCCCCAGCGATCCGTGGGCTAACACCCACGAAAAATCGCCAAAAAACTGCCGTTTTCACTCTTTCGCCTCTGGGACGCCCTCAAAACCTCCCAAAGGCCCCAAGGAGCCCATGGATCCGCTTAACAGCTCGTCAGGGACGCCCCCGAGGGGCTCGGCCCAAAATAATTTCCGGAGCCAGCGCCCCCCCAGCTATCCGTGGGCTAACACCCACGAAAAATCGCCAAAAAACTGCCGTTTTCACTCTTTCGCCTCTGGGACGCCCTCAAAACCTCCCAAAGGCCCCAAGGAGCCCATGGATCCACTTAACAGCTCGTCAGGGACGCCCCCGAGGGGCTCGGCCCAAAATAATTTCCGGAGCCAGCGCCCCCCCAGCGATCCGTGGGCCAACACCCACGAAAAATCGCCAAAAAACTGCCGTTTTCACTCTTTCGCCTCTGGGACGCCCTCAAAACCTCCCAAAGGCCCCAAGGAGCCCATGGATCCGCTTAACAGCTCGTCAGGGACGCCCCCGAGGGGCTCGGCCCAAAATAATTTCCGGAGCCAGCGCCCCCCCAGCGATCCGTGGGCTAACACCCACGAAAAATCGCCAAAAAACTGCCGTTTTCACTCTTTCGCCTCTGGGACGCCCTCAAAACCTCCCAAAGGCCCCAAGGAGCCCATGGATCCGCTTAACAGCTCGTCAGGGACGCCCCCGAGGGGCTCGGCCCAAAATAATTTCCGGAGCCAGCGCCCCCCCAGCGATCCGTGGGCTAACACCCACGAAAAATCGCCAAAAAACTGCCGTTTTCACTCTTTCGCCTCTGGGACGCCCTCAAAACCTCCCAAAGGCCCCAAGGAGCCCATGGATCCGCTTAACAGCTCGTCAGGGACGCCCCCGAGGGGCACGGCCCAAAATAATTTCCGGAGCCAGCGCCCCCCCAGCGATCCGTGGGCTAACACCCACGAAAAATCGCCAAAAAACTGCCGTTTTCACTCTTTCGCCTCTGGGACGCCCTCAAAACCTCCCAAAGGTCCCAAGGAGCCCATGGATCCGCTTAACAGCTCGTCAGGGACGCCCCCGAGGGGCTCGTCCCAAAATAATTTCCGGAGCCAGCGCCCCCCCAGCGATCCGTGGGCTAACACCCACGAAAAATCGCCAAAAAACTGCCGTTTTCACTCTTTCGCCTCTGGGACGCCCTCAAAACCTCCCAAAGGCCCCAAGGAGCCCATGGATCCGCTTAACAGCTCGTCATGGACGCCCCCGAGGGGCTCGGCCCAAAATAATTTCCGGAGCCAGCGCCCCCCCAGCGATCCGTGGGCTAACACCCACGAAAAATCGCCAAAAAACTGCCGTTTTCACTCTTTCGCCTCTGGGACGCCCTCAAAACCTCCCAAAGGCCCCAAGGAGCCCATGGATCCGCTTAACAGCTCGTCAGGGACGCCCCCGAGGGGCTCGGCCCAAAATAATTTCCGGAGCCAGCGCCCCCCCAGCGATCCGTGGGCTAACACCCACGAAAAATCGCCAAAAAACTGCCGTTTTCACTCTTTCGCCTCTGGGACGCCCTCAAAACCTCCCAAAGGCCCCAAGGAGCCCATGGATCCGCTTAACAGCTCGTCAGGGACGCCCCCGAGGGGCTCGGCCCAAAATAATTTCCGGAGCCAGCGATCCGTGGGCTAACACCCACGAAAAATCGCCAAAAAACTGCCGTTTTCACTCTTTCGCCTCTGGGACGCCCTCAAAACCTCCCAAAGGCCCCAAGGAGCCCATGGATCCGCTTAACAGCTCGTCAGGGACGCCCCCGAGGGGCTCGACCCAAAATAATTTCCGGAGCCAGCGCCCCCCCAGCGATCCGTGGGCTAACACCCACGAAAAATCGCCAAAAAACTGTCGTTTTCACTCTTTCGCCTCTGGGACGCCCTCAAAACCTCCCAAAGGCCCCAAGGAGCCCATGGATCCGCTTAACAGCTCGTCAGGGACGCCCCCGAGGGGCTCGGCCCAAAATAATTTCCGGAGCCAGCGCCCCCCCAGCGATCCGTGGGCTAACACCCACGAAAAATCGCCAAAAAACTGTCGTTTTCACTCTTTCGCCTCTGGGACGCCCTCAAAACCTCCCAAAGGCCCCAAGGAGCCCATGGATCCGCTTAACAGCTCGTCAGGGACGCCCCCGAGGGGCTCGGCCCAAAATAATTTCCGGAGCCAGCGCCCCCCCAGCGATCCGTGGGCTAACACCCACGAAAAATCGCCAAAAAACTGCCGTTTTCACTCTTTCGCCTCTGGGACGCCCTCAAAACCTCCCAAAGGCCCCAAGGAGCCCATGGATCCGCTTAACAGCTCGTCAGGGACGCCCCCGAGGGGCTCGGCCCAAAATAATTTCCGGAGCCAGCGCCCCCCCAGCGATCCGTGGGCTAACACCCACGAAAAATCGCCAAAAAACTGCCGTTTTCACTCTTTCGCCTTTGGGACGCCCTCAAAACCTCCCAAAGGCCCCCAGGAGCCCATGGATCCGCTTAACAGCTCGTCAGGGACGCCCCCGAGGGGCTCGGCCCAAAATAATTTCCGGAGCCAGCGCCCCCCCAGCGATCCGTGGGCTAACACCCACGAAAAATCGCCAAAAAACTGCCGTTTTCACTCTTTCGCCTCTGGGACGCCCTCAAAACCTCCCAAAGGCCCCAAGGAGCCCATGGATCCGCTTAACAGCTCGTCAGGGATGCCCCCGAGGGGCTCGGCCCAAAATAATTTCCGGAGCCAGCGCCCCCCCAGCGATCCGTGGGCTAACACCCACGAAAAATCGCCAAAAAACTGCCGTTTTCACTCTTTTGCCTCTGGGACGCCCTCAAAACCTCCCAAAGGCCCCAAGGAGCCCATGGATCCGCTTAACAGCTCGTCAGGGACGCCCCCGAGGGGCTCGGCCCAAAATAATTTCCGGAGCCAGCGCCCCCCCAGCGATCCGTGGGCTAACACCCACGAAAAATCGCCAAAAAATTGCCGTTTTCACTCTTTCGCCTCTGGGACGCCCTCAAAACCTCCCAAAGGCCCCAAGGAGCCCATGGATCCGCTTAACAGCTCGTCAGGGACGCCCCCGAGGGGCTCGGCCCAAAATAATTTCCGGAGCCAGCGCCCCCCCAGCGATCCGTGGGCTAACACCCACGAAAATTCGCCAAAAAACTGCCGTTTTCACTCTTTCGCCTCTGGGACGCCCTCAAAACCTCCCAAAGGCCCCAAGGAGCCCATGGATCCGCTTAACAGCTCGTCAGGGACGCCCCCGAGGGGCTCGGCCCAAAATAATTTCCGGAGCCAGCGCCCCCCCAGCGATCCGTGGGCTAACACCCACGAAAAATCGCCAAAAAACTGCCGTTTTCACTCTTTCGCCTCTGGGACGCCCTAAAAACCTCCCAAAGGCCCCAAGGAGCCCATGGATCCGCTTAACAGCTCGTCAGGGACGCCCCCGAGGGGCTCGGCCCAAAATAATTTCCGGAGCCAGCGCCCCCCCAGCGATCCGTGGGCTAACACCCCCGAAAAATCGTCAAAAAACTACCGTTTTCACTCTTTCGCCTCTGGGACGCCCTCAAAACCTCCCAAAGGCCCCAAGGAGCCCATGGATCCTCTTAACAGCTCGTCAGGGACGCCCCCGAGGGGCTCGGCCCAAAATAATTTCCGGAGCCAGCGCCCCCCCAGCGATCCGTGGGCTAACACCCACGAAAAATCGCCAAAAAACTGCCGTTTTCACTCTTTCGCCTCTGGGACGCCCTCAAAACCTCCCAAAGGCCCCAAGGAGCCCATGGATCCGCTTAACAGCTCGTCAGGGACGCCCCCGAGGGGCTCGGCCCAAAATAATTTCCGGAGCCAGCGCCCCCCCAGCGATCCGTGGGCTAACACCCACGAAAAATCGCCAAAAAACTGCCGTTTTCACTCTTTCGCCTCTGGGACGCCCTCAAAACCTCCCAAAGGCCCCAAGGAGCCCATGGATCCGCTTAACAGCTCATCATGGACGCCCCCGAGGGGCTCGGCCCAAAATAATTTCCGGAGCCAGCGCCCCCCCAGCGATCCGTGGGCTAACACCCACGAAAAATCGCCAAAAAACTGCCGTTTTCACTCTTTCGCCTCTGGGACGCCCTCAAAACCTCCCAAAGGCCCCAAGGAGCCCATGGATCCGCTTAACAGCTCGTCAGGGACGCCCCCGAGGGGCTCGGCCCAAAATAATTTCCGGAGCCAGCGCCCCCCCAGCGATCCGTGGGCTAACACCCACGAAAAATCGCCAAAAAAACTGCCGTTTTCACTCTTTCGCCTCTGGGACGCCCTCAAAACCTCCCAAAGGCCCCAAGGAGCCCATGGATCCGCTTAACAGCTCGTCAGGGACGCCCCCGAGGGGCTCGGCCCAAAATAATTTCCGGAGCCAGCGATCCGTGGGCTAACACCCACGAAAAATCGCCAAAAAACTGCCGTTTTCACTCTTTCGCCTCTGGGACGCCCTCAAAACCTCCCAAAGGCCCCAAGGAGCCCATGGATCCGCTTAACAGCTCGTCAGGGACGCCCCCGAGGGGCTCGACCCAAAATAATTTCCGGAGCCAGCGCCCCCCCAGCGATCAGTGGGCTAACACCCACGAAAAATCGCCAAAAAACTGTCGTTTTCACTCTTTCGCCTCTGGGACGCCCTCAAAACCTCCCAAAGGCCCCAAGGAGCCCATGGATCCGCTTAACAGCTCGTCAGGGACGCCCCCGAGGGGCTCGGCCCAAAATAATTTCCGGAGCCAGCGCCCCCCCAGCGATCCGTGGGCTAACACCCACGAAAAATCGCCAAAAAACTGTCGTTTTCACTCTTTCGCCTCTGGGACGCCCTCAAAACCTCCCAAAGGCCCCAAGGAGCCCATGGATCCGCTTAACAGCTCGTCAGGGACGCCCCCGAGGGGCTCGGCCCAAAATAATTTCCGGAGCCAGCGCCCCCCCAGCGATCCGTGGGCTAACACCCACGAAAAATCGCCAAAAAACTGCCGTTTTCACTCTTTCGCCTCTGGGACGCCCTCAAAACCTCCCAAAGGCCCCAAGGAGCCCATGGATCCGCTTAACAGCTCGTCAGGGACGCCCCCGAGGGGCTCGGCCCAAAATAATTTCCGGAGCCAGCGCCCCCCCAGCGATCCGTGGGCTAACACCCACGAAAAATCGCCAAAAAACTGCCGTTTTCACTCTTTCGCCTTTGGGACGCCCTCAAAACCTCCCAAAGGCCCCCAGGAGCCCATGGATCCGCTTAACAGCTCGTCAGGGACGCCCCCGAGGGGCTCGGCCCAAAATAATTTCCGGAGCCAGCGCCCCCCCAGCGATCCGTGGGCTAACACCCACGAAAAATCGCCAAAAAACTGCCGTTTTCACTCTTTCGCCTCTGGGACGCCCTCAAAACCTCCCAAAGGCCCCAAGGAGCCCATGGATCCGCTTAACAGCTCGTCAGGGATGCCCCCGAGGGGCTCGGCCCAAAATAATTTCCGGAGCCAGCGCCCCCCCAGCGATCCGTGGGCTAACACCCACGAAAAATCGCCAAAAAACTGCCGTTTTCACTCTTTCGCCTCTGGGACGCCCTCAAAACCTCCCAAAGGCCCCAAGGAGCCCATGGATCCGCTTAACAGCTCGTCAGGGACGCCCCCGAGGGGCTCGGCCCAAAATAATTTCCGGAGCCAGCGCCCCCCCAGCGATCCGTGGGCTAACACCCACGAAAAATCGCCAAAAAACTGCCGTTTTCACTCTTTCGCCTCTGGGACGCCCTCAAAACCTCCCAAAGGCCCCAAGGAGCCCATGGATCCGCTTAACAGCTCGTCAGGGACGCCCCCGAGGGGCTCGGCCCAAAATAATTTCCGGAGCCAGCGATCCGTGGGCTAACACCCACGAAAAATCGCCAAAAAACTGCCGTTTTCACTCTTTCGCCTCTGGGACGCCCTCAAAACCTCCCAAAGGCCCCAAGGAGCCCATGGATCCGCTTAACAGCTCGTCAGGGACGCCCCCGAGGGGCTCGACCCAAAATAATTTCCGGAGCCAGCGCCCCCCCAGCGATCAGTGGGCTAACACCCACGAAAAATCGCCAAAAAACTGTCGTTTTCACTCTTTCGCCTCTGGGACGCCCTCAAAACCTCCCAAAGGCCCCAAGGAGCCCATGGATCCGCTTAACAGCTCGTCAGGGACGCCCCCGAGGGGCTCGGCCCAAAATAATTTCCGGAGCCAGCGCCCCCCCAGCGATCCGTGGGCTAACACCCACGAAAAATCGCCAAAAAACTGTCGTTTTCACTCTTTCGCCTCTGGGACGCCCTCAAAACCTCCCAAAGGCCCCAAGGAGCCCATGGATCCGCTTAACAGCTCGTCAGGGACGCCCCCGAGGGGCTCGGCCCAAAATAATTTCCGGAGCCAGCGCCCCCCCAGCGATCCGTGGGCTAACACCCACGAAAAATCGCCAAAAAACTGCCGTTTTCACTCTTTCGCCTCTGGGACGCCCTCAAAACCTCCCAAAGGCCCCAAGGAGCCCATGGATCCGCTTAACAGCTCGTCAGGGACGCCCCCGAGGGGCTCGGCCCAAAATAATTTCCGGAGCCAGCGCCCCCCCAGCGATCCGTGGGCTAACACCCACGAAAAATCGCCAAAAAACTGCCGTATTCACTCTTTCGCCTTTGGGACGCCCTCAAAACCTCCCAAAGGCCCCCAGGAGCCCATGGATCCGCTTAACAGCTCGTCAGGGACGCCCCCGAGGGGCTCGGCCCAAAATAATTTCCGGAGCCAGCGCCCCCCCAGCGATCCGTGGGCTAACACCCACGAAAAATCGCCAAAAAACTGCCGTTTTCACTCTTTCGCCTCTGGGACGCCCTCAAAACCTCCCAAAGGCCCCAAGGAGCCCATGGATCCGCTTAACAGCTCGTCAGGGATGCCCCCGAGGGGCTCGGCCCAAAATAATTTCCGGAGCCAGCGCCCCCCCAGCGATCCGTGGGCTAACACCCACGAAAAATCGCCAAAAAACTGCCGTTTTCACTCTTTCGCCTCTGGGACGCCCTCAAAACCTCCCAAAGGCCCCAAGGAGCCCATGGATCCGCTTAACAGCTCGTCAGGGACGCCCCCGAGGGGCTCGGCCCAAAATAATTTCCGGAGCCAGCGCCCCCCCAGCGATCCGTGGGCTAACACCCACGAAAAATCGCCAAAAAACTGCCGTTTTCACTCTTTCGCCTCTGGGACGCCCTCAAAACCTCCCAAAGGCCCCAAGGAGCCCATGGATCCGCTTAACAGCTCGTCAGGGACGCCCCCGAGGGGCTCGGCCCAAAATAATTTCCGGAGCCAGCGATCCGTGGGCTAACACCCACGAAAAATCGCCAAAAAACTGCCGTTTTCACTCTTTCGCCTCTGGGACGCCCTCAAAACCTCCCAAAGGCCCCAAGGAGCCCATGGATCCGCTTAACAGCTCGTCAGGGACGCCCCCGAGGGGCTCGACCCAAAATAATTTCCGGAGCCAGCGCCCCCCCAGCGATCAGTGGGCTAACACCCACGAAAAATCGCCAAAAAACTGTCGTTTTCACTCTTTCGCCTCTGGGACGCCCTCAAAACCTCCCAAAGGCCCCAAGGAGCCCATGGATCCGCTTAACAGCTCGTCAGGGACGCCCCCGAGGGGCTCGACCCAAAATAATTTCCGGAGCCAGCGCCCCCCCAGCGATCCGTGGGCTAACACCCACGAAAAATCGCCAAAAAACTGTCGTTTTCACTCTTTCGCCTCTGGGACGCCCTCAAAACCTCCCAAAGGCCCCAAGGAGCCCATGGATCCGCTTAACAGCTCGTCAGGGACGCCCCCGAGGGGCTCGGCCCAAAATAATTTCCGGAGCCAGCGCCCCCCCAGCGATCCGTGGGCTAACACCCACGAAAAATCGCCAAAAAACTGCCGTTTTCACTCTTTCGCCTCTGGGACGCCCTCAAAACCTCCCAAAGGCCCCAAGGAGCCCATGGATCCGCTTAACAGCTCGTCAGGGACGCCCCCGAGGGGCTCGGCCCAAAATAATTTCCGGAGCCAGCGCCCCCCCAGCGATCCGTGGGCTAACACCCACGAAAAATCGCCAAAAAACTGCCGTTTTCACTCTTTCGCCTTTGGGACGCCCTCAAAACCTCCCAAAGGCCCCCAGGAGCCCATGGATCCGCTTAACAGCTCGTCAGGGACGCCCCCGAGGGGCTCGGCCCAAAATAATTTCCGGAGCCAGCGCCCCCCCAGCGATCCGTGGGCTAACACCCACGAAAAATCGCCAAAAAACTGCCGTTTTCACTCTTTCGCCTCTGGGACGCCCTCAAAACCTCCCAAAGGCCCCAAGGAGCCCATGGATCCGCTTAACAGCTCGTCAGGGATGCCCCCGAGGGGCTCGGCCCAAAATAATTTCCGGAGCCAGCGCCCCCCCAGCGATCCGTGGGCTAACACCCACGAAAAATCGCCAAAAAACTGCCGTTTTCACTCTTTTGCCTCTGGGACGCCCTCAAAACCTCCCAAAGGCCCCAAGGAGCCCATGGATCCGCTTAACAGCTCGTCAGGGACGCCCCCGAGGGGCTCGGCCCAAAATAATTTCCGGAGCCAGCGCCCCCCCAGCGATCCGTGGGCTAACACCCACGAAAAATCGCCAAAAAATTGCCGTTTTCACTCTTTCGCCTCTGGGACGCCCTCAAAACCTCCCAAAGGCCCCAAGGAGCCCATGGATCCGCTTAACAGCTCGTCAGGGACGCCCCCGAGGGGCTCGGCCCAAAATAATTTCCGGAGCCAGCGCCCCCCCAGCGATCCGTGGGCTAACACCCACGAAAATTCGCCAAAAAACTGTCGTTTTCACTCTTTCGCCTCTGGGACGCCCTCAAAACCTCCCAAAGGCCCCAAGGAGCCCATGGATCCGCTTAACAGCTCGTCAGGGACGCCCCCGAGGGGCTCGGCCCAAAATAATTTCCGGAGCCAGCGCCCCCCCAGCGATCCGTGGGCTAACACCCACGAAAAATCGCCAAAAAACTGCCGTTTTCACTCTTTCGCCTCTGGGACGCCCTAAAAACCTCCCAAAGGCCCCAAGGAGCCCATGGATCCGCTTAACAGCTCGTCAGGGACGCCCCCGAGGGGCTCGGCCCAAAATAATTTCCGGAGCCAGCGCCCCCCCAGCGATCCGTGGGCTAACACCCCCGAAAAATCGCCAAAAAACTGCCGTTTTCACTCTTTCGCCTTTGGGACGCCCTCAAAACCTCCCAAAGGCCCCAAGGAGCCCATGGATCCTCTTAACAGCTCGTCAGGGACGCCCCCGAGGGGCTCGGCCCAAAATAATTTCCGGAGCCAGCGCCCCCCCAGCGATCCGTGGGCTAACACCCACGAAAAATCGCCAAAAAACTGCCGTTTTCACTCTTTCGCCTCTGGGACGCCCTCAAAACCTCCCAAAGGCCCCAAGGAGCCCATGGATCCGCTTAACAGCTCGTCAGGGACGCCCCCGAGGGGCTCGGCCCAAAATAATTTCCGGAGCCAGCGCCCCCCCAGCGATCCGTGGGCTAACACCCACGAAAAATCGCCAAAAAACTGCCGTTTTCACTCTTTCGCCTCTGGGACGCCCTCAAAACCTCCCAAAGGCCCCAAGGAGCCCATGGATCCGCTTAACAGCTCGTCAGGGACGCCCCCGAGGGGCTCGGCCCAAAATAATTTCCGGAGCCAGCGCCCCCCCAGCGATCCGTGGGCTAACACCCACGAAAAATCGCCAAAAAACTGCCGTTTTCACTCTTTCGCCTCTGGGACGCCCTCAAAACCTCCCAAAGGCCCCAAGGAGCCCATGGATCCTCTTAACAGCTCGTCAGGGACGCCCCCGAGGGGCTCGGCCCAAAATAATTTCCGGAGCCAGCGCCCCCCCAGCGATCCGTGGGCTAACACCCACGAAAAATCGCCAAAAAACTGCCGTTTTCACTCTTTCGCCTCTGGGACGCCCTCAAAACCTCCCAAAGGCCCCAAGGAGCCCATGGATCCTCTTAACAGCTCGTCAGGGACGCCCCCGAGGGGCTCGGCCCAAAATAATTTCCGGAGCCAGCGCCCCCCCAGCGATCCGTGGGCTAACACCCACGAAAAATCGCCAAAAAACTGCCGTTTTCACTCTTTCGCCTCTGGGACGCCCTCAAAACCTCCCAAAGGCCCCAAGGAGCCCATGGATCCGCTTAACAGCTCGTCAGGGACGCCCCCGAGGGGCTCGGCCCAAAATAATTTCCGGAGCCAGCGCCCCCCAGCGATCCGTGGGCTAACACCCACGAAAAATCGCCAAAAAACTGCCGTTTTCACTCTTTCGCCTCTGGGACGCCCTCAAAACCTCCCAAAGGCCCCAAGGAGCCCATGGATCCGCTTAACAGCTCGTCAGGGACGCCCCCGAGGGGCTCGGCCCAAAATAATTTCCGGAGCCAGCGCCCCCCCAGCGATCCGTGGGCTAACACCCACGAAAAATCGCCAAAAAACTGCCGTTTTCACTCTTTCGCCTCTGGGACGCCCTCAAAACCTCCCAAAGGCCCCAAGGAGCCCATGGATCCGCTTAACAGCTCGTCAGGGACGCCCCCGAGGGGCTTGGCCCAAAATAATTTCCGGAGCCAGCGCCCCCCCAGCGATCCGTGGGCTAACACCCACGAAAAATCGCCAAAAAACTGCCGTTTTCACTCTTTCGCCTCTGGGACGCCCTCAAAACCTCCCAAAGGCCCCAAGGAGCCCATGGATCCTCTTAACAGCTCGTCAGGGACGCCCCCGAGGGGCTCGGCCCAAAATAATTTCCGGAGCCAGCGCCCCCCCAGCGATCCGTGGGCTAACACCCACGAAAAATCGCCAAAAAACTGCCGTTTTCACTCTTTCGCCTCTGGGACGCCCTCAAAACCTCCCAAAGGCCCCAAGGAGCCCATGGATCCGCTTAACAGCTCGTCAGGGACGCCCCCGAGGGGCTCGGCCCAAAATAATTTCCGGAGCCAGCGCCCCCCCAGCGATCCGTGGGCTAACACCCACGAAAAATCGCCAAAAAACTGCCGTTTTCACTCTTTCGCCTCTGGGACGCCCTCAAAACCTCCCAAAGGCCCCAAGGAGCCCATGGATCCGCTTAACAGCTCGTCAGGGACGCCCCCGAGGGGCTCGGCCCAAAATAATTTCCGGAGCCAGCGCCCCCCCAGCGATCCGTGGGCTAACACCCACGAAAAATCGCCAAAAAACTGCCGTTTTCACTCTTTCGCCTCTGGGACGCCCTCAAAACCTCCCAAAGGCCCCAAGGAGCCCATGGATCCGCTTAACAGCTCGTCAGGGACGCCCCCGAGGGGCTCGGCCCAAAATAATTTCCGGAGCCAGCGCCCCCCCAGCGATCCGTGGGCTAACACCCACGAAAAATCGCCAAAAAACTGCCGTTTTCACTCTTTTGCCTCTGGGACGCCCTCAAAACCTCCCAAAGGCCCCAAGGAGCCCATGGATCCGCTTAACAGCTCGTCAGGGACGCCCCCGACGGGCTCGGCCCAAAATAATTTCCGGAGCCAGCGCCCCCCCAGCGATCCGTGGGCTAACACCCACGAAAAATCGCCAAAAAACTGCCGTTTTCACTCTTTCGCCTCTGGGACGCCCTCAAAACCTCCCAAAGGCCCCAAGGAGCCCATGGATCCGCTTAACAGCTCGTCAGGGACGCCCCCGACGGGCTCGGTCCAAAATAATTTCCGGAGCCAGCGCCCCCCCAGCGATCCGTGGGCTAACACCCACGAAAAATCGCCAAAAAACTGCCGTTTTCACTCTTTCGCCTCTGGGACGCCCTCAAAACCTCCCAAAGGCCCCAAGGAGCCCATGGATCCGCTTAACAGCTCGTCAGGGACGCCCCCGAGGGGCTCGGCCCAAAATAATTTCCGAAGCCAGCGCCCCCCCAGCGATCCGTGGGCTAACACCCACGAAAAATCGCCAAAAAACTGCCGTTTTCACTCTTTCGCCTCTGGGACGCCCTCAAAACCTCCCAAAGGCCCCAAGGAGCCCATGGATCCGCTTAACAGCTCGTCAGGGACGCCCCCGAGGGGCTCGGCCCTAAATAATTTCCGGAGCCAGCGCCCCCCCAGCGATCCGTGGGCTAACACCCACGAAAAATCGCCAAAAAACTGCCGTTTTCACTCTTTCGCCTCTGGGACGCCCTCAAAACCTCCCAAAGGCCCCAAGGAGCCCATGGATCCGCTTAACAGCTCGTCAGGGACGCCCCCGAGGGGCTCGGCCCAAAATAATTTCCGGAGCCAGCGCCCCCCCAGCGATCCGTGGGCTAACACCCACGAAAAATCGCCAAAAAACTGCCGTTTTCACTCTTTCGCCTCTGGGACGCCCTCAAAACCTCCCAAAGGCCCCAAGGAGCCCATGGATCCGCTTAACAGCTCGTCAAGGACACCCCCGAGGGGCTCGGCCCAAAATAATTTCCGGAGCCAGCGCCCCCCCAGCGATCCGTGGGCTAACACCCACGAAAAATCGCCAAAAAACTGCCGTTTTCACTCTTTCGCCTCTGGGACGCCCTCAAAACCTCCCAAAGGCCCCAAGGAGCCCATGGATCCGCTTAACAGCTCGTCAGGGACGCCCCCGAGGGGCTCGGCCCAAAATAATTTCCGGAGCCAGCGCCCCCCCAGCGATCCGTGGGCTAACACCCACGAAAAATCGCCAAAAAACTGCCGTTTTCACTCTTTCGCCTCTGGGACGCCCTCAAAACCTCCCAAAGGCCCCAAGGAGCCCATGGATCCGCTTAACAGCTCGTCAGGGACGCCCCCGAGGGGCTCGGCCCAAAATAATTTCCGGAGCCAGCGCCCCCCCAGCGATCCGTGGGCTAACACCCACGAAAAATCGCCAAAAAACTGCCGTTTTCACTCTTTCGCCTCTGGGACGCCCTCAAAACCTCCCAAAGGCCCCAAGGAGCCCATGGATCCGCTTAACAGCTCATCAGGGACGCCCCCGAGGGGCTCGGCCCAAAATAATTTCCGGAGCCAGCGCCTCCCCAGCGATCCGTGGGCTAACACCCACGAAAAATCGCCAAAAAACTGCCGTTTTCACTCTTTCGCCTCTGGGACGCCCTCAAAACCTCCCAAAGGCCCCAAGGAGCCCATGGATCCGCTTAACAGCTCGTCAGGGACGCCCCCGAGGGGCTCGGCCCAAAATAATTTCCGGAGCCAGCGCCCCCCCAGCGATCCGTGGGCTAACACCCACGAAAAATCGCCAAAAAACTGCCGTTTTCACTCTTTCGCCTCTGGGACGCCCTCAAAACCTCCCAAAGGCCCCAAGGAGCCCATGGATCCGCTTAACAGCTCGTCAGGGACGCCCCCGAGGGGCTCGGCCCAAAATAATTTCCGGAGCCAGCGCCCCCCCAGCGATCCGTGGGCTAACACCCACGAAAAATCGCCAAAAAACTGCCGTTTTCACTCTTTCGCCTCTGGGACGCCCTCAAAACCTCCCAAAGGCCCCAAGGAGCCCATGGATCCGCTTAACAGCTCATCAGGGACGCCCCCGAGGGGCTCGGCCCAAAATAATTTCCGGAGCCAGCGCCTCCCCAGCGATCCGTGGGCTAACACCCACGAAAAATCGCCAAAAAACTGCCGTTTTCACTCTTTCGCCTCTGGGACGCCCTCAAAACCTCCCAAAGGCCCCAAGGAGCCCATGGATCCGCTTAACAGCTCGTCAGGGACGGCCCCGAGGGGCTCGGCCCAAAATAATTTCCGGAGCCAGCGCCCCCCCAGCGATCCGTGGGCTAACACCCACGAAAAATCGCCAAAAAACTGCCGTTTTCACTCTTTCGCCTCTGGGACGCCCTCAAAACCTCCCAAAGGCCCCAAGGAGCCCATGGATCCGCTTAACAGCTCGTCAGGGACGCCCCCGAGGGGCTCGGCCCAAAATAATTTCCGGAGCCAGCGCCCCCCCAGCGATCCGTGGGCTAACACCCACGAAAAATCGCCAAAAAACTGTCGTTTTCACTCTTTCGCCTCTGGGACGCCCTCAAAACCTCCCAAAGGCCCCAAGGAGCCCATGGATCCGCTTAACAGCTCGTCAGGGACGCCCCCGAGGGGCTCGGCCCAAAATAATTTCCGGAGCCAGCGCCCCCCCAGCGATCCGTGGGCTAACACCCACGAAAAACCGCCAAAAAACTGTCGTTTTCACTCTTTCGCCTCTGGGACGCCCTCAAAACCTCCCAAAGGCCCCAAGGAGCCCATGGATCCGCTTAACAGCTCGTCAGGGACGCCCCCGAGGGGATCGGCCCAAAATAATTTCCGGAGCCAGCGCCCCCCCAGCGATCCGTGGGCTAACACCCACGAAAAATCGCCAAAAAACTGCCGTTTTCACTCTTTCGCCTCTGGGACGCCCTCAAAACCTCCCAAAGGCCCCAAGGAGCCCATGGATCCGCTTAACAGCTCGTCAGGGACGCCCCCAAGGGGCTCGGCCCAAAATAATTTCCGGAGCCAGCGCCCCCCCCAGCGATCCGTGGGCTAACACCCACGAAAAATCGCCAAAAAACTGCCGTTTTCACTCTTTCGCCTCTGGGACGCCCTCAAAACCTCCCAAAGGCCCCAAGGAGCCCATGGATCCGCTTAACAGCTCGTCAGGGACGCCCCCGAGGGGCTCGGCCCAAAATAATTTTCGGAGCCAGCGCCCCCCCAGCGATCCGTGGGCTAACACCCACGAAAAATCGCCAAAAAACTGCCGTTTTCACTCTTTCGCCTCTGGGACGCCCTCAAAACCTCCCAAAGGCCCCAAGGAGCACATGGATCCGCTTAACAGCTCGTCAGGGACGCCCCCGAGGGGCTCGGCCCAAAATAATTTCCGGAGCCAGCGCCCCCCCAGCGATCCGTGGGCTAACACCCACGAAAAATCGCCAAAAAACTGCCATTTTCACTCTTTCGCCTCTGGGACGCCCTCAAAACCTCCCAAAGGCCCCAAGGAGCCCATGGATCCGCTTAACAGCTCGTCAGGGACGCCCCCGAGGGGCTCGGCCCAAAATAATTTCCGGAGCCAGCGCCCCCACAGCGATCCGTGGGCTAACACCCACGAAAAATCGCCAAAAAATTTTCGTTTTCACTCTTTCGCCTCTGGGACGCCCTCAAAACCTCCCAAAGGCCCCAAGGAGCCCATGGATCCGCTTAACAGCTCGTCAGGGACGCCCCCGAGGGGCTCGGCCCAAAATAATTTCCGGAGCCAGCGCCCCCCCAGCGATCCGTGGGCTAACACCCACGAAAAATCGCCAAAAAACTGCCGTTTTCACTCTTTCGCCTCTGGGACGCCCTCAAAACCTCCCAAAGGACCCAAGGAGCCCATGGATCCGCTTAACAGCTCGTCAGGGACGCCCCCGAGGGGCTCGGACCAAAATAATTTCCGGAGCCAGCGCCCCCCCAGCGATCCGTGGGCTAACACCCACGAAAAATCGCCAAAAAACTGCCGTTTTCACTCTTTCGCCTCTGGGACGCCCTCAAAACCTCCCAAAGGACCCAAGGAGCCCATGGATCCGCTTAACAGCTCGTCAGGGACGCCCCCGAGGGGCTCGGCCCAAAATAATTTTCGGAGCCAGCGCCCCCCCAGCGATCCGTGGGCTAACACCCACGAAAAATCGCCAAAAAACTGCCGTTTTCACTCTTTCGCCTCTGGGACGCCCTCAAAACCTCCCAAAGGCCCCAAGGAGCCCATGGATCCGCTTAACAGCTCGTCAGGGACGCCCCCGAGGGGCTCGGCCCAAAATAATTTCCGGAGCCAGCGCCCCCCCAGCGATCCGTGGGCTAACACCCACGAAAAATCGCCAAAAAACTGCCGTTTTCACTCTTTCGCCTCTGGGACGCCCTCAAAACCTCCCAAAGGCCCCAAGGAGCCCATGGATCCGCTTAACAGCTCGTCAGGGACGCCCCCGAGGGGCTCGGCCCAAAATAATTTCCGGAGCCAGCGCCCCCCCAGCGATCCGTGGGCTAACACCCACGAAAAATCGCCAAAAAACTGCCGTTTTCACTCTTTCGCCTCTGGGACGCCCTCAAAACCTCCCAAAGGCCCCAAGGAGCCCATGGATCCACTTAACAGCTCGTCAGGGACGCCCCCGAGGGGCTCGGCCCAAAATAATTTCCGGAGCCAGCGCCCCCCCAGCTATCCGTGGGCTAACACCCACGAAAAATCGCCAAAAAACTGCCGTTTTCACTCTTTCGCCTCTGGGACGCCCTCAAAACCTCCCAAAGGCCCCAAGGAGCCCATGGATCCGCTTAACAGCTCGTCAGGGACGCCCCCGAGGGGCTCGGCCCAAAATAATTTCCGGAGCGAGCGCCCCCCCAGCGATCCGTGGGCCAACACCCACGAAAAATCGCCAAAAAACTGCCGTTTTCACTCTTTCGCCTCTGGGACGCCCTCAAAACCTCCCAAAGGCCCCAAGGAGCCCATGGATCCGCTTAACAGCTCGTCAGGGACGCCCCCGAGGGGCTCGGCCCAAAATAATTTCCGGAGCCAGCGCCCCCCCAGCGATCCGTGGGCTAACACCCACGAAAAATCGCCAAAAAACTGCCGTTTTCACTCTTTCGCCTCTGGGACGCCCTCAAAACCTCCCAAAGGCCCCAAGGAGCCCATGGATCCGCTTAACAGCTCGTCAGGGACGCCCCCGAGGGGCTCGGCCCAAAATAATTTCCGGAGCCAGCGCCCCCCCAGCGATCCGTGGGCTAACACCCACGAAAAATCGCCAAAAAACTGCCGTTTTCACTCTTTCGCCTCTGGGACGCCCTCAAAACCTCCCAAAGGCCCCAAGGAGCCCATGGATCCGCTTAACAGCTCGTCAGGGACGCCCCCGAGGGGCTCGGCCCAAAATAATTTCCGGAGCCAGCGCCCCCCCAGCGATCCGTGGGCTAACACCCACGAAAAATCGCCAAAAAACTGCCGTTTTCACTCTTTCGCCTCTGGGACGCCCTCAAAACCTCCCAAAGGCCCCAAGGAGCCCATGGATCCGCTTAACAGCTCGTCAGGGACGCCCCCGAGGGGCTCGGCCCAAAATAATTTCCGGAGCCAGCGCCCCCCCAGCGATCCGTGGGCTAACACCCACGAAAAATCGCCAAAAAACTGCCGTTTTCACTCTTTCGCCTCTGGGACGCCCTCAAAACCTCCCAAAGGCCCCAAGGAGCCCATGGATCCGCTTAACAGCTCGTCAGGGACGCCCCCGAGGGGCTCGGCCCAAAATAATTTCCGGAGCCAGCGCCCCCCCAGCGATCCGTGGGCTAACACCCACGAAAAATCGCCAAAAAACTGCCGTTTTCACTCTTTCGCCTCTGGGACGCCCTCAAAACCTCCCAAAGGCCCCAAGGAGCCCATGGATCCGCTTAACAGCTCGTCAGGGACGCCCCCGAGGGGCTCGGCCCAAAATAATTTCCGGAGCCAGCGCCCCCCCAGCGATCCGTGGGCTAACACCCACGAAAAATCGCCAAAAAACTGTCGTTTTCACTCTTTCGCCTCTGGGACGCCCTCAAAACCTCCCAAAGGCCCCAAGGAGCCCATGGATCCGCTTAACAGCTCGTCAGGGACGCCCCCGAGGGGCTCGGCCCAAAATAATTTCCGGAGCCAGCGCCCCCCCAGCGATCCGTGGGCTAACACCCACGAAAAATCGCCAAAAAACTGCCGTTTTCACTCTTTCGCCTCTGGGACGCCCTCAAAACCTCCCAAAGGCCCCAAGGAGCCCATGGATCCGCTTAACAGCTCGTCAGGGACGCCCCCGAGGGGCTCGGCCCAAAATAATTTCCGGAGCCAGCGCCCCCCCAGCGATCCGTGGGCCAACACCCACGAAAAATCGCCAAAAAACTGCCGTTTTCACTCTTTCGCCTCTGGGACGCCCTCAAAACCTCCCAAAGGCCCCAAGGAGCCCATGGATCCGCTTAACAGCTCGTCAGGGACGCCCCCGAGGGGCTCGGCCCAAAATAATTTCCGGAGCCAGCGCCCCCCCAGCGATCCGTGGGCTAACACCCACGAAAAATCGCCAAAAAACTGCCGTTTTCACTCTTTCGCCTCTGGGACGCCCTCAAAACCTCCCAAAGGCCCCAAGGAGCCCATGGATCCGCTTAACAGCTCATCAGGGACGCCCCCGAGGGGTTCGGCCCAAAATAATTTCCGGAGCCAGCGCCCCCCCAGCGATCCGTGGGCTAACACCCACGAAAAATCTCCAAAAAACTGCCGTTTTCACTCTTTCGCCTCTGGGACGCCCTCAAAACCTCCCAAAGGCCCCAAGGAGCCCATGGATCCGCTTAACAGCTCGTCAGGGACGCCCCCGAGGGGCACGGCCCAAAATAATTTCCGGAGCCAGCGCCCCCCCAGCGATCCGTGGGCTAACACCCACGAAAAATCGCCAAAAAACTGCCGTTTTCACTCTTTCGCCTCTGGGACGCCCTCAAAACCTCCCAAAGGTCCCAAGGAGCCCATGGATCCGCTTAACAGCTCGTCAGGGACGCCCCCGAGGGGCTCGTCCCAAAATAATTTCCGGAGCCAGCGCCCCCCCAGCGATCCGTGGGCTAACACCCACGAAAAATCGCCAAAAAACTGCCGTTTTCACTCTTTCGCCTCTGGGACGCCCTCAAAACCTCCCAAAGGCCCCAAGGAGCCCATGGATCCGCTTAACAGCTCGTCATGGACGCCCCCGAGGGGCTCGGCCAAAAATAATTTCCGGAGCCAGCGCCCCCCCAGCGATCCGTGGGCTAACACCCACGAAAAATCGCCAAAAAACTGCCGTTTTCACTCTTTCGCCTCTGGGACGCCCTCAAAACCTCCCAAAGGCCCCAAGGAGCCCATGGATCCGCTTAACAGCTCGTCAGGGACGCCCCCGAGGGGCTCGGCCCAAAATAATTTCCGGAGCCAGCGCCCCCCCAGCGATCCGTGGGCTAACACCCACGAAAAATCGCCAAAAAACTGCCGTTTTCACTCTTTCGCCTCTGGGACGCCCTCAAAACCTCCCAAAGGCCCCAAGGAGCCCATGGATCCGCTTAACAGCTCGTCAGGGACGCCCCCGAGGGGCTCGGCCCAAAATAATTTCCGGAGCCAGCGATCCGTGGGCTAACACCCACGAAAAATCGCCAAAAAACTGCCGTTTTCACTCTTTCGCCTCTGGGACGCCCTCAAAACCTCCCAAAGGCCCCAAGGAGCCCATGGATCCGCTTAACAGCTCGTCAGGGACGCCCCCGAGGGGCTCGACCCAAAATAATTTCCGGAGCCAGCGCCCCCCCAGCGATCCGTGGGCTAACACCCACGAAAAATCGCCAAAAAACTGTCGTTTTCACTCTTTCGCCTCTGGGACGCCCTCAAAACCTCCCAAAGGCCCCAAGGAGCCCATGGATCCGCTTAACAGCTCGTCAGGGACGCCCCCGAGGGGCTCGGCCCAAAATAATTTCCGGAGCCAGCGCCCCCCCAGCGATCCGTGGGCTAACACCCACGAAAAATCGCCAAAAAACTGCCGTTTTCACTCTTTCGCCTCTGGGACGCCCTCAAAACCTCCCAAAGGCCCCAAGGAGCCCATGGATCCGCTTAACAGCTCGTCAGGGACGCCCCCGAGGGGCTCGGCCCAAAATAATTTCCGGAGCCAGCGCCCCCCCAGCGATCCGTGGGCTAACACCCACGAAAAATCGCCAAAAAACTGCCGTTTTCACTCTTTCGCCTCTGGGACGCCCTCAAAACCTCCCAAAGGCCCCAAGGAGCCCATGGATCCGCTTAACAGCTCGTCAGGGACGCCCCCGAGGGGCTCGGCCCAAAATAATTTCCGGAGCCAGCGCTCCCCCAGCGATCCGTGGGCTAACACCCACGAAAAATCGCCAAAAAACTGCCGTTTTCACTCTTTTGCCTCTGGGACGCCCTCAAAACCTCCCAAAGGCCCCAAGGAGCCCATGGATCCGCTTAACAGCTCGTCAGGGACGCCCCCGAGGGGCTCGGCCCAAAATAATTTCCGGAGCCAGCGCCCCCCCAGCGATCCGTGGGCTAACACCCACGAAAAATCGCCAAAAAATTGCCGTTTTCACTCTTTCGCCTCTGGGACGCCCTCAAAACCTCCCAAAGGCCCCAAGGAGCCCATGGATCCGCTTAACAGCTCGTCAGGGACGCCCCCGAGGGGCTCGGCCCAAAATAATTTCCGGAGCCAGCGCCCCCCCAGCGATCCGTGGGCTAACACCCACGAAAATTCGCCAAAAAACTGCCGTTTTCACTCTTTCGCCTCTGGGACGCCCTCAAAACCTCCCAAAGGCCCCAAGGAGCCCATGGATCCGCTTAACAGCTCGTCAGGGACGCCCCCGAGGGGCTCGGCCCAAAATAATTTCCGGAGCCAGCGCCCCCCCAGCGATCCGTGGGCTAACACCCACGAAAAATCGCCAAAAAACTGCCGTTTTCACTCTTTCGCCTCTGGGACACCCTCAAAACCTCCCAAAGGCCCCAAGGAGCCCATGGATCCGCTTAACAGCTCGTCAGGGACGCCCCCGAGGGGCTCGGCCCAAAATAATTTCCGGAGCCAGCGCCCCCCCAGCGATCCGTGGGCTAACACCCCCGAAAAATCGCCAAAAAACTGCCGTTTTCACTCTTTCGCCTCTGGGACGCCCTCAAAACCTCCCAAAGGCCCCAAGGAGCCCATGGATCCTCTTAACAGCTCGTCAGGGACGCCCCCGAGGGGCTCGGCCCAAAATAATTTCCGGAGCCAGCGCCCCCCAGCGATCCGTGGGCTAACACCCACGAAAAATCGCCAAAAAACTGTCGTTTTCACTCTTTCGCCTCTGGGACGCCCTCAAAACCTCCCAAAGGCCCCAAGGAGCCCATGGATCCGCTTAACAGCTCGTCAGGGACGCCCCCGAGGGGCTCGGCCCAAAATAATTTCCGGAGCCAGCGCCCGCCCAGCGATCCGTGGGCTAACACCCACGAAAAATCGCCAAAAAACTGCCGTTTTCACTCTTTCGCCTCTGGGACGCCCTCAAAACCTCCCAAAGGCCCCAAGGAGCCCATGGATCCGCTTAACAGCTCGTCAGGGACGCCCCCGAGGGGCTCGGCCCAAAATAATTTCCGGAGCCAGCGCCCCCCCAGCGATCCGTGGGCTAACACCCACGAAAAATCGCCAAAAAACTGCCGTTTTCACTCTTTCGCCTCTGGGACGCCCTCAAAACCTCCCAAAGGCCCCAAGGAGCCCATGGATCCTCTTAACAGCTCGTCAGGGACGCCCCCGAGGGGCTTGGCCCAAAATAATTTCCGGAGCCAGCGCCCCCCCAGCGATCCGTGGGCTAACACCCACGAAAAATCGCCAAAAAACTGCCGTTTTCACTCTTTCGCCTCTGGGACGCCCTCAAAACCTCCCAAAGGCCCCAAGGAGCCCATGGATCCTCTTAACAGCTCGTCAGGGACGCCCCCGAGGGGCTCGGCCCAAAATAATTTCCGGAGCCAGCGCCCCCCCAGCGATCCGTGGGCTAACACCCACGAAAAATCGCCAAAAAACTGCCGTTTTCACTCTTTCGCCTCTGGGACGCCCTCAAAACCTCCCAAAGGCCCCAAGGAGCCCATGGATCCGCTTAACAGCTCGTCAGGGACGCCCCCGAGGGGCTCGGCCCAAAATAATTTCCGGAGCCAGCGCCCCCCCAGCGATCCGTGGGCTAACACCCACGAAAAATCGCCAAAAAACTGCCGTTTTCACTCTTTCGCCTCTGGGACGCCCTCAAAACCTCCCAAAGGCCCCAAGGAGCCCATGGATCCGCTTAACAGCTCGTCAGGGACGCCCCCGAGGGGCTCGGCCCAAAATAATTTCCGGAGCCAGCGCCCCCCCAGCGATCCGTGGGCTAACACCCACGAAAAATCGCCAAAAAACTGCCGTTTTCACTCTTTCGCCTCTGGGACGCCCTCAAAACCTCCCAAAGGCCCCAAGGAGCCCATGGATCCGCTTAACAGCTCGTCAGGGACGCCCCCGAGGGGCTCGGCCCAAAATAATTTCCGGAGCCAGCGCCCCCCCAGCGATCCGTGGGCTAACACCCACGAAAAATCGCCAAAAAACTGCCGTTTTCACTCTTTCGCCTCTGGGACGCCCTCAAAACCTCCCAAAGGCCCCAAGGAGCCCATGGATCCGCTTAACAGCTCGTCAGGGACGCCCCCGACGGGCTCGGCCCAAAATAATTTCCGGAGCCAGCGCCCCCCCAGCGATCCGTGGGCTAACACCCACGAAAAATTGCCAAAAAACTGCCGTTTTCACTCTTTCGCCTCTGGGACGCCCTCAAAACCTCCCAAAGGCCCCAAGGAGCCCATGGATCCGCTTAACAGCTCGTCAGGGATGCCCCCGAGGGGCTCGGCCCAAAATAATTTCCGAAGCCAGCGCCCCCCCAGCGATCCGTGGGCTAACACCCACGAAAAATCGCCAAAAAACTGCCGTTTTCACTCTTTCGCCTCTGGGACGCCCTCAAAACCTCCCAAAGGCCCCAAGGAGCCCATGGATCCGCTTAACAGCTCGTCAGGGACGCCCCCGAGGGGCTCGGCCCAAAATAATTTCCGGAGCCAGCGCCCCCCCAGCGATCCGTGGGCTAACACCCACGAAAAATCGCCAAAAAACTGCCGTTTTCACTCTTTCGCCTCTGGGACGCCCTCAAAACCTCCCAAAGGCCCCAAGGAGCCCATGGATCCGCTTAACAGCTCGTCAGGGACGCCCCCGAGGGGCTCGGCCCAAAATAATTTCCGGAGCCAGCGCCCCCCCAGCGATCCGTGGGCTAACACCCACGAAAAATCGCCAAAAAACTGCCGTTTTCACTCTTTCGCCTCTGGGACGCCCTCAAAACCTCCCAAAGGCCCCAAGGAGCCCATGGATCCGCTTAACAGCTCGTCAGGGACGCCCCCGAGAGGCTCGGCCCAAAATAATTTCCGGAGCCAGCGCCCCCCCAGCGATCCGTGGGCTAACACCCACGAAAAATCGCCAAAAAACTGCCGTTTTCACTCTTTCGCCTCTGGGACGCCCTCAAAACCTCCCAAAGGCCCCAAGGAGCCCATGGATCCGCTTAACAGCTCGTCAGGGACGCCCCCGAGGGGCTCGGCCCAAAATAATTTCCGGAGCCAGCGCCCCCCCAGCGATCCGTGGGCTAACACCCACGAAAAATCGCCAAAAAACTGTCGTTTTCACTCTTTCGCCTCTGGGACGCCCTCAAAACCTCCCAAAGGCCCCAAGGAGCCCATGGATCCGCTTAACAGCTCGTCAGGGACGCCCCCGAGGGGCTCGGCCCAAAATAATTTCCGGAGCCAGCGCCCCCCCAGCGATCCGTGGGCTAACACCCACGAAAAATCGCCAAAAAACTGCCGTTTTCACTCTTTCGCCTCTGGGACGCCCTCAAAACCTCCCAAAGGCCCCAAGGAGCCCATGGATCCGCTTAACAGCTCGTCAGGGACGCCCCCGACGGGCTCGGCCCAAAATAATTTCCGGAGCCAGCGCCCCCCCAGCGATCCGTGGGCTAACACCCACGAAAAATCGCCAAAAAACTGCCGTTTTCACTCTTTCGCCTCTGGGACGCCCTCAAAACCTCCCAAAGGCCCCAAGGAGCCCATGGATCCGCTTAACAGCTCGTCAGGGATGCCCCCGAGGGGCTCGGCCCAAAATAATTTCCGAAGCCAGCGCCCCCCCAGCGATCCGTGGGCTAACACCCACGAAAAATCGCCAAAAAACTGCCGTTTTCACTCTTTCGCCTCTGGGACGCCCTCAAAACCTCCCAAAGGCCCCAAGGAGCCCATGGATCCGCTTAACAGCTCGTCAGGGACGCCCCCGAGGGGCTCGGCCCAAAATAATTTCCGGAGCCAGCGCCCCCCCAGCGATCCGTGGGCTAACACCCACGAAAAATCGCCAAAAAACTGCCGTTTTCACTCTTTCGCCTCTGGGACGCCCTCAAAACCTCCCAAAGGCCCCAAGGAGCCCATGGATCCGCTTAACAGCTCGTCAGGGACGCCCCCGAGGGGCTCGGCCCAAAATAATTTCCGGAGCCAGCGCCCCCCCAGCGATCCGTGGGCTAACACCCACGAAAAATCGCCAAAAAACTGCCGTTTTCACTCTTTCGCCTCTGGGACGCCCTCAAAACCTCCCAAAGGCCCCAAGGAGCCCATGGATCCGCTTAACAGCTCGTCAGGGACGCCCCCGAGAGGCTCGGCCCAAAATAATTTCCGGAGCCAGCGCCCCCCCAGCGATCCGTGGGCTAACACCCACGAAAAATCGCCAAAAAACTGCCGTTTTCACTCTTTCGCCTCTGGGACGCCCTCAAAACCTCCCAAAGGCCCCAAGGAGCCCATGGATCCGCTTAACAGCTCGTCAGGGACGCCCCCGAGGGGCTCGGCCCAAAATAATTTCCGGAGCCAGCGCCCCCCCAGCGATCCGTGGGCTAACACCCACGAAAAATCGCCAAAAAACTGTCGTTTTCACTCTTTCGCCTCTGGGACGCCCTCAAAACCTCCCAAAGGCCCCAAGGAGCCCATGGATCCGCTTAACAGCTCGTCAGGGACGCCCCCGAGGGGCTCGGCCCAAAATAATTTCCGGAGCCAGCGCCCCCCCAGCGATCCGTGGGCTAACACCCACGAAAAATCGCCAAAAAACTGCCGTTTTCACTCTTTCGCCTCTGGGACGCCCTCAAAACCTCCCAAAGGCCCCAAGGAGCCCATGGATCCGCTTAACAGCTCGTCAGGGACGCCCTCGAGGGGCTCGGCCCAAAATAATTTCCGGAGCCAGCGCCCCCCCAGCGATCCGTGGGCTAACACCCACGAAAAATCGCCAAAAAACTGCCGTTTTCACTCTTTCGCCTCTGGGACGCCCTCAAAACCTCCCAAAGGCCCCAAGGAGCCCATGGATCCGCTTAACAGCTCGTCAGGGACGCCCCCGAGGGGCTCGGCCCAAAATAATTTCCGGAGCCAGCGCCCCCCCAGCGATCCATGGGCTAACACCCACGAAAAATCGCCAAAAAACTGCCGTTTTCACTCTTTCGCCTCTGGGACGCCCTCAAAACCTCCCAAAGGCCCCAAGGAGCCCATGGATCCGCTTAACAGCTCGTCAGGGAGGCCCCCGACGGGCTCGGCCCAAAATAATTTCCGGAGCCAGCGCCCCCCCAGCGATCCGTGGGCTAACACCCACGAAAAATCGCCAAAAAACTGCCGTTTTCACTCTTTCGCCTCTGGGACGCCCTCAAAACCTCCCAAAGGCCCCAAGGAGCCCATGGATCCGCGTAACAGCTCGTCAGGGACGCCCCCGAGGGGCTCGGCCCAAAATAATTTCCGGAGCCAGCGCCCCCCCAGCGATCCGTGGGCTAACACCCACGAAAAATCGCCAAAAAACTGCCGTTTTCACTCTTTCGCCTCTGGGACGCCCTCAAAACCTCCCAAAGGCCCCAAGGAGCCCATGGATCCGCTTAACAGCTCGTCAGGGACGCCCCCGAGGGGCTCGGCCCTAAATAATTTCCGGAGCCAGCGCCCCCCCAGCGATCCGTGGGCTAACACCCACGAAAAATCGCCAAAAAACTGCCGTTTTCACTCTTTCGCCTCTGGGACGCCCTCAAAACCTCCCAAAGGCCCCAAGGAGCCCATGGATCCGCTTAACAGCTCGTCAGGGACGCCCCCGAGGGGTTCGGCCCAAAATAATTTCCGGAGCCAGCGCCCCCCCAGCGATCCGTGGGCTAACACCCACGAAAAATCGCCAAAAAACTGCCGTTTTCACTCTTTCGCCTCTGGGATGCCCTCAAAACCTCCCAAAGGCCCCAAGGAGCCCATGGATCCGCTTAAAAGCTCGTCAAGGACGCCCCCGAGGGGCTCGGCCCAAAATAATTTCCGGAGCCAGCGCCCCCCCAGCGATCCGTGGGCTAACACCCACGAAAAATCGCCAAAAAACTGCCGTTTTCACTCTTTCGCCTCTGGGACGCCCTCAAAACCTCCCAAAGGCCCCAAGGAGCCCATGGATCCGCTTAACAGCTCGTCAGGGACGCCCCCGAGGGGCTCGGCCCAAAATAATTTCCGGAGCCAGCGCCCCCCCAGCGATCCGTGGGCTAACACCCACGAAAAATCGCCAAAAAACTGCCGTTTTCACTCTTTCGCCTCTGGGACGCCCTCAAAACCTCCCAAAGGCCCCAAGGAGCCCATGGATCCGCTTAACAGCTCGTCAGGGACGCCCCCGAGGGGCTCGGCCCAAAATAATTTCCGGAGCCAGCGCCCCCCCAGCGATCCGTGGGCTAACACCCACGAAAAATCGCCAAAAAACTGCCGTTTTCACTCTTTCGCCTCTGGGACGCCCTCAAAACCTCCCAAAGGCCCCAAGGAGCCCATGGATCCGCTTAACAGCTCATCAGGGACGCCCCCGAGGGGCTCGGCCCAAAATAATTTCCGGAGCCAGCGCCCCCCCAGCGATCCGTGGGCTAACACCCACGAAAAATCGCCAAAAAACTGCCGTTTTCACTCTTTCGCCTCTGGGACGCCCTCAAAACCTCCCAAAGGCCCCAAGGAGCCCATGGATCCGCTTAACAGCTCGTCAGGGACGCCCCCGAGGGGCTCGGCCCAAAATAATTTCCGGAGCCAGCGCCCCCCCAGCGATCCGTGGGCTAACACCCACGAAAAATCGCCAAAAAACTGCCGTTTTCACTCTTTCGCCTCTGGGACGCCCTCAAAACCTCCCAAAGGCCCCAAGGAGCCCATGGATCCGCTTAACAGCTCGTCAGGGACGCCCCCGAGGGGCTCGGCCCAAAATAATTTCCGGAGCCAGCGCCCCCCCAGCGATCCGTGGGCTAACACCCACGAAAAATCGCCAAAAAACTGCCGTTTTCACTCTTTCGCCTCTGGGACGCCCTCAAAACCTCCCAAAGGCCCCAAGGAGCCCATGGATCCGCTTAACAGCTCGTCAGGGACGCCCCCGAGGGGCTCGGCCCAAAATAATTTCCGGAGCCAGCGCCCCCCCAGCGATCCGTGGGCTAACACCCACGAAAAACCGCCAAAAAACTGCCGTTTTCACTCTTTCGCCTCTGGGACGCCCTCAAAACCTCCCAAAGGCCCCAAGGAGCCCATGGATCCGCTTAACAGCTCGTCAGGGACGCCCCCGAGGGGATCGGCCCAAAATAATTTCCGGAGCCAGCGCCCCCCCAGCGATCCGTGGGCTAACACCCACGAAAAATCGCCAAAAAACTGCCGTTTTCACTCTTTCGCCTCTGGGACGCCCTCAAAACCTCCCAAAGGCCCCAAGGAGCCCATGGATCCGCTTAACAGCTCGTCAGGGACGCCCCCAAGGGGCTCGGCCCAAAATAATTTCCGGAGCCAGCGCCCCCCCCAGCGATCCGTGGGCTAACACCCACGAAAAATCGCCAAAAAACTGCCGTTTTCACTCTTTCGCCTCTGGGACGCCCTCAAAACCTCCCAAAGGCCCCAAGGAGCCCATGGATCCGCTTAACAGCTCGTCAGGGACGCCCCCGAGGGGCTCGGCCCAAAATAATTTTCGGAGCCAGCGCCCCCCCAGCGATCCGTGGGCTAACACCCACGAAAAATCGCCAAAAAACTGCCGTTTTCACTCTTTCGCCTCTGGGACGCCCTCAAAACCTCCCAAAGGCCCCAAGGAGCACATGGATCCGCTTAACAGCTCGTCAGGGACGCCCCCGAGGGGCTCGGCCCAAAATAATTTCCGGAGCCAGCGCCCCCCCAGCGATCCGTGGGCTAACACCCACGAAAAATCGCCAAAAAACTGCCGTTTTCACTCTTTCGCCTCTGGGACGCCCTCAAAACCTCCCAAAGGCCCCAAGGAGCCCATGGATCCGCTTAACAGCTCGTCAGGGATGCCCCCGAGGGGCTCGGCCCAAAATAATTTCTGGAGCCAGCGCCCCCCCAGCGATCCGTGGGCTAACACCCACGAAAAATCGCCAATAAACTGCCGTTTTCACTCTTTCGCCTCTGGGATGCCCTCAAAACCTCCCAAAGGCCCCAAGGAGCCCATGGATCCGCTTAACAGCTCGTCAGGGACGCCCCCGAGGGGCTCGGCCCAAAATAATTTCCGGAGCCAGCGCCCCCCCAGCGATCCGTGGGCTAACACCCACGAAAAATCGCCAAAAAACTGCCGTTTTCACTCTTTCGCCTCTGGGACGCCCTCAAAACCTCCCAAAGGCCCCAAGGAGCCCATGGATCCGCTTAACAGCTCGTCAGGGACGCCCCAGAGGGGCTCGGCCCAAAATAATTTCCGGAGCCAGCGCCCCCCCAGCGATCCGTGTGCTAACACCCACGAAAAATCGCCAAAAAACTGCCGTTTTCACTCTTTCGCCTCTGGGACGCCCTCAAAACCTCCCAAAGGCCCCAAGGAGCCCATGGATCCGCTTAACAGCTCGTCAGGGACGCCCCCGAGGGGCTCGACCCAAAATAATTTTCGGAGCCAGCGCCCCCCCAGCGATCCGTGGGCTAACACCCACGAAAAATCGCCAAAAAACTGCCGTTTTCACTCTTTCGCCTCTGGGACGCCCTCAAAACCTCTCAAAGGCCCCAAGGAGCCCATGGATCCGCTTAACAGCTCGTCAGGGACGCCCCCGAGGGGTTCGGCCCAAAATAATTTCCGGAGCCAGCGCCCCCCCAGCGATCCGTGGGCTAACACCCACGAAAAATCGCCAAAAAACTGCCGTTTTCACTCTTTCGCCTCTGGGACGCCCTCAAAACCTCCCAAAGGCCCCAAGGAGCCCATGGATCCGCTTAACAGCTCGTCAGGGATGCCCCCGAGGGACTCGGCCCAAAATAATTTCCGGAGCCAGCGCCCCCCCAGCGATCCGTGGGCTAACACCCACGAAAAATCGCCAAAAAACTGCCGTTTTCACTCTTTCGCCTCTGGGACGCCCTCAAAACCTCCCAAAGGCCCCAAGGAGCCCATGGATCCGCTTAACAGCTCGTCAGGGACGCCCCCGAGGGGCTCGGCCCAAAATAATTTCCGGAGCCAGCGCCCCCCCAGCGATCCGTGGGCTAACACCCACGAAAAATCGCCAAAAAACTGCCGTTTTCACTCTTTCGCCTCTGGGACGCCCTCAAAACCTCCTAAAGGCCCCAAGGAGCCCATGGATCCGCTTAACAGCTCGTCAGGGACGCCCCCGAGGGGCTCGGCCCAAAATAATTTCCGGAGCCAGCGCCCCCCCAGCGATCCGTGGGCTAACACCCACGAAAAATCGCCAAAAAACTGCCGTTTTCACTCTTTCGCCTCTGGGACGCCCTCAAAACCTCCCAAAGGCCCCAAGGAGCCCATGGATCCGCTTAACAGCTCGTCAGGGACGCCCCCGAGGGGCTCGGCCCAAAATAATTTCCGGAGCCAGCGCCCCCCCAGCGATCCGTGGGCTAACACCCACGAAAAATCGCCAAAAAACTGTCGTTTTCACTCTTTCGCCTCTGGGACGCCCTCAAAACCTCCCAAAGGCCCCAAGGAGCCCATGGATCCGCTTAACAGCTCGTCAGGGACGCCCCCGAGGGGCTCGGCCCAAAATAATTTCCGGAGCCAGCGCCCCCCCAGCGATCCGTGGGCTAACACCCACGAAAAACCGCCAAAAAACTGCCGTTTTCACTCTTTCGCCTCTGGGACGCCCTCAAAACCTCCCAAAGGCCCCAAGGAGCCCATGGATCCGCTTAACAGCTCGTCAGGGACGCCCCCGAGGGGATCGGCCCAAAATAATTTCCGGAGCCAGCGCCCCCCCAGCGATCCGTGGGCTAACACCCACGAAAAATCGCCAAAAAACTGCCGTTTTCACTCTTTCGCCTCTGGGACGCCCTCAAAACCTCCCAAAGGCCCCAAGGAGCCCATGGATCCGCTTAACAGCTCGTCAGGGACGCCCCCAAGGGGCTCGGCCCAAAATAATTTCCGGAGCCAGCGCCCCCCCCAGCGATCCGTGGGCTAACACCCACGAAAAATCGCCAAAAAACTGCCGTTTTCACTCTTTCGCCTCTGGGACGCCCTCAAAACCTCCCAAAGGCCCCAAGGAGCCCATGGATCCGCTTAACAGCTCGTCAGGGACGCCCCCGAGGGGCTCGGCCCAAAATAATTTTCGGAGCCAGCGCCCCCCCAGCGATCCGTGGGCTAACACCCACGAAAAATCGCCAAAAAACTGCCGTTTTCACTCTTTCGCCTCTGGGACGCCCTCAAAACCTCCCAAAGGCCCCAAGGAGCACATGGATCCGCTTAACAGCTCGTCAGGGACGCCCCCGAGGGGCTCGGCCCAAAATAATTTCCGGAGCCAGCGCCCCCCCAGCGATCCGTGGGCTAACACCCACGAAAAATCGCCAAAAAACTGCCGTTTTCACTCTTTCGCCTCTGGGACGCCCTCAAAACCTCCCAAAGGCCCCAAGGATCCCATGGATCCGCTTAACAGCTCGTCAGGGACGCCTCCGAGGGGCTCGGCCCAAAATAATTTCCGGAGCCAGCGCCCCCCCAGCGATCCGTGGGCTAACACCCACGAAAAA
This sequence comes from Capsicum rhomboideum, assembly GCA_031232105.1. NCBI lineage: Eukaryota > Viridiplantae > Streptophyta > Magnoliopsida > Solanales > Solanaceae > Capsicum > Capsicum rhomboideum. The sequence continues at coordinate 502,292 of CP124719.1, read as the reverse complement.
TCGCCAAAACACTGCCGTTTTCACTCTTTCGCCTCTGGGACGCCCTCAAAACCTCCCAAAGGCCCCAAGGAGCCCATGGATCCGCTTAACAGCTCGTCAGGGAGGCCCCCGAGGGGCTCGGCCCAAAATAATTTCCGGAGCCAGCGCCCCCCCAGCGATCCGTGGGCTAACACCCACGAAAAATCGCCAAAAAACTGCCGTTTTCACTCTTTCGCCTCTGGGACGCCCTCAAAACCTCCCAAAGGCCCCAAGGAGCCCATGGATCCGCTTAACAGCTCGTCAGGGACGCCCCCGAGGGGCTCGGCCCAAAATAATTTCCGGAGCCAGCGCCCCCCCAGCGATCCGTGGGCTAACACCCACGAAAAATCGCCAAAAAACTGCCGTTTTCACTCTTTCGCCTCTGGGACGCCCTCAAAACCTCCCAAAGGCCCCAAGGAGCCCATGGATCCGCTTAACAGCTCGTCAGGGATGCCCCCGAGGGGCTCGGCCCAAAATAATTTCCGGAGCCAGCGCCCCCCCAGCGATCCGTGGGCTAACACCCACGAAAAATCGCCAAAAAACTGCCGTTTTCACTCTTTCGCCTCTGGGACGCCCTCAAAACCTCCCAAAGGCCCCAAGGAGCCCATGGATCCGCTTAACAGCTCGTCAGGGACGCCCCCGAGGGGCTCGGCCCAAAATAATTTTCAGAGCCAGCGCCCCCCCAGCGATCCGTGGGCTAACACCCACGAAAAATCGCCAAAAAACTGCCGTTTTCACTCTTTCGCCTCTGGGACGCCCTCAAAACCTCCCAAAGGCCCCAAGGAGCCCATGGATCCGCTTAACAGCTCGTCAGGGACGCCCCAGAGGGGCTCGGCCCAAAATAATTTCCGGAGCCAGCGCCCCCCCAGCGATCCGTGGGCTAACACCCACGAAAAATCGCCAAAAAACTGCCGTTTTCACTCTTTCGCCTCTGGGACGCCCTCAAAACCTCCCAAAGGCCCCAAGGAGCCCATGGATCCGCTTAACAGCTCGTCAGGGACGCCCCCGAGGGGCTCGACCCAAAATAATTTTCGGAGCCAGCGCCCCCCCAGCGATCCGTGGGCTAACACCCACGAAAAATCGCCAAAAAACTGCCGTTTTCACTCTTTCGCCTCTGGGACGCCCTCAAAACCTCCCAAAGGCCCCAAGGAGCCCATGGATCCGCTTAACAGCTCGTCAGGGACGCCCCCGAGGGGTTCGGCCCAAAATAATTTCCGGAGCCAGCGCCCCCCCAGCGATCCGTGGGCTAACACCCACGAAAAATCGCCAAAAAACTGCCGTTTTCACTCTTTCGCCTCTGGGACGCCCTCAAAACCTCCCAAAGGCCCCAAGGAGCCCATGGATCCGCTTAACAGCTCGTCAGGGATGCCCCCGAGGGGCTCGGCCCAAAATAATTTCCGGAGCCAGCGCCCCCCCAGCGATCCGTGGGCTAACACCCACGAAAAATCGCCAAAAAACTGCCGTTTTCACTCTTTCGCCTCTGGGACGCCCTCAAAACCTCCCAAAGGCCCCAAGGAGCCCATGGATCCGCTTAACAGCTCGTCAGGGACGCCCCCGAGGGGCTCGGCCCAAAATAATTTCCGGAGCCAGCGCCCCCCCAGCGATCCGTGGGCTAACACCCACGAAAAATCGCCAAAAAACTGCCGTTTTCACTCTTTCGCCTCTGGGACGCCCTCAAAACCTCCTAAAGGCCCCAAAGAGCCCATGGATCCGCTTAACAGCTCGTCAGGGACGCCCCCGAGGGGCTCGGCCCAAAATAATTTCCGGAGCCAGCGCCCCCCCAGCGATCCGTGGGCTAACACCCACGAAAAATCGCCAAAAAACTGCCGTTTTCACTCTTTCGCCTCTGGGACGCCCTCAAAACCTCCCAAAGGCCCCAAGGAGCCCATGGATCCGCTTAACAGCTCGTCAGGGACGCCCACGAGGGGCTCGGCCCAAAATAATTTCCGGAGCCAGCGCCCCCCCAGCGATCCGTGGGCTAACACCCACGAAAAATCGCCAAAAAACTGCCGTTTTCACTCTTTCGCCTCTGGGACGCCCTCAAAACCTCCCAAAGGCCCCAAGGAGCCCATGGATCCGCTTAACAGCTCGTCAGGGACGCCCCCGAGGGGCTCGGCCCAAAATAATTTCCGGAGCCAGCGCCCCCCCAGCGATCCGTGGGCTAACACCCACGAAAAATCGCCAAAAAACTGCCGTTTTCACTCTTTCGCCTCTGGGACGCCCTCAAAACCTCCCAAAGGCCCCAAGGAGCCCATGGATCCGCTTAACAGCTCGTCAGGGACGCCCCCGAGGGGCTCGGCCCAAAATAATTTCCGGAGCCAGCGCCCCCCCAGCGATCCGTGGGCTAACACCCACGAAAAATCGCCAAAAAACTGCCGTTTTCACTCTTTCGCGACGCCCTCAAAACCTCCCAAAGGCCCCAAGGAGCCCATGGATCCGCTTAACAGCTCGTCAGGGACGCCCCCGAGGGGCTCGGCCCAAAATAATTTCCGGAGCAAGCGCCCCCCCAGCGATCCGTGGGCTAACACCCACGAAAAATCGCCAAAAAACTGCCATTTTCACTCTTTCGCCTCTGGGACGCCCTCAAAACCTCCCAAAGGCCCCAAGGAGCCCATGGATCCACTTAACAGCTCGTCAGGGACGCCCCCGAGGGGCTCGGCCCAAAATAATTTCCGGAGCCAGCGCCCCCCCAGCGATCCGTGGGCTAACACCCACGAAAAATCGCCAAAAAACTGCCGTTTTCACTCTTTCGCCTCTGGGACGCCCTCAAAACCTCCCAAAGGCCCCAAGGAGCCCATGGATCCGCTTAACAGCTCGTCAGGGACGCCCCCGAGGGGCTCGGCCCAAAATAATTTCCGGAGCCAGCGCCCCCCCAGCGATCCGTGGGCTAACACCCACGAAAAATCGCCAAAAAACTGCCGTTTTCACTCTTTCGCCTCTGGGACGCCCTCAAAACCTCCCAAAGGCCCCAAGGAGCCCATGGATCCGCTTAACAGCTCGTCAGGGACGCCCCCGAGGGGCTCCGCCCAAAATAATTTCCGGAGCCAGCGCCCCCCCAGCGATCCGTGGGCTAACACCCACGAAAAATGGCCAAAAAACTGCCGTTTTCACTCTTTCGCCTCTGGGACGCCCTCAAAACCTCCCAAAGGCCCCAAGGAGCCCATGGATCCGCTTAACAGCTCGTCAGGGACGCCCCCGAGGGGCTCGGCCCAAAATAATGTCCGGAGCCAGCGCCCCCCCAGCGATCCGTGGGCTAACACCCACGAAAAATCGCCAAAAAACTGCCGTTTTCACTCTTTCGCCTCTGGGACGCCCTCAAAACCTCCCAAAGGCCCCAAGGAGCCCATGGATCCGCTTAACAGCTCGTCAGGGACGCCCCCGAGGGGCTCGGCCCAAAATAATTTCCGGAGCCAGCGCCCCCCCAGCGATCCGTGGGCTAACACCCACGAAAAATCGCCAAAAAACTGCCGTTTTCACTCTTTCGCCTCTGGGACGCCCTCAAAACCTCCCAAAGGCCCCAAGGAGCCCATGGATCCGCTTAACAGCTCGTCAGGGACGCCCCCGAGGGGCTCGGCCCAAAATAATTTCCGGAGCCAGCGCCCCCCCAGCGATCCGTGGGCTAACACCCACGAAAAATCGCCAAAAAACTGCCGTTTTCACTCTTTCGCCTCTGGGACGCCCTCAAAACCTCCCAAAGGCCCCAAGGAGCCCATGGATCCGCTTAACAGCTCGTCAGGGACGCCCCCGAGGGGCTCGGCCCAAAATAATTTCCGGAGCCAGCGCCCCCCCAGCGATCCGTGGGCTAACACCCACGAAAAATCGCCAAAAAACTGCCGTTTTCACTCTTTCGCCTCTGGGACGCCCTCAAAACCTCCCAAAGGCCCCAAGGAGCCCATGGATCCGCTTAACAGCTCGTCAGGGACGCCCCCGAGGGGCTCGGCCCAAAATAATTTCCGGAGCCAGCGCCCCCCCAGCGATCCGTGGGCTAACACCCACGAAAAATCGCCAAAAAACTGCCGTTTTCACTCTTTCGCCTCTGGGACGCCCTCAAAACCTCCCAAAGGCCCCAAGGAGCCCATGGATCCGCTTAACAGCTCGTCAGGGACGCCCCCGAGGGGCTCGGCCCAAAATAATTTCCGGAGCCAGCGCCCCCCCAGCGATCCGTGGGCTAACACCCACGAAAAATCGCCAAAAAACTGCCGTTTTCACTCTTTCGCCTCTGGGACGCCCTCAAAACCTCCCAAAGGCCCCAAGGAGCCCATGGATCCGCTTAACAGCTCGTCAGGGACGCCCCAGAGGGGCTCGGCCCAAAATAATTTCCGGAGCCAGCGCCCCCCCAGCGATCCGTGGGCTAACACCCACGAAAAATCGCCAAAAAACTGCCGTTTTCACTCTTTCGCCTCTGGGACGCCCTCAAAACCTCCCAAAGGCCCCAAGGAGCCCATGGATCCGCTTAACAGCTCGTCAGGGATGCCCCCGAGGGGCTCGGCCCAAAATAATTTCCGGAGCCAGCGCCCCCCCAGCGATCCGTGGGCTAACACCCACGAAAAATGGCCAAAAAACTGCCGTTTTCACTCTTTCGCCTCTGGGACGCCCTCAAAACCTCCCAAAGGCCCCAAGGAGCCCATGGATCCGCTTAACAGCTCGTCAGGGACGCCCCCGAGGGGCTCGGCCCAAAATAATTTCCGGAGCCAGCGCCCCCCCAGCGATCCGTGGGCTAACACCCACGAAAAATCGCCAAAAAACTGCCGTTTTCACTCTTTCGCCTCTGGGACGCCCTCAAAACCTCCCAAAGGCCCCAAGGAGCCCATGGATCCGCTTAACAGCTCGTCAGGGACGCCCCCGAGGGGCTCGGCCCAAAATAATTTCCGGAGCCAGCGCCCCCCCAGCGATCCGTGGGCTAACACCCACGAAAAATCACCAAAAAACTGCCGTTTTCACTCTTTCGCCTCTGGGACGCCCTCAAAACCTCCCAAAGGCCCCAAGGAGCCCATGGATCCGCTTAACAGCTCGTCAGGGACGCCCCCGAGGGGCTCGGCCCAAAATAATTTCCGGAGCCAGCGCCCCCCCAGCGATCCGTGGGCTAACACCCACGAAAAATCGCCAAAAAACTGCCGTTTTCACTCTTTCGCCTCTGGGACGCCCTCAAAACCTCCCAAAGGCCCCAAGGAGCCCACGGATCCGCTTAACAGCTCGTCAGGGACGCCCCCGAGGGGCTCGGCCCAAAATAATTTCCGGAGTCAGCGCCCCCCCAGCGATCCGTGGGCTAACACCCACGAAAAATCGCCAAAAAACTGCCGTTTTCACTCTTTCGCCTCTGGGACGCCCTCAAAACCTCCCAAAGGCCCCAAGGAGCCCATGGATCCGCTTAACAGCTCGTCAGGGACGCCCCCGAGGGGCTCGGCCCAAAATAATTTCCGGAGCCAGCGCCCCCCCAGCGATCCGTGGGCTAACACCCACGAAAAATCGCCAAAAAACTGCCGTTTTCACTCTTTCGCCTCTGGGACGCCCTCAAAACCTCCCAAAGGCCCCAAGGAGCCCATGGATCCGCTTAACAGCTCGTCAGGGACGCCCCCGAGGGGCTCGGCCCAAAATAATTTCCGGAGCCAGCGCCCCCCCAGCGATCCGTGGGCTAACACCCACGAAAAATCGCCAAAAAACTGCCGTTTTCACTCTTTCGCCTCTGGGACGCCCTCAAAACCTCCCAAAGGCCCCAAGGAGCCCATGGATCCGCTTAACAGCTCGTCAGGGACGCCCCCGAGGGGCTCGGCCCAAAATAATTTCCGGAGCCAGCGCCCCCCCAGCGATCCGTGGGCTAACACCCACGAAAAATCGCCAAAAAACTGCCGTTTTCACTCTTTCGCCTCTGGGACGCCCTCAAAACCTCCCAAAGGCCCCAAGGAGCCCATGGATCCGCTTAACAGCTCGTCAGGGACGCCCCCGAGGGGCTCGGCCCAAAATAATTTCCGGAGCCAGCGCCCCCCCAGCGATCCGTGGGCTAACACCCACGAAAAATCGCCAAAAAACTGCCGTTTTCACTCTTTCGCCTCTGGGACGCCCTCAAAACCTCCCAAAGGCCCCAAGGAGCCCATGGATCCGCTTAACAGCTCGTCAGCGACGCCCCCGAGGGGCTCGGCCCAAAATAATTTCCGGAGCCAGCGCCCCCCCAGCGATCCGTGGGCTAACACCCACGAAAAATCGCCAAAAAACTGCCGTTTTCACTCTTTCGCCTCTGGGACGCCCTCAAAACCTCCCAAAGGCCCCAAGGAGCCCATGGATCCGCTTAACAGCTCGTCAGGGACGCCCCCGAGGGGCTCGGCCCAAAATAATTTCCGGAGCCAGCGCCCCCCCAGCGATCCGTGGGCTAACACCCACGAAAAATCGCCAAAAAACTGCCGTTTTCACTCTTTCGCCTCTGGGACGCCCTCAAAACCTCCCAAAGGCCCCAAGGAGCCCATGGATCCGCTTAACAGCTCGTCAGGGACGCCCCCGAGGGGCTCGGCCCAAAATAATTTCCGGAGCCAGCGCCCCCCCAGCGATCCGTGGGCTAACACCCACGAAAAATCGCCAAAAAACTGCCGTTTTCACTCTTTCGCCTCTGGGACGCCCTCAAAACCTCCCAAAGGCCCCAAGGAGCCCATGGATCCGCTTAACAGCTCGTCAGGGACGCCCCCGAGGGGCTCGGCCCAAAATAATTTCCGGAGCCAGCGCCCCCCCAGCGATCCGTGGGCTAACACCCACGAAAAATCGCCAAAAAACTGCCGTTTTCACTCTTTCGCCTCTGGGACGCCCTCAAAACCTCCCAAAGGCCCCAAGGAGCCCATGGATCCACTTAACAGCTCGTCAGGGACGCCCCCGAGGGGCTCGGCCCAAAATAATTTCCGGAACCAGCGCCCCCCCAGCGATCCGTGGGCTAACACCCACGAAAAATCGCCAAAAAACTGCCGTTTTCACTCTTTCGCCTCTGGGACGCCCTCAAAACCTCCCAAAGGCCCCAAGGAGCCCATGGATCCGCTTAACAGCTCGTCAGGGACGCCCCCGAGGGGCTCGGCCCAAAATAATTTCCGGAGCCAGCGCCCCCCCAGCGATCCGTGGGCTAACACCCACGAAAAATCGCCAAAAAACTGCCGTTTTCACTCTTTCGCCTCTGGGACGCCCTCAAAACCTCCCAAAGGACCCAAGGAGCCCATGGATCCGCTTAACAGCTCGTCAGCGACGCCCCCGAGGGGCTCGGCCCAAAATAATTTCCGGAGCCAGCGCCCCCCCAGCGATCCGTGGGCTAACACCCACGAAAAATCGCCAAAAAACTGCCGTTTTCACTCTTTCGCCTCTGGGACGCCCTCAAAACCTCCCAAAGGCCCCAAGGAGCCCATGGATCCGCTTAACAGCTCGTCAGGGATGCCCCCGAGGGGCTCGGCCCAAAATAATTTCCGGAGCCAGCGCCCCCCCAGCGATCCGTGGGCTAACACCCACGAAAAATCGCCAAAAAACTGCCGTTTTCACTCTTTCGCCTCTGGGACGCCCTCAAAACCTCCCAAAGGCCCCAAGGAGCCCATGGATCCGCTTAACAGCTCGTCAGGGACGCCCCCGAGGGGCTCGGTCCAAAATAATTTCCGGAGCCAGCGCCCCCCCAGCGATCCGTGGGCTAACACCCACGAAAAATCGCCAAAAAACTGCCGTTTTCACTCTTTCGCCTCTGGGACGCCCTCAAAACCTCCCAAAGGCCCCAAGGAGCCCATGGATCCGCTTAACAGCTCATCAGGGACGCCCCCGAGGGGCTCGACCCAAAATAATTTCCGGAGCCAGCGCCCCCCCAGCGATCCGTGGGCTAACACCCACGAAAAATCGCCAAAAAACTGCCGTTTTCACTCTTTCGCCTCTGGGACGCCCTCAAAACCTCCCAAAGGCCCCAAGGAGCCCATGGATCCGCTTAACAGCTCGTCAGGGACGCCCCCGAGGGGCTCTTCCCAAAATAATTTCCGGAGCCAGCGCCCCCCCAGCGATCCGTGGGCTGACACCCACGAAAAATCGCCAAAAAACTGCCGTTTTCACTCTTTCGCCTCTGGGACGCCCTCAAAACCTCCCAAAGGCCCCAAGGAGCCCATGGATCCGCTTAACAGCTCGTCAGGGACGCCCCCGAGGGGCTCGGCCCAAAATAATTTCCGGAGCCAGCGCCCCCCCAGCGATCCGTGGGCTAACACCCACGAAAAATCGCCAAAAAACTGCCGTTTTCACTCTTTCGCCTCTGGGACGCCCTCAAAACCTCCCAAAGGCCCCAAGGAGCCCATGGATCCGCTTAACAGCTCGTCAGGGACGCCCCCGAGGGGCTCGGCCCAAAATAATTTCCGGAGCCAGCGCCCCCCCAGCGATCCGTGGGCTAACACCCACGAAAAATCGCCAAAAAACTGCCGTTTTCACTCTTTCGCCTCTGGGACGCCCTCAAAACCTCCCAAAGGCCCCAAGGAGCCAATGGATCCGCTTAAAAGCTCGTCAGGGACGCCCCCGAGGGGCTCGGCCCAAAATAATTTCCGGAGCCAGCGCCCCCCCAGCGATCCGTGGGCTAACACCCACGAAAAATCGCCAAAAAACTGCCGTTTTCACTCTTTCGCCTCTGGGACGCCCTCAAAACCTCCCAAAGGCCCCAAGGAGCCCATGGATCCGCTTAACAGCTCGTCAGGGACGCCCCCGAGGGGCTCGGCCCAAAATAATTTCCGGAGCCAGCGCCCCCCAGCGATCCGTGGGCTAACACCCACGAAAAATCACCAAAAAACTGCCGTTTTCACTCTTTCGCCTCTGGGACGCCCTCAAAACCTCCCAAAGGCCCCAAGGAGCCCATGGATCCGCTTAACAGCTCGTCAGGGACGCCCCCGAGGGGCTCGGCCCAAAATAATTTCCGGAGCCAGCGCCCCCCCAGCGATCCGTGGGCTAACACCCACGAAAAATCGCCAAAAAACTGCCGTTTTCACTCTTTCGCCTCTGGGACGCCCTCAAAACCTCCCAAAGGCCCCAAGGAGCCCATGGATCCGCTTAACAGCTCGTCAGGGGCGCCCCCGAAGGGCTCGACCCAAAATAATTTCCGGAGTCAGCGCCCCCCCAGCGATCCGTGGGCTAACACCCACGAAAAATCGCCAAAAAACTGCCGTTTTCACTCTTTCGCCTCTGGGACGCCCTCAAAACCTCCCAAAGGCCCCAAGGAGCCCATGGATCCGCTTAACAGCTCGTCAGGGGCGCCCCCGAGGGGCTCGGCCCAAAATAATTTCCGGAGCCAGCGCCCCCCCAGCGATCCGTGGGCTAACACCCACGAAAAATCGCCAAAAAACTGCCGTTTTCACTCTTTCGCCTCTGGGACGCCCTCAAAACCTCCCAAAGGCCCCAAGGAGCCCATGGATCCGCTTAACAGCTCGTCAGGGACGCCCCCGAGGGGCTCGGCCCAAAATAATTTCCGGAGCCAGCGCCCCCCCAGCGATCCGTGGGCTAACACCCACGAAAAATCGCCAAAAAACTGCCGTTTTCACTCTTTCGCCTCTGGGACGCCCTCAAAACCTCCCAAAGGCCCCAAGGAGCCCATGAATCCGCTTAACAGCTCGTCAGGGACGCCCCAGAGGGGCTCGGCCCAAAATAATTTCCGGAGCCAGCGCCCCCCCAGCGATCCGTGGGCTAACACCCACGAAAAATCGCCAAAAAACTGCCGTTTTCACTCTTTCGCCTCTGGGACGCCCTCAAAACCTCCCAAAGGCCCCAAGTAGCCCATGGATCCGCTTAACAGCTCGTCAGGGACGCCCCAGAGGGGCTCGGCCCAAAATAATTTCCGGAGCCAGCGCCCCCCCAGCGATCCGTGGGCTAACACCCACGAAAAATCGCCAAAAAACTGCCGTTTTCACTCTTTCGCCTCTGGGACGCCCTCAAAACCTCCCAAAGGCCCCAAGGAGCCCATGGATCCGCTTAACAGCTCGTCAGGGACGCCCCCGAGGGGCTCGGCCCAAAATAATTTCCGGAGCCAGCGCCCCCCCAGCGATCCGTCGGCTAACACCCACGAAAAATCGCCAAAAAACTGCCGTTTTCACTCTTTCGCCTCTGGGACGCCCTCAAAACCTCCCAAAGGCCCCAAGGAGCCCATGGATCCGCTTAACAGCTCGTCAGGGACGCCCCCGAGGGGCTCGGCCCAAAATAATTTCCGGAGCCAGCGCCCCCCCAGCGATCCGTGGGCTAACACCCACGAAAAATCGCCAAAAAACTGCCGTTTTCACTCTTTCGCCTCTGGGACGCCCTCAAAACCTCCCAAAGGCCCCAAGGAGCCCATGGATCCGCTTAACAGCTCGTCAGGGACGCCCCAGAGGGGCTCGGCCCAAAATAATTTCCGGAGCCAGCGCCCCCCCAGCGATCCGTGGGCTAACACCCACGAAAAATCGCCAAAAAACTGCCGTTTTCACTCTTTCGCCTCTGGGACGCCCTCAAAACCTCCCAAAGGCCCCAAGGAGCCCATGGATCCGCTTAACAGCTCGTCAGGGACGCCCCAGAGGGGCTCGGCCCAAAATAATTTCCGGAGCCAGCGCCCCCCCAGCGATCCGTGGGCTAACACCCACGAAAAATCGCCAAAAAACTGCCGTTTTCACTCTTTCGCCTCTGGGACGCCCTCAAAACTTCCCAAAGGCCCCAAGGAGCCCATGGATCCGCTTAACAGCTCGTCAGGGACGCCCCCGAGGGGCTCGGCCCAAAATAATTTCCGGAGCCAGCGCCCCCCCAGCGATCCGTGGGCTAACACCCACGAAAAATCGCCAAAAAACTGCCGTTTTCACTCTTTCGCCTCTGGGACGCCCTCAAAACCTCCCAAAGGCCCCAAGGAGCCCATGGATCCGCTTAACAGCTCGTCAGGGACGCCCCCGAGGGGCTCGGCCCAAAATAATTTCCGGAGCCAGCGCCCCCCCAGCGATCCGTGGGCTAACACCCACGAAAAATGGCCAAAAAACTGCCGTTTTCACTCTTTCGCCTCTGGGACGCCCTCAAAACCTCCCAAAGGCCCCAAGGAGCCCATGGATCCGCTTAACAGCTCGTCAGGGACGCCCCCGAGGGGCTCGGCCCAAAATAATTTTCGGAGCCAGCGCCCCCCCAGCGATCCGTGGGCTAACACCCACGAAAAATCGCCAAAAAACTGCCGTTTTCACTCTTTCGCCTCTGGGACGCCCTCAAAACCTCCCAAAGGCCCCAAGGAGCCCATGGATCCGCTTAACAGCTCGTCAGGGACGCCCCCGAGGGGCTCGGCCCAAAATAATTTCCGGAGCCAGCGCCCCCCCAGCGATCCGTGGGCTAACACCCACGAAAAATCGCCAAAAAACTGCCGTTTTCACTCTTTCGCCTCTGGGACGCCCTCAAAACCTCCCAAAGGCCCCAAGGAGCCCATGGATCCGCTTAACAGCTCGTCAGCGACGCCCCCGAGGGGCTCGGCCCAAAATAATTTCCGGAGCCAGCGCCCCCCCAGCGATCCGTGGGCTAACACCCACGAAAAATCGCCAAAAAACTGCCGTTTTCACTCTTTCGCCTCTGGGACGCCCTCAAAACCTCCCAAAGGCCCCAAGGAGCCCATGGATCCGCTTAACAGCTCGTCAGGGACGCCCCAGAGGGGCTCGGCCCAAAATAATTTCCGAAGCCAGCGCCCCCCCAGCGATCCGTGGGATAACACCCACGAAAAATCGCCAAAAAACTGTCGTTTTCACTCTTTCGCCTCTGGGACGCCCTCAAAACCTCCCAAAGGCCCCAAGGAGCCCATGGATCCGCTTAACAGCTCGTCAGGGACGCCCCAGAGGGGCTCGGTCCAAAATAATTTCCGGAGCCAGCGCCCCCCCAGCGATCCGTGGGCTAACACCCACGAAAAATCGCCAAAAAACTGCCGTTTTCACTCTTTCGCCTCTGGGACGCCCTCAAAACCTCCCAAAGGCCCCAAGGAGCCCATGGATCCGCTTAATAGCTCGTCAGGGACGCCCCCGAGGGGCTCGGCCCAAAATAATTTCCGGAGCCAGCGCCCCCCCAGCGATCCGTGGGCTAACACCCACGAAAAATCGCCAAAAAACTGCTGTTTTCACTCTTTCGCCTCTGGGACGCCCTCAAAACCTCCCAAAGGCCCCAAGGAGCCCATGGATCCGCTTAACAGCTCGTCAGGGACGCCCCCGAGGGGCTCGGCCCAAAATAATTTCCGGAGCCAGCGCCCCCCCAGCGATCCGTGGGCTAACACCCACGAAAAATCGCCAAAAAACTGCCGTTTTCACTCTTTCGCCTCTGGGATGCCCTCAAAACCTCCCAAAGGCCCCAAGGAGCCCATGGATCCGCTTAACAGCTCGTCAGGGACGCCCCCGAGGGGCTCGACCCAAAATAATTTCCGGAGCCAGCGCCCCCCCAGCGATCCGTGGGCTAACACCCACGAAAAATCGCCAAAAAACTGCCGTTTTCACTCTTTCGCCTCTGGGACGCCCTCAAAACCTCCCAAAGGCCCCAAGGAGCCCATGGATCCGCTTAACAGCTCGTCAGGGACGCCCCCGAGGGGCTCGGCCCAAAATAATTTCCGGAGCCAGCGCCCCCCCAGCGATCCGTGGGCTAACACCCACGAAATATCGCCAAAAAACTGCCGTTTTCACTCTTTCGCCTCTGGGACGCCCTCAAAACCTCCCAAAGGCCCCAAGGAGCCCATGGATCTGCTTAACAGCTCGTCAGGGACGCCCCCGAGGGGCTCGGCCCAAAATAATTTCCGGAGCCAGCGCCCCCCCAGCGATCCGTGGGCTAACACCCACGAAAAATCGCCAAAAAACTGCCGTTTTCACTCTTTCGCCTCTGGGACGCCCTCAAAACCTCCCAAAGGCCCCAAGGAGCCCATGGATCCGCTTAACAGCTCGTCAGGGACGCCCCCGAGGGGCTCGGCCCAAAATAATTTCCGGAGCCAGCGCCCCCCCAGCGATCCGTGGGCTAACACCCACGAAAAATCGCCAAAAAACTGCCGTTTTCACTCTTTCGCCTCTGGGACGCCCTCAAAACCTCCCAAAGGCCCCAAGGAGCCCATGGATCCGCTTAACAGCTCGTCAGGGACGCCCCCGAGGGGCTCGGCCCAAAATAATTTCCGGAGCCAGCGCCCCCCCAGCGATCCGTGGGCTAACACCCACGAAAAATCGCCAAAAAACTGTCGTTTTCACTCTTTCGCCTCTGGGACGCCCTCAAAACCTCCCAAAGGCCCCAAGGAGCCCATGGATCCGCTTAACAGCTCGTCAGGGACGCCCCCGAGGGGTTCGGCCCAAAATAATTTCAGGAGCCAGCGCCCCCCCAGCGATCCGTGGGCTAACACCCACGAAAAATCGCCAAAAAACTGCCGTTTTCACTCTTTTGCCTCTGGGACGCCCTCAAAACCTCCCAAAGGCCCCAAGGAGCCCATGGATCCGCTTAACAGCTCGTCAGGGACGCCACCGAGGGGCTCAGCCCAAAATAATTTCCGGAGCCAGCGCCCCCCCAGCGATCCGTGGGCTAACACCCACGAAAAATCGCCAAAAAACTGCCGTTTTCACTCTTTCGCCTCTGGGACGCCCTCAAAACCTCCCAAAGGCCCCAAGGAGCCCATGGATCCGCTTAACAGCTCGTCAGGGACGCCCCCGAGGGGCTCGGCCCAAAATAATTTCCGGAGCCAGCGCCCCCCCAGCGATCCGTGGGCTAACACCCACGAAAAATCGCCAAAAAACTGCCGTTTTCACTCTTTCGCCTCTGGGACGCCCTCAAAACCTCCCAAAGGCCCCAAGGAGCCCATGGATCCGCTTAACAGCTCGTCAGGGACGCCCCCGAGGGGCTCGGCCCAAAATAATTTCCGGAGCCAGCGCCCCCCCAGCGATCCGTGGGCTAACACCCACGAAAAATCGCCAAAAAACTGCCGTTTTCACTCTTTCGCCTCTGGGACGCCCTCAAAACCTCCCAAAGGCCCCAAGGAGCCCATGGATCCGCTTAACAGCTCGTCAGGGACGCCCCCGAGGGGCTCGGCCCAAAATAATTTCCGGAGCCAGCGCCCCCCCAGCGATCCGTGGGCTAACACCCACGAAAAATCGCCAAAAAACTGCCGTTTTCACTCTTTCGCCTCTGGGACGCCCTCAAAACCTCCCAAAGGCCCCAAGGAGCCCATGGATCCGCTTAACAGCTCGTCAGGGACGCCCCCGAGGGGCTCGGCCCAAAATAATTTCCGGAGCCAGCGCCCCCCCAGCGATCCGTGGGCTAACACCCACGAAAAATCGCCAAAAAACTGTCGTTTTCACTCTTTCGCCTCTGGGACGCCCTCAAAACCTCCCAAAGGCCCCAAGGAGCCCATGGATCCGCTTAACAGCTCGTCAGGGACGCCCCCGAGGGGCTCGGCCCAAAATAATTTCCGGAGCCAGCGCCCCCCCAGCGATCCGTGGGCTAACACCCACGAAAAATCGCCAAAAAACTGCCGTTTTCACTCTTTCGCCTCTGGGACGCCCTCAAAACCTCCCAAAGGCCCCAAGGAGCCCATGGATCCGCTTAACAGCTCGTCAGGGACGCCCCCGAGGGGCTCGGCCCAAAATAATTTCCGGAGCCAGCGCCCCCCCAGCGATCCGTGGGCTAACACCCACGAAAAATCGCCAAAAAACTGCCGTTTTCACTCTTTCGCCTCTGGGACGCCCTCAAAACCTCCCAAAGTCCCCAAGGAGCCCATGGATCCGCTTAACAGCTCGTCAGGGACGCCCCCGAGGGGCTCGGCCCAAAATAATTTTCGGAGCCAGCGCCCCCCCAGCGATCCGTGGGCTAACACCCACGAAAAATCGCCAAAAAACTGCCGTTTTCACTCTTTCGCCTCTGGGACGCCCTCAAAACCTCCCAAAGTCCCCAAGGAGCCCATGGATCCGCTTAACAGCTCGTCAGGGACGCCCCCGAGGGGCTCGGCCCAAAATAATTTTCGGAGCCAGCGCCCCCCCAGCGATCCGTGGGCTAACACCCACGAAAAATCGCCAAAAAACTGCCGTTTTCACTCTTTCGCCTCTGGGACGCCCTCAAAACCTCCCAAAGGCCCCAAGGAGCCCATGGATCCGCTTAACAGCTCGTCAGGGACGCCCCCGAGGGGCTCGGCCCAAAATAATTTCCGGAGCCAGCGCCCCCCCAGCGATCCGTGGGCTAACACCCACGAAAAATCGCCAAAAAACTGCCGTTTTCACTCTTTCGCCTCTGGGACGCCCTCAAAACCTCCCAAAGGCCCCAAGGAGCCCATGGATCCGCTTAACAGCTCGTCAGGGACGCCCCCGAGGGGCTCGGCCCAAAATAATTTCCGGAGCCAGCGCCCCCCCAGCGATCCGTGGGCTAACACCCACGAAAAATCGCCAAAAAACTGCCGTTTTCACTCTTTCGCCTCTGGGACGCCCTCAAAACCTCCCAAAGGCCCCAAGGAGCCCATGGATCCGCTTAACAGCTCGTCAGGGACGCCCCCGAGGGGCTCGGCCCAAAATAATTTCCGGAGCCAGCGCCCCCCCAGCGATCCGTGGGCTAACACCCACGAAAAATCGCCAAAAAACTGCCGTTTTCACTCTTTCGCCTCTGGGACGCCCTCAAAACCTCCCAAAGGCCCCAAGGAGACCATGGATCCGCTTAACAGCTCGTCAGGGACGCCCCCGAGGGGCTCGGCCCAAAATAATTTCCGGAGCCAGCGCCCCCCCAGCGATCCGTGGGCTAACACTCACGAAAAATCGCCAAAAAACTGCCGTTTTCACTCTTTCGCCTCTGGGACGCCCTCAAAACCTCCCAAAGGCCCCAAGGAGCCCATGGATCCGCTTAACAGCTCGTCAGGGACGCCCCCGAGGGGCTCGGCCCAAAATAATTTCCGGAGCCAGCGCCCCCCCAGCGATCCGTGGGCTAACACCCACGAAAAATCGCCAAAAAACTGCCGTTTTCACTCTTTCGCCTCTGGGACGCCCTCAAAACCTCCCAAAGGCCCCAAGGAGCCCATGGATCCGCTTAACAGCTCGTCAGGGAAGCCCCCGAGGGGCTCGGCCCAAAATAATTTCCGGAGCCAGCGCCCCCCCAGCGATCCGTGGGCTAACACCCACGAAAAATCGCCAAAAAACTGCCGTTTTCACTCTTTCGCCTCTGGGACGCCCTCAAAACCTCCCAAAGGCCCCAAGGAGCCCATGGATCCGCTTAACAGCTCGTCAGGGACGCCCTCGAGGGGCTCGGCCCAAAATAATTTCCGGAGCCAGCGCCCCCCCAGCGATCCGTGGGCTAACACCCACGAAAAATCGCCAAAAAACTGCCGTTTTCACTCTTTCGCCTCTGGGACGCCCTCAAAACCTCCCAAAGGCCCCAAGGAGCCCATGGATCCGCTTAACAGCTCGTCAGGGACGCCCCCGAGGGGCTCGGCCCAAAATAATTTCCGGAGCCAGCGCCCCCCCAGCGATCCGTGGGCTAACACCCACGAAAAATCGCCAAAAAACTGCCGTTTTCACTCTTTCGCCTCTGGGACGCCCTCAAAACCTCCCAAAGGCCCCAAGGAGCCCATGGATCCGCTTAACAGCTCGTCAGGGACGCCCCCGAGGGGTTTGGCCCAAAATAATTTCCGGAGCCAGCGCCCCCCCAGCGATCCGTGGGCTAACACCCACGAAAAATCGCCAAAAAACTGCCGTTTTCACTCTTTCGCCTCTGGGACGCCCTCAAAACCTCCCAAAGGCCCCAAGAAGCCCATGGATCCGCTTAACAGCTCGTCAGGGACGCCCCCGAGGGGCTCGGCCCAAAATAATTTCCGGAGCCAGCGCCCCCCCAGCGATCCGTGGGCTAACACCCACGAAAAATCGCCAAAAAACTGCCGTTTTCACTCTTTCGCCTCTGGGACGCCCTCAAAACCTCCCAAAGGCCCCAAGGAGCCCATGGATCCGCTTAACAGCTCGTCAGGGACGCCCCCGAGGGGCTCGGCCCAAAATAATTTCCGGAGCCAGCGCCCCCCCAGCGATCCGTGGGCTAACACCCACGAAAAATCGCAATAAAACTGCCGTTTTCACTCTTTTGCCTCTGGGACGCCCTCAAAACCTCCCAAAGGCCCCAAGGAGCCCATGGATCCGCTTAACAGCTCGTCAGGGACGCCCCCGAGGGGCTCGGCCCAAAATAATTTCCGGAGCCAGCGCCCCCCCAGCGATCCGTGGGCTAACACCCACGAAAAATCGCCAAAAAACTGCCGTTTTCACTCTTTCGCCTCTGGGACGCCCTCAAAACCTCCCAAAGGCCCCAAGGAGCCCATGGATCCGCTTAACAGCTCGTCAGGGACGCCCCCGAGGGGCTCGGCCCAAAATAATTTCCGGAGCCAGCGCCCCCCCAGCGATCCGTGGGCTAACACCCACGAAAAATCGCCAAAAAACTGCCGTTTTCACTCTTTCGCCTCTGGGACGCCCTCAAAACCTCCCAAAGGCCCCAAGGAGCCCATGGATCCGCTTAACAGCTCGTCAGGGACGCCCCCGAGGGGCTCGGCCCAAAATAATTTCCGGAGCCAGCGCCCCCCCAGCGATCCGTGGGCGAACACCCACGAAAAATCGCCAAAAAACTGCCGTTTTCACTCTTTCGCCTCTGGGACGCCCTCAAAACCTCCCAAAGTCCCCAAGGAGCCCATGGATCCGCTTAACAGCTCGTCAGGGACGCCCCCGAGGGGCTCGGCCCAAAATAATTTCCGGAGCCAGCGCCCCCCCAGCGATCCGTGGGCTAACACCCACGAAAAATCGCCAAAAAACTGTCGTTTTCACTCTTTCGCCTCTGGGACGCCCTCAAAACCTCCCAAAGGCCCCAAGGAGCCCATGGATCCGCTTAACAGCTCGTCAGGGACGCCCCCGAGGGGCTCGGCTCAAAATAATTTCCGGAGCCAGCGCCCCCCCAGCGATCCGTGGGCTAACACCCACGAAAAATCGCTAAAAAACTGCCGTTTTCACTCTTTCGCCTCTGGGAAACCCTCAAAACCTCCCAAAGGCCCCAAGGAGCCCATGGATCCGCTTAACAGCTCGTCAGGGACGCCCCCGAGGGGCTCGGCCCAAAATAATTTCCGGAGCCAGCGCCCCCCCAGCGATCCGTGGGCTAACACCCACGAAAAATCGCCAAAAAACTGCCGTTTTCACTCTTTCGCCTCTGGGACGCCCTCAAAACCTCCCAAAGGCCCCAAGGAGCCCATGGATCCGCTTAACAGCTCGTCAGGGACGCCCCCGAGGGGTTCGGCCCAAAATAATTTCCGGAGCCAGCGCCCCCCAGCGATCCGTGGGCTAACACCCACGAAAAATCGCCATAAAACTGCCGTTTTCACTCTTTCGCCTCTGGGACGCCCTCAAAACCTCCCAAAGGCCCCAAGGAGCCCATGGATCCGCTTAACAGCTCGTCAGGGACGCCCCCGAGGGGCTCGGCCCAAAATAATTTCCGGAGCCAGCGCCCCCCCAGCGATCCGTGGGCTAACACCCACGAAAAATCGCCAAAAAACTGCCGTTTTCACTCTTTCGCCTCTGGGACGCCCTCAAAACCTCCCAAAGCCCCCAAGGAGCCCATGGATACGCTTAACAGCTCGTCAGGGACGCCCCCGAGGGGCTCGGCCCAAAATAATTTCCGGAGCCAGCGCCCCCCCAGCGATCCGTGGGCTAACACCCACGAAAAATCGCCAAAAAACTGCCGTTTTCACTCTTTCGCCTCTGGGACGCCCTCAAAACCTCCCAAAGGCCCCAAGGAGCCCATGGATCCGCTTAACAACTCGTCAGGGACGCCCCCTAGGGGCTCGGCCCAAAATAATTTCCGGAGCCAGCGCCCCCCCAGCGATCCGTGGGCTAACACCTACGAAAAATCGCCAAAAAACTGCCGTTTTCACTCTTTCGCCTCTGGGACGCCCTCAAAACCTCCCAAAGGCCCCAAGGAGCCCATGGATCCGCTTAACAGCTCGTCAGGGACGCCCCCGAGGGGCTCGGCCCAAAATAATTTCCGGAGCCAGTGCCCCCCCAGCGATCCGTGGGCTAACACCCACGAAAAATCGCCAAAAAACTGCCGTTTTCACTCTTTCGCCTCTGGGACGCCCTCAAAACCTCCCAAAGGCCCCAAGGAGCCCATGGATCCGCTTAACAGCTCGTCAGGGACGCCCCCGAGGGGCTCGGCCCAAAATAATTTCCGGAGCCAGCGCCCCCCCAGCGATCCGTGGGCTAACACCCACGAAAAATCGCCAAAAAACTGCCGTTTTCACTCTTTCGCCTCTGGGACGCCCTCAAAACCTCCCAAAGGCCCCAAGGAGCCCATGGATCCGCTTAACAGCTCGTCAGGGACGCCCCCGAGGGGCTCGGCACAAAATAATTTCCGGAGCCAGCGATCCGTGGGCTAACACCCACGAAAAATCGCCAAAAAACTGCCGTTTTCACTCTTTCGCCTCTGGGACGCCCTCAAAACCTCCCAAAGGCCCTAAGGAGCCCATGGATCCGCTTAACAGCTCGTCAGGGATGCCCCCGAGGGGCTCGGCCCAAAATAATTTCCGGAGCCAGCGCCCCCCCAGCGATCCGTGGGCTAACACCCACGAAAAATCGCCAAAAAACTGCCGTTTTCACTCTTTCGCCTCTGGGACGCCCTCAAAACCTCCCAAAGGCCCCAAGGAGCCCATGGATCCGCTTAACAGCTCGTCAGGGGCTCGGCCCAAAATAATTTCCGGAGCCAGCGCCCCCCCAGCGATCCGTGGGCTAACACCCACGAAAAATCGCCAAAAAACTGCCGTTTTCACTCTTTCGCCTCTGGGACGCCCTCAAAACCTCCCAAAGGCCCCAAGGAGCCCATGGATCCGCTTAACAGCTCGTCAGGGACGCCCCCGAGGGGCTCGGCCCAAAATAATTTCCGGAGCCAGCGCCCCCCCAGCGATCCGTGGGCTAACACCCACGAAAAATCGCCAAAAAACTGCCGTTTTCACTCTTTCGCCTCTGGGACGCCCTCAAAACCTCCCAAAGGCCCCAAGGAGCCCAAGGATCCGCTTAACAGCTCGTCAGGGACGCCCCCGAGGGGCTCGGCCCAAAATAATTTCCGGAGCCAGCGCCCCCCCAGCGATCCGTGGGCTAACACCCACGAAAAATCGCCAAAAAACTGCCGTTTTCACTCTTTCGCCTCTGGGACGCCCTCAAAACCTCCCAAAGGCCCCAAGGAGCCCATGGATCCGCTTAACAGCTCGTCAGGGACGCCCCCGAGGGGCTCGGCCCAAAATAATTTCCGGAGCCAGCGCCCCCCCAGCGATCCGTGGGCTAACACCCACGAAAAATCGCCAAAAAACTGCCGTTTTCACTCTTTCGCCTCTGGGACGCCCTCAAAACCTCCCAAAGGCCCCAAGGAGCCCATGGATCCGCTAAACAGCTCGTCAGGGACGCCCCCGAGGGGCTCGGCCCAAAATAATTTCCGGAGCCAGTGCCCCCCCAGCGATCCGTGGGCTAACACCCACCAAAAATTGCCAAAAAACTGCCGTTTTCACTCTTTCGCCTCTGGGACGCCCTCAAAACCTCCCAAAGGCCCCAAGGAGCCCATGGATCCGCTTAACAGCTCGTCAGGGACGCCCCCGAGGGGCTCGGCCCAAAATAATTTCCGGAGCCAGCGCCCCCCCAGCGATCCGTGGGCTAACACCCACGAAAAATCGCCAAAAAACTGCCGTTTTCACTCTTTCGCCTCTGGGACGCCCTCAAAACCTCCCAAAGGCCCCAAGGAGCCCATGGATCCGCTTAACAGCTCGTCAGGGACGCCCCCGAGGGGCTCGGCCCAAAATAATTTCCGG
Organism: Capsicum rhomboideum; assembly: GCA_031232105.1. Classification (NCBI taxonomy): domain Eukaryota; kingdom Viridiplantae; phylum Streptophyta; class Magnoliopsida; order Solanales; family Solanaceae; genus Capsicum; species Capsicum rhomboideum. The sequence goes on along the minus strand of CP124719.1, from coordinate 481,507 downwards.
AGCCAGCGCCCCCCCAGCGATCCGTGGGCTAACACCCACGAAAAATCGCCAAAAAACTGCCGTTTTCACTCTTTCGCCTCTGGGACGCCCTCAAAACCTCCCAAAGGCCCCAAGGAGCCCATGGATCCGCTTAACAGCTCGTCAGGGGCTCGGCCCAAAATAATTTCCGGAGCCAGCGCCCCCCCAGCGATCCGTGGGCTAACACCCACGAAAAATCGCCAAAAAACTGCCGTTTTCACTCTTTCGCCTCTGGGACGCCCTCAAAACCTCCCAAAGGCCCCAAGGAGCCCATGGATCCGCTTAACAGCTCGTCAGGGACGCCCCCGAGGGGCTCGGCCCAAAATAATTTCCGAAGCCAGCGCCCCCCCAGCGATCCGTGGGCTAACACCCACGAAAAATCGCCAAAAAACTGCCGTTTTCACTCTTTCGCCTCTGGGACGCCCTCAAAACCTCCCAAAGGCCCCAAGGAGCCCATGGATCCGCTTAACAGCTCGTCAGGGACGCCCCCGAGGGGCTCGGCCCAAAATAATTTCCGGAGCCAGCGCCCCCCCAGCGATCCGTGGGCTAACACCCACGAAAAATCGCCAAAAAACTGCCGTTTTCACTCTTTCGCCTCTGGGACGCCCTCAAAACCTCCCAAAGGCCCCAAGGAGCCCATGGATCCGCTTAACAGCTCGTCAGGGACGCCCCCGAGGGGCTCGGCCCAAAATAATTTCCGGAGCCAGCGCCCCCCCAGCGATCCGTGGGCTAACACCCACGAAAAATCGCCAAAAAACTGCCGTTTTCACTCTTTCGCCTCTGGGACGCCCTCAAAACCTCCCAAAGGCCCCAAGGAGCCCATGGATCCGCTTAACAGCTCGTCAGGGACGCCCCCGAGGGGCTCGGCCCAAAATAATTTCCGGAGCCAGCGCCCCCCCAGCGATCCGTGGGCGAACACCCACGAAAAATCGCCAAAAAACTGCCGTTTTCACTCTTTCGCCTCTGGGACGCCCTCAAAACCTCCCAAAGGCCCCAAGGAGCCCATGGATCCGCTTAACAGCTCGTCAGGGACGCCCCCGAGGGGCTCGGCCCAAAATAATTTCCGGAGCCAGCGCCCCCCCAGCGATCCGTGGGCTAACACCCACGAAAAATCGCCAAAAAACTGTCGTTTTCACTCTTTCGCCTCTGGGACGCCCTCAAAACCTCCCAAAGGCCCCAAGGAGCCCATGGATCCGCTTAACAGCTCGTCAGGGACGCCCCCGAGGGGCTCGGCTCAAAATAATTTCCGGAGCCAGCGCCCCCCCAGCGATCCGTGGGCTAACACCCACGAAAAATCGCTAAAAAACTGCCGTTTTCACTCTTTCGCCTCTGGGAAACCCTCAAAACCTCCCAAAGGCCCCAAGGAGCCCATGGATCCGCTTAACAGCTCGTCAGGGATGCCCCCGAGGGGCTCGGCCCAAAATAATTTCCGGAGCCAGCGCCCCCCCAGCGATCCGTGGGCTAACACCCACGAAAAATCGCCAAAAAACTGCCGTTTTCACTCTTTCGCCTCTGGGACGCCCTCAAAACCTCCCAAAGGCCCCAAGGAGCCCATGGATCCGCTTAACAGCTCGTCAGGGACGCCCCCGAGGGGTTCGGCCCAAAATAATTTCCGGAGCCAGCGCCCCCCAGCGATCCGTGGGCTAACACCCACGAAAAATCGCCATAAAACTGCCGTTTTCACTCTTTCGCCTCTGGGACGCCCTCAAAACCTCCCAAAGGCCCCAAGGAGCCCATGGATCCGCTTAACAGCTCGTCAGGGACGCCCCCGAGGGGCTCGGCCCAAAATAATTTCCGGAGCCAGCGCCCCCCCAGCGATCCGTGGGCTAACACCCACGAAAAATCGCCAAAAAACTGCCGTTTTCACTCTTTCGCCTCTGGGACGCCCTCAAAACCTCCCAAAGGCCCCAAGGAGCCCATGGATACGCTTAACAGCTCGTCAGGGACGCCCCCGAGGGGCTCGGCCCAAAATAATTTCCGGAGCCAGCGCCCCCCCAGCGATCCGTGGGCTAACACCCACGAAAAATCGCCAAAAAACTGCCGTTTTCACTCTTTCGCCTCTGGGACGCCCTCAAAACCTCCCAAAGGCCCCAAGGAGCCCATGGATCCGCTTAACAGCTCGTCAGGGACGCCCCCTAGGGGCTCGGCCCAAAATAATTTCCGGAGCCAGCGCCCCCCCAGCGATCCGTGGGCTAACACCTACGAAAAATCGCCAAAAAACTGCCGTTTTCACTCTTTCGCCTCTGGGACGCCCTCAAAACCTCCCAAAGGCCCCAAGGAGCCCATGGATCCGCTTAACAGCTCGTCAGGGACGCCCCCGAGGGGCTCGGCCCAAAATAATTTCCGGAGCCAGTGCCCCCCCAGCGATCCGTGGGCTAACACCCACGAAAAATCGCCAAAAAACTGCCGTTTTCACTCTTTCGCCTCTGGGACGCCCTCAAAACCTCCCAAAGGCCCCAAGGAGCCCATGGATCCGCTTAACAGCTCGTCAGGGACGCCCCCGAGGGGCTCGGCCCAAAATAATTTCCGGAGCCAGCGCCCCCCCAGCGATCCGTGGGCTAACACCCACGAAAAATCGCCAAAAAACTGCCGTTTTCACTCTTTCGCCTCTGGGACGCCCTCAAAACCTCCCAAAGGCCCCAAGGAGCCCATGGATCCGCTTAACAGCTCGTCAGGGACGCCCCCGAGGGGCTCGGCACAAAATAATTTCCGGAGCCAGCGATCCGTGGGCTAACACCCACGAAAAATCGCCAAAAAACTGCCGTTTTCACTCTTTCGCCTCTGGGACGCCCTCAAAACCTCCCAAAGGCCCTAAGGAGCCCATGGATCCGCTTAACAGCTCGTCAGGGATGCCCCCGAGGGGCTCGGCCCAAAATAATTTCCGGAGCCAGCGCCCCCCCAGCGATCCGTGGGCTAACACCCACGAAAAATCGCCAAAAAACTGCCGTTTTCACTCTTTCGCCTCTGGGACGCCCTCAAAACCTCCCAAAGGCCCCAAGGAGCCCATGGATCCGCTTAACAGCTCGTCAGGGGCTCGGCCCAAAATAATTTCCGGAGCCAGCGCCCCCCCAGCGATCCGTGGGCTAACACCCACGAAAAATCGCCAAAAAACTGCCGTTTTCACTCTTTCGCCTCTGGGACGCCCTCAAAACCTCCCAAAGGCCCCAAGGAGCCCATGGATCCGCTTAACAGCTCGTCAGGGACGCCCCCGAGGGGCTCGGCCCAAAATAATTTCCGGAGCCAGCGCCCCCCCAGCGATCCGTGGGCTAACACCCACGAAAAATCGCCAAAAAACTGCCGTTTTCACTCTTTCGCCTCTGGGACGCCCTCAAAACCTCCCAAAGGCCCCAAGGAGCCCAAGGATCCGCTTAACAGCTCGTCAGGGACGCCCCCGAGGGGCTCGGCCCAAAATAATTTCCGGAGCCAGCGCCCCCCCAGCGATCCGTGGGCTAACACCCACGAAAAATCGCCAAAAAACTGCCGTTTTCACTCTTTCGCCTCTGGGACGCCCTCAAAACCTCCCAAAGGCCCCAAGGAGCCCATGGATCCGCTTAACAGCTCGTCAGGGACGCCCCCGAGGGGCTCGGCCCAAAATAATTTCCGGAGCCAGCGCCCCCCCAGCGATCCGTGGGCTAACACCCACGAAAAATCGCCAAAAAACTGCCGTTTTCACTCTTTCGCCTCTGGGACGCCCTCAAAACCTCCCAAAGGCCCCAAGGAGCCCATGGATCCGCTAAACAGCTCGTCAGGGACGCCCCCGAGGGGCTCGGCCCAAAATAATTTCCGGAGCCAGTGCCCCCCCAGCGATCCGTGGGCTAACACCCACCAAAAATCGCCAAAAAACTGCCGTTTTCACTCTTTCGCCTCTGGGACGCCCTCAAAACCTCCCAAAGGCCCCAAGGAGCCCATGGATCCGCTTAACAGCTCGTCAGGGACGCCCCCGAGGGGCTCGGCCCAAAATAATTTCCGGAGCCAGCGCCCCCCCAGCGATCCGTGGGCTAACACCCACGAAAAATCGCCAAAAAACTGCCGTTTTCACTCTTTCGCCTCTGGGACGCCCTCAAAACCTCCCAAAGGCCCCAAGGAGCCCATGGATCCGCTTAACAGCTCGTCAGGGACGCCCCCGAGGGGCTCGGCCCAAAATAATTTCCGGAGCCAGCGCCCCCCCAGCGATCCGTGGGCTAACACCCACGAAAAATCGCCAAAAAACTGCCGTTTTCACTCTTTCGCCTCTGGGACGCCCTCAAAACCTCCCAAAGGCCCCAAGGAGCCCATGGATCCGCTTAACAGCTCGTCAGGGGCTCGGCCCAAAATAATTTCCGGAGCCAGCGCCCCCCCAGCGATCCGTGGGCTAACACCCACGAAAAATCGCCAAAAAACTGCCGTTTTCACTCTTTCGCCTCTGGGACGCCCTCAAAACCTCCCAAAGGCCCCAAGGAGCCCATGGATCCGCTTAACAGCTCGTCAGGGACGCCCCCGAGGGGCTCGGCCCAAAATAATTTCCGAAGCCAGCGCCCCCCCAGCGATCCGTGGGCTAACACCCACGAAAAATCGCCAAAAAACTGCCGTTTTCACTCTTTCGCCTCTGGGACGCCCTCAAAACCTCCCAAAGGCCCCAAGGAGCCCATGGATCCGCTTAACAGCTCGTCAGGGACGCCCCCGAGGGGCTCGGCCCAAAATAATTTCCGGAGCCAGCGCCCCCCCAGCGATCCGTGGGCTAACACCCACGAAAAATCGCCAAAAAACTGCCGTTTTCACTCTTTCGCCTCTGGGACGCCCTCAAAACCTCCCAAAGGCCCCAAGGAGCCCATGGATCCGCTTAACAGCTCGTCAGGGACGCCCCCGAGGGGCTCGGCCCAAAATAATTTCCGGAGCCAGCGCCCCCCCAGCGATCCGTGGGCTAACACCCACGAAAAATCGCCAAAAAACTGCCGTTTTCACTCTTTCGCCTCTGGGACGCCCTCAAAACCTCCCAAAGGCCCCAAGGAGCCCATGGATCCACTTAACAGCTCGTCAGGGACGCCCCCGAGGGGCTCGGCCCAAAATAATTTCCGGAGCCAGCGCCCCCCCAGCGATCCGTGGGCTAACACCCACGAAAAATCGCCAAAAAACTGCCGTTTTCACTCTTTCGCCTCTGGGACGCCCTCAAAACCTCCCAAAGGCCCCAAGGAGCCCATGGATCCGCTTAACAGCTCGTCAGGGACTCCCCCGAGGGGCTCGGCCCAAAATAATTTCCGGAGCCAGCGCCCCCCCAGCGATCCGTGGGCTAACACCCACGAAAAATCGCCAAAAAACTGCCGTTTTCACTCTTTCGCCTCTGGGACGCCCTCAAAACCTCCCAAAGGCCCCAAGGAGCCCATGGATCCGCTTAACAGCTCGTCAGGGACGCCCCCGAGGGGCTCGGCCCAAAATAATTTCCGGAGCCAGCGCCCCCCCAGCGATCCGTGGGCTAACACCCACGAAAAATCGCCAAAAAACTGCCGTTTTCACTCTTTCGCCTCTGGGACGCCCTCAAAACCTCCCAAAGGCCCCAAGGAGCCCATGGATCCGCTTAACAGCTCGTCAGGGACGCCCCCGAGGGGCTCGGCCCAAAATAATTTCCGGAGCCAGCGCCCCCCCAGCGATCCGTGGGCTAACACCCACGAAAAATCGCCAAAAAACTGTCGTTTTCACTCTTTCGCCTCTGGGACGCCCTCAAAACCTCCCAAAGGCCCCAAGGAGCCCATGGATCCGCTTAACAGCTCGTCAGGGACGCCCCCGAGGGGCTCGGCCCAAAATAATTTCCGGAGCCAGCGCCCCCCCAGCGATCCGTGGGCTAACACCCACGAAAAATCGCCAAAAAACTGTCGTTTTCACTCTTTCGCCTCTGGGACGCCCTCAAAACCTCCCTAAGGCCCCAAGGAGCCCATGGATCCGCTTAACAGCTCGTCAGGGACGCCCCCGAGGGGCTCGGCCCAAAATAATTTCCGGAGCCAGCGCCCCCCCAGCGATCCGTGGGCTAACACCCACGAAAAATCGCCAAAAAACTGCCGTTTTCACTCTTTCGCCTCTGGGACGCCCTCAAAACCTCCCAAAGGCCCCAAGGAGCCCATGGATCCGCTTAACAGCTCGTCAGGGATGCCCCCGAGGGGCTCGGCCCAAAATAATTTCCGGAGCCAGCGCCCCCCCAGCGATCCGTGGGCTAACACCCACGAAAAATTGCCAAAAAACTGTCGTTTTCACTCTTTCGCCTCTGGGACGCCCTCAAAACCTCCCAAAGGCCCCAAGGAGCCCATGGATCCGCTTAACAGCTCGTCAGGGACGCCCCCGAGGGGCTCGGCCCAAAATAATTTCCGGAGCCAGCGCCCCCCCAGCGATCCGTGGGCTAACACCCACGAAAAATCGCCAAAAAACTGCCGTTTTCACTCTTTCGCCTCTGGGACGCCCTCAAAACCTCCCAAAGGCCCCAAGGAGCCCATGGATCCGCTTAACAGCTCGTCAGGGACGCCCCCGAGGGGCTCGGCCCAAAATAATTTCCGGAGCCAGCGCCCCCCCAGCGATCCGTGGGCTAACACCCACGAAAAATCGCCAAAAAACTGCCGTTTTCACTATTTCGCCTCTGGGACGCCCTCAAAACCTCCCAAAGGACCCAAGGAGCCCATGGATCCGCTTAACAGCTCGTCAGGGACGCCCCCGAGGGGCTCGGCCCAAAATAATTTCCGGAGCCAGCGCCCCCCCAGCGATCCGTGGGCTAACACCCACGAAAAATCGCCAAAAAACTGCCGTTTTCACTCTTTCGCCTCTGGGACGCCCTCAAAACCTCCCAAAGGCCCCAAGGAGCCCATGGATCCGCTTAACAGCTCGTCAGGGACGCCCCTGAGGGGCTCGGCCCAAAATAATTTCCGGAGCCAGCGCCCCCCCAGCGATCCGTGGGCTAACACCCACGAAAAATCGCCAAAAAACTGCCGTTTTCACTCTTTCGCCTCTGGGACGCCCTCAAAACCTCCCAAAGGCCCCAAGGAGCCCATGGATCCGCTTAACAGCTCGTCAGGGACGCCCCCGAGGGGCTCGGCCCAAAATAATTTCCGGAGCCAGCGCCCCCCCAGCGATCCGTGGGCTAACACCCACGAAAAATCGCCAAAAAACTGCCGTTTTCACTCTTTCGCCTCTGGGACGCCCTCAAAACCTCCCAAAGGCCCCAAGGAGCCCATGGATCCGCTTAACAGCTCGTCAGGGACGCCCCCGAGGGGCTCGGCCCAAAATAATTTCCGGAGCCAGCGCCCCCCCAGCGATCCGTGGGCTAACACCCACGAAAAATCGCCAAAAAACTGCCGTTTTCACTCTTTCGCCTCTGGGACGCCCTCAAAACCTCCCAAAGACCCCAAGGAGCCCATGGATCCGCTTAACAGCTCGTCAGGGACGCCCCCGAGGGGCTCGGCCCAAAATAATTTCCGGAGCCAGCGCCCCCCCAGCGATCCGTGGGCTAACACCCACGAAAAATCGCCAAAAAACTGCCGTTTTCACTCTTTCGCCTCTGGGACGCCCTCAAAACCTCCCAAAGGCCCCAAGGAGCCCATGGATCCGCTAAACAGCTCGTCAGGGACGCCCCCGAGGGGCTCGGCCCAAAATAATTTTCGGAGCCAGCGCCCCCCCAGCGATCCGTGGGCTAACACCCACGAAAAATCGCCAAAAAACTGCCGTTTTCACTCTTTCGCCTCTGGGACGCCCTCAAAACCTCCCAAAGGCCCCAAGGAGCCCATGGATCCGCTTAACAGCTCGTCAGGGACGCCCCCGAGGGGCTCGGCCCAAAATAATTTCCGGAGCCAGCGCCCCCCCAGCGATCCGTGGGCTAACACCCACGAAAAATCGCCAAAAAACTGCCGTTTTCACTCTTTCGCCTCTGGGACGCCCTCAAAACCTCCCAAAGGCTCCAAGGAGCCCATGGATCCGCTTAACAGCTCGTCAGGGACGCCCCCGAGGGGCTCGGCCCAAAATAATTTCCGGAGCCAGCGCCCCCCCAGCGATCCGTGGGCTAACACCCACGAAAAATCGCCAAAAAACTGCCGTTTTCACTCTTTCGCCTCTGGGACGCCCTCAAAACCTCCCAAAGGCCCCAAGGAGCCCATGGATCCGCTTAACAGCTCGTCAGGGACGCCCCCGAGGGGCTCGGCCCAAAATAATTTCCGGAGCCAGCGCCCCCCCAGCGATCCGTGGGCTAACACCCACGAAAAATTGCCAAAAAACTGCCGTTTTCACTCTTTCGCCTCTGGGACGCCCTCAAAACCTCCCAAAGGCCCCAAGGAGCCCATGGATCCGCTTAACAGCTCGTCAGGGACGCCCCCGAGGGGCTCGGCCCAAAATAATTTCCGGAGCCAGCGCCCCCCCAGCGATCCGTGGGCTAACACCCACGAAAAATCGCCAAAAAACTGTCGTTTTCACTCTTTCGCCTCTGGGACGCCCTCAAAACCTCCCAAAGGCCCCAAGGAGCCCATGGATCCGCTTAACAGCTCGTCAGGGACACCCCCGAGGGGCTCGGCCCAAAATAAATTCCGGAGCCAGCGCCCCCCCAGCGATCCGTGGGCTAACACCCACGAAAAATCGCCAAAAAACTGCCGTTTTCACTCTTTCGCCTCTGGGACGCCCTCAAAACCTCCCAAAGGCCCCAAGGAGCCCATGGATCCGCTTAACAGCTCGTCAGGGACGCCCCCGAGGGGCTCGGCCCAAAATAATTTCCGGAGCCAGCGCCCCCCCAGCGATCCGTGGGCTAACACCCACGAAAAATCGCCAAAAAACTGCCGTTTTCACTCTTTCGCCTCTGGGACGCCCTCAAAACCTCCCAAAGGCCCCAAGGAGCCCATGGATCCGCTTAACAGCTCGTCAGGGACGCCCCCGAGGGGCTCGGCCCAAAATAATTTCCGGAGCCAGCGCCCCCCCAGCGATCCGTGGGCTAACACCCACGAAAAATCGCCAAAAAACTGCCGTTTTCACTCTTTCGCCTCTGGGACGCCCTCAAAACCTCCCAAAGGCCCCAAGGAGCCCATGGATCCGCTTAACATCTTGTCAGGGACGCCCCCGAGGGGCTCGGCCCAAAATAATTTCCGGAGCCAGCGCCCCCCCAGCGATCCGTGGGCTAACACCCACCGAAAATCGCCAAAAAACTGCAGTTTTCACTCTTTCGCCTATGGGACGCCCTAAAAACATCCCAACGGACCCACGGAGCCCATGGATCCGCTTAACAGCTCGTCAGGGACGCCCCCGAGGGCCTCGGCCCAAAATAGATTCCGGAGCCAGCGCCACCCCAGCGATCCGTGGGCTAACATCCACCGAAAATCGCCAAAAAACTGCAGTTTTCACTCTTTCGCCTATGGGACGCCCTAAAAACATCCCAACGGACCCACGGAGCCCATGGATCCGCTTAACAGCTCGTCAGGGACGCCCCCGAGGGCCTCGGCCCAAAATAAATTACGGAGCCAGCGCCACCCCAGCGATCCGTGGGCTAACACCAACCGAAAATCGCCAAAAAACTGCAGTTTTCACTCTTTCGCCTATGGGACGCCCTAAAAACATCCCAACGGACCCACGGAGCCCATGGATCCGCTTAACAGCTCGTCAGGGACGCCCCCGAGGGCCTCGGCCCAAAATAAATTCCGGAGCCAGCGCCACCCCAGCGATCCGTGGGCTAACACCAACCGAAAATCGCCAAAAAACTGCAGTTTTCACTCTTTCGCCTATGGGACGCCCTAAAAACATCCCAACGGACCCACGGAGCCCATGGATCCGCTTAACAGCTCGTCAGGGACGCCCCCGAGGGCCTCGGCCCAAAATAATTTCCGGAGCCAGCGATCCGTGGGCTAACACCCACGAAAAATCGCCAAAAAACTGCCGTTTTCACTCTTTCGCCTCTGGGACGCCCTCAAAACCTCCCAAAGACCCCAAGGAGCCCATGGATCCGCTTAACAGCTCGTCAGGGACGCCCCCGAGGGGCTCGGCCCAAAATAATTTCCGGAGCCAGCGCCCCCCCAGCGATCCGTGGGCTAACACCCACGAAAAATCGCCAAAAAACTGCCGTTTTCACTCTTTCGCCTCTGGGACGCCCTCAAAACCTCCCAAAGGCCCCAAGGAGCCCATGGATCCGCTAAACAGCTCGTCAGGGACGCCCCCGAGGGGCTCGGCCCAAAATAATTTTCGGAGCCAGCGCCCCCCCAGCGATCCGTGGGCTAACACCCACGAAAAATCGCCAAAAAACTGCCGTTTTCACTCTTTCGCCTCTGGGACGCCCTCAAAACCTCCCAAAGGCCCCAAGGAGCCCATGGATCCGCTTAACAGCTCGTCAGGGACGCCCCCGAGGGGCTCGGCCCAAAATAATTTCCGGAGCCAGCGCCCCCCCAGCGATCCGTGGGCTAACACCCACGAAAAATCGCCAAAAAACTGCCGTTTTCACTCTTTCGCCTCTGGGACGCCCTCAAAACCTCCCAAAGGCCCCAAGGAGCCCATGGATCCGCTTAACAGCTCGTCAGGGACGCCCCCGAGGGGCTCGGCCCAAAATAATTTCCGGAGCCAGCGCCCCCCCAGCGATCCGTGGGCTAACACCCACGAAAAATCGCCAAAAAACTGCCGTTTTCACTCTTTCGCCTCTGGGACGCCCTCAAAACCTCCCAAAGGCCCCAAGGAGCCCATGGATCCGCTTAACAGCTCGTCAGGGACGCCCCCGAGGGGCTCGGCCCAAAATAATTTCCGGAGCCAGCGCCCCCCCAGCGATCCGTGGGCTAACACCCACGAAAAATCGCCAAAAAACTGCCGTTTTCACTCTTTCGCCTCTGGGACGCCCTCAAAACCTCCCAAAGGCCCCAAGGAGCCCATGGATCCGCTTAACAGCTCGTCAGGGACGCCCCCGAGGGGCTCGGCCCAAAATAATTTCCGGAGCCAGCGCCCCCCCAGCGATCCGTGGGCTAACACCCACGAAAAATCGCCAAAAAACTGTCGTTTTCACTCTTTCGCCTCTGGGACGCCCTCAAAACCTCCCAAAGGCCCCAAGGAGCCCATGGATCCTCTTAACAGCTCGTCAGGGACACCCCCGAGGGGCTCGGCCCAAAATAATTTCCGGAGCCAGCGCCCCCCCAGCGATCCGTGGGCTAACACCCACGAAAAATCGCCAAAAAACTGCCGTTTTCACTCTTTCGCCTCTGGGACGCCCTCAAAACCTCCCAAAGGCCCCAAGGAGCCCATGGATCCGCTTAACAGCTCGTCAGGGACGGCCCCGAGGGGCTCGGCCCAAAATAATTTCCGGAGCCAGCGCCCCCCCAGCGATCCGTGGGCTAACACCCACGAAAAATCGCCAAAAAACTGCCGTTTTCACTCTTTCGCCTCTGGGACGCCCTCAAAACCTCCCAAAGGCCCCAAGGAGCCCATGGATCCGCTTAACAGCTCGTCAGGGACGCCCCCGAGGGGCTCGGCCCAAAATAATTTCCGGAGCCAGCGCCCCCCCAGCGATCCGTGGGCTAACACCCACGAAAAATCGCCAAAAAACTGCCGTTTTCACTCTTTCGCCTCTGGGACGCCCTCAAAACCTCCCAAAGGCCCCAAGGAGCCCATGGATCCGCTTAACATCTAGTCAGGGACGCCCCCGAGGGTCTCGGCCCAAAATAATTTCCGGAGCCAGCGCCCCCCCAGCGATCCGTGGGCTAACACCCACCGAAAATCGCCAAAAAACTGCAGTTTTCACTCTTTCGCCTATGGGACGCCCTAAAAACATCCCAACGGACCCACGGAGCCCATGGATCCGCTTAACAGCTCGTCAGGGACGCCCCCGAGGGCCTCGGCCCAAAATAGATTCCGGAGCCAGCGCCACCCCAGCGATCCGTGGGCTAACACCCACCGAAAATCGCCAAAAAACTGCAGTTTTCACTCTTTCGCCTATGGGACGCCCTAAAAACATCCCAACGGACCCACGGAGCCCATGGATCCGCTTAACAGCTCGTCAGGGACGCCCCCGAGGGCCTCGGCCCAAAATAAATTACGGAGCCAGCGCCACCCCAGCGATCCGTGGGCTAACACCAACCGAAAATCGCCAAAAAACTGCAGTTTTCACTCTTTCGCCTATGGGACGCCCTAAAAACATCCCAACGGACCCACGGAGCCCATGTATCCGCTTAACAGCTCGTCAGGGACGCCCCCGAGGGCCTCGGCCCAAAATAAATTCCGGAGCCAGCGCCACCCCAGCGATCCGTGGGCTAACACCAACCGAAAATCGCCAAAAAACTGCAGTTTTCACTCTTTCGCCTATGGGACGCCCTAAAAACATCCCAACGGACCCACGGAGCCCATGGATCCGCTTAACAGCTCGTCAGGGACGCCCCCGAGGGCCTCGGCCCAAAATAAATTTCGGAGCCAGCGCCACCCCAGCGATCCGTGGGCTAACACCCACCGAAAATCGCCAAAAAACTGCAGTTTTCACTCTTTCGCCTATGGGACGCCCTAAAAACATCCCAACGGACCCACGGAGCCCATGGATCCGCTTAACAGCTCGTCAGGGACGCCCCCGAGGGCCTCGGCCCAAAATAGATTCCGGAGCCAGCGCCACCCCAGCGATCCGTGGGCTAACACCCACCGAAAATCGCCAAAAAACTGCAGTTTTCACTCTTTCGCCTATGGGACGCCCTAAAAACATCCCAACGGACCCACGGAGCCCATGGATCCGCTTAACAGCTCGTCAGGGATGCCCCCGAGGGCCTCGGCCCAAAATAAATTCCGGAGCCAGCGCCACCCCAGCGATCCGTGGGCTAACACCCACCGAAAATCGCCAAAAAACTGCAGTTTTCACTCTTTCGCCTATGGGATGCCCTAAAAACATCCCAACGGACCCACGGAGCCCATGGATCCGCTTAACAGCTCGTCAGGGACGCCCCCGAGGGCCTCGGCCCAAAATAAATTCCGGAGCCAGCGCCACCCCAGCGATCCGTGGGCTAACACCCACCGAAAATCGCCAAAAAACTGCAGTTTTCACTCTTTCGCCTATGGGACGCCCTAAAAACATCCCAACGGACCCACGGAGCCCATGGATCCGCTTACCAGCTAGTCAGGGACGCCCCCGAGGGCCTCGGCCCAAAATAAATTCCGGAGCCAGCGCCACCCCAGCGATCCGTGGGCTAACACCCACCGAAAATCGCCAAAAAACTGCAGTTTTCACTCTTTCGCCTATGGGACGCCCTAAAAACATCCCAACGGACCCACGGAGCCCATAGATCCGCTTAACAGCTCGTCAGGGACGCCCCCGAGGGCCTCGGCCCAAAATAAATTCCGGAGCCAGCGCCACCCCAGCGATCCGTGGGCTAACACCCACCGAAAATCGCCAAAAAACTGCAGTTTTCACTCTTTCGCCTATGGGACGCCCTAAAAACATCCCAACGGACCCACGGAGCCCATGGATCCGCTTAACAGCTCGTCAGGGACGCCCCCGAGGGCCTCGGCCCAAAATAAATTCCAGAGCCAGCGCCACCCCAGCGATCCGTGGGCTAACACCCACCGAAAATCGCCAAAAAACTGCAGTTTTCACTCTTTTGCCTATGGGACGCCCTAAAAACATCCCAACGGACCCACGGAGCCCATGGATCCGCTTAACAGCTCGTCAGGGACGCCCCCGAGGGCCTCGGTCCAAAATAAATTCTGGAGCCAGCGCCACCCCAGCGATCCGTGGGCTAACACCCACCGAAAATCGCCAAAAAACTGCAGTTTTCACTCTTTCGCCTATGGGACGCCCTAAAAACATCCCAACGGACCCACGGAGCCCATGGATCCGCTTAACAGCTCGTCAGGGACGCCCCCGAGGGCCTCGGCCCAAAATAGATTCCGGAGCCAGCGCCACCCCAGCGATCCGTGGGCTAACACCCACCGAAAATCGCCAAAAAACTGAAGTTTTCACTCTTTCGCCAATGGGACACCCTAAAAACATCCCAACGGGCCCACGGAGCCCATGGATCCGCTTAACAGCTCGTCAGGGACGCCCCCGAGGGCCTCAGCCCAAAATAGATTCCGGAGCCAGCGCCACCCCAGCGATCCGTGGGCTAACACCCACCGAAAATCGCCAAAAAACTGCAGTTTTCACTCTTTCGCCTATGGGACGCCCTAAAAACATCCCAACGGACCCACGGAGCCCATGGATCCGCTTAATAGCTCGTCAGGGACGCCCCCGAGGGCCTCGGCCCAAAATAAATTCCGGAGCCAGCGCCACCCCAGCGATCCGTGGGCTAACACCCACCGAAAATTGCCAAAAAACTGCAGTTTTCACTCTTTCGCCTATGGGACGCCCTAAAAACATCCCAACGAACCCACGGAGCCCATGGATCCGCTTAACAGCTCGTCAGGGACGCCCCCGAGGGCCTCGGCCCAAAATAAATTCCGGAGCCAGCGCCACCCCAGCGATCCGTGGGCTAACACCCACCGAAAATCGCCAAAAAACTGCAGTTTTCACTCTTTCGCCTATGGGACGCCCTAAAAACATCCCAACGGACCCACGGAGCCCATGGATCCGCTTAACAGCTCGTCAGGGACGCCCCCGAGGGCCTCGGCCCAAAATAAATTCCGGAGCCAGCGCCACCCCAGCGATCCGTGGGCTAACACCCACCGAAAATCGCCAAAAAACTGCAGTTTTCACTCTTTCGCCTATGGGACGCCCTAAAAACATCCCAACGGACCCACGGAGCCCATGGATACGCTTAACAGCTCGTCAGGGACGCCCCCGAGGGCCTCGGCCCAAAATAAATTCCGGAGCCAGCGCCACCCCAGCGATCCGTGGGCTAACACCCACCGAAAATCGCCAAAAAACTGCAGTTTTCACTCTTTCGCCTATGGGACGCCCTAAAAACATCCCAACGAACCCACGGAGCCCATGGATCCGCTTAACAGCTCGTCAGGGACGCCCCCGAGGGCCTCGGCCCAAAATAAATTCCGGAGCCAGCGCCACCCCAGCGATCCGTGGGCTAACACCCACCGAAAATCGCCAAAAAACTGCAGTTTTCACTCATTCGCCTATGGGACGCCCTAAAAACATCCCAACGGACCCACGGAGCCCATGGATCCGCTTAACAGCTCGTCAGGGATGCCCCCGAGGGCCTCGGCCCAAAATAAATTCCGGAGCCAGCGCCACCCCAGCGATCCGTGGGCTAACACCCACCGAAAATCGCCAAAAAACTGCAGTTTTCACTCTTTCGCCTATGGGACGCCCTAAAAACATCCCAACGGACCCACGGAGCCCATGGATCCGCTTAACAGCTCGTCAGGGACGCCCCCGAGGGCCTCGGCCCAAAATAAATTCCGGAGCCAGCGCCACCCCAGCGATCCGTGGGCTAACACCCACCGAAAATCGCCAAAAAACTGCAGTTTTCACTCTTTTGCCTATGGGACGCCCTAAAAACATCCCAACGGACCCACGGAGCCCATGGATCCACTTAACAGCTTGTCAGGGACGCCCCCGAGGGCCTCGGCCCAAAATAAATTCCGGAGCCAGCGCCACCCCAGCGATCCGTGGGCTGACACCCACCGAAAATCGCCAAAAAACTGCAGTTTTCACTCTTTCGCCTATGGGACGCCCTAAAAACATCCCAACGGACCCACGGAGCCCATGGATCCGCTTAACAGCTCGTCAGGGACGCCCCCGAGGGCCTCGGCCCAAAATAAATTCCGGAGCCAGCGCCACCCCAGCGATCCGTGGGCTAACACCCACCGAAAATCGCCAAAAAACTGCAGTTTTCACTCTTTCGCCTATGGGACGCCCTAAAAACATCCCAACGGACCCACGGAGCCCATGGATCCGCTTAACAGCTCGTCAGGGACGCCCCCGAGGGCCTCGGCCCAAAATAAATTCCAGAGCCAGCGCCACCCCAGCGATCCGTGGGCTAACACCCACCGAAAATCGCCAAAAAACTGCAGTTTTCACTCTTTTGCCTATGGGACGCCCTAAAAACATCCCAACGGACCCACGGAGCCCATGGATCCGCTTAACAGCTCGTCAGGGACGCCCCCGAGGGCCTCGGTCCAAAATAAATTCCGGAGCCAGCGCCACCCCAGCGATCCGTGGGCTAACACCCACCGAAAATCGCCAAAAAACTGCAGTTTTCACTCTTTCGCCTATGGGACGCCCTAAAAACATCCCAACGGACCCACGGAGCCCATGGATCCGCTTAACAGCTCGTCAGGGACGCCCCCGAGGGCCTCGGCCCAAAATAGATTCCGGAGCCAGCGCCACCCCAGCGATCCGTGGGCTAACACCCACCGAAAATCGCCAAAAAACTGAAGTTTTCACTCTTTCGCCAATGGGACACCCTAAAAACATCCCAACGGACCCACGGAGCCCATGGATCCGCTTAACAGCTCGTCAGGGACGCCCCCGAGGGCCTCAGCCCAAAATAGATTCCGGAGCCAGCGCCACCCCAGCGATCCGTGGGCTAACACCCACCGAAAATCGCCAAAAAACTGCAGTTTTCACTCTTTCGCCTATGGGACGCCCTAAAAACATCCCAACGGACCCACGGAGCCCATGGATCCGCTTAATAGCTCGTCAGGGACGCCCCCGAGGGCCTCGGCCCAAAATAAATTTCGGAGCCAGCGCCACCCCAGCGATCCGTGGGCTAACACCCACCGAAAATTGCCAAAAAACTGCAGTTTTCACTCTTTCGCCTATGGGACGCCCTAAAAACATCCCAACGAACCCACGGAGCCCATGGATCCGCTTAACAGCTCGTCAGGGACGCCCCCGAGGGCCTCGGCCCAAAATAAATTCCGGAGCCAGCGCCACCCCAGCGATCCGTGGGCTAACACCCACCGAAAATCGCCAAAAAACTGCAGTTTTCACTCTTTCGCCTATGGGACGCCCTAAAAACATCCCAACGGACCCACGGAGCCCATGGATCCGCTTAACAGCTCGTCAGGGACGCCCCCGAGGGCCTCGGCCCAAAATAAATTCCGGAGCCAGCGCCACCCCAGCGATCCGTGGGCTAACACCCACCGAAAATCGCCAAAAAACTGCAGTTTTCACTCTTTTGCCTATGGGACGCCCTAAAAACATCCCAACGGACCCACGGAGCCCATGGATCCACTTAACAGCTTGTCAGGGACGCCCCCGAGGGCCTCGGCCCAAAATAAATTCCGGAGCCAGCGCCACCCCAGCGATCCGTGGGCTGACACCCACCGAAAATCGCCAAAAAACTGCAGTTTTCACTCTTTCGCCTATGGGACGCCCTAAAAACATCCCAACGGACCCACGGAGCCCATGGATCCGCTTAACAGCTCGTCAGGGACGCCCCCGAGGGCCTCGGCCCAAAATAAATTCCGGAGCCAGCGCCACCCCAGCGATCCGTGGGCTAACACCCACCGAAAATCGCCAAAAAACTGCAGTTTTCACTCTTTCGCCTATGGGACGCCCTAAAAACATCCCAACGGACCCACGGAGCCCATGGATCCGCTTAACAGCTCGTCAGGGACGCCCCCGAGGGCCTCGGCCCAAAATAAATTCCATAGCCAGCGCCACCCCAGCGATCCGTGGGCTAACACCCACCGAAAATCGCCAAAAAACTGCAGTTTTCACTCTTTTGCCTATGGGACGCCCTAAAAACATCCCAACGGACCCACGGAGCCCATGGATCCGCTTAACAGCTCGTCAGGGACGCCCCCGAGGGCCTCGGTCCAAAATAAATTCCGGAGCCAGCGCCACCCCAGCGATCCGTGGGCTAACACCCACCGAAAATCGCCAAAAAACTGCAGTTTTCACTCTTTCGCCTATGGGACGCCCTAAAAACATCCCAACGGACCCACGGAGCCCATGGATCCGCTTAACAGCTCGTCAGGGACGCCCCCGAGGGCCTCGGCCCAAAATAGATTCCGGAGCCAGCGCCACCCCAGCGATCCGTGGGCTAACACCCACCGAAAATCGCCAAAAAACTGAAGTTTTCACTCTTTCGCCAATGGGACACCCTAAAAACATCCCAACGGACCCACGGAGCCCATGGATCCGCTTAACAGCTCGTCAGGGACGCCCCCGAGGGCCTCAGCCCAAAATAGATTCCGGAGCCAGCGCCACCCCAGCGATCCGTGGGCTAACACCCACCGAAAATCGCCAAAAAACTGCAGTTTTCACTCTTTCGCCTATGGGACGCCCTAAAAACATCCCAACGGACCCACGGAGCCCATGGATCCGCTTAATAGCTCGTCAGGGACGCCCCCGAGGGCCTCGGCCCAAAATAAATTTCGGAGCCAGCGCCACCCCAGCGATCCGTGGGCTAACACCCACCGAAAATTGCCAAAAAACTGCAGTTTTCACTCTTTCGCCTATGGGACGCCCTAAAAACATCCCAACGAACCCACGGAGCCCATGGATCCGCTTAACAGCTCGTCAGGGACGCCCCCGAGGGCCTCGGCCCAAAATAAATTCCGGAGCCAGCGCCACCCCAGCGATCCGTGGGCTAACACCCACCGAAAATCGCCAAAAAACTGCAGTTTTCACTCTTTCGCCTATGGGACGCCCTAAAAACATCCCAACGGACCCACGGAGCCCATGGATCCGCTTAACAGCTCGTCAGGGACGCCCCCGAGGGCCTCGGCCCAAAATAAATTCCGGAGCCAGCGCCACCCCAGCGATCCGTGGGCTAACACCCACCGAAAATCGCCAAAAAATTGCAGTTTTCACTCTTTCGCCTATGGGACGCCCTAAAAACATCCCAACGGACCCACGGAGCCCATGGATACGCTTAACAGCTCGTCAGGGACGCCCCCGAGGGCCTCGGCCCAAAATAAATTCCGGAGCCAGCGCCACCCCAGCGATCCGTGGGCTAACACCCACCGAAAATCGCCAAAAAACTGCAGTTTTCACTCTTTCGCCTATGGGACGCCCTAAAAACATCCCAACGAACCCACGGAGCCCATGGATCCGCTTAACAGCTCGTCAGGGACGCCCCCGAGGGCCTCGGCCCAAAATAAATTCCGGAGCCAGCGCCACCCCAGCGATCCGTGGGCTAACACCCACCGAAAATCGCCAAAAAACTGCAGTTTTCACTCATTCGCCTATGGGACGCCCTAAAAACATCCCAACGGACCCACGGAGCCCATGGATCCGCTTAACAGCTCGTCAGGGATGCCCCCGAGGGCCTCGGCCCAAAATAAATTCCGGAGCCAGCGCCACCCCAGCGATCCGTGGGCTAACACCCACCGAAAATCGCCAAAAAACTGCAGTTTTCACTCTTTCGCCTATGGGACGCCCTAAAAACATCCCAACGGACCCACGGAGCCCATGGATCCGCTTAACAGCTCGTCAGGGACGCCCCCGAGGGCCTCGGCCCAAAATAAATTCCGGAGCCAGCGCCACCCCAGCGATCCGTGGGCTAACACCCACCGAAAATCGCCAAAAAACTGCAGTTTTCACTCTTTTGCCTATGGGACGCCCTAAAAACATCCCAACGGACCCACGGAGCCCATGGATCCACTTAACAGCTCGTCAGGGACGTCCCCGAGGGCCTCGGCCCAAAATAAATTCCGGAGCCTGCGCCACCCCAGCGATCCGTGGGCTGACACCCACCGAAAATCGCCAAAAAACTGCAGTTTTCACTCTTTCGCCTATGGGACGCCCTAAAAACATCCCAACGGACCCACGGAGCCCATGGATCCGCTTAACAGCTCGTCAGGGACGCCCCCGAGGGCCTCGGCCCAAAATAAATTCCGGAGCCAGCGCCACCCCAGCGATCCGTGGGCTAACACCCACCGAAAATCGCCAAAAAACTGCAGTTTTCACTCTTTCGCCTATGGGACGCCCTAAAAACATCCCAACGGACCCACGGAGCCCATGGATCCGCTTAACAGCTCGTCAGGGACGCCCCCGAGGGCCTCGGCCCAAAATAAATTCCGGAGCCAGCGCCACCCCAGCGATCCGTGGGCTAACACCCACCGAAAATCGCCAAAAAACTGCAGTTTTCACTCTTTTGCCTATGGGACGCCCTAAAAACATCCCAACGGACCCACGGAGCCCATGGATCCGCTTAACAGCTCGTCAGGGACGCCCCCGAGGGCCTCGGCCCAAAATAAATTCCGGAGCCAGCGCCACCCCAGCGATCCGTGGGCTAACACCCACCGAAAATCGCCAAAAAACTGCAGTTTTCACTCTTTCGCCTATGGGACGCCCTAAAAACATCCCAACGGACCCACGGAGCCCATGGATCCGCTTAACAGCTCGTCAGGGACGCCCCCGAGGGCCTCGGCCCAAAATAAATTCCGGAGCCAGCGCCACCCCAGCGATCCGTGGGCTAACACCCACCGAAAATCGCCAAAAAACTGCAGTTTTCACTCTTTCGCCTATGGGACGCCCTAAAAACATCCCAACGGACCCACGGAGCCCATGGATCCGCTTAAAAGCTCGTCAGGGACGCCCCCGAGGGCCTCGGCCCAAAATAAATTCCGGAGCCAGCGCCACCCCAGCGATCCGTGGGCTAACACCCACCGAAAATCGCCAAAAAACTGCAGTTTTCACTCTTTCGCCTATGGGACGCCCTAAAAACATCCCAACGGACCCACGGAGCCCATGGATCCGCTTAACAGCTCGTCAGGGATGCCCCCGAGGGCCTCGGCCCAAAATAAATTCCGGAGCCAGCGCCACCCCAGCGATCCGTGGGCTAACACCCATCGAAAATCGCCAAAAAACTGCAGTTTTCACTCTTTCGCCTATGGGACGCCCTAAAAACATCCCAACGGACCCACGGAGCCCATGGATCCGCTTAACAGCTCGTCAGGGACGCCCCCGAGGGCCTCGGCCCAAAATAAATTCCGGAGCCAGCGCCACCCCAGCGATCCGTGGGCTAACACCCACCGAAAATCGCCAAAAAACTGCAGTTTTCACTCTTTCGCCTATGGGACGCCCTAAAAACATCCCAACGGACCCACGGAGCCCATGGATCCGCTTAACAGCTCGTCAGGGACGCCCCCGAGGGCCTCGGCCCAAAATAAATTCCGGAGCCAGCGCCACCCCAGCGATCCGTGGGCTAACACCCACCGAAAATCGCCAAAAAACTGCAGTTTTCACTCTTTTGCCTATGGGACGCCCTAAAAACATCCCAACGGACCCACGGAGCCCATGGATCCGCTTAACAGCTCGTCAGACACGCCCCCGAGGACCTCGGCCCAAAATAAATTCCGGAGCCAGCGCCACCCCAGCGATCCGTGGGCTAACACCCACCGAAAATCGCCAAAAAACTGCAGTTTTCACTCTTTCGCCTATGGGACGCCCTAAAAACATCCCAACGGACCCACGGAGCCCATGGATCCGCTTAACAGCTCGTCAGGGACGCCCCCGAGGGCCTCGGTCCAAAATAAATTCCGGAGCCAGCGCCACCCCAGCGATCCGTGGGCTAACACCCACCGAAAATCGCCAAAAAACTGCAGTTTTCACTCTTTCGCCTATGGGACGCCCTAAAAACATCCCAACGGACCCACGGAGCCCATGGATCCGCTTAACAGCTCGTCAGGGACGCCCCCGAGGGCCTCGGCCCAAAATAAATTCCGGAGCCAGCGCCACCCCAGCGATCCGTGGGCTAACACCCACCGAAAATCGCCAAAAAACTGCAGTTTTCACTCTTTCGCCTATGGGACGCCCTAAAAACATCCCAACGGACCCACGGAGACCATGGATCCGCTTAACAGCTCGTCAGGGACGCCCCTGAGGGCCTCGGCCCAAAATAAATTCCGGAGCCAGCGCCACCCCAGCGATCCGTGGGCTAACACCCACCGAAAATTGCCAAAAAACTGCAGTTTTCACTCTTTCGCCTATGGGACGCCCTAAAAACATCCCAACGGACCCACGGAGCCCATGGATCCGCTTAACAGCTCGTCAGGGACGCCCCCGAGGGCCTCGGCCCAAAATAAATTCCGGAGCCAGCGCCACCCCAGCGATCCGTGGGCTAACACCCACCGAAAATCGCCAAAAAACTGCAGTTTTCACTCTTTCGCCTATGGGACGCCCTAAAAACATCCCAACGGACCCACGGAGCCCATGGATCCGCTTAACAGCTCGTCAGGGACGCCCCCGAGGGCCTCGGCCCAAAATAAATTCCGGACCCAGCGCCACCCCAGCGATCCGTGGGCTAACACCCACCGAAAATCGCCAAAAAACTGCAGTTTTCACTCTTTCGCCTATGGGACGCCCTAAAAACATCCCAACGGACCCACGGAGCCCATGGATCCGCTTAACAGCTCGTCAGGGACGCCCCCGAGGCCCTCGGCCCAAAATAAATTCCGGAGCCAGCGCCACCCCAGCGATCCGTGGGCTAACACCCACCGAAAATCGCCAAAAAACTGCAGTTTTCACTCTTTCGCCTATGGGACGCCCTAAAAACATCCCAACGGACCCACAGAGCCCATGGATCCGCTTAACAGCTCGTCAGGGACGCCCCCGAGGGCCTCGGCCCAAAATAAATTCCGGAGCCAGCGCCACCCCAGCGATCCGTGGGCTAACACCCACCGAAAATCGCCAAAAAACTGCAGTTTTCACTCTTTCGCCTATGGGACGCCCTAAAAACATCCCAACGGACCCACGGAGCCCATGGATCCGCTTAACAGCTCGTCAGGGACGCCCCCGAGGGCCTCGGCCCAAAATAAATTCCAGAGCCAGCGCCACCCCAGCGATCCGTGGGCTAACACCCACCGAAAATCGCCAAAAAACTGCAGTTTTCACTCTTTCGCCTATGGGACGCCCTAAAAACATCCCAACGGACCCACGGAGCCCATGGATCCGCTTAACAGCTCGTCAAGGACGCCCCCGAGGGCCTCGGCCCAAAATAAATTCCGGAGCCAGCGCCACCCCAGCGATCCGTGGGCTAACACCCACCGAAAATCGCCAAAAAACTGCAGTTTTCACTCTTTTGCCTATGGGACGCCCTAAAAACATCCCAACGGACCCACGGAGCCCATGGATCCGCTTAACAGCTCGTCAGGGACGCCCCCGAGGGCCTCGGCCCAAAATAAATTCCGGAGCCAGCGCCACCCCAGCGATCCGTGGGCTAACACCCACCGAAAATCGCCAAAAAACTGCAGTTTTCACTCTTTCGCCTATGGGACGCCCTAAAAACATCCCAACGGACCCACGGAGCCCATGGATCCGCTTAACAGCTCGTCAGGGACGCCCCCAAGGGCCTCGGCCCAAAATAAATTCCGGAGCCAGCGCCACCCCAGCGATCCGTGGGCTAACACCCACCGAAAATCGCCAAAAAACTGCAATTTTCACTCTTTCGCCTATGGGACGCCCTAAAAACATCCCAACGGACCCACGGAGCCCATGGATCCGCTTAACAGCTCGTCAGGGACGCCCCCAAGGGCCTCGGCCCAAAATAAATTCCGGAGCCAGCGCCACCCCAGCGATCCGTGGGCTAACACCCACCGAAAATCGCCAAAAAACTGCAGTTTTCACTCTTTCGCCTATGGGACGCCCTAAAAACATCCCAACGGACCCACGGAGCCCATGGATCCACTTAAAAGCTCGTCAGGGACGCCCCCGAGGGCCTCGGCCCAAAATAAATTCCGGAGCCAGCGCCACCCCAGCGATCCGTGGGCTAACACCCACCGAAAATCGCCAAAAAACTGCAGTTTTCACTCTTTCGCCTATGGGACGCCCTAAAAACATCCCAACAGACCCACGGAGCCCATGGATCCGCTTAACAGCTCGTCAGGGACGCCCCCGAGGGCCTCGGCCCAAAATAAATTCCGGAGCCAGCGCCACCCCAGCGATCCGTGGGCTAACACCCACCAAAAATCGCCAAAAAACTCCAGTTTTCACTCTTTCGCCTATGGGACGCCCTAAAAACATCCCAACGGACCCACGGAGCCCATGGATCCGCTTAACAGCTCGTCAGGGACGCCCCCGAGGGCCTCGGCCCAAAATAAATTCCGAAGCCAGCGCCACCCCAGCGATCCGTGGGCTAACACCCACCGAAAATCGCCAAAAAACTGCAGTTTTCACTCTTTCGCCTATGGGACGCCCTAAAAACATCCCAACGGACCCACGGAGCCCATGGATCCGCTTAACAGCTCGTCAGGGACGCCCCCGAGGGCCTCGGCCCAAAATAAATTCCGGAGCCAGCGCCACCCCAGCGATCCGTGGGCTAACACCCACCGAAAATCGCCAAAAAACTGCAGTTTTCACTCTTTCGCCTATGGGACGCCCTAAAAACATCCCAACGGACCCACGGAGCCCATGGATCCGCTTAACAGCTCGTCAGGGACGCCCCCGAGGGCCTCGACCCAAAATAAATTCCGGAGCCAGCGCCACCCCAGCGATCCGTGGGCTAACACCCACCGAAAATCGCCAAAAAATTGCAGTTTTCACTCTTTCGCCTATGGGACGCCCTAAAAACATCCCAACGGACCCACGGAGCCCATGGATCCGCTTAACAGCTCGTCAGGGACGCCCCCGAGGGCCTCGGCCCAAAATAAATTCCGGAGCCAGCGCCACCCCAGCGATCCGTGGGCTAACACCCACCGAAAATCGCCAAAAAACTGCAGTTTTCACTCTTTCGCCTATGGGACGCCCTAAAAACATCCGAACGGACCCACGGAGCCCATGGATCCGCTTAACAGCTCGTCAGGGACGCCCCCGAGGGCCTCGGCCCAAAATAAATTCCGGAGCCAGCGCCACCCCAGCGATCCGTGGGCTAACACCCACCGAAAATCGCCAAAAAACTGCAGTTTTCACTCTTTCGCCTATGGGACGCCCTAAAAACATCCCAACGGACCCACGGAGCCCATGGATCCGCTTAACAGCTCGTCAGGGACACCCCCGAGGGCCTCGGCCCAAAATAAATTCCGGAGCCAGCGCCACCCCAGCGATCCGTGGGCTAACACCCACCGAAAATTGCCAAAAAACTGCAGTTTTCACTCTTTCGCCTATGGGACGCCCTAAAAACATCCCAACGGACCCACGGAGCCCATGGATCCGCTTAACAGCTCGTCAGGGACGCCCCCGAGGGCCTCGGCCCAAAATAAATTCCGGAGCCAGCGCCACCCCAGCGATCCGTGGGCTAACACCCACCGAAAATCGCCAAAAAACTGCAGTTTTCACTCTTTCGCCTATGGGACGCCCTAAAAACATCCCAACGGACCCACGGAGCCCATGGATCCGCTTAACAGCTCGTCAGGGACGCCCCCGAGGGCCTCGGCCCAAAATAAATTCCGGAGCCAGCGCCACCCCAGCGATCCGTGGGCTAACACCCACCGAAAATCGCCAAAAAACTGCAGTTTTCACTCTTTCGCCTATGGGACGCCCTAAAAACATCCCAACGGACCCACGGAGCCCATGGATCCGCTTAACAGCTCGTCAGGGACGCCCCCGAGGTCCTCTGCCCAAAATAAATTCCGGAGCCAGCGCCACCCCAGCGATCCGTGGGCTAACACCCACCGAAAATCGCCAAAAAACTGCAGTTTTCACTCTTTCGCCTATGGGACGCCCTAAAAACATCCCAACGGACCCACGGAGCCCATGGATCCGCTTAACAGCTCGTCAGGGACGCCCCCGAGGGCCTCGGCCCAAAATAAATTCCGGAGCCAGCGCCACCCCAGCGATCCGTGGGCTAACACCCACCGAAAATCGCCAAAAAACTGCAGTTTTCACTCTTTCGCCTATGGGATGCCCTAAAAACATCCCAACGGACCCACGGAGCCCATGGATCCGCTTAACAGCTCGTCAGGGACGCCCCCGAGGGCCTCGGCCCAAAATAAATTCCGGAGCCAGCGCCACCCCAGCGATCCGTGGGCTAACACCCACCGAAAATCGCCAAAAAACTGCAGTTTTCACTCTTTCGCCTATGGGACGCCCTAAAAACATCCCAACGGACCCACGGAGCCCATGGATCCGCTTAACAGCTCGTCAGGGACGCCCCCGAGGGCCTCGGCCCAAAATAAATTCCGGAGCCAGCGCCACCCCAGCGATCCGTGGGCTAACACCCACCGAAAATCGCCAAAAAACTGCAGTTTTCACTCTTTCGCCTATGGGACGCCCTAAAAACATCCCAACGGACCCACGGAGCCCATGGATCCGCTTAACAGCTCGTCAAGGACGCCCCCGAGGGCCTCGGCCCAAAATAAATTCCGGAGCCAGCGCCACCCCAGCGATCCGTGGGCTAACACCCACCGAAAATCGCCAAAAAACTGCAGTTTTCACTCTTTCGCCTATGGGACGCCCTAAAAACATCCCAACGGACCCACGGAGCCCATGGATCCGCTTAACAGCTCGTCAGGGACGCCCCCGAGGGACTCGGCCCAAAATAAATTCCGGAGCCAGCGCCACCCCAGCGATCCGTGGGCTAACACCCACCGAAAATCGCCAAAAAACTACAGTTTTCACTCTTTCGCCTATGGGACGCCCTAAAAACATCCCAACGGACCCACGGAGCCCATGGATCCGCTTAACAGCTCGTCAGGGACGCCCCCGAGGGCCTCGGCCCAAAATAAATTTCGGAGCCAGCGCCACCCCAGCGATCCGTGGGCTAACACCCACCGAAAATTGCCAAAAAACTGCAGTTTTCACTCTTTCGCCTATGGGACGCCCTAAAAACATCCCAACGGACCCACGGAGCCCATGGATCCGCTTAACAGCTCGTCAGGGACGCCCCCGAGGGCCTCGGCCCAAAATAAATTCCGGATCCAGCGCCACCCCAGCGATCCGTGGGCTAACACCCACCGAAAATCGCCAAAAAACTGCAGTTTTCACTCTTTCGCCTATGGGACGCCCTAAAAACATCCCAACGGACCCACGGAGCCCATGGATCCGCTTAACAGCTCGTCAGGGACGCCCCCGAGGGCCTCGGCCCAAAATAAATTCCGGAGCCAGCGCCACCCCAGCGATCCGTGGGCTAACACCCACCGAAAATCGCCAAAAAACTGCAGTTTTCACTCTTTCGCCTATGGGACGCCCTAAAAACATCCCAACGGACCCACGGAGCCCATGGATCCGCTTAACAGCTCGTCAGGGACGCCCCCGAGGGCCTCAGCCCAAAATAAATTCCGGAGCCAGCGCCACCCCAGCGATCCGTGGGCTAACACCCACCGAAAATCGCCAAAAAACTGCAGTTTTCACTCTTTCGCCTATGGGACGCCCTAAAAACATCCCAACGGACCCACGGAGCCCATGGATCCGCTTAACAGCTCGTCAGGGACGCCCCCGAGGGCCTCAGCCCAAAATAAATTCCGGAGCCAGCGCCACCCCAGCGATCCGTGGGCTAACACCCACCGAAAATCGCCAAAAAACTGCAGTTTTCACTCTTTCGCCTATGGGACGCCCTAAAAACATCCCAACGGACCCACGGAGCCCATGGATCCGCTTAACAGCTCGTCAGGGACGCCCCCGAGGGCCTCGGCCCAAAATAAATTCCGGAGCCAGCGCCACCCCAGCGATCCGTGGGCTAACACCCACCGAAAATCGCCAAAAAACTGCAGTTTTCACTCTTTCGCCTATGGGACGCCCTAAAAACATCCCAACGGACACACGGAGCCCATGGATCCGCTTAACAGCTCGTCAGGGATGCCCCCGAGGGCCTCGGCCCAAAATAAATTCCGGAGCCAGCGCCACCCCAGCGATCCGTGGGCTAACACCCACCGAAAATCGCCAAAAAACTGCAGTTTTCACTCTTTCGCCTATGGGACGCCCTAAAAACATCCCAACGGACCCACGGAGCCCATGGATCCGCTTAACAGCTCGTCAGGGACGCCCCCGAGGGCCTCGGCCCAAAATAAATTCCGAAGCCAGCGCCACCCCAGCGATCCGTGGGCTAACACCCACCGAAAATCGCCAAAAAACTGCAGTTTTCACTCTTTCGCCTATGGGACGCCCTAAAAACATCCCAACGGACCCACGGAGCCCATGGATCCGCTTAACAACTCGTCAGGGACGCCCCCGAGGTCCTCGGCCCAAAATAAATTCCGGAGCCAGCGCCACCCCAGCGATCCGTGGGCTAACACCCACCGAAAATCGCCAAAAAACTGCAGTTTTCACTCTTTCGCCTATGGGACGCCCTAAAAACATCCCAACGGACCCACGGAGCCCATGGATCCGCTTAACAGCTCGTCAGGGACGCCCCCGAGGGCCTCGTCCCAAAATAAATTCCGGAGCCAGCGCCACCCAAGCGATCCGTGGGCTAACACCCACCGAAAATCGCCAAAAAACTGCAGTTTTCACTCTTTCGCCTATGGGACGCCCTAAAAACATCCCAACGGACCCACGGAGCCCATGGATCCGCTTAACAGCTCATCAGGGACGCCCCCGAGGGCCTCGGCCCAAAATAAATTCCGGAGCCAGCGCCACCCCAGCGATCCGTGGGCTAACACCCACCGAAAATCGCCAAAAAACTGCAGTTTTCACTCTTTCGCCTATGGGACTCCCTAAAAACATCCCAACAGACCCACGGAGCCCATGGATCCGCTTAACAGCTCGTCAGGGACGCCCCCGAGGGCCTCGGCCCAAAATAAATTCCGGAGCCAGCGCCACCCCAGCGATCCGTGGGCTAACACCCACCGAAAATCGCCAAAAAACTGCAGTTTTCACTCTTTCGCCTATGGGACGCCCTAAAAACATCCCAACGGACCCACGGAGCCCATGGATCCACTTAACAGCTCGTCAGGGACGCCCCCGAGGGCCTCGGCCCAAAATAAATTCCGGAGCCAGCGCCACCCCAGCGATCCGTGGGCTAACACCCACCGAAAATCGCCAAAAAACTGCAGTTTTCACTCTTTTGCCTATGGGACGCCCTAAAAACATCCCAACGGACCCACGGAGCCCATGGATCCGCTTAACAGCTCGTCAGGGACGCCCCCGAGGGCCTCGGCCCAAAATAAATTCCGGAGCCAGCGCCACCCGAGCGATCCGTGGGCTAACACCCACCGAAAATCGCCAAAAAACTGCAGTTTTCACTCTTTCGCCTATGGGACGCCCTAAAAACATCCCAACGGACCCACGGAGCCCATGGATCCGCTTAACAGCTCGTCAGGGACGCCCCCGAGGGCCTCGGCCCAAAATAAATTCCGGAGCCAGCGCCACCCCAGCGATCCGTGCGCTAACACCCACCGAAAATCGCCAAAAAACTGCAGTTTTCACTCTTTCGCCTATGGGACGCCCTAAAAACATCCCAACGGACCCACGGAGCCCATGGATCCGCTTAACAGCTCGTCAAGGATGCCCCCGAGGGCCTCGGCCCAAAATAAATTCCGGAGCCAGCGCCACCCTAGCGATCCGTGGGCTAACACCCACCGAAAATCGCCAAAAAACTGCAGTTTTCACTCTTTCGCCTATGGGACGCCCTAAAAACATCCCAACGGACCCACGGAGCCCATGGATCCGCTTAACAGCTCGTCAGGGACGCCCCCGAGGGACTCGGCCCAAAATAAATTCCGGAGCCAGCGCCACCCCAGCGATCCGTGGGCTAACACCCACCGAAAATCGCCAAAAAACTACAGTTTTCACTCTTTCGCCTATGGGATGCCCTAAAAACATCCCAACGGACCCACGGAGCCCATGGATCCGCTTAACAGCTCGTCAGGGACGCCCCCGAGGGCCTCGGCCCAAAATAAATTTCGGAGCCAGCGCCACCCCAGCGATCCGTGGGCTAACACCCACCGAAAATTGCCAAAAAACTGCAGTTTTCACTCTTTCGCCTATGGGACGCCCTAAAAACATCCCAACGGACCCACGGAGCCCATGGATCCGCTTAACAGCTCGTCAGGGACGCCCCCGAGGGCCTCGGCCCAAAATAAATTCCGGAGCCAGCGCCACCCCAGCGATCCGTGGGCTAACACCCACCGAAAATCGCCAAAAAACTGCAGTTTTCACTCTTTCGCCTATGGGACGCCCTAAAAACATCCCAACGGACCCACGGAGCCCATGGATCCGCTTAACAGCTCGTCAGGGACGCCCCCGAGGGCCTCGGCCCAAAATAAATTCCGGAGCCAGCGCCACCCCAGCGATCCGTGGGCTAACACCCACCGAAAATCGCCAAAAAACTGCAGTTTTCACTCTTTCGCCTATGGGACGCCCTAAAAACATCCCAACGGACCCACGGAGCCCATGGATCCGCTTAACAGCTCGTCAGGGACGCCCCCGAGGGCCTCAGCCCAAAATAAATTCCGGAGCCAGCGCCACCCCAGCGATCCGTGGGCTAACACCCACCGAAAATTGCCAAAAAACTGCAGTTTTCACTCTTTCGCCTATGGGACGCCCTAAAAACATCCCAACGGACCCACGGAGCCCATGGATCCGCTTAACAGCTCGTCAGGGACGCCCCCGAGGGCCTCGGCCCAAAATAAATTCCGGAGCCAGCGCCACCCCAGCTATCCGTGGGCTAACACCCACCGAAAATCGCCAAAAAACTGCAGTTTTCACTCTTTCGCCTATGGGACGCCCTAAAAACATCCCAACGGACACACGGAGCCCATGGATCCGCTTAACAGCTCGTCAGGGATGCCCCCGAGGGCCTCGGCCCAAAATAAATTCCGGAGCCAGCGCCACCCCAGCGATCCGTGGGCTAACACCCACCGAAAATCGCCAAAAAACTGCAGTTTTCACTCTTTCGCCTATGGGACGCCCTAAAAACATCCCAACGGACCCACGGAGCCCATGGATCCGCTTAACAGCTCGTCAGGGACGCCCCCGAGGGCCTCGGCCCAAAATAAATTCCGAAGCCAGCGCCACCCCAGCGATCCGTGGGCTAACACCCACCGAAAATCGCCAAAAAACTGCAGTTTTCACTCTTTCGCCTATGGGACGCCCTAAAAACATCCCAACGGACCCACGGAGCCCATGGATCCGCTTAACAACTCGTCAGGGACGCCCCCGAGGTCCTCGGCCCAAAATAAATTCCGGAGCCAGCGCCACCCCAGCGATCCGTGGGCTAACACCCACCGAAAATCGCCAAAAAACTGCAGTTTTCACTCTTTCGCCTATGGGACGCCCTAAAAACATCCCAACGGACCCACGGAGCCCATGGATCCGCTTAACAGCTCGTCAGGGACGCCCCCGAGGGCCTCGTCCCAAAATAAATTCCGGAGCCAGCGCCACCCAAGCGATCCGTGGGCTAACACCCACCGAAAATCGCCAAAAAACTGCAGTTTTCACTCTTTCGCCTATGGGACGCCCTAAAAACATCCCAACGGACCCACGGAGCCCATGGATCCGCTTAACAGCTCGTCAGGGACGCCCCCGAGGGCCTCGGCCCAAAATAAATTCCGGAGCCAGCGCCACCCCAGCGATCCGTGGGCTAACACCCACCGAAAATCGCCAAAAAACTGCAGTTTTCACTCTTTCGCCTATGGGACTCCCTAAAAACATCCCAACAGACCCACGGAGCCCATGGATCCGCTTAACAGCTCGTCAGGGACGCCCCCGAGGGCCTCGGCCCAAAATAAATTCCGGAGCCAGCGCCACCCCAGCGATCCGTGGGCTAACACCCACCGAAAATCGCCAAAAAACTGCAGTTTTCACTCTTTCGCCTATGGGACGCCCTAAAAACATCCCAACGGACCCACGGAGCCCATGGATCCACTTAACAGCTCGTCAGGGACGCCCCCGAGGGCCTCGGCCCAAAATAAATTCCGGAGCCAGCGCCACCCCAGCGATCCGTGGGCTAACACCCACCGAAAATCGCCAAAAAACTGCAGTTTTCACTCTTTTGCCTATGGGACGCCCTAAAAACATCCCAACGGACCCACGGAGCCCATGGATCCGCTTAACAGCTCGTCAGGGACGCCCCCGAGGGCCTCGGCCCAAAATAAATTCCGGAGCCAGCGCCACCCGAGCGATCCGTGGGCTAACACCCACCGAAAATCGCCAAAAAACTGCAGTTTTCACTCTTTCGCCTATGGGACGCCCTAAAAACATCCCAACGGACCCACGGAGCCCATGGATCCGCTTAACAGCTCGTCAGGGACGCCCCCGAGGGCCTCGGCCCAAAATAAATTCCGGAGCCAGCGCCACCCCAGCGATCCGTGGGCTAACACCCACCGAAAATCGCCAAAAAACTGCAGTTTTCACTCTTTCGCCTATGGGACGCCCTAAAAACATCCCAACGGACCCACGGAGCCCATGGATCCGCTTAACAGCTCGTCAGGGACGCCCCCGAGGGCCTCGGCCCAAAATAAATTCCGGAGCCAGCGCCACCCCAGCGATCCGTGGGCTAACACCCACCGAAAATCGCCAAAAAACTGCAGTTTTCACTCTTTCGCCTATGGGACGCCCTAAAAACATCCCAACGGACCCACGGAGCCCATGGATCCGCTTAACAGCTCGTCAGGGACGCCCCCGAGGGCCTCGGCCCAAAATAAATTCCGGAGCCAGCGCCACCCCAGCGATCCGTGGGATAACACCCACCGAAAATCGCCAAAAAACTGCAGTTTTCACTCTTTCGCCTATGGGACGCCCTAAAAACATCCCAACGGACCCACGGAGCCCATGGATCCGCTTAACAGCTCGTCAGGGACGCCCCCGAGGGCCTCGGTCCAAAATAAATTCCGGAGCCAGCGCCACCCTAGCGATCCGTGGGCTAACACCCACCGAAAATCGCCAAAAAACTGCAGTTTTCACTCTTTCGCCTATGGGACGCCCTAAAAACATCCCAACGGACCCACGGAGCCCATGGATCCGCTTAACAGCTCGTCAGGGACGCCCCCGAGGGCCTCGGCCCAAAATAAATTCCGAAGCCAGCGCCACCCCAGCGATCCGTGGGCTAACACCCACCGAAAATCGCCAAAAAACTGCAGTTTTCACTCTTTCGCCTATAGGACGCCCTAAAAACATCCCAACGGACCCACGGAGCCCATGGATCCGCTTAACAGCTCGTCAGGGACGCCCCTGAGGGCCTCGGTCCAAAATAAATTCCGGAGCCAGCGCCACCCCAGCGATCCGTGGGCTAACACCCACCGAAAATCGCCAAAAAACTGCAGTTTTCACTCTTTCGCCTATGGGACGCCCTAAAAACATCCCAACGGACCCACGGAGCCCATGGATCCGCTTAACAGCTCGTCAGGGACGCCCCCGAGGGCCTCGGCCCAAAATAAATTCTGGAGCCAGCGCCACCCCAGCGATCCGTGGGCTAACACCCACCGAAAATCGCCAAAAAACTGCAGTTTTCACTCTTTCGCCTATGGGATGCCCTAAAAACATCCCAACGGACCCACGGAGCCCATGGATCCGCTTAACAGCTCGTCAGGGACGCCCTCGAGGGCCTCGACCCAAAATAAATTCCGGAGCCAGCGCCACCCCAGCGATCCGTGGGCTAACACCCACCGAAAATCGCCAAAAAACTGCAGTTTTCACTCTTTCGCCTATGGGACGCCCTAAAAACATCCCAACGGACCCACGGAGCCCATGGATCCGCTTAACAGCTCGTCAGGGACGCCCCCGAGGGCCTCGACCCAAAATAAATTCCGGAGCCAGCGCCACCCCAGCGATCCGTGGGCTAACACCCACCGAAAATCGCCAAAAAACCGCAGTTTTCACTCTTTCGCCTATGGGACGCCCTAAAAACATCCCAACGGACCCACGGAGCCCATGGATCCGCTTAACAGCTCGTCAGGGACGCCCCCGAGGGCCTCGGCCCAAAATAAATTCCGGAGCCAGCGCCACCCCAGCGATCCGTGGGCTAACACCCACCGAAAATCGCCAAAAAACTGCAGTTTTCACTCTTTCGCCTATGGGACGCCCTAAAAACATCCCAACGGACCCACGGAGCCCATGGATCCGCTTAACAGCTCGTCAGGGACGCCCCCGAGGGCCTCGACCCAAAATAAATTCCGGAGCCAGCGCCACCCCAGCGATCCGTGGGCTAACACCCACCGAAAATCGCCAAAAAACTACAGTTTTCACTCTTTCGCCTATGGGACGCCCTAAAAACATCCCAACGGACCCACGGAGCCCATGGATCCGCTTAAAAGCTCGTCAGGGACGCCCCCGAGGGCCTCGGCCCAAAATAAATTCCGGAGCCAGCGCCACCCCAGCGATCCGTGGGCTAACACCCACCGAAAATCGCCAAAAAACTGCAGTTTTCACTCTTTCGCCTATGGGACGCCCTAAAAACATCCCAACGGACCCACGGAGCCCATGGATCCGCTTAACAGCTCGTCAGGGACGCCCCCGAGGGCCTCAGCCCAAAATAAATTCCGGAGCCAGCGCCACCCCAGCGATCCGTGGGCTAACACCCACCGAAAATCGCCAAAAAACTGCAGTTTTCACTCTTTCGCCTATGGGACGCCCTAAAAACATCCCAACGGACCCACGGAGCCCATGGATCCGCTTAACAGCTCGTCAGGGACGCCCCCGAGGGCCTCAGCCCAAAATAAATTCCGGAGCCAGCGCCACCCCAGCGATCCGTGGGCTAACACCCACCGAAAATCGCCAAAAAACTGCAGTTTTCACTCTTTCGCCTATGGGACGCCCTAAAAACATCCCAACGGACCCACGGAGCCCATGGATCCGCTTAACAGCTCGTCAGGGACGCCCCCAAGGGCCTCGGCCCAAAATAAATTCCGGAGCCAGCGCCACCCCAGCGATCCGTGGGCTAACACCCACCGAAAATCGCCAAAAAACTGCAGTTTTCACTCTTTCGCCTATGGGACGCCCTAAAAACATCCCAACGGACCCACGGAGCCCATGGATCCGCTTAACAGCTCGTCAGGGACGCCCCCGAGGGCCTCGGCCCAAAATAAATTCCGGAGCCAGCGCCACCCCAGCGATCCGTGGGCTAACACCCACCGAAAATCGCCAAAAAACTGCAGTTTTCACTCTTTCGCCTATGGGACGCCCTAAAAACATCCCAACGGACCCACGGAGCCCATGGATCCGCTTAACAGCTCGTCAGGGACGCCCCCGAGGGCCTCGGCCCAAAATAAATTCCGGAGCCAGCGCCACCCCAGCGATCCGTGGGCTAACACCCACCAAAAATCGCCAAAAAACTGCAGTTTTCACTCTTTCGCCTATGGGACGCCCTAAAAACATCCCAACGGACCCACGGAGCCCATGGATCCGCTTAACAGCTCGTCAGGGACGCCCCCGAGGGCCTCGGCCCAAAATAAATTCCAGAGCCAGCGCCACCCCAGCGATCCGTGGGCTAACACCCACCGAAAATCGCCAAAAAACTGCAGTTTTCACTCTTTCGCCTATGGGACGCCCTAAAAACATCCCAACGGACCCACGGAGCCCATGGATCCGCTTAACAGCTCGTCAGGGACGCCCCCGAGGGCCTCGGCCCAAAATAAATTCCGAAGCCAGCGCCACCCCAGCGATCCGTGGGCTAACACCCACCGAAAATCGCCAAAAAACTGCAGTTTTCACTCTTTCGCCTATGGGACGCCCTAAAAACATCCCAACGGACCCACGGAGCCCATGGATCCGCTTAACCGCTCGTCAGGGACGCCCCCGAGGGCCTCGGCCCAAAATAAATTCCGGAGCCAGCGCCACCCCAGCGATCCGTGGGCTAACACCCACCGAAAATCGCCAAAAAACTGCAGTTTTCACTCTTTCGCCGATGGGACGCCCTAAAAACATCCCAACGGACCCACGGAGCCCATGGATCCGCTTAACAGCTCGTCAGGGACGCCCCCGAGGGCCTCGGCCCAAAATAAATTCCGGAGCCAGCGCCACCCCAGCGATCCGTGGGCTAACACCCACCGAAAATCGCCAAAAAACTGCAGTTTTCACTCTTTCGCCTATGGGATGCCCTAAAAACATCCCAACGGACCCACGAATCCCATGGATCCGCTTAACAGCTCGTCAGGGATGCCCCCGAGGGCCTCGGCCCAAAATAAATTCCGGAGCCAGCGCCACCCCAGCGATCCGTGGGCTAACACCCACCGAAAATCGCCAAAAAACTGCAGTTTTCACTCTTTCGCCTATGGGACGCCCTAAAAACATCCCAACGGACCCACGGAGCCCATGGATCCGCTTAACAGCTCGTCAGGGACGCCCCCGAGGGCCTCGGCCCAAAATAAATTCCGGAGCCAGCGCCACCCCAGCGATCCGTGGGCTAACACCCACCGAAAATCGCCAAAAAACTGCAGTTTTCACTCTTTCGCCTATGGGACGCCCTAAAAACATCCCAACGGACCCACGGAGCCCATGGATCCGCTTAACAGCTCGTCAGGGACGCCCCCGAGGGCCTCGGCCCAAAATAAATTCCGGAGCCAGCGCCACCCCAGCGATCCGTGGGCTAACACCCACCGAAAATCGCCAAAAAACTGCAGTTTTCACTCTTTCGCCTATGGGACGCCCTAAAAACATCCCAACGGACCCACGGAGCCCATGGATCCGCTTAACAGCTCGTCAGGGACGCCCCTGAGGGCCTCGTCCCAAAATAAATTCCGGAGCCAGCGCCACCCCAGCGATCCGTGGGCTAACACCCACCGAAAATCGCCAAAAAACTGCAGTTTTCACTCTTTCGCCTATGGGACGCCCTAAAAACATCCCAACGGACCCACGGAGCCCATGGATCCGCTTAACAGCTCGTCAGGGACGCCCCCGAGGGCCTCAGCCCAAAATAAATTCCGGAGCCAGCGCCACGCCAGCGATCCGTGGGCTAACACCCACCGAAAATTGCCAAAAAACTGCAGTTTTCACTCTTTCGCCTATGGGACGCCCTAAAAACATCCCAACGGACCCACGAAGCCCATGGATCCGCTTAACAGCTCGTCAGGGACGCCCCCGAGGGCCTCGGCCCAAAATAAATTCTGGAGCCAGCGCCACCCCAGCGATCCGTGGGCTAACACCCACCGAAAATCGCCAAAAAACTACAGTTTTCACTCTTTCGCCTATGGGATGCCCTAAAAACATCCCAACGGACCCACGAAGCCCATGGATCCACTTAACAGCTCGTCAGGGACGCCCCCGAGGGCCTCGGTCCAAAATAAATTTCGGAGCCAGCGCCACCCCAGCGATCCGTGGGCTAACACCCACCGAAAATCGCCAAAAAACTGCAGTTTTCACTCTTTCGCCTATGGGACGCCCTAAAAACATCCCAACGGACCCACGGAGCCCATGGATCCGCTTAACAGCTCGTCAGGGATGCCCCCGAGGGCCTCGGCCCAAAATAAATTCCGGAGCCAGCGCCACCCCAGCGATCCGTGGGCTAACACCCACCGAAAATCGCCAAAAAACTGCAGTTTTCACTCTTTCGCCTATGGGATGCCCTAAAAACATCCCAACGGACCCACGGAGCCCATGGATCCGCTTAACAGCTCGTCAGGGACGCCCTCGAGGGCCTCGGCCCAAAATAAATTCCGGAGCCAGCGCCACCCCAGCGATCCGTGGGCTAACACCCACCGAAAATCGCCAAAAAACTGCAGTTTTCACTCTTTCGCCTATGGGACGCCCTAAAAACATCCCAACGGACCCACGGAGCCCATGGATCCGCTTAACAGCTCGTCAGGGACGCCCCCGAGGGCCTCGGCCCAAAATAAATTCCGGAGCCAGCGCCACCCCAGCGATCCGTGGGCTAACACCCACCGAAAATCGCCAAAAAACTGCAGTTTTCACTCTTTCGCCTATGGGACGCCCTAAAAACATCCCAACGGACCCACGGAGCCCATGGATCCGCTTAACAGCTCGTCAGGGACGCCCCCGAGGGCCTCGGCCCAAAATAAATTCCGGAGCCAGCGCCACCCCAGCGATCCGTGGGCTAACACCCACCGAAAATCGCCAAAAAACTGCAGTTTTCACTCTTTCGCCTATGGGACGCCCTAAAAACATCCCAACGGACCCACGGAGCCCATGGATTCGCTTAACAGCTCGTCAGGGACGCCCCCGAGGGCCTCGGCCCAAAATAAATTCCGGAGCCAGCGCCACCCCAGCGATCCGTGGGCTAACACCCACCGAAAATCGCCAAAAAACTACAGTTTTCACTCTTTCGCCTATGGGATGCCCTAAAAACATCCCAACGGACCCACGGAGCCCATGGATCCGCTTAACAGCTCGTCAGGGACGCCCCCGAGGGCCTCGGCCCAAAATAAATTCCGGAGCCAGCGCCACCCCAGCGATCCGTGGGCTAACACCCACCGAAAATCGCCAAAAAACTGCAGTTTTCACTCTTTCGCCTATGGGACGCCCTAAAAACATCCCAACGGACCCACGGAGCCCATGGATCCGCTTAAAAGCTCGTCAGGGACGCCCCCGAGGGCCTCGGCCCAAAATAAATTCCGGAGCCAGCGCCACCCCAGCGATCCGTGGGCTAACACCCACCGAAAATCGCCAAAAAACTGCAGTTTTCACTCTTTCGCCTATGGGACGCCCTAAAAACATCCCAACGGACCCACGGAGCCCATGGATCCGCTTAACAGCTCGTCAGGGACGCCCCCGAGGGCCTCGGCCCAAAATAAATTCCGAAGCCAGCGCCACCCCAGCGATCCGTGGGCTAACACCCACCGAAAATCGCCAAAAAACTGCAGTTTTCACTCTTTCGCCTATGGGACGCCCTAAAAACATCCCAACGGACCCACGGAGCCCATGGATCCGCTTAACAGCTCGTCAGGGACGCCCCCGAGGGCCTCGGCCCAAAATAAATTCCGGAGCCAGCGCCACCCCAGCGATCCGTGGGCTAACACCCACCGAAAATCGCCAAAAAACTGCAGTTTTCACTCTTTCGCCTATGGGACGCCCTAAAAACATCCCAACGGACCCACGGAGCCCATGGATCCGCTTAACAGCTCGTCAGGGACGCCCCCGAGGGCCTCGGCCCAAAATAAATTCCGAAGCCAGCGCCACCCCAGCGATCCGTGGGCTAACACCCACCGAAAATCGCCAAAAAACTGCAGTTTTCACTCTTTCGCCTATGGGACGCCCTAAAAACATCCCAACGGACCCACGGAGCCCATGGATCCGCTTAACAGCTCGTCAGGGACGCCCCCGAGGGCCTCGGCCCAAAATAAATTCCGGAGCCAGCGCCACCCCAGCGATCCGTGGGCTAACACCCACCGAAAATCGCCAAAAAACTGCAGTTTTCACTCTTTCGCCTATGGGACGCCCTAAAAACATCCCAACGGACCCACGGAGCCCATGGATCCGCTTAACAGCTCGTCAGGGACGCCCCCGAGGGCCTCGGCCCAAAATAAATTCCGGAGCCAGCGCCACCCCAGCGATCCGTGGGCTAACACCCACCGAAAATCGCCAAAAAACTGCAGTTTTCACTCTTTCGCCTATGGGACGCCCTAAAAACATCCCAACGGACCCACGGAGCCCATGGATCCGCTTAACAGCTCGTCAGGGACGCCCCCGAGGGCCTCGGCCCAAAATAAATTCCGGAGCCAGCGCCACCCCAGCGATCCGTGGGCTAACACCCACCGAAAATCGCCAAAAAACTGCAGTTTTCACTCTTTCGCCTATGGGACGCCCAAAAAACATCCCAACAGACCCACGGAGCCCATGGATCCGCTTAACAGCTCGTCAGGGAAGCCCCCGAGGGCCTCGGCCCAAAATAAATTCCGGAGCCAGCGCCACCCCAGCGATCCGTGGGCTAACACCCACCGAAAATCGCCAAAAAACTGCTGTTTTCACTCTTTCGCCTATGGGACGCCCTAAAAACATCCCAACGGACCCACGGAGCCCATGGATCCGCTTAACAGCTCGTCAGGGACGCCCCCGAGGGCCTCGGCCCAAAATAAATTCCGGAGCCAGCGCCACCCCAGCGATCCGTGGGCTAACACCCACCGAAAATCGCCAAAAAACTGCAGTTTTCACTCTTTCGCCTATGGGACGCCCTAAAAACATCCCAACGGACCCACGGAGCCCATGGATCCGCTTAACAGCTCGTCAGGGACGCCCCCGAGGGCCTCGACCCAAAATAAATTCCGGAGCCAGCGCCACCCCAGCGATCCGTGGGCTAACACCCACCGAAAATCGCCAAAAAACTGCAGTTTTCACTCTTTTGCCTATGGGACGCCCTAAAAACATCCCAACGGACCCACGGAGCCCATGGATCTGCTTAACAGCTCGTCAGGGACGCCCCCGAGGGCCTCGGCCCAAAATAAATTCCGGAGCCAGCGCCACCCCAGCGATCCGTGGGCTAACACCCACCGAAAATCGCCAAAAAACTGCAGTTTTCACTCTTTCGCCTATGGGACGCCCTAAAAACATCCCAACGGACCCACGGAGCCCATGGATCCGCTTAACAGCTCGTCAGGGACGCCCCCGAGGGCCTCGGCCCAAAATAAATTCCGGAGCCAGCGCCACCCCAGCGATCCGTGGGCTAACACCCACCGAAAATCGCCACAAAACTGCAGTTTTCACTCTTTCGCCTATGGGACGCCCTAAAAACATCCCAACGGACCCACGGAGCCCATGGATCCGCTAAACAGCTCGTCAGGGACGCCCCCGAGGGCCTCGGCCCAAAATAAATTCCGGAGCCAACGCCACCCCAGCGATCCGTGGGCTAACACCCACCGAAAATCGCCAAAAAACTGTAGTTTTCACTCTTTCACCTATGGGACGCCCTAAAAACATCCCAACGGACCCACGGAGCCCATGGATCCGCTTAACAGCTCGTCAGGGACGCCCCCGAGGGCCTCGGCCCAAAATAAATTCCGGAGCCAGCGCCGCCCCAGCGATCCGTGGGCTAACACCCACCGAAAATCGCCAAAAAACTGCAGTTTTCACTCTTTCGCCTATGGGA
The DNA here is from genome assembly GCA_031232105.1 of Capsicum rhomboideum. Lineage (NCBI taxonomy): Eukaryota > Viridiplantae > Streptophyta > Magnoliopsida > Solanales > Solanaceae > Capsicum > Capsicum rhomboideum. Next base: position 440,858 of record CP124719.1, on the reverse strand, counting down.
CGCCCTAAAAACATCCCAACGGACCCACGGAGCCCATGGATCCGCTTAACAGCTCGTCAGGGATGCCCCCGAGGGCCTCGGCCCAAAATAAATTCCGGAGCCAGCGCCACCCCAGCGATCCGTGGGCTAACACCCACCGAAAATCGCCAAAAAACTGCAGTTTTCACTCTTTCGCCTATGGGACGCCCTAAAAACATCCCAACGGACCCACGGAGCCCATGGATCCGCTTAACAGCTCGTCAGGGACGCCCCCGAGGGCCTCGGCCCAAAATAAATTCCGGAGCCAGCGCCACCCCAGCGATCCGTGGGCTAACACCCACCGAAAATCGCCAAAAAACTACAGTTTTCACTCTTTCGCCTATGGGACGCCCTAAAAACATCCCAACGGACCCACGGAGCCCATGGATCCGCTTAACAGCTCGTCAGGGACGCCCCCGAGGGCCTCGGCCCAAAATAAATTCTGGAGCCAGCGCCACCCCAGCGATCCGTGGGCTAACACCCACCGAAAATCGCCAAAAAACTGCAGTTTTCACTCTTTCGCCTATGGGACGCCCTAAAAACATCCCAACGGACCCACGGAGCCCATGGATCCGCTTAACAGCTCGTCAGGGACGCCCCCGAGGGCCTCGGCCCAAAATAAATTCCGGAGCCAGCGCCACCCCAGCGATCCGTGGGCTAACACCCACCGAAAATCGCCAAAAAACTGCAGTTTTCACTCTTTCGCCTATGGGACGCCCTAAAAACATCCCAACGGACCCACGGAGCCCATGGATCCGCTTAACAGCTCGTCAGGGACGCCCCCGAGGGCCTCGGCCCAAAATAAATTCTGGAGCCAGCGCCACCCCAGCGATCCGTGGGCTAACACCCACCGAAAATCGCCAAAAAACTGCAGTTTTCACTCTTTCGCCTATGGGACGCCCTAAAAACATCCCAACGGACCCACGGAGCCTATGGATCCGCTTAACAGCTCGTCAGGGACGCCCCCGAGGGCCTCGGCCCAAAATAAATTCCGGAGCCAGCGCCACCCCAGCGATCCGTGGGCTAACACCCACCGAAAATCGCCAAAAAACTGCAGTTTTCACTCTTTCGCCTATGGGACGCCCTAAAAACATCCCAACGGACCCACGGAGCCCATGGATCCGCTTAACAGCTCGTCAGGGACGCCCCCGAGGGCCTCGGCCCAAAATAAATTCCGGAGCCAGCGCCACCCCAGCGATCCGTGGGCTAACACCCACCGAAAATCGCCAAAAAACTGCAGTTTTCACTCTTTCGCCTATGGGACGCCCTAAAAACATCCCAACGGACCCACGGAGCCCATGGATCCGCTTAACAGCTCGTCAGGGACGCCCCCGAGGGCCTCGGCCCAAAATAAATTCCGGAGCCAGCGCCACCCCAGCGATCCGTGGGCTAACACCCACCGAAAATCGCCAAAAAACTGCAGTTTTCACTCTTTCGCCTATGGGACGCCCTAAAAACATCCCAACGGACCCACGGAGCCCATGGATCCGCTTAACAGCTCGTCAGGGACGCCCCCGAGGGCCTCGGCCCAAAATAAATTCCGGAGCCAGCGCCACCCCAGCGATCCGTGGGCTAACACCCACCGAAAATCGCCAAAAAACTGCAGTTTTCACTCTTTCGCCTATGGGACGCCCTAAAAACATCCCAACGGACCCACGGAGCCCATGGATCCACTTAACAGCTCGTCAGGGACGCCCCCGAGGGCCTCAGCCCAAAATAAATTCCGGAGCCAGCGCCACCCCAGCGATCCGTGGGCTAACACCCACCGAAAATCGCCAAAAAACTGCAGTTTTCACTCTTTCGCCTATGGGACGCCCTAAAAACATCCCAATGGACCCACGGAGCCCATGGATCCGCTTAACAGCTCGTCAGGGACGCCCCCGAGGGCCTCGGCCCAAAATAAATTCCGGAGCCAGCGCCACCCCAGCGATCCGTGGGCTAACACCCACCGAAAATCGCCAAAAAACTGCAGTTTTCACTCTTTTGCCTATGGGACGCCCTAAAAACATCCCAACGGACCCACGGAGCCCATGGATCCGCTTAACAACTCGTCAGGGACGCCCCCGAGGGCCTCGGCCCAAAATAAATTCCGGAGCCAGCGCCACCCCAGCGATCCGTGGGCTAACACCCACCAAAAATCGCCAAAAAACTGTAGTTTTCACTCTTTCGCCTATGGGACGCCCTAAAAACATCCCAACGGACCCACGGAGCCCATGGATCCGCTTAACAGCTCGTCAGGGACGCCCCCTAGGGCCTCGGCCCAAAATAAATTCCGGAGCCAGCGCCACCCCAGCGATCCGTGGGCTAACACCCACCGAAAATCGCCAAAAAACTGCAGTTTTCACTCTTTCGCCTATGGGATGCCCTAAAAACATCCCAACGGACCCACGGAGCCCATGGATCCGCTTAACAGCTCGTCAGGGACGCCCCCGAGGGCCTCGGCCCAAAATAAATTCCGGAGCCAGTGCCACCCCAGCGATCCGTGGGCTAACACCCACCGAAAATCGCCAAAAAACTACAGTTTTCACTCTTTCGCCTATGGGACGCCCTAAAAACATCCCAACGGACCCACGGAGCCCATGGATCCGCTTAACAGCTCGTCAGGGACGCCCCCGAGGGCCTCGGCCCAAAATAAATTCCGGAGCCAGCGCCACCCCAGCGATCCGTGGGCTAACACCCACCAAAAATCACCAAAAAACTGCAGTTTTCACTCTTTCGCCTATGGGACGCCCTAAAAACATCCCAACGGACCCACGGAGCCCATGGATCCGCTTAACAGCTCGTCAGGGACGCCCCCGAGGGCCTCGGCCCAAAATAAATTCCGGAGCCAGCGCCACCCCAGCGATCCGTGGGCTAACACCCACCGAAAATCGCCAAAAAACTGCAGTTTTCACTCTTTCGCCTATGGGACGCCCTAAAAACATCCCAACGGACCCACGGAGCCCATGGATCCGCTTAACAGCTCGTCAGGGACGCCCCCGAGGGCCTCGGCCCAAAATAAATTCCGGAGCCAGCGCCACCCCAGCGATCCATGGGCTAACACCCACCGAAAATCGCCAAAAAACTGCAGTTTTCACTCTTTCGCCTATGGGACGCCCTAAAAACATCCCAACGGACCCACGGAGCCCATGGATCCGCTTAACAGCTCGTCAGGGACGCCCCCGAGGGCCTCGGCCCAAAATAAATTCCGGAGCCAGCGCCACCCCAGCGATCCGTGGGCTAACACCCACCGAAAATCGCCAAAAAACTGCAGTTTTCACTCTTTCGCCTATGGGACGCCCTAAAAACATCCCAACGGACCCACGGAGCCCATGGATCCGCTTAACAGCTCGTCAGGGACGCCCCCGAGGGCCTCGGCCCAAAATAAATTCCGGAGCCAGCGCCACCCCAGCGATCCGTGGGCTAACACCCACCGAAAATCGCCAAAAAACTGCAGTTTTCACTCTTTCGCCTATGGGACGCCCTAAAAACATCCCAACGGACCCACGGAGCCCATGGATCCGCTTAACAGCTCGTCAGGGACGCCCCCGAGGGCCTCGGCCCAAAATAAATTCCGGAGCCAGCGCCACCCCAGCGATCCGTGGGCTAACACCCACCGAAAATCGCCAAAAAACTGCAGTTTTCACTCTTTCGCCTATGGGACGCCCTAAAAACATCCCAACGGACCCACGGAGCCCATGGATCCGCTTAACAGCTCGTCAGGGACGCCCCCGAGGGCCTCGGCCCAAAATAAATTCCGGAGCCAGCGCCACCCCAGCGATCCGTGGGCTAACACCCACCGAAAATCGCCAAAAAACTGCAGTTTTCACTCTTTCGCCTATGGGACGCCCTAAAAACATCCCAACGGACCCACGGAGCCCATGGATCCGCTTAACAGCTCGTCAGGGACGCCCCCGAGGGCCTCGGCCCAAAATAAATTCCGGAGCCAGCGCCACCCCAGCGATCCGTGGGCTAACACCCACCGAAAATCGCCAAAAAACTGCAGTTTTCACTCTTTCGCCTATGGGACGCCCTAAAAACATCCCAACGGACCCACGGAGCCCATGGATCCGCTTAACAGCTCGTCAGGGACGCCCCCGAGGGCCTCGGCCCAAAATAAATTCCGGAGCCAGCGCCACCCCAGCGATCCGTGGGCTAACACCCACCGAAAATCGCCAAAAAACTGCAGTTTTCACTCTTTCGCCAATGGGACGCCCTAAAAACATCCCAACGGACCCACGGAGCCCATGGATCCGCTTAACAGCTCGTCAGGGACACCCCCGAGGGCCTCGGCCCAAAATAAATTCCGGAGCCAGCGCCACCCCAGCGATCCGTGGGCTAACACCCACCGAAAATCGCCAAAAAACTGCAGTTTTCACTCTTTCGCCTATGGGACGCCCTAAAAACATCCCAACGGACCCACGGAGCCCATGGATTCGCTTAACAGCTCGTCAGGGACGCCCCCGAGGGCCTCGGCCCAAAATAAATTCCGGAGCCAGCGCCACCCCAGCGATCCGTGGGCTAACACCCACCGAAAATCGCCAAAAAACTGCAGTTTTCACTCTTTCGCCTATGGGACGCCCTAAAAACATCCCAACGGAACCACGGAGCCCATGGATCCGCTTAACAGCTCGTCAGGGACGCCCCCGAGGGCCTCGGCCCAAAATAAATTCCGGAGCCAGCGCCACCCCAGCGATCCGTGGGCTAACACCCACCGAAAATCGCCAAAAAACTGCAGTTTTCACTCTTTCGCCTATGGGACGCCCTCAAAACATCCCAACGGACCCACGGAGCCCATGGATCCGCTTAACAGCTCGTCAGGGACGCCCCTGAGGGCCTCGGCCCGAAATAAATTCCGGAGCCAGCGCCACCCCAGCGATCCGTGGGCTAACACCCACCGAAAATCGCCAAAAAACTGCAGTTTTCACTCTTTCGCCTATGGGACGCCCTAAAAACATCCCAACGGACCCACGGAGCCCATGGATCCGCTTAACAGCTCGTCAGGGACGCCCCCGAGGGCCTCGGCCCAAAATAAATTCCGGAGCCAGCGCCACCCCAGCGATCCGTGGGCTAACACCCACCGAAAATCGCCAAAAAACTGCAGTTTTCACTCTTTCGCCTATGGGACGCCCTAAAAACATCCCAACGGACCCACGGAGCCCATGGATCCGCTTAACAACTCGTCAGGGACGCCCCCGAGGGCCTTGGCCCAAAATAAATTCCGGAGCCAGCGCCACCCCAGCGATCCGTGGGCTAACACCCACCGAAAATCGCCAAAAAACTGCAGTTTTCACTCTTTCGCCTATGGGACGCCCTAAAAACATCCCAACGGACCCACGGAGCCCATGGATCCGCTTAACAGCTCGTCAGGGACGCCCCCGAGGGCCTCGGCCCAAAATAAATTCCGGAGCCAGCGCCACCCCAGCGATCCGTGGGCTAACACCCACCGAAAATCGCCAAAAAACTGCAGTTTTCACTCTTTCGCCTATGGGACGCCCTAAAAACATCCCAACGGACCCACGGAGCCCATGGATCCGCTTAACAGCTCGTCAGGGACGCCCCCGAGGGCCTCGGCCCAAAATAAATTCCGGAGCCAGCGCCACCCCAGCGATCCATGGGCTAACACCCACCGAAAATCGCCAAAAAACTGCAGTTTTCACTCTTTCGCCTATGGGACGCCCTAAAAACATCCCAACGGAACCACGGAGCCCATGGATCCGCTTAACAGCTCGTCAGGGACGCCCCCGAGGGCCTCGGCCCAAAATAAATTCCGGAGCCAGCGCCACCCCAGCGATCCGTGGGCTAACACCCACCGAAAATCGCCAAAAAACTGCAGTTTTCACTCTTTCGCCTATGGGACGCCCTAAAAACATCCCAACGGACCCACGGAGCAAATGGATCCGCTTAACAGCTCGTCAGGGACGCCCCCGAGGGCCTCGGCCCAAAATAAATTCCGGAGCCAGCGCCACCCCAGCGATCCGTGGGCTAACACCCACCGAAAATCGCCAAAAAACTGCAGTTTTCACTCTTTCGCCTATGGGACGCCCTAAAAACATCCCAACGGACCCACGGAGCCCATGGATCCGCTTAACAGCTCGTCAGGGACGCCCCCGAGGGCCTCGGCCCAAAATAAATTCCGGAGCCAGCGCCACCCCAGCGATCCGTGGGCTAACACCCACCGAAAATCGCCAAAAAACTGCAGTTTTCACTCTTTCGCCTATGGGACGCCCTAAAAACATCCCAACGGACCCACGGAGCCCATGGATCCACTTAACAGCTCGTCAGGGATGCCCCCGAGGGCCTCGGCCCAAAATAAATTCCGGAGCCCACGCCACCCCAGCGATCCGTGGGCTAACACCCACCGAAAATTGCCAAAAAACTGCAGTTTTCACTCTTTCGCCTATGGGACGCCCTAAAAACATCCCAACGGACCCACGGAGCCCATGGATCCGCTTAACAGCTCGTCAGGGATGCCCCCGAGGGCCTCGGCCCAAAATAAATTCCGGAGCCAGCTATCCGTGGGCTAACACCCACCGAAAATCACCAAAAAACTGCAGTTTTCACTCTTTCGCCTATGGGACGCCCTAAAAACATCCCAACGGACCCACGGAGCCCATGGATCCGCTTAACAGCTCGTCAGGGACGCCCCCGAGGGCCTCGGCCCAAAATAAATTCCGGAGCCAGCGCCACCCCAGCGATCCGTGGGCTAACACCCACCGAAAATCGCCAAAAAACTGCAGTTTTCACTCTTTCGCCTATGGGACGCCCTAAAAACATCCCAACGGACCCACGGAGCCCATGGATCCGCTTAACAGCTCGTCAGGGACGCCCCCGAGGGCCTCGGGCCAAAATAAATTCCGGAGCCAGCGCCACCCCAGCGATCCGTGGGCTAACACCCACCGAAAATCGCCAAAAAACTGCAGTTTTCACTCTTTCGCCTATGGGACGCCCTAAAAACATCCCAACGGACCCACGGAGCCCATGGATCCGCTTAACAGCTCGTCAGGGACGCCCCCGAGGGCCTCGGCCCAAAATAAATTCCGGAGCCAGCGCCACCCCAGCGATCCGTGGGCTAACACCCACCCAAAATCGCCAAAAAACTGCAGTTTTCACTCTTTCGCCTATGGGACGCCCTAAAAACATCCCAACGGACCCACGGAGACCATGGATCCGCTTAACAGCTCGTCAGGGACGCCCCCGAGGGCCTCGGTCCAAAATAAATTCCGGAGCCAGCGCCACCCCAGCGATCCGTGGGCTAACACCCACCGAAAATCGCCAAAAAACTGCAGTTTTCACTCTTTCGCCTATGGGACGCCCTAAAAACATCCCAACGGACCCACGGAGCCCATGGATCCGCTTAACAGCTCGTCAGGGACACCCCCGAGGGCCTCGGCCCAAAATAAATTCCGGAGCCAGCGCCACCCCAGCGATCCGTGGGCTAACACCCACCGAAAATCGCCAAAAAACTGCAGTTTTCACTCTTTCGCCTATGGGACGCCCTAAAAACATCCCAACGGACCCACGGAGCCCATGGATCCGCTTAACAGCTCGTCAGGGACGCCCCCGAGGGCCTCGGTCCAAAATAAATTCCGAAGCCATCGCCACCCCAGCGATCCGTGGGCTAACACCCACCGAAAATCGCCAAAAAACTGCAGTTTTCACTCTTTCGCCTATGGGATGCCCTAAAAACATCCCAACGGACCCACGGAGCCCATGGATCCGCTTAACAGCTCGTCAGGGACGCCCCCGAGGGCCTCGGCCCAAAATAAATTCCGGAGCCAGCGCCACCCCAGCGATCCGTGGGCTAACACCCACCGAAAATCGCCAAAAAACTGCAGTTTTCACTCTTTCGCCTATGGGACGCCCTAAAAACATCCCAACGGACCCACGGAGCCCATGGATCCGCTTAACAGCTCGTCAGGGACGCCCCCGAGGGCCTCGGCCCAAAATAAATTCCGAAGCCAGCGCCACCCCAGCGATCCGTGGGCTAACACCCACCGAAAATCGCCAAAAAACTGCAGTTTTCACTCTTTCGCCTATGGGACGCCCTAAAAACATCCCAACGAACCCACGGAGCCCATGGATCCGCTTAACAGCTCGTCAGGGACGCCCCCGAGGGCCTCGGCCCAAAATAAATTCCGGAGCCAGCGCCACCCCAGCGATCCGTGGGCTAACACCCACCGAAAATCGCCAAAAAACTGCAGTTTTCACTCTTTCGCCTATGGGACGCCCTAAAAACATCCCAACGGACCCACGGAGCCCATGGATCCGCTTAACAGCTCGTCAGGGACGCCCCCGAGGGCCTCAGCCCAAAATAAATTCCGGAGCCAGCGCCACCCCAGCGATCCGTGGGCTAACACCCACCGAAAATCGCCAAAAAACTGCAGTTTTCACTCTTTCGCCTATGGGACGCCCTAAAAACATCCCAACGGACCCACGGAGCCCATGGATCCGCTTAACAGCTCGTCAGGGATGCCCCCGAGGGCCTCGGCCCAAAATAAATTCCGGAGCCAGCGCCACCCCAGCGATCCGTGGGCTAACACCCACCAAAAATCGCCAAAAAACTGCAGTTTTCACTCTTTCGCCTATGGGACGCCCTAAAAACATCCCAACGGACCCACGGAGCCCATGGATCCGCTTAACAGCTCGTCAGGGACGCCCCCGAGGGCCTCGGCCCAAAATAAATTCCGGAGCCAGCGCCACCCCAGCGATCCGTGGGCTAACACCCACCGAAAATCGCCAAAAAACTGCAGTTTTCACTCTTTCGCCTATGGGACGCCCTAAAAACATCCCAACGGACCCACGGAGCCCATGGATCCGCTTAACAGCTCGTCAGGGACGCCCCCGAGGGCCTCGGCCCAAAATAAATTCCGAAGCCAGCGCCACCCCAGCGATCCGTGGGCTAACACCCACCGAAAATCGCCAAAAAACTGCAGTTTTCACTCTTTCGCCTATGGGACGCCCTAAAAACATCCCAACGGACCCACGGAGCCCATGGATCCGCTTAACAGCTCGTCAGGGACGCCCACGAGGGCCTCGGCCCAAAATAAATTCCGGAGCCAGCGCCACCCCAGCGATCCGTGGGCTAACACCCACCGAAAATCGCCAAAAAACTGCAGTTTTCACTCTTTCGCCTATGGGACGCCCTAAAAACATCCCAACGGACCCACGGAGCCCATGGATCCGCTTAACAGCTCGTCAGGGACGCCCCCGAGGGCCTCGGCCCAAAATAAATTCTGGAGCCAGCGCCACCCCAGCGATCCGTGGGCTAACACCCACCGAAAATCGCCAAAAAACTGCAGTTTTCACTCTTTCGCCTATGGGACGCCCTAAAAACATCCCAACGGACCCACGGAGCCCATGGATCCGCTTAACAGCTCGTCAGGGACGCCCCCGAGGGCCTCGGCCCAAAATAAATTCCGGAGCCAGCGCCACCCCAGCGATCCGTGGGCTAACACCCACCGAAAATCGCCAAAAAACTGCAGTTTTCACTCTTTCGCCTATGGGACGCCCTAAAAACATCCCAACGGACCCACGGAGCCCATGGATCCGCTTAACAGCTCGTCAGGGACGCCCCCGAGGGCCTCGGCCCAAAATAAATTCCGGAGCCAGCGCCACCCCAGCGATCCGTGGGCTAACACCCACCGAAAATCGCCAAAAAACTGCAGTTTTCACTCTTTCGCCTATGGGACGCCCTAAAAACATCCCAACGGACCCACGGAGCCCATGGATCCGCTTAACAGCTCGTCAGGGACGCCCCCGAGGGCCTCGGCCCAAAATAAATTCCGGAGCCAGCGCCACCCCAGCGATCCGTGGGCTAACACCCACCGAAAATCGCCAAAAAACTGCAGTTTTCACTCTTTCGCCTATGGGACGCCCTAAAAACATCCCAACGAACCCACGGAGCCCATGGATCCGCTTAACAGATCGTCAGGGACGCCCCCGAGGGCCTCGGCCCAAAATAAATTCCGAAGCCAGCGCCACCCCAGCGATCCGTGGGCTAACACCCACCGAAAATCGCCAAAAAACTGCAGTTTTCACTCTTTCGCCTATGGGACGCCCTAAAAACATCCCAATGGACCAACGGAGCCCATGGATCCGCTTAACAGCTCGTCAGGGACGCCCCCGAGGGCCTCGGCCCAAAATAAATTCCGGAGCCAGCGCCACCCCAGCGATCCGTGGGCTAACACCCACCGAAAATCGCCAAAAAACTGCAGTTTTCACTCTTTCGCCTATGGGACGCCCTAAAAACATCCCAACGGACCCACGGAGCCCATGGATCCGCTTAACAGCTCGTCAGGGACGCCCCCGAGGGCCTCGGCCCAAAATAAATTCCGGAGCCAGCGCCACCCCACGATCCGTGGGCTAACACCCACCGAAAATCGCCAAAAAACTGCAGTTTTCACTCTTTCGCCTATGGGACGCCCTAAAAACATCCCAACGGACCCACGGAGCCCAAGGATCCGCTTAACAGCTTGTCAGGGACGCCCCCGAGGGCCTCGGCCCAAAATAAATTCCGGAGCCAGCGCCACCCCAGCGATCCGTGGGCTAACACCCACCGAAAATCGCCAAAAAACTGCAGTTTTCACTCTTTCGCCTATGGGACGCCCTAAAAACATCCCAACGAACCCACGGAGCCCATGGATCCGCTTAACAGCTCGTCAGGGACGCCCCCGAGGGCCTCGGCCCAAAATAAATTCCGGAGCCAGCGCCACCCCAGCGATCCGTGGGCTAACACCCACCGAAAATCGCCAAAAAACTGCAGTTTTCACTCTTTCGCCTATGGGACGCCCTAAAAACATCCCAACGGACCCACGGAGCCCATGGATCCGCTTAACAGCTCGTCAGGGACGCCCCCGAGGGCCTCAGCCCAAAATAAATTCCGGAGCCAGCGCCACCCCAGCGATCCGTGGGCTAACACCCACCGAAAATCGCCAAAAAACTGCAGTTTTCACTCTTTCGCCTATGGGACGCCCTAAAAACATCCCAACGGACCCACGGAGCCCATGGATCCGCTTAACAGCTCGTCAGGGACGCCCCCGAGGGCCTCGGCCCAAAATAAATTCCGGAGCCAGCGCCACCCCAGCGATCCGTGGGCTAACACCCACCAAAAATCGCCAAAAAACTGCAGTTTTCACTCTTTCGCCTATGGGACGCCCTAAAAACATCCCAACGGACCCACGGAGCCCATGGATCCGCTTAACAGCTCGTCAGGGACGCCCCCGAGGGCCTCGGCCCAAAATAAATTCCGGAGCCAGCGCCACCCCAGCGATCCGTGGGCTAACACCCACCGAAAATCGCCAAAAAACTGCAGTTTTCACTCTTTCGCCTATGGGACGCCCTAAAAACATCCCAACGGACCCACGGAGCCCATGGATCCGCTTAACAGCTCGTCAGGGACGCCCCCGAGGGCCTCGGCCCAAAATAAATTCCGAAGCCAGCGCCACCCCAGCGATCCGTGGGCTAACACCCACCGAAAATCGCCAAAAAACTGCAGTTTTCACTCTTTCGCCTATGGGACGCCCTAAAAACATCCCAACGGACCCACGGAGCCCATGGATCCGCTTAACAGCTCGTCAGGGACGCCCACGAGGGCCTCGGCCCAAAATAAATTCCGGAGCCAGCGCCACCCCAGCGATCCGTGGGCTAACACCCACCGAAAATCGCCAAAAAACTGCAGTTTTCACTCTTTCGCCTATGGGACGCCCTAAAAACATCCCAACGGACCCACGGAGCCCATGGATCCGCTTAACAGCTCGTCAGGGACGCCCCCGAGGGCCTCGGCCCAAAATAAATTCTGGAGCCAGCGCCACCCCAGCGATCCGTGGGCTAACACCCACCGAAAATCGCCAAAAAACTGCAGTTTTCACTCTTTCGCCTATGGGACGCCCTAAAAACATCCCAACGGACCCACGGAGCCCATGGATCCGCTTAACAGCTCGTCAGGGACGCCCCCGAGGGCCTCGGCCCAAAATAAATTCCGGAGCCAGCGCCACCCCAGCGATCCGTGGGCTAACACCCACCGAAAATCGCCAAAAAACTGCAGTTTTCACTCTTTCGCCTATGGGACGCCCTAAAAACATCCCAACGGACCCACGGAGCCCATGGATCCGCTTAACAGCTCGTCAGGGACGCCCCCGAGGGCCTCGGCCCAAAATAAATTCCGGAGCCAGCGCCACCCCAGCGATCCGTGGGCTAACACCCACCGAAAATCGCCAAAAAACTGCAGTTTTCACTCTTTCGCCTATGGGACGCCCTAAAAACATCCCAATGGACCCACGGAGCCCATGGATCCGCTTAACAGCTCGTCAGGGACGCCCCCGAGGGCCTCAGCCCAAAATAAATTCCGGAGCCAGCGCCACCCCAGCGATCCGTGGGCTAACACCCACCGAAAATCGCCAAAAAACTGCAGTTTTCACTCTTTCGCCTATGGGACGCCCTAAAAACATCCCAACGGACCCACGGAGCCCATGGATCCGCTTAACAGCTCGTCAGGGACGCCCCCGAGGGCCTCGGCCCAAAATAAATTCCGGAGCCAGCGCCACCCCAGCGATCCGTGGGCTAACACCCACCAAAAATCGCCAAAAAACTGCAGTTTTCACTCTTTCGCCTATGGGACGCCCTAAAAACATCCCAACGGACCCACGGAGCCCATGGATCCGCTTAACAGCTCGTCAGGGACGCCCCCGAGGGCCTCGGCCCAAAATAAATTCCGGAGCCAGCGCCACCCCAGCGATCCGTGGGCTAACACCCACCGAAAATCGCCAAAAAACTGCAGTTTTCACTCTTTCGCCTATGGGACGCCCTAAAAACATCCCAACGGACCCACGGAGCCCATGGATCCGCTTAACAGCTCGTCAGGGACGCCCCCGAGGGCCTCGGCCCAAAATAAATTCCGAAGCCAGCGCCACCCCAGCGATCCGTGGGCTAACACCCACCGAAAATCGCCAAAAAACTGCAGTTTTCACTCTTTCGCCTATGGGACGCCCTAAAAACATCCCAACGGACCCACGGAGCCCATGGATCCGCTTAACAGCTCGTCAGGGACGCCCACGAGGGCCTCGGCCCAAAATAAATTCCGGAGCCAGCGCCACCCCAGCGATCCGTGGGCTAACACCCACCGAAAATCGCCAAAAAACTGCAGTTTTCACTCTTTCGCCTATGGGACGCCCTAAAAACATCCCAACGGACCCACGGAGCCCATGGATCCGCTTAACAGCTCGTCAGGGACGCCCCCGAGGGCCTCGGCCCAAAATAAATTCTGGAGCCAGCGCCACCCCAGCGATCCGTGGGCTAACACCCACCGAAAATCGCCAAAAAACTGCAGTTTTCACTCTTTCGCCTATGGGACGCCCTAAAAACATCCCAACGGACCCACGGAGCCCATGGATCCGCTTAACAGCTCGTCAGGGATGCCCCCGAGGGCCTCGGCCCAAAATAAATTCCGGAGCCAGCGCCACCCCAGCGATCCGTGGGCTAACACCCACCGAAAATCGCCAAAAAACTGCAGTTTTCACTCTTTCGCCTATGGGACGCCCTAAAAACATCCCAACGGACCCACGGAGCCCATGGATCCGCTTAACAGCTCGTCAGGGACGCCCCCGAGGGCCTCGTCCCAAAATAAATTCCGGAGCCAGCGCCACCCCAGCGATCCGTGGGCTAACACCCACCGAAAATCGCCAAAAAACTGCAGTTTTCACTCTTTCGCCTATGGGACGCCCTAAAAACATCCCAACGGACCCACGGAGCCCATGGATCCGCTTAACAGCTCGTCAGGGACGCCCCCGAGGGCCTCGGCCCAAAATAAATTCCGGAGCCAGCGCCACCCCAGCGATCCGTGGGCTAACACCCACCGAAAATCGCCAAAAAACTGCAGTTTTCACTCTTTCGCCTATGGGACGCCCTAAAAACATCCCAACGAACCCACGGAGCCCATGGATTCGCTTAACAGCTCGTCAGGGACGCCCCCGAGGGCCTCGGCCCAAAATAAATTCCGAAGCCAGCGCCACCCCAGCGATCCGTGGGCTAACACCCACTGAAAATCGCCAAAAAACTGCAGTTTTCACTCTTTCGCCTATGGGACGCCCTAAAAACATCCCAATGGACCAACGGAGCCCATGGATCCGCTTAACAGCTCGTCAGGGACGCCCCCGAGGGCCTCGGCCCAAAATAAATTCCGGAGCCAGCGCCACCCCAGCGATCCGTGGGCTAACACCCACCGAAAATCGCCAAAAAACTGCAGTTTTCACTCTTTCGCCTATGGGACGCCCTAAAAACATCCCAACGGACCCACGGAGCCCATGGATCCACTTAACAGCTCGTCAGGGACGCCCCCGAGGGCCTCGGCCCAAAATAAATTCCGGAGCCAGCGCCACCCCACGATCCGTGGGCTAACACCCACCGAAAATCGCCAAAAAACTGCAGTTTTCACTCTTTCGCCTATGGGACGCCCTAAAAACATCCCAACGGACCCACGGAGCCCATGGATCCGCTTAACAGCTCGTCAGGGACGCCCCCGAGGGCCTCGGCCCAAAATAAATTCCGGAGCCAGCGCCACCCCAGCGATCCGTGGGCTAACACCCACCGAAAATCGCCAAAAAACTGCAGTTTTCACTCTTTCGCCTATGGGACGCCCTAAAAACATCCCAACGGACCCACGGAGCCCATGGATCCGCTTAACAGCTCGTCAGGGACTCCCCCGAGGGCCTCGGCCCAAAATAAATTCCGGAGCCAGCGCCACCCCACGATCCGTGGGCTAACACCCACCGAAAATCGCCAAAAAACTGCAGTTTTCACTCTTTCGCCTATGGGACGCCCTAAAAACATCCCAACGGACCCACGGAGCCCATGGATCCGCTTAACAGCTCGTCAGGGACGCCCCCGAGGGCCTCGGCCCAAAATAAATTCCGGAGCCAGCGCCACCCCAGCGATCCGTGGGCTAACACCCACCGAAAATCGCCAAAAAACTGCAGTTTTCACTCTTTCGCCTATGGGACGCCCTAAAAACATCCCAACGGACCCACGGAGCCCATGGATCCGCTTAACAGCTCGTCAGGGACGCCCCCGAGGGCCTCGGCCCAAAATAAATTCCGGAGCCAGCGCCACCCCAGCGATCCGTGGGCTAACACCCACCGAAAATCGCCAAAAAACTGCAGTTTTCACTCTTTCGCCTATGGGACGCCCTAAAAACATCCCAACGAACCCACGGAGCCCATGGATCCGCTTAACAGATCGTCAGGGACGCCCCCGAGGGCCTCGGCCCAAAATAAATTCCGAAGCCAGCGCCACCCCAGCGATCCGTGGGCTAACACCCACCGAAAATCGCCAAAAAACTGCAGTTTTCACTCTTTCGCCTATGGGACGCCCTAAAAACATCCCAATGGACCAACGGAGCCCATGGATCCGCTTAACAGCTCGTCAGGGACGCCCCCGAGGGCCTCGGCCCAAAATAAATTCCGGAGCCAGCGCCACCCCAGCGATCCGTGGGCTAACACCCACCGAAAATCGCCAAAAAACTGCAGTTTTCACTCTTTCGCCTATGGGACGCCCTAAAAACATCCCAACGGACCCACGGAGCCCATGGATCCGCTTAACAGCTCGTCAGGGACGCCCCCGAGGGCCTCGGCCCAAAATAAATTCCGGAGCCAGCGCCACCCCACGATCCGTGGGCTAACACCCACCGAAAATCGCCAAAAAACTGCAGTTTTCACTCTTTCGCCTATGGGACGCCCTAAAAACATCCCAACGGACCCACGGAGCCCAAGGATCCGCTTAACAGCTTGTCAGGGACGCCCCCGAGGGCCTCGGCCCAAAATAAATTCCGGAGCCAGCGCCACCCCAGCGATCCGTGGGCTAACACCCACCGAAAATCGCCAAAAAACTGCAGTTTTCACTCTTTCGCCTATGGGACGCCCTAAAAACATCCCAACGAACCCACGGAGCCCATGGATCCGCTTAACAGCTCGTCAGGGACGCCCCCGAGGGCCTCGGCCCAAAATAAATTCCGGAGCCAGCGCCACCCCAGCGATCCGTGGGCTAACACCCACCGAAAATCGCCAAAAAACTGCAGTTTTCACTCTTTCGCCTATGGGACGCCCTAAAAACATCCCAACGGACCCACGGAGCCCATGGATCCGCTTAACAGCTCGTCAGGGACGCCCCCGAGGGCCTCAGCCCAAAATAAATTCCGGAGCCAGCGCCACCCCAGCGATCCGTGGGCTAACACCCACCGAAAATCGCCAAAAAACTGCAGTTTTCACTCTTTCGCCTATGGGACGCCCTAAAAACATCCCAACGGACCCACGGAGCCCATGGATCCGCTTAACAGCTCGTCAGGGACGCCCCCGAGGGCCTCGGCCCAAAATAAATTCCGGAGCCAGCGCCACCCCAGCGATCCGTGGGCTAACACCCACCAAAAATCGCCAAAAAACTGCAGTTTTCACTCTTTCGCCTATGGGACGCCCTAAAAACATCCCAACGGACCCACGGAGCCCATGGATCCGCTTAACAGCTCGTCAGGGACGCCCCCGAGGGCCTCGGCCCAAAATAAATTCCGGAGCCAGCGCCACCCCAGCGATCCGTGGGCTAACACCCACCGAAAATCGCCAAAAAACTGCAGTTTTCACTCTTTCGCCTATGGGACGCCCTAAAAACATCCCAACGGACCCACGGAGCCCATGGATCCGCTTAACAGCTCGTCAGGGACGCCCCCGAGGGCCTCGGCCCAAAATAAATTCCGAAGCCAGCGCCACCCCAGCGATCCGTGGGCTAACACCCACCGAAAATCGCCAAAAAACTGCAGTTTTCACTCTTTCGCCTATGGGACGCCCTAAAAACATCCCAACGGACCCACGGAGCCCATGGATCCGCTTAACAGCTCGTCAGGGACGCCCACGAGGGCCTCGGCCCAAAATAAATTCCGGAGCCAGCGCCACCCCAGCGATCCGTGGGCTAACACCCACCGAAAATCGCCAAAAAACTGCAGTTTTCACTCTTTCGCCTATGGGACGCCCTAAAAACATCCCAACGGACCCACGGAGCCCATGGATCCGCTTAACAGCTCGTCAGGGACGCCCCCGAGGGCCTCGGCCCAAAATAAATTCTGGAGCCAGCGCCACCCCAGCGATCCGTGGGCTAACACCCACCGAAAATCGCCAAAAAACTGCAGTTTTCACTCTTTCGCCTATGGGACGCCCTAAAAACATCCCAACGGACCCACGGAGCCCATGGATCCGCTTAACAGCTCGTCAGGGACGCCCCCGAGGGCCTCGGCCCAAAATAAATTCCGGAGCCAGCGCCACCCCAGCGATCCGTGGGCTAACACCCACCGAAAATCGCCAAAAAACTGCAGTTTTCACTCTTTCGCCTATGGGACGCCCTAAAAACATCCCAACGGACCCACGGAGCCCATGGATCCGCTTAACAGCTCGTCAGGGACGCCCCCGAGGGCCTCGGCCCAAAATAAATTCCGGAGCCAGCGCCACCCCAGCGATCCGTGGGCTAACACCCACCGAAAATCGCCAAAAAACTGCAGTTTTCACTCTTTCGCCTATGGGACGCCCTAAAAACATCCCAACGGACCCACGGAGCCCATGGATCCGCTTAACAGCTCGTCAGGGACGCCCCCGAGGGCCTCAGCCCAAAATAAATTCCGGAGCCAGCGCCACCCCAGCGATCCGTGGGCTAACACCCACCGAAAATCGCCAAAAAACTGCAGTTTTCACTCTTTCGCCTATGGGACGCCCTAAAAACATCCCAACGGACCCACGGAGCCCATGGATCCGCTTAACAGATCGTCAGGGACGCCCCCGAGGGCCTCGGCCCAAAATAAATTCCGGAGCCAGCGCCACCCCAGCGATCCGTGGGCTAACACCCACCAAAAATCGCCAAAAAACTGCAGTTTTCACTCTTTCGCCTATGGGACGCCCTAAAAACATCCCAACGGACCCACGGAGCCCATGGATCCGCTTAACAGCTCGTCAGGGACGCCCCCGAGGGCCTCGGCCCAAAATAAATTCCGGAGCCAGCGCCACCCCAGCGATCCGTGGGCTAACACCCACCGAAAATCGCCAAAAAACTGCAGTTTTCACTCTTTCGCCTATGGGACGCCCTAAAAACATCCCAACGGACCCACGGAGCCCATGGATCCGCTTAACAGCTCGTCAGGGACGCCCCCGAGGGCCTCGGCCCAAAATAAATTCCGAAGCCAGCGCCACCCCAGCGATCCGTGGGCTAACACCCACCGAAAATCGCCAAAAAACTGCAGTTTTCACTCTTTCGCCTATGGGACGCCCTAAAAACATCCCAACGGACCCACGGAGCCCATGGATCCGCTTAACAGCTCGTCAGGGACGCCCACGAGGGCCTCGGCCCAAAATAAATTCCGGAGCCAGCGCCACCCCAGCGATCCGTGGGCTAACACCCACCGAAAATCGCCAAAAAACTGCAGTTTTCACTCTTTCGCCTATGGGACGCCCTAAAAACATCCCAACGGACCCACGGAGCCCATGGATCCGCTTAACAGCTCGTCAGGGACGCCCCCGAGGGCCTCGGCCCAAAATAAATTCTGGAGCCAGCGCCACCCCAGCGATCCGTGGGCTAACACCCACCGAAAATCGCCAAAAAACTGCAGTTTTCACTCTTTCGCCTATGGGACGCCCTAAAAACATCCCAACGGACCCACGGAGCCCATGGATCCGCTTAACAGCTCGTCAGGGATGCCCCCGAGGGCCTCGGCCCAAAATAAATTCCGGAGCCAGCGCCACCCCAGCGATCCGTGGGCTAACACCCACCGAAAATCGCCAAAAAACTGCAGTTTTCACTCTTTCGCCTATGGGACGCCCTAAAAACATCCCAACGGACCCACGGAGCCCATGGATCCGCTTAACAGCTCGTCAGGGACGCCCCCGAGGGCCTCGTCCCAAAATAAATTCCGGAGCCAGCGCCACCCCAGCGATCCGTGGGCTAACACCCACCGAAAATCGCCAAAAAACTGCAGTTTTCACTCTTTCGCCTATGGGACGCCCTAAAAACATCCCAACGGACCCACGGAGCCCATGGATCCGCTTAACAGCTCGTCAGGGACGCCCCCGAGGGCCTCGGCCCAAAATAAATTCCGGAGCCAGCGCCACCCCAGCGATCCGTGGGCTAACACCCACCGAAAATCGCCAAAAAACTGCAGTTTTCACTCTTTCGCCTATGGGACGCCCTAAAAACATCCCAACGAACCCACGGAGCCCATGGATTCGCTTAACAGCTCGTCAGGGACGCCCCCGAGGGCCTCGGCCCAAAATAAATTCCGAAGCCAGCGCCACCCCAGCGATCCGTGGGCTAACACCCACTGAAAATCGCCAAAAAACTGCAGTTTTCACTCTTTCGCCTATGGGACGCCCTAAAAACATCCCAATGGACCAACGGAGCCCATGGATCCGCTTAACAGCTCGTCAGGGACGCCCCCGAGGGCCTCGGCCCAAAATAAATTCCGGAGCCAGCGCCACCCCAGCGATCCGTGGGCTAACACCCACCGAAAATCGCCAAAAAACTGCAGTTTTCACTCTTTCGCCTATGGGACGCCCTAAAAACATCCCAACGGACCCACGGAGCCCATGGATCCACTTAACAGCTCGTCAGGGATGCCCCCGAGGGCCTCGGCCCAAAATAAATTCCGGAGCCAGCGCCACCCCACGATCCGTGGGCTAACACCCACCGAAAATCGCCAAAAAACTGCAGTTTTCACTCTTTCGCCTATGGGACGCCCTAAAAACATCCCAACGGACCCACGGAGCCCATGGATCCGCTTAACAGCTCGTCAGGGACGCCCCCGAGGGCCTCGGCCCAAAATAAATTCCGGAGCCAGCGCCACCCCAGCGATCCGTGGGCTAACACCCACCGAAAATCGCCAAAAAACTGCAGTTTTCACTCTTTCGCCTATGGGACGCCCTAAAAACATCCCAACGGACCCACGGAGCCCATGGATCCGCTTAACAGCTCGTCAGGGACGCCCCCGAGGGCCTCGGCCCAAAATAAATTCCGGAGCCAGCGCCACCCCACGATCCGTGGGCTAACACCCACCGAAAATCGCCAAAAAACTGCAGTTTTCACTCTTTCGCCTATGGGACGCCCTAAAAACATCCCAACGGACCCACGGAGCCCATGGATCCGCTTAACAGCTCGTCAGGGACGCCCCCGAGGGCCTCGGCCCAAAATAAATTCCGGAGCCAGCGCCACCCCAGCGATCCGTGGGCTAACACCCACCGAAAATCGCCAAAAAACTGCAGTTTTCACTCTTTCGCCTATGGGACGCCCTAAAAACATCCCAACGGACCCACGGAGCCCATGGATCCGCTTAACAGCTCGTCAGGGACGCACCTGAGGGCCTCGGCCCAAAATAAATTCCGGAGCCAGCGCCACCCCAGCGATCCGTGGGCTAACACCCACCGAAAATCGCCAAAAAACTGCAGTATTCACTCTTTCGCCTATGGGACGCCCTAAAAACATCCCAATGGACCCACGGAGCCCATGGATCCGCTTAACAGCTCGTCAGGGACGCCCCCGAGGGCCTCGGCCCAAATAAATTCCGGAGCCAGCGCCACCCCAGCGATCCGTGGGCTAACACCCACCGAAAATCGCCAAAAAACTGCAGTTTTCACTCTTTCGCCTATGGGACGCCCTAAAAACATCCCAACGGACCCACGGAGCCCATGGATCCGCTTAACAGCTCGTCAGGGACGCCCCCGAGGGCCTCGGCCCAAAATAAATTCCGGAGCCAGCGCCACCCCAGCGATCCGTGGGCTAACACCCACCGAAAATCGCCAAAAAACTGCAGTTTTCACTCTTTCGCCTATGGGACGCCCTAAAAACATCCCAACGGACCCACGGAGCCCATGGATCCGCTTAACAGCTCGTCAGGGACGCCCCCGAGGGCCTCGGCCCAAAATAAATTCCGGAGCCAGCGCCACCCCAGCGATCCGTGGGCTAACACCCACCGAAAATCGCCAAAAAACTGCAGTTTTCACTCTTTCGCCTATGGGATGCCCTAAAAACATCCCAACGGACCCACGGAGCCCATGGATCCGCTTAACAGCTCGTCAGGGACGCCCCCGAGGGCCTCGGCCCAAAATAAATTCCGGAGCCAGCGCCACCCCAGCGATCCGTGGGCTAACACCCACCGAAAATCGCCAAAAAACTGCAGTTTTCACTCTTTCGCCTATGGGACGCCCTAAAAACATCCCAACGGACCCACGGAGCCCATGGATCCGCTTAACAGCTCGTCAGGACGCCCCCGAGGGCCTCGGCCCAAAATAAATTCCGGAGCCAGCGCCACCCCAGCGATCCGTGGGCTAACACCCACCGAAAATCGCCAAAAAACTGCAGTTTTCACTCTTTCGCCTATGGGACGCCCTAAAAACATCCCAACGAACCCACGGAGCCCATGGATCCGCTTAACAGCTCGTCAGGGACGCCCCCGAGGGCCTCGGCCCAAAATAAATTACGAAGCCAGCGCCACCCCAGCGATCCGTGGGCTAACACCCACCGAAAATCGCCAAAAAACTGCAGTTTTCACTCTTTCGCCTATGGGACGCCCTAAAAACATCCCAACGGACCCACGGAGCCCATGGATCCGCTTAACAGCTCGTCAGGGACGCCCCCGAGGGCCTCGGCCCAAAATAAATTCCGGAGCCAGCGCCACCCCAGCGATCCGTGGGCTAACACCCACCGAAAATCGCCAAAAAACTGCAGTTTTCACTCTTTCGCCTATGGGACGCCCTAAAAACATCCCAACGGACCCACGGAGCCCATGGATCCGCTTAACAGCTCGTCAGGGCTGCCCCCGACGGCCTCGGCCCAAAGTAAATTCCGGAGCCAGCGCCACCCCAGCGATCCGTGGGCTAACACCCACCGAAAATCGCCAAAAAACTGCAGTTTTCACTCTTTCGCCTATGGGACGCCCTAAAAACATCCCAACGGACCCACGGAGCCCATGGATCCGCTTAACAGCTCGTCAGGGACGCCCCCGAGGGCCTCGGTCCAAAATAAATTCCGGAGCCAGCGCCACCCCAGCGATCCGTGGGCTAACACCCACCGAAAATCGCCAAAAAACTGCAGTTTTCACTCTTTCGCCTATGGGACGCCCTAAAAACATCCCAACGGACCCATGGAGCCCATGGATCCGCTTAACAGCTCGTCAGGGACGCCTCCAAGGGCCTCGGCCCAAAATAAATTCCGGAGCCAGCGCCACCCCAGCGATCCGTGGGCTAACACCCACCGAAAATCGCCAAAAAACTGCAGTTTTCACTCTTTCGCCTATGGGACGCCCTAAAAACATCCCAACGGACCCACGGAGCCCATGGATCCGCTTAACAGCTCGTCAGGGACGCCCCCGAGGGCCTCGGCCCAAAATAAATTCCGGAGCCAGCGCCACCCCAGCGATCCGTGGGCTAACACCCACCGAAAATTGCCAAAAAACTGCAGTTTTCACTCTTTCGCCTATGGGACGCCCTAAAAACATCCCAACGGACCCACGGAGCCCATGGATCCGCTTAACAGCTCGTCAGGGACGCCCCCGAGGGCCTCGGCCCAAAATAAATTCCGGAGCCAGCGCCACCCCAGCGATCCGTGGGCTAACACCCACCGAAAATCGCCAAAAAACTGCAGTTTTCACTCTTTCGCCTATGGGACGCCCTAAAAACATCCCAACGGACCCACGGAGCCCATGGATCCGCTTAACAGCTCGTCAGGGACGCCCCCGAGGGCCTCGGCCCAAAATAAATTCCGGAGCCAGCGCCACCCCAGCGATCCGTGGGCTAACACCCACCGAAAATCGCCAAAAAACTGCAGTTTTCACTCTTTCGCCTATGGGACGCCCTAAAAACATCCCAACGGACCCACGGAGCCCATGGATCCGCTTAACAGCTCGTCAGGGACGCCCCCGAGGGCCTCGGCCCAAAATAAATTCCGGAGCCAGCGCCACCCCAGCGATCCGTGGGCTAACACCCACCGAAAATCGCCAAAAAACTGCAGTTTTCACTCTTTCGCCTATGGGACGCCCTAAAAACATCCCAACGGACCCACGGAGCCCATGGATCCGCTTAACAGCTCGTCAGGGACGCCCCCGAGGGCCTCGGCCCAAAATAAATTCCGGAGCCAGCGCCCCCCCAGCGATCCGTGGGCTAACACCCACCGAAAATCGCCAAAAAACTGCAGTTTTCACTCTTTCGCCTATGGGACGCCCTAAAAACATCCCAACGGACCCACGGAGCCCATGGATCCGCTTAACAGCTCGTCAGGGACGCCCCCGAGGGCCTCGGCCCAAAATAAATTCCGGAGCCAGCGCCACCCCAGCGATCCGTGGGCTAACACCCATCGAAAATCGCCAAAAAACTGCAGTTTTCACTCTTTCGCCTATGGGACGCCCTAAAAACATCCCAACAGACCCACGGAGCCCATGGATCCGCTTAACAGCTCGTCAGGGACGCCCCCGAGGGCCTCGGCCCAAAATAAATTCCGGAGCCAGCGCCACCCCAGCGATCCGTGGGCTAACACCCACCGAAAATCGCCAAAAAACTGCAGTTTTCACTCTTTCGCCTATGGGACGCCCTAAAAACATCCCAACGGACCCACGGAGCCCATGGATCCGCTTAACAGCTCGTCAGGGACGCCCCCGAGGGCTTCGGCCCAAAATAAATTCCGGAGCCAGCGCCACCCCAGCGATCCGTGGGCTAACACCCACCGAAAATCGCCAAAAAACTGCAGTTTTCACTCTTTCGCCTATGGGACGCCCTAAAAACATCCCAACGGACCCACGGAGCCCATGGATCCGCTTAACAGCTCGTCAGGGACGCCCCCGAGGGCCTCGGCCCAAAATAAATTCCGAAGCCAGCGCCACCCCAGCGATCCGTGGGCTAACACCCACCGAAAATCGCCAAAAAACTGCAGTTTTCACTCTTTCGCCTATGGGACGCCCTAAAAACATCCCAATGGACCCACGGAGCCCATGGATCCGCTTAACAGCTCGTCAGGGACGCCCCCGAGGGCCTCGGCCCAAAATAAATTCCGGAGCCAGCGCCACCCCAGCGATCCGTGGGCTAACACCCACCGAAAATCGCCAAAAAACTGCAGTTTTCACTCTTTCGCCTATGGGACGCCCTAAAAACATCCCAACGGACCCACGGAGCCCATGGATCCGCTTAACAGCTCGTCAGGGACGCCCCCGAGGGCCTCGGCCCAAAATAAATTCCGGAGCCAGCGCCACCCCAGCGATCCGTGGGCTAACACCCACCGAAAATCGCCAAAAAACCGCAGTTTTCACTCTTTCGCCTATGGGACGCCCTAAAAACATCCCAACGGACCCACGGAGCCCATGGATCCGCTTAACAGCTCGTCAGGGACGCCCCCGAGGGCCTCGGTCCAAAATAAATTTCGAAGCCAGCGCCACCCCAGCGATCCGTGGGCTAACACCCACCGAAAATCGCCAAAAAACTGCAGTTTTCACTCTTTCGCCTATGGGACGCCCTAAAAACATCCCAACGGACCCACGGAGCCCATGGATCCGCTTAACAGCTCGTCAGGGACGCCCCCGAGGGCCTCGGCCCAAAATAAATTCCGGAGCCAGCGCCACCCCAGCGATCCGTGGGCTAACACCCACCGAAAATCGCCAAAAAACTGCAGTTTTCACTCTTTCGCCTATGGGACGCCCTAAAAACATCCCAACGGACCCACGGAGCCCATGGATCCGCTTAACAGCTCGTCAGGGACGCCCCCGAGGGCCTCGGCCCAAAATAAATTCCGGAGCCAGCGCCACCCCTGCGATCCGTGGGCTAACACCCACCGAAAATTGCCAAAAAACTGCAGTTTTCACTCTTTCGCCTATGGGACGCCCTAAAAACATCCCAACGAACCCACGGAGCCCATGGATCCGCTTAACAGCTCGTCAGGGACGCCCCCGAGGGCCTCGGCCCAAAATAAATTCCGAAGCCAGCGCCACCCCAGCGATCCGTGGGCTAACACCCACCGAAAATCGCCAAAAAACTGCAGTTTTCACTCTTTCGCCTATGGGACGCCCTAAAAACATCCCAATGGACCCACGGAGCCCATGGATCCGCTTAACAGCTCGTCAGGGACGCCCCCGAGGGCCTCGGCCCAAAATAAATTCCGGATCCAGCGCCACCCCAGCGATCCGTGGGCTAACACCCACCGAAAATCGCCAAAAAACTGCAGTTTTCACTCTTTCGCCTATGGGACGCCCTAAAAACATCCCAACGGACCCACGGAGCCCATGGATCCGCTTAACAGCTCGTCAGGGATGCCCCCGAGGGCCTCGGCCCAAAATAAATTCCGGAGCCAGCGCCACCCCAGCGATCCGTGGGCTAACACCCACCGAAAATCGCCAAAAAACTGCAGTTTTCACTCTTTCGCCTATGGGACGCCCTAAAAACATCCCAACGGACCCACGGAGCCCATGGATCCGCTTAACAGCTCGTCAGGGACGCCCCCGAGGGCCTCGGCCCAAAATAAATTCCGAAGCCAGCGCCACCCCAGCGATCCGTGGGCTAACACCCACCGAAAATCGCCAAAAAACTGCAGTTTTCACTCTTTCGCCTATGGGACGCCCTAAAAACATCCCAACGGACCCACGGAGCCCATGGATCCGCTTAACAGCTCGTCAGGGATGCCCCCGAGGGCCTCGGCCCAAAATAAATTCCGGAGCCAGCGCCACCCCAGCGATCCGTGGGCTAACACCCACCGAAAATCGCCAAAAAACTGCAGTTTTCACTCTTTCGCCTATGGGACGCCCTAAAAACATCCCAACGGACCCACGGAGCCCATGGATCCGCTTAACAGCTCGTCAGGGACGCCCCCGAGGGCCTCGGCCCAAAATAAATTCCGGAGCCAGCGCCACCCCAGCGATCCGTGGGCTAACACCCACCGAAAATCGCCAAAAAACTGCAGTTTTCACTCTTTCGCCTATGGGACGCCCTAAAAACATCCCAACGGACCCACGGAGCCCATGGATCCGCTTAACAGCTCGTCAGGGACGCCCCCGAGGGCCTCGGCCCAAAATAAATTCTGGAGCCAGCGCCACCCCAGCGATCCGTGGGCTAACACCCACCGAAAATCGCCAAAAAACTGCAGTTTTCACTCTTTCGCCTATGGGACGCCCTAAAAACATCCCAACGGACCCACGGAGCCCATGGATCCGCTTAACAGCTCGTCAGGGACGCCCCCGAGGGCCTCGGCCCAAAATAAATTCCGGAGCCAGCGCCACCCCAGCGATCCGTGGGCTAACACCCACCGAAAATCGCCAAAAAACTGCAGTTTTCACTCTTTCGCCTATGGGACGCCCTAAAAACATCCCAACGGACCCACGGAGCCCATGGATCCGCTTAACAGCTCGTCAGGGACGCCCCTGAGGGCCTCGGCCCAAAATAAATTCCGGAGCCAGCGCCACCCCAGCGATCCGTGGGCTAACACCCACCGAAAATCGCCAAAAAACTGCAGTTTTCACTCTTTCGCCTATGGGACGCCCTAAAAACATCCCAACGAACCCACGGAGCCCATGGATCCGCTTAACAGCTCGTCAGGGACGCCCCCGAGGGCCTCGGCCCAAAATAAATTCCGGAGCCAGCGCCACCCCAGCGATCCGTGGGCTAACACCCACCGAAAATCGCCAAAAAACTGCAGTTTTCACTCTTTCGCCTATGGGACGCCCTAAAAACATCCCAACGGACCCACGGAGCCCATGGATCCGCTTAACAGCTCGTCAGGGACGCCCCCGAGGGCCTCGGCCCAAAATAAATTCCGGAGCCAGCGCCACCCCAGCGATCCGTGGGCTAACACCCACCGAAAATCGCCAAAAAACTGCAGTTTTCACTCTTTCGCCTATGGGACGCCCTAAAAACATCCCAACGGACCCACGGAGCCCATGGATCCGCTTAACAGCTCGTCAGGGACGCCCCCGAAGGCCTCGGCCCAAAATAAATTCTGGAGCCAGCGCCACCCCAGCGATCCGTGGGCTAACACCCACCGAAAATCGCCAAAAAACTGCAGTTTTCACTCTTTCGCCTATGGGACGCCCTAAAAACATCCCAACGGACCCACGGAGCCCATGGATCCGCTTAACAGCTCGTCAGGGACGCCCCCGAGGGCCTCGGCCCAAAATAAATTCCGGAGCCAGCGCCACCCCAGCGATCCGTGGGCTAACACCCACCGAAAATCGCCAAAAAACTGCAGTTTTCACTCTTTCGCCTATGGGACGCCCTAAAAACATCCCAACGGACCCACGGAGCCCATGGATCCGCTTAACAGCTCGTCAGGGACGCCCCTGAGGGCCTCGGCCCAAAATAAATTCCGGAGCCAGCGCCACCCCAGCGATCCGTGGGCTAACACCCACCGAAAATCGCCAAAAAACTGCAGTTTTCACTCTTTCGCCTATGGGACGCCCTAAAAACATCCCAACGAACCCACGGAGCCCATGGATCCGCTTAACAGCTCGTCAGGGACGCCCCCGAGGGCCTCGGCCCAAAATAAATTCCGGAGCCAGCGCCACCCCAGCGATCCGTGGGCTAACACCCACCGAAAATCGCCAAAAAACTGCAGTTTTCACTCTTTCGCCTATGGGACGCCCTAAAAACATCCCAACGGACCCACGGAGCCCATGGATCCGCTTAACAGCTCGTCAGGGACGCCCCCGAGGGCCTCGGCCCAAAATAAATTCCGGAGCCAGCGCCACCCCAGCGATCCGTGGGCTAACACCCACCGAAAATCGCCAAAAAACTGCAGTTTTCACTCTTTCGCCTATGGGACGCCCTAAAAACATCCCAACGGACCCACGGAGCCCATGGATCCGCTTAACAGCTCGTCAGGGACGCCCCCGAGGGCCTCGGCCCAAAATAAATTCCGGAGCCAGCGCCACCCCAGCGATCCGTGGGCTAACACCCACCGAAAATCGCCAAAAAACTGTAGTTTTCACTCTTTCGCCTATGGGACGCCCTAAAAACATCCCAACGGACCCACGGAGCCCATGGATCCGCTTAACAGCTCGTCAGGGACGCCCCCGAGGGCCTCGGCCCAAAATAAATTCCGGAGCCAGCGCCACCCCAGCGATCCGTGGGCTAACACCCACCGAAAATCGCCAAAAAACTGCAGTTTTCACTCTTTCGCCTATGGGACGCCCTAAAAACATCCCAACGGACCCACGGAGCCCATGGATCCGCTTAACAGCTCGTCAGGGACGCCCCCGAGGGCCTCGGCCCAAAATAAATTCCGGAGCCAGCGCCACCCCAGCGATCCGTGGGCTAACACCCACCGAAAATCGCCAAAAAACTGCAGTTTTCACTCTTTCGCCTATGGGACGCCCTAAAAACATCCCAACGGACCCACGGAGCCCATGGATCCGCTTAACAGCTCGTCAGGGACGCCCCCGAGGGCCTCGGCCCAAAATAAATTCCGGAGCCAGCGCCACCCCAGCGATCCGTGGGCTAACACCCACCGAAAATCGCCAAAAAACTGCAGTTTTCACTCTTTCGCCTATGGGACGCCCTAAAAACATCCCAACGGACCCATGGAGCCCATGGATCCGCTTAACAGCTCGTCAGGGACGCCTCCGAGGGCCTCGGCCCAAAATAAATTCCGGAGCCAGCGCCACCCCAGCGATCCGTGGGCTAACACCCACCGAAAATCGCCAAAAAACTGCAGTTTTCACACTTTCGCCTATGGGACGCCCTAAAAACATCCCAACGGACCCACGGAGCCCATGGATCCGCTTAACAGCTCGTCAGGGACGCCCCCGAGGGCCTCGGCCCAAAATAAATTCCGGAGCCAGCGCCCCCCCAGCGATCCGTGGGCTAACACCCACCGAAAATCGCCAAAAAACTGCAGTTTTCACTCTTTCGCCTATGGGACGCCCTAAAAACATCCCAACGGACCCACGGAGCCCATGGATCCGCTTAACAGCTCGTCAGGGACGCCCCCGAGGGCCTCGGCCCAAAATAAATTCCGGAGCCAGCGCCACCCCAGCGATCCGTGGGCTAACACCCACCGAAAATCGCCAAAAAACTGCAGTTTTCACTCTTTCGCCTATGGGACGCCCTAAAAACATCCCAACGGACCCACGGAGCCCATGGATCCGCTTAACAGCTCGTCAGGGACGCCCCCGAGGGCCTCGGCCCAAAATAAATTCCGGAGCCAGCGCCACCCCAGCGATCCGTGGGCTAACACCCACCGAAAATCGCCAAAAAACTGCAGTTTTCACTCTTTCGCCTATGGGACGCCCTAAAAACATCCCAACGGACCCACGGAGCCCATGGATCCGCTTAACAGCTCGTCAGGGACGCCCCCGAGGGCCTCGGCCCAAAATAAATTCCGGAGCCAGCGCCACCCCAGCGATCCGTGGGCTAACACCCACCGAAAATCGCCAAAAA
Organism: Capsicum rhomboideum; assembly: GCA_031232105.1. Classification (NCBI taxonomy): domain Eukaryota; kingdom Viridiplantae; phylum Streptophyta; class Magnoliopsida; order Solanales; family Solanaceae; genus Capsicum; species Capsicum rhomboideum. Next base: position 411,444 of record CP124719.1, on the reverse strand, counting down.
ACTGTAGTTTTCACTCTTTCGCCTATGGGACGCCCTAAAAACATCCCAACGGACCCACGGAGCCCATGGATCCGCTTAACAGCTCGTCAGGGACGCCCCCGAGGGCCTCGGCCCAAAATAAATTCCGGAGCAAGCGCCACCCCAGCGATCCGTGGGCTAACACCCACCGAAAATCGCCAAAAAACTGCAGTTTTCACTCTTTCGCCTATGGGACGCCCTAAAAACATCCCAACGGACCCACGGAGCCCATGGATCCGCTTAACAGCTCGTCAGGGATGCCCCCGAGGGCCTCGGCCCAAAATAAATTCCGGAGCCAGCGCCACCCCAGCGATCCGTGGGCTAACACCCACCGAAAATCGCCAAAAAACTGCAGTTTTCACTCTTTCGCCTATGGGACGCCCTAAAAACATCCCAACGGACCCACAGAGCCCATGGATCCGCTTAACAGCTCGTCAGGGACGCCCCCGAGGGCCTCGGCCCAAAATAAATTCCGAAGCCAGCGCCACCCCAGCGATCCGTGGGCTAACACCCACCGAAAATCGCCAAAAAACTGCAGTTTTCACTCTTTCGCCTATGGGACGCCCTAAAAACATCCCAACGGACCCACGGAGCCCATGGATCCGCTTAACAGCTCGTCAGGGACGCCCCCGTGGGCCTCGGCCTAAAATAAATTCCGGAGCCAGCGCCACCCCAGCGATTCGTGGGCTAACACCCACCGAAAATCGTCAAAAAACTGCAGTTTTCACTCTTTCGCCTATGGGACGCCCTAAAAACATCCCAACGGACCCACGGAGCCCATGGATCCGCTTAACAGCTCGTCAGGGACGCCCCCGAGGGCCTCGGCCCAAAATAAATTCCGGAGCCAGCGCCACCCCAGCGATCCGTGGGCTAACACCCACCGAAAATCGCCAAAAAACTGCAGTTTTCACTCTTTCGCCTATGGGACGCCCTAAAAACATCCCAACGGACCCACGGAGCCCATGGATCCGCTTAACAGCTCGTCAGGGACGCCCCCGAGGGCCTCGGCCCAAAATAAATTTCGGAGCCAGCGCCACCCCAGCGATCCGTGGGCTAACACCCACCGAAAATCGCCAAAAAACTGCAGTTTTCACTCTTTCGCCTATGGGACGCCCTAAAAACATCCCAACGGACCCACGGAGCCCATGGATCCGCTTAACAGCTCGTCAGGGACGCCCCCGAGGGCCTCGGCCCAAAATAAATTCCGAAGCCAGCGCCACCCCAGCGATCCGTGGGCTAACACCCACCGAAAATCGCCAAAAAACTGCAGTTTTCACTCTTTCGCCTATGGGACGCCCTAAAAACATCCCAACGGACCCACGGAGCCCATGGATCCGCTTAACAGCTCGTCAGGGACGCCCCCGAGGGCCTCGGCCCAAAATAAATTCCAGAGCCAGCGCCACCCCAGCGATCCGTGGGCTAACACCCACCGAAAATCGCCAAAAAACTGCAGTTTTCACTCTTTCGCCTATGGGACGCCCTAAAAACATCCCAACGGACCCACGGAGCCCATGGATCCGCTTAACAGCTCGTCAGGGACGCCCCCGAGGGCCTCGGCCCAAAATAAATTCCGGAGCCAGCGCCACCCCAGCGATCCGTGGGCTAACACCCACCGAAAATCGCCAAAAAACTGCAGTTTTCACTCTTTCGCCTATGGGACGCCCTAAAAACATCCCAACGGACCCACGGAGCCCATGGATCCGCTTAACAGCTCGTCAGGGACGCCCCCGAGGGCCTCGGCCCAAAATAAATTCCAGAGCCAGCGCCACCCCAGCGATCCGTGGGCTAACACCCACCGAAAATCGCCAAAAAACTGCAGTTTTCACTCTTTCGCCTATGGGACGCCCTAAAAACATCCCAACGGACCCACGGAGCCCATGGATCCGCTTAACAGCTCGTCAGGGACGCCCCCGAGGGCCTCGGCCCAAAATAAATTCCGGAGCCAGCGCCACCCCAGCGATCCGTGGGCTAACACCCACCGAAAATCGCCAAAAAACTGCAGTTTTCACTCTTTCGCCTATGGGACGCCCTAAAAACATCCCAACGGACCCACGGAGCCCATTGATCCGCTTAACAGCTCGTCAGGGACGCCCCCGAGGGCCTCGGCCCAAAATAAATTTCGGAGCCAGCGCCACCCCAGCGATCCGTGGGCTAACACCCACCGAAAATCGCCAAAAAACTGCAGTTTTCACTCTTTCGCCTATGGGACGCCCTAAAAACATCCCAACGGACCCACGGAGCCCATGGATCCGCTTAACAGCTCGTCAGGGACGCCCCCGAGGGCCTCGGCCCAAAATAAATTCCGGAGCCAGCGCCACCCCAGCGATCCGTGGGCTAACACCCACCGAAAATCGCCAAAAAACTGCAGTTTTCACTCTTTCGCCTATGGGACGCCCTAAAAACATCCCAACGGACCCACGGAGCCCATGGATCCGCTTAACAGCTCGTCAGGGACGCCCCCGAGGGCCTCGGCCCAAAATAAATTCCGGAGCCAGCGCCACCCCAGCGATCCGTGGGCTAACACCCACCGAAAATCGCCAAAAAACTGCAGTTTTCACTCTTTCGCCTATGGGACGCCCTAAAAACATCCCAACGGACCCACGGAGCCCATGGATCCGCTTAACAGCTCGTCAGGGATGCCCCCGAGGGCCTCGGCCCAAAATAAATTCCGGAGCCAGCGCCACCCCAGCGATCCGTGGGCTAACACCCACCGAAAATTGCCAAAAAACTGCAGTTTTCACTCTTTCGCCTATGGGACGCCCTAAAAACATCCCAACGGACCCACGGAGCCCATGGATCCGCTTAACAGCTCGTCAGGGACGCCCCCGAGGGCCTCGACCCAAAATAAATTCCGGAGCCAGCGCCACCCCAGCGATCCGTGGGCTAACACCCACCTAAAATCGCCAAAAAACTGCAGTTTTCACTCTTTCGCCTATGGGACGCCCTAAAAACATCCCAACGGACCCACGGAGCCCATGGATCCGCTTAACAGCTCGTCAGGGATGCCCCCGAGGGCCTCGGCCCAAAATAAATTCCGGAGCCAGCGCCACCCCAGCGATCCGTGGGCTAACACCCACCGAAAATCGCCAAAAAACTGCAGTTTTCACTCTTTCGCCTATGGGACGCCCTAAAAACATCCCAACGGACCCACGGAGCCCATGGATCCGCTTAACAGCTCGTCAGGGACGCCCCCGAGGGCCTCGGCCCAAAATAAATTCCGGAGCCAGCGCCACCCCAGCGATCCGTGGGCTAACACCCACCGAAAATCGCCAAAAAACTGCAGTTTTCACTCTTTCGCCTATGGGACGCCCTAAAAACATCCCAACGGACCCACGGAGCCCATGGATCCGCTTAACAGCTCGTCAGGGACGCCCCCGAGGGCCTCGGCCCAAAATAAATTTCGGAGCCAGCGCCACCCCAGCGATCCGTGGGCTAACACCCACCGAAAATTGCCAAAAAACTGCAGTTTTCACTCTTTCGCCTATGGGACGCCCTAAAAACATCCCAACGGACCCACGGAGCCCATGGATCCGCTTAACAGCTCGTCAGGGACGCCCCCGAGGGCCTCGCCCCAAAATAAATTCCGGAGCCAGCGCCACCCCAGCGATCCGTGGGCTAACACCCACCGAAAATTGCCAAAAAACTGCAGTTTTCACTCTTTCGCCTATGGGACGCCCTAAAAACATCCCAACGGACCCACGGAGCCCATGGATCCGCTTAACAGCTCGTCAGGGACGCCCCCGAGGGCCTCGGCCCAAAATAAATTTCGGAGCCAGCGCCACCCCAGCGATCCGTGGGCTAACACCCACCGAAAATCGCCAAAAAACTGCAGTTTTCACTCTTTCGCCTATGGGACGCCCTAAAAACATCCCAACGGACCCACGGAGCCCATGGATCCGCTTAACAGCTCGTCAGGGACGCCCCCGAGGGCCTCGGCCCAAAATAAATTCCGGAGCCAGCGCCACCCCAGCGATCCGTGGGCTAACACCCACCGAAAATCGCCAAAAAACTGCAGTTTTCACTCTTTCGCCTCTGGGACGCCCTAAAAATGTCCCAACGGACCCAAGGAGCCCATGGATACGCTTAACAGCTCGTCATGGACGCCCCCGAGGGCCTCGGCCCAAAATAATTTCCGGAGCCAGCGCCACCCCAGCGATCCGTGGGCTAACACCCACCGATAATCGCCAAAAAACTGCAGTTTTCACTCTTTCGCCTCTGGGACGCCCTAAAAACGTCCCAACGGACCCAAGGAGCCCATGGATACGCTTAACAGCTCATCAGGGATGCCCCCGAGGGCCTCGGCCCAAAATAATTTCCGGAGCCAGCGCCACCCCAGCGATCCGTGGGCTAACACCCACCGAAAATCGCCAAAAAACTGCAGTTTTCACTCTTTCGCCTCTGGGACGCCCTAAAAACGTCCCAACGGACCCAAGGAGCCCATGGATCCGCTTAACAGCTCGTCAGGGACGCCCCCGAGGGCCTCGGCCCAAAATAATTTCCGGAGCCAGCACCACCCCAGCGATCCGTGGGCTAACACCCACCGAAAATCGCCAAAAAACTGCAGTTTTCACTCTTTCGCCTCTGGGACGCCCTAAAAACGTCCCAACGGACCCAAGGAGCCCATGGATCCGCTTAACAGCTCGTCAGGGACGCCCCCGAGGGCCTCTGCCCAAAATAATTTCCGGAGCCAGCGCCACCCCAGCGATCCGTGGGCTAACACCCACCGAAAATCGCCAAAAAACTGCAGTTTTCACTCTTTCGCCTATGGGACGCCCTAAAAACGTCCCAACGGACCCAAGGAGCCCATGGATCCGCTTAACAGCTCGTCAGGGACGCCCCCGAGGGCCTCGGCCCAAAATAATTTTCGGAGCCAGCGCCACCCCAGCGATCCGTGGGCTAACACCCACCGAAAATCGCCAAAAAACTGCAGTTTTCACTCTTTCGCCTCTGGGACGCCCTAAAAACGTCCCAACGGACCCAAGGAGCCCATGGATCCGCTTAACAGCTCATCAGGGATGCCCCCGAGGGCCTCGGCCCAAAATAATTTCCGGAGTCAGCGCCACCCCAGCGATCCGTGGGCTAACACCCACCGAAAATCGCCAAAAAACTGCAGTTTTCACTCTTTCGCCTCTGGGACGCCCTAAAAACGTCCCAACAGACCCAAGGAGCCCATGGATACGCTTAACAGCTCGTCAGGGACGCCCCCGAGGGCCTCGGCCCAAAATAATTTCTGGAGCCAGCGCCACCCCAGCGATCCGTGGGCTAACACCCACCGAAAATCGCCAAAAAACTGCAGTTTTCACTCTTTCGCCTCTGGGACGCCCTAAAAACGTCCCAACGGACCCAAGGAGCCCATGGATCCGCTTAACAGCTCGTCAGGGACGCCCCCGAGGGCCTCGGCCCAAAATAATTTCCGGAGCCAGCGCCACCCCAGCGATCCGTGGGCTAACACCCACCGAAAATCGCCAAAAAACTGCAGTTTTCACTCTTTCGCCTCTGGGACGCCCTAAAAACGTCCCAACGGACCTAAGGAGCCCATGGATCCGCTTAACAGCTCGTCAGGGACGCCCCCGAGGGCCTCGCCCCAAAATAATTTCCGGAGCCAGCGCCACCCCAGCGATCCGTGGGCTAACACCCACCGAAAATCGCCAAAAAACTGCAGTTTTCACTCTTTCGCCTCTGGGACGCCCTAAAAACGTCCCAACGGACCCAAGGAGCCCATGGATCCGCTTAACAGCTCGTCAGGGATGCCCCCGAGGGCCTCGACCCAAAATAATTTCCGGAGCCAGCGCCACCCCAGCGATCCGTGGGCTAACACCCACCGAAAATCGCCAAAAAACTGCAGTTTTCACTCTTTCGCCTCTGGGACGCCCTAAAAACGTCCCAACGGACCCAAGGAGCCCATGGATACGCTTAACAGCTCGTCAGGGACGCCCCCGAGGGCCTCGGCCCAAAATAATTTCCGGAGCCAGCGCCACCCCAGCGATCCGTGGGCTAACACCCACCGAAAATCGCCAAAAAACTGCAGTTTTCACTCTTTCGCCTCTGGGACGCCCTAAAAACGTCCCAACGGACCCAAGGAGCCCATGGATCCGCTTAACAGCTCATCAGGGACGCCCCCGAGGGCCTCGGCCCAAAATAATTTCCGGAGCCAGCGCCACCCCAGCGATCCGTGGGCTAACACCCACCGAAAATCGCCAAAAAACTGCAGTTTTCACTCTTTCGCCTCTGGGACGCCCTAAAAACGTCCCAACGGACCCAAGGAGCCCATGGATCCGCTTAACAGCTCGTCAGGGACGCCCCCGAGGGCCTCGGCCCAAAATAATTTCCGGAGCCAGCGCCACCCCAGCGATCCGTGGGCTAACACCCACCGAAAATCGCCAAAAAACTGCAGTTTTCACTCTTTCGCCTCTGGGACGCCCTAAAAACGTCCCAACGGACCTAAGGAGCCCATGGATCCGCTTAACAGCTCGTCAGGGACGCCCCCGAGGGCCTCGCCCCAAAATAATTTCCGGAGCCAGCGCCACCCCAGCGATCCGTGGGCTAACACCCACCGAAAATCGCCAAAAAACTGCAGTTTTCACTCTTTCGCCTCTGGGACGCCCTAAAAACGTCCCAACGGACCCAAGGAGCCCATGGATCCGCTTAACAGCTCGTCAGGGATGCCCCCGAGGGCCTCGACCCAAAATAATTTCCGGAGCCAGCGCCACCCCAGCGATCCGTGGGCTAACACCCACCGAAAATCGCCAAAAAACTGCAGTTTTCACTCTTTCGCCTCTGGGACGCCCTAAAAACGTCCCAACGGACCCAAGGAGCCCATGGATACGCTTAACAGCTCGTCAGGGACGCCCCCGAGGGCCTCGGCCCAAAATAATTTCCGGAGCCAGCGCCACCCCAGCGATCCGTGGGCTAACACCCACCGAAAATCGCCAAAAAACTGCAGTTTTCACTCTTTCGCCTCTGGGACGCCCTAAAAACGTCCCAACGGACCCAAGGAGCCCATGGATCCGCTTAACAGCTCATCAGGGACGCCCCCGAGGGCCTCGGCCCAAAATAATTTCCGGAGCCAGCGCCACCCCAGCGATCCGTGGGCTAACACCCACCGAAAATCGCCAAAAAACTGCAGTTTTCACTCTTTCGCCTCTGGGACGCCCTAAAAACGTCCCAACGGACCCAAGGAGCCCATGGATCCGCTTAACAGCTCGTCAGGGACGCCCCCGAGGGCCTCGGCCCAAAATAATTTCCGGAGCCAGCGCCACCCCAGCGATCCGTGGGCTAACACCCACCGAAAATCGCCAAAAAACTGCAGTTTTCACTCTTTCGCCTCTGGGACGCCCTAAAAACGTCCCAACGGACCCAAGGAGCCCATGGATCCGCTTAACAGCTCATCAGGGACGCCCCCGAGGGCCTCGGCCCAAAATAATTTCCGGAGCCAGCGCCACCCCAGCGATCCGTGGGCTAACACCCACCGAAAATCGCCAAAAAACTGCAGTTTTCACTCTTTCGCCTCTGGGACGCCCTAAAAACGTCCCAACGGACCCAAGGAGCCCATGGATACGCTTAACAGCTCGTCAGGGACGCCCCCGAGGGCCTCGGCCCAAAATAATTTCTGGAGCCAGCGCCACCCCGGCGATCCGTGGGCTAACACCCACCGAAAATCGCCAAAAAACTGCAGTTTTCACTCTTTCGCCCCTGGGACGCCCTAAAAACGTCCCAACGGACCCAAGGAGCCCATGGATACGCTTAACAGCTCGTCAGGGATGCCCCCGAGGGCCTCGGCCCAGAATAATTTCCGGAGCCAGCGCCACCCCAGCGATCCGTGGGCTAACACCCACCGAAAATCGCCAAAAAACTGCAGTTTTCACTCTTTCGCCTCTGGGACGCCCTAAAAACGTCCCAACGGACCCAAGGAGCCCATGGATCCGCTTAACAGCTCGTCAGGGACGCCCCCGAGGGCCTCGGCCCAAAATAATTTCCGGAGCCAGCGCCACCCCAGCGATCCGTGGGCTAACACCCACCGAAAATTGCCAAAAAACTGCAGTTTTCACTCTTTCGCCTCTGGGACGCCCTAAAAACGTCCCAACGGACCCAAGGAGCCCATGGATACGCTTAACAGCTCGTCAGGGATGCCCCCGAGGGCCTCGGCCCAAAATAATTTCCGGAGCCAGCGCCACTCCAGCGATCCGTGGGCTAACACCCACCGAAAATCGCCAAAAAACTGCAGTTTTCACTCTTTCGCCTCTGGGACGCCCTAAAAACGTCCCAACGGACCCAAGGAGCCCATGGATCCGCTTAACAGCTCGTCAGGGATGCCCCCGAGGGTCTCGGCCCAAAATAATTTTCGGAGCCAGCGCCACCCCAGCGATCCGTGGGCTAACACCCACCGAAAATCGCCAAAAAACTGCAGTTTTCACTCTTTCGACTCTGGGACGCCCTAAAAACGTCCCAACGGACCCAAGGAGCCCATGGATCCGCTTAACAGCTCGTCAGGGACGCCCCCGAGGGTCTCGGCCCAAAATAATTTCCGGAGCCAGCGCCACCCCAGCGATCCGTGGGCTAACACCCACCGAAAATCGCCAAAAAACTGCAGTTTTCACTCTTTCGCCTCTGGGACGCCCTAAAAACGTCCCAACGGACCCAAGGAGCCCATGGATACGCTTAACAGCTCGTCAGGGACGCCCCCGAGGGCCTCGGCCCAAAATAATTTCCGGAGCCAGCGCCACCCCAGCGATCCGTGGGCTAACACCCACCGAAAATCGCCAAAAAACTGCAGTTTTCACTCTTTCGACTCTGGGACGCCCTAAAAACGTCCCAACGAACCCAAGGAGCCCATGGATCCGCTTAACAGCTCGTCAGGGACGCCCCCGAGAGAGCCTCGGCCCAAAATAATTTCCGGAGCCAGCGCCACCCCAGCGATCCGTGGGCTAACACCCACCGAAAATCGCCAAAAAACTGCAGTTTTCACTCTTTCGCCTCTGGGACGCCCTAAAAACGTCCCAACGGACCCAAGGAGCCCATGGATCCGCTTAACAGCTCGTCAGGGATGCCCCCGAGGGCCTCGACCCAAAATAATTTCCGGAGCCAGCGCCACCCCTGCGATCCGTGGGCTAACACCCACCGAAAATCGCCAAAAAACTGCAGTTTTCACTCTTTCACCTCTGGGACGCCCTAAAAACGTCCCAACGGACCAAAGGAGCCCATGGATCCGCTTAACAGCTCGTCAGGGACGCCCCCGAGGGCCTCGGCCCAAAATAATTTCCGGAGCCAGCGCCACCCCAGCGATCCGTGGGCTAACACCCACCGAAAATTGCCAAAAAACTGTATTTTTCACTCTTTCGCCTCTGGGACGCCCTAAAAACGTCCCAACGGACCCAAGGAGCCCATGGATCCGCTTAACAGCTCGTCAGGGATGCCCCCGAGGGCCTCAGCCCAAAATAATTTCCGGAGCCAGCGCCACCCCAGCGATCCGTGGGCTAACACCCACCGAAAATCGCCAAAAAACTGCAGTTTTCACTCTTTCGCCTCTGGGACGCCCTAAAAACGTCCCAACGGACCCAAGGAGCCCATGGATCCGCTTAACAGCTCGTCAGGGATGCCCCCGAGGGCCTCGGCCCAAAATAATTTTCGGAGCCAGCGCCACCCCAGCGATCCGTGGGCTAACACCCACCGAAAATCGCGAAAAAACTGCAGTTTTCACTCTTTCGCCTCTGGGACGCCCTAAAAACGTCCCAACGGACCCAAGGAGCCCATGGATCCGCTTAACAGCTCGTCAGGGACGCCCCCGAGGGCCTCGGCCCAAAATAATTTCCGGAGCCAGCGCCACCCCAGCGATCCGTGTGCTAACACCCACCGAAAATTGCAAAAAAACTGCAGTTTTCACTCTTTCGCCTCTGGGACGCCCTAAAAACGTCCCAACGGACCCAAGGAGCCCATGGATCCGCTTAACAGCTCGTCAGGGACGCCCCCGAGGGCCTCGGCCCAAAATAATTTCTGGAGCCAGCGCCACCCCAGCGATCCGTGGGCTAACACCCACCGAAAATCGCTAAAAAACTACAGTTTTCACTCTTTCGCCTCTGGGACGCCCTAAAAACGTCCCAACGGACCCAAGGAGCCCATGGATCCGCTTAACAGCTCGTCAGGGACGCCCCCGAGGGCCTCGGCCCAAAATAATTTCCGGAGCCAGCGCCACCCCAGCGATCCGTGGGCTAACACCCACCGAAAATCGCCAAAAAACTGCAGTTTTCACTCTTTCGCCTCTGGGATGCCCTAAAAACGTCCCAACGGACCCAAGGAGCCCATGGATACGCTTAACAGCTCGTCAGGGATGCCCCCGAGGGCCTCGGCCCAAAATAATTTCCGGAGCCAGCGCCACCCCAGCGATCCGTGGGCTAACACCCACCGAAAATCGCTAAAAAACTACAGTTTTCACTCTTTCGCCTCTGGGACGCCCTAAAAACGTCCCAACGGACCCAAGGAGCCCATGGATACGCTTAACAGCTCGTCAGGGACGCCCCCGAGGGCCTCGGCCCAAAATAATTTCCGGAGCCAGCGCCACCCCAGCGATCCGTGGGCTAACACCCACCGAAAATCGCCAAAAAACTGCAGTTTTCACTCTTTCGCCTCTGGGACGCCCTAAAAACGTCCCAACGGACCGAAGGAGCCCATGGATCCGCTTAACAGCTCATCAGGGACACCCCCGAGGGCCTCGGCCCAAAATAATTTCCGGAGCCAGCGCCACCCCAGCGATCCGTGGGCTAACACCCACCGAAAATCGCCAAAAAACTGCCGTTTTCACTCTTTCGCCTCTGGGACGCCCTAAAAACGTCCCAACGGACCCAAGGAGCCTATGGATCCGCTTAACAGCTCGTCAGGGATGCCCCCGAGGGCCTCGGCCCAAAATAATTTCCGAAGCCAGCGCCACCCCAGCGATCCGTGGGCTAACACCCACCGAAAATCGCCAAAAAACTGCAGTTTTCACTCTTTCGCCTCTGGGACGCCCTAAAAACGTCCCAATGGACCCAAGGAGCCCATGGATACGCTTAACAGCTCGTCAGGGACGCCCCCGAGGGCCTCGGCCCAAAATAATTTCCGGAGCCAGCGCCACCCCAGCGATCCGTGGGCTAACACCCACCGAAAATCGCCAAAAAACTACAGTTTTCACTCTTTCGCCTCTGGGACGCCCTAAAAACGTCCCAACGGACCCAAGGAGCCCATGGATACGCTTAACAGCTCGTCAAGGACGCCCCCGAGGGCCTCAGGCCAAAATAATTTCCGGAGCCAGCGCCACCCCAGCGATCCGTGGGCTAACACCCACCGAAAATCGCCAAAAAACTGCAGTTTTCACTCTTTCGCCTCTGGGACGCCCTAAAAACGTCCCAACGGACCGAAGGAGCCCATGGATCCGCTTAACAGCTCATCAGGGACACCCCCGAGGGCCTCGGCCCAAAATAATTTCCGGAGCCAGCGCCACCCCAGCGATCCGTGGGCTAACACCCACCGAAAATCGCCAAAAAACTGCCGTTTTCACTCTTTCGCCTCTGGGACGCCCTAAAAACGTCCCAACGGACCCAAGGAGCCTATGGATCCGCTTAACAGCTCGTCAGGGATGCCCCCGAGGGCCTCGGCCCAAAATAATTTCCGAAGCCAGCGCCACCCCAGCGATCCGTGGGCTAACACCCACCGAAAATCGCCAAAAAACTGCAGTTTTCACTCTTTCGCCTCTGGGACGCCCTAAAAACGTCCCAATGGACCCAAGGAGCCCATGGATACGCTTAACAGCTCGTCAGGGACGCCCCCGAGGGCCTCGGCCCAAAATAATTTCCGGAGCCAGCGCCACCCCAGCGATCCGTGGGCTAACACCCACCGAAAATCGCCAAAAAACTACAGTTTTCACTCTTTCGCCTCTGGGACGCCCTAAAAACGTCCCAACGGACCCAAGGAGCCCATGGATACGCTTAACAGCTCGTCAAGGACGCCCCCGAGGGCCTCAGGCCAAAATAATTTCCGGAGCCAGCGCCACCCCAGCGATCCGTGGGCTAACACCCACCGAAAATCGCCAAAAAACTGCAGTTTTCACTCTTTCGCCTCTGGGACGCCCTAAAAACGTCCCAACGGACCCAAGGAGCCCATGGATACGCTTAACAGCTCGTCAGGGACGCCCCCGAGGGCCTCGGCCCAAAATAATTTCCGGAGCCAGCGCCACCCCAGCGATCCGTGGGCTAACACCCACCGAAAATCGCCAAAAAACTGCAGTTTTTACTCTTTCGCCTCTGGGACACCCTAAAAACGTCCCAACGGACCCAAGGAGCCCATGGATACGCTTAACAGCTCGTCAGGGACGCCCCCGAGGGCCTCGGCCCAAAATAATTTCCGGAGCCAGCGCCACCCCAGCGATCCGTGGGCTAACACCCACCGAAAATCGCCAAAAAACTGCAGTTTTCACTATTTCGCCTCTGGGACGCCCTAAAAACGTCCCAACGGACCCAAGGAGCCCATGGATACACTTAACAGCTCGTCAGGGACGCCCCCGAGGGCCTCGGCCGAAAATAATTTCCGGAGCCAGCGCCACCCCAGCGATCCGTGGGCTAACACCCACCGAAAATTGCCAAAAAACTGCAGTTTTCACTCTTTCGCCTCTGGGACGCCCTAAAAACGTCCCAACGGACCCAAGGAGCCCATGGATACGCTTAACAGCTCATCAAGGACGCCCCCGAGGGCCTCCGCCCAAAATAATTTCCGGAGCCAGCGCCACCCCAGCGATCCGTGGGCTAACACCCACCGAAAATCGCCAAAAAACTGCAGTTTTCACTCTTTCGCCTCTGGGACGCCCTAAAAACGTCCCAACGGACCCAAGGAGCCCATGGATCCGCTTAACAGCTCGTCAGGGACGCCCCCGAGGGCCTCGGCCCAAAATAATTTCCGGAGACAGCGCCACCCCAGCGATCCGTGGGCTAACACCCACCGAAAATCGCCAAAAAACTGCAGTTTTCACTCTTTCGCCTCTGGGACGCCCTAAAAACGTCCCAACGGACCCAAGGAGCCCATGGATCCGCTTAACAGCTCGTCAAGGACGCCCCCGAGGGCCTCCGCCCAAAATAATTTCCGGAGACAGCGCCACCCCAGCGATCCGTGGGCTAACACCCACCGAAAATCGCCAAAAAACTGCAGTTTTCACTATTTCGCCTCTGGGACGCCCTAAAAACGTCCCAACGGACCCAAGGAGCCCATGGATACGCCTAACAGCTCGTCAGGGACGCCCCCGAGGGCCTCGGCCGAAAATAATTTCCGGAGCCAGCGCCACCCCAGCGATCCGTGGGCTAACACCCACCGAAAATCGCCAAAAAACTGCAGTTTTCACTCTTTCGCCTCTGGGACGCCCTAAAAACGTCCCAACGGACCCAAGGAGCCCATGGATACGCTTAACAGCTCATCAAGGACGCCCCCGAGGGCCTCCGCCCAAAATAATTTCCGGAGCCAGCGCCACCCCAGCGATCCGTGGGCTAACACCCACCGAAAATCGCCAAAAAACTGCAGTTTTCACTCTTTCGCCTCTGGGACGCCCTAAAAACGTCCCAACGGACCCAAGGAGCCCATGGATACGCTTAACAGCTCATCAAGGACGCCCCCGAGGGCCTCCGCCCAAAATAATTTCCGGAGCCAGCGCCACCCCAGCGATCCGTGGGCTAACACCCACCGAAAATCGCCAAAAAACTGCAGTTTTCACTCTTTCGCCTCTGGGACGCCCTAAAAACGTCCCAACGGACCCAAGGAGCCCATGGATACGCTTAACAACTCGTCAGGGATGCCCCCGAGGGCCTCGGCCCAAAATAATTTCCGGAGCCAGCGCCACCCCAGCGATCCGTGGGCTAACACCAACCGAAAATCGCCAAAAAACTGTAGTTTTCACTCTTTCGCCTCTGGGATGCCCTAAAAACGTCCCAACGGACCCAAGGAGCCCATGGATACGCTTAACAGCTCGTCAGGGACGCCCCCGAGGGCCTCGGGCCAAAATAATTTCCTGAGCCAGCGCCACCCCAGCGAACCGTGGGCTAACACCCACCGAAAATCGCCAAAAAACTGCAGTTTTCACTCTTTCGCCTCTGGGACGCCCTAAAAACGTCCCAACGGACCCAAGGAGCCCATGGATACGCTTAACAGCTCGTCAGGGACGCCCCCGAGGGCCTCGGCCCAAAATAATTTCCGGAGCCAGCGCCACCCCAGCGATCCGTGGGCTAACACCCACCGAAAATTGCCAAAAAACTGCAGTTTTCACTATTTCGCCTCTGGGACGCCCTAAAAACGTCCCAACGGACCCAAGGAGCCCATGGATACGCTTAACAGCTCGTCAGGGACGCCCCCGAGGGCCTCGGCCGAAAATAATTTCCGGAGCCAGCGCCACCCCAGCGATCCATGGGCTAACACCCACCGAAAATCGCCAAAAAACTGCAGTTTTCACTCTTTCGCCTCTGGGACGCCCTAAAAACGTCCCAACGGACCCAAGGAGCCCATGGATACGCTTAACAGCTCATCAAGGACGCCCCCGAGGGCCTCCGCCCAAAATAATTTCCGGAGCCAGCGCCACCCCAGCGATCCGTGGGCTAACACCCACCGAAAATCGCCAAAAAACTGCAGTTTTCACTCTTTCGCCTCTGGGACGCCCTAAAAACGTCCCAACGGACCCAAGGAGCCCATGGATCCGCTTAACAGCTCGTCAGGGACGCCCCCGAGGGCCTCGGCCCAAAATAATTTCCGGAGACAGCGCCACCCCAGCGATCCGTGGGCTAACACCCACCGAAAATCGCCAAAAAACTGCAGTTTTCACTCTTTCGCCTCTGGGACGCCCTAAAAACGTCCCAACGGACCCAAGGAGCCCATGGATCCGCTTAACAGCTCGTCAGGGACGCCCCCGAGGGCCTCGGCCCAAAATAATTTCCGGAGACAGCGCCACCCCAGCGATCCGTGGGCTAACACCCACCGAAAATCGCCAAAAAACTGCAGTTTTCACTATTTTGCCTCTGGGACGCCCTAAAAACGTCCCAACGGACCCAAGGAGCCCATGGATACGCTTAACAGCTCGTCAGGGACGCCCCCGAGGGCCTCGGCCGAAAATAATTTCCGGAGCCAGCGCCACCCCAGCGATCCGTGGGCTAACACCCACCGAAAATCGCCAAAAAACTGCAGTTTTCACTCTTTCGCCTCTGGGACGCCCTAAAAACGTCCCAACGGACCCAAGGAGCCCATGGATATGCTTAACAGCTCATCAAGGACGCCCCCGAGGGCCTCCGCCCAAAATAATTTCCGGAGCCAGCGCCACCCCAGCGATCCGTGGGCTAACACCCACCGAAAATCGCCAAAAAACTGCAGTTTTCACTCTTTCGCCTCTGGGACGCCCTAAAAACGTCCCAACGGACCCAAGGAGCCCATGGATCCACTTAACAGCTCGTCAGGGACGCCCCCGAGGGCCTCGGCCCAAAATAATTTCCGGAGACAACGCCACCCCAGCGATCCGTGGGCTAACACCCACCGAAAATCGCCAAAAAACTGCAGTTTTCACTCTTTCGCCTCTAGGACGCCCTAAAAACGTCCCAACGGACCCAAGGAGCCCATGGATCCGCTTAACAGCTCGTCAGGGACGCCCCCGAGGGCCTCGTCCCAAAATAATTTCCGGAGCCAGCGCCACCCCAGCGATCCGTGGGCTAACACCCACCGAAAATCGCCAAAAAACTGCAGTTTTCACTCTTTCGCCTCTGGGACGCCCTAAAAACGTCCCAACGGACCCAAGGAGCCCATGGATCTGCTTAACAGCTCGTCAGGGACGCCCCCGAGGGCCTCGGCCCAAAATAATTTTCGGAGCCAGCGCCACCCCAGCGATCCGTGGGCTAACACCCACCGAAAATGGCCAAAAAACGGCAGTTTTCACTCTTTCGCCTCTGGGATGCCCTAAAAACGTCCCAACGGACCCAAAGAGCCCATGGATCCGCTTAACAGCTCGTCAGGGATGCCCCCGAGGGCCTCGGTCCAAAATAATTTCCGGAGCCAGCGCCACCCCAGCGATCCGTGGGCTAACACCCACCGAAAATCGCCAAAAAACTGCAGTTTTCACTCTTTCGCCTCTGGGACGCCCTAAAAACGTCCCAACGGACCCAAGGAGCCCATGGATCCGCTTAACAGCTCGTCAGGGACGCCCCCGAGGGCCTCGGCCCAAAATAATTTACGGAGCCAGCGCCACCCCAGCGATCCGTGGGCTAACACCCACCGAAAATTGCCAAAAAACTGCAGTTTTCACTCTTTCGCCTCTGGGACGCCCTAAAAACGTCCCAACGGACCCAAGGAGCCCATGGATACGCTTAACAGCTCGTCAGGGACGCCCCCGAGGGCCTCGGCCCAAAATAATTTCCGGAGCCAGCGCCACCCCAGCGATCCGTGGGCTAACACCCACCGAAAATCGCCAAAAAACTGCAGTTTTCACTATTTCGCCTCTGGGACGCCCTAAAAACGTCCCAACGGACCCAAGGAGCCCATGGATACGCTTAACAGCTCGTCAGGGATGCCCCCGAGGGCCTCGGCCCAAAATAATTTCCGGAGCAAGCGCCACCCCAGCGATCCGTGGGCTAACACCCACCGAAAATCGCCAAAAAACTGCAGTTTGCACTCTTTCGCCTCTGGGACGCCCTAAAAACGTTCCAACGGACCCAAGGAGCCCATGGATCCGCTTAACAGCTCGTCAGGGACGCCCCCGAGGGCCTCGGCCCAAAATAATTTCCGAAGCCAGCGCCACCCCAGCGATCCATGGGCTAACACCCACCGAAAATCGCCAAAAAACTGCAGTTTTCACTCTTTCGCCTCTGGGACCCCCTAAAAACGTCCCAACGGACCAAAGGAGCCCATGGATACGCTTAACAGCTCGTCAGGGACGCCCCCGAGGGCCTCGGCCCAAAATAATTTCCGGAGCCAGCGCCACCCCAGCGATCCGTGGGCTAACACCCACCGAAAATCGCCAAAAAACTGCAGTTTTCACTCTTTCGCCTCTGGGACGCCCTAAAAACGTCCCAACGGACCCAAGGAGCCCATGGATACGCTTAACAGCTCATCAGGGACGCCCCCGAGGGCCTCGGCCCAAAATAATTTCCGGAGCCAGCGCCACCCCAGCGATCCGTGGGCTAACACCCACCGAAAATCACCAAAAAACTGCAGTTTTCACTCTTTCGCCTCTAGGACGCCCTAAAAACGTCCCAACGGACCCAAGGAGCCCATGGATCCGCTTAACAGCTCGTCAGGGACGCCCCCGAGGGCCTCGGCCCAAAATAATTTCCGAAGCCAGCGCCACCCCAGCGATCCGTGGGCTAACACCCACCAAAAATCGCCAAAAAACTGCAGTTTTCACTCTTTCGCCTCTGGGACGCCCTAAAAACGTCCCAACGGACCCAAGGAGCCCATGGATACGCTTAACAGCTCGTCAGGGACGCCCCCGAGGGCCTCGGCCCAAAATAATTTCCGGAGCCAGCGCCACCCCAGCGATCCGTGGGCTAACACCCACCGAAAATTGCCAAAAAACTGCAGTTTTCACTCTTTCGCCTCTGGGACGCCCTAAAAACGTCCCAACGGACCCAAGGAGCCCATGGATCCGCTTAACAGCTCGTCAGGGACGCCCCCGAGGGCCTCGGCCCAAAATAATTTCCGGAGCCAGCGCCACCCCAGCGATCCGTGGGCTAACACCCACCGAAAATCGCCAAAAAACTGCAGTTTTCACTCTTTCGCCTCTGGGACGCCCTAAAAACGTCCCAACGGACCCAAGGAGCCCATGGATCCGCTTAACAGCTCGTCAGGGACGCCCCCGAGGGCCTCGGCCCAAAATAATTTCCGGAGCCAGCGCCACCCCAGCGATCCGTGGGCTAACACCCACCGAAAATCGCCAAAAAACTGCAGTTTTCACTCTTTCGCCTCTGGGACGCCCTAAAAACGTCCCAACGGACCCAAGGAGCCCATGGATCCGCTTAACAGCTCGTCAGGGACGCCCCCGAGGGCCTCGGCCCAAAATAATTTGCGGAGCCAGCGCCACCCCAGCGATCCGTGGGCTAACACCCACTGAAAATCGCCAAAAAACTGCAGTTTTCACTCTTTCGCCTCTGGGACGCCCTAAAAACGTCCCAACGGACCCAAGGAGCCCATGGATCCGCTTAACAGCTCGTCAGGGACGCCCCCGAGGGCCTCGGCCCAAAATAATTTCCGGAGCCAGCGCCACCCCAGCGATCCGTGGGCTAACACCCACCGAAAATCGCCAAAAAACTGCAGTTTTCACTCTTTCGCCTCTGGGACGCCCTAAAAACGTCCCAACGGACCCAAGGAGCCCATGGATCCGCTTAACAGCTCGTCAGGGACGCCCCCGAGGGCCTCGGCCCAAAATAATTTCCGGAGCCAGCGCCACCCCAGCGATCCGTGGGCTAACACCCACCGAAAATCGCCAAAAAACTGCAGTTTTCACTCTTTCGCCTCTGGGACGCCCTAAAAACGTCCCAACGGACCCAAGGAGCCCATGGATACGCTTAACAGCTCGTCAGGGACGCCCCCGAGGGCCTCGGCCCAAAATAATTTCTAGAGCCAGCGCCACCCCAGCGATCCGTGGGCTAAAACCCACCGAAAATCGCCAAAAAACTGCAGTTTTCACTCTTTCGCCTCTGGGACGCCCTAAAAACGTCCCAACGGACCCAAGGAGCCCATGGATCCGCTTAACAGCTCGTCAGGGACGCCCCCGAGGGCCTCGGCCCAAAATAATTTGCGGAGCCAACGCCACCCCAGCGATCCGTGGGCTAACACCCACCGAAAATCGCCAAAAAACTGCAGTTTTCACTCTTTCGCCTCTGGGACGCCCTAAAAATGTCCCAACGGACCCAAGGAGCCCATGGATCCGCTTAACAGCTCGTCAGGGACGCCCCCGAGGGCCTCGGCCCAAAATAATTTCCGGAGCCAGCGCCACCCCAGCGATCCGTGGGCTAACACCCACCGAAAATCGCCAAAAAACTGCAGTTTTCACTCTTTCGCCTCTGGGACGCCCTAAAAACGTCCCAACGGACCCAAGGAGCCCATGGATACGCTTAACAGCTCATCAGGGACGCCCCCGAGGGCCTCGGCCCAAAATAATTTCCGGAGCCAGCGCCACCCCAGCGATCCGTGGGCTAACACCCACCGAAAATCACCAAAAAACTGCAGTTTTCACTCTTTCGCCTCTAGGACGCCCTAAAAACGTCCCAACGGACCCAAGGAGCCCATGGATACGCTTAACAGCTCGTCAGGGACGCCCCCGAGGGCCTCAGCCCAAAATAATTTCCGAAGCCAGCGCCACCCCAGCGATCCGTGGGCTAACACCCACCAAAAATCGCCAAAAAACTGCAGTTTTCACTCTTTCGCCTCTGGGACGCCCTAAAAACGTCCCAACGGACCCAAGGAGCCCATGGATCCGCATAACAGCTCGTCAGGGACGCCCCCGAGGGCCTCGGCCCAAAATAATTTCCGGAGCCAGCGCCACCCCAGCGATCCGTGGGCTAACACCCACCGAAAATCGCCAAAAAACTGCAGTTTTCACTCTTTCGCCTCTGGGATGCCCTAAAAACGTCCCAACGGACCCAAGGAGCCCATGGATCCTCTTAACAGCTCGTCAGGGATGCCCCCGAGGGCCTCGGTCCAAAATAATTTCCGGAGCCAGCGCCACCCCAGCGATCCGTGGGCTAACACCCACCGAAAATCGCCAAAAAACTGCAGTTTTCACTCTTTCGCCTCTGGGACGCCCTAAAAACGTCCCAACGGACCCAAGGAGCCCATGGATCCGCTTAACAGCTCGTCAGGGACGCCCCCGAGGGCCTCGACCCAAAATAATTTCCGGAGCCAGCGCCACCCCAGCGATCCGTGGGCTAACACCCACCGAAAATCGCCAAAAAACTGCAGTTTTCACTCTTTCGCCTCTGGGACGCCCTAAAAACGTCCCAACGGACCCAAGGAGCCCATGGATACGCTTAACAGCTCGTCAGGGACGCCCCCGAGGGCCTCAGCCCAAAATAATTTCCGGAGCCAGCGCCACCCCAGCGATCCGGGGCTAACACCCACCGAAAATCGCCAAAAAACTGCAGTTTTCACTCTTTCGCCTCTGGGACGCCTTAAAAACGTCCCAACGGACCCAAGGAGCCCATGGATCCGCTTAACAGCTCGTCAGGGACGCCCCCGAGGGCCTCAGCCCAAAATAATTTCCGGAGCCAGCGCCACCCCAGCGATCCGTGGGCTAACACCCACCGAAAATCGCCAAAAAACTGCAGTTTTCACTCTTTCGCCTCTGGGACACCCTAAAAATGTCCCAACGGACCCAAGGAGCCCATGGATCCGCTTAACAGCTCGTCAGGGACGCCCCCGAGGGCCTCGGCCCAAAATAATTTCCGGAGCCAGCGCCACCCCAGCGATCCGTGGGCTAACACCCACCGAAAATCACCAAAAAACTGCAGTTTTCACTCTTTCGCCTCTGGGACGCCCTAAAAACGTCCCAACGGACCCAAGGAGCCCATGGATCCGCTTAACAGCTCGTCAGGGACGCCTCCGAGGGCCTCGGCCCAAAATAATTTCCGGAGCCAGCGCCACCCCAGCGATCCGTGGGCTAACACCCACCGAAAATCGCCAAAAAACTGCAGTTTTCACTCTTTCGCCTCTGGGACGCCCTAAAAACGTCCCAACGGACCCAAGGAGCCCATGGATACGCTTAACAGCTCGTCAGGGACGCCCCCGAGGGCCTCGGCCCAAAATAATTTTCGGAGCCAGCGCCACCCCAGCGATCCGTGGGCTAACACCCACCGAAAATCGCCAAAAAACTGCAGTTTTCACTCTTTCGCCTCTGGGACGCCCTAAAAACGTCCCAACGGACCCAAGGAGCCCATGGATCCGCTTAACAGCTCGTCAGGGACGCCCCCGAGGGCCTCGGCCCAAAATAATTTCCGGAGCCAGCGCCACCCCAGCGATCCGTGGGCTAACACCCACCGAAAATCGCCAAAAAACTGCAGTTTTCACTCTTTCGCCTCTGGGACGCCCTAAAAACGTCCCAACGGACCCAAGGAGCCCATGGATCCGCTTAACAGCTCGTCAGGGACGCCCCCGAGGGCCTCGACCCAAAATAATTTCCGGAGCCAGCGCCACCCCAGCGATCCGTGGGCTAACACCCACCGAAAATCGCCAAAAAACTGCAGTTTTCACTCTTTCGCCTCTGGGACGCCCTAAAAACGTCCCAACGGACCCAAGGAGCCCATGGATCCGCTTAACAGCTCGTCAGGGACGCCCCCGAGGGCCTCGGCCCAAAATAATTTCCGGAGCCAGCGCCACCCCAGCGATCCGTGGGCTAACACCCATCGAAAATCGCCAAAAAACTGTAGTTTTCACTCTTTCGCCTCTGGGACGCCCTAAAAACGTCCCAACGGACCCAAGGAGCCCATGGATCCGCTTAACAGCTCGTCAGGGACGCCCCCGAGGGCCTCGGCCCAAAATAATTTCCGGAGCCAGCGCCACCCCAGCGATCCGTGGGCTAACACCCACCGAAAATCGCCAAAAAACTGCAGTTTTCACTCTTTCGCCTCTGGGACGCCCTAAAAACGTCCCAACGGACCCAAGGAGCCCATGGATACGCTTAACAGCTCGTCAGGGACGCCCCCGAGGGCCTCGGCCCAAAATAATTTCCAGAGCCAGCGCCACCCCAGCGATCCGTGGGCTAACACCCACCGAAAATCGCCAAAAAACTGCAGTTTTCACTCTTTCGCCTCTGGGACGCCCTAAAAACGTCCCAACGGACCCAAGGAGCCCATGGATCCGCTTAACAGCTCGTCAGGGACGCCCCCGAGGGCCTCGGCCCAAAATAATTTGCGGAGCCAGCGCCACCCCAGCGATCCGTGGGCTAACACCCACCGAAAATTGCCAAAAAACTGCAGTTTTCACTCTTTCGCCTCTGGGACGCCCTAAAAACGTCCCAACGGACCCAAGGAGCCCATGGATACGCTTAACAGCTCGTCAGGGACGCCCCCGAGGGCCTCGGCCCAAAATAATTTCCGGAGCCAGCGCCACCCCAGCGATCCGTGGGCTAACACCCACCGAAAATCGCCAAAAAACTGCAGTTTTCACTCTTTCGCCTCTGGGACGCCCTAAAAACGTCCCAACGGACCTAAGGAGCCCATGGATCCGCTTAACAGCTCGTCAGGGACGCCCCCGAGGGCCTCGCCCCAAAATAATTTCCGGAGCCAGCGCCACCCCAGCGATCCGTGGGCTAACACCCACCGAAAATCGCCAAAAAACTGCAGTTTTCACTCTTTCGCCTCTGGGACGCCCTAAAAACGTCCCAACGGACCCAAGGAGCCCATGGATCCGCTTAACAGCTCGTCAGGGATGCCCCCGAGGGCCTCGACCCAAAATAATTTCCGGAGCCAGCGCCACCCCAGCGATCCGTGGGCTAACACCCACCGAAAATCGCCAAAAAACTGCAGTTTTCACTCTTTCGCCTCTGGGACGCCCTAAAAACGTCCCAACGGACCCAAGGAGCCCATGGATACGCTTAACAGCTCGTCAGGGACGCCTCCGAGGGCCTCGGCCCAAAATAATTTCCGGGGCCAGCGCCCCCCCAGCGATCCGTGGGCTAACACCCACCGAAAATCGCCAAAAAACTACAGTTTTCACTCTTTCGCCTCTGGGACGCCCTAAAAACGTCCCAACGGACCCAAGAAGCCCATGGATCCGCTTAACAGCTCGTCAGGGACGCCCCCGAGGGCCTCGGCCCAAAATAATTTCCGGAGCCAGCGCCACCCTAGCGATCCGTGGGCTAACACCCACCGAAAATCGCCAAAAAACTGCAGTTTTCACTCTTTCGCCTCTGGGACGCCCTAAAAACGTCCCAACGGACCCAAGGAGCCCATGGATACGCTTAACAGCTCGTCAGGGACGCCCCCGAGGGCCTCGGCCCAAAATAATTTCCAGAGCCAGCGCCACCCCAGCGATCCGTGGGCTAACACCCACCGAAAATCGCCAAAAAACTGCAGTTTTCACTCTTTCGCCTCTGGGACGCCCTAAAAACGTCCCAACGTACCCAAGGAGCCCATGGATCCGCTTAACAGCTCGTCAGGGACGCCCCCGAGGGCCTCGGCCCAAAATAATTTGCGGAGCCAGCGCCACCCCAGCGATCCGTGGGCTAACACCCACCAAAAATCGCCAAAAAACTGCAGTTTTCACTCTTTCGCCACTGGGACGCCCTAAAAACGTCCCAACGGACCCAAGGAGCCCATGGATCTGCTTAACAGCTCGTCAGGGACGCCCCCGAGGGCCTCGGCCCAAAATAATTTCCGGAGCCAGCGCCACCCCAGCGATCCGTGGGCTAACACCTACCGAAAATTGCCAAAAAACTGCAGTTTTCACTCTTTCGCCTCTGGGACGCCCTAAAAACGTCCCAACGGACCCAAGGAGCCCATGGATACGCTTAACAGCTCGTCAGGGACGCCCCCGAGGGCCTCGGCCCAAAATAATTTCCGGGGCCAGCGCCCCCCCAGCGATCCGTGGGCTAACACCCACCGAAAATCGCCAAAAAACTGCAGTTTTCACTCTTTCGCCTCTGGGACGCCCTAAAAACGTCCCAACGGACCCAAGAAGCCCATGGATACGCTTAACAGCTCGTCAGGGAAGCCCCCGAGGGCCTCGGCCCAAAATAATTTCCGGAGCCAGCGCCACCCCAGCGATCCGTGGGCTAACACCCACCGAAAATCGCCAAAAAACTGCAGTTTTCACTCTTTCGCCTCTGGGATGCCCTAAAAACGTCCCAACGGACCCAAGGAGCCCATGGATCCGCTTAACAGCTCGTCAGGGACGCCTCCGAGGGCCTCGGCCCAAAATAATTTCCGGAGCCAGCGCCACCCCAGCGATCCGTGGGCTAACACCCACCGAAAATCACCAAAAAACTGCAGTTTTCACTCTTTCGCCTCTGGGACGCCCTAAAAACATCCCAACGGACCCAAGGAGCCCATGGATCCGCTTAACAGCTCGTCAGGGACGCCCCCGAGGGCCTCATCCCAAAATAATTTCCGGAGCCAGCGCCACCCCAGCGATCCGTGGGCTAACACCCACCGAAAATCGCCAAAAAACTGCAGTTTTCACTCTTTCGCCTCTGGGACGCCCTAAAAACGTCCCAACGGACCCAAGGAGCCCATGGATACGCTTAACAGCTCGTCAGGGACGCCCCCGAGGGCCTCGGCCCAAAATAATTTCCGGGGCCAGCGCCCCCCCAGCGATCCGTGGGCTAACACCCACCGAAAATCGCCAAAAAACTGCAGTTTTCACTCTTTCGCCTCTGGGACGCCCTAAAAACGTCCCAACGGACCCAAGAAGCCCATGGATACGCTTAACAGCTCGTCAGGGACGCCCCCGAGGGCCTCGGCCCAAAATAATTTCCGAAGCCAGCGCCACCCCAGCGATCCGTGGGCTAACACCCACCGAAAATCGCCAAAAAACTGCAGTTTTCACTCTTTCGCCTCTGGGATGCCCTAAAAACGTCCCAACGGACCCAAGGAGCCCATGGATCCGCTTAACAGCTCGTCAGGGACGCCTCCGAGGGCCTCGGCCCAAAATAATTTCCGGAGCCAGCGCCACCCCAGCGATCCGTGGGCTAACACCCACCGAAAATCACCAAAAAACTGCAGTTTTCACTCTTTCGCCTCTGGGACGCCCTAAAAACATCCCAACGGACCCAAGGAGCCCATGGATCCGCTTAACAGCTCGTCAGGGACGCCCCCGAGGGCCTCATCCCAAAATAATTTCCGGAGCCAGCGCCACCCCAGCGATCCGTGGGCTAACACCCACCGAAAATCGCCAAAAAACTGCAGTTTTCACTCTTTCGCCTCTGGGACGCCCTAAAAACGTCCCAACGGACCCAAGGAGCCCATGGATCCGCTTAACAGCTCGTCAGGGACGCCCCCGAGGGCCTCGGCCCAAAATAATTTCCGGAGCCAGCGCCACCCCAGCGATCCGTGGGCTAACACCCACCGAAAATCGCCAAAAAACTGCAGTTTTCACTCTTTCGCCTCTGGGACGCCCTAAAAACGTCCCAACGGACCCAAGGAGCCCATGGATCCGCTTAACAGCTCGTCAGGGATGCCTCCGAGGGCCTCGGCCCAAAATAATTTCCGGAGCCAGCGCCACCCCAGCGATCCGTGGGCTAACACCCACCGAAAATCACCAAAAAACTGCAGTTTTCACTCTTTCGCCTCTGGGACGCCCTAAAAACATCCCAACGGACCCAAGGAGCCCATGGATCCGCTTAACAGCTCGTCAGGGACGCCCCCGAGGGCCTCATCCCAAAATAATTTCCGGAGCCAGCGCCACCCCAGCGATCCGTGGGCTAACACCCACCGAAAATCGCCAAAAAACTGCAGTTTTCACTCTTTCGCCTCTGGGACGCCCTAAAAACGTCCCAACGGACCCAAGGAGCCCATGGATCCGCTTAACAGCTCGTCAGGGACGCCCCCGAGGGCCTCGGCCCAAAATAATTTCCGGAGCCAGCGCCACCCCAGCGATCCGTGGGCTAACACCCACCGAAAATCGCCAAAAAACTGCAGTTTTCACTCTTTCGCCTCTGGGACGCCCTAAAAACGTCCCAACGGACCCAAGGAGCCCATGGATCCGCTTAACAGCTCGTCAGGGACGCCCCCGAGGGCCTCAGCCCAAAATAAGTTCCGGAGCCAGCGCCACCCCAGCGATCCGTGGGCTAACACCCACCGAAAATCGCCAAAAAACTGCAGTTTTCACTCTTTCGCCTCTGGGACGCCCTAAAAACGTCCCAACGGACCCAAGGAGCCCATGGATCCGCTTAACAGCTCGTCAAGGACGCCCCCGAGGGCCTCGGCCCAAAATAATTTCTGGAGCCAGCGCCACCCCAGCGATCCGTGGGCTAACACCCACCGAAAATCGCCAAAAAACTGCAGTTTTCACTCTTTCGCCTCTGGGACGCCCTAAAAACGTCCTAACGGACCCAAGGAGCCCATGGATACGCTTAACAGCTCGTCAGGGACGCCCCCGAGGGCCTCGGCCCAAAATAATTTCCGGAGCCAGCGCCACCCCAGCGATCCGTGGGCTAACACCCACCGAAAATCGCCAAAAAACTGCAGTTTTCACTCTTTCGCCTCTGGGACGCCTTAAAAACATCCCAACGGACCCAAGGAGCCCATGGATCCGCTTAACAGCTCGTCAGGGACGCCCCCGAGGGCCTCATCCCAAAATAATTTCCGGAGCCAGCGCCACCCCAGCGATCCGTGGGCTAACACCCACCGAAAATCGCCAAAAAACTGCAGTTTTCACTCTTTCGCCTCTGGGACGCCCTAAAAACGTCCCAACGGACCCAAGGAGCCCATGGATCCGCTTAACAGCTCGTCAGGGACGCCCCCGAGGGCCTCGGCCCAAAATAATTTCCGGAGCCAGCGCCACCCCAGCGATCCGTGGGCTAACACCCACCGAAAATCGCCAAAAAACTGCAGTTTTCACTCTTTCGCCTCTGGGACGCCCTAAAAACGTCCCAACGGACCCAAGGAGCCCATGGATCCGCTTAACAGCTCGTCAGGGACGCCCCCGAGGGCCTCAGCCCAAAATAAGTTCCGGAGCCAGCGCCACCCCAGCGATCCGTGGGCTAACACCCACCGAAAATCGCCAAAAAACTGCAGTTTTCACTCTTTCGCCTCTGGGACGCCCTAAAAACGTCCCAACGGACCCAAGGAGCCCATGGATCCGCTTAACAGCTCGTCAGGGACGCCCCCGAGGGCCTCGGCCCAAAATAATTTCTGGAGCCAGCGCCACCCCAGCGATCCGTGGGCTAACACCCACCGAAAATCGCCAAAAAATTGCAGTTTTCACTCTTTCGCCTCTGGGACGCCCTAAAAACGTCCTAACGGACCCAAGGAGCCCATGGATACGCTTAACAGCTCGTCAGGGACGCCCCCGACGGCCTCGGCCCAAAATAATTTCCGGAGCCAGCGCCACCCCAGCGATCCGTGGGCTAACACCCACCGAAAATTGCCAAAAAACTGCAGTTTTCACTCTTTCGCCTCTGGGACGCCCTAAAAACGTCCCAACGGACCCAAGGAGCCCATGGATACGCTTAACAGCTCGTCAGGGACGCCCCCGAGGGCCTCGGCCCAAAATAATTTCCGGAGCCAGCGCCACCCCAGCGATCCGTGGGCTAACACCCACCGAAAATCGCCAAAAAACTGCAGTTTTCACTCTTTCGCCTCTGGGACGCCCTAAAAACGTCCCAACGGACCCAAGGAGCCCATGGATACGCTTAACAGCTCGTCAGGGACGCCCCCGAGGGCCTCGGCCCAAAATAATTTCCGGGGCCAGCGCCCCCCCAGCGATCCGTGGGCTAACACCCACCGAAAATCGCCAAAAAACTACAGTTTTCACTCTTTCGCCTCTGGGACGCCCTAAAAACGTCCCAATGGACCCAAGGAGCCCATGGATACGCTTAACAGCTCGTCAGGGACGCCCCCGAGGGCCTCGGCCCAAAATAATTTCCGGAGCCAGCGCCACCCCAGCGATCCGTGGGCTAACACCCACCGAAAATCGCCAAAAAACTACAGTTTTCACTCTTTCGCCTCTGGGACGCCCTAAAAACGTCCCAACGGACCCAAGGAGCCCATGGATCCGCTTAACAGCTCGTCAGAGACGCCCCCGAGGGCCTCGGCCCAAAATAATTTCCGGAGCCAGCGCCACCCCAGCGATCCGTGGGCTAACACCCACCGAAAATCACCAAAAAACTGCAGTTTTCACTCTTTCGCCTCTGGGACGCCCTAAAAACGTCCCAACGGACCCAAGGAGCCCATGGATCCGCTTAACAGCTCGTCAGAGACGCCCCCGAGGGCCTCGGCCCAAAATAATTTCCGGAGCCAGCGCCACCCCAGCGATCCGTGGGCTAACACCCACCGAAAATCACCAAAAAACTGCAGTTTTCACTCTTTCGCCTCTGGGACGCCCTAAAAACGTCCCAACGGACCCAAGGAGCCCATGGATCCGCTTAACAGCTCGTCAGGGACGCCCCCGAGGGCCTCAGCCCAAAATAATTTCCGGAGCCAGCGCCACCCCAGCGATCCGTGGGCTAACACCCACCGAAAATCGCCAAAAAACTGCAGTTTTCACTCTTTCGCCTCTGGGACGCCCTAAAAACGTCCCAACGGACCCAAGGAGCCCATGGATCCGCTTAACAGCTCGTCAGGGACGCCCCCGAGGGCCTCGACCCAAAATAATTTCCAGAGCCAGCGCCACCCCAGCGATCCATGGGCTAACACCCACCGAAAATTGCCAAAAAACTGCAGTTTTCACTCTTTCGCCTCTGGGACGCCCTAAAAACGTCCCAACGGACCCAAGGAGCCCATGGATCCGCTTAACAGCTCGTCAGGGACGCCCCCGAGGGCCTCGGCCCAAAATAATTTCCGGAGCCAGCGCCACCCCAGCGATCCGTGGGCTAACACCCACCGAAAATCGCCAAAAAACTGCAGTTTTCACTCTTTCGCCTCTGGGACGCCCTAAAAACGTCCCAACGGACCCAAGGAGCCCATGGATCCTCTTAACAGCTCGTCAGGGATGCCCCCGAGGGCCTCGGCCCAAAATAATTTCCGGAGCCAGCGCCACCCCAGCGATCCGTGGGCTAACACCCACCGAAAATCGCCAAAAAACTGCAGTTTTCACTCTTTCGCCTCTGGGACGCCCTAAAAACGTCCTAACGGACCCAAGGAGCCCATGGATACACTTAACAGCTCGTCAGGGACGCCCCCGAGGGCCTCGGCCCAAAATAATTTCCGGAGCCAGCGCCACCCCAGCGATCCGTGGGCTAACACCCACCGAAAATCGCCAAAAAACTGCAGTTTTCACTCTTTTGCCTCTGGGACGCCCTAAAAACGTCCCAACGGACCCAAGGAGCCCATGGATCCGCTTAACAGCTCGTCAGGGACGCCCCCGAGGGCCTCGGCCCAAAATAATTTCCGGAGCCAGCGCCACCCCAGCGATCCGTGGGCTAACACCCACCGAAAATCGCCAAAAAACTGCAGTTTTCACTCTTTCGCCTCTGGGACGCCCTAAAAACGTCCCAACGGACCCAAGGAGCCCATGGATCCGCTTAACAGCTCGTCAGGGACGCCCCCGAGGGCCTCGGCCCAAAATAATTTCCGGAGCCAGCGCCACCCCAGCGATCCGTGGGCTAACACCCACCGAAAATCGCCAAAAAACTACAGTTTTCACTCTTTCGCCTCTGGGACGCCCTAAAAACGTCCCAACGGACCCAAGGAGCCCATGGATACGCTTAACAGCTCGTCAGGGACGCCCCCGAGGGCCTCGGCCCAAAATAATTTCCGGAGCCAGCGCCACCCCAGCGATCCGTGGGCTAACACCCACCGAAAATCGCCAAAAAACTGCAGTTTTCACTCTTTCACCTCTGGGACGCCCTAAAAACGTCCCAACGGACCCAAGGAACCCATGGATACGCTTAACAGCTCATCAGGGACGCCCCCAAGGGCCTCGGCCCAAAATAATTTTCGGAGCCAGCGCCACCCCAGCGATCCGTGGGCTAACACCCACCGAAAATCGCCAAAAAACTGCAGTTTTCACTCTTTCGCCTCTGGGACGCCCTAAAAATGTCCCAACGGACCCAAGGAGCCCATGGATCCGCTTGACAGCTCGTCAGGGACGCCCCCGACGGCCTCGGCCCAAAATAATTTCTGGAGCCAGCGCCACCCCAGCGATCCGTGGGCTAACACCCACCGAAAATCGCCAAAAAACTGCAGTTTTCACTCTTTCGCCTCTGGGACGCCCTAAAAACGTCCCAACGGACCCAAGGAGCCCATGGATACGCTTAACAGCTCGTCAGGGACGCCCCCGAGGGCCTCGGCCCAAAATAATTTCCGGAGCCAGCGCCACCCCAGCGATCCGTGGGCTAACACCCACCGAAAATCGCCAAAAAACTGCAGTTTTCACTCTTTCACCTCTGGGACGCCCTAAAAACGTCCCAACGGACCCAAGGAGCCCATGGATCCGCTTAACAGCTCGTCAGGGACGCCCCCGAGGGTCTCGACCCAAAATAATTTCCGGAGCCAGCGCCACCCCAGCGATCCGTGGGCTAACACCCACCGAAAATCGCCAAAAAACTGCAGTTTTCACTCTTTCGCCTCTGGGACGCCCTAAAAACGTCCCAACGGACCCAAGGAGCCCATGGATCCGCTTAACAGCTCGTCAGGGACGCCCCCGAGGGCCTCGGCCCAAAATAATTTCCGGAGCCAGCGCCACCCCAGCGATCCGTGGGCTAACACCCACCAAAAATCGCCAAAAAACTGCAGTTTTCACTCTTTCGCCTCTGGGACGCCCTAAAAACGTCCCAACGGACCCAAGGAGCCCATGGATCCGCTTAACAGCTCGTCAGGGACGCCCCCGAGGGCCTCGGCCCAAAATAATTTCCGGAGCCAGCGCCACCCCAGCGATCCGTGGGCTAACACCCACCGAAAATCGCCAAAAAACTGCAGTTTTCACTCTTTCGCCTCTGGGACGCCCTAAAAACGTCCCAACGGACCCAAGGAGCCCATGGATCCGCTTAACAGCTCGTCAGGGACGCCCCCGAGGGCCTCGGCCCAAAATAATTTCCGGAGCCAGCGCCACCCCAGCGATCCGTGGGCTAACACCCACCGAAAATCGCCAAAAAACTGCAGTTTTCACTCTTTCGCCTCTGGGACGCCCTAAAAACGTCCTAACGGACCCAAGGAGCCCATGGATACGCTTAACAGCTCGTCAGGGACGCCCCCGAGGGCCTCGGCCCAAAATAATTTCCGGAGCCAGCGCCACCCCAGCGATCCGTGGGCTAACACCCACCGAAAATCGCCAAAAAACTACAGTTTTCACTCTTTCGCCTCTGGGACGCCCTAAAAACGTCCCAACGGACCCAAGGAGCCCATGGATACGCTTAACAGCTCGTCAGGGACGCCCCCGAGGGCCTCGGCCCAAAATAATTTCCGAAGCCAGCGCCACCCCAGCGATCCGTGGGCTAACACCCACCGAAAATCGCCAAAAAACTGCAGTTTTCACTCTTTCGCCTCTGGGACGCCCTAAAAACATCCCAACGGACCCAAGGAGCCCATGGATCCGCTTAACACCTCGTTAGGGACGCCCCCGAGGGCCTCGGCCCAAAATAATTTCCGGAGCCAGCGCCACCCCAGCGATCCGTGGGCTAACACCCACCGAAAA
Source organism: Capsicum rhomboideum (assembly GCA_031232105.1). Classification (NCBI taxonomy): domain Eukaryota; kingdom Viridiplantae; phylum Streptophyta; class Magnoliopsida; order Solanales; family Solanaceae; genus Capsicum; species Capsicum rhomboideum. Next base: position 380,160 of record CP124719.1, on the reverse strand, counting down.
TCGCCAAAAAACTGCAGTTTTCACTCTTTCGCCTCTGGGACGCCCTAAAAACGTCCCAATGGACCCACGGAGCCCATGGATACGCTTAACAGCTCGTCAGGGACGCCCCCGAGGGCCTCGGCCCAAAATAATTTCCGGAGCCAGCGCCACCCCAGCGATCCGTGGGCTAACACCCACCGAAAATCGCCAAAAAACTGCAGTTTTCACTCTTTCGCCTCTGGGACACCCTAAAAACGTCCCAACGGACCCAAGGAGCCCATGGATACGCTTAACAGCTCGTCAGGGATGCCCCCGAGGGCCTCAGCCCAAAATAATTTCCGGAGCCAGCGCCACCCCAGCGATCCGTGGGCTAACACCCACCGAAAATAGCCAAAAAACTGCAGTTTTCACTCTTTCGCCTCTGGGACGCCCTAAAAACGTCCCAACGGACCCAAGGAGCCCATGGATCCGCTTAACAGCTCGTCAGGGATGCCCCCGAGGGCCTCGGCCCAAAATAATTTCCGGAGCCAGCGCCACCCCAGCGATCCGTGGGCGAACACCCACCGAAAATCGCCAAAAAACTGCAGTTTTCACTCTTTCGCCTCTGGGACGCCCTAAAAACGTCCCAACGGACCCAAGGAGCCCATGGATCCGCTTAACAGCTCGTCAGGGACACCCCCGAGGGCCTCGGCCCAAAATAATTTCCGGAGCCAGCGCCACCCCAGCGATCCGTGGGCTAACACCCACCGAAAATCGCCAAAAAACTGCAGTTTTCACTCTTTCGCCTCTAGGACGCCCTAAAAACGTCCCAACGGACCCAAGGAGCCCATGCATCCGCTTAATAGCTCGTCAGGGACGCCCCCGAGGGCCTCGGCCCAAAATAATTTCCGGAGCCAGCGCCACCCCAGCGATCCGTGGGCTAACACCCACCGAAAATCGCCAAAAAACTGCAGTTTTCACTCTTTCGCCTCTGGGACGCCCTAAAAACGTCCCAACGGACCCAAGGAGCCCATGGATACGCTTAACAGCTCGTCAGGGACGCCCCCGAGGGCCTCGGCCCCAAATAATTTCCGGAGCCAGCGCCACCCCAGCGATCCATGGGCTAACACCCACCGAAAATTGCCAAAAAACTGCAGTTTTCACTCTTTCACCTCTGGGACGCCCTAAAAACGTCCCAACGGACCCAAGGAGCCCATGGATACGCTTAACAGCTCGTCAGGGATGCCCCCGAGGGCCTCAGCCCAAAATAATTTCCGGAGCCAGCGCCACCCCAGCGATCCGTGGGCTAACACCCACCGAAAATCGCGAAAAAACTGCAGTTTTCACTCTTTCGCCTCTGAGACGCCCTAAAAACGTCCTAACGGACCCAAGGAGCCCATGGATACGCTTAACAGCTCGTCAGGGACGCCCCCGAGGGCCTCGTCCCAAAATAATTTCCGGAGCCAGCGCCACCCCAGCGATTCGTGGGCTAACACCCACCGAAAATCGCCAAAAAACTACAGTTTTCACTCTTTCGCCTCTGGGACGCCCTAAAAACGTCCCAACGGACCCAAGGAGCCCATGGATCCGCTTAACAGCTCGTCAGGGACGCCCCCGAGGGCCTCGGCCCAAAATAATTTCCGGAGCCAGCGCCACCCCAGCGATCCGTGGGCTAACACCCACCGAAAATCGCCAAAAAACTGCAGTTTTCACTCTTTCGCCTCTGGGACGCCCTAAAAACGTCCCAACGGACCCAAGGAGCCCATGGATACGCTTAACAGCTCGTCAGGGACGCCCCCGAGGGCCTCGGCCCCAAATAATTTCCGGAGCCAGCGCCACCCCAGCGATCCATGGGCTAACACCCACCGAAAATTGCCAAAAAACTGCAGTTTTCACTCTTTCACCTCTGGGACGCCCTAAAAACGTCCCAACGGACCCAAGGAGCCCATGGATACGCTTAACAGCTCGTCAGGGATGCCCCCGAGGGCCTCAGCCCAAAATAATTTCCGGAGCCAGCGCCACCCCAGCGATCCGTGGGCTAACACCCACCGAAAATCGCCAAAAAACTGCAGTTTTCACTCTTTCGCCTCTGGGATGCCCTAAAAACGTCCCAACGGACCCAAGGAGCCCATGGATACGCTTAACAGCTCGTCAGGGACGCCCCCGAGGGCCTCGGCCCAAAATAATTTTCGGAGCCAGCGCCACCCCAGCGATCCGTGGGCTAACACCCACCGAAAATCGCCAAAAAACTGCAGTTTTCACTCTTTCGCCTCTGGGACGCCCTAAAAACGTCCCAACGGACCCAAGGAGCCCATGGATCCGCTTAACAGCTCGTCAGGGACGCCCCCGAGGGCCTCGGCCCAAAATAATTTCCGGAGCCAGCGCCACCCCAGCGATCCGTGGGCTAACACCCACCGAAAATCGCCAAAAAACTGCAGTTTTCACTCTTTCGCCTCTGGGACGCCCTAAAAACGTCCCAACGAACCCAAGGAGCCCATGGATCCGCTTAACAGCTCGTCAGGGACGCCCCCGAGGGCCTCGGCCCAAAATAATTTCCGGAGCCAGCGCCACCCCAGCGATCCGTGGGCTAACACCCACCAAAAATCGCCAAAAAACTGCAGTTTTCACTCTTTCGCCTCTGGGACGCCCTAAAAACGTCCCAACGGACCCAAGGAGCCCATGGATCCGCTTAACAGCTCGTCAGGGACGCCCCCGAGGGCCTCGGCCCAAAATAATTTCCGGAGCCAGCGCCACCCCAGCGATCCGTGGGCTAACACCCACCGAAAATCGCCAAAAAACTGCAGTTTTCACTCTTTCGCCTCTGGGACGCCCTAAAAACGTCCCAACGGACCCAAGGAGCCCATGGATCCGCTTAACAGCTCGTCAGGGACGCCCCCGAGGGCCTCGGCCCAAAATAATTTCCGGAGCCAGCGCCACCCCAGCGATCCGTGGGCTAACACCCACCGAAAATCGCCAAAAAACTGCAGTTTTCACTCTTTCGCCTCTGGGACGCCCTAAAAACGTCCTAACGGACCCAAGGAGCCCATGGATACGCTTAACAGCTCGTCAGGGACGCCCCCGAGGGCCTCGGCCCAAAATAATTTCCGGAGCCAGCGCCACCCCAGCGATCCGTGGGCTAACACCCACCGAAAATCGCCAAAAAACTACAGTTTTCACTCTTTCGCCTCTGGGACGCCCTAAAAACGTCCCAACAGACCCAAGGAGCCCATGGATCCGCTTAACAGCTCGTCAGGGACGCCCCCGAGGGCCTCGGCCCAAAATAATTTCCGAAGCCAGCGCCACCCCAGCGATCCGTGGGCTAACACCCACCGAAAATCGCCAAAAAACTGCAGTTTTCACTCTTTCGCCTCTGGGACGCCCTAAAAACATCCAAACGGACCCAAGGAGCCCATGGATCCGCTTAACACCTCGTTAGGGACGCCCCCGAGGGCCTCGGCCCAAAATAATTTCCGGAGCCAGCGCCACCCCAGCGATCCGTGGGCTAACACCCACCGAAAATCGCCAAAAAACTGCAGTTTTCACTCTTTCGCCTTTGGGACGCCCTAAAAACGTCCCAACGGACCCAAGGAGCCCATGGATCCGCTTAACAGCTCGTCAGGGACGCCCCCGAGGGCCTCGGCCCAAAATAATTTCCGGAGCCAGCGCCACCCCAGCGATCCGTGGGCTAACACCCACCGAAAATCGCCAAAAAACTGCAGTTTTCACTCTTTCGCCTCTGGGATGCCCTAAAAACGTCCCAACGGACCCAAGGAGCCCATGGATCCGCTTAACAGCTCGTCAGGGACGCCCCCGAGGGCCTCGGCCCAAAATAATTTCCGGAGCCAGCGCCACCCCAGCGATCCATGGGCGAACACCCACCGAAAATCGCCAAAAAACTGCAGTTTTCACTCTTTCGCCTCTGGGACGCCCTAAAAACGTCCCAACGGACCCAAGGAGCCCATGGATCCGCTTAACAGCTCGTCAGGGACACCCCCGAGGGCCTCGGCCCAAAATAATTTCCGGAGCCAGCGCCACCCCAGCGATCCGTGGGCTAACACCCACCGAAAATCGCCAAAAAACTGCAGTTTTCACTCTTTCGCCTCTAGGACGCCCTAAAAACGTCCCAACGGACCCAAGGAGCCCATGGATCCGCTTAACAGCTCGTCAGGGACGCCCCCGAGGGCCTCGGCCCAAAATAATTTCCGGAGCCAGCGCCACCCCAGCGATCCGTGGGCTAACACCCACCGAAAATCGCCAAAAAACTGCAGTTTTCACTCTTTCGCCTCTGGGACGCCCTAAAAACGTCCCAACGGACCCAAGGAGCCCATGGATACGCTTAACAGCTCGTCAGGGACGCCCCCGAGGGCCTCGGCCCAAAATAATTTCCGGAGCCAGCGCCACCCCAGCGATCTGTGGGCTAACACCCACCGAAAATCGCCAAAAAACTGCAGTTTTCACTCTTTCGCCTCTGGGATGCCCTAAAAACGTCCCAACGGACCCAAGGAGCCCATGGATCCGCTTAACAGCTCGTCAGGGATGCCCCCGAGGGCCTCGGCCCAAAATAATTTCCGGAGCCAGCGCCACCCCAGCGATCCGTGGGCTAACACCCACCGAAAATCGCCAAAAAACTGCAGTTTTCACTCTTTCGCCTCTGGGACGCCCTAAAAACGTCCCAACGGACCCAAGGAGCCCATGGATCCGCTTAACAGCTCGTCAGGGACGCCCCCGAGGGCCTCGGCCCAAAATAATTTCCGGAGCCAGCGCCACCCCAGCGATCCGTGGGCTAACACCCACCGAAAATCGCCAAAAAACTGCAGTTTTCACTCTTTCGCCTCTGGGACGCCCTAAAAACGTCCCAACGGACCCAAGGAGCCCATGGATCCGCTTAACAGCTCGTCAGGGACGCCCCCGAGGGCCTCGGCCCAAAATAATTTCCGGAGCCAGCGCCACCCCAGCGATCCGTGGGCGAACACCCACCGAAAATCGCCAAAAAACTGCAGTTTTCACTCTTTCGCCTCTGGGACGCCCTAAAAACGTCCCAACGGACCCAAGGAGCCCATGGATCCGCTTAACAGCTCGTCAGGGACACCCCCGAGGGCCTCGGCCCAAAATAATTTCCGGAGCCAGCGCCACCCCAGCGATCCGTGGGCTAACACCCACCGAAAATCGCCAAAAAACTGCAGTTTTCACTCTTTCGCCTCTGGGACGCCCTAAAAACGTCCCAACGGACCCAAGGAGCCCATGGATCCGCTTAACAGCTCGTCAGGGACGCCCCCGAGGGCCTCGGCCCAAAATAATTTCCGGAGCCAGCGCCACCCCAGCGATCCGTGGGCTAACACCCACCGAAAATCGCCAAAAAACTGCAGTTTTTACTCTTTCGCCTCTAGGACGCCCTAAAAACGTCCCAACGGACCCAAGGAGCCCATGGATCCGCTTAACAGCTCGTCAGGGACGCCCCCGAGGGCCTCGGCCCAAAATAATTTCCGGAGCCAGCGCCACCCCAGCGATCCGTGGGCTAACACCCACCGAAAATCGCCAAAAAACTGCAGTTTTCACTCTTTCGCCTCTGGGACGCCCTAAAAACGTCCCAACGGACCCAAGGAGCCCATGGATCCGCTTAACAGCTCGTCAGGGACGCCCCCGAGGGCCTCGGCCCAAAATAATTTCCGGAGCCAGCGCCACCCCAGCGATCCGTGGGCTAACACCCACCGAAAATCACCAAAAAACTGCAGTTTTCACTCTTTCGCCTCTGGGACGCCCTAAAAACGTCCCAACGGACCCAAGGATCCCATGGATCCGCTTAACAGCTCGTCAGGGATGCCCCCGAGGGCCTCGGCCCAATATAATTTCCGGAGCCAGCGCCACCCCAGCGATCCGTGGGCTAACACCCACCGAAAATCGCCAAAAAACTGCAGTTTTCACTCTTTCGCCTCTGGGACGCCCTAAAAACGTCCCAACGGACCCAAGGAGCCCATGGATCCGCTTAACAGCTCGTCAGGGACGCCCCCGAGGGCCTCGGCCCAAAATAATTTTCGGAGCCAGCGCCACCCCAGCGATCCGTGGGCTAACACCCACCGAAAATCGCCAAAAAACTGCAGTTTTCACTCTTTCGCCTCTGGGATGCCCTAAAAACGTCCCAACGGACCCAAGGAGCCCATGGATACGCTTAACAGCTCGTCAGGGACGCCCCCGAGGGCCTCGGCCCAAAATAATTTCCGGAGCCAGCGCCACCCCAGCGATCCGTGGGCTAACACCCACCGAAAATCGCCAAAAAACTGCAGTTTTCACTCTTTCGCCTCTGGGATGCCCTAAAAACGTCCCAACGGACCCAAGGAGCCCATGGATCCGCTTAACAGCTCGTCAGGGACGCCCCCGAGGGCCTCGGCCCAAAATAATTTTCGGAGCCAGCGCCACCCCAGCGATCCGTGGGCTAACACCCACCGAAAATCGCCAAAAAACTGCAGTTTTCACTCTTTCGCCTCTGAGATGCCCTAAAAACGTCCCAACGGACCCAAGGAGCCCATGGATCCGCTTAACAGCTCGTCAGGGACGCCCCCGAGGGCCTCGGGCCAAAATAATTTCCGGATCCAGCGCCACCCCAGCGATCCGTGGGCTAACACCCACCGAAAATTGCCAAAAAACTGCAGTTTTCACTCTTTCGCCTCTGGGACGCCCTAAAAACGTCCCAACGGACCCAAGGAGCCCATGGATCCGCTTAACAGCTCGTCAGGGACGCCCCCGAGGGCCTCGACCCAAAATAATTTCCGGAGCCAGCGCCACCCCAGCGATCCGTGGGCTAACACCCACCGAAAATCGCCAAAAAACTGCAGTTTTCACTCTTTCGCCTCTGGGAAGCCCTAAAAACGTCCCAACGGACCCAAAGAGCCCATGGATACGCTTAACAGCTCGTCAGGGATGCCCCCGAGGGCCTCGGCCCAAAATAATTTCCGGAGCCAGCGCCACCCCAGCGATCCGTGGGATAACACCCACCGAAAATCGCCAAAAAACTACAGTTTTCACTCTTTCGCCTCTGGGACGCCCTAAAAATGTCCCAACGGACCCAAGGAGCCCATGGATCCGCTTAAAAACTCGTCAGGGATGTCCCCCGAGGGCCTCGGCCCAAAATAATTTCCGGAGCCAGCGCCACCCCAGCGATCCGTGGGCTAACACCCACCGAAAATCGCCAAAAAACTGCAGTTTTCACTCTTTCGCCTCTGGGAAGCCCTAAAAACGTCCCAACGGACCCAAGGAGCCCATGGATACGCTTAACAGCTCGTCAGGGATGCCCCCGAGGGCCTCGGCCCAAAATAATTTCCGGAGCCAGCGCCACCCCAGCGATCCGTGGGATAACACCCACCGAAAATCGCCAAAAAACTGCAGTTTTCACTCTTTCGCCTCTGGGACGCCCTAAAAATGTCCCAACGGACCCAAGGAGCCCATGGATCCGCTTAAAAGCTCGTCAGGGACGCCCCCGAGGGCCTCGGCCTCAAATAATTTCCGGAGCCAGCGCCACCCCAGCGATCCGTGTGCTAACACCCACCGAAAATCGCCAAAAAACTGCAGTTTTCACTCTTTCGCCTCTGGGACGCCCTAAAAACGTCCCAACGGACCCAAGGAGCCCATGGATCCGCTTAACAGCTCGTCAGGGACGCCCCCGAGGGCCTCGGCCCAAAATAATTTCCGGAGCCAGCGCCACCCCAGCGATCCGTGGGCTAACACCCACCGAAAATCGCCAAAAAACTGCAGTTTTCACTCTTTCGCCTTTGGGACGCCCTAAAAACGTCCCAACGGACCCAAGGAGCCCATGGATCCACTTAACAGCTCGTCAGGGATGCCCCCGAGGGCCTCGGCCCAAAATAATTTCCGGAGCCAGCGCCACCCCAGCGATCCGTGGGCTAACACCCACCGAAATCGCCAAAAAACTGCAGTTTTCACTCTTTCGCCTCTGGGACGCCCTAAAAACGTCCCAACGGACCCAACGAGCCCATGGATCCGCTTAACAGCTCGTCAGGGACGCCCCCGAGGGCCTCGGCCCAAAATAATTTTCGGAGCCAGCGCCACCCCAGCGATCCGTGGGCTAACACCCACCGAAAATCGCCAAAAAACTGCAGTTTTCACTCTTTCGCCTCTGGGACGCCCTAAAAACGTCCCAACGGACCCAAGGAGCCCATGGATCCGCTTAAAAGCTCGTCAGGGATGCCCCCGAGGGCCTCGGCCCAAAATAATTTCCGGAGCCAGCGCCACCCCAGCGATCCGTGGGCTAACACCCACCGAAAATCGCCAAAAAACTGCAGTTTTCACTCTTTCGCCTCTGGGACGCCCTAAAAACGTCCCAACGGACCCAAGGAGCCCATGGATCCGCTTAACAGCTCGTCAGGGACGCCCCCGAGGGCCTTGGCCCAAAATAATTTCCGGAGCCAGCGCCACCCCAGCGATCCGTGGGCTAACACCCACCGAAAATCGCCAAAAAACTGCAGTTTTTACTCTTTCGCCTCTGGGACGCCCTAAAAACGTCCCAACGGACCCAAGGAGCCCATGGATACGCTTAACAGCTCGTCAGGGATGCCCCCGAGGGCCTCGGTCCAAAATAATTTTCGGAGGCAGCGCCACCCCAGCGATCCGTGGGCTAACACCCACCGAAAATCGCCAAAAAACTGCAGTTTTGACTCTTTCGCCTCTGGGACGCCCTAAAAACGTCCCAACGGACCCAAGGAGCCCATGAATACGCTTAACAGCTCGTCAGGGACGCCCCCGAGGGCCTCGGCCCAAAATAATTTCCGGAGCCAGCGCCACCCCAGCGATCCGTGGGCTAACACCCACCGAAAATCGCCAAAAAACTGCAGTTTTCACTCTTTCGCCTCTGGGACGCCCTAAAAACGTCCCAACGGACCCAAGGAGCCCATGGATACGCTTAACAGCTCGTCAGGGACGCCCCCGAGGGCCTCGGCCCAAAATAATTTCCGGAGCCAGCGCCACCCCAGCGATCCGTGGGATAACACCCACCGAAAATCGCCAAAAAACTGCAGTTTTCACTCTTTCGCCTCTGGGACGCCCTAAAAATGTCCCAACGGACCCAAGGAGCCCATGGATCCGCTTAAAAGCTCGTCAGGGACGCCCCCGAGGGCCTCGGCCTCAAATAATTTCCGGAGCCAGCGCCACCCCAGCGATCCGTGTGCTAACACCCACCGAAAATCGCCAAAAAACTGCAGTTTTCACTCTTTCGCCTCTGGGACGCCCTAAAAACGTCCCAACGGACCCAAGGAGCCCATGGATCCGCTTAACAGCTCGTCAGGGACGCCCCCGAGGGCCTCGGACCAAAATAATTTCCGGAGCCAGCGCCACCCCAGCGATCCGTGGGCTAACACCCACCGAAAATCGCCAAAAAACTGCAGTTTTCACTCTTTCGCCTTTGGGACGCCCTAAAAACGTCCCAACGGACCCAAGGAGCCCATGGATCCACTTAACAGCTCGTCAGGGATGCCCCCGAGGGCCTCGGCCCAAAATAATTTCCGGAGCCAGCGCCACCCCAGCGATCCGTGGGCTAACACCCTCCGAAAATCGCCAAAAAACTGCAGTTTTCACTCTTTCGCCTCTGGGACGCCCTAAAAACGTCCCAACGGACCCAACGAGCCCATGGATCCGCTTAACAGCTCGTCAGGGATGCCCCCGAGGGCCTCGGCCCAAAATAATTTCCGGAGACAGCGCCACCCCAGCGATCCGTGGGCTAACACCCACCGAAAATTGCCAAAAAACTGCAGTTTTCACTCTTTCGCCTCTGGGACGCCCTAAAAACGTCCCAACGGACCCAAGGAGCCCATGGATCCGCTTAACAGCTCGTCAGGGACGCCCCCGAGGGCCTCGGCCCAAAATAATTTCTGGAGCCAGCGCCACCCCAGCGATCCGTGGGCTAACACCCACCGAAAATCGCCAAAAAACTGCAGTTTTCACTCTTTCGCCTCTGAGACGCCCTAAAAACGTCCCAACGGACCCAAGGAGCCCATGGATCCGCTTAACAGCTCGTCAGGGACGCCCCCGAGGGCCTCGGCCCAAAATAATTTCCGGAGCCAGCGCCACCCCAGCGATCCGTGGGCTAACACCCATCGAAAATCGCCAAAAAACTGCAGTTTTCACTCTTTCGCCTCTGGGACGCCCTAAAAACGTCCCAACGGACCCAAGGAGCCCATGGATCCGCTTAACAGCTCGTCAGGGACGCCCCCGAGGGCCTCGGCCCAAAATAATTTCCGGAGCCAGCGCCACCCCAGCGATCCGTGGGCTAACACCCACCGAAAATCGCCAAAAAACTGCAGTTTTCACTCTTTCGCCTCTGGGAAGCCCTAAAAACGTCCCAACGGACCCAAGGAGCCCATGGATACGCTTAACAGCTCGTCAGGGACGCCCCCGAGGGCCTCGGCCCAAAATAATTTCCGGAGCCAGCGCCACCCCAGCGATCCGTGGGATAACACCCACCGAAAATCGCCAAAAAACTGCAGTTTTCACTCTTTCGCCTCTGGGACGCCCTAAAAATGTCCCAACGGACCCAAGGAGCCCATGGATCCGCTTAAAAGCTCGTCAGGGACGCCCCCGAGGGCCTCGGCCCAAAATAATTTCCGGAGCCAGCGCCACCCCAGCGATCCGTGGGCTAACACCCACCGAAAATCGCCAAAAAACTGCAGTTTTCACTCTTTCGCCTCTGGGACGCCCTAAAAACGTCCCAACGGACCCAAGGAGCCCATGGATCCGCTTAAAAGCTCGTCAGGGATGCCCCCGAGGGCCTCGGCCCAAAATAATTTCCGGAGCCAGTGCCACCCCAGTGATCCGTGGGCTAACACCCACCGAAAATCGCCAAAAAACTGCAGTTTTCACTCTTTCGCCTCTGGGAAGCCCTAAAAACGTCCCAACGGACCCAAGGAGCCCATGGATACGCTTAACAGCTCGTCAGGGATGCCCCCGAGGGCCTCGGCCCAAAATAATTTCCGGAGCCAGCGCCACCCCAGCGATCCGTGGGCTAACACCCACCGAAAATCGCCAAAAAACTGCAGTTTTCACTCTTTCGCCTCTGGGATGCCCTAAAAATGTCCCAACGGACCCAAGGAGCCCATGGATCCGCTTAAAAGCTCGTCAGGGACGCCCCCGAGGGCCTCGGCCTCAAATAATTTCCGGAGCCAGCGCCACCCCAGCGATCCGTGGGCTAACACCCACCGAAAATCGCCAAAAAACTGCAGTTTTCATTCTTTCGCCTCTGGGACGCCCTAAAAACGTCCCAACGGACCCAAGGAGCCCATGGATACGCTTAACAGCTCGTCAGGGACGCCCCCGAGGGCCTCGGACCAAAATAATTTCCGGAGCCAGCGCCACCCCAGCGATCCGTGGGCTAACACCCACCGAAAATCGCCAAAAAACTGGAGTTTTCACTCTTTCGCCTCTGGGACGCCCTAAAAACGTCCCAACGGACCCAAGGAGCCCATGGATCCGCTTAACAGCTCGTCAGGGACGCCCCCGAGGGCCTTGGCCCAAAATAATTTCCGGAGCCAGCGCCACCCCAGCGATCCGTGGGCTAACACCCACCGAAAATCGCCAAAAAACTGCAGTTTTTACTCTTTCGCCTCTGGGACGCCCTAAAAACGTCCCAACGGACCCAAGGAGCCCATGGATACGCTTAACAGCTCGTCAGGGATGCCCCCGAGGGCCTCGGTCCAAAATAATTTTCGGAGCCAGCGCCACCCCAGCGATCCGTGGGCTAACACCCACCGAAAATCGCCAAAAAACTGCAGTTTTGACTCTTTCGCCTCTGGGACGCCCTAAAAACGTCCCAACGGACCCAAGGAGCCCATGGATACGCTTAACAGCTCGTCAGGGACGCCCCCGAGGGCCTCGGCCCAAAATAATTTCCGGAGCCAGCGCCACCCCAGCGATCCGTGGGCTAACACCCACCGAAAATTGCCAAAAAACTGCAGTTTTCACTCTTTCGCCTCTGGGACGCCCTAAAAACGTCCCAACGGACCCAAGGAGCCCATGGATCCGCTTAACAGCTCGTCAGGGACGCCCCCGAGGGCCTCGGCCCAAAATAATTTCCGGAGCCAGCGCCACCCCAGCGATCCGTGGGCTAACACCCACCGAAAATCGCCAAAAAACTGCAGTTTTCACTCTTTCGCCTCTGGGACGCCCTAAAAACGTCCCAACGGACCCAAGGAGCCCATGGATCCGCTTAACAGCTCGTCAGGGACGCCCCCGAGGGCCTCGGCCCAAAATAATTTCCGGAGCCAGCGCCACCCCAGCAATCCGTGGGCTAACACCCACCGAAAATCGCCAAAAAACTGGAGTTTTCACTATTTCGCCTCTGGGACGCCCTAAAAACGTCCCAACGGACCCAAGGAGCCCATGGATACGCTTAACAGCTCGTCAGGGACGCCCCCGAGGGCCTCGGCCCAAAATAATTTCCGGAGCCAGCGCCACCCCAGGGATCCGTGGGCTAACACCCACCGAAAATCGCCAAAAAACTGCAGTTTGCACTCTTTCACCTCTGGGACGCCCTAAAAACGTCCCAACGGACCCAAGGAGCCCATGGATCCGCTTAACAGCTCGTCAGGGACGCCCCCGAGGGCCTCGGCCCAAAATAATTTCTGGAGCCAGCGCCACCCCAGCGATCCGTGGGCTAACACCCACCGAAAATCGCCAAAAAACTGCAGTTTTCACTCTTTCGCCTCTGGGACGCCCTAAAAACGTCCCAACGGACCCAAGGAGCCCATGGATACGTTTAACAGCTCGTCAGGGACGCCCCCGAGGGCCTCGGCCCAAAATAATTTCCAGAGCCAGCGCCACCCCAGTGATCCGTGGGCTAACACCCACCGAAAATCGCCAAAAAACTGCAGTTTTCACTCTTTCGCCTCTGGGACGCCCTAAAAATGTCCCAACGGACCCAAGGAGCCCATGGATCCGCTTAACAGCTCGTCAGGGACGCCCCCGAGGGCCTCGGCCCAAAATAATTTCCGGAGCCAGCGCCACCCCAGCGATCCGTGGGCTAACACCCACCGAAAATCGCCAAAAAACTGCAGTTTTCACTCTTTCGCCTCTGGGACGCCCTAAAAACGTCCCAACGGACCCAAGGAGCCCATGGATCCGCTTAACAGCTCGTCAGGGACGCCCCCGAGGGCCTCGGCCCAAAATAATTTCCGGAGCCAGCGCCACCCCAGCGATCCGTGGGCTAACACCCACCGAAAATCGCCAAAAAACTGGAGTTTTCACTATTTCGCCTCTGGGACGCCCTAAAAACGTCCCAATGGACCCAAGGAGCCCATGGATACGCTTAACAGCTCGTCAGGGACGCCCCCGAGGGCCTCGGCCCAAAATAATTTCGGGAGCCAGCGCCACCCCAGGGATCCGTGGGCTAACACCCACCGAAAATCGCCAAAAAACTGCAGTTTGCACTCTTTCGCCTCTGGGACGCCCTAAAAACGTCCCAACGGACCCAAGGAGCCCATGGATCCGCTTAACAGCTCGTCAGGGACGCCCCCGAGGGCCTCGGCCCAAAATAATTTCCGGAGCCAGCGCCACCCCAGCGATCCGTGGGCTAACACCCACCGAAAATCGCCAAAAAACTGCAGTTTTCACTCTTTCGCCTCTGGGACGCCCTAAAAACGTCCCAACGGACCCAAGGAGCCCATGGATACGCTTAACAGCTAGTCAGGGACGCCCCCGAGGGCCTCGGCCCAAAATAATTTCCGGAGCCAGCGCCACCCCAGCGATCCGTGGGCTAACACCCACCGAAAATCGCCAAAAAACTGTAGTTTTCACTCTTTCGCCTCTGGGACGCCCTAAAAATGTCCCAACGGACCCAAGGAGCCCATGGATACGCTTAACAGCTCGTCAGGGACGCCCCCGAGGGCCTCGGCCCAAAATAATTTCCGGAGCCAGCGCCACCCCAGCGATCCGTGGGCTAACACCCACCGAAAATCGCCAAAAAACTGCAGTTTTCACTCTTTCGCCTCTGGGACGCCCTAAAAACGTCCCAACGGACCCAAGGAGCCCATGGATACGCTTAACAGCTCGTCAGGGACGCCCCCGAGGGCCTCGGCCCAAAATAATTTCCGGAGCCAGCGCCACCCCAGCGATCCGTGGGCTAACACCCACCGAAAATCGCCAAAAAACTGCAGTTTTCACTCTTTCACCTCTGGGACGCCCTAAAAACGTCCCAACGGACCCAAGGAGCCCATGGATCCGCTTAACAGCTCGTCAGGGACGCCCCCGAGGGCCTCGGCCCAAAATAATTTCTGGAGCCAGCGCCACCCCAGCGATCCGTGGGCTAACACCCACCGAAAATCGCCAAAAAACTGCAGTTTTCACTCTTTCGCCTCTGGGACGCCCTAAAAACGTCCCAACGGACCCAAGGAGCCCATGGATCCGCTTAACAGCTCGTCAGGGACGCCCCCGAGGGCCTCAGCCCAAAATAATTTCCGGAGCCAGCGCCACCCCAGCGATCCGTGGGCTAACACCCACCGAAAATTGCCAAAAAACTGCAGTTTTCATTCTTTCGCCTCTGGGACGCCCTAAAAACGTCCCAACGGACCGAAGGAGCCCATGGATCCGCTTAACAGCTCGTCAGGGATGCCCCCGAGGGCCTCGGCCCAAAATAATTTCCGGAGCCAGCGCCACCCCAGCGAGTCGTGGGCTAACACCCACCGAAAATCGCCAAAAAACTACAGTTTTCACTATTTTGCCTCTGGGACGCCCTAAAAACGTCCCAACGGACCCAAGGAGCCCATGGATCCGCTTAACAGCTCGTCAGGGACGCCCCCGAGGGCCTCGGCCCAAAATAATTTCCGGAGCCAGCGCCACCCCAGCGATCCGTGGGCTAACACCCACCGAAAATCGCCAAAAAACTGCAGTTTTCACTCTTTCGCCTCTGGGACGCCCTAAAAACGTCCCAACGGACCTAAGGAGCCCATGGATCCGCTTAACAGCTCGTCAGGGACGCCCCCGAGGGCCTCGGCCCAAAATAATTTCCGGAGCCAGCGCCACCCCAGCGATCCGTGGGCTAACACCCACCGAAAATCGCCAAAAAACTGCAGTTTTCACTCTTTCGCCTCTGGGACGCCCTAAAAACGTCCCAACGGACCCAAGGAGCCCATGGATCCGCTTAACAGCTCGTCAGGGACGCCCCCGAGGGCCTCGGCCCAAAATAATTTCCGGAGCCAGCGCCACCCCAGCGAGTCGTGGGCTAACACCCACCGAAAATCGCCAAAAAACTGCAGTTTTCACTATTTCGCCTCTGGGACGCCCTAAAAACGTCCCAACGGACCCAAGGAGCCCATGGATACGCTTAACAGCTCGTCAGGGACGCCCCCGAGGGCCTAGGCCCAAAATAATTTCCGGAGCCAGCGCCACCCCAGCGATCCGTGGGCTAACACCCACCGAAAATCGCCAAAAAACTGCAGTTTTCACTCTTTCGCCTCTGGGACGCCCTAAAAACGTCCCAACGGACCCAAGGAGCCCATGGATCCGCTTAACAGCTCGTCAGGGACGCCCCCGAGGGCCTCGGCCCAAAATAAATTCCGGAGCCAGCGCCACCCCAGCGATCCGTGGGCTAACACCCACCGAAAATCGCCAAAAAACTGCAGTTTTCACTCTTTCGCCTCTGGGACGCCCTAAAAACGTCCCAACGGACCCAAGGAGCCCATGGATACGCTTAACAGCTCGTCAGGGATGCCCCCGAGGGCCTCGGCCCAAAATAATTTCCGGAGCCAGCGCCACCCCAGCGATCCGTGGGCTAACACCCACCGAAAATTGCCAAAAAACTGCAGTTTTCATTCTTTCACCTCTGGGACGCCCTAAAAACGTCCCAACGGACCCAAGGAGCCCATGGATACGCTTAACAGCTCGTCAGGGACGCCCCCGAGGGCCTCGGCCCAAAATAATTTCCGGAGCCAGCGCCACCCCAGCGATCCGTGGGCTAACACCCACCGAAAATCGCCAAAAAACTGCAGTTTTCACTCTTTCGCCTCTGGGACGCCCTAAAAACGTCCCAACGGACCCAAGGAGACCATGGATACGCTTAACAGCTCGTCAGGGACGCCCCCGAGGGCCTCGGCCCAAAATAATTTCCGGAGCCAGCGCCACCCCAGCGATCCGTGGGCTAACACCCACCGAAAATCGCCAAAAAACTGCAGTTTTCACTCTTTCGCCTCTGGGACGCCCTAAAAAGGTCCCAACGGACCCAAGGAGCCCATGGATACGCTTAACAGCTCGTCAGGGACGCCCCCGAGGGCCTCGGCCCAAAATAATTTCCGAAGCCAGCGCCACCCCAGCGATCCGTGGGCTAACACCCACCGAAAATCGCCAAAAAACTGCAGTTTTCACTCTTTCGCCTCTGGGACGCCCTAAAAACGTCCCAACGGACCCAAGGAGCCCATGGATCCGCTTAACAGCTCGTCAGGGACGCCCCCGAGGGCCTCGGCCCAAAATAATTTCCGGAGCCAGCGCCACCCCAGCGATCCGTGGGCTAACACCCACCGAAAATCGCCAAAAAACTGCAGTTTTCACTCTTTCGCCTCTGGGACGCCCTAAAAACGTCCCAACGGACCCAAGGAGCCCATGGATACGCTTAACAGCTCGTCAGGGACGCCCCCGAGGGCCTCGGCCCAAAATAATTTCCGGAGCCAGCGCCACCCCAGCGATCCGTGGGCTAACACCCACCGAAAATCGCCAAAAAACTGCAGTTTTCACTCTTTCGCCTCTGGGACGCCCTAAAAACGTCCCAACGGACCCAAGGAGCCCATGGATACGCTTAACAGCTCATCAGGGACGCCCCCGAGGGCCTCGGCCCAAAATAATTTCCGGAGCCAGCGCCACCCCAGCGATCCGTGGGCTAACACCCACCGAAAATCGCCAAAAAACTGCAGTTTTCACTCTTTCGCCTCTGGGACGCCCTAAAAACGTCCCAACGGACCCAAGGAGCCCATGGATACGCTTAACAGCTCGTCAGGGACGCCCCCGAGGGCCTCGGCCCAAAATAATTTCCGGAGCCAGCGCCACCCCAGCGATCCGTGGGCTAACACCCACCGAAAATCGCCAAAAAACTGCAGTTTTCACTCTTTCGCCTCTGGGACGCCCTAAAAACGTCCCAACGGACCCAAGGAGCCCATGGATACGCTTAACAGCTCGTCAGGGATGCCCCCGAGGGCCTCGGCCCAAAATAATTTCCGGAGCCAGCGCCACCCCAGCGATCCGTGGGCTAACACCCACCGAAAATCGCCAAAAAACTGCAGTTTTCACTCTTTCGCCTCTGGGACGCCCTAAAAATGTCCCAACGGACCCAAGGAGCCCATGGATCCGCTTAACAGCTCGTCAGGGATGCCCCCGAGGGCCTCGGCCCAAAATAATTTCCGGAGCCAGCGCCACCCCAGCGATCCGTGGGCTAACACCCACCGAAAATCGCCAAAAAACTGCAGTTTTCACTATTTCGCCTCTGGGACGCCCTAAAAACGTCCCAACGGACCCAAGGAGCCCATGGATACGCTTAACAGCTCGTCAGGGATGCCCCCGAGGGCCTCGGCCCAAAATAATTTCCGGAGCCAGCACCACCCCAGCGATCCGTGGGCTAACACCCACCGAAAATCGCCAAAAAACTGCAGTTTTCACTCTTTCGCCTCTGGGACGCCCTAAAAATGTCCCAACGGACCCAAGGAGCCCATGGATACGCTTAACAGCTCGTCAGGGACGCCCCCGAGGGCCTCGGCCCAAAATAATTTCCGGAGCCAGCGCCACCCCAGCGATCCGTGGGCTAACACCCACCGAAAATCGCCAAAAAACTGCAGTTTTCACTCTTTCGCCTCTGGGATGCCCTAAAAACGTCCCAACGGACCCAAGGAGCCCATGGATACGCTTAACAGCTCGTCAGGGACGCCCCCGAGGGCCTCGGCCCAAAATAATTTCCGGAGCCAGCGCCACCCCAGCGATCCGTGGGCTAACTCCCACCGAAAATCGCCAAAAAACTGCAGTTTTCACTCTTTCGCCTCTTGGACGCCCTAAAAATGTCCCAACGGACCCAAGGAGCCCATGGATCCGCTTAACAGCTCGTCAGGGACGCCCCCGAGGGCCTCGGCCCAAAATAATTTCCGGAGCCAGCGCCACCCCAGCGATCCGTGGGCTAACACCCACCGAAAATCGCCAAAAAACTGCAGTTTTCACTCTTTCGCCTCTGGGACGCCCTAAAAACGTCCCAACGGACCCAAGGAGCCCATGGATCCGCTTAACAGCTCGTCAGGGACGCCCCCGAGGGCCTCGGCCCAAAATAATTTCCGGAGCCAGCGCCACCCCAGCGATCCGTGGGCTAACACCCACCGAAAATCGCCAAAAAACTGCAGTTTTCACTATTTCACCTCTGGGACGCCCTAAAAACGTCCCAACGGACCCAAGGAGCCCATGGATACGCTTAACAGCTCGTCAGGGACGCCCCCGAGGGCCTCGGCCCAAAATAATTTCCGGAGCCAGCGCCACCCTAGCGATCCGTGGGCTAACACCCACCGAAAATCGCCAAAAAACTGCAGTTTTCACTCTTTCGCCTCTGGGACGCCCTAAAAACGTCCCAACGGACCCAAGGAGCCCATGGATCCGCTTAACAGCTCGTCAGGGACGCCCCCGAGGGCCTCGGCCCAAAATAATTTCTGGAGCCAGCGCCACCCCAGCGATCCGTGGGCTAACACCCACCGAAAATCGCCAAAAAACTGCAGTTTTCACTCTTTCGCCTCTGGGACGCCCTAAAAACGTCCCAACGGACCCAAGGAGCCCATGGATCCGCTTAACAGCTCGTCAGGGACGCCCCCGAGGGCCTCAGCCCAAAATAATTTCCGGAGCCAGCGCCACCCCAGCGATCCGTGGGCTAACACCCACCGAAAATTGCCAAAAAACTGCAGTTTTCATTCTTTCGCCTCTGGGACGCCCTAAAAACGTCCCAACGGACCCAAGAAGCCCATGGATCCGCTTAACAGCTCGTCAGGGACGCCCCCGAGGGCCTCGGCCCAAAATAATTTCCGGAGCCAGCGCCACCCCAGCGAGTCGTGGGCTAACACCCACCGAAAATCGCCAAAAAACTACAGTTTTCACTATTTCGCCTCTGGGACGCCCTAAAAACGTCCCAACGGACCCAAGGAGCCCATGGATCCGCTTAACAGCTCGTCAGGGACGCCCCCGAGGGCCTCGGCCCAAAATAATTTCCGGAGCCAGCGCCACCCCAGCGATCCGTGGGCTAACACCCACCGAAAATCGCCAAAAAACTGCAGTTTTCACTCTTTCGCCTCTGGGACGCCCTAAAAACGTCCCAACGGACCTAAGGAGCCCATGGATCCGCTTAACAGCTCGTCAGGGACGCCCCCGAGGGCCTCGGCCCAAAATAATTTCCGGAGCCAGCGCCACCCCAGCGATCCGTGGGCTAACACCCACCGAAAATCGCCAAAAAAC
Organism: Capsicum rhomboideum; assembly: GCA_031232105.1. Classification (NCBI taxonomy): domain Eukaryota; kingdom Viridiplantae; phylum Streptophyta; class Magnoliopsida; order Solanales; family Solanaceae; genus Capsicum; species Capsicum rhomboideum. The sequence continues at coordinate 360,750 of CP124719.1, read as the reverse complement.
TGCAGTTTTCACTCTTTCGCCTCTGGGACGCCCTAAAAACGTCCCAACGGACCCAAGGAGCCCATGGATCCGCTTAACAGCTCGTCAGGGACGCCCCCGAGGGCCTCGGCCCAAAATAATTTCCGGAGCCAGCGCCACCCCAGCGATCCGTGGGCTAACACCCACCGAAAATCGCCAAAAAACTGCAGTTTTCACTCTTTCGCCTCTGGGACGCCCTAAAAACGTCCCAACGGACCCAAGGAGCCCATGGATCCGCTTAACAGCTCGTCAAGGACGCCCCCGAGGGCCTCGGCCCAAAATAATTTCCGGAGCCAGCGCCACCCCAGCGAGTCGTGGGCTAACACCCACCGAAAATCGCCAAAAAACTGCAGTTTTCACTATTTTGCCTCTGGGACGCCCTAAAAATGTCCCAACGGACCCAAGGAGCCCATGGATACGCTTAACAGCTCGTCAGGGACGCCCCCGAGGGCCTAGGCCCAAAATAATTTCCGGAGCCAGCGCCACCCCAGCGATCCGTGGGCTAACACCCACCGAAAATCGCCAAAAAACTGCAGTTTTCACTCTTTCGCCTCTGGGACGCCCTAAAAACGTCCCAACGGACCCAAGGAGCCCATGGATCCGCTTAACAGCTCGTCAGGGACGCCCCCGAGGGCCTCGGCCCAAAATAAATTCCGGAGCCAGCGCCACCCCAGCGATCCGTGGGCTAACACCCACCGAAAATCGCCAAAAAACTGCAGTTTTCACTCTTTCGCCTCTGGGACGCCCTAAAAACGTCCCAACGGACCCAAGGAGCCCATGGATACGCTTAACAGCTCGTCAGGGATGCCCCCGAGGGCCTCGGCCCAAAATAATTTCCGGAGCCAGCGCCACCCCAGCGATCCGTGGGCTAACACCCACCGAAAATTGCCAAAAAACTGCAGTTTTCATTCTTTCACCTCTGGGACGCCCTAAAAACGTCCCAACGGACCCAAGGAGCCCATGGATACGCTTAACAGCTCGTCAGGGACGCCCCCGAGGGCCTCGGCCCAAAATAATTTCCGGAGCCAGCGCCACCCCAGCGATCCGTGGGCTAACACCCACCGAAAATCGCCAAAAAACTGCAGTTTTCACTCTTTCGCCTCTGGGACGCCCTAAAAACGTCCCAACGGACCCAAGGAGACCATGGATACGCTTAACAGCTCGTCAGGGACGCCCCCGAGGGCCTCGGCCCAAAATAATTTCCGGAGCCAGCGCCACCCCAGCGATCCGTGGGCTAACACCCACCGAAAATCGCCAAAAAACTGCAGTTTTCACTCTTTCGCCTCTGGGACGCCCTAAAAAGGTCCCAACGGACCCAAGGAGCCCATGGATACGCTTAACAGCTCGTCAGGGACGCCCCCGAGGGCCTCGGCCCAAAATAATTTCCGGAGCCAGCGCCACCCCAGCGATCCGTGGGCTAACACCCACCGAAAATCGCCAAAAAACTGCAGTTTTCACTCTTTCGCCTCTGGGACGCCCTAAAAACGTCCCAACGGACCCAAGGAGCCCATGGATCCGCTTAACAGCTCGTCAGGGACGCCCCCGAGGGCCTCGGCCCAAAATAATTTCCGGAGCCAGCGCCACCCCAGCGATCCGTGGGCTAACACCCACCGAAAATCGCCAAAAAACTGCAGTTTTCACTCTTTCGCCTCTGGGACGCCCTAAAAACGTCCCAACGGACCCAAGGAGCCCATGGATACGCTTAACAGCTCGTCAGGGACGCCCCCGAGGGCCTCGGCCCAAAATAATTTCCGGAGCCAGCGCCACCCCAGCGATCCGTGGGCTAACACCCACCGAAAATCGCCAAAAAACTGCAGTTTTCACTCTTTCGCCTCTGGGACGCCCTAAAAACGTCCCAACGGACCCAAGGAGCCCATGGATACGCTTAACAGCTCATCAGGGACGCCCCCGAGGGCCTCGGCCCAAAATAATTTCCGGAGCCAGCGCCACCCCAGCGATCCGTGGGCTAACACCCACCGAAAATCGCCAAAAAACTGCAGTTTTCACTCTTTCGCCTCTGGGACGCCCTAAAAACGTCCCAACGGACCCAAGGAGCCCATGGATACGCTTAACAGCTCGTCAGGGACGCCCCCGAGGGCCTCGGCCCAAAATAATTTCCGGAGCCAGCGCCACCCCAGCGATCCGTGGGCTAACACCCACCGAAAATCGCCAAAAAACTGCAGTTTTCACTCTTTCGCCTCTGGGACGCCCTAAAAACGTCCCAACGGACCCAAGGAGCCCATGGATACGCTTAACAGCTCGTCAGGGATGCCCCCGAGGGCCTCGGCCCAAAATAATTTCCGGAGCCAGCGCCACCCCAGCGATCCGTGGGCTAACACCCACCGAAAATCGCCAAAAAAATGCAGTTTTCACTCTTTCGCCTCTGGGACGCCCTAAAAATGTCCCAACGGACCCAAGGAGCCCATGGATCCGCTTAACAGCTCGTCAGGGATGCCCCCGAGGGCCTCGGCCCAAAATAATTTCCGGAGCCAGCGCCACCCCAGCGATCCGTGGGCTAACACCCACCGAAAATCGCCAAAAAACTGCAGTTTTCACTATTTCGCCTCTGGGACGCCCTAAAAACGTCCCAACGGACCCAAGGAGCCCATAGATACGCTTAACAGCTCGTCAGGGATGCCCCCGAGGGCCTCGGCCCAAAATAATTTCCGGAGCCAGCACCACCCCAGCGATCCGTGGGCTAACACCCACCGAAAATCGCCAAAAAACTGCAGTTTTCACTCTTTCGCCTCTGGGACGCCCTAAAAATGTCCCAACGGACCCAAGGAGCCCATGGATACGCTTAACAGCTCGTCAGGGACGCCCCCGAGGGCCTCGGCCCAAAATAATTTCCGGAGCCAGCGCCACCCCAGCGATCCGTGGGCTAACACCCACCGAAAATCGCCAAAAAACTGCAGTTTTCACTCTTTCGCCTCTGGGATGCCCTAAAAACGTCCCAACGGACCCAAGGAGCCCATGGATACGCTTAACAGCTCGTCAGGGACGCCCCCGAGGGCCTCGGCCCAAAATAATTTCCGGAGCCAGCGCCACCCCAGCGATCCGTGGGCTAACTCCCACCGAAAATCGCCAAAAAACTGCAGTTTTCACTCTTTCGCCTCTTGGACGCCCTAAAAATGTCCCAACGGACCCAAGGAGCCCATGGATCCGCTTAACAGCTCGTCAGGGACGCCCCCGAGGGCCTCGGCCCAAAATAATTTCCGGAGCCAGCGCCACCCCAGCGATCCGTGGGCTAACACCCACCGAAAATCGCCAAAAAACTGCAGTTTTCACTCTTTCGCCTCTGGGACGCCCTAAAAACGTCCCAACGGACCCAAGGAGCCCATGGATCCGCTTAACAGCTCGTCAGGGACGCCCCCGAGGGCCTCGGCCCAAAATAATTTCCGGAGCCAGCGCCACCCCAGCGATCCGTGGGCTAACACCCACCGAAAATCGCCAAAAAACTGCAGTTTTCACTATTTCACCTCTGGGACGCCCTAAAAACGTCCCAACGGACCCAAGGAGCCCATGGATACGCTTAACAGCTCGTCAGGGACGCCCCCGAGGGCCTCGGCCCAAAATAATTTCCGGAGCCAGCGCCACCCTAGCGATCCGTGGGCTAACACCCACCGAAAATCGCCAAAAAACTGCAGTTTTCACTCTTTCGCCTCTGGGACGCCCTAAAAACGTCCCAACGGACCCAAGGAGCCCATGGATCCGCTTAACAGCTCGTCAGGGACGCCCCCGAGGGCCTCGTCCCAAAATAATTTCTGGAGCCAGCGCCACCCCAGCGATCCGTGGGCTAACACCCACCGAAAATCGCCAAAAAACTGCAGTTTTCACTCTTTCGCCTCTGGGACGCCCTAAAAACGTCCCAACGGACCCAAGGAGCCCATGGATCCGCTTAACAGCTCGTCAGGGACGCCCCCGAGGGCCTCAGCCCAAAATAATTTCCGGAGCCAGCGCCACCCCAGCGATCCGTGGGCTAACACCCACCGAAAATTGCCAAAAAACTGCAGTTTTCATTCTTTCGCCTCTGGGACGCCCTAAAAACGTCCCAACGGACCCAAGGAGCCCATGGATCCGCTTAACAGCTCGTCAGGGACGCCCCCGAGGGCCTCGGCCCAAAATAATTTCCGGAGCCAGCGCCACCCCAGCGAGTCGTGGGCTAACACCCACCGAAAATCGCCAAAAAACTACAGTTTTCACTATTTTGCCTCTGGGACGCCCTAAAAACGTCCCAACGGACCCAAGGAGCCCATGGATCCGCTTAACAGCTCGTCAGGGATGCCCCCGAGGGCCTCGGCCCAAAATAATTTCCGGAGCCAGCGCCACCCCAGCGATCCGTGGGCTAACACCCACCGAAAATCGCCAAAAAACTGCAGTTTTCACTCTTTCGCCTCTGGGACGCCCTAAAAACGTCCCAACGGACCTAAGGAGCCCATGGATCCGCTTAACAGCTCGTCAGGGACGCCCCCGAGGGCCTCGGCCCAAAATAATTTCCGGAGCCAGCGCCACCCCAGCGATCCGTGGGCTAACACCCACCGAAAATCGCCAAAAAACTGCAGTTTTCACTCTTTCGCCTCTGGGACGCCCTAAAAACGTCCCAACGGACCCAAGGAGCCCATGGATCCGCTTAACAGCTCGTCAGGGACGCCCCCGAGGGCCTCGGCCCAAAATAATTTCCGGAGCCAGCGCCACCCCAGCGATTCGTGGGCTAACACCCACCGAAAATCGCCAAAAAACTGCAGTTTTCACTATTTCGCCTCTGGGACGCCCTAAAAACGTCCCAACGGACCCAAGGAGCCCATGGATCCGCTTAACAGCTCGTCAGGGACGCCCCCGAGGGCCTCGGCCCAAAATAATTTCCGGAGCCAGCGCCACCCCAGCGATCCGTGGGCTAACACCCACCGAAAATCGCCAAAAAACTGCAGTTTTCACTCTTTCGCCTCTGGGACGCCCTAAAAACGTCCCAACGGACCCAAGGAGCCCATGGATCCGCTTAACAGCTCGTCAGGGACGCCCCCGAGGGCCTCGGTCCAAAATAATTTCCGGAGCCAGCGCCACCCCAGCGATCCGTGGGCTAACACCCACCGAAAATCGCCAAAAAACTGCAGTTTTCACTCTTTCGCCTCTAGGACGCCCTAAAAACGTCCCAACGGACCCAAGGAGCCCATGGATACGCTTAACAGCTCGTCAGGGACGCCCCCGAGGGCCTCGGCCCAAAATAATTTCCGGAGCCAGCGCCACCCCAGCGATCCGTGGGCTAACACCCACCGAAAATTGCCAAAAAACTGCAGTTTTCATTCTTTCACCTCTGGGACGCCCTAAAAACGTCCCAACGGACCCAAGGAGCCCATGGATATGCTTAACAGCTCGTCAGGGACGCCCCCGAGGGCCTCGGCCCAAAATAATTTCCGGAGCCAGCGCCACCCCAGCGATCCGTGGGCTAACACCCACCGAAAATCGCCAAAAAACTGCAGTTTTCACTCTTTCGCCTCTGGGACGCCCTAAAAACGTCCCAACGGACCCAAGGAGACCATGGATACGCTTAACAGCTCGTCAGGGACGCCCCCGAGGGCCTCGGCCCAAAATAATTTCCGGAGCCAGCGCCACCCCAGCGATCCGTGGGCTAACACCCACCGAAAATCGCCAAAAAACTGCAGTTTTCACTCTTTCGCCTCTGGGACGCCCTAAAAATGTCCCAACGGACCCAAGGAGCCCATGGATACGCTTAACAGCTCGTCAGGGACGCCCCCGAGGGCCTCGGCCCAAAATAATTTCCGGAGCCAGCGCCACCCCAGCGATCCGTGGGCTAACACCCACCGAAAATCGCCAAAAAACTGCAGTTTTCACTCTTTCGCCTCTGGGACGCCCTAAAAACGTCCCAACGGACCCAAGGAGCCCATGGATCCGCTTAACAGCTCATCAGGGACGCCCCCGAGGGCCTCGGCCCAAAATAATTTCTGGAGCCAGCGCCACCCCAGCGATCCGTGGGCTAACACCCACCGAAAATCGCCAAAAAACTGCAGTTTTCACTCTTTCGCCTCTGGGACGCCCTAAAAACGTCCCAACGGACCCAAGGAGCCCATGGATCCGCTTAACAGCTCGTCAGGGACGCCCCCGAGGGCCTCAGCCCAAAATAATTTCCGGAGCCAGCGCCACCCCAGCGATCCGTGGGCTAACACCCACCGAAAATTGCCAAAAAACTGCAGTTTTCATTCTTTCGCCTCTGGGACGCCCTAAAAACGTCCCAACGGACCCAAGGAGCCCATGGATCCGCTTAACAGCTCGTCAGGGACGCCCCCGAGGGCCTCGGCCCAAAATAATTTCCGGAGCCAGCGCCACCACAGCGAGTCGTGGGCTAACACCCACCAAAAATCGCCAAAAAACTACAGTTTTCACTATTTCGCCTCTGGGACGCCCTAAAAACGTCCCAACGGACCCAAGGAGCCCATGGATCCGCTTAACAGCTCGTCAGGGACGCCCCCGAGGGCCTCGGCCCAAAATAATTTCCGGAGCCAGCGCCACCCCAGCGATCCGTGGGCTAACACCCACCGAAAATTGCCAAAAAACTGCAGTTTTCATTCTTTCACCTCTGGGACGCCCTAAAAACGTCCCAACGGACCCAAGGAGCCCATGGATCCGCTTAACAGCTCGTCAGGGACGCCCCCGAGGGCCTCGGCCCAAAATAATTTCCGGAGCCAGCGCCACCCCAGCGAGTCGTGGGCTAACACCCACCGAAAATCGCCAAAAAACTGCAGTTTTCACTATTTCGCCTCTGGGACGCCCTAAAAACGTCCCAACGGACCCAAGGAGCCCATGGATACGCTTAACAGCTCGTCAGGGACGCCCCCGAGGGCCTCGGCCCAAAATAATTTCCGGAGCCAGCGCCACCCCAGCGATCCGTGGGCTAACACCCACCGAAAATCGCCAAAAAACTGCAGTTTTCACTCTTTCGCCTCTGGGACGCCCTAAAAACGTCCCAACGGACCCAAGGAGCCCATGGATCCGCTTAACAGCTCGTCAGGGACGCCCCCGAGGGCCTCGGCCCAAAATAATTTCCGGAGCCAGCGCCACCCCAGCGATCCGTGGGCTAACACCCACCGAAAATCGCCAAAAAACTGCAGTTTTCACTATTTCGCCTCTGGGACGCCCTAAAAACGTCCCAACGGACCCAAGGAGCCCATGGATACGCTTAACAGCTCGTCAGGGACGCCCCCGAGGGCCTCGGCCCAAAATAATTTCCGGAGCCAGCGCCACCCCAGCGATCCGTGGGCTAACACCCACCGAAAATTGCCAAAAAACTGCAGTTTTCATTCTTTCACCTCTGGGACGCCCTAAAAACGTCCCAACGGACCCAAGGAGCCCATGGATACGCTTAACAGCTCGTCAGGGATGCCCCCGAGGGCCTCGGCCCAAAATAATTTCCGGAGCCAGCGCCACCCCAGCGATCCGTGGGCTAACACCCACCGAAAATCGCCAAAAAACTGCAGTTTTCACTCTTTCGCCTCTGGGACGCCCTAAAAACGTCCCAACGGACCCAAGGAGACCATGGATACGCTTAACAGCTCGTCAGGGACGCCACCGAGGGCCTCGGCCCAAAATAATTTCCGGAGCCAGCGCCACCCCAGCGATCCGTGGGCTAACACCCACCGAAAATCGCCAAAAAACTGCAGTTTTCACTCTTTCGCCTCTGGGACGCCCTAAAAATGTCCCAACGGACCCAAGGAGCCCATGGATACGCTTAACAGCTCGTCAGGGACGCCCCCGAGGGCCTCGGCCCAAAATAATTTCCGGAGCCAGCGCCACCCCAGCGATCCGTGGGCTAACACCCACCGAAAATCGCCAAAAAACTGCAGTTTTCACTCTTTCGCCTCTGGGACGCCCTAAAAACGTCCCAACGGACCCAAGGAGCCCATGGATCCGCTTAACAGCTCGTCAGGGACGCCCCCGAGGGCCTCGGCCCAAAATAATTTCCGGAGCCAGCGCCACCCCAGCGATCCGTGGGCTAACACCCACCGAAAATCGCCAAAAAACTGCAGTTTTCACTCTTTCGCCTCTGGGACGCCCTAAAAACGTCCCAACGGACCCAAGGAGCCCATGGATACGCTTAACAGCTCGTCAGGGACGCCCCCGAGGGCCTCGGCCCAAAATAATTTCCGAAGCCAGCGCCACCCCAGCGATCCGTGGGCTAACACCCACCGAAAATCGCCAAAAAACTGCAGTTTTCACTCTTTCGCCTCTGGGACGTCCTAAAAACGTCCCAACGGACCCAAGAAGCCCATGGATACGCTTAACAGCTCATCAGGGACGCCCCCGAGGGCCTCGGCCCAAAATAATTTCCGGAGCCAGCGCCACCCCAGCGATCCGTGGGCTAACACCCACCGAAAATCGCCAAAAAACTGCAGTTTTCACTCTTTCGCCTCTGGGACGCCCTAAAAATGTCCCAACGGACCCAAGGAGCCCATGGATCCGCTTAACAGCTCGTCAGGGATGCCCCCGAGGGCCTCGGCCCAAAATAATTTCCGGAGCCAGCGCCACCCCAGCGATCCGTGGGCTAACACCCACCGAAAATCGCCAAAAAACTGCAGTTTTCACTATTTCGCCTCTGGGACGCCCTAAAAACGTCCCAACGGACCCAAGGAGCCCATAGATACGCTTAACAGCTCGTCAGGGATGCCCCCGAGGGCCTAGGCCCAAAATAATTTCCGGAGCCAGCACCACCCCAGCGATCCGTGGGCTAACACCCACCGAAAATCGCCAAAAAACTGCAGTTTTCACTCTTTCGCCTCTGGGACGCCCTAAAAATGTCCCAACGGACCCAAGGAGCCCATGGATACGCTTAACAGCTCGTCAGGGACGCCCCCGAGGGCCTCGGCCCAAAATAATTTCCGGAGCCAGCGCCACCCCAGCGATCCGTGGGCTAACACCCACCGAAAATCGCCAAAAAACTGCAGTTTTCACTCTTTCGCCTCTGGGATGCCCTAAAAACGTCCCAACGGACCCAAGGAGCCCATGGATACGCTTAACAGCTCGTCAGGGACGCCCCCGAGGGCCTCGGCCCAAAATAATTTCCGGAGCCAGCGCCACCCCAGCGATCCGTGGGCTAACTCCCACCGAAAATCGCCAAAAAACTGCAGTTTTCACTCTTTCGCCTCTTGGACGCCCTAAAAATGTCCCAACGGACCCAAGGAGCCCATGGATCCGCTTAACAGCTCGTCAGGGACGCCCCCGAGGGCCTCGGCCCAAAATAATTTCCGGAGCCAGCGCCACCCCAGCGATCCGTGGGCTAACACCCACCGAAAATCGCCAAAAAACTGCAGTTTTCACTCTTTCGCCTCTGGGACGCCCTAAAAACGTCCCAACGGACCCAAGGAGCCCATGGATCCGCTTAACAGCTCGTCAGGGATGCCCCCGAGGGCCTCGGCCCAAAATAATTTCCGGAGCCAGCGCCACCCCAGCGATCCGTGGGCTAACACCCACCGAAAATCGCCAAAAAACTGCAGTTTTCACTATTTCACCTCTGGGACGCCCTAAAAACGTCCCAACGGACCCAAGGAGCCCATGGATACGCTTAACAGCTCGTCAGGGACGCCCCCGAGGGCCTCGGCCCAAAATAATTTCCGGAGCCAGCGCCACCCTAGCGATCCGTGGGCTAACACCCACCGAAAATCGCCAAAAAACTGCAGTTTTCACTCTTTCGCCTCTGGGACGCCCTAAAAACGTCCCAACGGACCCAAGGAGCCCATGGATCCGCTTAACAGCTCGTCAGGGACGCCCCCGAGGGCCTCGGCCCAAAATAATTTCTGGAGCCAGCGCCACCCCAGCGATCCGTGGGCTAACACCCACCGAAAATCGCCAAAAAACTGCAGTTTTCACTCTTTCGCCTCTGGGACGCCCTAAAAACGTCCCAACGGACCCAAGGATCCCATGGATCCGCTTAACAGCTCGTCAGGGACGCCCCCGAGGGCCTCAGCCCAAAATAATTTCCGGAGCCAGCGCCACCCCAGCGATCCGTGGGCTAACACCCACCGAAAATTGCCAAAAAACTGCAGTTTTCATTCTTTCGCCTCTGGGACGCCCTAAAAACGTCCCAACGGACCCAAGGAGCCCATGGATCCGCTTAACAGCTCGTCAGGGACGCCCCCGAGGGCCTCGGCCCAAAATAATTTCCGGAGCCAGCGCCACCCCAGCGAGTCGTGGGCTAACACCCACCGAAAATCGCCAAAAAACTACAGTTTTCACTATTTTGCCTCTGGGACGCCCTAAAAACGTCCCAACGGACCCAAGGAGCCCATGGATCCGCTTAACAGCTCGTCAGGGATGCCCCCGAGGGCCTCGGCCCAAAATAATTTCCGGAGCCAGCGCCACCCCAGCGATCCGTGGGCTAACACCCACCGAAAATCGCCAAAAAACTGCAGTTTTCACTCTTTCGCCTCTGGGACGCCCTAAAAACGTCCCAACGGACCTAAGGAGCCCATGGATCCGCTTAACAGCTCGTCAGGGACGCCCCCGAGGGCCTCGGCCCAAAATAATTTCCGGAGCCAGCGCCACCCCAGCGATCCGTGGGCTAACACCCACCGAAAATCGCCAAAAAACTGCAGTTTTCACTCTTTCGCCTCTGGGACGCCCTAAAAACGTCCCAACGGACCCAAGGAGCCCATGGATCCGCTTAACAGCTCGTCAGGGACGCCCCCGAGGGCCTCGGCCCAAAATAATTTCCGGAGCCAGCGCCACCCCAGCGATTCGTGGGCTAACACCCACCGAAAATCGCCAAAAAACTGCAGTTTTCACTATTTCGCCTCTGGGACGCCCTAAAAACGTCCCAACGGACCCAAGGAGCCCATGGATCCGCTTAACAGCTCGTCAGGGACGCCCCCGAGGGCCTCGGCCCAAAATAATTTCCGGAGCCAGCGCCACCCCAGCGATCCGTGGGCTAACACCCACCGAAAATCGCCAAAAAACTGCAGTTTTCACTCTTTCGCCTCTGGGACGCCCTAAAAACGTCCCAACGGACCCAAGGAGCCCATGGATCCGCTTAACAGCTCGTCAGGGACGCCCCCGAGGGCCTCGGTCCAAAATAATTTCCGGAGCCAGCGCCACCCCAGCGATCCGTGGGCTAACACCCACCGAAAATCGCCAAAAAACTGCAGTTTTCACTCTTTCGCCTCTAGGACGCCCTAAAAACGTCCCAACGGACCCAAGGAGCCCATGGATACGCTTAACAGCTCGTCAGGGACGCCCCCGAGGGCCTCGGCCCAAAATAATTTCCGGAGCCAGCGCCACCCCAGCGATCCGTGGGCTAACACCCACCGAAAATTGCCAAAAAACTGCAGTTTTCATTCTTTCACCTCTGGGACGCCCTAAAAACGTCCCAACGGACCCAAGGAGCCCATGGATATTCTTAACAGCTCGTCAGGGACGCCCCCGAGGGCCTCGGCCCAAAATAATTTCCGGAGCCAGCGCCACCCCAGCGATCCGTGGGCTAACACCCACCGAAAATCGCCAAAAAACTGCAGTTTTCACTCTTTCGCCTCTGGGACGCCCTAAAAACGTCCCAACGGACCCAAGGAGACCATGGATACGCTTAACAGCTCGTCAGGGACGCCCCCGAGGGCCTCGGCCCAAAATAATTTCCGGAGCCAGCGCCACCCCAGCGATCCGTGGGCTAACACCCACCGAAAATCGCCAAAAAACTGCAGTTTTCACTCTTTCGCCTCTGGGACGCCCTAAAAATGTCCCAACGGACCCAAGGAGCCCATGGATACGCTTAACAGCTCGTCAGGGACGCCCCCGAGGGCCTCGGCCCAAAATAATTTCCGGAGCCAGCGCCACCCCAGCGATCCGTGGGCTAACACCCACCGAAAATCGCCAAAAAACTGCAGTTTTCACTCTTTCGCCTCTGGGACGCCCTAAAAACGTCCCAACGGACCCAAGGAGCCCATGGATCCGCTTAACAGCTCGTCAGGGACGCCCCCGAGGGCCTCGGCCCAAAATAATTTCTGGAGCCAGCGCCACCCCAGCGATCCGTGGGCTAACACCCACCGAAAATCGCCAAAAAACTGCAGTTTTCACTCTTTCGCCTCTGGGACGCCCTAAAAACGTCCCAACGGACCCAAGGAGCCCATGGATCCGCTTAACAGCTCGTCAGGGACGCCCCCGAGGGCCTCAGCCCAAAATAATTTCCGGAGCCAGCGCCACCCCAGCGATCCGTGGGCTAACACCCACCGAAAATTGCCAAAAAACTGCAGTTTTCATTCTTTCGCCTCTGGGACGCCCTAAAAACGTCCCAACGGACCCAAGGAGCCCATGGATCCGCTTAACAGCTCGTCAGGGACGCCCCCGAGGGCCTCGGCCCAAAATAATTTCCGGAGCCAGCGCCACCACAGCGAGTCGTGGGCTAACACCCACCAAAAATCGCCAAAAAACTACAGTTTTCACTATTTCGCCTCTGGGACGCCCTAAAAACGTCCCAACGGACCCAAGGAGCCCATGGATCCGCTTAACAGCTCGTCAGGGACGCCCCCGAGGGCCTCGGCCCAAAATAATTTCCGGAGCCAGCGCCACCCCAGCGATCCGTGGGCTAACACCCACCGAAAATTGCCAAAAAACTGCAGTTTTCATTCTTTCACCTCTGGGACGCCCTAAAAACGTCCCAACGGACCCAAGGAGCCCATGGATCCGCTTAACAGCTCGTCAGGGACGCCCCCGAGGGCCTCGGCCCAAAATAATTTCCGGAGCCAGCGCCACCCCAGCGAGTCGTGGGCTAACACCCACCGAAAATCGCCAAAAAACTGCAGTTTTCACTATTTCGCCTCTGGGACGCCCTAAAAACGTCCCAACGGACCCAAGGAGCCCATGGATACGCTTAACAGCTCGTCAGGGACGCCCCCGAGGGCCTCGGCCCAAAATAATTTCCGGAGCCAGCGCCACCCCAGCGATCCGTGGGCTAACACCCACCGAAAATCGCCAAAAAACTGCAGTTTTCACTCTTTCGCCTCTGGGACGCCCTAAAAACGTCCCAACGGACCCAAGGAGCCCATGGATCCGCTTAACAGCTCGTCAGGGACGCCCCCGAGGGCCTCGGCCCAAAATAATTTCCGGAGCCAGCGCCACCCCAGCGATCCGTGGGCTAACACCCACCGAAAATCGCCAAAAAACTGCAGTTTTCACTATTTCGCCTCTGGGACGCCCTAAAAACGTCCCAACGGACCCAAGGAGCCCATGGATACGCTTAACAGCTCGTCAGGGACGCCCCCGAGGGCCTCGGCCCAAAATAATTTCCGGAGCCAGCGCCACCCCAGCGATCCGTGGGCTAACACCCACCGAAAATTGCCAAAAAACTGCAGTTTTCATTCTTTCACCTCTGGGACGCCCTAAAAACGTCCCAACGGACCCAAGGAGCCCATGGATACGCTTAACAGCTCGTCAGGGATGCCCCCGAGGGCCTCGGCCCAAAATAATTTCCGGAGCCAGCGCCACCCCAGCGATCCGTGGGCTAACACCCACCGAAAATCGCCAAAAAACTGCAGTTTTCACTCTTTCGCCTCTGGGACGCCCTAAAAACGTCCCAACGGACCCAAGGAGACCATGGATACGCTTAACAGCTCGTCAGGGACGCCACCGAGGGCCTCGGCCCAAAATAATTTCCGGAGCCAGCGCCACCCCAGCGATCCGTGGGCTAACACCCACCGAAAATCGCCAAAAAACTGCAGTTTTCACTCTTTCGCCTCTGGGACGCCCTAAAAATGTCCCAACGGACCCAAGGAGCCCATGGATACGCTTAACAGCTCGTCAGGGACGCCCCCGAGGGCCTCGGCCCAAAATAATTTCCGGAGCCAGCGCCACCCCAGCGATCCGTGGGCTAACACCCACCGAAAATCGCCAAAAAACTGCAGTTTTCACTCTTTCGCCTCTGGGACGCCCTAAAAACGTCCCAACGGACCCAAGGAGCCCATGGATCCGCTTAACAGCTCGTCAGGGACGCCCCCGAGGGCCTCGGCCCAAAATAATTTCCGGAGCCAGCGCCACCCCAGCGATCCGTGGGCTAACACCCACCGAAAATCGCCAAAAAACTGCAGTTTTCACTCTTTCGCCTCTGGGACGCCCTAAAAACGTCCCAACGGACCCAAGGAGCCCATGGATACGCTTAACAGCTCGTCAGGGACGCCCCCGAGGGCCTCGGCCCAAAATAATTTCCGAAGCCAGCGCCACCCCAGCGATCCGTGGGCTAACACCCACCGAAAATCGCCAAAAAACTGCAGTTTTCACTCTTTCGCCTCTGGGACGTCCTAAAAACGTCCCAACGGACCCAAGAAGCCCATGGATACGCTTAACAGCTCATCAGGGACGCCCCCGAGGGCCTCGGCCCAAAATAATTTCCGGAGCCAGCGCCACCCCAGCGATCCGTGGGCTAACACCCACCGAAAATCGCCAAAAAACTGTAGTTTTCACTCTTTCGCCTCTGGGACGCCCTAAAAACGTCCCAACGGACCCAAGGAGCCCATGGATACGCTTAACAGCTCGTCAGGGACGCCCCCGAGGGCCTCGGCCCAAAATAATTTCCGGAGCCAGCGCCACCCCAGCGATCCGTGGGCTAACACCCACCGAAAATCGCCAAAAAACTGCAGTTTTCACTCTTTCGCCTCTGGGACGCCCTAAAAACGTCCCAACGGACCCAAGGAGCCCATGGATCCGCTTAACAGCTCGTCAGGGATTCCCCCGAGGGCCTCGGTCCAAAATAATTTCCGGAGCCAGCGCCACCCCAGCGATCCGTGGGCTAACACCCACCGAAAATTGCCAAAAAACTGCAGTTTTCACTCTTTCGCCTCTGGGACGCCCTAAAAACGTCCCAACGGACCCAAGGAGCCCATGGATCCGCTTAACAGCTCGTCAGGGACGCCCCCGAGGGCCTCGGCCCAAAATAATTTCCGGAGCCAGCGCCACCCCACCGATCCGTGGGCTAACACCCACCGAAAATAGCCAAAAAACTGCAGTTTTCACTCTTTCGCCTCTGGGACGCCCTAAAAACGTCCCAACGGACCCAAGGAGCCCATGGATACGCTTAACAGCTCGTCAGGGACGCCCCCGAGGGCCTCGGCCCAAAATAATTTCCGGAGCCAGCGCCACCCCAGCGATCCGTGGGCTAACACCCACCGAAAATCGCCAAAAAACTGCAGTTTTCACTCTTTCGCCTCTGGGACGCCCTAAAAACGTCCCACCGGACCCAAGGAGCCCATGGATCCGCTTAACAGCTCGTCAGGGACGCCCCCGAGGGCCTCGGCCCAAAATAATTTCCGGAGCCAGCGCCACCCCAGCGATCCGTGGGCTAACACCCACCGAAAATCGCCAAAAAACTGCAGTTTTCACTCTTTCGCCTCTGGGACGCCCTAAAAACGTCCCAACGGACCCAAGGAGCCGATGGATCCGCTTAACAGCTCGTCAGGGATGCCCCCGAGGGCCTCGGTCCAAAATAATTTCCGGAGCCAGCGCCACCCCAGCGATCCGTGGGCTAACACCCACCGAAAATCGCCAAAAAACTGCAGTTTTCACTATTTCGCCTCTGGGATGCCCTAAAAACGTCCCAACGGACCCAAGGAGCCCATGGATACGCTTAACAGCTCGTCAGGGATGCCCCCGAGGGCCTCGGCCCAAAATAATTTCCGGAGCCAGCGCCACCCCAGGGATCCGTGGGCTAACACCCACCGAAAATCGCCAAAAAACTGCAGTTTTCACTCTTTCGCCTCTGGGACGCCCTAAAAATGTCCCAACGGACCCAAGGAGCCCATGGATACGCTTAACAGCTCGTCAGGGACGCCCCCGAGGGCCTCGGCCCAAAATAATTTCCGGAGCCAGCGCCACCCCAGCGATCCGTGGGCTAACAACCACCGAAAATCGCCAAAAAACTGCAGTTTTCACTCTTTCGCCTCTGGGACGCCCTAAAAACGTCCCAACGGACCCAAGGAGCACATGGATACGCTTAACAGCTCGTCAGGGACGCCCCCGAGGGCCTCGGCCCAAAATAATTTCCGGAGCCAGCGCCACCCCAGCGATCCGTGGGCTAACACCCACCGAAAATCGCCAAAAAACTGCAGTTTTCACTCTTTCGCCTCTGGGACGCCCTAAAAATGTCCCAACGGACCCAAGGATCCCATGGATCCGCTTAACAGCTCGTCAGGGATGCCCCCGAGGGCCTCGGCCCAAAATAATTTCCGGAGCCAGCGCCACCCCAGCGATCCGTGGGCTAACACCCACCGAAAATCGCCAAAAAACTGCAGTTTTCACTATTTTGCCTCTGGGACGCCCTAAAAACGTCCCAACGGACCCAAGGAGCCTATGGATACGCTTAACAGCTCGTCAGGGACGCCCCCGAGGGCCTCGGCCCAAAATAATTTCCGGAGCCAGCGCCACCCCAGCGATCCGTGGGCTAACACCCACCGAAAATCGCCAAAAAACTGCAGTTTTCACTCTTTCACCTCTGGGATGCCCTAAAAACGTCCCAACGGACCCAAAGAGCCCATGGATCCGCTTAACAGCTCGTCAGGGACGCCCCCGAGGGCCTCGGCCCAAAATAATTTCCAGAGCCAGCGCCACCCCAGCGATCCGTGGGCTAACACCCACCGAAAATAGCCAAAAAACTGCAGTTTTCACTCTTTCGCCTCTGGGACGCCCTAAAAACGTCCCAACGGACCCAAGGAGCCCATGGATACGCTTAACAGCTCGTCAGGGACGCCCCCGAGGGCCTCGGCCCAAAATAATTTCCGGAGCCAGCGCCACCCCAGCGATCCGTGGGCTAACACCCACCGAAAATCGCCAAAAAACTGCAGTTTTCACTCTTTCGCCTCTGGGACGCCCTAAAAACGTCCCAACGGACCCAAGGAGCCCATGGATCCGCTTAACAGCTCGTCAGGGACGCCCCCGAGGGCCTCGGCCCAAAATAATTTCCGGAGCCAGCGCCACCCCAGCGATCCGTGGGCTAACACCCACCGAAAATCGACAAAAAACTGCAGTTTTCACTCTTTCGCCTCTGGGAAGCCCTAAAAACGTCCCAACGGACCCAAGGAGCCCATGGATCCGCTTAACAGCTCGTCAGGGATGCCCCCGAGGGCCTCGGTCCAAAATAATTTCCGGAGCCAGCGCCACCCCAGCGATCCGTGGGCTAACACCCACCGAAAATCGCCAAAAAACTGCAGTTTTCACTCTTTCGCCTCTGGGACGCCCTAAAAACGTCCCAACGGACCCAAGGAGCCCATGGATACGCTTAACAGCTCGTCAGGGACGCCCCCGAGGGCCTCGGCCCAAAATAATTTCCGGAGCCAGCGCCACCCCAGCGATCCGTGGGCTAACACCCACCGAAAATCGCCAAAAAACTGCAGTTTTCACTCTTTCGCCTCTGGGATGCCCTAAAAACGTCCCAACGGACCCAAGGAGCCCATGGATACGCTTAACAGCTCGTCAGGGACGCCCCCGAGGGCCTCGGCCCAAAATAATTTCCGGAGCCAGCGCCACCCCAGCGATCCGTGGGCTAACACCCACCGAAAATCGCCAAAAAACTGCAGTTTTCACTCTTTCGCCTCTGGGACGCCCTAAAAACGTCCCAACGGACCCAAGGAGCCCATGGATCCGCTTAACAGGTCGTCAGGGACGCCCCCGAGGGCCTCGGCCCAAAATAATTTCCGGAGCCAGCGCCACCCCAGCGATCCGTGGGCTAACACCCACCGAAAATCGCCAAAAAACTGCAGTTTTCACTCTTTCGCCTCTGGGACGCCCTAAAAACGTCCCAACGGACCCAAGGAGCCCATGGATCCGCTTAACAGCTCGTCAGGGATGCCCCCGAGGGCCTCGGTCCAAAATAATTTCCGGAGCCAGCGCCACCCCAGCGATCCGTGGGCTAACACCCACCGAAAATCGCCAAAAAACTGCAGTTTTCACTCTTTCGCCTCTGGGACGCCCTAAAAACGTCCCAACGGACCCAAGGAGCCCATGGATCCGCTTAACAGCTCGTCAGGGACGCCTCCGAGGGCCTCGACCCAAAATAATTTCCGAAGCCAGCGCCACCCCAGCGATCCGTGGGCTAACACCCACCGAAAATCGCCAAAAAACTGCAGTTTTCACTCTTTCGCCTCTGGGACGCCCTAAAAACGTCCCAACGGACCCAAGGAGCCCATGGATACGCTTAACAGCTCGTCAGGGACGCCCCCGAGGGCCTCGGCCCAAAATAATTTCCGGAGCCAGCGCCACCCCAGCGATCCGTGGGCTAACACGCACCGAAAATCGCCAAAAAACTACAGTTTTCACTCTTTCGCCTCTGGGACACCCTAAAAACGTCCCAACGGACCCAAGGAGCCCATGGATCCGCTTAACAGCTCGTCAGGGACGCCCCCGAGGGCCTCGGCCCAAAATAATTTCCGGAGCCAGCGCCACCCCAGCGATCCGTGGGCTAACACCCACCGAAAATCGCCAAAAAACTGCAGTTTTCACTCTTTCGCCTCTGGGACGCCCTAAAAACGTCCCAACGGACCCAAGGAGCCCATGGATCCGCTTAACAGCTCGTCAGGGATGCCTCCGAGGGCCTCGGCCCAAAATAATTTCCGGAGCCAGCGCCACCCCAGCGATCCGTGGGCTAACACCCACCGAAAATCGCCAAAAAACTGCAGTTTTCACTCTTTCGCCTCTGGGACGCCCTAAAAACGTCCCAACGGACCCAAGGAGCCCATGGATCCGCTTAACAGCTCGTCAGGGACGCCCCCGAGGGCCTCGACCCAAAATAATTTCCGGAGCCAGCGCCACCCCAGCGATCCGTGGGCTAACACCCACCGAAAATCGCCAAAAAACTGCAGTTTTCACTCTTTCGCCTCTGGGACGCCCTAAAAACGTCCCAACGGACCCAAGGAGCCCATGGATACGCTTAACAGCTCGTCAGGGACGCCCCCGAGGGCCTCGGCCCAAAATAATTTCCGGAGCCAGCGCCACCCCAGCGATCCGTGGGCTAACACCCACCGAAAATCGCCAAAAAACTGCAGTTTTCACTCTTTCGCCTCTGGGACGCCCTAAAAACGTCCCAACGAACCCAAGGAGCCCATGGATCCGCTTAACAGCTCGTCAGGGACGCCCCCGAGGGCCTCGGCCCAAAATAATTTCCGGAGCCAGCGCCACCCCAGCGATCCGTGGGCTAACACCCACCGAAAATCGCCAAAAAACTGCAGTTTTCACTCTTTCGCCTCTGGGACGCCCTAAAAACGTCCCAACGGACCCAAGGAGCCCATGGATCCGCTTAACAGCTCGTCAGGGATGCCCCCGAGGGCCTCGGCCCAAAATAATTTCCGGAGCCAGCGCCACCCCAGCGATCCGTGGGCTAACACCCACCGAAAATCACCAAAAAACTGCAGTTTTCACTCTTTCGCCTCTGGGACGCCCTAAAAACGTCCCAACGGACCCAAGGAGCCCATGGATCCGCTTAACAGCTCGTCAGGGATGCCCCCGAGGGCCTCGGTCCAAAATAATTTCCGGAGCCAGCGCCACCCCAGCGATCCGTGGGCTAACACCCACCGAAAATCGCCAAAAAACTGCAGTTTTCACTCTTTCGCCTCTGGGACGCCCTAAAAACGTCCCAACGGACCCAAGGAGCCCATGGATCCGCTTAACAGCTCGTCAGGGACGCCCCCGAGGGCCTCGACCCAAAATAATTTCCGGAGCCAGCGCCACCCCAGCGATCCGTGGGCTAACACCCACCGAAAATCGCCAAAAAACTGCAGTTTTCACTCTTTCGCCTCTGGGACGCCCTAAAAACGTCCCAACGGACCCAAGGAGCCCATGGATACGCTTAACAGCTCGTCAGGGACGCCCCCGAGGGCCTCGACCCAAAATAATTTCCGGAGCCAGCGCCACCCCAGCGATTTGTGGGCTAACACCCACCGAAAATCGCCAAAAAACTGCAGTTTTCACTCTTTCGCCTCTGGGACGCCCTAAAAACGTCCCAACGGACCCAAGGAGCCCATGGATCCGCTTAACAGCTCGTCAGGGACGCCCCCGAGGGCCTCGGTCCAAAATAATTTCCGGAGCCAGCGCCACCCCAGCGATCCGTGGGCTAACACCCACCGAAAATCGCCAAAAAACTGCAGTTTTCACTCTTTCGCCTCTGGGACGCCCTAAAAACGTCCCAACGGACCCAAGGAGCCCATGGATCCGCTTAACAGCTCGTCAGGGATGCCCCCGAGGGCCTCGGTCCAAAATAATTTCCGGAGCCAGCGCCACCCCAGCGATCCGTGGGCTAACACCCACCGAAAATCGCCAAAAAACTGCAGTTTTCACTCTTTCGCCTCTGGGAAGCCCTAAAAACGTCCCAACGGACCCAAGGAGCCCATGGATCCGCTTAACAGCTCGTCAGGGACGCCCCCGAGGGCCTCGGCCCAAAATAATTTCCGAAGCCAGCGCCACCCCAGCGATCCGTGGGCTAACACCCACCGAAAATCGCCAAAAAACTGTAGTTTTCACTCTTTCGCCTCTGGGACGCCCTAAAAACGTCCCAACGGACCCAAGGAGCCCATGGATCCGCTTAACAGCTCGTCAGGGACGCCCCCGAGGGCCTCGGCCCAAAATAATTTCCGGAGCCAGCGCCACCCCAGCGATCCGTGGGCTAACACCAAACGAAAATCGCCAAAAAACTGCAGTTTTCACTCTTTCGCCTCTGGGACGCCCTAAAAACGTCCCAACGGACCCAAGGAGCCCATGGATCCGCTTAACAGCTCGTCAGGGACGCCCCCGAGGGCCTCGGTCCAAAATAATTTCCGGAGCCAGCGCCACCCCAGCGATCCGTGGGCTAACACCCACCGAAAATCGCCAAAAAACTGCAGTTTTCACTCTTTCGCCTCTGGGACGCCCTAAAAACGTCCCAACGGACCCAAGGAGCCCATGGATCCGCTTAACAGCTCGTCAGGGACGCCCCCGAGGGCCTCGTCCCAAAATAATTTCTGGAGCCAGCGCCACCCCAGCGAGTCGTGGGCTAACACCCAACGAAAATCGCCAAAAAACTGCAGTTTTCACTATTTCGCCTCTGGGACGCCCTAAAAACGTCCCAACGGACCCAAGGAGCCCATGGATACGCTTAACATCTCGTCAGGGATGCCCCCGAGGGCCTCGACCCAAAATAATTTCCGGAGCCAGCGCCACCCCAGCGATCCGTGGGCTAACACCCACCGAAAATCGCCAAAAAACTGCAGTTTTCACTCTTTCGCCTCTGGGATGCCCTAAAAACGTCCCAACGGACCCAAGGAGCCCATGGATCCGCTTAACAGCTCGTCAGGGACGCCCGTGAGGGCCTCGGCCCAAAATAATTTCTGGAGCCAGCGCCACCCCAGCGAGTCGTGGGCTAACACCCACCGAAAATCGCCAAAAAACTGCAGTTTTCACTATTTCGCCTCTGGGACGCCCTAAAAACGTCCCAACGGACCAAAGGAGCCCATGGATACGCTTAAAAGCTCGTCATGGATGCCCCCGAGGGCCTCGGCCCAAAATAATTTCCGGAGCCAGCGCCACCCCAGCGATCCGTGGGCTAACACCCACCGAAAATCGCCAAAAAACTGCAGTTTTCACTCTTTCGCCTCTGGGACGCCCTAAAAACGTCCCAACGGACCCAAGGAGCCCATGGATCCGCTTAACAGCTCGTCAGGGATGCCCCCGAGGGCCTCGGCCCAAAATAATTTCCGGAGCCAGCGCCACCCCAGCGATCCGTGGGCTAACACCCACCGAAAATCGCCAAAAAACTGCAGTTTTCACTCTTTCGCCTCTGGGACGCCCTAAAAACGTCCCAACGGACCCAAGGAGCCCATGGATCCGCTTAACAGCTCGTCAGGGACGCCCGTGAGGGCCTCGGCCCAAAATAATTTCTGGAGCCAGCGCCACCCCAGCGAGTCGTGGGCTAACACCCACCGAAAATCGCCAAAAAACTGCAGTTTTCACTATTTCGCCTCTGGGACGCCCTAAAAACGTCCCAACGGACCAAAGGAGCCCATGGATACGCTTAACAGCTCGTCATGGATGCCCCCGAGGGCCTCGGCCCAAAATAATTTCCGGAGCCAGCGCCACCCCAGCGATCCGTGGGCTAACACCCACCGAAAATCGCCAAAAAACTGCAGTTTTCACTCTTTCGCCTCTGGGACGCCCTAAAAACGTCCCAACGGACCCAAGGAGCCCATGGATCCGCTTAACAGCTCGTCAGGGACGCCCCCGAGGGCCTCGGCCCAAAATAATTTCCGGAGCCAGCGCCACCCCAGCGATCCGTGGGCTAACACCCACCGAAAATCGCCAAAAAACTGCAGTTTTCACTCTTTCGCCTCTGGGACGCCCTAAAAACGTCCCAACGGACCCAAGGAGCCCATGGATACGCTTAACAGCTCGTCAGGGACGCCCCCGAGGGCCTCGGCCCCAAATAATTTCCGGAGCCAGCGCCACCCCAGCGATCCATGGGCTAACACCCACCGAAAATTGCCAAAAAACTGCAGTTTTCACTCTTTCACCTCTGGGACGCCCTAAAAACGTCCCAACGGACCCAAGGAGCCCATGGATACGCTTAACAGCTTGTCAGGGACGCCCCCGAGGGCCTCGGCCCAAAATAATTTCCGGAGCCAGCGCCACCCCAGCGATCCGTGGGCTAACACCCACCGAAAATCGCCAAAAAACTGCAGTTTTCACTCTTTCGCCTCTGGGACGCCCTAAAAACGTCCCAACGGACCCAAGGAGCCCATGGATACGCTTAACAGCTCGTCAGGGACGCCCCCGAGGGCCTCGGTCCAAAATAATTTTCGGAGCCAGCGCCACCCCAGCGATCCGTGGGCTAACACCCACCGAAAATTGCCAAAAAACTGCAGTTTTCACTCTTTCGCCTCTGGGACGCCCTAAAAATGTCCCAACGGACCCAAGGAGCCCATGGATCCGCTTAACAGCTCGTCAGGGATGCCCCCGAGGGCCTCGGCCCAAAATAATTTCCGGAGCCAGCGCCACCCCAGCGATCCGTGGGCTAACACCCACCGAAAATCGCCAAAAACCTGCAGTTTTCACTCTTTCGCCTCTGGGACGCCCTAAAAACGTCCCAACGGACCCAAGGAGCCCATGGATACGCTTAACAGCTCGTCAGGGACGCCCCCGAGGGCCTCGGCCCAAAATAATTTCCGGAGCCAGCGCCACCCCAGCGATCCGTGGGCTAACACCCACCGAAAATTGCCAAAAAACTGCAGTTTTCACTCTTTCGCCTCTGGGATGCCCTAAAAATATCCCAACGGACCCAAGGAGCCCATGGATCCGCTTAACAGCTCGTCAGGGATGCCCCTGAGGGCCTCGGCCCAAAATAATTTCCGGAGCCAGCACCACCCCAGCGATCCGTGGGCTAACACCCACCGAAAATCGCCAAAAAACTGCAGTTTTCACTCTTTCGCCTCTGGGACGCCCTAAAAACGTCCCAACGGACCCAAGGAGCCCATGGATACGCTTAACAGCTCGTCAGGGACGCCCCCGAGGGCCTCGGCCCAAAAATAATTTCCGGAGCCAGCGCCACCCCAGCGATCCGTGGGCTAACACCCACCGAAAATCGCCAAAAAACTGCAGTTTTCACTCTTTCGCCTCTGGGACGCCCTAAAAACGTCCCAACGGACCCAAGGAGCCCATCGATCCGCTTAACAGCTCGTCAGGGACGCCCCCGAGGGCCTCGGCCCAAAATAATTTCCGGAGCCAGCGCCACCCCAGCGATCCGTGGGCTAACACCCACCGAAAATCGCCAAAAAACTGCAGTTTTCACTCTTTCGCCTCTGGGACGCCCTAAAAACGTCCCAACGGACCCAAGGAGCCCATGGATCCGCTTAACAGCTCGTCAGGGACGCCCCCGAGGGCCTCGGCCCAAAATAATTTCCGGAGCCAGCGCCACCCCAGCGATCCGTGGGCTAACACCCACAGAAAATCGCCAAAAAACTGCAGTTTTCACTCTTTCGCCTCTGGGACGCCCTAAAAACGTCCCAACGGACCCAAGGAGCCCATGGATCCGCTTAACAGCTCGTCAGGGATGCCCCCGAGGGCCTCGATACAAAATAATTTCCGGAGCCAGCGCCACCCCAGCGATCCGTGGGCTAACACCCACCGAAAATCGCCAAAAAACTGCAGTTTTCACTCTTTCGCCTCTGGGACGCCCTAAAAACGTCCCAACGGACCCAAGGAGCCCATGGATACGCTTAACAGCTCGTCAGGGATGCCCCCGAGGGCCTCGGTCCAAAATAATTTCCGGAGCCAGCGCCACCCCAGCGATCCGTGGGCTAACACCCACCGAAAATCGCCAAAAAACTGCAGTTTTCACTCTTTCGCCTCTGGGACGCCCTAAAAACGTCCCAACGGACCCAAGGAGCCCATGGATCCGCTTAACAGCTCGTCAGGGACGCCCCCGAGGGCCTCAACCCAAAATAATTTCCGGAGCCAGCGCCACCCCAGCGATCCGTGGGCTAACACCCACCGAAAATCGCCAAAAAACTGCAGTTTTCACTCTTTCGCCTCTGGGACGCCCTAAAAACGTCCCAACGGACCCAAGGAGCCCATGGATACGCTTAACAGCTCGTCAGGGACGCCCCCGAGGTTCTCGGCCCAAAATAATTTCCGGAGCCAGCGCCACCCCAGCGATTTGTGGGCTAACACCCACCGAAAATCGCCAAAAAACTGCAGTTTTCACTCTTTCGCCTCTGGGACGCCCTAAAAACGTCCCAACGGACCCAAGGAGCCCATGGATCCGCTTAACAGCTCGTCAGGGACGCCCCCGAGGGCCTCGGCCCAAAATAATTTCCGGAGCCAGCGCCACCCCAGCGATCCGTGGGCTAACACCCACCGAAAATCGCCAAAAAACTGCAGTTTTCACTCTTTCGCCTCTGGGACGCCCTAAAAACGTCCCAACGGACCCAAGGAGCCCATGGATCCGCTTAACAGCTCGTCAGGGACGCCCCCGAGGGCCTCGGCCCAAAATAATTTCTGGAGCCAGCGCCACCCCAGCGAGTCGTGGGCTAACACCCACCGAAAATCGCCAAAAAACTGTAGTTTTCACTATTTCGCCTCTGGGACGCCCTAAAAACGTCCCAACGGACCCAAGGAGCCCATGGATACGCTTAACAGCTTGTCAGGGATGCCCCCGAGGGCCTCGGCCCAAAATAATTTCCGGAGCCAGCGCCACCCCAGCGATCCGTGGGCTAACACCCACCGAAAATCGCCAAAAAACTGCAGTTTTCACTCTTTCGCTTCTGGGACGCCCTAAAAACGTCCCAACGGACCCAAGGAGCCCATGGATCCGCTTAACAGCTCGTCAGGGACGCCCCCGAGGGCCTCGGCCCAAAATAATTTCTGGAGCCAGCGCCACCCCAGCGAGTCGTGGGCTAACACCCACCGAAAATCGCCAAAAAACTGCAGTTTTCACTATTTCGCCTCTGGGACGCCCTAAAAACGTCCCAACGGACCAAAGGAGCCCATGGATACGCTTAACAGCTCGTCAGGGATGCCCCCGAGGGCCTCGGCCCAAAATAATTTCCGGAGCCAGCGCCACCCCAGCGATCCGTGGGCTAACACCCACCGAAAATCACCAAAAAACTGCAGTTTTCACTCTTTCGCCTCTGGGACGCCCTAAAAACGTCCCAACGGACCCAAGGAGCCCATGGATCCGCTTAACAGCTCGTCAGGGACGCCCCCGAGGGCCTCGGCCCAAAATAATTTCCGGAGCCAGCGCCACCCCAGCGATCCGTGGGCTAACACCCACCGAAAATCGCCAAAAAACTGCAGTTTTCACTCTTTCGCCTCTGGGACGCCCTAAAAACGTCCCAACGGACCCAAGGAGCCCATGGATACGCTTAAAGGCTCGTCAGGGACGCCCCCGAGGGCCTCGGCCCCAAATAATTTCCGGAGCCAGCACCACCCCAGCGATCCGTGGGCTAACACCCACCGAAAATTGCCAAAAAACTGCAATTTTCACTCTTTCACCTCTGGTACGCCCTAAAAACGTCCCAACGGACCCAAGGAGCCCATGGATACGCTTAAAAGCTTGTCAGGGACGCCCCCGAGGGCCTCGGCCCAAAATAATTTCCGGAGCCAGCGCCACCCCAGCGATCCGTGGGCTAACACCCACCGAAAATCGCCAAAAAACTGCAGTTTTCACTCTTTCGCCTCTGGGATGCCCTAAAAACGTCCCAACGGACCCAAGGAGCCCATGGATACGCTTAACAGCTCGTCAGGGACGCCCCCTAGGGCCTCGGCCCAAAATAATTTTCGGAGCCAGCGCCACCCCAGCGATCCGTGGGCTAACACCCACCGAAAATTGCCAAAAAACTGCAGTTTTCACTCTTTCGCCTCTGGGACGCCCTAAAAATGTCCCAACGGACCCAAGGAGCCCATGGATCCGCTTAACAGCTCGTCAGGGATGCCCCCGAGGGCCTCGGCCCAAAATAATTTCCGGAGCCAGCGCCACCCCAGCGATCCGTGGGCTAACACCCACCGAAAATCGCCAAAAAACTGCAGTTTTCACTCTTTCGCCTCTGGGACGCCCTAAAAACGTCCCAACGGACCCAAGGAGCCCATGGATACGCTTAACAGCTCGTCAGGGACGCCCCGAGGGCCTCGGCCCAAAATAATTTCCGGAGCCAGCGCCACCCCAGCGATCCGTGGGCTAACACCCACCGAAAATTGCCAAAAAACTGCAGTTTTCACTCTTTCGCCTCTGGGACGCCCTAAAAATATCCCAACGGACCCAAGGAGCCCATGGATCCGCTTAACAGCTCGTCAGGGATGCCCCCGAGGGCCTCGGCCCAAAATAATTTCCGGAGCCAGCACCACCCTAGCGATCCGTGGGCTAACACCCACCGAAAATCGCCAAAAAACAGCAGTTTTCACTCTTTCGCCTCTGGGATGCCCTAAAAACGTCCCAACGGACCCAAGGAGCCCATGGATACGCTTAACAGCTCGTCAGGGACGCCCCCGAGGGCCTCGGCCCAAAATAATTTCCGGAGCCAGCGCCACCCCAGCGATCCGTGGGCTAACACCCACCGAAAATCGCCAAAAAACTGCAGTTTTCACTCTTTCGCCTCTGGGACGCCCTAAAAACGTCCCAACGGACCCAAGGAGCCCATGGATACGCTTAAAGGCTCGTCAGGGACGCCCCCGAGGGCCTCGGCCCCAAATAATTTTCGGAGCCAGCACCACCCCAGCGATCCGTGGGCTAACAACCACCGAAAATTGCCAAAAAACTGCAGTTTTCACTCTTTCACCTCTGGGACGCCCTAAAAACGTCCCAACGGACCCAAGGAGCCCATGGATACGCTTAAAAGCTTGTCAGGGACGCCCCCGAGGGCCTCGGCCCAAAATAATTTCCGGAGCCAGCGCCACCCCAGCGATCCGTGGGCTAACACCCACCGAAAATCGCCAAAAAACTGCAGTTTTCACTCTTTCGCCTCTGGGACGCCCTAAAAACGTCCCAACGGACCCAAGGAGCCCATGGATACGCTTAACAGCTCGTCAGGGACGCCCCCGAGGGCCTCGGCCCAAAATAATTTTCGGAGCCAGCGCCACCCCAGCGATCCGTGGGCTAACACCCACCGAAAATTGCCAAAAAACTGCAGTTTTCACTCTTTCGCCTCTGGGACGCCCTAAAA
This sequence comes from Capsicum rhomboideum, assembly GCA_031232105.1. Taxonomy (NCBI): domain Eukaryota; kingdom Viridiplantae; phylum Streptophyta; class Magnoliopsida; order Solanales; family Solanaceae; genus Capsicum; species Capsicum rhomboideum. The sequence continues at coordinate 333,079 of CP124719.1, read as the reverse complement.
ATGTCCCAACGGACCCAAGGAGCCCATGGATCCGCTTAACAGCTCGTCAGGGATGCCCCCGAGGGCCTCGGCCCAAAATAATTTTCGGAGCCAGCGCCACCCCAGCGATCCGTGGGCTAACACCCACCGAAAATCGCCAAAAAACTGCAGTTTTCACTCTTTCGCCTCTGGGACGCCCTAAAAACGTCCCAACGGACCCAAAGAGCCCATGGATCCGCTTAACAGCTCGTCAGGGATGCCCCCGAGGGCCTCGGCCCAAAATAATTTTCGGAGCCAGCGCCACCCCAGCGATCCGTGGGCTAACACCCACCGAAAATCGCCAAAAAACTGCAGTTTTCACTCTTTCGCCTCTGGGACGCCCTAAAAACGTCCCAACGGACCCAAAGAGCCCATGGATCCGCTTAACAGCTCGTCAGGGACGCCCCCGAGGGCCTCGGCCCAAAATAATTTCCGGAGCCAGCGCCACCCCAGCGATCCGTGGGCTAACACCCACCGAAAATCGCCAAAAAACTGCAGTTTTCACTCTTTCGCCTCTGGGACGCCCTAAAAACGTCCCAACGGACCCAAGGAGCCCATGGATCCGCTTAACAGCTCGTCAGGGATGCCCCCGAGGGCCTCGGCCCAAAATAATTTCCGAAGCCAGCGCCACCCCAGCGATCCGTGGGCTAACACCCACCGAAAATCGCCAAAAAACTGCAGTTTTCACTCTTTCGCCTCTGGGACGCCCTAAAAACGTCCCAACGGACCCAAGGAGCCCATGGATCCGCTTAACAGCTCGTCAGGGACGTCCCCGAGGGCCTCGGCCCAAAATAATTTCCGGAGCCAGCGCCACCCCAGCGATCCGTGGGCTAACACCCACCGAAAATTGCCAAAAAACTGCAGTTTTCACTCTTTCGCCTCTGGGACGCCCTAAAAACGTCCCAACGGACCCAAGGAGCCCATGGATCCGCTTAACAGCTCGTCAGGGACGCCCCCAAGGGCCTCGGCCCAAAATAATTTCCGGAGCCAGCGCCACCCCAGCGATCCGTGGGCTAACACCCACCGAAAATCGCCAAAAAACTGCAGTTTTCACTCTTTCGCCTCTGGGACGCCCTAAAAACGTCCCAACGGACCCAAGGAGCCCATGGATCCGCTTAACAGCTCGTCAGGGACGCCCCCGAGGGCCTCGGCCCAAAATAATTTTCGGATCCAGCGCCACCCCAGCGAGTCGTGGGCTAACACCCACCGAAAATCGCCAAAAAACTACAGTTTTCACTATTTCGCCTCTGGGACGCCCTAAAAACGTCCCAATGGACCCAAGGAGCCCATGGATACGCTTAACAGCTCGTCAGGGACGCCCCCGAGGGCCTCGGCCCAAAATAATTTCCGGAGCCAGCGCCACCCCAGCGATCCGTGGGCTAACACCCACCGAAAATCGCCAAAAAACTGCAGTTTTCACTCTTTCGCCTCTGGGACGCCCTAAAAACGTCCCAACGGACCCAAAGAGCCCATGGATCCGCTTAACAGCTCGTCAGGGATGCCCCCGAGGGCCTCGGCCCAAAATAATATCCGGAGCCAGCGCCACCCCAGCGATCCGTGGGCTAACACCCACCGAAAATCGCCAAAAAACTGCAGTTTTCACTCTTTCGCCTCTGGGACGCCCTAAAAACGTCCCAACGGACCCAAGGAGCCCATGGATCCGCTTAACAGCTCGTCAGGGACGCCCCCGAGGGCCTCGGCCCAAAATAATTTCCGGAGCCAGCGCCACCCCAGCGATCCGTGGGCTAACACCCACCGAAAATCGCCCAAAAACTGCAGTTTTCACTCTTTCGCCTCTGGAACGCCCTAAAAACGTCCCAACGGACCCAAGGAGCCCATGGATCCGCTTAACAGCTCGTCAGGGACGCCCCCAAGGGCCTCGGCCCAAAATAATTTCCGGAGCCAGCGCCACCCCAGCGATCCGTGGGCTAACACCCACCGAAAATCGCCAAAAAACTGCAGTTTTCACTCTTTCGCCTCTGGGACGCCCTAAAAACGTCCCAACGGACCCAAGGAGCCCATGGATCCGCTTAACAGCTCGTCAGGGACGCCCCCGAGGGCCTCGGCCCAAAATAATTTTCGGAGCCAGCGCCACCCCAGCGAGTCGTGGGCTAACACCCACCGAAAATCGCCAAAAAACTACAGTTTTCACTATTTCGCCTCTGGGACGCCCTAAAAACGTCCCAACGGACCCAAGGAGCCCATGGATACGCTTAACAGCTCGTCAGGGACGCCTCCGAGGGCCTCGGCCCAAAATAATTTCCGGAGCCAGCGCCACCCCAGCGATCCGTGGGCTAACACCCACCGAAAATCGCCAAAAAACTGCAGTTTTCACTCTTTCGCCTCTGGGACGCCCTAAAAACGTCCCAACGGACCCAAGGAGCCCATGGATCCGCTTAACAGCTCGTCAGGGACGCCCCCGAGGGCCTCGGCCCAAAATAATTTCCGGAGCCAGCGCCACCCCAGCGATCCGTGGGCTAACACCCACCGAAAATCGCCAAAAAACTGCAGTTTTCACTCTTTCGCCTCTGGGACGCCCTAAAAACGTCCCAACGGACCCAAGGAGCCCATGGATCCGCTTAACAGCTCGTCAGGGACGCCCCCAAGGGCCTCGGCCCAAAATAATTTCCGGAGCCAGCGCCACCCCAGCGATCCGTGGGCTAACACCCACCGAAAATCGCCAAAAAACTGCAGTTTTCACTCTTTCGCCTCTGGGACGCCCTAAAAACGTCCCAACGGACCCAAGGAGCCCATGGATCCGCTTAACAGCTCGTCAGGGACGCCCCCGAGGGCCTCGGCCCAAAATAATTTTTGGAGCCAGCGCCACCCCAGCGAGTCGTGGGCTAACACCCACCGAAAATCGCCAAAAAACTACAGTTTTCACTATTTCGCCTCTGGGACGCCCTAAAAACGTCCCAACAGACCCAAGGAGCCCATGGATACGCTTAACAGCTCGTCAGGGACGCCCCCGAGGGCCTCGGCCCAAAATAATTTCCGGAGCCAGCGCCACCCCAGCGATCCGTGGGCTAACACCCACCGAAAATCGCCAAAAAACTACAGTTTTCACTCTTTCGCCTCTGGGACGCCCTAAAAACGTCCCAACGGACCCAAAGAGCCCATGGATCCGCTTAACAGCTCGTCAGGGATGCCCCCGAGGGCCTCGGCCCAAAATAATTTCCGGAGCCAGCGCCACCCCAGCGATCCGTGGGCTAACACCCACCGAAAATCGCCAAAAAACTGCAGTTTTCACTCTTTCGCCTCTGGGACGCCCTAAAAACGTCCCAACGGACCCAAGGAGCCCATGGATCCGCTTAACAGCTTGTCAGGGACGCCCCCGAGGGCCTCGGCCCAAAATAATTTCCGGAGCCAGCGCCACCCCAGCGATCCGTGGGCTAACACCCACCGAAAATTGCCAAAAAACTGCAGTTTTCACTCTTTCACCTCTGGGACGCCCTAAAAACGTCCCAACGGACCCAAGGAGCCCATGGATACGCTTAACAGCTCGTCAGGGACGCCCTCGAGGGCCTCAGCCCAAAATAATTTTCGGAGCCAGCGCCACCCCAGCGATCCGTGGGCTAACACCCACCGAAAATCGCCAAAAAACTGCAGTTTTCACTCTTTCGCCTCTGGGACGCCCTAAAAACGTCCCAACGGACCCAAGGAGCCCATGGATACGCTTAACAGCTCGTCAGGGACGCCCCCGAGGGCCTCGGCCCAAAATAATTTCCGGAGCCAGCGCCACCCCAGCGATCCGTGGGCTAACACCCACCGAAAATCACCAAAAAACTGCAGTTTTCACTCTTTCGCCTCTGGGACGCCCTAAAAATGTCCCAACGGACCCAAGGAGCCCATGGATCCGCTTAACAGCTCGTCAGGGATTCCCCCGAGGGCCTCGGCCCAAAATAATTTCCGGAGCCAGCGCCACCCCAGCGATCCGTGGTCTAACACCCACCGAAAATCGCCAAAAAACTGCAGTTTTCACTATTTTGCCTCTGGGACGCCCTAAAAACGTCCCAACGGACCCAAGGAGCCCATGGATACGCTTAACAGCTCGTCAGGGATGCCCCCGAGGGCCTCGGCCCAAAATAATTTCCGGAGCCAGCGCCACCCCAGCGATCCGTGGGCTAACACCCACTGAAAATCGCCAAAAAACTACAGTTTTCACTCTTTCGCCTCTGGGACGCCCTAAAAACGTCCCAACGGACCCAAGGAGCCCATGGATCCGCTTAACAGCTCGTCAGGGATGCCCCCGAGGGCCTCGGTACAAAATAATTTCCGGAGCCAGCGCCACCCCAGCGATCCGTGGGCTAACACCCACCGAAAATCGCCAAAAAACTGCAGTTTTCACTCTTTCGCCTCTGGGACGCCCTAAAAACGTCCCAACGGACCCAAGGAGCCCATGGATCCGCTTAACAGCTCGTCAGGGACGCCCCCGAGGGCCTCGGCCCAAAATAATTTCCGGAGCCAGCGCCACCCCACCGATCCGTGGGCTAACACCCACCGAAAATCGCCAAAAAACTGCAGTTTTCACTCTTTCACCTCTGGGACGCCCTAAAAACGTCCCAACGGACCCAAGGAGCCCATGGATACGCTTAACAGCTCGTCAGGGACGCCCCCGAGGGCCTCGGCCCAAAATAATTTCCGGAGCCAGCGCCACCCCAGCGATCCGTGGGCTAACACCCACCGAAAATCGCCAAAAAACTGCAGTTTTCACTCTTTCGCCTCTGGGACGCCCTAAAAACGTCCCAACGGACCCAAGGAGCCCATGGATCCGCTTAAAAGCTCGTCAGGGACGCCCCCGAGGGCCTCGGCCCAAAATAATTTCCGGAGCCAGCGCCACCCCAGCGATCCGTGGGCTAACACCCACCGAAAATCGCCAAAAAACTGCAGTTTTCACTCTTTCGCCTCTGGGACGCCCTAAAAACGTCCCAACGGACCCAAGGAGCCCATGGATCCGCTTAACAGCTCGTCAGGGACGCCCCCGAGGGCCTCGGCCCAAAATAATTTCCGGAGCCAGCGCCACCCCAGCGATCCGTGGGCTAACACCCACCGAAAATCGCCAAAAAACTGCAGTTTTCACTATTTCGCCTCTGGGACGCCCTAAAATCGTCCCAACGGACCCAAGGAGCCCATGGATACGCTTAACAGCTCGTCAGGGACGCCCCCGAGGGCCTCGGCCCAAAATAATTTCCGGAGCCAGCGCCACCCCAGGGATCCGTGGGCTAACACCCACCGAAAATCGCCAAAAAACTGCAGTTTGCACTCTTTCGCCTCTGGGATGCCCTAAAAACGTCCCAACGGACCCAAGGAGCCCATGGATCCGCTTAACAGCTCGTCAGGGACGCCCCCGAGGGCCTCGGCCCAAAATAATTTCCGGAGCCAGCGCCACCCCAGCGATCCGTGGGCTAACACCCACCGAAAATCGCCAAAAAACTGCAGTTTTCACTCTTTCGCCTCTGGGACGCCCTAAAAACGTCCCAACGGACCCAAGGAGCCCATGGATACGCTTAACAGCTCGTCAGGGACGCCCCGGAGGGCCTCGGCCCAAAATAATTTCCGGAGCCAGCGCCACCCCAGTGATCCGTGGGCTAACACCCACCGAAAATTGCCAAAAAACTGCAGTTTTCACTCTTTCGCCTCTGGGATGCCCTAAAAACGTCCCAACGGACCCAAGGAGCCCATGGATACGCTTAACAGCTCGTCAGGGACGCCCCCGAGGGCCTCGGCCCAAAATAATTTCCGGAGCCAGCGCCACCCCAGCGATCCGTGGGCTAACACCCACCGAAAATCGCCAAAAAACTGTAGTTTTCACTCTTTCGCCTCTGGGACGCCCTAAAAATGTCCCAACGGACCCAAGGAGCCCATGGATCCGCTTAACAGCTCGTCAGGGATGCCCCCTAGGGCCTCGGCCCAAAATAATTTCCGGAGCCAGCGCCACCCCAGCGATCCGTGGGCTAACACCCATCGAAAATCGCCAAAAAACTGCAGTTTTCACTATTTTGCCTCTGGGATGCCCTAAAAACGTCCCAACGGACCCAAGGAGCCCATGGATACGCTTAACAGCTCGTCAGGGACGCCCCCGAGGGCCTCGGCCCAAAATAATTTCCGGAGCCAGCGCCACCCCAGCGATCCGTGGGCTAACACCCACCGAAAATCGCCAAAAAACTGCAGTTTTCACTCTTTCGCCTCTGGGATGCCCTAAAAACGTCCCAACGGACCCAAGGAGCCCATGGATCCGCTTAACAGCTCATCAGGGACGCCCCCGAGGGCCTCGGCCCAAAATAATTTCCGGAGCCAGCGCCACCCCAGCGATCCGTGGGCTAACACCCACCGAAAATCGCCAAAAAACTGCAGTTTTCACTCTTTCGCCTCTGGGACGCCCTAAAAACGTCCCAACGGACCCAAGGAGCCCATGGATACGCTTAACAGCTCGTCAGGGATGCCCCCGAGGGCCTCGGCCCAAAATAATTTCCGGAGCCAGCGCCACCCCAGCGATCCGTGGGCTAACAACCACCGAAAATCGCCAAAAAACTGCAGTTTTCACTCTTTCGCCTCTGGGACGCCCTAAAAACGTCCCAACGGACCCAAGGAGCCCATGGATCCGCTTAACAGCTCGTCAGGGACGCCCCCGAGGGCCTCGGCCCAAAATAATTTCCGGAGCCAGCGCCACCCCAGCGATCCGTGGGCTAACACCCACCGAAAATTGCCAAAAAACTGCAGTTTTCACTCTTTCGCCTCTGGGACGCCCTAAAAACGTCCCAACGGACCCAAGGAGCCCATGGATCCGCTTAACAGCTCGTCAGGGACGCCCCCGAGGGCCTCGGCCCAAAATAATTTCCGGAGCCAGCGCCACCCCAGCGATCCGTGGTCTAACACCCACCGAAAATCGCCAAAAAACTGCAGTTTTCACTCTTTCGCCTCTGGGACGCCCTAAAAACGTCCCAACGGACCCAAGGAGCCCATGGATCCGCTTAACAGCTCGTCAGGGACGCCCCCGAGGGCCTCGGCCCAAAATAATTTCCGGAGCCAGCGCCACCCCAGCGATCCGTGGGCTAACACCCACCGAAAATCGCCAAAAAACTGCAGTTTGCACTCTTTCGCCTCTGGGACGCCCTAAAAACGTCCCAACGGATCCAAGGAGCCCATGGATCCGCTTAACAGCTCGTCAGGGACGCCCCCGAGGGCCTCGGCCCAAAATAATTTCCGGAGCCAGCGCCACCCCAGCGATCCGTGGGCTAACACCCACCGAAAATCACCAAAAAACTGCAGTTTTCACTCTTTCGCCTCTGGGACGCCCTAAAAACGTCCCAACGGACCCAAGGAGCCCATGGATCCGCTTAACAGCTCGTCAGGGACGCCCCCGAGGGCCTCGGCCCAAAATAATTTCCGGAGCCAGTGCCACCCCAGCGATCCGTGGGCTAACACCCACCGAAAATCGCCAAAAAACTGCAGTTTTCACTCTTTCACCTCTGGGACGCCCTAAAAACGTCCCAACGGACCCAAGGAGCCCATGGATCCGCTTAACAGCTCGTCAGGGATGCCCCCGAGGGCCTCGGCCCAAAATAATTTCCGGAGCCAGCGCCACCCCAGCGAGTCGTGGGCTAACACCCACCGAAAATCGCCAAAAAACTGCAGTTTTCACTATTTCGCCTCTGGGACGCCCTAAAAACGTCCCAACGGACCCAAGGAGCCCATGGATACGCTTAACAGCTCGTCAGGGACGCCCCCGAGGGCCTCGGCCCAAAATAATTTCCGGAGCCAGCGCCACCCCAGCGATCCGTGGGCTAACACCCACCGAAAATCGCCAAAAAACTACAGTTTTCACTCTTTCGCCTCTGGGATGCCCTAAAAACGTCCCAACGGACCCAAGGAGCCCATGGATCCGCTTAACAGCTCGTCAGGGACGCCCCCGAGGGCCTCGGCCCAAAATAATTTTCGGAGCCAGCGCCACCCCAGCGATCCGTGGGCTAACACCCACCGAAAATCGCCAAAAAACTGCAGTTTTCACTCTTTCGCCTCTGGGACGCCCTAAAAACGTCCCAACGGACCCAAGGAGCCCATGGATACGCTTAACAGCTCGTCAGGGACGCCCCCGAGGGCCTCGGCCCAAAATAATTTCCAGTGCCAGCGCCACCCCAGCGATCCGTGGGCTAACACCCACCGAAAATCGCCAAAAAACTGCAGTTTTCACTCTTTCGCCTCTGGGACGCCCTAAAAACGTCCCAACGGACCCAAGGAGCCCATGGATACGCTTAACAGCTCGTCAGGGACGCCCCCGAGGGCCTCGGCCCAAAATAATTTCCGGAGCCAGCGCCACCCCAGCGATCCGTGGGCTAACACCCACCGAAAATCGCCAAAAAACTGCAGTTTTCACTCTTTCGCCTCTGGGACGCCCTAAAAACGTCCCAACGGACCCAAGGAGCCCATGGATACGCTTAACAGCTCATCAGGGACGCTTCCGAGGGCCTCGGCCCAAAATAATTTTCGGAGCCAGCGCCACCCCAGCGATCCGTGGGCTAACACCCACCGAAAATCGCCAAAAAACTGCAGTTTTCACTCTTTCGCCTCTGGGACGCCCAAAAAATGTCCCAACGGACCCAAGGAGCCCATGGATCCGCTTAACAGCTCGTCAGGGATGCCCCCGAGGGCCTCGGCCCAAAATAATTTCCGGAGCCAGCGCCACCCCAGCGATCCGTGGGCTAACACCCACCGAAAATCGCCAAAAAACTGCAGTTTTCACTATTTCGCCTCTGGGATGCCCTAAAAACGTCCCAACGGACCCAAGGAGCCCATGGATACGCTTAACAGCTCGTCAGGGACGCCCCCGAGGGCCTCGGCCCAAAATAATTTCCGGAGCCAGCGCCACCCCAGCGATCCGTGGGCTAACACCCACCGAAAATCGCCAAAAAACTGCAGTTTTCACTCTTTCGCCTCTGGGATGCCCTAAAAACGTCCCAACGGACCCAAGGAGCCCATGGATACGCTTAACAACTCGTCAGGGACGCCCCCGAGGGCCTCGGCCCAAAATAATTTCCGGAGCCAGCGCCACCCCAGCGATCCGTGGGCTAACACCCACCGAAAATCGCCAAAAAACTGCAGTTTTCACTCTTTCGCCTTTGGGACGCCCTAAAAACGTCCCAACGGACCCAAGGAGCCCATGGATACGCTTAACAGCTCGTCAGGGACGCCCCCGAGGGCCTCGGCCCAAAATAATTTCCGGAGCCAGCGCCACCCCAGCGATCCGTGGGCTAACACCCACCGAAAATCGCCAAAAAACTGCAGTTTTCACTCTTTCGCCTCTGGGACGCCCTAAAAACGTCCCAACAGACCCAAGGAGCCCATGGATACGCTTAACAGCTCGTCAGGGACGCCCCCGAGGGCCTCGGCCCAAAATAATTTCCGGAGCCAGCGCCACCCCAGCGATCCGTGGGCTAACACCCACCAAAAATCGCCAAAAAACTGCAGTTTTCACTCTTTCGCCTCTGGGACGCCCTAAAAATGTCCCAACGGACCCAAGGAGCCCATGGATCCGCTTAACAGCTCGTCAGGGATGCCCCCAAGGGCCTCGGCCCAAAATAATTTCCGGAGCCAGCGCCACCCCAGCGATCCGTGGGCTAACACCCACCGAAAATCGCCAAAAAACTGCAGTTTTCACTATTTCGCCTCTGGGACGCCCTAAAAACGTCCCAACGGACCCAAGGAGCCCATGGATACGCTTAACAGCTCGTCAGGGACGCCCCCGAGGGCCTCGGCCCAAAATAATTTCCGGAGCCAGTGCCACCCCAGCGATCCGTGGGCTAACACCCACCGAAAATCGCCAAAAAACTGCAGTTTTCACTCTTTCGCCTCTGGGAAGCCCTAAAAACGTCCCAACGGACCCAAGGAGCCCATGGATCCGCTTAACAGCTCGTCAGGGACGCCCCCGAGGGCCTCGGCCCAAAATAATTTCCGGAGCCAGCGCCACCCCAGCGATCCGTGGGCTAACACCCACCGAAAATCGCCAAAAAACTGTAGTTTTCACTCTTTCGCCTCTGGGACGCCCTAAAAACGTCCCAACGGACCCAAGGAGCCCATGGATCCGCTTAACAGCTCGTCAGGGACGCCCCCGAGGGCCTCGGCCCAAAATAATTTCCGGAGCCAGCGCCACCCCAGCGATCCGTGGGCTAACACCCACCGAAAATTGCCAAAAAACTGCAGTTTTCACTCTTTCGCCTCTGGGACGCCCTAAAAACGTCCCAACGGACCCAAGGAGCCCATGGATCCGCTTAACAGCTCGTCAGGGATGCCCCCGAGGGCCTCGGCCCAAAATAATTTCTGGAGCCAGCGCCACCCCAGCGATCCGTGGGCTAACACCCACCAAAAATCGCCAAAAAACTGCAGTTTTCACTCTTTCGCCTCTGGGACGCCCTAAAAACGTCCCAACGGACCCAAGGAGCCCATGGATCCGCTTAACAGCTCGTCAGGGACGCCCCCGAGGGCCTCGGCCCAAAATAATTTCCGGAGCCAGCGCCACCCCAGCGATCCGTGGTCTAACACCCACCGAAAATCGCCAAAAAACTGCAGTTTTCACTCTTTCGCCTCTGGGACGCCCTAAAAACGTCCCAACGGACCCAAGGAGCCCATGGATCCGCTTAACAGCTCGTCAGGGACGCCCCCGAGGGCCTCGGCCCAAAATAATTTCCGGAGCCAGCGCCACCCCAGCGATCCGTGGGCTAACACCCACCGAAAATCGCCAAAAAACTGCAGTTTTCACTCTTTCGCCTCTGGGACGCCCTAAAAACGTCCCAACGGATCCAAGGAGCCCATGGATCCGCTTAACAGCTCGTCAGGGACGCCCCCGAGGGCCTCGGCCCAAAATAATTTCCGGAGCCAGCGCCACCCCAGCGATCCGTGGGCTGACACCCACCGAAAATCGCCAAAAAACTGCAGGAGCCCATGGATACGCTTAACAGCTCGTCAGGGACGCCCCCGAGGGCCTCGGCCCAAAATAATTTCCGGAGCCAGCGCCACCCCAGCGATCCGTGGGCTAACACCCACCGAAAATTGCCAAAAAACTGCAGTTTTCACTCTTTCGCCTCTGGGACGCCCTAAAAACGTCCCAACGGACCCAAGGAGCCCATGGATCCGCTTAACAGCTCGTCAGGGACGCTCCCGAGGGCCTCGGCCCAAAATAATTTCCGGAGCCAGCGCCACCCCAGCGATCCGTGGGCTAACACCCACCGAAAATCGCCAAAAAACTGCAGTTTTCACTCTTTCGCCTCTGGGACGCCCTAAAAACATCCCAACGGACCCAAGGAGCCCATGGATACGCTTAAAAGCTCGTCAGGGACGCCCCCGAGGGCCTCGGCCCAAAATAATTTCCGGAGCCAGCGCCACCCCAGCGATCCGTGGGCTAACACCCACCAAAAATTGCCAAAAAACAGCAGTTTTCACTCTTTCACCTCTGGGACGCCCTAAAAACGTCCCAACGGACCCAAGGAGCCCATGGATATGCTTAACAGCTCGTCAGGGACGCCCCCGAGGGCCTCGGCCCAAAATAATTTCCGTAGCCAGCGCCACCCCAGCGATCCGTGGGCTAACACCCACCGAAAATCGCCAAAAAACTGCAGTTTTCACTCTTTCGCCGCTGGGATGCCCTAAAAACGTCCCAACGGACCCAAGGAGCCCATGGATACGCTTAACAGCTCGTCAGGGATGCCCCCGAGGGCCTCGACCCAAAATAATTTTCGGAACCAGTGCCACCCCAGCGATCCGTGGGCTAACACCCACCGAAAATCGCCAAAAAACTGCAGTTTTCACTCTTTCGCCTCTGGGACGCCCTAAAAACGTCCCAACGAACCCAAGGAGCCCATGGATACGCTTAACAGCTCGTCAGGGACGCCCCCGAGGGCCTCGGCCCAAAATAATTTTCGGAGCCAGCGCCACCCCAGCGATCCGTGGGCTAACACCCACCGAAAATCGCCAAAAAACTAGAGTTTTCACTCTTTCGCCTCTGGGACGCCCTAAAAATGTCCCAACGGACCCAAGGAGCCCATGGATCCGCTTAACAGCTCGTCAGGGATGCCCCCGAGGGCCTCGGCCCAAAATAATTTCCGGAGCCAGCGCCACCCCAGCGATCCGTGGGCTAACACCCACCGAAAATCGCCAAAAAACTGTAGTTTTCACTATTTCGCCTCTGGGACGCCCTAAAAACGTCCCAACGGACCCAAGGAGCCCATGGATACGCTTAACAGCTCGTCAGGGACGCCCCCGAGGGCCTCGGCCCAAAATAATTTCCGGAGCCAGCGCCACCCCAGCGATCCGTGGGCTAACACCCATCGAAAATCGCCAAAAAACTGCAGTTTTCACTCTTTCGCCTCTGGGACGCCCTAAAAACGTCCCAACGGACCCAAGGAGCCCATGGATACGCTTAACAGCTCGTCAGGGACGCCCCCGAGGGCCTCGGCCCAAAATAATTTCCGGAGCCAGCGCCACCCCAGCGATCCGTGGGCTAACACCCACCGAAAATCGCCAAAAAACTGCAGTTTTCACTCTTTCGCCTCTGGGACGCCCTAAAAACGTCCCAACGGACCCAAGGAGCCCATGGATACGCTTAACAGCTCGTCAGGGACGCCCCCGAGGGCCTCGGCCCAAAATAATTTCCGGAGCCAGCACCACCCCAGCGATCCGTAGGCTAACACCCACCGAAAATCGCCAAAAAACTGCAGTTTTCACTCTTTCGCCTCTGGGACGCCCTAAAAACGTCCCAACGGACCCAAGGAGCCCATGGATCCGCTTAACAGCTCGTCAGGGATGCCCCCGAGGGCCTCGGCCCAAAATAATTTCCGGAGCCAGCGCCACCCCAGCGATCCGTGGGCTAACACCCACCGAAAATTGCCAAAAAACAGCAGTTTTCACTCTTTCACCTCTGGGACGCCCTAAAAACGTCCCAACGGACCCAAGGAGCCCATGGATACGCTTAACAGCTCATCAGGGACGCCCCCGAGGGCCTCGGCCCAAAATAATTTCCGGAGCCAGCGCCACCCCAGCGATCCGTGGGCTAACACCCACCGAAAATCGCCAAAAAACTGCAGTTTTCACTCTTTCGCCTCTGGGACGCCCTAAAAACGTCCCAACGGACCCAAGGAGCCCATGGATACGCTTAACAGCTCGTCAGGGACGCCCCCGAGGGCCTCGGCCCAAAATAATTTTCGGAGCCAGCGCCACCCCAGCGATCCGTGGGCTAACACCCACCGAAAATCGCCAAAAAACTGCAGTTTTCACTCTTTCACCTCTGGGACGCCCTAAAAACGTCCCAACGGACCCAAGGAGCCCATGGATACGCTTAACAGCTCGTCAGGGATGCCCCCGAGGGCCTCGGCCCAAAATAATTTTCGGAGCCAGCGCCACCCCTGCGATCCGTGGGCTAACACCCACCGAAAATCGCCAAAAAACTAGAGTTTTCACTCTTTCGCCTCTGGGACGCCCTAAAAATGTCCCAACGGACCCAAGGAGCCCATGGATCCGCTTAACAGCTCGTCAGGGATGCCCCCGAGGGCCTCGGCCCAAAATAATTTCCGGAGCCAGCACCACCCCAGCGATCCGTGGGCTAACACCCACCGAAAATCGCCAAAAAACTGCAGTTTTCACTATTTCGCCTCTGGGACGCCCTAAAAACGTCCCAACGGACCCAAGGAGCCTATGGATACGCTTAACAGCTCGTCAGGGACGCCCCCGAGGGCCTCGGCCCAAAATAATTTCCGGAGCCAGCGCCACCCCAGCGATCCGTGGGCTAACACCCACCGAAAATCGCCAAAAAACTGCAGTTTTCACTCTTTCGCCTCTGGGACGCCCTAAAAACGTCCCAACGGACCCAAGGAGCCCATGGATACGCTTAACAGCTCGTCAGGGACGCCCCCGAAGGCCTCGGCCCAAAATAATTTCCGGAGCCAGCGCCACCCCAGCGATCCGTGGGCTAACACCCACCGAAAATCGCCAAAAAACTGCAGTTTTCACTCTTTCGCCTCTGGGACGCCCTAAAAATGTCCCAACGGACCCAAGGAGCCCATGGATCCGCTTAACAGCTCGTCAAGGATGCCCCCGAGGGCCTCAGCCCAAAATAATTTCCGGAGCCAGCGCCACCCCAGCGATCCGTGGGCTAACACCCACCGAAAATCGCCAAAAAACTACAGTTTTCACTATTTCGCCTCTGGGATGCCCTAAAAACATCCCAACGGACCCAAGGAGCCCATGGATACGCTTAACAGCTCGTCAGGGACGCCCCCGAGGGCCTCGGACCAAAATAATTTCCGGAGCCAGCGCCACCCCAGCGATCCGTGGGCTAACACCCACCGAAAATTGCCAAAAAACTGCAGTTTTCACTCTTTCGCCTCTGGGACGCCCTAAAAACGTCCCAACGGACCCAAGGAGCCCATGGATCCGCTTAACAGCTCGTCAGGGAAGCCCCCGAGGGCCTCGGCCCAAAATAATTTCCAGAGCCAGCGCCACCCCAGCGATCCGTGGGCTAACACCCACCGAAAATCGCCAAAAAACTGCAGTTCTCACTCTTTCGCCTCTGGGATGCCCTAAAAACGTCCCAACGGACCCAAGGAGCCCATGGATCCGCTTAACAGCTCGTCAGGGACGCCCCCGAGGGCCTCGGCCCAAAATAATTTCCGGAGCCAGCGCCACCCCAGCGATCCGTGGGCTAACACCCACCGAAAATTGCCAAAAAACTGCAGTTTTCACTCTTTCGCCTCTGGGACGCCCTAAAAATGTCCCAACGGACCCAAGGAGCCCATGGATCCGCTTAACAGCTCGTCAGGGACGCCCGCGAGGGCCTCGGCCCAAAATAATTTCCAGAGCCAGCGCCACCCCAGCGATCCGTGGGCTAACACCCACCGAAAATCGCCAAAAAACTGCAGTTTTCACTCTTTCGCCTCTGGGACGCCCTAAAAACGTCCCAACGGACCCAAGGAGCCCATGGATACGCTTAACAGCTCGTCAGGGACGCCCCCGAGGGCCTCGACACAAAATAATTTCCGGAGCCAGCGCCACCCCAGCGATCCGTGGGCTAACACCCACCGAAAATCGCCAAAAAACTGCAGTTTTCACTCTTTTGCCTCTGGGACGCCCTAAAAACGTCCCAACGGACCCAAGGAGCCCATGGATACGCTTAACAGCTCGTCAGGGACGCCCCCGAGGGCCTCCGCCCAAAATAATTTCCGGAGCCAGCGCCACCCCAGCGATCCGTGGGCTAACACCCACCGAAAATCGCCAAAAAACTGCAGTTTTCACTCTTTCGCCTCTGGGACGCCCTAAAAACGTCCCAACGGACCCAAGGAGCCCATGGATACGCTTAACAGCTCGTCAGGGACGCCCCCGAGGGCCTCGGCCCAAAATAATTTCCGGAGCCAGCGCCACCCCAGCGATCCGTGGGCTAACACCCACCGAAAATCGCCAAAAAACTGCAGTTTTCACTCTTTCGCCTCTGGGACGCCCTAAAAACGTCCCAACGGACCCAAGGAGCCCATGGATCCGCTTAACAGCTCGTCAGGGACGCCCCCGAGGGCGTTGGCCCAAAATAATTTCCGGAACCAGCGCCACCCCAGCGATCCGTGGGCTAACACCCACCGAAAATTGCCAAAAAACTGCAGTTTTCACTCTTTCGCCTCTGGGACGCCCTAAAAACGTCCCAACGGACCCAAGGAGCCCATGGATCCGCTTAACAGCTCGTCAGGGACGCCCCCGAGGGCCTCGGCCCAAAATAATTTCCGGAGCCAGCGCCACCCCAGCGATCCGTGGGCTAACACCCACCGAAAATCGCCAAAAAACTGCAGTTTTCACTCTTTCGCCTCTGGGACGCCCTAAAAACGTCCCAACGGACCCAAGGAGCCCATGGATACGCTTAACAGCTCGTCAGGGACGCCCCCGAGGGCCTCGGCCCAAAATAATTTTCGGAGCCAGCGCCACCCCAGCGATCCGTGGGCTAACACCCACCGAAAATCGCCAAAAAACTGCAGTTTTCACTCTTTCGCCTCTGGGACGCCCTAAAAACGTCCCAACGGACCCAAGGAGCCCATGGATCCGCTTAACAGCTCATCAGGGACGCCCCCGAGGGCCTCGGCCCAAAATAATTTCCGGAGCCAGCGCCACCCCAGCGATCCGTGGGCTAACACCCACCGAAAATCGCCAAAAAACTGCAGTTTTCACTCTTTCGCCTCTGGGACGCCCTAAAAACGTCCCAACGGACCCAAGGAGACCATGGATCCGCTTAACAGCTCGTCAGGGACGCCCCCGAGGGCCTCGGCCCAAAATAATTTCCGGAGCCAGCGCCACCCCAGCGATCCGTGGGCTAACACCCACCGAAAATCGCCAAAAAACTGCAGTTTTCACTCTTTCGCCTCTGGGACGCCCTAAAAACGTCCCAACGGACCCAAGGAGCCCATGGATCCGCTTAACAGCTCGTCAGGGATGCCCCCGAGGGCCTCGGCCCAAAATAATTTCCGGAGCCAGCGCCACCCCAGCGATCCGTGGGCTAACACCCACCGAAAATTGCCAAAAAACAGCAGTTTTCACTCTTTCACCTCTGGGACGCCCTAAAAACGTCCCAACGGACCCAAGGAGCCCATGGATACGCTTAACAGCTCGTCAGGGACGCCCCCGAGGTCCTGGCCCAAAATAATTTCCGGAGCCAGCGCCACCCCAGCGATCCGTGGGCTAACACCCACCGAAAATCGCCAAAAAACTGCAGTTTTCACTCTTTCGCCTCTGGGATGCCCTAAAAACGTCCCAACGGACCCAAGGAGCCCATGGATACGCTAAACAGCTCGTCAGGGACGCCCCCGAGGGCCTCGGCCCAAAATAATTTTCGGAGCCAGCGCCACCCCAGCGATCCGTGGGCTAACACCCACCGAAAATCGCCAAAAAACTGCAGTTTTCACTCTTTCGCCTCTGGGACGCCCTAAAAACGTCCCAACGGACCCAAGGAGCCCATGGATACGCTTAACAGCTCGTCAGGGACGCCCCCGAGGGCCTCGGCCCAAAATAATTTTCGGAGCCAGCGCCACCCCAGCGATCCGTGGGCTAACACCCACCGAAAATCGCCAAAAAACTAGAGTTTTCACTCTTTCGCCTCTGGGACGCCCTAAAAATGTCCCAACGGACCCAAGGAGCCCATGGATCCGCTTAACAGCTCGTCAGGGATGCCCCCGAGGGCCTCGGCCCAAAATAATTTCCGGAGCCAGCGCCACCCCAGCGATCCGTGGGCTAACACCCACCGAAAATCGCCAAAAAACTGCAGTTTTCACTATTTCGCCTCTGGGACGCCCTAAAAACGTCCCAACGGACCCAAGGAGCCCATGGATACGCTTAACAGCTCGTCAGGGACGCCCCCGAGGGCCTCGGCCCAAAATAATTTCCGGAGCCAGCGCCACCCCAGCGATCCGTGGGCTAACACCTACCGAAAATCGCCAAAAAACTGCAGTTTTCACTCTTTCGCCTCTGGGACGCCCTAAAAACGTCCCAACGGACCCAAGGAGCCCATGGATACGCTTAACAGCTCGTCAGGGACGCCCCCGAGGGCCTCGGCCCAAAATAATTTCCGGAGCCAGCGCCACCCCAGCGATCCGTGGGCTAACACCCACCGAAAATCGCCAAAAAACTGCAGTTTTCACTCTTTCGCCTCTGGGACGCCCTAAAAACGTCCCAACGGACCCAAGGAGCCCATGGATCCGCTTAACAGCTCGTCAGGGACGCCCCCGAGGGCCTCGGCCCAAAATAATTTCCGGAGCCAGCGCCACCCCAGCGATCCGTGGGCTAACACCCACCGAAAATCGCCAAAAAACTGCAGTTTTCACTCTTTCGCCTCTGGGATGCCCTAAAAACGACCCAACGGACCCAAGGAGCCCATGGATCCGCTTAACAGCTCGTCAGGGATGCCCCTGAGGGCCTCGGTCCAAAATAATTTCCGGAGCCAGCGCCACCCCAGCGATCCGTGGGCTAACACCCACCGAAAATCGCCAAAAAACTGCAGTTTTCACTCTTTCGCCTCTGGGACGCCCTAAAAACGTCCCAACGGACCCAAGGAGCCCATGGATCCGCTTAACAGCTCGTCAGGGACGCCCCCGAGGGCCTCGACCCAAAATAATTTCCGGAGCCAGCGCCACCCCAGCGATCCGTGGGCTAACACCCACCGAAAATCGCCAAAAAACTGCAGTTTTCACTCTTTTGCCTCTGGGACGCCCTAAAAATGTCCCAATGGACCCAAGGAGCCCATGGATATGCTTAACAGCTCGTCAGGGACGCCCCCGAGGGCCTCGGCCCATAATAATTTCCGGAGCCAGCGCCACCCCAGCGATCCGTGGGCTAACACCCACCGAAAATCGCCAAAAAACTGCAGTTTTCACTCTTTCGCCTCTGGGACGCCCTAAAAACGTCCCAACGGACCCAAGGAGCCCATGGATACGCTTAACAGCTCGTCAGGGACGCCCCCGAGGGCCTCGGCCCAAAATAATTTCCGGAGTCAGCGCCACCCCAGCGATCCGTGGGCTAACACCCACCGAAAATCGCCAAAAAACTGCAGTTTTCACTCTTTCGCCTCTGGGACGCCCTAAAAACGTCCCAACGGACCCAAGGAGCCCATGGATCCGCTTAACAGCTCGTCAGGGACGCCCCCGAGGGCCTCGGCCCAAAATAATTTCCGGAGCCAGCGCCACCCCAGCGATCCGTGGGCTGACACCCACCGAAAATCGCCAAAAAAGTACAGTTTTCACTCTTTCGCCTCTAGGACGCCCTAAAAACGTCCCAACGGACCCAAGGAGCCCATGGATCCGCTTAACAGCTCGTCAGGGACGCCCCCGAGGGCCTCGGCCCAAAATAATTTCTGGAGCCAGCGCCACCCCAGCGATCCATGGGCTAACACCCACCGAAAATCGCCAAAAAACGGCAGTTTTCACTCTTTCGCCTCTGGGACGCCCTAAAAACGTCCCAACGGACCCAAGGAGCCCATGGATCCACTTAACAGCTCGTCAGGGATGCCCCCGAGGGCCTCGGCCCAAAATAATTTCCGGAGCCAGCGCCACCCCAGCGATCCGTGGGCTAACACCCACCGAAAATTGCCAAAAAACAGCAGTTTTCACTCTTTCACCTCTGGGACGCCCTAAAAACGTCCCAACGGACCCAAGGAGCCCATGGATACGCTTAACAGCTCGTCAGGGACGCCCCCGAGGGCCTCGACCCAAAATAATTTCCGGAGCCAGCGCCACCCCAGCGATCCGTGGGCTAACACCCACCGAAAATCGCCAAAAAACTGCAGTTTTCACTCTTTCGCCTCTGGGACGCCCTAAAAACGTCCCAACGGACCCAAGGAGCCCATGGATACGCTTAACAGCTCGTCAGGGACGCCCCCGAGGGCCTCGGCCCAAAATAATTTTCGGAGCCCGCGCCACCCCAGCGATCCGTGGGCTAACACCCACCGAAAATCGCCAAAAAACTGCAGTTTTCACTCTTTCGCCTCTGGGATGCCCTAAAAACGTCCCAACGGACCCAAGGAGCCCATGGATACGCTTAACAGCTCGTCAGGGATGCCCCCGAGGGCCTCGGCCCAAAATAATTTTCGGAGCCAGCGCCACCCCAGCGATCCGTGGGCTAACACCCACCGAAAATCGCCAAAAAACTAGAGTTTTCACTCTTTCGCCTCTGGGACGCCCTAAAAATGTCCCAACGGACCCAAGGAGCCCATGTATCCGCTTAACAGCTCGTCAGGGATGCCCCCGAGGGCCTCGGCCCAAAATAATTTCCGGAGCCAGCGCCACCCCAGCGATCCGTGGGCTAACACCCACCGAAAATCGCCAAAAAACTGCAGTTTTCACTATTTCGCCTCTGGGACGCCCTAAAAACGTCCCAACGGACCCAAGGAGCCCATGGATACGCTTAACAGCTCGTCAGGGACGCCCCCGAGGGCCTCGGCCCAAAATAATTTCCGGAGCCAGCGCCACCCCAGCGATCCGTGGGCTAACACCCACCGAAAATCGCCAAAAAACTGCAGTTTTCACTCTTTCGCCTCTGGGACGCCCTAAAAACGTCCCAACGGACCCAAGGAGCCCATGGATACGCTTAACAGCTCGTCAGGGATGCCCCCGAGGGCCTCGGCCCAAAATAATTTCCGGAGCCAGCGCCACCCCAGTGATCCGTGGGCTAACACCCACCGAAAATTGCCAAAAAACTGCAGTTTTCACTCTTTCGCCTCTGGGACGCCCTAAAAACGTCCCAACGGACCCAAGGAGCCCATGGATACGCTTAACAGCTCGTCAGGGACGCCCCCGAGGGCCTCGGCCCAAAATAATTTCCGGAGCCAGCGCCACCCCAGCGATCCGTGGGCTAACACCCACCGAAAATCGCCAAAAAACTGCAGTTTTCACTCTTTCGCCTCTGGGACGCCCTAAAAACGTCCCAACGGACCCAAGGAGCCCATGGATACGCTTAACAGCTCGTCAGGGACGCCCCCGAGGGCCTCGGCCTAAAATAATTTTCGGAGCCAGCGCCACCCCAGCGATCCGTGGGCTAACTCCCACCGAAAATCGCCAAAAAACTAGAGTTTTCACTCTTTCGCCTCTGGGACGCCCTAAAAATGTCCCAACGGACCCAAGGAGCCCATGTATCCGCTTAACAGCTCGTCAGGGATGCCCCCGAGGGCCTCGGCCCAAAATAATTTCCGGAGCCAGCGCCACCCCAGCGATCCGTGGGCTAACACCCACCGAAAATCGCCAAAAAACTGCAGTTTTCACTATTTCGCCTCTGGGACGCCCTAAAAACGTCCCAACGGACCCAAGGAGCCCATGGATACGCTTAACAGCTCGTCAGGGACGCCCCCGAGGGCCTCGACCCAAAATAATTTCCGGAGCCAGCGCCACCCCAGCGATCCGTGGGCTAACACCCACCGAAAATCGCCAAAAAACTGCAGTTTTCACTCTTTCGCCTCTGGGACGCCCTAAAAACGTCCCAACGGACCCAAGGAGCCCATGGATACGCTTAACAGCTCGTCAGGGACGCCCCCGAGGGCCTCGGCCCAAAATAATTTCCGGAGCCAGCGCCACCCCAGTGATCCGTGGGCTAACACCCACCGAAAATCGCCAAAAAACTGCAGTTTTCACTCTTTCGCCTCTGGGACGCCCTAAAAACGTCCCAACGGACCCAAGGAGTCCATGGATCCGCTTAACAGCTCGTCAGGGACGCCCCCGAGGGCCTCGGCCCAAAATAATTTCCGGAGCCAGCGCCACCCCAGCGATCCGTGGGCTAACACCCACCGAAAATCGCCAAAAAACTGCAGTTTTCACTCTTTCGCCTCTGGGACGCCCTAAAAACGTCCCAACGAACCCAAGGAGCCCATGGATACGCTTAACAGCTCGTCAGGGACGCCCCCGAGGGCCTCGGCCCAAAATAATTTCCGGAGCCAGCGCCACCCCAGCGATCCGTGGGCTAACACCCACCGAAAATCGCCAAAAAACTGCAGTTTTCACTCTTTCGCCTCTGGGACGCCCTAAAAATGTCCCAACGGACCCAAGGAGCCCATGGATCCGCTTAACAGCTCGTCAGGGATGCCCCCGAGGGCCTCGGCCCAAAATAATTTCCGGAGCCAGCGCCACCCCAGCGATCCGTGGGCTAACACCCACCGAAAATCGCCAAAAAACTGCAGTTTTCACTATTTCGCCTCTGGGACGCCCTAAAAACGTCCCAACGAACCCAAGGAGCCCATGGATACGCTTAACAGCTCGTCAGGGACGCCCCCGAGGGCCTCGGCCCAAAATAATTTCCGGAGCCAGCGCCACCCCAGCGATCCGTGGGCTAACACCCACCGAAAATCGCCAAAAAACTGCAGTTTTCACTCTTTCGCCTCTGGGACGCCCTAAAAATGTCCCAACGGACCCAAGGAGCCCATGGATCCGCTTAACAGCTCGTCAGGGATGCCCCCGAGGGCCTCGGCCCAAAATAATTTCCGGAGCCAGCGCCACCCCAGCGATCCGTGGGCTAACACCCACCGAAAATCGCCAAAAAACTGCAGTTTTCACTATTTCGCCTCTGGGATGCCCTAAAAACGTCACAACGGACCCAAGGAGCCCATGGATACGCTTAACAGCTCGTCAGGGACGCCCCCGAGGGCCTCGGCCCAAAATAATTTCCGGAGCCAGCGCCACCCCAGCGATCCGTGGGCTAACACCCACCGAAAATCGCCAAAAAACTAGAGTTTTCACTCTTTCGCCTCTGGGACGCCCTAAAAATGTCCCAACGGACCCAAGGAGCCCATGGATCCGCTTAACAGCTCGTCAGGGATGCCCCCGAGGGCCTCAGCCCAAAATAATTTCCGGACCCAGCGCCACCCCAGCGATCCGTGGGCTAACACCCACCGAAAATCGCAAAAAAACTGCAGTTTTCACTCTTTCGCCTCTGGGACGCCCTAAAAACGTCCCAACGGACCCAAGGAGCCCATGGATACGCTTAACAGCTCGTCAGGGACGCCCCCGAGGGCCTCGGCCCAAAATAATTTTCGGAGCCAGCGCCACCCCAGCGATCCGTGGGCTAACACCCACCGAAAATCGCCAAAAAACTAGAGTTTTCACTCTTTCGCCTCTGGGACGCCCTAAAAATGTCCCAACGGACCCAAGGAGCCCATGGATCCGCTTAACAGCTCGTCAGGGATGCCCCCGAGGGCCTCGGCCCAAAATAATTTCCGGAGCCAGCGCCACCCCAGCGATCCGTGGGCTAACACCCACCGAAAATCGCCAAAAAACTGCAGTTTTCACTATTTCGCCTCTGGGACGCCCTAAAAACGTCCCAACGGACCCAAGGAGCCCATGGATACGCTTAACAGCTCGTCAGGGACGCCCCCGAGGGCCTCGGTCCAAAATAATTTCCAGAGCCAGTGCCACCCCAGCGATCCGTGGGCTAACACCCACCGAAAATCGCCAAAAAACTGCAGTTTTCACTCTTTCGCCTCTGGGACGCCCTAAAAACGTCCCAACGGACCCAAGGAGCCCATGGATACGCTTAACAGCTCGTCAGGGACGCCCCCGAGGGCCTCGGCCCAAAATAATTTCCGGAGCCAGCGCCACCCCAGCGATCCGTGGGCTAACACCCACCGAAAATCGCCAAAAAACTGCAGTTTTCACTCTTTCGCCTCTGGGACGCCCTAAAAACGTCCCAACGGACCCAAGGAGCCCATGGATCCGCTTAACAGCTCGTCAGGGACGCCCCCGAGGGCCTCGGCCCAAAATAATTTCCGGAGCCAGCGCCACCCCAGCGATCCGTGGGCTAACACCCACCGAAAATCGCCAAAAAACTGCAGTTTTCACTCTTTCGCCTCTGGGACGCCCTAAAAACGTCCCAACGGACCCAAGGAGCCCATGGATCCGCTTAACAGCTCGTCAGGGACGCCCCCGAGGGTCTCGACCCAAAATAATTTCCAGAGCCAGCGCCACCCCAGCGATCCGTGGGCTAACACCCACCGAAAATAGCCAAAAAACTGCAGTTTTCACTCTTTCGCCTCTGGGACGCCCTAAAAACGTCCCAATGGACCCAAGGAGCCCATGGATACGCTTAACAGCTCGTCAGGGACGCCCCCGAGGGCCTCGGCCCAAAATAATTTTCGGAGCCAGCGCCACCCCAGCGATCCGTGGGCTAACACCCACCGAAAATCGCCAAAAAACTAGAGTTTTCACTCTTTCGCCTCTGGGACGCCCTAAAAATGTCCCAACGGACCCAAGGAGCCCATGGATCCGCTTAACAGCTCGTCAGGGATGCCCCCGAGGGCCTCGGCCCAAAATAATTTCCGGAGCCAGCGCCACCCCAGCGATCCGTGGGCTAACACCCACCGAAAATTGCCGAAAAACTGCAGTTTTCACTATTTCGCCTCTGGGACGCCCTAAAAACGTCCCAACGGACCCAAGGAGCCCATGGATACGCTTAACAGCTCGTCAGGGACGCCCCCGAGGGCCTCGGCCCAAAATAATTTCCGGAGCCAGCGCCACCCCAGCGATCCGTGGGCTAACACCCACCGAAAATCGCCAAAAAACTGCAGTTTTCACTCTTTCGCCTCTGGGACGCCCTAAAAACGTCCCAACGGACCCAAGGAGCCCATGGATACGCTTAACAGCTCGTCAGGGACGCCCCCGAGGGCCTCGGCCCAAAATAATTTCCAGAGCCAGCGCCACCCCAGCGATCCGTGGGCTAACACCCACCGAAAATCACCAAAAAACTGCAGTTTTCACTCTTTCGCCTCTGGGATGCCCTAAAAACGTCCCAACGGACCTAAGGAGCCCATGGATCCGCTTAACAACTCGTCAGGGACGCCCCCGAGGGCCTCGGCCCAAAATAATTTCCGGAGCCAGCGCCACCCCAGCGATCCGTGGGCTAACACCCACCGAAAATCGCCAAAAAACTGCAGTTTTCACTCTTTCGCCTCTGGGACGCCCTAAAAATGTCCCAACGGACCCAAGGAGCCCATGGATCCGCTTAACAGCTCGTCAGGGACGCCCGCGAGGGCCTCGGCCCAAAATAATTTCCGGAGCCAGCGCCACCCCAGCGATCCGTGGGCTAACACCCACCGAAAATCGCCAAAAAACTGCAGTTTTCACTCTTTCGCCTCTGGGACGCCCTAAAAACGTCCCAACGGACCCAAGGAGCCCATGGATCCGCTTAACAGCTCGTCAGGGATGCCACCGAGGGCCTCGGCCCAAAATAATTTCCGGAGCCAGCGCCACCCCAGCGATCCGTGGGCTAACACCCACCAAAAATCGCCAAAAAACTGCAGTTTTCACTCTTTCGCCTCTGGGACGCCCTAAAAACGTCCCAACGGACCCAAGGAGCCCATGGATCCGCTTAACAGCTCGTCAGGGATGCCCCCGAGGGCCTCGGTCCAAAATAATTTCCGGAGCCAGCGCCACCCCAGCGATCCGTGGGCTAACACCCACCGAAAATCGCCAAAAAACTGCAGTTTTCACTCTTTCGCCTCTGGGACGCCCTAAAAACGTCCCAACGGACCCAAGGAGCCCATGGATCCGCTTAACAGCTCGTCAGGGACGCCCCCGAGGGCCTCGACCCAAAATAATTTCCGGAGCCAGCGCCACCCCAGCGATCCGTGGGCTAACACCCACCGAAAATCGCCAAAAAACTGCAGTTTTCACTCTTTCGCCTCTGGGACGCCCTAAAAACGTCCCAACGGACCCAAGGAGCCCATGGATACGCTTAACAGCTCGTCAGGGACGCCCCCGAGGGCCTCGGCCCAAAATAATTTCCGGAGCCAGCGCCACCCCAGCGATCCGTGGGCTAACACCCACCGAAAATCGCCAAAAAACTGCAGTTTTCACTCTTTCGCCTCTGGGACGCCCTAAAAACGTCCCAATGGACCCAAGGAGCCCATGGATCCGCTTAACAGCTCGTCAGGGACGCCCCCGAGGGCCTCAGCCCAAAATAATTTTTGGAGCCAGTGCCACCCCAGCGATCCGTGGGCTAACACCCACCGAAAATCGCCAAAAAACAGCAGTTTTCACTCTTTCGCCTCTGGGACGCCCTAAAAACGTCCCAACGGACCCAAGGAGCCCATGGATCCGCTTAACAGCTCGTCAGGGACGCCTCCGAGGGCCTCGGCCCAAAATAATTTCCGGAGCCAGCGCCCCCCCAGCGATCCGTGGGCTAACACCCACCGAAAATCGCCAAAAAACTACAGTTTTCACTCTTTCGCCTGTGGGACGCCCTAAAAACGTCCCAACGGACCCAAGGAGCCCATGGATCCGCTTAACAGCTCGTCAGGGATGCCCCCGAGGGCCTCGGCCCAAAATAATTTCCGGAGCCAGCGCCACCCCAGCGATCCGTGGGCTAACACCCACCGAAAATCGCCATAAAACTGTAGTTTTCACTCTTTCGCCTCTGGGATGCCCTAAAAACGTCCCAACGGACCCAAGGAGCCCATGGATACGCTTAACAGCTCGTCAGGGACGCCCCCGAGGGCCTCGGCCCAAAATAATTTCCGGAGCCAGCGCCACCCCAGCGATCCGTGGGCTAACACCCACCGAAAATCGCCAAAAAACTGCAGTTTTCACTCTTTCGCCTCTGGGACGCCCTAAAAACGTCCCAACGGACCCAAGGAGCCCATGGATACGCTTAACAGCTCGTCAGGGACGCCCCCGAGGGTCTCGGCCCAAAATAATTTTCGGAGCCAGCGCCACCCCAGCGATCCGTGGGCTAACACCCACCGAAAATCGCCAAAAAACTGCAGTTTTCACTCTTTCGCCTCTGGGACGCCCTAAAAATGTCCCAACGGACCCAAGGAGCCCATGGATCCGCTTAACAGCTCGTCAGGGATGCCCCGAGGGCCTCGGCCCAAAATAATTTCCGGAGCCAGCGCCACCCCAGCGATCCGTGGGCTAACACCCACCGAAAATCGCCAAAAAACTGCAGTTTTCACTATTTCGCCTCTGGGACGCCCTAAAAACGTCCCAACGGACCCAAGGAGCCCATGGATACGCTTAACAGCTCGTCAGGGACGCCCCCGAGGGCCTCGGCCCAAAATAATTTCCGGAGCCAGCGCCACCCCAGCGATCCGTGGGCTAACACCCACCGAAAATCGCCAAAAAACTGCAGTTTTCACTCTTTCGCCTCTGGGACGCCCTAAAAACGTCCCAACGGACCCAAGGAGCCCATGGATACGCTTAACAGCTCGTCAGGGATGCCCCCGAGGGCCTCGGCCCAAAATAATTTCCGGAGCCAGCGCCACCCCAGCGATCCGTGGGCTAACACCCACCGAAAATCGCCAAAAAACTGCAGTTTTCACTCTTTCGCCTCTGGGATGCCCTAAAAACGTCCCAACGGACCCAAGGAGCCCATGGATACGCTTAACAGCTCGTCAGGGACGCCCCCGAGGGCCTCGGCCCAAAATAATTTCCGGAGCCAGCGCCACCCCAGCGATCCGTGGGCTAACACCCACCGAAAATCGCCAAAAAACTGCAGTTTTCACTCTTTCGCCTCTGGGACGCCCTAAAAACGTCGCAACGGACCCAAGGAGCCCATGGATACGCTTAACAGCTCGTCAGGGTCGCCCCCGAGGGCCTCGGCCCAAAATAATTTCCGGAGCCAGCGCCACCCCAGCGATCCGTGGGCTAACACCCACCGAAAATCGCCAAAAAACTGCAGTTTTCACTCTTTCGCCTCTGGGACGCCCTAAAAATGTCCCAACGGACCCAAGGAGCCCATGGATCCGCTTAACAGCTCGTCAGGGATGCCCCCGAGGGCCTCGGCCCAAAATAATTTCCGGAGCCAGCGCCACCCCAGCGATCCGTGGGCTAACACCCACCGAAAATCGCCAAAAAACTGCAGTTTTCACTATTTCGCCTCTGGGACGCCCTAAAAACGTCCCAACGGACCCAAGGAGCCCATGGATACGCTTAACAGCTCGTCAGGGACTCCCCCGAGGGCCTCGGCCCAAAATAATTTCCGGAGCCAGCGCCACCCCAGCGATCCGTGGGCTAACACCCACCGAAAATCGCCAAAAAACTACAGTTTTCACTCTTTCGCCTCTGGGATGCCCTAAAAACGTCCCAACGGACCCAAGGAGCCCATGGATCCGCTTAACAGCTCGTCAGGGACGCCTCCGAGGGCCTCGGCCCAAAATAATTTCCTGAGCCAGCGCCACCCCAGCGATCCGTGGGCTAACACCTACCGAAAATCGCCAAAAAACTGCAGTTTTCACTCTTTCGCCTCTGGGACGCCCTAAAAATGTCCCAACGGACCCAAGGAGCCCATGGATCCGCTTAACAGCTCGTTAGGGATGCCCCCGAGGGCCTCGGCCCAAAATAATTTCCGGAGCCAGCGCCACCCCAGCGATCCGTGGGCTAACACCCACCGAAAATCGCCAAAAAACTGCAGTTTTCACTATTTCGCCTCTGGGATGCCCTAAAAACGTCCCAACGGACCCAAGGAGCCCATGGATACGCTTAACAGCTCGTCAGGGACGCCCCCGAGGGCCTCGGCCCAAAATAATTTCCGGAGCCAGCGCCACCCCAGCGATCCGTGGGCTAACACCCACCGAAAATCGCCAAAAAACTGCAGTTTTCACTCTTTCGCCTCTGGGACGCCCTAAAAACGTCCCAACGGACCCAAGGAGCCCATGGATCCGCTTAGCAGCTCGTCAGGGACGCCCCCGAGGGCCTCGGCCCAAAATAATTTTCGGAGCCAGCGCCACCCCAGCGGTCCGTGGGCTAACACCCACCGAAAATAGCCAAAAAACTGCAGTTTTCACTCTTTCGCCTCTGGGACGCCCTAAAAACGTCCCAACGGACCCAAGGAGCCCATGGATCCGCTTAACAGCTCGTCAGGGACGCCCCCGAGGGCCTCGACCCAAAATAATTTCCGGAGCCAGCGCCACCCCAGCGATCCGTGGGCTAACACCCACCGAAAATCGCCAAAAAACTGTAGTTTTCACTCTTTCGCCTCTGGGACGCCCTAAAAACGTCCCAACGGACCCAAGGAGCCCATGGATCCGCTTAACAGCTCGTCAGGGATGCCCCCGAGGGCCTCGGCCCAAAATAATTTCCGGAGCCAGCGCCACCCCAGCGATCCGTGGGCTAACACCCACCGAAAATCGCCAAAAAACTGCAGTTTTCACTATTTCGCCTCTGGGACGCCCTAAAAACGTTCCAACGGACCCAAGGAGCCCATGGATACGCTTAACAGCTCGTCAGGGATGCCCCCGAGGGCCTCGGCCCAAAATAATTTCCGGAGCCAGCGCCACCCCAGCGATCCGTGGGCTAACACCCACCGAAAATCGCCAAAAAATTGCAGTTTTCACTCTTTCGCCTCTGGGACGCCCTAAAAATGTCCCAACGGACCCAAGGAGCCCATGGATACGCTTAACAGCTCGTCAGGGACGCCCCCGAGGGCCTCGGCCCAAAATAATTTCCGAAGCCAGCGCCACCCCAGCGATCCGTGGGCTAACACCCACCGAAAATCGCCAAAAAACTGCAGTTTTCACTATTTTGCCTCTGGGACGCCCTAAAAACATCCCAACGGACCCAAGGAGCCCATGGATCCGCTTAACAGCTCGTCAGGGACGCCCCCGAGGGCCTCGGCCCAAAATAATTTCCGGAGCCAGCGCCACCCCAGCGATCCGTGGGCTAACACCCACCGAAAATCGCCAAAAAACTGCAGTTTTCACTCTTTCTCCTCTAGGACGCCCTAAAAACGTCCCAACGGACCCAAGGAGCCCATGGATCCGCTTAACAGCTCGTCAGGGACGCCCCCGAGGGCCTCGGCCCAAAATAATTTCCGGAGCCAGCGCCACCCCAGCGATCCGTGGGCTAACACCCACCGAAAATCGCCAAAAAACTGCAGTTTTCACTCTTTCGCCTCTGGGATGCCCTAAAAACGTCCCAACGGACCCAAGGAGCCCATGGATCCGCTTAACAGCTCGTCAGGGACGCCCCCGAGGGCCTCGGCCCAAAATAATTTCCGGAGCCAGCGCCACCCCAGCGATCCGTGGGCTAACACCC
Organism: Capsicum rhomboideum; assembly: GCA_031232105.1. Classification (NCBI taxonomy): domain Eukaryota; kingdom Viridiplantae; phylum Streptophyta; class Magnoliopsida; order Solanales; family Solanaceae; genus Capsicum; species Capsicum rhomboideum. The sequence continues at coordinate 303,545 of CP124719.1, read as the reverse complement.
ACCGAAAATCGCCAAAAAACTGCAGTTTTCACTCTTTCGCCTCTGGGACGCCCTAAAAACGTCCCAACGGACCCAAGGAGCCCATGGATCCGCTTAACAGCTCGTCAGGGACGCCCCCGAGGGCCTCGGCCCAAAATAATTTCCGGAGCCAGCGCCACCCCAGCGATCCGTGGGCTAACACCCACCGAAAATCGCCAAAAAACTGCAGTTTTCACTCTTTCGCCTCTGGGACGCCCTAAAAACGTCCTAACGGACCCAAGGAGCCCATGGATCCGCTTAACAGCTCGTCAGGGACGCCCCCGAGGGCCTCGGCCCAAAATAATTTCCGGAGCCAGTGCCACCCCAGCGATCCGTGGGCTAACACCCACCGAAAATCGCCAAAAAACTGCAGTTTTCACTCTTTCGCCTCTGGGACGCCCTAAAAACGTCCCAACGGACCCAAGGAGCCCATGGATACGCTTAACAGCTCGTCAGGGACGCCCCCGAGGGCCTCGGCCCAAAATAATTTCCGGAGCCAGCGCCACCCCAGCGATCCGTGGGCTAACACCCACCGAAAATCGCCAAAAAACTGCAGTTTTCACTCTTTCGCCTCTGGGACGCCCTAAAAACGTCCCAATGGACCCAAGGAGCCCATGGATCCGCTTAACAGCTCGTCAGGGACGCCCCCGAGGGCCTCGGCCCAAAATAATTTTTGGAGCCAGCGCCACCCCAGCGATCCGTGGGCTAACACCCACCGAAAATCGCCAAAAAACAGCAGTTTTCACTCTTTCGCCTCTGGGACGCCCTAAAAACGTCCCAACGGACCCAAGGAGCCCATGGATCCGCTTAACAGCTCGTCAGGGACGCCTCCGAGGGCCTCGGCCCAAAATAATTTCCGGAGCCAGCGCCCCCCCAGCGATCCGTGGGCTAACACCCACCGAAAATCGCCAAAAAACTACAGTTTTCACTCTTTCGCCTGTGGGACGCCCTAAAAACGTCCCAACGGACCCAAGGAGCCCATGGATCCGCTTAACAGCTCGTCAGGGATGCCCCCGAGGGCCTCGGCCCAAAATAATTTCCGGAGCCAGCGCCACCCCAGCGATCCGTGGGCTAACACCCACCGAAAATCGCCAAAAAACTGCAGTTTTCACTCTTTCGCCTCTGGGATGCCCTAAAAACGTCCCAACGGACCCAAGGAGCCCATGGATACGCTTAACAGCTCGTCAGGGACGCCCCCGAGGGCCTCGGCCCAAAATAATTTCCGGAGCCAGCGCCACCCCAGCGATCCGTGGGCTAACACCCACCGAAAATCGCCAAAAAACTGCAGTTTTCACTCTTTCGCCTCTGGGACGCCCTAAAAACGTCCCAACGGACCCAAGGAGCCCATGGATCCGCTTAACAGCTCGTCAGGGACGCCCCCGAGGGTCTCGGCCCAAAATAATTTTCGGAGCCAGCGCCACCCCAGCGATCCGTGGGCTAACACCCACCGAAAATCGCCAAAAAACTGCAGTTTTCACTCTTTCGCCTCTGGGACGCCCTAAAAATGTCCCAACGGACCCAAGGAGCCCATGGATCCGCTTAACAGCTCGTCAGGGATGCCCCGAGGGCCTCGGCCCAAAATAATTTCCGGAGCCAGCGCCACCCCAGCGATCCGTGGGCTAACACCCACCGAAAATCGCCAAAAAACTGCAGTTTTCACTATTTCGCCTCTGGGACGCCCTAAAAACGTCCCAACGGACCCAAGGAGCCCATGGATCCGCTTAACAGCTCGTCAGGGACGCCCCCGAGGGCCTCGACCCAAAATAATTTCCGGAGCCAGCGCCACCCCAGCGATCCGTGGGCTAACACCCACCGAAAATCGCCAAAAAATTGCAGTTTTCACTCTTTCGCCTCTGGGACGCCCTAAAAACGTCCCAACGGACCCAAGGAGCCCATGGATACGCTTAACAGCTCGTCAGGGACGCCCCCGAGGGCCTCGGCCCAAAATAATTTCCGGAGCCAGCGCCACCCCAGCGATCCGTGGGCTAACACCCACCGAAAATCGCCAAAAAACTGCAGTTTTCACTCTTTCGCCTCTGGGATGCCCTAAAAACGTCCCAACGGACCCAAGGAGCCCATGGATCCGCTTAACAGCTCGTCAGGGACGCCCCCGAGGGCCTCGGCCCAAAATAATTTCCGGAGCCAGCGCCACCCCAGCGATCCGTGGGCTAACACCCACCGAAAATCGCCAAAAAACTGCAGTTTTCACTCTTTCGCCTCTGGGACGCCCTAAAAACGTCCCAACGGACCCAAGGAGCCCATGGATCCGCTTAACAGCTCGTCAGGGACGCCCCCGAGGGCCTCGGCCCAAAATAATTTCCGGAGCCAGCGCCACCCCAGCGATCCGTGGGCTAACACCCACCGAAAATCGCCAAAAAACTGCAGTTTTCACTCTTTCGCCTCTGGGACGCCCTAAAAACGTCCCAACGGACCCAAGGAGCCCATGGATCCGCTTAACAGCTCGTCAGGGACGCCCCCGAGGGCCTCGGCCCAAAATAATTTCCGGAGCCAGTGCCACCCCAGCGATCCGTGGGCTAACACCCACCGAAAATCGCCAAAAAACTGCAGTTTTCACTATTTCGCCTCTGGGACGCCCTAAAAACGTCCCAACGGACCCAAGGAGCCCATGGATACGCTTAACAGCTCGTCAGGGACGCCCCCGAGGGCCTCGGCCCAAAATAATTTCCGGAGCCAGCGCCACCCCAGCGATCCGTGGGCTAACACCCACCGAAAATCGCCAAAAAACTGCAGTTTTCACTCTTTCGCCTCTGGGACGCCCTAAAAACGTCCCAATGGACCCAAGGAGCCCATGGATCCGCTTAACAGCTCGTCAGGGACGCCCCCGAGGGCCTCGGCCCAAAATAATTTTTGGAGCCAGCGCCACCCCAGCGATCCGTGGGCTAACACCCACCGAAAATCGCCAAAAAACAGCAGTTTTCACTCTTTCGCCTCTGGGACGCCCTAAAAACGTCCCAACGGACCCAAGGAGCCCATGGATCCGCTTAACAGCTCGTCAGGGATGCCTCCGAGGGCCTCGGCCCAAAATAATTTCCGGAGCCAGCGCCCCCCCAGCGATCCGTGGGCTAACACCCACCGAAAATCGCCAAAAAACTACAGTTTTCACTATTTCGCCTGTGGGACGCCCTAAAAACGTCCCAACGGACCCAAGGAGCCCATGGATCCGCTTAACAGCTCGTCAGGGATGCCCCCGAGGGCCTCGGCCCAAAATAATTTCCGGAGCCAGCGCCACCCCAGCGATCCGTGGGCTAACACCCACCGAAAATCGCCAAAAAACTGCAGTTTTCACTCTTTCGCCTCTGGGATGCCCTAAAAACGTCCCAACGGACCCAAGGAGCCCATGGATACGCTTAACAGCTCGTCAGGGACGCCCCCGAGGGCCTCGGCCCAAAATAATTTCCGGAGCCAGCGCCACCCCAGCGATCCGTGGGCTAACACCCACCGAAAATCGCCAAAAAACTGCAGTTTTCACTCTTTCGCCTCTGGGACGCCCTAAAAACGTCCCAACGGACCCAAGGAGCCCATGGATACGCTTAACAGCTCGTCAGGGACGCCCCCGAGGGTCTCGGCCCAAAATAATTTCCGGAGCCAGCGCCACCCCAGCGATCCGTGGGCTAACACCCACCGAAAATCGCCAAAAAACTGCAGTTTTCACTCTTTCGCCTCTGGGACGCCCTAAAAATGTCCCAACGGACCCAAGGAGCCCATGGATCCGCTTAACAGCTCGTCAGGGATGCCCCGAGGGCCTCGGCCCAAAATAATTTCCGGAGCCAGCGCCACCCCAGCGATCCGTGGGCTAACACCCACCGAAAATCGCCAAAAAACTGCAGTTTTCACTATTTCGCCTCTGGGACGCCCTAAAAACGTCCCAACGGACCCAAGGAGCCCATGGATACGCTTAACAGCTCGTCAGGGACGCCCCCGAGGGCCTCGGCCCAAAATAATTTCCGGAGCCAGCGCCACCCCAGCGATCCGTGGGCTAACACCCACCGAAAATCGCCAAAAAACTGCAGTTTTCACTCTTTCGCCTCTGGGACGCCCTAAAAACGTCCCAACGGACCCAAGGAGCCCATGGATACGCTTAACAGCTCGTCAGGGATGCCCCCGAGGGCCTCGGCCCAAAATAATTTCCGGAGCCAGCGCCACCCCAGCGATCCGTGGGCTAACACCCACCGAAAATCGCCAAAAAACTGCAGTTTTCACTCTTTCGCCTCTGGGACGCCCTAAAAACGTCCCAACGGACCCAAGGAGCCCATGGATACGCTTAACAGCTCGTCAGGGACGCCCCCGAGGGCCTCGGCCCAAAATAATTTTCGGAGCCAGCGCCACCCCAGCGATCCGTGGGCTAACACCCACCGAAAATCGCCAAAAAACTGCAGTTTTCACTCTTTCGCCTCTGGGACGCCCTAAAAACGTCGCAACGGACCCAAGGAGCCCATGGATACGCTTAACAGCTCGTCAGGGTCGCCCCCGAGGGCCTCGGCCCAAAATAATTTCCGGAGCCAGCGCCACCCCAGCGATCCGTGGGCTAACACCCACCGAAAATCGCCAAAAAACTGCAGTTTTCACTCTTTCGCCTCTGGGACGCCCTAAAAATGTCCCAACGGACCCAAGGAGCCCATGGATCCGCTTAACAGCTCGTCAGGGATGCCCCCGAGGGCCTCGGCCCAAAATAATTTCCGGAGCCAGCGCCACCCCAGCGATCCGTGGGCTAACACCCACCGAAAATCGCCAAAAAACTGCAGTTTTCACTATTTCGCCTCTGGGACGCCCTAAAAACGTCCCAACGGACCCAAGGAGCCCATGGATACGCTTAACAGCTCGTCAGGGACGCCCCCGAGGGCCTCGGCCCAAAATAATTTCCGGAGCCAGCGCCACCCCAGCGATCCGTGGGCTAACACCCACCGAAAATCGCCAAAAAACTGCAGTTTTAACTCTTTCGCCTCTGGGATGCCCTAAAAACGTCCCAACGGACCCAAGGAGCCCATGGATCCGCTTAACAGCTCGTCAGGGACGCCTCCGAGGGCCTCGGCCCAAAATAATTTCCGGAGCCAGCGCCACCCCAGCGATCCGTGGGCTAACACCTACCGAAAATCGCCAAAAAACTGCAGTTTTCACTCTTTCGCCTCTGGGACGCCCTAAAAATGTCCCAACGGACCCAAGGAGCCCATGGATCCGCTTAACAGCTCGTCAGGGATGCCCCCGAGGGCCTCGGCCCAAAATAATTTCCGGAGCCAGCGCCACCCCAGCGATCCGTGGGCTAACACCCACCGAAAATCGCCAAAAAACTGCAGTTTTCACTATTTCGCCTCTGGGATGCCCTAAAAACGTCCCAACGGACCCAAGGAGCCCATGGATACGCTTAACAGCTCGTCAGGGACGCCCCCGAGGGCCTCGGCCCAAAATAATTTCCGGAGCCAGCGCCACCCCAGCGATCCGTGGGCTAACACCCACCGAAAATCGCCAAAAAACTGCAGTTTTCACTCTTTCGCCTCTAGGACGCCCTAAAAACGTCCCAACGGACCCAAGGAGCCCATGGATCCGCTTAGCAGCTCGTCAGGGACGCCCCCGAGGGCCTCGGCCCAAAATAATTTCCGGAGCCAGCGCCACCCCAGCGGTCCGTGGGCTAACACCCACCGAAAATCGCCAAAAAACTGCAGTTTTCACTCTTTCGCCTCTGGGACGCCCTAAAAACGTCCCAACGGACCCAAGGAACCCATGGATCCGCTTAACAGCTCGTCAGGGACGCCCCCGAGGGCCTCGACCCAAAATAATTTCCGGAGCCAGCGCCACCCCAGCGATCCGTGGGCTAACACCCACCGAAAATCGCCAAAAAACTGTAGTTTTCAATCTTTCGCCTCTGGGACGCCCTAAAAACGTCCCAACGGACCCAAGGAGCCCATGGATCCGCTTAACAGCTCGTCAGGGATGCCCCCGAGGGCCTCGGCCCAAAATAATTTCCGGAGCCAGCGCCACCCCAGCGATCCGTGGGCTAACACCCACCGAAAATCGCCAAAAAACTGCAGTTTTCACTATTTCGCCTCTGGGACGCCCTAAAAACGTTCCAACGGACCCAAGGAGCCCATGGATCCGCTTAACAGCTCGTCAGGGACGCCCCCGAGGGCCTCGGCCCAAAATAATTTCCGGAGCCAGCGCCACCCCAGCGATCCGTGGGCTAACACCCACCGAAAATCGCCAAAAAACTGCAGTTTTCACTCTTTCGCCTCTGGGACGCCCTAAAAACGTCCCAACGGACCCAAGGAGCCCATGGATACGCTTAACAGCTCGTCAGGGACGCCCCCGAGGGCCTCGGCCCAAAATAATTTCCGGAGCCAGCGCCACCCCAGCGATCCGTGGGCTAACACCCACCGAAAATCGCCAAAAAACTGCAGTTTTCACTCTTTCGCCTCTGGGATGCCCTAAAAACGTCCCAACGGACCCAAGGAGCCCATGGATCCGCTTAACAGCTCGTCAGGGACGCCCCCGAGGGCCTCGGCCCAAAATAATTTCCGGAGCCAGCGCCACCCCAGCGATCCGTGGGCTAACACCCACCGAAAATCGCCAAAAAACTGCAGTTTTCACTCTTTCGCCTCTGGGACGCCCTAAAAACGTCCCAACGGACCCAAGGAGCCCATGGATCCGCTTAACAGCTCGTCAGGGACGCCACCGAGGGCCTCGGCCCAAAATAATTTCCGGAGCCAGCGCCACCCCAGCGATCCGTGGGCTAACACCCACCGAAAATCGCGAAAAAACTGCAGTTTTCACTCTTTCGCCTCTGGGACGCCCTAAAAACGTCCCAACGGACCCAAGGAGCCCATGGATCCGCTTAACAGCTCGTCAGGGACGCCCCCGAGGGCCTCAGCCCAAAATAATTTCCGGAGCCAGTGCCACCCCAGCGATCCGTGGGCTAACACCCACCGAAAATCGCCAAAAAACTGCAGTTTTCACTCTTTCGCCTCTGGGACGCCCTAAAAACGTCCCAACGGACCCAAGGAGCCCATGGATCCGCTTAACAGCTCGTCAGGGATGCCCCCGAGGGCCTCGGTCCAAAATAATTTCCGGAACCAGCGCCACCCCAGCGATCCGTGGGCTAACACCCACCGAAAATCGCCAAAAAACTGCAGTTTTCACTCTTTCGCTTCTGGGACGCCCTAAAAACATCCCAACGGACCCAAGGAGCCCATGGATCCGCTTAACAGCTCGTCAGGGACGCCCCCGAGGGCCTCGGCCCAAAATAATTTCCGGAGCCAGCGCCACCCCAGCGATCCGTGGGCTAACACCCACCGAAAATCGCCAAAAAACTGCAGTTTTCACTCTTTCGCCTCTGGGACGCCCTAAAAACGTCCCAACGGACCCAAGGAGCCCATGGATCCGCTTAACAGCTCGTCAGGGACGCCCCCGAGGGCCTCGGCCCAAAATAATTTCCGGAGCCAGCGCCACCCCAGCGATCCGTGGGCTAACACCCACCGAAAATCGCCAAAAAACTGCAGTTTTCACTCTTTCGCCTCTGGGACGCCCTAAAAACGTCCCAACGGACCCAAGGAGCCCATGGATCCGCTTAACAGCTCGTCAGGGACGCCCCCGAGGGCCTCGGCCCAAAATAATTTCCGGAGCCAGCGCCACCCCAGCGATCCGTGGGCTAACACCCACCGAAAATCGCCAAAAAACTGCAGTTTTCACTCTTTCGCCTCTGGGACGCCCTAAAAACGTCCCAACGGACCCAAGGAACCCATGGATCCGCTTAACAGCTCGTCAGGGACGCCCCCGAGGGCCTCGGCCCAAAATAATTTCCGGAGCCAGCGCCAACCCAGCGATCCGTGGGCTAACACCCACCGAAAATCGCCAAAAAACTGCAGTTTTCACTCTTTCGCCTCTGGGACGCCCTAAAAACGTCCCAACGGACCCAAGGAGCCCATGGATCCGCTTAACAGCTCCTCAGGGACGCCCCCGAGGGCCTCGGCCCAAAATAATTTCCGGAGCCAGCGCCACCCCAGCGATCCGTGGGGTAACACCCACCGAAAATCGCCAAAAAACTGCAGTTTTCACTTTTTCGCCTCTGGGACGCCCTAAAAACGTCCCAACGGACCCAAGGAGCCCATGGATCCGCTTAACAGCTCGTCAGGGACGCCCCCGAGGGCCTAGGCCCAAAATAATTTCCGGAGCCAGCGCCACCCCAGCGATCCGTGGGCTAACACCCACCGAAAATTGCCAAAAAACTGCAGTTTTCACTCTTTCGCCTCTGGGACGCCCTAAAAACGTCCCAACGGACCCAAGGAGCCCATGGATCCTCTTAACAGCTCGTCAGGGACGCCCCCGAGGGCCTCGGCCCAAAATAATTTCCGGAGCCAGCGCCACCCCAGCGATCCGTGGGCTAACACCCACCGAAAATCGCCAAAAAACTGCAGTTTTCACTCTTTCGCCTCTGGGACGCCCTAAAAACGTCCCAACGGACCCAAGGAGCCCATGGATCCGCTTAACAGCTCGTCAGGGATGCCCCCGAGGGCCTCGGTCCAAAATAATTTCCGGAACCAGCGCCACCCCAGCGATCCGTGGGCTAACACCCACCGAAAATCGCCAAAAAACTGCAGTTTTCACTCTTTCGCCTCTGGGACGCCCTAAAAACGACCCAACGGACCCAAGGAGCCCATGGATCCGCTTAACAGCTCGTCAGGGACGCCCCCGAGGGCCTCGACCCAAAATAATTTCCGGAGCCAGCGCCACCCCAGCGATCCGTGGGCTAACACCCACCGAAAATCGCCAAAAAACTGCAGTTTTCACTCTTTCGCCTCCGGGACGCCCTAAAAACGTCCCAACGGACCCAAGGAGCCCATGGATCCGCTTAACAGCTCCTCAGGGACGCCCCCGAGGGCCTCGGCCCAAAATAATTTCCGGAGCCAGCGCCACCCCAGCGATCCGTGGGGTAACACCCACCGAAAATCGCCAAAAAACTGCAGTTTTCACTTTTTCGCCTCTGGGACGCCCTAAAAACGTCCCAACGGACCCAAGGAGCCCATGGATCCGCTTAACAGCTCGTCAGGGACGCCCCCGAGGGCCTAGGCCCAAAATAATTTCCGGAGCCAGCGCCACCCCAGCGATCCGTGGGCTAACACCCACCGAAAATTGCCAAAAAACTGCAGTTTTCACTCTTTCGCCTCTGGGACGCCCTAAAAACGTCCCAACGGACCCAAGGAGCCCATGGATCCTCTTAACAGCTCGTCAGGGACGCCCCCGAGGGCCTCGGCCCAAAATAATTTCCGGAGCCAGCGCCACCCCAGCGATCCGTGGGCTAACACCCACCGAAAATCGCCAAAAAACTGCAGTTTTCACTCTTTCGCCTCTGGGACGCCCTAAAAACGTCCCAACGGACCCAAGGAGCCCATGGATCCGCTTAACAGCTCGTCAGGGATGCCCCCGAGGGCCTCGGTCCAAAATAATTTCCGGAACCAGCGCCACCCCAGCGATCCGTGGGCTAACACCCACCGAAAATCGCCAAAAAACTGCAGTTTTCACTCTTTCGCCTCTGGGACGCCCTAAAAACGACCCAACGGACCCAAGGAGCCCATGGATCCGCTTAACAGCTCGTCAGGGACGCCCCCGAGGGCCTCGACCCAAAATAATTTCCGGAGCCAGCGCCACCCCAGCGATCCGTGGGCTAACACCCACCGAAAATCGCCAAAAAACTGCAGTTTTCACTCTTTCGCCTCCGGGACGCCCTAAAAACGTCCCAACGGACCCAAGGAGCCCATGGATACGCTTAACAGCTCGTCAGGGACGCCCCCGAGGGCCTCGGCCCAAAATAATTTCCGGAGCCAGCGCCAACCCAGCGATCCGTGGGCTAACACCCACCGAAAATCGCCAAAAAACTGCAGTTTTCACTCTTTCGCCTCTGGGACGCCCTAAAAACGTCCCAACGGACCCAAGGAGCCCATGGATCCGCTTAACAGCTCGTCAGGGACGCCCCCGAGGGCCTCGGCCCAAAATAATTTCCGGAGCCAGTGCCACCCCAGCGATCCGTGGGCTAACACCCACCGAAAATCGCCAAAAAACTGCAGTTTTCACTCTTTCGCCTCTGGGACGCCCTAAAAACGTCCCAACGGACCCAAGGAGCCCATGGATCCGCTTAACAGCTCGTCAGGGATGCCCCCGAGGGCCTCGGTCCAAAATAATTTCCGGAACCAGCGCCACCCCAGCGATCCGTGGGCTAACACCCACCGAAAATCGCCAAAAAACTGCAGTTTTCACTCTTTCGCTTCTGGGACGCCCTAAAAACGTCCCAACGGACCCAAGGAGCCCATGGATCCGCTTAACAGCTCGTCAGGGACGCCCCCGAGGGCCTCGACCAAAAATAATTTCCGGAGCCAGCGCCACCCCAGCGATCCGTGGGCTAACACCCACCGAAAATCGCCAAAAAACTGCAGTTTTCACTCTTTCGCCTCTGGGACGCCCTAAAAACGTCCCAACGGACCCAAGGAGCCCATGGATCCGCTTAACAACTCGTCAGGGACGCCCCCGAGGGCCTCGGCCCAAAATAATTTCCGGAGCCAGCGCCACCCCAGCGATCCGTGGGCTAACACCCACCGAAAATCGCCAAAAAACTGCAGTTTTCACTCTTTCGCCTCTGGGACGCCCTAAAAACGTCCCAACGGACCCAAGGAGCCCATGGATCCGCTTAACAGCTCGTCAGGGACGCCCCCGAGGGCCTCGGCCCAAAATAATTTCCGGAGCCAGCGCCACCCCAGCGATCCGTGGGCTAACACCCACCGAAAATCGCCAAAAAACTGCAGTTTTCACTCTTTCGCCTCTGGGACGCCCTAAAAACGTCCCAACGGACCCAAGGAGCCCATGGATCCGCTTAACAGCTCGTCAGGGACGCCCCCGAGGGCCTCGGCCCAAAATAATTTCCGGAGCCAGCGCCAACCCAGCGATCCGTGGGCTAACACCCACCGAAAATCGCCAAAAAACTGCAGTTTTCACTCTTTCGCCTCTGGGACGCCCTAAAAACGTCCCAACGGACCCAAGGAGCCCATGGATCCGCTTAACAGCTCGTCAGGGACGCCCCCGAGGGCCTCGGCCCAAAATAATTTCCGGAGCCAGCGCCACCCCAGCGATCCGTGGGCTAACACCCACCGAAAATCGCCAAAAAACTGCAGTTTTCACTATTTCGCCTCTGGGACGCCCTAAAAACGTCCCAACGGACCCAAGGAGCCCATGGATCCGCTTAACAGCTCGTCAGGGACGCCCCCGAGGGCCTAGGCCCAAAATAATTTCCGGAGCCAGCGCCACCCCAGCGATCCGTGGGCTAACACCCACCGAAAATCGCCAAAAAACTGCAGTTTTCACTCTTTCGCCTCTGGGACGCCCTAAAAACGTCCCAACGGACCCAAGGAGCCCATGGATCCTCTTAACAGCTCGTCAGGGACGCCCCCGAGGGCCTCGGCCCAAAATAATTTCCGGAGCCAGCGCCACCCCAGCGATCCGTGGGCTAACACCCACCGAAAATCGCCAAAAAACTGCAGTTTTCACTCTTTCGCCTCTGGGACGCCCTAAAAACGTCCCAACGGACCCAAGGAGCCCATGGATCCGCTTAACAGCTCGTCAGGGATACCCCCGAGGGCCTCGGTCCAAAATAATTTCCGGAACCAGCGCCACCCCAGCGATCCGTGGGCTAACACCCACTGAAAATTGCCAAAAAACTGCAGTTTTCACTCTTTCGCCTCTGGGACGCCCTAAAAACGACCCAACGGACCCAAGGAGCCCATGGATCCGCTTAACAGCTCGTCAGGGACGCCCCCGAGGGCCTCGACCCAAAATAATTTCCGGAGCCAGCGCCACCCCAGCGATCCGTGGGCTAACACCCACCGAAAATCGCCAAAAAACTACAGTTTTCACTATTTCGCCTCTGGGACGCCCTAAAAACGTCCCAACGGACCCAAGGAGCCCATGGATACGCTTAACAGCTCGTCAGGGACGCCCCCGAGGGCCTCGGCCCAAAATAATTTCCGGAGCCAGCGCCACCCCAGCGATCCGTGGGCTAACACCCACCGAAAATCGCCAAAAAACTGCAGTTTTCACTCTTTCGCCTCTGGGACGCCCTAAAAACGTCCCAACGGACCCAAGGAGCCCATGGATCCGCTTAGCAGCTCGTCAGGGACGCCCCCGAGGGCCTCGGCCCAAAATAATTTACGGAGCCAGCGCCACCCCAGCGATCCGTGGGCTAACACCCACCGAAAATCGCCAAAAAACTGCAGTTTTCACTCTTTCGCCTCTGGGACGCCCTAAAAACGTCCCAACGGACCCAAGGAGCCCATGGATCCGCTTAACAGCTCGTCAGGGACGCCCCCGGGGGCCTCGGCCCAAAATAATTTCCGGAGCCAGCGCCACCCCAGCGATCCGTGGGCTAACACCCACCGAAAATCGCCAAAAAACTGCAGTTTTCACTCTTTCGCCTCTGGGACGCCCTAAAAACGTCCCAACGGACCCAAGGAGCCCATGGATCCGCTTAACAGCTCGTCAGGGACGCCCCCGAGGGCCTCGGCCCAAAATAATTTCCGGAGCCAGCGCCACCCCAGCGATCCGTGGGCTAACACCCACCGAAAATCGCCAAAAAACTGCAGTTTTCACTCTTTCGCCTCTGGGACGCCCTAAAAATGTCCCAACGGACCCAAGGAGCCCATGGATACGCTTAACAGCTCGTCAGGGACGCCCCCGAGGGCCTCGGCCCAAAATAATTTCCGGAGCCAGCGCCACCCCAGCGATCCGTGGGCTAACACCCACCAAAAATTGCCAAAAAACTGCAGTTTTCACTCTTTCACCTCTGGGACGCCCTAAAAACGTCCCAACGGACCCAAGGAGCCCATGGATACGCTTAACAGCTCGTCAGGGACGCTCCCGAGGGCCTCGGCCCAAAATAATTTCCGGAGCCAGCGCCACCCCAGCGATCCGTGGGCTAACACCCACCGAAAATCGCCAAAAAACTGCAGTTTTCACTCTTTCGCCTCTGGGACGCCCTAAAAACGTCCCAACGGACCCAAGGAGCCCATGGATACGCTTAACAGCTCTTCAGGGATGCCCCCGAGGGCCTCGGCCCAAAATAATTTCCGGAGCCAGCGCCACCCCAGCGATCCGTGGGCTAACACCCACCGAAAATCGCCAAAAAACTGCAGTTTTCACTCTTTCACCTCTGGGACGCCCTAAAAACGTCCCAACGGACCCAAGGAGCCCATGGATACGCTTAACAGCTCGTCAGGGACGCCCCCGATGGCCTCGGCCCAAAATAATTTCCGGAGCCAGCGCCACCCCAGCGATCCGTGGGCTAACACCCACCGAAAATCGCCAAAAAACTGCAGTTTTCACTATTTCGCCTCTGGGACGCCCTAAAAACGTCCCAACGGACCCAAGGAGCCCATGGATACGCTTAACAGCTCGTCAGGGACGCCCCCGAGGGCCTCGGCCCAAAATAATTTCCGGAGCCAGCGCCACCCCAGCGATTCGTGGGCTAACACCCACCGAAAATCGCCAAAAAACTGCAGTTTTCACTCTTTCGCCTCTGGGACGCCCTAAAAACGTCCCAACGGACCCAAGGAGCCCATGGATCCGCTTAACAGCTCGTCAGGGACGCCCCCGAGGGCCTCGGCCCAAAATAATTTCCGGAGCCAGCGCCACCCCAGCGATCCGTGGGCTAACACCCACCGAAAATCGCCAAAAAACTGCAGTTTTCACTCTTTCGCCTCTGGGACGCCCTAAAAATGTCCCAACGGACCCAAGGAGCCCATGGATCCGCTTAACAGCTCGTCAGGGATGCCCCCGAGGGCCTCGGCCCAAAATAATTTCCGGAGCCAGCGCCACCCCAGCGATCCGTGGGCTAACACCCACCGAAAATCGCCAAAAAACTGCAGTTTTCACTCTTTCGCCTCTGGGACGCCCTAAAAATTTCCCAACGGACCCAAGGAGCCCATGGATCCGCTTAACAGCTCGTCAGGGATGCCCCCGAGGGCCTCGGCCCAAAATAATTTCCGGAGCCAGCGCCACCCCAGCGATCCGTGGGCTAACACCCACCGAAAATCGCCAAAAAACTGCAGTTTTCACTCTTTCGCCTCTGGGACGCCCTAAAAACATCCCAACGGACCCAAGGAGCCCATGGATACGCTTAACAGCTCGTCAGGGACGCCACCGAGGGCCTCGGCCCAAAATAATTTCCGGAGCCAGCGCCACCCCAGCGATCCGTGGGCTAACACCCACCGAAAATCGCCAAAAAACTGCAGTTTTCACTCTTTCGCCTCTGGGACGCCCTAAAAACGTCCCAACGGACCCAAGGAGCCCATGGATCCGCTTAACAGCTTGTCAGGGACGCCCCCGAGGGCCTCGGCCCAAAATAATTACCGGAGCCAGCGCCACCCCACCGATCCGTGGGCTAACACCCACCGAAAATCGCCAAAAAACTGCAGTTTTCACTATTTCGCCTCTGGGACGCCCTAAAAACATCCCAACGGACCTAAGGAGCCCATGGATACGCTTAACAGCTCGTCAGGGACGCCCCCGAGGGCCTCGGCCCAAAATAATTTCCGGAGCCAGCGCCACCCCAGCGATCCGTGGGCTAACACCCACCGAAAATCGCCAAAAAACTGCAGTTTTCACTCTTTCGCCTCTGGGACGCCCTAAAAACGTCCCAACGGACCCAAGGAGCCCATGGATCCGCTTAACAGCTCGTCAGGGACGCCCCCGAGGGCCTCGACCCAAAATAATTTCCGGAGCCAGCGCCACCCCAGCGATCCGTGGGCTAACACCCACCGAAAATCGCCAAAAAACTGCAGTTTTCACTCTTTCGCCTCTGGGACGCCCTAAAAACGTCCCAATAGACCCAAGGAGCCCATGGATCCGCTTAACAGCTCGTCAGGGATGCCCCCGAGGGCCTCGGCCCAAAATAATTTCCGGAGCCAGCGCCACCCCACCGATCCGTGGGCTAACACCCACCGAAAATCGCCAAAAAATTGCAGTTTTCACTCTTTCGCCTCTGGGACGCCCTAAAAATGTCCCAACGGACCCAAGGAGCCCATGGATCCGCTTAACAGCTCGTCAGGGATGCCCCCGAGGGCCTCGGCCCAAAATAATTTCCGGAGCCAGCGCCACCCCAGCGATCCGTGGGCTAACACCCACCGAAAATCGCCAAAAAACTGCAGTTTTCACTCTTTCGCCTCTGGGACGCCCTAAAAACGTCCCAACGGACCCAAGGAGCCCATGGATCCGCTTAAAAGCTCGTCAGGGACGCCCCCGAGGGCCTCGGCCCAAAATAATTTCCGGAGCCAGCGCCACCCCAGCGATCCGTGGGCTAACACCCACCGAAAATCGCCAAAAAACTACAGTTTTCACTCTTTCGCCTCTGGGACGCCCTAAAAACGTCCCAACGGACCCAAGGAGCCCATGGATCCGCTTAACAGCTCGTCAGGGATGCCCCTGAGGGCCTCGGCCCAAAATAATTTCCGGAGCCAGCGCCACCCCAGCGATCCGTGGGCTAACACCCACCGAAAATCGCCAAAAAACTGCAGTTTTCACCCTTTCGCCTCTGGGACGCCCTAAAAACGTCCCAACGGACCCAAGGAGCCCATGGATACGCTTAACAGCTCGTCAGGGATGCCCCTGAGGGCCTCGGCCCAAAATAATTTCCGGAGCCAGCGCCACCCCAGCGATCCGTGGGCTAACACCCACCGAAAATCGCCAAAAAACTGCAGTTTTCACTCTTTCGCCTCTGGGACGCCCTAAAAACGTCCCAACGGACCCAAGGAGCCCATGGATCCGCTTAACAGCTCGTCAGGGATGCCCCCAAGGGCCTCGGCCCAAAATAATTTACGGAGCCAGCGCCACCCCAGCGATCCGTGGGCTAACACCCACCGAAAATCGCCAAAAAACTGCAGTTTTCACTCTTTCGCCTCTGGGACGCCCTAAAAACGTCCCAACGGACCCAAGGAGCCCATGGATACGCTTAACAGCTCGTCAGGGACGCCCCCGAGGGCCTCGGCCCAAAATAATTTTCGGAGCCAGCGCCACCCCAGCGATCCGTGGGCTAACACCCACCGAAAATCGCCAAAAAACTGCAGTTTTCACTCTTTCGCCTCTGGGACGCCCTAAAAATGTCCCAACGGACCCAAGGAGCCCATGGATCCGCTTAACAGCTCGTCGGGGACGCCCCCGAGGGCCTCGGTCCAACATAATTTCTGGAGCCAGCGCCACCCCAGCGATCCGTGGGCTAACACCCACCGAAAATCGCCAAAAAACTGCCGTTTTCACTCTTTCGCCTCTGGGACGCCCTTAAAACCTCCCACAGGACCCACGGAGCCCATGGATCCGCTTAACAGCTCGTCAGGGACGCCCCCGAGGGGCTCGGCCCAAAATAATTTCCGGAGCCAGCGCCACCCCAGCGATCCGTGGGCTAACACCCACGGAAAATCGCCAAAAAACTGCCGTTTTCACTCTTTCGCCTCTGGGACGCCCTTAAAACCTCCCACAGGACCCACGGAGCCCATGGATCCGCTTAACAGCTCGTCAGCGACGCCCCCGAGGGGCTCGGCCCAAAATAATTTCCGGAGCCAGCGCCACCCCAGCGATCCGTGGGCTAACACCCACGGAAAATCGCCAAAAAACTGCCGTTTTCACTCTTTCGCCTCTGGGACGCCCTTAAAACCTCCCACAGGACCCACGGAGCCCATGGATCCGCTTAACAGCTCGTCAGCGACGCCCCCGAGGGGCTCGGCCCAAAATAATTTCCGGAGCCAGCGCCACCCCAGCGATCCGTGGGCTAACACCCACGGAAAATCGCCAAAAAACTGCCGTTTTCACTCTTTCGCCTCTGGGACGCCCTTAAAACCTCCCACAGGACCCACGGAGCCCATGGATCCGCTTAACAGCTCGTCAGGGACGCCCCCGAGGGGCTCGGCCCAAAATAATTTCCGGAGCCAGCGCCACCCCAGCGATCCGTGGGCTAACACCCACGGAAAATCGCCAAAAAACTGCCGTTTTCACTCTTTCGCCTCTGGGACGCCCTTAAAACCTCCCACAGGACCCACGGAGCCCATGGATCCGCTTAACAGCTCGTCAGGGACGCCCCCGAGGGGCTCGGCCCAAAATAATTTCCGGAGCCAGCGCCACCCCAGCGATCCGTGGGCTAACACCCACGGAAAATCGCCAAAAAACTGCCGTTTTCACTCTTTCGCCTCTGGGACGCCCTTAAAACCTCCCACAGGACCCACGGAGCCCATGGATCCGCTTAACAGCTCGTCAGGGACGCCCCCGAGGGGCTCGGCCCAAAATAATTTCCGGAGCCAGCGCCACCCCAGCGATCCGTGGGCTAACACCCACGGAAAATCGCCAAAAAACTGCCGTTTTCAGTCTTTCGCCTCTGGGACGCCCTTAAAACCTCCCACAGGACCCACGGAGCCCATGGATCCGCTTAACAGCTCGTCAGG
Organism: Capsicum rhomboideum; assembly: GCA_031232105.1. Taxonomy (NCBI): domain Eukaryota; kingdom Viridiplantae; phylum Streptophyta; class Magnoliopsida; order Solanales; family Solanaceae; genus Capsicum; species Capsicum rhomboideum. Next base: position 286,053 of record CP124719.1, on the reverse strand, counting down.
GACGCCCCCGAGGGGCTCGGCCCAAAATAATTTCCGGAGCCAGCGCCACCCCAGCGATCCGTGGGCTAACACCCACGGAAAATCGCCAAAAAACTGCCGTTTTCACTCTTTCGCCTCTGGGACGCCCTTAAAACCTCCCACAGGACCCACGGAGCCCATGGATCCGCTTAACAGCTCGTCAGGGACGCCCCCGAGGGGCTCGGCCCAAAATAATTTCCGGAGCCAGCGCCACCCCAGCGATCCGTGGGCTAACACCCACGGAAAATCGCCAAAAAACTGCCGTTTTCACTCTTTCGCCTCTGGGACGCCCTTAAAACCTCCCACAGGACCCACGGAGCCCATGGATCCGCTTAACAGCTCGTCAGGGACGCCCCCGAGGGGCTCAGCCCAAAATAATTTCCGGAGCCAGCGCCACCCCAGCGATCCGTGGGCTAACACCCACGGAAAATCGCCAAAAAACTGCCGTTTTCACTCTTTCGCCTCTGGGACGCCCTTAAAACCTCCCACAGGACCCACGGAGCCCATGGATCCGCTTAACAGCTCGTCAGGGACGCCCCCGAGGGGCTCGGCCCAAAATAATTTCCGGAGCCAGCGCCACCCCAGCGATCCGTGGGCTAACACCCACGGAAAATCGCCAAAAAACTGCCGTTTTCACTCTTTCGCCTCTGGGACGCCCTTAAAACCTCCCACAGGACCCACGGAGCCCATGGATCCGCTTAACAGCTCGTCAGGGACGCCCCCGAGGGGCTCGGCCCAAAATAATTTCCGGAGCCAGCGCCACCCCAGCGATCCGTGGGCTAACACCCACGGAAAATCGCCAAAAAACTGCCGTTTTCACTCTTTCGCCTCTGGGACGCCCTTAAAACCTCCCACAGGACCCACGGAGCCCATGGATCCGCTTAACAGCTCGTCAGGGACGCCCCCGAGGGGCTCGGCCCAAAATAATTTCCGGAGCCAGCGCCACCCCAGCGATCCGTGGGCTAACACCCACCGAAAATCGCCAAAAAACTGCCGTTTTCACTCTTTCGCCTCTGGGACGCCCTTAAAACCTCCCACAGGACCCACGGAGCCCATGGATCCGCTTAACAGCTTGTAAGGGACGCCCCCGAGGGGCTCGTCCCGAAATAATTTCCGGAGCCAGCGCCACCCCAGCGATCCGTGGGCTAACACCCACGGAAAATCGCCAAAAAACTGCCGTTTTCACTCTTTCGCCTCTGGGACGCCCTTAAAACCTCCCACAGGACCCACGGAGCCCATGGATCCGCTTAACAGCTCGTCAGGGACGCCCTCGAGGGGCTCAGCCCAAAATAATTTCCGGATCCAGCGCCACCCCAGCGATCCGTGGGCTAACACCCACGGAAAATCGCCAAAAAACTGCCGTTTTCACTCTTTCGCCTCTGGGACGCCCTTAAAACCTCCCACAGGACCCACGGAGCCCATGGATCCGCTTAACAGCTCGTCAGGGACGCCCCCGAGGGGCTCGGCCCAAAATAATTTCCGGAGCCAGCGCCACCCCAGCGATCCGTGGGCTAACACCCACGGAAAATCGCCAAAAAACTGCCGTTTTCACTCTTTCGCCTCTGGGACGCCCTTAAAACCTCCCACAGGACCCACGGAGCCCATGGATCCGCTTAACAGCTCGTCAGGGACGCCCCCGAGGGGCTCGGCCCAAAATAATTTCCGGAGCCAGCGCCACCCCAGCGATCCGTGGGCTAACACCCACGGAAAATCGCCAAAAAACTGCCGTTTTCACTCTTTCGCCTCTGGGACGCCCTTAAAACCTCCCACAGGACCCACGGAGCCCATGGATCCGCTTAACAGCTCGTCAGGGACGCCCCCGAGGGGCTCGGCCCAAAATAATTTCCGGAGCCAGCGCCACCCCAGCGATCCGTGGGCTAACACCCACGGAAAATCGCCAAAAAACTGCCGTTTTCACTCTTTCGCCTCTGGGACGCCCTTAAAACCTCCCACAGGACCCACGGAGCCCATGGATCCGCTTAACAGCTCGTCAGCGACGCCCCCGAGGGGCTCGGCCCAAAATAATTTCCGGAGCCAGCGCCACCCCAGCGATCCGTGGGCTAACACCCACGGAAAATCGCCAAAAAACTGCCGTTTTCACTCTTTCGCCTCTGGGACGCCCTTAAAACCTCCCACAGGACCCACGGAGCCCATGGATCCGCTTAACAGCTCGTCAGGGACGCCCCCGAGGGGCTCGGCCCAAAATAATTTCCGGAGCCAGCGCCACCCCAGCGATCCGTGGGCTAACACCCACGGAAAATCGCCAAAAAACTGCCGTTTTCACTCTTTCGCCTCTGGGACGCCCTTAAAACCTCCCACAGGACCCACGGAGCCCATGGATCCGCTTAACAGCTCGTCAGGGACGCCCCCGAGGGGCTCGGCCCAAAATAATTTCCGGATCCAGCGCCACCCCAGCGATCCGTGGGCTAACACCCACGGAAAATCGCCAAAAAACTGCCGTTTTCACTCTTTCGCCTCTGGGACGCCCTTAAAACCTCCCACAGGACCCACGGAGCCCATGGATCCGCTTAACAGCTCGTCAGGGACGCCCCCGAGGGGCTCGGCCCAAAATAATTTCCGGAGCCAGCGCCACCCCAGCGATCCGTGGGCTAACACCCACGGAAAATCGCCAAAAAACTGCCGTTTTCACTCTTTCGCCTCTGGGACGCCCTTAAAACCTCCCACAGGACCCACGGAGCCCATGGATCCGCTTAACAGCTCGTCAGGGACGCCCCCGAGGGGCTCGGCCCAAAATAATTTCCGGAGCCAGCGCCACCCCAGCGATCCGTGGGCTAACACCCACGGAAAATCGCCAAAAAACTGCCGTTTTCACTCTTTCGCCTCTGGGACGCCCTTAAAACCTCCCACAGGACCCACGGAGCCCATGGATCCGCTTAACAGCTCGTCAGGGACGCCCCCGAGGGGCTCGGCCCAAAATAATTTCCGGAGCCAGCGCCACCCCAGCGATCCGTGGGCTAACACCCACGGAAAATCGCCAAAAAACTGCCGTTTTCACTCTTTCGCCTCTGGGACGCCCTTAAAACCTCCCACAGGACCCACGGAGCCCATGGATCCGCTTAACAGCTCGTCAGGGACGCCCCCGAGGGGCTCGGCCCAAAATAATTTCCGGAGCCAGCGCCACCCCAGCGATCCGTGGGCTAACACCCACGGAAAATCGCCAAAAAACTGCCGTTTTCACTCTTTCGCCTCTGGGACGCCCTTAAAACCTCCCACAGGACCCACGGATCCCATGGATCCGCTTAACAGCTCGTCAGGGACGCCCCCGAGAGGCTCGGCCCAAAATAATTTCCGGAGCCAGCGCCACCCCAGCGATCCGTGGGCTAACACCCACGGAAAATCGCCAAAAAACTGCCGTTTTCACTCTTTCGCCTCTGGGACGCCCTTAAAACCTCCCACAGGACCCACGGAGCCCATGGATCCGCTTAACAGCTCGTCAGGGACGCCCCCGAGGGGCTCGGCCCAAAATAATTTCCGGAGCCAGCGCCACCCCAGCGATCCGTGGGCTAACACCCACGGAAAATCGCCAAAAAACTGCCGTTTTCACTCTTTCGCCTCTGGGACGCCCTTAAAACCTCCCATAGGACCCACGGAGCCCATGGATCCGCTTAACAGCTCGTCAGGGACGCCCCCGAGGGGCTCGGCCTAAAATAATTTCCGGAGCCAGCGCCACCCCAGCGATCCGTGGGCTAACACCCACGGAAAATCGCCAAAAAACTGCCGTTTTCACTCTTTCGCCTCTGGGACGCCCTTAAAACCTCCCACAGGACCCACGGAGCCCATGGATCCGCTTAACAGCTCGTCAGGGACGCCCCCGAGGGGCTCGGCCCAAAATAATTTCCGGAGCCAGTGCCACCCCAGCGATCCGTGGGCTAACACCCACGGAAAATCGCCAAAAAACTGCCGTTTTCACTCTTTCGCCTCTGGGACGCCCTTAAAACCTCCCACAGGACCCACGGAGCCCATGGATCCGCTTAACAGCTCGTCAGGGACGCCCCCGAGGGGTTCGGCCCAAAATAATTTCCGGAGCTAGCGCCACCCCAGCGATCCGTGGGCTAACACCCACGGAAAATCGCCAAAAAACTGCCGTTTTCACTCTTTCGCCTCTGGGACGCCCTTAAAACCTCCCACAGGACCCACGGAGCCCATGGATCCGCTTAACAGCTCGTCAGGGACGCCCCCGAGGGGCTCGGCCCAAAATAATTTCCGGAGCCAGCGCCACCCCAGCGATCCGTGGGCTAACACCCACGGAAAATCGCCAAAAAACTGCCGTTTTCACTCTTTCGCCTCTGGGACGCCCTTAAAACCTCCCACAGGACCCACGGAGCCCATGGATCCGCTTAACAGCTCGTCAGGGACGCCCCCGAGAGGCTCGGCCCAAAATAATTTCCGGAGCCAGCGCCACCCCAGCGATCCGTGGGCTAACACCCACGGAAAATCGCCAAAAAACTGCCGTTTTCACTCTTTCGCCTCTGGGACGCCCTTAAAACCTCCCACAGGACCCACGGAGCCCATGGATCCGCTTAACAGCTCGTCAGGGACGCCCCCGAGGGGCTCGGCCCAAAATAATTTCCGGAGCCAGCGCCACCCCAGCGATCCGTGGGCTAACACCCACGGAAAATCGCCAAAAAACTGCCGTTTTCACTCTTTCGCCTCTGGGACGCCCTTAAAACCTCCCACAGGACCCACGGAGCCCATGGATCCGCTTAACAGCTCGTCAGAGACGCCCCCGAGGGGCTCGGCCCAAAATAATTTCCGGAGCCAGCGCCACCCCAGCGATCCGTGGGCTAACACCCACGGAAAATCGCCAAAAAACTGCCGTTTTCACTCTTTCGCCTCTGGGACGCCCTTAAAACCTCCCACAGGACCCACGGAGCCCATGGATCCGCTTAACAGCTCGTCAGGGACGCCCCCGAGGGGCTCGGCCCAAAATAATTTCCGGAGCCAGCGCCACCCCAGCGATCCGTGGGCTAACACCCACGGAAAATCGCCAAAAAACTGCCGTTTTCACTCTTTCGCCTCTGGGACGCCCTTAAAACCTCCCACAGGACCCACGGAGCCCATGGATCCGCTTAACAGCTCGTCAGGGACGCCCCCGAGGGGCTCGGCCCAAAATAATTTCCGGAGCCAGCGCCACCCCAGCGATCCGTGGGCTAACACCCACGGAAAATCGCCAAAAAACTGCCGTTTTCACTCTTTCGCCTCTGGAACGCCCTTAAAACCTCCCACAGGACCCACGGAGCCCATGGATCCGCTTAACAGCTCGTCAGGGACGCCCCCGAGGGGCTCGGCCCAAAATAATTTCCGGAGCCAGCGCCACCCCAGCGATCCGTGGGCTAACACCCACGGAAAATCGCCAAAAAACTGCCGTTTTCACTCTTTCGCCTCTGGGACGCCCTTAAAACCTCCCACAGGACCCACGGAGCCCATGGATCCGCTTAACAGCTCGTCAGGGACGCCCCCGAGGGGCTCGGCCCAAAATAATTTCCGAAGCCAGCGCCACCCCAGCGATCCGTGGGCTAACACCCACGGAAAATCACCAAAAAACTGCCGTTTTCACTCTTTCGCCTCTGGGACGCCCTTAAAACCTCCCACAGGACCCACGGAGCCCATGGATCCGCTTAACAGCTCGTCAGGGACGCCCCCGAGGGGCTCGGCCCAAAATAATTTCCGGAGCCAGCGCCACCCCAGCGATCCGTGGGCTAACACCCACGGAAAATCGCCAAAAAACTGCCGTTTTCACTCTTTCGCCTCTGGGACGCCCTTAAAACCTCCCACAGGACCCACGGAGCCCATGGATCCGCTTAACAGCTCGTCAGGGACGCCCCCGAGGGGCTCGGCCCAAAATAATTTCCGGAGCCAGCGCCACCCCAGCGATCCGTGGGCTAACACCCACGGAAAATCGCCAAAAAACTGCCGTTTTCACTCTTTCGCCTCTGGGACGCCCTTAAAACCTCCCACAGGACCCACGGAGCCCATGGATCCGCTTAACAGCTCGTCAGGGACGCCCCCGAGGGGCTCGGCCCAAAATAATTTCCGGAGCCAGCGCCACCCCAGCGATCCGTGGGCTAACACCCACGGAAAATCGCCAAAAAACTGCCGTTTTCACTCTTTCGCCTCTGGGACGCCCTTAAAACCTCCCACAGGACCCACGGAGCCCATGGATCCGCTTAACAGCTCGTCAGGGACGCCCCCGAGGGGCTCGGCCCAAAATAATTTCCGGAGCCAGCGCCACCCCAGCGATCCGTGGGCTAACACCCACGGAAAATCGCCAAAAAACTGCCGTTTTCACTCTTTCGCCTCTGGGACGCCCTTAAAACCTCCCACAGGACCCACGGAGCCCATGGATCCGCTTAACAGCTCGTCAGGGACGCCCCCGAGGGGCTCGGCCCAAAATAATTTCCGGAGCCAGCGCCACCCCAGCGATCCGTGGGCTAACACCCACGGAAAATCGCCAAAAAACTGCCGTTTTCACTCTTTCGCCTCTGGGACGCCCTTAAAACCTCCCACAGGACCCACGGAGCCCATGGATCCGCTTAACAGCTCGTCAGGGACGCCCCCGAGGGGCTCGGCCCAAAATAATTTCCGGAGCCAGCGCCACCCCAGCGATCCGTGGGCTAACACCCACGGAAAATCGCCAAAAAACTGCCGTTTTCACTCTTTCGCCTCTGGGACGCCCTTAAAACCTCCCACAGGACCCACGGAGCCCATGGATCCGCTTAACAGCTCGTCAGGGACGCCCCCGAGGGGCTCGGCCCAAAATAATTTCCGGAGCCAGCGCCACCCCAGCGATCCGTGGGCTAACACCCACGGAAAATCGCCAAAAAACTGCCGTTTTCACTCTTTCGCCTCTGGGACGCCCTTAAAACCTCCCACAGGACCCACGGAGCCCATGGATCCGCTTAACAGCTCGTCAGGGACGCCCCCGAGGGGCTCGGCCCAAAATAATTTCCGGAGCCAGCGCCACCCCAGCGATCCGTGGGCTAACACCCACGGAAAATCGCCAAAAAACTGCCGTTTTCACTCTTTCGCCTCTGGGACGCCCTTAAAACCTCCCACAGGACCCACGGAGCCCATGGATCCGCTTAACAGCTCGTCAGGGACGCCCCCGAGGGGCTCGGCCCAAAATAATTTCCGGAGCCAGCGCCACCCCAGCGATCCGTGGGCTAACACCCACGGAAAATCGCCAAAAAACTGCCGTTTTCACTCTTTCGCCTCTGGGACGCCCTTAAAACCTCCCACAGGACCCACGGAGCCCATGGATCCGCTTAACAGCTCGTCAGGGACGCCCCCGAGGGGCTCGGCCCAAAATAATTTCCGGAGCCAGCGCCACCCCAGCGATCCGTGGGCTAACACCCACGGAAAATCGCCAAAAAACTGCCGTTTTCACTCTTTCGCCTCTGGGACGCCCTTAAAACCTCCCACAGGACCCACGGAGCCCATGGATCCGCTTAACAGCTCGTCAGGGACGCCCCCGAGGGGCTCGGCCCAAAATAATTTCCGGAGCCAGCGCCACCCCAGCGATCCGTGGGCTAACACCCACGGAAAATCGCCAAAAAACTGCCGTTTTCACTCTTTCGCCTCTGGGACGCCCTTAAAACCTCCCACAGGACCCACGGAGCCCATGGATCCGCTTAACAGCTCGTCAGGGACGCCCCCGAGGGGCTCGGCCCAAAATAATTTCCGGAGCCAGCGCCACCCCAGCGATCCGTGGGCTAACACCCACGGAAAATCGCCAAAAAACTGCCGTTTTCACTCTTTCGCCTCTGGGACGCCCTTAAAACCTCCCACAGGACCCACGGAGCCCATGGATCCGCTTAACAGCTCGTCAGGGACGCCCCCGAGGGGCTCGGCCCAAAATAATTTCCGGAGCCAGCGCCACCCCAGCGATCCGTGGGCTAACACCCACGGAAAATCGCCAAAAAACTGCCGTTTTCACTCTTTCGCCTCTGGGACGCCCTTAAAACCTCCCACAGGACCCACGGAGCCCATGGATCCGCTTAACAGCTCGTCAGGGACGCCCCCGAGGGGCTCGGCCCAAAATAATTTCCGGAGCCAGCGCCACCCCAGCGATCCGTGGGCTAACACCCACGGAAAATCGCCAAAAAACTGCCGTTTTCACTCTTTCGCCTCTGGGACGCCCTTAAAACCTCCCACAGGACCCACGGAGCCCATGGATCCGCTTAACAGCTCGTCAGGGACGCCCCCGAGGGGCTCGGCCCAAAATAATTTCCGGAGCCAGCGCCACCCCAGCGATCCGTGGGCTAACACCCACGGAAAATCGCCAAAAAACTGCCGTTTTCACTCTTTCGCCTCTGGGACGCCCTTAAAACCTCCCACAGGACCCACGGAGCCCATGGATCCGCTTAACAGCTCGTCAGGGACGCCCCCGAGGGGCTCGGCCCAAAATAATTTCCGGAGCCAGCGCCACCCCAGCGATCCGTGGGCTAACACCCACGGAAAATCGCCAAAAAACTGCCGTTTTCACTCTTTCGCCTCTGGGACGCCCTTAAAACCTCCCACAGGACCCACGGAGCCCATGGATCCGCTTAACAGCTCATCAGGGACGCCCCCGAGGGGCTCGGCCCAAAATAATTTCCGGAGCCAGCGCCACCCCAGCGATCCGTGGGCTAACACCCACGGAAAATCGCCAAAAAACTGCCGTTTTCACTCTTTCGCCTCTGGGACGCCCTTAAAACCTCCCACAGGACCCACGGAGCCCATGGATCCGCTTAACAGCTCGTCAGGGACGCCCCCGAGGGGCTCGGCCCAAAATAATTTCCGGAGCCAGCGCCACCCCAGCGATCCGTGGGCTAACACCCACGGAAAATCGCCAAAAAACTGCCGTTTTCACTCTTTCGCCTCTGGGACGCCCTTAAAACCTCCCACAGGACCCACGGAGCCCATGGATCCGCTTAACAGCTCGTCAGGGACGCCCCCGAGGGGCTCGGCCCAAAATAATTTCCGGAGCCAGCGCCACCCCAGCGATCCGTGGGCTAACACCCACGGAAAATCGCCAAAAAACTGCCGTTTTCACTCTTTCGCCTCTGGGACGCCCTTAAAACCTCCCACAGGACCCACGGAGCCCATGGATCCGCTTAACAGCTCGTCAGGGACGCCCCCGAGGGGCTCGGCCCAAAATAATTTCCGGAGCCAGCGCCACCCCAGCGATCCGTGGGCTAACACCCACGGAAAATCGCCAAAAAACTGCCGTTTTCACTCTTTCGCCTCTGGGACGCCCTTAAAACCTCCCACAGGACCCACGGAGCCCATGGATCCGCTTAACAGCTCGTCAGGGACGCCCCCGAGGGGCTCGGCCCAAAATAATTTCCGGAGCCAGCGCCACCCCAGCGATCCGTGGGCTAACACCCACGGAAAATCGCCAAAAAACTGCCGTTTTCACTCTTTCGCCTCTGGGACGCCCTTAAAACCTCCCACAGGACCCACGGAGCCCATGGATCCGCTTAACAGCTCGTCAGGGACGCCCCCGAGGGGCTCGGCCCAAAATAATTTCCGGAGCCAGCGCCACCCCAGCGATCCGTGGGCTAACACCCACGGAAAATCGCCAAAAAACTGCCGTTTTCACTCTTTCGCCTCTGGGACGCCCTTAAAACCTCCCACAGGACCCACGGAGCCCATGGATCCGCTTAACAGCTCGTCAGGGACGCCCCCGAGGGGCTCGGCCCAAAATAATTTCCGGAGCCAGCGCCACCCCAGCGATCCGTGGGCTAACACCCACGGAAAATCGCCAAAAAACTGCCGTTTTCACTCTTTCGCCTCTGGGACGCCCTTAAAACCTCCCACAGGACCCACGGAGCCCATGGATCCGCTTAACAGCTCGTCAGGGACGCCCCCGAGGGGCTCGGCCCAAAATAATTTCCGGAGCCAGCGCCACCCCAGCGATCCGTGGGCTAACACCCACGGAAAATCGCCAAAAAACTGCCGTTTTCACTCTTTCGCCTCTGGGACGCCCTTAAAACCTCCCACAGGACCCACGGAGCCCATGGATCCGCTTAACAGCTCGTCAGGGACGCCCCCGAGGGGCTCGGCCCAAAATAATTTCCGGAGCCAGCGCCACCCCAGCGATCCGTGGGCTAACACCCACGGAAAATCGCCAAAAAACTGCCGTTTTCACTCTTTCGCCTCTGGGACGCCCTTAAAACCTCCCACAGGACCCACGGAGCCCATGGATCCGCTTAACAGCTCGTCAGGGACGCCCCCGAGGGGCTCGGCCCAAAATAATTTCCGGAGCCAGCGCCACCCCAGCGATCCGTGGGCTAACACCCACGGAAAATCGCCAAAAAACTGCCGTTTTCACTCTTTCGCCTCTGGGACGCCCTTAAAACCTCCCACAGGACCCACGGAGCCCATGGATCCGCTTAACAGCTCGTCAGGGACGCCCCCGAGGGGCTCGGCCCAAAATAATTTCCGGAGCCAGCGCCACCCCAGCGATCCGTGGGCTAACACCCACGGAAAATCGCCAAAAAACTGCCGTTTTCACTCTTTCGCCTCTGGGACGCCCTTAAAACCTCCCACAGGACCCACGGAGCCCATGGATCCGCTTAACAGCTCGTCAGGGACGCCCCCGAGGGGCTCGGCCCAAAATAATTTCCGGAGCCAGCGCCACCCCAGCGATCCGTGGGCTAACACCCACGGAAAATCGCCAAAAAACTGCCGTTTTCACTCTTTCGCCTCTGGGACGCCCTTAAAACCTCCCACAGGACCCACGGAGCCCATGGATCCGCTTAACAGCTCGTCAGGGACGCCCCCGAGGGGCTCGGCCCAAAATAATTTCCGGAGCCAGCGCCACCCCAGCGATCCGTGGGCTAACACCCACGGAAAATCGCCAAAAAACTGCCGTTTTCACTCTTTCGCCTCTGGGACGCCCTTAAAACCTCCCACAGGACCCACGGAGCCCATGGATCCGCTTAACAGCTCGTCAGGGACGCCCCCGAGGGGCTCGGCCCAAAATAATTTCCGGAGCCAGCGCCACCCCAGCGATCCGTGGGCTAACACCCACGGAAAATCGCCAAAAAACTGCCGTTTTCACTCTTTCGCCTCTGGGACGCCCTTAAAACCTCCCACAGGACCCACGGAGCCCATGGATCCGCTTAACAGCTCGTCAGGGACGCCCCCGAGGGGCTCGGCCCAAAATAATTTCCGGAGCCAGCGCCACCCCAGCGATCCGTGGGCTAACACCCACGGAAAATCGCCAAAAAACTGCCGTTTTCACTCTTTCGCCTCTGGGACGCCCTTAAAACCTCCCACAGGACCCACGGAGCCCATGGATCCGCTTAACAGCTCGTCAGGGACGCCCCCGAGGGGCTCGGCCCAAAATAATTTCCGGAGCCAGCGCCACCCCAGCGATCCGTGGGCTAACACCCACGGAAAATCGCCAAAAAACTGCCGTTTTCACTCTTTCGCCTCTGGGACGCCCTTAAAACCTCCCACAGGACCCACGGAGCCCATGGATCCGCTTAACAGCTCGTCAGGGACGCCCCCGAGGGGCTCGGCCCAAAATAATTTCCGGAGCCAGCGCCACCCCAGCGATCCGTGGGCTAACACCCACGGAAAATCGCCAAAAAACTGCCGTTTTCACTCTTTCGCCTCTGGGACGCCCTTAAAACCTCCCACAGGACCCACGGAGCCCATGGATCCGCTTAACAGCTCGTCAGGGACGCCCCCGAGGGGCTCGGCCCAAAATAATTTCCGGAGCCAGCGCCACCCCAGCGATCCGTGGGCTAACACCCACGGAAAATCGCCAAAAAACTGCCGTTTTCACTCTTTCGCCTCTGGGACGCCCTTAAAACCTCCCACAGGACCCACGGAGCCCATGGATCCGCTTAACAGCTCGTCAGGGACGCCCCCGAGGGGCTCGGCCCAAAATAATTTCCGGAGCCAGCGCCACCCCAGCGATCCGTGGGCTAACACCCACGGAAAATCGCCAAAAAACTGCCGTTTTCACTCTTTCGCCTCTGGGACGCCCTTAAAACCTCCCACAGGACCCACGGAGCCCATGGATCCGCTTAACAGCTCGTCAGGGACGCCCCCGAGGGGCTCGGCCCAAAATAATTTCCGGAGCCAGCGCCACCCCAGCGATCCGTGGGCTAACACCCACGGAAAATCGCCAAAAAACTGCCGTTTTCACTCTTTCGCCTCTGGGACGCCCTTAAAACCTCCCACAGGACCCACGGAGCCCATGGATCCGCTTAACAGCTCGTCAGGGACGCCCCCGAGGGGCTCGGCCCAAAATAATTTCCGGAGCCAGCGCCACCCCAGCGATCCGTGGGCTAACACCCACGGAAAATCGCCAAAAAACTGCCGTTTTCACTCTTTCGCCTCTGGGACGCCCTTAAAACCTCCCACAGGACCCACGGAGCCCATGGATCCGCTTAACAGCTCGTCAGGGACGCCCCCGAGGGGCTCGGCCCAAAATAATTTCCGGAGCCAGCGCCACCCCAGCGATCCGTGGGCTAACACCCACGGAAAATCGCCAAAAAACTGCCGTTTTCACTCTTTCGCCTCTGGGACGCCCTTAAAACCTCCCACAGGACCCACGGAGCCCATGGATCCGCTTAACAGCTCGTCAGGGACGCCCCCGAGGGGCTCGGCCCAAAATAATTTCCGGAGCCAGCGCCACCCCAGCGATCCGTGGGCTAACACCCACGGAAAATCGCCAAAAAACTGCCGTTTTCACTCTTTCGCCTCTGGGACGCCCTTAAAACCTCCCACAGGACCCACGGAGCCCATGGATCCGCTTAACAGCTCGTCAGGGACGCCCCCGAGGGGCTCGGCCCAAAATAATTTCCGGAGCCAGCGCCACCCCAGCGATCCGTGGGCTAACACCCACGGAAAATCGCCAAAAAACTGCCGTTTTCACTCTTTCGCCTCTGGGACGCCCTTAAAACCTCCCACAGGACCCACGGAGCCCATGGATCCGCTTAACAGCTCGTCAGGGACGCCCCCGAGGGGCTCGGCCCAAAATAATTTCCGGAGCCAGCGCCACCCCAGCGATCCGTGGGCTAACACCCACGGAAAATCGCCAAAAAACTGCCGTTTTCACTCTTTCGCCTCTGGGACGCCCTTAAAACCTCCCACAGGACCCACGGAGCCCATGGATCCGCTTAACAGCTCGTCAGGGACGCCCCCGAGGGGCTCGGCCCAAAATAATTTCCGGAGCCAGCGCCACCCCAGCGATCCGTGGGCTAACACCCACGGAAAATCGCCAAAAAACTGCCGTTTTCACTCTTTCGCCTCTGGGACGCCCTTAAAACCTCCCACAGGACCCACGGAGCCCATGGATCCGCTTAACAGCTCGTCAGGGACGCCCCCGAGGGGCTCGGCCCAAAATAATTTCCGGAGCCAGCGCCACCCCAGCGATCCGTGGGCTAACACCCACGGAAAATCGCCAAAAAACTGCCGTTTTCACTCTTTCGCCTCTGGGACGCCCTTAAAACCTCCCACAGGACCCACGGAGCCCATGGATCCGCTTAACAGCTCGTCAGGGACGCCCCCGAGGGGCTCGGCCCAAAATAATTTCCGGAGCCAGCGCCACCCCAGCGATCCGTGGGCTAACACCCACGGAAAATCGCCAAAAAACTGCCGTTTTCACTCTTTCGCCTCTGGGACGCCCTTAAAACCTCCCACAGGACCCACGGAGCCCATGGATCCGCTTAACAGCTCGTCAGGGACGCCCCCGAGGGGCTCGGCCCAAAATAATTTCCGGAGCCAGCGCCACCCCAGCGATCCGTGGGCTAACACCCACGGAAAATCGCCAAAAAACTGCCGTTTTCACTCTTTCGCCTCTGGGACGCCCTTAAAACCTCCCACAGGACCCACGGAGCCCATGGATCCGCTTAACAGCTCGTCAGGGACGCCCCCGAGGGGCTCGGCCCAAAATAATTTCCGGAGCCAGCGCCACCCCAGCGATCCGTGGGCTAACACCCACGGAAAATCGCCAAAAAACTGCCGTTTTCACTCTTTCGCCTCTGGGACGCCCTTAAAACCTCCCACAGGACCCACGGAGCCCATGGATCCGCTTAACAGCTCGTCAGGGACGCCCCCGAGGGGCTCGGCCCAAAATAATTTCCGGAGCCAGCGCCACCCCAGCGATCCGTGGGCTAACACCCACGGAAAATCGCCAAAAAACTGCCGTTTTCACTCTTTCGCCTCTGGGACGCCCTTAAAACCTCCCACAGGACCCACGGAGCCCATGGATCCGCTTAACAGCTCGTCAGGGACGCCCCCGAGGGGCTCGGCCCAAAATAATTTCCGGAGCCAGCGCCACCCCAGCGATCCGTGGGCTAACACCCACGGAAAATCGCCAAAAAACTGCCGTTTTCACTCTTTCGCCTCTGGGACGCCCTTAAAACCTCCCACAGGACCCACGGAGCCCATGGATCCGCTTAACAGCTCGTCAGGGACGCCCCCGAGGGGCTCGGCCCAAAATAATTTCCGGAGCCAGCGCCACCCCAGCGATCCGTGGGCTAACACCCACGGAAAATCGCCAAAAAACTGCCGTTTTCACTCTTTCGCCTCTGGGACGCCCTTAAAACCTCCCACAGGACCCACGGAGCCCATGGATCCGCTTAACAGCTCGTCAGGGACGCCCCCGAGGGGCTCGGCCCAAAATAATTTCCGGAGCCAGCGCCACCCCAGCGATCCGTGGGCTAACACCCACGGAAAATCGCCAAAAAACTGCCGTTTTCACTCTTTCGCCTCTGGGACGCCCTTAAAACCTCCCACAGGACCCACGGAGCCCATGGATCCGCTTAACAGCTCGTCAGGGACGCCCCCGAGGGGCTCGGCCCAAAATAATTTCCGGAGCCAGCGCCACCCCAGCGATCCGTGGGCTAACACCCACGGAAAATCGCCAAAAAACTGCCGTTTTCACTCTTTCGCCTCTGGGACGCCCTTAAAACCTCCCACAGGACCCACGGAGCCCATGGATCCGCTTAACAGCTCGTCAGGGACGCCCCCGAGGGGCTCGGCCCAAAATAATTTCCGGAGCCAGCGCCACCCCAGCGATCCGTGGGCTAACACCCACGGAAAATCGCCAAAAAACTGCCGTTTTCACTCTTTCGCCTCTGGGACGCCCTTAAAACCTCCCACAGGACCCACGGAGCCCATGGATCCGCTTAACAGCTCGTCAGGGACGCCCCCGAGGGGCTCGGCCCAAAATAATTTCCGGAGCCAGCGCCACCCCAGCGATCCGTGGGCTAACACCCACGGAAAATCGCCAAAAAACTGCCGTTTTCACTCTTTCGCCTCTGGGACGCCCTTAAAACCTCCCACAGGACCCACGGAGCCCATGGATCCGCTTAACAGCTCGTCAGGGACGCCCCCGAGGGGCTCGGCCCAAAATAATTTCCGGAGCCAGCGCCACCCCAGCGATCCGTGGGCTAACACCCACGGAAAATCGCCAAAAAACTGCCGTTTTCACTCTTTCGCCTCTGGGACGCCCTTAAAACCTCCCACAGGACCCACGGAGCCCATGGATCCGCTTAACAGCTCGTCAGGGACGCCCCCGAGGGGCTCGGCCCAAAATAATTTCCGGAGCCAGCGCCACCCCAGCGATCCGTGGGCTAACACCCACGGAAAATCGCCAAAAAACTGCCGTTTTCACTCTTTCGCCTCTGGGACGCCCTTAAAACCTCCCACAGGACCCACGGAGCCCATGGATCCGCTTAACAGCTCGTCAGGGACGCCCCCGAGGGGCTCGGCCCAAAATAATTTCCGGAGCCAGCGCCACCCCAGCGATCCGTGGGCTAACACCCACGGAAAATCGCCAAAAAACTGCCGTTTTCACTCTTTCGCCTCTGGGACGCCCTTAAAACCTCCCACAGGACCCACGGAGCCCATGGATCCGCTTAACAGCTCGTCAGGGACGCCCCCGAGGGGCTCGGCCCAAAATAATTTCCGGAGCCAGCGCCACCCCAGCGATCCGTGGGCTAACACCCACGGAAAATCGCCAAAAAACTGCCGTTTTCACTCTTTCGCCTCTGGGACGCCCTTAAAACCTCCCACAGGACCCACGGAGCCCATGGATCCGCTTAACAGCTCGTCAGGGACGCCCCCGAGGGGCTCGGCCCAAAATAATTTCCGGAGCCAGCGCCACCCCAGCGATCCGTGGGCTAACACCCACGGAAAATCGCCAAAAAACTGCCGTTTTCACTCTTTCGCCTCTGGGACGCCCTTAAAACCTCCCACAGGACCCACGGAGCCCATGGATCCGCTTAACAGCTCGTCAGGGACGCCCCCGAGGGGCTCGGCCCAAAATAATTTCCGGAGCCAGCGCCACCCCAGCGATCCGTGGGCTAACACCCACGGAAAATCGCCAAAAAACTGCCGTTTTCACTCTTTCGCCTCTGGGACGCCCTTAAAACCTCCCACAGGACCCACGGAGCCCATGGATCCGCTTAACAGCTCGTCAGGGACGCCCCCGAGGGGCTCGGCCCAAAATAATTTCCGGAGCCAGCGCCACCCCAGCGATCCGTGGGCTAACACCCACGGAAAATCGCCAAAAAACTGCCGTTTTCACTCTTTCGCCTCTGGGACGCCCTTAAAACCTCCCACAGGACCCACGGAGCCCATGGATCCGCTTAACAGCTCGTCAGGGACGCCCCCGAGGGGCTCGGCCCAAAATAATTTCCGGAGCCAGCGCCACCCCAGCGATCCGTGGGCTAACACCCACGGAAAATCGCCAAAAAACTGCCGTTTTCACTCTTTCGCCTCTGGGACGCCCTTAAAACCTCCCACAGGACCCACGGAGCCCATGGATCCGCTTAACAGCTCGTCAGGGACGCCCCCGAGGGGCTCGGCCCAAAATAATTTCCGGAGCCAGCGCCACCCCAGCGATCCGTGGGCTAACACCCACGGAAAATCGCCAAAAAACTGCCGTTTTCACTCTTTCGCCTCTGGGACGCCCTTAAAACCTCCCACAGGACCCACGGAGCCCATGGATCCGCTTAACAGCTCGTCAGGGACGCCCCCGAGGGGCTCGGCCCAAAATAATTTCCGGAGCCAGCGCCACCCCAGCGATCCGTGGGCTAACACCCACGGAAAATCGCCAAAAAACTGCCGTTTTCACTCTTTCGCCTCTGGGACGCCCTTAAAACCTCCCACAGGACCCACGGAGCCCATGGATCCGCTTAACAGCTCGTCAGGGACGCCCCCGAGGGGCTCGGCCCAAAATAATTTCCGGAGCCAGCGCCACCCCAGCGATCCGTGGGCTAACACCCACGGAAAATCGCCAAAAAACTGCCGTTTTCACTCTTTCGCCTCTGGGACGCCCTTAAAACCTCCCACAGGACCCACGGAGCCCATGGATCCGCTTAACAGCTCGTCAGGGACGCCCCCGAGGGGCTCGGCCCAAAATAATTTCCGGAGCCAGCGCCACCCCAGCGATCCGTGGGCTAACACCCACGGAAAATCGCCAAAAAACTGCCGTTTTCACTCTTTCGCCTCTGGGACGCCCTTAAAACCTCCCACAGGACCCACGGAGCCCATGGATCCGCTTAACAGCTCGTCAGGGACGCCCCCGAGGGGCTCGGCCCAAAATAATTTCCGGAGCCAGCGCCACCCCAGCGATCCGTGGGCTAACACCCACGGAAAATCGCCAAAAAACTGCCGTTTTCACTCTTTCGCCTCTGGGACGCCCTTAAAACCTCCCACAGGACCCACGGAGCCCATGGATCCGCTTAACAGCTCGTCAGGGACGCCCCCGAGGGGCTCGGCCCAAAATAATTTCCGGAGCCAGCGCCACCCCAGCGATCCGTGGGCTAACACCCACGGAAAATCGCCAAAAAACTGCCGTTTTCACTCTTTCGCCTCTGGGACGCCCTTAAAACCTCCCACAGGACCCACGGAGCCCATGGATCCGCTTAACAGCTCGTCAGGGACGCCCCCGAGGGGCTCGGCCCAAAATAATTTCCGGAGCCAGCGCCACCCCAGCGATCCGTGGGCTAACACCCACGGAAAATCGCCAAAAAACTGCCGTTTTCACTCTTTCGCCTCTGGGACGCCCTTAAAACCTCCCACAGGACCCACGGAGCCCATGGATCCGCTTAACAGCTCGTCAGGGACGCCCCCGAGGGGCTCGGCCCAAAATAATTTCCGGAGCCAGCGCCACCCCAGCGATCCGTGGGCTAACACCCACGGAAAATCGCCAAAAAACTGCCGTTTTCACTCTTTCGCCTCTGGGACGCCCTTAAAACCTCCCACAGGACCCACGGAGCCCATGGATCCGCTTAACAGCTCGTCAGGGACGCCCCCGAGGGGCTCGGCCCAAAATAATTTCCGGAGCCAGCGCCACCCCAGCGATCCGTGGGCTAACACCCACGGAAAATCGCCAAAAAACTGCCGTTTTCACTCTTTCGCCTCTGGGACGCCCTTAAAACCTCCCACAGGACCCACGGAGCCCATGGATCCGCTTAACAGCTCGTCAGGGACGCCCCCGAGGGGCTCGGCCCAAAATAATTTCCGGAGCCAGCGCCACCCCAGCGATCCGTGGGCTAACACCCACGGAAAATCGCCAAAAAACTGCCGTTTTCACTCTTTCGCCTCTGGGACGCCCTTAAAACCTCCCACAGGACCCACGGAGCCCATGGATCCGCTTAACAGCTCGTCAGGGACGCCCCCGAGGGGCTCGGCCCAAAATAATTTCCGGAGCCAGCGCCACCCCAGCGATCCGTGGGCTAACACCCACGGAAAATCGCCAAAAAACTGCCGTTTTCACTCTTTCGCCTCTGGGACGCCCTTAAAACCTCCCACAGGACCCACGGAGCCCATGGATCCGCTTAACAGCTCGTCAGGGACGCCCCCGAGGGGCTCGGCCCAAAATAATTTCCGGAGCCAGCGCCACCCCAGCGATCCGTGGGCTAACACCCACGGAAAATCGCCAAAAAACTGCCGTTTTCACTCTTTCGCCTCTGGGACGCCCTTAAAACCTCCCACAGGACCCACGGAGCCCATGGATCCGCTTAACAGCTCGTCAGGGACGCCCCCGAGGGGCTCGGCCCAAAATAATTTCCGGAGCCAGCGCCACCCCAGCGATCCGTGGGCTAACACCCACGGAAAATCGCCAAAAAACTGCCGTTTTCACTCTTTCGCCTCTGGGACGCCCTTAAAACCTCCCACAGGACCCACGGAGCCCATGGATCCGCTTAACAGCTCGTCAGGGACGCCCCCGAGGGGCTCGGCCCAAAATAATTTCCGGAGCCAGCGCCACCCCAGCGATCCGTGGGCTAACACCCACGGAAAATCGCCAAAAAACTGCCGTTTTCACTCTTTCGCCTCTGGGACGCCCTTAAAACCTCCCACAGGACCCACGGAGCCCATGGATCCGCTTAACAGCTCGTCAGGGACGCCCCCGAGGGGCTCGGCCCAAAATAATTTCCGGAGCCAGCGCCACCCCAGCGATCCGTGGGCTAACACCCACGGAAAATCGCCAAAAAACTGCCGTTTTCACTCTTTCGCCTCTGGGACGCCCTTAAAACCTCCCACAGGACCCACGGAGCCCATGGATCCGCTTAACAGCTCGTCAGGGACGCCCCCGAGGGGCTCGGCCCAAAATAATTTCCGGAGCCAGCGCCACCCCAGCGATCCGTGGGCTAACACCCACGGAAAATCGCCAAAAAACTGCCGTTTTCACTCTTTCGCCTCTGGGACGCCCTTAAAACCTCCCACAGGACCCACGGAGCCCATGGATCCGCTTAACAGCTCGTCAGGGACGCCCCCGAGGGGCTCGGCCCAAAATAATTTCCGGAGCCAGCGCCACCCCAGCGATCCGTGGGCTAACACCCACGGAAAATCGCCAAAAAACTGCCGTTTTCACTCTTTCGCCTCTGGGACGCCCTTAAAACCTCCCACAGGACCCACGGAGCCCATGGATCCGCTTAACAGCTCGTCAGGGACGCCCCCGAGGGGCTCGGCCCAAAATAATTTCCGGAGCCAGCGCCACCCCAGCGATCCGTGGGCTAACACCCACGGAAAATCGCCAAAAAACTGCCGTTTTCACTCTTTCGCCTCTGGGACGCCCTTAAAACCTCCCACAGGACCCACGGAGCCCATGGATCCGCTTAACAGCTCGTCAGGGACGCCCCCGAGGGGCTCGGCCCAAAATAATTTCCGGAGCCAGCGCCACCCCAGCGATCCGTGGGCTAACACCCACGGAAAATCGCCAAAAAACTGCCGTTTTCACTCTTTCGCCTCTGGGACGCCCTTAAAACCTCCCACAGGACCCACGGAGCCCATGGATCCGCTTAACAGCTCGTCAGGGACGCCCCCGAGGGGCTCGGCCCAAAATAATTTCCGGAGCCAGCGCCACCCCAGCGATCCGTGGGCTAACACCCACGGAAAATCGCCAAAAAACTGCCGTTTTCACTCTTTCGCCTCTGGGACGCCCTTAAAACCTCCCACAGGACCCACGGAGCCCATGGATCCGCTTAACAGCTCGTCAGGGACGCCCCCGAGGGGCTCGGCCCAAAATAATTTCCGGAGCCAGCGCCACCCCAGCGATCCGTGGGCTAACACCCACGGAAAATCGCCAAAAAACTGCCGTTTTCACTCTTTCGCCTCTGGGACGCCCTTAAAACCTCCCACAGGACCCACGGAGCCCATGGATCCGCTTAACAGCTCGTCAGGGACGCCCCCGAGGGGCTCGGCCCAAAATAATTTCCGGAGCCAGCGCCACCCCAGCGATCCGTGGGCTAACACCCACGGAAAATCGCCAAAAAACTGCCGTTTTCACTCTTTCGCCTCTGGGACGCCCTTAAAACCTCCCACAGGACCCACGGAGCCCATGGATCCGCTTAACAGCTCGTCAGGGACGCCCCCGAGGGGCTCGGCCCAAAATAATTTCCGGAGCCAGCGCCACCCCAGCGATCCGTGGGCTAACACCCACGGAAAATCGCCAAAAAACTGCCGTTTTCACTCTTTCGCCTCTGGGACGCCCTTAAAACCTCCCACAGGACCCACGGAGCCCATGGATCCGCTTAACAGCTCGTCAGGGACGCCCCCGAGGGGCTCGGCCCAAAATAATTTCCGGAGCCAGCGCCACCCCAGCGATCCGTGGGCTAACACCCACGGAAAATCGCCAAAAAACTGCCGTTTTCACTCTTTCGCCTCTGGGACGCCCTTAAAACCTCCCACAGGACCCACGGAGCCCATGGATCCGCTTAACAGCTCGTCAGGGACGCCCCCGAGGGGCTCGGCCCAAAATAATTTCCGGAGCCAGCGCCACCCCAGCGATCCGTGGGCTAACACCCACGGAAAATCGCCAAAAAACTGCCGTTTTCACTCTTTCGCCTCTGGGACGCCCTTAAAACCTCCCACAGGACCCACGGAGCCCATGGATCCGCTTAACAGCTCGTCAGGGACGCCCCCGAGGGGCTCGGCCCAAAATAATTTCCGGAGCCAGCGCCACCCCAGCGATCCGTGGGCTAACACCCACGGAAAATCGCCAAAAAACTGCCGTTTTCACTCTTTCGCCTCTGGGACGCCCTTAAAACCTCCCACAGGACCCACGGAGCCCATGGATCCGCTTAACAGCTCGTCAGGGACGCCCCCGAGGGGCTCGGCCCAAAATAATTTCCGGAGCCAGCGCCACCCCAGCGATCCGTGGGCTAACACCCACGGAAAATCGCCAAAAAACTGCCGTTTTCACTCTTTCGCCTCTGGGACGCCCTTAAAACCTCCCACAGGACCCACGGAGCCCATGGATCCGCTTAACAGCTCGTCAGGGACGCCCCCGAGGGGCTCGGCCCAAAATAATTTCCGGAGCCAGCGCCACCCCAGCGATCCGTGGGCTAACACCCACGGAAAATCGCCAAAAAACTGCCGTTTTCACTCTTTCGCCTCTGGGACGCCCTTAAAACCTCCCACAGGACCCACGGAGCCCATGGATCCGCTTAACAGCTCGTCAGGGACGCCCCCGAGGGGCTCGGCCCAAAATAATTTCCGGAGCCAGCGCCACCCCAGCGATCCGTGGGCTAACACCCACGGAAAATCGCCAAAAAACTGCCGTTTTCACTCTTTCGCCTCTGGGACGCCCTTAAAACCTCCCACAGGACCCACGGAGCCCATGGATCCGCTTAACAGCTCGTCAGGGACGCCCCCGAGGGGCTCGGCCCAAAATAATTTCCGGAGCCAGCGCCACCCCAGCGATCCGTGGGCTAACACCCACGGAAAATCGCCAAAAAACTGCCGTTTTCACTCTTTCGCCTCTGGGACGCCCTTAAAACCTCCCACAGGACCCACGGAGCCCATGGATCCGCTTAACAGCTCGTCAGGGACGCCCCCGAGGGGCTCGGCCCAAAATAATTTCCGGAGCCAGCGCCACCCCAGCGATCCGTGGGCTAACACCCACGGAAAATCGCCAAAAAACTGCCGTTTTCACTCTTTCGCCTCTGGGACGCCCTTAAAACCTCCCACAGGACCCACGGAGCCCATGGATCCGCTTAACAGCTCGTCAGGGACGCCCCCGAGGGGCTCGGCCCAAAATAATTTCCGGAGCCAGCGCCACCCCAGCGATCCGTGGGCTAACACCCACGGAAAATCGCCAAAAAACTGCCGTTTTCACTCTTTCGCCTCTGGGACGCCCTTAAAACCTCCCACAGGACCCACGGAGCCCATGGATCCGCTTAACAGCTCGTCAGGGACGCCCCCGAGGGGCTCGGCCCAAAATAATTTCCGGAGCCAGCGCCACCCCAGCGATCCGTGGGCTAACACCCACGGAAAATCGCCAAAAAACTGCCGTTTTCACTCTTTCGCCTCTGGGACGCCCTTAAAACCTCCCACAGGACCCACGGAGCCCATGGATCCGCTTAACAGCTCGTCAGGGACGCCCCCGAGGGGCTCGGCCCAAAATAATTTCCGGAGCCAGCGCCACCCCAGCGATCCGTGGGCTAACACCCACGGAAAATCGCCAAAAAACTGCCGTTTTCACTCTTTCGCCTCTGGGACGCCCTTAAAACCTCCCACAGGACCCACGGAGCCCATGGATCCGCTTAACAGCTCGTCAGGGACGCCCCCGAGGGGCTCGGCCCAAAATAATTTCCGGAGCCAGCGCCACCCCAGCGATCCGTGGGCTAACACCCACGGAAAATCGCCAAAAAACTGCCGTTTTCACTCTTTCGCCTCTGGGACGCCCTTAAAACCTCCCACAGGACCCACGGAGCCCATGGATCCGCTTAACAGCTCGTCAGGGACGCCCCCGAGGGGCTCGGCCCAAAATAATTTCCGGAGCCAGCGCCACCCCAGCGATCCGTGGGCTAACACCCACGGAAAATCGCCAAAAAACTGCCGTTTTCACTCTTTCGCCTCTGGGACGCCCTTAAAACCTCCCACAGGACCCACGGAGCCCATGGATCCGCTTAACAGCTCGTCAGGGACGCCCCCGAGGGGCTCGGCCCAAAATAATTTCCGGAGCCAGCGCCACCCCAGCGATCCGTGGGCTAACACCCACGGAAAATCGCCAAAAAACTGCCGTTTTCACTCTTTCGCCTCTGGGACGCCCTTAAAACCTCCCACAGGACCCACGGAGCCCATGGATCCGCTTAACAGCTCGTCAGGGACGCCCCCGAGGGGCTCGGCCCAAAATAATTTCCGGAGCCAGCGCCACCCCAGCGATCCGTGGGCTAACACCCACGGAAAATCGCCAAAAAACTGCCGTTTTCACTCTTTCGCCTCTGGGACGCCCTTAAAACCTCCCACAGGACCCACGGAGCCCATGGATCCGCTTAACAGCTCGTCAGGGACGCCCCCGAGGGGCTCGGCCCAAAATAATTTCCGGAGCCAGCGCCACCCCAGCGATCCGTGGGCTAACACCCACGGAAAATCGCCAAAAAACTGCCGTTTTCACTCTTTCGCCTCTGGGACGCCCTTAAAACCTCCCACAGGACCCACGGAGCCCATGGATCCGCTTAACAGCTCGTCAGGGACGCCCCCGAGGGGCTCGGCCCAAAATAATTTCCGGAGCCAGCGCCACCCCAGCGATCCGTGGGCTAACACCCACGGAAAATCGCCAAAAAACTGCCGTTTTCACTCTTTCGCCTCTGGGACGCCCTTAAAACCTCCCACAGGACCCACGGAGCCCATGGATCCGCTTAACAGCTCGTCAGGGACGCCCCCGAGGGGCTCGGCCCAAAATAATTTCCGGAGCCAGCGCCACCCCAGCGATCCGTGGGCTAACACCCACGGAAAATCGCCAAAAAACTGCCGTTTTCACTCTTTCGCCTCTGGGACGCCCTTAAAACCTCCCACAGGACCCACGGAGCCCATGGATCCGCTTAACAGCTCGTCAGGGACGCCCCCGAGGGGCTCGGCCCAAAATAATTTCCGGAGCCAGCGCCACCCCAGCGATCCGTGGGCTAACACCCACGGAAAATCGCCAAAAAACTGCCGTTTTCACTCTTTCGCCTCTGGGACGCCCTTAAAACCTCCCACAGGACCCACGGAGCCCATGGATCCGCTTAACAGCTCGTCAGGGACGCCCCCGAGGGGCTCGGCCCAAAATAATTTCCGGAGCCAGCGCCACCCCAGCGATCCGTGGGCTAACACCCACGGAAAATCGCCAAAAAACTGCCGTTTTCACTCTTTCGCCTCTGGGACGCCCTTAAAACCTCCCACAGGACCCACGGAGCCCATGGATCCGCTTAACAGCTCGTCAGGGACGCCCCCGAGGGGCTCGGCCCAAAATAATTTCCGGAGCCAGCGCCACCCCAGCGATCCGTGGGCTAACACCCACGGAAAATCGCCAAAAAACTGCCGTTTTCACTCTTTCGCCTCTGGGACGCCCTTAAAACCTCCCACAGGACCCACGGAGCCCATGGATCCGCTTAACAGCTCGTCAGGGACGCCCCCGAGGGGCTCGGCCCAAAATAATTTCCGGAGCCAGCGCCACCCCAGCGATCCGTGGGCTAACACCCACGGAAAATCGCCAAAAAACTGCCGTTTTCACTCTTTCGCCTCTGGGACGCCCTTAAAACCTCCCACAGGACCCACGGAGCCCATGGATCCGCTTAACAGCTCGTCAGGGACGCCCCCGAGGGGCTCGGCCCAAAATAATTTCCGGAGCCAGCGCCACCCCAGCGATCCGTGGGCTAACACCCACGGAAAATCGCCAAAAAACTGCCGTTTTCACTCTTTCGCCTCTGGGACGCCCTTAAAACCTCCCACAGGACCCACGGAGCCCATGGATCCGCTTAACAGCTCGTCAGGGACGCCCCCGAGGGGCTCGGCCCAAAATAATTTCCGGAGCCAGCGCCACCCCAGCGATCCGTGGGCTAACACCCACGGAAAATCGCCAAAAAACTGCCGTTTTCACTCTTTCGCCTCTGGGACGCCCTTAAAACCTCCCACAGGACCCACGGAGCCCATGGATCCGCTTAACAGCTCGTCAGGGACGCCCCCGAGGGGCTCGGCCCAAAATAATTTCCGGAGCCAGCGCCACCCCAGCGATCCGTGGGCTAACACCCACGGAAAATCGCCAAAAAACTGCCGTTTTCACT
Organism: Capsicum rhomboideum; assembly: GCA_031232105.1. Taxonomy (NCBI): domain Eukaryota; kingdom Viridiplantae; phylum Streptophyta; class Magnoliopsida; order Solanales; family Solanaceae; genus Capsicum; species Capsicum rhomboideum. Next base: position 260,509 of record CP124719.1, on the reverse strand, counting down.
CTTTCGCCTCTGGGACGCCCTTAAAACCTCCCACAGGACCCACGGAGCCCATGGATCCGCTTAACAGCTCGTCAGGGACGCCCCCGAGGGGCTCGGCCCAAAATAATTTCCGGAGCCAGCGCCACCCCAGCGATCCGTGGGCTAACACCCACGGAAAATCGCCAAAAAACTGCCGTTTTCACTCTTTCGCCTCTGGGACGCCCTTAAAACCTCCCACAGGACCCACGGAGCCCATGGATCCGCTTAACAGCTCGTCAGGGACGCCCCCGAGGGGCTCGGCCCAAAATAATTTCCGGAGCCAGCGCCACCCCAGCGATCCGTGGGCTAACACCCACGGAAAATCGCCAAAAAACTGCCGTTTTCACTCTTTCGCCTCTGGGACGCCCTTAAAACCTCCCACAGGACCCACGGAGCCCATGGATCCGCTTAACAGCTCGTCAGGGACGCCCCCGAGGGGCTCGGCCCAAAATAATTTCCGGAGCCAGCGCCACCCCAGCGATCCGTGGGCTAACACCCACGGAAAATCGCCAAAAAACTGCCGTTTTCACTCTTTCGCCTCTGGGACGCCCTTAAAACCTCCCACAGGACCCACGGAGCCCATGGATCCGCTTAACAGCTCGTCAGGGACGCCCCCGAGGGGCTCGGCCCAAAATAATTTCCGGAGCCAGCGCCACCCCAGCGATCCGTGGGCTAACACCCACGGAAAATCGCCAAAAAACTGCCGTTTTCACTCTTTCGCCTCTGGGACGCCCTTAAAACCTCCCACAGGACCCACGGAGCCCATGGATCCGCTTAACAGCTCGTCAGGGACGCCCCCGAGGGGCTCGGCCCAAAATAATTTCCGGAGCCAGCGCCACCCCAGCGATCCGTGGGCTAACACCCACGGAAAATCGCCAAAAAACTGCCGTTTTCACTCTTTCGCCTCTGGGACGCCCTTAAAACCTCCCACAGGACCCACGGAGCCCATGGATCCGCTTAACAGCTCGTCAGGGACGCCCCCGAGGGGCTCGGCCCAAAATAATTTCCGGAGCCAGCGCCACCCCAGCGATCCGTGGGCTAACACCCACGGAAAATCGCCAAAAAACTGCCGTTTTCACTCTTTCGCCTCTGGGACGCCCTTAAAACCTCCCACAGGACCCACGGAGCCCATGGATCCGCTTAACAGCTCGTCAGGGACGCCCCCGAGGGGCTCGGCCCAAAATAATTTCCGGAGCCAGCGCCACCCCAGCGATCCGTGGGCTAACACCCACGGAAAATCGCCAAAAAACTGCCGTTTTCACTCTTTCGCCTCTGGGACGCCCTTAAAACCTCCCACAGGACCCACGGAGCCCATGGATCCGCTTAACAGCTCGTCAGGGACGCCCCCGAGGGGCTCGGCCCAAAATAATTTCCGGAGCCAGCGCCACCCCAGCGATCCGTGGGCTAACACCCACGGAAAATCGCCAAAAAACTGCCGTTTTCACTCTTTCGCCTCTGGGACGCCCTTAAAACCTCCCACAGGACCCACGGAGCCCATGGATCCGCTTAACAGCTCGTCAGGGACGCCCCCGAGGGGCTCGGCCCAAAATAATTTCCGGAGCCAGCGCCACCCCAGCGATCCGTGGGCTAACACCCACGGAAAATCGCCAAAAAACTGCCGTTTTCACTCTTTCGCCTCTGGGACGCCCTTAAAACCTCCCACAGGACCCACGGAGCCCATGGATCCGCTTAACAGCTCGTCAGGGACGCCCCCGAGGGGCTCGGCCCAAAATAATTTCCGGAGCCAGCGCCACCCCAGCGATCCGTGGGCTAACACCCACGGAAAATCGCCAAAAAACTGCCGTTTTCACTCTTTCGCCTCTGGGACGCCCTTAAAACCTCCCACAGGACCCACGGAGCCCATGGATCCGCTTAACAGCTCGTCAGGGACGCCCCCGAGGGGCTCGGCCCAAAATAATTTCCGGAGCCAGCGCCACCCCAGCGATCCGTGGGCTAACACCCACGGAAAATCGCCAAAAAACTGCCGTTTTCACTCTTTCGCCTCTGGGACGCCCTTAAAACCTCCCACAGGACCCACGGAGCCCATGGATCCGCTTAACAGCTCGTCAGGGACGCCCCCGAGGGGCTCGGCCCAAAATAATTTCCGGAGCCAGCGCCACCCCAGCGATCCGTGGGCTAACACCCACGGAAAATCGCCAAAAAACTGCCGTTTTCACTCTTTCGCCTCTGGGACGCCCTTAAAACCTCCCACAGGACCCACGGAGCCCATGGATCCGCTTAACAGCTCGTCAGGGACGCCCCCGAGGGGCTCGGCCCAAAATAATTTCCGGAGCCAGCGCCACCCCAGCGATCCGTGGGCTAACACCCACGGAAAATCGCCAAAAAACTGCCGTTTTCACTCTTTCGCCTCTGGGACGCCCTTAAAACCTCCCACAGGACCCACGGAGCCCATGGATCCGCTTAACAGCTCGTCAGGGACGCCCCCGAGGGGCTCGGCCCAAAATAATTTCCGGAGCCAGCGCCACCCCAGCGATCCGTGGGCTAACACCCACGGAAAATCGCCAAAAAACTGCCGTTTTCACTCTTTCGCCTCTGGGACGCCCTTAAAACCTCCCACAGGACCCACGGAGCCCATGGATCCGCTTAACAGCTCGTCAGGGACGCCCCCGAGGGGCTCGGCCCAAAATAATTTCCGGAGCCAGCGCCACCCCAGCGATCCGTGGGCTAACACCCACGGAAAATCGCCAAAAAACTGCCGTTTTCACTCTTTCGCCTCTGGGACGCCCTTAAAACCTCCCACAGGACCCACGGAGCCCATGGATCCGCTTAACAGCTCGTCAGGGACGCCCCCGAGGGGCTCGGCCCAAAATAATTTCCGGAGCCAGCGCCACCCCAGCGATCCGTGGGCTAACACCCACGGAAAATCGCCAAAAAACTGCCGTTTTCACTCTTTCGCCTCTGGGACGCCCTTAAAACCTCCCACAGGACCCACGGAGCCCATGGATCCGCTTAACAGCTCGTCAGGGACGCCCCCGAGGGGCTCGGCCCAAAATAATTTCCGGAGCCAGCGCCACCCCAGCGATCCGTGGGCTAACACCCACGGAAAATCGCCAAAAAACTGCCGTTTTCACTCTTTCGCCTCTGGGACGCCCTTAAAACCTCCCACAGGACCCACGGAGCCCATGGATCCGCTTAACAGCTCGTCAGGGACGCCCCCGAGGGGCTCGGCCCAAAATAATTTCCGGAGCCAGCGCCACCCCAGCGATCCGTGGGCTAACACCCACGGAAAATCGCCAAAAAACTGCCGTTTTCACTCTTTCGCCTCTGGGACGCCCTTAAAACCTCCCACAGGACCCACGGAGCCCATGGATCCGCTTAACAGCTCGTCAGGGACGCCCCCGAGGGGCTCGGCCCAAAATAATTTCCGGAGCCAGCGCCACCCCAGCGATCCGTGGGCTAACACCCACGGAAAATCGCCAAAAAACTGCCGTTTTCACTCTTTCGCCTCTGGGACGCCCTTAAAACCTCCCACAGGACCCACGGAGCCCATGGATCCGCTTAACAGCTCGTCAGGGACGCCCCCGAGGGGCTCGGCCCAAAATAATTTCCGGAGCCAGCGCCACCCCAGCGATCCGTGGGCTAACACCCACGGAAAATCGCCAAAAAACTGCCGTTTTCACTCTTTCGCCTCTGGGACGCCCTTAAAACCTCCCACAGGACCCACGGAGCCCATGGATCCGCTTAACAGCTCGTCAGGGACGCCCCCGAGGGGCTCGGCCCAAAATAATTTCCGGAGCCAGCGCCACCCCAGCGATCCGTGGGCTAACACCCACGGAAAATCGCCAAAAAACTGCCGTTTTCACTCTTTCGCCTCTGGGACGCCCTTAAAACCTCCCACAGGACCCACGGAGCCCATGGATCCGCTTAACAGCTCGTCAGGGACGCCCCCGAGGGGCTCGGCCCAAAATAATTTCCGGAGCCAGCGCCACCCCAGCGATCCGTGGGCTAACACCCACGGAAAATCGCCAAAAAACTGCCGTTTTCACTCTTTCGCCTCTGGGACGCCCTTAAAACCTCCCACAGGACCCACGGAGCCCATGGATCCGCTTAACAGCTCGTCAGGGACGCCCCCGAGGGGCTCGGCCCAAAATAATTTCCGGAGCCAGCGCCACCCCAGCGATCCGTGGGCTAACACCCACGGAAAATCGCCAAAAAACTGCCGTTTTCACTCTTTCGCCTCTGGGACGCCCTTAAAACCTCCCACAGGACCCACGGAGCCCATGGATCCGCTTAACAGCTCGTCAGGGACGCCCCCGAGGGGCTCGGCCCAAAATAATTTCCGGAGCCAGCGCCACCCCAGCGATCCGTGGGCTAACACCCACGGAAAATCGCCAAAAAACTGCCGTTTTCACTCTTTCGCCTCTGGGACGCCCTTAAAACCTCCCACAGGACCCACGGAGCCCATGGATCCGCTTAACAGCTCGTCAGGGACGCCCCCGAGGGGCTCGGCCCAAAATAATTTCCGGAGCCAGCGCCACCCCAGCGATCCGTGGGCTAACACCCACGGAAAATCGCCAAAAAACTGCCGTTTTCACTCTTTCGCCTCTGGGACGCCCTTAAAACCTCCCACAGGACCCACGGAGCCCATGGATCCGCTTAACAGCTCGTCAGGGACGCCCCCGAGGGGCTCGGCCCAAAATAATTTCCGGAGCCAGCGCCACCCCAGCGATCCGTGGGCTAACACCCACGGAAAATCGCCAAAAAACTGCCGTTTTCACTCTTTCGCCTCTGGGACGCCCTTAAAACCTCCCACAGGACCCACGGAGCCCATGGATCCGCTTAACAGCTCGTCAGGGACGCCCCCGAGGGGCTCGGCCCAAAATAATTTCCGGAGCCAGCGCCACCCCAGCGATCCGTGGGCTAACACCCACGGAAAATCGCCAAAAAACTGCCGTTTTCACTCTTTCGCCTCTGGGACGCCCTTAAAACCTCCCACAGGACCCACGGAGCCCATGGATCCGCTTAACAGCTCGTCAGGGACGCCCCCGAGGGGCTCGGCCCAAAATAATTTCCGGAGCCAGCGCCACCCCAGCGATCCGTGGGCTAACACCCACGGAAAATCGCCAAAAAACTGCCGTTTTCACTCTTTCGCCTCTGGGACGCCCTTAAAACCTCCCACAGGACCCACGGAGCCCATGGATCCGCTTAACAGCTCGTCAGGGACGCCCCCGAGGGGCTCGGCCCAAAATAATTTCCGGAGCCAGCGCCACCCCAGCGATCCGTGGGCTAACACCCACGGAAAATCGCCAAAAAACTGCCGTTTTCACTCTTTCGCCTCTGGGACGCCCTTAAAACCTCCCACAGGACCCACGGAGCCCATGGATCCGCTTAACAGCTCGTCAGGGACGCCCCCGAGGGGCTCGGCCCAAAATAATTTCCGGAGCCAGCGCCACCCCAGCGATCCGTGGGCTAACACCCACGGAAAATCGCCAAAAAACTGCCGTTTTCACTCTTTCGCCTCTGGGACGCCCTTAAAACCTCCCACAGGACCCACGGAGCCCATGGATCCGCTTAACAGCTCGTCAGGGACGCCCCCGAGGGGCTCGGCCCAAAATAATTTCCGGAGCCAGCGCCACCCCAGCGATCCGTGGGCTAACACCCACGGAAAATCGCCAAAAAACTGCCGTTTTCACTCTTTCGCCTCTGGGACGCCCTTAAAACCTCCCACAGGACCCACGGAGCCCATGGATCCGCTTAACAGCTCGTCAGGGACGCCCCCGAGGGGCTCGGCCCAAAATAATTTCCGGAGCCAGCGCCACCCCAGCGATCCGTGGGCTAACACCCACGGAAAATCGCCAAAAAACTGCCGTTTTCACTCTTTCGCCTCTGGGACGCCCTTAAAACCTCCCACAGGACCCACGGAGCCCATGGATCCGCTTAACAGCTCGTCAGGGACGCCCCCGAGGGGCTCGGCCCAAAATAATTTCCGGAGCCAGCGCCACCCCAGCGATCCGTGGGCTAACACCCACGGAAAATCGCCAAAAAACTGCCGTTTTCACTCTTTCGCCTCTGGGACGCCCTTAAAACCTCCCACAGGACCCACGGAGCCCATGGATCCGCTTAACAGCTCGTCAGGGACGCCCCCGAGGGGCTCGGCCCAAAATAATTTCCGGAGCCAGCGCCACCCCAGCGATCCGTGGGCTAACACCCACGGAAAATCGCCAAAAAACTGCCGTTTTCACTCTTTCGCCTCTGGGACGCCCTTAAAACCTCCCACAGGACCCACGGAGCCCATGGATCCGCTTAACAGCTCGTCAGGGACGCCCCCGAGGGGCTCGGCCCAAAATAATTTCCGGAGCCAGCGCCACCCCAGCGATCCGTGGGCTAACACCCACGGAAAATCGCCAAAAAACTGCCGTTTTCACTCTTTCGCCTCTGGGACGCCCTTAAAACCTCCCACAGGACCCACGGAGCCCATGGATCCGCTTAACAGCTCGTCAGGGACGCCCCCGAGGGGCTCGGCCCAAAATAATTTCCGGAGCCAGCGCCACCCCAGCGATCCGTGGGCTAACACCCACGGAAAATCGCCAAAAAACTGCCGTTTTCACTCTTTCGCCTCTGGGACGCCCTTAAAACCTCCCACAGGACCCACGGAGCCCATGGATCCGCTTAACAGCTCGTCAGGGACGCCCCCGAGGGGCTCGGCCCAAAATAATTTCCGGAGCCAGCGCCACCCCAGCGATCCGTGGGCTAACACCCACGGAAAATCGCCAAAAAACTGCCGTTTTCACTCTTTCGCCTCTGGGACGCCCTTAAAACCTCCCACAGGACCCACGGAGCCCATGGATCCGCTTAACAGCTCGTCAGGGACGCCCCCGAGGGGCTCGGCCCAAAATAATTTCCGGAGCCAGCGCCACCCCAGCGATCCGTGGGCTAACACCCACGGAAAATCGCCAAAAAACTGCCGTTTTCACTCTTTCGCCTCTGGGACGCCCTTAAAACCTCCCACAGGACCCACGGAGCCCATGGATCCGCTTAACAGCTCGTCAGGGACGCCCCCGAGGGGCTCGGCCCAAAATAATTTCCGGAGCCAGCGCCACCCCAGCGATCCGTGGGCTAACACCCACGGAAAATCGCCAAAAAACTGCCGTTTTCACTCTTTCGCCTCTGGGACGCCCTTAAAACCTCCCACAGGACCCACGGAGCCCATGGATCCGCTTAACAGCTCGTCAGGGACGCCCCCGAGGGGCTCGGCCCAAAATAATTTCCGGAGCCAGCGCCACCCCAGCGATCCGTGGGCTAACACCCACGGAAAATCGCCAAAAAACTGCCGTTTTCACTCTTTCGCCTCTGGGACGCCCTTAAAACCTCCCACAGGACCCACGGAGCCCATGGATCCGCTTAACAGCTCGTCAGGGACGCCCCCGAGGGGCTCGGCCCAAAATAATTTCCGGAGCCAGCGCCACCCCAGCGATCCGTGGGCTAACACCCACGGAAAATCGCCAAAAAACTGCCGTTTTCACTCTTTCGCCTCTGGGACGCCCTTAAAACCTCCCACAGGACCCACGGAGCCCATGGATCCGCTTAACAGCTCGTCAGGGACGCCCCCGAGGGGCTCGGCCCAAAATAATTTCCGGAGCCAGCGCCACCCCAGCGATCCGTGGGCTAACACCCACGGAAAATCGCCAAAAAACTGCCGTTTTCACTCTTTCGCCTCTGGGACGCCCTTAAAACCTCCCACAGGACCCACGGAGCCCATGGATCCGCTTAACAGCTCGTCAGGGACGCCCCCGAGGGGCTCGGCCCAAAATAATTTCCGGAGCCAGCGCCACCCCAGCGATCCGTGGGCTAACACCCACGGAAAATCGCCAAAAAACTGCCGTTTTCACTCTTTCGCCTCTGGGACGCCCTTAAAACCTCCCACAGGACCCACGGAGCCCATGGATCCGCTTAACAGCTCGTCAGGGACGCCCCCGAGGGGCTCGGCCCAAAATAATTTCCGGAGCCAGCGCCACCCCAGCGATCCGTGGGCTAACACCCACGGAAAATCGCCAAAAAACTGCCGTTTTCACTCTTTCGCCTCTGGGACGCCCTTAAAACCTCCCACAGGACCCACGGAGCCCATGGATCCGCTTAACAGCTCGTCAGGGACGCCCCCGAGGGGCTCGGCCCAAAATAATTTCCGGAGCCAGCGCCACCCCAGCGATCCGTGGGCTAACACCCACGGAAAATCGCCAAAAAACTGCCGTTTTCACTCTTTCGCCTCTGGGACGCCCTTAAAACCTCCCACAGGACCCACGGAGCCCATGGATCCGCTTAACAGCTCGTCAGGGACGCCCCCGAGGGGCTCGGCCCAAAATAATTTCCGGAGCCAGCGCCACCCCAGCGATCCGTGGGCTAACACCCACGGAAAATCGCCAAAAAACTGCCGTTTTCACTCTTTCGCCTCTGGGACGCCCTTAAAACCTCCCACAGGACCCACGGAGCCCATGGATCCGCTTAACAGCTCGTCAGGGACGCCCCCGAGGGGCTCGGCCCAAAATAATTTCCGGAGCCAGCGCCACCCCAGCGATCCGTGGGCTAACACCCACGGAAAATCGCCAAAAAACTGCCGTTTTCACTCTTTCGCCTCTGGGACGCCCTTAAAACCTCCCACAGGACCCACGGAGCCCATGGATCCGCTTAACAGCTCGTCAGGGACGCCCCCGAGGGGCTCGGCCCAAAATAATTTCCGGAGCCAGCGCCACCCCAGCGATCCGTGGGCTAACACCCACGGAAAATCGCCAAAAAACTGCCGTTTTCACTCTTTCGCCTCTGGGACGCCCTTAAAACCTCCCACAGGACCCACGGAGCCCATGGATCCGCTTAACAGCTCGTCAGGGACGCCCCCGAGGGGCTCGGCCCAAAATAATTTCCGGAGCCAGCGCCACCCCAGCGATCCGTGGGCTAACACCCACGGAAAATCGCCAAAAAACTGCCGTTTTCACTCTTTCGCCTCTGGGACGCCCTTAAAACCTCCCACAGGACCCACGGAGCCCATGGATCCGCTTAACAGCTCGTCAGGGACGCCCCCGAGGGGCTCGGCCCAAAATAATTTCCGGAGCCAGCGCCACCCCAGCGATCCGTGGGCTAACACCCACGGAAAATCGCCAAAAAACTGCCGTTTTCACTCTTTCGCCTCTGGGACGCCCTTAAAACCTCCCACAGGACCCACGGAGCCCATGGATCCGCTTAACAGCTCGTCAGGGACGCCCCCGAGGGGCTCGGCCCAAAATAATTTCCGGAGCCAGCGCCACCCCAGCGATCCGTGGGCTAACACCCACGGAAAATCGCCAAAAAACTGCCGTTTTCACTCTTTCGCCTCTGGGACGCCCTTAAAACCTCCCACAGGACCCACGGAGCCCATGGATCCGCTTAACAGCTCGTCAGGGACGCCCCCGAGGGGCTCGGCCCAAAATAATTTCCGGAGCCAGCGCCACCCCAGCGATCCGTGGGCTAACACCCACGGAAAATCGCCAAAAAACTGCCGTTTTCACTCTTTCGCCTCTGGGACGCCCTTAAAACCTCCCACAGGACCCACGGAGCCCATGGATCCGCTTAACAGCTCGTCAGGGACGCCCCCGAGGGGCTCGGCCCAAAATAATTTCCGGAGCCAGCGCCACCCCAGCGATCCGTGGGCTAACACCCACGGAAAATCGCCAAAAAACTGCCGTTTTCACTCTTTCGCCTCTGGGACGCCCTTAAAACCTCCCACAGGACCCACGGAGCCCATGGATCCGCTTAACAGCTCGTCAGGGACGCCCCCGAGGGGCTCGGCCCAAAATAATTTCCGGAGCCAGCGCCACCCCAGCGATCCGTGGGCTAACACCCACGGAAAATCGCCAAAAAACTGCCGTTTTCACTCTTTCGCCTCTGGGACGCCCTTAAAACCTCCCACAGGACCCACGGAGCCCATGGATCCGCTTAACAGCTCGTCAGGGACGCCCCCGAGGGGCTCGGCCCAAAATAATTTCCGGAGCCAGCGCCACCCCAGCGATCCGTGGGCTAACACCCACGGAAAATCGCCAAAAAACTGCCGTTTTCACTCTTTCGCCTCTGGGACGCCCTTAAAACCTCCCACAGGACCCACGGAGCCCATGGATCCGCTTAACAGCTCGTCAGGGACGCCCCCGAGGGGCTCGGCCCAAAATAATTTCCGGAGCCAGCGCCACCCCAGCGATCCGTGGGCTAACACCCACGGAAAATCGCCAAAAAACTGCCGTTTTCACTCTTTCGCCTCTGGGACGCCCTTAAAACCTCCCACAGGACCCACGGAGCCCATGGATCCGCTTAACAGCTCGTCAGGGACGCCCCCGAGGGGCTCGGCCCAAAATAATTTCCGGAGCCAGCGCCACCCCAGCGATCCGTGGGCTAACACCCACGGAAAATCGCCAAAAAACTGCCGTTTTCACTCTTTCGCCTCTGGGACGCCCTTAAAACCTCCCACAGGACCCACGGAGCCCATGGATCCGCTTAACAGCTCGTCAGGGACGCCCCCGAGGGGCTCGGCCCAAAATAATTTCCGGAGCCAGCGCCACCCCAGCGATCCGTGGGCTAACACCCACGGAAAATCGCCAAAAAACTGCCGTTTTCACTCTTTCGCCTCTGGGACGCCCTTAAAACCTCCCACAGGACCCACGGAGCCCATGGATCCGCTTAACAGCTCGTCAGGGACGCCCCCGAGGGGCTCGGCCCAAAATAATTTCCGGAGCCAGCGCCACCCCAGCGATCCGTGGGCTAACACCCACGGAAAATCGCCAAAAAACTGCCGTTTTCACTCTTTCGCCTCTGGGACGCCCTTAAAACCTCCCACAGGACCCACGGAGCCCATGGATCCGCTTAACAGCTCGTCAGGGACGCCCCCGAGGGGCTCGGCCCAAAATAATTTCCGGAGCCAGCGCCACCCCAGCGATCCGTGGGCTAACACCCACGGAAAATCGCCAAAAAACTGCCGTTTTCACTCTTTCGCCTCTGGGACGCCCTTAAAACCTCCCACAGGACCCACGGAGCCCATGGATCCGCTTAACAGCTCGTCAGGGACGCCCCCGAGGGGCTCGGCCCAAAATAATTTCCGGAGCCAGCGCCACCCCAGCGATCCGTGGGCTAACACCCACGGAAAATCGCCAAAAAACTGCCGTTTTCACTCTTTCGCCTCTGGGACGCCCTTAAAACCTCCCACAGGACCCACGGAGCCCATGGATCCGCTTAACAGCTCGTCAGGGACGCCCCCGAGGGGCTCGGCCCAAAATAATTTCCGGAGCCAGCGCCACCCCAGCGATCCGTGGGCTAACACCCACGGAAAATCGCCAAAAAACTGCCGTTTTCACTCTTTCGCCTCTGGGACGCCCTTAAAACCTCCCACAGGACCCACGGAGCCCATGGATCCGCTTAACAGCTCGTCAGGGACGCCCCCGAGGGGCTCGGCCCAAAATAATTTCCGGAGCCAGCGCCACCCCAGCGATCCGTGGGCTAACACCCACGGAAAATCGCCAAAAAACTGCCGTTTTCACTCTTTCGCCTCTGGGACGCCCTTAAAACCTCCCACAGGACCCACGGAGCCCATGGATCCGCTTAACAGCTCGTCAGGGACGCCCCCGAGGGGCTCGGCCCAAAATAATTTCCGGAGCCAGCGCCACCCCAGCGATCCGTGGGCTAACACCCACGGAAAATCGCCAAAAAACTGCCGTTTTCACTCTTTCGCCTCTGGGACGCCCTTAAAACCTCCCACAGGACCCACGGAGCCCATGGATCCGCTTAACAGCTCGTCAGGGACGCCCCCGAGGGGCTCGGCCCAAAATAATTTCCGGAGCCAGCGCCACCCCAGCGATCCGTGGGCTAACACCCACGGAAAATCGCCAAAAAACTGCCGTTTTCACTCTTTCGCCTCTGGGACGCCCTTAAAACCTCCCACAGGACCCACGGAGCCCATGGATCCGCTTAACAGCTCGTCAGGGACGCCCCCGAGGGGCTCGGCCCAAAATAATTTCCGGAGCCAGCGCCACCCCAGCGATCCGTGGGCTAACACCCACGGAAAATCGCCAAAAAACTGCCGTTTTCACTCTTTCGCCTCTGGGACGCCCTTAAAACCTCCCACAGGACCCACGGAGCCCATGGATCCGCTTAACAGCTCGTCAGGGACGCCCCCGAGGGGCTCGGCCCAAAATAATTTCCGGAGCCAGCGCCACCCCAGCGATCCGTGGGCTAACACCCACGGAAAATCGCCAAAAAACTGCCGTTTTCACTCTTTCGCCTCTGGGACGCCCTTAAAACCTCCCACAGGACCCACGGAGCCCATGGATCCGCTTAACAGCTCGTCAGGGACGCCCCCGAGGGGCTCGGCCCAAAATAATTTCCGGAGCCAGCGCCACCCCAGCGATCCGTGGGCTAACACCCACGGAAAATCGCCAAAAAACTGCCGTTTTCACTCTTTCGCCTCTGGGACGCCCTTAAAACCTCCCACAGGACCCACGGAGCCCATGGATCCGCTTAACAGCTCGTCAGGGACGCCCCCGAGGGGCTCGGCCCAAAATAATTTCCGGAGCCAGCGCCACCCCAGCGATCCGTGGGCTAACACCCACGGAAAATCGCCAAAAAACTGCCGTTTTCACTCTTTCGCCTCTGGGACGCCCTTAAAACCTCCCACAGGACCCACGGAGCCCATGGATCCGCTTAACAGCTCGTCAGGGACGCCCCCGAGGGGCTCGGCCCAAAATAATTTCCGGAGCCAGCGCCACCCCAGCGATCCGTGGGCTAACACCCACGGAAAATCGCCAAAAAACTGCCGTTTTCACTCTTTCGCCTCTGGGACGCCCTTAAAACCTCCCACAGGACCCACGGAGCCCATGGATCCGCTTAACAGCTCGTCAGGGACGCCCCCGAGGGGCTCGGCCCAAAATAATTTCCGGAGCCAGCGCCACCCCAGCGATCCGTGGGCTAACACCCACGGAAAATCGCCAAAAAACTGCCGTTTTCACTCTTTCGCCTCTGGGACGCCCTTAAAACCTCCCACAGGACCCACGGAGCCCATGGATCCGCTTAACAGCTCGTCAGGGACGCCCCCGAGGGGCTCGGCCCAAAATAATTTCCGGAGCCAGCGCCACCCCAGCGATCCGTGGGCTAACACCCACGGAAAATCGCCAAAAAACTGCCGTTTTCACTCTTTCGCCTCTGGGACGCCCTTAAAACCTCCCACAGGACCCACGGAGCCCATGGATCCGCTTAACAGCTCGTCAGGGACGCCCCCGAGGGGCTCGGCCCAAAATAATTTCCGGAGCCAGCGCCACCCCAGCGATCCGTGGGCTAACACCCACGGAAAATCGCCAAAAAACTGCCGTTTTCACTCTTTCGCCTCTGGGACGCCCTTAAAACCTCCCACAGGACCCACGGAGCCCATGGATCCGCTTAACAGCTCGTCAGGGACGCCCCCGAGGGGCTCGGCCCAAAATAATTTCCGGAGCCAGCGCCACCCCAGCGATCCGTGGGCTAACACCCACGGAAAATCGCCAAAAAACTGCCGTTTTCACTCTTTCGCCTCTGGGACGCCCTTAAAACCTCCCACAGGACCCACGGAGCCCATGGATCCGCTTAACAGCTCGTCAGGGACGCCCCCGAGGGGCTCGGCCCAAAATAATTTCCGGAGCCAGCGCCACCCCAGCGATCCGTGGGCTAACACCCACGGAAAATCGCCAAAAAACTGCCGTTTTCACTCTTTCGCCTCTGGGACGCCCTTAAAACCTCCCACAGGACCCACGGAGCCCATGGATCCGCTTAACAGCTCGTCAGGGACGCCCCCGAGGGGCTCGGCCCAAAATAATTTCCGGAGCCAGCGCCACCCCAGCGATCCGTGGGCTAACACCCACGGAAAATCGCCAAAAAACTGCCGTTTTCACTCTTTCGCCTCTGGGACGCCCTTAAAACCTCCCACAGGACCCACGGAGCCCATGGATCCGCTTAACAGCTCGTCAGGGACGCCCCCGAGGGGCTCGGCCCAAAATAATTTCCGGAGCCAGCGCCACCCCAGCGATCCGTGGGCTAACACCCACGGAAAATCGCCAAAAAACTGCCGTTTTCACTCTTTCGCCTCTGGGACGCCCTTAAAACCTCCCACAGGACCCACGGAGCCCATGGATCCGCTTAACAGCTCGTCAGGGACGCCCCCGAGGGGCTCGGCCCAAAATAATTTCCGGAGCCAGCGCCACCCCAGCGATCCGTGGGCTAACACCCACGGAAAATCGCCAAAAAACTGCCGTTTTCACTCTTTCGCCTCTGGGACGCCCTTAAAACCTCCCACAGGACCCACGGAGCCCATGGATCCGCTTAACAGCTCGTCAGGGACGCCCCCGAGGGGCTCGGCCCAAAATAATTTCCGGAGCCAGCGCCACCCCAGCGATCCGTGGGCTAACACCCACGGAAAATCGCCAAAAAACTGCCGTTTTCACTCTTTCGCCTCTGGGACGCCCTTAAAACCTCCCACAGGACCCACGGAGCCCATGGATCCGCTTAACAGCTCGTCAGGGACGCCCCCGAGGGGCTCGGCCCAAAATAATTTCCGGAGCCAGCGCCACCCCAGCGATCCGTGGGCTAACACCCACGGAAAATCGCCAAAAAACTGCCGTTTTCACTCTTTCGCCTCTGGGACGCCCTTAAAACCTCCCACAGGACCCACGGAGCCCATGGATCCGCTTAACAGCTCGTCAGGGACGCCCCCGAGGGGCTCGGCCCAAAATAATTTCCGGAGCCAGCGCCACCCCAGCGATCCGTGGGCTAACACCCACGGAAAATCGCCAAAAAACTGCCGTTTTCACTCTTTCGCCTCTGGGACGCCCTTAAAACCTCCCACAGGACCCACGGAGCCCATGGATCCGCTTAACAGCTCGTCAGGGACGCCCCCGAGGGGCTCGGCCCAAAATAATTTCCGGAGCCAGCGCCACCCCAGCGATCCGTGGGCTAACACCCACGGAAAATCGCCAAAAAACTGCCGTTTTCACTCTTTCGCCTCTGGGACGCCCTTAAAACCTCCCACAGGACCCACGGAGCCCATGGATCCGCTTAACAGCTCGTCAGGGACGCCCCCGAGGGGCTCGGCCCAAAATAATTTCCGGAGCCAGCGCCACCCCAGCGATCCGTGGGCTAACACCCACGGAAAATCGCCAAAAAACTGCCGTTTTCACTCTTTCGCCTCTGGGACGCCCTTAAAACCTCCCACAGGACCCACGGAGCCCATGGATCCGCTTAACAGCTCGTCAGGGACGCCCCCGAGGGGCTCGGCCCAAAATAATTTCCGGAGCCAGCGCCACCCCAGCGATCCGTGGGCTAACACCCACGGAAAATCGCCAAAAAACTGCCGTTTTCACTCTTTCGCCTCTGGGACGCCCTTAAAACCTCCCACAGGACCCACGGAGCCCATGGATCCGCTTAACAGCTCGTCAGGGACGCCCCCGAGGGGCTCGGCCCAAAATAATTTCCGGAGCCAGCGCCACCCCAGCGATCCGTGGGCTAACACCCACGGAAAATCGCCAAAAAACTGCCGTTTTCACTCTTTCGCCTCTGGGACGCCCTTAAAACCTCCCACAGGACCCACGGAGCCCATGGATCCGCTTAACAGCTCGTCAGGGACGCCCCCGAGGGGCTCGGCCCAAAATAATTTCCGGAGCCAGCGCCACCCCAGCGATCCGTGGGCTAACACCCACGGAAAATCGCCAAAAAACTGCCGTTTTCACTCTTTCGCCTCTGGGACGCCCTTAAAACCTCCCACAGGACCCACGGAGCCCATGGATCCGCTTAACAGCTCGTCAGGGACGCCCCCGAGGGGCTCGGCCCAAAATAATTTCCGGAGCCAGCGCCACCCCAGCGATCCGTGGGCTAACACCCACGGAAAATCGCCAAAAAACTGCCGTTTTCACTCTTTCGCCTCTGGGACGCCCTTAAAACCTCCCACAGGACCCACGGAGCCCATGGATCCGCTTAACAGCTCGTCAGGGACGCCCCCGAGGGGCTCGGCCCAAAATAATTTCCGGAGCCAGCGCCACCCCAGCGATCCGTGGGCTAACACCCACGGAAAATCGCCAAAAAACTGCCGTTTTCACTCTTTCGCCTCTGGGACGCCCTTAAAACCTCCCACAGGACCCACGGAGCCCATGGATCCGCTTAACAGCTCGTCAGGGACGCCCCCGAGGGGCTCGGCCCAAAATAATTTCCGGAGCCAGCGCCACCCCAGCGATCCGTGGGCTAACACCCACGGAAAATCGCCAAAAAACTGCCGTTTTCACTCTTTCGCCTCTGGGACGCCCTTAAAACCTCCCACAGGACCCACGGAGCCCATGGATCCGCTTAACAGCTCGTCAGGGACGCCCCCGAGGGGCTCAGGCCCAAAATAATTTCCGGAGCCAGCGCCACCCCAGCGATCCGTGGGCTAACACCCACGGAAAATCGCCAAAAAACTGCCGTTTTCACTCTTTCGCCTCTGGGACGCCCTTAAAACCTCCCACAGGACCCACGGAGCCCATGGATCCGCTTAACAGCTCGTCAGGGACGCCCCCGAGGGGCTCGGCCCAAAATAATTTCCGGAGCCAGCGCCACCCCAGCGATCCGTGGGCTAACACCCACGGAAAATCGCCAAAAAACTGCCGTTTTCACTCTTTCGCCTCTGGGACGCCCTTAAAACCTCCCACAGGACCCACGGAGCCCATGGATCCGCTTAACAGCTCGTCAGGGACGCCCCCGAGGGGCTCGGCCCAAAATAATTTCCGGAGCCAGCGCCACCCCAGCGATCCGTGGGCTAACACCCACGGAAAATCGCCAAAAAACTGCCGTTTTCACTCTTTCGCCTCTGGGACGCCCTTAAAACCTCCCACAGGACCCACGGAGCCCATGGATCCGCTTAACAGCTCGTCAGGGACGCCCCCGAGGGGCTCGGCCCAAAATAATTTCCGGAGCCAGCGCCACCCCAGCGATCCGTGGGCTAACACCCACGGAAAATCGCCAAAAAACTGCCGTTTTCACTCTTTCGCCTCTGGGACGCCCTTAAAACCTCCCACAGGACCCACGGAGCCCATGGATCCGCTTAACAGCTCGTCAGGGACGCCCCCGAGGGGCTCGGCCCAAAATAATTTCCGGAGCCAGCGCCACCCCAGCGATCCGTGGGCTAACACCCACGGAAAATCGCCAAAAAACTGCCGTTTTCACTCTTTCGCCTCTGGGACGCCCTTAAAACCTCCCACAGGACCCACGGAGCCCATGGATCCGCTTAACAGCTCGTCAGGGACGCCCCCGAGGGGCTCGGCCCAAAATAATTTCCGGAGCCAGCGCCACCCCAGCGATCCGTGGGCTAACACCCACGGAAAATCGCCAAAAAACTGCCGTTTTCACTCTTTCGCCTCTGGGACGCCCTTAAAACCTCCCACAGGACCCACGGAGCCCATGGATCCGCTTAACAGCTCGTCAGGGACGCCCCCGAGGGGCTCGGCCCAAAATAATTTCCGGAGCCAGCGCCACCCCAGCGATCCGTGGGCTAACACCCACGGAAAATCGCCAAAAAACTGCCGTTTTCACTCTTTCGCCTCTGGGACGCCCTTAAAACCTCCCACAGGACCCACGGAGCCCATGGATCCGCTTAACAGCTCGTCAGGGACGCCCCCGAGGGGCTCGGCCCAAAATAATTTCCGGAGCCAGCGCCACCCCAGCGATCCGTGGGCTAACACCCACGGAAAATCGCCAAAAAACTGCCGTTTTCACTCTTTCGCCTCTGGGACGCCCTTAAAACCTCCCACAGGACCCACGGAGCCCATGGATCCGCTTAACAGCTCGTCAGGGACGCCCCCGAGGGGCTCGGCCCAAAATAATTTCCGGAGCCAGCGCCACCCCAGCGATCCGTGGGCTAACACCCACGGAAAATCGCCAAAAAACTGCCGTTTTCACTCTTTCGCCTCTGGGACGCCCTTAAAACCTCCCACAGGACCCACGGAGCCCATGGATCCGCTTAACAGCTCGTCAGGGACGCCCCCGAGGGGCTCGGCCCAAAATAATTTCCGGAGCCAGCGCCACCCCAGCGATCCGTGGGCTAACACCCACGGAAAATCGCCAAAAAACTGCCGTTTTCACTCTTTCGCCTCTGGGACGCCCTTAAAACCTCCCACAGGACCCACGGAGCCCATGGATCCGCTTAACAGCTCGTCAGGGACGCCCCCGAGGGGCTCGGCCCAAAATAATTTCCGGAGCCAGCGCCACCCCAGCGATCCGTGGGCTAACACCCACGGAAAATCGCCAAAAAACTGCCGTTTTCACTCTTTCGCCTCTGGGACGCCCTTAAAACCTCCCACAGGACCCACGGAGCCCATGGATCCGCTTAACAGCTCGTCAGGGACGCCCCCGAGGGGCTCGGCCCAAAATAATTTCCGGAGCCAGCGCCACCCCAGCGATCCGTGGGCTAACACCCACGGAAAATCGCCAAAAAACTGCCGTTTTCACTCTTTCGCCTCTGGGACGCCCTTAAAACCTCCCACAGGACCCACGGAGCCCATGGATCCGCTTAACAGCTCGTCAGGGACGCCCCCGAGGGGCTCGGCCCAAAATAATTTCCGGAGCCAGCGCCACCCCAGCGATCCGTGGGCTAACACCCACGGAAAATCGCCAAAAAACTGCCGTTTTCACTCTTTCGCCTCTGGGACGCCCTTAAAACCTCCCACAGGACCCACGGAGCCCATGGATCCGCTTAACAGCTCGTCAGGGACGCCCCCGAGGGGCTCGGCCCAAAATAATTTCCGGAGCCAGCGCCACCCCAGCGATCCGTGGGCTAACACCCACGGAAAATCGCCAAAAAACTGCCGTTTTCACTCTTTCGCCTCTGGGACGCCCTTAAAACCTCCCACAGGACCCACGGAGCCCATGGATCCGCTTAACAGCTCGTCAGGGACGCCCCCGAGGGGCTCGGCCCAAAATAATTTCCGGAGCCAGCGCCACCCCAGCGATCCGTGGGCTAACACCCACGGAAAATCGCCAAAAAACTGCCGTTTTCACTCTTTCGCCTCTGGGACGCCCTTAAAACCTCCCACAGGACCCACGGAGCCCATGGATCCGCTTAACAGCTCGTCAGGGACGCCCCCGAGGGGCTCGGCCCAAAATAATTTCCGGAGCCAGCGCCACCCCAGCGATCCGTGGGCTAACACCCACGGAAAATCGCCAAAAAACTGCCGTTTTCACTCTTTCGCCTCTGGGACGCCCTTAAAACCTCCCACAGGACCCACGGAGCCCATGGATCCGCTTAACAGCTCGTCAGGGACGCCCCCGAGGGGCTCGGCCCAAAATAATTTCCGGAGCCAGCGCCACCCCAGCGATCCGTGGGCTAACACCCACGGAAAATCGCCAAAAAACTGCCGTTTTCACTCTTTCGCCTCTGGGACGCCCTTAAAACCTCCCACAGGACCCACGGAGCCCATGGATCCGCTTAACAGCTCGTCAGGGACGCCCCCGAGGGGCTCGGCCCAAAATAATTTCCGGAGCCAGCGCCACCCCAGCGATCCGTGGGCTAACACCCACGGAAAATCGCCAAAAAACTGCCGTTTTCACTCTTTCGCCTCTGGGACGCCCTTAAAACCTCCCACAGGACCCACGGAGCCCATGGATCCGCTTAACAGCTCGTCAGGGACGCCCCCGAGGGGCTCGGCCCAAAATAATTTCCGGAGCCAGCGCCACCCCAGCGATCCGTGGGCTAACACCCACGGAAAATCGCCAAAAAACTGCCGTTTTCACTCTTTCGCCTCTGGGACGCCCTTAAAACCTCCCACAGGACCCACGGAGCCCATGGATCCGCTTAACAGCTCGTCAGGGACGCCCCCGAGGGGCTCGGCCCAAAATAATTTCCGGAGCCAGCGCCACCCCAGCGATCCGTGGGCTAACACCCACGGAAAATCGCCAAAAAACTGCCGTTTTCACTCTTTCGCCTCTGGGACGCCCTTAAAACCTCCCACAGGACCCACGGAGCCCATGGATCCGCTTAACAGCTCGTCAGGGACGCCCCCGAGGGGCTCGGCCCAAAATAATTTCCGGAGCCAGCGCCACCCCAGCGATCCGTGGGCTAACACCCACGGAAAATCGCCAAAAAACTGCCGTTTTCACTCTTTCGCCTCTGGGACGCCCTTAAAACCTCCCACAGGACCCACGGAGCCCATGGATCCGCTTAACAGCTCGTCAGGGACGCCCCCGAGGGGCTCGGCCCAAAATAATTTCCGGAGCCAGCGCCACCCCAGCGATCCGTGGGCTAACACCCACGGAAAATCGCCAAAAAACTGCCGTTTTCACTCTTTCGCCTCTGGGACGCCCTTAAAACCTCCCACAGGACCCACGGAGCCCATGGATCCGCTTAACAGCTCGTCAGGGACGCCCCCGAGGGGCTCGGCCCAAAATAATTTCCGGAGCCAGCGCCACCCCAGCGATCCGTGGGCTAACACCCACGGAAAATCGCCAAAAAACTGCCGTTTTCACTCTTTCGCCTCTGGGACGCCCTTAAAACCTCCCACAGGACCCACGGAGCCCATGGATCCGCTTAACAGCTCGTCAGGGACGCCCCCGAGGGGCTCGGCCCAAAATAATTTCCGGAGCCAGCGCCACCCCAGCGATCCGTGGGCTAACACCCACGGAAAATCGCCAAAAAACTGCCGTTTTCACTCTTTCGCCTCTGGGACGCCCTTAAAACCTCCCACAGGACCCACGGAGCCCATGGATCCGCTTAACAGCTCGTCAGGGACGCCCCCGAGGGGCTCGGCCCAAAATAATTTCCGGAGCCAGCGCCACCCCAGCGATCCGTGGGCTAACACCCACGGAAAATCGCCAAAAAACTGCCGTTTTCACTCTTTCGCCTCTGGGACGCCCTTAAAACCTCCCACAGGACCCACGGAGCCCATGGATCCGCTTAACAGCTCGTCAGGGACGCCCCCGAGGGGCTCGGCCCAAAATAATTTCCGGAGCCAGCGCCACCCCAGCGATCCGTGGGCTAACACCCACGGAAAATCGCCAAAAAACTGCCGTTTTCACTCTTTCGCCTCTGGGACGCCCTTAAAACCTCCCACAGGACCCACGGAGCCCATGGATCCGCTTAACAGCTCGTCAGGGACGCCCCCGAGGGGCTCGGCCCAAAATAATTTCCGGAGCCAGCGCCACCCCAGCGATCCGTGGGCTAACACCCACGGAAAATCGCCAAAAAACTGCCGTTTTCACTCTTTCGCCTCTGGGACGCCCTTAAAACCTCCCACAGGACCCACGGAGCCCATGGATCCGCTTAACAGCTCGTCAGGGACGCCCCCGAGGGGCTCGGCCCAAAATAATTTCCGGAGCCAGCGCCACCCCAGCGATCCGTGGGCTAACACCCACGGAAAATCGCCAAAAAACTGCCGTTTTCACTCTTTCGCCTCTGGGACGCCCTTAAAACCTCCCACAGGACCCACGGAGCCCATGGATCCGCTTAACAGCTCGTCAGGGACGCCCCCGAGGGGCTCGGCCCAAAATAATTTCCGGAGCCAGCGCCACCCCAGCGATCCGTGGGCTAACACCCACGGAAAATCGCCAAAAAACTGCCGTTTTCACTCTTTCGCCTCTGGGACGCCCTTAAAACCTCCCACAGGACCCACGGAGCCCATGGATCCGCTTAACAGCTCGTCAGGGACGCCCCCGAGGGGCTCGGCCCAAAATAATTTCCGGAGCCAGCGCCACCCCAGCGATCCGTGGGCTAACACCCACGGAAAATCGCCAAAAAACTGCCGTTTTCACTCTTTCGCCTCTGGGACGCCCTTAAAACCTCCCACAGGACCCACGGAGCCCATGGATCCGCTTAACAGCTCGTCAGGGACGCCCCCGAGGGGCTCGGCCCAAAATAATTTCCGGAGCCAGCGCCACCCCAGCGATCCGTGGGCTAACACCCACGGAAAATCGCCAAAAAACTGCCGTTTTCACTCTTTCGCCTCTGGGACGCCCTTAAAACCTCCCACAGGACCCACGGAGCCCATGGATCCGCTTAACAGCTCGTCAGGGACGCCCCCGAGGGGCTCGGCCCAAAATAATTTCCGGAGCCAGCGCCACCCCAGCGATCCGTGGGCTAACACCCACGGAAAATCGCCAAAAAACTGCCGTTTTCACTCTTTCGCCTCTGGGACGCCCTTAAAACCTCCCACAGGACCCACGGAGCCCATGGATCCGCTTAACAGCTCGTCAGGGACGCCCCCGAGGGGCTCGGCCCAAAATAATTTCCGGAGCCAGCGCCACCCCAGCGATCCGTGGGCTAACACCCACGGAAAATCGCCAAAAAACTGCCGTTTTCACTCTTTCGCCTCTGGGACGCCCTTAAAACCTCCCACAGGACCCACGGAGCCCATGGATCCGCTTAACAGCTCGTCAGGGACGCCCCCGAGGGGCTCGGCCCAAAATAATTTCCGGAGCCAGCGCCACCCCAGCGATCCGTGGGCTAACACCCACGGAAAATCGCCAAAAAACTGCCGTTTTCACTCTTTCGCCTCTGGGACGCCCTTAAAACCTCCCACAGGACCCACGGAGCCCATGGATCCGCTTAACAGCTCGTCAGGGACGCCCCCGAGGGGCTCGGCCCAAAATAATTTCCGGAGCCAGCGCCACCCCAGCGATCCGTGGGCTAACACCCACGGAAAATCGCCAAAAAACTGCCGTTTTCACTCTTTCGCCTCTGGGACGCCCTTAAAACCTCCCACAGGACCCACGGAGCCCATGGATCCGCTTAACAGCTCGTCAGGGACGCCCCCGAGGGGCTCGGCCCAAAATAATTTCCGGAGCCAGCGCCACCCCAGCGATCCGTGGGCTAACACCCACGGAAAATCGCCAAAAAACTGCCGTTTTCACTCTTTCGCCTCTGGGACGCCCTTAAAACCTCCCACAGGACCCACGGAGCCCATGGATCCGCTTAACAGCTCGTCAGGGACGCCCCCGAGGGGCTCGGCCCAAAATAATTTCCGGAGCCAGCGCCACCCCAGCGATCCGTGGGCTAACACCCACGGAAAATCGCCAAAAAACTGCCGTTTTCACTCTTTCGCCTCTGGGACGCCCTTAAAACCTCCCACAGGACCCACGGAGCCCATGGATCCGCTTAACAGCTCGTCAGGGACGCCCCCGAGGGGCTCGGCCCAAAATAATTTCCGGAGCCAGCGCCACCCCAGCGATCCGTGGGCTAACACCCACGGAAAATCGCCAAAAAACTGCCGTTTTCACTCTTTCGCCTCTGGGACGCCCTTAAAACCTCCCACAGGACCCACGGAGCCCATGGATCCGCTTAACAGCTCGTCAGGGACGCCCCCGAGGGGCTCGGCCCAAAATAATTTCCGGAGCCAGCGCCACCCCAGCGATCCGTGGGCTAACACCCACGGAAAATCGCCAAAAAACTGCCGTTTTCACTCTTTCGCCTCTGGGACGCCCTTAAAACCTCCCACAGGACCCACGGAGCCCATGGATCCGCTTAACAGCTCGTCAGGGACGCCCCCGAGGGGCTCGGCCCAAAATAATTTCCGGAGCCAGCGCCACCCCAGCGATCCGTGGGCTAACACCCACGGAAAATCGCCAAAAAACTGCCGTTTTCACTCTTTCGCCTCTGGGACGCCCTTAAAACCTCCCACAGGACCCACGGAGCCCATGGATCCGCTTAACAGCTCGTCAGGGACGCCCCCGAGGGGCTCGGCCCAAAATAATTTCCGGAGCCAGCGCCACCCCAGCGATCCGTGGGCTAACACCCACGGAAAATCGCCAAAAAACTGCCGTTTTCACTCTTTCGCCTCTGGGACGCCCTTAAAACCTCCCACAGGACCCACGGAGCCCATGGATCCGCTTAACAGCTCGTCAGGGACGCCCCCGAGGGGCTCGGCCCAAAATAATTTCCGGAGCCAGCGCCACCCCAGCGATCCGTGGGCTAACACCCACGGAAAATCGCCAAAAACTGCCGTTTTCACTCTTTCGCCTCTGGGACGCCCTTAAAACCTCCCACAGGACCCACGGAGCCCATGGATCCGCTTAACAGCTCGTCAGGGACGCCCCCGAGGGGCTCGGCCCAAAATAATTTCCGGAGCCAGCGCCACCCCAGCGATCCGTGGGCTAACACCCACGGAAAATCGCCAACAAAAACTGCCGTTTTCACTCTTTCGCCTCTGGGACGCCCTTAAAACCTCCCACAGGACCCACGGAGCCCATGGATCCGCTTAACAGCTCGTCAGGGACGCCCCCGAGGGGCTCGGCCCAAAATAATTTCCGGAGCCAGCGCCACCCCAGCGATCCGTGGGCTAACACCCACGGAAAATCGCCAAAAAACTGCCGTTTTCACTCTTTCGCCTCTGGGACGCCCTTAAAACCTCCCACAGGACCCACGGAGCCCATGGATCCGCTTAACAGCTCGTCAGGGACGCCCCCGAGGGGCTCGGCCCAAAATAATTTCCGGAGCCAGCGCCACCCCAGCGATCCGTGGGCTAACACCCACGGAAAATCGCCAAAAAACTGCCGTTTTCACTCTTTCGCCTCTGGGACGCCCTTAAAACCTCCCACAGGACCCACGGAGCCCATGGATCCGCTTAACAGCTCGTCAGGGACGCCCCCGAGGGGCTCGGCCCAAAATAATTTCCGGAGCCAGCGCCACCCCAGCGATCCGTGGGCTAACACCCACGGAAAATCGCCAAAAAACTGCCGTTTTCACTCTTTCGCCTCTGGGACGCCCTTAAAACCTCCCACAGGACCCACGGAGCCCATGGATCCGCTTAACAGCTCGTCAGGGACGCCCCCGAGGGGCTCGGCCCAAAATAATTTCCGGAGCCAGCGCCACCCCAGCGATCCGTGGGCTAACACCCACGGAAAATCGCCAAAAAACTGCCGTTTTCACTCTTTCGCCTCTGGGACGCCCTTAAAACCTCCCACAGGACCCACGGAGCCCATGGATCCGCTTAACAGCTCGTCAGGGACGCCCCCGAGGGGCTCGGCCCAAAATAATTTCCGGAGCCAGCGCCACCCCAGCGATCCGTGGGCTAACACCCACGGAAAATCGCCAAAAAACTGCCGTTTTCACTCTTTCGCCTCTGGGACGCCCTTAAAACCTCCCACAGGACCCACGGAGCCCATGGATCCGCTTAACAGCTCGTCAGGGACGCCCCCGAGGGGCTCGGCCCAAAATAATTTCCGGAGCCAGCGCCACCCCAGCGATCCGTGGGCTAACACCCACGGAAAATCGCCAAAAAACTGCCGTTTTCACTCTTTCGCCTCTGGGACGCCCTTAAAACCTCCCACAGGACCCACGGAGCCCATGGATCCGCTTAACAGCTCGTCAGGGACGCCCCCGAGGGGCTCGGCCCAAAATAATTTCCGGAGCCAGCGCCACCCCAGCGATCCGTGGGCTAACACCCACGGAAAATCGCCAAAAAACTGCCGTTTTCACTCTTTCGCCTCTGGGACGCCCTTAAAACCTCCCACAGGACCCACGGAGCCCATGGATCCGCTTAACAGCTCGTCAGGGACGCCCCCGAGGGGCTCGGCCCAAAATAATTTCCGGAGCCAGCGCCACCCCAGCGATCCGTGGGCTAACACCCACGGAAAATCGCCAAAAAACTGCCGTTTTCACTCTTTCGCCTCTGGGACGCCCTTAAAACCTCCCACAGGACCCACGGAGCCCATGGATCCGCTTAACAGCTCGTCAGGGACGCCCCCGAGGGGCTCGGCCCAAAATAATTTCCGGAGCCAGCGCCACCCCAGCGATCCGTGGGCTAACACCCACGGAAAATCGCCAAAAAACTGCCGTTTTCACTCTTTCGCCTCTGGGACGCCCTTAAAACCTCCCACAGGACCCACGGAGCCCATGGATCCGCTTAACAGCTCGTCAGGGACGCCCCCGAGGGGCTCGGCCCAAAATAATTTCCGGAGCCAGCGCCACCCCAGCGATCCGTGGGCTAACACCCACGGAAAATCGCCAAAAAACTGCCGTTTTCACTCTTTCGCCTCTGGGACGCCCTTAAAACCTCCCACAGGACCCACGGAGCCCATGGATCCGCTTAACAGCTCGTCAGGGACGCCCCCGAGGGGCTCGGCCCAAAATAATTTCCGGAGCCAGCGCCACCCCAGCGATCCGTGGGACTGCGTTTTCCACTCTTTCGCCTCCTGGGACGCCCTTAAAACCTCCACACAGCCTCCTGGACGCCTTAAACTCCCACAGGACCCACGGAGCCCATGGATCCGCTTAACAGCTCGTCAGGGACGCCCCCGAGGGGCTCGGCCCAAAATAATTTCCGGAGCCAGCGCCACCCCAGCGATCGTGGGCTAACACCCACGGAAAATCGCCAAAAACTGCCGTTTTCACTCTTTCGCCTCTGGGACGCCCTTAAAACCTCCCACAGGACCCACGGAGCCCATGGATCCGCTTAACAGCTCGTCAGGGACGCCCCCGAGGGGCTCGGCCCAAAATAATTTCCGGAGCCAGCGCCACCCCAGCGATCCGTGGGCTAACACCCACGGAAAATCGCCAAAAAACTGCCGTTTTCACTCTTTCGCCTCTGGGACGCCCTTAAAACCTCCCACAGGACCCACGGAGCCCATGGATCCGCTTAACAGCTCGTCAGGGACGCCCCCGAGGGGCTCGGCCCAAAATAATTTCCGGAGCCAGCGCCACCCCAGCGATCCGTGGGCTAACACCCACGGAAAATCGCCAAAAAACTGCCGTTTTCACTCTTTCGCCTCTGGGACGCCCTTAAAACCTCCCACAGGACCCACGGAGCCCATGGATCCGCTTAACAGCTCGTCAGGGACGCCCCCGAGGGGCTCGGCCCAAAATAATTTCCGGAGCCAGCGCCACCCCAGCGATCCGTGGGCTAACACCCACGGAAAATCGCCAAAAAACTGCCGTTTTCACTCTTTCGCCTCTGGGACGCCCTTAAAACCTCCCACAGGACCCACGGAGCCCATGGATCCGCTTAACAGCTCGTCAGGGACGCCCCCGAGGGGCTCGGCCCAAAATAATTTCCGGAGCCAGCGCCACCCCAGCGATCCGTGGGCTAACACCCACGGAAAATCGCCAAAAAACTGCCGTTTTCACTCTTTCGCCTCTGGGACGCCCTTAAAACCTCCCACAGGACCCACGGAGCCCATGGATCCGCTTAACAGCTCGTCAGGGACGCCCCCGAGGGGCTCGGCCCAAAATAATTTCCGGAGCCAGCGCCACCCCAGCGATCCGTGGGCTAACACCCACGGAAAATCGCCAAAAAACTGCCGTTTTCACTCTTTCGCCTCTGGGACGCCCTTAAAACCTCCCACAGGACCCACGGAGCCCATGGATCCGCTTAACAGCTCGTCAGGGACGCCCCCGAGGGGCTCGGCCCAAAATAATTTCCGGAGCCAGCGCCACCCCAGCGATCCGTGGGCTAACACCCACGGAAAATCGCCAAAAAACTGCCGTTTTCACTCTTTCGCCTCTGGGACGCCCTTAAAACCTCCCACAGGACCCACGGAGCCCATGGATCCGCTTAACAGCTCGTCAGGGACGCCCCCGAGGGGCTCGGCCCAAAATAATTTCCGGAGCCAGCGCCACCCCAGCGATCCGTGGGCTAACACCCACGGAAAATCGCCAAAAAACTGCCGTTTTCACTCTTTCGCCTCTGGGACGCCCTTAAAACCTCCCACAGGACCCACGGAGCCCATGGATCCGCTTAACAGCTCGTCAGGGACGCCCCCGAGGGGCTCGGCCCAAAATAATTTCCGGAGCCAGCGCCACCCCAGCGATCCGTGGGCTAACACCCACGGAAAATCGCCAAAAAACTGCCGTTTTCACTCTTTCGCCTCTGGGACGCCCTTAAAACCTCCCACAGGACCCACGGAGCCCATGGATCCGCTTAACAGCTCGTCAGGGACGCCCCCGAGGGGCTCGGCCCAAAATAATTTCCGGAGCCAGCGCCACCCCAGCGATCCGTGGGCTAACACCCACGGAAAATCGCCAAAAAACTGCCGTTTTCACTCTTTCGCCTCTGGGACGCCCTTAAAACCTCCCACAGGACCCACGGAGCCCATGGATCCGCTTAACAGCTCGTCAGGGACGCCCCCGAGGGGCTCGGCCCAAAATAATTTCCGGAGCCAGCGCCACCCCAGCGATCCGTGGGCTAACACCCACGGAAAATCGCCAAAAAACTGCCGTTTTCACTCTTTCGCCTCTGGGACGCCCTTAAAACCTCCCACAGGACCCACGGAGCCCATGGATCCGCTTAACAGCTCGTCAGGGACGCCCCCGAGGGGCTCGGCCCAAAATAATTTCCGGAGCCAGCGCCACCCCAGCGATCCGTGGGCTAACACCCACGGAAAATCGCCAAAAAACTGCCGTTTTCACTCTTTCGCCTCTGGGACGCCCTTAAAACCTCCCACAGGACCCACGGAGCCCATGGATCCGCTTAACAGCTCGTCAGGGACGCCCCCGAGGGGCTCGGCCCAAAATAATTTCCGGAGCCAGCGCCACCCCAGCGATCCGTGGGCTAACACCCACGGAAAATCGCCAAAAAACTGCCGTTTTCACTCTTTCGCCTCTGGGACGCCCTTAAAACCTCCCACAGGACCCACGGAGCCCATGGATCCGCTTAACAGCTCGTCAGGGACGCCCCCGAGGGGCTCGGCCCAAAATAATTTCCGGAGCCAGCGCCACCCCAGCGATCCGTGGGCTAACACCCACGGAAAATCGCCAAAAAACTGCCGTTTTCACTCTTTCGCCTCTGGGACGCCCTTAAAACCTCCCACAGGACCCACGGAGCCCATGGATCCGCTTAACAGCTCGTCAGGGACGCCCCCGAGGGGCTCGGCCCAAAATAATTTCCGGAGCCAGCGCCACCCCAGCGATCCGTGGGCTAACACCCACGGAAAATCGCCAAAAAACTGCCGTTTTCACTCTTTCGCCTCTGGGACGCCCTTAAAACCTCCCACAGGACCCACGGAGCCCATGGATCCGCTTAACAGCTCGTCAGGGACGCCCCCGAGGGGCTCGGCCCAAAATAATTTCCGGAGCCAGCGCCACCCCAGCGATCCGTGGGCTAACACCCACGGAAAATCGCCAAAAAACTGCCGTTTTCACTCTTTCGCCTCTGGGACGCCCTTAAAACCTCCCACAGGACCCACGGAGCCCATGGATCCGCTTAACAGCTCGTCAGGGACGCCCCCGAGGGGCTCGGCCCAAAATAATTTCCGGAGCCAGCGCCACCCCAGCGATCCGTGGGCTAACACCCACGGAAAATCGCCAAAAAACTGCCGTTTTCACTCTTTCGCCTCTGGGACGCCCTTAAAACCTCCCACAGGACCCACGGAGCCCATGGATCCGCTTAACAGCTCGTCAGGGACGCCCCCGAGGGGCTCGGCCCAAAATAATTTCCGGAGCCAGCGCCACCCCAGCGATCCGTGGGCTAACACCCACGGAAAATCGCCAAAAAACTGCCGTTTTCACTCTTTCGCCTCTGGGACGCCCTTAAAACCTCCCACAGGACCCACGGAGCCCATGGATCCGCTTAACAGCTCGTCAGGGACGCCCCCGAGGGGCTCGGCCCAAAATAATTTCCGGAGCCAGCGCCACCCCAGCGATCCGTGGGCTAACACCCACGGAAAATCGCCAAAAAACTGCCGTTTTCACTCTTTCGCCTCTGGGACGCCCTTAAAACCTCCCACAGGACCCACGGAGCCCATGGATCCGCTTAACAGCTCGTCAGGGACGCCCCCGAGGGGCTCGGCCCAAAATAATTTCCGGAGCCAGCGCCACCCCAGCGATCCGTGGGCTAACACCCACGGAAAATCGCCAAAAAACTGCCGTTTTCACTCTTTCGCCTCTGGGACGCCCTTAAAACCTCCCACAGGACCCACGGAGCCCATGGATCCGCTTAACAGCTCGTCAGGGACGCCCCCGAGGGGCTCGGCCCAAAATAATTTCCGGAGCCAGCGCCACCCCAGCGATCCGTGGGCTAACACCCACGGAAAATCGCCAAAAAACTGCCGTTTTCACTCTTTCGCCTCTGGGACGCCCTTAAAACCTCCCACAGGACCCACGGAGCCCATGGATCCGCTTAACAGCTCGTCAGGGACGCCCCCGAGGGGCTCGGCCCAAAATAATTTCCGGAGCCAGCGCCACCCCAGCGATCCGTGGGCTAACACCCACGGAAAATCGCCAAAAAACTGCCGTTTTCACTCTTTCGCCTCTGGGACGCCCTTAAAACCTCCCACAGGACCCACGGAGCCCATGGATCCGCTTAACAGCTCGTCAGGGACGCCCCCGAGGGGCTCGGCCCAAAATAATTTCCGGAGCCAGCGCCACCCCAGCGATCCGTGGGCTAACACCCACGGAAAATCGCCAAAAAACTGCCGTTTTCACTCTTTCGCCTCTGGGACGCCCTTAAAACCTCCCACAGGACCCACGGAGCCCATGGATCCGCTTAACAGCTCGTCAGGGACGCCCCCGAGGGGCTCGGCCCAAAATAATTTCCGGAGCCAGCGCCACCCCAGCGATCCGTGGGCTAACACCCACGGAAAATCGCCAAAAAACTGCCGTTTTCACTCTTTCGCCTCTGGGACGCCCTTAAAACCTCCCACAGGACCCACGGAGCCCATGGATCCGCTTAACAGCTCGTCAGGGACGCCCCCGAGGGGCTCGGCCCAAAATAATTTCCGGAGCCAGCGCCACCCCAGCGATCCGTGGGCTAACACCCACGGAAAATCGCCAAAAAACTGCCGTTTTCACTCTTTCGCCTCTGGGACGCCCTTAAAACCTCCCACAGGACCCACGGAGCCCATGGATCCGCTTAACAGCTCGTCAGGGACGCCCCCGAGGGGCTCGGCCCAAAATAATTTCCGGAGCCAGCGCCACCCCAGCGATCCGTGGGCTAACACCCACGGAAAATCGCCAAAAAACTGCCGTTTTCACTCTTTCGCCTCTGGGACGCCCTTAAAACCTCCCACAGGACCCACGGAGCCCATGGATCCGCTTAACAGCTCGTCAGGGACGCCCCCGAGGGGCTCGGCCCAAAATAATTTCCGGAGCCAGCGCCACCCCAGCGATCCGTGGGCTAACACCCACGGAAAATCGCCAAAAAACTGCCGTTTTCACTCTTTCGCCTCTGGGACGCCCTTAAAACCTCCCACAGGACCCACGGAGCCCATGGATCCGCTTAACAGCTCGTCAGGGACGCCCCCGAGGGGCTCGGCCCAAAATAATTTCCGGAGCCAGCGCCACCCCAGCGATCCGTGGGCTAACACCCACGGAAAATCGCCAAAAAACTGCCGTTTTCACTCTTTCGCCTCTGGGACGCCCTTAAAACCTCCCACAGGACCCACGGAGCCCATGGATCCGCTTAACAGCTCGTCAGGGACGCCCCCGAGGGGCTCGGCCCAAAATAATTTCCGGAGCCAGCGCCACCCCAGCGATCCGTGGGCTAACACCCACGGAAAATCGCCAAAAAACTGCCGTTTTCACTCTTTCGCCTCTGGGACGCCCTTAAAACCTCCCACAGGACCCACGGAGCCCATGGATCCGCTTAACAGCTCGTCAGGGACGCCCCCGAGGGGCTCGGCCCAAAATAATTTCCGGAGCCAGCGCCACCCCAGCGATCCGTGGGCTAACACCCACGGAAAATCGCCAAAAAACTGCCGTTTTCACTCTTTCGCCTCTGGGACGCCCTTAAAACCTCCCACAGGACCCACGGAGCCCATGGATCCGCTTAACAGCTCGTCAGGGACGCCCCCGAGGGGCTCGGCCCAAAATAATTTCCGGAGCCAGCGCCACCCCAGCGATCCGTGGGCTAACACCCACGGAAAATCGCCAAAAAACTGCCGTTTTCACTCTTTCGCCTCTGGGACGCCCTTAAAACCTCCCACAGGACCCACGGAGCCCATGGATCCGCTTAACAGCTCGTCAGGGACGCCCCCGAGGGGCTCGGCCCAAAATAATTTCCGGAGCCAGCGCCACCCCAGCGATCCGTGGGCTAACACCCACGGAAAATCGCCAAAAAACTGCCGTTTTCACTCTTTCGCCTCTGGGACGCCCTTAAAACCTCCCACAGGACCCACGGAGCCCATGGATCCGCTTAACAGCTCGTCAGGGACGCCCCCGAGGGGCTCGGCCCAAAATAATTTCCGGAGCCAGCGCCACCCCAGCGATCCGTGGGCTAACACCCACGGAAAATCGCCAAAAAACTGCCGTTTTCACTCTTTCGCCTCTGGGACGCCCTTAAAACCTCCCACAGGACCCACGGAGCCCATGGATCCGCTTAACAGCTCGTCAGGGACGCCCCCGAGGGGCTCGGCCCAAAATAATTTCCGGAGCCAGCGCCACCCCAGCGATCCGTGGGCTAACACCCACGGAAAATCGCCAAAAAACTGCCGTTTTCACTCTTTCGCCTCTGGGACGCCCTTAAAACCTCCCACAGGACCCACGGAGCCCATGGATCCGCTTAACAGCTCGTCAGGGACGCCCCCGAGGGGCTCGGCCCAAAATAATTTCCGGAGCCAGCGCCACCCCAGCGATCCGTGGGCTAACACCCACGGAAAATCGCCAAAAAACTGCCGTTTTCACTCTTTCGCCTCTGGGACGCCCTTAAAACCTCCCACAGGACCCACGGAGCCCATGGATCCGCTTAACAGCTCGTCAGGGACGCCCCCGAGGGGCTCGGCCCAAAATAATTTCCGGAGCCAGCGCCACCCCAGCGATCCGTGGGCTAACACCCACGGAAAATCGCCAAAAAACTGCCGTTTTCACTCTTTCGCCTCTGGGACGCCCTTAAAACCTCCCACAGGACCCACGGAGCCCATGGATCCGCTTAACAGCTCGTCAGGGACGCCCCCGAGGGGCTCGGCCCAAAATAATTTCCGGAGCCAGCGCCACCCCAGCGATCCGTGGGCTAACACCCACGGAAAATCGCCAAAAAACTGCCGTTTTCACTCTTTCGCCTCTGGGACGCCCTTAAAACCTCCCACAGGACCCACGGAGCCCATGGATCCGCTTAACAGCTCGTCAGGGACGCCCCCGAGGGGCTCGGCCCAAAATAATTTCCGGAGCCAGCGCCACCCCAGCGATCCGTGGGCTAACACCCACGGAAAATCGCCAAAAAACTGCCGTTTTCACTCTTTCGCCTCTGGGACGCCCTTAAAACCTCCCACAGGACCCACGGAGCCCATGGATCCGCTTAACAGCTCGTCAGGGACGCCCCCGAGGGGCTCGGCCCAAAATAATTTCCGGAGCCAGCGCCACCCCAGCGATCCGTGGGCTAACACCCACGGAAAATCGCCAAAAAACTGCCGTTTTCACTCTTTCGCCTCTGGGACGCCCTTAAAACCTCCCACAGGACCCACGGAGCCCATGGATCCGCTTAACAGCTCGTCAGGGACGCCCCCGAGGGGCTCGGCCCAAAATAATTTCCGGAGCCAGCGCCACCCCAGCGATCCGTGGGCTAACACCCACGGAAAATCGCCAAAAAACTGCCGTTTTCACTCTTTCGCCTCTGGGACGCCCTTAAAACCTCCCACAGGACCCACGGAGCCCATGGATCCGCTTAACAGCTCGTCAGGGACGCCCCCGAGGGGCTCGGCCCAAAATAATTTCCGGAGCCAGCGCCACCCCAGCGATCCGTGGGCTAACACCCACGGAAAATCGCCAAAAAACTGCCGTTTTCACTCTTTCGCCTCTGGGACGCCCTTAAAACCTCCCACAGGACCCACGGAGCCCATGGATCCGCTTAACAGCTCGTCAGGGACGCCCCCGAGGGGCTCGGCCCAAAATAATTTCCGGAGCCAGCGCCACCCCAGCGATCCGTGGGCTAACACCCACGGAAAATCGCCAAAAAACTGCCGTTTTCACTCTTTCGCCTCTGGGACGCCCTTAAAACCTCCCACAGGACCCACGGAGCCCATGGATCCGCTTAACAGCTCGTCAGGGACGCCCCCGAGGGGCTCGGCCCAAAATAATTTCCGGAGCCAGCGCCACCCCAGCGATCCGTGGGCTAACACCCACGGAAAATCGCCAAAAAACTGCCGTTTTCACTCTTTCGCCTCTGGGACGCCCTTAAAACCTCCCACAGGACCCACGGAGCCCATGGATCCGCTTAACAGCTCGTCAGGGACGCCCCCGAGGGGCTCGGCCCAAAATAATTTCCGGAGCCAGCGCCACCCCAGCGATCCGTGGGCTAACACCCACGGAAAATCGCCAAAAAACTGCCGTTTTCACTCTTTCGCCTCTGGGACGCCCTTAAAACCTCCCACAGGACCCACGGAGCCCATGGATCCGCTTAACAGCTCGTCAGGGACGCCCCCGAGGGGCTCGGCCCAAAATAATTTCCGGAGCCAGCGCCACCCCAGCGATCCGTGGGCTAACACCCACGGAAAATCGCCAAAAAACTGCCGTTTTCACTCTTTCGCCTCTGGGACGCCCTTAAAACCTCCCACAGGACCCACGGAGCCCATGGATCCGCTTAACAGCTCGTCAGGGACGCCCCCGAGGGGCTCGGCCCAAAATAATTTCCGGAGCCAGCGCCACCCCAGCGATCCGTGGGCTAACACCCACGGAAAATCGCCAAAAAACTGCCGTTTTCACTCTTTCGCCTCTGGGACGCCCTTAAAACCTCCCACAGGACCCACGGAGCCCATGGATCCGCTTAACAGCTCGTCAGGGACGCCCCCGAGGGGCTCGGCCCAAAATAATTTCCGGAGCCAGCGCCACCCCAGCGATCCGTGGGCTAACACCCACGGAAAATCGCCAAAAAACTGCCGTTTTCACTCTTTCGCCTCTGGGACGCCCTTAAAACCTCCCACAGGACCCACGGAGCCCATGGATCCGCTTAACAGCTCGTCAGGGACGCCCCCGAGGGGCTCGGCCCAAAATAATTTCCGGAGCCAGCGCCACCCCAGCGATCCGTGGGCTAACACCCACGGAAAATCGCCAAAAAACTGCCGTTTTCACTCTTTCGCCTCTGGGACGCCCTTAAAACCTCCCACAGGACCCACGGAGCCCATGGATCCGCTTAACAGCTCGTCAGGGACGCCCCCGAGGGGCTCGGCCCAAAATAATTTCCGGAGCCAGCGCCACCCCAGCGATCCGTGGGCTAACACCCACGGAAAATCGCCAAAAAACTGCCGTTTTCACTCTTTCGCCTCTGGGACGCCCTTAAAACCTCCCACAGGACCCACGGAGCCCATGGATCCGCTTAACAGCTCGTCAGGGACGCCCCCGAGGGGCTCGGCCCAAAATAATTTCCGGAGCCAGCGCCACCCCAGCGATCCGTGGGCTAACACCCACGGAAAATCGCCAAAAAACTGCCGTTTTCACTCTTTCGCCTCTGGGACGCCCTTAAAACCTCCCACAGGACCCACGGAGCCCATGGATCCGCTTAACAGCTCGTCAGGGACGCCCCCGAGGGGCTCGGCCCAAAATAATTTCCGGAGCCAGCGCCACCCCAGCGATCCGTGGGCTAACACCCACGGAAAATCGCCAAAAAACTGCCGTTTTCACTCTTTCGCCTCTGGGACGCCCTTAAAACCTCCCACAGGACCCACGGAGCCCATGGATCCGCTTAACAGCTCGTCAGGGACGCCCCCGAGGGGCTCGGCCCAAAATAATTTCCGGAGCCAGCGCCACCCCAGCGATCCGTGGGCTAACACCCACGGAAAATCGCCAAAAAACTGCCGTTTTCACTCTTTCGCCTCTGGGACGCCCTTAAAACCTCCCACAGGACCCACGGAGCCCATGGATCCGCTTAACAGCTCGTCAGGGACGCCCCCGAGGGGCTCGGCCCAAAATAATTTCCGGAGCCAGCGCCACCCCAGCGATCCGTGGGCTAACACCCACGGAAAATCGCCAAAAAACTGCCGTTTTCACTCTTTCGCCTCTGGGACGCCCTTAAAACCTCCCACAGGACCCACGGAGCCCATGGATCCGCTTAACAGCTCGTCAGGGACGCCCCCGAGGGGCTCGGCCCAAAATAATTTCCGGAGCCAGCGCCACCCCAGCGATCCGTGGGCTAACACCCACGGAAAATCGCCAAAAAACTGCCGTTTTCACTCTTTCGCCTCTGGGACGCCCTTAAAACCTCCCACAGGACCCACGGAGCCCATGGATCCGCTTAACAGCTCGTCAGGGACGCCCCCGAGGGGCTCGGCCCAAAATAATTTCCGGAGCCAGCGCCACCCCAGCGATCCGTGGGCTAACACCCACGGAAAATCGCCAAAAAACTGCCGTTTTCACTCTTTCGCCTCTGGGACGCCCTTAAAACCTCCCACAGGACCCACGGAGCCCATGGATCCGCTTAACAGCTCGTCAGGGACGCCCCCGAGGGGCTCGGCCCAAAATAATTTCCGGAGCCAGCGCCACCCCAGCGATCCGTGGGCTAACACCCACGGAAAATCGCCAAAAAACTGCCGTTTTCACTCTTTCGCCTCTGGGACGCCCTTAAAACCTCCCACAGGACCCACGGAGCCCATGGATCCGCTTAACAGCTCGTCAGGGACGCCCCCGAGGGGCTCGGCCCAAAATAATTTCCGGAGCCAGCGCCACCCCAGCGATCCGTGGGCTAACACCCACGGAAAATCGCCAAAAAACTGCCGTTTTCACTCTTTCGCCTCTGGGACGCCCTTAAAACCTCCCACAGGACCCACGGAGCCCATGGATCCGCTTAACAGCTCGTCAGGGACGCCCCCGAGGGGCTCGGCCCAAAATAATTTCCGGAGCCAGCGCCACCCCAGCGATCCGTGGGCTAACACCCACGGAAAATCGCCAAAAAACTGCCGTTTTCACTCTTTCGCCTCTGGGACGCCCTTAAAACCTCCCACAGGACCCACGGAGCCCATGGATCCGCTTAACAGCTCGTCAGGGACGCCCCCGAGGGGCTCGGCCCAAAATAATTTCCGGAGCCAGCGCCACCCCAGCGATCCGTGGGCTAACACCCACGGAAAATCGCCAAAAAACTGCCGTTTTCACTCTTTCGCCTCTGGGACGCCCTTAAAACCTCCCACAGGACCCACGGAGCCCATGGATCCGCTTAACAGCTCGTCAGGGACGCCCCCGAGGGGCTCGGCCCAAAATAATTTCCGGAGCCAGCGCCACCCCAGCGATCCGTGGGCTAACACCCACGGAAAATCGCCAAAAAACTGCCGTTTTCACTCTTTCGCCTCTGGGACGCCCTTAAAACCTCCCACAGGACCCACGGAGCCCATGGATCCGCTTAACAGCTCGTCAGGGACGCCCCCGAGGGGCTCGGCCCAAAATAATTTCCGGAGCCAGCGCCACCCCAGCGATCCGTGGGCTAACACCCACGGAAAATCGCCAAAAAACTGCCGTTTTCACTCTTTCGCCTCTGGGACGCCCTTAAAACCTCCCACAGGACCCACGGAGCCCATGGATCCGCTTAACAGCTCGTCAGGGACGCCCCCGAGGGGCTCGGCCCAAAATAATTTCCGGAGCCAGCGCCACCCCAGCGATCCGTGGGCTAACACCCACGGAAAATCGCCAAAAAACTGCCGTTTTCACTCTTTCGCCTCTGGGACGCCCTTAAAACCTCCCACAGGACCCACGGAGCCCATGGATCCGCTTAACAGCTCGTCAGGGACGCCCCCGAGGGGCTCGGCCCAAAATAATTTCCGGAGCCAGCGCCACCCCAGCGATCCGTGGGCTAACACCCACGGAAAATCGCCAAAAAACTGCCGTTTTCACTCTTTCGCCTCTGGGACGCCCTTAAAACCTCCCACAGGACCCACGGAGCCCATGGATCCGCTTAACAGCTCGTCAGGGACGCCCCCGAGGGGCTCGGCCCAAAATAATTTCCGGAGCCAGCGCCACCCCAGCGATCCGTGGGCTAACACCCACGGAAAATCGCCAAAAAACTGCCGTTTTCACTCTTTCGCCTCTGGGACGCCCTTAAAACCTCCCACAGGACCCACGGAGCCCATGGATCCGCTTAACAGCTCGTCAGGGACGCCCCCGAGGGGCTCGGCCCAAAATAATTTCCGGAGCCAGCGCCACCCCAGCGATCCGTGGGCTAACACCCACGGAAAATCGCCAAAAAACTGCCGTTTTCACTCTTTCGCCTCTGGGACGCCCTTAAAACCTCCCACAGGACCCACGGAGCCCATGGATCCGCTTAACAGCTCGTCAGGGACGCCCCCGAGGGGCTCGGCCCAAAATAATTTCCGGAGCCAGCGCCACCCCAGCGATCCGTGGGCTAACACCCACGGAAAATCGCCAAAAAACTGCCGTTTTCACTCTTTCGCCTCTGGGACGCCCTTAAAACCTCCCACAGGACCCACGGAGCCCATGGATCCGCTTAACAGCTCGTCAGGGACGCCCCCGAGGGGCTCGGCCCAAAATAATTTCCGGAGCCAGCGCCACCCCAGCGATCCGTGGGCTAACACCCACGGAAAATCGCCAAAAAACTGCCGTTTTCACTCTTTCGCCTCTGGGACGCCCTTAAAACCTCCCACAGGACCCACGGAGCCCATGGATCCGCTTAACAGCTCGTCAGGGACGCCCCCGAGGGGCTCGGCCCAAAATAATTTCCGGAGCCAGCGCCACCCCAGCGATCCGTGGGCTAACACCCACGGAAAATCGCCAAAAAACTGCCGTTTTCACTCTTTCGCCTCTGGGACGCCCTTAAAACCTCCCACAGGACCCACGGAGCCCATGGATCCGCTTAACAGCTCGTCAGGGACGCCCCCGAGGGGCTCGGCCCAAAATAATTTCCGGAGCCAGCGCCACCCCAGCGATCCGTGGGCTAACACCCACGGAAAATCGCCAAAAAACTGCCGTTTTCACTCTTTCGCCTCTGGGACGCCCTTAAAACCTCCCACAGGACCCACGGAGCCCATGGATCCGCTTAACAGCTCGTCAGGGACGCCCCCGAGGGGCTCGGCCCAAAATAATTTCCGGAGCCAGCGCCACCCCAGCGATCCGTGGGCTAACACCCACGGAAAATCGCCAAAAAACTGCCGTTTTCACTCTTTCGCCTCTGGGACGCCCTTAAAACCTCCCACAGGACCCACGGAGCCCATGGATCCGCTTAACAGCTCGTCAGGGACGCCCCCGAGGGGCTCGGCCCAAAATAATTTCCGGAGCCAGCGCCACCCCAGCGATCCGTGGGCTAACACCCACGGAAAATCGCCAAAAAACTGCCGTTTTCACTCTTTCGCCTCTGGGACGCCCTTAAAACCTCCCACAGGACCCACGGAGCCCATGGATCCGCTTAACAGCTCGTCAGGGACGCCCCCGAGGGGCTCGGCCCAAAATAATTTCCGGAGCCAGCGCCACCCCAGCGATCCGTGGGCTAACACCCACGGAAAATCGCCAAAAAACTGCCGTTTTCACTCTTTCGCCTCTGGGACGCCCTTAAAACCTCCCACAGGACCCACGGAGCCCATGGATCCGCTTAACAGCTCGTCAGGGACGCCCCCGAGGGGCTCGGCCCAAAATAATTTCCGGAGCCAGCGCCACCCCAGCGATCCGTGGGCTAACACCCACGGAAAATCGCCAAAAAACTGCCGTTTTCACTCTTTCGCCTCTGGGACGCCCTTAAAACCTCCCACAGGACCCACGGAGCCCATGGATCCGCTTAACAGCTCGTCAGGGACGCCCCCGAGGGGCTCGGCCCAAAATAATTTCCGGAGCCAGCGCCACCCCAGCGATCCGTGGGCTAACACCCACGGAAAATCGCCAAAAAACTGCCGTTTTCACTCTTTCGCCTCTGGGACGCCCTTAAAACCTCCCACAGGACCCACGGAGCCCATGGATCCGCTTAACAGCTCGTCAGGGACGCCCCCGAGGGGCTCGGCCCAAAATAATTTCCGGAGCCAGCGCCACCCCAGCGATCCGTGGGCTAACACCCACGGAAAATCGCCAAAAAACTGCCGTTTTCACTCTTTCGCCTCTGGGACGCCCTTAAAACCTCCCACAGGACCCACGGAGCCCATGGATCCGCTTAACAGCTCGTCAGGGACGCCCCCGAGGGGCTCGGCCCAAAATAATTTCCGGAGCCAGCGCCACCCCAGCGATCCGTGGGCTAACACCCACGGAAAATCGCCAAAAAACTGCCGTTTTCACTCTTTCGCCTCTGGGACGCCCTTAAAACCTCCCACAGGACCCACGGAGCCCATGGATCCGCTTAACAGCTCGTCAGGGACGCCCCCGAGGGGCTCGGCCCAAAATAATTTCCGGAGCCAGCGCCACCCCAGCGATCCGTGGGCTAACACCCACGGAAAATCGCCAAAAAACTGCCGTTTTCACTCTTTCGCCTCTGGGACGCCCTTAAAACCTCCCACAGGACCCACGGAGCCCATGGATCCGCTTAACAGCTCGTCAGGGACGCCCCCGAGGGGCTCGGCCCAAAATAATTTCCGGAGCCAGCGCCACCCCAGCGATCCGTGGGCTAACACCCACGGAAAATCGCCAAAAAACTGCCGTTTTCACTCTTTCGCCTCTGGGACGCCCTTAAAACCTCCCACAGGACCCACGGAGCCCATGGATCCGCTTAACAGCTCGTCAGGGACGCCCCCGAGGGGCTCGGCCCAAAATAATTTCCGGAGCCAGCGCCACCCCAGCGATCCGTGGGCTAACACCCACGGAAAATCGCCAAAAAACTGCCGTTTTCACTCTTTCGCCTCTGGGACGCCCTTAAAACCTCCCACAGGACCCACGGAGCCCATGGATCCGCTTAACAGCTCGTCAGGGACGCCCCCGAGGGGCTCGGCCCAAAATAATTTCCGGAGCCAGCGCCACCCCAGCGATCCGTGGGCTAACACCCACGGAAAATCGCCAAAAAACTGCCGTTTTCACTCTTTCGCCTCTGGGACGCCCTTAAAACCTCCCACAGGACCCACGGAGCCCATGGATCCGCTTAACAGCTCGTCAGGGACGCCCCCGAGGGGCTCGGCCCAAAATAATTTCCGGAGCCAGCGCCACCCCAGCGATCCGTGGGCTAACACCCACGGAAAATCGCCAAAAAACTGCCGTTTTCACTCTTTCGCCTCTGGGACGCCCTTAAAACCTCCCACAGGACCCACGGAGCCCATGGATCCGCTTAACAGCTCGTCAGGGACGCCCCCGAGGGGCTCGGCCCAAAATAATTTCCGGAGCCAGCGCCACCCCAGCGATCCGTGGGCTAACACCCACGGAAAATCGCCAAAAAACTGCCGTTTTCACTCTTTCGCCTCTGGGACGCCCTTAAAACCTCCCACAGGACCCACGGAGCCCATGGATCCGCTTAACAGCTCGTCAGGGACGCCCCCGAGGGGCTCGGCCCAAAATAATTTCCGGAGCCAGCGCCACCCCAGCGATCCGTGGGCTAACACCCACGGAAAATCGCCAAAAAACTGCCGTTTTCACTCTTTCGCCTCTGGGACGCCCTATACGCACTAAGAGCGCTATGGGCAACATGGGAACCATAATAAACAATGATACCATGGGCACCATGGGCTCCGTGCATGCCATGGGCATCTTTGGCACCGTGCGCACCAAAGATGTCGTGCGCTCCATTGGCGATCCATGGGTGCCATGTGCACCAAGGGAGTTATGGGAACCATTGGCACCAAGGGTGCTATGGGCACCATGGACGCCATACGCACCAAGAACGCCATGGCCAATCCATATGCACCAAGGGCACCAAGGGAGTTATGGGCACCATTGACACCAAGGGTGCTATGGACACCATGGGCGCCATTTAGAACAAGGACACCATGGACTCTAAAGGTGTCATGGGTACCATGGGCGCCAAAGGTGCCATGGGCACCATGGACGCCATACGTACCAAGAACGCCATGGGCCCCTTAGTCGCCATGCGCACCAAGGACGTTATGCGCTCCATGGGCATCATGTGCACTAAGGGCGTCATGGGAACCACGGCCAATCCATATGCACCAAGGGGAGCTATGAGCACCATGGGCGCCATGCGGAACAAGGACACCTTGGGCACCAAAATGTGTCATGGGCACCAAGGACGTCATGGGCGATCCATAGGCACCATGGGTACCAAGACGCCATGTGCACCAAGGGCGTTATGGGAACCATTGGCACCATTGGTGCTATGGGCACCATGGGCGCCATTTGGAACAAGGACACCATGGACTCCAAAGGTGTCATGGGTACCATGGACGCCAAAGGTGTCATTGGCACCATGGACGCCATACGCACCAAGAACGCCATGGTCCCCTTAGTCACCATGTGCACCAAGGACGTTATGCGCTCCATGGGCATCATGTGCACTAAGGGCGTCATGGGCACCACGGTCAATCCATATGCACCAAGGGCACCAAGGGGAACTATGAGCACCATGGGCGCCATGCGGAACAAGGACACCTTGGGCACCAAAATGTGTCATGGGCACCATGGGCACCATGGACGCCATAGGCACCAAGGATGTCATGGGCGATCCATAGGCACCATGGGCACCAAGGCGCCATGTGCACCAAGAACTCCATGGGCTCCCTGGGCGCGCACTATCAACTAAAAAAGGAAATTATTCAATAAAATGTTAATACTTGCTAAATTTTTAAATTACATATTTTTCCTATTTATTTATCAATCTTTTTAAAAAGTAACAAAGCAAATTAAAAATAAAATTGAATCTATAAAATATAAATACTTAATAAAATCACAAATTGCATGTTTTCCCTATTTAGTTTTTTTTTAAAAAAAGGTAACGAAATCTACTAAAAAAAGTAAGTAATCACTAAAATATCAATATTTCATGAATGAATATTTTGAGAGAAAGGTATTGGTATGTAAGACAAATTAGAAAATAGGGTTGATACCTTCGATTTACCCAATGAGAAGGACAAGCTTATTAGTTAAGTTAATGATTAATTTTATTTAAATAATCACACATGAACTTAATCGAGGTATCTTTAACGCCAGTAGTAGCCTCTTGCTTATAAATAAAAATCATCTTGTGATAAAAGGGTCGATCAACAAAAAAAATAGGGAATGAAAGGAGCTAGAAAAAGTAGTTGTAAATTGGTGAAACTTTAAAAGGTCATAACTTTGCGCTCGGATGTCCTTTTTAGGAGATTTTTTTTTTGATTCCGCGTATTTTTTCAAGATCTACAAGGACAAACTGCCGTAAGGCGGTTTGGCTGAGCCAATTTCCTCAAAAACTGCTTTTATCCCCTTCAATTAAGACTTTCCCCCAATTCGGTACGCGAGCTTCATTCTTCTCTAGCCCAAAAACCAATGAAAAATAATCGATTTGAACATCAACATCGCGTTGTAAGGCGGATGCGAACGTCAATTTCAAAGTTTGAAATTCAATTTTTTAAAATGAGGTAGATGGAGTAAGTTAACAATATAAATTTTTAAAAAGTGTTAGCTATTGCACAAAAGGCCCACTTAGCATGTTGGTCTTGCATTTGACTCTACAAACTTGTTTTTTACCTCAAATACAAGGGTTCAAACCTAGGCAAAAGCATTGAAGTATTTTATTGACCAATTCTCTTTTTTAGTTGATTTTGTTACTTTTTTTAAAAATGCAATTTAAAATTTTATCAAGTGTTAATTGATTAATTTCCTTGATTTTATTAGTTTTAAAAATAAATATGAAAAATTAATAGAGAAAACATGTCATTGAAAATTTTAGCAAGTATTAATATTGATTGAGTAATTTCCTTTTTTGATGATTTTTGTATGTTTTTATAAAAAAATGAAAAAATAAAAATGAATAGAGAAAATAAGCAATTTACTATAGCGAGTTTGCCTTCTCGACACTATCTAGTAGAGAATGGTTTGTAAGCAAACAAGTCGTGCCGCATGCTTACGCTCTTCTGAAAAAATGTGTGCGTATGTTGTCAACCCGAGGATGCACGTATCGGTACATGGCGCATGGTGTACAAATATGGTTACATATAGTTATTGTTGTGCGCAGCTGCCTAAAACATAATGCCCCTGCAGCGGGCACCAACGCCCGTGGTGCACCTGTGGCGAAAAAACCTTGATGCGCACGGTACACTTGGTACACTTGGTGCGCATGGCCGTCTTGGTGCCCATGGTGGGCATTGTGCCCTTGGTGCCCACGGAGCCTATGGTGCGCACGACGCTCTTGGTGCCCATGGGGCCCTTAGTGCCCAGGGCGTCCATGGTACCACGGCGCCTTTCGTGCCCATGGCCACCTTGGTATGCATGGTCGCATTGGTTCCCATGGTGCGCATGTCACCCTTGATGCCCATGGCCGCCTTGGTATGCATGGTTGCATTGGTGCCCATGGTGCGCATGTCACTCTTGGAGCGCACGGCATAGTTGGTACCATGGTGCGCACGACGCCTTTGGTGCCCACTTATGCCACACTAAGCCTAGCCATGCTAAGCCACATTACGCTCAAGCCACGTTAACCCACGCAAAACCACACTAAGCCTAGCCATGCTAAGCCACACCAAGCCACATTATGCACCTGTAGTAAGTACCAATGCCCGTGGTGCAACCGCGGTAAAAAAACCTGAATGCGCATGGTACACTTGGTGCGCATGGCCACCTTGGTGTCCATGGTGGGTATTACGCCCTTAGTGCCCGCTCTTGGTGCCCAGGGTGCCTTTGGTGCCTACGGCCGCCTTGATATGCATGGTCGCATTGGTGCCCATGGTGCGTATGTCACCCTTTGTACCCATGGCCGCCTTGGTATATATGGTCGCATTGGTGCCCATGGTGCGTATGTCACCCTTCGTACCCATGGCCGCCTTGGTATATATGGTCGCATTAGTGCCCATCGTGTGCATGTCACCCTTGGCACACACGGCGCAGTTGGTGCCCATGACGCCTTTAGTGCCT
Source organism: Capsicum rhomboideum (assembly GCA_031232105.1). Classification (NCBI taxonomy): domain Eukaryota; kingdom Viridiplantae; phylum Streptophyta; class Magnoliopsida; order Solanales; family Solanaceae; genus Capsicum; species Capsicum rhomboideum. The sequence continues at coordinate 215,724 of CP124719.1, read as the reverse complement.
ATGGAGCCCTTGGTGCGCATGGTGCAGGTGGTGCCCATTGTGCACACGACGCCTTTGGTTCCTACTCATGCCACTCATGCCGCCTATGCCATCCATACCATCCAATGTGGTCCATGTCGCCCAAGAGGCTCATGGCAATCAAGCGGCCCAAGCCGCATATACCACCCAAGAGGCCCATGCCGCCTAAGGCACCTATGCGGCCCATGTCGTCCAATGCTTCCAAGCAGCACATGTGGCTTATGCCGTTTCACGACATTTAAGTGGCCCAAGTTGCTTATGGCAATCAAGCAGCTAATGGAGATCAAGCGGCCCAATCAGCCCATGAGGTACATGTCGCCCAAGCGGCTCATGGCAATTAAGTGGCCCAAGCCGCCTATACCGCCCCCGCCTAAGGCACCCAAGCAGCCCATGAGGCTCATACTATCCAAGTGGCTACTAACGATCAAGCGACTCATGGCGATCAAGCTACTAATGGCGATCAAGCGCCATAAGCCACCTATGCTGCCCAAGCGGCCCATGCATGGCTTCCAAGCGGCCCAAACCATCCATCGCTTGCAAACGACCCATGCCGCCCAAGGCACCCAAGCGGTCCATATCGTCCAAGGCTCCCAAACGGCACATACAGCCCAAGCGGCTCATGACGATCAAACGACTCAAGGAAATCAAGTGACCCATGCGGCCCAAGCCGCCTACGTCGCCCATGGCTGACAAGCAGCTCACGCCACCTATGCCACCCATGGCTGACAAGTAGCCCATCCCTCCAGGCAAACAAGTAGCCCATACCGCCAGGCACACAAGTGGCCCATATGGCCCATGCCATCCAAGGCACCCATGCGGCCCATGCCGTCCAAGTGGCCCATGGTAATGAAATGGCACAGGCCATCCATACCGCTCAAGCTGTCCCTGGCGATCATGCAGCCCATACCACACATTAGCGTGGCTTAATAAGTCTAGACTTAGCATGGCTTGATGAGTCTAGGCTAAGCCACGTTAAGCCATGCTAAGCCTAACCATACTAAGCCACATTAAGCCATGCTAAGACACATTAAGCTAAAGCCACGTTAAGCCACTCTAAGCCACACTAAGCCTAGCCATGTTAAGCCACATTAAGCCATGCTAAGCCTAGCCACACTAAGCCACATTAAGCTCAAGCCATGTTAAGCCACAATAAGCCTAGCAATGCTAAGCCACGCTAAGACACATTAAACCATGCTAAGCCTAGACACACTAAGCCACATTAAGCCATGCAAAACGACATTAAGTTCAAGCCACGGTAAGCCAAATTAAGCCACTCTAAGCCACACTAAGCCTAGCCACGCTAAGCCACATTAAGCTCAAGCCACGTTAAGCTACTCTAAGCCACACTAAGCGTAGCCACGCTAAGCCACGCTAAGCCACGTTAAGACACATTAAGCCATGCTAAGCCTAGCAACGCTAATCCACGCTAAGAAACATTATGCCAAGCTAAGCAATGCTAAGCCTAGCCAAATTAAGCCACATTAAGTCATGCTAAGCCACATGAATCTCAAGCCATGTTAAGCCACTCTAAGCCACACTAAGCCACGCTAAGCCTAGCCACTCTAAGTCACGCTAAGACACATTAAGCCATGCTAAGCCACATTAAGCTCAAACCACGTTAAGCTCAAGCCACGTTAAGCCACTCTAAGCCACACTAAGCTTAGCCACGCTAAGCCTAGCCATGCTAAGCCACGCTAAGACACATTAAGCCATGCTAAGCCTAGACACACTAAGCCACATTAAGCCATGCAAAGCCACATTAAATTCAAGCCACGTTAAGCCACTCTAAGCCACGTTAAGCCACTCTAAGCCTAGCCACGCTAAGCCATGCTAAGCCACGTTAAGCCACACTAAGCCTAGCCACGCTAAGCCACATTAAGCCATGCTAAGCCATGCTAAGCCTAGCCATCCTAAGCCATATTAAGCTCAAGCCACGTTAAGCTACTCTAAGCCACACTAACCGTAGCCACGCTAAGCCACGTTAAGACACATTAAGCCATGCTAAGCCTAGCAATGCTAATCCACGCTAAGAAACATTATGCCAAGCTAAGCAATGCTAAGCCTAGCCAAGTTAAGCCACATTAATCTCAAGCCATGTTAAGCCACTCTAAGCCACACTAAGCCACGCTAAGCCTAGCCACTCTAAGTCACGCTAAGACACATTAAGCCATGCTAAGCCTAGCCACGCTAAGCCACGCTAAGACACATTAAGCCAAGCTAAGCAATGCTAAGCCGAGCCACGCTAAGCCACATTAAGCTCAAACCACGTTAAGCTCAAGCTAAGCCACACTAAGTCTAGCCACGCTAAGCCACAATAAGCCTAGCCATGCTAAGCCACGCTAAGACACATTAAGCCATGCTAAGCCTAGACACACTAAGCCACATTAAGCCATGCAAAGCCACATTAAATTCAAGCCACGTTAAGCCACTCTAAGCCACACTAAGCCTAGCCACGCTAAGCCATGCTAAGCCACGTTAAGCCACACTAAGCCTAGCCACGCTAAGCCACATTAAGCCATGCTAAGCCATGCTAAGTCATGCTAAGCCTAGCCATGCTAAGCCATATTAAGCTCAAGCCACGTTAAGCTACTCTAAGCCACACTAAGCGTAGCCACGCTAAGCCACGTTAAGACACATTAAGCCATGCTAAGCCTAGCAACGCTAATCCACGCTAAGAAACATTATGCCAAGCTAAGCAATGCTAAGCCTAGCCAAGTTAAGCCACATTAAGTCATGCTAAGCCACATGAATCTCAAGCCATGTTAAGCCACTCTAAGCCACACTAAGCCACGCTAAGCCTAGCCACTCTAAGTCACGCTAAGACACATTAAGCCATGCTAAGCCACATTAAGCTCAAACCACGTTAAGCTCAAGCCACGTTAAGCCACTCTAAGCAACACTAAGCTTAGCCACGCTAAGCCACAATAAGCCTAGCCATGCTAAGCCATGCTAAGACACATTAAGCCATGCTAAGCCTAGACACACTAAGCCACATTAAGCCATGCAAAGCCACATTAAATTCAAGCCACGTTAAGCCACTCTAAGCCATACTAAGCCTAGCCACGCTAAGCCATGCTAAGCCACGTTAAGCCACACTAAGCCTAGCCACGCTAAGCCACATTAAGCCATGCTAAGCCATGCTAAGCCTAGCCATGCTAAGCCATATTAAGCTCAAGCCACGTTAAGCTACTCTAAGCCACACTAACCGTAGCCACGCTAAGCCACGTTAAGACACATTAAGCCATGCTAAGCCTAGCAATGCTAATCCACGCTAAGAAACATTATGCCAAGCTAAGCAATGCTAAGCCTAGCCAAGTTAAGCCACATTAATCTCAAGCCATGTTAAGCCACTCTAAGCCACACTAAGCCACGCTAAGCCTAGCCACTCTAAGTCACGCTAAGACACATTAAGCCATGCTAAGCCTAGCCACGCTAAGCCACGCTAAGACACATTAAGCCAAGCTAAGCAATGCTAAGCCGAGCCACGCTAAGCCACATTAAGCTCAAACCACGTTAAGCTCAAGCTAAGCCACACTAAGTCTAGCCACGCTAAGCCACAATAAGCCTAGCCATGCTAAGCCACGCTAAGACACATTAAGCCATGCTAAGCCTAGACACACTAAGCCACATTAAGCCATGCAAAGCCACATTAAATTCAAGCCACGTTAAGCCACTCTAAGCCACACTAAGCCTAGCCACGCTAAGCCATGCTAAGCCACGTTAAGCCACACTAAGCCTAGCCACGCTAAGCCACATTAAGCCATGCTAAGCCATGCTAAGTCATGCTAAGCCTAGCCATGCTAAGCCATATTAAGCTCAAGCCACGTTAAGCTACTCTAAGCCACACTAAGCGTAGCCACGCTAAGCCACGTTAAGACACATTAAGCCATGCTAAGCCTAGCAACGCTAATCCACGCTAAGAAACATTATGCCAAGCTAAGCAATGCTAAGCCTAGCCAAGTTAAGCCCCATTAAGTCATGCTAAGCCACATGAATCTCAAGCCATGTTAAGCCACTCTAAGCCACACTAAGCCACGCTAAGCCTAGCCACTCTAAGTCACGCTAAGACACATTAAGCCATGCTAAGCCACATTAAGCTCAAACCACGTTAAGCTCAAGCCACGTTAAGCCACTCTAAGCAACACTAAGCTTAGCCACGCTAAGCCACAATAAGCCTAGCCATGCTAAGCCATGCTAAGACACATTAAGCCATGCTAAGCCTAGACACACTAAGCCACATTAAGCCATGCAAAGCCACATTAAATTCAAGCCACGTTAAGCCACTCTAAGCCATACTAAGCCTAGCCACGCTAAGCCATGCTAAGCCACGTTAAGCCACACTAAGCCTAGCCACGCTAAGCCACATTAAGCCATGCTAAGCCATGCTAAGCCTAGCCATGCTAAGCCATATTAAGCTCAAGCCACGTTAAGCTACTCTAAGCCACACTAACCGTAGCCACGCTAAGCCACGTTAAGACACATTAAGCCATGCTAAGCCTAGCAATGCTAATCCACGCTAAGAAACATTATGCCAAGCTAAGCAATGCTAAGCCTAGCCAAGTTAAGCCACATTAATCTCAAGCCATGTTAAGCCACTCTAAGCCACACTAAGCCACGCTAAGCCTAGCCACTCTAAGTCACGCTAAGACACATTAAGCCATGCTAAGCCTAGCCACGCTAAGCCACGCTAAGACACATTAAGCCAAGCTAAGCAATGCTAAGCCGAGCCACGCTAAGCCACATTAAGCTCAAACCACGTTAAGCTCAAGCTAAGCCACACTAAGTCTAGCCACGCTAAGCCACAATAAGCCTAGCCATGCTAAGCCACGCTAAGACACATTAAGCCATGCTAAGCCTAGACACACTAAGCCACATTAAGCCATGCAAAGCCACATTAAATTCAAGCCACGTTAAGCCACTCTAAGCCACACTAAGCCTAGCCACGCTAAGCCATGCTAAGCCACGTTAAGCCACACTAAGCCTAGCCACGCTAAGCCACATTAAGCCATGCTAAGCCATGCTAAGTCATGCTAAGCCTAGCCATGCTAAGCCATATTAAGCTCAAGCCACGTTAAGCTACTCTAAGCCACACTAAGCGTAGCCACGCTAAGCCACGTTAAGACACATTAAGCCATGCTAAGCCTAGCAACGCTAATCCACGCTAAGAAACATTATGCCAAGCTAAGCAATGCTAAGCCTAGCCAAGTTAAGCCCCATTAAGTCATGCTAAGCCACATGAATCTCAAGCCATGTTAAGCCACTCTAAGCCACACTAAGCCACGCTAAGCCTAGCCACTCTAAGTCACGCTAAGACACATTAAGCCATGCTAAGCCACATTAAGCTCAAACCACGTTAAGCTCAAGCCACGTTAAGCCACTCTAAGCAACACTAAGCTTAGCCACGCTAAGCCACAATAAGCCTAGCCATGCTAAGCCATGCTAAGACACATTAAGCCATGCTAAGCCTAGACACACTAAGCCACATTAAGCCATGCAAAGCCACATTAAATTCAAGCCACGTTAAGCCACTCTAAGCCACACTAAGCCTAGCCACGCTAAGCCATGCTAAGCCACGTTAAGCCACACTAAGCCTAGCCACGCTAAGCCACATTAAGCCATGCTAAGCCATGCTAAGCCTAGCCATGCTAAGCCATATTAAGCTCAAGCCACGTTAAGCTACTCTAAGCCACACTAACCGTAGCTACGCTAAGCCACGTTAAGACACATTAAGCCATGCTAAGCCTAGCAATGCTAATCCACGCTAAGAAACATTATGCCAAGCTAAGCAATGCTAAGCCTAGCCAAGTTAAGCCACATTAATCTCAAGCCATGTTAAGCCACTCTAAGCCACACTAAGCCACGCTAAGCCTAGCCACTCTAAGTCACGCTAAGACACATTAAGCCATGCTAAGCCTAGCCACGCTAAGCCACGCTAAGACACATTAAGCCAAGCTAAGCAATGCTAAGCCGAGCCACGCTAAGCCACATTAAGCTCAAACCACGTTAAGCCATTCTAAGCCACACTAAGTCTAGCCACAATAAGCCTAGCCATGCTAAGCCACGCTAAGACACATTAAGCCATGCTAAGCCTAGACACACTAAGCCACATTAAGCCATGCAAAGCCACATTAAATTCAAGCCACGTTAAGCCACTCTAAGCCACGTTAAGCCACTCTAAGCCACACTAAGCCTAGCCACGCTAAGCAATGCTAAGCCACGTTAAGCCACACTAAGCCTAGCCACGCTAAGCCACATTAAGCCATGCTAAGCCATGCTAAGTCATGCTAAGCCTAGCCATGCTAAGCCATATAAAGCTCAAGCCACGTTAAGCTACTCTAAGCCACACTAAGCGTAGCCACGCTAAGCCACGCTAAGCCACGTTAAGACACACAAAGCCATGCTAAGCCTAGCAACGCTAATCCACGCTAAGAAACATTATGCCAAGCTAAGCAATGCTAAGCCTAGCCAAGTTAAGCCACATTAAGTCATGCTAAGCCACATTAATCTCAAGCCATGTTAAGCCACTCTAAGCCACACTAAGCCACGCTAAGCCTAGCCACTCTAAGTCACGCTAAGACACATTAAGCCATGCTAAGCCACATTAAGCTCAAACCACGTTAAGCTCAAGCCACGTTAAGCCACTCTAAGCCACAATAAGCCTAGCCATGCTAAGCCACGCTAAGACACATTAAGCCATGCTAAGCCTAGACACACTAAGCCACATTAAGCCATGCAAAGCCACATTAAATTCAAGCCACGTTAAGCCACTCTAAGCCACGTTAAGCCACTCTAAGCCTAGCCACGCTAAGCCATGCTAAGCCACGTTAAGCCACACTAAGCCTAGCCACGCTAAGCCACATTAAGCCATGCTAAGCCTAGCCATCCTAAGCCATATTAAGCTCAAGCCACGTTAAGCTACTCTAAGCCACACTAACCGTAGCCACGCTAAGCCACGTTAAGACACATTAAGCCATGCTAAGCCTAGCAATGCTAATCCACGCTAAGAAACATTATGCCAAGCTAAGCAATGCTAAGCCTAGCCAAGTTAAGCCACATTAATCTCAAGCCATGTTAAGCCACTCTAAGCCACACTAAGCCACGCTAAGCCTAGCCACTCTAAGTCACGCTAAGACACATTAAGCCATGCTAAGCCTAGCCACGCTAAGCCACGCTAAGACACATTAAGCCAAGCTAAGCAATGCTAAGCCGAGCCACGCTAAGCCACATTAAGCTCAAACCACGTTAAGCCATTCTAAGCCACACTAAGTCTAGCCACAATAAGCCTAGCCATGCTAAGCCACGCTAAGACACATTAAGCCATGCTAAGCCTAGACACACTAAGCCACATTAAGCCATGCAAAGCCACATTAAATTCAAGCCACGTTAAGCCACTCTAAGCCACGTTAAGCCACTCTAAGCCACACTAAGCCTAGCCACGCTAAGCCATGCTAAGCCACGTTAAGCCACACTAAGCCTAGCCACGCTAAGCCACATTAAGCCATGCTAAGCCATGCTAAGTCATGCTAAGCCTAGCCATGCTAAGCCATATTAAGCTCAAGCCACGTTAAGCTACTCTAAGCCACACTAAGCGTAGCCACGCTAAGCCACGCTAATCCACGTTAAGACACATTAAGTCATGCTAAGCCTAGCAACGCTAATCCACGCTAAGAAACATTATGCCAAGCTAAGCAATGCTAAGCCTAGCCAAGTTAAGCCACATTAAGTCATGCTAAGCCACATGAATCTCAAGCCATGTTAAGCCACTCTAAGCCACACTAAGCCACGCTAAGCCTAGCCACTCTGAGTCACGCTAAGACACATTAAGCCATGCTAAGCCTAGCCACGCTAAGCCACGCTAAGACACATTAAGCCAAGCTAAGCAATGCTAAGCCGAGCCACGCTAAGCCACATTAAGCTCAAACCACGTTAAGCCATTCTAAGCCACACTAAGTCTAGCCACGCTAAGCCACAATAAGCCTAGCCATGCTAAGCCACGCTAAGACACATTAAGCCATGCTAAGCCTAGACACACTAAGCCACATTAAGCCACATTAAGCCACATTAAATTCAAGCCACGTTAAGCCACTCTAAGCCACACTAAGCCTAGCCACGCTAAGCCATGCTAAGCCACGTTAAGCCACACTAAGCCTAGCCACGCTAAGCCACATTAAGCCATGCTAAGCCATGCTAAGTCATGCTAAGCCTAGCCATGCTAAGCCATATTAAGCTCAAGCCACGTTAAGCTACTCTAAGCCACACTAAGCGTAGCCACGCTAAGCCACGCTAAGCCACGTTAAGACACATTAAGCCATGCTAAGCCTAGCAACGCTAATCCACGCTAAGAAACATTATGCCAAGCTAAGCAATGCTAAGCCTAGCCAAGTTAAGCCACATTAAGTCATGCTAAGCCACATTAATCTTAAGCCATGTTAAGCCACTCTAAGCCACACTAAGCCACGCTAAGCCTAGCCACTCTAAGTCACGCTAAGACACATTAAGCCATGCTAAGCCACATTAAGCTCAAACCACGTTAAGCTCAAGCCACGTTAAGCCACTCTAAGCCACACTAAGCTTAGCCACGCTAAGCCACAATAAGCCTAGCCATGCTAAGCCACGCTAAGACACATTAAGCCATGCTAAGCCTAGACACACTAAGCCACATTAAGCCATGCAAAGCCACATTAAATTCAAGCCACGTTAAGCCACTCTAAGCCACGTTAAGCCACTCTAAACCACACTAAGCCTAGCCACGCTAAGCCATGCTAAGCCACGTTAAGCCACACTAAGCCTAGCCACGCTAAGCCACATTGAGCCATGCTAAGCCATGCTAAGCCTAGCCATGCTAAGCCATATTAAGCTCAAGCCACGTTAAGCTACTCTAAGCCACACTAACCGTAGCCACGCTAAGCCACGTTAAGACACATTAAGCCATGCTAAGCCTAGCAATGCTAATCCACGCTAAGAAACATTATGCCAAGCTAAGCAATGCTAAGCCTAGCCAAGTTAAGCCACATTAATCTCAAGCCATGTTAAGCCACTCTAAGCCACACTAAGCCACGCTAAGCCTAGCCACTCTAAGTCACGCTAAGACACATTAAGCCATGCTAAGCCTAGCCACGCTAAGCCACGCTAAGACACATTAAGCCAAGCTAAGCAATGCTAAGCCGAGCCACGCTAAGCCACATTAAGCTCAAACCACGTTAAGCCATTCTAAGCCACGTTAAGACACACTAAGCCATGCTAAGCCTAGCAATGCTAATCCACGCTAAGAAACATTATGCCAAGCTAAGCAATGCTAAGCCTAGCCAAGTTAAGCCACATTAATCTCAAGCCATGTTAAGCCACTCTAAGCCACACTAAGCCACGCTAAGCCTAGCCACTCTAAGTCACGCTAAGACACATTAAGCCATGCTAAGCCTAGCCACGCTAAGCCACGCTAAGACACATTAAGCCAAGCTAAGCAATGCTAAGCCGAGCCACGCTAAGCCACATTAAGCTCAAACCACGTTAAGCCATTCTAAGCCACACTAAGTCTAGCCACGCTAAGCCACAATAAGCCTAGCCATGCTAAGCCACGCTAAGACACATTAAGCCATGCTAAGCCTAGACACACTAAGCCACATTAAGCCATGCAAAGCCACATTAAATTCAAGCCACGTTAAGCCACTCTAAGCCACGTTAAGCCACTCTAAGCCACACTAAGCCTAGCCACGCTAAGCCATGCTAAGCCACGTTAAGCCACACTAAGCCTAGCCACGCTAAGCCACATTAAGCCATGCTAAGCCATGCTAAGTCATGCTAAGCCTAGCCATGCTAAGCCATATTAAGCTCAAGCCACGTTAAGCTACTCTAAGCCACACTAAGCGTAGCCACGCTAAGCCACGCTAAGCCACGTTAAGACACATTAAGCCATGCTAAGCCTAGCAACGCTAATCCACGCTAAGAAACATTATGCCAAGCTAAGCAATGCTAAGCCTAGCCAAGTTAAGCCACATTAAGTCATGCTAAGCCACATTAATCTCAAGCCATGTTAAGCCACTCTAAGCCACACTAAGCCACGCTAAGCCTAGCCACTCTAAGTCACGCTAAGACACATTAAGCCATGCTAAGCCACATTAAGCTCAAACCACGTTAAGCTCAAGCCACGTTAAGCCACTCTAAGCCACACTAAGCTTAGCCACGCTAAGCCACAATAAGCCTAGCCATGCTAAGCCACGCTAAGACACATTAAGCCATGCTAAGGCTAGACACACTAAGCCACATTAAGCCATGCAAAGCCACATTAAATTCAAGCCACGTTAAGCCACTCTAAGCCACGTTAAGCCACTCTAAGCCACACTAAGCCTAGCCACGCTAAGCCATGCTAAGCCACGTTAAGCCACACTAAGCCTAGCCACGCTAAGCCACATTAAGCCATGCTAAGCCATGCTAAGCCTAGCCATGCTAAGCCATATTAAGCTCAAGCCACGTTAAGCTACTCTAAGCCACACTAAGCGTAGCCACGCTAAGTCACACTAAGCCACGCTAAGCCTAGCCACTCTAAGTCACGCTAAGACACATTAAGCCATGCTAAGCCACATTAAGCTCAAACCACGTTAAGCTCAAGCCACGTTAAGCCACTCTAAGCCACACTAAGCTTAGCCACGCTAAGCCACAATAAGCCTAGCCATGCTAAGCCACGCTAAGACACATTAAGCCATGCTAAGCCTAGACACACTAAGCCACATTAAGCTATGCAAAGCCACATTAAGTTCAAGCCACGTTAAGCCACTCTAAGCCACGTTAAGCCACTCTAAGCCACACTAAGCCTAGCCACGCTAAGCCATGCTAAGCCACGTTAAGCCACACTAAGCCTAGCCACGCTAAGCCACATTAAGCCATGCTAAGTCATGCTAAGCCTAGCCATGCTAAGCCATATTAAGCTCAAGCCACGTTAAGCTACTCTAAGCCACACTAAGCGTAGCCACGCTAAGCCACGTTAAGACACATTAAGCCATGCTAAGCCTAGCAACGCTAATCCACGCTAAGAAACATTATGCCAAGCTAAGCAATGCTAAGCCTAGCCAAGTTAAGCCACATTAAGTCATGCTAAGCCACATTAATCTCAAGCCATGTTAAGCCACTCTAAGCCACACTAAGCCACGCTAAGCCTAGCCACTCTAAGTCACGCTAAGACACATTAAGCCATGCTAAGCCACATTAAGCTCAAACCACGTTAAGCTCAAGCCACGTTAAGCCACTCTAAGCCACACTAAGCTTAGCCACGCTAAGCCACAATAAGCCTAGCCATGTTAAGCCACGCTAAGACACATTAAGCCATGCTAAGCCTAGACACACTAAGCCACATTAAGCTATGCAAAGCCACATTAAGTTCAAGCCACGTTAAGCCACTCTAAGCCACTCTAAGCCACGTTAAGCCACTCTAAGCCACACTAAGCCTAGCCATGCTAAGCCACGTTAAGCCATACTAAGCCTAGCCACGCTAAGCCACATTAAGCCATGATAAGCCATGCTAAGTCATGCTAAGCCTAGCCATGCTAAGCCATATTAAGCTCAAGCCACGTTAAGCTACTCTAAGCCACACTAAGCGTAGCCACGCTAAGCCACGTTAAGACACATTAAGCCATGCTAAGCCTAGCAACGCTAATCCACGCTAAGAAACATTATGCCAAGCTAAGCAATGCTAAGCCTAGCCAAGTTAAGCCACATTAAGTCATGCTAAGCCACATTAATCTCAAGCCATGTTAAGCCACTCTAAGCCACACTAAGCCACGCTAAGCCTAGCCACTCTAAGTCACGCTAAGACACATTAAGCCATGCTAAGCCACATTAAGCTCAAACCACGTTAAGCTCAAGCCACGTTAAGCCACTCTAAGCCACACTAAGCTTAGCCACGCTAAGCCACAATAAGCCTAGCCATGCTAAGCCACGCTAAGACACATTAAGCCATGCTAAGCCTAGACACACTAAGCCACATTAAGCTATGCAAAGCCACATTAAGTTCAAGCCACGTTAAGCCACGTTAAGCCACTCTAAGCCACGTTAAGCCACTCTAAGCCACACAAAGCCTAGCCACGCTAAGCCATGCTAAGCCACGTTAAGCCACACTAAGCCTAGCCACGCTAAGCCACATTAAGCCATGATAAGCCATGCTAAGTCATGCTAAGCCTAGCCATGCTAAGCCATATTAAGCTCAAGCCACGTTAAGCTACTCTAAGCCACACTAAGCGTAGCCACGCTAAGCGTAGCCACGTTAAGACACATTAAGCCATGCTAAGCCTAGCAACGCTAATCCACGCTAAGAAATATTATGCCAAGCTAAGCAATGCTAAGCCTAGCCAAGTTAAGCCACATTAAGTCATGCTAAGCCACATTAATCTCAAGCCATGTTAAGCCACTCTAAGCCACACTAAGCCACGCTAAGCCTAGCCACTCTAAGTCACGCTAAGACACATTAAGCCATGCTAAGCCACATTAAGCTCAAACCACGTTAAGCTCAAGCCACGTTAAGCCACTCTAAGCCACACTAAGCTTAGCCACGCTAAGCCACAATAAGCCTAGCCATGCTAAGCCACGCTAAGACACATTAAGCCATGCTAAGCCTAGACACACTAAGCCACATTAAGCCATGCAAAGCCACATTAAATTCAAGCCACGTTAATCAACTCTAAGCCACGTTAAGCCACTCTAAGCCACACTAAGCCTAGCCACGCTAAGCCATGCTAAGCCACGTTAAGCCACACTAAGCCTAGCCACGCTAAGCCACATTAAGCCATGCTAAGCCTAGCCATGCTAAGCCATATTAAGCTCAAGCCACGTTAAGCTACTCTAAGCCACACTAACCGTAGCCATGCTAAGCCACGTTAAGACACATTAAGCCATGCTAAGCCTAGCAACGCTAATCCACGCTAAGAAACATTATGCCAAGCTAAGCAATGCTAAGCCTAGCCAAGTTAAGCCACATTAATCTCAAGCCATGTTAAGCCACTCTAAGTCACGCTAAGACACATTAAGCCAAGCTAAGCAATGCTAAGCCGAGCCACGCTAAGCCACATTAAGCTCAAACCACGTTAAGCCATTCTAAGCCACACTAAGTCTAGCCACGCTAAGCCACAATAAGCCTAGCCATGCTAAGCCACGCTAAGACACATTAAGCCATGCTAAGCCTAGACACACTAAGCCACATTAAGCTATGCAAAGCCACATTAAGTTCAAGCCACGTTAAGCCACGTTACGCCACTCTAAGCCACGTTAAGCCACTCTAAGCCACACTAAGCCTAGCCACGCTAAGCCACTCTAAGCCACGTTAAGCCACTCTAAGCCACACTAAGCCTAGCCATGCTAAGCCACGTTAAGCCATACTAAGCCTAGCCACGCTAAGCCACTATAAGCCATGCTAAGCCATGCTAAGTCATGCTAAGCCTAGCCATGCTAAGCCATATTAAGCTCAAGCCACGTTAAGCTACTCTAAGCCACACTAAGAGTAGCCACGCTAAGCCACGTTAAGACACATTAAGCCATGCTAAGCCTAGCAACGCTAATCCACGCTAAGAAACATTATGCCAAGCTAAGCAATGCTAAGCCTAGCCAAGTTAAGCCACATTAAGTCATGCTAAGCCACATTAATCTCAAGCCATGTTAAGCCACTCTAAGCCACACTAAGCCACGCTAAGCCTAGCCACTCTAAGTCACGCTAAGACACATTAAGCCATGCTAAGCCACATTAAGCTCAAACCACGTTAAGCTCAAGCCACGTTAAGCCACTCTAAGCCACACTAAGCTTAGCCACGCTAAGCCACAATAAGCCTAGCCATGCTAAGCCACGCTAAGACACATTAAGCCATGCTAAGCCTAGACACACTAAGCCACATTAAGCCATGCAAAGCCATATTAAATTCAAGCCACGTTAAGCCACTCTAAGCCACGTTAAGCCACTCTAAGCCACACTAAGCCTAGCCACGCTAAGCCATGCTAAGCCACGTTAAGCCACACTAAGCCTAGCCACGCTAAGCCACATTAAGCCATGATAAGCCATGCTAAGCCTAGCCATGCTAAGCCATATTAAGCTCAAGCCACGTTAAGCTACTCTAAGCCACACTAACCGTAGCCACGCTAAGCCACGTTAAGACACATTAAGCCATGCTAAGCCTAGCAACGCTAATCCACGCTAAGAAACATTATGCCAAGCTAAGCAATGCTAAGCCTAGCCAAGTTAAGCCACATTAAGTCAGGCTAAGCCACATTAATCTCAAGTTATGTTAAGCCACTCTAAGCCAAACTAAGCCACGCTAACCCTAGCCACTCTAAGTCACGCTAAGACACATTAAGCCATGCTAAGCCACATTAAGCTCAAACCACGTTAAGCTCAAACCACGTTAAGCTCAAGCCACGTTAAGCCACTCTAAGCCACACTAAGCTTAGCCACGCTAAGCCACAATAAGCCTAGCCATGCTAAGCCACGCTAAGACACATTAAGCCATGCTAAGCCTAGACACACTAAGCCACATTAAGCCATGCAAAGCCACATTAAATTCAAGCCACGTTAAGCCACTCTAAGCCACGTTAAGCCACTCTAAGCCACACTAAGCCTAGCCACGCTAAGCCATGCTAAGCCACGTTAAGCCACACTAAGCCTAGCCACGCTAAGCCACATTAAGCCATGCTATGCCATGCTAAGCCTAGCCATGCTAAGCCATATTAAGCTCAAGCCACGTTAAGCTACTCTAAGCCACATTAACCGTAGCCACACTAAGCCACGTTAAGACACATTAAGACATGCTAAGCCTAGCAACGCTAATCCACGCTAAGAAACATTATGCCTAGCTAAGCAATGCTAAGCCTAGCCAAGTTAAGCCACATTAATCTCAAGCCATGTTAAGCCACTCTAAGCCACACTAAGCCACGCTAAGCCTAGCCACTCTAAGTCACGCTAAGACACATTAAGCCATGCTAAGCCTAGCCACGCTAAGCCACGCTAAGACACATTAAGCCAAGCTAAGCAATGCTAAGCCACATTAAGCTCAAACCACGTTAAGCCATTCTAAGCCACACTAAGTCTAGCCACGCTAAGCCACAATAAGCCTAGCCATGCTAAGCCACGCTAAGACACATTAAGCCATGCTAAGCCTAGACACACTAAGCCACATTAAGCTATGCAAAGCCACATTAAGTTCAAGCCACGTTAAGCCACGTTAAGCCACTCTAAGCCACGTTAAGCCACTCTAAGCCACACTAAGCCTAGCCATGCTAAGCCACGTTAAGCCATACTAAGCCTAGCCACGCTAAGCCACATTAAGCCATGATAAGCCATGCTAAGTCATGCTAAGCCTAGCCATGCTAAGCCATATTAAGCTCAAGCCACGTTAAGCTACTCTAAGCCACACTAAGCGTAGCCACGCTAAGCCACGTTAAGACACATTAAGCCATGCTAAGCCTAGCAACGCTAATCCACGCTAAGAAACATTATGCCAAGCTAAGCAATGCTAAGCCTAGCCAAGTTAAGCCACATTAAGTCATGCTAAGCCACATTAATCTCAAGCCATGTTAAGCCACTCTAAGCCACACTAAGCCACGCTAAGCCTAGCCACTCTAAGTCACGCTAAGACACATTAAGCCATGCTAAGCCACATTAAGCTCAAACCACGTTAAGCTCAAGCCACGTTAAGCCACTCTAAGCCACACTAAGCTTAGCCACGCTAAGCCACAATAAGCCTAGCCATGCTAAGCCACGCTAAGACACATTAAGCCATGCTAAGCCTAGACACACTAAGCCATATTAAGCCATGCAAAGCCACATTAAATTCAAGCCACGTTAAGCCACTCTAAGCCACACTAAGCCTAGCCACGCTAAGCCATGCTAAGCCACGTTAAGCCACACTAAGCCTAGCCACGCTAAGCCACATTAAGCCATGCTAAGCCTAGCCATGCTAAGCCATATTAAGCTCAAGCCACGTTAAGCTACTCTAAGCCACACTAACCGTAGCCACGCTAAGCCACGTTAAGACACGCTAAGCCTAGCCACTCTAAGTCACGCTAAGACACATTAAGCCATGCTAAGCCTAGCCACGCTAAGCCACGCTAAGACACATTAAGCCAAGCTAAGCAATGCTAAGCCGAGCCACGCTAAGCCACATTAAGCTCAAGCCACGTTAAGCCACTCTAAGCCACACTAAGCTTAGCCACGCTAAGCCACAATAAGCCTAGCCATGCTAAGCCACGCTAAGACACATTAAGCCATGCTAAGCCTAGACACACTAAGCCACATTAAGCTATGCAAAGCCACATTAAGTTCAAGCCACGTTAAGCCACTCTAAGCCACGTTAAGCCACTCTAAGCCACACTAAGCCTAGCCACGCTAAGCCATGCTAAGCCACGTTAAGCCACACTAAGCCTAGCCACGCTAAGCCACATTAAGCCATGCTAAGTCATGCTAAGCCTAGCCATTCTAAGCCATATTAAGCTCAAGCCACGTTAAGCTACTCTAAGCCACACTAAGCGTAGCCACGCTAAGCCACGTTAAGACACATTAAGCCATGCTAAGCCTAGCAACGCTAATCCACGCTAAGAAACATTATGCCAAGCTAAGCAATGCTAAGCCTAGCCAAGTTAAGCCACATTAAGTCATGCTAAGCCACATTAATCTCAAGCCATGTTAAGCCACTCTAAGCCACACTAAGCCACGCTAAGCCTAGCCACTCTAAGTCACGCTAAGACACATTAAGCCATGCTAAGCCACATTAAGCTCAAACCACGTTAAGCTCAAGCCACGTTAAGCCACTCTAAGCCACACTAAGCTTAGCCACGCTAAGCCACAATAAGCCTAGCCATGTTAAGCCACGCTAAGACACATTAAGCCATGCTAAGCCTAGACACACTAAGCCACATTAAGCTATGCAAAGCCACATTAAGTTCAAGCCACGTTAAGCCACTCTAAGCCACTCTAAGCCACGTTAAGCCACTCTAAGCCACACTAAGCCTAGCCATGCTAAGCCACGTTAAGCCATACTAAGCCTAGCCACGCTAAGCCACATTAAGCCATGATAAGCCATGCTAAGTCATGCTAAGCCTAGCCATGCTAAGCCATATTAAGCTCAAGCCACGTTAAGCTACTCTAAGCCACACTAAGCGTAGCCACGCTAAGCCACGTTAAGACACATTAAGCCATGCTAAGCCTAGCAACGCTAATCCACGCTAAGAAACATTATGCCAAGCTAAGCAATGCTAAGCCTAGCCAAGTTAAGCCACATTAAGTCATGCTAAGCCACATTAATCTCAAGCCATGTTAAGCCACTCTAAGCCACACTAAGCCACGCTAAGCCTAGCCACTCTAAGTCACGCTAAGACACATTAAGCCATGCTAAGCCACATTAAGCTCAAACCACGTTAAGCTCAAGCCACGTTAAGCCACTCTAAGCCACACTAAGCTTAGCCACGCTAAGCCACAATAAGCCTAGCCATGCTAAGCCACGCTAAGACACATTAAGCCATGCTAAGCCTAGACACACTAAGCCACATTAAGCTATGCAAAGCCACATTAAGTTCAAGCCACGTTAAGCCACGTTAAGCCACTCTAAGCCACGTTAAGCCACTCTAAGCCACACAAAGCCTAGCCACGCTAAGCCATGCTAAGCCACGTTAAGCCACACTAAGCCTAGCCACGCTAAGCCACATTAAGCCATGATAAGCCATGCTAAGTCATGCTAAGCCTAGCCATGCTAAGCCATATTAAGCTCAAGCCACGTTAAGCTACTCTAAGCCACACTAAGCGTAGCCACGCTAAGCGTAGCCACGTTAAGACACATTAAGCCATGCTAAGCCTAGCAACGCTAATCCACGCTAAGAAACATTATGCCAAGCTAAGCAATGCTAAGCCTAGCCAAGTTAAGCCACATTAAGTCATGCTAAGCCACATTAATCTCAAGCCATGTTAAGCCACTCTAAGCCACACTAAGCCACGCTAAGCCTAGCCACTCTAAGTCACGCTAAGACACATTAAGCCATGCTAAGCCACATTAAGCTCAAACCACGTTAAGCTCAAGCCACGTTAAGCCACTCTAAGCCACACTAAGCTTAGCCACGCTAAGCCACAATAAGCCTAGCCATGCTAAGCCACGCTAAGACACATTAAGCCATGCTAAGCCTAGACACACTAAGCCACATTAAGCCATGCAAAGCCACATTAAATTCAAGCCACGTTAAGCCACTCTAAGCCACGTTAAGCCACTCTAAGCCACACTAAGCCTAGCCACGCTAAGCCATGCTAAGCCACGTTAAGCCACACTAAGCCTAGCCACGCTAAGCCACATTAAGCCATGCTAAGCCTAGCCATGCTAAGCCATATTAAGCTCAAGCCACGTTAAGCTACTCTAAGCCACACTAACCGTAGCCATGCTAAGCCACGTTAAGACACATTAAGCCATGCTAAGCCTAGCAACGCTAATCCACGCTAAGAAACATTATGCCAAGCTAAGCAATGCTAAGCCTAGCCAAGTTAAGCCACATTAATCTCAAGCCATGTTAAGCCACTCTAAGTCACGCTAAGACACATTAAGCCAAGCTAAGCAATGCTAAGCCGAGCCACGCTAAGCCACATTAAGCTCAAACCACGTTAAGCCATTCTAAGCCACACTAAGTCTAGCCACGCTAAGCCACAATAAGCCTAGCCATGCTAAGCCACGCTAAGACACATTAAGCCATGCTAAGCCTAGACACACTAAGCCACATTAAGCTATGCAAAGCCACATTAAGTTCAAGCCACGTTAAGCCACGTTACGCCACTCTAAGCCACGTTAAGCCACTCTAAGCCACACTAAGCCTAGCCACGCTAAGCCACTCTAAGCCACGTTAAGCCACTCTAAGCCACACTAAGCCTAGCCATGCTAAGCCACGTTAAGCCATACTAAGCCTAGCCACGCTAAGCCACTATAAGCCATGCTAAGCCATGCTAAGTCATGCTAAGCCTAGCCATGCTAAGCCATATTAAGCTCAAGCCACGTTAAGCTACTCTAAGCCACACTAAGAGTAGCCACGCTAAGCCACGTTAAGACACATTAAGCCATGCTAAGCCTAGCAACGCTAATCCACGCTAAGAAACATTATGCCAAGCTAAGCAATGCTAAGCCTAGCCAAGTTAAGCCACATTAAGTCATGCTAAGCCACATTAATCTCAAGCCATGTTAAGCCACTCTAAGCCACACTAAGCCACGCTAAGCCTAGCCACTCTAAGTCACGCTAAGACACATTAAGCCATGCTAAGCCACATTAAGCTCAAACCACGTTAAGCTCAAGCCACGTTAAGCCACTCTAAGCCACACTAAGCTTAGCCACGCTAAGCCACAATAAGCCTAGCCATGCTAAGCCACGCTAAGACACATTAAGCCATGCTAAGCCTAGACACACTAAGCCACATTAAGCCATGCAAAGCCATATTAAATTCAAGCCACGTTAAGCCACTCTAAGCCACGTTAAGCCACTCTAAGCCACACTAAGCCTAGCCACGCTAAGCCATGCTAAGCCACGTTAAGCCACACTAAGCCTAGCCACGCTAAGCCACATTAAGCCATGATAAGCCATGCTAAGCCTAGCCATGCTAAGCCATATTAAGCTCAAGCCACGTTAAGCTACTCTAAGCCACACTAACCGTAGCCACGCTAAGCCACGTTAAGACACATTAAGCCATGCTAAGCCTAGCAACGCTAATCCACGCTAAGAAACATTATGCCAAGCTAAGCAATGCTAAGCCTAGCCAAGTTAAGCCACATTAAGTCAGGCTAAGCCACATTAATCTCAAGTTATGTTAAGCCACTCTAAGCCAAACTAAGCCACGCTAACCCTAGCCACTCTAAGTCACGCTAAGACACATTAAGCCATGCTAAGCCACATTAAGCTCAAACCACGTTAAGCTCAAACCACGTTAAGCTCAAGCCACGTTAAGCCACTCTAAGCCACACTAAGCTTAGCCACGCTAAGCCACAATAAGCCTAGCCATGCTAAGCCACGCTAAGACACATTAAGCCATGCTAAGCCTAGACACACTAAGCCACATTAAGCCATGCAAAGCCACATTAAATTCAAGCCACGTTAAGCCACTCTAAGCCACGTTAAGCCACTCTAAGCCACACTAAGCCTAGCCACGCTAAGCCATGCTAAGCCACGTTAAGCCACACTAAGCCTAGCCACGCTAAGCCACATTAAGCCATGCTATGCCATGCTAAGCCTAGCCATGCTAAGCCATATTAAGCTCAAGCCACGTTAAGCTACTCTAAGCCACATTAACCGTAGCCACACTAAGCCACGTTAAGACACATTAAGACATGCTAAGCCTAGCAACGCTAATCCACGCTAAGAAACATTATGCCTAGCTAAGCAATGCTAAGCCTAGCCAAGTTAAGCCACATTAATCTCAAGCCATGTTAAGCCACTCTAAGCCACACTAAGCCACGCTAAGCCTAGCCACTCTAAGTCACGCTAAGACACATTAAGCCATGCTAAGCCTAGCCACGCTAAGCCACGCTAAGACACATTAAGCCAAGCTAAGCAATGCTAAGCCACATTAAGCTCAAACCACGTTAAGCCATTCTAAGCCACACTAAGTCTAGCCACGCTAAGCCACAATAAGCCTAGCCATGCTAAGCCACGCTAAGACACATTAAGCCATGCTAAGCCTAGACACACTAAGCCACATTAAGCTATGCAAAGCCACATTAAGTTCAAGCCACGTTAAGCCACGTTAAGCCACTCTAAGCCACGTTAAGCCACTCTAAGCCACACTAAGCCTAGCCATGCTAAGCCACGTTAAGCCATACTAAGCCTAGCCACGCTAAGCCACATTAAGCCATGATAAGCCATGCTAAGTCATGCTAAGCCTAGCCATGCTAAGCCATATTAAGCTCAAGCCACGTTAAGCTACTCTAAGCCACACTAAGCGTAGCCACGCTAAGCCACGTTAAGACACATTAAGCCATGCTAAGCCTAGCAACGCTAATCCACGCTAAGAAACATTATGCCAAGCTAAGCAATGCTAAGCCTAGCCAAGTTAAGCCACATTAAGTCATGCTAAGCCACATTAATCTCAAGCCATGTTAAGCCACTCTAAGCCACACTAAGCCACGCTAAGCCTAGCCACTCTAAGTCACGCTAAGACACATTAAGCCATGCTAAGCCACATTAAGCTCAAACCACGTTAAGCTCAAGCCACGTTAAGCCACTCTAAGCCACACTAAGCTTAGCCACGCTAAGCCACAATAAGCCTAGCCATGCTAAGCCACGCTAAGACACATTAAGCCATGCTAAGCCTAGACACACTAAGCCATATTAAGCCATGCAAAGCCACATTAAATTCAAGCCACGTTAAGCCACTCTAAGCCACACTAAGCCTAGCCACGCTAAGCCATGCTAAGCCACGTTAAGCCACACTAAGCCTAGCCACGCTAAGACACATTAAGCCAAGCTAAGCAATGCTAAGCCGAGCCACGCTAAGCCACATTAAGCTCAAACCACGTTAAGCCATTCTAAGCCACACTAAGTCTAGCCACGCTAAGCCACAATAAGCCTAGCCATGCTAAGCCACGCTAAGACACATTAAGCCATGCTAAGCCTAGACACACTAAGCCACATTAAGCTATGCAAAGCCACATTAAGTTCAAGCCACGTTAAGCCACGTTACGCCACTCTAAGCCACGTTAAGCCACTCTAAGCCACACTAAGCCTAGCCACGCTAAGCCACTCTAAGCCACGTTAAGCCACTCTAAGCCACACTAAGCCTAGCCATGCTAAGCCACGTTAAGCCATACTAAGCCTAGCCACGCTAAGCCACTATAAGCCATGCTAAGCCATGCTAAGTCATGCTAAGCCTAGCCATGCTAAGCCATATTAAGCTCAAGCCACGTTAAGCTACTCTAAGCCACACTAAGAGTAGCCACGCTAAGCCACGTTAAGACACATTAAGCCATGCTAAGCCTAGCAACGCTAATCCACGCTAAGAAACATTATGCCAAGCTAAGCAATGCTAAGCCTAGCCAAGTTAAGCCACATTAAGTCATGCTAAGCCACATTAATCTCAAGCCATGTTAAGCCACTCTAAGCCACACTAAGCCACGCTAAGCCTAGCCACTCTAAGTCACGCTAAGACACATTAAGCCATGCTAAGCCACATTAAGCTCAAACCACGTTAAGCTCAAGCCACGTTAAGCCACTCTAAGCCACACTAAGCTTAGCCACGCTAAGCCACAATAAGCCTAGCCATGCTAAGCCACGCTAAGACACATTAAGCCATGCTAAGCCTAGACACACTAAGCCACATTAAGCCATGCAAAGCCATATTAAATTCAAGCCACGTTAAGCCACTCTAAGCCACGTTAAGCCACTCTAAGCCACACTAAGCCTAGCCACGCTAAGCCATGCTAAGCCACGTTAAGCCACACTAAGCCTAGCCACGCTAAGCCACATTAAGCCATGATAAGCCATGCTAAGCCTAGCCATGCTAAGCCATATTAAGCTCAAGCCACGTTAAGCTACTCTAAGCCACACTAACCGTAGCCACGCTAAGCCACGTTAAGACACATTAAGCCATGCTAAGCCTAGCAACGCTAATCCACGCTAAGAAACATTATGCCAAGCTAAGCAATGCTAAGCCTAGCCAAGTTAAGCCACATTAAGTCAGGCTAAGCCACATTAATCTCAAGTTATGTTAAGCCACTCTAAGCCAAACTAAGCCACGCTAACCCTAGCCACTCTAAGTCACGCTAAGACACATTAAGCCATGCTAAGCCACATTAAGCTCAAACCACGTTAAGCTCAAACCACGTTAAGCTCAAGCCACGTTAAGCCACTCTAAGCCACACTAAGCTTAGCCACGCTAAGCCACAATAAGCCTAGCCATGCTAAGCCACGCTAAGACACATTAAGCCATGCTAAGCCTAGACACACTAAGCCACATTAAGCCATGCAAAGCCACATTAAATTCAAGCCACGTTAAGCCACTCTAAGCCACGTTAAGCCACTCTAAGCCACACTAAGCCTAGCCACGCTAAGCCATGCTAAGCCACGTTAAGCCACACTAAGCCTAGCCACGCTAAGCCACATTAAGCCATGCTATGCCATGCTAAGCCTAGCCATGCTAAGCCATATTAAGCTCAAGCCACGTTAAGCTACTCTAAGCCACATTAACCGTAGCCACACTAAGCCACGTTAAGACACATTAAGACATGCTAAGCCTAGCAACGCTAATCCACGCTAAGAAACATTATGCCTAGCTAAGCAATGCTAAGCCTAGCCAAGTTAAGCCACATTAATCTCAAGCCATGTTAAGCCACTCTAAGCCACACTAAGCCACGCTAAGCCTAGCCACTCTAAGTCACGCTAAGACACATTAAGCCATGCTAAGCCTAGCCACGCTAAGCCACGCTAAGACACATTAAGCCAAGCTAAGCAATGCTAAGCCACATTAAGCTCAAACCACGTTAAGCCATTCTAAGCCACACTAAGTCTAGCCACGCTAAGCCACAATAAGCCTAGCCATGCTAAGCCACGCTAAGACACATTAAGCCATGCTAAGCCTAGACACACTAAGCCACATTAAGCTATGCAAAGCCACATTAAGTTCAAGCCACGTTAAGCCACGTTAAGCCACTCTAAGCCACGTTAAGCCACTCTAAGCCACACTAAGCCTAGCCATGCTAAGCCACGTTAAGCCAT
Source organism: Capsicum rhomboideum (assembly GCA_031232105.1). Taxonomy (NCBI): domain Eukaryota; kingdom Viridiplantae; phylum Streptophyta; class Magnoliopsida; order Solanales; family Solanaceae; genus Capsicum; species Capsicum rhomboideum. The sequence goes on along the minus strand of CP124719.1, from coordinate 192,012 downwards.
ACTAAGCCTAGCCACGCTAAGCCACATTAAGCCATGATAAGCCATGCTAAGTCATGCTAAGCCTAGCCATGCTAAGCCATATTAAGCTCAAGCCACGTTAAGCTACTCTAAGCCACACTAAGCGTAGCCACGCTAAGCCACGTTAAGACACATTAAGCCATGCTAAGCCTAGCAACGCTAATCCACGCTAAGAAACATTATGCCAAGCTAAGCAATGCTAAGCCTAGCCAAGTTAAGCCACATTAAGTCATGCTAAGCCACATTAATCTCAAGCCATGTTAAGCCACTCTAAGCCACACTAAGCCACGCTAAGCCTAGCCACTCTAAGTCACGCTAAGACACATTAAGCCATGCTAAGCCACATTAAGCTCAAACCACGTTAAGCTCAAGCCACGTTAAGCCACTCTAAGCCACACTAAGCTTAGCCACGCTAAGCCACAATAAGCCTAGCCATGCTAAGCCACGCTAAGACACATTAAGCCATGCTAAGCCTAGACACACTAAGCCATATTAAGCCATGCAAAGCCACATTAAATTCAAGCCACGTTAAGCCACTCTAAGCCACACTAAGCCTAGCCACGCTAAGCCATGCTAAGCCACGTTAAGCCACACTAAGCCTAGCCACGCTAAGCCACATTAAGCCATGCTAAGCCTAGCCATGCTAAGCCATATTAAGCTCAAGCCACGTTAAGCTACTCTAAGCCACACTAACCGTAGCCACGCTAAGCCACGTTAAGACACATTAAGCCATGCTAAGCCTAGCAACGCTAATCCACGCTAAGAAACATTATGCCAAGCTAAGCAATGCTAAGCCTAGCCAAGTTAAGCCACATTAATCTCAAGCCATGTTAAGCCACTCTAAGCCACACTAAGCCACGCTAAGCCTAGCCACTCTAAGTCACGCTAAGACACATTAAGCCATGCTAAGCCTAGCCACGCTAAGCCACGCTAAGACACATTAAGCCAAGCTAAGCAATGCTAAGCCTAGCCAAGTTAAGCCACATTAATCTCAAGCCATGTTAAGCCACTCTAAGCCACACTAAGCCACGCTAAGCCTAGCCACTCTAAGTCACGCTAAGACACATTAAGCCATGCTAAGCCTAGCCACGCTAAGCCACGCTAAGACACATTAAGCCAAGCTAAGCAATGCTAAGCCGAGCCATGCTAAGCCACATTAAGCTCAAACCACGTTAAGCCATTCTAAGCCACACTAAGTCTAGCCACACTAAGTCTAGCCACAATAAGCCTAGCCATGCTAAGCCACACTAAGACACATTAAGCCATGCTAAGCCTAGACACACTAAGCCACATTAAGCTATGCAAAGCCACATTAAGTTCAAGCCACGTTAAGCCACGTTAAGCCACTCTAAGCCACGTTAAGCCACTCTAAGCCACACTAAGCCTAGCAACGCTAAGCCATGCTAAGCCACGTTAAGCCACACTAAGCCTAGCCACGCTAAGCCACATTAAGCCATGCTAAGCCATGCTAAGTCATGCTAAGCCATATTAAGCTCAAGTCACGTTAAGACACATTAAGCCACACTAAGCGTAGCCACGCTAAGCCACGTTAAAACACATTAAGCCATGCTAAGCCTAGCAACGCTAATCCACGCTAAGAAACATTATGCCAAGCTAAGCAATGCTAAGCCTAGCCAAGTTAAGCCACATTAATCTCAAGCCATGTTAAGCCACTCTAAGCCACACTAAGCCACGCTAAGCTTAGCCACTCTAAGTCACGCTAAGACACATTAAGCCATGCTAAGCCACATTAAGCTCAAACCACGTTAAGCTCAAGCCACGTTAAGCCACTCTAAGCCACACTAAGCTTAGCCACGCTAAGCCACAATAAGCCTAGCCATGCTAAGCCACGCTAAGACACATTAAGCCATGCTAAGCCTAGACACACTAAGCCACATTAAGCCATGCAAAGCCACATTAAATTCAAGCCACGTTAAGCCACTCTAAGCCATGTTAAGCCACTCTAAGCCACACTAAGCCTAGCCACGCTAAGCCGTGCTAAGCCACGTTAAGCCACACTAAGCCTAGCCACGCTAAGCCACATTAAGCCATGCTAAGCCATGCTAAGCCTAGCCATGCTAAGCCATATTAAGCTTAAGCCACGTTAAGCTACTCTAAGCCACACTAACCGTAGCCACGCTAAGCCACGTTAAGACACATTAAGCCATGCTAAGCCTAGCAACGCTAATCCACGCTAAGAAACATTATGCCAAGCTAAGCAATGCTAATCCTAGCCAAGTTAAGCCACATTAATCTCAAGCCATGTTAAGCCACACTAAGCCACGCTAAGCCTAGCCACTCTAAGTCACGCTAAGACACATTAAGCCATGCTAAGCCTAGCCACGCTAAGCCACGCTAAGACTCATTAAGCCAAGCTAAGCAATGCTAAGCCGAGCCACGCTAAGCCACATTAAGCTCAAACCACGTTAAGCCATTCTAAGCCACACTAAGTCTAGCCACGCTAAGCCACAATAAGCCTAGCCATGCTAAGCCACGCTAAGACACATTAAGCCATGCTAAGCCTAGACACACTAAGCCATATTAAGCTATGCAAAGCCACATTAAGTTCAAGCCACGTTAAGCCACGTTAAGCCACTCAAAGCCACGTTAAGCCACTCTAAGCCACACTAAGCCTAGCCACGCTAAGCCATGCTAAGCCACGTTAAGCCACACTAAGCCTAGCCACGCTAAGTCTAGCCACAATAAGCCTAGCCATGCTAAGCCACGCTAAGACACATTAAGCCATGCTAAGCCTAGACACACTAAGCCACATTAAGCTATGCAAAGCCACATTAAGTTCAAGCCACGTTAAGCCACTCTAAGCCACGTTAAGCCACTCTAAGCCACACTAAGCCTAGCCATGCTAAGCCACGTTAAGCCATACTAAGCCTAGCCACGCTAAGCCACATTAAGCCATGATAAGCCATGCTAAGTCATGCTAAGCCTAGCCATGCTAAGCCATATTAAACTCAAGCCACGTTAAGCTACTCTAACCCACACTAAGCGTAGCCACGCTAAGCCACGTTAAGACACATTAAGCCATGCTAAGCCTAGCAACGCTCATCCACGCTAAGAAACATTATGCCAAGCTAAGCAATGCTAAGCCACGCTAAGAAACATTATGCCAAGCTAAGCAATGCTAAGCCTAGCCAAGTTAAGCCACATTAAGTCATGCTAAGCCACATTAATCTCAAGCCATGTTAAGCCACTCTAAGCCGCACTAAGCCACGCTAAGCCTAGCCACTCTAAGTCACGCTAAGACACATTAAGCCATGCTAAGCCACATTAAGCTCAAACCACGTTAAGCTCAAGCCACGTTAAGCCACTCTAAGCCACACTAAGCTTAGCCACGCTAAGCCACAATAAGCCTAGCCATGCTAAGCCACGCTAAGACACATTAAGCCATGCTAAGCCTAGACACACTAAGCCACGTTAAGCCATGCAAAGCCACATTAAATTCAAGCCACGTTAAGCCACTCTAAGCCACGTTAAGCCACTCTAAGCCACACTAAGCCTAGCCACGCTAAGCCATGCTAAGCCACGTTAAGCCACACTAAGCCTAGCCACGCTAAGCCACATTAAGCCATGCTAAGCCATGCTAAGCCTAGCCATGCTAAGCCATATTAAGCTCAAGCCACGTTAAGCTACTCTAAGCCACACTAACCGTAGCCACGCTAAGCCACGTTAAGACACATTAAGCCATGCTAAGCCTAGCAACGCTAATCCACGCTAAGAAACATTATGCCAAGCTAAGCAATGCTAAGCCTAGCCAAGTTAAGCCACATTAAGTCATGCTAAGCCACATTAATCTCAAGCCATGTTAAGCCACTCTAAGCCACACTAAGCCACGCTAAGCCTAGCCACTCTAAGTCACTCTAAGACACATTAAGCCATGCTACGCCACATTAAGCTCAAACCACGTTAAGCTCAAGCCACATTAAGCCACTCTAAGCCACACTAAGCTTAGCCATGCTAAGCCACAATAAGCCTAGCCATGCTAAGCCACGCTAAGACACATTAAGCCATGCTAAGCCTAGACACACTAAGCCACATTAAGCCATGCAAAGCCACATTAAATTCAAGCCACGTTAAGCCACTCTAAGCCACGTTAAGCCACTCTAAGCCACACTAAGCCTAGCCACGCTAAGCCACTATAAGCCATGCTAAGCCATGCTAAGTCATGCTAAGCCTAGCCATGCTAAGCCATATTAAGCTCAAGCCACGTTAAGCTACTCTAAGCCACACTAAGCGTAGCCACGCTAAGCCACGTTAAGACACATTAAGCCATGCTAAGCCTAGCAACGCTAATCCACACTAAGAAACATTATGCCAAGCTAAGCAATGCTAAGCCTAGCCAAGTTAAGCCACATTAAGTCATGCTAAGCCACATTAATCTCAAGCCATGTTAAGCCACTCTAAGCCACACTAAGCCACGCTAAGCCTAGCCACTCTAAGTCACGCTAAGACACATTAAGCCATGCTAAGCCACATTAAGCTCAAACCACGTTAAGCTCAAGCCACGTTAAGCCACTCTAAGCCACACTAAGCTTAGCTACGCTAAGCCACAATAAGCCTAGCCATGCTAAGCCATGCTAAGACACATTAAGCCATGCTAAGCCTAGACACACTCAGCCACATTAAGCCATGCAAAGCCACATTAAATTCAAGCCACGTTAAGCCACTCTAAGCCACGTTAAGCCACTCTAAGCCACACTAAGCCTAGCCACGCTAAGCCATGCTAAGCCACGTTAAGCCACACTAAGCCTAGCCACGCTAAGCCATATTAAGCCATGCTAAGCCATGCTAAGCCTAGCCATGCTAAGTCATATTAAGCTCAAGCCACATTGAGCTACTCTAAGCCACACTAACCGTAGCCACGCTAAGCCACGTTAAGACACATTAAGCCATGCTAAGCCTAGCAACGCTAATCCACGCTAAGAAACATTATGCCAAGCTAAGCAATGCTAAGCCTAGCCAAGTTAAGCCACATTAATCTCAAGCTATGTTAAGCCACTCTAAGCCACACTAAGCCACGCTAAGCCTAGCCACTCTAAGTCACGCTAAGACACATTAAGCCATGCTAAGCCTAGCCACGCTAAGCCACGCTAAGACACATTAAGCCAAGCTAAGCAATGCTAAGCCAAGCCAAGTTAAGCCACATTAAGTCATGCTAAGCCACATTAATCTCAAGCCATGTTAACCCACTCTAAGCCACACTAAGCCACGCTAAGCCTAGCCACTCTAAGTCACGCTAAGACACATTAAGCCATGCTAAGCCACATTAAGCTCAAACCACGTTAAGCTCAAGCCACGTTAAGCCACTCTAAGCCACACTAAGCTTAGCTACGCTAAGCCACAATAAGCATAGCCATGCTAAGCCATGCTAAGACACATTAAGCCATGCTAAGCCTAGACACACTAAGCCACATTAAGCCATGCAAAGCCACATTAAATTCAAGCCACGTTAAGCCACTCTAAGCCACGTTAAGCCACTCTAAGCCACACTAAGCCTAGCCACGCTAAGCCATGCTAAGCCACGTTAAGCCACACTAAGCCTAGCCACGCTAAGCCATATTAAGCTCAAGCCACGTTGAGCTACTCTAAGCCACACTAACCGTAGCCACGGTAAGCCACGTTAAGACACATTAAGCCATGCTAAGCCTAGCAACGCTAATCCACGCTACGAAACATTATGCCAAGCTAAGCAATGCTAAGCCTAGCCAAGTTAAGCCACATTAATCTCAAGCCATGTTAAGCCACTCTAAGCCACACTAAGCCACGCTAAGCCTAGCCACTCTAAGTCACGCTAAGACACATTAAGCCATGGTAAGCCTAGCCACGCTAAGCCATGCTAAGACACATTAAGCCAAGCTAAGCAATGCTAAGCCGAGCCACGCTAAGCCACATTAAGCTCAAACCACGTTAAGCCATTCTAAGCCACACTAAGTCTAGCCACGCTAAGCCACAATAAGCCTAGCCATGCTAAGCCACGCTAAGACACATTAAGCCATGTTAAGCCTAGACACACTAAGCCACATTAAGCTATGCAAAGCCACATTAAGTTCAAGCCACGTTAAGCCACGTTAAGCCACTCTAAGCCACGTTAAGCCACTCTAAGCCACACTAAGCCTAGCCATGCTAAGCCACGTTAAGCCATACTAAGCCTAGCCACGCTAAACCACATTAAGCCATGATAAGCCATGCTAAGTCATGCTAAGCCTAGCCATGCTAAGCCATATTAAGCTCAAGCCACGTTAAGCTACTCTAAGCCACACTAAGCGTAGCCACGCTAAGCCACGTTAAGACACATTAAGCCATGCTAAGCCTAGCAACGCTAATCCACGCTAAGAAACATTATGCCAAGCTAAGCAATGCTAAGCCTAGCCAAGTTAAGCCACATTAAGTCATGCTAAGCCACATTAATCTCAAGCCATGTTAAGCCACTCTAAGCCACACTAAGCCACGCTAAGCCTAGCCACTCTAAGTCACGCTAAGACACATTAAGCCATGCTAAGCCACATTAAGCTCAAACCACGTTAAGCTCAAGCCACGTTAAGCCACTCTAAGCCACACTAAGCTTAGCCACGCTAAACCACAATAAGCCTAGCCATGCTAAGCCACGCTAAGACACATTAAGCCATGCTAAGCCTAGACACACTAAGCCACATTAAGCCATGCAAAGCCACATTAAATTCAAGCCACGTTAAGCCACTCTAAGCCACGTTAAGCCACTCTAAGCCACACTAAGCCTAGCCACGCTAAGCCATGCTAAGCCACGTTAAGCCACACTAAGCCACATTAAGCCACGCTAAGCCATGCTAAGCCACGTTAAGCCACACTAAGCCTAGCCACGCTAAGCCACATTAAGCCATGCTAAGCCATGCTAAGCCTAGCCATGCTAAGCCATATTAAGCTCAAGCCACGTTAAGCTACTCTAAGCCACACTAACCGTAGCCACGCTAAGCCACGTTAAGACACATTAAGCCATGCTAAGCCTAGCAACGCTAATCCACGCTAAGAAACATTATGCCAAGCTAAGCAATGCTAAGCCTAGCCAAGTTAAGCCACATTAATCTCAAGCCATGTTAAGCCACTCTAAGCCACACTAAGCCACGCTAAGCCTAGCCACTCTAAGTCACGCTAAGACACATTAAGCCATGCTAAGCCTAGCCACGCTAAGCCACGCTAAGACACATTAAGCCAAGCTAAGCAATGCTAAGCCGAGCCACGCTAAGCCACATTAAGCTCAAACCACGTTAAGCCATTCTAAGCCACACTAAGTCTAGCCACGCTAAGCCACAATAAACCTAGCCATGCTAAGCCACGCTAAGACACATTAAGCCATGCTAAGCCTAGACACACTAAGCCACATTAAGCTATGCAAAGCCACATTAAGTTCAAGCCACGTTAAGCCACGTTAAGCCACTCTAAGCCACGTTAAGCCACTCTAAGCCACACTAAGCCTAGCCATGCTAAGCCACGTTAAGCCATACTAAGCCTAGCCACGCTAAGCCACATTAAGCCATGATAAGCCATGCTAAGTCATGCTAAGCCTAGCCATGCTAAGCCATATTAAGCTCAAGCCACGTTAAGCTACTCTAAGCCACACTAAGCGTAGCCACGCTAAGCCACGTTAAGACACATTAAGCCATGCTAAGCCTAGCAACGCTAATCCACGCTAAGAAACATTATGCCAAGCTAAGCAATGCTAAGCCTAGCCAAGTTAAGCCACATTAAGTCATGCTAAGCCACATTAATCTCAAGCCATGTTAAGCCACACTAAGCCACGCTAAGCCTAGCCACTCTAAGTCACGCTAAGACACATTAAGCCATGCTAAGCCTAGCCACGCTAAGCCACGCTAAGACTCATTAAGCCAAGCTAAGCAATGCTAAGCCGAGCCACGCTAAGCCACATTAAGCTCAAACCACGTTAAGCCATTCTAAGCCACACTAAGTCTAGCCACGCTAAGCCACAATAAGCCTAGCCATGCTAAGCCACGCTAAGACACATTAAGCCATGCTAAGCCTAGACACACTAAGCCATATTAAGCTATGCAAAGCCACATTAAGTTCAAGCCACGTTAAGCCACGTTAAGCCACTCAAAGCCACGTTAAGCCACTCTAAGCCACACTAAGCCTAGCCACGCTAAGCCATGCTAAGCCACGTTAAGCCACACTAAGCCTAGCCACGCTAAGTCTAGCCACAATAAGCCTAGCCATGCTAAGCCACGCTAAGACACATTAAGCCATGCTAAGCCTAGACACACTAAGCCACATTAAGCTATGCAAAGCCACATTAAGTTCAAGCCACGTTAAGCCACTCTAAGCCACGTTAAGCCACTCTAAGCCACACTAAGCCTAGCCATGCTAAGCCACGTTAAGCCATACTAAGCCTAGCCACGCTAAGCCACATTAAGCCATGATAAGCCATGCTAAGTCATGCTAAGCCTAGCCATGCTAAGCCATATTAAACTCAAGCCACGTTAAGCTACTCTAACCCACACTAAGCGTAGCCACGCTAAGCCACGTTAAGACACATTAAGCCATGCTAAGCCTAGCAACGCTCATCCACGCTAAGAAACATTATGCCAAGCTAAGCAATGCTAAGCCACGCTAAGAAACATTATGCCAAGCTAAGCAATGCTAAGCCTAGCCAAGTTAAGCCACATTAAGTCATGCTAAGCCACATTAATCTCAAGCCATGTTAAGCCACTCTAAGCCGCACTAAGCCACGCTAAGCCTAGCCACTCTAAGTCACGCTAAGACACATTAAGCCATGCTAAGCCACATTAAGCTCAAACCACGTTAAGCTCAAGCCACGTTAAGCCACTCTAAGCCACACTAAGCTTAGCCACGCTAAGCCACAATAAGCCTAGCCATGCTAAGCCACGCTAAGACACATTAAGCCATGCTAAGCCTAGACACACTAAGCCACGTTAAGCCATGCAAAGCCACATTAAATTCAAGCCACGTTAAGCCACTCTAAGCCACGTTAAGCCACTCTAAGCCACACTAAGCCTAGCCACGCTAAGCCATGCTAAGCCACGTTAAGCCACACTAAGCCTAGCCACGCTAAGCCACATTAAGCCATGCTAAGCCATGCTAAGCCTAGCCATGCTAAGCCATATTAAGCTCAAGCCACGTTAAGCTACTCTAAGCCACACTAACCGTAGCCACGCTAAGCCACGTTAAGACACATTAAGCCATGCTAAGCCTAGCAACGCTAATCCACGCTAAGAAACATTATGCCAAGCTAAGCAATGCTAAGCCTAGCCAAGTTAAGCCACATTAAGTCATGCTAAGCCACATTAATCTCAAGCCATGTTAAGCCACTCTAAGCCACACTAAGCCACGCTAAGCCTAGCCACTCTAAGTCACTCTAAGACACATTAAGCCATGCTACGCCACATTAAGCTCAAACCACGTTAAGCTCAAGCCACATTAAGCCACTCTAAGCCACACTAAGCTTAGCCATGCTAAGCCACAATAAGCCTAGCCATGCTAAGCCACGCTAAGACACATTAAGCCATGCTAAGCCTAGACACACTAAGCCACATTAAGCCATGCAAAGCCACATTAAATTCAAGCCACGTTAAGCCACTCTAAGCCACGTTAAGCCACTCTAAGCCACACTAAGCCTAGCCACGCTAAGCCACTATAAGCCATGCTAAGCCATGCTAAGTCATGCTAAGCCTAGCCATGCTAAGCCATATTAAGCTCAAGCCACGTTAAGCTACTCTAAGCCACACTAAGCGTAGCCACGCTAAGCCACGTTAAGACACATTAAGCCATGCTAAGCCTAGCAACGCTAATCCACACTAAGAAACATTATGCCAAGCTAAGCAATGCTAAGCCTAGCCAAGTTAAGCCACATTAAGTCATGCTAAGCCACATTAATCTCAAGCCATGTTAAGCCACTCTAAGCCACACTAAGCCACGCTAAGCCTAGCCACTCTAAGTCACGCTAAGACACATTAAGCCATGCTAAGCCACATTAAGCTCAAACCACGTTAAGCTCAAGCCACGTTAAGCCACTCTAAGCCACACTAAGCTTAGCTACGCTAAGCCACAATAAGCCTAGCCATGCTAAGCCATGCTAAGACACATTAAGCCATGCTAAGCCTAGACACACTCAGCCACATTAAGCCATGCAAAGCCACATTAAATTCAAGCCACGTTAAGCCACTCTAAGCCACGTTAAGCCACTCTAAGCCACACTAAGCCTAGCCACGCTAAGCCATGCTAAGCCACGTTAAGCCACACTAAGCCTAGCCACGCTAAGCCATATTAAGCCATGCTAAGCCATGCTAAGCCTAGCCATGCTAAGTCATATTAAGCTCAAGCCACATTGAGCTACTCTAAGCCACACTAACCGTAGCCACGCTAAGCCACGTTAAGACACATTAAGCCATGCTAAGCCTAGCAACGCTAATCCACGCTAAGAAACATTATGCCAAGCTAAGCAATGCTAAGCCTAGCCAAGTTAAGCCACATTAATCTCAAGCTATGTTAAGCCACTCTAAGCCACACTAAGCCACGCTAAGCCTAGCCACTCTAAGTCACGCTAAGACACATTAAGCCATGCTAAGCCACATTAAGCTCAAACCACGTTAAGCTCAAGCCACGTTAAGCCACTCTAAGCCACACTAAGCTTAGCTACGCTAAACCACAATAAGCCTAGCCATGCTAAGCCACGCTAAGACACATTAAGCCATGCTAAGCCTAGACACACTAAGCCACGTTAAGCCATGCAAAGCCACATTAAATTCAAGCCACGTTAAGCCACTCTAAGCCACGTTAAGCCACTCTAAGCCACACTAAGCCTAGCCACGCTAAGCCATGCTAAGCCACGTTAAGCCACACTAAGCCTAGCCACGCTAAGCCACATTAAGCCATGCTAAGCCATGCTAAGCCTAGCCATGCTAAGCCATATTAAGCTCAAGCCACGTTAAGCTACTCTAAGCCACACTAACCGTAGCCACGCTAAGCCACGTTAAGACACATTAAGCCATGCTAAGCCTAGCAACGCTAATCCACGCTAAGAAACATTATGCCAAGCTAAGCAATGCTAAGCCTAGCCAAGTTAAGCCACATTAAGTCATGCTAAGCCACATTAATCTCAAGCCATGTTAAGCCACTCTAAGCCACACTAAGCCACGCTAAGCCTAGCCACTCTAAGTCACTCTAAGACACATTAAGCCATGCTACGCCACATTAAGCTCAAACCACGTTAAGCTCAAGCCACATTAAGCCACTCTAAGCCACACTAAGCTTAGCCATGCTAAGCCACAATAAGCCTAGCCATGCTAAGCCACGCTAAGACACATTAAGCCATGCTAAGCCTAGACACACTAAGCCACATTAAGCCATGCAAAGCCACATTAAATTCAAGCCACGTTAAGCCACTCTAAGCCACACTAAGCCTAGCCACGCTAAGCCACTATAAGCCATGCTAAGCCATGCTAAGTCATGCTAAGCCTAGCCATGCTAAGCCATATTAAGCTCAAGCCACGTTAAGCTACTCTAAGCCACACTAAGCGTAGCCACGCTAAGCCACGTTAAGACACATTAAGCCATGCTAAGCCTAGCAACGCTAATCCACACTAAGAAACATTATGCCAAGCTAAGCAATGCTAAGCCTAGCCAAGTTAAGCCACATTAAGTCATGCTAAGCCACATTAATCTCAAGCCATGTTAAGCCACTCTAAGCCACACTAAGCCACGCTAAGCCTAGCCACTCTAAGTCACGCTAAGACACATTAAGCCATGCTAAGCCACATTAAGCTCAAACCACGTTAAGCTCAAGCCACGTTAAGCCACTCTAAGCCACACTAAGCTTAGCTACGCTAAGCCACAATAAGCCTAGCCATGCTAAGCCATGCTAAGACACATTAAGCCATGCTAAGCCTAGACACACTCAGCCACATTAAGCCATGCAAAGCCACATTAAATTCAAGCCACGTTAAGCCACTCTAAGCCACGTTAAGCCACTCTAAGCCACACTAAGCCTAGCCACGCTAAGCCATGCTAAGCCACGTTAAGCCACACTAAGCCTAGCCACGCTAAGCCATATTAAGCCATGCTAAGCCTAGCCATGCTAAGTCATATTAAGCTCAAGCCACATTGAGCTACTCTAAGCCACACTAACCGTAGCCACGCTAAGCCACGTTAAGACACATTAAGCCATGCTAAGCCTAGCAACGCTAATCCACGCTAAGAAACATTATGCCAAGCTAAGCAATGCTAAGCCTAGCCAAGTTAAGCCACATTAATCTCAAGCTATGTTAAGCCACTCTAAGCCACACTAAGCCACGCTAAGCCTAGCCACTCTAAGTCACGCTAAGACACATTAAGCCATGCTAAGCCTAGCCACGCTAAGCCACGCTAAGACACATTAAGCCAAGCTAAGCAATGCTAAGCCAAGCCAAGTTAAGCCACATTAAGTCATGCTAAGCCACATTAATCTCAAGCCATGTTAACCCACTCTAAGCCACACTAAGCCACGCTAAGCCTAGCCACTCTAAGTCACGCTAAGACACATTAAGCCATGCTAAGCCACATTAAGCTCAAACCACGTTAAGCTCAAGCCACGTTAAGCCACTCTAAGCCACACTAAGCTTAGCTACGCTAAGCCACAATAAGCATAGCCATGCTAAGCCATGCTAAGACACATTAAGCCATGCTAAGCCTAGACACACTAAGCCACATTAAGCCATGCAAAGCCACATTAAATTCAAGCCACGTTAAGCCACTCTAAGCCACGTTAAGCCACTCTAAGCCACACTAAGCCTAGCCACGCTAAGCCATGCTAAGCCACGTTAAGCCACACTAAGCCTAGCCACGCTAAGCCATATTAAGCTCAAGCCACGTTGAGCTACTCTAAGCCACACTAACCGTAGCCACGGTAAGCCACGTTAAGACACATTAAGCCATGCTAAGCCTAGCAACGCTAATCCACGCTACGAAACATTATGCCAAGCTAAGCAATGCTAAGCCTAGCCAAGTTAAGCCACATTAATCTCAAGCCATGTTAAGCCACTCTAAGCCACACTAAGCCACGCTAAGCCTAGCCACTCTAAGTCACGCTAAGACACATTAAGCCATGGTAAGCCTAGCCACGCTAAGCCATGCTAAGACACATTAAGCCAAGCTAAGCAATGCTAAGCCGAGCCACGCTAAGCCACATTAAGCTCAAACCACGTTAAGCCATTCTAAGCCACACTAAGTCTAGCCACGCTAAGCCACAATAAGCCTAGCCATGCTAAGCCACGCTAAGACACATTAAGCCATGTTAAGCCTAGACACACTAAGCCACATTAAGCTATGCAAAGCCACATTAAGTTCAAGCCACGTTAAGCCACGTTAAGCCACTCTAAGCCACGTTAAGCCACTCTAAGCCACACTAAGCCTAGCCATGCTAAGCCACGTTAAGCCATACTAAGCCTAGCCACGCTAAACCACATTAAGCCATGATAAGCCATGCTAAGTCATGCTAAGCCTAGCCATGCTAAGCCATATTAAGCTCAAGCCACGTTAAGCTACTCTAAGCCACACTAAGCGTAGCCACGCTAAGCCACGTTAAGACACATTAAGCCATGCTAAGCCTAGCAACGCTAATCCACGCTAAGAAACATTATGCCAAGCTAAGCAATGCTAAGCCTAGCCAAGTTAAGCCACATTAAGTCATGCTAAGCCACATTAATCTCAAGCCATGTTAAGCCACTCTAAGCCACACTAAGCCACGCTAAGCCTAGCCACTCTAAGTCACGCTAAGACACATTAAGCCATGCTAAGCCACATTAAGCTCAAACCACGTTAAGCTCAAGCCACGTTAAGCCACTCTAAGCCACACTAAGCTTAGCCACGCTAAACCACAATAAGCCTAGCCATGCTAAGCCACGCTAAGACACATTAAGCCATGCTAAGCCTAGACACACTAAGCCACATTAAGCCATGCAAAGCCACATTAAATTCAAGCCACGTTAAGCCACTCTAAGCCACGTTAAGCCACTCTAAGCCACACTAAGCCTAGCCACGCTAAGCCATGCTAAGCCACGTTAAGCCACACTAAGCCACATTAAGCCACGCTAAGCCATGCTAAGCCACGTTAAGCCACACTAAGCCTAGCCACGCTAAGCCACATTAAGCCATGCTAAGCCATGCTAAGCCTAGCCATGCTAAGCCATATTAAGCTCAAGCCACGTTAAGCTACTCTAAGCCACACTAACCGTAGCCACGCTAAGCCACGTTAAGACACATTAAGCCATGCTAAGCCTAGCAACGCTAATCCACGCTAAGAAACATTATGCCAAGCTAAGCAATGCTAAGCCTAGCCAAGTTAAGCCACATTAATCTCAAGCCATGTTAAGCCACTCTAAGCCACACTAAGCCACGCTAAGCCTAGCCACTCTAAGTCACGCTAAGACACATTAAGCCATGCTAAGCCTAGCCACGCTAAGCCACGCTAAGACACATTAAGCCAAGCTAAGCAATGCTAAGCCGAGCCACGCTAAGCCACATTAAGCTCAAACCACGTTAAGCCATTCTAAGCCACACTAAGTCTAGCCACGCTAAGCCACAATAAACCTAGCCATGCTAAGCCACGCTAAGACACATTAAGCCATGCTAAGCCTAGACACACTAAGCCACATTAAGCTATGCAAAGCCACATTAAGTTCAAGCCACGTTAAGCCACGTTAAGCCACTCTAAGCCACGTTAAGCCACTCTAAGCCACACTAAGCCTAGCCATGCTAAGCCACGTTAAGCCATACTAAGCCTAGCCACGCTAAGCCACATTAAGCCATGATAAGCCATGCTAAGTCATGCTAAGCCTAGCCATGCTAAGCCATATTAAGCTCAAGCCACGTTAAGCTACTCTAAGCCACACTAAGCGTAGCCACGCTAAGCCACGTTAAGACACATTAAGCCATGCTAAGCCTAGCAACGCTAATCCACGCTAAGAAACATTATGCCAAGCTAAGCAATGCTAAGCCTAGCCAAGTTAAGCCACATTAAGTCATGCTAAGCCACATTAATCTCAAGCCATGTTAAGCCACTCTAAGCCACACTAAGCCACGCTAAGCCTAGCCACTCTAAGTCACGCTAAGACACATTAAGCCATGCTAAGCCACATTAAGCTCAAACCACGTTAAGCTCAAGCCACGTTAAGCCACTCTAAGCCACACTAAGCTTAGCCACGCTAAACCACAATAAGCCTAGCCATGCTAAGCCACGCTAAGACACATTAAGCCATGCTAAGCCTAGACACACTAAGCCACATTAAGCCATGCAAAGCCACATTAAATTCAAGCCACGTTAAGCCACTCTAAGCCACGTTAAGCCACTCTAAGCCACACTAAGCCTAGCCACGCTAAGCCATGCTAAGCCACGTTAAGCCACACTAAGCCTAGCCACGCTAAGCCACATTAAGCCATGCTAAGCCATGCTAAGCCTAGCCATGCTAAGCCATATTAAGCTCAAGCCACGTTAAGCTACTCTAAGCCACACTAACCGTAGCCACGCTAAGCCACGTTAAGACACATTAAGCCATGCTAAGCCTAGCAACGCTAATCCACGCTAAGAAACATTATGCCAAGCTAAGCAATGCTAAGCCTAGCCAAGTTAAGCCACATTAATATCAAGCCATGTTAAGCCACTCTAAGCCACACTAAGCCACGCGAAGCCTAGCCACTCTAAGTCACGCTAAGACACATTAAGCCATGCTAAGCCTAGCCACGCTAAGCCACTCTAAGACACATTAAGCCAAGCTAAGCAATGCTAAGCCGAGCCACGCTAAGCCACATTAAGCTCAAACCACGTTAAGCCATTCTAAGCCACACTAAGTCTAGCCACGCTAAGCCACAATAAACCTAGCCATGCTAAGCCACGCTAAGACACATTAAGCCATGCTAAGCCTAGACACACTAAGCCACATTAAGCTATGCAAAGCCACATTAAGTTCAAGCCACGTTAAGCCACGTTAAGCCACTCTAAGCCACGTTAAGCCACTCTAAGCCACACTAAGCCTAGCCATGCTAAGCCACGTTAAGCCATACTAAGCCTAGCCACGCTAAGCCACATTAAGCCATGATAAGCCATGCTAAGTCATGCTAAGCCTAGCCATGCTAAGCCATATTAAGCTCAAGCCACGTTAAGCTACTCTAAGCCACACTAAGCGTAGCCACGCTAAGCCACGTTAAGACACATTAAGCCATGCTAAGCCTAGCAACGCTAATCCACGCTAAGAAACATTATGCCAAGCTAAGCAATGCTAAGCCTAGCCAAGTTAAGCCACATTAAGTCATGCTAAGCCACATTAATCTCAAGCCATGTTAAGCCACTCTAAGCCACACTAAGCCACGCTAAGCCTAGCCACTCTAAGTCACGCTAAGACACATTAAGCCATGCTAAGCCACATTAAGCTCAAACCACGTTAAGCTCAAGCCACGTTAAGCCACTCTAAGCCACACTAAGCTTAGCCACGCTAAGCCATAATAAGCCTAGCCATGCTAAGCCACGCTAAGACACATTAAGCCATGCTAAGCCTAGACACACTAAGCCACATTAAGCCATGCAAAACCACATTAAATTCAAGCCACGTTAAGCCACTCTAAGCCACGTTAAGCCACTCTAAGCCACACTAAGCCTAGCCACGCTAAGCCATGCTAAGCCACGTTAAGCCACACTAAGCCACATTAAGCCATGCTAAGCCATGCTAAGCCTAGCCATGCTAAGCCATATTAAGCTCAAGCCACGTTAAGCTACTCTAAGCCACACTAACCGTAGCCACGCTAAGCCACGTTAAGACACATTAAGCCATGCTAAGCCTAGCAACGCTAATCCACGCTAAGAAACATTATGCCAAGCTAAGCAATGCTAAGCCTAGCCAAGTTAAGCCACATTAATCTCAAGCCATGTTAAGCCACTCTAAGCCTTACTAAGCCACGCTAAGCCTAGCCACTCTAAGTCACGCTAAGACACATTAAGCCATGCTAAGCCTAGCCACGCTAAGACACATTAAGCCAAGCTAAGCATGGCTAAGCCGAGCCACGCTAAGCCACATTAAGCTCAAACCACGTTAAGCCATTCTAAGCCACACTAAGGCTAGCCACGCTAAGCCACAATAAGCCTAGCCATGCTAAGCCACGCTAAGACACATTAAGCCATGCTAAGCCTAGACACACTAAGCCACATTAAGCTATGCAAAGCCACATTAAGTTCAAGCCACGTTAAGCCACGTTAAGCCACTCTAAGCCACGTTAAGCCACTCTAAGCCACACTAAGCCTAGCCACGCTAAGCCATGCTAAGCCACGTTAAGCCACACTAAGCCTAGCCACGCTAAGCCACATTAAGCCATGATAAGCCATGCTAAGTCATGCTAAGCCTAGCCATGCTAAGCCATATTAAGCTCAAGCCACGTTAAGCTACTCTAAGCCACACTAAGCGTAGCCACGCTAAGCCACGCTAAGCCACGTTAAGACACATTAAGCCATGCTAAGCCTAGCAACGCTAATCCACGCTAAGAAACATTATGCCAAGCTAAGCAATGCTAAGCCTAGCCAAGTTAAGCCACATTAAGTCATGCTAAGCCACATTAATCTCAAGCCATGTTAAGCCACTCTAAGCCACACTAAGCCACGCTAAGCCTAGCCACTCTAAGTCACGCTAAGACACATTAAGCCATGCTAAGCCACATTAAGCTCAAACCACGTTAAGCTCAAGCCACGTTAAGCCACTCTAAGCCACACTAAGCTTAGCCACGCTAAGCCACAATAAGCATAGCCATGCTAAGCCATGCTAAGACATATTAAGCCATGCTAAGCCTAGACACACTAAGCCACATTAAATTTAAGCCACGTTAAGCCACTCTAAGCCACGTTAAGCCACTCTAAGCCACACTAAGCCTAGCCACGCTAAGCCACAATAAGCCTAGCCATGCTAAGCCACGCTAAGACACATTAAGCCATGCTAAGCCTAGACACACTAAGCCACATTAAGCTATGCAAAGCCACATTAAGTTCAAGCCACGTTAAGCCACTCTAAGCCACGTTAAGCCACTCTAAGCCACACTAAGCCTAGCCACGCTAAGCCATGCTAAGCCACGTTAAGCCACACTAAGCCTAGCCACGCTAAGCCACATTAAGCCATGCTAAGCCATGCTAAGCCTAGCCATGCTAAGCCATATTAAGCTCAAGCCACGTTAAGCTACTCTAAGCCACACTAACCGTAGCCACGCTAAGCCACGTTAAGACACATTAAGCCATGCTAAGCCTAGCAACGCTAATCCACGCTAAGAAACATTATGCCAAGCTAAGCAATGCTAAGCCTAGCCAAGTTAAGCCACATTAATCTCAAGCCATGTTAAGCCACTCTAAGCCTTACTAAGCCACGCTAAGCCTAGCCACTCTAAGTCACGCTAAGACACATTAAGCCATGCTAAGCCTAGCCACGCTAAGACACATTAAGCCAAGCTAAGCATGGCTAAGCCGAGCCACGCTAAGCCACATTAAGCTCAAACCACGTTAAGCCATTCTAAGCCACACTAAGGCTAGCCACGCTAAGCCACAATAAGCCTAGCCATGCTAAGCCACGCTAAGACACATTAAGCCATGCTAAGCCTAGACACACTAAGCCACATTAAGCTATGCAAAGCCACATTAAGTTCAAGCCACGTTAAGCCACGTTAAGCCACTCTAAGCCACGTTAAGCCACTCTAAGCCACACTAAGCCTAGCCACGCTAAGCCATGCTAAGCCACGTTAAGCCACACTAAGCCTAGCCACGCTAAGCCACATTAAGCCATGATAAGCCATGCTAAGTCATGCTAAGCCTAGCCATGCTAAGCCATATTAAGCTCAAGCCACGTTAAGCTACTCTAAGCCACACTAAGCGTAGCCACGCTAAGCCACGCTAAGCCACGTTAAGACACATTAAGCCATGCTAAGCCTAGCAACGCTAATCCACGCTAAGAAACATTATGCCAAGCTAAGCAATGCTAAGCCTAGCCAAGTTAAGCCACATTAAGTCATGCTAAGCCACATTAATCTCAAGCCATGTTAAGCCACTCTAAGCCACACTAAGCCACGCTAAGCCTAGCCACTCTAAGTCACGCTAAGACACATTAAGCCATGCTAAGCCACATTAAGCTCAAACCACGTTAAGCTCAAGCCACGTTAAGCCACTCTAAGCCACACTAAGCTTAGCCACGCTAAGCCACAATAAGCATAGCCATGCTAAGACATATTAAGCCATGCTAAGCCTAGACACACTAAGCCACATTAAGCCATGCAAAGCCACATTAAATTTAAGCCACGTTAAGCCACTCTAAGCCACGTTAAGCCACTCTAAGCCACACTAAGCCTAGCCACGCTAAGCCATGCTAAGCCACGTTAAGCCACACTAAGCCTAGCCACGCTAAGCCATATTAAGCCATGCTAAGCCATGCTAAGCCTAGCCATGCTAAGCCATATTAAGCTCAAGCCACGTTGAGCTACTCTAAGCCACACTAACCGTAGCCACGCTAAGCCACGTTAAGACACATTAAGCCATGCTAAGCCTAGCAACGCTAATCCACGCTAAGAAACATTATGCCAAGCTAAGCAATGCTAAGCCTAGCCAAGTTAAGCCACATTAATCTCAAGCCATGTTAAGCCACTCTAAGCCACACTAAGCCACGCTAAGCCTAGCCACTCTAAGTCACGCTAAGACACATTAAGCCATGCTAAGCCTAGCCACGCTAAGCCACGCTAAGACACATTAAGCCAAGCTAAGCAATGCTAAGCCGAGCCACGCTAAGCCACATTAAGCTTAAACCACGTTAAGCCATTCTATGCCACACTAAGTCTAGCCACGCTAAGCCACAATAAGCCTAGCCATGCTAAGCCACGCTAAGACACATTAAGCCATGCTAAGCCTAGACACACTAAGCCACATTAAGCTATGCAAAGCCACATTAAGTTCAAGCCACGTTAAGCCACTCTAAGCCACGTTAAGCCACTCTAAGCCACACTAAGCCTAGCCACGCTAAGCCATGCTAAGCCACGTTAAGCCACACTAAGCCTAGCCACGCTAAGCCACATTAAGCCATGCTAAGCCATGCTAAGCCTAGCCATGCTAAGCCATATTAAGCTCAAGCCACGTTAAGCTACTCTAAGCCACACTAACCGTAGCCACGCTAAGCCACGTTAAGACACATTAAGCCATGCTAAGCCTAGCAACGCTAATCCACGCTAAGAAACATTATGCCAAGCTAAGCAATGCTAAGCCTAGCCAAGTTAAGCCACATTAATCTCAAGCCATGTTAAGCCACTCTAAGCCTTACTAAGCCACGCTAAGCCTAGCCACTCTAAGTCACGCTAAGACACATTAAGCCATGCTAAGCCTAGCCACGCTAAGACACATTAAGCCAAGCTAAGCATGGCTAAGCCGAGCCACGCTAAGCCACATTAAGCTCAAACCACGTTAAGCCATTCTAAGCCACACTAAGGCTAGCCACGCTAAGCCACAATAAGCCTAGCCATGCTAAGCCACGCTAAGACACATTAAGCCATGCTAAGCCTAGACACACTAAGCCACATTAAGCTATGCAAAGCCACATTAAGTTCAAGCCACGTTAAGCCACGTTAAGCCACTCTAAGCCACGTTAAGCCACTCTAAGCCACACTAAGCCTAGCCACGCTAAGCCATGCTAAGCCACGTTAAGCCACACTAAGCCTAGCCACGCTAAGCCACATTAAGCCATGATAAGCCATGCTAAGTCATGCTAAGCCTAGCCATGCTAAGCCATATTAAGCTCAAGCCACGTTAAGCTACTCTAAGCCACACTAAGCGTAGCCACGCTAAGCCACGCTAAGCCACGTTAAGACACATTAAGCCATGCTAAGCCTAGCAACGCTAATCCACGCTAAGAAACATTATGCCAAGCTAAGCAATGCTAAGCCTAGCCAAGTTAAGCCACATTAAGTCATGCTAAGCCACATTAATCTCAAGCCATGTTAAGCCACTCTAAGCCACACTAAGCCACGCTAAGCCTAGCCACTCTAAGTCACGCTAAGACACATTAAGCCATGCTAAGCCACATTAAGCTCAAACCACGTTAAGCTCAAGCCACGTTAAGCCACTCTAAGCCACACTAAGCTTAGCCACGCTAAGCCACAATAAGCATAGCCATGCTAAGCCATGCTAAGACATATTAAGCCATGCTAAGCCTAGACACACTAAGCCACATTAAATTTAAGCCACGTTAAGCCACTCTAAGCCACGTTAAGCCACTCTAAGCCACACTAAGCCTAGCCACGCTAAGCCACAATAAGCCTAGCCATGCTAAGCCACGCTAAGACACATTAAGCCATGCTAAGCCTAGACACACTAAGCCACATTAAGCTATGCAAAGCCACATTAAGTTCAAGCCACGTTAAGCCACTCTAAGCCACGTTAAGCCACTCTAAGCCACACTAAGCCTAGCCACGCTAAGCCATGCTAAGCCACGTTAAGCCACACTAAGCCTAGCCACGCTAAGCCACATTAAGCCATGCTAAGCCATGCTAAGCCTAGCCATGCTAAGCCATATTAAGCTCAAGCCACGTTAAGCTACTCTAAGCCACACTAACCGTAGCCACGCTAAGCCACGTTAAGACACATTAAGCCATGCTAAGCCTAGCAACGCTAATCCACGCTAAGAAACATTATGCCAAGCTAAGCAATGCTAAGCCTAGCCAAGTTAAGCCACATTAATCTCAAGCCATGTTAAGCCACTCTAAGCCTTACTAAGCCACGCTAAGCCTAGCCACTCTAAGTCACGCTAAGACACATTAAGCCATGCTAAGCCTAGCCACGCTAAGACACATTAAGCCAAGCTAAGCATGGCTAAGCCGAGCCACGCTAAGCCACATTAAGCTCAAACCACGTTAAGCCATTCTAAGCCACACTAAGGCTAGCCACGCTAAGCCACAATAAGCCTAGCCATGCTAAGCCACGCTAAGACACATTAAGCCATGCTAAGCCTAGACACACTAAGCCACATTAAGCTATGCAAAGCCACATTAAGTTCAAGCCACGTTAAGCCACGTTAAGCCACTCTAAGCCACGTTAAGCCACTCTAAGCCACACTAAGCCTAGCCACGCTAAGCCATGCTAAGCCACGTTAAGCCACACTAAGCCTAGCCACGCTAAGCCACATTAAGCCATGATAAGCCATGCTAAGTCATGCTAAGCCTAGCCATGCTAAGCCATATTAAGCTCAAGCCACGTTAAGCTACTCTAAGCCACACTAAGCGTAGCCACGCTAAGCCACGCTAAGCCACGTTAAGACACATTAAGCCATGCTAAGCCTAGCAACGCTAATCCACGCTAAGAAACATTATGCCAAGCTAAGCAATGCTAAGCCTAGCCAAGTTAAGCCACATTAAGTCATGCTAAGCCACATTAATCTCAAGCCATGTTAAGCCACTCTAAGCCACACTAAGCCACGCTAAGCCTAGCCACTCTAAGTCACGCTAAGACACATTAAGCCATGCTAAGCCACATTAAGCTCAAACCACGTTAAGCTCAAGCCACGTTAAGCCACTCTAAGCCACACTAAGCTTAGCCACGCTAAGCCACAATAAGCATAGCCATGCTAAGACATATTAAGCCATGCTAAGCCTAGACACACTAAGCCACATTAAGCCATGCAAAGCCACATTAAATTTAAGCCACGTTAAGCCACTCTAAGCCACGTTAAGCCACTCTAAGCCACACTAAGCCTAGCCACGCTAAGCCATGCTAAGCCACGTTAAGCCACACTAAGCCTAGCCACGCTAAGCCATATTAAGCCATGCTAAGCCATGCTAAGCCTAGCCATGCTAAGCCATATTAAGCTCAAGCCACGTTGAGCTACTCTAAGCCACACTAACCGTAGCCACGCTAAGCCACGTTAAGACACATTAAGCCATGCTAAGCCTAGCAACGCTAATCCACGCTAAGAAACATTATGCCAAGCTAAGCAATGCTAAGCCTAGCCAAGTTAAGCCACATTAATCTCAAGCCATGTTAAGCCACTCTAAGCCACACTAAGCCACGCTAAGCCTAGCCACTCTAAGTCACGCTAAGACACATTAAGCCATGCTAAGCCTAGCCACGCTAAGCCACGCTAAGACACATTAAGCCAAGCTAAGCAATGCTAAGCCGAGCCACGCTAAGCCACATTAAGCTTAAACCACGTTAAGCCATTCTATGCCACACTAAGTCTAGCCACGCTAAGCCACAATAAGCCTAGCCATGCTAAGCCACGCTAAGACACATTAAGCCATGCTAAGCCTAGACACACTAAGCCACATTAAGCTATGCAAAGCCACATTAAGTTCAAGCCACGTTAAGCCACTCTAAGCCACGTTAAGCCACTCTAAGCCACACTAAGCCTAGCCACGCTAAGCCATGCTAAGCCACGTTAAGCCACACTAAGCCTAGCCACGCTAAGCCACATTAAGCCATGCTAAGCCATGCTAAGCCTAGCCATGCTAAGCCATATTAAGCTCAAGCCACGTTAAGCTACTCTAAGCCACACTAACCGTAGCCACGCTAAGCCACGTTAAGACACATTAAGCCATGCTAAGCCTAGCAACGCTAATCCACGCTAAGAAACATTATGCCAAGCTAAGCAATGCTAAGCCTAGCCAAGTTAAGCCACATTAATCTCAAGCCATGTTAAGCCACTCTAAGCCTTACTAAGCCACGCTAAGCCTAGCCACTCTAAGTCACGCTAAGACACATTAAGCCATGCTAAGCCTAGCCACGCTAAGACACATTAAGCCAAGCTAAGCAATGCTAAGCCGAGCCACGCTAAGCCACATTAAGCTCAAACCACGTTAAGCCATTCTAAGCCACACTAAGGCTAGCCACGCTAAGCCACAATAAGCCTAGCCATGCTAAGCCACGCTAAGACACATTAAGCCATGCTAAGACACATTAAGCCATGCTAAGCCTAGACACACTAAGCCACATTAAGCTATGCAAAGCCACATTAAGTTCAAGCCACGTTAAGCCACGTTAAGCCACTCTAAGCCACGTTAAGCCACTCTAAGCCACACTAAGCCTAGCCACGCTAAGCCATGCTAAGCCACGTTAAGCCACACTAAGCCTAGCCACGCTAAGCCACATTAAGCCATGATAAGCCATGCTAAGTCATGCTAAGCCTAGCCATGCTAAGCCATATTAAGCTCAAGCCACGTTAAGCTACTCTAAGCCACACTAAGCGTAGCCACGCTAAGCCACGCTAAGCCACGTTAAGACACATTAAGCCATGCTAAGCCTAGCAACGCTAATCCACGCTAAGAAACATTATGCCAAGCTAAGCAATGCTAAGCCTAGCCAAGTTAAGCCACATTAAGTCATGCTAAGCCACATTAATCTCAAGCCATGTTAAGCCACTCTAAGCCACACTAAGCCACGCTAAGCCTAGCCACTCTAAGTCACGCTAAGACACATTAAGCCATGCTAAGCCACATTAAGCTCAAACCACGTTAAGCTCAAGCCACGTTAAGCCACTCTAAGCCACACTAAGCTTAGCCACGCTAAGCCACAATAAGCATAGCCATGCTAAGCCATGCTAAGACATATTAAGCCATGCTAAGCCTAGACACACTAAGCCACATTAAATTTAAGCCACGTTAAGCCACTCTAAGCCACGTTAAGCCACTCTAAGCCACACTAAGCCTAGCCACGCTAAGCCATGCTAAGCCACGTTAAGCCACACTAAGCCTAGCCACGCTAAGCCATATTAAGCCATGCTAAGCCATGCTAAGCCTAGCCATGCTAAGCCATATTAAGCTCAAGCCACGTTGAGCTACTCTAAGCCACACTAACCGTAGCCACGCTAAGTCACGTTAAGACACATTAAGCCATGCTAAGCCTAGCAACGCTAATCCACGCTAAGAAACATTATGCCAAGCTAAGCAATGCTAAGCCTAGCCAAGTTAAGCCACATTAATCTCAAGCCATGTTAAGCCACTCTAAGCCACACTAAGCCACGCTAAGCCTAGCCACTCTAAGTCACGCTAAGACACTTTAAGCCATGCTAAGCCTAGCCACGCTAAGCCACGCTAAGCCACGCTAAGACACATTAAGCCAAGCTAAGCAATGCTAAGCCGAGCCACGCTAAGCCACATTAAGCTTAAACCACGTTAAGCCATTCTAAGCCACACTAAGTCTAGCCACGCTAAGCCACAATAAGCCTAGCCATGCTAAGCCACGCTAAGACACATTAAGCCATGCAAAGCCTAGACACACTAAGCCACATTAAGCTATGCAAAGCCACATTAAGTTCAAGCCACGTTAAGCCACATTAAGCCACTCTAAGCCACGTTAAGCCACTCTAAGCCACACTAAGCCTAGCAACGCTAAGCCATGCTAAGCCACGTTAAGCCACACTAAGCCTAGCCACTCTAAGCCACATTAAGCCATGCTAAGCCATGCTAAGTCATGCTAAGCCATATTAAGCTCAAGTCACGTTAAGACATATTAAGCCACACTAAGCGTAGCCACGCTAAGCCACGTTAAGACACATTAAGCCATGCTAAGCCTAGCAACGCTAATCCACGCTAAGAAACATTATGCCAAGCTAAGCAATGCTAAGCCTAGCCAAGTTAAGCCACATTAAGTCATGCTAAGCCACATTAATCTCAAGCCATGTTAAGCCACTCTAAGCCACACTAAGCCACGCTAAGCCTAGCCACTCTAAGTCACGCTAAGACACATTAAGCCATGCTAAGCCACATTAAGCTCAAACCACGTTAAGCTCAAGCCACGTTAAGCCACTCTAAGCCACACTAAGCTTAGCCACGCTAAGCCACAATAAGCCTAGCCATGCTAAGCCACGCTAAGACACATTAAGCCATGCTAAGCCTAGACACACTAAGCCACGTTAAGCCATGCAAAGCCACATTAAATTCAAGCCACGTTAAGCCTCTCTAAGCCACGTTAAGCCACTCTAAGCCACACTAAGCCTAGCCACGCTAAGCCTTGCTAAGCCACGTTAAGCCACACTAAGCCTAGCCACGCTAAGCCACATTAAGCCATGCTAAGCCATGCTAAGCCTAGCCATGCTAAGCCATATTAAGCTCAAGCCACCTTAAGCTACTCTAAGCCACACTAACCGTAGCCACGCTAAGCCACGTTAAGACACATTAAGCCATGCTAAGCCTAGCAACGCTAATCCACGCTAAGAAACATTATGCCAAGCTAAGCTATGCTAAGCCTAGCCAAGTTAAGCCACATTAATCTCAAGCCATGTTAAGCCACTCTAAGCCACACTAAGCCACGCTAAGCCTAGCCACTCTAAGTCACGCTAAGACACATTAAGCCATGCTAAGCCTAGCCACGCTAAGCCACGCTAAGACACATTAAGCCAAGCTAAGCAATGCTAAGCCGAGCCACGCTAAGCCACATTAAGCTCAAACCACGTTAAGCCATTCTAAGCCACACTAAGGCTAGCCACGCTAAGCCACAATAAGCCTAGCCATGCTAAGCCACGCTAAGACACATTAAGCCATGCTAAGACACATTAAGCCATGCTAAGCCTAGACACACTAAGCCACATTAAGCTATGCAAAGCCACATTAAGTTCAAGCCACGTTAAGCCACGTTAAGCCACTCTAAGCCACGTTAAGCCACTCTAAGCCACACTAAGCCTAGCCACGCTAAGCCATGCTAAGCCACGTTAAGCCACACTAAGCCTAGCCACGCTAAGCCACATTAAGCCATGATAAGCCATGCTAAGTCATGCTAAGCCTAGCCATGCTAAGCCATATTAAGCTCAAGCCACGTTAAGCTACTCTAAGCCACACTAAGCGTAGCCACGCTAAGCCACGCTAGGCCACGTTAAGACACATTAAGCCATGCTAAGCCTAGCAACGCTAA
Organism: Capsicum rhomboideum; assembly: GCA_031232105.1. NCBI lineage: Eukaryota > Viridiplantae > Streptophyta > Magnoliopsida > Solanales > Solanaceae > Capsicum > Capsicum rhomboideum. Next base: position 165,101 of record CP124719.1, on the reverse strand, counting down.
TCCACGCTAAGAAACATTATGCCAAGCTAAGCTATGCTAAGCCTAGCCAAGTTAAGCCACATTAATCTCAAGCCATGTTAAGCCACTCTAAGCCACACTAAGCCACGCTAAGCCTAGCCACTCTAAGTCACGCTAAGACACATTAAGCCATGCTAAGCCTAGCCACGCTAAGACACATTAAGCCAAGCTAAGCAATGCTAAGCCGAGCCACGCTAAGCCACATTAAGCTCAAACCACGTTAAGCCATTCTAAGCCACACTAAGTCTAGCCACGCTAAGCCACAATAAGCCTAGCCATGCTAAGCCACGCTAAGACACATTTAGCCATGCTAAGCCTAGACACACTAAGCCACATTAAGCTATGCAAAGCCACATTAAGTTCAAGCCACGTTAAGCCACGTTAAGCCACTCTAAGCCACGTTAAGCCACTCTAAGCCACACTAAGCCTAGCAACGCTAAGCCATGCTAAGCCACGTTAAGCCACACTAAGCCTAGCCACGCTAAGCCACATTAAGCCATGCTAAGCCATGCTAAGTCATGCTAAGCCTAGCCATGCTAAGCCATATTAAGCTCAAGCTACGTTAAGCTACTCTAAGCCACACTAAGCGTAGCCACGCTAAGCCACGTTAAGACACATTAAGCCATGCTAAGCCTAGCAACGCTAATCCACGCTAAGAAACATTATGCCAAGCTAAGCAATGCTAAGCCTAGCCAAGTTAAGCCACATTAATCTCAAGCCATGTTAAGCCACTCTAAGCCACACTAAGCCACGCTAAGCCTAGCTACTCTAAGCCACACTTAGCCACGCTAAGCAGAGCCACTCTAAGTCACGCTAAGACACATTAAGCCATGCTAAGCCACATTATGCTCAAACCACGTTAAGCTCAAGCCACGTTAAGCCACTCTAAGCTACACTAAGCTTAGCCACGCTAAGCCACAATAAGCCTAGCCATGCTAAGCCACGCTAAGACACATTAAGCCATGCTAAGCCTAGACACACTAAGCCACATTAAGCCATGCAAAGCCACATTAAATTCAAGCCACGTTAAGCCACTCTAAGCCACGTTAAGACACTCTAAGCCACACTAAGCCTAGCCACGCTAAGCCATGCTAAGCCACGTTAAGCCACACTAAGCCTAGCCACACTAAGCCACATTAAGCCATGCTAAGCCATGCTAAGCCTAGCCATGCTAAGCCATATTAAGCTCAAGCCACGTTAAGCTACTCTAAGCCACACTAACCGTAGCCACGCTAAGCCACGTTAAGACACATTAAGCCATGCTAAGCCTAGCAACGCTAATCCACGCTAAGAAACATTATGCAAAGCTAAGTAATGCTAAGCCTAGCCAAGTTAAGCCACATTAATCTCAAGCCATGTTAAGCCACTCTAAGCCACACTAAGCCACGCTAAACCTAGCCACTCTAAGTCACGCTAAGACACATTAAGCCATGCTAAGCCTAGCCACGCTAAGCCACGCTAAGACACATTAAGCCAAGCTAAGCAATGCTAAGCCGAGCCACGCTAAGCCACATTAAGCTCAAACCACGTTAAGCCATTCTAAGCCACACTAAGTCTAGCCACGCTAATCCACAATAAGCCTAGCCATGCTAAGCCACGCTAAGACACATTAAGCCATGCTAAGCCTAGACACACTAAGCCACATTAAGCTATGCAAAGCCACATTAAGTTCAAGCCACGTTAAGCCACGTTAAGCCACTCTAAGCCACGTTAAGCCACTCTAAGCCACACTAAGCCTAGCCATGCTAAGCCACGTTATGCCACACAAAGCCTAGCCACGCTAAGCCACATTAAGCCATGCTAAGCCATGCTAAGTCATGCTAAGCCTAGCCATGCTAAGCCATATTAAGCTCAAGCCACGTTAAGCTACTCTAAGCCACACTAAGCGTAGCCACGCTAAGCCACGTTAAGACACATTAAGCCATGCTAAGCCTAGCAACGCTAATCCACGCTAAGAAACATTATGCCACACTAAGCCTAGCCAAGCTAAGCCACATTAAGCCATGCTAAGCCATGCTAAGTCATGCTAAGCCTAGCCATGCTAAGCCATATTAAGCTCAAGCCACGTTAAGCTACTCTAAGCCACACTAAGCGTAGCCACGCTAAGCCACGTTAAGACACATTAAGCCATGCTAAGCCTAGCAACGCTAATCCACGCTAAGAAACATTATACCAAGCTAAGCAATGCTAAGCCTAGCCAAGTTAAGCCACATTAAGTCATGCTAAGCCACATTAATCTCAAGCCATGTTAAGCCACTCTAAGCCACACTAAGCCACGCTAAGCCTAGCCACTCTAAGTCACGCTAAGACACATTAAGCCATGCTAAGCCACATTAAGCTCAAACCACGTTAAGCTCAAGCCACGTTAAGCCACTCTAAGCCACACTAAGCTTAGCCACGCTAAGCCACAATAAGCCTAGCCATGCTAAGCCACGCTAAGACACATTAAGCCATGCTAAGCCTAGACACACTAAGCCACATTAAGCCATGCAAAGCCACATTAAATTCAAGCCACGTTAAGCCACTCTAAGCCACACTAAGCCTAGCCACGCTAAGCCATGCTAAGCCACGTTAAGCTACTCTAAGCCACACTAACCGTAGCCACGCTAAGCCACGTTAAGACACATTAAGCCATGCTAAGCCTAGCAACGCTAATCCACGCTAAGAAACATTATGCCAAGCTAAGCAATGCTAAGCCTAGCCAAGTTAAGCCACATTAATCTCAAGCCATGTTAAGCCACTCTAAGCCTTACTAAGCCACGCTAAGCCTAGCCACTCTAAGTCACGCTAAGACACATTAAGCCATGCTAAGCCTAGCCACGCTAAGACACATTAAGCCAAGCTAAGCAATGCTAAGCCGAGCCACGCTAAGCCACATTAAGCTCAAACCACGTTAAGCCATTCTAAGCCACACTAAGTCTAGCCACGCTAAGCCACAATAAGCCTAGCCATGCTAAGCCACGCTAAGACACATTAAGCCATGCTAAGCCTAGACACACTAAGCCACATTAAGCTATGCAAAGCCACATTAAGTTCAAGCCACGTTTAGCCAAGTTAAGCCACTCTAAGCCACGTTAAGCCACTCTAAGCCACACTAAGCCTAGCCACGCTAAGCCATGCTAAGCCACGTTAAGCCACACTAAGCCTAGCCACGCTAAGCCACATTAAGCCATGATAAGCCATGCTAAGTCATGCTAAGCCATATTAAGCTCAAGCCACGTTAAGCTACTCTAAGCCACACTAAGCGTAGCCACGCTAAGCCACGTTAAGACACATTAAGCCATGCTAAGCCTAGCAACGCTAATCCACGCTAAGAAATATTAAGCCAAGCTAAGCAATGCTAAGCCTAGCCAAGTTAAGCCACATTAAGTCATGCTAAGCCACATTAATCTCAAGCCATGTTAAGCCACGCTAAGCCACGCTAAGCCTAGCCACTCTAAGTCACGCTAAGACACATTAAGCCATGCTAAGCCACATTAAGCTCAAACCACGTTAAGCTCAAGCCACGTTAAACCACTCTAAGCCACACTAAGCTTAGCCACGCTAAGCCACAATAAGCCTAGCCATGCTAAGCCACGCTAAGACACATTAAGCCATGCTAAGCCTAGACACACTAAGCCACATTAAGCCATGCAAAGCCACATTAAATTCAAGCCACGTTAAGCCACTCTAATCCACGTTAAGCCACTCTAAGCCACACTAAGCCTAGCCACGCTAAGCCATGCTAAGCCACGTTAAGCCACACTAAGCCTAGCCACGCTAAGCCACATTAAGCCATGCTAAGCCATGCTAAGCCTAGCCATGCTAAGCCATATTAAGCTCAAGACACATTAAGCTACTCTAAGCCACACTAACCGTAGCCACGCTAAGCCACGTTAAGACACATTAAGCCATGCTAAGCCTAGCAACGCTAATCCACGCTAAGAAACATTATGCCAAGCTAAGCAATGCTAAGCCTAGCCAAGTTAAGCCACATTAATCTCAAGCCATGTTAAGCCACTCTAAGCCACACTAAGCCACGCTAAGCCTAGCCACTCTAAGTCACGCTAAGACACATTAAGCCATGCTAAGCCTAGCCACGCTAAGACACATTAAGCCAAGCTAAGCAATGCTAAGCCGAGCCACGCTAAGCCACATTAAGCTCAAACCACGTTAAGCCATTCTAAGCCACACTAAGTCTAGCCACGCTAAGCCACAATAAGCCTAGCCATGCTAAGCCACGCTAAGACACATTAAGCCATGCTAAGCCTAGACACACTAAGCCACATTAAGCTATGCAAAGCCACATTAAGTTCAAGCCACGTTTAGCCAAGTTAAGCCACTCTAAGCCACGTTAAGCCACTCTAAGCCACACTAAGCCTAGCCACGTTAAGCCACTCTAATCCACGTTAAGCCACTCTAAGCCACACTAAGCCTAGCCACGCTAAGCCATGCTAAGCCACGTTAAGCCACACTAAGCCTAGCCACGCTAAGCCACATTAAGCCATGCTAAGCCATGCTAAGCCTAGCCATGCTAAGCCATATTAAGCTCAAGACACATTAAGCTACTCTAAGCCACACTAACCGTAGCCACGCTAAGCCACGTTAAGACACATTAAGCCATGCTAAGCCTAGCAACGCTAATCCACGCTAAGAAACATTATGCCAAGCTAAGCAATGCTAAGCCTAGCCAAGTTAAGCCACATTAATCTCAAGCCATGTTAAGCCACTCTAAGCCACACTAAGCCACGCTAAGCCTAGCCACTCTAAGTCACGCTAAGACACATTAAGCCATGCTAAGCCTAGCCACGCTAAGACACATTAAGCCAAGCTAAGCAATGCTAAGCCGAGCCACGCTAAGCCACATTAAGCTCAAACCACGTTAAGCCATTCTAAGCCACACTAAGTCTAGCCACGCTAAGCCACAATAAGCCTAGCCATGCTAAGCCACGCTAAGACACATTAAGCCATGCTAAGCCTAGACACACTAAGCCACATTAAGCTATGCAAAGCCACATTAAGTTCAAGCCACGTTTAGCCAAGTTAAGCCACTCTAAGCCACGTTAAGCCACTCTAAGCCACACTAAGCCTAGCCACGCTAAGCCATGCTAAGCCACGTTAAGCCACACTAAGCCTAGCCACGCTAAGCCACATTAAGCCATGATAAGCCATGCTAAGTCATGCTAAGCCATATTAAGCTCAAGCCACGTTAAGCTACTCTAAGCCACACTAAGCGTAGCCACGCTAAGCCACGTTAAGACACATTAAGCCATGCTAAGCCTAGCAACGCTAATCCACGCTAAGAAATATTAAGCCAAGCTAAGCAATGCTAAGCCTAGCCAAGTTAAGCCACATTAAGTCATGCTAAGCCACATTAATCTCAAGCCATGTTAAGCCACGCTAAGCCACGCTAAGCCTAGCCACTCTAAGTCACGCTAAGACACATTAAGCCATGCTAAGCCACATTAAGCTCAAACCACGTTAAGCTCAAGCCACGTTAAACCACTCTAAGCCACACTAAGCTTAGCCACGCTAAGCCACAATAAGCCTAGCCATGCTAAGCCACGCTAAGACACATTAAGCCATGCTAAGCCTAGACACACTAAGCCACATTAAGCCATGCAAAGCCACATTAAATTCAAGCCACGTTAAGCCACTCTAATCCACGTTAAGCCACTCTAAGCCACACTAAGCCTAGCCACGCTAAGCCATGCTAAGCCACGTTAAGCCACACTAAGCCTAGCCACGCTAAGCCACATTAAGCCATGCTAAGCCATGCTAAGCCTAGCCATGCTAAGCCATATTAAGCTCAAGACACATTAAGCTACTCTAAGCCACACTAACCGTAGCCACGCTAAGCCACGTTAAGACACATTAAGCCATGCTAAGCCTAGCAACGCTAATCCACGCTAAGAAACATTATGCCAAGCTAAGCAATGCTAAGCCTAGCCAAGTTAAGCCACATTAATCTCAAGCCATGTTAAGCCACTCTAAGCCACACTAAGCCACACTAAGCCACGCTAAGCCTAGCCACTCTAAGTCACGCTAAGACACATTAAGCCATGCTAAGCCTAGCCACGCTAAGACACATTAAGCCAAGCTAAGCAATGCTAAGCCGAGCCACGCTAAGCCACATTAAGCTCAAACCACGTTAAGCCATTCTAAGCCACACTAAGTCTAGCCACGCTAAGCCACAATAAGCCTAGCCATGCTAAGCCACGCTAAGACACATTAAGCCATGCTAAGCCTAGACACACTAAGCCACATTAAGCTATGCAAAGCCACATTAAGTTCAAGCCACGTTTAGCCAAGTTAAGCCACTCTAAGCCACGTTAAGCCACTCTAAGCCACACTAAGCCTAGCAACGCTAAGCCATGCTAAGCCACGTTAAGCCACACTAAGCCTAGCCACGCTAAGCCACATTAAGCCATGATAAGCCATGCTAAGTCATGCTAAGCCATATTAAGCTCAAGCCACGTTAAGCTACTCTAAGCCACACTAAGCGTAGCCACGCTAAGCCACGTTAAGACACATTAAGCCATGCTAAGCCTAGCAACGCTAATCCACGCTAAGAAATATTAAGCCAAGCTAAGCAATGCTAAGCCTAGCCAAGTTAAGCCACATTAAGTCATGCTAAGCCACATTAATCTCAAGCCATGTTAAGCCACGCTAAGCCACGCTAAGCCTAGCCACTCTAAGTCACGCTAAGACACATTAAGCCATGCTAAGCCACATTAAGCTCAAACCACGTTAAGCTCAAGCCACGTTAAACCACTCTAAGCCACACTAAGCTTAGCCACGCTAAGCCACAATAAGCCTAGCCATGCTAAGCCACGCTAAGACACATTAAGCCATGCTAAGCCTAGACACACTAAGCCACATTAAGCCATGCAAAGCCACATTAAATTCAAGCCACGTTAAGCCACTCTAATCCACGTTAAGCCACTCTAAGCCACACTAAGCCTAGCCACGCTAAGCCATGCTAAGCCACGTTAAGCCACACTAAGCCTAGCCACGCTAAGCCACATTAAGACATGCTAAGCCATGCTAAGCCTAGCCATGCTAAGCCATATTAAGCTCAAGACACATTAAGCTACTCTAAGCCACACTAACCGTAGCCACGCTAAGCCACGTTAAGACACATTAAGCCATGCTAAGCCTAGCAACGCTAATCCACGCTAAGAAACATTATGCCAAGCTAAGCAATGCTAAGCCTAGCCAAGTTAAGCCACATTAATCTCAAGCCATGTTAAGCCACTCTAAGCCACACTAAGCCACGCTAAGCCTAGCCACTCTAAGTCACGCTAAGACACATTAAGCCATGCTAAGCCTAGCCACGCTAAGCCACGCTAAGACACATTAAGCCAAGCTAAGCAATGCTAAGCCGAGCCACGCTAAGCCACATTAAGCTCAAACCACGTTAAGCCATTCTAAGCCACACTAAGTCTAGCCCCGCTAAGCCACAATAAGCCTAGCCATGCTAAGCCACGCTAAGACACATTAAGCCATGCTAAGCCTAGACACACTAAGCCACATTAAGCTATGCAAAGCCACATTAAGTTCAAGCCACGTTAAGCCACTCTAAGCCACGTTAAGCCACTCTAAGCCACACTAAGCCTAGCCACGCTAAGCCATGCTAAGCCACGTTTAGCCACAGTAAGCCTAGCCACGCTAAGCCACATTAAGCCATGCTAAGTCATGCTAAGCCTAGCCATGCTAAGCCATATTAAGCTCAAGCCATGTTAAGCTACTCTAAGCCACACTAAGCGTAGCCACGCTAAGCCACGTTAAGACACATTAAGCCATGCTAAGCCTAGCAACGCTAATCCACGCTAAGAAACATTATGCCAAGCTAAGCAATGCTAAGCCTAGCCAAGTTAAGCCACATTAAGTCATGCTAAGCCACATTAATCTCAAGCCATGTTAAGCCACTCTAAGCCACACTAAGCCACGCTAAGCCTAGCCACTCTAAGTCACGCTAAGACACATTAAGCCATGCTAAGCCACATTAAGCATAAACCACGTTAAGCTCAAGCCACGTTAAGCCACTCTAAGCCACACTAAGCTTAGCCACGCTAAGCCACAATAAGCCTAGCCATGCTAAGCCACGCTAAGACACATTAAGCCATGCTAAGCCTAGATACACTAAGCCACATTAAGCCATGCAAAGCCACATTAAATTCAAGCCACGTTAAGCCACTCTAAGCCACGTTAAGCCACTCTAAGCCACACTAAGCCTAGCCACGCTAAGCCATGCTAAGCCACGTTAAGCCACACTAAGCCTAGCCACGCTAAGCCACATTAAGCCATGCCAAGCCTAGCCATGCTAAGCCATATTAAGCTCAAGCCACGTTAAGCTACTCTAAGCCACACTAACCGTAGCCACGCTAAGCCATGTTAAGACACATTAAGCCATGCTAAGCCTAGAAATGCTAATCCACGCTAAGAAACATTATGCCAAGCTAAGCAATGCTAAGCCTAGCCAAGTTAAGTCACATTAATCTCAAGCCATGTTAAGCCACTCTAAGCCACACTAAGCCACGCTAAGCCTAGCCACTCTAAGTCACGCTAAGACACATTAAGCCATGCTAAGCCTAGCCACGCTAAGCCACGCTAAGACACATTAAGCCAAGCTAAGCAATGCTAAGCCGAGCCACGCTAAGCCACATTAAGCTCAAACCACGTTAAGCCATTCTAAGACACACTAAGTCTAGCCACGCTAAGCCACAATAAGCCTAGCCATGCTAAGCCACGCTAAGACACATTAAGCCATGCTAAGCCTAGACACACTAAGCCACATTAAGCTATGCAAAGCCACATTAAGTTCAAGCCACGTTAAGCCACGTTAAGCCACTCTAAGCCACGTTAAGCCACTCTAAGCCACACTAAGCCTAGCCACGCTAAGCCATGCTAAGCCACGTTAAGCCACACTAAGCCTAGCCACGCTAAGCCACATTAAGCCATGCTAAGCCATGCTAAGTCATGCTAAGCCTAGCCATGCTAAGCCATATTAAGCTCAAGCCACGTTAAGCTACTCTAAGCCACACTAAGCGTAGCCACGCTAAGCCACGTTAAGACACATTAAGCCATGCTAAGCCTAGCAACGCTAATCCACGCTAAGAAACATTATGCCAAGCTAAGCAATGCTAAGCCTAGCCAAGTTAAGCCACATTAAGTCATGCTAAGCCACATTAATCTCAAGCCATGTTAAGCCACTCTAAGCCACACTAAGCCACGCTAAGCCTAGCCACTCTAAGTCACGCTAAGACACATTAAGCCATGCTAAGCCACATTAAGCTCAAACCACGTTAAGCTCAAGCCACGTTAAGCCACTCTAAGCCACACTAAGCTTAGCCACGCTAAGCCACAATAAGCCTAGCCATGCTAAGCCACGCTAAGACACATTAAGCCATGCTAAGCCTAGACACACTAAGCCACATTAAGCCATGCAAAGCCACATTAAATTCAAGCCACGTTAAGCCACTCTAAGCCACGTTAAGACACTCTAAGCCACACTAAGCCTAGCCACGCTAAGCCATGCTAAGCCACGTTAAGCCACACTAAGCCTAGCCACGCTAAGCCACATTAAGCCATGCTAAGCCATGCTAAGCCTAGCCATGCTAAGCCATATTAAGCTCAAGCCACGTTAAGCTACTCTAAGCCACACTAACCGTAGCCACGCTAAGCCACGTTAAGACACATTAAGCCATGCTAAGCCTAGCAACGCTAATCCACGCTAAGAAACATTATGCCAAGCTAAGCAATGCTAAGCCTAGCCAAGTTAAGCCACATTAATCTCAAGCCATCTTAAGCCACTCTAAGCCACACTAAGCCACGCTAAGCCTAGCCACTCTAAGTCACGCTAAGACACATTAAGCCATGCTAAGCCTAGCCACGCTAAGCCACGCTAAGACACATTAAGCCAAGCTAAGCAATGCTAAGCCGAGCCACGCTAAGCCACATTAAGCTCAAACCACGTTAAGCCATTCTAAGCCACACTAAGTCTAGCCACGCTATGCCACAATAAGCCTAGCCATGCTAAGCCACGCTAAGACACATTAAGCCATGCTAAGCCTAGACACACTAAGCCACATTAAGCTATGCAAAGCCACATTAAGTTCAAGCCACGTTAAGCCACGTTAAGCCACTCTAAGCCACGTTAAGCCACTCTAAGCCACACTAAGCCTAGCCACGCTAAGCCATGCTAAGCCACGTTAAGCCACACTAAGCCTAGCGACGCTAAGCCACATTAAGCCATGATAAGCCATGCTAAGTTATGCTAAGCCTAGCCATGCTAAGCCATATTAAGCTCAAGCCACGTTAAGCTACTCTAAGCCACACTAAGAGTAGCCACGCTAAGCCACGCTAAGCCACGTTAAGACACATTAAGCCATGCTAAGCCTAGCAACGCTAATCCACGCTAAGAAACATTATGCCAAGCTAAGCAATGCTAAGCCTAGCCAAGTTAAGCCACATTAATCTCAAGCCATGTTAAGCCACTCTAAGCCACACTAAGCCACGCTAAGCCTAGCCACTCTAAGTCACGCTAAGACACATTAAGCCATGCTAAGCCACATTAAGCTCAAACCACGTTAAGCTCAAGCCACGTTAAGCCACTCTAAGCCACACTAAGCTTAGCCACGCTAAGCCATGCTAAGCCACGTTAAGCCACACTAAGCCTAGCCACGCTAAGCCACATTAAGCCATGCTAAGCCTAGCCATGCTAAGCCATATTAAGCTCAAGCCACGTTAAGCTACTCTAAGCCACACTAACCGTAGCCACGCTAAGCCACGTTAAGACACATTAAGCCATGCTAAGCCTAGCAACGCTAATCCACGCTAAGAAACATTATGCCAAGCTAAGCAATGCTAAACCTAGCCAAGTTAAGCCACATTAATCTCAAGCCATGTTAAGCCACTCTAAGCCACACTAAGCCACGCTAAGCCTAGCCACTCTAAGTCACGCTAAGACACATTAAGCCATGCTAAGCCTAGCCACGCTAAGCCACGCTAAGACACATTAAGCCAAGCTAAGCAATGCTAAGCCGAGCCACGCTAAGCCACATTAAGCTCAAACCACGTTAAGCCATTCTAAGACACACTAAGTCTAGCCACGCTAAACCACAATAAGCCTAGCCATGCTAAGCCACGCTAAGACACATTAAGCCATGCTAAGCCTAGACACACTAAGCCACATTAAGCTATGCAAAGCCACATTAAGTTCAAGCCACGTTAAGCCACGTTAAGCCACTCTAAGCCACGTTAAGCCACTCTAAGCCACACTAAGCCTAGCCACGCTAAGCCATGCTAAGCCACGTTAAGCCACACTAAGCCTAGCCACGCTAAGCCACATTAAGCCATGCTAAGCCATGCTAAGTCATGCTAAGCCTAGCCATGCTAAGCCATATAAAGCTCAAGCCACGTTAAGCTACTCTAAGCCACACTATGCGTAGCCACGCTAAGCCACGTTAAGACACATTAAGCCATGCTAAGCCTAGCAACGCTAATCCACGCTAAGAAACATTATGCCAAGCTAAGCAATGCTAAGCCTAGCCAAGTTAAGCCACATTAATCTCAAGCCATGTTAAGCCACTCTAAGCCACACTAAGCCACGCTAAGCCTAGCCACTCTAAGTCACGCTAAGACACATTAAGCCATGCTAAGCCACATTAAGCTCAAACCACATTAAGCTCAAGCCACGTTAAGCCACTCTAAGCCACACTAAGCTTAGCCACGCTAAGCCACAATAAGCCTAGCCATGCTAAGCCACGCTAAGACACATTAAGCCATGCTAAGCCACATTAAGCTCAAACCACGTTAAGCCACTCTAAGCCACACTAAGCTTAGCCACGCTAAGCCACAATAAGCCTAGCCATGCTAAGCCACGCTAAGACACATTAAGCCATGCTAAGCCTAGACACACTAAGCCACATTAAGCTATGCAAAGCCACATTAAGTTCAAGCCACGTTAAGCCACGTTAAGCCACTCTAAGCCACGTTAAGCCATTCTAAGCCACACTAAGCCTAGCCACGCTAAGCCATGCTAAGCCACGTTAAGCCACACTAAGCCTAGCGACGCTAAGCCACATTAAGCCATGATAAGCCATGCTAAGTTATGCTAAGCCTAGCCATGCTAAGCCATATTAAGCTCAAGCCACGTTAAGCTACTCTAAGCCACACTAAGAGTAGCCACGCTAAGCCACGCTAAGCCACGTTAAGACACATTAAGCCATGCTAAGCCTAGCAACGCTAATCCACGCTAAGAAACATTATGCCAAGCTAAGCAATGCTAAGCCTAGCCAAGTTAAGCCACATTAATCTCAAGCCATGTTAAGCCACTCTAAGCCACACTAAGCCACGCTAAGCCTAGCCACTCTAAGTCACGCTAAGACACATTAAGCCATGCTAAGCCACATTAAGCTCAAACCACGTTAAGCTCAAGCCACGTTAAGCAACTCTAAGCCACACTAAGCTTAGCCACGCTAAGCCACGCTAAGACACATTAAGCCATGCTGAGCCTAGACACACTAAGCCACATTAAGCCATGCAAAGCCACATTAAATTCAAGCCACGTTAAGCCACTCTAAGCCACGTTAAGCCACTCTAAGCCACACTAAGCCTAGCCACGCTAAGCCATGCTAAGCCACGTTAAGCCACACTAAGCCTAGCCACGCTAAGCCACATTAAGCCATGCTAAGCCATGCTAAGCCTAGCCATGCTAAGCCATATTAAGCTCAAGCCACGTTAAGCTACTCTAAGCCACACTAACCGTAGCCACGCTAAGCCACGTTAAGACACATTAAGCCATGCTAAGCCTAGCAACGCTAATCCACGCTAAGAAACATTATGCCAAGCTAAGCAATGCTAAACCTAGCCAAGTTAAGCCACATTAATCTCAAGCCATGTTAAGCCACTCTAAGCCACACTAAGCCACGCTAAGCCTAGCCACTCTAAGTCACGCTAAGACACATTAAGCCATGCTAAGCCTAGCCACGCTAAGCCACGCTAAGACACATTAAGCCAAGCTAAGCAATGCTAAGCCGAGCCACGCTAAGCCACATTAAGCTCAAACCACGTTAAGCCATTCTAAGACACACTAAGTCTAGCCACGCTAAGCCACAATAAGCCTAGCCATGCTAAGCCACGCTAAGACACATTAAGCCATGCTAAACCTAGACACACTAAGCCACATTAAGCTATGCAAAGCCACATTAAGTTCAAGCCACGTTAAGCCACGTTAAGCCACTCTAAGCCACGTTAAGCCACTCTAAGCCACACTAAGCCTAGCCACGCTAAGCCATGCTAAGCCACGTTAAGCCACACTAAGCCTAGCCACGCTAAGCCACATTAAGCCATGCTAAGCCATGCTAAGTCATGCTAAGCCTAGCCATGCTAAGCCATATAAAGCTCAAGCCACGTTAAGCTACTCTAAGCCACACTAAGCGTAGCCACGCTAAGCCACGTTAAGACACATTAAGCCATGCTAAGCCTAGCAACGCTAATCCACGCTAAGAAACATTATGCCAAGGTAAGCAATGCTAAGCCTAGCCAAGTTAAGCCACATTAATCTCAAGCCATGTTAAGCCACTCTAAGCCACACTAAGCCACGCTAAGCCTAGCCACTCTAAGTCACGCTAAGACACATTAAGCCATGCTAAGCCACATTAAGCTCAAACCACGTTAAGCTCAAGCCACGTTAAGCCACTCTAAGCCACACTAAGCTTAGCCACGCTAAGCCACAATAAGCCTAGCCATGCTAAGCCACGCTAAGACACATTAAGCCATGCTAAGCCACATTAAGCTCAAACCACGTTAAGCTCAAGCCACGTTAAGCCACTCTAAGCCACACTAAGCTTAGCCACGCTAAGCCACAATAAGCCTAGCCATGCTAAGCCACGCTAAGACACATTAAGCCATGCTAAGCCTAGACACACTAAGCCACATTAAGCCATGCAAAGCCACATTAAATTCAAGCCACGTTAAGCCACTCTAAGCCACGTTAAGCCACTCTAAGCCACACTAAGCCTAGCCACGCTAAGCCATGCAAAGCCACGTTAAGCCACACTAAGCCTAGCCACGCTAAGCCACATTAAGTCATGCTAAGCCATGCTAAGCCTAGCCATGCTAAGCCATATTAAGCTCAAACCACATTAAGCTACTCTAAGCCACACTAACCGTAGCCACGCTAAGCCACGTTAAGACACATTAAGCCATGCTAAGCCTAGCAACGCTAATCCACGCTAAGAAACATTATGCCAAGCTAAGCAATGCTAAGCCTAGCCAAGTTAAACCACATTAATCTCAAGCCATGTTAAGCCACTCTAAGCCACGTTAAGACACTCTAAGCCACACTAAGCCTAGCCACGCTAAGCCATGCTAAGCCACGTTAAGCCACACTAAGCCTAGCCACGCTAAGCTACATTAAGCCATGATAAGCCATGCTAAGCCTAGGCATGCTAAGCCATATTAAGCTCAAGCCACGTTAAGCTACTCTAAGCCACACTAACCGTAGCCACGCTAAGCCACGTTAAGACACATTAAGCCATGCTAAGCCTAGCAACGCTAATCCACGCTAAGAAACATTATGCCAAGCTAAGCAATGCTAAGCCTAGCCAAGTTAAGCCACATTAATCTCAAGCCATGTTAAGCCACTCTAAGCCACACTAAGCCACGCTAAGCCTAGCCACTCTAAGTCACGCTAAGACAAATTAAGCCATGCTAAGCCTAGCCACGCTAAGCCACGCTAAGACACATTAAGCCAAGCTAAGCAATGCTAAGCCGAGCCACGCTAAGCCACATTAAGCTCAAACCACGTTAAGCCATTCTAAGCCACACTAAGTCTAGCCACGCTAAGCCACAATAAGCCTAGCCATGCTAAGCCACGCTAAGACACATTAAGCCATGCTAAGCCTAGACACACTAAGCCACATTAAGCTATGCAAAGCCACATTAAGTTCAAGCCACGTTAAGCCACGTTAAGCCACTCTAAGCCACGTTAAGCCACTCTAAGCCACACTAAGCCTAGCCACGCTAAGCCATGCTAAGCCACGTTAAGCCACACTAAGCCTAGCCACGCTAAGCCACATAAACCATGATAAGCCATGCTAAGTCATGCTAAGCCTATCCATGCTAAGCCATATTAAGCTCAAGCCACGTTAAGCTACTCTAAGCCACACTAAGCCACGTTAAGACACATTAAGCCATGCTAAGCCTAGCAACGCTAATCCACGCTAAGAAACATTATGCCAAGCTAAGCAATGCTAAGCCTAGCCAAGTTAAGCCACATTAAGTCATGCTAAGCCACATTAATCTCAAGCCATGTTAAGCCACTCTAAGCCACACTAAGCCACGCTAAGCCTAGCCACTCTAAGTCACGCTAAGACACATTAAGTTCAAACCACGTTAAGCTCAAGCCACGTTAAGCCACTCTAAGCCACACTAAGCTTAGCCACGCTAAGCCACAATAAGCCTAGCCATGCTAAGCCACGCTAAGACACATTAAGCCATGCTAAGCCTAGACACACTAAGCCACATTAAGCCATGCAAAGCCACATTAAATTCAAGCCACGTTAAGCCACTCTAAGCCACGTTAAGCCACTCTAAGCCACACTAAGCCTAGCCATGCTAAGCCATGCTAAGCCACGTTAAACCACACTAAGCCTAGCCACGCTAAGCCACATTAAGCCATGCTAAGCCTAGCCATGCTAAGCCATATTAAGCTCAAGCCTCGTTAAGCTACTCTAAGCCACACTAACCGTAGCCACGCTAAGCCACGTTAAGACACATTAAGCCATGCTAAGCCTAGCAACGCTAATCCACGCTAAGAAACATTATGCCAAGCTAAGCAATGCTAAGCCTAGCCAAGTTAAGCCACATTAATCTCAAGCCATGTTAAGCCACTCTAAGCCACACTAAGCCACGCTAAGCCTAGCCACTCTAAGTCACGCTAAGACACATTAAGCCATGCTAAGCCTAGCCACGCTAAGCCACGCTAAGACACATTAAGCCAAGCTAAGCAATGCTAAGCCGAGCCACGCTAAGCCACATAAAGCTCAAACCACGTTAAGCCATTCTAAGCCACACTAAGTCTAGCCACGCTAAGCCACAATAAGCCTAGCCAAGCTAAGCCACGCTAAGACACATTAAGCCATGCTAAGCCTAGACACACTAAGCCACATTAAGCTATGCAAAGCCACATTAAGTTCAAGCCACGTTAAGCCACGTTAAGCCACTCTAAGCCACGTTAAGCCACTCTATGCCACACTAAGCCTAGCCACGCTAAGCCATGCTAAGCCACGTTAAGCCACACTAAGCCTAGCCACGCTAAGCCACATTAAGCCATGCTAAGCCATGCTAAGTCATGCTAAGCCTAGCCATGCTAAGCCATATTAAGCTCAAGCCACGTTAAGCTACTCTAAGCCACACTAAGCGTAGCCACGCTAAGCCACGTTAAGACACATTAAGCCATGCTAAGCCTAGCAACGCTAATCCACGCTAAGAAACATTATGCCAAGCTAAGCAATGCTAAGCCTAGCCAAGTTAAGCCACATTAAGTCATGCTAAGCCACATTAATCTCAAGCCATGTTAAGCCACTCTAAGCCACACTAAGCCACGCTAAGCCTAGCCACTCTAAGTCACGCTAAGACACATTAAGCCATGCTAAGCCACATTAAGCTCAAACCACGTTAAGCTCAAGCCACGTTAAGCCACTCTAGGCCACACTAAGCTTAGCCACGCTAAGCCACAATAAGCCTAGCCATGCTAAGCCACGCTAAGACACATTAAGCCATGCTAAGCCTAGACACACTAAGCCACATTAAGCCATGCAAAGCCACATTAAATTCAATCCACGTTAAGCCACTCTAAGCCACGTTAAGCCACTCTAAGCCACACTAAGCCTAGCCACGCTAAGCCATGCTAAGCCACGTTAAGCCACACTAAGCCTAGCCACGCTAAGCCACATTAAGCCATGATAAGCCATGCTAAGCCTAGCCATGCTAAGCCATATTAAGCTCAAGCCACGTTAAGCTACTCTAAGCCACACTAACCGTAGCCACGCTAAGCCACGTTAAGACACATTAAGCCATGCTAAGCCTAGCAACGCTAATCCACGCTAAGAAACATTATGCCAAGCTAAGCAATGCTAAGCCTAGCCAAGTTAAGCCACATTAATCTCAAGCCATGTTAAGCCACTCTAAGCCACACTAAGCCACGCTAAGCCTAGCCACTCTAAGTCACGCTAAGACACATTAAGCCATGCTAAGCCTAGCCACGCTAAGCCACGCTAAGACACATTAAGCCAAGCTAAGCAATGCTAAGCCGAGCCACGCTAAGCCACATTAAGCTCAAACCACGTTAAGCCATTCTAAGACACACTAAGTCTAGCCACGCTAAGCCACAATAAGCCTAGCCATGCTAAGCCACGCTAAGACACATTAAGCCATGCTAAGCCTAGACACACTAAGCCACATTAAGTTCAAGCCACGTTAAGCCACGTTAAGCCACTCTAAGCCACGTTAAGCCACTCTAAGCCACACTAAGCCTAGCCACGCTAAGCCATGCTAAGCCACGTTAAGCCACACTAAGCCTAGCGACGCTAAGCCACATTAAGCCATGATAAGCCATGCTAAGTCATGCTAAGCCTAGCCATGCTAAGCCATATTAAGCTCAAGCCACGTTAAGCTACTCTAAGCCACACTAAGCGTAGCCACGCTAAGCCACGCTAAGCCACGTTAAGACACATTAAGCCATGCTAAGCCTAGCAACGCTAATCCACGCTAAGAAACATTATGCCAAGCTAAGCAATGCTAAGCCTAGCCAAGTTAAGCCACATTAAGTCATGCTAAGCCACATTAATCTCAAGCAATGTTAAGCCACTCTAAGCCACACTAAGCCACGCTAAGCCTAGCCACTCTAAGTCACGCTAAGACACATTAAGCCATGCTAAGCCACATTAAGCTCAAACCACGTTAAGCTCAAGCCACGTTAAGCCACTCTAAGCCACACTAAGCTTAGCCACGCTAAGCCACAATAAGCCTAGCCATGCTAAGCCACGCTAAGACACATTAACCCATGCTAAGCCTAGACACACTAAGCCACATTAGGCCATGCAAAGCCACATTAAATTCAAGCCACGTTAAGCCACTCTAAGCCACGTTAAGACACTCTAAGCCACACTAAGCCTAGCCACGCTAAGCCATGCTAAGCCACGTTAAGCCACACTAAGCCTAGCCACGCTAAGCCACATTAAGCCATGCTAAGCCACATTAAGCTCAAACCACGTTAAGCTCAAGCCACGTTAAGCCACTCTAAGCCACACTAAGCTTAGCCACGCTAAGCCACAATAAGCCTAGCCATGCTAAGCCACGCTAAGACACATTAAGCCATGCTAAGCCTGGACACACTAAGCCACATTAAGCCATGCAAAGCCATATTAAATTCAAGCCACGTTAAGCCACTCTAAGCCACGTTAAGACACTCTAAGCCACACTAAGCCTAGCCACGCTAAGCCATGCTAAGCCACGTTAAGCCACACTAAGCCTAGCCACGCTAAGCCACATTAAGCCATGCTAAGCCATGCTAAGCCTATCCATGCTAAGCCATATTAAGCTCAAACCACGTTAAGCTACTCTAAGCCACACTAACCGTAGCCACGCTAAGCCACGTTAAGACACATCAAGCCATGCTAAGCCTAGCAACGCTAATCCACACTAAGAAACATTATGCCAAGCTAAGACATGCTAAGCCTAGCCAAGTTAAGCCACATTAATCTCAAGCCATGTTAAGCCACTCTAAGCCACACTAAGCCACGCTAAGCCTAGCCACTCTAAGTCACGCTAAGACACATTAAGCGATGCTAAGCCTAGCCACGCTAAGCCACGCTAAGACACATTAAGCCAAGCTAAGCAATGCTAAGCCGAGCCAGCCTAAGCCACATTAAGCTCAAACCACGTTAAGCCATTCTAAGCCACACTAAGTCTAGCCACGCTAAGCCACAATAAGCCTAGCCATGCTAAGCCACGCTAAGACACATTAAGCCATGCTAAGCCTAGACACACTAAGCCACATTAAGATATGCAAAGCCACATTAAGTTCAAGCCACGTTAAGCCACGTTAAGCCACTCTAAGCCACGTTAAGCCACTCTAAGCCACACTAAGCCTAGCCACGCTAAGCCACATTAAGCCATGCTAAGCCATGCTAAGCCATGCTAAGTCATGCTAAGCCTAGCCATGCAAAGCCATATGAAGCTCAAGCCACGTTAAGCTACTCTAAGCCACACTAAGCGTAGCCACGCTAAGCCACGCTAAGCCACGTTAAGATATGCAAAGCCACATTAAGTTCAAGCCACGTTAAGCCACGTTAAGCCACTCTAAGCCACGTTAAGCCACTCTAAGCCACACTAAGCCTAGCCACGCTAAGCCACATTAAGCCATGATAAGCCATGCTAAGTCATGCTAAGCCTAGCCATGCTAAGCCACATTAATCTCAAGCCATGTTAAGCTACTCTAAGCCACACTAAGCGTAGCCACGCTAAGCCACGTTAAGACACATTAAGCCATGCTAAGCCTAGCAACGCTAATCCACGCTAAGAAACATTATGCCAAGCTAAGCAATGCTAAGCCTAGCCAAGTTAAGCCACATTAAGTCATGCTAAGCCACATTAATCTCAAGCCATGTTAAGCCACTCTAAGCCACACTAAGCCACGCTAAGCCTAGCCACTCTAAGTCACGCTAAGACACATTAAGCCATGCTAAGCCACATTAAGCTCAAACCACGTTAAGCTCAAGCCACGTTAAGCCACTCTAAGCCACACTAAGCTTAGCCACGCTAAGCCACAAAAAGCCTAGCCATGCTAAGCGATGCTAAGCCTAGCCATGCTAAGCCATATTAAGCTCAAGCCACGTTAAGCTACTCTAAGCCACACTAACCGTAGCCACGCTAAGCCAAGTTAAGCCACATTAATCTCAAGCCATGGTAAGCCACTCTAAGCCACAATAAGCCACGCTAAGCCTAGCCACTCTAAGTCACGCTAAGACACGTTAAGCGATGCTAAGCCTAGCCACGCTAAGCCACGCTAAGATACATTAAGCCAAGCTAAGCAATGCTAAGCCGAGCCACGCTAAGCCACATTAAGCTCAAACCACGTTAAGCCATTCTAAGCCACACTAAGTCTAGCCACGCTAAGCCACAATAAGCCTAGCCATGCTAAGCCACGCTAAGACACATTAAGCCATGCTAAGCCTAGACACACTAAGCCACATTAAGCTATGCAAAGCCACATTAAGTTCAAGCCACGTTAAGCCACTCTAAGCCACGTTAAGCCACTCTAAGCCACACTAAGCCTAGCCACGCTAAGCCATGCTAAGCCACGTTAAGCCACACTAAGCCTAGCCACGCTAAGCCACATTAAGCCATGATAAGCCATGCTAAGTCATGCTAAGCCTAGCCATGCTAAGCCATATTAAGCTCAAGCCACGTTAAGCTACTCTAAGCCACACTAAGCGTAGCCACGCTAAGCCACGTTAAGACACATTAAGCCATGCTAAGCCTAGCAACGCTAATCCACGCTAAGAAACATTATGCCAAGCTAAGCAATGCTAAGCCTAGCCAAGTTAAGCCACATTAATCTCAAGCCATGTTAAGCCACTCTAAGCCACACTAAGCCACGCTAAGCCACACTAAGCCACGCTAAGCCTAGCCACTCTAAGTCACGCTAAGACACATTAAGCCATGCTAAGCCACATTAAGCTCAAACCACGTTAAGCTCAAGCCATGTTAAGCCACTCTAAGCCACACTAAGCTTAGCCACGCTAAGCCACAATAAGCCTAGCCATGCTAAGCCACGCTAAGACACATTAAGCCATGCTAAGCCTAGACACACTAAGCAGCCTAGCCACGCTAAGCCATGCTAAGCCACGTTAAGCCACACCAAGCCTAGCCACGCTAAGCCACATTAAGCCATGATAAGCCATGCTAAGTCATGCTAAGCCTAGCCATGCTAAGCCATATTAAGCTCAAGCCACGTTAAGCTACTCTAAGCCACACTAAGCGTAGCCACGCTAAGCCACGCTAAGCCACGTTAAGACACATTAAGCCATGCTAAGACTAGCAATGCTAATCCACGCTAAGAAACATTATGCCAAGCTAAGCAATGCTAAGCCTAGCCAAGTTAAGCCACATTAAGTCATGCTAAGCCACATTAATCTCAAGCCATGTTAAGCCACTCTAAGCCACACTAAGCCACGCTAAACCTAGCAACTCTAAGTCACGCTAAGACACATTAAGCCATGCTAAGCCACACTAAGATCAAACCACGTTAAGCTCAAGCCACGTTAAGCCACTCTAAGCCACACTAAGCTTAGCCACGCTAAGCCACAATAAGCCTAGCTATGCTAAGCCACGCTAAGACACATTAAGCCATGCTAAGCCTAGACACACTAAGCCACATTAAGCCATGCAAAGCCACATTAAATTCAAGCCACGTTAAGCCACTCTAAGCCACGTTAAGCCACTCTAAGCCACACTAAGCCTAGCCACGCTAAGCCATGCTAAGCCACGTTAAGCCACACTAAGCCTAGCCACGCTAAGCCACATTAAGCCATGCTAAGCCTAGCCATGCTAAGCCATATTCAGCTCAAGCCACGTTAAGCTACTCTAAGCCACACTAACCGTAGCCACACTAAGCCACGTTAAGACACATTAAGCCATGCTAGGCCTAGCAACGCTAATCCACGCTAAGAAACATTATGCCAAGCTAAGCAATGCTAAGCCTAGCCAAGTTAAGCCACATTAATCTCAAGCCATGTTAAGCCACTCTAAGCCACACTAAGCCACGCTAAGCCTAGCCACTCTAAGTCACGCTAAGACACATTAAGCCATGCTAAGCCTAGCCACGCTAAGCCACGCTAAGACACATTAAGCCAAGCTAAGCAATGCTAAGCCGAGCGACGCTAAGCCACATTAAGCTCAAACCACGTTAAGCCATTCTAAGCCACACTAAGTCTAGCCACGCTAAGCCACAATAAGCCTAGCCATGCTAAGCCACGCTAAGACACATTAAGCCATGCTAAGCCTAGACACACTAAGCCACATTAAGCTATGCAAAGCCACATTAAGTTCAAGTCACGTTAAGCCACTCTAACCAACGTTAAGCCACTGTAAGCCACACTAAGCCTAGCCACGCTAAGCCATGCAAAGCCACGTTAAGCCACACTAAGCCTAGCCACGCTAAGCCACATTAAGCCATGATAAGCCATGCTAAGTCATGCTAAGCCTAGCCATGCTAAGCCATATTAAGCTCAAGCCACGTTAAGCTACTCTAAGCCACACTAAGCGTAGCCACGCTAAGCCACGCTAAGCCACGTTAAGACACATTAAGCCATGCTAAGCCTAGCAACGCTAATCCATGCTAAGAAACATTATGCCAAGCTAAGCAATGCTAAGCCTAGCCAAGTTAAGCCACATTAAGTCATGCTAAGCCACATTAATCTCAAGCCATGTTAAGCCACTCTAAGCCACACTAAGCCACGCTAAGCCCAGCCACTATAAGTCACGCTAAGACACATTAAGCCATGCTAAGCCACATTAAGCTCAAACCACGTTAAGCTCAAGCCACGTTAAGCCACTCTAAGCCACACTAAGCTTAGCCACGCTAAGCCACAATAAGCCTAGCCATGCTAAGCCACGCTAAGACACATTAAGCCATGCTAAGCCTAGACACACTAAGCCACATTAAGCCATGCAAAGCCACATTAAATTCAAGCCACGTTAAGCCACTTTAAGCCACGTTAAGCCACTCTAAGCCACACTAAGCCTAGCCACGCTAAGCCATGCTAAGCCACGTTAAGCCACACTAAGCCTAGCCACGCTAAGCCACATTAAGCCATGCTAAGCCATGCTAAGCCATATTAAGCTCAAGCCACGTTAAGCTACTCTAAGCCACACTAACCGTAGCCACGCTAAGCCACGTTAAGACACATTAAGCCATGCTAAGCCTAGCAACGCTAATCCACGCTAAGAAACATTATGCCAAGCTAAGCAATGCTAAGCCTAGCCAAGTTAAGCCACATTAATCTCAAGCCATGTTAAGCCACTCTAAGCCACACTAAGCCACGCTAAGCCTAGCCACTCTAAGTCACGCTAAGACACATTAAGCCATGCTAAGCCTAGCCACGCTAAGCCACGCTAAGACACATTAAGCTAAGCTAAGCAATGCTAAGCCGAGCCACGCTAAGCCACATTAAGCTCAAACCACGTTAAGCCATTCTAAGCCACACTAAGTCTAGCCATGCTAAGCGACAATAAGCCTAGCCATGCTAAGCCACGCTAAGACACATTAAGCCATGCTAAGCCTAGACACACTAAGCCACATTAAGCCATGCAAAGCCACATTAAATTCAAGCCACGTTAAGCCACTCTAAGCCACGTTAAGCCACTCTAAGCCACACTAAGCCTAGCCACGCTAAGCCACATTAAGCCTTGATAAGCCATGCTAAGTCATGCTAAGCCTAGCCATGCTAAGCCATATTAAGCTCAAGCCACGTTAAGCTACTCTAAGCCACACTAAGCCTAGCCACGCTAAGCCATGCTAAGCCACGTTAAGCCACACTAAGCCTAGCCACGCTAAGCCACATTAAGCCTTGATAAGCCATGCTAAGTCATGCTAAGCCTAGCCATGCTAAGCCATATTAAGCTCAAGCCACGTTAAGCTACTCTAAGCCACACTAAGCGTAGCCACGCTAAGCCACGCTAAGCCACGCTAAGCCACGTTAAGACACATTAAGCCATGCTAAGCCTAGCAACGCTAATCCACGCTAAGAAACATTATGCCAAGCTAAGCAATGCTAAGCCTAGCCAAGTTAAGCCACATTAAGTCATGCTAAGCCACATTAATCTCAAGCCATGTTAAGCCACTCTAAGCCACACTAAGCCACGCTAAGCCCAGCCACTCTAAGTCACGCTAAGACACATTAAGCCATGCTAAGCCACATTAAGCTCAAACCACGTTAAGCTCAAGCCACGTTAAGCCACTCTAAGCCACACTAAGCTTAGCCACGCTAAGCCACAATAAGCCTAGCCATGCTAAGCCACGCTAAGACACATTAAGCCATGCTAAGCCTAGACACACTAAGCCACATTAAGCCATGCAAAGCCACATTAAATTCAAGCCACGTTAAGCCACTCTAAGCCACGTTAAGCCACTCTAAGCCACACTAAGCCTAGCCACGCTAAGCCATGCTAAGCCACGTTAAGCCACACTAAGCCTAGCCACGCTAAGCCACATTAAGCCATGCTAAGCCATGCTAAGCCTATCCATGCTAAGCCATATTAAGCTCAAGCCACGTTAAGCTACTCTAAGCCACACTAACCGTAGCCACGCTAAGCCACGTTAAGCTATGCAAAGCCACATTAAGTTCAAGCCACGTTAAGCCATGTTAAGCCACTCTAAGCCACGTTAAGCCACTCTAAGCCACACTAAGCCAAGCCACGCTAAGCCATGCTAAGCCACGTTAAGCCACACTAAGCCTAGCCACGCTAAGCCACATTAAGCCATGCTAAGCCATGCTAAGTCATGCTAAGCCTAGCCATGCTAAGCCATATTAAGCTCAAGCCACGTTAAGCTACTCTAAGCCACACTAAACGTAGCCACGCTAAGCCACGCTAAGCCACGTTAAGACACATTAAGCCATGCTAAGCCTAGCAACGCTAATCCACGCTAAGAAACATTATGCCAAGCTAAGCAATGCTAAGCCTAGCCAAGTTAAGCCACATTAAGTCATGCTAAGCCACATTAATCTCAAGCCATGTTAAGCCACTCTAAGCCACACTAAGCCACGCTAAGCCTAGCCACTCTAAGTCACGCTAAGACACATTAAGCCATGCTAAGCCACATTAAGCTCAAACCACGTTAAGCTCAAACCACGTTAAGCCACTCTAAGCCACAATAAGCTTAGCCACGCTAAGCCACAATAAGCCTAGCCATGCTAAGCCACGCTAAGACACATTAAGCCATACTAAGCCTAGACACACTAAGCCACATTAAGCCATGCAAAGCCACATTAAATTCAAGCCACGTTAAGCCACTCTAAGCCACGTTAAGCCACTCTAAGCCACACTAAGCCTAGCCACGCTAAGCCATGCTAAGCCACGTTAAGCCACACTAAGCCTAGCCACGCTAAGCCACATTAAGCCATGCTAAGCCTAGCCATGCTAAGCCATATTAAGCTCAAGCCACGTTAAGCTACTCTAAGCCACACTAACCGTAGCCACGCTAAGCCACGTTAAGACACATTAAGCCATGCTAAGCCTAGCAACGCTAATCCACGCCAAGAAACATTATGCCAAGCTAAGTAATGCTAAGCCTAGCCAAGTTAAGCCACATTAATCTCAAGCCATGTTAAGCCACTCTAAGCCACACTAAGCCACGCTAAGCCTAGCCACTCTAAGTCACGCTAAGACACATTAAGCCATGCTAAGCCTAGCCACGCTAAGCCACGCTAAGACACATTAAGCCAAGCTAAGCAATGCTAAGCCGAGCCACGCTAAGCCACATTAAGCTCAAACCACGTTAAGCCATTCTAAGCCATACTAAGTCTAGCCACGCTAAGCCACAATAAGCCTAGCCATGCTAAGCCACGCTAAGACACATTAAGCCATGCTAAGCCTAGACACACTAAGCCATATTAAGCTATGCAAAGCCACATTAAGTTCAAGCCACGTTAAGACACTCTAAGCCACACTAAGCCTAGCCACGCTAAGCCATGCTAAGCCACGTCAAGCCACACTAAGCCTAGCCACGCTAAGCCACATTAAGCCATGCTAAGCCATGCTAAGTCATGCTAAGTCTAGCCATGCTAAGCCATATTAAGCTCAAGCCACGTTAAGCTACTCTAAGCCACACTAAGCGTAGCCACGCTAAGCCACGCTAAGCCACGTTAAGACACATTAAGCCATGCTAAGCCTAGCAATGCTAATCCACGCTAAGAAACATTACGCCAAGCTAAGCAATGCTATGCCTAGCCAAGTTAAGCCACATTAAGTCATGCTAAGCCACATTAATCTCAAGCCATGTTAAGCCACTCTAAGCCACACTAAGCCACGCTAAGCCTAGCCACTCTAAGTCACGCTAAGACACATTAAGCCATGCTAAGCCACATTAAGCTCAAACCACGTTAAGCTCAAGCCACGTTAAGCCACTCTAAGCCACACTAAGCTTAGCCACGCTAAGCCACAATAAGCCTAGCCATGCTAAGCCACGCTAAGACACATTAAGCCATGCTAAGCCTAGACACACTAAGCCACATTAAGCCATGCAAAGCCACATTAAATTCAAGCCACGTTAAGCCACTTTAAGCCACGTTAAGCCACTCTAAGCCACTCTAAGCCTAGCCACGCTAAGCCATGCTAAGCCACGTTAAGCCACACTAAGCCTAGCCACGCTAAGCCACATTAAGCCATGCTAAGCTTAGCCATGCTAAGCCATATTAAGCTCAAGCCACGTTAAGCTACTCTAAACCACACTAACCGTAGCCACGCTAAGCCACGTTAAGACACATTAAGCCATGCTAAGCCTAGCAACGCTAATCCACGCTAAGAAACATTATGCCAAGCTAAGCAATGCTAAGCCTAGCCAAGTTAAGCCACATTAATCTCAAGCCATGTTAAGCCACTCTAAGCCACACTAAGCCACGCTAAGCCTAGCCACTCTAAGTCACGCTAAGACACATTAAGCCATGCTAAGCCTAGCCACGCTAAGCCACGCTAAGACACATTAAGCCAAGCTAAGCAATGCTAAGCCGAGCCACGCTAAGCCACATTAAGCTCAAACCACGTTAAGCCATTCTAAGCCACACTAAGTCTAGCCACGCTAAGCCACAATAAGCCTAGCCATGCTAAGCCACGCTAAGACACATTAAGCCATGCTAAGCCTAGACACACTAAGCCACATTAAGCTATGCAAAGCCACATTAAGTTCAAGCCACGTTAAGCCACGTTAAGACACTCTAAGCCACACTAGAGTAGAATCAATGGGGACTCGGAGGTCCTCCGCAGGACCTAGGAATAGAATAGGCGGGATGAGCTCAACAATAGCTAGATTGAGCTCTCTGGGGTTGTCCTCTATAGTCGTTCCCACGACATGGGCAATCTACTCAAGAGTTTAGGCCCCTAATTCGGTCTATGTCTGAGCTGCTGCCGTACTCAAAGGCGAGGGGCTCCAAAAGTGGATGCGATCGGCCTCAGAGGAGAGGGGAGGCAACTTGGGATTCTAGGCAAAGTGCTTTTTTTGTATATAGGCCTTCGTATAGGATAGGCCATGCTAAGCCATATTAAGCTCAAGCCACGTTAAGCTACTCTAAGCCACACTAAGCGTAGCCACGCTAAGCCACGCTAAGCCACGTTAAGACACATTAAGCCATGCTAAGCCTAGCAACGCTAATCCACGCTAAGAAACATTATGCCAAGCTAAGCAATGCTAAGCCTAGCCAAGTTAAGCCACATTAAGTCACGCTAAGCCACATTAATCTCAAGCCATGTTAAGCCACTCTAAGCCACACTAAGCCACGCTAAGCCTAGCCACTCTAAGTCACGCTAAGACACAATAAGCCATGCTAAGCCACATTAAGCTCAAACCACGTTAAGCTCAAGCCACGTTAAGCCACTCTAAGCCACACTAAGCTTAGCCACGCTAAGCCACAATAAGCCTAGCCATGCTAAGCCACGCTAAGACACATTAAGCCATGCTAAGCCTAGACACACTAAGCCACATTAAGCTATGCAAAGCCACATTAAGTTCAAGCCACGTTAAGCCACTCTAAGCCACGTTAAGCCACTCTAAGCCACACTAAGCCTAGCCACGCTAAGCCATGCTAAGCCACGTTAAGCCACACTAAGCCTAGCCACGCTAAGCCACATTAAGCCATGCTAAGTCATGCTAAGCCTAGCCATGCTAAGCCATATTAAGCTCAAGCCACGTTAAGCTACTCTAAGCCACACTAAGCGTAGCCACGCTAAGCCACGTTAAGACACATTAAGCCATGCTAAGCCTAGCAACGCTAATCCACGCTAAGAAACATTATGCCAAGCTAAGCAATGCTAAGCCTAGCCAAGTTAAGCCACATTAAGTCATGCTAAGCCACATTAATCTCAAGCCATGTTAAGCCACTCTAAGCCACACTAAGCCACGCTAAGCCTAGCCACTCTAAGTCACGCTAAGACACATTAAGCCATGCTAAGCCACATTAAGCTCAAACCACGTTAAGCTCAAGCCACGTTAAGCCACTCTAAGCCACACTAAGCTTAGCCACGCTAAGCCACAAAAAGCCTAGCCATGCTAAGCGATGCTAAGCCTAGCCATGCTAAGCCATATTAAGCTCAAGCCACGTTAAGCTACTCTAAGCCACACTAACCGTAGCCACGCTAAGCCACGTTAAGACACATTAAGCCATGCTAAGCCTAGCAACGCTAATCCACGCTAATAAACATTATGCCAAGCTAAGCAATGCTAAGCCTAGCCAAGTTAAGCCACATTAATCTCAAGCCATGTTAAGCCACTCTAAGCCACACTAAGCCACGCTAAGCCTAGCCACTCTAAGTCACGCTAAGACACATTAAGCCATGCTAAGCCTAGCCACGCTAAGACACATTAAGCCAAGCTAAGCAATGCTAAGCCGAGCCACGCTAAACCACATTAAGCTCAAACCACGTTAAGCCATTCTAAGCCACACTAAGTCTAGCCACGCTAAGCCACAATAAGCCTAGCCATGCTAAGCCACGCTAAGACACATTAAGCCATGCTAAGCCTAGACACACTAAGCCACATTAAGCTATGCAAAGCCACATTAAGTTCAAGCCACGTTAAGCCACTCTAAGCCACGTTAAGCCACTCTAAGCCACACTAAGCCTAGCCACGCTAAGCCATGCTAAGCCACGTTAAGCCACACTAAGCCTAGCCACGCTAAGCCACATTAAGCCATGCTATGTCATGCTAAGCCTAGCCATGCTAAGCCATATTAAGCTCAAGCCACGTTAAGCTACTCTAAGCCACACTAAGCGTAGCCACGCTAAGCCACGTTAAGACACATTAAGCCATGCTAAGCCTAGCAACGCTAATCCACGCTAAGAAACATTATGCCAAGCTAAGCAATGCTAAGCCTAGCCAAGTTAAGCCACATTAAGTCATGCTAAGCCACATTAATCTCAAGCCATGTTAAGCCACTCTAAGCCACACTAAGCCACGCTAAGCCTAGCCACTCTAAGTCACGCTAAGACACATTAAGCCATGCTAAGCCACATTAAGCTCAAACCACGTTAAGCTCAAGCCACGTTAAGCCACTCTAAGCCACACTAAGCTTAGCCACGCTAAGCCACAATAAGCCTAGCCATGCTAAGCCACGCTAAGACACATTAAGCCATGCTAAGCCTAGACACACTAAGCCACATTAAGCCATGCAAAGCCACATTAAATTCAAGCCACGTTAAGCCACTCTAAGCCACGTTAAGCCATGCAAAGCCACATTAAATTCAAGCCACGTTAAGCCACTCTAAGCCACGTTAAGCCACTCTAGGCCACACTAAGCCTAGCCACGCTAAGCCACATTAAGCCATGCTAAACCATGCTAAGCCTAGCCATGCTAAGCCATATTAAGCTCAAGCCACGTTAAGCTACTCTAAGCCACACTAACCGTAGCCACGCTAAGCCACGTTAAGACAAATTAAGCCATGCTAAGCCTAGCAACGCTAATCCACGCTAAGAAACATTATGCCAAGCTAAGCAATGCTAAGCCTAGCCAAGTTAAGCCACATTAATCTCAAGCCATGTTAATCCATTCTAAGCCACACTAAGCCACGCTAAGCCTAGCCACTCTAAGTCACGCTAAGACACATTAAGCCATGCTAAGCCTAGCCACGCTAAGACACATTAAGCCAAGCTAAGCAATGCTAAGCCGAGCCACGCTAAACCACATTAAGCTCAAACCACGTTAAGCCATTCTAAGCCACACTAAGTCTAGCCACGCTAAGCCATAATAAGCCTAGCCATGCTAAGCCACGCTAAGACACATTAAGCCATGCTAAGCCTAGACACACTAATCCACATTAAGCTATGCAAAGCCACATTAAGTTCAAGCCACGTTAAGCCACTCTAAGCCACACTAAGCCTAGCCACGCTAAGCCATGCTAAGCCACGTTAAGCCACACTAAGCCTAGCCACGCTAAGCCACATTAAGCCATGCTAAGCCATGCTAAGTCATGCTAAGCCTAGCCACGCTAAGCCATGCTAAGCCACGTTAAGCCACACTAAGCCTAGCCACGCTAAGCCACATTAAGCCATGCTAAGCAAGAGATTATGAAAGTTCTCCCATGGGGCAACCCTGAAACAAGTTCTCAAATCAATCTATTCGAGCCCTTGAAAGCAGTATAATTTCATGTGTGAAGCATAGTGAGAGTGACACAGATCTCCTTTTTTCAAATAGGGAAAGCAAATCCTAATCATCAGGTAAGACGGAATCATTAGAATACGAAACTGCCTAAAAAAATGAAACTGTATCAACAAGAGCAATCGCAGCTTATTCATCGAGAAGCCACTCGCGGCACACTGACTAGAAATCATCTGCGAGAAGGTCTTCTGGCACAGGCATACTACTAATCGATTCTTTGGTAATTCGTGATCGAATACAACCTAGGAAGAGTTGTACGCCTACATAACTTACCTCCCAGACCAAAGAAGGAAAGTCTCAGATCTATGTAGTTCTCGACCCCTTTTTATACAGTTCCTGACAGGTTCTTTTGTGGCTCTTCACTCCAGCCCTGAAGTACTCTGTGAGCCCAATCTGTTTAACGTGGATCAATCTTTCATCTAAAGCTGCAACTCTGTCCTCGACTTCCTCCCGGGTAAGATGAAGAACAGCCAGATACTGGAATTGGAGTAGAATCAATGGGGACTCGGAGGTCCTCCGCAGGACCTAGGAATAGAATAGGCGGGATGAGCTCAACAATAGCTAGATTGAGCTCTCTGGGGCTGTCCTCTATAGTCGTTCCCACGACATGGGCAATATACTCAAGAGTTTAGGCCCCTAATTCGGTCTATGTCTGAGCTGCTGCCGTACTCAAAGGCGAGGGGCTCCAAAAGTGGATGCGATCGGCCTCAGAGGAGAGGGGAGGCAACTTGGGATTCTAGGCAAAGTGCTTTTTTTGTATATAGGCCTTCGTATAGGATAGGCCATGCTAAGCCATATTAAGCTCAAGCCACGTTAAGCTACTCTAAGCCACACTAAGCGTAGCCACGCTAAGCCACGCTAAGCCACGTTAAGACACATTAAGCCATGCTAAGCCTAGCAACGCTAATCCACGCTAAGAAACATTATGCCAAGCTAAGCAATGCTAAGCCTAGCCAAGTTAAGCCACATTAAGTCACGCTAAGCCACATTAATCTCAAGCCATGTTAAGCCACTCTAAGCCACACTAAGCCACGCTAAGCCTAGCCACTCTAAGTCACGCTAAGACACATTAAGCCATGCTAAGCCACATTAAGCTCAAACCACGTTAAGCTCAAGCCACGTTAAGCCACTCTAAGCCACACTAAGCTTAGCCACGCTAAGCCACAATAAGCCTAGCCATGCTAAGCCACGCTAAGACACATTAAGCCATGCTAAGCCTAGACACACTAAGCCACATTAAGCTATGCAAAGCCACATTAAGTTCAAGCCACGTTAAGCCACTCTAAGCCACGTTAAGCCACTCTAAGCCACACTAAGCCTAGCCACGCTAAGCCATGCTAAGCCACGTTAAGCCACACTAAGCCTAGCCACGCTAAGCCACATTAAGCCATGCTAAGTCATGCTAAGCCTAGCCATGCTAAGCCATATTAAGCTCAAGCCACGTTAAGCTACTCTAAGCCACACTAAGCGTAGCCACGCTAAGCCACGTTAAGACACATTAAGCCATGCTAAGCCTAGCAACGCTAATCCACGCTAAGAAACATTATGCCAAGCTAAGCAATGCTAAGCCTAGCCAAGTTAAGCCACATTAAGTCATGCTAAGCCACATTAATCTCAAGCCATGTTAAGCCACTCTAAGCCACACTAAGCCACGCTAAGCCTAGCCACTCTAAGTCACGCTAAGACACATTAAGCCATGCTAAGCCACATTAAGCTCAAACAACGTTAAGCTCAAGCCACGTTAAGCCACTCTAAGCCACACTAAGCTTAGCCACGCTAAGCCACAAAAAGCCTAGCCATGCTAAGCGATGCTAAGCCTAGCCATGCTAAGCCATATTAAGCTCAAGCCACGTTAAGCTACTCTAAGCCACACTAACCGTAGCCACGCTAAGCCACGTTAAGACACATTAAGCCATGCTAAGCCTAGCAACGCTAATCCACGCTAATAAACATTATGCCAAGCTAAGCAATGCTAAGCCTAGCCAAGTTAAGCCACATTAATCTCAAGCCATGTTAAGCCACTCTAAGCCACACTAAGCCACGCTAAGCCTAGCCACTCTAAGTCACGCTAAGACACATTAAGCCATGCTAAGCCTAGCCACGCTAAGCCACGCTAAGACACATTAAGCCAAGCTAAGCAATGCTAAGCCGAGCCACGCTAAGCCACATTAAGCTCAAACCACGTTAAGCCATTCTAAGCCACACTAAGTCTAGCCACGCTAAGCCACAATAAGCCTAGCCATGCTAAGCCACGCTAAGACACATTAAGCCATGCTAAGCCTAGACACACTAAGCCACATTAAGCTATGCAAAGCCACATTAAGTTCAAGCCACGTTAAGCCACTCTAAGCCACGTTAAGCCACTCTAAGCCACACTAAGCCTAGCCACGCTAAGCCATGCTAAGCCACGTTAAGCCACACTAAGCCTAGCCACGCTAAGCCACATTAAGCCATGCTATGTCATGCTAAGCCTAGCCATGCTAAGCCATATTAAGCTCAAGCCACGTTAAGCTACTCTAAGCCACACTAAGCGTAGCCACGCTAAGCCACGTTAAGACACATTAAGCCATGCTAAGCCTAGCAACGCTAATCCACGCTAAGAAACATTATGCCAAGCTAAGCAATGCTAAGCCTAGCCAAGTTAAGCCACATTAAGTCATGCTAAGCCGCATTAATCTCAAGCCATGTTAAGCCACTCTAAGCCACACTAAGCCACGCTAAGCCTAGCCACTCTAAGTCACGCTAAGACACATTAAGCCATGCTAAGCCACATTAAGCTCAAACCACGTTAAGCTCAAGCCACGTTAAGCCACTCTAAGCCACACTAAGCTTAGCCACGCTAAGCCACAATAAGCCTAGCCATGCTAAGCCACGCTAAGACACATTAAGCCATGCTAAGCCTAGACACACTAAGCCACATTAAGCCATGCAAAGCCACATTAAATTCAAGCCACGTTAAGCCACTCTAAGCCACGTTAAGCCATGCAAAGCCACATTAAATTCAAGCCACGTTAAGCCACTCTAAGCCACGTTAAGCCACTCTAAGCCACACTAAGCCTAGCCACGCTAAGCCACATTAAGCCATGCTAAACCATGCTAAGCCTAGCCATGCTAAGCCATATTAAGCTCAAGCCACGTTAAGCTACTCTAAGCCACACTAACCGTAGCCACGCTAAGCCACGTTAAGACAAATTAAGCCATGCTAAGCCTAGCAACGCTAATCCACGCTAAGAAACATTATGCCAAGCTAAGCAATGCTAAGCCTAGCCAAGTTAAGCCACATTAATCTCAAGCCATGTTAATCCATTCTAAGCCACACTAAGCCACGCTAAGCCTAGCCACTCTAAGTCACGCTAAGACACATTAAGCCATGCTAAGCCTAGCCACGCTAAGACACATTAAGCCAAGCTAAGCAATGCTAAGCCGAGCCACGCTAAACCACATTAAGCTCAAACCACGTTAAGCCATTCTAAGCCACACTAAGTCTAGCCACGCTAAGCCATAATAAGCCTAGCCATGCTAAGCCACGCTAAGACACATTAAGCCATGCTAAGCC
The DNA here is from genome assembly GCA_031232105.1 of Capsicum rhomboideum. Classification (NCBI taxonomy): domain Eukaryota; kingdom Viridiplantae; phylum Streptophyta; class Magnoliopsida; order Solanales; family Solanaceae; genus Capsicum; species Capsicum rhomboideum. The sequence goes on along the minus strand of CP124719.1, from coordinate 131,111 downwards.
TAGACACACTAAGCCACATTAAGCTATGCAAAGCCACATTAAGTTCAAGCCACGTTAAGCCACGTTAAGCCACTCTAAGCCACACTAAGCCTAGCCACGCTAAGCCATGCTAAGCCACGTTAAGCCACACTAAGCCTAGCCACGCTAAGCCACATTAAGCCATGCTAAGCCATGCTAAGTCATGCTAAGCCTAGCCACGCTAAGCCATGCTAAGCCACGTTAAGCCACACTAAGCCTAGCCACGCTAAGCCACATTAAGCCATGCTAAGCAAGAGATTATGAAAGTTCTCCCATGGGGCAACCCTGAAACAAGTTCTCAAATCAATCTATTCGAGCCCTTGAAAGCAGTATAATTTCATGTGTGAAGCATAGTGAGAGTGACACAGATCTCCTTTTTTCAAATAGTGAAAGCAAATCCTAATCATCAGGTAAGACGGAATCATTAGAATACGAAACTGCCTAAAAAAATGAAACTGTATCAACAAGAGCAATCGCAGCTTATTCATCGAGAAGCCACTCGCGGCACACTGACTAGAAATCATCTGCGAGAAGGTCTTCTGGCACAGGCATACTACTAATCGATTCTTTGGTAATTCGTGATCGAATACAACCTAGGAAGAGTTGTACGCCTACATAACTTACCTACCAGACCAAAGAAGGAAAGTCTCAGATCTATGTAATTCTCGACCCCTTTTTATACAGTTCCTGACAGGTTCTTTTGTGGCTCTTCACTCCAGCCCTGAAGTACTCTGTGAGCCCAATCTGTTTAACGTGGATCAATCTTTCATCTAAAGCTGCAACTCTGTCCTCGACTTCCTCCCGGGTAAGATGAAGAACAGCCAGATACTGGAATTGGAGTAGAATCAATGGGGACTCGGAGGTCCTCCGCAGGACCTAGGAATAGAATAGGCGGGATGAGCTCAACAATAGCTAGATTGAGCTCTCTGGGGCTGTCCTCTATAGTCGTTCCCACGACATGGGCAATATACTCAAGAGTTTAGGCCCCTAATTCGGTCTATGTCTGAGCTGCTGCCGTACTCAAAGGCGAGGGGCTCCAAAAGTGGATGCGATCGGCCTCAGAGGAGAGGGGAGGCAACTTGGGATTCTAGGCAAAGTGCTTTTTTTGTATATAGGCCTTCGTATAGGATAGGCCATGCTAAGCCATATTAAGCTCAAGCCACGTTAAGCTACTCTAAGCCACACTAAGCGTAGCCACGCTAAGCCACGCTAAGACACGTTAAGACACATTAAGCCATGCTAAGCCTAGCAACGCTAATCCACGCTAAGAAACATTATGCCAAGCTAAGCAATGCTAAGCCTAGCCAAGTTAAGCCACATTAAGTCACGCTAAGCCACATTAATCTCAAGCCATGTTAAGCCACTCTAAGCCACACTAAGCCACGCTAAGCCTAGCCACTCTAAGTCACGCTAAGACACATTAAGCCATGCTAAGCCACATTAAGCTCAAACCACGTTAAGCTCAAGCCACGTTAAGCCACTCTAAGCCACACTAAGCTTAGCCACGCTAAGCCACAATAAGCCTAGCCATGCTAAGCCACGCTAAGACACATTAAGCCATGCTAAGCCTAGACACACTAAGCCACATTAAGCTATGCAAAGCCACATTAAGTTCAAGCCACGTTAAGCCACTCTAAGCCACGTTAAGCCACTCTAAGCCACACTAAGCCTAGCCACGCTAAGCCATGCTAAGCCACGTTAAGCCACACTAAGCCTAGCCACGCTAAGCCACATTAAGCCATGCTAAGTCATGCTAAGCCTAGCCATGCTAAGCCATATTAAGCTCAAGCCACGTTAAGCTACTCTAAGCCACACTAAGCGTAGCCACGCTAAGCCACGTTAAGACACATTAAGCCATGCTAAGCCTAGCAACGCTAATCCACGCTAAGAAACATTATGCCAAGCTAAGCAATGCTAAGCCTAGCCAAGTTAAGCCACATTAAGTCATGCTAAGTGACATTAATCTCAAGCCATGTTAAGCCACTCTAAGCCACACTAAGCCACGCTAAGCCTAGCCACTCTAAGTCACGCTAAGACACATTAAGCCATGCTAAGCCACATTAAGCTCAAACCACGTTAAGCTCAAGCCACGTTAAGCCACTCTAAGCCACACTAAGCTTAGCCACGCTAAGCCAAAAAAAAGCCTAGCCATGCTAAGCCATGCTAAGCCTAGCCATGCTAAGCCATATTAAGCTCAAGCCACGTTAAGCTACTCTAAGCCACACTAACCGTAGCCACGCTAAGCCACGTTAAGACACATTAAGCCATGCTAAGCCTAGCAACGCTAATCCACGCTAATAAACATTATGCCAAGCTAAGCAATGCTAAGCCTAGCCAAGTTAAGCCACATTAATCTCAAGCCATGTTAAGCCACTCTAAGCCACACTAAGCCACGCTAAGCCTAGCCACTCTAAGTCACGCTAAGACACATTAAGCCATGCTAAGCCTAGCCACGCTAAGCCACGCTAAGACACATTAAGCCAAGCTAAGCAATGCTAAGCCGAGCCACGCTAAGCCACATTAAGCTCAAACCACGTTAAGCCATTCTAAGCCACACTAAGTCTAGCCACGCTAAGCCACAATAAGCCTAGCCATGCTAAGCCACGCTAAGACACATTAAGCCATGCTAAGCCTAGACACACTAAGCCACATTAAGCTATGCAAAGCCACATTAAGTTCAAGCCACGTTAAGCCACTCTAAGCCACGTTAAGCCACTCTAAGCCACACTAAGCCTAGCCACGCTAAGCCATGCTAAGCCACGTTAAGCCACACTAAGCCTAGCCACGCTAAGCCACATTAAGCCATGCTATGTCATGCTAAGCCTAGCCATGCTAAGCCATATTAAGCTCAAGCCACGTTAAGCTACTCTAAGCCACACTAAGCGTAGCCACGCTAAGCCATGTTAAGACACATTAAGCCATGCTAAGCCTAGCAACGCTAATCCACGCTAAGAAACATTATGCCAAGCTAAGCAATGCTAAGCCTAGCCAAGTTAAGCCACATTAAGTCATGCTAAGCCACATTAATCTCAAGCCATGTTAAGCCACTCTAAGCCACACTAAGCCACGCTAAGCCTAGCCACTCTAAGTCACGCTAAGACACATTAAGCCATGCTAAGCCACATTAAGCTCAAACCACGTTAAGCTCAAGCCACGTTAAGCCACTCTAAGCCACACTAAGCTTAGCCACGCTAAGCCAAAAAAAAGCCTAGCCGTGCTAAGCCATGCTAAGCCTAGCCATGCTAAGCCATATTAAGCTCAAGCCACGTTAAGCTACTCTAAGCCACACTAACCGTAGCCACGCTAAGCCACGTTAAGACACATTAAGCCATGCTAAGCCTAGCAACGCTAATCCACGCTAATAAACATTATGCCAAGCTAAGCAATGCTAAGCCTAGCCAAGTTAAGCCACATTAATCTCAAGCCATGTTAAGCCACTCTAAGCCATACTAAGCCACGCTAAGCCTAGCCACTCTAAGTCACGCTAAGACACATTAAGCCATGCTAAGCCTAGCCACGCTAAGCCACGCTAAGACACATTAAGCCAAGCTAAGCAATGCTAAGCCGAGCCACGCTAAGCCACATTAAGCTCAAACCACGTTAAGCCATTCTAAGCCACACTAAGTCTAGCCACGCTAAGCCACAATAAGCCTAGCCATGCTAAGCCACGCTAAGACACATTAAGCCATGCTAAGCCTAGACACACTAAGCCACATTAAGCTATGCAAAGCCACATTAAGTTCAAGCCACGTTAAGCCACTCTAAGCCACGTTAAGCCACTCTAAGCCACACTAAGCCTAGCCACGCTAAGCCATGCTAAGCCACGTTAAGCCACACTAAGCCTAGCCACGCTAAGCCACATTAAGCCATGCTATGTCATGCTAAGCCTAGCCATGCTAAGCCATATTAAGCTCAAGCCACGTTAAGCTACTCTAAGCCACACTAAGCGTAGCCACGCTAAGCCATGTTAAGACACATTAAGCCATGCTAAGCCTAGCAACGCTAATCCACGCTAAGAAACATTATGCCAAGCTAAGCAATGCTAAGCCTAGCCAAGTTAAGCCACATTAAGTCATGCTAAGCCACATTAATCTCAAGCCATGTTAAGCCACTCTAAGCCACACTAAGCCACGCTAAGCCTAGCCACTCTAAGTCACGCTAAGACACATTAAGCCATGCTAAGCCACATTAAGCTCAAACCACGTTAAGCTCAAGCCACGTTAAGCCACTCTAAGCCACACTAAGCTTAGCCACGCTAAGCCACAATAAGCCTAGCCATGCTAAGCCACGCTAAGACACATTAAGCCATGCTAAGCCTAGACACACTAAGCCACATTAAGCCATGCAAAGCCACATTAAATTCAAGCCACGTTAAGCCACTCTAAGCCACGTTAAGCCATGCAAAGCCACATTAAATTCAAGCCACGTTAAGCCACTCTAAGCTACACTAAGCCTAGCCACGCTAAGCCACATTAAGCCATGCTAAACCATGCTAAGCCTAGCCATGCTAAGCCATATTAAGCTCAAGCCACGTTAAGCTACTCTAAGCCACACTAACCGTAGCCACGCTAAGCCACGTTAAGACAAATTAAGCCATGCTAAGCCTAGCAACGCTAATCCACGCTAAGAAACATTATGCCAAGCTAAGCAATGCTAAGCCTAGCCAAGTTAAGCCACATTAATCTCAAGCCATGTTAATCCATTCTAAGCCACACTAAGCCACGCTAAGCCTAGCCACTCTAAGTCACGCTAAGACACATTAAGCCATGCTAAGCCTAGCCACGCTAAGACACATTAAGCCAAGCTAAGCAATGCTAAGCCGAGCCACGCTAAGACACATTAAGCTCAAACCACGTTAAGCCATTCTAAGCCACACTAAGTCTAGCCACGCTAAGCCATAATAAGCCTAGCCATGCTAAGCCACGCTAAGACACATTAAGCCATGCTAAGCCTAGACACACTAAGCCACATTAAGCTATGCAAAGCCACATTAAGTTCAAGCCACGTTAAGCCACGTTAAGCCACTCTAAGCCACACTAAGCCTAGCCACGCTAAGCCATGCTAAGCCACGTTAAGCCACACTAAGCCTAGCCACGCTAAGCCACATTAAGCCATGCTAAGCCATGCTAAGTCATGCTAAGCCTAGCCACGCTAAGCCATGCTAAGCCACGTTAAGCCACACTAAGCCTAGCCACGCTAAGCCACATTAAGCCATGCTAAGCAAGAGATTATGAAAGTTCTCCCATGGGGCAACCCTGAAACAAGTTCTCAAATCAATCTATTCGAGCCCTTGAAAGCAGTATAATTTCATGTGTGAAGCATAGTGAGAGTGACACAGATCTCCTTTTTTCAAATAGGGAAAGCAAATCCTAATCATCAGGTAAGACGGGATCATTAGAATACGAAACTGCCTAAAAAAATGAAACTGTATCAACAAGAGCAATCGCAGCTTATTCATCGAGAAGCCACTCGCGGCACACTGACTAGAAATCATCTGCGAGAAGGTCTTCTGGCACAGGCATACTACTAATCGATTCTTTAGTAATTCGTGATCGAATACAACCTAGGAAGAGTTGTACGTCTACATAACTTACCTCCCAGACCAAGGAAGGAAAGTCTCAGATCTATGTAGTTCTCGACCCCTTTTTATACAGTTCCTGACAGGTTCTTTTGTGGCTCTTCACTCCAGCCCTGAAGTACTCTGTGAGCCCAATCTGTTTAACGTGGATCAATCTTTCATCTAAAGCTGCAACTCTGTCCTCGACTTCCTCCCAGGTAAGATGAAGACCAGCCAGATACTGGAATTGGAGTAGAATCAATGGGGACTCGGAGGTCCTCCGCAGGACCTAGGAATAGAATAGGCGGGATGAGCTCAACAATAGCTAGATTGAGCTCTCTGGGGCTGTCCTCTATAGTCGTTCCCACGACATGGGCAATCTACTCAAGAGTTTAGGCCCCTAATTCGGTCTATGTCTGAGCTGCTGCCGTACTCAAAGGCGAGGGGCTCCAAAAGTAGATGCGATCGGCCTCAGAGGAGAGGGGAGGCAACTTGGGATTCTAGGCAAAGTGCTTTTTTTGTATATAGGCCTTCGTATAAGATAGGCCATGCTAAGCCATATTAAGCTCAAGCCACGTTAAGCTACTCTAAGCCACACTAAGCGTAGCCACGCTAAGCCACGCTAAGCCACGTTAAGACACATTAAGCCATGCTAAGCCTAGCAACACTAATCCACGCTAAGAAACATTATGCCAAGCTAAGCAATGCTAAGCCTAGCCAAGTTAAGCCACATTAAGTCACGCTAAGCCACATTAATCTCAAGCCATGTTAAGCCACTCTAAGCCACACTAAGCCACGCTAAGCCTAGCCACTCTAAGTCAAGCTAAGACACATTAAGCCATGCTAAGCCACATTAAGCTCAAACCACGTTAAGCTCAAGCCACGTTAAGCTACTCTAAGCCACACTAAGCTTAGCCACGCTAAGCCACAATAAGCCTAGCCATGCTAAGCCACGCTAAGACACATTAAGCCATGCTAAGCCTAGACACACTAAGCCACATTAAGCCATGCAAAGCCACATTAAATTCAAGCCACGTTAAGCCACTCTAAGCCACGTTAAGCCACTCTAAGCCACACTAAGCCTAGCCACGCTAAGCCATGCTAAGCCACGTTAAGCCACACTAAGCCTAGCCACGCTAAGCCACATTAAGCCATGCTAAGCCATGCTAAGTCATGCTAAGCATAGCCATGCTAAGCCATATTAAGCTCAAGCCACGTTAAGCTACTCTAAGCCACACTAAGCGTAGCCACGCTAAGCCACGCTAAGCCACGTTAAGACACATTAAGCCACGCTAAGCCTAGCAACGCTAATCCACGCTAAGAAACATTATGCCAAGCTAAGCAATGCTAAGCCTAGCCAAGTTAAGCCACATTAAGTCATGCTAAGCCACATTAATCTCAAGCCATGTTAAGCCACTCTAAGCCACGCTAAGCCTAGCCACTCTAAGTCACGCTAAGACACATTAAGCCATGCGAAGCCACATTAAGCTCAAACCACGTTAAGCTCAAGCCACGTTAAGCCACTCTAAGCCACACTAAGCTTAGCCACGCTAAGCCACAATAAGCCTAGCCATGCTAAGCCACGCTAAGACACATTAAGCCATGCTAAGCCTAGACACACTAAGCCACATTAAGCCATGCAAAGCCACATTAAATTCAAGCCACGTTAAGCCACTCTAAGCCACGTTAAGCCACTCTAAGCCACACTAAGCCTAGCCACGCTAAGCCATGCTAAGCCACGTTAAGCCACACTAAGCCTAGCCACGCTAAGCCACATTAAGCCATGCTTAGCCTAGCCATGCTAAGCCATATTAAGCTCAAGCCACGTTAAGCTACTCTAAGCCACACTAACCGTAGCCACGCTAAGCCACGTTAAGACACATTAAGCCATGCTAAGCCTAGCAACGCTAATCCACGCTAAGAAACATTATGCCAAGCTAAGCAATGCTAAGCCTAGCCAAGTTAAGCCACATTAATCTCAAACCATGTTAAGCCACTCTAAGCCACACTAAGCCACGCTAAGCCTAGCCACTCTAAGTCACGCTAAGCCACATTAAGCCATGCTAAGCCTAGCCATGCTAAGCCACGTTAAGCTACTCTAAGCCACACTAACCGTAGCCACGCTAAGCCACGTTAAGACACATTAAGCCATGCTAAGCCTAGCAACGCTAATCCACGCTAAGAAACATTATGCCAAGCTAAGCAATGCTAAGCCTAGCCAAGTTAAGCCACATTAATCTCAAGCCATGTTAAGCCACTCTAAGCCACACTAAGCCACGCTAAGCCTAGCCACTCTAAGTCACGCTAAGACACATTAAGCCATGCTAAGCCTAGCCACGCTAAGACACATTAAGCCAAGCTAAACAATGCTAAGCCGAGCCACGCTAAGCCACATTAAGCTCAAACCACGTTAAGCCATTCTAAGCCACACTAAGTCTAGCCACGCTAAGCCACAATAAGCCTAGCCATGCTAAGCCACGCTAAGACACATTAAGCCATGCTAAGCCTAGACACACTAAGTCACATTAAGCTATGCAAAGCCACATTAAGATCAAGCCACGTTAAGCCACTCTAAGACACGTTAAGCCACTCTAAGCCACACTAAGCCTAGCCACGCTAAGCCATGCTAAGCCACGTTAAGCCACACTAAGCCTAGCCACGCTAAGCCACATTAAGCCATGCTAAGCCATGCTAAGCCACGCTAAGCCACGTTAAGCCACATTAAGACATGATAAGCCATGCTAAGTCATGCTAAGCCTAGCCATGCTAAGCCATATTAAGCTCAAGCCACGTTAAGCTACTCTAAGCCACACTAAGCGTAGCCACGCTAAGCCACGTTAAGACACATTAAGCCATGCTAAGCCTAGCAACGCTAATCCACGCTAAGAAATATTATGCCAAGCTAAGCAATGCTAAGCCTAGCCAAGTTAAGCCACATTAAGTCATGCTAAGCCACATTAATCTCAAGCCATGTTAAGCCACTCTAAGCCATACTAAGCCACGCTAAGCCTAGCCACTCTAAGTCACGCTAAGACACATTAAGCCATGCTAAGCCACATTAAGCTCAAACCACGTTAAGCTCAAGCCACGTTAAGCCACTCTAAGCCACACTAAGCTTAGCCACGCTAAGCCACAATAAGCCTAGCCATGCTAAGCCACGCTAAGACACATTAAGCCATGCTAAGCCTAGACACACTAAGCCACATTAAGCCATGCAAAGCCACATTAAATTCAAGCCACGTTAAGCCACTCTAAGCCACGTTAAGCCACTCTAAGCCACACTAAGCCTAGCCACGCTAAGCCATGCTAAGCCACGTTAAGCCACACTAAGCCTAGCCACGCTAAGCCACATTAAGCCATGCTAAGCCATGCTAAGTCATGCTAAGCCTAGCCATGCTAAGCCATATTAAGCTCAAGCCACGTTAAGCTACTCTAAGCCACACAAAGCGTAGCCACGCTAAGCCACGCTAAGCCACGTTAAGACACATTAAGCCATGCTAAGCCTAGCAACGCTAATCCATGCTAAGAAACATTATGCCAAGCTAAGCAATGCTAAGCCTAGCCAAGTTAAGCCACATTAAATCATGCTAAGCCACATTAATCTCAAGCCATGTTAAGCCACTCTAAGCCACACTAAGTCACGCTAAGCCTAGCCACTCTAAGTCACGCTAAGACACATTAAGCCATGCTAAGCCTAGCCACGCTAAGCCACGCTAAGACACATTAAGCCAAGCTAAGCAATGCTAAGCCGAGCCACGCTAAGCCATATTAAGCCATGCTAAGCCACATTAACCTGAAACCACGTTAAGCTCAAGCCATGTTAGGCCACTCTAAGCCACACTAAGCCTATCCACGCAAAGCCATATTAAGCCATGCTATGCCATGCTAAGCCTAGCCACGTTAAGCCACTCTAAGGCACACTTAGCCTAGCCACGCTACGCCACATTAAGCCAAGCTAAGCCTAGACACGCTAAGCCACATTAAGCCTTGCTAAGCCACATTAAGCTTAAGCCATGTTAAGCCACTCTGAGCCACAATAAGCCTAGCCATGTTAAGCCACTCTAAGCCACACTAAGTCACGCTAAGCCTAGCCACTCTAAGTCACGCTAAGACACATTAAGCCATGCTAAGCCTAGCCACGCTAAGCCACGCTAAGACACATTAAGCCAAGCTAAGCAATGCTAAGCCGAGCCACGCTAAGCCATAGTAAGCCATGCTAAGCCACATTAACCTGAAACTACGTTAATCTCAAGCCACGTTAAGCCACTCTAAGCCACACTAAGCCTATCCACGCAAAGCCATATTAAGCCATGCTATGCCAATGTAAGCCTAGCCACGTTAAGCCACTCTAAGGCACACTAAGCCTAGCCACGCTAAGCCACATTAAGCCAAGCTATGCCTAGACACGCTAAGCCACATTAAGCCATGCTAAGCCACATTAAGCTTAAGCCATGTTAAGCCACTCTGAGCCACACTAATCCTAGCCATGCTAAGCCACATTAAGCCATGCTAAGTCATGCTATGCCTAGCCATGCTAAGTCATATTAAGCTCAAGCCACGTTAAGCTACTCTAAGCCACACTAAGCGTAGCCACGCTAAGCCATGTTAAGACACATTAAGCCATGCTAAGACTAGCAACGCTAATCCACCCTAAGAAACATTATGCCAAGCTAAGAAATGCTAAGCCTAGCAAAGTTAAGCAACTTTAAGTCATGCTAAGTCACATTAATCTCAAGCCATGTTAAGCCATTCTAAGCCACACTAAGCCACGCTAAGCCTAGCCACTCTAAGTCACGCTATGACACATTAAGCCATGCTAAGCCTAGACACGCTAAGCCAAGCTAAGACACATTAAGCCAAGCTAAGCAATGCTAAGCCGAGCCACGCTAAGCCACATTAAGCCATGCTATGCCATGCTAAGCCTAGCCACGTTAAGCCACTCTAAGCCACACTAAGCCTGGCCACGCTAAGCCACATTAAGCCAAGCTAAGCCTAGACACGCTAATCCACATTAAGCCATGCTAAGCCATGTTAAGCCACTCTGAGCCACACTAAGCCTAGCCACGCTAAGCCACATTAAGCCATGCTAAGTCATTCTAAGCCTAGCCATGCTAAGCCATATTAAGCTCAAGCCACGTTAAGCTACTCTAAGCCACACTAAGCGTAGCCACGCTAAGCCACGTTAAGACACATTAAGTCATGCTAAGACTAGCAACGCTAATCCACGCTAAGAAACATTATGCCTAACTAAGCAATGCTAAGCCTAGCCAAGTTAAGCCACATTAATCTCAAGCCATGTTAAGCCACTCTAAGCCACACTAAGCCACGCTAAGCCTAGCCACTCTAAGTCACGCTAAGACACATTAAGCCATGCTAAGCCTAGCCACGCTAAGCCACGCTAAGACACATTAAGCCAAGCTAAGCAATGCTAAGCCGAGCAACGCTAAGCCACATTAAGCCATGCTAAGCCACATTAAGCTCAAACCACGTTAAGCTCAAGCCACGTTAGGCCACTCAAAGCCACACTAAGCCTAGACACGCAAATCCATATTAAGCCATGCTATGCCATGCTAAGCCTAGCCACGTTAAGCCACTCTAAGCCACACTAAGCCCAGCCACGCTAAGCCACATTAAGACAAGCTAAGCCTAGACACGCTAAGCCACATTAAGCCATGCTAAGCCACATTAAGCTTAAGCCATGTTAAGCCACTCTGAGCCACACTAAGCCTAGCCACGCTAAGCCACATTAAGCCATGCTAAGCCTAGCCATGCTAAGCCATATTAAGCTCAAGCCACGTTAAGCTACTCTAAGCCACACTAACAGTAGCCACGCTAAGCCACGTTAAGACACATTAAGCCATGCTAAGCCTAGCAACGCTAATCCACGCTAAGAAACATTATGCCAAGCTAAACAATGCTAAGCCTAGCCAAGTTAAGCCACATTAATCTCAAGCCATGTTAAGCCACTCTAAGCCACACTAAGCCACGCTAGGCCTAGCCACTCTAAGTCACGCTAAGACACATTAAGCTATGCTAAGCCTAGCCACGCTAAGCCACGCTAAGACACATTAAGCCAAGCTAAGCAATGCTAAGTCGAGCCACGCTAAGCCACATTAAGCCATGCTAAGCCACATTAAGCTCAAACCACGTTAAGCCATTCTAAGCCACACTAAGTCTAGCCACGCTAAGCCACAATAAGCCTAGCCATGCTAAGCCACGCTAAGACACATTAAGCCATGCTAAGCCTAGACACACTAAGCCACATTAAGCTATGCAAAGCCACATTAAGTTCATGCCACGTTAAGCCACGTTAAGCCACTCTAAGCCACGTTAAGCCACACTAAGCCTAGCCACGCTAAGCCACATTAAGCCATGCTAAGCCCTGCTAAGTCATTCTAAGCCTAGCCATGCTAAGCCATATTAAGCTCAAGCCACGTTAAGCTACTCTAAGCCACACTAAGCGTAGCCACGCTAGGCCATGCTATGCCACGTTAAGTCACATTAAGCCATGCCAAGCCTAGCAACGCTAATCCACGCTAAGAAACATTATGCCAAGCTAAGCAATGCTAAGCCTGCGCAAGTTAGCCACATTAAGTCATGCTAAGCCACATTAATCTCAAGCCATGTTAAGCCACTCTAAGCCATACTAAGCCACGCTAAGCCTAGCCACTCTAAGTCACGCTAAGACACATTAAGCCATGCTAAGCCACATTAAGCTCAAACCACGTTAAGCTCAAGCCACGTTAAGCCACTCTAAGCCACACTAAGCCTAGCCACGCTAAGCCACAATAAGCCTAGCCATGCTAAGACACATTAAGCCATGCTAAGCCTAGACACACTAAGCCACATTAAGCCATGCAAAGCCACATTAAGTTCAAGCCACCTTAAGCCACGTTAAGCCACTCTAAGCCACGTTAAGCCACTCTAAGCCACACTAAGCCTAGCCACGCTAAGCCATGCTAAGCCACGTTAAGGCATGCTAAGCCTAGCCACGCTAAGCCACATTAAGCCATGCTAAGCCTAGCCATGCTAAGCCATATTAAGCTCAAGCCACGTTAAGCTACTCTAAGCCACACTAAGCGTAGCCACGCTAAGCCACGTTAAGACATATTAAGCCATGCTAAGCCTAGCAACGCTAATCCACGCTAAGAAACATTATGCCAAGCTAAGCAATGCTAAGCCTAGAAAAGTTAAGCCACATTAAATCATGCTAAGCCACATTAATCTCAAGCCATGTTAAGCCACTCTAAGCCACACAAAGTCACGCTAAGCCTAGCCACTCTAAGTCACGCTAAGACACATTAAGCCATGCTAAGCCTAGCCACGCTAAGCCACGCTAAGACACATTAAGCAAAGCTAAGCAATGCCAAGCCGAGCCACGCTAAGCCATATTAAGCCATGCTAAGCCACATTAACCTGAAACCACGTTAAGCTCAAGCCACGTTAAGCCACTCTAAGCCACACTAAGCCTAGCCACGCAAAGCCATATTAAGCCATGCTATGCCATGCTAAGCCTAGCCACGTTAAGCCACTCTAAGCCACACTAAGCCTAGCCACGCTAAGCCACAATAAGCCTAGCCATGCTAAGACACATTAAGTAATGCTAAACCGAGCCACGCTAAGCCACATTAATCCATGCTAAGCCACATTAAGCTCAAACCACGTTAAGCTCAAGCCACGTTAAGCCACTCTAAGCCACACTAAGCCTAGCCACGCAAAGCCATATTAAGCCATGCTATGCTATGCTAAGCCTAGCCACGTTAAGCCACTCTAAGGCACACTAAGCCTAGCCACGTTAAGCCACTCTAAGGCACACTAAGCCTAGCCACGCTTAGCCACATTAAGCCAAGCTAAGCCTAGACACGCTAAGCCACATTAAGCCATGCTAAGCCACATTAAGCTTAAGCCATGTTAAGCCACTCTGAGCCACACTAAGCCTAGCCATGCTAAGCCACATTATGCCATGCTAAGTCATGCTATGCCTAGCCATGCTAAGTCATATTAAGCTCAAGCCACGTTAAGCTACTCTAAGCCACACTAAGCGTAGCCACGTTAAGACACATTAAGCCATGCTAAGACTAACAACGCTAATCCACGCTAAGAAACATTATGCCAAGCTAAGCAATGCTAAGCCTAGCAAAGTTAAGCAACTTTAAGTCATGCTAAGTCACATTAATCTCAAGCCATGTTAAGCCATTCTAAGCCACACTATGCCACGCTAAGCCTAGCCACTCTAAGTCACGCTAGGACACATTAAGCCATGCTAAGCCTAGACACGCTAAGCCACGCTAAGACACATTAAGCCAAGCTAAGCAATGCTAAGCCGAGTCACGCTAAGCAACATTAAGCCATGCTAAGCCACATTAAGCTCAAACCACGTTAAACTCAAGCCACGTTAAGCCACTCTAAGCCACACTAAGCCTAGCCACGCAAAGCCATATTAAGCCATGCTATGCTATGCTAAGCCTAGCCACGTTAAGCCACTCTAAGGCACACTAAGCCTAGCCACGCTAAGCCACATTAAGCCAAGCTAAGCCTAGACACGCTAATCCACATTAAGCCATGCTAAGCCACATTAAGCTTAAGCCATGTTAAGCCACTCTGAGCAACACTAAGCCTAGCCATGCTAAGCCACATTAAGCCATGCTAAGTCATGCTATGCCTAGCCATGCTAAGTCATATTAAGCTCAAACCACGTTAAGCTACTCTAAGCCACACTAAGCGTAGCCACTCTAAGTTACGCTAGGACACATTAAGCCATGCTAAGCCTAGACACGCTAAGCCACGCTAAGACACATTAAGCCAAGCTAAGCAATGCTAAGCCGAGCCACGCTAAGCCACATTAAGCCATGCTAAGCCACAATAAGCTCAAACCACGTTAAGCTCAAGCCACGTTAAGCCACTCTAAGCCACACTAAGCCTAGCCACGCAAAGCCATATTAAGCCATGCTATGCTATGCTAAGCCTAGCCACGGTAAGCCACTCTAAGCCACACTAAGACTAGCCACGCTAAGCCACATTAAGCCATGCTAAGCCACATTAAGCCATGCTAAGTCATGCTATGCCTAGCCATGCTAAGTCATATTAAGCTCAAGCCACGTTAAGCTACTCTAAGCCACACTAAGCGTAGCCACTCTAAGTCACGCTAGGACACATTAAGCCATGCTAAGCCTAGCCACGCTAAGCCACGCTAAGACACATTAAGCCAAGCTAAGCAATGCTAAGCCGAGCCACGCTAAGCCACATTAAGCCATGCTAAGCCACATTAAGCTCAAACCACGTTAAGCTCAAGCCACGTTAAGCCACTCTAAGCCACACTAAGCCTAGCCACGAAAAGCCATATTAAGCCATGCTATGCCATGCTAAGCCTAGTCACGTTAAGCCACTCTAAGGCACACTAAGACTAGCCACGCTAAGCCACATTAAGCCAAGCTAAGCCTAGACACGCTAAGCCACATTAAGCCATGCTAAGCCACATTAAGCTTAAGCCATGTTAAGCCACTCTGAGCCACACTAAGCCTAGCCATGCTAAGCCACATTAAGCCATGCTAAGTCATGCTATGCCTAGCCATGCGAAGCCACATTAAGCCATGCTAAGTCTTGCTATGCCTAGCCATGCTAAGTCATATTAAGCTCAAGCCACGTTAAGCTACTCTAAGCCACACTAAGCGTAGCCACGCTAAGCCACGTTAAGACACATTAAGCCATGCCAAGACTAGCAACGCTAATTCACGCTAAGAAACATTATGCCAAGCTAAGCAATGCTAAGCCTAGCAAAGTCAAGAAACTTTAAGTCATGCTAAGTCACATTAATGTCAAGCCATGTTAAGCCATTCTAAGCCACACTAAGCCACGCTAAGCCTAGCCACTCTAAGTCACGCTAAGCCACATTAAGCCATGCTAAGCCTAGACACGCTAAGCCACGCTAAGACACATTAACCCAAGCTAAGCAATGCTAAGCCGAGCCACGCTAAGCCACATTAAGCCATGCTAAGCCACATTAAGCTCAAACCACGTTAAGCTCAAGCCACGTTAAGCCACTCTAAGCCACACTAAGCCTAGCCACGCAAAGCCATATTAAGCCATGCTATGCTATGCTAAGCCTAGCCACGTTAAGCCACTCTAAGGCACACTAAGCCTAGCCACGCTAAGCCACATTAAGCCAAGCTAAGCCTAGACACGCTAAGCCACATTAAGCCATGCTAAGCCACATTAAGCTTAAGCCATGTTAAGCCACTCTGAGCCACACTAAGCCTAGCCATGCTAAGCCACATTAAGCTATGCTAAGTCATGCTATGCCTAGCCATGCTAAGTCATATTAAGCTCAAGCCACGTTAAGCTACTCTAAGCCAAACTAAGCGTAGCCACACTAAGCCATGCTAAGCCACGTTAAGCCACACTAAGCCTAGCCACGCTAAGCCACATTAAGCCATGCTAAGCCATGCTAAGTCATGCTAAGCATAGCCATGCTAAGCCATATTAAGCTCAAGCCACGTTAAGCTACTCTAAGCCACACTAAGCGTAGCCACGCTAAGCCACGTTAAGACACATTAAGCCATGCTAAGACTAGCAACGCTAATCCACGCTAAGAAACATTATGCCAAGCTAAGCAATGCTAAGCCTAGCAAAGTTAAGAAACTTTAAGTCATGCTAAGTCACATTAATCTCAAGCCATGTTAAGCCATTCTAAGCCACACTAAGCCACGCTAAGCCTAGCCACTCTAAGTCACGCTAGGACACATTAAGCCATGCTAAGCCTAGACACGCTAAGCCACGCTAAGACACATTAAGCCAAGCTAAGCAATGCTAAGCCACATTAAGCTCAAACCACGTTAAGCTCAAGCCACGTTAAGCCACTCTAAGCCACACTAAGCCTAGCCACGCAAAGCCATATTAAGCCATGCTATGCTATGCTAAGCCTAGCCACGTTAAGCCACTCTAAGGCACACTAAGCCTAGCCACGCTAAGCCACATTAAGCCAAGCTAAGCCTAGACACGCTAAGCCACATTAAGCCATGCTAAGCCACATTAAGCTTAAGCCATGTTAAGCCACTCTGAGCCACACTAAGCCTAGCCATGCTAAGCCACATTAAGCCATGCTAAGTCATGCTATGCCTAGCCATGCTAAGTCATATTAAGCTCAAGCCACGTTAAGCTACTCTAAGCCACACTAAGCGTAGCCACTCTAAGTCACGCTAGGACACATTAAGCCATGCTAAGCCTAGACACGCTAAGCCACGCTAAGACACTTTAAGCCAAGCTAAGCAATGCTAAGCCGAGCCACGCTATGCCACATTAAGCCATGCTAAGCCACATTAAGCTCAAACCACGTTAAGCTCAAGCCACGTTAAGCCACTCTAAGCCACACTAAGCCTAG
Source organism: Capsicum rhomboideum (assembly GCA_031232105.1). Taxonomy (NCBI): domain Eukaryota; kingdom Viridiplantae; phylum Streptophyta; class Magnoliopsida; order Solanales; family Solanaceae; genus Capsicum; species Capsicum rhomboideum. The sequence continues at coordinate 114,159 of CP124719.1, read as the reverse complement.
CCACGCAAAGCCATATTAAGCCATGCTGTGCCATGCTAAGCCTAGCCACGTTAATCCACTCTAAGGCACACTAAGCCTAGCCACGCTAAGCCACATTAAGCCAAGCTAAGCCTAGACACGCTAAGCCACATTAAGCCATGCTAAGCCACATTAAGCTTAAGCCATGTTAAGCCACTCTGAGCCACACTAAGCCTAGCCATGCTAAGTCATGCTATGCCTAGCCATGCTAAGCCACATTAAGCCATACTAAGTCATGCTATGCCTAGCCATGCTAAGTCATGCTATGCCTAGCCATGCTAAGACATATTAAGCTCAAGCCACGTTAAGCTACTCTAAGCCACACTAAGCGTAGCCACGCTAAGCCACGTTAAGACACATTAAGCCATGCTAAGACTAGCAACGCTAATCCACGCTAAGAAACATTATGCAAAGCTAAGCAATGCTAAGCCTAGCAAAGTTAAGCAACTTTAAGTCATGCTAAGTCACATTAATCTCAAGCCATGTTAAGCCATTCTAAGCCACACTAAGCCACGCTAAGCCTAGCCACTCTAAGTCACGCTAGGACACATTAAGCAATGCTAAGCCACGCTAAGACACATTAACCCAAGCTAAGCAATGCTAAGCCGAGCCACGCTATGCCACATTAAGCCATGCTAAGCCACATTAAGCTCAAACCACGTTAAGCTCAAGCCACGTTAAGCCACTCAAAGCTACACTAAGCCTAGCCACGCAAAGCCATATTAAGCCATGCTATGCCATGCTAAGCCTAGCCACGTTAAGCCACTCTAAGGCACACTAAGCCTAGCCACGCTAAGCCACATTAAGCCAAGCTAAGCCTAGACACGCTAAGCCACATTAAGCCATGCTAAGCCACATTAAGCTTAAGCCATGTTAAGCCACTCTGAGCCACACTAAGCCTAGCCATGCTAAGCCATATTAAGCCATGCTAAGTCATGCTATGCCTAGCCATGCTAAGTCATATTAAGCTCAAGCCACGTTAAGCTACTCTAAGCCACACTAAGCGTAGCCACTCTAAGTCACGCTAGGACACATTAAGCCATGCTAAGCCTAGCAACGCTAATCCACGCTAAGAAACATTATGCCAAGCTAAGCAATGCTAAGCCTAGCAAAGTTAAGCAACTTTAAGTCAAGCTAAATCACATTAATCTCAAGCCATGTTAAGCCATTCTAAGCCACACTAAGCCACGCTAAGCCTAGCCACTCTAAGTCACGCTAGGACACATTAAGCCATGCTAAGCCTAGACACGCTAAGCCACGCTAAGACACATTAAGCCAAGCTAAGCAATGCTAAGCCGAGCCACGCTAAGCCACATTAAGCCGTGCCAAGCCACACTAAGCTCAAACCACGTTAAGCTCAAGCCACGTTAAGCCACTCTAAGCCACACTAAGCCTAGCCACGCAAAGCCATATTAAGCCATGCTATGCTATGCTAAGCCTAGCCACGTTAAGCCACTCTAAGCCACACTAAGCCTAGCCACGCTAAGCCACATTAAGCCAAGCTAAGCCTAGACACGCTAAGCCACATTAAGCCATGCTAAGCCACATTAAGCTTAAGCCATGTTAAGCCACTCTGAGCCACACTAAGCCTAGCCATGCTAAGCCACATTAACCCATGCTAAGTCATGCTATGCCTAGCCATGCTAAGTCATATTAAGCTCAAGCCACGTTAAGCTACTCTAAGCCACACTAAGCGTAGCCACGCTAAGCCACGTTAAGACACATTAAGCCATGCTAAGACTAGCAACGCTAATCCACGCTAAGAAACATTATGCCAAGCTAAGCAATGCTAAGCCTAGCAAAGTTAAGCAACTTTAAGTCATGCTAAGTCACATTAATCTCAATCCATGTTAAGCCATTCTAAGCCACACTAAGCCACGCTAAGCCTAGCCACTCTAAGTCACGCTTGGACACATTAAGACATGCTAAGCCTAGACACGCTAAGCCACGCTAAGACACGTTAAGCCAAGCTAAGCAATGCTAAGCCGAGCCACGCTAAGCCACATTAAGCTCAAACCACGTTAAGCTCAAGCCACGTTAAGCCACTCTAAGCCACACTAAGCCTAGCCACGCAAAGCCATATTAAGCCATGCTATGCCATGCTAAGCCTAGCCACGTTAAGCCACTCTAAGCCACACTAAGCCCAGCCACGCTATGCCACATTAAGCCAAGCTAAGCCTAGACACGCTAAGCCACATTAAGCCATGCTAAGCCACATTAAGCTTAAGCCATGTTAAGCCACTCTGAGCCACACTAAGCCTAGCCACGCTAAGCCACATTAAGCCATGCTAAGTCATGCTAAGCCTAGCCATGCTAAGCCATATTAAGCTCAAGCCACGTTAAGCTACTCTAAGCCACACTAAGCGTAGCCACGCTAAGCCACGTTAAGACACATTAAGCCATGCTAAGCCTAATAACGCTAATCCACGCTAAGAAACATTATGCCAAGCTAAGCAATGCTAAGCCTAGCCAAGTTAAGCCACATTAATCTCAAGCCATGTTAAGCCACTCTAAGCCACACTAAGCCACGCTAAGCCTAGCCACTCTAAGTCACGCTAAGACACATTAAGCCATGCTAAGCCTAGCCACGCTAAGCCACGCTAAGACACATTAAGCCAAGCTAAGCAATGCTAAGCCGAGCCACGCTAAGCCACATTAAGCTCAAACCACGTTAAGCTCAAGCCACGTTAAGCCACTCTAAGCCACACTAAGCCTAGCCACGCAAAGCCATATTAAGCCATGCTATGCCATGCTAAGCCTAGCCACGTTAAGCCACTCTAAGGCACACTAAGCCTAGCCAAGCTAAGCCTAGACACGCTAAGACACATTAAGCCATGCTAAGCCACATTAAGCTTAAGCCATGTTAAGCCACTCTGAGCCACACTAAGCCTAGCCATGCTAAGCCACATTAAGCCATGCTAAGTCATGCTATGCCTAGCCATGCTAAGCCACATTAAGCCATGCTAAGTCATGCTATGCCTAGCCATGCTAAGTCATATTAAGCTCAAGCCACGTTAAGCTACTGTAAGCCACACTAAGCGTAGCCACGCTAAGCCACGTTAAGACACATTAAGCCATGCTAAGACTAGCAACGCTAATCCACGCTAAGAATCATTATGCCAAGCTAAGCAATGCTAAGCCTAGCAAAGTTAAACAACTTTAAGTCATGCTAAGTCACATTAATCTCAAGCCATGTTAAGCCATTCTAAGCCACACTAAGCCACGCTAAGCCTAGCCACTCTAAGTCACGCTAGGACACATTAAGCCATGCTAAGCCTAGCCACTCTAAGTCGCGCTAGGACACATTAAGCCATGCTAAGCCTAGACACGCTAAGCCACGCTAAGACACATTAACCCAAGCTAAGCAATGCTAAGCCGAGCCATGCTAAGCCACATTAAGCCATGCTAAGCCACATTAAGCTCAAACCACGTTAAGCTCAAGCCACGTTAAGCCACTCTAAGCCACTCTAAGCCTAGCCACGCAAAGCCATATTAAGCCATGCTATGCCATGCTAAGCCTAGCCACGTTAAGCCACTCTAAGCCACACTAAGCCCAGCCACGCTATGCCACATTAAGCCAAGCTAAGCCTAGACACGCTAAGCCACATTAAGCCATGCTAAGCCACATTAAGCTTAAGCCATGTTAAGCCACTCTGAGCCACACTAAGCCGAGCCACGCTAAGCCACATTAAGCCATGCTAAGTCATGCTAAGCCTAGCCATGCTAAACCATATTAAGCTCAAGCCACGTTTAGCTACTCTAAGCCACACTAAGCGTAGCCACGCTAAGCCACGTTAAGACACATTAAGCCATGCTAAGCCTAGTAACGCTAATCCACGCTAAGAAACGTTATGCCAAGCTAAGCAATGCTAAGCCTAGCCAAGTTAAGCCACATTAATCTCAAGCCATGTTAAGCCACTCTAAGCCACACTAAGCCACGCTAAGCCTAGCCACTCTAAGTCACGCTAAGACACATTAAGCCATGCTAAGCCTAGCCACGCTAAGCCACGCTAAGACACATTAAGCCAAGCTAAGCAATGCTAAGCCGAGCCACGCTAAGCCACATTAAGCTCAAACCACGTTAAGCTCAAGCCACGTTAAGCCACTCTAAGCCACACTAAGCCTAGCCACGCAAAGCCATATTAAGCCATGCTATGCCATGCTAAGCCTAGCCACGTTAAGCCACTCTAAGGCACACTAAGCCTAGCCAAGCTAAGCCTAGACACGCTAAGACACATTAAGCCATGCTAAGCCACATTAAGCTTAAGCCATGTTAAGCCACTCTGAGCCACACTAAGCCTAGCCATGCTAAGCCACATTAAGCCATGCTAAGTCATGCTATGCCTAGCCATGCTAAGCCACATTAAGCCATGCTAAGTCATGCTATGCCTAGCCATGCTAAGTCATATTAAGCTCAAGCCACGTTAAGCTACTGTAAGCCACACTAAGCGTAGCCACGCTAAGCCACGTTAAGACACATTAAGCCATGCTAAGACTAGCAACGCTAATCCACGCTAAGAAACATTATGCCAAGCTAAGCAATGCTAAGCCTAGCAAAGTTAAGGAACTTTAAGTCATGCTAAGTCACATTAATCTCAAGCCATGTTAAGCCATTCTAAGCCACACTAAGCCACGCTAAGCCTAGCCACTCTAAGTCACGCTAGGACACATTAAGCCATGCTAAGCCTAGACACGCTAAGCCACGCTAAGACACATTAACCCAAGCTAAGCAATGCTAAGCCGAGCCATGCTAAGCCACATTAAGCTCAAACCCCGTTAAGCTCAAGCCACGTTAAGCCACTCAAAGCCACACTAAGCCTAGCCACGCAAAGCCATGCTATGCCATGCTAAGCCTAGCCACGTTAAGCCACTCTAAGCCACACTAAGCCCAGCCACGCTATGCCACATTAAGCCAAGCTAAGCCTTGACACGCTAAGCCACATTAAGCCATGCTAAGCCACATTAAGCTTAAGCCATGTTAAGCCACTCTGAGCCACACTAAGCCTAGCCACGCTAAGCCACATTAAGCCATGCTAAGTCATGCTAAGCCTAGCCATGCTAAGCCATATTAAGCTCAAGCCACGTTAAGCTACTCTAAGCCACACTAAGCGTAGCCACGCTAAGCCACGTTAAGACACATTAAGCCATGCTAAGCCTAGTAACGCTAATCCACGCTAAGAAACATTATGCCAAGCTAAGCAATGCTAAGCCTAGCCAAGTTAAGCCACATTAATCTCAAGCCATGTTAAGCCACTCTAAGCCACACTAAGCCACGCTAAGCCTAGCCACTCTAAGTCACGCTAAGACACATTAAGCCATGCTAAGCCTAGCCACGCTAAGCCACGCTAAGACACATTAAGCCAAGCTAAGCAATTCTAAGCCGAGCCACGCTAAGCCACATTAAGCTCAAACCACGTTAAGCTCAAGCCACGTTAAGCCACTCTAAGCCACACTAAGCCTAGCAACGCAAAGCCATATTAAGCCATGCTATGCCATGCTAAGCCTAGCCACGTTAAGCCACTCTAAGGCACACTAAGCCTAGCCAAGCTAAGCCTAGACACGCTAAGACACATTAAGCCATGCTAAGCCACATTAAGCTTAAGCCATGTTAAGCCACTCTGAGCCACACTAAGCCTAGCCACGCTAAGCCACATTAAGCCATGCTAAGTCATGCTAAGCCTAGCCATGCTAAGCCATATTAAGCTCAAGCCACGTTAAGCTACTCTAAGCCACACTAAGCGTAGCCACGCTAAGCCACGTTAAGAAACATTAAGCCATGCTAAGACTAGTAACGCTAATCCACGCTAAGAAACATTATGCCAAGCTAAGCAATGCTAAGCCTAGCCAAGTTAAGCCACATTAATCTCAAGCCATGTTAAGCCACTCTAAGCCACACTAAGCCACGCTAAGCCTAGCCACTCTATGTCACGCTAAGACACATTAAGCCATGCTAAGCCTAGCCACGCTAAGCCACGCTAAGACACATTAAGCCAAGCTAAGTAATGCTAAGCCGAGCCACGCTAAGCCACATTAAGCCATGCTAAGCCACATTAAGCTCTAACCACGTTAAGCCATTCTAAGCCACACTAAGTCTAGCCACGCTAAGCCACAATAAGCCTAGCCATGCTAAGCCACGCTAAGACACATTAAGCCATGCTAAGCCTAGACACACTAAGCCACATTAAGCTATGCAAAGCCACATTAAGTTCAAGCCACGTTAAGCCACTCTAAGCCACGTTAAGCCACACTAAGCCTAGCCACGCTAAGCCACATTAAGCCATGCTAAGCCATGCTAAGTCATGCTAAGCCTAGCCATGCTAAGCCATATTAAGCTCAAGCCACGTTAAGCTACTCTATGCCACACTAAGCGTAGCCACGCTAAGCCACGTTAAGACACATTAAGCCATGCTAAGACTAGCAACGCTAATCCACGCTAAGAAACATTATGCCAAGTTAAGCAATGCTAAGCCTAGCAAAGTTAAGCAACTTTAAGTCATGCTTAGTCACATTAATCTCAAGCCATGTTAAGCCATTCTAAGCCACACTAAGCCACGCTAAGCCTAGCCACTCTAAGTCACGCTAGGACACATTAAGCCATGCTAAGCCTAGACACGCTAAGACACATTAACCCAAGCTAAGCAATGCTAAGCCGAGCCATGCTAAGCCACATTAAGCCATGCTAAGCCACATTAAGCTCAAACCACGTTAAGCTCAAGCCACGTTAAGCCACTCAAAGACACACTAAGCCTAGCCACGCAAAGCCATATTAAGCCATGCTATGCCATGCTAAGCCTAGCCACGTTAAGCCACTCTAAGCCACACTAAGCCCAGCCACGCTATGCCACATTAAGCCAAGCTAAGCCTAGACACGCTAAGCCACATTAAGCCATGCTAAGCCACATTAAGCTTAAGCCATGTTAAGCCACTCTGAGCCACACTAAGCCTAGCCACGCTAAGCCACATTAAGCCATGCTAAGTCATGCTAAGCCTAGCCATGCTAAGCCATATTAAGCTCAAGCCACGTTAAGCTACTCTAAGCCACACTAAGCGTAGCCACGCTAAGCCACGTTAAGACACATTAAGCCATGCTAAGCCTAGTAACGCTAATCCACGCTAAGAAACATTATGCCAAGCTAAGCAATGCTAAGCCTAGCCAAGTTAAGCCACATTAATCTCAAGCCATGTTAAGCCACTCTAAGCCACACTAAGCCACGCTAAGCCTAGCCACTCTAAGTCACGCTAAGACACATTAAGCCATGCTAAGCCTAGCCACGCTAAGCCACGCTAAGACACATTAAGCCAAGCTAAGCAATGCTAAGCCGAGCCACGCTAAGCCACATTAAGCTCAAACCACGTTAAGCTCAAGCCACGTTAAGCCACTCTAAGCCACACTAAGCCTAGCCACGCAAAGCCATATTAAGCCATGCTATGCCATGCTAAGCCTAGCCACGTTAAGCCACTCTAAGGCACACTAAGCCTAGCCAAGCTAAGCCTAGACACGCTAAGACACATTAAGCCATGCTAAGCCACATTAAGCTTAAGCCATGTTAAGCCACTCTGAGCCACACTAAGCCTAGCCATGCTAAGCCACATTAAGCCATGCTAAGTCATGCTATGCCTAGCCATGCTAAGCCACATTAATCCATGCTAAGTCATGCTATGCCTAGCCATGCTAAGTCATATTAAGCTCAAGCCACGTTAAGCTACTGTAAGCCACACTAAGCGTAGCCACGCTAAGCCACGTTAAGACACATTAAGCCATGCTAAGACTAGCAACGCTAATCCACGCTAAGAAACATTATGCCAAGCTAAGCAATGCTAAGCCTAGCAAAGTTAAGCAACTTTAAGTCATGCTAAGTCACATTAATCTCAAGCCATGTTAAGCCATTCTAAGCCACACTAAGCCACGCTAAGCCTAGCCACTCTAAGTCACGCTAGGACACATTAAGCCATGCTAAGCCTAGACACGCTAAGCCACGCTAAGACACATTAACCCAAGCTAAGCAATGCTAAGCCGAGCCATGCTAAGCCACATTAAGCCATGCTAAGCCACATTAAGCTCAAACCACGTTAAGCTCAAGCCACGTTAAGCCACTCAAAGCCACACTAAGCCTAGCCACGCAAAGCCATATTAAGCCATGCTATGCCATGCTAAGCCTAGCCACGTTAAGCCACTCTAAGCCACACTAAGCCCAGCCACGCTATGCCACATTAAGCCAAGCTAAGCCTAGACACGCTAAGCCACATTAAGCCATGCTAAGCCACATTAAGCTTAAGCCATGTTAAGCCACTCTGAGCCACACTAAGCCTAGCCACGCTAAGCCATATTAAGCCATGCTAAGTCATGCTAAGCCTAGCCATGCTAAGCCATATTAAGCTCAAGCCACGTTAAGCTACTCTAAGCCACACTAAGCGTAGCCACGCTAAGCGACGTTAAGACACATTAAGCCATGCTAAGCCTAGTAACGCTAATCCAAGCTAAGAAACATTATACCAAGCTAAGCAATGCTAAGCCTAGCCAAGTTAAGCCACATTAATCTCAAGCCATGTTAAGCCACTCTAAGCCACACTAAGCCACGCTAAGCCTAGCCACTCTAAGTCACGCTAAGACACATTAAGCCATGCTAAGCCTAGACACGCTAAGCCACGCTAAGACACATTAACCCAAGCTAAGCAATGCTAAGCCGAGCCACGCTAAGCCACATTAAGCTCAAACCACGTTAAGCTCAAGCCACGTTAAGCCACTCTAAGCCACACTAAGCCTAGCCACGCAAAGCCATATTAAGCCATGCTATGCCATGCTAAGCCTAGCCACGTTAAGCCACTCTAAGGCACACTAAGCCTAGCCAAGCTAAGCCTAGACACGCTAAGACACATTAAGCCATGCTAAGCCACATTAAGCTTAAGCCATGTTAAGCCACTCTGAGCCACACTAAGCCTAGCCATGCTAAGCCACATTAAGCCATGCTAAGTCATGGTATGCCTAGCCATGCTAAGCCACATTAAGCCATGCTAAGTCATGCTATGCCTAGCCATGCTAAGTCATATTAAGCTCAAGCCACGTTAAGCTACTGTAAGCCACACTAAGCGTAGCCACGCTAAGCCACGTTAAGACACATTAAGCCATGCTAAGACTAGCAACGCTAATCCACGCTAAGAAACATTATGCCAAGCTAAGCAATGCTAAGCCTAGCAAAGTTAAGCAACTTTAAGTCATGCTAAGTCACATTAATCTCAAGCCATGTTAAGCCATTCTAAGCCACACTAAGCCACGCTAAGCCTAGCCACTCTAAGTCACGCTAGGACACATTAAGCCATGCTAAGCCTAGACACGCTAAGCCACGCTAAGACACATTAACCCAAGCTAAGCAATGCTAAGCCGAGCCATGCTAAGCCACATTAAGCCATGTTAAGCCACATTAAGCTCAAACCACGTTAAGCTCAAGCCACGTTAAGCCACTCAAAGCCACACTAAGCCTAGCCACGCAAAGCCATATTAAGCCATGCTATGCCATGCTAAGCCTAGCCACGTTAAGCCACTCTAAGCCACACTAAGCCCAGCCACGCTATGCCACATTAAGCCAAGCTAAGCCTAGACCCGCTAAGCCACATTAAGCCATGCTAAGCCACATTAAGCTTAAGCCATGTTAAGCCACTCTGAGCCACACTAAGCCTAGCCACGCTAAGCCACATTAAGCCATGCTAAGTCATGCTAAGCCTAGCCATGCTAAGCCATATTAAGCTCAAGCCACGTTAAGCTACTCTAAGCCACACTAAGCGTAGCCACGCTAAGCCACGTTAAGACACATTAAGCCATGCTAAGCCTAGTAACGCTAATCCACGCTAAGAAACATTATGCCAAGCTAAGCAATGCTAAGCCTAGCCAAGTTAAGCCACATTAATCTCAAGCCATGTTAAGCCACTCTAAGCCACACTAAGCCACGCTAAGCCTAGCCACTCTAAGTCACGCTAAGACACATTAAGCCATGCTAAGCCTAGCCACGCTAAGCCACGCTAAGACACATTAAGCCAAGCTAAGTAATGCTAAGCCGAGCCACGCTAAGCCACATTAAGCCATGCTAAGCCACATTAAGCTCTAACCACGTTAAGCCATTCTAAGCCACACTAAGTCTAGCCACGCTAAGCCACAATAAGCATAGCCATGCTAAGCCACGCTAAGACACATTAAGCCATGCTAAGCCTAGACACACTAAGCCACATTAAGCTATGCAAAGCCACATTAAGTTCAAGCCACGTTAAGCCACTCTAAGCCACGTTAAGCCACACTAAGCCTAGCCACGCTAAGCCACATTAAGCCATGCTAAGCCATGCTAAGTCATGCTAAGCCTAGCCATGCTAAGCCATATTAAGCTCAAGCCACGTTAAGCTACTCTAAGCCACACTAAGCGTAGCCACGCTAAGCCACGTTAAGACACATTAAGCCATGCTAAGCCTAGCAACGCTAATCCACGCTAAGAAACCTTATGCCAAGCTAAGCAATGCTAAGCCCAGCCAAGTTAATCCACATTAAGTCATGCTAAGCCACATTAATCTTAAGCCATGTTAAGCCACTCTAAGCCACACTAAGCCACGCTAAGCCTAACCACTTTAAGTCACGCTAAGACACATTAAGCCATGCTAAGCCACATTAAGCTCAAACCACGTTAAGCTCAAGCCACGTTAAGCCACTCTAAGCCACACTAAGCCTAGCCACGCTAAGCCACAATAAGCCTAGCCATGCTAAGCCACGCTAAGACATATTAAGCCATGCTAAGCCTAGACACACTAAGCCACATTAAGACATGCAAAGCCACATTAAGTTCAAGCCACCTTAAGCCACGTTAAGCCACTCTAAGCCACGTTAAGCCACTCTAAGCCACACTAAGCCTAGCCACGCTAAGCCATGCTAAGCCACGTTAAGCCATGCTAAGCCTAGCCACGCTAAGCCATGCTAAGCCTAGCCATGCTAAGCCATATTAAGCTCAAGCCACGTTAAGCTACTCTAAGCCACACTAACCGTAGCCACGCAAAGCCACTTTAAGACACATTAAGCCATGCTAAGACTAGCAACGCTAATCCACGCTAAGAAACATTATGCCAAGCTAAGCAATGCTAAGCCTAGCCAAGTTAAGCCACATTAAGTCATGCTAAGCCACATTAATCTGAAGCCATGTTAAGCCACTCTAAGCCACACTAAGTCACGCTAAGCCTAGCCACTCTAAGTCACGCTAAGACACATTATGCCATGCTAAGCCTAGCCACGCTAAGCCACGCTAAGACACATTAAGCCAAGCTAAGTAAAGCCAAGGCGAGCCACGCTAAGCCATATTAAGCCATGCTAAGCCACATTAACCTGAAACCACGTTAAGCTCAAGCCACGTTAAGCCACTCTAAGCCACACTAAGCCTAGCCACGCAAAGCCATGCTATGCCATGCTAAGCCTAGCCACATTAAGCCACTCTAAGGCACACTAAGCCTAGCCACGCTAAGCCACATTAAGCCAAGCTAAGCCTAGACACGCTAAGCCACATTAAGCCATGCTAAGCCACATTAAGCTTAAGCCATGTTAAGCCACTCTGAGCCACACTAAGCCTAGCCACGCTAAGCCACATTAAGCCATGCTAAGTCATGCTATGCCTAGCCATGCTAAGTCATATTAAGCTCAAGCCACGTTAAGCTACTCTATGCCACACTAAGCGTAGCCACGCTAAGCCACGTTAAGACACATTAAGCCATGCTAAGACTAGCAACGCTAATCCACGCTAAGAAACATTATGCCAAGTTAAGCAATGCTAAGCCTAGCAAAGTTAAGCAACTTTAAGTCATGCTAAGTCACATTAATCTCAAGCCATGTTAAGCCATTCTAAGCCACACTAAGCCACGCTAAGCCTAGCCACTCTAAGTCACGCTAGGACACATTAAGCCATGCTAAGCCTAGACACGCTAAGAAACGCTAAGACACATTAAGCCAAACTAAGCAATGCTAAGCCAAGCCACGCTAAGCCATATTAAGCCATGCTAAGCCACATTAACCTGAAACCACGTTAAGCTCAAGCAACGTTAAGCCACACTAAGCCTAGCCACGCAAAGCCATATTAAACCATGCTATTCCATGCTAAGCCTAGCCACGTTAAGCCACTCTAAGGCACACTAAGCCTAGCCACGCTAAGCCACATTAAGCCAAGCTAAGCCTAGACACGCTAAGCCACATTAAGCCATGCTAAGCCACATTAAGCTTAAGCCATGTTAAGCCACTCTGAGCCACACTAAGCCTAGCCACGCTAAGCCACATTAAGCCATGCTAAGTGATGCTAAGCCTAGCCATGCTAAGCCATATTAAGCTCAAGCCACGTTAAGCAACTCTAAGCCACACTAAGCGTAGCCACGCTAAGCCACGTTAAGACACATTAAGTCATGCTAAGACTATCAACGCTAATCCACGCTAAGAAACATTATGCCTAGCTAAGCAATGCTAAGCCTAGCCAAGTTAAGCCACATTAAGTCATGCTAAGCCACATTAATCTGAAGCCATGTTAAGCCACTCTAAGCCACACTAAGTCACGCTAAGCCTAGCCACTCTAAGTCACGCTAAGACACATTAAGCCATGCTAAGCCTAGCCACGCTAAGCCACGCTAAGACACATTAAGCCAAGCTAAGCAATGCCCAGACGAGCCACGCTAAGCCATATTAAGCCATGCTAAGCCACATTAACCTGAAACCACGTTAAGCTCAAGCCACGTTAAGCCACTCTAAGACACACTAAGCCTAGCCACGCAAAGCCATATTATGCCATGCTATGCCATGCTAAGCCTAGCCACGTTAAGCCACTCTAAGGCACACTAAGCCTAGCCACGCTAAGCCACATTAAGCCAAGCTAAGCCTAGACACGCTAAGCCACATTAAGCCATGCTAAGCCATGTTAAGCCACTCTGAGCCACACTAAGCCTAGCCATGCTAAGTCACATTAAGCCATGCTAAGTCATGCTAAGCCTAGCCATGCTAAGCCATATTAAGCTCAAGCCACGTTAAGCTACTCTAAGCCACACTAAGCGTAGCCACGCTAAGCCACGTTAAGACACATTAAGCCATGAGACTAGCAACGCTAATCCACGCTAAGAAACATTATGCCAAGCTAAGCAATGCTAAGCCTAGCAAAGTTAAGCAACTTTAAGTCATGCTAAGTCACATTAATCTCAAGCCATGTTAAGCCATTCTAAGCCACACTAAGCCACGCTAAGCCTAGCCACTCTAAGTCACGCTAGGAGACATTAAGCCATGCTAAACCTAGACACGCTAAGACACATTAAGCCAAGCTAAGCAATGCTAAGCCGAGACACGCTAAGCCACATTAAGCCATGCTAAGCCACATTAAGCTCAAACCACGTTAAGCTCAAGCCACGTTAAGCCACACTAAGCCTAGCCACGCAAAGCCATATCAAAACCATGCTATGCCATGCTAAGCCTAGCCACGTTAAGCCACTCTAAGGCACACTAAGCCTAGCCATGCTAAGCCACATTAAGCCAAGCTATGCCTAGAAACGCTAAGCCACATTAAGCCATGCTAAGCCACATTAAGCTTAAGCCATGTTAAGCCACTCTGAGCCACACTAAGCCTAGCCATGCTAAGTCACATTAAGCCATGCTAAGTCATGCTAAGCCTAGCCATGCTAAGCCATATTAAGCTCAAGCCACGTTAAGCTACTCTAAGCCACACTAAGCGTAGCCACGCTAAGCCACGTTAAGACACATTAAGCCATGCTAAGACTAGCAACGCTAATCCACGCTAAGAAACATTATGCCAAGTTAAGCAATGCTAAGCCTAGCAAAGTTAAGCAACTTTAAGTCATGCTAAGTCACATTAATCTCAAGCCATGTTAAGCCATTCTAAGCCACTCTAAGCCACGCTAAGCCTAGCCACTCTAAGTCACGCTAGGACACATTAAGCCATGCTAAGCCTAGACACGCTAAGAAACGCTAAGACACATTAAGCCAAGCTAAGCAATGCTAAGCCAAGCCACGCTAAGCCATATTAAGCCATGCTAAGCCACATTAACCTGAAACCACGTTAAGCTCAAGCCACGTTAAGCCACACTAAGCCTAGCCACGCAAAGCCATATAAAAACCATGCTATGCCATGCTAAGCCTAGCCACGTTAAGCCACTCTAAGGCATACTAAGCCTAGCCACGCTTAGCCACATTAAGCCAAGCTAAGCCTAGAAACGCTAAGCCACATTAAGCCATGCTAAGCCACATTGAGCTTAAGCCATGTTAAGCCACTCTGAGCCACACTAAGCCTAGCCACGCTAAGCCACATTAAGCCAAGCTAAGCCTAGACACGCTAAGCCACATTATGCCATGCTAAGCCACATTAAGCTTAAGCCATGTTAAGCCACTCTGAGCCACACTAAGCCTAGCCACGCTAAGCCACATTAAGCCATGCTAAGTCATGCTATGACTAGCCATGCTAAGTCATATTAAGCTCAAGCCACGTTAAGCTACTCTATGCCACACTAAGCGTAGCCACGCTAAGCCACGTTAAGACACATTAAGCCATGCTAAGACTAGCAACGCTAATCCACGCTAAGAAACATTATACCAAGTTAAGCAATGCTAAGCCTAGCAAAGTTAAGCAACTTTAAGTCATGCTAAATCACATTAATCTCAAGCCATGTTAAGCCATTCTAAGCCACACTAAGCCACGCTAAGCCTAGCCACTCTAAGTCACGCTAGGACACATTAAGCCATGCTAAGCCTAGAAACGCTAAGAAACGCTAAGACACATTAAGCCAAGCTAAGCAATGCTAAGCCAAGCCACGCTAAGCCATATTAAGCCATGCTAAGCCACATTAACCTGAAACCACGTTAAGCTCAAGCCACGTTAAGCCACACTAAGCCTAGCCACGCAAAGCCATATCAAAACCATGCTGTGCCATGCTAAGCCTAGCCACGTGAAGCCACTCTAAGGCACACTAAGCCTAGCCACGCTAAGACACATTAAGCCAAGCTAAGACTAGAAACGCTAAGCCACATTAAGCCATGCTAAGCCACATTAAGCTTAAGCCATGTTAAGCCACTCTGAGCCACACTAAGCCTAGCCACGCTAAGCCACATTAAGCCAAGCTAAGCCTAGACACGCTAAGCCACATTAAGCCATGCTAAGCCACATTAAGCTTAAGCCATGTTAAGCCACTCTGAGCCACACTAAGCCTAGCCACGCTAAGCCACATTTAGCCATGCTAAGTCATGCTATGCCTAGCCATGCTAAGTCATATTAAGCTCAAGCCACGTTAAGCTACTCTATGCCACACTAAGCGTAGCCACGCTAAGCCACGTTAAGACACATTAAGCCATGCTAAGACTAGCAACGCTAATCCATGCTAAGAAACATTATGCCAAGTTAAGCAATGCTAAGCCTAGCAAAGTTAAGCAACTTTAAGTCATGCTAAGTCACATTAATCTCAAGCCATGTTAAGCCATTCTAAGCCACACTAAGCCACGCTAAGCCTAGCCACTCTAAGTCACGCTAGGACACATTAAGCCATGCTAAGCCTAGACACGCTAAGAAACGCTAAGACACATTAAGCCAAGCTAAGCAATGCTAAGCCAAGCCACGCTAAGCCATATTAAGCCATGCTAAGCCACATTAACCTGAAACCACGTTAAGCTCAAGCCACGTTAAGCCACACTAAGCCTAGCCACGCAAAGCCATATTAAGCCATGCTATGCCATGCTAAGCCTAGCCACGTTAAGCCACTCTAAGGCACACTAAGCCTAGCCACGCTAAGCCACATTAAGCCAAGCTAAGCCTAGACACGCTAAGCCACATTAAGCCATGCTAAGCCACATTAAGCTTAAGCCATGTTAAGTCACTCTGAGCCACACTAAGCCTAGCCACGCTAAGCCACACTAAGCCCAGCCACGTTAAGCCACATTAAGCCAAGCTAAGCCTAGACACGCTAAGCCACATTAAGCCATGCTAAGCCACATTAAGCTTAAGCCATGTTAAGCCACTCTGAGCCACACTAAGCCTAGCCACGCTAAGCCACATTAAGCCATGCTAAGTCATGCTAAGCCTAGCCGTGCTAAGCCATATTAAGCTCAAGCCACGTTAAGCTACTCTAAGCCACACTAAGCGTAGCCACGCTAAGCCACGTTAAGACACATTAAGTCATGCTAAGACTAGCAATGCTAATCCACGCTAAGAAACATTATGCCTAGCTAAGCAATGCTAAGCCTAGCCAAGTTAAGCCACATTAAGTCATGCTAAGCCACATTAATCTGAAGCCATGTTAAGCCACTATAAGCCACACTAAGTCACGCTAAGCCTAGCCACTCTAAGTCACGCTAAGACACATTAAGCCAAGCTAAGCCTAGCCACGCTAAGCCACGCTTAGACACATTAAGCCAAGCTAAGCAATGCCCAGACGAGCCACGCTAAGCCATATTAAGCCATGCTAAGCCACATTAACCTGAAACCACGTTAAGCTCAAGCCACGTTATGCCACTCTAAGACACACTAAGCCTAGCCACGCAAAGCCATATTAAGCCATGCTATGCCATGCTAAGCCTAGCCACGTTAAGCCACTCTAAGGCACACTAAGCCTAGCCACGCTAAGCCACATTAAGCCAAGCTAAGCCTAGACACGCTAAGCCACATTAAGCCATGCTAAGCCATGTTAAGCCACTCTGAGCCACACTAAGCCTAGCCATGCTAAGTCACATTAAGCCATGCTAAGTCATGCTAAGCCTAGCCATGCTAAGCCATATTAAGCTCAAGCCACGTTAAGCTACTCTAAGCCACACTAAGCGTAGCCACGCTAAGCCACGTTAAGACACATTAAGCCATGAGACTAGCAACGCTAATCCACGCTAAGAAACATTATGCCAAGCTAAGCAATGCTAAGCCTAGCAAAGTTAAGCAACTTTAAGTCATGCTAAGTCACATTAATCTCAAGCCATGTTAAGCCATTCTAAGCCACACTAAGCCACGCTAAGCCTAGCCACTCTAAGTCACGCTAGGAGACATTAAGCCATGCTAAACCTAGACACGCTAAGACACATTAAGCCAAGCTAAGCAATGCTAAGCCGAGACACGCTAAGCCACATTAAGCCATGCTAAGCCACATTAAGCTCAAACCACGTTAAGCTCAAGCCACGTTAAGCCACACTAAGCCTAGCCACGCAAAGCCATATCAAAACCATGTTATGCCATGCTAAGCCTAGCCACGTTAAGCCACTCTAAGGCACACTAAGCCTAGCCATGCTAAGCCACATTAAGCCAAGCTATGCCTAGAAACGCTAAGCCACATTAAGCCATGCTAAGCCACATTAAGCTTAAGCCATGTTAAGCCACTCTGAGCCACACTAAGCCTAGCCATGCTAAGTCACATTAAGCCATGCTAAGTCATGCTAAGCCTAGCCATGCTAAGCCATATTAAGCTCAAGCCACGTTAAGCTACTCTAAGCCACACTAAGCGTAGCCACGCTAAGCCACGTTAAGACACATTAAGCCATGCTAAGACTAGCAACGCTAATCCACGCTAAGAAACATTATGCCAAGTTAAGCAATGCTAAGCCTAGCAAAGTTAAGCAACTTTAAGTCATGCTAAGTCACATTAATCTCAAGCCATGTTAAGCCATTCTAAGCCACTCTAAGCCACGCTAAGCCTAGCCACTCTAAGTCACGCTAGGACACATTAAGCCATGCTAAGCCTAGACACGCTAAGAAACGCTAAGACACATTAAGCCAAGCTAAGCAATGCTAAGCCAAGCCACGCTAAGCCATATTAAGCCATGCTAAGCCACATTAACCTGAAACCACGTTAAGCTCAAGCCACGTTAAGCCACACTAAGCCTAGCCACGCAAAGCCATATCAAAACCATGCTATGCCATGCTAAGCCTAGCCACGTTAAGCCACTCTAAGGCATACTAAGCCTAGCCACGCTTAGCCACATTAAGCCAAGCTAAGCCTAGAAACGCTAAGCCACATTAAGCCATGCTAAGCCACATTGAGCTTAAGCCATGTTAAGCCACTCTGAGCCACACTAAGCCTAGCCACGCTAAGCCACATTAAGCCAAGCTAAGCCTAGACACGCTAAGCCACATTAAGCCATGCTAAGCCACATTAAGCTTAAGCCATGTTAAGCCACTCTGAGCCACACTAAGCCTAGCCACGCTAAGCCACATTAAGCCATGCTAAGTCATGCTATGACTAGCCATGCTAAGTCATATTAAGCTCAAGCCACGTTAAGCTACTCTATGCCACACTAAGCGTAGCCACGCTAAGCCACGTTAAGACACATTAAGCCATGCTAAGACTAGCAACGCTAATCCACGCTAAGAAACATTATACCAAGTTAAGCAATGCTAAGCCTAGCAAAGTTAAGCAACTTTAAGTCATGCTAAATCACATTAATCTCAAGCCATGTTAAGCCATTCTAAGCCACACTAAGCCACGCTAAGCCTAGCCACTCTAAGTCACGCTAGGACACATTAAGCCATGCTAAGCCTAGAAACGCTAAGAAACGCTAAGACACATTAAGCCAAGCTAAGCAATGCTAAGCCAAGCCACGCTAAGCCATATTAAGCCATGCTAAGCCACATTAACCTGAAACCACGTTAAGCTCAAGCCACGTTAAGCCACACTAAGCCTAGCCACGCAAAGCCATATCAAAACCATGCTGTGCCATGCTAAGCCTAGCCACGTGAAGCCACTCTAAGGCACACTAAGCCTAGCCA
Source organism: Capsicum rhomboideum (assembly GCA_031232105.1). NCBI lineage: Eukaryota > Viridiplantae > Streptophyta > Magnoliopsida > Solanales > Solanaceae > Capsicum > Capsicum rhomboideum. The sequence goes on along the minus strand of CP124719.1, from coordinate 95,401 downwards.
CGCTAAGACACATTAAGCCAAGCTAAGACTAGAAACGCTAAGCCACATTAAGCCATGCTAAGCCACATTAAGCTTAAGCCATGTTAAGCCACTCTGAGCCACACTAAGCCTAGCCACGCTAAGCCACATTAAGCCAAGCTAAGCCTAGACACGCTAAGCCACATTAAGCCATGCTAAGCCACATTAAGCTTAAGCCATGTTAAGCCACTCTGAGCCACACTAAGCCTAGCCACGCTAAGCCACATTTAGCCATGCTAAGTCATGCTATGCCTAGCCATGCTAAGTCATATTAAGCTCAAGCCACGTTAAGCTACTCTATGCCACACTAAGCGTAGCCACGCTAAGCCACGTTAAGACACATTAAGCCATGCTAAGACTAGCAACGCTAATCCATGCTAAGAAACATTATGCCAAGTTAAGCAATGCTAAGCCTAGCAAAGTTAAGCAACTTTAAGTCATGCTAAGTCACATTAATCTCAAGCCATGTTAAGCCATTCTAAGCCACACTAAGCCACGCTAAGCCTAGCCACTCTAAGTCACGCTAGGACACATTAAGCCATGCTAAGCCTAGACACGCTAAGAAACGCTAAGACACATTAAGCCAAGCTAAGCAATGCTAAGCCAAGCCACGCTAAGCCATATTAAGCCATGCTAAGCCACATTAACCTGAAACCACGTTAAGCTCAAGCCACGTTAAGCCACACTAAGCCTAGCCACGCAAAGCCATATTAAGCCATGCTATGCCATGCTAAGCCTAGCCACGTTAAGCCACTCTAAGGCACACTAAGCCTAGCCACGCTAAGCCACATTAAGCCAAGCTAAGCCTAGACACGCTAAGCCACATTAAGCCATGCTAAGCCACATTAAGCTTAAGCCATGTTAAGTCACTCTGAGCCACACTAAGCCTAGCCACGCTAAGCCACACTAAGCCCAGCCACGTTAAGCCACATTAAGCCAAGCTAAGCCTAGACACGCTAAGCCACATTAAGCCATGCTAAGCCACATTAAGCTTAAGCCATGTTAAGCCACTCTGAGCCACACTAAGCCTAGCCACGCTAAGCCACATTAAGCCATGCTAAGTCATGCTAAGCCTAGCCGTGCTAAGCCATATTAAGCTCAAGCCACGTTAAGCTACTCTAAGCCACACTAAGCGTAGCCACGCTAAGCCACGTTAAGACACATTAAGTCATGCTAAGACTAGCAATGCTAATCCACGCTAAGAAACATTATGCCTAGCTAAGCAATGCTAAGCCTAGCCAAGTTAAGCCACATTAAGTCATGCTAAGCCACATTAATCTGAAGCCATGTTAAGCCACTATAAGCCACACTAAGTCACGCTAAGCCTAGCCACTCTAAGTCACGCTAAGACACATTAAGCCAAGCTAAGCCTAGCCACGCTAAGCCACGCTTAGACACATTAAGCCAAGCTAAGCAATGCCCAGACGAGCCACGCTAAGCCATATTAAGCCATGCTAAGCCACATTAACCTGAAACCACGTTAAGCTCAAGCCACGTTATGCCACTCTAAGACACACTAAGCCTAGCCACGCAAAGCCATATTAAGCCATGCTATGCCATGCTAAGCCTAGCCACGTTAAGCCACTCTAAGCCACACTAAGCCTAGCCACGTTAAGCCACATTAAGCCAAGCTAAGCCTAGACACGCTAAGCCACATTAAGCCATGCAAAGCCACATTAAGCTTAAGCCATGTTAAGCCACTCTGAGCCACACTATGCCTAGCCATGCTAAGTCACATTAAGCCATGCTAAGTCATGCTATGCCTAGCCATGCTAAGTCATATTAAACTCAAGCCACGTTAAGCTACTCTAAGCCACACTAAGCGTAGCCACGCTAAGCCACGTTAAGACACATTAAGCCATGAGACTAGCAACGCTAATCCACGCTAAGAAACATTATGCCAAGCTAAGCAATGCTAAGCCTAGCAAAGTTAAGCAACTTTAAGTCATGCTAAGCAACATTAATCTCAAGCCATGTTAAGCCATTCCAAGCCACACTAAGTCACGCTAAGCCTAGCCACTCTAAGTCACGCTAAGACACATTAAGCCATGCTAAGCCTAGCCACGCTAAGCCACGCTAAGACACATTAAGCCAAGCTAAGCAATGCTAAGCAGAGCCACGCTAAGCCATATTAAGCCATGCTAAGCCACATTAACCTTAAACCAAGTTAAGCTCAAGCCACGTTTAGCCACTCTAAGCCACACTAAGCCTAGCCGCGCAAAGCCATATTAAGCCATGCTATTCCATGCTAAGCCTAGCCACGTTAAGCCACTCTAAGCCACACTAAGCCTAGCCACGCTAAGCCACATTAAGCCAAGCTAAGCCTAGACACGCTAAGCCACATTAAGCCATGCTAAGCCACATTAAGCTTAAGCCATGTTAAGCCACTCTGAGCCACACTAAGACTAGCCACGCTAAGCCACATTAAGCCATGCTAAGCCATGTTATGCCTAGCCATGCTAAGTCATATTAAGCTCAAGCCACGTTAAGCTACTCTAAGCCACACTAAGCGTAGCCACGCTAAGCCACGTTAAGACACATTAATCCATGCTAAGACTAGCAACGCTAATCCACGCTAAGAAACATTATGCCAAGCTAAGCAATGTTAAGCCTAGCAAAGTTAATCAACTTTAAGACATGCTAAGTCACATTAATCTCAAGCCATGTTAAGCCATTCTAAGCCACACTAAGCCACGCTATGCCTAGCCACTCTAAGTGACGCTAGGACACATTAAGCCATGCTAAGCCTAGACACGCTAAGCCATGCTAAGACACATTAAGCCAAGCTAAGCAATGCTAAGCCGAGCCACGCTAAGCCACATTAAGCCATGCTAAGCCACATTAAGCTCAAACCACGTTAAGCTCAAGCCACGTTAAGCCACTCAAAGCCACACTAAGCCTAGCCACGCAAAGCCATATTAAGCCATGCTATGCCATGCTAAGCCTAGCCACGTTAAGCCACTCTAAGCCACACTAAGCCTAGCCACGCTAAGCCACATTAACCCAAGCTAAGCCTAGACACGCTAATCCACATTAAGCCATGCTAAGCCACATTAAGCTTAAGCCATGTTAAGCCACTCTGAGCCACACTAAGCCTAGCCACGCTAAGCCACATTAAGCCATGCTAAGTCATGCTAAGCCTAGCCATGCTAAGCCATATTAAGCTCAAGCCATGTTAAGCTACTCTAAGCCACACTAAGCGTAGCCACGCTAAGCCACGTTAAGACACATTAAGCCATGCTAAGACTAGCAACGCTAATCCACGCTAAGAAATATTATGCCAAGTTAAGCAATGCTAAGCTTAGCAAAGTTAAGCAACTTTAAGTCATGCTAAGTCACATTAATCTCAAGCCATGTTAAGCCATTCTAAGCCACACTAAGCCACGCTAAGCCTAGCCACTCTAAGTCACGCTAGGACACATTAAGCCATGCTAAGCCTAGACACGCTAAGAAACGCTAAGACACATTAAGCCAAGCTAAGCAATGCTAAGCCAAGCCACGCTAAGCCATATTAAGCCATGCTAAGCCACATTAACCTGAAACCACGTTAAGCTCAAGCCACGTTAAGCCACACTAAGCCTAGCCACGCAAAGCCATATCAAAACCATGCTATGCCATGCTAAGCCTAGCCACGTTAAGCCACTCTAAGGCACACTAAGCCTAGCCACGCTAAGCCACATTAAGCCAAGCTAAGCCTAGAAACGCTAAGCCACATTAAGCCATGCTAAGCCACATTAAGCTTAAGCCATGTTAAGCCACTCTGAGCCACACTAAGCCTAGCCACGCTAAGCCACATTAAGCCAAGCTAAGCCTAGACACGCTAAGCCACATTAAGCCATGCTAAGCCACATTAAGCTTAAGCCATGTTAAGCCACTCTGAGCCACACTAAGCCTAGCCACGCTAAGCCACATTAAGCCATGCTAAGTCATGCTATGCCTAGCCATGCTAAGTCATATTAAGCTCAAGCCACGTTAAGCTACTCTATGCCATACTAAGCGTAGCCACGCTAAGCCACGTTAAGACACATTAAGCCATGCTAAGACTAGCAACGCTAATCCACGCTAAGAAACATTATGCCAAGTTAAGCAATGCTAAGCCTAGCAAAGTTAAGCAACTTTAAGTCATGCTAAGTCACATTAATCTCAAGCCATGTTAAGCCATTCTAAGCCACACTAAGCCACGCTAAGCCTAGCCACTCTAAGTCACGCTAGGACACATTAAGCCATGCTAAGCCTAGACAAGCTAAGAAACGCTAAGACACATTAAGCCAAGCTAAGCAATGCTAAGCCAAGCCACGCTAAGCCATATTAAGCCATCCTAAGCCACATTAACCTGAAACCACGTTAAGCTCAAGCCACATTAAGCCACACTAAGCCTAGCCACGCAAAGCCATATTAAACCATGCTATGCCATGCTAAGCCTAGCCACGTTAAGCCACTCTAAGGCACACTAAGCCTAGCCACGCTAAGCCACATTAAGCCAAGCTAAGCCTAGACACGCTAAGCCACATTAAGCCATGCTAAGCCACATTAAGCTTAAGCCATGTTAAGCCACTCTGAGCCACACTAAGCCTAGCCACGCTAAGCCACATTAAGCCATGCTAAGTCATGCTAAGCCTAGCCATGCTAAGCCATATTAAGCTCAAGCCACGTTAAGCTACTCTAAGCCACACTAAGCGTAGCCACGCTAAGCCACGTTAAGACACATTAAGTCATGCTAAGACTAGCAACGCTAATCCACGCTAAGAAACATTATGCCTAGCTAAGCAATGCTAAGCCTAGCCAAGTTAAGCCACATTAAGTCATGCTAAGCCACATTAATCTGAAGCCATGTTAAGCCACTCTAAGCCACACTAAGTCACGCTAAGCCTAGCCACTCTAAGTCACGCTAAGACACATTAAGCCATGCTAAGCCTAGCCACGCTAAGCCACGCTAAGACACATTAAGCCAAGCTAAGCAATGCCCAGACGAGCCACGCTAAGCCATATTAAGCCATGCTAAGCCACATTAACCTGAAACCACGTTAAGCTCAAGCCACGTTAAGCCACTCTAAGACACACTAAGCCTAGCCACGCAAAGCCATATTAAGCCATGCTATCCCATGCTAAGCCTAGCCACGTTAAGCCACTCTAAGCCACACTAAGCCTAGCCACGCTAAGCCACATTAAGCCAAGCTAAGCCTAGACACACTAAGCCACATTAAGCCATGCTAAGCCATGTTAAGCCACTCTGAGCCACACTAAGCCTAGCCATGCTAAGTCACATTAAGCCATGTTAAGTCATGCTATGCCTAGCCATGCTAAGTCATATTAAACTCAAGCCACGTTAAGCTACTCTAAGCCACACTAAGCGTAGCCACGCTAAGCCACGTTAAGACACATTAAGCCATGAGACTAGCAACGCTAATCCACGCTAAGAAATATTATGCCAAGCTAAGCAATGCTAAGCCTAGCAAAGTTAAGCAACTTTAAGTCATGCTAAGTCACATTAATCTCAAGCCATGTTAAGCCATTCTAAGCCACACTAAGCCACGCTAAGCCTAGCCACTCTAAGTCACGCTAGGAGACATTAAGCCATGCTAAACCTAGACACGCTAAGACACATTAAGCCAAGCTAAGCAATGCTAAGCCGAGCCACGCTAAGCCACATTAAGCCATGCTAAGCCACATTAAGCTCAAACCACGTTAAGCTCAAGCCACGTTAAGCCATTCAAAGCCACACTTACCCTAGCCACGCAAAGCCATAATAATCCATGCTATGCCATACTAAGCCTAGCCACGTTAAGACACTCTAAGCCACACTAAGCCCAGCCACGCTAAGCCACATTAAGCCAAGCTAAGCCTAGACACGCTAAGCCACATTAAGCCATGCTAAGCCACATTAATCTTAAGCCATGTTAAGCCACTCTGAGCCACACTAAGCCTAGCCACGTTAAGCCACATTAAGCCATGCTAAGTCATGCTAAGCCTAGCCATGCTAAGCCATATTAAGCTCAAGCCACGTTAAGCTACTCTAAGCCACACTAAGCGTAGCCACGCTAAGCCACGTTAAGACACATTTAGCCATGCTAAGACTAGCAACGCTAATCCACGCTAAGAAACATTATGCCAAGTTAAGCAATGCTAAGCCTAGCAAAGTTTAGCAACTTTAAGTCATGCTAAGTCACATTAATCTCAAGCCATGTTAAGCCATTCTAAGCCACACTAAGCCACGCTAAGCCTAGCCACTCTAAGTCACGCTAGGACACATTAAGCCATGCTAAGCCTAGACACGCTAAGAAACGCTAAGACACATTAACCCAAGCTAAGCAATGCTAAGCCAAGCCACGCTAAGCCATATTAAGCCATGCTAAGCCACATTAACCTGAAACCACGTTAAGCTCAAGCCACGTTAAGCCACACTAAGCCTAGCCACGTAAAGCCATATCAAAACCATGCTATGCCATGCTAAGCCTAGCCACGTTAAGCCACTCTAAGGCACACTAAGCCTAGCCACGCTAAGCCACATTAAGCCAAGCTAAGCCTAGAAACGCTAAGCCACATTAAGCCATGCTAAGCCACATTAAGCTTAAGCCATGTTAAGCCACTCTGAGCCACACTAAGCCTAGCCACGCTAAGCCACATTAAGCCAAGCTAAGCCTAGACACGCTAAGCCACATTAAGCCATGCTAAGCCACATTAAGCTTAAGCCATGTTAAGCCACTCTGAGCCACACTAAGCCTAGCCACGCTAAGCCACATTAAGCCAAGCTAAGCCTAGACACGCTAAGCCACATTAAGCCATGCTAAGCCACATTAAGCTTAAGCCATGTTAAGCCACTCTGAGCCACACTAAGCCTAGCCACGCTAAGCCACATTAAGCCATGCTAAGTCATGCTATGCCTAGCCATGCTAAGTCATATTAAGCTCAAGCCACGTTAAGCTACTCTATGCCACACTAAACGTAGCCACGCTAAGCCACGTTAAGACACATTAAGCCATGCTAAGACTAGCAACGCTAATCCACGCTAAGAAATATTATGCCAAGTTAAGCAATGCTAAGCCTAGCAAAGTTAAGCAACTTTAAGTCATGCTAAGTCACATTAATCTCAAGCCATGTTAAGCCATTCTAAGCCACACTAAGCCACGCTAAGCCTAACCACTCTAAGTCACGCTAGGACACATTAAGCCATGCTAAGCCTAGACACGCTAAGACACATTAAGCCAAGCTAAGCAATGCTAAGCCAAGCCACGCTAAGCCATATTAAGCCATGCTAAGCCACATTAACCTGAAACCACGTTAAGCTCAAGCCACGTTAAGCCACACTAAGCCTAGCCACGCAAAGCCATATCAAAACCATGCTATGCCATGCTAAGCCTAGCCACGTTAAGCCACTCTAAGGCACACTAAGCCTAGCCACGCTAAGCCACATTAAGCCAAGCTAAGCCTAGAAACGCTAAGCCACATTAAGCCATGCTAAGCCACATTAAGCTTAAGCCATGTTAAGCCACTCTGAGCCACACTAAGCCTAGCCACGCTAAGCCACATTAAGCCAAGCTAAGCCTAGACACGCTAAGCCACATTAAGCCATGCTAAGCCATGTTAAGCCACTCTGAGCCACACTAAGCTTAGCCATGCTAAGTCACATTAAGCCATGCTAAGCCACATTAAGCCATGCTAAGCCACATTAATCTTAAGCCATGTTAAGCCACTCTGAGCCACACTAAGCCTAGCCACGTTAAGCCACATTAAGCCATGCTAAGTCATGCTAAGCCTAGCCATGCTAAGCCATATTAAGCTCAAGCCACGTTAAGCTACTCTAAGCCACACTAAGCGTAGCCACGCTAAGCCACGTTAAGACACATTTAGCCATGCTAAGACTAGCAACGCTAATCCACGCTAAGAAACATTATGCCAAGTTAAGCAATGCTAAGCCTAGCAAAGTTTAGCAACTTTAAGTCATGCTAAGTCACATTAATCTCAAGCCATGTTAAGCCATTCTAAGCCACACTAAGCCACGCTAAGCCTAGCCACTCTAAGTCACGCTAGGACACATTAAGCCATGCTAAGCCTAGACACGCTAAGAAACGCTAAGACACATTAACCCAAGCTAAGCAATGCTAAGCCAAGCCACGCTAAGCCATATTAAGCCATGCTAAGCCACATTAACCTGAAACCACGTTAAGCTCAAGCCACGTTAAGCCACACTAAGCCTAGCCACGTAAAGCCATATCAAAACCATGCTATGCCATGCTAAGCCTAGCCACGTTAAGCCACTCTAAGGCACACTAAGCCTAGCCACGCTAAGCCACATTAAGCCAAGCTAAGCCTAGAAACGCTAAGCCACATTAAGCCATGCTAAGCCACATTAAGCTTAAGCCATGTTAAGCCACTCTGAGCCACACTAAGCCTAGCCACGCTAAGCCACATTAAGCCAAGCTAAGCCTAGACACGCTAAGCCACATTAAGCCATGCTAAGCCACATTAAGCTTAAGCCATGTTAAGCCACTCTGAGCCACACTAAGCCTAGCCACGCTAAGCCACATTAAGCCAAGCTAAGCCTAGACACGCTAAGCCACATTAAGCCATGCTAAGCCACATTAAGCTTAAGCCATGTTAAGCCACTCTGAGCCACACTAAGCCTAGCCACGCTAAGCCACATTAAGCCATGCTAAGTCATGCTATGCCTAGCCATGCTAAGTCATATTAAGCTCAAGCCACGTTAAGCTACTCTATGCCACACTAAACGTAGCCACGCTAAGCCACGTTAAGACACATTAAGCCATGCTAAGACTAGCAACGCTAATCCACGCTAAGAAATATTATGCCAAGTTAAGCAATGCTAAGCCTAGCAAAGTTAAGCAACTTTAAGTCATGCTAAGTCACATTAATCTCAAGCCATGTTAAGCCATTCTAAGCCACACTAAGCCACGCTAAGCCTAACCACTCTAAGTCACGCTAGGACACATTAAGCCATGCTAAGCCTAGACACGCTAAGACACATTAAGCCAAGCTAAGCAATGCTAAGCCAAGCCACGCTAAGCCATATTAAGCCATGCTAAGCCACATTAACCTGAAACCACGTTAAGCTCAAGCCACGTTAAGCCACACTAAGCCTAGCCACGCAAAGCCATATCAAAACCATGCTATGCCATGCTAAGCCTAGCCACGTTAAGCCACTCTAAGGCACACTAAGCCTAGCCACGCTAAGCCACATTAAGCCAAGCTAAGCCTAGAAATGCTAAGCCACATTAAGCCATGCTAAGCCACATTAAGCTTAAGCCATGTTAAGCCACTCTGAGCCACACTAAGCCTAGCCACGCTAAGCCACATTAAGCCAAGCTAAGCCTAGACACGCTAAGCCACATTAAGCCATGCTAAGCCATGTTAAGCCACTCTGAGCCACACTAAGCTTAGCCATGCTAAGTCACATTAAGCCATGCTAAGTCATGCTATGCCTAGCCATGCTAAGTCATATTAAACTCAAGCCACGTTAAGCTACTCTAAGCCACACTAAGCGTAGCCACGCTAAGCCACGTTAAGACACATTAAGCCATGAGACTAGCAACGCTAATCCACGCTAAGAAACATTATGCCAAGCTAAGCAATGCTAAGCCTAGCAAAGTTAAGCAACTTTAAGTCATGCTAAGTCACATTAATCTCAAGCCATGTTAAGCCATTCTAAGCCACACTAAGCCACGCTAAGCCTAGCCACTCTAAGTCACGCTAGGAGACATTAAGCCATGCTAAACCTAGACACGCTAAGACACATTAAGCCAAGCTAAGCAATGCTAAGCCGAGCCACGCTAAGCCACATTAAGCCATGCTAAGCCACATTAATCTCAAACCACGTTAAGCTCAAGCCACGTTAAGCCACTCAAAGCCACACTTAGCCTAGCCACGCAAAGCCATATTAATCCATGCTAGTCCATGCTAAGCCTAGCCACGTTAAGCCACTCTAAGCCACACTAAGCCCAGCCACGCTAAGCCACATTAAGCCAAGCTAAGCCTAGACACGCTAAGCCACATTAAGCCATGCTAAGCCACATTAAGCTTAAGCCATGTTAAGCCACTCTGAGCCACACTAAGCCTAGCCACGGTAAGCCACATTAAGCCATGCTAAGTCATGCTAAGCCTAGCCATGCTAAGCCATATTAACCTCAAGCCACGTTAAGCTACTCTAAGCCACACTAAGCGTAGCCACGCTAAGCCACGTTAAGACACATTAAGCCATGCTAAGACTAGCAACGCTAATCCACGCTAAGAAACATTATGCCAAGTTAAGCAATGCTAAGCCTAGCAAAGTTAAGCAACTTTAAGTCATGCTAAGTCACATTAATCTCAAGCCATGTTAAGCCATTCTAAGCCACACTAAGCCACGCTAAGCCTAGCCACTCTAAGTCACGCTAGGACACATTAAGCCATGCTAAGCCTAGACACGCTAAGAAACGCTAAGACACATTAAGCCAAGCTAAGCAATGCTAAGCCAAGCCACGCTAAGCCATATTAAGCCATGCTAAGCCACATTAACCTGAAACCACGTTAAGCTCAAGCCACGTTAAGCCACACTAAGCCTAGCCACGCAAAGCCATATCAAAACCATGCTATGCCATGCTAAGCCTAGCCACGTTAAGCCACTCTAAGGCACACTAAGCCTAGCCACGCTAAGCCACATTAAGCCAAGCTAAGCCTAGAAACGCTAAGCCACATTAAGCCATGCTAAGCCACATTAAGCTTAAGCCATGTTAAGCCACTCTGAGCCACACTAAGCCTAGCCACGCTAAGCCACATTAAGCCAAGCTAAGCCTAGACACGCTAAGCCACATTAAGCCATGCTAAGCCATGTTAAGCCACTCTGAGCCACACTAAGCTTAGCCATGCTAAGTCACATTAAGCCATGCTAAGTCATGCTATGCCTAGCCATGCTAAGTCATATTAAACTCAAGCCACGTTAAGCTACTCTAAGCCACACTAAGCGTAGCCACGCTAAGCCACGTTAAGACACATTAAGCCATGAGACTAGCAACGCTAATCCACGCTAAGAAACATTATGCCAAGCTAAGCAATGCTAAGCCTAGCAAAGTTAAGCAACTTTAAGTCATGCTAAGTCACATTAATCTCAACCCATGTTAAGCCATTCTAAGCCACACTAAGCCACGCTAAGCCTAGCCACTCTAAGTCACGCTAGGAGACATTAAGCCATGCTAAACCTAGACACGCTAAGACACATTAAGCCATGCTAAGCAATGCTAAGCCGAGCCACGCTAAGCCACATTAAGCCATGCTAAGCCACATTAAGCTCAAACCACGTTAAGCTCAAGCCACGTTAAGCCACTCAAAGCCACACTTAGCCTAGCCACGCAAAGCCATATTAATCCATGCTAGTCCATGCTAAGCCTAGCCACGTTAAGCCACTCTAAGCCACACTAAGCCCAGCCACGCTAAGCCACATTAAGCCAAGCTAAGCCTAGACACGCTAAGCCACATTAAGCCATGCTAAGCCACATTAAGCTTAAGCCATGTTAAGCCACTCTGAGCCACACTAAGCCTAGCCACGGTAAGCCACATTAAGCCATGCTAAGTCATGCTAAGCCTAGCCATGCTAAGCCATATTAAGCTCAAGCCACGTTAAGCTACTCTAAGCCACACTAAGCGTAGCCACGCTAAGCCACGTTAAGACACATTAAGCCATGCTAAGACTAGCAACGCTAATCCACGCTAAGAAACATTATGCCAAGTTAAGCAATGCTAAGCCTAGCAAAGTTAAGCAACTTTAAGTCATGCTAAGTCACATTAATCTCAAGCCATGTTAAGCCATTCTAAGCCACACTAAGCCACGCTAAGCCTAGCCACTCTAAGTCACGCTAAGACACATTAAGCCATGCTAAGCCTAGCCACGCTAAGCCACGCTAAGACACATTAAGCCAAGCTAAGCAATGCTAAGCCAAGCCACGCTAAGCCATATTAAGCCATGCTAAGCCACATTAACCTGAAACCACGTTAAGCTCAAGCCACGTTAAGCCACACTAAGCCTAGCCACGCAAAGCCATATCAAAACCATGCTATGCCATGCTAAGCCTAGCCACGTTAAGCCACTCTAAGGCACACTAAGCCTAGCCACGCTAAGCCACATTAAGCCAAGCTAAGCCTAGAAACGCTAAGCCACATTAAGCCATGCTAAGCCACATTAAGCTTAAGCCATGTTAAGCCACTCTGAGCCACACTAAGCCTAGCCACGCTAAGCCACATTAAGCTAAGCTAAGCCTAGACACGCTAAGCCACATTAAGCCATGCTAAGCCACATTAAGCTTAAGCCATGTTAAGCCACTCTGAGCCACACTAAGCCTAGCCACGCTAAGCCACATTAAGCCATGCTAAGTCATGCTATGCCTAGCCATGCTAAGTCATATTAAGCTCAAGCCACGTTAAGCTACTCTATGCCACACTAAGCGTAGCCACGCTAAGCCACGTTAAGACACATTAAGCCATGCTAAGACTAGCAACGCTAATCCACGCTAAGAAACATTATGCCAAGTTAAGCAATGCTAAGCCTAGCAAAGTTAAGCAACTTTAAGTCATGCTAAGTCACATTAATCTCAAGCCATGTTAAGCCATTCTAAGCCACACTAAGCCACGCTAAGCCTAGCCACTCTAAGTCACGCTAGGACACATTAAGCCATGCTAAGCCTAGACAAGCTAAGAAACGCTAAGACACATTAAGCCAAGCTAAGCAATGCTAAGCCAAGCCACGCTAAGCCATATTAAGCCATCCTAAGCCACATTAACCTGAAACCACGTTAAGCTCAAGCCACGTTAAGCCACACTAAGCCTAGCCACGCAAAGCCATATTAAACCATGCTATGCCATGCTAAGCCTAGCCACGTTAAGCCACTCTAAGGCACACTAAGCCTAGCCACGCTAAGCCACATTAAGCCAAGCTAAGCCTAGACACGCTAAGCCACATTAAGCCATGCTAAGCCACATTAAGCTTAAGCCATGTTAAGCCACTCTGAGCCACACTAAGCCTAGCCATGCTAAGCCATATTAAGCCATGCTAAGTCATGCTAAGCCTAGCCATGCTAAGCCATATTAAGCTCAAGCCACGTTAAGCTACTCTAAGCCACACTAAGCGTAGCCACGCTAAGCCACGTTAAGACACATTAAGTCATGCTAAGACTAGCAACGCTAATCCACGCTAAGAAACATTATGCCTAGCTAAGCAATGCTAAGCCTAGCCAAGTTAAGCCACATTAAGTCATGCTAAGCCACATTAATCTGAAGCCATGTTAAGCCACTCTAAGCCACACTAAGTCACGCTAAGCCTAGCCACTCTAAGTCACGCTAAGACACATTAAGCCATGCTAAGCCTAGCCACGCTAAGCCACGCTAAGACACATTAAGCCAAGCTAAGCAATGCCCAGACGAGCCACGCTAAGCCATATTAAGCCATGCTAAGCCACATTAACCTGAAACCACGTTAAGCTCAAGCCACGTTAAGCCACTCTAAGACACACTAAGCCTAGCCACGCAAAGCCATATTAAGCCATGCTATGCCATGCTAAGCCTAGCCACGTTAAGCCACTCTAAGGCACACTAAGCCTAGCCACGCTAGGCCACATTAAGTCAAGCTAAGCCTAGACACGCTAAACCACATTAAGCCATGCTAAGCCACATTAAGCTTAAGCCATGTTAAGCCACTCTGAGCCACACTAAGCCTAGCCATGCTAAGTCACATTAAGCCATGCTAAGTGCCATGCTAAGTCATATTAAACTCAAGCCACGTTAAGCTACTCAAAGCCACACTAAGCGTAGCCACGCTAAGCCACGTTAAGACACATTAAGCCATGAGACTAGCAACACTAATCCACGCTAACAAACATTATGCCAAGCTAAGCAATGCTAAGCCTAGCAAAGTTAAGCAACTTAAAGTCATGCTAAGCAACATTAATCTCAAGCCATGTTAAGCCATTCTAAGCCACACTAAGTCACGCTAACCCTAGCCACTCTAAGTCACGCTAAGACACATTAAGCCATGCTAAGCCTAGCCACGCTAAGACACATTAAGCCAAGCTAAGCAATGCTAAGCAGAGCCACGCAAAGCCATATTAAGCCATGCTAAGCCACATTAACCTGAAACCAAGTTAAGCTCAAGCCACGTTTAGCCACTCTAAGCCACACTAAGCCTAGCCACGCAAAGCCATATTAAGCCATGCTAAGCCTAGCCACGTTAAGCCACTCTAAGGCACACTAAGCCTAGCCACGCTAAGCCACATTAAGCCAAGCTAAGCCTAGACACGCTAAGCCACATTAAGCCATGCTAAGCCACATTAAGCTTAAGCCATGTTAAGCCACTCTGAGCCACACTAAGCCTAGCCACGCTAAGCCACATTAAGCCATGCTAAGTCATGCTATGCCTAGCCATGCTAAGTCATATTAAGCTCAAGCCACGTTAAGCTACTCTATGCCACACTAAGCGTAGCCACGCTAAGCCACGTTAAGACACATTAAGCCATGCTAAGACTAGCAACGCTAATCCACGCTAAGAAACATTATGCCAAGTTAAGCAATGCTAAGCCTAGCAAAGTTAAGCAACTTTAAGTCATGCTAAGTCACATTAATCTCAAGCCATGTTAAGCCATTCTAAGCCACACTAAGCCACGCTAAGCCTAGCCACTCTAAGTCACGCTAGGACACATTAAGCCATGCTAAGCCTAGACAAGCTAAGAAACGCTAAGACACATTAAGCCAAGCTAAGCAATGCTAAGCCAAGCCACGCTAAGCCATATTAAGCCATCCTAAGCCACATTAACCTGAAACCACGTTAAGCTCAAGCCACGTTAAGCCACACTAAGCCTAGCCACGCAAAGCCATATTAAACCATGCTATGCCATGCTAAGCCTAGCCACGTTAAGCCACTCTAAGGCACACTAAGCCTAGCCACGCTAAGCCACATTAAGCCAAGCTAAGCCTAGACACGCTAAGCCACATTAAGCCATGCTAAGCCACATTAAGCTTAAGCCATGTTAAGCCACTCTGAGCCACACTAAGCCTAGCCATGCTAAGCCATATTAAGCCATGCTAAGTCATGCTAAGCCTAGCCATGCTAAGCCATATTAAGCTCAAGCCACGTTAAGCTACTCTAAGCCACACTAAGCGTAGCCACGCTAAGCCACGTTAAGACACATTAAGTCATGCTAAGACTAGCAACGCTAATCCACGCTAAGAAACATTATGCCTAGCTAAGCAATGCTAAGCCTAGCCAAGTTAAGCCACATTAAGTCATGCTAAGCCACATTAATCTGAAGCCATGTTAAGCCACTCTAAGCCACACTAAGTCACGCTAAGCCTAGCCACTCTAAGTCACGCTAAGACACATTAAGCCATGCTAAGCCTAGCCACGCTAAGCCACGCTAAGACACATTAAGCCAAGCTAAGCAATGCCCAGACGAGCCACGCTAAGCCATATTAAGCCATGCTAAGCCACATTAACCTGAAACCACGTTAAGCTCAAGCCACGTTAAGCCACTCTAAGACACACTAAGCCTAGCCACGCAAAGCCATATTAAGCCATGCTATGCCATGCTAAGCCTAGCCACGTTAAGCCACTCTAAGGCACACTAAGC
Source organism: Capsicum rhomboideum (assembly GCA_031232105.1). Lineage (NCBI taxonomy): Eukaryota > Viridiplantae > Streptophyta > Magnoliopsida > Solanales > Solanaceae > Capsicum > Capsicum rhomboideum. The sequence goes on along the minus strand of CP124719.1, from coordinate 79,781 downwards.
CTAGCCACGCTAGGCCACATTAAGTCAAGCTAAGCCTAGACACGCTAAACCACATTAAGCCATGCTAAGCCACATTAAGCTTAAGCCATGTTAAGCCACTCTGAGCCACACTAAGCCTAGCCATGCTAAGTCACATTAAGCCATGCTAAGTGCCATGCTAAGTCATATTAAACTCAAGCCACGTTAAGCTACTCAAAGCCACACTAAGCGTAGCCACGCTAAGCCACGTTAAGACACATTAAGCCATGAGACTAGCAACACTAATCCACGCTAACAAACATTATGCCAAGCTAAGCAATGCTAAGCCTAGCAAAGTTAAGCAACTTAAAGTCATGCTAAGCAACATTAATCTCAAGCCATGTTAAGCCATTCTAAGCCACACTAAGTCACGCTAACCCTAGCCACTCTAAGTCACGCTAAGACACATTAAGCCATGCTAAGCCTAGCCACGCTAAGACACATTAAGCCAAGCTAAGCAATGCTAAGCAGAGCCACGCAAAGCCATATTAAGCCATGCTAAGCCACATTAACCTGAAACCAAGTTAAGCTCAAGCCACGTTTAGCCACTCTAAGCCACACTAAGCCTAGCCACGCAAAGCCATATTAAGCCATGCTAAGCCTAGCCACGTTAAGCCACTCTAAGGCACACTAAGCCTAGCCACGCTAAGCCACATTAAGCCAAGCTAAGCCTAGACACGCTAAGCCACATTAAGCCATGCTAAGCCACATTAAGCTTAAGCCATGTTAAGCCACTCTGAGCCACACTAATCCTAGCCACGCTAAGCCACATTAAGCCATGCTAAGCCATGTTATGCCTAGCCATGCTAAGTCATATTAAGCTCAAGCCACGTTAAGCTACTCTAAGCCACACTAAGCGTAGCCACGCTAAGCCACGTTAAGACACATTAAGCCATGCTAAGACTAGCAACGCTAATCCACGCTAAGAAACATTATGCCAAGCTAAGCAATGCTAAGCCTAGCAAAGTTAAGCAACTTTAAGACATGCTAAGTCACATTAATCTCAAGCCATGTTAAGCCATTCTAAGCCACACTAAGCCACGCTAAGCCTAGCCACTCTAAGTGACGCTAGGACACATTAAGCCATGCTAAGCCTAGACACGCTAAGCCATGCGAAGACACATTAAGCCAAGCTAAGCAATGCTAAGCCGAGCCACGCTAAGCCACATTAAGCCATGCTAACCCACATTAAGCTCAAACCACGTTAAGCTCAAGCCACGTTAAGCCACTCAAAGCCACACTAAGCCTAGCCACGCAAAGCCATATTAAGCCATGCTATGCCATGCTAAGCCTAGCCACGTTAAGCCACTCTAAGCCACACTAAGCCTAGCCACGCTAAGCCACATTAAGCCAAGCTAAGCCTAGACACGCTAAGCCACATTAAGCCATGCGAAGCCACATTAAGCTTAAGCCATGTTAAGCCACTCTGAGCCACACTAAGCCTAGCCACGCTAAGCCACATTAAGCCATGCTAAGCCTAGCCATGCTAAGCCATATTAAGCTCAAGCCACGTTAAGCTACTCTAAGCCACACTAAGCGTAGCCACGCTAAGCCACGTTAAGACACATTAAGCCATGCTAAGACTAGCAACGCTAATCCACGCTAAGAAACATTATGCCAAGCTAAGCAATGCTAAGCCTAGCCAAGTTAAGACACATTAATCTCAAGCCCCATGTTAAGCCACTCTAAGCCACACTAAGCCACACTAAGCCTAGCCACTCTAAGTCACGCTAAGACACATTAAGCCATGCTAAGCCAAGCCACGCTAAGCCACGCTAAGACACATTAAGCCAAGCTAAGCAATGCTAAGCCAAGCCACGCCAAGCCACATTAAGCCATGCTAAGCCACATTAAGCTCAAACCACGTTAAGCCATTCTAAGCCACACTAAGTCTAGCCACGCTAAGCCACAATAAGCCTAGCCATGCTAAGCCACGCTAAGACACATTAAGCCATGCTAAGCCTAGACACACTAAGCCACATTAAGCTATGCAAAGCCACATTAAGTTCAAGCCACGTTAAGCCACTCTAAGTCACGTTAAGCCACTCTAAGCCACACTAAGCCTAGCCACGCTAAGCCATGCTAAGCCACGTTAAGCCACGCTAAGCCTAGCCACGCTAAGCCACATTACGCCATGCTAAGCCATGCTAAGTCTAGCTAAGCCTATCCATGCTAAGCCATATTAAGCTCAAGCCACGTTAAGCTACTCTAAGCCACACTAAGCGTAGCCACACTAAGCCACGCTAAGCCACGTTAAGACACATTAAGCCATGCTAAGCCTAGCAACGCTAATCCACGCTAAGAAACATTATGCCAAGCTAAACAATGCTAAGCCTAGCCAAGTTAAGCCACATTAAGTCATGCTAAGCCACATTAATCTCAAGCCATGTTAAGACACTCTAAGCCACACTAAGCCACGCTATGCCTAGCCACTCTAAGTCACGCTAAGACACATTAAGCCATGCTAAGCCTAGCCACGCTAAGCCACGCTAAGTCACATTAAGCCAAGCTAAGCAATGCTAAGCCGAGCCACGCTAAGCCACATTAAGCTCAAACCACGTTAAGCTCAAGCAACGTTAAGCCACTCTAAGCCACACTAAGCCTAGCCATGCTAAGCCACAATAAGCCTAGCCATGCTAAGCCACGCTAAGACACATTAAACCATGCTAAGCCTAGACACACTAAGCCACATTAAGCCATGAAAAGCCACATTAAGTTCAAGCCACGTTAAGCCACTCTAAGCCACACTAAGCCTAGCCACGCTAAGCCATGCTAAGCCACGTTAAGCCACACTAAGCCTAGCCACGCTAAGCCACATTAAGCCATGCTAAGCCTAGCCAAGCCTAGCCATGCTAAGCCATATTAAGCTCAAGCCATGTTAAGCTACTCTAAGCCACACTAAGCGTAGCCACGCTAAGCCACGTTAAGACACGTTAAGCCATGCTAAGCCTAGCAACGCTAATAAACGCTAAGAAACATTATGCCAAGCTAAGCCCCGCTAAGCCTAGCCACTCTAAGTCACGCTAGGACACATTAAGCCATGCTAAGCCTAGACACGCTAAGCCATGCTAAGCCACGCTAAGACACATTAAGCCAAGCTAAGCAATGCTAAGCCGAGCCACGCTAAGCCACATTAAGCCATGCTAAGCCACATTAACCTGAAACCACGTTAAGCTCAAGCCACATTAAGCCGCTCAAAGCCACACTAAGCCTAGCCACGCAAAGCCATATTAAGCCATGCTATGCCATGCTAAGCCTAGCCACGTTAAGCCACTCTAAGCCACACTAAGCCCAGCCACGCTAAGCCACATTAAGCCAAGCTAAGCCTAGACACGCAAAGCCACATTAAGCCATGCTAAGCCACATTAAGCTCAAACCACGTTAAGCTCAAGCCACGTTAAGCCACTCTAAGCCACATTAAGCCTAGCCACGCTAAGCCACAATAAGCCTAGCCATGCTAAGCCACGCTAAGACACATTAAGCCATGCTAAACCTAGACACACTAAGCCACATTAAGCCATGCAAAGCCACATTAAGTTCAAGCCACCTTAAGACATGTTATGCCACTCTAAGCCACGTTAAGCCACTCTAAGCCACACTAAGCCTAGCCACGCTAAGCCATGCTAAGCCACGTTAAGCCACACTAAGCCTAGCCACGCTAAGCCACATTAAGCCATGCTAAGCCTAGCCATGCTAAGCCATATTAAGCTCAAGCCACGTTAAGCTACTCTAAGCCACACTAAGCGGAGCCATGCTAAGCCACGTTAAGACACATTAAGCCATGCTAAGCCTAGCAATACTAATCCACGCTAAGAAACATTATGCCAAGCTAAGCAATGCTAAGCCTAGCCAAGTTAAGCCACATTAAGTCATGCTAAGCCCCATTAATCTCAAGCCATGTTAAGCCACTCTAAGCCACACTAAGTCACGCTAAGTCTAGCCACTCTAAGTCACGCTAAGACACATTAAGCCATGTTAAGCCTAGCCACGCTAGGACACATTAAGCCAAGCTAAGCAATGCTAAGCCGAGCCATGCTAAGCCACATTAAGCCATGCTAAGCCACATTAACCTGAAACCACGTTAAGCTCAAGCCACATTCAGCCACTTTAAGCCACACTAAGCCTAGCCACGCAAAGCCATATTAAGCCATGCTATGCCATGCTAAGCCTAGCCACGTTAAGCCACTCTAAGGCACACTAAGCCTAGCCACGCTAAGCCACATTAAGCCAAGCTAAGCCTAGACACACTAAGCCACATTAAGCCATGCTAAGCCATATTAAGCTTAAGCCATGTGAAGCCACTCTAAGCCACAATAAGCCTAGCCACGCTAAGCCACATTAAGCCATGCTAAGTCATGCTAAGCCTAGCCATGCTAAGTCATATTAAGCTCAAGCCACGTTAAGCTACTCTAAGCCACACTAAGCGTAGCCACGCTAAGCCACGTTAAGACACATTAAGCCATGCTAAGCCACATTAAGCTTAAGCCATGTTAAGCCATTCTGAGCCACACTAAGCCTAGCCACGCTAAGCCACATTAAGCCATGCTAAGCCACGTTAAGACACATTAAGCCATGCTAAGCCTAGCCACGCTAAGCCATGCTAAGGCACATAAAGCCAAGCTAAGCAATGCTAAGCCGAGCCATGCTAAGCCACATTAAGCCATGCTAAGCCACATTAAGCACAAACCACGTTAAGCCACTCTAAGGCACACTAAGTCTAGCCACGCTAAGCCACAATAAGCCTAGCCAGGCTAAGACACATTAAGCCATGCTAAGCCTAGACGCACTAAGCCACATTAAGCTATGCAAAGCCACATTAAGTTCAAGCCACGTTAAGCCACTCTAAGACACACTAATCCTAGCCACGCTAAGCCATTCTAAGCCACGTTAAGCCACACTAAGCCTAGCCACGCTAAGCCACATTAACCCATGCTAAGCCATGCTAAGTCTTGCTAAGCCTAGCCATGCTAAGCCATATTAAGCTCAAGCCACGTTAAGCTACTCTAAGCCACACTAAGCGTAGCCACACTAAGCCACGCTAAGCCACGTTAAGACACATTAAGCCATGCTAAGCCTAGCAACGCTAATCCACGCTAAGAAACATTATGCCAAGCTAAGCAATGCTAAGCCTAGCCAAGTTAAGCCACATTAAGTCATGCTAAGCCATATTAATCTCAAGCCATGTTAAGACACTCTAAGCCACACTAAGCCACGCTAAGCCTAGCCACTCTAAGTCACGCTAAGACACATTAAGCCATGCTAAGCCTAGCCACGCTAAGTCACATTAAGCCAAGCTAAGCAATGCTAAGCCGAGCCACGCTAAGCCACATTAATCCATGCTAAGCCACATTAAGCTCAAACCACGTTAAGCTCAAGCCACGTTAAGCCACTCTAAGCCACACTAAGTCTAGCCACGCTAAGCCACAATAAGCCTAGCCATGCTAAGCCACGCTAAGACACATTAAGCCATGCTAATCCTAGACAAACTTAGCCACATTAAGCCATGAAAAGCCACATTAAGTTCAAGCCACGTTAAGCCACTCTAAGCCACGTTAAGCCACTCTAAGCCACACTAAGCCTAGCCACGCTAAGCCATGCTAAGCCACGTTAAGCCACACTAAGCCTAGCCACGCTAAGCCACATTAAGCCAGGCTAAGCCATGCTAAGCCTAGCCAAGCCTAGCCATGCTAAGCCATATTAAGCTCAAGCCACGTTAAGCTACTCTAAGCCACACTAAGCGTAGCCACGCTAAGCCACGTTAAGACACATTAAGCCAAGCTAAGCAACACTAAGCCAAGCTAAGCCTAGCCACTCTAAGTCACGCTAGGACACATTAAGCCATGCTAAGCCTAGACACGCTAAGCCACGCTAAGACACATTAAGCCAAGCTAAGCAATGCTAAGCCGAGCCACTCTAAGCCACATTAAGCCATGCTAAGCCACATTAACCTGAAACCACGTTAAGCTCAAGCCACGTTAAGCCACTCAAAGCCACACTAAGCCTAGCCACGCGAAGCCATATTAAGCCATGCTATGCCATGCTAAGCCTAGCCACGTTAAGCCACTCTAAGACACACTAAGCCCAGCTACGCTAAGCCACATTAAGCCAAGTTAAGCCTAGACACGCTAAGCCACATTAAGCCATGCTAAGCCACATTAAGCTTAAGCCATGTTAAGCCACTCTGAGCCACACTAAGCCTAGCCATGCTAAGCCACATTAAGCCATGCTAAGTCATGCTAAGCCTAGCCATGCTAAGCCATATTAAGCTCAAGCCACGTTAAGCTACTCTAAGCCACACTAAGCGTAGCCACGCTAAGCCACGTTAAGACACATTAAGCCATGCTAAGCCTAGCAACGCTAATCCACGCTAAGAAACATTACGCCAAGCTAAGTAATGCTAAGCCTAGCCAAGTTAAGCAACTTTAAGTCATGCTAAGTCACATTAATCTCAAGCCATGTTAAGCCATTCTAAGCCATACTAAGCCACGCTAAGCCTAGCCACTCTAAGTCACGCTAGGACACATTAAGCCATGCTAAGCCTAGACACGCTAAGCCACACTAAGACACATTAAGCCAAGCTAAACAATGCTAAGTCGAGCCACGCTAAGCCACATTAAGCTCAAACCACGTTAAGCTCAAGCCGCGTTAAGCCACTCAAAGCCACACTAAGCCTAGCCACGCAAAGCCATATTAAGCCATGCTATGCCATGCTAAGCCTAGCCACGTTAAGCCACTCTAAGCCACACTAAGCCCAGCTACGCTAAGCCACATTAAGCCAAGCTAAGCCTAGACACGCTAAGCCACATTAAGCCATGCTAAGCCACATTAAGCTTAAGCCATGTTAAGCCACTCTGAGCCACACTAAGCCTAGCCACGCTAAGCCACATTAAGCCATGCTAAGCCATATTAAACTCAAGCCACGTTAAGCTACTCTAAGCCACAATAAGCGTAGCCACGCTAAGCCACGTTAAGACACATTAAGCCATGCTAAGCCTAGCAACGCTAATCCACGCTAAGAAACATTATGCCAAGCTAAGCAATGCTAAGCCTAGCCAAGTTAAGACACATTAATCTCAATCCATGTTAAGCCATTCTAAGCCACACTAAGCCTAGCCACTCTAAGTCACGCTAAGACACATTAAGCCATGCTAAGCAATGCTAAGCCGAGCCACGCTAAGCCACATTAAGCCATGCTAAGCCACATTAAGCTCAAACCACGTTAAGGTCAAGCCACGTTAAGCCACTCTAAGCCACTCTAAGCCTAGCCACGCTAAGCCACAATAAACCTAGCCAAGCTAAGCCACGCTAAGACACATTAAGCCATGCTAAACCTAGACACACTAAGCCACATTAAGCCATGCAAAGCCACATTAAGTTCAAGCCACCTTAAGCCACACTAAGCCTAGCCACGCTAAGCCATGCTAAGCCACGTTAAGCCACACTAAGCCTAGCCACGCTAAGCCACATTAAGCCATGCTAAGCCATGCTAAGCCATATTAAGCTCAAGCCACGTTAAGCTACTCTAAGCCACACTAAGCGGAGCCACGCTAAGCCACGTTAAGACACATTAAGCCATGCTAAGCCTAGCAACACTAATCCACGCTAAGAAACATTATGCCAAGCTAAGCAATGCGAAGCCTAGCCAAGTTAATCCACATTAAGTCATGCTAAGCCACATTAATCTCAAGCCATGTTAAGCCACTCTAAGCCAAAATAAGCCTAGCCACGCTAAGCCACGCTAAGGCACATTAAGCCAAGCTAAGCAATGCTAAGCCGAGCCATGCTAAGCCATATTAAGCCATGCTAAGCCACATTAAGCACAAACCACGTTAAGCCACTCTAAGCCACACTAAGTCTAGCCACGCTAAGCCACAATAAGCCTAGCCAGGCTAAGACACATTAAGCCATGCTAAGCCTAGACGCACTAACCCACATTAAGCTATGCAAAGCCACATTAAGTTCAAGCCACGTTAAGCGACTCTAAGCCACGTTAAGCCACTCTAAGCCACACTAATCCTAGCCACGCTAAGCCATTCTAAGCTACGTTAAGCCACACTAAGCCTAGCCACGCTAAGCCACATTAACCTATGCTAAGCCATGCTAAGTCTTGCTAAGCCTAGCCATGCTAAGCCATATTAAGCTCAAGCCACGTTAAGCTACTCTAAGCCACACTAAGCGCAGCCACACTAAGCCACGTTAAGACACATTAAGCCATGCTAAGCCTAGAACCGCTAATCCACGCTAAGAAACATTATGCCAAGCTAAGCAATGCTAAGCCTAGCCAAGTTAAGCCACATTAAGTCATGCTAAGCCATATTAATCTCAAGCCATGTTAAGACACTCTAAGCCACACTAAGCCACGCTAAGCCTAGCCACTCTAAGTCACGCTAAGACACATTAAGCCATGCTAAGCCTAGCCACGCTAAGTTACATTAAGCCAAGCTAATCAATGCTAAGCCGAGCCACGCTAAGCCACATTAAGCCATGCTAAGCCACATTAAGCTCAAACCACGTTAAGCTCAAGCCACGTTAAGCCACTCTAAGCCACACTAAGCCTAGCCATGCTAAGCCACAATAAGCCTAGCCATGCTAAGCCACGCTAAGACACATTAAGCCATGCTAAGCCTAGACAAACTTAGCCACATTAAGCCATGAAAAGCCACATTAAGTTCAAGCCACGTTAAGCCACTCTAAGCCACGTTAAGCCACTCAAAGCCACACTAAGCCTAGCCACGCTAAGCCATGCTAAGCCACGTTAAGCCACACTAAGCCTAGCCACGCTAATCCACATTAAGCCAGGCTAAGCCATGCTAAGCCTAGCCAAGCCTAGCTATGCTAAGCCATATTAAGCTCAAGCCACGTTAAGCTACTCTAAGCCACACTAAGCGTAGCCACACTAAGCCACGCTAAGCCACGTTAAGACACATTAAGCCATGCTAAGCCTAGCAACGCTAATCCACGCTAAGAAACATTATGCCAAGCTAAGCAATGCTAAGCCTAGCCAAGTTAAGCCACATTAAGTCATGCTAAGCCATATTAATCTCAAGCCATGTTAAGACACTCTAAGCCACACTAAGCCACGCTAAGCCTAGCCACTCTAAGTCACGCTAAGACACATTAAGCCATGCTAAGCCTAGCCACGCTAAGTCACATTAAGCCAAGCTAAGCAATGCTAAGCCGAGCCACGCTAAGCCACATTAATCCATGCTAAGCCACATTAAGCTCAAACCACGTTAAGCTCAAGCCACGTTAAGCCACTCTAAGCCACACTAAGTCTAGCCACGCTAAGCCACAATAAGCCTAGCCATGCTAAGCCACGCTAAGACACATTAAGCCATGCTAATCCTAGACAAACTTAGCCACATTAAGCCATGAAAAGCCACATTAAGTTCAAGCCACGTTAAGCCACTCTAAGCCACACTAAGCCTAGCCACGCTAAGCCATGCTAAGCTACGTTAAGCCACACTAAGCCTAGCCACGCTAAGCCACATTAAGCCAGGCTAAGCCATGCTAAGCCTAGCCAAGCCTAGCCATGCTAAGCCATATTAAGCTCAAGCCACGTTAAGCTACTCTAAGCCACACTAAGCGTAGCCACGCTAAGCCACGTTAAGACACATTAAGCCAAGCTAAGCAACACTAAGCCAAGCTAAGCCTAGCCACTCTAAGTCACGCTAGGACACATTAAGCCATGCTAAGCCTAGACACGCTAAGCCACGCTAAGACACATTAAGCCAAGCTAAGCAATGCTAAGCCGAGCCACTCTAAGCCACATTAAGCCATGCTAAGCCACATTAACCTGAAACCACGTTAAGCTCAAGCCACGTTAAGCCACTCAAAGCCACACTAAGCCTAGCCACGCGAAGCCATATTAAGCCATGCTATGCCATGCTAAGCCTAGCCACGTTAAGCCACTCTAAGACACACTAAGCCCAGCTACGCTAAGCCACATTAAGCCAAGCTAAGCCTAGACACGCTAAGCCACATTAAGCCATGCTAAGCCACATTAAGCTTAAGCCATGTTAAGCCACTCTGAGCCACACTAAGCCTAGCCATGCTAAGCCACATTAAGCCATGCTAAGTCATGCTAAGCCTAGCCATGCTAAGCCATATTAAGCTCAAGCCACGTTAAGCTACTCTAAGCCACACTAAGCGTAGCCACGCTAAGCCACGTTAAGACACATTAAGCCATGCTAAGCCTAGCAACGCTAATCCACGCTAAGAAACATTACGCCAAGCTAAGTAATGCTAAGCCTAGCCAAGTTAAGCAACTTTAAGTCATGCTAAGTCACATTAATCTCAAGCCATGTTAAGCCATTCTAAGCCATACTAAGCCACGCTAAGCCTAGCCACTCTAAGTCACGCTAGGACACATTAAGCCATGCTAAGCCTAGACACGCTAAGCCACACTAAGACACATTAAGCCAAGCTAAGCAATGCTAAGTCGAGCCACGCTAAGCCACATTAAGCTCAAACCACGTTAAGCTCAAGCCGCGTTAAGCCACTCAAAGCCACACTAAGCCTAGCCACGCAAAGCCATATTAAGCCATGCTATGCCATGCTAAGCCTAGCCACGTTAAGCCACTCTAAGCCACACTAAGCCCAGCTACGCTAAGCCACATTAAGCCAAGCTAAGCCTAGACACGCTAAGCCACATTAAGCCATGCTAAGCCACATTAAGCTTAAGCCATGTTAAGCCACTCTGAGCCACACTAAGCCTAGCCACGCTAAGCCACATTAAGCCATGCTAAGCCATATTAAACTCAAGCCACGTTAAGCTACTCTAAGCCACAATAAGCGTAGCCACGCTAAGCCACGTTAAGACACATTAAGCCATGCTAAGCCTAGCAACGCTAATCCACGCTAAGAAACATTATGCCAAGCTAAGCAATGCTAAGCCTAGCCAAGTTAAGACACATTAATCTCAATCCATGTTAAGCCATTCTAAGCCACACTAAGCCTAGCCACTCTAAGTCACGCTAAGACACATTAAGCCATGCTAAGCAATGCTAAGCCGAGCCACGCTAAGCCACATTAAGCCATGCTAAGCCACATTAAGCTCAAACCACGTTAAGGTCAAGCCACGTTAAGCCACTCTAAGCCACTCTAAGCCTAGCCACGCTAAGCCATAATAAGCCTAGCCAAGCTAAGCCACGCTAAGACACATTAAGTCATGCTAAACCTAGACACACTAAGCCACATTAAGCCATGCAAAGCCACATTAAGTTCAAGCCACCTTAAGCCACACTAAGCCTAGCCACGCTAAGCCATGCTAAGCCACGTTAAGCCACACTAAGCCTAGCCACGCTAAGCCACATTAAGCCATGCTAAGCCATGCTAAGCCATATTAAGCTCAAGCCACGTTAAGCTACTCTAAGCCACAATAAGCGGAGCCACGCTAAGCCACGTTAAGACACATTAAGCCATGCTAAGCCTAGCAACACTAATCCACGCTAAGAAACATTATGCCAAGCTAAGCAATGCGAAGCCTAGCCAAGTTAATCCACATTAAGTCATGCTAAGCCACATTAATCTCAAGCCATGTTAAGCCACTCTAAGCCACAATAAGCCTAGCCACGCTAAGCCACGCTAAGGCACATTAAGCCAAGCTAAGCAATGCTAAGCCGAGCCATGCTAAGCCATATTAAGCCATGCTAAGCCACATTAAGCACAAACCACGTTAAGCCACTCTAAGCCACACTAAGTCTAGCCACGCTAAGCCACAATAAGCCTAGCCAGGCTAAGACACATTAAGCCATGCTAAGCCTAGACGCACTAACCCACATTAAGCTATGCAAAGCCACATTAAGTTCAAGCCACGTTAAGCCACTCTAAGCCACGTTAAGCCACTCTAAGCCACACTAATCCTAGCCACGCTAAGCCATTCTAAGCTACGTTAAGCCACACTAAGCCTAGCCACGCTAAGCCACATTAACCTATGCTAAGCCATGCTAAGTCTTGCTAAGCCTAGCCATGCTAAGCCATATTAAGCTCAAGCCACGTTAAGCTACTCTAAGCCACACTAAGCGCAGCCACACTAAGCCACGCTAAGCCACGTTAAGACACATTAAGCCATGCTAAGCCTAGAACCGCTAATCCACGCTAAGAAACATTATGCCAAGCTAAGCAATGCTAAGCCTAGCCAAGTTAAGCCACATTAAGTCATGCTAAGCCATATTAATCTCAAGCCATGTTCAGACACTCTAAGCCACACTAAGCCACGCTAAGCCTAGCCACTCTAAGTCACGCTAAGACACATTAAGCCATGCTAAGCCTAGCCACGCTAAGTTACATTAAGCCAAGCTAAGCAATGCGAAGCCTAGCCAAGTTAATCCACATTAAGTCATGCTAAGCCACATTAATCTCAAGCCATGTTAAGCCACTCTAAGCCAAAATAAGCCTAGCCACGCTAAGCCACGCTAAGGCACATTAAGCCAAGCTAAGCAATGCTAAGCCGAGCCATGCTAAGCCATATTAAGCCATGCTAAGCCACATTAAGCACAAACCACGTTAAGCCACTCTAAGCCACACTAAGTCTAGCCACGCTAAGCCACAATAAGCCTAGCCAGGCTAAGACACATTAAGCCATGCTAAGCCTAGACGCACTAACCCACATTAAGCTATGCAAAGCCACATTAAGTTCAAGCCACGTTAAGCCACTCTAAGCCACGTTAAGCCACTCTAAGCCACACTAATCCTAGCCACGCTAAGCCATTCTAAGCTACGTTAAGCCACACTAAGCCTAGCCACGCTAAGCCACATTAACCTATGCTAAGCCATGCTAAGTCTTGCTAAGCCTAGCCATGCTAAGCCATATTAAGCTCAAGCCACGTTAAGCTACTCTAAGCCACACTAAGCGCAGCCACACTAAGCCACGCTAAGCCACGTTAAGACACATTAAGCCATGCTAAGCCTAGAACCGCTAATCCACGCTAAGAAACATTATGCCAAGCTAAGCAATGCTAAGCCTAGCCAAGTTAAGCCACATTAAGTCATGCTAAGCCATATTAATCTCAAGCCATGTTCAGACACTCTAAGCCACACTAAGCCACGCTAAGCCTAGCCACTCTAAGTCACGCTAAGACACATTAAGCCATGCTAAGCCTAGCCACGCTAAGTTACATTAAGCCAAGCTAATCAATGCTAAGCCGAGCCACGCTAAGCCACATTAAGCCATGCTAAGCCACATTAAGCTCAAACCACGTTAAGCTCAAGCCACGTTAAGCCACTCTAAGCCACACTAAGCCTAGCCATGCTAAGCCACAATAAGCCTAGCCATGCTAAGCCACGCTAAGACACATTAAGCCATGCTAAGCCTAGACAAACTTAGCCACATTAAGCCATGAAAAGCCACATTAAGTTCAAGCCACGTTAAGCCACTCTAAGCCACGTTAAGCCACTCAAAGCCACACTAAGCCTAGCCACGCTAAGCCATGCTAAGCCACGTTAAGCCACACTAAGCCTAGCCACGCTAAGCCACATTAAGCCAGGCTAAGCCATGCTAAGCCTAGCCAAGCCTAGCTATGCTAAGCCATATTAAGCTCAAGCCACGTTAAGCTACTCTAAGCCACACTAAGCGTAGCCACACTAAGCCACGCTAAGCCACGTTAAGACACATTAAGCCATGCTAAGCCTAGCAACGCTAATCCACGCTAAGAAACATTATGCCAAGCTAAGCAATGCTAAGCCTAGCCAAGTTAAGCCACATTAAGTCATGCTAAGCCATATTAATCTCAAGCCATGTTAAGACACTCTAAGCCACACTAAGCCACGCTAAGCCTAGCCACTCTAAGTCACGCTAAGACACATTAAGCCATGCTAAGCCTAGCCACGCTAAGTCACATTAAGCCAAGCTAAGCAATGCTAAGCCGAGCCACGCTAAGCCACATTAATCCACGCTAAGCCACATTAAGCTCAAACCACGTTAAGCTCAAGCCACGTTAAGCCACTCTAAGCCACACTAAGTCTAGCCACGCTAAGCCACAATAAGCCTAGCCATGCTAAGCCACGCTAAGACACATTAAGCCATGCTAATCCTAGACAAACTTAGCCACATTAAGCCATGAAAAGCCACATTAAGTTCAAGCCACGTTAAGCCACTCTAAGCCACGTTAAGCCACTCTAAGCCACACTAAGCCTAGCCACGCTAAGCCATGCTAAGCCACGTTAAGCCACACTAAGCCTAGCCACGCTAAGCCACATTAAGCCAGGCTAAGCCATGCTAAGCCTAGCCAAGCCTAGCCATGCTAAGCCATATTAAGCTGAAGCCACGTTAAGCTACTCTAAGCCACACTAAGCATAGCCACGCTAAGCCACGTTAAGACACATTAAGCCAAGCTAAGCAACACTAAGCCAAGCTAAGCCTAGCCACTCTAAGTCACGCTAGGACACATTAAGCCATGCTAAGCCTAGACACGCTAAGCCACGCTAAGACACATTAAGCCAAGCTAAGCAATGCTAAGCCGAGCCACTCTAAGCCACATTAAGCCATGCTAAGCCACATTAACCTGAAACCACGTTAAGCTCAAGCCACGTTAAGCCACTCAAAGCCACACTAAGCCTAGCCACGCGAAGCCATATTAAGCCATGCTATGCCATGCTAAGCCTAGCCACGTTAAGCCACTCTAAGCCACACTAAGCCCAGCTACGCTAAGCCACATTAAGCCAAGCTAAGCCTTGACACGCTAAGCCACATTAAGCCATGCTAAGCCACATTAAGCTTAAGCCATGTTAAGCCACTCTGAGCCACACTAAGCCTAGCCATGCTAAGCCACATTAAGCCATGCTAAGTCATGCTAAGCCTAGCCATGCTAAGCCATATTAAGCTCAAGCCACGTTAAGCTACTCTAAGCCACACTAAGCGTAGCCACGCTAAGCCACGTTAAGACACATTAAGCCATGCTAAGCCTAGCAACGCTAATCCACGCTAAGAAACATTACGCCAAGCTAAGTAATGCTAAGCCTAGCCAAGTTAAGCAACTTTAAGTCATGCTAAGTCACATTAATCTCAAGCCATGTTAAGCCATTCTAAGCCATACTAAGCCACGCTAAGCCTAGCCACTCTAAGTCACGCTAGGACACATTAAGCCATGCTAAGCCTAGACACGCTAAGCCACAGTGCCACACTAAGACACATTAAGCCAAGCTAAGCAATGCTAAGTCGAGCCACGCTAAGCCACATTAAGCTCAAACCACGTTAAGCTCAAGCCGCGTTAAGCCACTCAAAGCCACACTAAGCCTAGCCACGCAAAGCCATATTAAGCCATGCTATGCCATGCTAAGCCTAGCCACGTTAAGCCACTCTAAGCCACACTAAGCCCAGCTACGCTAAGCCACATTAAGCCAAGCTAAGCCTAGACACGCTAAGCCACATTAAGCCATGCTAAGCCACATTAAGCTTAAGCCATGTTAAGCCACTCTGAGCCACACTAAGCCTAGCCACGCTAAGCCACATTAAGCCATGCTAAGCCATATTAAACTCAAGCCACGTTAAGCTACTCTAAGCCACAATAAGCGTAGCCACGCTAAGCCACGTTAAGACACATTAAGCCATGCTAAGCCTAGCAACGCTAATCCACGCTAAGAAACATTATGCCAAGCTAAGCAATGTTAAGCCTAGCCAAGTTAAGACACATTAAGCCATACTAAGCAACGCTAAGCCTAGCCACTCTAAGTCACGCTAGGACACATTAAGCCATGCTAAGCCTAGACACGCTAAGCCACGCTAAGACACATTAAGCCAAGCTAAGCAATGCTAAGCCGAGCCACGCTAAGCCACATTAAGCCATGCTAAGCCACATTAACCTGAAACCACGTTAAGCTCAAGCCACGTTAAGCCACTCAAAGCCACACTAAGCCTAGCCACGTAAAGCCATATTAAGCCATGCTATGCCATGCTAAGCCTAGCCAAATTAAGCCACTCTAAGCCACATTAAGCCAAGCTAAGCCTAGACACGCTAAGCCTAGCCACTCTAAGTCACGCTAGGACACATTAAGTCATGCTAAGCCTAGACACGCTAAGCCACGCTAAGACACATTAAGCCAAGCTAAGCAATGCTAACCCACATTTAGCCATGCTAAGCCACATTAAGCTCAAGCCATGTTAAGTTCAAGCCACGTTAAGCCACTCTAAGCCACACTAAGCCTAGCCACGCTAAGCCACAATAAGCCTAGCCATGCTAAGCCACGCTAAGAAACATTAAGCCATGCTAAACCTAGACACACTAAGCCACATTAAGCCATGGAAAGCAACATTAAGTTCAAGCCACCTTAAGCCACGTTAAGCCACTCTAAGACACGTTAAGCCTAGCCACGCTAAGCCACATTAAGCCATGCTAAGCCATGCTAAGCCTAGCCATGATAAGCCATATTAAGCTCAAGCCACGTTAAGCTACTCTAAGCCACACTAAGCGTAGCCACGCTAAGCCACGTTAAGACACATTAAGCCATGCTAAGCCTAGCAACGCTAATCCACGCTAAGAAACATTATGCCAAGCTAAGCAATGTTAAGCCTAGCCAAGTTAAGCCACATTAAGCCATACTAAGCCACGCTAAGCCTAGCCACTCTAAGTCACGCTAAGACACATTAAGCCATGCTAAGCCTAGCCACGCTAAGCCACATTAAGACACAGTAAGCCAAGCTAAGCAATGCTAAGTCGAGCCACGCTAAGCCACATTAAGCCATGCTAAGCCACATTAACCTGAAACCACGTTAAGCTCAAGGCACGTTAAGCCACACTAAGCCTATCCACGCAAAGCCATATTAAGCCATGCTATGCCATGCTAAGCCTAGCCACGTTAAGCCACTCTAAGCCACACTAAGCCTAGCCACGCTAAGCCATATTAAGCCATGCTAAGCCACATTAACCTGAAACCACGTTAAGCTCAAGCCACGTTAAGCCACTCAAAGCCACACTAAGCCTAGCCACGCAAAGCCATATTAAGCCATGCTATGCCATGCTAAGCCTAGCCAAATTAAGCCACTCTAAGCCACATTAAGCCAAGCTAAGCCTAGACACACTAAGCCTAGCCACTCTAAGTCACGCTAGGACACATTAAGCCATGCTAAGCCTAGACACGCTAAGCCACGCTAAGACACATTAAGCCAAGCTAAGCAATGCTAACCCACATTTAGCCATGCTAAGCCACATTAGGCTCAAGCCATGTTAAGTTCAAGCCACGTTAAGCCACTCTAAGACACACTAAGCCTAGCCATGCTAAGCCACAATAAGCCTAGCCATGCTAAGCCACGCTAAGAAACATTAAGCCATGCTAAACCTAGACACACTAAACCACATTAAGCCATGGAAAGCAACATTAAGTTCAAGCCACGTTAAGCCACTCTAAGACACGTTAAGCCACTCTAAGCCACACTAAGCCTAGCCACGCTAAGACATGTTAAGCCACTCTGAGCCACACTAAGCCTAGCCACGCTAAGCCACATTAAGCCATGCTAAGCCATGCTAAGCCATATTAAGCTCAAGCCACGTTAAGCTACTCTAAACCACACTAAGCGTAGCCACGCTAAGCCACGTTAAGACACATTAAGCCATGCTAAGCCTAGCAACGCTAATCCACGCTAAGAAACATTATGCCAAGCTAAGCAATGTTAAGCCTAGCCAAGTTAAGCCACATTAAGCCATACTAAGCAACGCTAAGCCTAGCCACTCTAAGTCACGCTAAGACACATTAAGCCATGCTAAGCCTAGCCACGCTAAGCCACGCTAAGACACAGTAAGCCAAGCTAAGCAATGCTAAGCCGAGCCACGCTAAGCCACATTAAGCCATGCTAAGCCACATTAACCTGAAACCACGTTAAGTTCAAGCCACGTTAAGCCACTCTAAGCCACACTAAGCCTATCCACGCAAAGCCATAGTAAGCCATGCTATGCCATGCTAAGCCTAGCCACGTTAAGCCACTCTAAGCCACACTAAGCCTAGCCACGCTAAGCCACATTAAGCCAAGCTAAGCCTAGACACGCTAAGCCACATTAAGCCATGCTAAGCCACATTAAGCTTAAGCCATGTTAAGCCACTCTGAGCCACACTAAGCCTAGCCACGCTAAGCTACATTAAGCCATGCTAAGTCATGCTAAGCCTAGCCATGCTAAGCCATATTAAGCTCAAGCCACGTTAAGCTACTCTAAGCCACACTAAGCGGAGCCACGCTAAGCCACGTTAAGACACATTAAGCCATGCTAAGCCTAGCAACGCTAATCCACGATAAGAAACATTATGCCAAGCTAAGCAATGCTAAGCCTAGCCAAGTTAAGCCACATTAATCTCAAGCCATGTTAAGCCACTCTAAGCCACACTAAGCCACGCTAAGCCTAGCCACTCTAAGTCACGCTAAGGCACATTAAGCCATGCTAAGCCTAGCCACGCTAAGACACATTAAGCCATGCTAAGCAATGCTAAGCCGAGCCACGCTAAGCCACATTAAGCCATGCTAAGCCACATTAAGCTCAAACCACGTTAAGCCACTCTAAGTCACACTAAGTCTAGCTACGCTAAGCCACAATAAGCCAAGCCATGCTAAGCCACGCTAAGACACATTAAGCCATGCTAAGCCTAGACACACTAAGCCACATTAAGCTATGCAAAGCCACATTAAGTTCAAGCCACGTTAAGCCACTCTAAGCCACGTTAAGTCACTCTAAGTCACACTAAGCCTAGCCACGCTAAGCCATGCTAAGCCACGGTAAGCCACACTAAGCCTAGCCACGCTAAGCCACATTAAGCCATGCTAAGCCACGCAAAGACAAGCTAAGCCTAGCCATGCTAAGCCATATTAAGCTCAAGCCACGTTAAGCTACTCTAAGCCACACTAAGCGGAGCCACGCTAAGCCACGTTAAGACACATTAAGCCATGCTAAGCCTAGCAACGCTAATCCACGCTAAGAAACATTATGCCAAGCTAAGCAATGCTAAGCCTAGCCAAGTTAAGCCACATTAAGTCATGCTAAGCCACATTAATCTCAAGACATGTTAAGCCACTCTAAGCCACACTAAGCCACGCTAAGCCTATCCACTCTAAGTCACGCTAAGACACATTAAGCCATGCTAAGCCTAGCCACGCTAATACACATTAAACCAAGCTAAGCAATGCTAAGCCGAGCCACGCTAAGCCACATTAAGCCATGCTAAGCCACATTAAGCTCAAACCACGTTAAGCTCAAGCCACGTTAAGCCACTCTAAGCCACACTAAGCCTAGCCACGCTAAGCCACAATAAGCCTAGCCATGCTAAGCCACGCTAAGACACATTAAGCCATGCAAAGCCTAGACACACTAAGCCACATTAAGCCATGCAAAGCCACATTAAGTTCAAGCCACGTTAAGCCACGTTAAGCCACTCTAAGCCACACTAAACCTAGCCACGCTAAGCCATGCTAAGCCACGTTAAGCCACACTAAGCCTAGCCACGCTAAGCCACATTAAGCCATGCTAAGCCATGCTAAGCCTAGCCATGCTAAGCCATATTAAGCTCAAGCCACGTTAAGCTACTCTAAGCCACACTAAGCGTAGCCACGCTAAGCCACGTTAAGACACATTAAGCCATGCTAAGCCTAGCAACGCTAATCCACGCAAAGAAACATTATGCCAAGCTAAGCAATGCTAAGCCTAGCAAAGTTAAGCAACTTTAAGTCATGCTAAGTCAGATTAATCTCAAGCCATGTTAAGCCACTCTAAGCCACACTAAGCCACGCTAAGCCTAGCCACTCTAAGTCACGCTAAGACACATTAAGCCATGCTAAGTCTAGCCACTGTAAGCCACGCTAAGACACATTAAGCCAAGCTAAGCAATACTAAGCCGAGCCACGCTAAGCCACATTAAGCCATGCTAAGCCACATTAAGCTCAAACTACGTTAAGCTCAAGCCACGTTAAGCCACTCAAAGCCACACCAAGCCTAGCCACGCAAAGCCATATTAAGCCATGCTATGCCATGCAAAGCCTAGCCACGTTAAGCCACTCTAAGCCACACTAAGCCCAGCCACGCTAAGCCACATTAAGCCAAGCTAAGCCTAGACACGCTAAGCCACATTAAGACACTCTAAGCCACACTAAGCCCAGCCACGCTAAGCCACATTAAGCCAAGCTAAGCCTAGACACGCTAAGCCACATTAAGCCAAGCTAAGCCACATTAAGCTATGCTAAGCCACATTAAGCTTAAGGCATGTTAAGCCACTCTGAGCCACACTATGCCTAGCCACGCTAAGCCACATTAAGCCATCCTAAGTCATGCTAAGCCTAGCCATGCTAATCCATATTAAGCTCAAGCCACGTTAAGCTACTCTAAGCCACACTAAGCGTAGCCACGCTATGCCACGTTAAGACACATTAAGCCATGCTAAGCCTAGCAACGCTAATCCACGCTAAGAAACATTATGCCAAGCTAAGCAATGCTAAGCCTAGCCAAGTTAAGCCACATTAAGTCATGCTAAGCCACATTAATCTCAAGCCATGTTAAGCCACTCTAAGCCACACTAAGCCACGCTAAGCCTAGCCACTCTAAGTCACGCTAAGACACATTAAGCCATGCTAAGCCACATTAAGCTCAAACCACGTTAAGCCACTCTAAGCCACACTAAGCCTAGCCACGCTAAGCCACAATAAGCCTAGCCATGCTAAGCCACGCTAAGACACATTAAGCCATGCAAAGCCTAGACACACTAAGCCACATTAAGCCATGCAAAGCCACATTAAGTTCAAGCCACGTTAAGCCACGTTAAGCCACTCTAAGCCACACTAAACCTAGCCACGCTAAGCCATGCTAAGCCACGTTAAGCCACACTAAGCCTAGCCACGCTAAGCCACATTAAGCCATGCTAAGCCATGCTAAGCCTAGCCATGCTAAGCCATATTAAGCTCAAGCCACGTTAAGCTACTCTAAGCCACACTAAGCGTAGCCACGCTAAGCCACGTTAAGACACATTAAGCCATGCTAAGCCTAGCAACGCTAATCCACGCAAAGAAACATTATGCCAAGCTAAGCAATGCTAAGCCTAGCAAAGTTAAGCAACTTTAAGTCATGCTAAGTCAGATTAATCTCAAGCCATGTTAAGCCACTCTAAGCCACACTAAGCCACGCTAAGCCTAGCCACTCTAAGTCACGCTAAGACACATTAAGCCATGCTAAGTCTAGCCACTGTAAGCCACGCTAAGACACATTAAGCCAAGCTAAGCAATACTAAGCCGAGCCACGCTAAGCCACATTAAGCCATGCTAAGCCACATTAAGCTCAAACTACGTTAAGCTCAAGCCACGTTAAGCCACTCAAAGCCACACCAAGCCTAGCCACGCAAAGCCATATTAAGCCATGCTATGCCATGCAAAGCCTAGCCACGTTAAGCCACTCTAAGCCACACTAAGCCCAGCCACGCTAAGCCACATTAAGCCAAGCTAAGCCTAGACACGCTAAGCCACATTAAGACACTCTAAGCCACACTAAGCCCAGCCACGCTAAGCCACATTAAGCCAAGCTAAGCCTAGACACGCTAAGCCACATTAAGCCAAGCTAAGCCACATTAAGCTATGCTAAGCCACATTAAGCTTAAGGCATGTTAAGCCACTCTGAGCCACACTATGCCTAGCCACGCTAAGCCACATTAAGCCATCCTAAGTCATGCTAAGCCTAGCCATGCTAATCCATATTAAGCTCAAGCCACGTTAAGCTACTCTAAGCCACACTAAGCGTACCCACGCTATGCCACGTTAAGACACATTAAGCCATGCTAAGCCTAGCAACGCTAATCCACGCTAAGAAACATTATGCCAAGCTAAGCAATGCTAAGCCTAGCCAAGTTAAGCCACATTAATCTCAAGCCATGTTAAGCCACTCTAAGCCACACTAAGCCACGCTAAGCCTAGCCACTCTAAGTCACGCTAAGACACATTAAGCCATGCTAAGCCTAGCCACGCTAAGCCAAGCCACGCTAAGCCACGCTAAGACACATTAAGCCAAGCTAAGCAATGCTAAGCCGAGCCACGCTAAGCCACATTAAGCCATGCTAAGCCACATTAAGCTCAAACCACGTTAAGCCACTCTAAGCCACAATAAGTCTAGCTACGCTAAGCCACAATAAGCCTAGCCATGCTAAGCCACGCTAAGACACATTAAGCCATGTTAAGCCTAGACACACTAAGCCACATTAAGCTATGCAAAGCCACATTAAGTTCAAGCCACGTTAAGCCACTCTAAGCCAGGTTAAGCCCCTCTAAGCCACACTAAGCCTAGCCACGCTAAGCCATGCTAAGCCACGTTAAGCCACACTAAGCCTAGCCATGCTAAGCCACATTAAGCCATGCTAAGCCATGCTAAGTCAAGCTAAGCCTAGCCATGCTAAGACATATTAAGCTCAAGCCACGTTAAGCTACTCTAAGCCAAACTAAGCGTAGCCACGCTAAGCCACACTAAGCCACGTTAAGACACATTAAGCCATGCTAAGCCTAGCAACGCTAATCCACGCTAAGAAACATTATACCAAGCTAAGCAATGCTAAGCCTAGCCAAGTTAAGCCACATTAAGTCATGCTAAGCCACATTAATCTCAAGCCATGTTAAGCCACTCTAAGCCACACTAAGTCGCGCTAAGCCTAGCCACTCTAAGATACGCTAAGACACATTAAGCCATGCTAAGTCTAGCCACGCTAAGACACATTAAGCCAAGCTGAGCAATGCTAAGTCGAGCCATGCTAAGCCACATTAACCTGACACCACGTTAAGCTCAAGCCACGTTAAGCCACTCTAAGCCACACTAAGCCTAGCCTCGCAAAGCCATATTAAGCCATGCTATGCCATGCTAAGCCTAGCCACGTTAAGCCACTCAAAGCCACACTAAGCCTAGCCATGCTAAGCCACATTAAGCCAAGCTAAGCCTAGACACGCGAAGCCACATTAAGCCATGCTAAGCCACATTAAGCATAAGCCATGTTAAGCCACTCTGAGCCACACTAAGCCTAGCCACGCTAAGCCACATTAAGCCATGCTAAGTCATGCTAAGCCTAGCCATGCTAAGTCATATTAAGCTCAAGTCACGTTAAGCTACTCTAAGCCACACTAAGCGTAGCCACGCTAAGCCACGTTAAGACACATTAAGCCATGCTAAGCCTAGCAACGCTAATCCACGCTAAGAAACATTATGCCAAGCTAAGCAATGCTAATCCTAGCAAAGTTAAGCAACTTTAAGTCATGCTAAGTCACATTAATCTCAAGCCATGTTAAGCCACTCTAAGCCACACTTAGCCACGCTAATCCTAGCCACTATAAGTCACGCTAGGACACATTAAGCCATGCTAAGCCTAAACACGCTAAGCCACGCTAAGACGCATTAAGCCAAGCTAAGCAATGCTAAGCCGAGCCACGCTAAGCCACATTAAGCCATGCTAAGCCAAATTAAGCTCAAACCACGTTAAGCTCAAGCCACGTTAAGCCACTCAAAGCCACACTAAGCCTAGCCACGCAAAGCCATATTAATCCATGCTATGCCATGCAAAGCCTAGCCACGTTAAGCCACTCTAAGCCACACTAAGCCCAGCCACGCTAAGCCACATTAAGCCATGCTATGCCACATTAAGCTTAAGCCATGTTAAGCCACTCTGAGCCACACTAAGCCTAGCCACGCTAAGCCACATTAAGCCATGCTAAGTCATGCTAAGCCTAGCCATGCTAAGCCATATTAAGCTCAAGCCACGTTAAGCTACTCTAAGCCACACTAGCCACGCTAAGCCACGTTAAGACACATTAAGCCATGCTAAGCCTAGCAACGCTAATCCACGCTAAGAAACATTATGCCAAGCTAAGAAATGCTAAGCCTAGCCAAGTTAAGTCACATTAATCTCAAGCCATGTTAAGCCACTCTAAGCCACACTAAGCCACGCTAAGCCTAGCCACTCTAAGTCACGCTAAGACACATTAAGCCATGCTAAGCCTAGCCACGCTAAGCCACGCTAAGACACATTAAGCCAAGCTAAGCAATGCTAAGCCGAGCCACGCTAAGCCACATTAAGCCATACTAAGCCACATTAAGCTCAAACCACGTTAAGCCACTCTAATCCACACTAAGTCTAGCCACGCTAAGCCACAATAAGCCTAGCCATGCAAAGCCACGCTAAGACACATTAAGCCATGCTAAGCCTAGACACACTAAGCCACATTAAGCTATGCAAAGCCACATTAAGTTCAAGCCACGTTAAGCCACGTTAAGCCACTCTAAGCCACACTAAGCCTAGCCACGCTAAGCCATGCTAAGCCACGTTAAGCCACACTAAGCCTAGCCACGCTAAGCCACATTAAGCTATGCTAAGCCATGCTAAGTCAGGCTAAGCCTAGCCATGCTAAGCCATATTAAGCTCAAGACACGTTAAGCTACTCTAAGCCACACTAAGCGTAGCCACGCTAAGCCACGCTAAGCCACGTTAAGACACATTAAGCCATGCTAAGCCTAGCAACGCTAATCCACGCTAAGAAACATTATGCCAAGCTAAGCAATGCTAAGCCTAGCCAAGTTAAGCCACATTAAGTCATGCTAAGCCACATTAATCTCAAGCCATGTTAAGACACTCTAAGCCACACTAAGCCACGCTAAGCCTAGCCACTCTAAGTCACGCTAAGACACATTAATCCATGTTAAGCCTAGCCACGCTAAGCCACGCTAAGACACATTAAGCCAAGCTAAGCAATGCGAAGCCACATTTAGCCATGCTAAGCCACATTAAGCTCAAGCCATGTTAAGTTCAAGCCACGTTAAGCCACACTAAGCCTAGCCACACAAAGCCATATTAAGCTATGTTATGCCATGCTAAGCCTAGCCACGCTAAGCCACGTTAAGCCACTCTAAGCCACACTAAGCCTAGCCATGCTAAGCCACATTAAGCCAAGCTAAGCCTAGCCACGCTAAGCCACATTAAGCCATTCTAAGCCACGTTAAGCCACTCTGAGCCACACTAAGCCTAGCCACGCTAAGCCACATTAAGACACATTAAGCCATGCTAAGCCTAGCAATGCTAATCCACATTAAGCCATGCTAAGCCACGTTAAGCCACTCTAAGCCACATTAAGCCTAGCCACTCTAAGCCATACTAAGACACATTAATCCATGCTAAGCCTAGCCACACTAAGACACATTAAGCCAAGCTAAGCAATGCTAAGTCGAGCCACGCTAAGCCACATTAAGCCATGCTAAGCCACGTTAAGCCACTTTAATACACACTAAGCCTAGCCATGCTAAGCCACATTAAGACATACTAAGCCATGCTAAACCTATCCAAGCTAAGACACATTAAGCCATGCTAAGCCACTTTAAGCTCAAGCCATGTAAAGGCTTTTGGTGAGCTCCTGGTAGATTTGAGGCTTTTCGAGTCAGTTGTATATATTTTTGGTATTGTGTATTAGTTATGTGTAAGGAGGGGACCTATCCCGACCTTAACTAAGTCTATGAATCTTCTAGAGGCTTTGTATACATTGTAAAGTTAAGACAGGTAGTGTCTTTTCTTTTAGAAATTGTTGCCCCAAAGGGCAAGTCCTGTATATCGATTTTGTATTTACCTACTTGTTTATTTATCGATACATCATTTCCATACACTGCAGCATATTTATTAGCTCTATTACATCCATAAGAAGTATATAAACATAGGTTGGTCCTCTCAGGCCTTTACGGCTATGGGTGCCTGTCCGCACCAATGGGATTTGAGGCGTGACACTTCTGTACAATCAAATTTGGGACGAGCATATCCCAAAATATTCATAGGTGGCTGTACACGATAAATTGAAATAATTTTTAATTCCTGCTTTTTTGCTTATATGTTTTAAATTAAGCTGCATTTACCTTTCTAGAGCAGCACAATTCATTTAATAGGTCATCACAAAACAAATCAAGACGTTTCCCCACAAGCTAATTCAGGGCGAGCATATCCCAGAAGATTCATAGGCGGTCGTACACGAGAAATCAAAATAATTCTCTATTCCTACTTTTTTGCTTATATGTTTTAAATTAAGTTGCATCCGACTTTCCAAAATAACATAATTCATTTAATAGGCCATCACAAAAGAAATCAACAGGTTTCCCCAAAAACTAATTCGGGATGAGCATATCCCACAAGATTCATAAGCGACCGTACACGAGAAATCAAAATAATTCTCAATTCTTGCCTTTTTGCTCATATAGTTAAAAATTAGCTGCATTTCTAATTCCAGATCAACACAATTCATTTAATAGGTTATCACAGAAGAAATCAAGAGGTTTACCCACAAACTAATATAGGACGAGCATATCTCCGAAGATTCATAGGCGGCCCCGTACATGAGAAATTGAAATAATTCTTAATTCTTGGGTTTTTGCTTATATGCTTTAAAATAGGTTGTGTTCGCCTTTTAGGAGCAGCACAATTCATTTAATTGGCCTTCAAGAAAGAAATCAAGAGGTTTTCCCACAAACAAATTCGGGACGAGCATATCCCAAAAGATTCATAGGTGGCCGTACACGAGAAATTGAAATAATTCTCAATTCCTGCTTTTTTGCTTATTTTTTTTAAATTTAGCTGCATCCACCTTTCAAGAGCAGCACAATTCATTTAATAGGTCATCACAAAACAAATCAAGAGGTTTCCCCACAAGCTAATTCAGGGCGAGCATATCCCAGAAGATTCATAGGCGGCCGTACACGAGAAATCAAAATAATTCTCTATTCTTACTTTTTGCTTATATGTTTTAAATTAAGCTGCATCCGACTTTCCAAAATAACACAATTCCTTTAATAGGCCATCACAAAAGAAATCAACAGGTTTCCCCAAAAACTAATTCGGGATGAGCATATCCCAGAAGATTCATAGGCGGTCGTACGTGAGAAATCAAAATAATTCTCAATTCCTGCCGTTTTGCTCATATAGTTAAAATTTAGCTGCATTTCTGATTCCAGATCAACACAATTCATTTAATAGGCCTTCAATAAAGGAATCAAGAGGTTTCCCCACAAACTAATTCAGGACGAGCATATCCCCGAAGATTCATAGGCGGCCCCGTACATGAGAAATTGAAATAATTCTCAATTCTTGGGTTTTTACTTATCTGCTTTAAAATAAGTTGCGTTCGTCTTTTCGGAGCAGCACAATTTATTTAATAGGCCTTCAAGAAAGAAATCAAGAGGTTTTCCCACAAACAAATTCGGGACGAGCATATCCCAAAAGATTCATAGGCGGCCGTACATGAGAAATTGAAATAATTCTCAATTCTTGCTTTTTTGCTTATATGTATTAAATTAAGCTGCATCCAAATTTCAAGAGCAGCACAATTCATTTAATAGGTCATCACAAAACAAATCAAGAGGTTTCCCAACAAGCTAATTCAGGGCGAGCATATCCCAGAAGATTCATAGGCGGCCGTACACGAGAAATCAAAATAATTCTCTATTCCTACTACTTTTAGCTTATATGTTTTAAATTAACCTGCATCCGACTTTCCAAAATAACACAATTCATTTAATAGGCCATCACAAAAGAAATCAACAGGTTTCCCCAAAAACTAATTCGGGATGAGCATATCCCAGAAGATTCATAGGCGGTCGTACACGAGAAATCAAAATAATTCTCAATTCCTGCCTTTTTGCTCATATAGTTAAAATTTAGCTTCATTTCTGATTCCAGATCAACACAATTCATTTAATAGGTCATCACAGAAGAAATCAAGAGGTTTCCCCACAAACTAATTCAGGACGAGCATATCCCCGAAGATTCATAGGCGGCCCCGTACATGAGAAATTGAAATAATTCTCAATTCTTGTGTTTTTGCTTATATGCTTTAAAAAAAAGTTGCGTTCGCCTTTTAGGAGCAGCACAATTCTTTTAATAGGCCTTCAAGAAAGAAATCAAGAGGTTTTCCCACAAACAAATTCGGGACGAGCATATCCCAAAAGATTCATAGGCGGCCGTACACGAGAAATTGAAATAATTCTCAATTCCTGCTTTTTTACTTATATGTTTTAAATTAAGCTGCATCCACCTTTCAAGAGAAGCATAATTCATTTAATAGGTCATCACAAAACAAATCAAGAGGTTTCCCCACAAGCTAATTCAGGGCGAGCATATCCCAGAAGATTCATAGGCGGTCGTACACGAGAAATTGAAATAATTCTCAATTCCTACTTTTTTGCTTATATGTTTTAAATTAAGCTGCATCCACCTTTCCAAAGCAGCACAATTCATTTAATAGGTCATCACAAAAAAAATCAAGAGGTTTCCCTACAAGCTAATTCAGGGCGAGCATATCCCAGAAGATTCATAGGCGGCCGTACAGGAGAAATCAAAATAATTCTCTATTCCTACTACTTTTAGATTATATGTTTTAAATTAAGCTGCGTCCGACTTTTCAAAATAACACAATTCATTTAATAGGCCATCACAAAAAAAAAATCAACAGGTTTCCCCAAAAATCGAGATGAGCATATCCCAGAAGATTCATAGGCAGTCGTACACGAGAAATCAAAATAATTCTCAATTCCTGCCTTTTTGCTCATATAGTTAAAATTTAGCTTCATTTCTGATTCCAGATCAACACAATTCATTTAATAGGTCGTCACAGAAGAAATCAAGAGGTTTTCCCACAAACTAATTAAGAACGAGCATATCCCCAAAGATTCATAGGCGGCCCCGTACATGAGAAATTGAAATAATTCTCAATTGTTGGGTTTTTGCTTATATGCTTTAAAATAAGTTGCGTTCGACTTTTAGGAGCAGTACAATTCATTTAATAGGCCTTCAAGAAAGAAATCAAGAGGTTTTCCCACAAACAAATTCGGGACGAACATATCCCAAAAGATTCATAGGCGGTCGTACACGAGAAATTGAAATAATTTTCAATTCCTGCTTTTTTGCTTATATGTTTTAAATTAAGATGCATCCACCTTTCAAGAGCAGCACAATTCATTGAATAGGTCATCACAAAACAAATCAAGAGGTTTCCCCACTAGCTAATTCAGGGCGAGCATATCCCAGAAGATTCATAGGCGGTCGTACACGAGAAATTAAAATAATTCTCTATTCCTACTTTTTTGCTTACATGTTTTAAATAAAGCTGCATTCGACTTTCAAAAATAACACAATTCATTTAATAGGCCATCACAAAAGAAATCAACAGGTTTCCCCAAAAACTAATTCGGGATGAGCATATCCCACAAGATTCTTAGGCGGCCGTACACGAGAAATCAAAATAATTCTCAATTCCTGCCTTTTTGCTCATATGGTTAAAATTTAGCTGCATTTCTGATTCCAAATCAATACAATTCATTTAACAGGTTGTCACAGAGAAATCAAGAGGTTTCCCCACAAACTAATTCAGGACGAGCAAATCCCCAAAGATTCATAGGCGGCCTCGTACATGAGAAATTGAAATAATTCTCAATTCTTGGGTTTTTGCTTATATGCTTTAAAATAAGCTGCATCCACCTTTCCAGAGCAGCAGAATTCATTTAATAGGCCTTCAAGAAAGAAATCAAGTGGTTTCCCCAAAAGCTAATTCAGGGCGAGCATATCCCAAAAGATTCATAGGCAGCCGTACACGAGAAATTGAAATAATTCTCAATTTCTGCTTTTTTGCTTATGTGTTTTAAATTAAGCTGCATCCGACTTTCCAAAATAACATAATTCATTTAATAGGCCATCACAAAAGAAATCAACAGGTTTCCCCAAAAACTAATTTGGGAGGAGCATATCCCAGAAAATTCATAGGCGGCCATACACGATAAATCAAAATAATTCTCAATTCCTGCCTTTTTGCTCATATAGTTAGAATTTAGCTTCATTTCTGATTCCAGATCAACACAATTCATTTAATAAATCATCACAGAAGAGATCAAGAGGTTTCCCCACAAAGTATTTCAGGACGAGCATATCTCCAAAGATCCATAGGCAGCCCCGTACATGAGAAATCAAAATAATTCTCAATTCTTGGGTTTTTGCTTATATGCTTTAAAATAAGTTGCATTCGCCTTTTAGGAGCAGCACAACTCATTTAATAGGCCTTCGAGAAATAAATCAAGAGGTTTTCCCACAAGCAAATTCGGCACGAGCATATCCCAAAAGATTCATATGCGGCCGTACACGAGAAATTGAAATAATTCTCAATTCCTGCTTTTTTGCTTATATGTATTAAATTAAGCTGCATCCACCTTTCCAGAGCAGCACAATTCATTTAATAGGTCATCACAAAACAAATCAAGAGGTTTCCCCACAAGCTAATTCAGTGCGAGCATATCCCAGAAGATTCATAGGCGGCCGTACACGAGAAATCAAAATAATTCTCTATTCCTACTTTTTTGCTTATATGTTTTAAATTAAGCTGCATCCGACTTTCCAAAATAACACAATTCATTTAATAGGCCATCACAAAAGAAATCAACTGGTTTCCCCAAAAACTAATTCGGG
This sequence comes from Capsicum rhomboideum, assembly GCA_031232105.1. NCBI lineage: Eukaryota > Viridiplantae > Streptophyta > Magnoliopsida > Solanales > Solanaceae > Capsicum > Capsicum rhomboideum. Next base: position 49,352 of record CP124719.1, on the reverse strand, counting down.
ATGAGCATATCCCAGAAGATTCATAGACGGCCGTACGTGACAAATCAAAATAATTCTCAATTCCTGCCTTTTTGCTGATATAGTTAAAATTTAGCTACATTTCTGATTCCAGATCGACACAATTCATTTAACAGGCTTTCAAATAAGAAATAAAGAGGTTTCCCCACAAACTAATTCAGGACGAGCATATCCCCGAAGATTCATAGGCGGCCCCGTACATGAGAAATTGAAATAATTCTCAATTCTTGTGTTTTTTCTTATATGCTTTAAAATAAGTTGTGTTTGCCTTTTAGGAGCAGCACAATTCATTTAATAGGCCTTCAATAAAGAAATCAAGAGGTTTTCCCACAAACAAATTCGGGACGAGCCTATCACAAAAGATTCATAGGCGGCCGTAGACGAGAAATTGAAATAATTCTCAATTCCTGCTTTTATGCTTATATGTTTTAAATTAAGCTGCATCCACCTTTTCAGAGCAGCACAATTCATTTAATAGGTCATCACAAATCAAATCAAGAGGTTTCCCCACAAGCTAATTCAGGGCGAGCATATCCCAGAAGATTCATAGGCGGCCGTACACGAGAAATTGAAATAATTCTCAATTCCTGCTTTTTTGCTTATGTGTTTTAAATTAAGCTGCATCCGACTTCCCAAAATAACATAATTCATTTAATAGGCCATCACAAAAGAAATCAACAGGTTTCCCCAAAAACTAATTTGGGATGAGCATATCCCAGAAAATTCATAGGCGGCCGTACACGATAAATCAAAATAATTCTCAATTCCTGCCTTTTTGCTCATATAGTTAAAATTTAGCTTCATTTCTGATTCCAGATCAACACAATTCATTTAATAAGTCATTACAGAAGAAATCAAGAGGTTTCTCCACAAACTATTTCAGGACGAGCAAATCTCCGAAGATCCATAGGCGGCCCCGTACATGAGAAATTGAAATAATTCTCAATTCTTGGGTTTCTGCTTATATGCTTTAAAATAAGTTGCATTCGCCTTTTAGGAGCAGCAGAATTCATTTAACAGGCCTTCGAGAAAGAAATCAAGAGGTTTTCCCACAAACAAATTCGGCATGAGCATATCCCAAAAGATTCATAGGCGGCCGTACACGAGAAATTGAAATAATTCTCAATTCCTGCTTTTTTGCTTATTTTTTTTAAATTAAGCTGCATCCACCTTTCAAGAGCAGCACAATTCATTTAATAGGTCATCACAAAACAAATCAAGAGGTTTCCCCACAAGCTAATTCAGGGAGAGCATATCCCAGAAGATTCATAGGCGGCCGTACACGAGAAATAAAAATAATTCTCTATTCCTACATTTTTGCTTATATGTTTTAAATTAAGCTGCATCCAACTTTCCAAAATAACTCAATTAATTTAATAGGCCATCACAAAAGAAATCAACTGGTTTCCTTAAAAACTAATTCGGGTTGAGCATATCCCAGAAGATTCATAGGCGGCCGTACACGAGAAATCAAAATAATTCTCAATTCCTGCCTTTTTGCTCATATAGTTAAAATTTAGCTGCATTTCTGATTCCAGATCAACACAACTCATTTAACAGGCCTTCAAAGAAGAAATCAAGAGGTTTCCCCACAAACTAATTCAGGACGAGCATATCCCCGAAGATTTATAGGCGGCCCCGTACATGAGAAATTGAAATAATTCTCAATTCTTGGGTTTTTGCTTATATGCTTTAAAATAAGTTGTGTTTGCCTTTTAGGAGCAGCACAATTCATTTAATAATACTTCAATAAAGAAATCAAGAGGTTTTCCCACAAACAAATTCGGGACGAGCCTATCACAAAAGATTCATAGGCGGCCGTAGACGAGAAATTGAAATAATTCTCAATTCCTGCTTTTTTGCTTATATGTATTAAATTAAGCTGCATCCACCTTTCCAGAGCAGCACAATTCATTTAATAGGTCATCACAAAACAAATCAAGAGGTTTCCCCACAAGCTAATTCAGGGAGAGCATATCCCAAAAGATTCATAGGCAACCGTACACGAGAAATAAAAATAATTCTCTATTCCTACTTTTTTGCTTATATGTTTTAAATTAAGCTGCATCCGACTTTCCAAAATAACTCAATTAATTTAATAGTCCATCACAAAAGAAATCAACTGGTTTCCCCAAAAACTAATTCGGGTTGAGCATATCCCAGAAGATTCATAGGCGGCCGTACACGAGAAATCAAAATAATTCTCAATTCCTGCCTTTTTGCTCATATAGTTAAAATTTAGCTGTATTTCTGATTCCAGATCAACACAATTCATTTAACAGGCCTTCAAAGAAGAAATCAAGAGGTTTCCCCACAAACTAATTCAGGACGAGCATATCCCCGAAGATTTATGTACGGGGGTACATGAGAAATTGAAATAATTCTCAATTCTTGGGTTTTTGCTTATATGCTTTAAAATAAGTTGTGTTTGCCTTTTAGGAGCAGCACAATTCATTTAATAGGCCTTCAATAAAGAAATCAAGAGGTTTTCCCACAAACAAATTCGGGACGAGCCTATCACAAAAGATTCATAGGCGGCCGTAGACGAGAAATTGAAATAATTCTCAATTCCTGCTTTTTTGCTTATATGTATTAAATTAAGCTGCATCCACCTTTCAAGAGCAGCACAATTCATTTAATAGGTCATCACAAAACAAATCAAGAGGTTTCCCCACAAGCTAATTCAGGGAGAGCATATCCCAAAAGATTCATAGGCGGCCGTACACGAGAAATAAAAATAATTCTCTATTCCTACTTTTTTGCTTATATGTTTTAAATTAAGCTGCATCCGACTTTCCAAAATAACTCAATTAATTTAATAGTCCATCACAAAAGAAATCAACTGGTTTCCCCAAAAACTAATTCGGGTTGAGCATATCCCAGAAGATTCATAGGCGGCCGTACACGAGAAATCAAAATAATTCTCAATTTCGGCCTTTTTGCTCATATAGTTAAAATTTAGCTGCATTTCTGATTCCAGATCAACACAATTCATTTAACAGGCCTTCAAAGAAGAAATCAAGAGGTTTCCCCACAAACTAATTCAGGACGAGCATATCCCCGAAGATTTATAGGCGGCCCCGTACATGAGAAATTGAAATAATTCTCAATTCTTGGGTTTTTGCTTATATGCTTTAAAATAAGTTGTGTTTGCCTTTTAGGAGCAGCACAATTCATTTAATAGGCCTTCAATAAAGAAATCAAGAGGTTTTCCCACAAACAAATTCGGGATGAGCCTATCACAAAAGATTCATAGGCGGCCGTAGACGAGAAATTGAAATAATTCTCAATTCCTACTTTTATGCTTATATGTTTTAAATTAAGCTGCATCCACCTTTCCAGAGCAGCACAATTCATTTAATAGGTCATCACAAAACAAATCAAGAGGTTTCCCCACAAGCTATTTCAGCGCGAGCATATCCCAGAAGATTCATAGGCGGCCGTACACGAGAAATTGAAATAATTCTCAATTCCTGCTTTTTTGCTTATGTGTTTTAAATTAAGCTGCATCCGACTTTCCAAAATAACATAATTCATTTAATAGGCCATCACAAAAGAAATCAACAGGTTTCCCCAAAAACTAATTTGGGATGAGCATATCCCAGAAAATTCATAGGCGGCCGTACACGATAAATCAAAATAATTCTCAATTCCTGTCTTTTTGCTCATATAGTTAAAATTTAGCTTCATTTCTGATTCCAGATCAACACAATTCATTTAATAAGTCGTCACAGAAGAAATCAAGAGGTTTCTCCACAAACTATTTCAAGACGAGCATATCTCCGAAGATCCATAGGCGGCCCCGTACATGAGAAATTGAAATAATTCTAAATTCTTGGGTTTTTGCTTATATGCTTTAAAATAAGTTGCATTCGCCTTTTAGGAGCAGCACAATTCATTTAATAGGCCTTCGAGAAAGAAATCAAGAGGTTTTCCCACAAACAAATTCGGCACGAGCATATCCCAAAAGATTCATAGGCGGCCGTACACGAGAAATTGAAATAATTCTCAATTCCTGCTTTTTTGCTTATATGTATTAAATTAAGTTGCATCCACCTTTCCAGAGCAGCACAATTCATTTAATAGGTCATCACAAAACAAATCAAGAGGTTTCCCCACAAGCTAATTCAGGGCGAGCATATCCCAGAAGATTCCTAGGCGGCCCGTACATGAGAAATTGAAATAATTCTCAATTCTTGGATTTTTGTTTATATGCTTTAAAATAAGTTGTGTTCGCCTTTTAGGAGCAGCACAATTCATTTAATAGGCCTTCAAGAAAAAAATCAAGAGGTTTTCCCACAAACAAATTCGGGACGAGCATATCCCAAAAGTTTCATAGGCGGCCGTACACGAGAAATCAAAATAATTCTCTATTCCTACTTTTTAGCTTATATGTTTAAAATTAAACTGCATCCGACTTTCCAAAATAACACAATTCATTTAATAGGCCATCACAAAAGAAATCAACAGGTTTCCCCAAAAACTACTTCGGGATGAGCATATCCCAGAAGATTCATAGGCGGTCGTACACGAGAAATCAAAATAATTCTCAATTCCTGCCTTTTTGCTCATATATTTAAAATTTAGTTGCATTTCTGATTCCAGATCAACACAATTCATTTAATAGGTCATCACAGAAGAAATCAAGAGGTTTCCCAACAAACTAATTCAGGACGAGCATATCCCCGAAGATTCATAGGCGGCCCCGTACATGAGAAATTGAAATAATTCTTACTTCTTATGTTTTTGCTTATATGCTTTAACATAAATTGCGTTCGCCTTTTAGGAGCACCACAATTCATTTAATAGGCCTTCAAGAAAGAAATCAAGAGGTTTTCCCACAAACAAATTCGGGACGAGAATATCCCAAAAGATTCATAGGCGGCCGTACACGAGAAATTGAAATAATTCTCAATTCCTGCTTTTTTGCTTATTTTTTTAAAATTAAGCTACATCCACCTTTCAAGAGCAGCACAATTCATTTAATAGGTCATCACAAAACAAATCAAGAGGTTTCCCCACAAGCTAATTCAGGGAGAGCATATCTTAGAAGATTCATAGGCGGCCGTACACGAGAAATAAAAATAATTCTCTATTCCTACTTTTTTGCTTATATGTTTTAAATTAAGCTGCATCCGACTTTCCAAAATAACTCAATTAATTTAATAGGCCATCACAAAAGAAATCAACTGGTTTCCCTAAAAACTAATTCGGGTTGAGCATATCCCAGAAGATTCATAGGGGGCCGTACACGAGAAATCAAAATAATTCTCAATTCCTACCTTTTTGCTCATATAGTTAAAATTTAGCTGTATTTCTGATTCCAGATCAACACAATTCATTTAACAGGCCTTCAAAGAAGAAATCAAGAGGTTTCCCCACAAACTAATTCAGGACGAGCATATCCCCGAAGATTTATAGGCGGCCCCATACATGAGAAATTGAAATAATTCTCAATTCTTGGGTTTTTGCTTATATGCTTTAAAATAAGTTGTGTTTGCCTTTTAGGAGCAGCACAATTCATTTAATAGGCCTTCAATAAAGAAATCAAGAGATTTTCCCACAAACAAATTCGGGACGAGCCTATCAGAAAAGATTCATAGGCGGCCGTATACGAGAAATCAAAATAATTTTCTATTCCTACTTTTTTGCTTACATGTTTTAAATAAAGCTGCATCCGACTTTCAAAAATAACACAATTCATTTAATAGGCCATCACAAAAGAAATCAACAGGTTTCCCCAAAAACTAATTCGGGATGAGCATATCCCAGAAGATTCTTAGGCGGCCGTACAGGAGAAATCAAAATAATTCTCAATTCCTGCCTTTTTGCTCATATGGTTAAAATTTAGCTGCATTTCTGATTCCAGATCAACACAATTCATTTAACAGGCCTTCAAAGAAGAAATCAAGAGGTTTCCCCACAAACTAATTCAGGACGAGCATATCCCCGAAGATTTATAGGCGGCCCCATACATGAGAAATTGAAATAATTCTCAATTCTTGGGTTTTTGCTTATATGCTTTAAATAAGTTGTGTTTGCCTTTTAGGAGCAGCACAATTCATTTAATAGGCCTTCAATAAAGAAATCAAGAGATTTTCCCACAAACAAATTCGGGACGAGCCTATCAGAAAAGATTCATAGGCGGCCGTATACGAGAAATCAAAATAATTCTCTATTCCTACTTTTTTGCTTACATGTTTTAAATAAAGCTGCATCCGACTTTCAAAAATAACACAATTCATTTAGTAGGCCATCACAAAAGAAATCAACAGGTTTCCCCAAAAACTAATTCGGGATGAGCATATCCCAGAAGATTCTTAGGCGGCCGTACAGGAGAAATCAAAATAATTCTCAATTCCTGCCTTTTTGCTCATATGGTTAAAATTTAGCTGCATTTCTGATTCCAGATCAACACAATTCATTTAACAAGTTGTCACAGAGAAATCAAGAGGTTTCCCCACAAACTAATTCAGGACGAGCATATCCCCGAAGATTCATAGGCGGCCTCGTACATGAGAAATTGAAATAATTCTCAATTCTTGGGATTTTGCTTATATGCTTTAAAATAAGTTGCATCCACCTTTCCAGAGCAGCACAATTCATTTAATAGGCCTTCAAGAAAGAAATCAAGAGGTTTCCCCACAAGCTAATTCAGGGCGAGCATATCCCAGAAGATTCATAGGCGGCCCTACACGAGAAATTGAAATATTTCACAATTCCTGCTTTTTTACTTATGTGTTTTAAATTAAGCTGCATCCGACTTTCCAAAATAACATAATTCATTTAATAGGCCATCAAAAAATAAATCAACAGGTTTCCCCAAAAACTAATTCGGGATGAGCATATCCCAGAAAATTCATAGGCGGTCGTACACGAGAAATCAAAATAATTCTCAATTCCTGCCTTTTTGCTCATATAGTTAAAATTTAGCTTCATTTCTGATTCCAAATCAACACAATTCATTTAATAGATCATCACAGAAGAAATCATGAGGTTTCCCCACAAACTATATCAGGACGAGCATATCTCCGAAGATCCATAGGCGGCCCCGTACATGAGAAATTGAAATAATTCTCAATTCTTGGGTTTTTGCTTATATGCTTTAAAATAAGTTGCATTCGCCTTTTAGGAGCAGCACAATTCATTTAATAGGCCTTCGAGAAAGAAATCAAGAGGTTTTCCCACAAACAAATTCGGCACGAGCATATCCCAAAAGATTCATAGGCGACCGTACACGAGAAATTGAAATAATTCTCAATTCCTGCTTTTTTGCTTATATGTTTTAAATTAAGCTGCATCCACCTTTCCAGAGCAGCACAATTCATTTAGGTCATCACAAAACAAATCAAGAGGTTTCCCCACAAGCTAATTCAAGGCGAGCATATCCAAGAAGATTCATAGGCGGTCGTACACGAGAAATCAAAATAATTCTCTATTCCAACTTTTTTGCTTATATGTTTTAAATTAAGCTGCATCCGACTTTTCAAAATAACACAATTCATTTAATAGGCCATCACAAAAGAAATCAACAGGTTTCCCCAAAAACTAATTCCGGATGAGCATATCCCAGAAGATTCATAGGCGGCCGTATACGAGAAATCAAAATAATTCTCAATTACTACCTTTTTGCTCATATAGTTAAAATTTAGCTGCATTTCTGAATTCAAATCAACACAATTCATTTAATAGGCCTTCAAAAAAGAAATCAGGTGGTTTCCCCACAAACAAATTCGGGACGAGCATATCCCAAAAGATTCATAGGCGGTCGTACACGAGAAATTGAAATAATTCTCAATTCCTGCTTTTTTGCTTATGTGTTTTAAATTAAGCTGCATTCACCTATAGAGAGTAGCACAATTCATTTAATAGGTCATCACAAAACAAATCAAGAGGTTTCCCCACAAGCTAATTCAGGACGAGCATATCCCAGAAGATTCATAGGCGGCCGTACACGAGAAATCAAAATAATTATCTATTCCTACTTTTTTGCTTATATGTTTTAAATTAAGCGGCATCCGACTTTCCAAAATAACACAATTAATTTAATAGTCCATCACAAAAGAAATCAACAGGTTTCCCCAAAAACAAATTCAGGACGAGCATATCCCAGAAGATTCATAGGCGGCCGTACACGAGAAATTGAAATAATTCTCAATTTTTGCTTTTTTGCTTATATGTTTTAAATTAAGCTGCATCCACCTTTCCAGAGTAGCACAATTCATTTAATAGGCCATCACAAAAGAAATCAACAGGTTTCCCCAAAAACTAATTCGGGATGAGCATATCCCAGAAGATTCATAGGCGGTCGTACATGAGAAATTTAAATAATTCTCAATTCTTGGGTTTTTCCTTATATGTTTTAAAATAAGTTGCGTTCGCCTTTTAGGAGCAGTACAATTCATTTAATAGGCCTTCAAGAAAGAAATCAAGAGGTTTTCCCACAAACAAATTCGGGACGAGCATATCCCAAAAGATTCATAGGCGGCCGTATACGAGAAATTGAAATAATTCTCAATTCCTTCTTTTTCGCTTATATGTTTTAAATTAAGCTGCATCCACCTTTCCAGAGCAGCACAATTCATTTAGGTCATCACAAAACAAATAAAGAGGTTTCCCCACAAGCTAATTCAGGGCGAGCATATCCCAGAAGATTCATAGGCGGTCGTACACGAGAAATCAAAATAATTCTCTATTCCTACTTTTTTGCTTATATGTTTTAAATTAATTTGCATCCGACTTTCCAAAATAACACAATTCATTTAATAGGCCATCACAAAAGAAATCAACAGGTTTCCCCAAAAACAAATTCGGGACGAGCATATCCCAGAAGATTCATAGGTGGCCGTACACGAGAAATTGAAATAATTCTCAATTCTTGCTTTTTTGCTTATATGTTTTAAATTAAGCTGCATCCACCTTTCCACAGTAGCACAATTCATTTAATAGGCCATCACAAAAGAAATCAACAGGTTTCCCCAAAAACTAATTCGGAATGAGCATATCCCAGAAGATTCATAAGCGGTCGTACATGAGAAATTTAAATAATGCTCAATTCTTGGGTTTTATCTTATATGTTTTAAAATAAGTTGCGTTCGCCTTTTAGGAGCAGTACAATTCATTTAATAGGCCTTCCAGAAAGAAATCAAGAGGTTTTCCCACAAACAAATTCGGGACGAGCAAATCCCAAAAGATTCATAGGCGGCCGTATACGAGAAATTGAAATAATTCTCAATTCCTGCTTTTTCGCTTATATGTTTTAAATTAAGCTGCATCCACCTTTCCAGAGCAGCACAATTCATTTAGGTCATCACAAAACAAATCAACAGGTTTCCCCACAAGCTAATTCAGGGCGAGCATATCCCAGAAGATTCATAGGCGGTCGTACACGAGAAATCAAAATAATTCTCAATTCCTACTTTTTTGCTTATATGTTTTAAATTAATTTGCATCCGACTTTCCAAAATAACACAATTCATTTAATAGGCCATCACAAAAGAAATCAACAAGTTTCCCCAAAAACAAATTCGGGACGAGCATATCCCAGAAGATTCATAGGCGGACGTACACGAGAAATTAAAATAATTCTCAATTCTAGCTTTTTTGCTTATATGTTTTAAATTAAGCTGCATCCACCTTTCCACAGTAGCACAATTCATTTAATAGGCCATCACAAAAGAAATCAACAGGTTTCCCGAAAAACGAATTAGGGATGAGCATATCCCAGAAGATTCATAGGCGGTCGTACATGAGAAATTTAAATAATTCTCAATTCTTGGGTTTTTGCTTATATGTTTTAAAATAAGTTGCGTTCGCCTTTTAGGAGCAGTACAATTCATTTAATAGGCCTTCAAGAAAGAAATCAAGAGGTTTTCCCACAAACAAATTCGGGACGAGCATATCCCAAAAGATTCATAGGCGGCCGTATACGAGAAATTGAAATAATTCTCAATTCCTGCTTTTTTGCTTATATGTTTTAAATTAAGCTGCATCCACCTTTCCAGAGCAGCACAATTCATTTAGGTCATCACAAAACAAATCAAGAGGTTTCCCCACAAGCTAATTCAGGGCGAGCATATCCCAGAAGATTCATAGGCGGTCGTACACGAGAAATCAAAATAATTCTCAATTCCTACTTTTTTGCTTATATGTTTTAAATTAATTTGCATCCGACTTTCCAAAATAACACAATTCATTTAATAGGCCATCACAAAAGAAATCAACAGGTTTCCCCATAAACAAATTCGGGACGAGCATATCCCAGAAGATTCATAGGCGGCCGTACACGAGAAATTGAAATAATTCTCAATTCTAGCTTTTTTGCTTATATGTTTTAAATTAAGCTGCATCCACCTTTCCACAGTAGCACAATACATTTAATAGGCCATCACAAAAGAAATCAACAGGTTTCCCAAAAAATGAATTCGGGATGAGCATATCCCAGAAGATTCATAGGCGGTCGTACATGAGAAATTTAAATAATTCTCAATTCTTGGGTTTTTGCTTGTATGTTTTAAAATAAGTTGCGTTCGCCTTTTAGGAGCAGTACAATTCATTTATTAGGCCTTCAAAAAAGAAATCAAGAGGTTTTCCCACAAACAAATTCGGGAAGAGCATATCCCAAAAGATTCATAGGCGGCCGTATACGAGAAATTGAAATAATTCTCAATTCCTGCTTTTTCGCTTATATGTTTTAAATTAAGCTGCATCCACCTTTCCAGAGCAGCACAATTCATTTAGGTCATCACAAAACAAATCAAGAGGTTTCCCCACAAGCTAATTCAGGGCGAGCATATCCCAGAAGATTCATAGGCGGTCGTACACGAGAAATCAAAATAATTCTCTATTCCTACTTTTTTGCTTATATGTTTTAAATTAATTTGCATCCGACTTTCCAAAATAACACAATTCATTTAATAGGCCATCACAAAAGAAATCAACAGGTTTCCCCAAAAACAAATTCGGGACGAGCATATCCCAGAAGATTCATAGGCGGACGTACACGAGAAATTGAAATAATTCTCAATTCTTGCTTTTTTTGCTTATATGTTTTAAATTAAGCTGCATCCACCTTTCCACAGTAGCACAATTCATTTAATAGGCCATCACAAAAGAAATCAACAGGTTTCCCCAAAAACAAATTCGGGATGAGCATATCCCAGAAGATTCATAGGCGGTCATACATGAGAAATTTAAATAATGCTCAATTCTTGGGTTTTTGCTTATATGTTTTAAAATAAGTTGCGTTCGCCTTTTAGGAGCAGTACAATTCATTTAATAGGCCTTCAAGAAAGAAATCAAGAGGTTTTCCCACAAACAAATTCGGGACGAGCATATCCCAAAAGATTCATAGGCGGCCGTATACGAGAAATTGAAATAATTCTCAATTCCTGCTTTTTTGCTTATATGTTTTAAATTAAGATGCATCCACCTTTCCAGAGCAGCACAATTCATTTAGGTCATCACAAAACAAATCAAGAGGTTTCCCCACAAGCTAATTCAGGGCGAGCATATCCCAGAAGATTAATAGGCGGTCGTACACGAGAAATCAAAATAATTCTCAATTCCTACTTTTTTGCTTATATGTTTTAAATTAATTTGCATCCGACGTTCCAAAATAACATAATTCATTTAATAGGCCATCACAAAAGAAATCAACAGGTTTCCCCAAAAACAAATTTGGGACGAGCATATCTCAGAAGATTCATAGGCGGACGTACACGAGAAATTGAAATAATTCTCAATTCTAGCTTTTTTGCTTATATGTGTTAAATTAAGCTGCATCCACCTTTCCACAGTAGCACAATTCATTTAATAGGCCCTCACAAAAGAAATCAACAGGTTTCCCGAAAAACGAATTCGGGATGAGCATATCCCAGAAGATTCATAGGCGGTCGTACATGAGAAATTTAAATAATTCTCAATTCTTGGGTTTTTGCTTATATGTTTTAAAATAAGTTGCATTCGCCTTTTTGGAGCAGCACAATTCATTTAATAGGCCTTCAAGAAAGAAATCAAGAGGTTTTCTCACAAACAAATTCGGGACGAGCATATACCAAAAGATTCATAGGCGGCCGTATACGAGAAATTGAAATAATTCTCAATTCCTGCTTTTTCGCTTATATGTTTTAAATTAAGCTGCATCCACCTTTTCAGAGCAGCACAATTCATTTAGGTCATCACAAAACAAATCAAGAGATTTCCCCACAAGCTAATTCAGGGCGAGCATATCCCAGAAGATTCATAGGCGGTCGTACACGAGAAATGAAAATAATTCTCTATTCCTACTTTTTTGCTTATATGTTTTAAATTAATTTGCATCCGACTTTCCAAAATAACACAATTCATTTAATAGGCCATCACAAAAGAAATCAACAGGTTTCCCCAAAAACAAATTCGGGACGAGCATATCCCAGAAGATTCATAGGCGGACGTACACGAGAAATTGAAATAATTCTCAATTCTTGCTTTTTTGCTTATATGTTTTAAATTAAGCTGCATCCACCTTTCCAGAGTAGCACAATTCATTTAATAGGCCATCACAAAAGAAATCAACAGGTTTCCCCAAAAACTAATTCGTGATGAGCATATCCTAGAAGATTCATAGGCGGTCGTACATGAGAAATTTAAATAATTCTCAATTCTTGGGTTTTTGCTTATATGTTTTAAAATAAGTTGCGTTCGCCTTTTAGGAGCAGTACAATTCATTTAATAGGCCTTCAAGAAAGAAATCAAGAGGTTTTCCCACAAACAAATTCGGAACGAGCATATCCCAAAAGATTCATAGGCGGCCGTATACGAGAAATTGAAATAATTCTCAATTCCTGCTTTTTCGCTTATATGTTTTAAATTAAGCGGCATCCACCTTTCCAGAGCAGCACAATTCATTTAGGTCATCACAAAACAAATCAAGAGGTTTTCCCACAAGCTAATTCAGGGCGAGCATATCCCAGAAGATTAATAGGCGGTCGTACACGAGAAATCAAAATAATTCTCTATTCCTACTTTTTTGCTTATATGTTTTAAATTAATTTACATCCGATGTTCCAAAATAACACAATTCATTTAATAGGCCATCACAAAAGAAATCAACAGGTTTCCCCAAAAACAAATTCGGGACGAGCATATCCCAGAAGATTCATAGGCGGCCGTACACGAGAAATTGAAATAATTCTCAATTCTTGCTTCTTTGCTTATATGTTTTAAATTAAGCTGCATCCACCTTTCCAGAGCAGCACAATTCATTTAATAGGTCATCACAAAACAAATCAAGAGGTTTCCCCACAAGCTAATTCAGGAAGAGCATATCCCAGAAGATTCATAGGCGGCCGTACACGAGAAATCAAAATAATTATCTATTCCTACTTTTTTTTTTATATGTTTTAAATTAAGCTGCATCCGACTTTCCAAAATAACACAATTCATTTAATAGGCCATCACAAAAAAAATCAACAGGTTTCCCCAAAAACTAATTCGGGATGAGAATATCCCAGAAGATTCATAGACGGCCGTACACGAGAAATCAAAATAATTCTCTATTCCTACTTTTTTGCTTATATGTTTTAAATTAAGCTGCATTCGAATTTCCAAAATAACACAATTCATTTAATAGGCCTTCACAAAAGAAATCAACAGGTTTCCCCAAAAACTAATTTGGGATGAGAATATCCCAGAAGATTCATAGGCGGTCGTATATGAGAAATTTAAATAATTCTCAATTCTTGGGTTTTTGCTTATATGCTTTAAAATATGTTGCGTTCGCCTTTTAGGAGCAGTACAATTCATTAAATAGGCCTTCAAGAAAGAAATCAAGAGGTTTTCCCACAAACAAATTCGGGACGAGCATATCCCAAAAGATTCATAGGCGGTCGTATACGAGAAATTGAAATAATTCTCAATTCCTGCTTTTTTGCTTATATGTTTTAAATTAAGCTGCATCCACCTTTCCAGAGCAGCACAATTCATTTAGGTCATCACAAAACAAATCAAGAGATTTCCCCACAAGCTAATTCAGGGCGAGCATATCCCAGAAGATTCATAGGCGGTCGTACACGAGAAATCAAAATAATTCTCAATTCCTACTTTTTTGCTTATATGTTTTAAATTAATTTGCATCCGACTTTCCAAAATAACACAATTCATTTAATAGGCCATCACAAAAGAAATCAACAGGTTTCCCCAAAAACAAATTCGGGACGAGCATATCCCAGAAGATTCATAGGCGGTCGTACACGATAAATTCAAATAATTCTCAATTCTTGCTTTTTTGCTTATATGTTTTAAATTAACCTGCATCCACCTTTCCAGAGCAGCACAATTCATTTAGGTCATCACAAAACAAATCAAGAGGTTTCCCCACAAGCTAATTCAGGGCGAGCATATCCCAGAAGATTCATAGGCGGCCGTACACGAGAAATTGAAATAATTCTCAATTCTTGCTTTTTTGCTTATATGTATTAAATTAAGCTGCATCCACCTTTCCAGAGTAGCACAATTCATTTAATAGGCCATCACAAAAGAAATCAACAGGTTTCCCCAAAAACGAATTCGGGATGAACATATCCCAGAAGATTCATAGGCGGTCGTACATGAGAAATTTAAATAATTCTCAATTCTTGGGTTTTTGCTTATATGTTTTAAAATAAGTTGCGTTCGCCTTTTAGGAGCAGTACAATTCATTTAATAGGCCTTCAAGAAAGAAATCAAGAGGTTTTCCCACAAACAAATTCGGGACGAGCATATCCCAAAAGATTCATATGTTTTAAATTAATTTGCATCCGACTTTCCAAAATAACACAATTCATTTAATAGGGCATCACAAAAGAAATCAACAGGTTTCCCCAAAAACAAATTCGGGACGAGCATATCCCAGATGATTCATAGGCAGCCGTACACGAGAAATTGAAATAATTCTCAATTGTTGCTTTTTTGCTTATATGTTTTAAATTAAGCTGCATCCACCTTTCCAGAGCAGCACAATTCATTTAATAGGTCATCACAAAACAAATCAAGAGGTTTCCCCACAAGCTAATTCAGGAAGAGCATATCCCAGGAGATTCATAGGCGGCCGCACACGAGAAATTAAAATAATTATCTATTCCTACTTTTTTGCTTATATGTTTTAAATTAAGCTGCATCCGAATTTCCAAAATAACACAATTCATTTAATAGGCCATCACAAAAGAAATCAACAGGTTTCCCCAAAAACTAATTCGGGATGAGCATATCCCAGAAGATTCATAGGCGGTCGTATATGAGAAATTTAAATAATTCTCAATTCTTGGGTTTTTGCTTATATGCTTTAAAATATGTTGCGTTCGCCTTTTAGGAGCAGTACAATTCATTAAATAGGCCTTCAAGAAAGAAATCAAGAGGTTTTCCCACAAACAAATTCGGGACGAGCATATCCCAAAAGATTCATAGGCGGCCGTATACGAGAAATTGAAATAATTCTCAATTCCTGCTTTTTTGCTTATATGTTTTAAATTAAGCGGCATCCACCTTTCCAGAGCAGCACAATTCATTTAGGTCATCACAAAACAAATCAAGAGGTTTCCCCACAAGCTAATTCTGGGCGAGCATATCCCAGAAGATTCATAGGCGGTCGTACACGAGAAATCAAAATAATTCTCAATTCCTACTTTTTTGCTTATATGTTTTAAATTAATTTGCATCCGACTTTCCAAAATAACACAATTCATTTAATAGGCCATCACAAAAGAAATCAACAGGTTTCCCCAAAAACAAATTCGGGACGAGCATATCCCAGAAGATTCATAGGCGGCCGTACACGAGAAATTGAAATAATTCTCAATTCTTGCTTTTTTGCTTATATGTTTTAAATTAAGCTGCATCCACCTTTCCACAGTAGCACAATTCATTTAATAGGCCATCACAAAAGAAATCAACAGGTTTCCCCAAAAACGAATTCGGGATGAGCATATCCCAGAAGATTCATAGGCGGTCGTACACGAGAAATCAATATAATTCTCTATTCCAACTTTTTTGCTTATATGATTTAAATTAAGCTGCATCCGACTTTCCAAAATAACACAATTCATTTAATAGGCCATCACAAAAGAAATCAACAGGTTTCCCCAAAAACAAATTCAGGACGAGCATATCCCAGAAGATTCATAGGCGGCCGTACACGAGAAATTGAAATAATTCTCAATTCTTGCTTTTTTGCTTATATGTTTTAAATTAAGCTGCATCCACCTTTCCACAGTAGCACAATTCATTTAATAGGCCATCACAAAAGAAATCAACAGGTTTCCCCAAAAACTAATTCGGGATGGGCATATCCCAGAAGATTCATAGGCGGTCGTACATGAGAAATTTAAATAATTCTCAATTCTTGGGTTTTTGCTTATATGTTTTAAAATAAGTTGCGTTCGCCTTTTAGGAGCAGTACAATTCATTTAATAGGCCTTCAAGAAAGAAATCAAGAGGTTTTCCCACAAACAAATTCGGGACGAGCATATCCCAAAAGATTTATAGGCGGCCGTATACGAGAAATTGAAATAATTCTCAATTCCTGCTTTTTCGCTTATATGTTTTAAATTAAGCTGCATCCACCTTTCCAGAGCAGCACAATTCATTTAGGTCATCACAAAACAAATCAAGAGATTTCCCCACAAGCTAATTCAGGGCGAGCATATCCCAGAAGATTAATAGGCGGCCGTACACGAGAAATCAAAATAATTATCTATTCCTACTTTTTTGCTTATATGTTTTAAATTAAGCTGCATCCGACTTTCCAAAATAACACAATTCATTTAATAGGCCATGACAAAAGAAATCAACAGGCTTCCCCAAAAACTAATTCGGGATGAGCATATACCGGAAGATTCATAGTCGGTCGTACACGAGAAATCAAAATAATTCTCTATTCCTACTTTTTTGCTTATATGTTTTAAATTAAGCTGCATCCGAATTTCCAAAATAACACAATTCATTTAATAGGCCATCACAAAAGAAATCAATAGGTTTCCCCAAAAACTAATTCGGGATGAGCATGTCCCAGAAGATTCATAGGCGGCCGCACACGAGAAATCAAAATAATTATCTATTCCTACTTTTTTGCTTATATGTTTTAAATTAAGCTGCATCCGACTTTCCAAAATAACACAATTCATTTAATAGGCCATGACAAAAGAAATCAACAGGCTTCCCCAAAAACTAATTCGGGATGAGCATATACCGGAAGATTCATAGTCGGTCGTACACGAGAAATCAAAATAATTCTCTATTCCTACTTTTTTGCTTATATGTTTCAAATTAAGCTGCATCCGAATTTCCAAAATAACACAATTCATTTAATAGGCCATCACAAAAGAAATCAATAGGTTTCCCCAAAAACTAATTCGGGATGAGCATGTCCCAGAAGATTCATAGGCGGTCGTACACGAGAAATTGAAATAATTCTCAATTCTTGCTTTTTTGCTTATATGTTTTAAATTAAGCTGCATCCACCTTTCCAGAGTAGCACAATTCATTTAATAGGCCATCACAAAAGAAATCAACAGGTTTCCCCAAAAACGAATTCGGGATGAGCATATCCCCGAAGATTCATAGGCGGTCGTACATGAGAAATTTAAATAATTCTCAATTCTTGGGTTTTTACTTATATGTTTTAAAATAAGTTGCGTTCGCCTTTTAGGAGCAGTACAATTCATTTAATAGGCCTTCAAGAAAGAAATCAAGAGGTTTTCCCACAAATAAATTCGGGACGAGCATATCCCAAAAGATTCATAGGCGGCCGTATACGAGAAATTGAAATAATTCTCAATTCCTGCTTTTTCGCTTATATGTTTTAAATTAAGCTGCATCCACCTTTCCAGAGCAGCACAATTCATTTAGGTCATCACAAAACAAATCAAGAGATTTCCCCACAAGCTAATTCAGGGCTAGCATATCCCAGAAGATTAATAGGCGGTCGTACACGAGAAATCAAAATAATTCTCAATTCCTACTTTTTTGCTTATATGTTTTAAATTAATTTGCATCCGACTTTCCAAAATAACACAATTCATTTAATAGGCCATCACAAAAGAAATCAACAGGTTTCCCCAAAAACAAATTCAGGACGAGCATATCCCAGAAGATTCATAAGCGGACGTACACGAGAAATTGAAATAATTCTCAATTCTTGCTTTTTTGCTTATATGTTTTAAATTAAGCTGCATCCACCTTTCCAGAGCAGCACAATTCATTTAATAGGTCATCACAAAACAAATCAAGAGGTTTCCCCACAAGCTAATTCAGGAAGAGCATATCCCAGGAGATTCATAGGCGGCCGCACACGAGAAATTAAAATAATTATCTATTCCTACTTTTTTGCTTATGTGTTTTAAATTAAGCTGCATCCGAATTTCCAAAATAACACAATTCATTTAATAGGCCATCACAAAAGAAATCAACAGGTTTCCCCAAAAACTAATTCGGGATGAGCATATCCCAGAAGATTCATAGGCGGTCGTATATGAGAAATTTAAATAATTCTCAATTCTTGGGTTTTTGCTTATATGCTTTAAAATATGTTGCGTTCGCCTTTTAGGAGCAGTACAATTCATTAAATAGGCCTTCAAGAAAGAAATCAAGAGGTTTTCCCACAAACAAATTCGGGACGAGCATATCCCAAAAGATTCATAGGCGGCCGTATACGAGAAATTGAAATAATTCTCAATTCCTGCTTTTTTGCTTATATGTTTTAAATTAAGCGGCATCCACCTTTCCAGAGCAGCACAATTCATTTAGGTCATCACAAAACAAATCAAGAGGTTTCCCCACAAGCTAATTCTGGGCGAGCATATCCCAGAAGATTCATAGGCGGTCGTACACGAGAAATCAAAATAATTCTCAATTCCTACTTTTTTGCTTATATGTTTTAAATTAATTTGCATCCGACTTTCCAAAATAACACAATTCATTTAATAGGCCATCACAAAAGAAATCAACAGGTTTCCCCAAAAACAAATTCGGGACGAGCATATCCCAGAAGATTCATAGGCGGCCGTACACGAGAAATTGAAATAATTCTCAATTCTTGCTTTTTTGCTTATATGTTTTAAATTAAGCTGCATCCACCTTTCCACAGTAGCACAATTCATTTAATAGGCCATCACAAAAGAAATCAACAGGTTTCCCCAAAAACGAATTCGGGATGAGCATATCCCAGAAGATTCATAGGCGGTCGTACACGAGAAATCAATATAATTCTCTATTCCAACTTTTTTGCTTATATGATTTAAATTAAGCTGCATCCGACTTTCCAAAATAACACAATTCATTTAATAGGCCATCACAAAAGAAATCAACAGGTTTCCCCAAAAACAAATTCAGGACGAGCATATCCCAGAAGATTCATAGGCGGCCGTACACGAGAAATTGAAATAATTCTCAATTCTTGCTTTTTTGCTTATATGTTTTAAATTAAGCTGCATCCACCTTTCCACAGTAGCACAATTCATTTAATAGGCCATCACAAAAGAAATCAACAGGTTTCCCCAAAAACTAATTCGGGATGGGCATATCCCAGAAGATTCATAGGCGGTCGTACATGAGAAATTTAAATAATTCTCAATTCTTGGGTTTTTGCTTATATGTTTTAAAATAAGTTGCGTTCGCCTTTTAGGAGCAGTACAATTCATTTAATAGGCCTTCAAGAAAGAAATCAAGAGGTTTTCCCACAAACAAATTCGGGACGAGCATATCCCAAAAGATTTATAGGCGGCCGTATACGAGAAATTGAAATAATTCTCAATTCCTGCTTTTTCGCTTATATGTTTTAAATTAAGCTGCATCCACCTTTCCAGAGCAGCACAATTCATTTAGGTCATCACAAAACAAATCAAGAGATTTCCCCACAAGCTAATTCAGGGCGAGCATATCCCAGAAGATTAATAGGCGGTCGTACACGAGAAATCAAAATAATTCTCAATTCCTACTTTTTTGGTTATATGTTTTAAATTAATTTGCATCCGACTTTCCAAAATAACACAATTCATTTAATAGGCCATCACAAAAGAAATCAACAGGTTTCCCCAAAAACAAATTTGGGACGAGCATATCTCAGAAGATTCATAGGCGGCCGTACACGAGAAATTGAAATAATTCTCAATTCTTGCTTTTTTGCTTATATGTTTTAAATTAACCTGCATCCACCTTTCCAGAGCAGCACAATTCATTTAGGTCATCACAAAACAAATCAAGAGGTTTCCCCACAAGCTAATTCAGGGCGAGCATATCCCAGAAGATTCATAGGCGGTCGTACACGAGAAATCAATATAATTCTCTATTCCAACTTTTTTGCTTATATGTTTTAAATTAAGCTGCATCCGACTTTTCAAAATAACACAATTCATTTAATAGGCCATCACAAAAGAAATCAACAGGTTTCCCCAAAAACAAATTCGGGACGAGCATATCCCAGAAGATTCATAGGCCGCCGTACAAGAGAAATTGAAATAATTCTCAATTCTTGCTTTTTTGCTTATACGTTTTAAATTAAGCTGCATCCACCTTTCCAGAGTAGCACAATTCATTTAATAGGCCATCACAAAAAAAATCAACAGGTTTCCCCAAAAACGAATTCGGGATGAGCATATCCCAGAAGATTCATTGGCGGTCATACATGAGAAATTTAAATAATTCTCAATTCTTGGGTTTTTGCTTATATGTTTTAAAATAAGTTGCGTTCGCCTTTTAGGAGCAGTACAATTCATTTAATAGGCCTTCAAGAAAGAAATCAAGAGGTTTTCCCACAAACAAATTCGGGACGAGCATATCCCAAAAGATTCATAGGCGGCCGTACACGAGAAATTGAAATAATTCTCAATTCCTGCTTTTTTGCTTATATGTTTTAAATTAAGCTGCATCCACCTTTCCAGAGCAGCACAATTCATTTAATAGGTCATCACAAAACAAATCAAGAGGTTTCCCCACAAGCTAATTCAGGGCGAGCATATCCCAGAAGATTCATAGGCGTCGTACACGAGAAATCAAAATAATTCTCTATTCCAACTTTTTTGCTTATATGTTTTAAATTAAGCTGCATCCAACTTTCCAAAATAACACAATTCATTTAATAGGCCATCACAAAAGAAATCAACAGGTTTCCCCAAAAACAAATTCGGGACGAGCATATCCCAGAAGATTCATAGGCGGCCGTACACGAGAAATTGAAATAATTCTCAATTCTTGCTTTTTTGCTTATATGTTTTAAATTAAGCTGCATCCACCTTTCCACAGTAGCACAATTCATTTAATAGGCCATCACAAAAGAAATCAACAGGTTTCCCCAAAAACTAATTCGGGATGGGCATATCCCAGAAGATTCATAGGCGGTCGTACATGAGAAATTTAAATAATTCTCAATTCTTGGGTTTTTGCTTATATGTTTTAAAATAAGTTGCGTTCGCCTTTTAGGAGCAGTACAATTCATTTAATAGGCCTTCAAGAAAGAAATCAAGAGGTTTTCCCACAAACAAATTCGGGACGAGCATATCCCAAAAGATTCATAGACGGCCGTATACGAGAAATTGAAATAATTCTCAATTCCTGCTTTTTTGCATATATGTTTTAAATTAAGCTGCATCCACCTTTCCAGAGCAGCACAATTCATTTAGGTCATCACAAAACAAATCAAGAGATTTCCCCACAAGCTAATTCAGGGCGAGCATATCCCAGAAGATTAATAGGCGGTCGTACAGGAGAAATCAAAATAATTCTCAATTCCTACTTTTTTGCTTATATGTTTTAAATTAATTTGCATCCGACTTTCCAAAATAACACAATTCATTTAATAGGCCATCACAAAAGAAATCAACAGGTTTCCCCAAAAACAAATTTGGGACGAGCATATCTCAGAAGATTCATAGGCGGCCGTACACGAGAAATTGAAATAATTCTCAATTCTTGCTTTTTTGCTTATATGTTTTAAATTAACCTGCATCCACCTTTCCAGAGCAGCACAATTCATTTAGGTCATCACAAAATAAATCAAGAGGTTTCCCCACAAGCTAATTCAGGGCGAGCATATCCCAGAAGATTCATAGGCGGTCGTACACGAGAAATCAATATAATTCTCTATTCCAACTTTTTTGCTTATATGTTTTAAATTAAGCTGCATCCGACTTTTCAAAATAACACAATTCATTTAATAGGCCATCACAAAAGAAATCAACAGGTTTCCCCAAAAACAAATTCGGAACGAGCATATCCCAGAAGATTCATAGGCGGCCGTACACGAGAAATTGAAATAATTCTCAATTCTTGCTTTTTTGCTTATATGTTTTAAATTAAGCTGCATCCACCTTTCCAGAGTAGCACAATTCATTTAATAGGCCATCACAAAAGAAATCAACAGGTTTCCCCAAAAACGAATTCGGGATGAGCATATCCCAGAAGATTCATTGGCGGTCATACATGAGAAATTTAAATAATTCTCAATTCTTGGATTTTTGCTTATATGTTTTAAAATAAGTTGCGTTCGCCTTTTAGGAGCAGTACAATTCATTTAATAGGCCTTCAAGAAAGAAATCAAGAGGTTTTCCCACAAACAAATTCGGGACGAGCATATCCCAAAAGATTCATAGGCGGCCGTACACGAGAAATTGAAATAATTCTCAATTCCTGCTTTTTCGCTTATATGTTTTAAATTAAGCTGCATCCACCTTTCCAGAGCAGCACAATTCATTTAATAGGTCATCACAAAACAAATCAAGAGGTTTCCCCACAAGCTAATTCAGGGCGAGCATATCCCAGAAGATTCATAGGCGGTCGTACACGAGAAATCAAAATAATTCTCTATTCCAACTTTTTTGCTTATATGTTTTAAATTAAGCTGCATCCAACTTTCCAAAATAACACAATTCATTTAATAGGCCATCACAAAAGAAATCAACAGGTTTCCCCAAAAACTAATTCGGGACGAGCATATCCCAGAAGATTCATAGGCGGCCGTACACGAGAAATTGAAATAATTCTCAATTCTTGCTTTTTTGCTTATATGTTTTAAATTAAGCTGCATCCACCTTTCCAGAGTAGCACAATTCATTTAATAGGCCATCACAAAAGAAATCAACAGGTTTCCCCAAAAACTAATTCGGGATGGGCATATCCCAGAAGATTCATAGGCGGTCGTACATGAGAAATTTAAATAATTCTCAATTCTTGGGTTTTTGCTTATATGTTTTAAAATAAGTTGCGTTCGCCTTTTAGGAGCAGTACAATTCATTTAATAGGCCTTCAAGAAAGAAATCAAGAGGTTTTCCCACAAACAAATTCGGGACGAGCATATCCCAAAAGATTCATAGACGGCCGTATACGAGAAATTGAAATAATTCTCAATTCCTGCTTTTTTGCATATATGTTTTAAATTAAGCTGCATCCACCTTTCCAGAGCAGCACAATTCATTTAGGTCATCACAAAACAAATCAAGAGATTTCCCCACAAGCTAATTCAGGGCGAGCATATCCCAGAAGATTAATAGGCGGTCGTACACGAGAAATCAAAATAATTCTCAATTCCTACTTTTTTGCTTATATGTTTTAAATTAATTTGCATCCGACTTTCCAAAATAACACAATTCATTTAATAGGCCATCACAAAAGAAATCAACAGGTTTCCCCAAAAACAAATTTGGGACGAGCATATCTCAGAAGATTCATAGGCGGCCGTACACGAGAAATTGAAATAATTCTCAATTCTTGCTTTTTTGCTTATATGTTTTAAATTAAGCTGCATCCACCTTTCCAGAGTAGCACAATTCATTTAATAGGCTATCACAAAAGAAATCAACAGGTTTCCCCAAAAACAAATTCGGGACGAGAATATCCCAGAAGATTCATAGGCGGTCGTACACGAGAAATCAATATAATTCTCTATTCCAACTTTTTTGCTTATATGTTTTAAATTAAGCTGCATCCGACTTTTCAAAATAACACAATTCATTTAATAGGCCATCACAAAAGAAATCAACAGGTTTCCCCAAAAACAAATTCGGGACGAGTATATCCCAGAAGATTCATAGGCGGCCGTACACGAGAAATTGAAATAATTCTCAATTCTTGCCTTTTTGCTTATATGTTTTAAATTAAGCTGCATCTACCTTTCCAGAGTAGCACAATTCATTTAATAGGCCATCACAAAAGAAATCAACAGGTTTCCCCAAAAACGAATTCGGGATGAGCATATCCCAGAAGATTCATTGGCGGTCATACATGAGAAATTTAAATAATTCTCAATTCTTGGGTTTTTGCTTATATGTTTTAAAATAAGTTGCGTTCGCCTTTTAGGAGCAGTACAATTCATTTAATAGGCCTTCAAGAAAGAAATCAAGTGGTTTTCCCACAAACAAATTCGGGACGAGCATATCCCAAAAGATTCATAGGCGGCCGTACATGAGAAATTGAAATAATTCTCAATTCCTGCTTTTTCGCTTATATGTTTTAAATTAAGCTGCATCCACCTTTCCAGAGCAGCACAATTCATTTAATAGGTCATCACAAAACAAATCAAGAGGTTTCCCCACAAGCTAATTCAGGGCGAGCATATCCCAGAAGATTCATAGGCGGTCGTACACGAGAAATCAAAATAATTCTCTATTCCAACTTTTTTGCTTATATGTTTTAAATTAAGCTGCATCCAACTTTCCAAAATAACACAATTCATTTAATAGGCCATCACAAAAGAAATCAACAGGTTTCCCCAAAAACTAATTCGGGACGAGCATATCCCAGAAGATTCATAGGCGGCCGTACACGAGAAATTGAAATAATTCTCAATTCTTGCTTTTTTGCTTATATGTTTTAAATTAAGCTGCATCCACCTTTCCAGAGTAGCACAATTCATTTAATAGGCCATCATAAAAGAAATCAACAGGTTTCCCCAAAAACTAATTCGGTATGGGCATATCCCAGAAGATTCATAGGCGGTCGTACATGAGAAATTTAAATAATTCTCAATTCTTGGGTTTTTGCTTATATGTTTTAAAATAAGTTGCGTTCGCCTTTTAGGAGCAGTACAATTCATTTAATAGGCCTTCAAGAAAGAAATCAAGAGGTTTTCCCACAAACAAATTCGGGACGAGCATATCCCAAAAGATTCATAGACGGCCGTATACGAGAAATTGAAATAATTCTCAATTCCTGCTTTTTTGCATATATGTTTTAAATTAAGCTGCATCCACCTTTCCAGAGCAGCACAATTCATTTAGGTCATCACAAAACAAATCAAGAGTTTTCCCCACAAGCTAATTCAGGGCGAGCATATCCCAGAAGATTAATAGGCGGTCGTACACGAGAAATCAAAATAATTCTCAATTCCTACTTTTTTGCTTATATGTTTTAAATTAATTTGCATCCGACTTTCCAAAATAACACAATTCATTTAATAGGCCATCACAAAAGAAATCAACAGGTTTCCCCAAAAACAAATTTGGGACGAGCATATCTCAGAAGATTCATAGGCGGCCGTACACGAGAAATTGAAATAATTCTCAATTCTTGCTTTTTTGCTTATATGTTTTAAATTAACCTGCATCCACCTTTCCAGAGCAGCACAATTCATTTAGGTCATCACAAAACAAATCAAGAGGTTTCCCCACAAGCTAATTCAGGGCGAGCATATCCCAGAAGATTCATAGGCGGTCGTACACGAGAAATCAATATAATTCTCTATTCCAACTTTTTTGCTTATATGTTTTAAATTAAGCTGCATCCGACTTTTCAAAATAACATAATTCATTTAATAGGCCATCACAAAAGAAATCAACAGGTTTCCCCAAAAACAAATTCGGGACGAGTATATCCCAGAAGATTCATAGGCGGCCGTACACGAGAAATTGAAATAATTCTCAATTCTTGCTTTTTTGCTTATATGTTTTAAATTAAGCTGCATCTACCTTTCCAGAGTAGCACAATTCATTTAATAGGCCATCACAAAAGAAATCAACAGGTTTCCCCAAAAACGAATTCGGGATGAGCATATCCCAGAAGATTCATTGGCGGTCATACATGAGAAATTTAAATAATTCTCAATTCTTGGGTTTTTGCTTATATGTTTTAAAATAAGTTGCGTTCGCCTTTTAGGAGCAGTACAATTCATTTAATAGGCCTTCAAGAAAGAAATCAAGTGGTTTTCCCACAAACAAATTCGGGACGAGCATATCCCAAAAGATTCATAGGCGGCCGTACATGAGAAATTGAAATAATTCTCAATTCCTGCTTTTTCGCTTATATGTTTTAAATTAAGCTGCATCCACCTTTCCAGAGCAGCACAATTCATTTAATAGGTCATCACAAAATAAATCAAGAGGTTTCCCCACAAGCTAATTCAGGGCGAGCATATCCCAGAAGATTCATAGGCGGTCGTACACGAGAAATCAAAATAATTCTCTATTCCAACTTTTTTGCTTATATGTTTTAAATTAAGCTGCATCCAACTTTCCAAAATAACACAATTCATTTAATAGGCCATCACAAAAGAAATCAACAGGTTTCCCCAAAAACTAATTCGGGACGAGCATATCCCAGAAGATTCATAGGCGGCCGTACACGAGAAATTGAAATAATTCTCAATTCTTGCTTTTTTGCTTATATGTTTTAAATTAAGCTGCATCCACCTTTCCAGAGTAGCACAATTCATTTAATAGGCCATCATAAAAGAAATCAACAGGTTTCCCCAAAAACTAATTCGGGATGGGCATATCCCAGAAGATTCATAGGCGGTCGTACATGAGAAATTTAAATAATTCTCAATTCTTGGGTTTTTGCTTATATGTTTTAAAATAAGTTGCGTTCGCCTTTTAGGAGCAGTACAATTCATTTAATAGGCCTTCAAGAAAGAAATCAAGAGGTTTTCCCACAAACAAATTCGGGACGAGCATATCCCAAAAGATTCATAGACGGCCGTATACGAGAAATTGAAATAATTCTCAATTCCTGCTTTTTTGCATATATGTTTTAAATTAAGCTGCATCCACCTTTCCAGAGCAGCACAATTCATTTAGGTCATCACAAAACAAATCAAGAGATTTCCCCACAAGCTAATTCAGGGCGAGCATATCCTAGAAGATTAATAGGCGGTCGTACACGAGAAATCAAAATAATTCTCAATTCCTACTTTTTTGCTTATATGTTTTAAATTAATTTGCATCCGACTTTCCAAAATAACACAATTCATTTAATAGGACATCACAAAAGAAATCAACAGGTTTCCCCAAAAACAAATTCGGGACGAGCATATCCCAGAAGATTCATAGGCGGCCGTACACGAGAAATTGAAATAATTCTCAATTCTTGCTTTTTTGCTTATATGTTTTAAATTAAGCTGCATCCACCTTTCCAGAGTAGCACAATTCATTTAATAGGCCATCACAAAAGAAATCAACAGGTTTCCCCAAAAACGAATTCGGGATGAGCATATCCCAGAAGATTCATAGGCGGTCGTACATGAGAAATTTAAATAATTCTCAATTCTTGGGTTTTTGCTTATATGTTTTAAAATAAGTTGTGTTCGCCTTTTAGGAGCAGTACAATTCATTTAATAGGCCTTCAAGAAAGAAATCAAGAGGTTTTCCCACAAACAAATTCGGGACGAGCATATCCCAAAAGATTCATAGGCGGCCGTATACGAGAAATTGAAATAATTCTTAATTCCTGCTTTTTTGCTTATATGTTTTAAATTAAGCTGCATCCACCTTTCCAGAGCAGCACAATTCATTTAGGTCATCACAAAACAAATCAAGAGATTTCCCCACAAGCTAATTCAGGGCGAGCATATCCTAGAAGATTAATAGGCGGTCGTACACGAGAAATCAAAATAATTCTCAATTCCTACTTTTTTGCTTATATGTTTTAAATTAATTTGCATCCGACTTTCCAAAATAACACAATTCATTTAATAGGCCATCACAAAAGAAATCAACAGGTTTCCCCAAAAATAAATTCGGGACGAGCATATCCCAGAAGATTCATAGGCCGCCGTACACGAGAAATTGAAATAATTCTCAATTCTTGCTTTTTTGCTTATATGTTTTAAATTAAGCTGCATCCACCTTTCCAGAGTAGCACAATTCATTTAATAGGCCATCACAAAAGAAATCAACAGGTTTCCCCAAAAACGAATTCGGGATGAGCATATCCCAGAAGATTCATAGGCGGTCGTACATGAGAAATTTAAATAATTCTCAATTCTTGGGTTTTTGCTTATATGTTTTAAAATAAGTTGCGTTCGCCTTTTAGGAGCAGTACAATTCATTTAATAGGCCTTCAAGAAAGAAATCAAGAGGTTTTCCCACAAACAAATTCGGGGCGAGCATATCCAAAAGATTCATAGGCGGCCGTATACGAGAAATTGAAATAATTCTCAATTCCTGCTTTTTCGCTTATATGTTTTAAATTAAGCTGCATCCACCTTTCCAGAGCAGCACAATTCATT
The DNA here is from genome assembly GCA_031232105.1 of Capsicum rhomboideum. Classification (NCBI taxonomy): domain Eukaryota; kingdom Viridiplantae; phylum Streptophyta; class Magnoliopsida; order Solanales; family Solanaceae; genus Capsicum; species Capsicum rhomboideum. Next base: position 20,890 of record CP124719.1, on the reverse strand, counting down.
TAGGTCATCACAAAACAAATCAAGAGATTTCCCTACAAGCTAATTCAGGGCGAGCATATCCCAGAAGATTAATAGGCGGTCGTACACGAGAAATCAAAATAATTCTCAATTCCTACTTTTTTGCTTATATGTTTTAAATTAATTTGCATCCGACTTTCCAAAATAACACAATTCATTTAATAGGCCATCACAAAAGAAATCAACAGGTTTCCCCAAAAACAAATTTGGGACGAGCATATCCCAGAAGATTCATAGGCGGCCGTACACGAGAAATTGAAATAATTCTCAATTCTTGCTTTTTTGCTTATATGTTTTAAATTAACCTGCATCCACCTTTCCAAAGCAACACAATTCATTTAGGTCATCACAAAACAAATCAAGAGGTTTCCCCACAAGCTAATTCAGGGCGAGCATATCCCAGAAGATTCATAGGCGGTCGTACACGAGAAATCAATATAATTCTCTATTTCAACTTTTTTGCTTATATGTTTTAAATTAAGCTGCATCTGACTTTTCAAAATAACACAATTCATTTAATAGGACATCACAAAAGAAATCAACAGGTTTCCCCAAAAACAAATTCGGGACGAGCATATCCCAGAAGATTCATAGGCGGCCGTACACGAGAAATTGAAATAATTCTCAATTCTTGCTTTTTTGCTTATATGTTTTAAATTAAGCTGCATCCACCTTTCCAGAGTAGCACAATTCATTTAATAGGCCATCACAAAAGAAATCAACAGGTTTCCCCAAAAACGAATTCGGGATGAGCATATCCCAGAAGATTCATAGGCGGTCGTACATGAGAAATTTAAATAATTCTCAATTCTTGGGTTTTTGCTTATATGTTTTAAAATAAGTTGTGTTCGCCTTTTAGGAGCAGTACAATTCATTTAATAGGCCTTCAAGAAAGAAATCAAGAGGTTTTCCCACAAACAAATTCGGGACGAGCATATCCCAAAAGATTCATAGGCGGCCGTATACGAGAAATTGAAATAATTCTTAATTCCTGCTTTTTTGCTTATATGTTTTAAATTAAGCTGCATCCACCTTTCCAGAGCAGCACAATTCATTTAGGTCATCACAAAACAAATCAAGAGATTTCCCCACAAGCTAATTCAGGGCGAGCATATCCTAGAAGATTAATAGGCGGTCGTACACGAGAAATCAAAATAATTCTCAATTCCTACTTTTTTGCTTATATGTTTTAAATTAATTTGCATCCGACTTTCCAAAATAACACAATTCATTTAATAGGCCATCACAAAAGAAATCAACAGGTTTCCCCAAAAATAAATTCGGGACGAGCATATCCCAGAAGATTCATAGGCCGCCGTACACGAGAAATTGAAATAATTCTCAATTCTTGCTTTTTTGCTTATATGTTTTAAATTAAGCTGCATCCACCTTTCCAGAGTAGCACAATTCATTTAATAGGCCATCACAAAAGAAATCAACAGGTTTCCCCAAAAACGAATTCGGGATGAGCATATCCCAGAAGATTCATAGGCGGTCGTACATGAGAAATTTAAATAATTCTCAATTCTTGGGTTTTTGCTTATATGTTTTAAAATAAGTTGCGTTCGCCTTTTAGGAGCAGTACAATTCATTTAATAGGCCTTCAAGAAAGAAATCAAGAGGTTTTCCCACAAACAAATTCGGGGCGAGCATATCCAAAAGATTCATAGGCGGCCGTATACGAGAAATTGAAATAATTCTCAATTCCTGCTTTTTCGCTTATATGTTTTAAATTAAGCTGCATCCACCTTTCCAGAGCAGCACAATTCATTTAGGTCATCACAAAACAAATCAAGAGATTTCCCTACAAGCTAATTCAGGGCGAGCATATCCCAGAAGATTAATAGGCGGTCGTACACGAGAAATCAAAATAATTCTCAATTCCTACTTTTTTGCCTATATGTTTTAAATTAATTTGCATCCGACTTTCCAAAATAACACAATTCATTTAATAGGCCATCACAAAAGAAATCAACAGGTTTCCCCAAAAACAAATTTGGGACGAGCATATCCCAGAAGATTCATAGGCGGCCGTACACGAGAAATTGAAATAATTCTCAATTCTTGCTTTTTTGCTTATATGTTTTAAATTAACCTGCATCCACCTTTCCAAAGCAACACAATTCATTTAGGTCATCACAAAACAAATCAAGAGGTTTCCCCACAAGCTAATTCAGGGCGAGCATATCCCAGAAGATTCATAGGCGGTCGTACACGAGAAATCAATATAATTCTCTATTTCAACTTTTTTGCTTATATGTTTTAAATTAAGCTGCATCTGACTTTTCAAAATAACACAATTCATTTAATAGGCCATCACAAAAGAAATCAACAGGTTTCCCCAAAAACAAATTCGGGACGAGCATATCCCAGAAGATTCATAGGCGGCCGTACACGAGAAATTGAAATAATTCTCAATTCTTGCTTTTTTGCTTATATGTTTTAAATTAAGCTGCATCCACCTTTCCAGAGTAGCACAATTCATTTAATAGGCCATCACAAAAGAAATCAACATGTTTCCCCAAAAACGAATTCGGGATGAGCATATCCCAGAAGATTCATAGGCGGTCATACATGAGAAATTTAAATAATTCTCAATTCTTGGGTTTTTGCTTATATGTTTTAAAATAAGTTGCGTTCGCCTTTTAGGAGCAGTACAATTCATTTAATAGGCCTTCAAGAAAGAAATCAAGAGGTTTTCCCACAAACAAATTCGGGACGAGCATATCCCAAAAGATTCATAGGCGGCCGTACACGAGAAATTGAAATAATTCTCAATTCCTGCTTTTTCGCTTATATGTTTTAAATTAAGCTGCATCCACCTTTCCAGAGCAGCACAATTCATTTAATAGGTCATCACAAATCAAATCAAGAGGTTTCCCCACAAGCTAATTCAGGACGAGCTTATCCCAGAAGATTCATAGGCGGCCGTACACGAGAAATCAAAATAATTCTCTATTCCTACTTTTTTGCTTATTTGTTTTAAATTAAGCTGCATCCGACTTTCCAAAATAACACAATTCATTTAATAGGCCATGACAAAAGAAATCAACAGGTTTCCCCAAAAACTAATTCGGGATGAACATATCCCAGAAGATTCATAGACGGTCGTACACGAGAAATCAAAATAATTCTCTATTCCTACTTTTTTGCTTATATGTTTTAAATTAAGCTGCATCCGAATTTCCAAAATAACACAATTTATTTAATAGGCCATCACAAAAGAAATCAATAGGTTTCCCCAAAAACTAATTCGGGATGAGCATATCCCAGAAGATTCATAGGCGGTCGTACATGAGAAATTTAAATAATTCTCAATTCTTGGGTTTTTGCTTATATGCTTTAAAATAAGTTGCGTTCACCTTTTAGGAGCAGTACAATTCATTAAATAGGCCTTCAAGAAAGAAATCAAGAGGCTTTCCGACAAACAAATTCGGGACGAGCATATCCCAAAAGATTCATAGGCGGCCGTATACGAGAAATTGAAATAATTCTCAATTCCTGCTTTTTTGCATATATGTTTTAAATTAAGCTGCATCCACCTTTCCAGAGCAGCTGAATTCATTTAGGTCATCACAAAACAAATCAAGAGATTTCCCCACAAGCTAATTCAGGGCGAGCATATCCCAGAAGATTAATAGGCGGTCGTACACGAGAAATCAAAATAATTCTCAATTCCTACTTTTTTGCTTATATGTTTTAAATTAATTTGCATCCGACTTTCCAAAATAACACAATTCATTTAATAGGCCATCACAAAAGAAATCAACAGGTTTCCCCAAAAACAAATTTGGGACGAGCATATCTCAGAAGATTCATAGGCGGCCGTACACGAGAAATTGAAATAATTCTCAATTCTTGCTTTTTTGCTTATATGTTTTAAATTAACCTGCATCCACCTTTCCAGAGCAGCACAATTCATTTAGGTCATCACAAAACAAATCAAGAGGTTTCCCCACAAGCTAATTCAGGGCGAGCATATCCCAGAAGATTCATAGGCGGTCGTACACGAGAAATCAATATAATTCTCTATTCCAACTTTTTTGCTTATATGTTTTAAATTAAGCTGCATCCGACTTTTCAAAATAACACAATTCATTTAATAGGCCATCACAAAAGAAATCAACAGGTTTCCCCAAAAACAATTTCGGGACGAGCATATCCCAGAAGATTCATAGGCGGCCGTACACGAGAAATTGAAATAATTCTCAATTCTTGCTTTTTTGCTTATATGTTTTAAATTAAGCTGCATCCACCTTTCCAGAGTAGCACAATTCATTTAATAGGCCATCACAAAAGAAATCAACAGGTTTCCCCAAAAACTAATTCGGGATGGGCATATCCCAGAAGATTCATAGGCGGTCGTACATGAGAAATTTAAATAATTCTCAATTCTTGGGTTTTTGCTTATATGTTTTAAAATAAGTTGCGTTCGCCTTTTAGGAGCAGTACAATTCATTTAATAGGCCTTCAAGAAAGAAATCAAGAGGTTTTCCCACAAACAAATTCGGGACGAGCATATCCCAAAAGATTCATAGACGGCCGTATACGAGAAATTGAAATAATTCTCAATTCCTGCTTTTTTGCATATATGTTTTAAATTAAGCTGCATCCACCTTTCCAGAGCAGCACAATTCATTTAGGTCATCACAAAACAAATCAAGAGATTTCCCCACAAGCTAATTCAGGGCGAGCATATCCCAGAAGATTAATAGGCGGTCGTACACGAGAAATCAAAATAATTCTCAATTCCTACTCTTTTGCTTATATGTTTTAAATTAATTTGCATCCGACTTTCCAAAATAACACAATTCATTTAATAGGCCATCACAAAAGAAATCAACAGGTTTCCCCAAAAACAAATTCAGGACGAGCATATCCCAGAAGATTCATAGGCGGTCGTACACGAGAAATTGAAATAATTCTCAATTCTTGCTTTTTTGCTTATATGTTTTAAATTAAGCTGCATCCACCTTTCCAGAGTAGCACAATTCATTTAATAGGCTATCACAAAAGAAATCAACAGGTTTCCCCAAAAACAAATTCGGGACGAGCATATCCCAGAAGATTCATAGGCGGCCGTACACGAGAAATTGAAATAATTCTCAATTCTTGCTTTTTTGCTTATATGTTTTAAATTAAGCTGCATCCACCTTTCCAGAGTAGCACAATTCATTTAATAGGCCATCACAAAAGAAATCAACAGGTTTCCCCAAAAACTAATTCGGGATGAGCATATCCCAGAAGATTCATAGGCGGTCGTACATGAGAAATTTAAATAATTCTCAATTCTTGGGTTTTTACTTATATGTTTTAAAATAAGTTGCGTTCGCCTTTTAGGAGCAGTACAATTCATTTAATAGGCCTTCAAGAAAGAAATCAAGAGGTTTTCCCACAAATAAATTCGGGACGAGCATATCCCAAAAGATTCATAGGCGGCCGTATACGAGAAATTGAAATAATTCTCAATTCCTGCTTTTTTGCTTATATGTTTTAAATTAAGCTGCATCCACCTTTCCAGAGCAGCACAATTCATTTAGGTCATCACAAAACAAATCAAGAGGTTTCCCCACAAGCTAATTCAGGGCGAGCATATCCCAGAAGATTCATAGGCGGTCGTACACGAGAAATCAAAATAATTCTCTATTCCTACTTTTTTGCTTATATGTTTTAAATTAAGCTGCATCCGACTTTCCAAAATAACACAATTCATTTAATAGGCCATCACAAAAGAAATCAACAGGTTTCCCCAAAAACAAATTCAGGACGAGCATATCCCAGAAGATTCATAAGCGGACGTACACGAGAAATTGAAATAATTCTCAATTCTTGCTTTTTTGCTTATATGTTTTAAATTAAGCTGCATCCACCTTTCCAGAGCAGCACAATTCATTTAATAGGTCATCACAAAACAAATCAAGAGGTTTCCCCACAAGCTAATTCAGGAAGAGCATATCCCAGGAGATTCATAGGCGGCCGTACACGAGAAATCAAAATAATTATCTATTCCTACTTTTTTGCTTATATGTTTTAAATTAAGCTGCATTCGAATTTCCAAAATAACACAATTCATTTAATAGGCCATCACAAAAGAAATCAACAGGTTTCCCCAAAAACGAATTCGGGATGAGCATATCCCAGAAGATTCATAGGCGGTCGTATATGAGAAATTTAAATAATTCTCAATTCTTGGGTTTTTGCTTATATGCTTTAAAATATGTTGCGTTCGCCTTTTAGGAGCAGTACAATTCATTAAATAGGCCTTCAAGAAAGAAATCAAGAGGTTTTCCCACAAACAAATTCGGGACGAGCATATCCCAAAAGATTTATAGGCGGCCGTATACGAGAAATTGAAATAATTCTCAATTCCTGCTTTTTTGCTTATATGTTTTAAATTAAGCGGCATCCACCTTTCCAGAGCAGCACAATTCATTTAGGTCATCACAAAACAAATCAAGAGGTTTCCCCACAAGCTAATTCAGGGCGAGCATATCCCAAAAGATTCATAGGCGGTCGTACACAAGAAATCAAAATAATTCTCAATTCCTACTTTTTTGCTTATATGTTTTAAATTAATTTGCATCCGACTTTCCAAAATAACACAATTCATTTAATAGGCCATCACAAAAGAAATCAACAGGTTTCCCCAAAAACAAATTCTGGACGAGCATATCCCAGAAGATTCATAGGCGGCCGTACACGAGAAATTAAAATAATTCTCAATTCTTGCTTTTTTGCTTATATGTTTTAAATTAAGCTGCATCCACCTTTCCACAGTAGCACAATTCATTTAATAGGCCATCACAAAAGAAATCAACAGGTTTCCCCAAAAACGAATTCGGGATGAGCATATCCCAGAAGATTCATAGGCGGTCGTACACGAGAAATCAATATAATTCTCTATTCCAACTTTTTTGCTTATATGTTTTAAATTAAGCTGCATCCGACTTTCAAAATAACACAATTCATTTAATAGGCCATCACAAAAGAAATCAACAGGTTTCCCCAAAAACAAATTCAGGACGAGCATATCCTAGAAGATTCATAGGCGGCCGTACACGAGAAATTGAAATAATTCTCAATTCTTGCTTTTTTGCTTATATGTTTTAAATTAAGCTGCATCCACCTTTCCACAGTAGCACAATTCATTTAATAGGCCATCACAAAAGAAATCAACAGGTTTCCCCAAAAACTAATTCGGGATGGGCATATCCCAGAAGATTCATAGGCGGTCGTACATGAGAAATTTAAATAATTCTCAATTCTTGGGTTTTTGCTTATATGTTTTAAAATAAGTTGCGTTCGCCTTTTAGGAGCAGTACAATTCATTTAATAGGCCTTCAAGAAAGAAATCAAGAGGTTTTCCCACAAACAAATTCGGGACGAGCATATCCCAAAAGATTTAAAGGCGGCCGTATACGAGAAATTGAAATAATTCTCAATTCCTGCTTTTTCGCTTATATGTTTTAAATTAAGCTGCATCCACTTTTCCAGAGCAGCACAATTCATTTAGGTCATCACAAAACAAATCAAGAGATTTCCCCACAAGCTAATTCAGGGCGAGCATATCCCAGAAGATTAATAGGCGGTCGTACACGAGATATCAAAATAATTCTCAATTCCTACTTTTTTGCTTATATGTTTTAAATTAATTTGCATCCGACTTTCCAAAATAACACAATTCATTTAATAGGCCATCATAAAAGAAATCAACACGTTTCCCCAAAAACAAATTTGGGACGAGCATATCTCAGAAGATTCATAGGCGGCCGTACACGAGAAATTGAAATAATTCTCAATTCTTGCTTTTTTGCTTATATGTTTTAAATTAACCTGCATCCACCTTTCCAGAGCAGCACAATTCATTTAGGTCATCACAAAACAAATCAAGAGGTTTTCCCACAAGCTAATTCAGGGCGAGCATATCCCAGAAGATTCATAGGCGGTCGTACACGAGAAATCAATATAATTCTCTATTCCAACTTTTTTGCTTATATGTTTTAAATTAAGCTGCATCCGACTTTTCAAAATAACACAATTCATTTAATAGGCCATCACAAAAGAAATCAACAGGTTTCCCCAAAAACAAATTCGGGACGAGCATATCCCAGAAGATTCATAGGCGGCCGTACACGAGAAATTGAAATAATTCTCAATTCTTGCTTTTTTGCTTATATGTTTTAAATTAAGCTGCATCCACCTTTACAGAGTAGCACAATTCATTTAATAGGCCATCACAAAAGAAATCAACAGGTTTCCCCAAAAACGAATTCGGGATGAGCATATCCCAGAAGATTCATTGGCGGTCATACATGAGAAATTTAAATAATTCTCAATTCTTGGGTTTTTGCTTATATGTTTCAAAATAAGTTGCGTTCGCCTTTTAGGAGCAGTACAATTCATTTAATAGGCCTTCAAGAAAGAAATCAAGAGGTTTTCCCACAAACAAATTCGGGACGAGCATATCCCAAAAGATTCATAGGCGGCCGTACACGAGAAATTGAAATAATTCTCAATTCCTGCTTTTTCGCTTATATGTTTTAAATTAAGCTGCATCCACCTTTCCAGAGCAGCACAATTCATTTAATAGGTCATCACAAAACAAATCAAGAGGTTTCCTCACAAGCTAATTCAGGACGAGCATATCCCAGAAGATTCATAGGCGGCCGTACACGAGAAATCAAAATAATTCTCTATTCCCACTTTTTTGCTTATTTGTTTTAAATTAAGCTGCATCCGACTTTCCAAAATAACACAATTCATTTAATAGGCCATGACAAAAGAAATCAACAGGTTTCCCCAAAAACTAATTCGGGATGGACATATCCCAGAAGATTCATAGACGGTCGTACACGAGAAATCAAAATAATTCTCTATTCCTACTTTTTTGCTTATATGTTTTAAATTAAGCTGCATCCGAATTTCCAAAATAACACAATTCATTTAATAGGCCATCACAAAAGAAATCAATAGGTTTCCCCAAAAACTAATTCGGGATGAGCATATCCCAGAAGATTCATAGGCGGTCGTACATGAGAAATTTAAATAATTCTCAATTCTTGGGTTTTTGCTTATATGCTTTAAAATAAGTTGCGTTCGCCTTTTAGGAGCAGTACAATTCATTAAATAGGCCTTCAAGAAAGAAATCAAGAGGTTTTCGACAAACAAATTCGGGACGAGCATATCCCAAAAGATTCATAGGCGGCCGTATACGAGAAATTGAAATAATTCTCAATTCCTGCTTTTTCGCTTATATGTTTTAAATTAAGCTGCATCCACCTTTCCAGAGCAGCACAATTCATTTAGGTCATCACAAAACAAATCAAGAGGTTTCCCCACAAGCTAATTCAGGGCGAGCATATCCCAGAAGATTCATAGGCGGTCGTACACGAGAAATCAAAATAATTCTCTATTCCAACTTTTTTGCTTATATGTTTTAAATTAAGCTGCATCCAACTTTCCAAAATAACACAATTCATTTAATAGGCCATCACAAAAGAAATCAACAGGTTTCCCCAAAAACAAATTTGGGATGAGCATATCCCAGAAGATTCATAGGCGGCCGTACCCGAGAAATTGAAATAATTCTCAATTCTTGCTTTTTTGCTTATATGTTTTAAATTAAGCTGCATCCACCTTTCCAGAGTAGCACAATTCATTTAATAGGCCATCACAAAAGAAATCAACAGGTTTCCCCAAAAACTAATTCGGGATGAACATATCCCAGAAGATTCATAGGCGGTCGTACGTGAGAAATTTAAATAATTCTCAATTCTTGGGTTTTTGCTTATATGTTTTAAAATAAGTTGCGTTCGCCTTTTAGGAGCAGTACAATTCATTTAATAGGCCTTCAAGAAAGAAATCAAGAGGTTTTCCCACAAATAAATTCGGGACGAGCATATCCCAAAAGATTCATAGGCGGCCGTATACGAGAAATTGAAATAATTCTCAATTCCTGCTTTTTTGCTTATATGTTTTAAATTAAGCTGCATCCACCTTTCCAGAGCAGCACAATTCATTTAGGTCATCACAAAACAAATCAAGAGGTTTCCCCACAAGCTAATTCAGGGCGAGCATATCCCAGAAGATTAATAGGCGGTCGTACACGAGAAATCAAAATAATTCTCAATTCCTACTTTTTTGCTTATATGTTTTAAATTAATTTGCATCCGACTTTCCAAAATAACACAATTCATTTAATAGGCCATCACAAAAGAAATCAACAGGTTTCCCCAAAAACAAATTCGGGACGAGCATATCCCAGAAGATTCATAGGCCGCCGTACACGAGAAATTGAAATAATTCTCAATTCTTGCTTTTTTGCTTATATGTTTTAAATTAAGCTGCATCCACCTTTCCAGAGTAGCACAATTCATTTAATAGGCCATCACAAAAGAAATCAACAGGTTTCCCCAAAAACGAATTCGGGATGAGCATATCCCAGAAGATTCATAGGCGGTCGTACATGAGAAATTTAAATAATTCTCAATTCTTGGGTTTTTGCTTATATGTTTTAAAATAAGTTGCGTTCGCCTTTTAGGAGCAGTACAATTCATTTAATAGGCCTTCAAGAAAGAAATCAAGAGGTTTTCCCACAAACAAATTCGGGGCGAGCATATCCAAAAGATTCATAGGCGGCCGTATACGAGAAATTGAAATAATTCTCAATTCCTGCTTTTTCGCTTATATGTTTTAAATTAAGCTGCATCCACCTTTCCAGAGCAGCACAATTCATTTAGGTCATCACAAAACAAATCAAGAGATTTCCCCACAAGCTAATTCAGGGCGAGCATATCCCAGAAGATTAATAGGCGGTCGTACACGAGAAATCAAAATAATTCTCAATTCCTACTTTTTTGCTTATATGTTTTAAATTAATTTGCATCCGACTTTCCAAAATAACACAATTCATTTAATAGGCCATCACAAAAGAAATCAACAGGTTTCCCCAAAAACAAATTTGGGACGAGCATATCCCAGAAGATTCATAGGCGGCCGTACACGAGAAATTGAAATAATTCTCAATTCTTGCTTATATGTTTTAAATTAACCTGCATCCACCTTTCCAAAGCAGCACAATTCATTTAGGTCATCACAAAACAAATCAAGAGGTTTCCCCACAAGCTAATTCAGGGCGAGCATATCCCAGAAGATTCATAGGCGGTCGTACACGAGAAATCAATATAATTCTCTATTCCAACTTTTTTGCTTATATGTTTTAAATTAAGCTGCATCCGACTTTTCAAAATAACACAATTCATTTAATAGGCCATCACAAAAGAAATCAACAGGTTTCCCCAAAAACAAATTCGGGACGAGCATATCCCAGAAGATTCATAGGCGGCCGTATACGAGAAATTGAAATAATTCTCAATTCTTGCTTTTTTGCTTATATGTTTTAAATTAAGCTGCATCCACCTTTCCAGAGTAGCACAATTCATTTAATAGGCCATCACAAAAGAAATCAACAGGTTTCCCCAAAAACTAATTCGGGATTGCATATCCCAGAAGATTCATAGGCGGTCGTACATGAGAAATTTAAATAATTCTCAATTCTTGGGTTTTTGCTTATATGTTTTAAAATAAGTTGCGTTTGCCTTTTAGGAGCAGTACAATTCATTTAATAGGCCTTCAAGAAAGAAATCAAGAGGTTTTCCCACAAACAAATTCGGGACGAGCATATCCCAAAAGATTCATAGGCGGCCGTATACGAGAAATTGAAATAATTCTCAATTCCTGCTTTTTTGCGTATATGTTTTAAATTAAGCTGCATCCACCTTTCCAGAGCAGCACAATTCATTTAGGTCATCACAAAACAAATCAAGAGATTTCCCCACAAGCTAATTCAGGGCGAGCATATCCCAGAAGATTAATAGGCGGTCGTACACGAGAAATCAAAATAATTCTCAATTCCTACTTTTTTGCTTATATGTTTTAAATTAAGCTGCATCCGACTTTCCAAAATAACACAATTCATTTAATAGGCCATCACAAAAGAAATCAACAGGTTTCCCCAAAAACAAATTCGGGACGAGCATATCCTAGACGATTCATAGGCCGCCGTACACGAGAAATTGAAATAATTCTCAATTCTTGCTTTTTCGCTTATATGTTTTAAATTAAGCTGCATCCACCTTTCCAGAGTAGCACAATTCATTTAATAGGCCATCACAAAAGAAATCAACAGGTTTCCCCAAAAACTAATTCGGGATGAGCATATCCCAGAAGATTCATAGGCGGTCGTACATGAGAAATTTAAATAATTCTCAATTCTTGGGTTTTTGCTTATATGTTTTAAAATAAGTTGCGTTCGCCTTTTAGGAGTAGTACAATTCATTTAATAGGCCTTCAAGAAAGAAATCAAGAGGTTTTCCCACAAACAAATTCGGGACGAGCATATCCCAAAAGATTCATAGGCGGCCGTACACGAGAAATTGAAATAATTCTCAATTCCTGCTTTTTCGCTTATATGTTTTAAATTAAGCTGCATCCACCTTTCCAGAGCAGCACAATTCATTTAATAGGTCATCACAAAACAAATCAAGAGGTTTCCCCACAAGCTAATTCAGGAAGAGAATATCCCCGAAGATTCATAGGCGGTCGTACACGAGAAATCAAAATAATTCTCTATTCCTACTTTTTTGCTTATATGTTTTAAATTAAGCTGCAACCGAATTTCCAAAATAACACAATTCATTTAATAGACCATCACAAAAGAAATCAATAGGTTTCCCCAACAACTAATTCGGGATGAGCATATCCCAGAAGATTCATAGGCGGTCGTACATGAGAAATTTAAATAATTCTCAATTCTTGGGTTTTTGCTTATATGCTTTAAAATATGTTGCGTTCGCCTTTTAGGAGCAGTACAATTCATTAAATAGGCCTTCAAGAAAGAAATCAAGAGGTTTTCCCACAAACAAATTCGGGACGAGCATATCCCAAAAGATTCATAGGCGGCCGTATACGAGAAATTGAAATAATTCTCAATTCCTGCTTTTTTGCTTATATGTTTTAAATTAAGCTGCATCCACCTTTCCAGAGCAGCACAATTCATTTAGGTCATCACAAAACAAATCAAGAGTTTTCCCCACAAACTAATTCAGGGCGAGCATATCCCAGAAGATTCATAGGCGGTCGTACACGAGAAATCAAAATAATTCTCTATTCCAACTTTTTTGCTTATATGTTTTAAATTAAGCTGCATCCACCTTTCCAGAGTAGCACAATTCATTTAATAGGCCATCACAAAAGAAATCAACAGGTTTCCCCAAAAACTAATTCGGGATGAGCATATCCCAGAAGATTCATAGGCGGTCTTACACGAGAAATCAAAATAATTCTCAATTCCTACCTTTTTGCTCATATAGTTAAAATTTAGCTGCATTTCTGAATCCAGATCAACACAATTCATTTAATAGGCCTTATAAAAAGAAATCAAGAGGTTTTCCCACAAACAAATTCGAGACGAGCATATCCCAAAAGATTCATAGGCGGACGTACACGAGAAATTGAAATAATTCTGAATTCCTGCTTTTTTGCTTATGTGTTTTAAATTAAGCTGCATCCACCTTTCCAGAGCAGCACAATTCATTTAATAGGTCATCACAAAAAAAATCAAGAGGTTTCCCCACAAGCTAATTCAGGGCGAGCATATCCCAGAAGATTAATAGGCGGCCTTACACGAGAAATCAAAATAATTTTCTATTCCTACTTTTTTGCTTATATGTTTTAAATTAAGCTGCATCCGACTTTCCAAAAAAGCACAATTCATTTAATAGGTCATCACAAAACAAATCAACAGGTTTCCCTAAAAACTAATTCGGGACGAGGATATCCAAAAAGATTCATAGGCGGCCGTACACGAGAAATCAAAATAATTCTCAATTCCAGCCTTTTTGCTCATATAGGTATAATTTAGTTTCATTTCTGATTCCAGATCAACACAATTCATTTAATAGGTCATCACAGAAGAAATCAAGAGGTTTCCCCACAAACTAATTCAGGACGAGCATATCCCCGAAGATTCATAGGCGGCCCCGTACATGAGAAATTGAAATAATTCTCAATTATTGGGTTTTTGCTTATATGCTTTAAAATATGTTGCGTTCGCCTTTTAGGAGAAGCACAATTCATTTAATAGGCCTTCAAGAAAGAAATCAAGAGGTTTTCCCACAAACAAATTCGGGACGAGCATAACCCAAAAGATTCATAGGCGGCCGTACACAAGAAATTGAAATAATTCTCAATTCCTGCTTTTTTGCTTATATGTTTTAAATAAAGCTGCATCCACCTTTTTTGCTTATATGTTCAGGGTTCAAGGTTCATCAGGGTTCAGTAGGGTTCAGGGTTCAGGGTTCAGGGTTCATCAGGGTTCAGGGTTCAGTAGGGTTCAGGGTTCATCAGGGTTCAGTAGGGTTCAGGGTTCAGGGTTCATCAGGGTTCAGGGTTCAGGGTTCATCAGGGTTCAGGGTTCAGGGTTCAGGGTTCAGTAGGGTTCAGGGTTCAGGGTTCAGGGTTCATTAGGGTTCAGGGTTCAGGGTTCATTAGGGTTCAGGGTTCATTAGGGTTCAGGGTTCAGGGTTCATTAGGGTTCAGGGTTCAGGGTTCATTAGGGTTCAGGGTTCAGGGATCATTAGGGTTCAGGGTTCAGGGTTCATTAGGGTTCAGGGTTCATTAGGGTTCATTAGGGTTCAGGGTTCATTCAGGGTTCATTCAGGGTTTAGGGTTCAGGGTTCAGGGTTCAGGGTTCAGGGTTCAGGGTTCAGGGTTCAGGGTTCAGGGTTCAGGGTTCAGGGTTCAGGGTTCAGGGTTCAGGGTTCAGGGTTCAGGGTTCAGGGTTCAGGGTTCAGGGTTCAGGGTTTAGGGTTTAGGGTTCAGGGTTCAGGGTTCAGGGTTTAGGGTTCAGGGTTCAGGGTTCAGGGTTTAGGGTTTAGGGTTCAGGGTTCAGGGTTCAGGGTTCAGGGTTTAGGGTTCAGGGTTAGGGTTTAGGGTTCAGGGTTCAGGGTTCAGGGTTAGGGTTCAGGGTTAGGGTTTAGGGTTTAGGGTTCAGGGTTCAGGGTTAGGGTTTAGGGTTTAGGGTTCAGGGTTCAGGGTTCAGGGTTCAGGGTTTAGGGTTCAGGGTTCAGGGTTCAGGGTTCAGGGTTCAGGGTTTAGGGTTTAGGGTTCAGGGTTTAGGGTTCAGGGTTTAGGGTTTAGGGTTTAGGGTTTAGGGTTTAGGGTTTAGGGTTTAGGGTTTAGGGTTTAGGGTTTAGGGTTTAGGGTTTAGGGTTTAGGGTTTAGGGTTTAGGGTTTAGGGTTTAGGGTTTAGGGTTTAGGGTTTAGGGTTCAGGGTTTAGGGTTTAGGGTTTAGGGTTTAGGGTTTAGGGTTTAGGGTTTAGGGTTTAGGGTTTAGGGTTTAGGGTTTAGGGTTTAGGGTTTAGGGTTTAGGGTTCAGGGTTTAGGGTTTAGGGTTTAGGGTTCAGGGTTTAGGGTTCAGGGTTTAGGGTTCAGGGTTCAGGGTTCAGGGTTTAGGGTTTAGGGTTCAGGGTTTAGGGTTTAGGGTTTAGGGTTCAGGGTTTAGGGTTCAGGGTTTAGGGTTTAGGGTTTAGGGTTTAGGGTTCAGGGTTTAGGGTTTAGGGTTTAGGGTTCAGGGTTTAGGGTTTAGGGTTCAGGGTTTAGGGTTCAGGGTTTAGGGTTCAGGGTTTAGGGTTCAGGGTTTAGGGTTTAGGGTTTAGGGTTTAGGGTTTAGGGTTTAGGGTTCAGGGTTTAGGGTTTAGGGTTTAGGGTTCAGGGTTCAGGGTTTAGGGTTTAGGGTTTAGGGTTTAGGGTTTAGGGTTTAGGGTTTAGGGTTCAGGGTTTAGGGTTTAGGGTTTAGGGTTTAGGGTTTAGGGTTTAGGGTTTAGGGTTCAGGGTTTAGGGTTTAGGGTTCAGGGTTCAGGGTTTAGGGTTTAGGGTTTAGGGTTTAGGGTTTAGGGTTTAGGGTTTAGGGTTTAGGGTTTAGGGTTTAGGGTTTAGGGTTTAGGGTTTAGGGTTTAGGGTTCAGGGTTCAGGGTTAGGGTTTAGGGTTCAGGGTTAGGGTTTAGGGTTTAGGGTTCAGGGTTCAGGGTTCAGGGTTCAGGGTTCAGGGTTTAGGGTTCAGGGTTCAGGGTTTAGGGTTCAGGGTTCAGGGTTTAGGGTTTAGGGTTCAGGGTTTAGGGTTTAGGGTTTAGGGTTCAGGGTTCAGGGTTCAGGGTTCAGGGTTCAGGGTTCAGGGTTCAGGGTTTAGGGTTCAGGGTTCAGGGTTCAGGGTTCAGGGTTCAGGGTTCAGGGTTTAGGGTTCAGGGTTCAGGGTTTAGGGTTCAGGGTTTAGGGTTCAGGGTTCAGGGTTCAGGGTTTAGGGTTTAGGGTTCAGGGTTCAGGGTTCAGGGTTCAGGGTTCAGGGTTCAGGGTTCAGGGTTCAGGGTTCAGGGTTCAGGGTTCAGGGTTTAGGGTTCAGGGTTTAGGGTTCAGGGTTTAGGGTTCAGGGTTCAGGGTTTAGGGTTTAGGGTTTAGGGTTTAGGGTTTAGGGTTTAGGGTTTAGGGTTTAGGGTTCAGGGTTCAGGGTTCAGGGTTCAGGGTTCAGGGTTCAGGGTTCAGGGTTCAGGGTTCAGGGTTCAGGGTTCAGGGTTCAGGGTTCAGGGTTCAGGGTTCAGGGTTCAGGGTTCAGGGTTCAGGGTTTAGGGTTCAGGGTTCAGGGTTTAGGGTTTAGGGTTCAGGGTTTAGGGTTTAGGGTTTAGGGTTTAGGGTTTAGGGTTTAGGGTTTAGGGTTCAGGGTTTAGGGTTTAGGGTTTAGGGTTTAGGGTTCAGGGTTCAGGGTTTAGGGTTCAGGGTTCAGGGTTCAGGGTTTAGGGTTCAGGGTTCAGGGTTCAGGGTTCAGGGTTCAGGGTTCAGGGTTTAGGGTTCAGGGTTTAGGGTTTAGGGTTTAGGGTTTAGGGTTTAGGGTTTAGGGTTTAGGGTTTAGGGTTTAGGGTTTAGGGTTTAGGGTTTAGGGTTTAGGGTTTAGGGTTTAGGGTTTAGGGTTTAGGGTTTAGGGTTTAGGGTTTAGGGTTTAGGGTTTAGGGTTTAGGGTTTAGGGTTTAGGGTTTAGGGTTTAGGGTTTAGGGTTTAGGGTTTAGGGTTTAGGGTTTAGGGTTTAGGGTTTAGGGTTTAGGGTTTAGGGTTTAGGGTTTAGGGTTTAGGGTTAGGGTTTAGGGTTTAGGGTTTAGGGTTCAGGGTTTAGGGTTTAGGGTTCAGGGTTCAGGGTTCAGGGTTCAGGGTTCAGGGTTCAGGGTTCAGGGTTCAGGGTTTAGGGTTCAGGGTTCAGGGTTCAGGGTTTAGGGTTTAGGGTTTAGGGTTTAGGGTTTAGGGTTTAGGGTTTAGGGTTTAGGGTTCAGGGTTTAGGGTTTAGGGTTCAGGGTTTAGGGTTCAGGGTTCAGGGTTCAGGGTTCAGGGTTCAGGGTTCAGGGTTCAGGGTTCAGGGTTCAGGGTTCAGGGTTCAGGGTTCAGGGTTTAGGGTTTAGGGTTTAGGGTTTAGGGTTTAGGGTTTAGGGTTTAGGGTTTAGGGTTCAGGGTTCAGGGTTTAGGGTTTAGGGTTTAGGGTTTAGGGTTTAGGGTTTAGGGTTCAGGGTTCAGGGTTCAGGGTTCATTAGGGTTTAGGGTTTAGGGTTCAGGGTTCAGGGTTCAGGGTTCAGGGTTCAGGGTTCAGGGTTCAGGGTTCAGGGTTCAGGGTTCAGGGTTTAGGGTTCAGGGTTCAGGGTTTAGGGTTTAGGGTTTAGGGTTTAGGGTTTAGGGTTTAGGGTTTAGGGTTCAGGGTTCAGGGTTCAGGGTTCAGGGTTCAGGGTTTAGGGTTTAGGGTTCAGGGTTCAGGGTTTAGGGTTTAGGGTTTAGGGTTTAGGGTTTAGGGTTCAGGGTTTAGGGTTTAGGGTTCAGGGTTCAGGGTTTAGGGTTTAGGGTTTAGGGTTTAGGGTTTAGGGTTCAGGGTTCAGGGTTCAGGGTTTAGGGTTTAGGGTTTAGGGTTCAGGGTTTAGGGTTTAGGGTTTAGGGTTTAGGGTTTAGGGTTTAGGGTTTAGGGTTTAGGGTTTAGGGTTTAGGGTTTAGGGTTCAGGGTTCAGGGTTCAGGGTTCAGGGTTCAGGGTTCAGGGTTCAGGGTTTAGGGTTTAGGGTTCAGGGTTCAGGGTTCAGGGTTTAGGGTTTAGGGTTTAGGGTTTAGGGTTTAGGGTTTAGGGTTTAGGGTTTAGGGTTTAGGGTTCAGGGTTCAGGGTTCAGGGTTCAGGGTTTAGGGTTTAGGGTTTAGGGTTTAGGGTTTAGGGTTTAGGGTTTAGGGTTCAGGGTTCAGGGTTCAGGGTTCAGGGTTCAGGGTTTAGGGTTCAGGGTTTAGGGTTTAGGGTTTAGGGTTTAGGGTTCAGGGTTTAGGGTTTAGGGTTTAGGGTTTAGGGTTCAGGGTTCAGGGTTCAGGGTTCAGGGTTCAGGGTTCAGGGTTTAGGGTTTAGGGTTTAGGGTTTAGGGTTCAGGGTTTAGGGTTTAGGGTTTAGGGTTTAGGGTTTAGGGTTAGGGTTTAGGGTTTAGGGTTTAGGGTTTAGGGTTTAGGGTTTAGGGTTCATTAGGGTTTAGGGTTTAGGGTTTAGGGTTTAGGGTTTAGGGTTTTAGGGTTTAGGGTTTAGGGTTCAGGGTTCAGGGTTCAGGGTTCAGGGTTCAGGGTTTAGGGTTCAGGGTTCAGGGTTCAGGGTTCAGGGTTCAGGGTTTAGGGTTTAGGGTTTAGGGTTTAGGGTTTAGGGTTTAGGGTTTAGGGTTTAGGGTTTAGGGTTTAGGGTTTAGGGTTTAGGGTTTAGGGTTCAGGGTTCAGGGTTCAGGGTTCAGGGTTTAGGGTTTAGGGTTTAGGGTTTAGGGTTTAGGGTTTAGGGTTTAGGGTTCATGGGTTTAGGGTTTAGGGTTTAGGGTTTAGGGTTTAGGGTTTAGGGTTTAGGGTTTAGGGTTTAGGGTTCAGGGTTCAGGGTTCAGGGTTCAGGGTTCAGGGTTCAGGGTTCAGGGTTCAGGGTTCAGGGTTTAGGGTTTAGGGTTTAGGGTTTAGGGTTTAGGGTTTAGGGTTTAGGGTTTTAGGGTTTAGGGTTTAGGGTTCAGGGTTCAGGGTTTAGGGTTTAGGGTTTAGGGTTCAGGGTTCAGGGTTCAGGGTTTAGGGTTTAGGGTTTAGGGTTTAGGGTTTAGGGTTTAGGGTTTAGGGTTTAGGGTTTAGGGTTCAGGGTTCAGGGTTCAAGGGTTCAGGGTTCAGGGTTTAGGGTTTAGGGTTTAGGGTTTAGGGTTTAGGGTTTAGGGTTCAGGGTTCAGGGTTCAGGGTTTAGGGTTTAGGGTTTAGGGTTTAGGGTTTAGGGTTTAGGGTTTAGGGTTTAGGGTTTAGGGTTTAGGGTTTAGGGTTCAGGGTTTAGGGTTTAGGGTTTAGGGTTCAGGGTTCAGGGTTTAGGGTTTAGGGTTTAGGGTTCAGGGTTCAGGGTTTAGGGTTTAGGGTTTAGGGTTTAGGGTTTAGGGTTCAGGGTTCAGGGTTCAGGGTTCAGGGTTCAGGGTTCAGGGTTCAGGGTTCAGGGTTCAGGGTTCAGGGTTTAGGGTTT
The DNA here is from genome assembly GCA_031232105.1 of Capsicum rhomboideum. Lineage (NCBI taxonomy): Eukaryota > Viridiplantae > Streptophyta > Magnoliopsida > Solanales > Solanaceae > Capsicum > Capsicum rhomboideum. Next base: position 1,295 of record CP124719.1, on the reverse strand, counting down.
AGGGTTCAGGGTTCAGGGTTTAGGGTTTAGGGTTTAGGGTTTAGGGTTTAGGGTTTAGGGTTTAGGGTTTAGGGTTTAGGGTTTAGGGTTTAGGGTTTAGGGTTTAGGGTTTAGGGTTTAGGGTTTAGGGTTTAGGGTTTAGGGTTTAGGGTTTAGGGTTTAGGGTTTAGGGTTTAGGGTTTAGGGTTTAGGGTTTAGGGTTTAGGGTTTAGGGTTTAGGGTTTAGGGTTTAGGGTTTAGGGTTTAGGGTTTAGGGTTTAGGGTTTAGGGTTTAGGGTTTAGGGTTTAGGGTTTAGGGTTTAGGGTTTAGGGTTTAGGGTTTAGGGTTTAGGGTTTAGGGTTTAGGGTTTAGGGTTTAGGGTTTAGGGTTCAGGGTTCAGGGTTCAGGGTTTAGGGTTTAGGGTTTAGGGTTTAGGGTTCAGGGTTCAGGGTTTAGGGTTTAGGGTTTAGGGTTTAGGGTTTAGGGTTTAGGGTTTAGGGTTTAGGGTTTAGGGTTTAGGGTTTAGGGTTTAGGGTTTAGGGTTTAGGGTTTAGGGTTTAGGGTTTAGGGTTTAGGGTTTAGGGTTTAGGGTTTAGGGTTTAGGGTTTAGGGTTTAGGGTTTAGGGTTTAGGGTTTAGGGTTTAGGGTTTAGGGTTTAGGGTTCAGGGTTCAGGGTTCAGGGTTCAGGGTTTAGGGTTTAGGGTTTAGGGTTCAGGGTTCAGGGTTTAGGGTTTAGGGTTTAGGGTTTAGGGTTTAGGGTTTAGGGTTTAGGGTTTAGGGTTCAGGGTTCAGGGTTTAGGGTTTAGGGTTTAGGGTTTAGGGTTTAGGGTTTAGGGTTTAGGGTTTAGGGTTCAGGGTTCAGGGTTTAGGGTTTAGGGTTTAGGGTTTAGGGTTTAGGGTTTAGGGTTTAGGGTTTAGGGTTTAGGGTTTAGGGTTTAGGGTTTAGGGTTTAGGGTTTAGGGTTTAGGGTTTAGGGTTTAGGGTTTAGGGTTTAGGGTTTAGGGTTTAGGGTTTAGGGTTTAGGGTTTAGGGTTTAGGGTTTAGGGTTTAGGGTTTAGGGTTTAGGGTTTAGGGTTTAGGGTTTAGGGTTTAGGGTTCAGGGTTCAGGGTTCAGGGTTCAGGGTTTAGGGTTTAGGGTTTAGGGTTTAGGGTTCAGGGTTTAGGGTTTAGGGTTCAGGGTTCAGGGTTTAGGGTTTAGGGTTTAGGGTTTAGGGTTTAGGGTTTAGGGTTTAGGGTTTAGGGTTTAGGGTTTAGGGTTTAGGGTTTAGGGTTTAGGGTTTAGGGTTTAGGGTTTAGGGTTTAGGGTTTAGGGTTT